>CM026568.1:12840606-15340606 GCA_015143295.1 Tetracentron sinense | reverse complement strand
TTGATACATGTATCAACCTAGTACATTTCATGTATCGACCTAGTGCATTTCATGTATCGACTGTAGTGACCTAATACAAAATGCACTAGATTGATACATGTATCGACTAAATGCATTTCATGTATCGACCTAGTACATTTCATGTATCGATTGTAATGACCTAATACAAAATGCACTAGATTGATACATGTATCGACCTAGTGCATTTTATGTATCGACTGTAGCGACCTAATACAAAAATGCACTAAGTTGATGCATGTATCAACCTAATGCATTTCATGTATCGATTGTAGCGACCTAATACAAAATGTATTGACCTGATCGATACAATCGTCTTCAGCCTTGGAAACACTACTGTAAGTTATATAAAACAAAAAAAAAACATATGTAAACACATATATAACATGAAATTTATGGTTTTGAACCATAAATATAATGATTATAAACATTTTTCCGTGAATTAATCATACATGCAATGATATTTTTGAATTCATTTTTCTTAAAACACAAAAAACCCGAAAATGAAGGTTGTTATTCGGTTAATAGCGTTCTTTCACGAAAACAACATGGAAAGAACGCTCTTGGAACAAATATCTCTCGCCCGAAATAGGGTGGGAATGAAGAACTTGTCAAAAATGGGGTGGGGATACCCAAAGTCTTTTCTTTAAATGATTTGGATAAAATGGGAAAAGTTCGCATGTACGAATGAATGCACATATGTGTAGGGGCATTTAGAGAAGATTTTTTAAAACCTGGGTATTTAGGGAAGAACTCCATACTAGAGGGGCAATCTGGGAAAAACCCCTATTACATGCAACACATTGGACAACACATGTAAGGCTACAATAAAGGAATTGATTGAGCCTACATGAGATTTCCTTAACTGTTTGAAATCCTTCTACTTGTAGAACACTTGTATTACTTATTGTTCTTTCTTTATTATTATTTCTTGACACAGGTTTCGTCAATATCGTTGAACACATATTTCCTGAAAGAGTTTTCCTTAAACAAGGAAACTCAATATTATTGTAACTAATACGCCCACACTTCAATATATATAGAAGGTGAAATCCTAATTCCCTCTCAAGGTTTTAAGGGATAAGCTTTCGAAACTCTGGTCTTTCATTTCTTTATATAATCAGAGCTCTTAAGGAGATCACCTTCACATTCTCATCATGACTTCTACATATCCCTACCCAACCCATCTCAATGTAGTTAATTTTGTGTCTCTAAAATTGACACACATGGTATCAGAGCTCCTCATGACAATAATGCTCAAACAGATTTCTCTACTGCCTCGCCTTTAGTTCCCAGTTCACCTTTGAACAGTATCATCAACTTTTGAATATTCTTTCCTTGAGTAATTCAAATCCAAGTGTAATATGGTTGGTAAGTTTTCTAACGGTACCAACCATTCCATGTTTTCCAACTCTTGGATAATTAACACAGGGGCAACCAACCATATGACACCATTTAGTTCTTACTTCACTAATGGTAATTCAAAATCTGCTCTCCATGCTCGGTTCGATTGCCTAATGGTGACATCATTCCCATTACCAAAACCGGTGACTTTCATTTATTACCTAACCTACATATTCCCAACGTGCTGTGTGTGCCTTATTTTAAGCATAACGTATTGTATGTTATTGCTCTTACCAATAATCTACATTGTGTTGTCACATTCTATCATGCCCATTGCCTCTTGCAGGGCATACACTCGAAGAAGACGATTGGAGTGGGCAGACAACAAGGAGGACTTTACATTCTTCAACTGCCGGCTGTTGTTTTTTTTTGCTACTCAGTTTGATCTCTAGCACTAGAGTCTAGGGCATCCATCTACTTCGCGTCTTGAGAGTTTAGTTAAGTCCAATAATGATATGTCATTTTCTTCGTCTTGTCCTTGTCATGTTTGTCCATTGGCCAAACAAACTATAATCCATTTGAGTTAATACATTGTGATATTTGGGGACCATATTTCACTTCATCTTTCAATGGTGCACATTATTTTTTAATTATTTTTTATGACTTTAGTCGTTCCACCTGGGTTTATTTAATGCAATATATATCTGAAACACCATCCCTTTTAAAATATTTTGTTAATATGGTGAAAACCCAATTTGGTTCCTCTATTCATATCATTCGTTCATACAATGGTTTAGAATTTCTTGGCCATGAAATGGAACCTCTTTATCAAAATGGTATTATCTTGCACCAACATAATTGTGTTTATACACCCCAAGCAAAATGGGGTAGTGGAAAGGAAACATAGGCACATACTTGAATCGCCAGAGCATTGCGATTCCAAGCAAATCTATCTTTGTCTTTTTGGGGAGAATGTGTATTAACTGCTGCTCATCTAATCAACTTGCTTCCAACCTCATTATTACAAAATAAAACCTCATTATTACAAAATAAAAGCCTCCATGACATCCTATTTAAAAATCCATCATCTTACAAATATTTACGCGTATTCAGTTGCTCTTGTTATGCACATAATATTCACTTTAAGCATAAATTTGATGCAAGAGCACGTCGTTGCATCTTTGTTGGATATCCACATGGCCAACAGGGTTACAAAGTATATGACCTTGATACCGAGAAATTTTTTACTAGCCGAGACGTCATCTTTCACGAACCTGTTTTTCCTTTTCACAATTCTTCACGAGTCATGACCCACCCCACCTACCGTTATACCCAATTCCATACCAAACCTTTTTCCCACCGATTTTAACACCCCCCACCAATCACTTGTTTTTCCTACTGCAACACCACTGGATCCTCCTTCACCATCCACCACTCCAGAAATTCCTCTCTCTTGATCATGATCCTACTAGTGTTGTCAGTCCACCCCCCATCAGTCCCTTCAACAGTTGGACGCTTCACTCGTTCCCGAGCTTCTCCTAGGCATCGTGTTGACTTCGAATCCTCCGATGTTGTCTCCATCCCATCTCAATCGGTTTCTTCAGAGGTAAATCACAAAGGTTACCATACCCTTTATCTAAAATTTTCACTTATAATAGATTCTCTCATACTCATCGTACCTTTTTAACTGCTATAACTTCTGTTTCATAACCAAATTCTTTTACCCAAGATGTTGCAGAACCCCATTGGAGAGAAGCCATGGCATCTGAAATCCGAGTTTTGGTGAAAACAATACATGGACTCTCACTACTCTCCCTCCTGGCAAGAAACTCATTGGTTGTAAATGGATTTTCAAAGTCAAGCATCGGGCAGATGGTTCCATCGAGCGGTACAAGGCCCATTTGGTGGCCAAAGGATATACTCGACAAGGACTGGATTACCATGAAACTTTTGCCCCGTACGTTTTTTTCTTGTCGTTGCTAGTACCAAAAATTGGTCTTTACATCAACTGGATGTAAATAACGCATTCCTACATGGTGATCTTGATGAGAAGGTGTGAAGCCCCGAACCCCCGCCTAGGGAATCAAGTTCTGAGACATGCGCCCATTCGTCATAAACACGCAAGTGGAAGACTTTACCCGCGAAAATGCGAGAAATTTAAACATTTATTAAGTGCTTTAATAAGCAAATATCACTGTCATCACAATAATCATCATACAAACCATATACCTGTATTAATTACATCTAGTTTGTTTTACAAAAGTAAGCACCACTACTGCGACGGGTATAGTCTGTGCAATATCCAAAATCTAGAGGTCCATCACCTATTGATCAACAGCTTCGAGATTTGCTGACATAAAACGTCTGTGAGCTATGAAGCTCAATAAAACCACAGTTCATCTAGACTATTTTCCACATAATAACACACATCAATAATGATATAATAAACAGTTCAGTTTGCATGTTATAGTAAAATAGAACAGTATATAATAAATTGTAATCCAAGGTCACTTAGGGTTACGTCACCCTAACCGAGGTTACCGACCTCATTATTTTCCAATTATGGAGTTCATTTATGAAATGGTGTTCATATTACCAAGTTATCATTTCAATCATCAATCATGTTTCAATTCGAGTCCTTAGACTCTATTAACTGGCCACGGGCCATAAATGTTTATCTTAAAGTCTCTAAATCAAAATCATACATGAAGCCATTTAGACTCACATACGTTGTTCCGGCTTTCCCCCGAACACGGCCAAATCTTGGGTATACTAACCCAAACTACCTGGAATTCGGTGATTCCATACCGAACCTTGAGTACACCGACTCAGAAAAATACACAAACCCTTAGTACTTCGACCCAGACAACTTCGTATCCGAAGATTATAGACACAACCCGGTCATTAACCTGATGAGGACATACTTCTCAATTCAACTAACTAACAACATCTACCATGTATTCATCGTCAATGCCCTGGGTATCAGTCAAAAAGGAACCACTACCAACCTGCCTATCGTCATCTTCTGGCTAGTCTACAGAGGAACCCCGGCTCTTTACAGACGTCATCATCTCCTGACGTTCTACCAAGAAGGACCTTGATAGACCCGGTGCCGACATCTTCTAACTCACCCAGAGAGGAACCTCGGACTATACACTATCTGATGTTTAGCCACTTTAAACTCCCTATGACTCCGACATCTCCCGACTATCAGTCACGGAGGAACCACGGGCCTTAATGAACACCACCATTCCTGACCTAGTCCAAGAAGAACCGACCTAGACAAACAGACCGACATCTCCTGACTATCAATCATGGAGGAACCACGGGCCTTACTGGAAACCGCCACTCTGACCTAGTCAAAGAGGAACCACGGACTATACTTAACTCTGGTTAGGTTTTCTGACCACAGGACTAAACCCTAGTTAACCCAAGCCCCGCTTGATTAACTGAAACCATTGGGCCTCACGCCCATATACCAAATCCAATAATATAATATTCCGTTAAGGAACATTTCTAGGCCAATGGATGTGTCAATCGCCTTACACGACACTCAAACAACTTTTCGACACCCTAGGGTGACAATACCACATACTTGATACCTAATCCAAGCTCCTCGAAGGTCCACCCGAAGTCCAAGCATCATAATAGCCTAAAAATCCCATTTTAGGCACTGGGGAAATCGATCGCCCTGGCATTTACATGTTGGCGATCGATTGCTAGTGCTGGGTGATCGATTGCTCACTATCCAGTGAGCTTAAATCTAGGGTTTTTCAACCCTAGACCAAGGGCTACACCCCTCTACTCATTTTTCATGCACATCCACCCTTCCATTCATCATCCACAGGGTCTCCGACCCTTTTTATCCACGTCAAACAAAAACATACATTCCACATAGCTTAAAAAGCAAAAAATAGAGAAGAGGCAAGGGGTTTTACCTCCCTACACTGATTTCTGGACGGCTGGGGAAAAACGGATACCGCCAAAGCGCTCAGAAGACCGATCAATCCCAAGGTAGAGTGTCTCTCTCTAACCTTGACTTTCTCTCTCTAATTTTGACTCTTTCTCTCTCTCCACGCCGATCGTGGTGCCGAAGAAGAAATCGGAAGCCGCCAATACGTCAGGAACATCGAACTATCCTAGGGTAGCTTCCCCTTTTCTTCTCTCTTCTCTCTCTCTCCTCTCTCTCTCTAGACTTTCTCTCTCTAGAAAGGGATGTTTGGCTGGCTGAACTCTACCATGAGCAAATGGGGAGAATGAGAGCGCTAGCCCCTCTTTTATAGGCCAAGGTCATGTGCCATGCACATGACCATCATTAATGGTCTTGTTGACCAAGTTAACGGTTTGATCATTTGACTTATTTCTGACTTTTTGTCATGCATACGACATCCGAAACCCTACTCCATGACATCTGATATTAACGAAACTTCAGGTGACCAAACTTTAGACAATCCGACACCGCTGTAGAAATTTTGGAAAAAAATACTACGTTTTGATCGTAAACACTAAGTCTAGAAGAAAACTGTAAAACTTGCTAATTTCTTGATTTCAGACATAAAATCTGTTGTTGTTTCTTCATTTGAGATGATGAACTATCGGAACGATAGATAGTCATCCACCGGGTCTATAAACATGCAGTGGTATGAGTTTTGCGGATTTCTATTAGAATCCCAAACAAATATTGAGTCTCAACTGACTTCCGAAAATCTGTACATATCTTGGTTTTTTCAATTTTCTTATATTCAAGACCCCTGCGATCTCGTGAATTAATACACGAAAAAACTGATACGATGGGTGATTGTCCAGATAGTCAACCCGTACATTGTGTGAGCACGGATTTCCGCCTCCATAAGGGTTTTTGTTTGAATCGTCAGTTATTAATTCTGAGAGATAAGTTCTGAATATGGATAAGGTCTAATGGTCTCAATGAGAGTCTAGGTAAGATGTTCAATTAAGTCATAGGGAAGGTGTTAGGTACCCTAGGACCCCCATTTTACAATGATTACCTACTCCTTAGGTATAAGCCAAATTAATGTCAAAGTTTTAATCAAATGCCTAAGTGTTTAGAATATACTAATCCAAGAAGAGAAAAATCTCAACTATGATTGAACCCAGGTAGGGTAGCCTACATACTCACATGGGGTGAAATCAGACTGAGCGTAGTTTTGGCACATGAGCCCATGCCGAGGCTAGTGGAGTGTCTGTGTGCACCGGGTGCTAGGGCTTAGTCCGGGGACTAAGGTTTAATTGACCGGGTGGTCAAGTGCATGGTTTTAGGGTTTGGGCCTAGAGGCCTAAGGTTGAGCCCAGAGGTTAAGGTTAAGCCCAGAGGATAGGGTTTGAGCCTAGAGGCTAGGATATGGGCCAGGAGGCCAAGAGTTGAGCCTGAAGGCTTGGGCATGGGCCCGAAGGCCAAGGGTTGAGCCCGGAGGCTAAGGATTGGGCCCGAAGACCTAGGATTGCTTAACCGAAGTTACATGATGAGTTAACCATAGTTAGGACTGCTAACCATGATTAAAAAGGTCCAAATCAGATTATTTTTTTTTGGACATTACAAAATTAGGCTAAAAATCGAATGTCTTCATTTGGTTTAAAGACATTTCGAAATCAGACCAAAATTTAATGTCTTTACTTCTTCCAAAGACATTTCACAAATAGGCTAAAAATTAATGTCGGGATGCCAGTGAGCATTGTTTCAGACTGGGATCCTAGATTCACTTCCAGGTTCTAAAAGAGCTTTTAGAACGCTATGAGTTCCCGTTTGGACTTTAGCACCGCCTTTCATCCCCAGACAGATGGGCAAACCGAGAGGGAACCAGATTATTGAGGACATGCTTCAAGCTTGCATGTTGGACTTCAAAGGCAGTTGGGAGGATCATTTGCATTGGTTGAGTTCACCTACAACAACAACTATCAGGCGAGCATCCACAAGGCACCTTTCGAAGCCTTGTATGGGAGAAGTTGCAAATCTCCTTTATATTGGGATGAAGTTGGAGAGAGAAAAATATTGGGTCCAGAGTTGATCGAGCAGACCACGGATATGGTCAAGATCATCAGGGAAAGGTTGAAGACGGCTTAGGATAAGCAGAGAGCTATACCTGTAGATGAGATCTTGAGTTTAGCGTTGGCGATATGGTATTGGTTAAGGTTTCGCCAATAAATGGTGTTATGAGATTTGGCAAGAGGGGCAAGCTCAACCCGAGGCATGTGGGTCCATTTGAGATCATCACCAGAGTTGATGAAGTTATTTATCGGGTTGCTCTACCCACTCACATGGCAGCAGTTCACAACGTGTTCCATGTTCCATGCTTCATAAATACATTTTGGATCCTTCGCATGTGATCGATCTAGATCCATTGGAAATCCATGAAGATCTCACATTAGTGGACCATCCGGTTCAGATTTTGGATCGTAAAGATCAAGTTTTGCGCAATAAGGCAATTCTCTTGGTCCTCGTTCAATGGCAACATCATGCTAGAAAAGAAGCCATAGGAGAGCGCGAAGCCGAAGTAAAAGAAAAGTACCCTCATTTGTTTTTGTAGTTGTCTTTCATGTAATTATATTGTCCTCATTTCGGAGATGAAATTTCTGTAAGGGGGGGAGGATGTAGAACCCCGGATCTTCATGTGCACAGTACTAGTGAATAGTGCTATGAAATGTGTGTTATTATAGTCAAAAGGTTTCAATGTATGATTTGGGTTGCATGATTTATGATAATGATGTTGTGTTTAATAATGGGTTATGACATGTGTTCTAAGGTCTTCAGGACCCTTGGTAATGTTAAAAGGTGTAAAGGTCTAAGAAAATAAGAAAGAAAATGAGAAAAAGTGGAAAATAGAAGAAAACTAGGGCAACCATTCGAACGGTTTCCATGACCAATCGAACGATGTCAGTGGATGATGAATAAAACCTCAACATTCGAAGACAGTAACCTCAACCGTTCGAACGGTTTTATGACCGTTCGAACGATCCCAGTAAAGGTTGACTCAGAATTTCGAAAACCAAAAATAGTAGGCATAACCGTTCGAATGATCACACCACCATTCGGATGATCAAAAGACCGTTCGAACGATCATGCCCAGTTAAGTCGTGAAAAAAGCCCCAATTACGGGATTTTAAGGTTTCAACCTCCTTGGGCTATATATAGAGGTCATTTTCATGGGTTTTAGACTAACACTAAACCTAAGAGAGTTTGTGGGAGATAAAGGAGAAGGAGTTAGGGTTTTGGAAGGGATTTTCTCAAGAATCAAAGGTGAGGCCCAAATCTCGCCTCCAAAGCTTCTCAAATACAAGAACCACAAGGATTCAAGCTCAAAGAGGTAGATACACACCATTACCTAATCATGATATTAAGACAATAGGATTATGATTTTGTACAAACCCTCTTGAAAAGCTTATTTAAATGATTTTGATAGATGTATGAATGTTGGATGCCTATAATTTCCTTGGATGAAATGTTATACTCTTGTCTCCATGTTTAAGGTTTCTCTAACATTTTCATGATGCTCACAAGTCTATTATGTACGCACACGCCTCACATGATTGTTTTCGTCATAAGCAAGAGTATTGTATTGCCGGTTTTCTCATAAGTACTCGAAAGTTGAATATTCATAAAGGAACTCATAAGAAACAACAAACATCACCTCATATGCATTAATCACTCCAAACAAGTTGGCCAAGGATGTTGGCAGCCCAGGGTAGTTCGGGTACTAACATCTTGCTCATAAGCTAAACTCTAAGAAATTCTCATAAGTTTGGTGGATTGTCAAGGAGGTTGGTAGCCCAGGGTTTACGGGTACTAACCTCTTGCTCACAAGAAATTCTCAAAGTTTGGTGGATTTTCAAGGAGGTTGGTAGCTAAGGGTTTACAGGTACCTCTTGCTCACAAGAAATTCTCATAAGTTGGCGGATTGTCAAGGAGGTTGGTAGCCCAAGGTTTATGGGTACTAACCTCTTGCTCACAAGAAATTCTGGAAAGGAATCTCGCAAGTGCTCATAAGTCTCATAAGAAATTCTCATAAGTGCTCATAAGAACTCTAAGATCGAAACGAAACTCACAAGTTAAGACATGGACGGACCCTATTTCTCGCAAGAACCCTGATTCTTATAAGACACGCATGAACTCATAAGACTCATAAGAATTGATAAGACATGTTTCGTTTTCTACGAAAGTTCTAAAAATGAAGTTTCAAAGTTATGCACCTCAAAGTTAAGTCTTAAAGTATGATTTTTATATTTGGTTCAATGCATGAATTATGAATTGTTATCTTCGATGCTCACATGATATTATTGATGTTATAACATTGTTAGCTAGTAGTATGTAGACGCTGCGTATTACATAGTCAACCCAGCCGTACATGTTATGTCGAGACAGGTCAGAGCTTCGATATTTGTGCTCCCGGATCATGGGTCAAGGAGGACTACGGTGAGGAGGAGCTAATAGAGGCTCAGCCAGAGGAAGATAGGAATCTAGATAGGTGGCCTTATCCTGGTTACTACTAAGAGAGAGAGAGAGAGTTTATGTTTTGTATTTTTATGGGTGGGCATGTCCACTCTTACTTTGGGTTATGTATTGTATAAACTTGGAATACCGATCATGTATTGAAAAGAAAATTTTTGTTTCACGTTTCCGCACTTTGATTTACGCTTCCACTATGTTATGCCTTATATATTTTGCAGGATGGTTTGACAAGTTAAGACAGACACTTCTAAAGTCTCTCCTAACTCCTAGGGGGATTTTGGGTCACAACACTCCCCATGCCTATGAAAAGGCATGGGAGCCTCCACTCTTGGATTAGCAGAGAACTAAGGTCCCCAGGAGATGACCAGGGGTTCACAAAGAGTTTACAAAAGAAAATGAGGGGTGGGGGAGGACCCTTCTCTGCTAGCACGTGTCCGTCGATGGTGGTGGTAGCGGCTTGTGCGAGAAAACGGTGTACAGAGGGGGAAAGGCATTCCCTCAAGCTCAAGCTTCACTAGAGTACCTTCAAACTTCTAGAGTTGTATTCAATAGGGTTCTACCACTGGTATTTGAAAATTCTCCAAACTTACAAAGCTTCCTAAAAGGGTATTTGGCATAGGAAAGAAAGCTTGGAATAGATTTGAATTTATAGATGAGGACTTGGGGACCCAAAAGGAATTAGGACAGGGGTTGGAGGGGAGCTCAGAGGCAAGGGAGGCTGGCTAGAGGCGGATAAGAGCGTGTCTGGAGTGTTCAGGGGCTTAAAGTTCATTTTTACGCAAACTCCAAGAATGGCGGTAATTCTAGTACCATCATTCCCATGGAAGAGCAAAAAGTAAATGACGGTGAATTATTTACCGTCATTTAGAGGTTTTTGCCAAAAATGGGTCTGGCAGTTGACTCTAGCTTGCACGCAGTACGACCTTTTTGTATAAATGAAATGTCGGTAAATGAAATGGGGACATTACAAATTTAGGCTAAAATTGAAATGTTGGTAATTCAAATTAAGACATTTTCAAAATAGGCTAAAATGAAAATGGAGGTAATCCAAGTGGGGACATTTCCAAAATAGACTAAAATTAAAATTGAGGTAATCGAAGTTGGGACATTACGCGACTTTGACTGAAAATAGGTTTTTTTGCTTGGTTCTTAGGCCTGGGCTTGAGTAAGGCTAGATAGGGTTGACCTAGGGTTTGACTAGGGACCTAGGGTTAGACCTAGGATTTGACTAGGGTTAACTTAAGGTTGACCTAGGATTTGACTAGGGTTAACTTAGGGTTTGACTAGGGTTAGACCTATGGTTTGACTAGGGTTAACCTAGGGTTAGGGTAAGCTAACCATGGTTAAAATTCTTAACCATGGTTAAGGGAGGTGTATAAAAATTGGGTGTTTACACATTGTGTACGATTTTCGAGGAAAGACGTTGAAGTTTTATCGATACAATCAAATCCCGAACAAAACTCACTTTTCACCAATTTAACAAACACTTAACTAACTAACCTCAGTTAAGGACTCATAAACGCATGCTTTTATTATATTAAAATTATGGGTCATTACAGGAGATATACATGAAACTACCACCTGGTTATTCAAGACAGGGGGGGAGTTTTGTACTTGCAAACTCAACAAGTCTTTATATGGCTTAAAGCAGGTATCCAAGAATTGATTTTCAAAATTCTCCAATGCCTTACTCAATACTGGCTTCCAAAAATCTAAGGCAGATTACTCACTATTTCTTCATCCATACCAAGTGCAATCATACTTATGTCTTGGTTTATGTTGATGACATAATTATTATTGATGATAACCCACATATAGTTTCTCATTTGAAGGCCTTCCTGCATTCTAAGTTCAACATCAAAGACCTCGGCAATCTGAAATATTTTCTAGGCATTGAAGTAACTCGTGCTCGTCAAGGACTATTGCTTTCACAACACAAATATACACTAAAATTTTTAAGGCTCCGTTCTTTTGGCAAAACTTTTAAAAGTCCGGAACATTAATGGTTTAGAACAAGAGGCAAGAGTTTGGGAAGAGAGGTAAGAGGGTTTCTAACCCTTTTAGTTGATGGTATCTTAGATTTATTGAGTTTAATTTAATTAGAACTTCCACGTCTATAGAACTTAAAAAATCCAAAATTTTTGGTAGAACTTGAAAGCACCATATTTGTAGGATTTTTGTACTCTATGGAATAATATAGTTATAGACATCAAGTAAAATTAGGCATGAAACAATTGAAGTTCTAGACTTTAAAAGTTCTACCAAAAGAATGGAGCCTAAAAGATGTTGGCTACCTTGGTACCAAGACTTCAGCTTCTCTAATGGAGCAGAATTTAAAGCTCACACCCATCGATGGCTCCTTACTAATTGATCCCTCTATTTACCGCCGCCTTGTTGGTAGACTGATATATCTCACTATCACTCGACCAGACATTATTTTCTCAGTCAATCTCCTTAGCCATTTTATGCATGAACCTCGTCTACCAAATTAGGATGCTGCTCACAGAGTTTTTCATTATCTTAAAGGCACACCTGGTGTAGAGGCCCGAATTTATTATTCTTAATACTTGTGATGTTTATTAAATGCTATAGAAACATGTGTTTAATTTTAATATGTTTAAGCCTACAAATTTAATGTGAAAAGTATCGATTTTAAAACTCAAATAAAATACTCAATTTAAGTCGTTTTTGAGGTTTAATTGCATGAAAAGAAAGAATAGCAAAAAGTAGCAAAAGAGTTAAAAATAAATAAATATATATATATATATTTGGTGATCGGCGCTCCGGCCGATCGATCGCCCCTGACGGCAATTGATTGCCCAAAACGCTGTTTTGGCCATTAGTTGCACGGTTTTTCAATTTTAGGAGTCCCTAAGACCCCCAACACTATATATACTCCTTATATTTGTGAGTTGAGGGTTTCTAAGTGTTTCTAAAGCTTTCTAAACCTAAAAGAGAGGGAGAGAGAAGAGGGTTTTGAGAGATCAGAAAGGAGAGATCAAAAGTTTTGTAAGGAAAAAGGGTGAAAAGGCTTAGATCAATCTCATTTGCAAACGCATGATCGTAAAAAAGCGATCGGGAGAGGTAAATATAAATTCCTTCCTACCAATATGGTGATTTTAATACAAGTAATATGAAAGAGTTAGATCTAAAGCATGTAAAACAAGATCAAGCATGTTTATGACATATTAATCTCCTATGAAAGATAGTTATGACATTTAAAGATGTTTTCCTTATGATTTTTATTATGCAAGATAGATTTTGATGCTTAGAGAGGTTTCCCTATGATTTTTATTATATAAGATGGATTATGATGCTTAGAGCTGTTTTCTTATGATTTTATTATTCATATCAATAAGGGGAAAATGAATGAATTTATGGTGCATGTATGATGGAGAATGAAGAAAAGGATGATGGTTAAAATTGATAAAACAATTATGAGCTTGCTTTGAAAATTTGATGTGTTATGAAACTAGGATTCTGTGAGATTAATTTTATAAAAATTATCTATTGAAAATTGAGGCATGATAGATATAATTGTTCTTATTTTATTGTCGAAAACTTGATAAACCTATGTTCTACATTGATCAATTTATGAGTAATTTTGCATTTTTAAATTAGTGCATGATTTACAATCCTCATTATTTCACTCACACTTATTCATGAAATAAAACATGTACAAGCATAAGAATAAACAAGATGTCAAGTATTATACAAGTATACAAGGACACGAGCATGACCGTATGATTGAGTTTTGCACTGACCGAGTACCCACAAGCCTAAGTTCAAGGCAAGACAAACCGTATATACCGGTTAATGTGTAGATAAGCTGTATACATCGGATAATGTGTAGACAAACCGTATACACCGGATAATGTGTAGACAAGCCGTATGTACCGGATAATGTGTAAACCATGTGGTACCTCGGAAAGTAAGGTATATGTTAATCTCTACCCAATATATGGGGTAGAGTTATTTTAAGTTATTGCACCATGCATGTTGTTGGATACATCCACAAACAAGAAAGATATGTACGATAAACAAGAGAAACAAGTACAAGTGATCACATATAAGAATTAAAATTGAATTATGCTTCTGCTCTCTGAATTGTTTATATGTTTACATGTCATGTTCAATTCCAAATTATGTTTTATATTAAATATTGTTATATTGTTGGTTAGGATTTTATATATACGCGGGTAACTTGTTACTCAGCTGATAACTTTTGTTGTCAGCAGGTTTTAGATTTGGCATCTGTGCTCCAGGACCTTGGGAAGAGGAAGAGTACAAGGAGGAAGAGGAAGAGTCAACAGGTGATTACCCCGATGGTGAATGGAATTTGGACCGTTGGCCATTTCCTGAAAATTAGAGTATTAGTATTTATATTTGGAGTTAAGACATCGTAATGGACTTAATGTTGGATTTATGGTTAGATTGAATTGATAGATGGGAATTAGGATGAATGATTTAAATTATACATTTTGGTTTAGTTTTATTCCAGACATTAGACTTGATCATAATTTATTTAAAGAAAAATTTTTAGGTTCATGTTTTTTAAATTGCCTTACATGCTTTATGACAAGAAATTATGAAAGTTAAGGGTTAAGTCACGTGCCAAAGTCTCACATTAACCTAGGTGGGATTTTGGGGCGCGACAAAGTTGGTATCAGAGCAAAGGCATTAAGTTAGCTAAGGCTTATGTTTTAGGATACAACAGACTAGGATGGTTTGAGTGTTAGAGTGAATTAATTCCAAGTTAGACTAATTGTTACCGTTTGCTCTCAGGAATATCACAATGAGGGATGTGGTAGAGCTCGTGGATATAACACTAGGGGAAGCGCTGGAAGAGGTATTGGAGAAGGACATCTAATTGGTAATGACCAGACTGAAGTTCTAAGACTGATTCCCCAGACCATGGTACTCCTTGCAGCCAGACAACTTGCTGCAGCTGCTCCTGGACCAGCAGAAGCACATGAACTTCCTCCACCCAGGGCACATGCAGGGATTGAGGCATTCTGGAGATTGAAGCCTCCGTCATTCTATAGGACCACAGATCCAATAGCTGTAGAAGCATGGATCTTACAGCTGGAGAGGATATTTTCAGTTTTGTCTCCCACGGATACTAAAAGAGTGACATGGGAAGCCTTTGTAATGCAAGGCGAAGCAGAACATTGGTGAAGAGCAGCCTCCAGGACTAGGGATTTGACTAGAGCGGGCCAACCATGGACATGGGGGGAATTCATAAATGCGTTTTCTAAGAAATACTTCCCTGTGGTTGTTCAGGAAAAGAAAGAAGCAGAATTCCTCACTCTTGAGTAAGGGAAGATGTCAGTGGCCGAGTACGAAGCCAAGTTCTTCGAACTTTCAAGGTTTGCACCTCATATGATTGCCACAGAGGCGATGAAAGCGAGAAAATTTGAAAGGGGTTTACAGGGATTTCATTCAAGACAGAGTCTCAATGTTTCGACTCGAGACTTCGCTGAGGTGAACGATAGGGCTCAGTTGGCTGAAAAGAATTCAGAGGAATTCTTGAAGAAAAGAAAGATAAATCAAAAAGAGAAGTTCAGTAGGGGACAACCAAGCAAGGTTAGACCAAAGGATAAGAGACCCAGATTTTCAGGCCAACCACCAGGCACTCACTAGTGGATGTTTTCAGTGCGGACAAATGGGACACCGGATTAGAGATTGTCCTCACTGTAGCCAGCAGACCCAGACTCAGGGGAATGGCTACCCATCAGGCAGGCACCATAGCAGAAGCCTCCTTAGGCTCCTAAACCCCAGTAGCCCCCGCACTACAGCCACGCCAGGTGACTCAGGGCAAGGTTTTTGCAATATCAGAACATGATGCACAGACATCAGATGACATGGTGCAAGGTACACTTTAATTATGTCTATATTTGATGTGATATTTCTATGATTAATATGATGTTTATAATTATGATGTGTTGATAAAAATATACTACTGATATTATATGGATAATGCACAAGATTGACACTTAGTTATGCAATAACTCAGGCACCCTGTTGATTAATGAATGTCTAACACATGTATTGATTGATACGGGATCAACACACTCGTTTGTTACACCTAGTTTAGCAAATGGATTTGTTTCAGAACCAAACCAGTTAGACAAGGAGTTATCCATCTCGACTCCTATCGGTAGATCAGTAGTCACCAACCAAGTATATCGAGCTTGTGTCATCCAAGTGGGACAACATGAGTTACCGGCAAACCTGATCATCCTAGACTTACAAGATTTTGATGTCATTCTTGGAATGGATTGGCTTGCAGCTTACCATGAAAATGGTAAAATTCAAGCTAGTTAATGGAACTCCCTTCCATTTTAGAGGATTGAAGAAGAAAGACATTGCTAGATTTGCAACCTTAAGTCTTTCGAATCTAGAAGGAAAAGATGGATCTGTCATTCCAGTAGTCAGTGAGGTTATGGATTTTTTTCCTAATGAATTACCAGGGTTACTACCAGATAGGGAGATTGAATTTGTCATAGATCTAGCTCCAGGCACTGCACCGATTTCTAGAGCATCGTATAGGATGGCTCCAGCAAAATTAAAGGAGTTGAAGGTAAAAATTGAAGAATTACTGGAATAGGGTTTCATTAGACCAAGTATGCCACCATGGGGAGCACCAGTTCTTTTTGTAAAGAAGAAAGATGAGTTGATGAGGATGTGCATCGATTATCGACAACTAAACAAAGTCACAATAAAGAACAAATACCCGTTGCCACGGATTGATGATCTATTCGACCAATTAAAGGGAACAAAATTCTTCTCTAAGATAGATTAAGGGTTAGGGTATCACCAGTTGAAGATTAGATCAGAAGATATCCCTAAATCAGCATTCAGAACGAGATATGGACACTTTGAGTTTTTGGTTATGCGTTTCGGCTTAACGAATGCTCCTGCAGCATTTATGGACTTGATGAATAGGGTATTCAAACCAGCCATGGATTGTTATGTGATAGTATTTGTAGACAAAATCCTTGTATACTCACCAACCCGAGAGGATCATGAGAAACATCTTCGGATTACACTTGAGACTTTGAGAGATCATAAATTGTATGCTAAACTGAGTAAACACAAATTTTGGCTTGAGAAAGTGGCATTTCTAGGCCATGTCGTATCATCAGAGGGGACCAACATTTTTCTTGGTCAGTAGACTCTGCCAAGTAGACTCTAGCTTGACAGCACCACTTACTCACCTGACCAAGAAAAATGTCAAGTTCACATGGGATGATAAATGTGAGCAGAGTTTCTTAGAATTGAAGAAGTGCCTTACTACGGCCCCAGTTCTCACTGTTCCATCAGGTAGTGGTGGATTTGTGGTTTACAGTGATGCTTCGCATGTTAGATTAGGTTGTGTTCTCATGCAACATGGTAAGGTCATTGTCTATGCATCCCGACAATTGAAGAACCATGAGAAGAACTACCCTACTCATGATTTAGAGCTATCAGCAGTGGTTTTTGCTTTAAAGATTTGGCGGCACTATCTGTATGGAGAAGAGTTCAAAATTTTTACAGATCACAAAAGCCTCAAGTACTTATTCTCTCAGAAAGAGCTCAACCTGAGACAGCGTCGTTGGGTAGAGTTTTTAAAAGATTATGATTGTTCGATTCAATATCATCCAGGGAAAGCTAATGTTGTAGTTGATGCACTTAGCAGAAGGCCCTCTAGTTTATTGGCACACTTAAGAGTAAAAGGGTGGAAACAGTTAGAAGACATGTCTAACAACAAAAAAGTTTTAGTCTTTGTACCTCTGGACCATTGGTAGCTAATATTGCAATCAGATCATATATTCGAGCTAGAATCATAGAGATGCAAGGGTCTGATGAAAATTTGTTAGGTTATCGAGCCAAGTCCTTCGAAAATGGTCAAGAGGATTTCTCAACTAATGGAGAAGGAGCCATAACATTTAAAGGCAGGATATGTGTCCCAAATAATAAAGAATTGAGACGGGAGATTTTGGATGAATCACATCGGTCCAAGTATACAGTTCATCCCGGTGTGGTACTAAGATGTACCAAAATCTCAAGAGGCACTATTGGTGGAGGAATATGAAGAGAGATGTGGCTACTCATGTATCGCAATGTTTGATTTGTCAACAAGTGAAGGCCGAACATAAAAGACCTGCAGGACTATTGCAACCTCTTCCCATTCCTAAATGGAAATGAGAAAATATATCAATGGATTTTATTGTGGGATTGCCAAGGACAGCTAAGAATTTTAATGCTATTTGGGTAGTGGTAGACCGTCTAACTAAGTCAGCTCATTTTCTCCCTTATCAGACTACTTATAATGCTAACAAGCTAGCGGAACTTTATATTAAGGAAGTAGTACGTCTCCATGGAGTACCTGTCAGTATAGTTTCTGATAGAGACACAAGGTTTACATCAAGATTCTGGAGGAGTTTTCAGCAAGTCATGGGATCTCGCCTGGATTTCAGCACGGCATTTCATCCTCAAACAGATGGTCAAACAGATAGAGTAAATCAAGTTATTGAAGATATGCTTCGATTGTGTATGCTTGATTTTCAAGGCAGTTGGGATGAGCATTTACCCTTAGTAGAATTTACTTATAACAACAGTTATCAAGCAAGTATTCAAATGGCACCGTTTGAAGCCTTGTATGGTAGTAGTTGTCGGTCTCCTCTTTGTTGGGATGAAGTAGGAGAGAGAAAAATTCTGGGTCCCAAGCTAGTTGAACAAATTGCAGACATGGTTAACTTGATCAGGGAAAGATTGAAGACTGCTCAGAGTAGACAGAAGACTTATGCTGACACCCGGAGAAGAGATTTGGAATTTCAAGTTGGAGACTATGTTTTTGTCAAAATATCTCCTACCAAGGGGATTATGAGGTTTGGTAAGAGAGACAAGTTAAGCCAAAGGTATGTTGGACCTTTCGAGATTATCAGGAGAATAGGAGAAGTGGCATACAGGATTACCTTGCCTCCGCACATGGCAGTAGTTCATAATGTCTTTCATGTTTCTATGTTGACGAAGTACATTCAAGATCCTTCACACATCATCGACTTTGAACCTCTAGAAATTCGAGAAGATTTGACAATGTTAGAACAACCAGTTCAAATTCTGGATCAAAAAGAGCATGTTCTACGCAGGAAGACCATTCGTTTTGTCCTCCTTCGTTGGCAACATCACTCCGTTAAAGAGACCACTTGAGAAATAGAAGATGAAGTCCGGGAGAAGTACCCCTACTTGTTTAACTAAGGTATGTAATTTCGAGGATGAAATTCTTTAAGGGGAGAAGGATGTAGAGCCCTGAATTTATTATTCTTAATACTTGTGATGTTTATTAAATACTATAGAAACATGTATTTAATTTTAATATGTTTAAGCCTATAAATTTAATGTGAATCGATTTTAAAACCCAAATAAAACACTCAATTTAAGTCCTTTTTAAGTTTTAATTGCATGAAAAGAAAGAAGGGCAAAAAGTAGCAAAAGAGTTAAAATAAAAATATATATATATATATATATACATATTTGGTGATCGGCGCTCCGGCTGATCAATCGCCCACTGGAGGCAATCGATTGCCAATGGCAGCGATCACCCCTGATGGCGATTGATCGCCCAAAATACTATTTTGGCCATTAGTTGCACGATTTTTCAATTTTTGGAGTCCCTAGGGCCCCTAACACTATAAATACTCTTTATATTCGTGAGTTGAAGGTTTTCAAGTGTTTCTAAAACTTTCTAAACCTAAAAGAGAGAGAGAGAAGGGGATTTTGAGAGATCGAAGAGGAGAGATCAAAAGTTTTGCAAGGAAAAAAGGTGAAAAAGCTTAGATCAATCTCATTCGCAAGCGCCTGATTGTAGGGAAGCGATCGGGAGAGATAAATATAAATTTCTTCCTACCAATATGGTGATTTTAATACAAGTAATATGAAAGAGTTAGATCTAAAGCATGAAAAAAAAGATCAAGCATGTTTATGACATATTAATCTCCTATGAAAGATAGTTATGATATTTAAAGATGTTTTCTTTATGATTTTTATTATGCAAGATGGATTATGATGCTTAGAGAGGTTTCCCTATGATTTTCATTATGTAAGATGGATTATGATGCAGCTGTTTTCTTATAATTTTAATATTCATATCAATAAGGGGAAGGGAATGAATTTATTATGTATGTATGATGGAGAATGAAGGAATGGATGATGGTTGAAATTGATGAAACAATCATGAGCTTGTTTTGAAAATTTGATGTGTTATGAAACTAGGGTTCTGTGAGATTAATTTTATAAAAATTATCTATTGAAAGTTGAGGCATGATAGATATAATTGTTCTTATTTTATTGTCAAAAACTTGATAGACCTATGTTCTATGTTGATCAATTTATGAGTAATTTTGCATTTTTAAATTGGTGCATGATTTACAATCATCATTATTTCACTCACTTATTCACGAAATAAAACATGTACAAGCATAAGAATAAACAAGATGACAAATATTATACAAGTACACAAGGACACGAACATGACCATATGATTGAGTTTTGTACTGACCAAGTACCCACAAGCCTAAGATCAAGGTAAGACAAGCCGAATACACCGGATAATGTGTAGACAAGTCATATACACTGGATAATGTGTAAACCGCACAGTACCTCGGAAAGTAGGGTATATGTTAATCTCTACCCAATATATGGGGTAAAGTTATTTTAAGTTATTGCACCATGCATGTTGTTGGATACATTCACGAACAAGAAAGATATGTAAGACAAATAAGAGAAACAAGTACAAGTGATCACGTATAAGGATTGAAATTGAATTATGCTTCCGCACTCTGAATTGTTTATATGTTTACATGTCATGTTCAATTCCAAATTATGTTTTATATTAAAGATTGTTATATTGTTAGCTAGGATTTTATATATACGTAGGGTAACTTGTTACTCAGCCGATGAGTTTTGTTAGCAGGTTCTAGATTTGACATCTGTAATCCAGGACCATGGGAAGAGGAAGAGTACGAGGAGGAAGAGGGAGAGCCAACAGGCGATTAACCCGATGGTGAATGGAATTTGGACCGTTGGTCATTTCCTGAAAATTAGAGTATTAGTATTTATATTTTGAGTTAAGACATTGTAATAGATTTGATGTTGGATTTATGGTTAGATTGAATTGATAGATGGGAATCAAGATGAATGATTTAAATTATAGATTTTGGTTTAGTTTTATTCCAGACATTAGACTTGATCATAATTTATTTAAAGAAAATTTTTTAGGTTCATGTTTTTAGAATTCCCATATATGCTTTATGACAAGAAATTATTGAAGTTAAGGGTTAAGTCACGTATCAAAGTCTCACATTAACCTAGGTGGGATTTTGAGGCGCGACACCTGGCCAAGCTATCCTTCTCTCTTCCAGTTGTGATTTGCAATTATATGGTTATTGTGACTTGGATTTGGCCAGTTGCCCCACCACAAGGAGATCCACCACCGATTACTGTATTTTTTGGGGTTGTAGTCCAATTTCATGAAGAACAAAAAGCAAGCAACGGTGTCACGATCATCTCTTGAAGCTGAGTATCTTTCCATGGCTCATGCAACTTGCGAACTCACTTGGCTTCGCTCTCCTTCAAGATTTAGGTATTTTTCCACATCAGCCAGCTATACTTTTTTGTGATAGTCAAGCAGCTTTGCACATTGTCGCTAATCCAGTTTACCATGAATGAACCAATCATATTAAGAATGATTGTCACATTTTCGCAATAAAATCAAAGATGACTATACAAACAGCCAAAATTCATACTTCATGGCTTGTTGATACCTTCACCAAAGCTCTTAGTAGCGACCAATTTCGACATTTAATGTCCAAGTTGGGCTTAACAAATCTCCACGCACCAACTTGGGGGGTATTAAAATTCCAGCTCAAGAAGGATTCTACGAAATCATTCCAACTCAAAGACGCCATATATGGCTACTCATAAAAGTGAGAAATGAGAAATTTGGTCAAACTGATAATGGATGACAAACCTAGTGTGGGATCTTTCAAAGTAGTTCAACACCAGCATCTCAATCCTTTCCCACCACAAAGATTCATTACAGGCAGTTTCAAGAGGCCATGCGTGGAGAACCATGTAATTTTGGGAGTTAATAACACACCAGATAATCAACGGTCAGAACAACAAGGAAATAACAGTGATTCAATCAACATGTTGAGGTGTCCTGCTGTTCAGGGCTGGGATTTATTAGGCCCTAGCCCTGCCCTCAAGGGCTAGGGCAGGGCCAAAGGGCCGGAAGAAATAGTGGAATTTTTTTTGTGATTTGAGATGACGAGATTTTTTTTTCTACACCGACTGTCAACCTGACAAGGAAATGGATACCCTCCTCTTTTATCCGGGCTTGGGACCGACATTGCAACTAAAAAAGCAATAGCAAAGTTTTAAAAAAAATTCCTTGTCAGTGACAAGCAGACATAATACAATAAAACAAAGTAAAACTATATAGAAAAATATTTATACTATATTTAATTATCTATATCATTCATTAATATATCTAATGTATCCAATTCTATTAACTCTAAGTCCTTTTGTTTAGGTATACGAATCCAATCTTGGCAACAAACTAAGGCTTCTACAGTGTCGGATTTTAAACAACTTCTAAATTGGTCAAGTACCCTACCTCCAGTGCTAAAAGCAGACTCAGAAGATACTGTTGTCACTGGAATCGCTAAAATATCACGAGTCATTATTGATAAAATTGGATATTTTTTTGAATTAACTTTCCACCAAAGTAATATATCTAAATCGTTAGATTTATCTCTTGGCTCTTCCAAATACAAATCTAATTCTGATCTTACTTCAAAATTAGTACTTTGACTCATTTCTTCTTCAAATCTCAAGAAATCATCATTTCTTCTCTTTGAACTTGTTGCAACAATATTCTCCCCACTTGACTTCAAGACATTAGGGGTACTAAATTTAACATTATATTCCTTATACAAGTCTTTAAGATTCCTAAGGGCCTTATCCTTACATGTCTTCACTATATCGCTTTCCCCAAATAACTTTCTCAAAACATATTCTAAATACAATTGTTTATGTTGTGGATCAAAAAATATAACAAGCTCAAAAATAGGATTATAATCTTCCCAATATTTATCAAATTTTAGTTTCATTCTTGTAGCTATATCACAGAGCAAAAGATCTTCACCATTTATTTTTTTCCATTAATTTAATATGTATCTTAACTACTTCTTCCAAAAATAAATGTATAGTTGGATATTTAGTTCCAGAAAATATATTTGTAGCTTCATAAAAATTTTGTAAAAACTTACAAATAATCTTTACATGATCTCACTCATCATCTAAAGGATTAGTTTTATAGTTTGAGTTTATTACTTCTAATCGAGTAAAACCTTCCCTAAATTTTAATGCAGACTGTAGCATAACATAGGTGGAGTTCCATCTCGTAGAAACATCGAGGGGTAACTTAACAGTATTTAACCCTAATTCACTAACAATTTCCCTGAATTTATGTGTACGTGATGTTGAATTTTTAATAAATTTTACTAAATACCGAATATTTTGAATAATAGGGCTTATTTCTCTCAACCCATCTTGCACAATAAGGTTGGGGATATGTACAGAACAACACATATGAAATAACCTACCTTCTAAAGGAATAGCTTCTTTTCTAGTAAGATGAGTTTTCATAACTCTTACAATACAATCATTTGTACTACAATTGTCTAAAACTAAACTAAAAATTTTATCATCAATTTTCCATTTTAATAAATGTGATTTAATAGTTTCAGCTAAAACTAACCCTGTATGAGGTGGATTAACATTAATAAAGTTGATTATTTGTTTTCTAAGGTTCCAATCGGAATCGATATAATGGGCTGTAATAGCCATATACCCTAAAGTTTGGTTGGATGTCCACATATCAGATATAATACTAATTCTCAATAAATTATTTTCAAAAAATTTTAACAATTTTGATTTTTCTTGTTTATAAATTCTCATGCAATCAGACTTGATGGTGTTACGTGACACCATCTTAAATAGAGGTTGTAGTACACTACTATAATTAATAAAACCTTCATGAGAAACTATATTAAATGGATACTCATATTCAATAATCATTAATGCAAGTGTTTCTCGACACTTGTCTTGGTCAAATTTATAGGCTGTAAGACCACTACCGTGTAAAGCTGACCTCAAGAGTGGTTGTTTGGGGTCAAGGTTTGGTATCTTTTTACAGGTCGATTCTAGGTGTCTTCTAATGTGAGTGACTCAATTATTTTTAATATTATCTATTTCGTCGTTACAATGTTTACATATAGCAACACGTACATCTTTTTTTGTTACCATATTTTCCTTTTCTACTTACTACCTTTTGGGTGAAATGATCCCAAATTATGGAGGACTTTCTAGATTTCGTTTGCACGGGTTCTACATCCTCAGTATGTGGTTGTGAGGAAGAGGGTGATGGATGAGTAATGTTCCCCTCTCCAACTTCCACAATTCTAGAATCATCGGGATGTACACCTAATGATGACTCAACTAAGGGAGAACTCGCATTACTACTAGCATCAGGAGGCGACATTTTACCTTAATAAGCAAACTAATTAATGTCCGGAATCTAATAAAAAAAAGTAAGCAAATCAAATTAAAATCAGATTACAACTGTTCCAGAAATATCAAAACAGTTCCTAAACAATATCAGAATCTCAAAATCAATATTAGAATTTCCTAAACAATAGTAGAATCTTAGAATCAATATTAGAATTTCCTAAACAATATTAGAATCTTAGAATCAATATTAGAATTTTCTAAACAATATTAGAATCTTAGAATCAATATCAGAATATTTCAAACAATATCAGAATCTTCTAAACAATATCAGAACAGTTCCAAAATCAATATTAGAATTTCCTAAACAATATTAGAATCTTAGAATCAATATCAAAATTGAATCAATATCATAATCTTCCAAACAATATCAGAATCAAATCATAAGCAAACAAATAAAAATTGAATCCAATCAAATTACAAAAAATTACCAAAAATATCAAAATATAATCAGTTTAGGGTTTAGGGTTAGGGGTTTTGGTATTTAGGGTTAGGGGTTCAGAAATATCAGAGATTCAGAATCCAATATAGGGTTAGAGGATTTCAAGTGTTAGGGTACTTAGGGATTTAGAAAGAATTTCAGAAATTTTAGGTTTAGGGGTTTCAATAATTACTAATTAGGGTTAGGGTTTAGGGTTAGGGGTTTCGAAAATATCAGAATCTAAAATATAGGGTTAGGGATTTTGAATTAGGGTCCTTACTCCTTATGGATTTAGACAATAAATACTAAAAATTAGGGTTAGGGTAACCTGGTCGTGAATCCGAAATCCACTGAGCAGAGAGCAAGACAACAAGTCCACAAAATCGGTGAGAGAAGAAATCACCCAGAGGCTATTACTTAGGGATTTTCGAGAGCACAACCACAAGTCCTTAGGGATTTAGACAATCAATACTAAAAATTAGGATTAGAGTAACCTGGTTGTGAATCCGAAATCAACTGAGCAGAGAGCAGGACCACAAGTCCACAAAATCGGTGAGAGAAGAAATCACCCAGAGGCTTTTAAGGATTTTTGAGAGCACAGCCACAGGCCCACAGCAGTCAACAGCGGTCTTTGAACTTCAGGCGAGAGCCAAGAGCAACCGTCGAGCAGAGAACAGAACCACAGGTCCACAGAATCGGTGAGAGAAGAAATCACCCAGAGGCTCTTAGGGATTTTCGAGAGTACATCCACAATCCCACAACAGACTACAGTCAACAGCAATTTTGAACTTCAGGCGATAGCCAAGAGCAACCATCGAGGACGAGGACTCGAGAGAGCTTCAGGCTTCAAGCTTCAACTAAGAATAACTTGAGATTGAACAAGAAGATCAGAAGAACAGAGAGAGAGAGAGAGATCGGCGTCGATTAGATTAGGGTTTGAGACCATCGAATACGGTAGTGATCTTATATAGGGGAGGCTTAAATCAAAATTACGATTAAACCCTTAGGTTTAAAACGTTAATAAGGATATTTTAGGAATTTCTAATTATAAAGGGTAGGGCCGGGCTATTAAGGGCAGGGCCGAGGTGAGCCCTGGCCCAGCCCAGCAGACGCAGGGCTTTCATATTTTGGACCCTGCCCTCCTTTTGGGTCAAATTCAAGAAGAAATTGTAAAGCCACGCAAAGTGCTTAGACTTTACCATGTTTGAACATTTCATTCGGATACAGCCCTGGGCTGCATTGAAAACCTTGCAGCCCCGCTCTATACCTGCCATGTCTGCAAAAGTGACGACATCATGAATTAGAAGCCAAATATTCTACTGTGATAACCGGATTTGGCAATTCCGGTTATCACCCCTAGAGGTCTCCACGTGTCCCTTTTGAAACCCTTTAACTATTGTTAAGATTCGCCCAATCCTAGGGTTCATCCATCCAACCTTGGTTTCATTAACCTTAAATCAATTAAGCTTATTTATAGTTAAAAGAGACACGTGGTAATTACTACTCCAAATAAAATTAAGGGGCCGTGTGTGTGCATGTAGAGTGTGTGTTACATGATATGAACTCAACCAAAAAAAAAAACTTCCCACATGGTCGTCAAAGTTATTTATTTTGGGAGGCACTAAAAGTAAATATATATATATATATAGCAGAGACCCGTGCGATGCACGGGTGTGAACAATTTTAAAAAAAATATACAAAAGAATGAGTTAGAAATAATATGTGAAATAAATATGAGATCTATATATTAGGGAGATACAGAGATAAGAATGGAGAGGGATAAAGAGGGTAGTTAAGAGAGGGTATTTATGAGTCCCACTTAAATGGAGTTGGGACTTGGGGAAAGAGAGGAGGTCTATTAGGGCATGAGAAAGGGTTAATAATTGGGAGATAAAATGGGATGTTAAGAGAGGGTATTTATGGCTCCCACTATGTGATGATGTGGCATCAAAAAGCTTAAAATGGAGATCAAAGAGGATGCCACCTAGGCATCATGTTAAAAGTCATTTGAATTAACTACAATGAAGACAACCGAAAAATAATTTAACTACAATGAAGCAATTAAGTATTGGAGTATCACCTATAATTACATCAACCCGTTGCAAACATTTGAAACAAAAGTGATTGTAAAAGGTGTCAAATTAAATAAATTATTTTTTCCCTGGACTCTTAGCATTCCAGAGTAACCAATATACTTCGTTAGATATTTAGCTCATTAAGTGATCCGAAAAGAAAAAAATAACTCATTAAAAAACTATAAATTAAAGCGCATAATAGTTTCAAATGCCTTGGCATCCAAATATAATCAAGTCCTTTTCAGTACTGATGACATATAGTATTTTAGTCTACTAATTGCTGACTATAAATTTAAGCTCTAAGAGGAGATGAAACCTTGCAAATGATGTATAAAATGCATCATTGGATTTCCACATTGAAATAGATTAATTAAAATGATATTTGCTATAAATGGATAAAAAGAAAAAACAAACATCTTTCCTCATCTTTGATAGAAAGGATCTAACCATCGCTCAACATGAAATTAGAAATTATTAAACATAAATACAACACCTTTATTTAAAAAAGATCATTGAAAACAAATATAATAGAAGAAAATTCACAAATATAATAGAAGAAAATTCACGGTTAACTCTCGTAGGCGTTGTTGGCAGTCGTGGTTTGGAAGGTTACATAGAACTCGTGTATGAAGCTCCTAATATATCGTTGTTGGCACTCGCGATTTGGACAGTTTATTTAGTGTTTTAACTATAAAATGATTTTTAGCATATTAGCCTCTCTTTCAAGGAAAATATTTACAAAAAAGGTTATTTATGGCGGATTAGTGATGCATGCATCGCCCCAGCCACAAAGATAGCTCCCATGTGATCGAGCGTGGTATTGTCACAGCCTAACTCTCGTAGGCGCTCTGTGTTAGTGAATTGCCTGGTTGTGGTGTTATAAAGTTGAACTGGCTGACCAGTGGTGAACTCACCAAGGTATTTCGTCAAACAGGTGATAGGCGTTGGTGGACTGTCAAGCTTGTTGCTCTTGATCTGTCTATGACCGCACATGAAATAATTCATCTCCTTCCTAATCTAGCCTCTCTCACTTGTTCAAAGAAAGAGATAAATTTACCGCGGACCCAACAACCCGATTTGAAGTCGCCTTATGCCAGCAGTCCGTCCAGAGTGTGGGAACCAAAAAGAACCACCTTGCCTCCTCCCTCAGAAAAGTCATTTCAAAGCATGAAGGCACCTTATGCCAGCAGCCCCTACAGAGTTAGGAAAAAAAAGAACCACCTTACCTCCTCCCTCAGAAAAGCCATTTTAAAGCATCGTGATTGTCGAACGGAGAAGACATTGTTGCCGGTTGATCATACCAACCAACAAAAAAAAAAGATTTTAGGAATATAAAATGTGAAAGCATACCAACTGGTTGAGCATAAGCCAACTAAAAGTGATTTCTCCTTTAGAATTTCAAGACAGTATTAACTCATCGGACAGTATTAACTCGTCGGAGTTGCAAATATTAAAGAATTAAATGGCATATGGAGAGATAGCAGGGGATGTGTCTTTCTCTAGTTTCAAAGGGTTATGGACGCTTTCTTCAATTGGTTGAGTGTACCTAGACAGGGGATACAGAGTGGGTAGGTGAAAAGAGTTAGAAATCTTCTTCTGTTTATAACAAAACGTTAATGGGATAGAAGTGTAATAAATGACAACATAGTAATAGAATGACGTGGCATCTAAAAATGAGAAAAGGTCAAATAGGGTGCCAACATGGCACCCTAATTTCTTTAGTATATAGTATAGATATATATATATATATATATATAATTATAAAAATTTTATAAAACTATATAATAAAACAAAATCTACCAACATACATAGCCCTAGCGTCCCTCTATATCTCTCTCTCTCACATAGATACCAAATTCAATCAATTCAGACTTACCACTAACTAATACTAGTAATAGATGTTTCCTTTTTCTCATAACTAATGCAACAACCGAGATTGAAAGAGCCACTCCCATTCATAGAAAGTGAAAACAGTTTATCATAAATAGGATGACTTTAGGTGTTTAATGTAGTCTTGCTGGTGGATTTGAAGTCTTCATGCATCATCAAACAGGTAGATAGTTGAGACGGATCTCCAATACAAAGCATTAAATATATTGAAAAGAGAGCTGATAAAAATAAATGTTTTGAAGAAAAGAAGAGAAGATCAGAATCAAACAGCAGCCCAGCAGCAATGGAGTATCTGTTCCTTGAAATGGGCTCCTCAAGTCTGAACCCCCACACCTTAAAACCGCCCCAAAACCTACTAATATATATCCTTTCAGTCTGAAATGGCAACCCGTGAGAGCAACCGAATGAAGAATTACTTTGGGCCAATGTCCTTGAGGCCACAGATCTGCTCTTCCCCCATTGCAGACATCACAGACACAACCAGGTCTTTTCCCTCGCCAAAGCCATCCTTGATCTGTATTTGAAAGATTTGTATCAGCATCAACAGACAGAATATAATAACAGGGATATGCCAGAAAAAAATTAGGTAAAAAATTTCAGTTGTATATATAAAAGAATTAGTAACAATCATTCAGCTTTCATAATAAGATCCAAATTTTCAATCCTAAATGAAGAAAATTAATTTACCATACCTTGAGGAAAATATTATGTGATGAGATTTTTTTAATATCTGTATAACTAATAAGCCTACATAAAACATAAAAGCTACAAAAGAAACTTACACTTATCATTATTCTTTATGTTGTGGTTTATATTAATTACACAAGTACAATTTGCTCACCGGGACAGATCCTCATGCATGACAGAATAACAGCTTATAGTCCTGTTGAATGCCCAAAAGCTTCTACTTCAAGGAAAGCTAATAAACAGTCTTTCCACTAGCAATTCTACTTATGAGGACATCTTGCCATCTTGGTTATGAGTACAAGTGAGTAACATTTTAAAAAAAAAAATTTAAGAAAACAATCCCTACAATCACTACCTCCTAGAGATTTTCCTTCCACCAGCTTTGACTAGAAGAAACTAGAAATATTAACAAAAAGATCATACGAAATAAGAATATAAAAGGAAACAACATACAAAGGCAAGCTAATCACAGAAAATAGAACCTTGAACATACATCTATTGGCTGATAACATAAACAATATATTTGTTAGTCTAAGAGCAACAAAAAATGAGAACCATGTGTGTCTCTAAATTTCCTGAGAAAAAACAGAAAACCCTACACTACTACGGAGCCTGCAAGCATATTAACCAAAGAGAAGCAAAGACCCAAAAGAATAATACCAGGACCCAAGAGACTGCATTATAATGATGCAAGGAACTATTTAAGCAAACAACTGGATCAACATCAAGACAGTTATAACACAGAAGCAGCTTAAACAGATTCCAGGATTTGAAACAGCAATGCAAAAGAAACAATAATGAATAAACAACATGTGCTTATGGAAAAAGCAAAGCAAGTCAATTAACCTGGGAGAGCAGACTGTCATCCGTAGGGAGCCTCAGATCATCCTTAGTGTTACCATTTTCAGTCAGCAAACTCACCTAAAGCGTTTAATATAGTATCAGACAAAAATTTCACAGAAAACAAAAAGATAATTAAGCAAGTAGAAAAATTGAACATACAAATCCATCTTCTGAAATATCAATCAGCTGGTAATCAGTACGATTAACATGGGGAACCTGCAATACAAGGTCATGTGCATGTTAGTCCTGGAAGAATTAAAATGATAAGCACATCTTACTAGGAAAGTATTAGTATGAAAGAAACAAGGAGTTCATACATCACAGTTATGGGACGAGGGTACAATATCTTCAAGCTTTTTTCCATTGAAAATGTCTATTGCAACAAAGTGGCATTTAGCATGACCATGCTTGCCAGTCTTGGAAGTTGAAACCTCCACAACCTGTAGCAGAAAACAGACTGGGTTTAGAATAAAAACACCCAACACTAGTACACGAGGAACTACTAACAAAAGGGAAAAGGAGACCCTTCTTTATATCTCAACTACGCCACGAAATACAACTGTGGGCTTCAGTGGTTGAGAAGAGTTGAACCACCCATGAAGATAAACAATCCACCAACAACTAGCAATGTATTTAAACCAATGTTACCTAGGCACGTGGTACAGGTGCCAAGTGTCCTAGTGTATAGAGGTGTTCGGCACGGTAAGCTATGAAAATCCCAATATAGCGGCATGGGCATACAAGTTTTTAAAATTTATATACATATATATACATACATATACATATATATACATATATATATATATATATATATATATATTATAACTCAATTTTTTAAAATAATAATAGAAAGAGGGGGATCATCTGGCCCTAATTTTTTTTTTTAAAGTATAAACCCAAGTTATAAAAAATATTCATATAGGGAGTAGAAATGAGCAACAAGAGAGAGACATGCATGTTGATCGTTTTTGTTGCCGCTGCTCTCCTAATAAAATTTCTTCTATGTTTCCGAAAAAGAACACAATTTGACAAAAAACTCTAAGCAATTGTATTTTTATAATGGTACGACATACTTGAAGCACCATGCTTGAAGCACCATGTGTTTAATCATAATGTTGAAGTCACCATGACATGGTATAGGCACATACCAAGGAGTGTCGTGTCGTAACATGGAGTGTCATGTCCAAGTGTCGGCACGGCAAAATTTGGAAAAACTGAAGTGCCTAAGTAACACTGATCCAAACCATAATCAGATAAAGAAGTTATAAGCAAATATGCTAATCATGAACAACTGATGAGTGTGGCAACTCAAGAAGTCCAATTACTATAGCCAAATTCATGACATCAAGTTGATTATATGATTCTCATTTGAAAAGTCAGATCACCAAATCTAATTCATTGATGGGGAAAAACCCCATAACACTCAGCGAGATTCATAGTCATACAAGAGCCACTACCTAGAGCTAATGATATGCACAAGCACACTCCCTAAGAGCTTTGTCTGATGATTTCAGGACAAGGTACATGGCATCATTCTTCCCTCTTAGCCACCCAACTATCAGAGTTTCTATGTATGCAACCCCCTTAATGATCCTAACACTAAGGCGATTTTAGTTCCAGCAATGGCAATCGCCACCTGACAAAGATTTCCAGCTTCCAGCAACAAATCCCTACCCCTAACCCCCGATTTCCCCATTGATCGCCTCCTCTAATCCTCGCTTTCTTTCCACATTCCCACCATGTCTGACTCAAGAACACCAGAAAACAATGGAATACCCTCGTAATCCCTGTTCCCCATTTGAATACATCCCATATCAAATGTCAACTCTTTTTTCCCCCCTTGATGCGCATGCCCCACAACCCTTTTTCTGCTAGTGTTCTTGCCACTCAAGGCCTTTCAGTTGCCTTTTCATAAAACCCTGCAGTGGATTCAAAGTCGAACAGTCGTTGAAGAATGAAGAGTCAAGTTTCAGGGAGTGGAGTCAGGCTCTTAATTGTTGTATCATTCTTGCCTCCTTGTTCAAGATGTCACGGAATAAAACTATTGCAGTCGAGTCAAAATCTTTCAATTGAAGATGATGGGAAGAACTGGATTGCCCTGAAGATAGTTCAGAGAGGCCTTGCTTTTTCAAAGGAGTGATGGCTGGAAGCTGAAAGCATTTGGTGGTTTTTGGAGGAAATGAATTGTATCAATGCCCAACATGATGCAAACTTCTGGGAAAAAATTCATTGGAATATAGTTCAATCATAGCTGGAAGAAGGGGAAATTAACGTGGTTCATTATCGGTGTCTGTCTTCCCGAGAGCAGGAGGCATACGATTGATTTTTTTTCTTGTAAGGTTCAACGAAGTCTGGTTGAATGAAGGTAGAACAAGCAATTTTACCAAAGAACTCGGTCAGCAGTTTTCGTGTTGGACGAAGTAGGGTGAACATCCCCCATAGATGACACCATTCGTTTTTGCAAAGCCAATGCCATAATGGTGGTTAATATGAAATACTTACTGAAAATATTTTGGGATTAAAGGTCAATTGGGAAAAGCTACATGGTGGGTGTTAATTTTTATGAGATGGAAACTTTGAAACTTACCAACCCCCTGAAGTGTGAGAGTCAAAAATTGCCTCTAAGAAATATTGCCTCGCCTAAACCGGTTCAGTTCTGAGACCCGATCCTCTTAAAGTTTCTTTCATTTGTCTTTTTAGTCTTCTTCTTCCAAAAACACCTACGTTTCTGATATGACCAACTCTTTTTGGTCTTAGTCGTTTTAAAAAAACTTAGAATATTAATACAAAGACGACATGATTCAGATTTAAGAGGAAGGAATAAGAGCTACTTATCCCCCCACATATGTATGATGATGTCTATGCGTGATTGTGAGTCTGCTAGTCAATTGTTGACACAATACAAAGTAACATGAGGCATTTAGTGCCATTTTCTTGCCTTGGCCAGTATCAACTGGGTATTTCCCAATGACATTGTGATTATTGGAGCAGTGGAGGTATGGTTCTCTTTCCTCCAGCAAGTTGCTTGTCGGTTCGTTATTTCCCCATTGTTCAAAGGGGTGAATGGAAGTTTATTTCCATGTCTGAGCCTCATTTTGTCTATCTGTGTTCCTTGGAGTCCTCCCCAAGCGGGTTTTTTCTATTAAGTTGACTTTAACGGCTGCTCTTTGAGCAATCTGAGGGCATGGTGGTCATTCGCAATGGTGATAGTCATACTTGGCTTAGATATTCGAGGCACGTGGGAGAAACAACCTCGATCCATGGCAAGTTTCATTGAGGCATGACCTCTTTTCTAGCTAGGTCCTTGGCTTGAAGAAAGGTAATAGGTGGCAGCTGGTGACAAATGTCTTTGGAGATTTCTTCATACCATTAGTGGCCCATGATTTGCTGGCCAAATGGAGCATCTAGTTCTCTTCAATCCCCAAATTAGTTAATGGCGGCTGATAGTTTGGGTAGGGAATGGGTTGCCAAGGAACATTTATCTGGGAGTTTTTTCTTCTTGATTGATGTAGTTCTTTCCTCTCTTTTTTCATAATCTCTTTCTTTAAGTTGTTTCTTCCTCAGAGTTATTTCTTCTTTTCTTGTATCCCTTTTTTGTAATATATTTTTAAATTGTTGTATATTAAGAAAAAAATTGATTGAATGTCTCATCACTTATAATGAGAAAATTAAGATGAGTGATGCCAATCATAGTAACAAAGTTCTCAAATAATTCCCGAATTGTACCCGAACAATTCATTTTTTAAGGAGTGCCGTTTAAAAAGGCTTCTTTTTCCCGAACTAACGAATAATTCCCGAACTAACGAATTATTCGCGAATAATTCCCGAACGAACGAATTATTCCGAACTTATACCGAACTTATTCCGAATGAAGATTTCTCACAAATTATTCGTTCATGCTTATTCAGAATTCTAAAATAAGAATGAGGGTAAAATGAACTTTTAATTAGCAATAGAATTATTACTAAAAACCCGAGACTTATTTCACACTGAGAAATCTTCATTTGATTGAAATCGCCAACTGATAGGAGAATGAGAAAACTCTATTCGAGTAAGCTATTTTAGGATTTTGATTACATTCGATTGAATTGAGAGAAAAAAGATAATTTTGCATGCTGATTAGTCTGTTGAATTTTCACTGAACTAAGAGAAAATAAGATTTGTGTTATTTATTCTAAGCTATTCCTATATTTTGCTAAATAACTATATTATGCCAAATAAATACACTTATATATTGTTTTTCTGATTTTATCTATTCAGATTATTATTTTTCTCATTTTTATATATTTTTGAATTGCTTATATAATTTGATTTGCATATACAAACATGTAATCTAAATTATTGTTTTTTCTTAAATTACATAAAGCTTACTTAAACCTTATGTAATTTTTTTCTTGAGTTTGCGAGTTTACATAATGCTTGTTTTTTAGAAATTGGAATAAATGTTAACATAGTAAGAGATGTCAATACATATAGATTGGTAAAAGGATTAGTTGGCATCACGTTCTTATTTTTTATAATTATTAATTTTTATTTTTTCGAACTTATCCCGAACTTAACCCGAATTTGCCGATTTTTTCCCTTTTTTTTCGAACTTAACCTCTGCCGAATAATTCCCGAATCCGAACTTTGTTACTATGATGCCAATAGCATGATGGAGCCACACTCAATATCATCGCAGAAAACTCAGATCTTGGTATGTTTCTTGTTTTAGAAAAGCCATTAATCGTGAGTCAAATTAAGAAATACAGAGCACGCATATTTCCAATTATGAGTATGTATATAATTTCCAATTATGAGTAGAAATTTTGCAATAAAAAAAAGTGTATTTACATAACAACTACTTTCAAACCCATCTACACATAAAGAGTAAGAGGGAAAAAAAGAAACAGCAATGAACTGAAAGATCAAGGCATGAATAATTCACAAGGGCTGCTGCAAACAAAGAAAATGTTTAATAAAAGATATGTAAACAACATCAATTGAAAAACAGTAATGAAGTAATATAGTACAGTCATGTAAACAAGTGCTATAAAAAATATCTTCTTGCAAATTCTGAAACTATGGCAGACAGATAGTCATGAACACAGGAGCAAAGGGTTACAAGAAAAACTTCTCCATTTAATTCAACAAGAAGCCAACAAAACTCAAACTGAAACACAAACCTTATAGTACGTAATAAATATTCATCATGCTAATAAAAGGAGAATCATTTGAAAGAGATATCAAATGTAAGCTATAAGAAAAAATTTGAGGTCAATACTAGGGCCACCTCATATGGACTTCACAGAAACAGAAACGTAACATATAACCCCAAAAAATAAAATTTTAATGAAAAAAATCTGATAGCAAGAACATCATCAAACCCAAACGGCGGCCCATCTAAGCTAGGAATTAGAACACATAAAAACAGACAAGCAACAAAATCAGACACTTTCACCATATAAGAATTCAAAACTCGGGGATCTAAAAGGGAAAGAAACGTGATTCATACCCAACCTATGTTCCAAAAAAAAAAACAGAAATTTAATTATCAGTTCCACCGAAACTCAGATTATAAACGACGAAACTCTAAACAATTACAAAATCGCATGGTATTCAAGCACATAAATTGGTTACAAAACCTAAGATCGACAAGGATCTGAATCAAATCACATTAAAATAATAATAATAAACATGAAACATAATCAAATCAATGAACAACAAGGTATAACTTATAAACATGGATTATAAAAACAAATCACACACTAAAATCAAATCAACAAAACATTAAGGGTCTAAACCAAAACCTAGAACTTCAGATCTACAAGGAGAAGCAGAGATCGAGAAGGGATGGAAATACAAACTTTGCAAGGTCTTCCTTTGATGACAAGATATCCGCTCTTACGGATCGTTCCGGCCTGCTGAGGAAAAGTCTTGGAAGCTCCTGCATCGGCCTTAGACTCGAAGTGATGTTCTTCGTCCGACATGATTGAGCTTCGAAGACGAAATAAGATGTGAGAAATTGCAGAGCTCGCGAGTGGTAGAAAACGAAGATAGCTTCTATAAATTTTTTTTTTTTTCTCTCTTTCTACAAAAATAGAAACAAAACAAAAGCAGAGCTTTTTGGAAACCTAGGGTTTTGATTCCTTTGTAAAAATGCTACAAAATCTGTTGCATACGGATTGGTTTTCACCGTCCGATTTCTGCTTTGGTGGACGGCTGGATATTGCGCTACCTAGGGCTGTCAATGTGTCGGCGTGGGCCAGGCCTTGGATCTGTCCAAGCCGATCCCGGCCTTCACTTGTTAGGGTAAGGCCTTGGCCTAGCTCAAGCTTTTTTAAAGGGTTTGAATTGACTAAACCAAGCCTTATCCTCAAAATTAAGGCTGGCCTAAAAGCAGAAAAAAAAAAATTGACCCGTAATCATCTCCAGTTGTAACCGGACTCAGGGGAGTCCTGTTACAACACTGATGCTGCCATGTGTGACACCCCTTAACTGTGGTTAAGATTCACCCACCCCTAGTGTTCACCCACCTATCCTTTGTTTTTAGAAAAAATTGTTTTTAAAAAATTAACCTTAGGAGTTAGTGAATTTTAACCGGGGTTAAATTTCTTTTTAAATATTTTTTCTAAAAACCAAAGATAGGTGGGTGAACCCTAAGTGTGGATAAATCTTAACCACAGTTAAGGGGTGTCGAAAGGGACACATGGCAGCATCAGTAGTGTAACCGGACTTCCCCGAAGTCCAATTACAACTGGAGAGAATCATGAGTAAAAAAAATTTGGTTGTAATAATTAAGAAGTACGACTAGTAAGCTTACATCAACCCTCCTTTTTTTAATCCAAACTTTAGACTAGCAACATGCACACACCTGGGCTTTGTCCTAGTGGTAGTGTATCCCCTGTTTTAGGGAAGGTATCGAGTTCCATTCCTGAGAGGGTGGGAGTTTGTACATACTCTCCACCCACCCACTAACTAAACAGATACTAACACCTAACCGGCGTTGCGGCCTAAACATATATCTCGAACCCAAAAAAATAAAAAATAAAAGACTAGCAACATGTTGCTAAATGACAGAGATTTATAATTTGATTTTTAGTTTTGAGAGGCAAGAAAAACATAGGTACAAAGAGTCTCAAGCAGTGTTTTAAAACCTGGGCCGACCCGTCCAGTTGGACTGGTTGACCCATGAACTGGACCCTCAACGGGTTGGGCTAAACTCTCCATGGGTTGAATGTCTAACCGGATTGACCCACTTAAAACCTAACCCATCATGGCTCAATTGACCCGGAAGGTTTTCTTTGAACTGGCCGGGTTATGGGAAAAGCCTAATTTTCACTTATCCATTCTAAAATTTTAAGGGGTTATTATTTCAACTAAAAACTAATTACCAAATACTATAAAGAAAAATAGGGATTTTAACGAATAGAGAAAAGAGAAAATCTACGTAAAAAAAAGTGGAAAGGAGATTAAAGATAGAGAGGGAGCTAGGATAAGAACATAAACTTCTTTTCATTGATTTCTAGGTTTATTTATATTTTTTACTTTCATTTGAATAATAATACCAAATTTCAATAGTTCATGTCCTTAAGATAAATTTTATATTTTTATTATATTTTTTAATATTTTGGGTGAGAAAATGAGTTTTTAATTTATTTTGATTGATTATAGTAGCACCAATTATCAAGTATTTGTAAAAATGTCTAATAAGGGTAGTGTAGGTGTTATTCTAATATATTTTTAAAAAAAATTATAATAATATTAACCATTTTATGGCATCACTTGACATCGTTGGGTCAACCCGGATTGACCCAACGGTCCGACCATTTTAGACCGACCCGCCCCCTTGACTAGGTCAGTGGCCAGTCCGGGTTTTAAAACATTGGTCTCAAGAAATGAAAATAGAGGAATTAAATATAGAATTGGGAATTTTATATTAGTATGGATGGTTGAATTTAAAATCATAGAACTTATAGTTAGACACTATTAAACTTATATAAAATTATTATATAAGGATTTATTAAGATATGATTATGTTTTATGTGGGCCTACATTAGTACTTAGATTCTTAATAACTTATCTTTACTATTATAATGGGAGAGGCATGCGTAGATGATTTTTCCTAAACTACCCCTTGCCATCTATCTATTTAGAATCACAGCCAATTGCGATTGACCTCGGGGAGAGTTCAATCACACCGGTGGGTTAACACGTGCCCCTTTTAATTCATATTAACTGTGGTTAACTCCTTCCCCTCGCTCTCACTTGCATTGCACGTGCCACTAGCGAGTTCCTGCTAGTATTATTATATGCGACTTATGGGATCCACTATTGATTAATGATTATCGTATTTTCTTTGTGATTATTAGTAAGGTTTTTCTATTAGAAATAACTCTTATTAAAAAGTACTTATTTGAGAGTTTAACAAGTAAAAGGTTTTGCTTTTGTAAGTAAATTACTTATTTCATGTTTGATAAAATTCAATCAATATTTAATCAATGGGTATGTTACAAATTGTAATAAGCTTTTATAAATGACATTTGGTATAAATATTTTTTAAAAAACTACTAAAAATCCAAAATATAATTATTTTAAATGATAGTGTATTGTTTTGTACTTTTTCTTAATTGAATGCAATATCACATTTCCTTATCCTGCTTAAAATCTATACATACAAGGCATACTAAAGCATCTCCAAAACTGAGAATAATAAAATTTCTATAAAACCAAACCATCTTGTACAATGATAATCCACATACCATAACCTACCATAAACTGAGTAGTCTAAAACCATCAACATGGTAAAACAACTAAGCAACCTCAACTAAAAGTCATAAAAGTCTTATGCAACCATCACTTCCAAAAGGAAACAACTGAAACTAATCAGTAGGGATAATTATCAAAATCCATGACCTCCTCCTCAAGGAGCTCACCTCTTTCTTGAAAGTATGCCTCTTTTTAATTTTAGAAAAACAGTTCTTGGGGGGCATACATCGAATCCCAAGATCTCACTAAGATTCTAATTGATTTTATTCAATGAAGGTAGGAATAACATTCACCTTTGCGACTTTGAAATTGTTAAGTCAAATCCACGTTAGAATAGTACTCGCAAAACTTCACAAGTGTCAAGTCTCCTGTCAATTCACACGAACCTTCTTTTTTCCTTTAAAGCTTTCTCTAATGGCCCTTCCAAATTTCTAGCTCTAGGATCTTGAAATAAAGATCCAATCTTTATAATCAAGAACTTTTCTTGATGATCAAGATCCTTGATCTTCTTCTTCTTGATTATTCAAAACTTAGAACACACAAAAGAAGAAAGGGAAGAGGGGTGACCGTACAACTCTAATAGAGAGAGAGGAACGTGAGGTATTTGAAGAGAGGGAAAGAGAGATTCAAAAATTCTGGAAAATTAAATTGTCCACAAGCCTTGGACGTCCACCTCTATTTATAAGGATTTGAGTTGTTTGCAATTCAAGAGTCCACTTTCTAATCTAATTAGAATTCTTCAATTTGTTTCCTTTTTGATTTCTCCTTAATTAATTAGGATTAATCAAAATAGAAACTAACCTTATCCATTAGTGTCAAACTAATCTTATCCCTATCCTAATCTAATTAGGATTCCTTGATTAGCAAAAAACTAATAGAATCTTTGTCCAACAAGGAATCTTTAATTAGTAATTAACTCTAACTAACTAACTAATCTTATCCAATAAGGATATTAGTTATTAGAAACTAATTAAAGTAATAACAATTATTATTCCTCATGGAGTGGGCATCCCACCCTAGGTGGGCCCCACCCCACAAGCCCCTAAGGGTTCTAAACCCCTATTGGTCACTTGAATTATTCTTTTATAATAATTCCTCATGGGTCCTACCCATTTGATTTTTCACATCTAATGTGATTACACCTTTTAGAGCTTCACTATACCATATAGTGATTACTTAGATAAATTAATTAATTTAATTATAAATTAAATTAAATACTTTAAGAAGGCCCTTGTGTGTGGGATCTAAAGGGATCTCCTATTTCCGGTTGTGGGACCAAGTACTTCACCTTTTTGGTTGAAGCATTGTTATTAGGAAACACTTTTCCTACACTCCATTAGGATTATAGAATTTTATCTATATCCCTGGACTTCCACCAATCACAATTAATGTCCATTAACACAATGTGATTAACCTCCAGAAATTAGAGAATTGCTTGTAAGTACCATCTCACAATATATTTATAAATAAATCCTTCCACATTCCGATATCACTTGTAAGCTTCCGAGATTGGAACAATTCCACTATCTAGTACCTAACTTATGAATAGAACCCTTTCTCACGATTACTTTTTCATTGAACTGAACCTCCAAAACACTTTTGAAGAAACATTAGAAAAGAACTGACATATATATCTATATATACTCTTTCATATTAAAAATATCAACTTCGATAAAAACCATTTCACCGAAAAGCATCAGGACTGGATTTAACAGTTCAGTTCAACAAGTATCACCTTGATATCATTATCTCCAATTAAGGGGTTGTGGATTCTTTATTGAGTGTTTACACACTTCTCCAAATATTGTGTACATGACCCAATGTACCCGGAGTTAGTCCTGTGTATTGGACATTGCCGATTGGCACATCAAAGCCATATAGACAGATGTCTAAAAAGATGTTAACCTCTTAGGTCTAAGGACAATTTGTCAAATGGATAACCCTAATACAATCTGACAGTGTATTCCATAGGGTATCCACTAGTGACCCCGTTCAGTATTATGTACTTGTTACATATACTCACATGTTAGTCAAGAGTCACCACTCTCTGTTAATGAGATTTATCACACTATCTCATAGAACTAACATGTGCAAGCCATGATGAAGTACGGCGCCCAACCAGTACTCTAGAGGCTTCGAAAAATATTAGGTTTACAAGGAACCGGAAAATCATATCTCCTCGCAACCTTTGCATGATTTTCCTACAATGTTACCTATGAAACTTTATGTCATCATCAAATGAGACAGTAATTAATATAAATACCCTTTATAGTTGGTTGTGTGAATATGATGCTTGTCCAATCAACATAGAAAAGTCTTTTATTGACTTTTGAGGGCAAATATATCCAACACTTCTCTCTCTTCGGTGTAAACCTCCTCAGTCAACAGCTCCACTCCTAGACCTGGAGACAATAGCAGGTTGACTGAGTATGGAATACTTAGTGGATAAATAAAACAACAATAACATAGCATAGCATGAACAGTGTCCATAACATATCTTATCTTATCTACACTTAACCAAAATAGATTCACATAGCATTAACATAATCAGAGTGGAGAACATTAAACATGTCATCACATCATCTTGACTCATGTACTTGTGTGACTCTTATGCATATACTTGAACTTAACATATGTAGATTCATAATGTGTTAGTCCCGACAAAGCATAATCATAGTGTTTTGTCCCGACAACGCATAATTCATAGTGTTTTGTAACGTAGTCGTGGCAACGCATAGAGTGGTATGTTCGTAACTGTGGATCATTCTTTCATAGCATAATTCATAACCTGTTTGTGTCTAATGCTTCGTAACATGTTCGTGTCCAATGCATGCATGCTTGTGAGATGAGTGAACTCATGAGACTTGAATACTTATCATGCAAGTACACATGTGCTTGAGTGTCATGATTGGAATTTAAATGAGTCATCCCTTAGATTCTAATCTTCTGTTTGGAAACTCTGCTAGGTTACATCTCCCTAGTTAGAGAATTCCCAACGTGGATGATTTTTCTCTAAGGTTTGGCATACCCGAATACCGATCACCATCCAAAGTAAATAGAGCATAATTTATCATGACAGCAACAATATCCATTTAACTTAGTTTCTTAAAAATCAGTAGCATCGTACTAGCATTCATCATTCTTAAGCATTTCAACAAACACCTTGAGTGTGTTAATTGTGGATACTTTGCCCCTTCCCATTTTCAACATTTCACCACATCATAATCGATCCATACAACTCAACACACTCAACATCCAAATATTCATCTCATCATCCATAGTATTTCTCATCCTCCATTCATTTCATTCATCACATTTCCCATTCATATAATCCACCATTTCTTATTTCCTAGCAATAATCTTAAAACATATTTAACTATACATTTCTATCATTCTATAACATAAAACATATCATAATAAAGTAGAGTGTAAGAGTTTATCAACCTTAGGGATCCTCTCCTTGGATCCAAATCGCTCCCAAGAAGATTTGAGGAAGATCTTTAAGCTTTCTTTAAAATTTCCAAGCAATCCCCTTCCTCTCTAAGCAATTTTTTCCTTAGAACCCTAGGTTCTCATCTCTCCTTTGCCAAATTAGGTTTGAAATGGTTAGGATACTCTAAAACCTCGAAATAGGACCCCTATCTATAGTCTCAAAGGTTAAAAACCCTAAAATCTGTGATTTAAGGAATTTTTAAAACCAAAATCGCACGCACCAATCGATCGGGGGTCCAGTTCCGATTAATCGGACTCAACTGGGCAACTTTCGGGTTCAGATTAATCGATGATCGATCGATCGGTCTGCCTAGGCCGATCGATCGGGCCTTAACAGTCAAAACTGGGCAATTTTCATCTGAAACCCGCCCTGCTAATTGGCCCGTAACATTTGACTCGGTTTTCAGAATTGGACGATTCAAGATGTGTTGGAATCGTTACTCAAAGAGGAACATTTTTTTTTTCTAATAGAGATATCCTAATTTCAACTCCTTAGAGGCCAAAATATCTAATCAAGTTAGATGAAGGTAAGAAGGAACCCTAAAACATTAAGGTTAATACTGAAAATCCAAGATTAGGACCCTACACTCCTAGAAGTTATACTTAAGCACATATAAGGATATATTATTGATTATTTTAACCCTACTAAACCAGGTAATAAGATAAAAGTAATTTTGGGTCTCTACAGTGTGTACCATCACCGGTTCATGTGGTATGTTACTTTTCTTCAATTGTGCTCCATTCCTCAACCCATAAGAGTAACATTATACATCAAGTTGTTGGTATCGTTTCGTTTTCATGGTTACGACCACTCATGGATGGGGTCTAATGTCGCGACCCAAAATCCCACCTAGGAGAATTCAGATTCTGGCGTCGTGAACTCACATACAAACCATCCTGTGAGAGAGAGCATACAAGGCATATAAAATAGTGAACCTGAAAATTTCTTCTATATATAGCAATGTCTATTGGAACCCAAACTAAACTTGTACATAAATAGAACTAACCCTGTAAACAAAATTCATCACTTGAGTTACCAACTCAAGTCCAATGCAAAACCCCAAAAATGAAACCCCAAATACATGTCGCTCTCCCTCAACCATAAGGCCACAAGTCCAGGCCCCTGTCATCAGCATGATGATCCCAAGCCAACTCCTGCTCGACCCTCGGTTTCGGAACACGATCATCCAACCTGGAACCTACCGAAATAACAGTTTGGCTGAGTATTGAATACTCAACGTATACAAACTACTAACAGACAATGTTATAAAATATTAATATGTTATACAAAGTACAGTTCATCAAAACATATGCATAATCAGAGTGTGAAAGTTTAAAACAATCTAACAATTGCATATTCAAGAAAGCATACTTTAAATCTTACTTTGAGTTCATACTTTCACAAACTATATTTCAATATCTTATGAGTCTTACAAGTCTCTTATGAGCATTTAACTTATGAGTTCTTTAGTCTTGTGAGTTCCTTATGAATTTTCTTTGTTTTTTATTAGATCCTTATGAGTTATTGAGAGTTCCTTATCAGTCTTAAGAGTTTCTTATACATCTTATGCGTCTTATGAGTTTCCTATGAGAATCAAGTGTCACTTACTTCATTTGGCTAGCATCCGAACTATGAAATGGATGGACACGTATCGTATTCTTCATTGTATATACTTAACTAGTACCCGAACTATGAATGGACGGATATACCAGTTTTGTACATACTGTACTAATACCCGAACTATGAATGGACGGACATATTAGCATTATATATTTTAACTAGTACCTGAACTAAGAATGGACGGACATACCAGCGTTCTTATGAGTTCCTTATGAGTTTTACTAGTACCCGAACTATGAATGGATGGACATACTAGCGTTCTTATGAGCTTATGAGACTTATGAGCTTTATCTTATGAGACTTGTGAACGTTGCTTAAGAGATTCTTATGAACTTTACTTATGAGCTTTTGCTTTTGAGTTATACATATGAGCATTTACTTATCAGATTTTTGGATATCCGTACTTATGAGATCATGCAAATCATAGTGCATAGAGTACCTGTGCGTATCATAGAGTACATGTGAGCATCATAGAAATCAGGGAAAGCTTTTAAACATTTAGTCATATGCATAGAGTACTTGAGAGCATCATGATATTCTTAGAAAGCATTTAAAACATGAAGACATACGCATGAAATTGCATTCATTACATGAACATGCACATACCTGGGATTCTTAGCCTTATTTCATGTCATTCATTTCACTAATACCAATACAAGGCTATACGCCTTAATTCACTTCAAAGATTATACATCAAAGTTTACAATCCATCCATGGAATATAACATGACTAATTGGTAGAGTGTATCTACACTCTTCCATCAATCTCATCCCTTTATCCTCAAGGAATCCTAACAAGTCCATTTAGGGTAGTGTATTTACACTCTATTTATCAAAATCATGCTTTATATCTTACATATAATATAGGGATTTCAAATATGGCCAAAACATCCTAAGTTTCATCAAAACCATTTATTGAAACCATAGAAATCAAACTACACATCAATGAAGTATAGCAAAGCAAGTTAGTAGATTGTTCTACCTTTCTAAAACCAAATCCCTTTGGTTGAGCGTTTGAGAAAGGTTGAGGAAACGAGAATCCAAGCTTTAGAAAGGTTGTGGAAGCAAAAACCAACCTCTCCTTTCAATCTTGGAACAAACCCAAGCCAAACCCTAGCTCTCCTTTCTTTCCTCTCTCAAAAACTCCAAAAACTCTCCTAAGGGTTGTGTAAACCCTTATCCACGAAAATTGGTGCTTAAATAGGCCAAGGGGGTTGGCCAATGACCTAAAACCCCTTAAAATATCTTCCCAAGGTCAGTTTCAACACAAAATGGGAGAAGGGGTCGACTGGAGGTGTCGATCGATTGACTTAGGGGGTTCTGGAAATGAACCTCATACCTTTTTGTGCAAGCAGGGGTCGACCGGTGTAATGACCGGTCCACCGGTAGTGGAGGGGTCAACCTGTGGTCTCCCAGTGGTTGATCGGGAGTTGAGGGGTCAACCGGTAGTGGAGGGGTCGACCCCTGGTCGCGCGGTCATGCTGCCCTATTTGCTTGCCTCGGTGTTTTGGCCATAACGTTTGACTCGATGATTAGATTTTGACGATTCAACTTGGGTTGGATTCTCCATTCAAAGGGAACATCTTTTATGTTTTACACAAATCCCAGTTATGAGTTTTTCATGGTCCAAATGGGCACACAAGTGGACTGGTCCAAACTGATTGCTGAATTTGCAGTAGACCCATCCTCAGTAAATCTACCTTTCACCTCGCTTCGACTCACAATCGGGAAAAGCGATAAACATGAATATCGAAGAAGGTGAGGGTATGTTAAGACCTCCCCCATCTTTTAACACTTAGAAACTTTCCCCTTTTTATTTTAACACCCATAAACATCAAAGAGGGTTCTTTAGTACCCTCACACACCATAAAACCTATACTACTTGAATTAATAACCTCCTCACATACTTCACAAGCACATAGGGGACCTTGAGCCTCACAAGCACTATTCATAGCACTATTTACCGCACTATTCACTTACGACCCTTTAAGCACTTGGGGTATTTTATACCCTTACTTTTACTCACTTAGAGTATATTTATACTCTCCTTTTTGAGACTCAACACATGGCCCTAACACCCTCACTTGACTCACCATAATACCAAGAACGAAATGGAAGGCCTTAGGCCTTTACACACACCATTTGTTGATAGGGTCCACCAATGAATGCTTTGGATTCATCTATAAACTAACAATCAACTTACATGTTTGGTCTAGATTGATGAATACACCAACAACCCAGTTACATGTTTTATATGTCTCAATTGACACAAACTTATATCTATACTCTATTATAAAGGAGAAATTGAATTGTTTTTACAGGTTTTTATTTTCAAAATATATCACCACATACTCTCTTGTTACTCTAATGTAATAGCTTAGTAATTTTTTTTAGAGAAGGTGATTCTTCAAGGAAGATTTTTATCTTAACATTGAATATGATGCTCAATATGCACGTTTGTGTGATGCTATGCTATGTGATGTGTGATGCTTCAAATTTCATTAGTATGCTGAAAATCAACCGTTAGTGTAACGTTCAAAAGCTCACCAATTTTACTTTTTTTTCTTCCTTTTGGTGTAAGCATGCCTTAATTGTGAGTATTTTCTGATCCCATATGAAAAACAGTAAACAAAAAGGAAAACACTGCTAAGTTTTTTCAAGTCACCATAAACTCATCTCCTCGGGCTCTATTTCTCTTCATGTAAAAGATATTATCTTCTCTATCTTTCAGGTTCTCTTTCTTCATACTTATTATTGTTCTTTTTATTTACTTTTCTACTTTTTATTACAAGTTAAAATGTAAATATAAAGAAAATACTTAATTTTACAGTTATTTTATCTTTCTTATATGTTTATTTTGCTTAAGAATAATATTCTTTCTAAGAATGTGAGATATTGACTTTGATATAGAACATTGGATTTAAAAATAGTCTTTATGTTACATAGATATAGAAATGGATAACAGAGAAAGACAAAGAAAGTATAACAAAAAATATTATGTTAAGGGAAGAGAATCATAAAGAAATGCTTCGTTATCGTTAAGTAAGAAGAAGAAAGAGGAGAAACATATAGAAAGAAAAAATTATTATACGTGTTAGATACTGAGATGGTATCTCTAACCAATGATGTCTCACAACAACAAGATAAATCAACAATATCACATAGACATACAAATTTATTAATATTTCATAATATATAATTTATTACTTATTTTATATTATTGTGTTCTAATATAGGAAACAAAGATCAAAAGGCACCATCGACAATGGTAAATAAAGGTAGAAAATCCACTACGAAGTATGGCTCCTATGAATTTGGTAATAAATTTTACATTATATTTACTAAAAATTATAATAATAATTTATACATTAGAATATTGATGACTATCTAAAATACTTCTACTAGGGTCTACTTCAGAAGCCAATTCTCGCTTTGCTTCGTTTGAAGGAGTATATCAACAAGAAATATAAGGTATTAACCCAATTGTATGTTGGTGCATTAACATGTCTACATAAAAAAATATCCAGACATTTAACATATATTTATCCTATGTCCCAGAATGTATATCAAAAAGAATTCTTCGAATAAATAGTTTAAGTCTACATAAAAAGAAAAAAAGAGGTATTATAATCTATTATTTTGAAAAAAATATTATAGTTTTTCTAATATGTATTATTAATATTTTAACATCGACTTATCGCATATAAGAGTCACTATATCTCTATATGTGCAAATGCTATTGTTCAAAATGTACCTCAACAAATGACTATTTTACCATCAGTTACAATTTGTCAACATTGTCATACAAAGAAATTTTATCATGAGCCGCCAACTTTCTGTTGTTCTGATTGACAAGTAGCACTGGTTTCAAATGACATACATGAAGAAATTTGTGAATTATTTACATCAAATTCTAAAGATGTCATTGAATTTTGAAAATACATTCGTTCATACAACAATATTTTTGCGTTCACATCATTTGGTGTGAAATATGACACAAACCTTTGTAAAAGGGATAAAGAAAGATATACATTCAAAGTACAAGGTCAAACATATCATTACATTAATGACTTAGTATTAACAAATTGTCATTCTTCTCATTTACAGTTATACTTCTATGATACCGAACATGAAATTGAGAATCGAGTGTCACAATCATCAAAATTAAATTCAAACATTGTTCAAAAGCTTATCGATATATTATCCATTAATCCATATTGCTCATTTTTTCGTACTATTCAAAACTTACCTGCCTTAGAAGATCATCAAATCATAATCAAGTCAAATACTGTATTAGACCAAAGAGTATATAATGTTCCTTCACAATCTCAGGTAGCAGTAATATTGACTTAAAATAATTTTGGTGACTATGGTTTATGTGATATTATTGTTTATGCTCATTCAGGTCATAGTCATAAAATACAATATTATTTCAGGTGCTATGATCCATTACAATACCCGTGATTATTTCCTCAGGGAGATATTGGATGACATGAATAAATAAAAAAAATTGACCGAAGAAGCAGAACAAGATATTATGAAGAAAAAACATATGTTAATCGTTTGCAGATGATCTCAGTAGATCTTTTACAAAAAGAAATGCATGGTAAGATATATATATATATATATATATATATATATAATTATATTTAATCTTTAATTTAGTAACATATAATTACTAGTATGTTTTATCTTATGTTTCAGTTATGTAGAAAAAAGGTAAAAAGAAAGATATTGTTTCTTGTCGTGAATATTATTGTTATAAGTTACAAATTAGATCAACCAGAAGTTCAATGTTGCTACACTCTGGTCGTCTTTTACAACAATATATTGTTGATATGTATATCAAATTAGAGATATCTCGGCTAAATTACTTCAAATATCGACAAGATGAAATTCAAGCCGACCTATATCAAGGAATTGTTGATAGTATTATAATTGGAGAAACTCGTGCATCCAAGGTTAGCCATTGAATAATCTTACCAGCATCATTTATAGGCGGTCCAAGAGACATGCGGCGACGATATATTGATGCAATGGCATTAGTTGAACATTTTGGAAAACCTGATATTTTTTTAACAATGATGTGTAATCCTTCATGACTAGAGATCAAAGAAGAGCTTCATTCAAATGATGAAACACAAAACAAGCCAGACTTAATTGCAAGGATATTTAGAGCAAAATTAGAAGAATTGACAGATGAATTATTCAAAAAACAAATATTTGGACCAGTTACTGCATATGTATATGTTATTGAATTTCAAAAAAGAGGACTACGTCATGCTCATTTTTTGATCATATTAAAGTCAAACTGTAAAATCATCATGTCAGATGCATATGATAGATTTGTTTGTGATAAACTCCCTGATAAAAGCAACAACTCGCATTTATATGCAGCAATTATCAAACATATGATGCATGACTCTTATGGAAAGTTGAATCCAAATAATGTATATATCAGAAAAAATGGTCGCTGTAAAAATCATTATCCTAAAGATTTTTGTAATTTAACGATTCAAAGAAAAAACTTATCATATATATAGACGACACAACACTGATGAGCAAGTGAAAGTACGGGTGCTTATTTAAATAATCGGTGGATTTTACCATATAACCCTTATTTACTTGCAAAATATGATTGTCATATTAATGTTGAAATATGTTCTACAATCAGGACAGTTAAATATTTGTACAGGTACATATACAAAGGTTATGATAGAGTTGCATTTCATGTTGTTATTGATGAAAGTCACGATTTTGATGAAATAGAACAATTTCAAACTACAAAATGGATATCACCTCTAAAAGCTACATAGAGAATTTATATATTTATATTGAAAGAAATATATTCATTTGTGAGAAGTTTACAACATCATAAAACCAGCAACTTGTAGGACTTAAAAAGCAAAATAATCTTCTTCATGTAATTTCAAACGATCGTGCTTCAAAGACAATGCTGACAGAGTATTTTCGCACCAATCAAATCAATGTCAAAGCACGAAAATATCTCTATAAAGAATTTCTTGAGCATTTTGTATAACATGATGACAAAAGATATTGGAGTGAAAGAAAACGAAAATATGTTACTGACAGAATTGTAATTGTAAATCCAATTGAAGATGAAAGGTATTACTTAAGATTATTATTAAATTATATCAGAGGACCAACATCATTTCAAAGTTTAAAAATTGTTAATGGAATTCAAGCTTCATCATTTCGTGAAGCTGCATTATTGCATGGATTGTTAGAATCAAATAACAGCTTAGAAGAATGCTTGTAGGAAACCTCTCAGTATAAAATGTCATACAGTTTTTATTAATTAAAAAATGCTATAATTTTGGTTTTTTGTAATCCAAGCAATCCTAGAATACTGTGGCAAAAATTTGAAAATGCAATATCTGAAGACTACAATAATTATGCATTTATTCCTTCTAATACAATACGACTTAGAGTATTGTGCAGCATTAACTCTGTTCTTGAGTTAATGAAAAAAAACATAAATAATTATGCTTTAAGTGACATCAATATTGAAGCTGATAATAAAGATACATATTTAAGAGAAGTTTAAGAAGAATTGAACATTCCAATATCAGAACATGACTTACTTGCAATATCCACACTTAATAGAGAACAGAATCATGCATATAATATTACAAAGAGTATTTAATGCAGAACATGAAGCATTATTCATTGTTGGCCTTGGTGGAACTGGTAAAACTACTTATATTGAGTTATTTTAGTTACAAAAAAATCAAAAGGTTTAATTGCACTTGTCACTGTGACATCTAGAGTAGCTACATCTATAATCCTAGGTGGTTGAACTACTCATTCGCGATTCAAAATACTGATAAATATTGAAGAAATCACAAATTATAATGTAAACAAACAAAGTACTATTATTTATTCACTTTGAATATCAAAGCTCATTATATGAGATGAAACACCAACGACAAAACGACAAGCAATTGAAGTTTTCAATCAAATGTTACAAGACATAACTGATTCTCAACTGCCATTTAGAGGAAAAGTTACTGTTTTTGGAGGAGATTTTTGTCAAGTTCTTCCAGTTGTTCCAATGATAAGTAAACATGATGCAATAAATGCAAGTTTAGTCTCATCAAAATTATAACCTATATTGGAGAAAATCAAACTAACAGAGAATATGAGAGCAAAGTTTGACCCATCATTTACTGAATTTCTTTTGCATGTTGTAAATGACAATGAAGAAATCATCATTGACAACAAGATAAAGATTTCAAGTTGTATGATCATTCCTTAATAGGATGACATTACATCAAGAATCGATCTAATAAACGCCATATTCTCAAACCTAGAATGTAAAGCCAACAATCTAGAATTTATGGCGAGTTGTGCAATTTTAACTCCAAAAAATGATTTTGTTGATAAAATAAATAATCTACTGATAAATCATTTTCCAGGAAGTCTTATTAAATACTACAACTTTGATTCATCAATAAATGATATTGAGCATACTCAAAGAGAAGATTTTATAAATAGTCTAACGCTAAATAGATTACCTCCTCATGAATTGATATTGAAGATGAATTATCCAATAATATTATTGTGAAATATCGATCAATCTGCAGGACTATACAATGCAACTCGATTAGTATGTCGTGGTTTTACACCAAATCTCATTGATACAGAAATAGTGATTGGTCATTTTCGAGGTAAAAGAGTGTTCTTACCAAGGATTCCACTTCAACCAGCTGACAATGACAAATACCCAATCTTATTCAAAAGAAAACAATTTCCAATCCATTTAAACTTTGTCATCACAATCAAAAAAGTATAAGGACAAACATTAGAACACGTGAGTATATATCTTCCTCAGCCAATCTTCTCACATGGTCAAATATATGTTGCATTATCGAGAGCAAAAACAATAGCTTCTGTAAAAGTTCTCATTAAACCATGCTCAAACGACATTTCAAAAAGTACATACACTCCAAATATTATATATCAAGAGATACTTACACTTGCTAATTGTCACTAACATTTGATGATACCATATGATGATATCTCAAGTAATTTTTGTATCAAAATTTTTAGAATAGTATTATTTTATCTCAACACATAAAAACTTCTAATATAAAGCATAACAATATTCTATGATTTACTTGCAATGATGATGTATTCATATTCATTTAATTTAACCACCACAATATATTGATATAATTACATTGACTTATTCTCTTTTATTTTCATAAAATATTTTGTATCTTATATATTATTACTTACTTTATTTCTAATTTTTTTTTCACAGGTTGACAATATGTCAAGAGATTGCAAGTTAATCTCTGAAATAACAAATCATACAAAAAATTGGACAGTGAAAAATACTAGTCAATGAAAAAAATTAGGGTGCGCCAATCTCATGTTGGCAACAAAAGCTATCTAAGGTTAACATTTAGTGATTGTCTGGTAAATTAACTTAATGTTTAATAGTTAATAAAATATTCCCAACATATTATTTGATTTAAAATAAACATATTGTCAATATATACAGGCAAATCGCATACAAGCTACCATCTTCAATGATGAAATTACTCTATTAAAAAATGCATTGTTCATATTGAATGATTATTATATCTTCAATGCTTGTGTGCAATCAATTGATTCAAAATACAGGTATATAGAAGAGAATAATTATTAATAGATCATAAACAAAATAACCCAGATCGAAGAAGTAGAAGAAGAAACTGATGAAATATCTCATCAAATTTATAAATTTATGACTTTCAATGAGCTCAACAATTATGTTAACTCCACAACATAACCAGGTAAATCATTTTATTCATTAAAATACAAAATTTTTCATTCATTAATTTATTCTAATTTTATATTATATCATATTGTAGATATTATTGCTGTTGTTTTAGACGTGTTACCAGTAAATATGGTAAAATCAGGAAAAATACCACTCTAACAAGTTGTGCTAGTAGATACAAAGTATTACATCTAACTCATTTTCATATTACATATAATTTTATTTATGTCAATTAATAACTCATTTGACTAATTTTATATTTTTAACATGCACAGTTTGAATCTTCTTATTTTATTAGCGTGAGATGAATTGGTTTCAAATGAAATAGAAAATATATCAAAGATAGCAGATACGAAGCCTATCATCATTAACACTCATATAAAATATCATCTTTCAATGGTGTGTATACAATAATATTTTTTTTAATAATAACTGATATAAACATATTAACTATATTCATTTTCTTTTCAGGGCTATAATTATCAGTCAAAGGATTAACATCAATCATAATAAATCCTGATATACCAGAAGCTACTTCATTACGTCCTTGGTATTTATAAATTATAACTTAATTATTTCTTGACTATTAGACACAAATACAATATACTAACAAAAAAAATTTTGTAGGTCATTCAGACACAATGATATTCTTAATAAAATGAGAAAAAAATCATGAATAAATATTGCAAGCACTTTTGAACCAATAGTCGCAACCATCACCTCTACAAGATCCAATGGCCCACTTTTAGTTTGAGGGTTTTAGTAAAATGAAAAAATGAGCGCCAAAATTTATTTTTGAGTAACTCACTCAAAACCCCCAAATATCAAATGTGAGGGTTAACTGGCTACTAACCAAGAGCTTCCGAAGAACAAGAACTCATTCCGACAACAAGAATCTATAGGGGTTCCGGTTCCGACGACGATATCAAGCGGTGGTAAGCTTCAGGAGAACCATTTTCGGAAAGCAAGGCTCGCATTTGAAGATCTCATAAATTAATTTCCAGCTCAAGCTCAAGCGATTCTGATTCAGAATTAGAATTCTGGTGGTTTTAGTTTTTCCTTTGTGGTTTGCCCACCAAGTTTTTAGTGGGGTTTCTGGTTTTTCCAGATTGTGTTATTGGTTTTGTGTTTTGTTTAGTTCGTTTTGAGTAAACTTGGTACCTGCTTGAATGCTTCAAGGATAGGTTTTTGTTTGATTTCTTGGATTAGAAGGGGGATATTTTGTTTTTCCATCTTTTTCAGAGGTGCAGTTTGATGCTTTTTTTGGATAAAGCTTGTTTTCATCCTTGCATTTTGTTTAATATATTTTTGACTAGAGAAATGTTTTGATTATTTTTGAATGAATTGAATAGAATCATCTGTTTTCTTCTTCTTTTTCTTTTGGAAAATCTCCAATCTTGAGTACACCAGATGATAACTTGAGCAGACTATCCTGAGATGGATGCACTCATCCACCATCTAATGCATAGTAAGTATATAAATATTAGTGGTGAAAGACAACATTATCGATTGATTATACCATAACCACAAAATAGTTTCCTACATTTTATCAAGTTTATGACTTTCTATTTAGCCGAATAAATTTCGGATGTCAAACCTAGAAGGCTATCTCCTTTCTTTGGACATGTAAATCATGGTTCTTACTGATTTCCTCTAATCTTTAAGGCTCAAGTGTTTCTAAAATTACAGTGCGTCTTTTGATTAATCGCACTCAATAAAGTAACATGGGATGATCTTATTTCGATTCATTGCACCTATCCACACAAAACCCGAGATTGCTTGCATGTAGGTCCTCCCCTCCGGCTTGCCGTCGCCAGCTTGCTAGGGAGTCTGTTGCGGTCGGTGATTACGTGTTATGTGGCGAGGAGTCTAGCTTCAATAGTGGGGCTTAGAAAGTGTCTTGGGGCCCTTTTTTTTGTCTGGGTATAAGGATGAGGCCTAGCTTCATGAGTTGAGGGTTTTCCTTGTGTGTGAGACTTATAGCCTTTTTTTGGTGGGTTAGGAGGGCTCTTGTTACCTTTTGGGGTCTTAGGTTGGGGCTCTATGCCATTGGATCTGAAGCAATGCTCCCCCTCAAACAAAGAGAACAAAGAACTTGGGTACTTTCAGAAGTTATGATGGCAAAACTTATTTGATTGGGTATTGAACTTTCTAGGATGATGGGTACGCAGATTTAGAGCAATCGGATCAGCAATATTTCTGATCAATCGGATCAGCAATATTTCTAATCAATCGGATAAGCAATTATCAAATTTTACTTTTGTAAATATTAAGAAGAGAACTTAGTGACTCTTAACAAAAAAAAAAGACTTAGTAACACTACATATATATGTTTCTCCCATAAAATAGTATGTTGTCTGTTTGATTACACAGGGACTTTTATGGTCATTGCCGATTGTGGTCGTAGAGGAAAAGCCGTTTGCCTGGAGGAATAGAGTAAATTATTTTTTTTCTAGAAGATCTTGGAGTTATGTTTCTTGTATGTTTCCTTTCAGATGAAAAGTTTCACATTTGAACATGTACCACAATAAAAATGCAGGGTATAAAGGCAAACATGAGTTTGCTGGTGTGAATAAGTCCTAAAAGGTCCCATTTAGTATTATCCCCACAGTTCTACTTCAAGCTATTATGGGCTATAACTTTCTGACTGTGTGCATTATTGAAAATGCAATACTCAAAATGTATTCTGTTGAATCAAGTATACTCACAGCAACTAAAAAAATCAAGTATACTCCAAATCTGAAATTAAAATTTCCACCACATCCCTTCATCTATTATCAATCTAGACTAATGAGACATAGGCATGGAGTATAGGGATGGTAATTTTATTGAAGCCTTGCAAGAATGAGGAGTCTACTATAAAAGAGCTCCTCTCCAAGCACAAACTGGAATGAAGCTATTCACAATCAATCCATAAAGTTGAAGCAAAAACCTATATATTCTTTTGTATTTATATTGTTTTAATCAAAGCATATCAAAGAGTTACTTACATAGACCAACAATATGTTACTAAAGTAAAGACAGTACAAAGAATTTCTGGGATTCTCATTTGGCCAGAGCATTCAATTCTTACTACTGTTGTTTCTTACAATGGAGATCATGTTAATCAGATGAAGTAGGACTTTCTCAAGCTCTTCTCCATTGCTCCATTCATGAACCTTTGCCTTCATTAGCATTGGGTTATTGAGAATCAGTTCCTAGATTGGGAAATTCTTCCTGGGTATACACGGTCTCCTTCCCTAAGTTTCAAACTTGGGCAGAAATCACCCCAATCATCTCCAAGGTATATGTAGATGATTCGTTTATTCCCCTCAGCCAAAGTAGAAACTTGGATCTGTTCAATCACCAGACCCTATTGTAGGAACCATAATTAAGTTCGCAAGCGTTGAGCTGAAGAAAAAATAAAATAGAAACAAAGTAATTTTTGAATTACCTTGCACATGTTGGATAGTAAATATGCCGTCTATCCATATTCATGTGTGTCTACAGCTCCCAGTTCGTTAAAACAACTACAGATAAAAGACACCCACAACCATTAAATTTTCTCTTTCCAGTGTATTAATGAAACGATGTACAAAAATTCAGCCTCGACCCATTTTGTGTTCCCAAATCTCTAACCATTCTTTTAACTTCCCAGCTCTCTAATTTGTTAATATCATCCTTGCAACCTCTCCATGCTTCGCCCTACATAGCTACATTACCCTAATTATTGTCATTACAACAAGAAAATTAGCAATCTTTAAACACCCGCACTAAAAGATCAAAATTGCAACTTATCAACTATGGATGTTGACATTGAACTTATAGAGCACCTGTAGCACACACATCCCATGAGCTAGAACAAGAATGAGAAAGAATATTCTGATTTTCTGAGACCACTAGCACCTGCAGCACTTATAGAGCACCTACAACCAGGGGCGGGGGGGGGCCATGGCCCCCCCAAATTTTTTGTAAATCCTTATTCATGTAGTATGAATAGTGGGCCCTTCAATTTTATTTTATTTTTAGTATACATGCCCCCCCCCCCCCCCCCAATTTTTTTTGTCATATATAGTGGGCCCCCCAATGGAGTCCTCTTATTGCCACATGTCCCTATTGACACCCTTAACTATGGTTAAAATTCACCCAATCTCAAGGTTCACCTACTTATCCTTAGTTTTTAGAAAAAAATATTTAAATAATTTTAACCTTAGGAGTTAGTGAATTTTAAACTAGGGTTCGAAAAGAAATTTGATATTTTTTTTAAAAACCAAGGATAGGTGGGTGAATCTTAAATACAATTAAGGGGTATTAATAGGGACATGTGGCGACCTCAAAGGCATTACCGGGAAAAAAATTTCTCAAAAAAAAAACTACCCCAAAAAAAATTTCTCGGGGGGTACGCCCCAATTCCATACCCTCAAATAAATTTTTTTTTTATACTTGTATTTCCCCCCCCCCCCAATGAAAAATTCTTGGCTCCGCCCCTACCTTCAACACTAAAAGACTTCTCTACAGACGATAAGAAGTCCAAGCATGCATTAAATCTATACAAAACAACTAAAACATACAAATGAAGTAATGATGTGCAACATGAATACAAAGATAGTTTAAATCTAGTATCTTTTTGCATAGATCATATAAATTGAAGGAGCATACCATCCATGGTAGGGTACAAGAATTGAGGAATGGAGGAGATGTCCAACTACACTATTCAACTTGGGATTGTTAGAAAAGCTTTCATGGCCACTGCACAAGTGGAAACCCACACAATTACATTAGAACAATTAATGGGGTATCCAAATTCAACACCAAAACACAAGAAAACCAACAATATATCCTTAAATCTAGAGAGAAGTATGTGCTTACCAATCATGGCCAAGAACAAAAAGAGCCCAGAACATAGTCTCATCTTTCTTCCCCATCTACAGATGTGAGCCTTGACGGAGCACTCACCTTGGTTCTCCAATCTCTCCCTCTAGACCCATTACTCATTAGAGACCCAGATCGAAGGAAGATTTAGATCTGTTCTAACAACGTTGTTCTTATAGACAAACAATAATCTAACCATAGTGGGGTTGTTGTTATTGGAAATTCTTCCAGTTCTGGGTCAAGGAAAGATTCGAGGAAGGGGTCATATACCACATTCTGATAAGACCTAACTCATTAGAAACCCAAATGAAGGATTTCAGTTCTGGGGCAGAGAGAGAAGGAAAATATAAGCAAAAATTTATGGAATATAGGTATTAACAAAAGCATCAGAGTAACAAACTTCAACCCAAGTTAATTCCATGAATTCTCTACCACCCACCAAACTCCCATTGAAATCCAAATGCTCATTTCTTCCTAGATTCTCTCAAAAATCAATGCAATTAAAACCGATAGCTTATTTCAAAATACAGCATTTTTGCCCCAAATTGAAGAAACAGCAAGACTAGGTAATGAGTATAGTGAAAAGAGAATCGTATGGAAATCATTCTTTTGCGTAATTCATCAGTATCTCCAAAAAGTGTTCGACGATATTACACAGTGAATTCATGAATTTTCTGCTTGAAATACTTAGGAAGATTGCAATTATACTTACTTGAGTAGAATGAGAGTGACAATCTAGGCCTTGCCCAAGGGAAGGAGATAGTTTCTAGCAAATCCATCCTTGACGTCAAAAAGTTGCCCTTTCTTTCCCAGCTCTGTTACGTCCTCTTTCAAAATAATCTGGCACACAACAAAAGAAATGAAGAAACCCCAAATTAAAAAAGAAAAAGGAAATATAAGGTAGAACAAACCATTTTCCTCCTTTGATCTTTATCTACACTTACCTTTCGAGTCTTCTTTTTTGAGCTACCACCACCATTATTGTCCCTCTATCTGAGAATTTCGTTGGTGGTGATCCTTTTTTTTTCTTTATCGTTAAACAAATAGTTAGGGGATTTCCAAAGAAAGGGAGTGTGGTGCTTCGCCGAAATGGTCTCTCTAGTTTCCCAGAATGGGGCTTGAGATTTGAACTTGAGGGAGGGAGTAGAGAATCTGAGGGAATTTTGGCGCTCTTTTCTTAGGTCTATGACTTAATGCCTCAAACGAAAACTGGGTCGTTGGATCTTGCTCTAGTGATGTGTCTTGCTTGGGTAAAAACCCAAGCAAGATCTTAGCACACATATTCGAGCAGAGGAGTTGGATCCAAGAATTATTATGTCTCCAATGCTTGTGTTTAATCAATTGATCCAAAATACATGTATATAGAAGAGAATAATTATCAATTGATCATATATGAAAGGACCTAGATCAAAGAAGTAGAAGAAGAAATTGAGGAAATATTCAATCAAATTTATAAATTTGTGACTTTCAATGAGCTCAACAACTATGTTAACTCCAGAGCACAACTAGGTAAATCACTTTACTCATTCAAATACAAATATTTTCAACCATTAATTGATTCTAATTTTATATTATATCATATTGTAGATAGTATTGCTATTGTTTTAGACGTGTTACCAGTAAAGATGACAAAATTAGGAAAAATATCACTCCGACAAGTTGTGTTAGTAGATACAAAGTATTACATCTAACTCATTTTCATATTACATATAATTTTATTTATATCAATTAATAACTCATTTGACTAATTTTATATTTTTAACATGCACAGTTTGAATCCACTTATTTTATCAGCGTGGGATGAATTGATTTTAAATGAAATAAAAAGTATATCAAAAATAGCAGGTACGAAGCCTATTATCATTGGTACTTATATAAAAGTGTCATCTTTCAATGGTCTGTATACAATAACATTTTTTCAAAATAATAACTGATATAAACATATTAACTATATTCATTTTCTTCTCATGGCTATCATTATCAGCCAAATGATCAACATCAATCATAATAAATCCTGATATACCAGAAGCTACTTCATTACGTGCTTGGTATTTATAAATTATAACTTAATTATTTCTTGACTATTAACTTAATTATTTCTTGACTATTAGACACAAATACAATATACTAATAATTTTCTTTTTTGTAGGTCATTCAGTCACAATGATATTCTTAATGAAATGAGAGAAAAATCGCGAATGAATATTGCAACTTTTGAACCAATAGTCGCAACCATCTGCTTGACTCCAAAGAATTGGTATAAAACTAAAATTTCATAAAATTAATCTAATTTATCATTTACATATTTCTATTTTGAACCAAGAAGACTAATACCAATTTTATTTTCATTTCAGAATGTTCTCTATTCTATAAAAGCATCAATTTCTATATCAGATTTAAGACAAAAATTCTGGTATAAGTTGTAACATATGCAAGAAAGGAACATCAACAAAATATAATAGCACAATTTCATGTTCCAACTGTTCTAACAATGAGACAATTACAATTCTCAGGTACAATAACTTATTTCAAACTTTACAATTACATATTAAAAGATTATTACAAATAAGTTATCTTATATTCAGGTGCATTATGAAAGCATGCCTTTCAGATTCTACTGATACTATTTCAACAACATTATTTGAAGAACATATCGAAAAACTCTTATACTGTACATCCATGAAAATAATACAATTTGCAGTTGAGGTACACTCATCATCGATATAAAATCAATTTTATTGTTATATATTTCATAAATATTTTATACAAAATATTAACTTATATTTGTGTTAACAACAAAAACAAAAGGATGACATCGAGCTATACATCAAAAATTGCAATGAAAAATAATATATCTTTCAAATCAAATCACATCATGGAGATCAAGTTGATCTGAGTTTTAATGTTATATCAATGAAGGAAATATCGACAAATGATTGAACTAATGATTTCTCTTATACACTGTTTTTGTAAATATTATAATAACTAATGATCTCTAAATACTCCCTCCCCCCCCCCCCCCCCCCCCTTTTTTTCTTAATTCATGTTCCTATCTTTTTTTTATCTTATAAACTCTTTTAAACATTGTAAATATTATATTTAAAATATCATCTTTTGATTGCTCGTTATGACTTGTATACCTTTCATTACAAAATTACCAAAACAGTTAACCAAGTTTCTAACTCCTACCAGATCTTTTATTGTTATTGCTTTGATTATTGTCATCATTGTCATTGTTCTTACTATTATATATCGTAGGCAAGTTCAAAACATTCTTACTCCTCTTAATTTGTATTCTTATAGCTACAATTAACATTGATAATGTTAATGTTATTACAATTGCTAATATTTTTTAGCTGATAAATATGCACACCATTTGATGTTGGCAAGGATTCATGGAACAAAACACCAGTTTTCTTGGAATTACTCAATGTCTATTTCACTTTTATGAGACCGTCTCTTCATAATTTCAAGCTATAAGAGTAAACCATTGTCAAGTGTTAAAATTGTTTTGACTACGAGATCTTGGCAAGGATATATTCATGGAACAAATCACCGGTTTGTATGTTCAACAAAAGAATGTCATATATGCGCTCACTTTCTCAGAGTATATGTAGTTCTAAATTGAGTTAATTAGTGTTTGTGTGGTAAATAAGATTATGATCTTTTATAAGAGTTTGTCATAAGATATTCTGCAACAGCACATGTCTTGAGCAACATATTTTCTATTATGTTTCTCTCAACATCTCTCTTTTTTGTTGATAAGCGAGGTATAAATAAGAAAGAAATGGAAGCAAGCAAGCAAAAGTTACATTCAAGGTACATGTATTGTAGATCGATTACCACGTTCGGGAATTGCTCAATGTTTATTTCACACTTCTATAAGCAAGCCTCTGTATAATTTCAAGCTATAATAGTAAACCCTTGCCAGGTGGTCGAGTTTGAATTACTCAATGTCTATTTCCAACTTTTATGAGCATGCCTCTTCAAAATTTCAAGCTGTAAGAGTAAATCACTATTAGATATTAAAGTTATTTTTATTAAAATGCAAGTGACTTGTCAGAGCATTCACTAACAGTATGTTGTATAACAAAGTATTCATATTTTATAGATGAGGGGTTGAATCGTATTTCACTGATTATTTTTCAGCAACATCACATGATTCTGCCTGCCAAGGATATGGATCATGTATACAACATACATATTACAGTTTTGCAGTTAACACATTCTTCTATGTGAAATTTACATCTATCTCTGTCATAAAGGTTAGCAACTGTATTACATTTTAATACCTTTATTTTAGATTACCTTCAATTCTATTTCATAAAGGTTAGCAAATGTACACATTCTTCAATTCTATTTCATGAGATTATTCTCTATTTCATCAGTTTTTCAATTTCACTATAGTATATGTTATGAGTTCACTTGGTTGGTTTTACTTTAAATGAAGGATACCTTGTGTTGATATGATATGCAGGCATGACTCACAAACACAGCTGCTATGTATGCCATTTATCATGGACCGGAAGGTCTCCAGTGATCATGGAAGTAACTTTTGTGTCTTTTGTTCTAAGATCCATTGGTCTTTCTATAGGCATGCATCAAAATGAAGAATCATATATTTATGAATTGCATAGGTACTCAGTCATCCAAGAACCAAATGGCAAGTTAAGTAATTTGGAATATATATTAAAAGTCCATATGTTCTTTTCTTATTCAAATTGTTTTGCACCTGTGCATCGATTAACTACCACTGGCTCTTATTCAAATTATATTATAGGGAACAATTTAATTTATTATTGCCAAATATTTTTCTCTTAGGATTTTTGTAAAGAAAATGCTTAACTTACCGCACATTTCCACCATGTAATGAAATGCCGGTCCTCAATGGTCCACGCTCCCCTTTTAACACCCACTAACTATGGTTAAAATTTACTCACCCCTAAGATCCATTTTATCTCAGATTTAGAAAAAATAAAAAGATTAACCTTAAATTGGTTAAGCTTAATCAAGTTTGACCACAGTTCAAGGGAGACGAAATTGGAAGACATTTGATTATGTAGCCCAATGCAGGGTGGGCTCATCACTTCTCTGTTTGTAACATATCAAAAAAAAATTTCTCTTTTGTTTTTTTTGTGCATCGCATGGGGTTCTTACTAGTATACTATATACTATAGAAATAGGATGCCTAGGTGGCATCCTGTTTTATCTCCATTTTAAGATTTGTGATACCACATCATCACATAGTGGGAGCCATAAATACCCTCTTAACTTCCCATTTTCTCTCCCCATTATTAACTCTCTCCCATGCCCCAACAGATTCTTCTACTCAACAAAGACCTCCTCTCTCTCCCCAAGTCCCAACTCCACTTAAGTGGGATTCATAGATACCCTCTCTTAACTACCCTCTTTATCCCTCTCCGCCCAAATATATAGATCTCCTTATGAAATAATTATTTCACATATTATTTCTAACTCATTGTAATTTTGTAATTCTTTTGTAATTTTTTTTTTTTTAATTGTTCACACCCGTGCATCGCACGGGTCTTACATATATATATAGTGGGTATAGAAAGAGATGTGGGTGACTTGCGAATTCTTTGAAAGGGTCAAAACTCTGCGGGATTATATTGGGGTGGTTTATATTGAGGTACAGACAAACGGGTCCAAGACCTTCGAAGATTCACATCCATCCAAATCTCTTTTGACCAGCCATATCATATGGTTGATCTCTTTTTGGTATCAGACTATTCATTTCTAACCCGTTAAATTGATTCAAATGGATTGTCTTTTTAGACAGGCCTTGGGATCAATTTTTAACAATCCAAATGGATCGTCTCTTGTCTAAACTAATTGGACAGACTCTTTTGGGTCCATCCTAACTGACTAGAATCTTGAGATATTCCAATCGGATCGTCAATTTTGGATCGATTCTTAATTGGACTAATATCAACCCGAAACTGCATAAGCTAAGGGAGACTATGGCAAATTTTGGACAATTTGTAACACTTAATATAATTAAATTTGGAATTGTTTTGAATTAATTGGTAAAATAATTTAACCCGATTTTAAAATCTCATATTATGGAACGTTTTGATCAAGAGATTAAATTAATTTAATTGAAATTAATTTTGATGCAATAAAATTAATTTGATAAATTTTATATATGTGGTTAGATTTAAAGTATGTGAAGAAACTCAATTTTAATTTAAAATTAATTTATTCGGGCATTCTATAGGAGGTTGGGTACTGTCAACTTCTACCAAGTAGTGCAAACTTGTAGGGAAAGATTGGATGAATCTGATCTGAGTTGAATCCCGAAGATAGAGCTACTTTATCCTTTGCATAATGGGAGGCTTCGACTATCTTCAAGAAATACTCTTCAAGCGCTTCTCAGTTCGAGTGATTCATTATATAATCATTTATTTTACATATTTGTTTATTGTAGCTAATTGTGCTCTGATTTGTGATTGCTTTTAGACTAACCGTCAACAGTATCAAGTAACACACACTCTAAACACACGCATACAATCAAACCTAAGGGTACCGCTAAGGTGCCATAAGAGTAAAGGAAAATAGTTAACATAAGCGTAAGCGTGGTTCCCATTTTGTAATGGAATGGCCAGTCCTCATTAGTCCACACCCCAATTTTAAATACTCACCTATTGTGGTTAAGATTCACTCACCCCTAGGGCTAAGCAATCCAACCATGGTTTTTTTTTTTTTTTTTTTTTAAATCCAAACTCTGGGCTCGTTTGGTTCGGATTAAAGTAAGCGCTTATGTGAAAGTTAAGTGCTTATGGTTCTATTAACCATGGTTAAACTTGGTTAAGCGGAACTAATTTAGGGTTAATATATATATATATATATATATATATATATATATTCTAAAAATTAAATGGATGAGTCCAACCATGGTTCTAAAAACCAAGGTTAAATGGATGAGTCCTAGGGATGAGTAATTTTAACCACAATTAATGAATGTTAAAAGAGGGGGCTGCAGCTAATGAGGACCGACATTTCGATACATAGTGAGAAAATGTGTGGTACGTTAAGTACTTTCTTACATTATTATAACTAGCGGGTGGCATGTGCGATGCACGTGAGAGCGAGGGGAAGGAGTTAACCACAGTTAATAGGAGTTAAAAGGGACACGTGTTAACCCGTGAGTGCGATTGAACTCTCCCTGAGTTCAATCGCAATTGGCTGTGATTCTATTCTTTAAATAGATAAGGAGTAGTTTGGGAATTACAGCAAAACATTAACCAAGTACATAATAAAACATTAACACATTAAATTAAAACACTGAATCAAAGTTTTGTTTTATATAAGGGTAGTTCGGGAATTTCAAAAAAATCAGGCTATGCATCCCTTTTGCATTATAATAGTAAAGATGTTAGTTATTGTTAAAAGAACAGTTGACATAATTAATTTTTGCATTTGGATTAACCAAGCATGATTATTTTATACATAATCTATTATTATCAACATCAATGCTAATTGATGGTGTCAAACCAAACTAGATTACAGCTATCAATGCTTATTGGCTTCGGCGCTTATTCCCATCAGCGCTTATCAGCATCAATGCTTGTGATGTGATAATTCGAACCAAACGAGCCCTTAGTTTTAATTTAGTTAAGCTTAACTAAGGTTAAAGGGGTGTTAAAAGACACGAGAACACAAAGTAAAATATGAAACGGACCCATGGGTTCGCTTATCACTGCTCAAGAGTAAACCCACGCGGCGCTCACGCACTCACTCCAAAAGGGCCTGACTAATAGAGGAGTTGTGGACCCTTATACACCCCATGCGAAGTCAAGACCCAGCTGATGTTATAGACTCGAGCACGTACTGTGGTTCCCATTTTATAACGGAATGGCCGGTCCTCATTGGTCCACAACCCAATTTTAAATACTTACCTACTGTGGTGAAGATTCACTCATCTAGGGTTAAGCAATCCAACCATGGTTTTTCAAAAAAAAAAAACCAAAATCTTAGATTTAATTTAGTTAAGCTTAACTAGGGTTAAAGGAGTGTTAAAAAGGACACAAGGACATGGGGTAAGATATGAAACGGACTCATGGGTCCGCTAAGCACCGCTAAAAAAAAACATGGCTTCAATCGATTCTAAAGGTTGGAAAAGTAAAGATTCTGAAGGTAGGAAAAAAACTTTTCGCATCTAGTACTCATTTCCCCTCTATGAGGATAGTAGTAGGATACTTTTCTTTGTATAATCCAAGAAATATCTCAATCTTTTTTCTTTTCTTTTTTTTGGGCTGGACATTTAGGTCATTAGAAAATATAATTTGTTTTTTGACCTTAATTTCTTTTCTTTTTTCAAATAGCAAAAATTTGTTAAATTGATAAGGGATTTATATAAAATGTTAAAACCCTGCCTAACAAAATTATAATATTCCCTAGACTCCTTTTTGACCTTAAAGGCAAGGTCTCAGGCTCTCAGCCCTAAGACTGAGTGGTCTTCAAAACCTTATTTTACAAAAAAAAAAAAACAATTGTAAGAATCATTTTGGTCTTTGGACCGTCAAGAAATTTTAGTAAAAAGAAAATTAAAAATGTCATCTTCAGCATCATCAATGCCTTCCACCAATGTAGACACAAGATATCCAGTGGTGCTGGTGAGGAGACTGCCAACATCCAACATCCAATCCAAAAGCACCACACACCCTTTACACGCCAACTAAAGCATTAGTTTATGTGCAGACTTAGTAGGCATGCAAATGGGATATGTGACGCTTTTTGATTGGTGCTGACGGTCTACTTACCATCACCAACTGGAGAAGATCCTAAGTCACAAAATATACTGTGGTCAACAACACGAATCATCATTGCTTTCTACTCAAAACCATGGCTTCATATTATAATTAAAAAAACTACAAAAGGCCAAAATGGCTTTGGACTATGAATTGTCTACAGTGCATTACTATGAGGCTAAGCTGCTTGCATTGAATTGATACACTATATCAAGCAATGACATCACTGTGTTAATTTTAAAACATGCTCTAACGATTCCATGGCTACAGGATCAAGAGTTTGGTGTTGTGAAGAATAGCTAAAGCCTATATATAAATCATCTCTCCAATAAATTCACCAAGCAGTAGCCGGATCTTGAGAAAAAACTGTTGAAATCTCTAAGGCAGACTTGGATTATTGATTCTAGCAATCAACGAGCTAGAAATACCTGTCAATTAAGAAACATACTCCATAAATTCTGATTTAAAAACACAATTCCAACACTAATACAAGCTAGGTGCACATTGTAACCAACAAATTTTAAGTGTTGTCTCAATGGAGATTGTAAACTCTATCATCGATTTGTCTCTTAATCTTAAAAAGAATTGCCGTAATTACAAAAGATGTGGACATTGTGCAGGAAATAAGAGTTACTACAGAATTCAACATGTGGAATAATTCAACAAAATGAGAGATCTTTATACTAGTCAGGCTCAAACCACGGGAAGCATTCATAGGCAGCAGGTGGTTTTGCTTTCACGAACCCAAGTGTTTGGACTTATGGTGTCACGTATAAGATCTGACTCTGGTTCTCAGCATAATTCAACCTGTCTGAAAATTAAGGAGCCAAAATAAGAGCAACATAAAATAACTTGAATATGCATTTTGTTATAGTACTTTCGCAGGTTGGAAACACTGGGATCATAAGGGCTGAAACACCCTGGATTTCAAGATCAGTGGTTTTGGAACCTCCGAGACCATTTAATAAACCATTTAATATGGTGACCATCAAGCTAGCATCTGTCCTCTTCAAGATAAGCAAAGTGATATATATAAAGTAGGGGAAATGTGGATATACACCATCACCTTTGTTGCCAACTCTGTCATGCAAAGTCGTTTCCTACCCGGAACTTCCAGCAGAAAATGATCCCACGTAGTTCTCATCCATATTGTGTATGAATATTTGAGGAGGATCTTCTCTGTCACATGCATTTACTTTAACCCATTAACTTCAATTCACATATAACAAGTATAAACCTTGACTGGAACCACCAGCACAGCTTTAATCATTAAGCTCTGTAACAGGGATTTAATGCTTCCTCTTTAAGCATGAGTCACTGGCTTATGAGTAGTTATGACCCAGTAATTATTTTAGTATAAGGATTGGGTTGTTATAGTAGAACAAAATTATTCAGTATGAAGCCAATGACCTGTTCTCTATAGCTGAAAATTAACGGGGTAACATTAGGTGTCTAAATTTGAAGGCATTAACTTCCCTTATTTCATTTTGTAGCTTCAAACATTGCAACAGATATTCTTAAATTCTCCTATTTTGTCTACTTTTTTGTCAAAATCTTTTCACTCCAACAAGATTCATCCTCATAAGAGTTATGTTATCCTCAAACAGTTTGTACTTCTCATCACGCATTGAGGAGGCTACGACATCAAAAAGTCACAAATGAACACATGATTTACACTTGTTAATAGTAACATGATCATTTCCAACCCAATGTATTGTGATAATTTAAAGTAACCAAGTTATCTTCACTTTGAAAGGAAATAGAGTTGATGTAAAAAGAATAACTAACATTTCATTAGCCTCCTGGTATGTATAGCTTGATGCAACAGCCAAAAGTTGTCCCCTGTGGTTATAAGATAAGGACGCCACACTGTTTGGGTACCTTGGCAACTGAAAGATATGAAAGGTTAGAGTGCTTCATAAAAGATATTGAAATCTTACAAGTAAAAAAATTTGGGAATAATTAACATCAGGATGGAAAGAAAACCGTACAGACTCTGAATATGTACCACATGCATTCAAGTTGGGACCCACCATTCCATTATTCCAATAATCTAACTGGATATCATTACAGCGTTGCCTAATTTTAAACCCCAGCAAATTGGGAATTGATTATCGATTTAAGTAACTCAAGTAGCATATTTCTCTCTCAGGTTAATACAAATTAGAGGTGAATTGAACCATGTTGACCGTATCAAACTGCAAAAAAATACTGACTTTAATCATCCATCCCTTAAACTCTTTTAGACAGCATCAAACTATATTACTAACAGTTCACAAAAGAAGTCAAAGGTCCCAGATGCTTATAGTCAGGTGATCCAGTCCATGTAACCACGTTTGAGCTAAAAGATTAAGGCATCATACATTGCCTTTTTTACTTAACCAAGAAATGAAGTCATTTGCTACAGTACAAGCATATACAAAATTCTATTAGAATCAGAAGAGACGAAGGAATACCTCAAATCGTCTCTTCCTACTCTGAGCATCCCACATAATAGTGTAGCCATCATTATCGCCGGTGATGAAGGCACCATATTGGCTGAATCAACAATACCTTGTCAATGTAAGTTTCCCCTACTTACAATAATTAGACACCAGTAGAAGTACATGAGAAGAAAATAATATCATACAATGGATGAAACACAATGTCATTCACCGCAACAAGATGATTCCTTCCATCCTTTGACTTGGGTTGACACCGAAAAATATATCTGTAATTGAATACACTATATATAAGATATGGTGCCATTACTGGCTTACAGCATGTTGTCACAGCATAATTTTTCATAATTCCAAACCAAATATATGCAAAAAGATGATATGTTTATTTCTCTGTCAGATGCCCGACAGAGTGCGTGGCAGAATTCAAATTACGGAGAGTCTGAGATCCTGAAAGATATAAAATCTTAACTAGAGCTGTTTTAACTTGTAACTATACCCAAATGATCAAATAGGAAATCTAGGATATCCATCAGGTGGATCCTATTGTCCACCAATAGCATAGTGGTAAACATTCTGCAAAGGTAAGCAGCCACCATTTATGGATCTCATCTAGATCTCGTACGCCAAACATGAACCCAAGCTGATTATAACCATTCATCCTATATACTTTTTCTTTTTTTCCTTTTTACATCATTCCTCACAAATTTTTACCGTCCAAAAGAATGCAATGGATTAGATGATTAAGGCCATTCACTTGAATGAGTTTGGACATATGATGATTGGTCCCACTCCCACCCGCTTGCATGTGAACTACCAGGTATATCGATTTCCTTGAAAACTGTCTGTATGATCTATTCTATGGACACCTTCCAGAAAAGAAAAAATCATTCTATCAACAGCAGTGTTTTCAAAATGTTGCCTAGGCAATGTTTAGGCAACCACCTCGCCAAGCGACAACCCCTATTGCCTAATCAAGATCAAGGAGGGCATTAGCACAATTTCTATAATTTTCACAAAAAAGTAAATTTTGGTTGCCTAGGCATCACCTAAGCAATGCATGTACAATGCCTCGCCCAGGGAACCACAATCACGTAGGATCGCCATCACCTAAACGCTTTGACTACATTGATCGGAAATTCTTGGATACTTTGTTAATTGAGATTGAGAATGAAGGGAAACGAATTTCAACAAAACCTCAAAAGGCCAATGGAAGTAGACAATGCTCTTAAGTTTCAGCGAAAAAAATTAAAACCACCTTGCACAAGAAACTAACCCCATTAAATTTGCATCAGATGGATTAAGAAACTCCAATTTTACACGACCGTCGATTGATCCAATCGCATATCCTTCATGAACACAAAACAAACATGGAACCTACTTTAAAGAACTCGACAAGACATTGTTTAAAGAAAATTAATATTGTAATAACATAATATCATCTAATAGAAGTATAGAACTAGAGATTTGAAGTTGTTCAACCTTCCATAAGTCCAGACATGCCACTATGCTTATAACTTACATTTGTTTCTTTATAGCATTAGAGAGAGCAAAATTTCACTTCTACAAATTAGGCAATCAATGGTCTATATGCATTTAAGAGAAATATGATATGTATTATCCATGCTAGAGTTTAATTAATAGAATATAGAATCCCCCACTTATACAACACCACATAAATTTATTTAATTTTTTTGCAAGAGTATATCATTTACCTATGTTAGTTCAGGGCTAGTGATTAGCATTGGGGATTGGAGTTCTTGCTACCATAGTAACAAAATTCTCCGAATTTTTGAAAAAATAGTGAATAATTTGCGATTTTTAGGTGTACTGAATTATTCTCCGGATTATTCGTGAATTTTAGATTTGCCGAATTATTCGCAAATTTTACAAATTATTCCCGAATTTCACGAATTATTTGTGAATTTCGTAATAATTCATTTAGTTCAACAAACTAAACCACTTATTTTCTATATTATCTATTCAAATTATTTGATATCTTTTTATAATTATTTTTTTTTCCTGAATTGTTCCCAAGTGTTATCCAGAATTTTCCGAACTTGACCCTTGCCGAATTATTCCCGAGCCCCGACTTTGTCACTATGTTTGTTACTCATCACCCGGGAGGGAATGGATCAAGAGACCTCTCTATTGAGAGAGGCCACACCCCACCATTGGTGCAAGAGGGGGCATGTACACCACATAAATGTGAAACCCACTCTTTGCATTACCAATAATAAAAGTTATGTGGTCTCTATGAACCTAGTTAACCACATGCAGACTACATCATTCCATGGTTTAAAAATCAAAACATTGTTGAATATTTGTGGGGGAAAAATCTCACAAACGTCACGTGTCAATCTCTGCCTCAAGCTCCGGTTCACTGGTAGAAGGTTGAAGGTAGAGGGTTTGGACCCTGCCCTGCACTCCGATGGTAAAGTAAGTATACGAAGAAGATGATGAACAGTAATGGAATCGAAGCACTATAATCAACAGTATGAAATTTTTAGATCCTTATGCACTAAGTCTCTGGGGGTATTTATAGGTTAAGCTCTGTATGCCCATAGATGGTTATGGATGACCATGTAACTTGCTTTACACTCATTACCAAATATGTCAGACAGATCTTGAGCCTTACGTGTCACACGTGGGAACCTACTGTTTGTTTAATTTGATTTGATATGACAACACTCAGAAATGACCAACATTAAATGCCAAGACAATGCTTTCCGCCTACTGTCACAGTCAAGGAATCACCTCCTGATCACTCCCTCCTGATAGACGATCTCATTATTGACGCAAGCTCGAGATCGTCATGTATGCGTCGGAGTCAATTGAACGTACTCATCAGACAACAAATACGTTGTGCAAAAGACAACGAGAACGTTGTCAATGGTACAACAATAACGCTATACGTTTGTACAACGAGAATATTGTGGAATTGATAACGAAGACGTTGTGAATCCAACAACGGAACACCATTCATCTGAGAGACACGTGTCACCTATCCGTACACATAACAACGAAAACAAGCTCGTTCTCCAACGCTAAATCCTTTACGAATTTTATCCCTTACAAATTGCCCCTTGATGACGCATCGAACGTAGTGCGAAGTATCATCAACAGCACAAAGAATACCTACCCTGAAACAGTGATCGAAATGCTGCGTAAGCAATAAGATCGAATATGGAACGCTGTGACAACTGTCTCCCATGTGCGAAACTCTCATGCTTCATTAATGCATGGCAGGCTGTCATCATCACTTTTCTTGGTGCTCGAGATCCTTTTATTTCCTTTAGTGATTATATTGACTATGAAAATACAAATACACCCTTCTTATTGCTGAGGTGTTCACTCGAAATGAAGGTTATCACTATCCTGTGCAAAATTAGTCCTGACACAGTTATTTAAAATGAAAGGAAATGACCATCCTGACCTTCCCCCGGTGTACGTGTACGGCTTTGATGGAGGTCATTTTCGTCATGCAACTCGTGATTCGTCTATAAATATGCTGGATCAACACTTTCTTCTTCACCTAGCCATCGAAACAGTGTTACTCTGCCGAATTTTTGCCTCAGCTAGTTTGCTTTCAAGTCTTCAAGCCTCTTCGTTCTCTCACTTGTGGTAAGCTTTTGTTACTTCTTTCTCTGAATTTTTCAGTACTTTTTTTGTTTTTTTATACTTCTCTGGTTCTGCCGGTTCTGTCTCTAGTCTCCGAGTCTACGTTCTTGTCATTTTTCATTTCTGTAACGATGTCTACTAGAATACCCTTAGAAGTCGCTAGGATAGAAGAGGAAGTGAGGGCACCTAGTGATGGGGAAGCTAGTTGCTCCGGTAGTGCTCCATATGGTGCCTATATTGGTGAGACTTTTTTTCTTCACCAAAACCAACAAAAATGTTTAGATCTTTACAAAACTCGCTTCGATTTCCCTCCCCAAGTCAATTTGCACTTTAGGAAAGAAGGTACTCTTATTGACAAATGCTCTCGTTGCACTGAGGTCTATCTCGCCCAACTCGAGGCTGGACTTCAGTTTTCTTCTACACCCCATCGTTGAGTCTTTACTTTCCGTCCTTCAACTTGCTCCGGGACAGATGCATCCCATTTTCTATAAATACATGTCCATGATAATTAAGTATATCAAAGACGGATACGTCATCGAAACCAGACATCTTTTCCATTTTCGTCACGTCGTCAAATGTCGAAGTAGTAACGGAGACATGTATAACTACTACTCCTGGAACCAAAAACCTAAGGTTCCCGAAATAATCTTGGGCTTGCGGGATACAGAGAGAAATTGGAAAGCAACCCCTTTCATTGTCTCCGGGGATTGGAGATCAAACTCTTCTGTCCCCAATGTCTTCCAGGTGGAACCAGGTAACCGTCTTCCGTTGTTTGGTGTCTGTTATCTTTCACACCGTTTCTCGTTGTCACTATTCTATTGCCTTTGCGTTTGTTGTATTAACTATTGTTTTTTCCACAGTGAAAGATATTCACTTCATGAAGCTCAGCGCGAAAGAAAAACGCGTTCTGACAAACATTAAGAGAGCTAAAGGAGGAGAATACATCTAGTGGACACCTCGGCCGAAGAAAGAACTGTGGGAGTTAGCAAATGAACAGAGCTTGGCTCCTTCCGACGATCAAGGACAAGCCGGCCCGCCCTCTTGTCCTGGCGAAGAAGAAGAAGAAGAAAAAGAAGAAATGGCCAGCAGAGCTCCTTCATTGGTCAGGAAGCCCCGGCCTTCGCAACAAATAGTTGCTCCACTCCATCCCCCACCAAAGAAACAAAAAACTGCAACGGAGGTTGCTATTGCCGCTCTGCCGGCAAAGAGAAAGAGTGCAGATGCATCGGCTGACCTTCAGGTCAAGAAGAAGAATAAGGAGGAAAGACGCCTTGAGAATGGCAAAGCCGTTGCAACTCTAGCTTCAGCTCTCCAAATCAGGGAGCCAACTGTTGTTACTGACCCCGATGCCACCACTGCTGCTCCTGACATCGTTGTTACTGCCGCTGTAGCTACGGCCATGGTCCCTGCCTCTACACAACGGGAAGAGGGTACATCGGAAGAGACCATCCCTTGAGTCCCCGACTTCTCCAACTTTGGCAAGCCGAACATCCTGGATTCAGCCATTACTGAACACAACGTGGCCATAGCCACTAACTACGCTCTGCGGCTTCCTGCTGACGTCAACTCAGCACAGCAAATGCATGGGAAGGAAATCTTCCACTCGATAAGTCGGGCTCTCGCTACGGTAAGGCTTTCTCGTTGTCTTTACACTAGTTGTTGTTTCTTCATTCTCATCGCTATGCACTGATCATTATTCTTTCATTGCGACAGCTGAAAATTCTCTATATTGAGATGTATGAACGTAATAACAGGCGCCAAATCAGCCTGAGGGATTCCGTTGCTCATTGGAAGAGCAAGACTGCCGCTCTGGAGGAGCAAAGGAAGACACTACAACTGGAACTATCACAAGCTCAAACAGAGAAAAAACAGGCTAAGGGTAAGCTCACCACAGCGGAAGAAGAGATGAGACGAGCACAGGAGGGAGAGGCCAAAGCAAAGAAAGAGACTGAGGCTGCTGCCCTCCGGATTAGCGAGCTGGATGCTGTTAGCCGGGCTCTAGAGAGGCAACTCGAGGAGTCAAAGGCCACCAAAGAAGTGATAGCACAGGAGCTTATGGAAGCCAACCTAGTAGCCAAGACTCTGACCGACGATCTCTGCAAACGCTATCAGGACAAGATGGATAAACTCCTCGATGAAGACCGAATAGAGACAGAGATCAAGGTTGTGAATCGGCTTCGGGCTCAAGGCAGACTGAAGGACGAAATCGCGCAATCTGAGGTCCAAAGCTCTCAAGTCGCTCAGCCCGAAGAGGGACAAGAAGTAGAAGGAGCCGAACAACCTCTCTCATTCGAAGGCCCCTGCTATTGTTGAGGTGGCCCCCGAGCTTCCTGCTGCTCCTGCTTCTGAAGCTCCTCTTGCCCCTGCTCTTGACGTAGTTATTCCCGCTACTCCTGCTGCTGAATCAGACGTTGTCCTCATAGTCGACGATGTTCTCGCTGCTTAGGGTCCTACTATTTGACTTCCCTGTTGTGCTACTTTGCTGTTTTTTCTTGTTACTTTGGTATTTCTAGTATTTCTTTCTTCTCTTGTTTCATTCTTCTCGTCGTGAAACATTTATATGCTAGTTTCGTTGTACTTCGACTCAGTCTGGGTTTATGATCGTTAACCTCAATCTTCTTTACGTCTGCACTTATATGTCTCCGTATGTTTTCAGCACAACGAAGATCTCGCATTTAACACATCAAAGAATTAACTCTTTAGATTTGATGAGGCATAAATTTGTTTAAGGCAGACTCGACTAGACAGATCTCACATTGTATGGCATTTGGCATTTTCACTTGTTGACAGGGCATATAAACACTTAAAGAATCTCTTATTGAGCAATATATCATGAACATAACTTCATAAATGACTTTTCACAAGATGGATCGATAATAACTCGTAGTGAAGCATTCGCTCAGGATGACTTTTCATTAGTAGAAGCCATCAGGTTTGCTCCGATGACAATTCATTTGTCCAAGCCACATATGTCTCATAACAAGTACCTCGTCTATCACATGTCATATCATTTATTGCGTAATATATTCAGGATACGCTGCCCCATTTGAATAAATTACCAGCACAGTTGTATAATTAGCTCCAACATAACTCATAATTTTATTTATTGAAAAAATTGTTTCAAATTCATAATGTTCCAGGATTTCTGAATCACATTACCTTGTAAATCTTTAAAGTAACATACTTCAGGATTACCAAGTCGATCTACAATGTAAGGTCCTTCTCAATTAGGTCCTATCTTTCCACTGTTTAACTCTTTAGTATTTTGGAACACTTTTCGCGGAACAAGATCCCCAACTTGAAGGACTCTCCATTGTACTTTTTTGTTGTAAGCTTTCCTTAGTTGTTGTTGATACCTTCCCATTTGGATGCTAGCATCTTCTCACTTCTCTTCCAATAAATCTAGATGAATAGCCATGAGCTTTACATTTTTGTCCTTCTATTTAACTTTCTTGCAATTGCGTGTACGTATCGTGGGTAGACTGATCTCAGTAAGAATCACAGCTTCCATCCCATAGGCTAAGAAGAATGGTGTCTCATTTGTTGAGCTTCTTGGAGTTGTCCTATACCCCCATAATACGTTGTGCAATTCACTAGTCCCACTTCCCTTCGAATCTTCTAGTCGTCGCTTCAGAGCATTTAGGATGTTTTTATTGCCTACTTCGGCTAACCCATTCCCCTGAGGATAATAAGGTGATGAAAAGATATGCTTGATCTTAAATTCTTCACAGAACTCGGCAATGATTCTCCCAGTGAATTATTTCCCGTTGTCAGTAATAATGGACTGAGGAATACCGAATCTACAAATGATGTGCTCCCAAATGAATTTTTTCACCTCCTGCTCTCTGATACGTGCAAGAGAAACAGCTTATATCCAACGAGAGAAATAATCAGTAGCCACCAAGAGAAAGATTAAATTACCTGAAGCCTTTGGAAATGGTCCCACAATATCAAGTCCCCAACGAGCAAATGGCCAAGGCTGAGATACGGTGTTCAGCTCTTGAGCTGAAGCATAAATTAACCGAATATAACGTTGACATTGGCTACACTTCTTTACATATTTCTTCGCATCAGCTTGCATATATGACCAAAAATATCCTTACCCCAGAGCTCGATAAGACATTGTCCTTCCTCCAGAATGAATGCCACAGACGCCTTCATGAAGCTCAGCAAGAATTCTTTCAACGTCTACAGGATGAACACATTTCAGTAGTGGACCTCCGAAGGATTTTCTGTGCAACTCACCATACAGTATAACGAGGTGCCTTATACTGAATTCGCCTTGACTCATGTACATCGATAGGAAGGGCTCCGTCCTTTAAGTACGCTATCAACCCCGTCATCCAACTTGGAATAGGATTAATGATAGTCACCTCTCGCAGTGGCTATAACTCGATAGAAGGATACGCTTGGTATTCCATGAGGATTGCCTTAGGTTCATCAGTTTGCAACATAAAAGCAAGGTAGGCCAAAGCATCAGCATGCCTGTTGTCATCTCTCCGGATGTGTTTGATCTCAACTGTAACAAAGACCTTACATTGCTCTCGAATAAGCGCCACATATCGCCTCATCCGATCATCTTTACACTCGTAAATGTCTTTCATCTGATTCACCACGAGTTGAGAATCACAGAACACTCTTAATTTAGTGATCTGCAAGTCGTTGGCACTTTGTAGCCCAAGCAGCAATGCTTCATACTCAGCCTCGTTGTTGGAGGCAACGAAACCTAGACGCACCATCTTTTGAACTTTTATATTTTCCGGATTGATGAGCACAGCACCGAGTCCTAAACTGCTTGAATTAGACGATCCATCTACATACAAAACCCAATCATTCCATACTACTGACTCGTCTTGCGCAATTGCTCCGTTCTGCTCAATGATCCCGTTGGCCACCTCATCTGAGAGCTCATGGAGATCAGGATCTACTTTTGCACCAGTGTCATCAACGGGAAAATCTGAGAGAAAACCTGCCATGGCCTGTCCCTTTTCTGAGATCTTTGCTCAATACTGAATGTCAAATTCACTAAGTGCCACAGCCCATTTGGACATTCTCCCCGCCAACTCAAATCGGCCCAACATGAGTTTTAAAGGGTACGTTGTGATAACCACAATAGTATGAGCATGAGAATAAGGACGAAGCTTCTCAGCCGAAAAGACAAGCGTAAGGCATACCTTCTCCAACTGGCTATAATTTGACTCTACTTTAAGAAATGTTTTGCTGATAAAATATATGGGCTTCTCAACACCATCACAGCTTTTAAACAAGACGGAACCAATAGCCTACTCCAAAACAGAGAGATAGATGATACAATATTTCACCAGGTTCAGGTACAGAAAGAATGGAAGCAGAGCCCAAGTACTCCTTCAAAGCAGTAAAAGCTTGAGAACACTCATCTGTCCATTTGAAGATTGAATCCTTGCGCAGCAACTCGAAGAGAGGTTTACAACGATCGGATGACTTGGAGATAAAACGGTTGAGAGCAGCAATTCGTCCTGTCAACTTTTGAATCTCCTTCTTCGACTTTGGCTCTAGCACATCTAACAGAGCGCGAATTTGAGCTGGATTAGCCTCAATGTCGCGTTGACTGACGAGATATCCTAAGAATTTGCCTAAAGTAAGGCCAAAAACACATTTCTCTGGATTCAATTTCAAATTAAAAGTTCGAAGAATAGAGAAAGGTTCGGCCAAGTCTGCAACAAGAGAAGTTCTCATTCAACTCTTCACCACGATATCATCGATATAAACTTTCACCGTTTTGCCGAGCACTGGACTAAACATGAGATTCATAAGACGCTGATAGGTAGCTCCCGCATTCTTCAAACCGAAAGGCATAACGTGGTAACAAAATAAGCCACGTTCTGTTATAAAGGCGGTTTTCTCTTGATCACCTTCTGCTAGAAGAATTTGATTATACTCCGAATAACCATCCATGAACGACAACATCTCATGGCCAACGGTAGCATTGATAATATCAATTCTAGGCATTGGGAAGAAGCCTTTAGGGCAGGCTTTATTGACACTGGTAAAGTCAATACAAATTCTAACCTTTCCATTCTTCTTCAGCACAGCTACCACATTCGCGATCCAATTAGGATATTGCACCTCTCGAATGAATCCGTGCAAAATAAGCTTATCGATTTCTTCGTTAACAGCATCATGATAGGCTGGAGCAAGTCTTCGAGGCTTTTGTTTAACTGGCGAAGCAACAGGGTCAACATTGAGATGATGACAAATGACGTCAGGATCTATCTCTGTCATGTCTTTATGAGACCAAGCAAAGACATCAAGGTTCTTTCTCAGGAAGTCCAGCAGCTCGACTTCCTCCTCCGTTGTCAAGCTCATTCCGATCTGCAACATCTTTGATTCTTCGTCTGTTCCCAAATTGACAGCTTTTGTGGGCTCAACGAACGATCTACACATTACTTCTTTCGAGCTATCTTCAACAACGAACCCGACCTGTAATTGCTATTTTGGCACAACGGGTGGAGTGTAATCGCACTTTTGAGATGCCAACTGATCTCCCCTGATTTCCCTGGGTCCTTCTTGAATGGGAAACTTCAGCACCTGATAATAAGAGGAATGGACCACCCTCATCTCATAAGTCCACCATCGTCCCAAGATAACATTGTATGGAGATGGCACGTTGAGAACTGAGAATCGAGTTGACAGAGCGATTGGTCCGACCACAACAGACAAAACGATCTCTCCCATAAGTTGCATCGAACTACCGTCAAATCCGAACAAAGGGGTTTGAGCAGGCACAAGAGTAGAAGGGTCTAACTTCATCTGTGTGAAGGCATGAAGGTAAAGAATATCCATTTCACTTCCAGAATCAACAAGCACCCTCTTGATATCGAAGTCACCGATTCGCATGGTAAGAACGAGAGCATCATAATGAGGTCTGACCACAGTTGACATGTCATGATTAGAGAAAGTGAGAGCTTGCTCGATGCCTCTCATGGCTGCCTGCACCTGGCACACCTCAGCCATGTGAGATAGCTTCCTCGATTTCACTCTGAAGTCTTGCTCCAAGTCCAGCGTCGATGCTCGAGCACGGTGGATGACATTGATGATCCCTCTTGGCGCTTTTGGCCCTTCTCTAGTGCCAACATTATTTGAAGGTTCTTCGCCATGAAGCAGAGGCTGCTGCTCCCCGGTGTGCACTGCACCACCATTATTGGGATCCAAAAATTCCGTCAAATAACACTCCTGGACCAGCCGCTCCAAATACTCTCGCAGGGTCTTGCAACGGTTAGTGAGATGTCCTCAGCATTTGTGATAATAGAAATACTCACTTGCCCGTGGTCCCGTAGTGATTTCACGAACAGGTCGTGCAGGCCATTCGAAGAAAGGCTCGTCTTCCATCGACCTCATGATTGTCGAAGGACTAACCGTGAAGTGGATTCGATCAGTCTGGTCCTGGAAAGATTGATAAGGGCGCCTATTCACTGCCTGATTGTTCCGATCTCGAGAATCCGGATCATCCCTAGACCGTTCCTGGTTGGACGGATAAGGATACCTTTCTCGTTGCTGATTCTCCTAAATAGGACGCTTGTATGTCCTGCTCTGCTGTTGGTTATGATTTTGGTACACTTCATACGAGCGCCGATTCGGCTGATCCCGTTGCTCCACATATACCACCCTTTCTCGTAGTGCTCTTCGGAATGATTCTTCATCACTGGAATATTCATACATTCTCTTCCCTTTCTCCGATGATGATGCTCTCCGCACGGATTCCACTCCTTTTCCCTATGGCAGCAGCATGACCGCGATATCATCTTCATACCTTCCAAACTTGGCGGCACGAACCATCAAGCCCTCCAGCTTGTCGGGATAGTCCAGAGCCAGAGATTTGTATAGATTTGAATGCTTTGGCAAGGCGTTCTTGAAAGCAGCTATACAAGTCTCATCTGCCACTTTATCGATACCGTTGGCTACTGTTGTGAATCTATGCGTGAAATTCCTCAAGGGTTCTCCTGGTTTCACCTTCAAAGCAAAGAGAGAATCTGCTTCTGCCTTCTTCTTTTTGTTCACAACATATTGGTCGATGAAAACTGAACTGAGTTCAGTAAAATTCTTGATGGATCCAGGGGGCAGATTGCGGAACCATTTCGTTGTTGCATCAATTAAGTTGCTTGGGAATGCTTTACACAGTAGATTATCGTCAGGATTACGGACGGCCATAGCATTCTGAAAGTCGAACAGATGGTCGAGGGGGTCTCTCCTTCCATCGAACATGCGAAAGTTTGGCAACATGAATAATGAATGAATAAGTGACACCACAATTTCTCTAGAGAAAGGTGATGTGCCCACGGCCTCTTTACACTTTTGGGAAAATTGATCAGAGGTGAGTTTACCCGAGCTCTTGACACGGGCATTGATAAGGGCCTCCACATCTTTGAGCATGAATCCTACCCTCTGATCAACGCTTTGCTCTGCAACAATTGGCTCCTGAGTGTCACGGATTCATGGCTCCTCACAAGGACGACTGGCAATTCGCCGGTTGCAACGCTCCTGGTGCTCTCGAAGCTCAGCACGGACTAAGGCATCTTGCTCATCATTACGGGCAAACATCGAGTCGCGCAGTTGGACATGAGGTTAATCCCGTTGTCCTTCATGAGCAGAAGGAGGACGAGGAGGAGCAGCTCTCCCTGAAGAAGGGACTAGCACGAACCTGGAATCAGGATTCTCTAGCCGCGGAGAAGGTGGAAAAGTGAGTTGACGCCTTACCGAAAGCCCTTGCGATGGCTCAGTATCTGCCTCCAACCGGCTATGTTCCAAGGCATCAAATCTCTCTTGCAATGCCTGTTGTTGGCTGGCAATTCGAGCCAAAATGGCCTGATGTTGCTGCAACAGAAGAAGAAGAGCGTCAGAGACAGGTACAACTCCCTCAACAGGGTGCTCAGAAGGTTACCGAACTTCAGAACTGGGAGTCTACACAAAAGGAGACACCAAAGGAGGAGTTTGAAGGGTTTGAGGAGTTTGAGTCCCAATCACAAGTAAAAGGGGTTGATCAGTCATGATGACTGAGATAGGTAGGATAAGCAAAGGGAGGTTCGGTTATTCTCCACAAGAACAAATCAACTTATCACTTTTTGAAGTGTAAGTGATTCAGGAGAAGAAGTTTCCCACAGACGACGCCATTTTGTGGGGGAAAAATCTCACAAACGCCACGTGTCAATCTTTGCCTCAAGCTCCGGTTCACTGGTAGAAGGTTGAAGGTAGAGGGTTTGGACCCTGCCCTGCACTCCGATGGTAAAGTAAGTATACGAAGAAGATGAACAGTAATGGAATCGAAGCACTATAATCAACAATATGAAATTTTTAGATCCTTATGCACTAAGTCTCTAGGGGTATTTATAGGTTAAGCTCTGTATGCCCATAGATGGTTATGGATGACCATGTTACTTGCTTTACACTCATTACCAAATATGTCAGACAAATCTTGAGACTTACGTGTCACACGTGGGAGCCTACTATTTGTTTAATTTGATTTGATATGACAACACTCCGAAATGACCAACATTAAATGCCAAGACAATGCTTTCCGCTTACTGTCACAGTCAAGGAATCACCTCCTGATCACTCCCTCCTGATAGACGGTCTCGTTATTGACGCAAGCTCGGGATCGTTGTGTATGTGTCGAAGTCAATTGAACGTACTCATCAGACAGCGAATACGTTGTGCAAAAGACATCGAGAACGTTGTCAATGGTACAACGATAACACTATACGTTTGTACAACGAGAACGTTGTGCAATTGATAACGAAGACGTTGTGAATCTGACAACGGAACACCATTCATCTGAGAGACACGTGTCACCTATCCGTATACATAACAACAAAAACAAGCTCGTTCTCCAACGCTAAATCCTTTACGAATTTTATCCCTTACAATATTGTTTAGTCTATTGTACCTCTATGGTATAGTAGACATTTAGGTGTTAGTATGATAGAGTGTATGTAATAATGGCATACTTGTAATATTCATTTCTACATGTTAAGTATATAACCTAATGAATGAGAAAGAAGATCTAAGCTCTCTATTCTTTATTTTCTTTTTCTTCCTCTTCTCCTTCTTCTTTCTTTCAAACCTTAACCCCAAAACAAATTGATCAACTCAACTTGGTATCAGAGCATCTCAAGATCTAAGGGGCGGTACAGCCAAGGTATAGATAACCTAGTTTTTTCTCTCATTTATTGAGCCTTGATGGGTAGGATTTGTGGTATTGATTTCAAAATTTTTTGAGGCATGGAAATAAGAATTTTGTGAAGTTAGTTGGTTGTGTTTAATCCGTATAGGAATTCCAAATATATTGATGGACGTCTTATGTTAATTTGTGGATTATTGAAGCTCCGATGAGGTTTCTACTACTCTCCAGTTATCATGAAAATGCATTTTTTTTGGCTTGTTTGACAAATTTTTCAACGGCAATGTGCATTGAAGGTGGTATTTGATTTCTCATTAAGGTGGTGTGCTAGTTGGGTGTCCCCTATGTGTTTGAAGAAAGATGTATGAAAGTGAAAAGTGTTTCATACTTCCATCAAGGTGATGTGCAAGTTGGGTGCCCTCCAAGTGTTTGAAGAAAGTTGTGTGAAAATTGGAAATGTTGTTTGGGGCCCTCAAAGTGTTTCAGAAAAGATGTGTGAAAGTGAAAAATGTTCCATGAAATTGATGTCCAAGTTGGGTGCCCTCCAAGTATTTGAGAAAAGTTGTGTGAAGTTAGAAATATTGTTTTAGGTTGTGTAAAGTTTTTGGACATGCATTACTTCGTGAACATGGTTAAAGACTACAAATTGTGTGTAATTTTGACTTTTAAAGTTTCAAACATGCACAAACAGCTTACATCATTTGTTATTTATCTTACCTTTTCTACTCCATATATCTTTTGTTTTGTTTACTATGAGAATTGAGGGTGTATTTATGCTTGATTATCATTTCTTAGAGTTTTATCATTAGATTTCCAATGTTTCCCACATTTTTTTCGTATTTACAATGTTCTGTAAACTTCCTCATACTTACTCAAAATGTTTCCACTTCCTTAATGACTGAAATTAATACCAATACTGAAGTTTTAAACCTTAAATTCATGTGATGTTCTCATCATGACTCTGCATAGATAAGTTTTGTGATTCATGTGATGAGATCATATTATATTTTTTGGGGGATGTATTACTTTGTGACTATGATTATAGATCAACTATTATGTGTAAGTGCAACTTTGACTATTAAGGCATCAGACATGCATGACTAACTAACACCACCAGTTATTTATGTAACTTTTCCTATTTCAAATGGTTGTTTTTTGTTATACAATGAAATTTGAGTGTGTATTAATACTTGTTTTATCTTCTTAAATTATCAATGCATGTTTTTATGGTTTCCATAATGTTCCATAGTTTCCAAAAATTTTACAATAATTCCATACACTTCCATAAATTTCCATTAAATGTTGTCACTTCCTAGATGATTGAAGTTTATACCAAAAACAAAGTTTAAAACCTTGCACCATTCAGCAACAACCACGTAGCCATTCGTAAGTCACACTGATAAGTTGAACATCAAAAGTGTTCTTGTAGTGAGATATTTATTAAAAAAGGAAAAACCAAATTGAAAATATTCTCAAATGAAGACTCGGACACGTTGATAACATGATAATAGTTTAATACCTTTGCAATCAGGAAATGAGCAGACGCACCCTATTTGATGGTCCATATATGATTTTTTTTCTTGCACTGGCCTCTCTAAGTTACGTATGTCATACATGTTTATTGAAGTTCCAACTGCAACAATCAAATAAAGCCCACAGAGTGACATAGACTCCACTGCACCTAAAGGGTTCAAGGATTTAATGGCATTTGTCATGCGCATATCCCAATACATTATCTTCTTGTCCAGACCGGCAGTAATAACTTGACCTGCAAAAGCTAAAGCACTACTAAATACCCTTGCAGAAATATAACAAAGGAGTGATTTATGAAACTAGACCACAAAAACTACTAGCATAACGGGCTTTCCATATGTGTCACAAACTATATTCCTCAAGTTGTGGTGTTGACCACAATATGATTACTGATATTTGGACACTGCAACCTTGAAAGAGAGTTTTTGGGCATAATATATCCATTTCTTATGAATATTTAATATTTTTACAATGGTTTGCAGAAAAGTAAAAGTAACAAAAATAATTTGAATATAGATTAAAAACCTCAAGGGAATACGAATAACATTTACTCTTTAAAGTCCACACTACCAAAAAGAAAGATGGAACTTCTAAAGTTCAGTTCACTGACTCGTATAATTCGAAGTTTCGAACATGTATGCAGGTGAATAAAAAAAGGACGGCCTCACAGTCTACAAACAAGATTAAGAGAAACTACATATAGGGGGGCGCAGTATTAGCTCTGCCCTAGCCCGGCGTAACCAGGTATAGGGACTTGACCTTTGTTTGGCATGCAGCCTATACATTTCTAACGCATACAATTTGCGCCATTTTTACTGCACAACAGTAAGTTTCATAAAAGGCATTTTAACCTCAACCAGGAAAGGATTCACCTTAAACAGGAGTATGGCATGAAACACCACGCGTCAGAAGCATCCATAAGTTGCCAGCCAAACAAGAACAAAAATTTGAGGTTTACACATTGATATCTTCTAAATCACAGCTTCTACATTTGCAAAAAAGTTATCTCAAGGCATATAAGCTAAAGTTCTAAAGGTCGGCAATGAAATCAGTTAACTATTTAAATGGATATATCCAATGGATTGGGTCTGCATTTAGACCGGTATCCTACAAGTAATAGAACCCAATGCATAATGGACACTACTGCAGATTCCAAATAGTGTGTCTGTGTAGATAGGAAACAAATATACAGTAGAATAAAACACCACCATGACTATGTGACATCGCTTGGCCTACAAAGACCAACTATTAAGTAGCAACTAGTTAGAAGTTAAAACTTAGAAGGAATTACTAGAAAGACAAATACAACCTCCAAAATCTCTCAGCAATTTTTTTAAAAAAAATCAAAATGAATCCTACAATTTACGATTTGAATCAAATCAGTTCTAAAATGACTTCTCGACTGGATTACGATCTGATACCCTTGTTTATAACTACAACAGACAAATTTTCCCAAATTAAAAAAAAAAAAAACAAAACAAAACAAATGATGAAATATTGGCCAAAATTTTGTAAAATTCACATGAAACAGTATAATCTACAGTGACCTAAGAGATTGAAAATTTTCAGCCAAAATTTTGCTTATTTCTTTCAAATTTCAAGCCATGTTAATTGCCACCCACTGGCAGAAAACAGTTACTAAAACATCTGCCTAATGCCTTGGATATACGCAATGCTTACGGAATTCTCTAGAATATATACTTGCATCTCATTGACCACAAAATAAAAATTTGCAGATTTCAATGACCAGCCCAATCATACAAGAGCTCAATTAGTCAAGAGGACATAAATAATGATGATGGCAGAGATGTAGCACCAAATTATTGGTTTATTACCAATGAAATGACATGTATTGCCGAAAAAGTTCTGTAAACGAGAATGTGAATGTGTTGTTATCACAAATTATTCAGCACATTAAGAAACATAAACATGTGCTCGATAAACATAACATTCGGTCAACTAGAACTTTAAGGAATGAAAATTAAAAATTAGTAGAATGACAAATGGGGTGTTCAGGTAACTTACGGGTTTCCTCGGAATATTCAACACTTGTTGCTATATCGTCATGATTCCCAATTATATTATGGGTTCCTGAATGAAAGTCATACCTAGATACATTTTGCACCACAATGAATCACTAAATATTCTGATTATCATGAATTTAAAACCTCGAATAAATGCAAACAAATATAAAGAATCAAAACTAAATTTAAAGGTTTCAAGACAAAGTGCAAGATGAGTGAATGGACAATATGCTTAATGTGAGATGTAGACTGACCATGTGTCAGACTCGGACATGGACAAGAGATGCTGAACAGACACAACGCCCAGGGAAACCCGATAAGCCTACATGTCTATGCAAGAAGTTTGAAACTATTAGAAGATATGTTATGATATTAAGTACACGCAGGTAAAAGAATTGGACATAGATGGGTTACACCAATGTTACCTGGTTCACTCGGTTTGAATTCAGGTTCACAATTCGCCACTCTAGAGTGAACCAAATTCGCTAGGGGTAGGATGAGATAATTCATTTTTTGGTTCGCGTAGGTTTCTTGTTTGATTCGCTTTGGTTCGCTGCCTTAATTTGCTTATATATATATATATAAACAAAAATATAGGCTTAATTTCTGCAAATATTCTAAACATTCAATTAAAAAAGAACAGTGATTAGCGGACCCATGGGTCCGCAACCTAACTTACCTCGTGTCCTTTTGTCCCTTTTAACACCCCTTTAACCCTAGTTAAGCTTAACTAAATTAAGTTAAGATTTTTATTTTTATTTTTTTTTGAAAAACTAAGGTTAGATTGTTTAACCAAAAGGGTGAATGAATATTAACCAGTAACCATAGTTGGTGAGTATTTAAAAGTGAGGCGTAAACCAATGAGGGCGGGGCATTTCGTTACATAATGGAAACCCCAAGTACATCAAGTGTTTTCCATTAAAAATTGTGTGGGTTTAAAAAATGAGTGGGTTTAACTTTACCCTTATGGCACCCTAAGCGGTTACCTTAGGTCTGACGTGTGTGTTTAGTTTACCCTTTAATCAAAAACCAAAAAGAAAATTAAAGTAATCAGGTTCAAACTGTGCAGAAGGAAGGGAGAGAGTACTTTCTCTTTTTTTAATTAATTTACATGAAAAGACATTTTTGCCCCTTAATTGTTAAAAGATATCTGCCGCATATGCCATTCTTCCGCTGACCCGGTTAGGAAACCCACCGAACCCCGCAAACACTGTTTTGCATTCTGGACTCGCTACATGGCTAGTCAGATTATACCTTTTCTTCTTATACTTTAATTATGTTTACTTTAGTCTATAGAACAAGGGCAATCCATTTAAAGAAGAAAATTCTCATGTTGGTTACCCATTTACAATCTTATTATGAAAAAAGAAGCATGTATCTTTATTGTTTCAGGCTTACAACTATTTCTTATATGAGTATCGTGTAACCCAATGGTACCTAGTTCGCTGGGTACTAGTATGAACTCTGAACTAGTTCGAAGCGAACCAGTTCGTGGTTCGGTTTGGTCTCTTCAAAGTCATAATCCTCCATTGGAGGGGTTCTTCCTAACTCTCTTGGAGAGGTTTATGGGGTTACATCTTGCTTTGATCCCTCTTGGGATTCATTGATGTCTGGTCCTAGAGCCGATTGAGTCGGATCTTGAACTACTTCTTTAACCCTAGCCTTATTTATGTGGTTCCTCTTCCTTCTTGGAACTCTTGGATTAGGAACCATTGTTTCAACCGCTATGGAGGATTCAACTTCGTCTAGTGCAACTAAAACAATGGCCATCATGAAAAAACCCGACACAAAGCTCATAAGTAACCGCTTACATATACACCTAATGCAACCTTTCGCTGGACTGATATCATGTTACATGGAAATACTCCACATATGCATATCAAAGTTGTGCAACTGTTCTACTACCTCTACTATTGTTCTAACTTTATAGCACAGCTCTTGCTACAGGGTTCGTATTAATTTTGAATACCGATATTTAGCAGCACTCTTGAAATAAACTTGGAACAGAAAAAAACATCTGGTATATGAAATTCACAATCTAGGAATAAGAAATTTTCAGTGATGATGATGATATATATATATATAAACCAAACCTTCTAATGCAACTATCGGAACCGACACTGAAGGCAGCAGAGTCATCCTGGAAACAACAATCGAGAAGTGCAGCCTCCGAGGGAGCTTCTAGTCTAAGAATAGAGCTATCCACATCATATAATCGAAGAACCTGCATATGAAGCGCTGCAATTGATTAGAAAACACACAATAAAAATAAAAAAGAACAAAAGAAGAGGACCAAAAGCGAATTTAACGAGATTGAGACTACTCACAGAATCCCAGGAAGAAATGAGGAGATTGTTTGATTTTGGAGCAAACCGAATTCTAGAAATAGCATCTCCAATAGGGCTTTCGATCTTCAAACAAGTTCCCTTCATTAGGGCATTAGAAGAAGAAGCCATAATAAACCATACCAAGATCAGATCAAAGAAACCCCTTTCTCTTTAAATATAGCTCAAATTCAAGCGAAAACAAAATTGATGATGAATTCGATCCAAATGTGCCCTAATTTTCTTGTTTCACCAAGTAAAATGGTCTCAAATTCTTCATTTTCGAGCAAAATCAAACCCTAAATTGCCTGCCTGGTGGTGTCCCCAGCTCGGCTTAGAACGCAGATGGATTCGTTCGACTGAACCCTAATTTTATTTGGAGTAAAGCAATGAGGAAAAATCGAAGTTGCGGAACGAAGCGGGAGAGGGAAGATTCAAGTAACAAGAACGGTTCCCGCACAAAAATTTAGATCGACGCCGATTGAGTTACAAAAATACCCACGGATTATTACTTCTGAAAACGTCATCTTTGAGGCTAATTGTGTCATTTTATTGTTGCCTATTGTTTTCGGGAGTTTAAAACGATTTGCGGTGCGGAGAGGTTCACTTTTAAAACGTTTAGTTTAACATTCTGTCGGGTCGGGTTGACATTGACTCAAATATCTGATCCGGATCCGGACAGAGCCATTTTATCAAGGGTAAAGGCTTTGGAGACGGGTATAATTGCAGCATGGCGTGTTTCTGCAATTGTGCCAGTCTGCCAGAGTCTCCGAAATTTTTTCTATTTTCTTGATTATTAATTCCGTGGTTTAATTCGGTTGATTGATAATTATGTTAATTCAAAAAATGTCATTTGACTTCAATCTATCTATTACTCTAATCTTTTCTTTACTATTATAATGCAAGAGAGAGTTGTAGCCTGACTTTTTCGAAATTCCTAAACTACCCTTGTGAGAGGGAGGTGTAGCCTAATTTTTCGGAAATTCCTAAACTACTCTTATATAAAACAAAACTTTGATTTAATGATTTACGTTAATGTGTTAATATTTTACTGTAATTCCCAAACTACCCCTTTATGTATTTAAAAAATAGAATCACATCCAATTGTGATTGAACTCGGGGAGAGTTCAATCGCACCCACGGGTTAACACATGTCACTTTTAACTCCTATTAATTGTGGTTAACTCCTCCCCCTCGCTCTCACGTGCATCTCACGTGCCACCCGCTAGTAACAATAATGCTCCCTAAAAAACATAGATTAATTTTTTTTAATTCTCAAATTACTCTTATCTTAATCATGTATATAAGACAAAATTTTCATTAAATGTTTGCTTAATTCCCAGACTACCCCTTACTCATCTATAGTGAACTTGAAATTCTCTACAATTTTATACTCCTCAACTATTGTTAAGATTTACTCACATCTCACCCACTTATCCTTGGTTATTAAGAAAAAAAAATTAACTTTAAGATTTAGTGAATTTTAACCAGGGTTTAAAAACATTAATATTTTTTTCTAAAAATCAAGGATAAGTAAGTGAACCATAGGGGTGGGTGAACTCTAGGGATATGTGAATCTTAACCACAGTTAAGGGGTGTCAAAAGAGACATATGGAACCCCTATGGTTCACCCACTTATTCTTGATTTTTAGAAAAAAGAAATTAATTTTTAAAATCCTGGTGAAAATTCACTAACCCCTAGGGTTAATTTTTTTTCATATTATTTTTTTTCTAAAAACCAAGGATAGGTGGGTGAACCCTAGGGGTGGGTAAATCTTAACCATAGTTAAAGAGTGTTAAAAGGAACACATGATGACCTTAGTGGCATAACCGGACTCCTCATGCACTCTCTTGGCAAAATGCTCTGAAAGAATAACGTCTCGTCAAGATCCCGCTCACCCTCTTTCTTTGCTATATTAAAAATGCTCCTAAAGCTTTTTGAGTATTAAAATGTTTCTACGTCATATTTCCATAACGAACGTGTCCCACACAATATTTTTCGGAGGAGATATCCAAAATGTCCCTCAAGTATACCCAACATATTTCTTAGTTTTTATTTTCAAATGCCCTCACTAGGGACCCTCTTCCCAATCTCTCTCCCCTTCTCCTCTCTCACGTGCAACGTGCTGCCCACTAGTACTAATATAATGAGATTACATCAATTAAAAAAGCCTGATTTTTTTTATAATTCCTAAACTACCCTTATTACAATCATTTATATAAGACAAAAAATGTGATTGAATGTTTTACTTAATTTTACATTAGTTAAGCTTAACCACGATTAAGAAGGGAAACGGATGATCATATGCCTCCACAGCATGCCACATGCCTCTTTTTAAACCCCATAAATTGTGGTTAAGATTCACTCACCCTAAGGTTCATGTATCTAACCTTTGTTTTTAAAATAAATTATAAAAAAGTATTAACTTTACATTGGTTAAGTTTAACCACTATTAAGAGAGGGAAAATAGATAATTGCATGCCTCCATGGGTAAGTTTAACCACTATTAAGAGAGGGAAAATAGATAATTGCATGCCTCCATGGGATGCTACATGTCCATTTTAACACCCATAAATTGTGGTTAAGAGTCACTCACCCTTAGGGTTTATCCATTTAACCTTGGTTTTTAGAAAAACAATTATTCACTTTACATTAGTTAAGTTTAACCACGATTAAGGGACAGAAAAGGGGTGTATATGGCGGGTTGTAGACGCGTAAAGTATCATGACCCATCTATTAAATATTAGACATGAAACTCTCTATGGACAATTACGGCATTGGAGTCACCATTGAATTTTAACCATGATTTAAAATATTAAGATTTTTTTTCTAAAACCGAGGATAAGTGGGTGAACTTTAGGGGTGGGTGAACTTTAGGGGTGGGTTAATCTTAACCACAGTTAAGTGATGTCAATAGAGACACATAGCAACCTCAAGGGCATAATGGGACTCCAAGTATGAAGATTCACCCACTCCTAGGGTTCACCCACTTATCCTTGGTTTTAGAAAAAAATATTAATTTTTTTAAAACCTTGGTTAAAATTAACTAACTCCTAGGGTTAAATATTTTTTAATTTTTTTTAAAAAAAAATCAAGGATAAGTGGGTGAACCCTAAGGGTGGGTGAATCTTAACCATTGTTAAGGAGTGTTAAAAGGGACACATGACGGCCTCAGTGGTGTAATGGGACTCCTCGCCCTCTTGGCAAAACGCTCAAAAAGAAAAATGTTTCGTCAAGGTCCCACCCATCCCCTTTCTTTCCTATACTCAAAATACCCCTAAAGCTTTTTGATTCTCAAAATATCTCTACATCATATTTTTGTAACCAACGTGTCCCTCACTATTTTTTTTTAATCCAAAATTTCCCTCAAAAATATTCCTTATTTTTCTTTTTCAAAATGCCTCACTAGGGTCCCTCTTCTTAGCCTCTCTCCACTTCTCTTATCTCTCACGTGCATCGCACGTGTCGCCCACTAGTTGAATTTTAAGGTGTTGTCAATGCTGACCGAGTAAAGAAACAGATTCACTGGGATGCCACTTGTCCAAGTCATTTGTTTGTTTTATTATTTAAAACTGTCGTGTGATGCATGGGTGTGAATAAAAATATCATATGCATTAGAACTATTACTCATAAGATAAAAGTTATTTATCAATCTCTTTTAATACTTTAAAAGTGAAAAGGATATGTTTGCTTTTATAACTAATTTTCAAGAATCATCAAGTATACATACATATATATACCAACGTTCCAAAGCACTCTCGACCCTATCTTAAATTGAAATTTGACACTCTCGCAGACGCTCTAATTACTTAGGATATGTATGACATTATAAAGTAGATGGCTGAGATACTCTAGGTGCTAATCGAGCCTAACCCTTTAGTAAGAGGGGGCCGGCTCGAGCCTAGGGCCTTAAGAGAAAAAAGAAAACCCTCTATTTTTACAAGCTTCAAAGGGTTGGGCCGAGCCACCCCCTCATCAAAGGGCTGGATTGACAGCCCTAATCATTTTCTTACAAAAGGGAAAATCAAGCAAAATCATTCATATAGTGCATGAAATCAAGCAAAAATATTTTCCTAATTGTTTTGTAGAAATCATTTTATTGTCTTTTAAGGGTGAATAAAATCTTCCCTGGTTGATAGATTTCAGGACAAAACTTCAAAGATCATGATCTTAAGTAAAGAGGAAATAAAGTTATCTAATACCAACTTTTATATATGAATGAGAACGTCTGTAGAAGGAATGGAGTATTATTCTTTTGACTCTAGCGATGGCCCAATACTTGAATGCCTGAAATCAATGTGTTGGTGGGACATGTGTAAAATCCATCAACACACATACATAAAGTAGTCTTTCTAATTAATACCGAAGCAAAAATTCTAACATGTGAAATTGTTGCCTATGAAAAAAAAAAGTGAATTTTAACAAAAAGTAAATAATCAATAGTATGATGACACATCAAGAAAATTGTCACATATCAAAGATTTTAAATAATATATAAGTAGATGTGACATTTTTTAAAAGAGTGTATAATGACACCTATATTTTTCCCTTCCCAACCAAATCTGCCTTCTTCCTTATCTTTCCTGCAAAGAGTTCATGTTCGTGGCCTTTCATCACTCTCGCAGTAAAAACCTAGACAATATGAGTGATGAAATGTCATTAACAGTGACCCCTTTGTAAGAAAAAATTATTGGATTCAATTCATTTTATTACTGAGGAACGACTGCTCCATATGAATACTGCTAATTATGGCATTTCATCAATTTTGTAAGTTGCTAAAAACTATATTGAACTTAGCAAATTCATATTGTTTCTTTCTTCCTCAATCAATGTCTTGTTGAAATTTATCCTAGTTTTTTTCTTCTTATTATTTTGCAGGTTATGAAAAATTTTTTAGTCTCCTGTGGGATGTGATTGATCATTTTGTATAGTTGCTTACCAAGAACCTACATCCCTCAATGTGTTGGTACCATGCACAAATGATTTAGTTGTGGATCCAATCTTGATTTTGATTACAGTATCATATCCAATTTCCATTTAGTCATATACTAATTAAGCATTGCACGTGTGAGCATTGTTATTCTTCCATCATATTCACCAAGGAATAATTAAATACAACCCAATTAGTTTTGTCACCTCATTGAATTTATCAACAATTTTCTCTCTTTTCAAAGTTTGCAACATAACATGCGTGCAAATAGAGTGGTGAAAATAATTTCTAAGCATGATTCATATTAGAACATCATATAAAAAGTGTGTTGTATAGGGGAAAATAATTCCTTTAAAACTATGACAAAAAATAATACTAATTGGTGATTGTTTATGCTACTAAAGAAGGGAACCTTAGCACACAACAAGGAAGTCTATTAGCTCCAAATGATTCTCTCAATATATTGCACGCAACAATAAGTAGATGCATCCATTTGCTTCAACAATACGCACCATAAATGGATTAAATTTTTGAAGCAAACAAGCTTAGATGTTGAATTTTTGAAGAGAGAGATTGAAAACTAACTCAGAAGCATATGATGTACATTACTAGATTTTTGAAGCATAACAATAGTGTAGTTGACAAAGCTCCTATTCAACTTGTGTTGAGGTATTGATACGTTGGGCATTCATACCAAATCTTCACTTTAAGCTTTAAAAAGTTAGCTAATCAAAATTTTCACCCTCGAAACTCCATTCAAGTATTTAGTGTAAGTCATCCCCAACCACAATCATCTTCCTAAGCTCATTCCTATATGCAAGTTCCTTATGCATATGGCCAAACATGACCAAAGAGATAGTGAATCAGGTTGTCTCTTCGAAGCTAGATATGTCTTGATCTCCACATCTAACTTAGTAGAGGAACATGAATTGCATGACAAAAAGATATTACCCAAATCACCATGGTTGTTGCCTGCAAACACTCAAATCTCTTCCCAAAATGTCATTCATATTGGATCCACGGCAGTAGGTTGGATGTACCCTTAGCTTTGAAGAGCACTAATAGCATCCATTGGTTAATTCCCAAAGTCTGTTAGCTAGATCACATCTAAGTTGACCGATAAAGGCAATTACTTCTTTTCTGTGAAGTTATTGTTATCCATTGTTACTTGAGAATGACTGCTATATATGAATACTGCTCATGGCATTTCATCAATTTTGCAAGTGGCTAAGAACTATATTAAACGCAACAATTTCATTTTAGTCTGTATCTTTTTTCCTCAATCTATGTCTTGTTGAAATTTATTCAATATTTTTTCCTTCTTATTCTTTTGTAGGTTATGGATTTTTTTTCAGTCTCTCGTAGGATATGATTGATCATGATGTGTAGTTGGTTACCAAGAACCTACATCCTTCAGTGTGTTGGTACTATGCACAGATGGTTCAATCATGGATCCAATCTTGATCTTTATCACATTATCTTATCCGATTTCCACTTAGTAATATATATATATACCCAATCCATTTTGTAAGTTATAGATTCATGGTTTATATGTGTTTGACAATGATGTTGGAAAGCAATGCTTGCCCCATTGGTTGTGTGTACACCACAACTTTGATCTAGGATCAAGTCCCATGAGGGTGTGATGGTTGAAATATCTACTTGTGGGTCAGGTTTGAATCTACAAATCATTATCCAACTCAAATAATTATCCGATTAGGATCCTCTAGCCATTAAATACACAAGTATGAGATTAATTTTTTTTACTACATATCATATTTCTTGTGTTTGTCTATTTCTATAATTTATAACATCTATAAAAGAGGCAATGCGCAACATGGTTTACTTACAAATATGAGCCAATAGTTCTTATAACAACTAAATGAAACAAAACCGTGCAGGGCCCACTAGTCATATATTCAACATAGACATTCTCTCTTGCTATATTCCTGTGATGCCACGTCTCCAAAATAGTCTTAACCATTTCCACTCTTTCCGTGGCTTTATCACTTCCGAATTCAAAGGAGATGGAAGTTATGAGACACATGACATCACGGGAATACAACAAGAGAGAATGTCTCTGTCTATAGCTAGAGATGATCTTAAGTCTTTCCATGTAACTCATTTGTCTGAACCAAGCCCATGTATGCTTATTATAACTCTTTGTCCAAATCTGTTTATTTTAAACACCAATATTTAACGAAGTTGATATTAAAATTATTATTGATTCATGGATCAGTGTTATAGATTGGCGAAGGCTCAAATCAATTTAAACTAAGCTTGGGCCTAAACACAACCCACATTATCAAGACCAAACCTAACTCACCCTCATTTTTGTAATTTTGAATTGGCCTATACTTAACCAACTGGCAACACCAAGTCATACATACATACCAAAATCTTAGAATACAACTTCTAACTTCAACATTTTAATAAACATCTCCTTAAAATTAATAATAATTAAAACAAAAAAACCATCTCATTAGGAGTTGATTTTGTGCATCTTAATTGAGATCAAAATCCCCACCAAGTACCTCTTGAGACTGAAGTAGCTATGGTTAAATTTTTGTATATAATGTAACAATATTTACCTAACAAATACCGAGTAGTTTTCAATCCAAATATGTACAACCGAAGGTGGGGATTTGAAAGAATATATGCAAATGTGAAGAATAAGAAAAAGTTTGATTTCGGATATGAGCAAATAATCAATCCTTGGAATGAGCCAATTTTTTTTTTTAAAACATGGAATGTAAAGTAATATATAAGATTAAATCTCTACTCCCATAAAGATTTAACAACATAGATGTTACAAGCACAGATGTTACAGTCTTATAAGTAGTTTCTAAAAGATAATATTACAAGAAGAAGTTCCAAACAAGCACATATCCATCCCTATTCAAGCAAACATAATAATGAAAGGATATTTGTTTAAAAGACCCAAATATCACCAACCAAGTCAGAGAAAAAAGTTGGAAAAAAACCCAGATAAGAAAAAACATTTATCAAGATTTAATTTTTTTTATAAATATTTTTTCAAATTTTGATTCTACTCTTCCTGCAGTATAGATTCGAACTGAGTAAATGCTAAAAAAAAAAACAAAATGTTATATATAAGCAGTAGGGACATTGATTGTGAAATGAAATTTACTGCATTTTCCATCCTCCAAGTGGGAAATGCGCACTTACCTGGCTAAGATGTTTTTCATTCTAAGTTATAGAAGTTGTACATTGAATTGAGGAAATAACTGATAAGTAGAAAGTCATATGCAAACGCACAGATATGAATTCCTAAATAAGTAAAACATAACTACTATTGATCACTAACATAAGCTAATATGAAAACTCATATGAGAAACACACATTTATTGGGCTCAAATTACTCATTATTGAATCTCTACTGTGACCATTTTATAACTTCATTTCTAAATATGAGAAAGCATCAGGGCAAAAGGTCAACAGGCAGAAGAGTGAGTTGTATATTTCGCCTAAAAGGAATATGGTTTATAATTCAAGGCTTGAGAGGTGTCTGGAATCTTGTGCAAGAACTTTCCCCTCATCTATCTAGATATTTCTATATATACAAGGAGGGTAAAAATGACCTATATTGATTATTTAGTGGATTGGGTTAGAAAAAAGAATTGGCAGATGGAAAGGTAAGCTTCTCTTTTCTGGGGGACGTCATATTTTGTTTAACTATGTTTTATCTTATATTTCAATTTATACAATCATGGCTTCTTCGATGCCTAATGTTGTGATTAAACGCCTTAAGTCTATACTCTCCAATTTCTTTTGGAATGATTGTTATGGTAATTCGAGAATGCATTGGATTAGTTGGAACAAAATGGCTAGACCGAAAGATGAAGGTGGTTTGGTTATTCATAATCTCCAAGATTTTGCTCAATCCTTTAGATTTTTAGACTGAAAATGATTGAAATATTCTTACATCATATGGTATTTGGAGCAGATATTTTTGTAGCAAATACATGCATAATCGGCATCTATGGTTAGTTACCTTTTCTCATAACGATAAAAGATGGTGGAATGATGTTTGTTCTAGCATTAAAGTTGTTATGCTAAAATCTAAATGGTTTGTAGGTAATGGCCGACACATTAATTTTTTGTTAGATTCATAGTTTCTTGAAAATCCTCTTATAGAAATTGCTAGTTCTAACCTGGTTACTTTGCCCAAAATTTGATGTTTGATGCGTCATGTTGGAATCTTTTTCCTATTGTGGGTTTTATTCCCAATTTAGTCATCCAAGCTATTTTCGAAGGTGGTATTGTGATCTCTTTTGACAAGGATGGATTATTTTGGACTAAGGAAAGTTCTGGCATAATCTCTACTAAATTAGGATGTGATTAATTTAAAGCTCATTATCCGATCTATAGTTGGGCGAAGGCTATTTGGACAAATTTTCTTCCTACAAAAGTCTCTATCTTTATTTGGAAGATTTTTTGGAATGGGCTGGTGGTGGAAGCTAATGTTCAAGGTGGAGAATCTTTTGTTGGATGGTAAGTGTTCTTGTTGTTCCAATCCTGCAGAGGAGACTCTTTCTCATCTTTTTAGTACAAGTGAGATGACTACCTTGCTTGGGATTGCGATTTGTAATATCTTGAGTATTCAGATGATTCCTAATGAAACCATTCAATCTTGCCTTCTCAGATTTTTATCTCCAAATATCATTCGGTTAAGGATTTAGTTCAGCTTTCTATTTCTTGTATTGTTTGCTGAGAAATTTGAAAAATGAGAGATTCTTGTAGATTTGATAGTCAGAATTGCAATCAACTGGTGGTTATGAGGAAAATGTGGAATTGGTTGAAGGAGTCATCTTCCCTTTGGGTTGTGGAAAATGAACTCTCGTTTGTTAAAAAGAATGTTAGAGATTTCTTTCACATCCGGGTGCAGCTTCATCGTTTTAAATGACCTATTTTTACCAAATGGTTCAAACCATCACCAGGTTGGTTTAAATTAAATACTGATGGCGTGACTCAAGGCAATATAGGAATTAATGAAGGAAGAGGTATGATTAGAAATTATGAAGGAAAGTTCCATTTTGCATTTGTCAAATTCTATAGCATCGTTTGTATTATGGTTGCAGAAATGAGGGTTATTCATGATGGTTGCCAAACTTGTGTCGATACGGGTATCCAAGTTGTGGTTGTGGAAAGTGATTCAAGGATTTCAATTAATGCATTAACTGGAAATATTGATTTACCTTGTAGTTTTTGGTATTATTGGAAGGACATCCAAATTTTGAGAGATAAGTGCCAATTTACTTTTGTTCATTCCTTTAGAGAGAACAATTAAGTGGCCAATTTACTTTTGAAGGAGGTTTGCAAAACTCAACGAGATCTGATTTTCTGGGAAGCCAAGTCATTACTAAAGGAAGCCCAAATTGTTTTAGATAATTCAGATGTTTGTAATTTGAGATTTTACTAATATACAGGTAGGGGTCGATGCCAAACCCCCTCCCCTACTTGGAGGTTTCAAAACAAAATAATCTCTTATTCTACAGGTGGAGCTTTGAATTAAAAAAACACCCAACAATATACTCATTTATGAGCACCACTTATTCTTGTGAATTAGACCTTCACCGGTATGCAAAATTGAAGGGAAAAAAAAATGAAAACCAAGCAACGCAATAATTTATGTGGTTCACTCAAGGTGGACTACGTTCATAGAGATTCATGCAAATTCACTATTGTTTAAATCAAAGAATAAATCTTATAAAACGGTTAAAAGAACCCTCCTTGTTTTTTTGCAAGAAAATTTAATTTCCCTATTATCTCTGAAATAATGTATTAATCCTAATACAAGTCATAACAATAATATTTATATGAGTTAGCCCTAAATAAGGAGAAAAAAACCGGTGGGATATTTGTGAAAAGTTCGAACGAGATGAGCCACTTGGTCCTCAACCGAACCTGTGCGGGACTCGGTAAAATATTTTTTACCCTGCTAATCATTCTCCACAAACTCATCACTATATCAATTTAAATCCAAATGACACCAATCAAAACCATCAAATTAAACAAAAACCATAATGGGAAACGACCATTAATTAGTATTGCTAAAATGTTTCTCATGCTTGGATCTACGCTCCTATAACTTGTAGTTCAACCCAATAAGTAGAAACTAGAAACTCATATATATGAGCTATACAAACGTGGATTCTTTGTTACAACCCTATTTAGTAGAGAATATTATTAATAGATTTGATGGGTATTTAGATTAGGTTTTCTTAAGATTTAAATTATATGGATTTCCTTGTAAGGGTTTAAGTTTGTCTATATATAAGGGTTTAGGTATATAGGGATAACAAGAGAAAAATATAAGAGTTGTAAGAAGGTTTTGCCCTATCGAAGTGGCATCCATGGAGGTTAGGCCCCCTCAAAGTGGTCATATCAGTAGATAGTGATTTATTTTGTGTCCTTTTATTTTATTTACTAGTGGGCAGCACGTGCGATGCACGTGAGAGAGAGGAAGGGGAGAGAGACAAAGAAGAGGAACCCTAGTGAGGGCATTGATCGGTGCTAAATGTTATACATAAAAGCACCTCAAACTTAACTTGCTAATCATTTAGAGTAATTATTTATATTATTTTATGCTACTTGGTTGTTTATTCTTGTTTCAGGTTCATGCGAGGAAAAGAAGATAAAATGGAAGATTTACAAGCTTCAAAGACTCCAAAAATCTCAGAAAATAGAAGAGTAAAAGAAAGAAGAAGAAAAGAGAGCGAAATCGCAGAAATCTACCCTGATAGATCGATTGGCCAAAAATCGCACTTCTATCAATAGAGGGGTAGTTTGGTAATTTTTATTCATCCAAAATTTATGAAACTTTTTGGGTATATTCTAGATGACCTAAAGGAGCTATGTTTAAAATTTCGGGTCAATCCGATTAGAATTGAGCTCTCTAGAATTATTTGAAGTTTAGTGGCAAAACTGTAAATAGGGTGAAATAGTATTCCGTGAATAGTGTTTCGTGAATAGTATTTTAGTACTTCTAAACACTTTCCAACTCTATTATTGTCTTCCTAAAAGAGGGTTTAATCCTCATTCAACCCAAAAAGAGTATAGAGAGAGAAAAAGAAGAGTTAGACCTCAATTAGAACTCCTTATTTTACAAGAACTCTGTCTTTCTCTATAAAAAGAGAATTCCTAGCCATTATCATTATTATTATAGAATTTTATAGAGATTTTGGATCTGAAGAAGAAAAGCTCTGGAGATCAAGGAAGCTAGAAGTGCTGCAGCTTTGTCTATGAAGATGTTGCATTCCTCCCTCGCGATGAACTAATTTCCACTCTAGGGTTTCGATGAAACCCTAGCCAAGTAACTGTGTCCTTTATTTTGTTTTTATTTTGATTCTCTGTATTGTAAGACATTGATTGCATAATGAGAGAGTTGTTTTCAAACAACCGGATTTATTTTATTTATATTTGATTTCAATAGAATTCTCAACCCTGTCTTAGGTATTATGAAATTTGAATTAAAATCACTTGTGTTAATTTTCGTTAGAATTTGAACATAGGTTTTATGCAATGGTTTTAAAATATCGAGAGATTAAATCCGAAGATATTTTATGTTAAGGGAAGACGAGTGATTACACAACCGTAGATTAGTGTATGTCATTCGTACTAACCGAAGATACGATATGCTAAAGATATAATCCTTTGAACTTTTCTAGATTAGTTGAGAGGGGATGTGCTGTCACTCTAACTAGAATGTTTGCAAATTAAGAGGTTATGATAAATTCAAAATAGGGGCTGGTTATTAGGTTAGTGGTGGATTTGAAAACCCTAGATTTTCTCCTCAAAATGATTTAAAACCATTAGTTGATAGTTTAATTTAGAAATTTCTTTAATTAGTTTAATTAATTGTTTTAGTTAATCAAGCAAAAATTCAATTACCTATTTTATTAGTTTAAAATTAATCCGAATAAAAGGCAACGAAACCAGCGCAGTTCTCAAAGGAACGATACCCTTACTAGTACTATTCTACGGAATTATTACTAAGAATGAATAATTTAAGATTGACTGACGATCAGGCATTTCGATAAAAAAATTTAAGGAATATTTTGGGTATAGAGACTTGAGGGACATTTTGGATAAAAATTATTGAGAGACACGTTTTTTATTGAAATATGATGTTGAGACATTTTAAGAACCAAAAAGCTTTAGAGACATGCTGGGTATAACAAAGAAAGGGGGCGGGCGGGACCTTGGTGAGACGTTATTCTTTCGGAGCATTTTGTTAAGAGAGTGAGGAGTCCGGTTATGCCACTGAGGTCGCCATGTGTCCCTTTTAACACTACTTAATTGTGATTAAGATTCACCTACCCTATGGTTCACCCACTTATCCTTGGTTTTGAGAAAAAAATATGAAAAGAAAAATTAACCTTGGAGTTAGTGAGTTTTAATCAAGGTTTAAAAAAATTAATATTTTTTTCTAAAAACCAAGAATAAGTGGTTGAACCCTAGGGGTTGGTGAATCTTAACCACGGTTGGAGTACCGTTATGCCCTTGATATTGCCATGTGTCTCTTTTGACACCTCTTAACTATGGTTAAGATTCATTTACCCCTAGAGTTCACCCACCTATCCTTGGTTTTTAGAAATAATATTAATTTTTTAAAACCATAGTTAACTAATTCATAGGGTTTTATTTATTTTTTCTAAAATCCAATTATAAGTGGGTGAACCTTAGGTGTGGGTGAATCTTAACCACAATTAAAGAGTGTTAAAAGGGACACATGACAACTTCAATGGTGTAACCGAACTCCAAGATATCCGGTTATAACCATAGAGAATTTCAAGCCTAATAGATGAGTGAGGGGTACTAAGGGAATTAATCAAACATTTAATTATGTGTTTGACTTATATAATGATTATGATTATGATAAGAGTAGTTTGGAAATTTTTCAATATTTCATCTACATTTTGAAGGGCTCGTTATGCAAATGGTAGTTTTGGAATTTTGTAAAATTTCTTACTTTTCAAAGGCTCATTATGCAAATGGTAGTTTTGGAATTACAAAAGATTCAATCAACGTTTTAAACATGAGAAATCCTCTTTATATATAGTAAAGATATGTAGGTTCATAACAATATATTAAACTACGAACCTGCATATTAACAAAATAAATAAGCCACAAAATAAACTATTATTTATTGATATGACCACTTTGAGGGGCCTAACCTCCATGAATGCCACTTTGAGGGGGCGAAACCTCCTTACAACTCCATTCTTGAGATGAAAATTTTAAAAGTCCAGAACATTAATATTTTGGAACAAGAGGCTAGAGTCTAGAGGAGAGGGGAGAGGGTTTCTAACTTGTTTACACAATGGTATCTCAGATTTATTGGGTTCAATTAATTAGAAGTTCCACATGTATGAAACTTAAAAATCCGAAATTTTTGGTAGAACTTGAAAGGTCCATATTTATAGAACTTTTGCACTCTATGGAATAATATAGTTCTAGACATCAAGTAAAATTAGGTGTGAAACAATAAAGTTCTAGACTTTAAAAGTTCCACCAAAAGAACAGATCAAGACTCTCCTATTTTTTTCCTCCTATCCTTAAATACTTACGTTGTGTTTGGATAAATTTCTAGACTCATTTGACTTCTTTCTATATGAAAGTTAGGAGTTGTAAGCAATTGTATTTAGTTTGTTGTTTTCATTTTTATTTTTTACATAAATCAAAAGTGCATAGAAGTCCAAATTTATATTTTTAAGGGAAGCTGATAGGGGTGACTTCCACTGAAAGGGAAGGTTTCAACTTTTGAGGAAAGTCACCACACTCTCATTGGCTCACATTTTGCAAAGAATTGAATTAAAAAGTCACTTTTTAGAGAAGTTTAACCAAACAAGGCCTTAGACTTATTTAAAGACTAACTTAAACCAGAAAACCCATATAATTCAAATCATAAGAAACCTTAATCCAAATATCCACCAAATCTCTTAATTTATTCTCTACTTCAATACATGTAAATTGATGCGTACTCATTTCCTAATATCAAGAAATAACACAAGTTACTTGGAATTTGATTCTCTTCGAGGGGAACCGAGACCTCCTTTTGGATTCTCTTCGAGGGAAATCCTTCCTCAAAACCTTGAAACAAGGTAATTTCTTACTCAATGGATGCTCTCATTCTCATTAAACTTCATAATAAATACTTTTTTTTTTTTTTGGTGGAAAGATAATAATTCATTAAGTAATCTCAAATACAGATGGAGGGCTCCTTGAAGCCAAAATCCCCCGGCATGCCCCGGGGTTTAACAACTTAGTACAATAATCTTCTGTACCATGTAAACTCATGCTGTAGCGAGCAAGTTTATGCGCAAAAGTATTTTCACAACGGTTGATGTGGATGATTCTGTGGCAAGGGATCTTAATAATTTCTTGTCTGATATCTCCTATAATTGCCACAATCTCGGAAGGTTCCTTGAAGTGAGGGTGATGAAATAGCTTAACAGTGACCTCAGTATCCATGGCAAACTCTACCTGTTGCCATCCTTGGGAGATGCCAAAGGCAACTGCAGATCGAACGCTAGCGGCCTCCGCAATCAATGCCGATCCTCTTGGGAGACCTTTAATGACACCCTGAATAATAAAACCTTTGTAATTACGGGCTATAGCACCTGAACCCACTAGTTGAGTTCGGGGATCAAACGCTCCATCTGAAAAAACTCTGATCCATTCGTGGAGGGGGGGGGGGGGGGGGGGTTTCCAACGACCTTCCTTTTGTCTGTCCTTCCTCGGACGAGGCTTACAGGTGGGGTCGCCAACCGAATGCGCCTGAATGCTTTCTTGTGCTAAAGCTTCGGCTTGCTGAATAATCAAGGACGGATTTGGAGGAACCGACTTGAAAAATTCCTCATTCCTTCATTTCCATAGGCTCTACATGATGGAAGCACAGTAGGTGAGATTGGAGATAATTTTTTGTTGCTCTAGATCTTGATTAATCCAATAATTCCACCAGTCCCTCAAGCTTATATGCATTCCGTGGTCTGATCGAAGAGACAAGGATGAACCCCACCACACGCTCTGGGCTACTTAGCATTCAAAAAGGATATGTTTAACCGTCTCTACTTGGATATTGTAGATAGGGCAGTAAGGATCAATCGGGATCTTCCTCTTGCATAGGGCTTCCCTAGTTGGAATCGCTTCTTTAAGACAATGCCAAATGAACCAGCTAACTTTGGGAGGTATAGGCAACTTCCACATAATTTTCCAACCTTTGGGAGTGATTGCATTAGTTGGACTTGCTCCGCCTCCTCGCCTAGTGGTGTTTGTTTCCTGGTATTTATGATAGGCTGACCTCACCGAAAAGTTCCCATTCTTCTCCCAATGCCAAATGAGATTATCATCGCCATTGTGCTCACTAATAGGAATCTTGGTGATTTCCTTGACTTCCTCTGAAGTAAAGCTTTGTCTCAATGTCTCAACTTGTCCCAATGCCAACCTTCGCCTGTATGGTGGAGAAAATCAGCTAGTTTGTTCCACTGACAATGGATAGGCTTACTCAAGCTAACTTTGAAACTAGGGAGAGTGGGAACCCAAGCTTCTTCCCAAGGATTAATTAGCCTTCCATTTCCAAGATTCCACCTTATACCCATGTTGATAGCTTCCTGACCTACTAATAAGTTCCTCCCAAGACCACGAATACAGGCAATCGTAGAAAACCACTAACTCCCCTATATTCATGTATCCACTATCACACAAGAACCCACTACAATAGATGGCTACACCCCTCTAAATCACAACTAGCTTATCCCTTAAAACTCTCCTAACCAATGACAAGGGCTACCTAAGACGATCCCTATCTAATTACAATAAGGTACACATCATTCCTTCCTCCTTAATTTAACCTTGTCCTCAAGGTTAAGAGTATGATCACGTTTTTTTTTTTTTTTTTTTTGAGGATGGGGTCCAACGAACTCATCTTTCTGCCGAACTGTAGTTGCAAACTCTCACAACTCCTTTCTTCTTATGGAACTGTATTTGCAAGCCCCAATATCTCTTCAATGTAAGCCATAACTTTAATGGCTTGACATTCGAGATTTTGGGGTTAAGCATCCTCCCAATTTCAAAAGCAAAGTCCAACGGTCGAACTAACCGGCCAAACCCGTCTCCACCTAAAAACTCAAAATTTAAAGCTTTATCTTCGAATGATTGGCAAGAGACTTGACCAGAAATCACTAAAGTATGAACAACCTTCTTAAGGATTTCATTTGCATTGAGAACACCAATCTCTTCGAATATGTTGACATCTTGTCCGGGTATGGTGTCGACGCATAAAGCTTCCAAATTAGGCGAAAGGTAGCCTTCTGATTCAAAACGGAAGCTTTTGTCGGAAGGTGCATCATGTTGAAAGCAATCATCTGTAAGTAGATCAAACTTGTCCTCCAAACTCTGCAATTTCTTAAAGATTTCACTGAAATTTTGTTGGATTGTCATCTCTTCACCAAGCTTTGCCGTTCTATTGCTTGCCATCGTAACCTAGCTCTGATACCAATTGATGTGTACTCATTTCCTAATATCAAGAAATAACACAAGTTACTTGGAATTTGGTTCTCTTCGAGGGGAACCGAGACCTCTTTTTGGATTCTCTTCAAGAGAAATCCTTCCTCCAAACCTTGAAACAAGGTAATTTCTTATTCAATGGATGCTCTCATTCTCATTAAACTTCATAATAAATACAAGGACTTTGCTACTAAGATCGCAAAGGGCCAAGACCACACCGAGACCGTTCTTGTGATGCACGGATCTCAAAATTTCATTAAATCCGTTTTTGAAATTTAGAGATCCGTGAATCACATGCACGGTCTCGGCCCTTTGTGGTCTCACTAATATTTTCCTAAATACAAATACAATTAACCGTAGAAAACCACTAACTCCCCTACATTCACGTATCCACTATCACACTAGATTACAACTAACTTATCCCTTAAAAATCTCATAACTAATTAATAGGGCTACCTATAGGGATGGCAATTTGACCCGCCCCGGCCGGGGCGGTTTTTTTTTCAAATTAATCGGGGGCGGGGCGGGGACGGTTTTAGTATACCCCGTCCTGCCCCCCAGAACCACTTTATATATATATTATATAAATGAAAAAATATATATATATATAAAACCAAGGGCGGGGCGGGGTGAGGATCTTATAAGCGGGGCGGGGGCGGTTTCACCACATATAAGCCCCGGTCGGGGGCTGGGCGGGGCGGCTATATAATCGGGGCGGGGCCGGGGAGGTAGAAACCCACCCCCGACCCACCCCATTGCCATTCCTAGCTACCTAAGATGATTCCTATCTAATTACAATAAGGTGCACATCAAAAAATAAAATGGAGAAGATGTAAACATTTCGAAAGAGGATCCGAAAGGGTAAAATAACTAGAGAAAAATACGGATATAGGCTCCGTGTTATGAAAAAACCCGAATATGGGCTCCAGTTTTGAAAACATATTTTTGTAGGCTCCCACGCGTGGGAGCCAAGTGCACATGTTGCCCCTTCTTATTTTCTCCCCAAAATACCCCTGGCTTGCTTACCTTAGCTTTCTTCCCAAGCTGAAGCTCAGTTACGAACCCTTGCCCTTGCTGTCTTCCTCAACTGAAGCCCTCGGTTACCCTCAGTTCTCGAAATCCTTGAAACCTGTAAATCCTTCCCCAAAGTAAAACCCTTGGTTACCCTTGACATCCGGAACTCTACGGGCTTCGTATTGAAGAAGAGGAAGAAGCCAAAGAAGAAGAAGAAGAACAACCCTGAAGAAGAAGAAGAACCCTGTAAGTTTTAGTGGTTTTAAAAAAAAAATTCAAACCTAAAAATGGGCCCCACAGTTAACGACTTCATTTTCAATGCTTTCAAGTAACCATTTTCGATGGTTATGACAGTGGTTTTTCAGTAATTGTTGATTTTTGCTCATTTTTCGTGATTTTCAATGGTAAGTTAAAGTGCATTTTCGACCCTTTTGGGTTTATTTTCGGTAAAAATACATTGCAATTTCGATGGTTCTTACGACCATTTTCGGTGTTTTTTACTCATTTTCGACCCTTTTGGGTATATTTTCGGCAAAAATACAGTGCAATTTCAATGGTTCTTACGACCATTTTCGCTGTATTTTTACTCATTTTCGGTATTTTCAGTTATTAATGCTTATTTTCAGTATATTTATGTTTTTGCTTATTTTCAGTATTATTCAATTATGACATTGTTTTTTCGGTATTATTGTTGATGTTGAGCTCATTTTCGTGATTTTCAATAGTTATGTTATAGTGCATTTTCGATGGATTTGTGCTTAATTTCGGGAAAAATACACTGCAATTTCGATATTTCGGTATTTTTCTGTCCTGACAGTAAATTTTCGGTATTTTTCTATAATGACAGTGCCTATTTTCGGTATTTTTCTGTCCTGACAGTGCCTATTTTCGGTGTTTTTCTGTCATGACGATACCTATTTTCGGTATTTTTCTGTCATGACAATGCCTATTTTCGGTATTTTTTTGTTATCCCAGTGCCTATTTTCGGTATTATTCTGTTATCCCAATGGGCATTTTCGGTATTTTTTTGCTATGACTGGTTATTGTCAGTACTTTCGATGGTTATTGTTATGATAGTGCTTATTGTTTTACAATTTTACAGCGACAAGATGCCTCGTATAAAGAGAAAAGCCGGTAGCGAAAAGAAAAAGAGAAAAGATAAAGAAGATAATATTTTCCCTCGATTAAATACTCCCAAACAATATGGTTTGATGAGATAAAACCATTACTGGAGGCCAATCTAGAGAGAAAAAGAATTTGGATGGAGAGCTGCTTTGCCCACCTTTACAACATACCTAAAATACCACTGTGTGGCCAAGCAATCCACCATTTTCTACATAGGCGTAAGGAGGGTTATGCTTCAAAGTATGCGGGAAGAGTGTAGAGTTCACAGTGTTGGACTTTACGCTGATCATGGGCCTTAATGCCCAAGTGTCTGAGGCTCCAGTTCTTAAACATGAAGCGCCACTAACCTCTCTCAAGTATCGAAAGTTTCAAAAGTTGGCGGTGATTAAAAAGGCGAAGCTTCTTGAGGAGTTGAAGGGATGTGATGATCATATGGATGCGATGAAGCTATCACTGGTCCTCCTTATTGAGTTGTTGCTCGTAGGCACCGGCACGCATGTGGGTGTTAACACAGGCCATTTGTGCCTAGTGGATGATTGGGAGGCCTTCAACAAATACCCATGGGGGACTTTGGGTTTTGAGTTGTGTAAGGTTGGCCTAGAAACTGCTCTTTATACGAAGAAGCAGTACAATATCAACGGATGTGCTCTTGCCTTCCAGGTAAACATATGATTACCTAAATTTTGTAAATTTTCCGTGTTAGCTAATTTGTGTTTACTTCTACTTGAACTAATAGTAAAATTTATGACTGATGTCAGATTTGGGCTTATGAGTGCATCCCAGCACTTGGGAGGCTGTGTTCTCGTTGTGAGCGCGGGTTTCGGGGAAACCCTGGTTGCAACTCACGGGTGAATATAGAGTCGCCACCTATTCATTCGGAAGTGATAAGTCCCCGGGATTTGGATAAGGTCTTGGTCTGCGGTCCGAGGTCAGGGTAAGAGGTTCGGTTAAGTCCGAGGAAGGGGTTAGGCACCCCAGCACTTCCACTTTTCAGTGGTTCCCTACTTGCTAGGATTAAGCCAAACTAATCTCAATTTTAATCGAATGTCTTAAGTATTTAAGAAAATGCTAATCTAAGAAGGAGAAAATCCTAGACTAGGGTCGAACCCGGGTTGGGCTGCGTACGTACTCACATATGGGTGAGATCAAACCGAGCGTAGTTCTGGCACATGAGCTCGTGCCAAGGCTAGGGGTGTGTGTGTGTGTGCACCAAGGGTGACTTAGGGTCTAGTCAGGAGGCTAGGGGTGGTTGACCGGGTTGATCAAGTGCTTGGTATTAGGCCCGGTAGGCCTAAGGTAAGTCCGATAGACCAGGGTTGGGCCCAGTAGGCCGAGGGTGAAGCCCGGTAGGCTAGTTTGGGCCCGGTAGACTGAGATTGGGCCCGGTAGGCCAAGGGTGAGCCCGGTAGACTAGGGTTTGGCCCGATAGGCCGAGATTAGGCCCGATAGGCCAAGGGGTGAGGTCCGGTAGGCCCAGGGTGTCTTAACCAAGGGTTAGGGTTGCTAACCGAGGTTAAGAAAGGTGATTACCCGTGGTCAGGGGTACTAACCATGGTTAAAAAAGTCTAATCTCAGATTTTTTGGTCTTTTTGAATTTTTCTGATTTTTTGGGGTTTTCTCAGATTTTTCTGGGCGGTCAAAGATGTTTAACCGTGGTTAAGGAGGGGAGGCACCATGGTTAAGGGTCTTACCCATGGTTAAATGGTCAAACGAGACCATTTTTGAATTTCTCCTAATATTTTGGATTTTTTGAACATTTTTCCAGATTTTTTCCGGTTAAGGATTTTTTGACCATGGTTAAGGGTCAAAGATGGGGTTGACTCTGATTAGGGGTCTTAACCAAAACAAAAATTGTAATTGAAGACATTTCTGGATTTCATGTAATATTTATGATTTTTTGATGCTTTTTCCAGAATTTTTGCTAGGTCATGGGCCGCTTAACCATGGTTAAATGTTAACCACGGGTGAGTTTAACCATGGTTAAGGGGCCAACTGAAGCAAAAGTGGGCACAGGATCCATGGTAGGGCCTAGAATGGCCTCCTACCCGGTCTGGGCCCCCACAAAGTCCAGCAAATGCCAAAAAACCCAAAAACATGTTACATTTTTAACCACAGTTGAGGAGGGTTTAACCATGGTTAACGATGGAATAATGGAAAACCAAGACCACCAGTGGGTAGCCTGAAGTCCAGTGATCATTTTAAGCCTTTGTGGAGCCCAAGGGGAGGTTGGGTGTGGGCCCCACATAGGCCCAAAGTCGTCTCGTTGCACTTCACATAAAATGACGATTTTTTAAAAAAACACAACCACACAGAGTTTTTGGCAAACTTTGCGACGATTTTGCTGCTGATTGGCTCAACCCCCGGGGGATCCGAGACCATGGTCGCGAAGCCTGCTATGAGAGAAACAATTTGGGCCCTTGTGGGGCCCAAGGGGAGGCCGGATGTGGGCCCTACAGAGGCCCAAAGTTGCCCAGTTGCACAGATTTTCACACTGTCGACCCCACTTTGGGGTCGATTTAACTATGGTTAACGGGTGAATTAAGAGCCAAAAATTTACAAGAGGGTAGCCCTATATATGAGGAGTCTAACCATGGCTTCGGATTCGACCAAGGCCGGGTCTAACCATGGTTAAACCAGGGTTACAGGCGGTGGACCCAAAACTGATTTTTTAGAAATTGGTTTTTGAAAAAATGCTTTTTGGGGCTGTTTGGATGCAAACCAGGGGGTCCAGGGGGTTTCTCATGGATTGAGGACCCCCCAGATCTCAAGGGAGGCCGTGAATAGTGGTGGGGGTGGTGAACCCGTGGCCACGCCTCAAGGAAACAACCTCATGCTCATGGTTTTTGAGACACTAAAATAAAAAGAAAAAAGAAGAGCAAAATGGGACCCCTAGAATGGGACCAGGGGTCCCTTACAATGAGAATAGCTAAAAAAAAGAGGGAGGGAAGGGGGTCGTATACCCTGCTGGACAACTCGTGGTGGCTTGTCAAGGGACTGTGGTGCGCACAGTGGGGCCTGGGGTAGCTGGAAATAGTGTAAGGGTGGTGTCTAAGATGGTCTACAAGGTCGTGGTGGGGTCTAATGATGGGGTATGAAGACTGGCGAGAGCTTGAGGACGACTGTAATTTTTTCAATCTCCCTTGATCCGTGGCTGTCTTGGTGATTAAATAGAAGAAGAAGGGTGGGAGGGAGGATAAGGATGAGGATGAGGATGTGTTAAGCGTGGGAGACAAGGTGGACAGGCAACAGGGAGCAGGGAGCCAGACCAGGCGTGGCCTGTTCACTCGTCCCCTTGACAGGGACGATGAACTGTGCCCTCTTTTAAAAAAAAAAAAAATTTTGTTTTTTTTTTTTTTGTTTGCCTTACCGATTTTGGGCCCAACCTATATGTTCATGGGCCAACGCCTGTTGGCTTTGCCACATTGGGTTGGCCCCCAAAAATTCAAACCCCTTTTTTTTTTCTTTTTTTTTTAAAAGAAAAAAGATCTTCCTTAGGTGGGTCCTACAAGGCCCTTTTTTTTTGTTGTTGTTTTTGTTTGGGCCTAACCACCACACATGTGGGGAAGGCAAAAGAGGTCTTTACCCTTTTGGGGTGTTGCCCCAAAATTTTGAAATTTGAAAAGTAAGGTGGGTCCCACCTTGGATTGGGCTTAGTAGACCCATGCTTGGGCCAAAAAGGTTTTTCATTTATTTTTTTGGAGTTTTGGACTTTGTAAATGGGTCTTGAGCCCGTGGGGCTTTTGCCTAAGGCTCGGGCTAGGACTAGGCTAGGGTTAGACCTAGGGTTAGGTCTTGGGTTAGACCTAGGGTTAGGTCTTGGGTTAGACCTAGGGTTTAACTAGGGTTAGCCTAGGTTTAGACTAAGTTTTAGGCTCTTCTAGTTGGAATGGGCCTTGAGCCCATGAGGTTAGGGTCTTAGGTTTAGACTAGGGCTAAGCTAGTGTTGGACCTATGGTTAGATCTAAGGTTTACCTAAGGTCAGGCCTAGGATTTAGGTTTGGTCTACCTAGGGCTACTAGGGCTTGGGTTACGGTTTACCTAGGGCTACTAGGGTTTGGCCGGAGGTTAACCAGGGTGTAAAAATTGGGTGCTTACACTCGTAATGCACCACTAGGTGCGATGACATTCCCATGCGTTCTACGGTGGGTGAATACATCCTATCTCAGCTACAAGTCACTCGCAAATGCCATATTCAATTTAAGTAAAGCATGTAATTGGACTTGCTGTTTTACAATATTCAACTTGCAACTTTTCATTAACAATATCCTTTGTTGTTTTACAAATCCTTTGTTGTTTTACAGATCAAGCTGAGCAATATAAAGCCTACTCCTGCAGAGAAGGAGCAGCAGGTTGTGAAGGATGTGTTCGCACGATTGAGTACTGAGGGTGAGGGTGATGATGATGAGGAGGGGGAGGAGGAGGATGATGATGATGGTGATGGTGATAGTGATGGTGGTGATGCGGGTGATGGTGGTGATAGCGATGGGGGTGATGGTGATGATGATGTCAGTCCAACCCCATCTCCGGCAAAGAAGAGAAAGTTCGAGCAGAGGTCAAAAATGGTATGAATATTGATAGTGATTATTTTTTTTGATTTTCAACATTTTGACATATGAATTGAATTGTCTCATTTTCGAGATTTTTACTTACCAGTTGTTTGATGTTCAATATTTTCAGGTTCATGATATCAATTCCTCCGTTGAGCGAGCAATGGAGAGAGTTTTAGACCGTTTTTTTGACCGAGTTGTTGACCGAGTTGTCGACCGAGTTGTTGAGCGAGTATCCCCGCAAATAAAAAGCTTGTTTGAGCAATGGGCATCGCAACAGAAAAAAGATGAAAAATTTTCTGGTGATCAAAATTCTTTCAGTGATAATAAGATGGATCCCATATTGAGTCCCAAAGCAGCGCCGACACATGGACATTCTTTCGTTGATGAGAAGATGGATCCCATCTTCACTCCCGAAGCTGCGTCGACACAGGGACATTCTTTCATTGATGAGAAGATGGATCCCATCATTGAGTTGACTCCTGTAGACTCTAAGGGGGGTGCAGATTCGAAGGGGTTTGAAGACCCTCTAGAGGTGTGTGTTTACATTCCTAAGACGTGTAATGAGAGTCTGTGAAATGGGTTTTCATCAAGCCGGAACTTATATTTGGCAATATATGCAGGTGTCAAAGAGACCGGTAGTGAAGTCTCAATATCTGCGATCCCCTTTCATTCAAATGAAAAGAAGGAAAATGACAATTGAAGCTGCTAACCTCAAAAATCCTTTATCAAAAGAGGAGTCGAAGCAACTGCGCAATTTCATAAAGTCGGGAGCAACTTTAATTTATATTGAAAAGATGATGGTCACAGGGGATATTGTGGGAGGGATAGCTCAATCAGCTAGGTGGATTGAGTCAATGGTAAACCTAGTACTTTTATTGATAAATCCAGTAGCCATTTTCGGTATTTCAGTATCATTTTCGGTATTTCAGGGGCCATTTTCGATGCTTCAGTGCTTTTACTCACGAATTCAGTAGCCATTTTCGGTATTTCAGTGTAATTTTTGGTATTTCTGTGGTTTAATTGATGAATCCAGTAGCCATTTTCGGTATTTCAGAGCCATTTTCGGTATTTCAGTGGTTTTAATGATGAATGCAGTAGCCATTTTCGGTATTTCAGAGCCATTTTCGGTATTTCAGTGGTTTTAATGATGAATCCAGTAGTCATTTTCGGTATTTCAGTGTAATTTTTGGTATTTCCGTGGTTTAATTGATGAATCCAGTAGCCATTTTCGGTATTTCAGAGCCATTTTCGATATTTCAGTGGTTTTAATGATGAATGCAGTAGCCATTTTCGGTATTTCAGAGCCATTTTCGGTATTTCAGTGGTTTTAATGATGAATCCAGTAGCCATTTTCGATATTTCAGTGTAATTTTCGGTATTTCTGTGGTTTAATTGATGAATCCAGTAGCCATTTTCGGTATTTCAGAGCCATTTTCGGTATTTGTCTGTGCCATTTTCGGTACTTCAGTTGTTTTATTGATGAATCCAGTAGCCATTTTTGGTATTTCAGAGCCATTTTCGGTATTTCAGTGGTTTTAATGATGAATGCAATAGCCGTTTTCGGTATTTCAGAGCCATTTTCGGTACTTCAGTTGTTTTAATGATGAATTTATTATCGTTATTTTCGTTATTCTTGTGTGAGATTATCTAACATTGGATAAATATGACAGCACATTGACATGTATACGAAGTTATTGGCTCGAAGACAGGAGCAATACTCCTCGAAATACAATCAAGTCTGCGCTTTTGGGAAAACTTGGTTCACGGTAACTCATAAGACTTTCGTTATGTTTTAGTTTATCCAATGTATATCCGCAATTTCTAGAATGTATTAATGTTCGTTATGTTTCAGTATTCGTTATTCAGGGAGTGTCACTTTTTGGACACCTACCATTCAACGTTGAATTCCAAGAAGCTGATTGAGGACATGACTAGCCGGGTGGGACCAGATATGAAGGTCGCTATCATGGGGGTTCGAGGAGGGACCCCCATGTGGGAATGTGAAAGGGTATACTTCCCTTTGAACCCCGGTAGTCACTGGCTGTTGGTTGTGCTTGAACCCCCCACAAGGCGTATCCTCCTGCTGGACTCATTCTTCCCACACCCGGCATTACAACATGGAGATTATATCTCAGCTATCACAGTGAGAACTCCTGCACTGTTTCACATGTGCGGTGACAACTCAGCCTTCGTAGGTCCAAAATGGGAAGTCGTAGAAGTCAAAAATATACCAAAACAGAAGAATACGTAAGTCTTCCAAAACATTTAATCTTATATTTACCAATACACTAACATGACTCATCCTAAGCAACTGTAACTGTTTGTTTTGCATATTCAGTCGGGACTGTGGAGTATTCGTTATGAAATATATTGACTTCTTATGCGTTGACTTACCCATTAGGTTCACTCAGGTATTTGTACTCACATTGGTGAATATCATCAATCATTTGTAGCATACTGACTTTGTCTAACTATTTTTGTAGGACGATGTATCTTCAATGCGGAAGCGAATAGCTTTCGATGTTATGACGGGGTCAGTGAAGGCGTGATGGGTTGTGATAACGTCCCGATGTTGGATGCTGAGGTCCCATGATGAAGAGGAGGGAGAAGATAGGCCGGGGTGCAGTTTATTGATGGACTACTATGGATTGTTATGGACTATTATGGATTGTTACAATTATGTTGTAATGTTGTAATATTGACTTCTTATGGACTATTTGTGTACAGTCCTGTAATGTTGTGTATTTAGAGTGATGATTTTGGTCATTTATTACAATATCCAGTGCGGATTTTTGGTATTTTCGCCATATTACACATTATTTTCGGCATAACAGGGCTCAATTTCGGCATTTTACACTGTCCCAATAGCCATTTTCGGCATAACAGGGCTCATTTTCGGCATTTTACACTGTTCAGTAGCCATTTTCGGCATAACAGGGCCCATTTTCAGCATTTTACACTGTCCAATAGCCATTTTCGGCATAACATGGCTCATTTTCGGCATTTTACACTGTCCAGTAGCCATTTTCGGCATAACAGGGCTCATTTTCGGCATTTTACAGTCCAATTTTCAGTATTCTGCAGTACTGTATTTTCGGCATTTTTCTGTTGCATTCCATTTCGGCATTTTCGCCATTTTCGGCAACTTATAGCTATTTTCGACATTTTTTTGTTGCATTCCAGTGCAGATTTTCGATATTTTCGCCAATTCCAGTAGCCATTTTCGGTATTTTTCTGTCATTTTCGGCATTTTTCTGTTACATTCCAGTAGCCATTTTCGGCATTTTTGCCATTTCCAGTAGCCATTTTCGCCATTTTATAGACATTTTCGGTACTTTTCATGTCATTTTCGGCATTACCAGATCAATTTTCGGCATTTGTCTGTCATTTTTCATCTTTTTGGAGATTCTCTAATATTGGATAAATAATAAAGAACCTTGAAACCAACCATTCATTAAGCATTACATGTTTTTCATTACATTCAACATTAGAGACTACACTCAACCACCATGGGATAAGATTATTACATGTTTGCCTATTGTGCCCAGTTTGTTTACATCTTCCACATCTTACAGTGGATCTTTCATCACCCTGTGAGATAATTCTATTCTTCTTTGGCCTTCCTGGACGTCTTCTTCCCACAGGTGGTTTAATCATCTCCATCTCTACCATGATTTCAGGTGAGAGGTCCCATGATTTTTTGTCAAGCAGTGGATATATTGACTTTTGGTAGGTGGCTTGGTACGTCAGTGATGTGTAGAATGGCGAACAATAGTTGTATGGATCTACCCGATACTTTCTACATCCAGCCAAGGCATGTTCACAAGAAAACCCTATTTTATAGAATTTCCCACAAGTGCAATTCCCATCAAGAAGCTTCACAGTATCTCGATTTTTTTTCCCAACCACGTAATACTGATACATAGCAATTCCATGAGAATCTAAATAACGTGCCTTTGATTGTCCCTTTTGTATTTGCTCTTCGGCCCATGTTGTTAGCCTGCCATTCATTTGCATAGCGCTGATTTTTCGGTTGTAGAACATATTTTGTATCTTGAGTCACACATTCTCCAAAAGCATAGTGACTGAATATTCTCTTTCTTCTTTCAGCAAACTATTCAAACTCTCGGTTATGTTCGTAGTCAGCACATTATACCTCTTCGCACTATAAAAGGCTCGAGCCCATTTCTCTTTCGGTTTGCATCCAACTATTGCACAACGAGAGGGTTTGCAGCTACGAGTTCTGCCATCATCTCATGAAACTCACTTTCTCTACATGTCTTCACGGCTTTCCAGAAATACGGAAACAATTGCTTATCCTTGAATGTTGCGTACATATTTTGGCTAATGTGGAATGCGCAGTAGTCATGAATTGCATGTGGGAATACAACAGGGACTTGGTTTATCAAACTGACATGTCGATCTGTTACAATCACTAGATCATCTATGTGTCCAAGTGCTCTTGATAATTGAGTTAAGAAAAAATTGTAAGTAACATTATTCTCCGACTCCGCTATCCCAAGGGCAACTGGAAATATGTGATTGTCTCCGTCTAGAGCTGTTGCGGCGATTAGTATTCCTTTGTACTTTCCCTTTAAATGTGTCCTATCAATGGCTATCACTTTCCGTAAAGTTGTCTGAAAACTTCGAATACACGGTCCAAGAGCCATAAAACATCTTTCAAATGCCCCATTTTCAAGGTCAGCTACTATTGTTGTTACTGTGCCCGGATTAGTCCTTTTAAGTTCATGAAAACAGGCAGGAAGTTCAGCATAAGAGTGGTCGTATGAACCTCTAACTGTTTCAATAACAATCTCCTTAGCTTTCCAAGCTTTCCTGTAACTCATTCTAACCCCATATTCTTCCCACACATCATGAATAATCTCTTTGGGCTTATACGAGACATTTGCCTCAATACGTCCCACAACCATATCACTCACAACTAAACTGGTTGCTTGTCGATGATCGGTACCACCTAAGGGATATCCACAAGAGTGATGTGAATTATAAGTCTTTATTTTGAAGACACCAACCTCATTCACTTTCGATGCACGCAATCTTTAGCTGCAATTATCTATAAGACATCTAAATGTGTACTTTTGTTGATTTGAATCCATAACCTTGAATTGAAAATTTTTTCGCATTGCATATCTAGACAATATATTTTGTAGACGTCTTTTGTCCTTAAATAATTGCCCAAGCGATATTTCACCAGCTTCCACTCCAGTTTCAAACTCTAATGCTTCCCAATTTACATAGTCATCTACATAGTCATTTAGTTGGATCCCAACATTTGCCAGTGATTGTACTGAAGCTTGTGGTGATGATGGAGCTTGTGCTGACGATTCTACACAAGCTTGTGGAGGAGCTTGTGGTGATGGTTCTGGATGAGCTTCTGTATCTACTTATCTTACTCGACGAAAAGCAGACGCTGAGGAACTAGGAATATCAGCATGCGGGATATGAGAGTGTATAGTCCTTGTGTCCTACTCTGCTGTTGCCTCCCTATGTAAAAATTCTTCAAGCTTATCGCAGACACCGTATGTTGCTACATCTTCATCTTGATTAAAATCACTATAAAAATCATGCTCATCTTCATCAGTTGAGCTTGAGTCTATACTTTCTAAACCTTCATCACCATTATCATTTTCAGCCTCCTGAATATGAGTCCCCTTATAGAAAGGAATGACAGTCTCCTGAATATGAGAATCAACAACCTCCTGAACACGCTGATATTCACAACTCACATCATTCAAACCAAACTGTGGCTGTGGTATAGATTTTCTCACATTCGATATATATAATGGCGGCAAGTATTTATTTTCTACTTTCTTCACATGTGAAAGAAATGACCGCAACTCTTCATCGCCTGTAATATCACTGGGAGGGATTGGCGTTGGTGTAAGAATCAAACACCTCACTATAATCTCATACTCTTCCAGTCGAGTGTTAATCAATTGATAAACTTTATCCAATAGTTTGTCATATGTCATTTTCGAAGATAATTGCAATAACTTTGATTTTCCACCACTGTATACGTACCCTCGAATAGGGTCGTCAATGTTCCACTCACCATCATAACAACAAACTACTGATATCGGCATTATCTGCAATATCGGGAAAACACTCAATCCGTTAAAGTAATCTGGAAAATTTCGAAAATGAGCGCTGTAACCATTGAAAATGTACTGTAATAACGAAAACCGTCAAAAAAGATCACAAAACCATCGAAAAAGCACTGTCATATCGAAATTGCAATAACAGCAAACCCCTGAAAATGAGCACTGTAACCATCGAAAAGCACTGTCAAAACAGAAAACCACCGAAAATGAGCATAAAAGCATCGAAAATACACTGTAATATCGAAAACGCAATAACAGAAAAATCCAGAAAATAAGCATTGTAACCATCGAAAAGCAATCTAAAAACATAAAACCATCGAAAATGAGCATCAAAGCATCGAAAATATACTGTAATATCGAAAATGCAATAACAGAAAACCACTGAAAATGAGCACTGTAACCATCAAAATAGTACTATAATAACAGAAAACCACCGAAAATGAGCATAAAATCATCGAAAATGCACTGTAATATCGACAAAACCACCGAAAATGAGCATAAAATCATTGAAAAAGCACTGTTATAACAGAAAACCACCAAAAATGAGCATAAAATTATCGAAAAGCACTGTAATATCGAAAATGCAATAACATGGGTCCCCCAAAAATAACCACAAAACCGCCGAAAATGAGCTCAAAACCACCGAAAGTGAGCACTGTAATATCGAAAATGCACTGTGATCAAAGATAACCACCGAAAATGAGCAAAAAAACATCGAACTTCGTCATTATAACCATTGCAAATGAACTCTAATAACAGAAAATCCCGAAAATGAGCATATAACCCTAGCAAATACCGAATATGACCACTGTAACCATCGCAAAATGGATCAAAAACGTATCAAACACTTACCCTATGTTCTTGTTCTTCTTGTTCTCCTTGTTCTTCTTGTTCTTCTTGTTCTTCTACTTCTTCTTCTTCTTCTTCAAAAGGGTTTCGGATGAAGCAGAAATGTTTAGCTTAGTTTGTGTTGAAGGGTTTCAGAGGAAGCAGAAGGGTTTAGCTCGTTGCAATGAAGGGGAAAGCTTGGTTTCGGATGAACGCTTCAATGAAAGGGAATTGCAATATTTAACCTCTGTCGCAGAGTGTTGCAGCCAACAGAGATGGGGGTAGGGGTATCTTGGAGAAAAAAAAATAGTGGAAAACACTTGCTCCACTAAAATCACTGTTGGAGCCTACATAAGTAAAATTTTCAAAACGGAACCCATATTCGGGTTTTTTCATAATACGGAGTCTATATCCGTACTTTCCTCAAATAACTAACCTTCGAGAGCGCGGGCTTCCAAGAGGGTGCGTAGGGTAAGGAACCATTGTTGTACGGACCCTCAAATCTCCAGAAATCGCCATGCTCAGGGGACTGTCTTTCAGGCGTTGGAAGCGGTTTTAAATAAGACTCGTAATCTTTTCTAGAACCGGTTACAACTCCTGAGGTGGCCGGCCACATATTCCTTGTTTTCTTTTGACATCCTTTAACTGTGGTTAAGATTTACTTACATTTTCCTCACCTCTCTCTTTGATTTTTAGAAAAAAGTAATAAAAAAATTATTAACCATGGTTAAAATTCACTTACTCCTAGGTTACATTTTTTAATATTTTTTTCTAAAAACCAACCAAGAATAGGTGGGTGAACCCTAGGGGTGAGTGAATCTTAACCACAGTTAAGGGGTGTAAAAATGGACATGTGGCGACCTCAGGGGTTGTAACCGGTGTTGGCAAAACCAAAACCGGTTACAACCGGCGGAGATTAGCTAACCTTGAGGACTTGAAGGTAATTTACAAATAAGGGAGGGGGTAGTTTAGTCATTATGTAATTATGCCATTGAAGATTGGAGAGCTAAAAGAGAAGATGAAATGAGCCAAAACATTTGATTGAAGAAACTGTAGAGAGCGATAAAGATTTGAATGTGAATGGGGAGATGGAGAGGTTTCCTTCTCCTTGAACACATAGCAATAAGATCTCAATCTCTTCTTCCTTCTCCTCCCCTCAAATCTCCCCACCTCTTACCTGTTTCAAAACCTGGAATTAAATCATTCTCTTTCAGATTTCTTTCTGCAAATCCTTATCCAGCTAGTGTTTATGGACATGAACTCTTTGATGGGAATCATGACTTCGCTCAGAATTATGTATTGGAATCCCAGGAAGAGAAGGCGATTGGAAAGATTCCTATCAAAGCCTACTTTCTGTGTACCAGGTACTCTTTTTTTTAAAAAAAATTCCTGGGTATGGTTTATATAGTGTTATATCATCTGGGTATTGTTTTTTCCTAACAGGGTTTCTCTAGATTCATGGTTTTGTGCAGTTTTTTTTTCAGTTCGTTAAAATTGGAGTTCACAATTCATGGTTTATGGTTGTGGGGTTTGGTTTAATTTTTTGAACTTTTATCATATCTTGTAAATTATCTCTCTTTTTCTTTCTTTTGATAAACTGGAATATAATTATGTTAATGAAAGCTACCAACACCGTCCTTTTGATATAATTCATTTCCATCTCACCACCTATAGCCCATCTTAACTCACCAACTATTTGAGTAAATGCGTCAGTGGCACTCCATTGGGCATGCTAGAACCGGCAATAGTTTGGTTCAATAGAATGTTAAATTCTATTTCTATGTATTTTAAACTAGAAAATTTGATGCTACCATTAATCCCCAGATTTCCTAATCATCAAATGCATTCGAGATTAAAATATCTATAGCAGATTGTAGTATCTTGACTCTTGACCCCGAAATTCTCTCTTAGGATTTGTACACCCTCTTCAATCATCTTCAGTACCTCTGCTGTCAGTGTCCTCACCTAGTTCCTGAAAGGCTGCGTTCTATTTTACTCCTTCCAAGCCGATAGACTATTGTTTGCACCAATTTAATTGCTATTTTTCAAGCTTCTTCGAAAAACCCTCTCGCTATTGGTACCACAATTAACCTTCACTCTAGCCTCAGTATTAGCATCTTTATCCCCAAGACAGATCGAATAATCATTTATTAGTTTTCAAACTGATGTCTGAGATCCTGAAGGAATTCAATCTTTTGACCATGGGTTACAACATTTGAAATCAAGTTTCTTGGAAAGAGTCCCTCACAATTCATCTCTCCTGGTTTAGAACTTCCGCAAGTTCATGGTGGTCCTCTCATAAGAAAGCAGTCTTTTGGAATGAGCTCCGGGCATATCTCCTTGGATCCCTTGGCTTCAATCTTTCATCCTTGGGATTAGGAGCTTACTTTAACTATTTGCTTGCACTTATCTTTCTCATATTTTACCTTCTTTGTAATATATTTCCTGTCTTGTCGTGTAGGTTGTTTATTTTATTTTGTAGAGTATCATCACCATCATCATCATCCGTGTCTTATCCCAAATATTGGTGTTGGCCACATGAATCCAGTTTCTAATCTATATTTTTAGAGTGATTCTTCTGTTTTCTCTATGCCTTTCGTTTGTTGGTTTCTTTCTTTGGTTTTGTTTTCTTCCTTTAAATTTTTGTTGTCAATTCCTCTTTGTGCTTCATGATTTGGGGCTTCCTCCCTCACAGTCACACTCAATACTTTCACTTGCTACTTGTTTGTTCCTTATATTTTTCTCAGATTCATGGTTTTGGTTTTTGGCAGTATTGATTTGAAGACCATGCAGGCTGAGAATTCAAGATATGTTGTCCCTCCTACTTCTCGCTCAACAAATTATATTGCCCTCAAATATTGTGATTTCCCTCCAGAAATTAATGTAAGAAGATGTTAAAAACTATTTCTGATTCATTTTGTCTCTACGTAGTCAAACTGATTATTGCATTTGTTTGCTTATGCAATTTCTTCCCAGTGATGTTTCTATCTCTTGTTGCATTGGTCTCATATATTTATTTGTTGTTAAAAGGAAAATCTGAAGATGGTTTGAGTCATTTGGGTTTTGGTAATTTAACTCATTTTGGCCAATATCCACCTATAGCATGCAGAGTAATTCTTTTTATTTATCGAAAAAAATGATATCTTATGGAGCCTAATATCGTCAATATAGAAATGCAATTTTTATTATTAATCAGTTAGAAGTTTTGAGTAATGGCCTTCATACTCAAAATTTTTGTAGTTGATACTAATTATTTTTCAGAGGAAGTTTGTTTTGCAAGTATTATTGGTTTTCTTATTCTTGGAAAACGCACTGTGACTAATGAATTAGTCCAATGGGGCAGGTCCTCATCGAAGTTCCAAGGGATTAAGACAGGGAGACCCGTTGTCTCCTACACTATTCATCATCGTCTCAGAAGCCCTCAGCCGAATGTTGGTCCGTGCGAACGGGCATGCGTTTTCTGGATTCTCCGTGGGTAGAAAGCAGCTTAGTATCTCGCATTTACAGTTTGCTGATGATACTTTAGTGTTATGTGATGCTTCATGTTCACAACTAATCAGCCTTCGGTGTATTTTGCGATGTTTTGAGGCGATGATGAGTCTTCGTGTCAATCTGCGCAAAAGTGAGATCTTACATGTAGGAGGGATTCCGCATCTTGACTTCTTGGTCAGCTGCCTAGGGTGTCAGAAAAGGTCACTTCCATCCACTTATCTAGGTTTGCCACTAGGGGTTCCATTCAAGTCCAAAGCTGTTTGGGCCCCATTTATCAAAAGATTCTCCATGCGTCTCTCAGGGTGGAAGTCTTGTCTCCTTTCCAAAGGTGACAAGTTGACCCTCATCAAGAGTGCCCTTCGGATTCTCCCCACTTACTACCTTTCCACCCTTACTCTCCCTCGATCCATTGCCTTGGTCCTTGATCGCCTCTAGCGAAATTTTATGTGGCATTAGATAGGTGACAAATGCAAATATCATCTGGTAGATTGAGGTCAAATTTGTAAACCATTAGAGGATGGGGGTCTTAACCTTGCTCCACTCAATGAAGTGAATAATGTGCTCCTGGGTAAATGGGTTTGGTGGTTTGGTGAGGAGCGAGAGAGCCTTTGGCGGAGAGTTATTGTGGCTAAATATGGGCTTGCCTTGCTGTGGTCGACTAGAACTATGAAGGCTCCCTATGGGGTGGGTCTTTGGAAGGGTATCATGGTTGTAGCCAAGTCCCTTGATCCTTTCATTGGGTTCAAGTTAGATAATGGGGTTGATATCTAGTTCTAGCATGATGTTTGCAGTGGCCATTCGGGGCTTAAGGACGATGTTGACTCTATTTTTTCCTTTGCTCTCAACACAGGGGCGACTGTAGCTGAGTGTCGAGCTGTTGGGTAGCAATTTAGTCTGGTGTCCTAGGTCGAGGAGGGCTTTGAATGATTGAGAAATTGAGGATATGCAACGTCTTCTGACTTGGTTGAGTTCCTCCGTCCTAAGATTTCAGATTAGTGATTGTCGGATTTGGTCCCGTGGCAACAACGGCCGATTTTCAGTGCATCTTGCAATCCTTTGGCCCTGTATCTTCGCGTTCATTTCCTCATAAGGCTGTGTGGGCTAACCAGGTTCCCACGAATGTATCTTTCTTCCTCTAGTTTGCTGCTCTAAATAAAATTCTTATTATGGATCACTTGAAGAAGAGAATGTGGAGTTTGGCCAACCGGTGCTATTTGTGCCTGAATGAGGAAGAGATTGTGAATCATTTGCTCTTGCACTGTCCGGTTTTTTTTGGGATCTGGGCTTGGTTCTTGGTTCGATTGGGTGTGGAGTGGGTCTTCCCCTTCTCCTTTCTGAGCTTCTTATTTGAATAACACTTGATGACTTTGGCGGGTGCTGAGGAATCCATCTGGACTATTTTGCACTGGTGCTATCTCATGGGTTATTTGGAAGGAGAGGAATTGTCGTGTATTTGACAACTCCACTTCTTCGTATCAGCGGATCCAGGCCTAGGCGTGACAATTGATTGTGGAGTGGAGTTCCACAAGCCCATTGGGTTAAGAAGTGAGGGATGCTCTAGTATTTTGAGGAGGCAGTTGGTCGTCGGTGTTGTCAGTTTATTTCCATCTTTGTTAGGCTTATTTTGCACTTTCTTTTAGTTTACATCTCTGCAAACTGCTTTTTCTAATCTTTAATATGTCTTACCGATAAAAAAAATTATATATCAACTGTCTGATGCGTTAATTCTTTTTACCAACCGTTAACACATTCAAGTTGTTGCTCTAGATCCTCCAGTTATTCATTTTTTTTGGTATGCCAATCAAAAAGTTGTCCTAGTTATTGATGGTTCAGATTTCCAGATTAATGACTTAGTGGAGCAGGTCGGATGTATGGGGCTGTGTCTATTTTGGATGTTGTACCTGGGGTCCATCATTGTGTACTTTTTCATGAAGTCTAATTTTATGCTCTCACATGCTTTGTTTGGTTGCCATCTAATGACATTACACGTTTTATTTAGGGCATTGGATTTGAAGAGAATGGGGGTTGCTGTCGTTACATGGTTGTGTTTCAATATGGATCTGCTGTCTTATTTAACATTTCGGATCATGAAGTGGAGAGTTACTTGGAAATTGTTCGAAGGCATGCTTCTGGGTTGCTCCCAGAGATGAGAAAGGATGGTGAATTTCTTTCCAAGAGACCATATATTATTATCCATTTCTTCTTCAGAGCTTGTTTGTAAATCCCTTTAAAACTTATCAATTTACTTGGTTTAGGCAAATCCATATTTTCTTTCGGAATTCTTACTAATATATTTGTCCTTCTTATATTATATACACTCATTTTGTAAAATGGAATGGTAATTTAATAAGCACTTACAAACAGTTGCATAGAATTAGGAATAATAAGTAGAAATGGAAGCTTAGGCAGTATCGTCATGTCCAAAGGGTTTCCATTTCTTAGGGTGTTTTGGGCTTCTCTGTATTGCTTCTTTGTAGATGCTATCCGTTGTATCTCAGCTGGTTCATTTCCTGGTGAACCTTTACTTCTACACATCCTTTATATGTTCTCATTTATCTCTACTGAAGGGAAAAAAATCCTAAAGGTATCTGGACAATGAAAATGCAGGTCCTAATAGAATTGTCAGATCCTATATTTTATATCCAGGGTTTTCACTATTAAATATTTAGATATTGGAGCATATCTCCAATGGAAGTGGGAATGGCGGAACTGGACTCATGTGCCGACCCCAAATCATTGGGATAAGGCGTTGACAATGATATTGATCTCTGGTCTTTGCTCATTTGTTCTAGTATAGGAAGATATTAGTTGTCAGATGAGTAATAGTTGGATGTTGTATTGTATATAAATCTTAAATCATGTTTGGAATCAAGTAAGATTCTAATCATTTAAAGCCGGGATTGGTGCATGCTTTTGAGTGTTAAACCATATCCAATTCCGAAGTTATTAAAAAGATAAACATATTAAAATATATAGAAATGTGTGATATGGCTTACTCACTTATATTATTCCATCGAACATGACATTGTAAATTATTCTTGGTATGCTAGCAACAGTTCCGTTCCGTTCCATCATGGTTCAACTAAGAAAAATAATGAACATATTTTTAGAAGCATTAACAATCATATAAAGTATAAACTATCAAATCCTTGAGTGAATTACACTTCTCAATTATAAGACTACCTTTATAATCCATTTTGTTAAATTCTTATTTTTATTTCTACCCTCATTGACTAACAGTAATGTGTTCTGACATAATCATCTAATTTGCGGTCTCTCAGTGTTTGCTTTCAGTGGGCTCTGTATCTGGTCCTGTCAACCGTGTTATATGATATATCAATGTATTCCTGTTTAAGCTAAATAGCTTTTACCAAGATTCAAGTGGAATCATGAATATTTCTTGTTTGATTTTAATTTTTTCTTGTATGAACAGATTATGCTGTAAAAGAGAAGCCTCTACTAGTGGAGGACATGCAAGGAGGTCCAGACTACATTATTTTGAAATATCTAGATACCGATGGGATACGCATTATTGGAAGCGTGCTTGGCCAAAGTATTGCTCTGGATTATTTTGTTTCACAGGTATTTTTTATTTGATAAGATTTCAATATTTTCTTGTACGTGAGTTATTTTTTTGTAAAGAACCCACCAAGTGACTTTTTCATGAGTTACCATCATGATGGTCTCAAAATTCATGGTGTTTGAATAGTGTTGATGTAAGCATCCAAAAAGTCTTGTGACAACTTAAAATTTTTAGTAAAGAATGCACTAAGTGATTTTTTCATGAATTGCCAACACGGTGGGTCTCAGAAGTCAAAATCAATGGTGTTTGAGTGGTGTTGACATAAGCATCCAAAAAAAGTCCTGTGACAACTTAAAACACCAAAGCGGATATTTCTTGAGACAATGGGCTATTTTTTAAGGTAGCTGGCAGAAACCACGCCCTTCTAAATTGTAATAACTACACTATAACTATTCTTTTTCTTTTATAGGTTGACGGTATGGTTGAAGAATTCACAGATATAAATCGTGGTATGGAGAAGACTGGCACCTTCACTATGGACAGAAAGAAACTTTTTCAACTTGTGGGGAAGGCAAATTCAAATCTAGCCGATGTGATTCTGAAAGTTGGTCTTTTTGAGAGGTAATTGTCTTTGCTGTTATCGATAAGTGCTAGTTAAATTTCGAGTTTGTATACGAGGCTTTAGAACAGAGTTCTCTTCCAAGTCTCTTAACAGTTTCCGCAATGTGCATATTCTTCAGTTATAGTACCAAATGTCCATGTATGCATCAATCCGTATAATTGGTGGACCACCTATCAGGTGTGGAGTATGGACTATAGCTCAAAGATGCTACCAATTGGATTAAGTCTAAACCATCTGCTCAAAAACTGGGAAAATGGAAAACGAATTGATTAATCATCAGGAGAAAAAATCATGCATATTCTTTTAGAATTTCCTGAGACATGCATTTTGGGCTATGGTCCATCCAAGAAATGACAAATTGAAAGTTCAGATTGATGATTTAGTGGGCCATTTGCGTTTCAGTGACAAAAATAGTTTTCTTAAATTACTCACTACATCAGGCTTATCGTTTATTTCAGTCGGCTTAGCTCATGAGTTTGCCCTCCTATCTGAACACGTGGTCCATGTGCATGGTGGTGCGGCCCACCTAGGGGTCTTCAATGTGAATTATTAACCTGATCAGATAAATGCAATTATGTGTTCTATTGATTTCTTTTTGTGTGGATTGTTCGTCAAATTTCCCAAAAGTATTAGTTATGGGATGTTTATGACCATCCAATCATGTCTTTTCTAGGCATAAGGGATGCCTTTAGTGGGGGCCTTCTTGAGATGGGTCCCATAGGGGCAAGCCCTTGGAGGCTATGGAGACTGGATTGCCATTAGAGTCTACCGAGTAGAAAACTAGGAATAGTAAACTAGGGTTTGTGGAAGAGAGAAAGAGGAGAAGAAAGAAGAGGAATAGGGTATGAATTAAAGAGAGTTAATTATGTCTCTCCTACACACTTTATATATTTATTGTATATACTCACTAAAGTATACTATTAGTATATGAGAGATACTAATATAAGTGAAGTATTCTACAACGGGGAATGTCTGTATCCAAAAACATGTTGGTTGGCTCTGAACTCCATTAAATGGCTGCTAAACACTTTGATCTTATGAAAGTTGGAAAGAGCAATCGTGAATGGGCTGAATTGGGTTCAGAATATTTCCAATATAAAATTGGGTTGAGTTTTGAACATTAATTGCTATATATTTCTTCTACATGAGTTGGATTTGTAAGCGCACTTATGCTGCAGCCTCTCATACTTTATCTCATTGTCCAGGTCAGAAATTGCTTGGAGAGATGCAAAATATGCTCAAATATTGGAGTACCTTCGAGATGAATACGAGGTCACGCAACGTTTTGGGAATCTCAATTTCAAATTGAAGTTTGTGGAGGTACCATCTCAAACCCCACCCACCCCAATTCCATTTGAAATAAATGTTGGAGTTGGTTCCAATGTTAAATTCAGCTGATTAATTTGGTTTGGCCGATTTCTGAATGCTGAGTCCAAACTTCAAATTCATAAGTACTTGGCCTAACTGGGAATAAAGTGACCCAACTACTGAGTTGGGCTTGATTTCTGAAAATGGTTGGCTCAACAACTTCGTGGTTGAAAACAAGCTTTTTAGTTATGAAACCAGTGAGGGTAAATGAACTTTGTTTATATACATAACACATAGTACATGATTAGTTTTTAATGCATACCTTGCAACTGATCTCTCATGGTAGCTGTTTGGATCTTCCTTTGCTGCACAACATCCATTTCCTTCAGGAAGTCCTCCAAAACAGAAGATCAGATCTCTTGGAATGGTGCATCATTTCCTTGTTGAGTATAGAAAACGTAATATCATTATACGAAATTGTCCATGAATCGGCCACAGTCCCTCTCTGATCAAACAGGAGGCGAATTTTCAGGTGGCCAAATAAAGTATTTTTCACATAATTCAAATTTTGAGAGGAAGGCAATTTGATTATGTACCACTTATATATCTGTCTTAATACAAGGGTTGAGTTTTGGTTAGTTAGTTGTAGCTAGAGTCATAGGCTCTATTGGCACCGCCCCACTACTTAATTTGGTCGGAAGTGGCGCTAATTTGTATTTTTCTTCCTTAACCTTTATTTTAACAGAGGAATTCACTCAACAGGGCTCAAAGAATTCGAATAAGGGATTCCCACATGGGTAATGCAGTGTGTGTTTTTCTCTTTCTTTGGTGCTTACATTGTAGGGGTTAGCTTTCGGCTGGTCCATGTGTAAGGCAGTATAGTCCCAATGCCACCTGAAGCTCCTGGCCTACATAGTTCATGTGGGATGTTGAAACACCTCAAGACTGTCATTAAATAGGTTTGTGAATGCCAACCAAAAGTCCTTACTCCTTACTGAACATGAATCCTGTCTCGAGTTTCTGAAGAGAAGATCTATCATTCGGTGATTTGACAAGTATGTACGTTAAAAAAAAAAAAAAAATAGTTATAACCGTAAAGGGTATGGGAAAGCATCTCTGCTAGAATGAGTAAATTAAAAGTGAGGTAGGTGCTCGGGCCTTTAATCTAGTGGCCGGATCAATACACTAGGCCCTAGGGCAAAACCAATTGGTTTAGATAGGAACTTAATTTGAAAGCCATATTTTGGGATGCACCCACCTAACAAAGTGTCACAACCATTCGTCCAACACTGTTGCATGGCCTTTGCTGTGAAACTGTTCGAATTTGTTTGTTTGTTTCTTTCTTAGGGGTAATTTCGTCTGCAAGAAATCTGTGATGCTTTTGTAATTAGCGAGTATAATTGTTGCAGTAAGAGTGATGCTACCTTTTGAAATAGAAAAAAACCACCTCCTCGGTAGGTGACGCGAGGTGGAGCATCTTGGGTCCCCTTTTCATGCCATGTGTCCTTCTCCTTTAAACTCCATTTAACTATGGTTAAGTTTCACTAACCTCTAGGGTTCGCCCATCTACCCTTTGTTTTTAGAAATTTTTAAAAAAAATTTAACTACAAGGTTAAAAATTAACCTAAGCCACGGCAAGGGCAGCTTTGTGAGAGCAAGGAGCGAACTATTGCTCTTTTGAAATTTTAAGACGGAAAGTGAAAAATGGACACAGGGTGAAACATTTATTTTATATTTACAAAAAAATGTGTTGAAATTTGATTGGGGTGGTCAGTTTAGAAGAGGGCCTTGTGGTCCTCTAATCAGAACTGTTTAAAGAAACGGGCCAGCGGAGCGTGGGTCAAAGCCTTGGAGCCAGGACAGATGGAAAGACGAAACAGCTTGGCGGCCGGAAAATGATTTCTTAAATAACAAACAGAATAGCATAACCACATGCTGCCACTGCTACCAATGGGCAGGTGGGGTAAGTGGTAACCACTAACCACCACATGCTTGCTTTTTAAGGGCCCCATGAATCAATGTTTTTCCATTGAGAGATGCAATGCCGTGTATTCCCCAATCCCACCACATTTGAATTCAGTCACAATACATTTCCTAGTTGTTTCTGTCAACAGCCTCACCGCCATCGGTTGCGGGAATGAAACCATATAATGCAAATGGGCGTGACCTCATCATTCGATTTATATTCCACAATATCCGCCCATCAAGCCCTAGGATCGTCTCTCGTTTGGTGCGTGTGGATTGTGGGGTTTTGCACGTGCTCGGGGATTTAGTCTTGTGCCCAAAGAGGCCTGGATTAGCATTTGTGTGTGGATTGAGGGGTTTTGCATGTGTCCGGGGATTTAGTCGGCTGCTCAAAGAAGCCTGGACTAGCATTTGTGACGCCCCAAACCCACTCCTTAGGAAATTCATTTTCCGAGATGGGTGCCTGTTCGTCATTAATATACAACAGAAGATTTTACCCATCAAAAATACAGAAAATTTCAAACTTTTATCAGATGCTCAAGTGAAGCAATGTGCACTGGTCATCACAATAGCCACCATCACAAACGATAAACCTGTATTATTTACATTTGAGTATTTTACAAATAGGGCACCTATGATGCGCCGAAAACAGTCTTTACATCCTCAAAATGTCCAATCGGGAACCCTTGATCATCGGGCAACAACATCGTGATCTGTTGACATGTCGCAACATTCTCTCTTGGGACTCGCTACATCCTCTCTTGGCTGTATCGCCATAATGCCACTTGTCCTATATTTCAGTCCTAACATTTTCCCTCTCTATCCTTAAAGACTCCATTGCTTCCAAATTATAAGGCGTGGAAAGTTATGGAACACGTGACATCATGACATTGGCTCAGGATTGTCTCTGACGAAGCCAGAAAGTTGGTCTCGGGCTACCACACATTATACAACATGTGGTGTGAAAAAGGAGAGAAGTCATTTGATTTTCTCCCCATGATTTTGACTTCTCCCCACTTGACATCTCTCCCCCTTTTCTCACCATTTTATCGCCACATGTCTCATAATGTGTGGAGAAGTCAAAATCATGGGGCCAATGAAATGACTTCTCCATCCACATGTTAGCACACATTGTGGTAGCTCGAGACCACCATTTCTGGCTTTGCCAGAGAGAATCCGTGGCCCATGACATTACAACCAAAGAGGACGTCTATGAGGATCTTGACTAATACCAGGTGAGCATGGGATGTTAACACACAATACCAGCTCAGCATTGTCTCTGGTGAAGCTAGAAAGGTGGTCTTGGGCTACCACACATTATGCGACATGTGGCATGAAAAGGGGAGAAGTCATTTCATTTTCTCCCTATGATTTTGACTTCTCCTCACTTGATATCTCTCCCCATTTTATTGCCACATGTCGCATAATGTGTGGAGATGTCCAAATCATGGGGACAATGAAGGCCTCAAATTCTCTCTGGCGACAAGTGACAATAAAAGGGGAGAAGTTATTTCATTTTCTTCCCATGATTTTGACCTCTCCCGACTTGATATCTTTCCCCCTTTCTGGCTTTGCGAGAGAGAATCCAAGGCCGACAATGAAATGACTTCTCCAACCACATGGTAGCCCGAGACCACCCTTTCTGGCTTCGCCAGAGAGAATCCGATGCCCACAATACCCTTTGTTTCGCATTTTGGTTACGGATTTTCTACCACTTAGCGCTAGCCCTACTCTTACCTTGGCCTCAGATTCTCTCTAGCGATGCCAGAAAATGGTCTCGGGCTACCATACATTGTGGGACAGTTGGCATAAAAAGGGGAGAAGTCATTTTAATTTCTCCCTATGATTTTGACTTCTCCTCACTTGATATCTCTCCCCCTTTTTTCTTACACTCTTATCACCACATGTCTCATTATGTGTGGAGAAGTCAAAATCATGGGCTCCATGATTTTGACTTCACCACCACATGTCCCCTATTCTATGGTCACCTAAGACGAGCCCATTCTGGCATCACTGGAGAGAATCCGAGGCCCTCACCTCTTTCCTACTCACATTCAGCCAACCAATTACCATAAAGTATGTTCTTTAAGGCCTCGGATTATCTCTCGCAAAGCCAGAAACCCCCTGTCTCGAGCAACCATAGAATAGGGGACAAGTGGTTAAGTCAAAATCATGAGCCCCATGATTTTGACTTCTCCACACACTATATGACACATGGTGATAAGGTGTTGAGATAAAGGGGGAGAGATATCAAGTGGGGAGAAGTCAAAAATCATGGGAAGAAAATGAAATGACTTCTCCCCTTTTTAACGCCAAATATCCCCTATTCTATGGTTGCCCAAGAGGGGTTTATGGCGAAGCCATAGACAATCGGAGGCCGTTCTTTAACTTTGGAAGTGTACTTTAACCTGTGAATTTTTTCACTTTATGGACAAGTTGGCAGAATGTGAGAGTAGGACTAGCATTCCTTCACGAAGTAACGGAGCCAATCCAAATCAACCATCTAATAGGAGATCCTTTGGATTGGCTATATGGACACCACTAGCAAGCCACTATCACTTCGATGTGCTCATTGATGGCTTCAACCAGATCACCCTTTTGTCATCAAGCACCCCCTTCTCTCTCAAGGGACCTGATTTAGACAGTCGTTTGGGAGCTCCTTCACGAGCCCACCGTATGCCAGATTTGGCCACGCACCGAATCATTCCCTTGGTTCACATCACTGCAAAAAACCTCTACCACGTGGTGGAGGTCCATTGGTCTGAAGGTTGCGGCGCCAAGAGGAGGTGAGGTAGCAGAAGGGGTGGAGACACGTTGCACCGCTGTAGCGACACGATAGTAAACTCTGTCACATGGAGAAACAATGTCCCCAGAACCCATTGCAACAAAACAGGTTATCCAGTATAAAGTCTCCAAAACTATTTTTTAAAAAATTCAATTAACGAAAGTTAAAAGAACAACACAAATTTTCATTAACAACTTCATCAATTTAATGTTAACGTGATTCATGCACTCTCAAAAGCACAAATTTGGAAATTTTAAAATCACTACCAGATCCTGATGAAAATGTCCCATACTGCAGCAATGGCAAGCACAGTTGGTACAACAATCTGGCCGTGGTAATTGGACAGGGGAGATCCGCTCTTTTCCGGTAACGATGCCGGAGGAGGTGGTAACTTTTCGACGTGGACGGCGAGCTTCATGCCGCCGTAGCAGAACCCTTTGCCACTGATGAAGTAATAGTGCCTGGTCACGTTGAGTGGAACAACGTCCCTTCCGGCTCCAGTAGTCCAATTGTGGAGCGGATGATCTGCATTGCATGCGTCGTAATTTGTCTTGTTGACCTCCAGCACGTCCACCATGTTTCTATCATATACAAAATCTGGATAAAATAGGAGAGAGTTAGCAGGAGGATCGACTTAAATTCATCTGAGTCAACCGGCCGAGTGGCTGATTTTCTCCTTCATTCAGTTGAGCAGAAATTTAGATACACGTCAATGTTACCTGGTCTGTCAGTCCAATATATATATATATATTAAACATTTAAATAAATTATGACGGTGGGGATTAGTCGGGTTAGAGGCCAGGATACCCGTGTCCCCGAAAAAAAAAATCTCAAATATTACGGTGGACCATAACCACCCACGTGAAACCTCTTTTTTCTCTGAGAATGTTTCAATGCCTCTCTTATTTTATTATTGATTTTTATGTTAAATTATTATTATAATTTATAATATATATATATTTTTTTGCTGTGGTATGAATATTTATTTTTAAAAGCCATAAAAATTGTTTATAAAGACCCTAATTTATGTGTCTGAATGCCTCCTCAAGCAACATGTTTAAATTTGAGCAATAGTTCCTTCCACGGGCGAGTAGCAAATTATTGCTCCATGCTCTCACAACATCAACTCAACTGCCACGAACTTTAGTTAATTTTCTGCCACGAACTTTAGTTAATTTTTTTTTACTCTTGCAGTTAATTTTTTTTTTTTTCTAAAAACTAAGGATAGATGGGGAGGCCTAAGGCTGAATGAATCTTAACCAAAGTTAAATAGAGTTAAAAAAGAGACACGACATTAGAAGAGGACCCGAGACACACCTCCTCGCGTCACCGACCGAGGTAATTATTTTCCTTTAAATTTTACTGTTCTTTTTATTTTTATGAAACGGTTTGGAAACCAAAAACAAAAACATTCAAAGAATCCAAAATTCAAACTCAATTGAACCCAACTCGTGGTGGCGGTTCGATATAGAAAGGAGCGAATCTGATAACCCTGATCTAGGTCATGTTTGGAGAAAGAGAATTCGGATGACCCTGAATCAACTCGGTAGTTAATACAGAGTCAAAACTCTGACTACATACAAAATGTCGGAGTGGATGATTACTGACTGGAGGAGTGCTAGCCCCATTATGCCGTGTTCGAAGAATTAGAACTCAGAAGGAGTCATGTCTCTGAATCAACTCAGCGGGTGACATTACGAGTCACTTTCATGGCTCAGTGAGTTGAGCTCGGAGAGTTAAGAGAGCACTGTCCCTGGCCCTGAGCCTGAGTCCTAAGTTCTTGAAATTTCTCAAAAGAATAGATCAGGAAGTCAAAGAACGATTACCGAAAAAGAGTCAAAGAACAGCTAAAAAAAAGTAAAGGTATCTGTTTTTGTTTTTAACTAACAGAAAACCTAGAAAGTTCGAGGATTCGAGCAAGTAGAGAAGATCTGTGATGTTCTTCATAGAACTTTGAAAGCGCAAGTAAAAGAAGCAGATCTGAGTTAGTCAGGATCATAAATGAAGAAAAAAGTAAAGAGATCAAGATGTAAGTAGGTTTATTAATTGAATCTCGGAAAACTCGATTGAGGAAGGATGATAGGTTCTGTTTTTGAATTAAAATAGGGAAATTTCGTTAAAATATTTAGGAAATGATCATTTTTTATTCTTGCATCATCAATGTAGAGAACAACAAACTGATTCAAATGTAAGCAGTTACATCATTTGAAATCTCAGAAACTGGATTGACGAACAAAGCTATTTGCTTATCTCTTTACCCAAAAAAAGAAAAAAGAAGAAAGAAGAAAGATACTTGCATCAAAATTAGAGGACATTGGAAAGTATTTCCATTTCTATACACTGCATGAATAAAACACTGAACATAAACTCGAATTAGGAAACAATATCTGAGATCTAAGCTATTCCTAAACCGTAACAAAATTAGAGAAAATAATGCTATAAACGGAAGAAAATCCCTTTTTTCTGGAAAACGAGAAACAAAAAGAGGTGAAAATGCAAATACAAGCAATCAAGTCATTGAAGTCAAAGAAACAGCTTATAGATTTGAAATTAGTTAATTATTCACCTGAAAACTTGGAAAACTAAGAAAAAATACCAGTAAACTATTAGAATCCTGGCCATACAGAAATGCAGTCAATTAATCGAAAAAGCAACTAAACAAATAGAAATTATTCATTTTTTAAAGCTGAAGATCTATAGGATTTACAGCAAGAATGAAGAAAAAACGAGTTTTTAGCTGAAAAAGAGGGAAATCAGGTGAAATGCCACGATTTGAGCTATCTAAAACCAGAAACGTAGAGAATACCAATGAGCCACGAAGATCTGCTCCGTGTGCTAAAGAAAAGCTAGAAAAATGACTTAAGAGGAGTAAAAGCAGAGAATGAAAATCAGAGACGATGGCCAAGCAAGTAGATCTGAGGAGAATCACTTGCATAGAAGATGAAACTAGAGAGAGAGAGAGAGAGAGAGAGAGAGAGAGCTTACAGAGCCAATCGTCGAGGTAGAAATGCTTGTCTTTAGCCCAAATGGTGTAGTTGACGTTGGTGGTCCAGCCTTGGTTCGCTCCGACGATGAATCTGGTGGCGGATACCTCCGGTATCATCATCAACATCAACATCAACATCGTGCATGTTAGCAGAAATAGCAGCGTCGGAGACTCAATGCCTCGTCTCTGGCCCTCCATTGCTCCGGAGCTCGCTCTCTGTTTGCTTTCTCTCTCTCCCACACACACACAATCTCTTCCTCTGGTTATTTATGGAAGAGACCACCTTCATCTACCTTCGATTAACAAAATAATTATCTTAACCCTTAAGAGTTACTTACCTCTTGCGAGTTGTTGTTAGCTCCATGGGGGTGTCAATGAGCCGGGCAGCCCGGCATCAAAATAGCCCCATTTTAAGCCCTAAAACCGGGCCCGTTTCCATATTGATTTGCTGACGCACACCACAATATTATGACTATACCCTTATTAAATTAAATTCTTATATTTTACCATTCATTCCTTCTCCATTCGTCATCCCTTCTCCATTAATCAAAATTTTCTCACGTTTTCAATTTTTAATTTGTTAATTTTATTTATTTAAGATTGTATTCATTCTATTAAAGATTAATTATATGATTTCTTATATGCTTGTAATTCTCTTTGTTTGATAGGTAACGGTTAAAAATTAACTTATTTGTTCGAAAATTATTGATTATTTGAAGTTTTCTTCATTCTAAAATTAAGATAAAAATTGATTAATGGTATTGTACTTTTTGTACACCACCATAGCCTGCTTGAATTGTACATTAATGGTTGAGTGCATATGAAGGTGTGATGTAAATACGAATATTATCCACATCTATTTTATATCTAAATTCGTTTATTTAGATAATAATCCGTTTAGGTATCTCGTGGAGTGAATTCAAATAATAATTTCACTATCCTTTTATTACACTCCATTCTTATAGTTAATAAATTTGAAGTTGGTGTGTTATTATAAATTTTATAAGTAATTTTTTTAATTGTAGTATGTATTTAAAATTTTAAGAAATTAATGATGTATAGTCATCAAATATTAGGGTGCATCTAACACCTTTCTAAAACCTAAGAATAAATAGATGAATAGTAGGACCAAGTAAATCTTAACCATGGTTATTAAGGGTTAAATGAATACATGATCCTATAGACTGCGCATTCGGCTACCTAACCTCATAATCTACAACCGGATTAGGGCTTGGTTAATTGAAGCCCAAGCTCAACTCCTCCAAATCCTCTTAAATCCATAACCTTAATACTGGAATATCATGTGTGTTTTCATTTTTTATATTTGCCCGGTGTTTCAGAAACCCAACCCCGAGGGGTGGCTAAGTGATTCTAGGGCAAGCAGTAAACTCGGATGTCCTAGGTTCTACTTTTACTATCCTCTCGGGCAGTCCCGCCCGATTTTCAGGACTTTCCTAGTGGGGGCTGGTTGCGGGCCCTCGTCATTACCTCGGGGATTTAGTCCTGATACAAAGGGTTGGAAACCCGGGTTACCCAAAAAAAAAAAAAAAAAAAAAAAAGGAAAAAAAGTGTTTTAGAAACTCTGCTCAACAGGACTACAGGAGACACATGTCCCATGTGGGCCTTGCACTCAACTCAACCGACCCACGTTATAAAAACAATTCAACCAAATCCTACTTAAAAAGGGCCTTGCACTTAACTGACCCACGTTATAAAAACAATTCAACCAAATCCTACCTGAAAAGAAAAAAAGATATAGAATCTCATTATAGCTACCAACTTGAAAAGAAAAGAAATAAAATCTCATTATAACCGACTAGCGGGTGGCACGTGCAATACACGTGAGAGCGAGGGGAAGGAGTTAACCACAGTTAATTAAAATTAAAAGAGACACAAGTTAACCCGTGGGTGTGATTGAACTCTCCCCAAGGTCAATCGCGATTGGCTCTCCCATTATAATAGTAAAGACTAGTGGGCGACACATGCTATGCACGTGAGAGAGGAGGAAGGGGAGATAGGCTAAGAGGGACTCTAGTAAGGGAATTTAAAAAATTTTCATTTTAAAATTTTAACTTAAAAACATGGAGTAGTGAGTTCAAAATACCTCATAACACATGTCCCTATTTTTTCTCTTGAAAAGTAGTTACCACGTAGAGAAGGTGGGCCTCTTTGTTGAGGGACCAATGAGGGAGCATGAGAGAAGATATGGATAAGGATTTGAGGAAATACTGGAGATATTGAGGGATTATTGTTAGTTGTAGTTGATATTAATTCAATACAACTACTAACTTTTCTCATGTAAAATAAGATAACATAATATCTTAATTTTTTTTTATATAGAGTTATGGACAAAATAAGAAAAAAAATAAAAAAATTCACCATTACTAATTATAAGATACCATAAAATTGGGACTCATTAAAAATATTAGAAAAAAATCAATAATCTTTTTAATCCCGCTTCTCTCTTAAAAAAAACAAAAAAAAAAATAAATCTCATTATAGCCATAGTTTACAAAGATAACCAGCACCCGCACGGCTCCATTTTTTTTTTTTTTTTAAATATAGTAAAATACCGCGATAATTATGCCTCACCTTTAATCAAGCCCAGATAAAAGAGGATTACCTGCGAAGCCTTATGACATGAATTTTCGTATATATAATTTCAAAATGGCAGAATAAGATGTTGTCAACTCCAAATACTAGGACTTAATAAAGGGTAGAGCGGATTTTCCTGTAGGAATTAAAAATAGTTGATTGATAATGTTAAGTGTTAACAATTATTATTTAAATTTTTTTATAAAAATGATCAGGCGGGTACGAAGATCTAGGAGGTGTGTGGGGTTTGGGGGATAGCTACCTTTATTTGTGTGTGTGTCTGGCTCACTCTCTCTGCCTGGGGTGGGGGTACCTATTATACGTCGGCGAAATCTAGGGATGATATTTGCTCTACATAAGTGTGGGGAACTCACAATGCCCACCTGCACGGGACTCAAGACCCGAACTTCCCTCCTAATGAGGGTACACACTACCACTGTACTATTCTCAAGGTGTGTCCTGATTTTTTTTGAGGGGCCAGTTCGTGGACCATCTTATCTATCAATTGTATTCGTTTCTAAACAATATATATATGGGAAATAGTTAACGGACCCATGGATTTGGTGAGCATTTAAGAGGGGGGTATCCACCAAAAGGTGAATGCCTTAGTTTTACAAATGAAATCCATGGATCCGCCTATCACTACTCTATATATATAGAGGTTTTTGCATCTCAATTGCTAGGTTTATTCTAATTTGCAAATATACTAAAGTCTGTAATGAATAACTGCTTTGTAAATTAACTCATCATTATACAACCATTAAACAAAAGAAAATTAATCACTTCCTCGGTAGGTGGTAGGTGACACGAGGAGAGGCGTCTCGGCTTCCATTTTATTGCCACATGTCTTCCTTTAACCCCATTTAACTATGGTTAAGATTTATCCACCCTTAGGGTTCACCCATTTATCCTTAATTTTTTGAAATATAAAATAAAACAATTTAACTAAAGGGTTAAAAAAAACTAACCCAATGGGAGTTGAAGCGTCGGCTATGTGAGAGCGAGGAGCGCACTATCGCTCTAAATAAAAAACTTCGAATTCCATTCAATTCAAAAATCTTTAGAAAGTGATTATAATATCCTTATGACATTTAGTGGACTATAATATCATTGTGACTCTTATTTTAACTTTCTTTAAGCGTGGTTAATATATACTAGCCCTTAAGGTTAAAGTATCAAACATTAATTTTTATAAATAACCATAAGAGTTAAAACTTGTTAACCATAGTTCAAGAACAATTAAAGGAGTGTCCTCATTTAATCCCTTTAACCAGTTAAGATTCACTATTAAGATTAAAGCATCTAACCTTGGTTTTTAGAAAAAAATAATCATGAGGGTAAAAACTTGTTAACCATAGTTCAAGGAAAGTTAAAGGTGTGTCCCCTTTTAAGTCCTTTTAACTATAATTAAGATTCACTAACCCTAAAGGTTAAAGCATCTAACCTTTGTTTTTTATAAAAAAATTAAAAAATTAATTACAAAAGGTAAAACTTGTTAACCACAGTTCAAGGGTAGTTAAATGGGTGTCCTCTTTTAACACCCTTTAACTATGGCTAAGATTCACTAACCCATAGGTTCAATGCATCTAATCTTGATTTTTAGAATTTTGTTATAAAAAATTAACCATAGGAATTAAAACTTGTTAACCATAATTCAAGGGCAATTAGAGGGGCTTTGTGAGGTTACAAAATATCTTAAAGGCATAATAATCATTATTTTATTAACAACTATATCCAAATGTCCAATGGAAGTAAGGGATGAGGTTATTTATCTGACTGTTGAAAAGTTATTTATCTAACTATTGAAAAATTATGAGTTAATTTACAAATCTGTTTTACATAACATATGTATTTGCAAACTAGAAATTGCAAAAACTCCATATATATATATATATTAAAGTTAGGAGGCAATTACCCTCTTTACCATGACTTTGCCCTTTTAAATTAAATAATATAGTATAATGTTTTCCCCGCCTATGCCCTCTTAAATTAAACAATATAATATAAATTGAGTTTTTTACTCTCAAAAGTCCAGGGATCTAGTGCCCCTCTCACCCTTTGCTATGGCCCTGCTCCCTTGGCTATGCCCCTTAGTATCAACGGAATCCCCCCCCCCCCCCCCCCCCCCCCCCCCCCCCCCGGGGTTTCGCCCCCTGGTCCCATGTGACCCAGCTCCTACTAGTAGCGGTGGTATAGCATGAGAAGATTTATCCCATTCCAAATCTTCCACTTTTTTGGTTCTCTCAAAATATAAAATTCTCATTGAAGAGACTAATATTTGCTCTCTCATATGAAGAATGCATTTTCGTATAATGTCGTCTAATAATAAAACACAGAAGGCAAAAAAAGAAAATAACTCATATCCTAAACAATTTTTTTCCCTATAATAAGAACAAAAGTGATAAATTATAGAGTTTATATATGAGGTTCAAAGCATTTTGACGGAGCTCCCCATTTCTGCTAAACACAGTGCCAGTCTTGTAATTAAGGAGAGAAATCTTTACAGGACTGCTACTCCATTTCTAAAGAACTACTAGGTTACCACTTACAACCCTTCCTCCACTTCATTTCTCAATAATTACACTTAAACAGAAAGCTCCATCGTACATCTTGAAGAGGAGTTGCAAATACTGTCCACTCGTTGGCAGTTTCGAGAGGTTTAGCAGTATATCACCAGCTAATAAAAGTGGCCATCTTAACTCATGCAGTGACTGCATTGTCTGTTCAAGCGAGTAAGAACAGAAACCTTGCTTTTGTCCCTGCCATGAATATAACTATATAAGCACAGAGAAACAATATCATGATTTGCATATCTATAAGAGAAAGAAATGACTTGCTTTCAACATAGTAAGGACAGAAACCTTGCTTTTGTTCCTGTTGTGGGTAAACACAGAGAAACAACCTCATGACTCACATATGTAACAGAGTAAAAACAGGGCTTCCCTTCAACCGATTAAGAACCAAAACCTTGCTTTTGTCCCTGCGCTGAATAAGCGAAGAGAAACAATTTAATGATTTACACATCAAACAGTAACAACATTAATAGCTCACTAAAAATTAGATTTCTCAACGACCACGTTAGTGACTTTAACCCATACTAGAAGTACCCTTGTCTTCATTCCCTCTATCCCAGTGAGCTTTCCTCTCAAGAGAATCCCTTTGACGCGAGTGGCATACCTTATTACAAAAGAGTCCTTAAAGCTAATTTCACAGGCGGAGGGCAAGTACACGATCAGCTTGGCCTTTGATTCATCAAATCCATAACAGGTTATGTTCCGGGGGAAGAGGCCTGGTTTTCAGAGATTTACCTTCAGAAAATAACAGATGGGTAAGAAGCTGGTACTTTGTAAGCATATATGTTTGCAATCATGCAGTTATGTGCCCAAATAGTCCCAAGTAAGCATACATTGCTGAATGGAAATTCCATTTAATAAATATGACACAGATAAGCATAATTGAAGAGGTACAACGGTGTAGAAGGAAATATTGTTAACAATGTTGTTGTCAACACACCCAAAGTATGCCTAGGTGGCTGAAAATTGGTCCCTCGTGACAGATACCAGAGAAGTAGTTATACATACAGAGGGGGGAGTACTCACGATGGGAAGCTAATGACATTTCTCAGCATCTTCCACTGTGCATTGATGTTAAGTGCCAGTGGATACATGTTCTTTTGAAATATTTATATTTTTAAAATTAGGAAAGATGGTTCAAGATTGGTGCATAACACTAATGAATGTAGTAAGATTCTATAATAAGTTGTTATGATTCCGAGGATATATACTTATGTATTTCAATAGTTATACTCAAAACGACAAAATGTTTGGATCAACTTATGGACTTGTTCTTACGGATATATTATAACAATAATTGTGGAAAGAGAGTAATAATATACTTTGAATGTATGCCACAAATTAAGATACGTTATATATGAAAGTAGAGTCACAGGATACGTGATTTGAAGTTCAAATTAATCAGTCAGCTACATGGCAAAACTATGCAAAAAACATTATACAGACTATATTCTTGCCTAGTAACAGTTACAGCAGGAGACATTCTAAAAAATATGCAAAATAAAAATCAAGAATGAACACAAGAAATCAACAATGAAAATTAAAACAAAAAAACAATGCGTAGATACAAAAATGTGTGCATAACATAGATCTTGAAAAGGAATCACATAAATTAACCGGCTTTTAGTTTTCTCGAACAGATTTTAACTTCCTGATGCAGTTAGCCAGAAACAGCCAGTCTAAAAGCAGTGAAGTTAGATATTCCAAAGGGGAAAGAGACAAGCAAATTCAACACCAACTCAATCCTTTTGACCCACATAAGGGGCAGGAAGACAGATTCCTCAAAAGTTCCAATGGACAGGTAAGGTTCCCAGTAGGTATTTTTTTTCCATTGAGGGCACTAAGATTCTCCCCTTTGTGCAAATCTGCAAGGACATTTCAGTACATAACCTCCCTTTATGTCCCAATGTATTATGTAGGACCAAAGCAATGCTAGGGAATGAAATCTGGCCAAAAAACAAAGGGCCAGAGCATGGGTGAAGGAAATGAGCCATTTTGGGGGTATTACTGTAAAAATTAACAAAACAGCAAGACTGTTTGAAGATTGGGGTCAGTCACCACTTTTGGTTATCAAGTGAGATTTGATGATAATAAATGCACTTCTTTTGATATATAAAGGCTTAGCACAATTTTGGACAATAAAGAGATGAGAACATACGACTTGGCATGTTGCAAGTCTTCCTAGTCTTCCTTTCTTTTCCAAAAAAAATGTCTGCATTCACAATTCAACTACGCCTAATTAGTTATTTTACACACTAAAGAAAACAAGAACATTATTGTTAACATAAGATATTAAGTGAAAATGAAATCCCTTCTCTCACGCAATATTAAATTACTTTTCATGAATCCCTCAGGTTAGGGATTCTAGGGTTTGGTCCAGATGCCTCGACGATTGCTTCTCGGTTAGATCACTTCTACAGTCCTTTGGTCCTGTCCCATCTACTTCATTTCCTTCTAGGACTATGTGGAACCCTGTTGTTCTAACAAAGTTATCGTTTTTCCTTTGGGTTGCAGATCTAAATAAAACTCTAACTGGCAATAATCTAAAAAGGAAAGGGTGGAGGTTGGCATATCGCTTGCAATTTGTGCCTCCAAGTGGAAGAACCTGTGGATCATTTGCTCTTACATTGCCCGGTGCCTTTTGAGATTTGGGGTCATTTCTTATCCTGCTTGGGTGTGGATTGGGTCTTCCCTTCATCCTTTCATTTTTTTTTTTAATCATGATGGCAGAGGTAGTGGTCTGATTTTGACCGAGGTTTGTTAGTGCAGATCTTACTAGGAGTGATCTCCTAGGCTATTTGGAAGGAGAGGAATCCGAGAGTGTTTGAGAACACCTCATCTTCTCTTCCTCGCTTGTGCTTAAGGGTCTGCTCACTGATTCTAGATTGGTGCTCAATTCACCATGATACTAGGGCCCTGAGTGAGCTTCGTGGTCAAGATCAGATTTTGTTTGCTTTCCCTTATGTTTGTTTATGTTTACTTTGTGTTTACTTCTAAGTAAACTGCTTTTGTAATACATTTTTCTCCTTTTATATATATATATATATATATATCTGTCTTGTTTACAGATTCAAAAAAACCATTTTATTACAATCTCTACTAAAGTCTTGAACTCAACTCCATGAAGTTCCTTTCTTATACAGGCATGTGATTTTTTTCCCTTTTTATTGGAATAAAAAAGCATAATATATGTGAAAAAAAGCTGTATACCAAAGGCAAAAAAGCTGTATACCAAAGGCTTACCTGAAAGGAAACCCCAAAGTAAAGAGAATCTAAAGAAGGCCAACGAAAAGATAAACTATGTACAAGGTTAAAACCCTGCTATTCCTCACTCAGGTAGAGGAAGGCTTAGTGATTTTAACCTTCAAGTCCTATACCTATGAATAATCTCACTTAGAAACAACTGAAAAGAGACAATTATATGACCACTACTGGTAAAAGAACCCATACATCTACCTTCAACCAATTCCATCACCTACACGAGAAAACCTAACTTATGTCAAATAGATTGAGAAAATTATTCCAAGTCCACTTGGCTACCATACAATTGTGTGACATGATAACCAATGGATTTCTCCACTGCCCTGCACATGATAAACATATTTCGAGAAAAATAATATCCTACGTTAAATATGATGACAAGATAGCATCTTGTTCGTTGCTGCAGTCCCAAAAATGATATCACGGGATAGGGAATATCGTTTACTTTACGAAAAATGAGAGATTTATATAGATAAAGGAGAATTTATCTACTCTGTTCATACATACCTGTTTGTAAGCTGTCTTAGCTACTGTCGTGATAATATTTTGATAAACATGTGGAGACTGGTTCGCCAAGTTGGAATTGAACCTATAACTTGATGAGATAGCACCTCATTTGTACAGAATGTTGTACCTAATGTGCATACACTAACTTCATGAAGAAGAATTCCTGTCAGTATCACAATTCACAAGTCTTATATACATAAAAGTAGTATCCAGGATCCTCTTTTTTTCTTCTTTTGAAACTGATAGTTCTACCCTTTTCCGTCTTTGTCAGAGGGAAATGTCAATACCAATTTTGATGACTTGAACCAACAATTCCAGAAACAGGCCAGATTAATGGAGTGAAAACAAGCTTGATACTTGTTACATAAGCTACATTTAACATAACCTACAACAGAATGGCACATAATAAGCGAACTAATACAAAATTTGACAATAAGCCAAAGGAACAACCCTAAGTCATGGGTTAGCCCGAGCCGAGCCGAGCCGAGCCCAGCCCAGTAAATAATCAGGCCTGGCTGCCCCGACTAAATATAGGCCGGGCATGGGTCTCTAAATATATGAGACCCAAGTAGAACCGGGACTCACTAGTCCCGGCTCGAGCCCGGGATGCCCCGACCCGTTGTTAGCCCTAACTGTCACATAACGTTTGACACTATATTACATATTGTGATTTTAGAAACTTCTTCCAACTTACTTCATTTGAATTTCTTCTACCTCAGGAGCCAAAAATGGCAACTTCTTTTTTTTGAGTCAAAAACTAGATCTAGACTACGATTCAATGATTCGAATCTTCAAAACCTACTCATGGGGAAAACGAAGTTCGAGGTTTTTGAATTGGGTAAGATTTCTCAAATTTTTTCAATTAATGTTTGTTGGTTAATGCATATTAGTAGGTTTAGAACATAGATTCAAGGATTTCAAGTAAAATTCATGAATTTATGATTGTTTAGGTTATGTTCTTTTCATTTTTATCTCTCTATGTGTTAATAAAATATGATAATTATAATCTACATGCATATAATGTCAATGATTTTTTTTTATCACTTTTAAATATTTCCCCCAATTTTATAAAAAATGAATTGTATCTTTAAATTTTTTTTTATCTAGAAAACAATGTTCATTACAATTTCAGCTGCAAGCCTGTAACATCCAAAACCATTAGAGCATCTCCAATGGTCTGTGCCAAATTGGCTATGTCAAATCCAAATTTGGCACATCTAAAGTGCAAAAATGCCATATTTGGCACAAGCTACTCCAATGGTCTATGTCAAATTGGTTGTGCCAATTTTATTTTTTCAACCAATAATTTCTTTTCAATTACCATTCATCCACCTATCAACCACCATTCATTTACCCCTATCAACCACCATCCATCCACCTACCAACCACCATTCATCCACGTAAAAAATTATATCCGTTGGAGGGAGAAATGGTAAAAAACAAAATATAGTTGTTGGAGGATAAAATGGTAAAACAATTGTAGCAATTAGAGGGAAAAATAGTAAAACCCCATATATAGCTGTTGGAGGGTAAAATGGTAAAAAATATTATAGCCGTTGGAGGGAAAAATAGTAAAACCCCATTAAAAGTCAACGAGTCAAAGGTGTGCCAAAATATAGCATGTGCTATACTTCGTGCCAAATTTGGCACAAAGTATAGCACATGCTATATTTTGGCACAACCATTTTCAACCTTTGGAGCACAATTTTTTGTTCCAAATGTAATAATTTGGCAATAGAACAAGAGATGGAGCACCATTGGAGATGCTTTTACGTAACTGTGTTTATGTAACTGCGTTACGTAAAGATTTAGGCCAAATTGTAAACACATTGATACCGATATTTAAAAGCATGGAAAAAAAGAGCAGAAAATGGATTATAAAAGCACTCATTGAGAACCATAGAATCTTTGCGACCTATATCCCGTCTCCATCAATAACTATATTTCTCCTGATTTCAATCTCACAGTTTGCTAGTTCATATGGACAACATTATAAAATAACTGAAACCTGTCAAACTGAGTTGTTGAATCAAGCAACTGTATAAAGAAATGAACTCAAAAAAGTCTTTTTTATACACACTTCTTTTAGTTCCTTCTTTCCTATTTCATGACATCTAGCATTATACATGTCATTTTGATCAGCAATGCCATAGTTATCTACTGGGTCATGCCCCAAACAAGCACCAATGTGAGAAATTGGGATCCACAAATGTAAAAAATAAAGAATCGAGACATGCATCCATATTCCATAAATCCCTTTAGATCTCTTTTCATTTTCATCAAGACCCCTTTCCTATTTCAATGTTTTTTTTTGGGAAAATAATATGCAACTCTAGTAATTTTGGAGAATTGTTACAAAATTAACTGTAAATTATCAACTGGGTACAGTTCAATCAAGCAGCATTATATGAATCAGGATCCAAACTATCGCAGATACCATAGATAGAGATGTAAAAAGGTACCAAGATACGGGCATCTGAGAGAGAGAGAGAGATCAAGGAAAGAGTAAAAGAAAAAGAACAAAGAAGAGAGGGAGATAGAACGATAATAAATCCCTACTTACATTGATGTCTTCACTAATGTTGGAGATCTCCTCCTTTGATTTCCACGAAATCCAAAAGCTCCCAGCTTTTAAGCTTCCCACTTTTGTACGAGCTTTCTCCACTTATATTTCCCTCTTCTCACTGAGAGAGTAGAGCTCTTCAAAAACACAACAGCTTTATCTCTGTAAAATAAGGGAAAAAGCCAGATGTCTTACTAATACTATAAGAAAAGGTGATAAAGCTCGGACTGTATGATCCCAGGGGAACCGAGACCTTTCCTTACCAACATAACTTAGCACCAGAAGTTTGGGGTTTTGAAATCATGTATTCCTTTATTTTCAAGGAAATGGAATAGGGTGGAGGACTTCATTCTAAGCGATTCCATGGAGTGGAATATCCATAGACTCTCCCAAGTCTCCCCACATGAGATTGTGGAGTACATTGGATAGATTCAGTGCAGTCAATCTGGAGAACCTAATCAAAGAATTTGGCATTATCTAAAGAGCGGTATCTACACAGTCCGTTCTGGCTACCATGGATTAAAAGAGCTTCACCCATAGTCTACACAGTCCGTTCTGGCTACCATCGATTAAAATAGCTTCACCCATCGGGGAGAATGGCCAAGCCATCATCATCGGTAGTTTTACCATCATCTAGCTGGAATGCTATATGGTGTCTCAAGTTCCCCCCAAGGTTACTTGGTTCATTTAGCAATGCATGCATCAAGCTCTCGAAGTGTCTCGCGAATTGCTCAGGAGGAAAATAATAATAATGAGTGATAGCAGTTGTCCCCTTTGCGGCCAGGGGGAGGAATGCGTTATGCGTATGTTACTATAATGTGAGCAGTGAGGTTTAGGTCAGGTTTGGGATCAGTTGGTCTACTCCGGGAATGGTGGCCCTCTTGGGTTGGTTGTTTTATGTCTACAGAGAGAAAGAGGTGGTTGTTCAATACATTAGCATCCACAACTTGGAGCATTTGGAAGGCTAGAAATACTAGCCTTTTCCAAGTTTTTTTATATCTTCTTCGCTCCATTCGCCAAGTAGATAACTTGGTTTATGAATCGTCATGTGGCATTCTTTCCATTTACAAGGGAGAAATTTCCCACCGGTTAGCCGCTCCATTTCCTAGTTTTTGATCCCCTCCTCCTTTACCTTGGATCAAAATAAATGTGGACGGATCGTCAGCTGAAGAAGGGAGGGTGGCGGGGATTGATGGTATTGCTCAAGATCATCGTGATCACATTTTGGGAGGTTTTGCTCAAGCTCTCAGCGGCGGCTCTCTGCTGGCGGCTGAAGCTATTGCTGTTCGGAGTGCAATCTATATGGCAAAAATATTGGGTTGGAGGCAGGTGTTGGATTTATCAAATGCTAAGGCCTTGGTGAAAGTGCTTAATGCCCAAGGAGCTGCAGTAAACTGGGAGGTTCGAGTTGTTGTTGATGATGTCTGAACTGGTATGGGAGGCGGGACCGAAATCCTTGGTCTCCACACTTCGCAGGTAGCTAACGCCTTTGCTCATCGTTTAGCCTCTTTCGGGTCCTCACTAAGCGCCAATAGTAATTTTCAAGAGGTGTGCCTTCAACCGTGGTGCTGTAGGAGGATTCTGGTCCAGCGTGAGAAGCGGCATGGGTAGTCTATTTGTTGTTTGGGTTGTTATGGATTTCTATCAGAAAAAAAAAGGAATAACATCAAAGGTAAACAAAAATTATAAGTTTTTTTTCTATAATTTTAAAGGATTTCTATAAAATGTTAAAACTTTAAAAATGTTCTTTTAATTTTTTGTGATTCTTATAAAATAAGGGTGGAGCTAGGTGCAACCCAATAATTTATGACTACACCCCCAACTTAAAAGAAACCCATGATAAAAGAATAAGATAATAATACCCCTTCTTTTTTCTGTTGTTTGCAAGTAAAGACCTGCAGCAGTCTCAAAGGGAGTCTTTAAACTCGAATGTCTTGCTATCTATCTTCGTCACCTTTGCCGTCCTTTCTCCCATGTTGTTCCTCATTTGGGTTTTCCTTTTGTTTCTCTCTCTCAATTTAGACTCTTTTGATCCGAAGATGAACGATTGAATGAGTTCCTCTCTCTACCACATTTTCTCCCAAGTTGTTCTTCATTTGGGTTTTCCTTTTGTTTTTCTCTCCCTACCACAAATAGCTCAAATGGAGATGGTGATCATTGAAAAGGATCGATAATTGTCCGGTATTTGCTGTTTCTAAGGTCATTATTCAGAAAAAGAAGGCAAAGTTTGAAGACATGGGAATGTTTGACAAACAAAAAATAGGTGATGCTTTTGCTTTCTAGCAGAAGAATTGAAAGTAGACATTTTAACAACAGTTTCTCCATTTCCTTCATGAGGATTATAATGGTTTCAAAAGCCCCGAAAGCGCGTGATATGTGCATGTAAAAGGGATGAATGGTTTAGCTTCCAAAATCTTCGAATTGTTTCTTCTTAAATGGATTGACTCGGTGAAAGTGTTTAAGATATAAGATAGGCAGCAAGACATTCACGAGGAAGAAAAAAGGGACATTATTGTCTTTTTCTTTCATTTTTGGGTGTTTTCTTAAGTTTGGGGTGTGGTCATTAAAAGTTAGGCTGTGCGTAACACCACCCTATAATATATATTCTTGTTACTTAGCTATAAAGAAAAATTAAAATTTATTCTAAGCTAAGGTCTTGGTTAACCCTAGGACGCCTCAGGACCTTTCGGTTCTGCTAACAAAGTCCAAGAAAGAAAGGTTAAAATGGCGTTGCAATGTGATGTTCCAATTTCTTGTTCGAGGCTTAACTGAAATATGCTAAAATGCAACCCCCCCACCAGTCCAACCGGCTTTCCACACACGCACACAAAAACCATAGCTAAGGTGTGCCAGAATTGACTGAGCAATTTCAACGTATCTAGCTTGAATGACGAAAATGTACTTTCCTTTTGTATTAAGAAACAATAAACTGTATTTCGACAGATTAAATAGCATTTACTGCATCGTCTGTAATCTTTATCTATTAGATTCATAATAATAATAATAACAATAACAACAAGAAGCATTCTTAGATAATAAATAAAACAGATCTTTCTCATAAAGTAGCCTTCAAACACAATTAAACCAAAGACATGCTTGTGCTGTAAGATAAAGGAGACAAAGACAGCACACATTTACACTCTTTAATAATGTGATGACCAATATCTCATCACCCATTGGGGAGGGTGGGGTTATGAATTTACCAGCTTGAAAGCTGACAACGACGACGCCTTCTTTCTCCAATTTGGAGAATTACGTGACCAATGACACAGCCATCACCATCGGATGAGCGCCAAGTATTCTGACACTCGATCAACCATTAGTACAGTGGCAAGATCACTGTTGCTTGGTATCCACCTTCTGCTCCTAGGTTAACTGTATAGTCAATCGGGATCCTCAAAATGCTGCTTGCAAGCCTGGGAAAAGGCAATTTGATATTACCAGAAATCCTTACAAGAACATGTCCCGTCTTTGAAATGGTGAAATCGAATACGGTCTCTAACAATTATTTCTCTTTCAACAATTTTAGACAGCAGTTTAGTCGCAGAGTGGCAATCTCTACATATTCTCAGGTTCTTGATGACCCTTATAGGCATTCCGGGGGCAGTGCTAATGAGCCCAAAAGCAATGGCGAGCTTCTCACTGTGCACATTCAGTGCATTCTCCTTCTCTTCCTCGCATATATCATGCAACACAGAGTCTGTCTCAGGCACATAGCCTGCGAGCCTCAACTGCACTGCCAACTCATTCAACTTATCATATATCTCATTTGAGCAAGTATGAGATTTATCCCCTATCACAAACTCATGGATTGAACTCTCAATCTCAATAGAACTTGACCCTGGAGTCTTCTGAACCTTCTTTCCCTTCATCTTCTCCCGCACTTGTTCTACATTATCCCAATGGCCTTTTGCTGCATAAATATTCGATAGTAGGACATAATTGCCTGCATTTCCTGGCTCTAACTCAAGGAGCTGAACTACTGCATGCTCTGCAAGCTCTATGTGGCCATGAGTTCGACAAGCCCCAAGTAAGGAACCCCATATACCAGCATCTGGAGAGACTGGCATCCTTTTTATTAGCTCGTGAGCCTCAATTACACATCCTCCACGACTGAGTAGATCGACCATGCAGCCATAGTGTTCAACCTGTCAATAGAAAAGAATAATTGGAAAGTAATCAACCACCACTGCTTTAGAAAAACAATTAGTCTCTGTGTGTGTGTGTGAGAGAGAGAGAGAGAGAGTACAATCATGCAGTGTTAGAAGTTGGAACAAACGGTTCACCCTCACTTTATACCAAGTTCTTAAAATTGATCTAGTACCTATTGAGTTGACTCAGATTGAAACTCAGGTTCTTGTCGAGTCTGTGCAAAGTTTTGAGCTTGTAAACACCAATTAGATCAATATGAATTATAATTCTAATAGGAGTTCAGTTGAAGGTCAAATCAAGTTTACTGCTTATTTTAAAGGAAAAAAAACTTAGGTAAGAAGACATAGCCCTATGCATCCCAACTACCAAGTATCTTGGAGATTCTCTTGAGAGATTGAAAAAAAAGAGAGGATCTTTGTTCAAACAAACTACAAGAACAAAACATTAATGAGAATAAGGAGAAGAACCTTAGGCGTGATCCGGTGCTCTTCTACCATTTGCTTGAAATACCTCCGCCCTTCTTCGATCAGTCTTGCATGAGTACAAGCACAAAGAACACCAATGTAAGTTATATCATTAGGTTCTACACCTGCCTGCTCCATCTCTTCAAATAGCAAAACTGCATCCTCGCCACACCCATGCATAGCTAAACCAGATATCATTGAATTCCATGACACCACACTCCTCTCAATCATCCCATCAAACACCTCACGGGCATCCTTCAAGCTCCCACCCTTTGAGTACATATCTATCAAGCAATTGCTCAAGTAAATATCCAGTGTTATCCTACTCCTCTCAATATACCTGTGCACCCATTTTCCGACCCCAATTGCACCTGCCTGGGCACAAGCAGACAGAACACTGACAAGTGTCACCTCATTCGGCAGGATCCCTTCAGATTGCATCCTCCTAAATAGCCTTAATGCCTCCGGGGATTTCCCGTTCTGTGCATAACCAGCAATCACTGTATTCCAACTCACTACATTCCTTTCGGGCATCCGATCAAATAGATCCCTCCCCTTTTCCACATCTTCTCTTCGAAAGCACCCCGCAATCATGCTATTCCAAGTCACAACATCTCTCACAGCTATTCCTTCGAACAAAAAGAGTGCTTCCTTGAGACACCCGGTTTTCGAATACAAGTCTATAAGAGAATTGTGAATATAAGGATCAGTTTTGAACCCGGTCCTTATAACCTCGCCGTGAATAGCTCGGCCGAGAGGTGGGGATGGAGGAAGAGCGGCACAGGCCTTGAGGACGAAGGGAAAAGTGAAATTATCGGGCGGAATTTGAGAATTTTTCATAAGGGTATATGTTTTGAGGGTTTCGTCGGGGAGATTGTTTTGAGAAAGGACTCTGATGAAGATGTTCCAGAGACCAACAGTTGGGTTCGATACATGTCGGAAGGTAAGACAGGCATGGTTGATTGAAGAGGTGGAGGAGCAGAGGCTGAGGAGCTTGGTGGTAATGAAGTTATTTTGGTGAAGTCCGAGGGTGAAGATTCGGGCATGGATTTGCTTGATGTGGTTGAAGCTGGTGGAAATGGAGATGATAGAGAAGATCTCTTCTTCGATGTCTCTGAACTTTGAATTGATGAATGGAGAGTGGAGAAGGGGAGGCATTTAGGAGGAGAGAAGAGAGTTGAACATAGCCGTAAAGTTATTTGAAAAGTAGTTGGTTGGTTTTCTCAACTGAAAAGGAAATAGACTTCACAGTTTGGAATCTTTGGATTGACTACTTCGCCCTTACATAGCCGTTGAGAAATTTGAAAAGAGGTTAATGAATTTTTGTAGTTGAAAGAGACTGTTAGTTATTAGTTATTACCCTATCTGCAACTTAAATTAAATGTGAAGAGTACCCAAAAAAAACCTTAAATGTGATGAAAGCTTTTTTTTTTTTTTTGACTTAGAATGGAATGCGGTTATAACCGAACCGGACTCCTTTAAGTCGGGTTACAACTCAAAAGCCTTTTTAAGTGCTCTCTTAAGTCTTAATAACTTTAACCCCTTTAGAGTTAATATTTTTTCTAAAAACCAAGGTTAGATGGTTAATCCTAAGAGTTAGTATAATTTAATCACAGTTAAGGGGTATTGAAAGGGACACGTGTTGACCTGTGGGGTGTAATTGGACTCCAAGAATTCCGGTTATAACCGTAGAGAATTCCAAGGTTTTTTTTTGATAAAACTGAATATTTGTTTAGTATGAGAGAAAAAAAAAACCTATGCGTACCCTTGTGTTATGTCCCCTAAAATGTTCAGGTTCCTTTTTGTTTGGTTGGAGGATTGTCTATGGGTTAAATGGTATTTATGACTTAGGCTTGATCATCTAGGGAAGCTTAGGGGCCGTTTGATAAACTCTCATTCTTTTGTTTTTACTTTTCATTTTCAAAAATTGAAAACAACTTTCCATTATCAAAATTTTTAAGCAGAAAACATGTTTACTATCACTTTAAAAAGAAAATAAAACGCATTTAATAAATATGATAACATAATAATGAGTAAACAATTACAATCCATAGTGGCGGGTGGTGGATGGTGGGTGGTGGTGGTGCAAGTAGTGGGTGGTGGTGGGTGGTGGTAGTATTGTGGTGGTGGTGTGGTGGGTGGGTAGTGGTAGTGGTGAGTGGTTTTGATGGTAGATGATGATTAGTAGTGTGACACTTTGTGTTTTCTATTTTGGTTTTTGTTTCGAAAGGAGGGGTGTCAAATTTTTTGCTACCTTAATTTTAAAATTTTCGTTACTAAATTAAAACAAAAAATAGAAACACTGCATAAATTTTTTCAAAACTTCGTTAAAAAAGAAAAGAAAACGAAAACGAAAGTGATACCAAACGGGGCTTAATTTTCACCTTCAAGTTAAAAGACAGCTTCTACCCTTGTGAAAATTTGCTAATATTGCCAAATTTATTGATGTTCAGGCCTTGCGAGCGGCTCATCTGCGGGTAAAATGGTCTTTTAGACCTCACCTGAGTAGCCATGTATTAAAAATGTGTGAGAACTCTCTAACAGTTGCAGTTTGATTCCCACATAAAATAGTTTCAAACAACTTGGATTTCTGATTTGTACATAAGTAAATCAGTAGGATTTGTACATAAGTAAATCTGCCAAAGTTCGAAAGCTGGTTGAACCATTTGGAAGTTGGAACACCGGCATAAATTAATGGCTCGGTTTAGGCTGGTCCCCAATTGAAGCCTGAAGGTCAAATGATGCGATTTCCAAGCCAAGTCCTGATTTCTGAACATAAACATCAAAGTTGGTCGCAGACTCGTTTTTCTGAACATGGGTATGTCATAGGTTGTGCCTTATATTTTGGTTGATGGCAGAAAGAACTCGTAGGCCGTGGACATAGGGTAGGGGTGTCATGGGCTGGGTTGCCCAGCGGCCTGGCATGGCCCGGCTCTACCCAATTACATAGTTGGCCCGAGCCCGGGCAGGCCCGAACCTACCCCGATGACACCCCTAGATATAGGCATATTGCAAATCACGTAAATTTGGTATGCTTTGATTTTCTTTTATTACTTTGTTTTTCTACATGAATACACAGTAGGGCTGTCAATGGACCGGATCATGATCCGGATCCGATCCGAATCCGATCCGATTAGCCGGACTTTGGACCCTATATGTGATCCGTCGGATCGGATTCGGATCGGATCGGTGGAATCCGATTATAATCGGATCGGATCTGGATATAGGGTGAACCGATCCGATTAAAATCCGATCCGATAATAATAATAATTTTTAATTATTTTAAATATATTATTTAGATTTTCTATGTATAAAATATTAATTTTTAAAAAAATTAACATTAATTAGTATTAATTAAGGTATTATTAGATTTTTTATTATTAAAATAGATTTAAAAAAAAAAAAAATAACCTTACTCGGATCGGATTCGGATCAGACGATATATAATCGGATCGGATTCGGATCGGTTACTTCATGATCCGACGGATCTCGGATCGGATTCGGATCAGTCGGATTCTTAATCGGATCGGATTCGGATCTAGGCAGATCCGGTCCGAATCCGATCCGTTGACAGCCCTAAATACACGTTTGACATCTATTTAAGGAATTCTAGATGTGATGAATCGAAAACTTGCTGCATTATAATATCATAAACATAGTTTGAACTCGACGAGTCACCTGAGTAGCTCGACTGAGGTTCGAGTCAAGCCCCTCAAAACTCGAATAAGACATTATTCGACGCTAAGTAACCAAAGCGGGAGTGAGATCGAGCATGGGGAGCGGGAGCGAGAGCGAGAGCATGAGAGCGTCAAATTTTAATTTAGGATAAGGTCGAGAGCGCTTCCGGAGCGCCACTATATATATACTAGTGAAAATCCCGTGCGATGCACGGCATGAAAAAGAATATAAAAATTGTCTCTAAAGATTTATGGAGTGAGTAATTATTTTATTTATATGTTGAGTAACAATGAGTCTTATACATAGTAGATTCCATGCCTAAAGGATGTGAATAAAAATTATTTCTAAGGAGTTATGGAAAGTGAATAATAAACAATTCTATACAAAAAAAAGAAAAGAATAAACAATTATTTCATTTATATTTTGAGTAACAGTGGGTCATATATATACTATGAATAAGTCCCTTTTGCCGGGACTCAAAGAAGAGATCCTTTGTCTCCTACTAATTAATCCACAATTAATTTAATTTAATTTAGTTAATTAGGATGATTTTATTTAGTGGAACCTACTTTTAACCTATTCCACTCAATCACCTATGTTGATAAACTAGCCTTTTATTGGTTCAAGCAAACAAAACTTGCCTTTTATTGGTTCAAGCAAACAAAGTATTCTATTTGTCCAAATAAGCAAATGACTTGATATTAACCTAAAAAAAATGGAGAGTAATGGAGTATGCCACATATTTGTATGGTATATAGTATAGAAGATTAGCAACAGGTCAACTGAGATTATTTAGTATTGAGCAGTGATTAGTGGACTTGGGTACGTTTCCTATCTTACCCCTGTGTCCTCGTGTCCCTTGTAACACCTCTTTAATCTTGGTTACGCTTAAATAAATTAAAGTTAAGATTTTTTTTTTTTCGAAAACCAAGGTTGGATTGCTTAACTCCAGAGGTGAGTGAATCTTAACCACAGTTAATGAGTATTTAAATTTGGGGCATGGACCAATGAGGATCAGCCATTTCGTTACAAAATGAAATCCATGGGTAAGTAAAGTATTTTCAGTATTTAGTAATAAAGGTCATCCTTGTCATGAGATGATGATATAGAGGGAGAAGAGCTTGTAATAAAGGTCATCCTTGTCATTTCTTTTCTTAATACACTTTTCTAATCAAAGGCAATCCATACAAGGTCTACATATATATCAAAGCTATTAATATGAATTGTGGGCCATCTAACTTTTCAAATACCAGAAACTCTGATATTTCAAGGGCAAGCAAAATTAGAAAAATAGGACAAGCAATATCTATATGCTCCAAATTGTACCCATCTATGAATAGAGATGGTGTTATAGCTTAGCAGGGCATCCTATAAAGAAGAAGACTCAATATTGGTTATTTTCTTCTTTTAGTTGTTAGCTCAGACCTGGTTTAAGCCCACTGTTGACAATGGTGGGCGGCTTGGCATATATTCCAATAGAAAGAATGCCCTATTGGGGTTCGTGTGTTTAATGAAATCTGGTAAATGTACACGGATCTCTCATCCGAAAGCAAAATTTTTTTGTATGTTTTGATTAGTACCATATGTGAGCAACTTCAAGCATAGGGGTGAGAATCGTAGAAAGATCCGCTTACCCAAGTAAAAAACCTGGAAGGACAGTTAAGATCAACCTGTCTGCATCAACGATTTGAATGAATAGAATATAATTAAACCCTTTATCCCCCAACTGTTTGATGTTTTTACAATCGAAAATCCTGATGATGACAAACATCATAAATAAGTTGAGATGATCAACTGATTGTGTTCATTCTATTACCACTACCTTGGCCGAACCTCTTCGATGACACCACATTTTCGTTCTCAACGTATATGAATTGGAGTTATCCAACTTTTCCAATATCCTTCCATGAGATTTAATATATGTGTATAATTTTACCTTTGCTCCCAATCTCATCATCCCAAGCCTGCCCTTTTCTCAAGTACCCTACCACATCCATCTTAGTCATTATCTCCTCATCTCTTCTACACTGGACAATTGAAATAGCGTGACAATGAGAAGATATCTGAATTCAGTAGATGACAGTAACTTATATTCTTCTTGAAATATATAGATTATAGATGTGCCCCCCCAAAAGAAAAGAGAGATGTCTAGGTTACATGTACACATGCACTCTTTCAATTTTTAAATGGGGAGAAAAAACGATGGGCAGAGGGGAGAATCGTAGAAAGATCTGCTTACCTAAGTAAGTTTCTCGGAAGGATAGTTAAGATCAACCTGTCTGCATCAACGATTTGAATGAATATAATATAATTTAACTCTTTATCCCCCAACTGTTTGGTGTTTTTACAACCGAAAATCTTGATGATGATAAATATCATAAATAAGTTGAGATGATCAACTGACTGTGTTCAATCTATTATCACTACCTTCGCCGAACCTCTTCGATGACACCACATTTTCGTTCTCAACGTATATGAACTAGAGTTATCCAACTTTTCCAATATCCTTCTATGAGATTTAATATATGTGTATAATTTTACCTTCGCTCCCAATCCCATCATCCCAAGCCTGCCCTTTTCTCAGGTACCCTACTACATCCATTTTAGTCATTATCTCCTCATCTCCTCTACGCTGGACAATTGAAATAACGTGGCAATGAGAAGATATCTGAATCCGACAAATGACAGTTGTAAGCACCCAATTTTTACACCCTGCTCACCTAAACCTAGGTCTATCCCAAGCCTAGCCCTAGCCCAAGCCCTAGGCAAAGTCCCATGGGCTCAAGGCCCCTTTTCAAGTCCCAAATGGATAAAACCTTGTTTGTGGGCCCAAGAATGGGCCCATTAAGCCAAATCTAAGGTAGGACCCACACTACCCCTTTTTAAAATTCAAATTTTTGTTTTAGATTAAAGTACTTTTTGCTTTCCCCACATGTGTGGGGGTTTAGCCCAAAAAGGAAATAAAACAAAAGTTTGAAATTCAAAAAATAATAATAATAAAAAAAGAAAAGAAAAAAAGAAACCATGATTTTTTTTAGGGTAGTAGGGGGTGGGACCCACCCTAAACCCAATAAAAAAAAAAAAAAAAAAAAAAAAGAGTTTTTTTTTTTTACCAAAGAAAAGCAAAAAAAAATAAAAATAAAAAAAAATAAAAAAAAATTTGGAGGGTTGTGGGTGGGCACCAACCCCATGTGGCAGGGCCCATATGCGGGTTGGGCCCAACCCACATAACCGAACCCACAAACAACCGAACAAAAGAAAAAAAAAAAACAACAAAACTCTTTTTACTATTCATCGTCCCTACCAATGGGACGAAGAACAGCACTGCCACGTCCACCTGCTCCTGCGACCTGCTCTCCTCCAGACAGTGTCCCCCATGCGTAGCCACATCACCCTCATCCTTATCCTCATCCCAATCCTCATTTCTCACCTTTAAAAGCTCCACCAAAGACACTGTTCAAGGGAGGATTTTGAAAAAAAAAATTATTACAGTAGCTTCGGCCAGCCACCCTTCCCTCCTATTCTCATCCATTTAAACCTCCTAACTCATCCATTTTCATCCATCAAACACACTCAGGCCCATACCAAACACCCCTACCTCGGTTTGCAACCATCATCGCAACCTTGCTCGAATCCTTCACCACTGTAGCTGCTGTGGACAGTGAGAATTTTTTTCAAAAAAAAGTTATCAACCTCTCCCATCCAACAAGCCTTGCTTGACTTCCTTCAAGTCATCAACCTTACCTCAAGCTTTACAACGAACGATATCACCTACAGCCACGCCCGACCTAGCATAACGCCACCTTCAACACCTCGCGCAGCTGCTGCCACAGGGAAAACCGAAGAGGTATAAATCCCCTCATCCTCATTTTGTTATTTTTATTACCTTTGTAAGGACCCCTGGTCCCATTCCAGGGGTCCTCATGTTGTTTTTTTAATAGCTCAAAACAAACCGTAGGTGGCTTCTCTTGAGGTGTGGCCACTCATGCACACCCCCACCACCCTATGCCGCCATTTGAGGTTGTCCACGAGGTCTGGGGGGGTCCTCAATCAATGAGAAAACCCCCTAGACTCACATGGGCCAAGCACGCCTAGCCACCAAAAAGTTTTTTGCAAAAAAGTTTCAAAACAAAATCAGTTTCAGGACACTCCCTGTGACCATGGTTTAACCATGGTTAGCCCCGGCCCTGGTCAAAACCGAGGCCATGGTTAGACTCCCCATATGTAGGGCTACCCCCCTGTATATTTTCAGCCCCTAACTCTCATTCTAACCATAGTTAAATCGACCCCAAAGTGGGGTCGACAGTGTGAAAATCTGTGCGATGGGGCGACTTTGGGCCTCTGTGGGGCCCACATCCGGCCTCCCCTTGGGCCCCACAAGGGCCCAAATTTTTTTCCTCATAGTATGCTTCACGACCATGGTCTCGGATCCCCCAGGGGTAGAGCCAATCAGCGGCAAAATTGCCGCAAAGTTTGAAAAAAAAATCTGTTTTTGTGGAAATCGTCATTTTATGTGGTGTTTTTTTGGGGCGAATTTGGGCCTCTGTGGGGCCCACATACGGCTTCCCCTTGGGCCCCACAAGGGTCCAAATTGTTCCCCACATATCAGGCTACCCATTGGTGGTCTCGGATTCCCGCGATTCCCCTGTTAACCATAGTTAAATTTATGTTAACTATGGTTAAAAAGTTGATGAAAATTTAGAATTTTTTGCAATTTCGGATATTTGAGGGGGCCCAAACCGGGTAGGAGGCCGGTCTAGCCCCTGCCATGGACCTTGGGCCCACTTTTGCTTCAGTCGGCCCCTTAACCATAGTTAAACTCACCCGTGGTTAACATTTAACCATGGTTAAGCGGTCCATGACCTAGCAAAAATTCTGGAAAAATCATCAAAAAATCATAAATATTACATGGAATCCAAAAATGTCTTCAATTGCATTTTTTACTGTGGTTAAGACACTTAATCAGAATCGACCCCATTTTGGACCCTTAACCACTGGTAAAAAAATCCTGACCCGGAAAAAATCTGGAAAAATGTTCAAAAAAATCCAAAATATTAGGAGAAACCCGAAAATGGTCTCTTTTGACCATTTAACCATGGTTAAGACCCTTAACCATGGTTACCTCCCCTCCTTAACCGCGGTTAAGCATCTTTGACCGCTGGGAAAAATCTGAAAAAATCCCAAAAAAATCAAAAAAATTCAAAAAGACCAAAATTACTGACTTTTGACCTTTTAACCATGGTTAGCACCCCTAACCACGGTTGATCACCTTTTAAACCTCGGTTAGCAACCCTAACCCTTGGTTAAAACACCCTGGGCCTACCGGGCTCATCCTTGGCCTACCGAGCCCAATCTCGGCCTACCGGGCCAAATACTAGCCTACCGGGCTTCACCCTCGGCCTACCGGGCCCAACCCTAGTCTATCGGACTTACCTTAGGCCTACCGGGCCCAATACCAAGCACTTGACCAACCCGGTTAACCACCCCTAGCCTCCCGGCTAGACCCTAAGCCACCCTTGGTGCACACACACACACACCCCTAGCCTTGGCACGGGCTCATGTGCCAGAACTACGCTCGGTCTGGTCTCACCCCAATGTGAGTACGTAGGCAGCCCAACCCGGGTTCGACCCTAGTATAAGATTTTCTCTTTCTTAGATTAGCATTATCTTAAATACTTAAGGCATTTGATTAAAACTGAGATTAATTTGGCTTAACCCTAGCAAGTAGGGAACCACTGAAAAGTGGAAGTGCCGGGGTGCCTAACCCCTTCCCCGGACTTAACCGAACCTCTTACTCTGACCTCGGACCGTAGACCAAGACCTTATCCAAATCCCGGGGATTTATCCCTTCCGAATGAATAGGTGGCAACTCTATTCTACCCCGTGAGATGCAAGCCAGGGTTCCCCCGAAACCCGCGCTCACAGCTCTGGCGACTCTACTGGGGATTTTAAGGTTCAACCCGGAACCTAGGTTTAAGCCAAACTAAACCTCAAATTAATCAAATGCTTAAATCATTTTACATCTCTTTGATGATTTGTATACTGTGCATATCATTTATACCATTGTAGTGTAATCAACCCAATACCTATTAGACAGGCTTATTACGCTCACGGCTGCTGGATGACTATCCTCAGTGACAGGGGCTTAACAGTCTTGGAGGTCCGCGGAACTTGGCCTGTTGGGTGACTATCCTCAGGAAACGGTTCTGAACGCTCCCGCTTACACCAATCGTCCCTTTCAGGGAGTCGCATATACGGTGTTAAGTGATCCCCCCATCCTTAGGAACACACTCTTGCATACCCCAGCATGCATACATATAGCCTAGGCTAGGGTATAGTTTACAAGCAGCCCATCTGGAGGGATACTCTAAACTCTAACTTGCTTGCACCCTATACCTGTCCCAAGTCATGGTTGACTACCCGGGCACACTCTACCCGGATAACCACCCATCAGGGGCATGTAATGAGCCAAACTTGTGCTTGTAATAAAACACATCTTAGCCTACTTCCTGACATAACATATGGGGTTCAAATCCCAGTCGATTAGGTCTTCACCAGACCTATCCTCGACCTTGACCTGATAGGCCCCCCGGTTCCCAACAACCCGGGTAAAGCATGCCGGAACTCTGTCCGTCTGCCCTATCGGATCACATGTACCTTGTCACACCCAGAAAATATTGCATCATTTTTGCATATTTCATCTGCATACACAGTGCACTCACATCGAGTCTAGATGGCAGGTCCTTTAGGGATAACCCAGTCAATTGGTCAACCGGCCCGGCCTGTGCATTTGACTTCTCAGGGGGCATGTGATCACAACCTCTAGGAAGCAATTGAGGTCTTCCCCCCGAGTCAGAGTATTGCTTGGGCTCAGTACTACAAAACCGGGACTATCCTAAACCTATCCATGGTTAAACCAGATCCGCGCCTCATGAACGCAGATTTCCAGTGTTGGAACCCATCTTACATGGTGTTCCATTTTGGTAAGAACAAACTGTGTCCAACACTGGAAGAGATTCAGCGCATCTTAGGGTTAAACATGGACGGCGTAGCCATAGTATCGTACTACAAGACAACATACTAGGCAGACCTGTCTAGGTTATTGCATATCAAGCCTGCCTGCTTGTAGCCCGGTCCTAACAGTTCTTTTTGGTCGGATACCAGTAGAGTATCTTGAAAGCAGTACAAGTGCAAGGGAAACCCTGACTCTAGTATAGCGGAACTTCCCGACCTCAGTGCCTTTGCACTGATAACCATACCTCAGTTGGTATTCCCGAGATGTCGTACCCTTGTCGAACCAGTTAAGGTAGGGATCCTCAAGGACATGCACAACTCCTGCACAATACCAACCATCTTTGCAGAACTTCTCAGAGCTCTCAATCAGGCAGCAGACAACAGAAGGGGCATCTTCCATGCCAGTGCATATCTCCTACACCTGTGGCTAGCAGGACACCTGCCTACGATCATAGCTGCACCAATCAACCTCCGTGAAGTCTACAGTCTACATCGAGAGATTTCTCAGAACCAGGGCTCGATAGCAACTACAGACATCAAAAAGCTCTACCAGCTTCTCCAAACCCTGTCAGAGGAGATCATACGGCAGTGAGTTGTCATCACTGGAAGGCGATGCATGATCCTTGCCAGACTTACGGGCTCCGCAGCCTTCATTCCACTCCTAGTCCTTCGACAGTTCGGATTCCCTCAGCGCATCCCAGTTATAGACCGGCAGAGAAATGATTGGATCACTTTCACTGTACGTTCCGACAGCCTCACAGGTCGATTCCAGTCAGATTGGCAAAAACTTCAGGAGATCAGCGGACAGACTTTGTGGTTACATCAGGACCACCTACAGATGCAGCATACCAACTTTGGCTGGAAAATCCTGACATTCCATCTCCCATGCCTGTACCCAGGGAACTGCCCACACCCATCTCGGCTCCATCACATGGGACTATACCCTTGGCTGAAAAGGTAGTCCACTGGAGAAACATCTTCCTGAAGAGACAGCTTCAAATTCAGTTGAAAGAGAAGCAGCTACGGAAGGCTCAACAAACATTCAGGATGTAGAGCGGGACAGTAAAACTTCAGGCCATAGATCGAGCATCTCGAGCAGACAGTCCGGTCTTGTTAGAAGAAGCGGAAAGGCGACACCAGAAAAACAACCGTCATTAGGGCTCAGCTACACTTTTATCAAGAGCACCTTGACAGTGCAAAGGCTGAGATGACTCCTCGGATCCGACAGTTCGGATCCTGGATGTTCAATGCTGTTGAAGCCATTGAGAATTTGGAGGTTGAGGTCACATCCCTCCAACAGCAAATCATGGGCCTAGACGGTGTGCCCCGACCGCTTGACTTCGCGATCCCTGATGGACCTGCCTAGGATCGAGTCTTTTTCTCTTTTTGAGTCATAGTCCTGTACTCTTTTCTTGCACAAAGTCCTTCCTTGCATCTTCTTCTTGCATCATGAACGTGCATGTTTAGCCAGCAAGTCACTCTATTCACAATGATACCACGACATTAGGCACAAACACCTGCACTGGGCCCCTCTGGCATTAATGCATCATCCATGCACCCTCATCGTTAGTCATGCACTATATTTACACTAACTAGGGTCACTGCACATACACTATATGTATATTGCACCTTACACTTGCACTTGCACCACCAGTACGCTACACTATTAGCACCAGTACACTACGCTAGGCATTTAACATGCATCGTTACCGCATCTGCATTACTAGGGCACTACACTTGCACTTACTTATGAAAGCATAGAGTCCACTCTATCTTAGCTAGGGCATCATTGCCATTGCACTCACTGCATCTAGCTTCACTCGAGTACAGCCCACACATCATGTAGTCGACAGCACTCCTAAAAGTGACCAAACTACAAGAATCCATAGACCATGTCTATCATTCATTCTATCCCATTAGGAGTGCTGCTTAGGGTCGAGTCTTTTCTCTTTTTGAGTCTCACCTCATTCATTGAGTTTTTACCCTCACATGCTCATGCATTTTAGATTCAAATACCTTACCTTTGGTATTGACTCGCTCTATCTTTTCAGATCTCACCTTACTGAGGCGGTAACTTAAGGACTTAAGCGATGGAACGTGGAGAAGCATTGAGCAGCCAAGAAATCATCTTGACAACCCTCCTCCGTCAAGAGCAAGACATCAAGGAAATCAAGTCTCTCCTCCATGATATGGCTACCGCTCTCGATAAGCTCCAGGTGGCACAAGGGCAAACCCAGATCCGTCCCCCTACCTCTCAGACAAACGCATCCAACCCAGTGGCACAACCACAGAAACCTTCCTCTAACCCGCTCCCCAAGCCTAAGAAAGAGCGGGCACCACCCAAGCATTTCACCCCTTCTCCTCTCAGCCAACTCCTACCAGTTCTCATTGATAGGAAATTGATCACACTCCGTGGTCCTACCCCATTGCAACCCTTAGCCAAACGGAACCACAACTACAAGGAGCATGAACACTGTGCTTTTCATCAAGGTCCTGGGCACTCTACTGATCACTGCATCGCTTTGAAGCATGCAGTTGAAGACCTAATCAACGAGGGCAAACTTGATTATGTGCCTGGTAGCTGGAGTTCCTGAAAACCCTATCCCCTCATCAACCTATCATCAAGCCGCCTTCATGCCACCTAGAGCAGTGTCTTCACCAACTCGTTTGAAGGAGACCTGAAAGCGAAATGCTGAGTTCGGTTGATCAGAGCCAAGTCCAATCTAAGTCTGTCTTAGTTAGGATTTCTTTCACGTAAGAGTCGGCCGCAGTGGCCCTGTATGAGTCCAGTCAAACTCTTTCAATTCAATGAAATCACTTTTTTTAAGAGTTTCATCTTCATATTTGCGTAGCATAGCTGAATGCTTCCTAAGCTTATCTGCCTTAACAAGAGATCACTTAAACAGATAATCAAACCCATAATCCCCAGGGGTAGAATACGATGAAAAGCAGAATTCTCATCCAGGAACCTTGTCCTGTACAGAACTGGGTAGCATTTCTGAATGTGAAGGTCAAGACCTCGCCACACCAGGGGCAGGGGGGCAATCAAAAGCAAGGGGGAAGCCCATCTCCGGTCATCCGACGTAAGCTCCCCCAGGACAATACTTGGAGCAAGGGGCAACTTGAACAAGAGCTGACACCCAAACAAGTAACTAACAACTGCGGGAAAAGTTGCACAGATTTACTAGGGGCAAATACCTCACCCGACAAAGCAAGGGACAATATCAGAATGACTACCGGATCTCAAACCAATCAAATGGGCAAAATCAAAGAACAGCGCTTAAGGTCTTGCCTAATAACGCTTGCACTTTTAGCCGCTTCGGGAAAGGACAGGAAGCCATCGTTGGCACCCCTTCATCCCCTTCAATGTAAACCCTTTTTACAGATCAATGAAATCCTCTAGTTAGCCCCTTTGAGCCTAACAGCCTTTCTTTCATAAAACCTCTTCAGGGACACCCTCCCTTGCCAATCTGTGGTATTTGTCTGAACTACGTCATGACCTGATCCTATAAAGGGTACGTAGGCAACCTGACAAATCAGGTGCGGTCATAAAAAGGGATCATACCCCCCAATCTCCACTACGCAGAGTCAAACCATCCCCAGTGGAACTAAAGCCTCTTTGGAATGTCTCCCTGCAGAGATAGAGCAAAAATATCCTCTCAACTTCTCTAGTCAAGGGTAAAAAGAAAAAAATTCCATTAAAGGAAAACCCAAAATAGAAGTTGAAACATTTTAAGAGTCAGAAACTCCCTACGAAGATAACCTCTCCGGACTTTGTCCCCAACAGATACCTTTCAAGGAAAATCTCTCTAAAAAAAAATCCCCAAGCAGAGACTACCTTTTTCGAAACTCTCCCCAGTAGAGACAACCTCTCTCAAAATTAAAAAAAAAAAAAAAAAAAACTCTGCTGGAAATCCAAAAGTACAATCCTCAGGAGAGTACAACGAGTACAATGGAAGATATCCCCAAAAGAATAACTGCAAAGGAGCAATCCGAGGGTGTCCCAAACTTCGGTTCCCCAGCCTACATTTCATCCTATCACAAGTCTTCCTAGATCCCCTAGAAACTGAAGGTGCAAGCAGCTTATCACGCAAGTATCTGAAAGCGAGACACCGACATCCAAGGAATGGGAACAGAACTCCGTTCAAATCCATCGCGGGTCCAATGAAAACCAGAAATAGCATTGGTGCGCAAAAATTACGCGAACCCAGACCTGGTCTCGAGACCAGGGACAAAAAATGGAGGAAAACTTATCAGCTTCGCAGGCATGAGGAAAACCAGCAACGGCCTCATTGCGCAAAAACTATGCGAACCCCATGACTTGGTTATTCCAAGGGTAAAAAAGGGAGAAAAGCTGAAGAGCAGTTTAGCAAAAGAATCCGGCAATAATCAGGCTCGCCGAATTCCCGACAATCCCCCATAGGTCACTAGCAGATGGCCCGGAAAAACAGATTCCCCGACAGTAGCCTCTAGCAAAGCTTAATTCCCCAGCAAAAAGCAGATCATCAGTAGTGGTCTACAACAGGGGCACGTTCCCCAGCGGATCCCTAGCAGAAGCCTCTAATTGCTCTCTATAAACATTCTCCCATGCAAGAATCTGAAAGCATCCAGTTTTCTTTTCAACAAGCGTCTCCCCAGCCGGAATACTCAATCAGTAGCAAGGCAAAGCAACTTTCATTGGCAAAGCTACCCCAAGTCCTCAGCAAAGCCCGACTTCACAAGATGCAAATCATGACTTCAGTAATGTCATAACAGGACAAATCTGCTTAGCATTGTACTCTATCCCTAAGGACAAAATCCATTCACCCTGTGAAAGTGATCTCCTTATTAAATCACATTAGCAAAGGAAACATTCAACTTCAAATTATGAGTCTCCTTCTGGTCACCATCAGAGTTCCCATACTCGTCGGATCAGCCATCCTCGAAGTCTGTCAAATCTCGTGACATCTTCCAAGTCTGTCAAATCCTGTGACGTCTCTCAATCACTGCCAGAGTCCCAATACTCACCAGGTCAACCACATTATAAGTGTCTTTCCACCGGCTTGGCCAGATCAAACAGAACTCAGCAATCGCCCAAGATGCATCACGGTTTCAACAAGAAGCTAGTGCAAAATCGAATGCCTTCAGAATCTTCAAATAGCAAAGGACTGGTCTCCAAGAGCGCGTCATATACCCAACCCTCCTTCAACCTGCATGCCACACTAGGGAAATCAGGACTAGTCTAACCTCTCATGCATAAGTCAAGCCGTGTAAAGCTGCACACTAGTTGCACACACTTAATCGAGTCGCACATGATGCACTCTAGTTACTCAAATCCAGCTGCAAACTAGTTGCACACACTCAATCGAGTCGCACATAATGCACTCTAGCTAATCAAATCCAGTTGCACACACTCAATCGAGTTGCACATAATGCACTCTAGCTACTCAAATCAAACTGCACACTAGTTGCACACACTCAATCAAGTCATTCACTGCACTCAAACTAACTGCATCCAAATTTCACATTGCACTCTAACTGCACAAAATCAAGTTGCACTCAATACATCATAGCTGCATATTAGCTGCATACAAGGTGAAAGCCTTATCCAATACATTCAAGTCGCACAATACATTACATGCACTTAATCATGTCGCGCACCTTAGCATCAATCATCTTGATCAAAATCCAGTACCTTTCAGTCATATCAACATCAATCCGGCTAGTGCCTCCAGGCCATACCTCAAATCTTTGAACATTCAGTGGGTACCTTTATAGTGTACACCACTGGACATCCCGTGTGTACCTTGACAGTGTACACCACCCGCATGTCCCCTTTGTGACACGCCCGTGTGTCCTGGGCATCCCAGGTGAGCGTCGACATAACGCACTTTGTCGACACCTCGCATGCCCGACATCCCGCGTGTACCTTGACAGTGTACACCACCCGCATGTCCCCTTTGTGACACCCCCGTGTGTCCTGGGTATCCCAGGTGAGCGTCGACATAACGCACTTTGTCGATACCTCGCATGCCCGACATCCCGCGTGTACCTTGACAGCGTACACCACCCGCATGTCCCCTTTGTGACACCCCCGTGTGTCCTGGGCATCCCAGGTGAGCGTCGACATAACGCACTTTGTCGACACCTCGCATGCCCGACATCCCGTGTGTACCTTGACAGTGTACGCCAACCGCATGTCGCTTTTGTGACACCTCCATGTGTCCTGGGCATCCCAGGTGAGCGTCGACATAACGCACTTTGTCGACACCTCGCATGCCCGACATCCCGCGTGTACCTTGACAGTGTACGCCACCCGCATGTCCCTTTTGTGACACCCCCGTGTGTCCTGGGCATCCCAGGTGAGCGTCGACATAACGCACTTTGTCGACACCTCGCATGCCCGACATCCCGCGTGTACCTTGACAATGTACGCCACCCGCATATCCCTTTTGTGACACCCCCGTGTGTCCTGCGCATCCCAGGTGAGCGTCGACATAACGCACTTTGTCGACACCTCGCATGCCCGACATCCCGCGTGTACCTTGACAGTGTACGCCACCCGCATGTCCCTTTTGTGACACCTCCATGTGTCCTGGGCATCCCAGGTGAGCGTCGACATAACGCATTTTGTCGACACCTCGCATGCCCGACATCCCGCGTGTACCTTGACAGTGTACGCCACCCGCATGTCCCCTCTGTGACACCCCCGTATGTCCTGGGCATCACAGATGAGCGTCGACATAACACGTTTTGTCGACACTTCGCATGCCCGACATCCCGCGTGTACCTTGACAGCGTATACCACCCGCATGTCCCCTTCATGACACCCCCGTGTGTCCTGGGCATTCCAGGTGAGTGTCGACATAAGGCACTTTGTCGACACCTCGCATGCCCGACTTCCCGCGTGTACCTTTACAGTGTACACCCCCCCGCACATCCCCTCTGTGACACCTGTGTGTCCTTAGCATCCCAGGTGAGCGTCGATATAACACACTTTGTCGACACCCGGAATGCCTAACATCCCCTGTGTTCTCGACACCCGGTGTATCCTCCGATCGATCCGGCTAATATCCCCCGGGAAACGTTGTTTCGATCGATCCTTTTCGACGCTTCCGAGCGACATTTTCTTCCGGCCAGCGCCTTAGGGCCATGCCATCTCTACATTCATGTTCTTCCTCTGCTACTTGCTATCCTCTAGCAGTAGTATTCATCATTTCACCACACTCACAGCATGCATCGTTCCTAACATTCATCTCGGTGTAAAAATAGGATGTTTCCAGTCTTTGCCGTTCAATCGCCATCCTGGCACTCTCCGGCAAAGAGGGGCAGCTGTAAGCACCCAATTTTTACACCCTGCTCACCTAAACCTAGGTCTAGCCCAAGCCTAGCCCTAGCCCAAGCCCTAGGCAAAGTCCCATGGGCTCAAGGCCCCTTTTCAAGTCCCAAATGGATAAAACCTTGTTTGTGGGCCCAAGCATGGGCCCATTAAGCCAAATCTAAGGTAGGACCCACACTACCCCTTTTTAAAATTCAAATTTTTGTTTTAGATTAAAGTACTTTTTGCTTTCCCCACATGTGTGGGGGTTTAGCCCAAAAAGGAAATAAAACAAAAGTTTGAAATTCAAAAAATAATAATAATAAAAAAAGAAAAGAAAAAAAGAAACCATGATTTTTTTTAGGGTAGTAGGGGGTGGGACCCACCCTAAACCCAATAAAAAATAAAAAAATAAAAAAAAATAAAAAAGAGTTTTTTTTTTTTACCAAAGAAAAGCAAAAAAAAATTAAAAAAAAAAAAAAAAAAAAAAATTTGGAGGGTTGTGGGTGGGCACCAACCCCATGTGGCAGGGCCCATATGCGGGTTGGGCCCAACCCACATAACCGAACCCACAAACAACCGAACAAAAGAAAAAAAAAAAAACAACAAAACTCTTTTTACTATTCATCGTCCCTACCAATGGGACGAAGAACAGCACTGCCACGTCCACCTGCTCCTGCGACCTGCTCTCCTCCAGACAGTGTCCCCCACGCGTAGCCACATCACCCTCATCCTTATCCTCATCCCAATCCTCATTTCTTACCTTTAAAAGCTCCACCAAAGACACTGTTCAAAGGAGGATTTTGAAAAAAAAAATTATTACAGTAGCTTCGGCCAGCCACCCTTCCCTCCTATTCTCATCCATTTAAACCTCCTAACTCATCCATTTTCATCCATCAAACACACTCAGGCCCATACCAAACACCCCTACCTCGGTTTGCAACCATCATCGCAACCTTGCTCGAATCCTTCACCACTGTAGCTGCTGTGGACAGTGAGAATTTTTTTCAAAAAAAAGTTATCAACCTCTCCCATCCAACAAGCCTTGCTTGACTTCCTTCAAGTCATCAACCTTACCTCAAGCTTTACAACGAACGATATCACCTACAGCCACGCCCGACCTAGCATAACGCCACCTTCACCACCTCGCGCAGCTGCTGCCACAGGGAAAACCGAAGAGGTATAAATCCCCTCATCCTCATTTTGTTATTTTTATTACCTTTGTAAGGACCCCTGGTCCCATTCCAGGGGTCCTCATGTTGTTTTTTTAATAGCTCAAAACAAACCGTAGGTGGCTTCTCTTGAGGTGTGGCCACTCATGCACACCCCCACCACCCTATGCCGCCATTTGAGGTTGTCCACGAGGTCTGGGGGGGTCCTCAATCAATGAGAAAACCCCCTAGACTCACATGGGCCAAGCACGCCTAGCCACCAAAAAGTTTTTTGCAAAAAAGTTTCAAAACAAAATCAGTTTCAGGACACTCCCTGTGACCATGGTTTAACCATGGTTAGCCCCGGCCCTGGTCGAAACCGAGGCCATGGTTAGACTCCCCATATGTAGGGCTACCCCCCTGTATATTTTCAGCCCCTAACTCTCATTCTAACCATAGTTAAATCGACCCCAAAGTGGGGTCGACAGTGTGAAAATCTGTGCGATGGGGCGACTTTGGGCCTCTGTGGGGCCCACATCCGGCCTCCCCTTGGGCCCCACAAGGGCCCAAATTTTTTTCCTCATAGTATGCTTCACGACCATGGTCTCGGATCCCCCAGGGGTAGAGCCAATCAGCGGCAAAATTGCCGCAAAGTTTGAAAAAAAAATCTGTTTTTGTGGAAATCGTCATTTTATGTGGTGTTTTTTTGGGGCGAATTTGGGCCTCTGTGGGGCCCACATACGACTTCCCCTTGGGCCCCACAAGGGTCCAAATTGTTCCCCACATATCAGGCTACCCATTGGTGGTCTCGGATTCCCGCGATTCCCCTGTTAACCATAGTTAAATTTATGTTAACTATGGTTAAAAAGTTGATGAAAATTTAGAATTTTTTGCAATTTCGGATATTTGAGGGGGCCCAAACCGGGTAGGAGGCCGGTCTAGCCCCTGCCATGGACCTTGGGCCCACTTTTGCTTCAGTCGGCCCCTTAACCATAGTTAAACTCACCCGTGGTTAACATTTAACCATGGTTAAGCGGTCCATGACCTAGCAAAAATTCTGGAAAAATCATCAAAAAATCATAAATATTACATGGAATCCAAAAATGTCTTCAATTGCATTTTTTACTGTGGTTAAGACACTTAATCAGAATCGACCCCATTTTGGACCCTTAACCACTGGTAAAAAAATCCTGACCCGGAAAAAATCTGGAAAAATGTTCAAAAAAATCCAAAATATTAGGAGAAACCCGAAAATGGTCTCTTTTGACCATTTAACCATGGTTAAGACCCTTAACCATGGTTACCTCCCCTCCTTAACCGCGGTTAAGCATCTTTGACCGCTGGGAAAAATCTGAAAAAATCCCAAAAAAATCAAAAAAATTCAAAAAGACCAAAATTACTGACTTTTGACCTTTTAACCATGGTTAGCACCCCTAACCACGGTTGATCACCTTTTTAACCTCGGTTAGCAACCCTAACCCTTGGTTAAAACACCCTGGGCCTACCGGGTTCATCCTTGGCCTACCGAGCCCAATCTCGGCCTACCGGGCCAAATACTAGCCTACCGGGCTTCACCCTCGGCCTACCGGGCCCAACCCTAGTCTATCGGACTTACCTTAGGCCTACCGGGCCCAATACCAAGCACTTGACCAACCCGGTTAACCACCCCTAGCCTCCCGGCTAGACCCTAAGCCACCCTTGGTGCACACACACACACACCCCTAGCCTTGGCACGGGCTCATGTGCCAGAACTACGCTCGGTCTGATCTCACCCCAATGTGAGTACGTAGGCAGCCCAACCCGGGTTCGACCCTAGTATAAGATTTTCTCTTTCTTAGATTAACATTATCTTAAATACTTAAGGCATTTGATTAAAACTGAGATTAATTTGGCTTAACCCTAGCAAGTAGGGAACCACTGAAAAGTGGAAGTGCCGGGGTGCCTAACCCCTTCCCCGGACTTAACCGAACCTCTTACTCTGACCTCGGACCGTAGACCAAGACCTTATCCAAATCCCGGGGATTTATCCCTTCCGAATGAATAGGTGGCGACTCTATTCTACCCCGTGAGATGCAAGCCAGGGTTCCCCCGAAACCCGCGCTCACAACACTAACTTAATTCATCTTGAAATATATAGATTACAGATGTGGCCCCTCAAAAGAAAAAAAGATGTCTAGGACTCTTTCAATTTTTAAATGAGGAGACAAAACGATGGATAGAGAGGGGAGATGCACTCTCTCAATTTATGGTTGGGGAGATAAATTTATGGGTGAGAGGGGAGATGAATGAGAAGAGAGTAAGAGCAAGAAAGGGGAGTTATTTAAGGCATGACTCATAAGTCCGAGAGGTCTTCTTGTGAAGTGAAAGAGGAAGTAATGACATAGAAAATGGGTGGGTCCTAACTCCCAAAAATAAGAGACAATAGAAAGTAGATGTGTTCGGTTACACATTAAAACCAATAAGACGTAGACAAAGGGGGAGGGGTTGAGCTTCAAGAGGAAAAGGGGCGGGTCTCATTAAATTAGGAGATTGTTAGGGATGAGTCATTAAATTGGGAGAATGCTAACAGTAAACCAAGAGGTATGGGTGGGTGGGGTCCATAGGTTAACATTTATTAGAGAATATCCACGTGTATACCAACTGCTATATAGTAGTGGTAGTATATATATATATATATATATATATATCTCGTTCTACTGATAAATGTACAAGGAGTAACCTAAAATTTATGTTGACAAAAATACTTAATTTTTTAATTTTATTTTTCTAAAAATAGAGGATAGATGGATCTTAATCACAGTTATATAGGGTTAGAAGGGGGACATATGGCAAGAAAATGAGAGCTATGACGGCCCTCCTCGCCTCACCGACGAGGTGATTATTTTCCTTTCCTTCTTAATTGGTTATGATGAAATGATAGAGGACTCCTAGCGTTTTACTCTTCTAAACCACTCGACCAAAAGGTGACAAATGGAGTCCGGCATCCATGTGGTGATGTGCCTAATATTATTAATTTTAGATTATCATGTTTAAGGTGGCGCATAATACTGCATGAAGTTGATAACAGCCAAAAACAAAAAAAAAAGTTCATAAAACCCCAAAGGGCCACACCAGTGGTTCCTGGGCCTTTCCCCAAGTGGGAGGTCCTAACTTCCATTTCCCACTCTCCCTTTGGGGCTAGTCCCGCACAGGTTTACCTGGAATTACCTGGTGTAGCGGGTTGTGGAATTACATGGTGTGGCAGGTTGTGGGCTCACGTCGCCCCTCAGGGATTAGTCCTGACCCAAAGGATTGGGGGACACACTGAATTCCCAAAAAAGAAAAAAAAAGTTCATAAAGTAGAAAATCAACGGCTTTAAGCTTAAAAGGTAGAACAATACCTAATATGGGCCTAGATGTTCAAAAACCAAATCTCCACTTTTACACAATACCTAATTCTCACTCTAATCCATTTTAACTTTTTTCATTTGTGCTTTTTTCGATTATTTTCAACTACTTTAATAAAGATTAGCCGACCTTGCTAATCAAGTTCCTTTGAGAGGTTAAAATTAGTGAGAGACTTATCAAAAAAAAAAAAGTTCCCTTGATAGGTGTTCCTTCTCTTGTGGGGGGTGGTCCTTAGAATTAAGTCCCATGGAGAAAGCTTTTTCTTAGTCTAAAAGTATATGTAGATAAATGATGCCTTAAAAAAAAATTGTATAAATACAACCAGTATTTTTAAAATCAAAACGGTTGAATTGATAAAATCCGAAATTGGTTGGTCAATCAGTACTTAAAATAATCAAAACTGAACCCTTTTCAAAATCGGTCTGAAAATTAGGAATGAAAATATAATCGGTTGATTCTACCAAAGAATCGGCGATATAACAGGTAAAAACTAGATAGAAAAAAATTAACAATAAAAAACATGTCAAACCATACTTAGTCGAATTAGGAATGACCGGTTTGAGGGCCGGTCCGGTTATACAAACTAGGAACATGCGAACCATGAGAGAGAGTTGACCATCTCAAGTCTTAGGAGTCTTAACTACGCTATAGGCAATACCTACATTTGTCATCTACACCTTTTGAGCTAACGCTGTAACACGTGGGTACTCGGTCAAAGATAAGACGTCTCTATGCCTTTTGGAGGTTGGCATGCCACCCTTGATTTAGGGCTTGAGACCAAACTTATGAAAAGTAAAAGATAGCTCGCACGTTTGGATTATGTTCTAAAAGAGCTGCGATTCTATTGATACTAAGGGCCCCGAACATGACCTAGTTACTGTCTTATATGGATTCTATTGATTCATTTCATTATCATAGAAGAATCCAATGAGACGCCTGTGTTGACAATTTCAGATACCAAGTTGTGGGCACTACTACCACTACAACTACAATTACTGTTGGTCAAAACTAAGAGGGCTTCGGATTTTCTATGGTGGATGCCTGAGGTAGACGCTCAGGCGTCCACACATCATTGGACATGTGGTGATAAAATGGGGAGAGATATCAAGTGGGGGGAAGTCAAAATCATGAGAAAAAAATGAAATGACTTCACTCCTATTTTATCACCACATGTCCAATGATGTGTGAATGCCCGAGCACCTACCTCAGGCATTAACAAGATAAAATCCGAAGCCAACCAAGAGAGAGAAAAAGTAGAAATCTAGCACATTCTAAGTCTAGAACATGTCTCTTCTTTCTCTAAAGCGTGCATTATGAAAAATGATTCTAACAATCTAATATGTATGACTTTTTCTACACCATTTGTATGTCTTTAATCCCATCTAGAAGCATGTGATAGAAGTTAGGATTAGAATCATACGATCAAGTTAGATTAAAACACAAGTAGGTGCGGGGGGAGCTTGGGGCAAGGGGGCAGCTCGCTCTGAACTTTCAGAAATAAAAAATCTATGTTATTTAATAGGATATAGCCAAGGGGTGCCAACTGGCTCTCTTGAATTTTTATTATATTTTATACTATATTATTTAATTATTTAACAGGGTTTTGTTTTGGAAGAAATAACTGCCCCTAAAAAAAAGGAAAACAATACCTATACGATATATACGAAATGAATGAAAAAGAAGACTCACAAACTTAGTTCTAAAAAAAAATCTTAAGCTACGACATGAACACCTATCCCTAGACCCAGAATTTTTCGTACTCACCTAATTATTTTACACAAATCTATCAACAATTATTAGTATTACAATTGATCATCGATTGCCCCCACAAAAAAATCCTAACTTCGCTTTTATTAGGTGGGATACATTGAATGGTGTATTATTATCAACATGCTCCTCATTGAAATGTGCAGTTTATTGATGTTTCTTTTCTAACTAACACTGTTGTTTTATATAGTCCAAAATATAATTAATGAAAGTAATAAGGAAACTAAAACAATAATGTACTTACGGAATTTAAAGAACAGCAAGAATAATGAAAAATAATGGAAAATCTGAGCCCTGTGTATCACAGTTTCCTTAAGACGAATTTACTCCCTCTCGGTACTCAAGGCTGATGAGTAATCGTCTCTCAAGATAGAACGGAATACAGTTAAAAAGAAGTAGTACTCCAATCTTCAAAACTCAGCGAACTTGACCGATGTTTGAACTTGAACATCAATGGTAAAGAGACAGAGAGTGAGAGAGAGAGAGATATTCAAAATTATATTTCAAAATTCGATTCTTTGAATGAAGGAATGGGAGTCTATTATATAGACTCCCTTGTGCCTGTTCGGAAGGGTGACAAAAACAGACTGAAAAACAGTTTTATTTTTGAAGGTTTGAAACACCAACGGACACTATTTGAAATTAACCGTTCAAACCCAAAACCTATATCCATACCCATATCTATCCGGGTCAAAAATACGGGTTGCACTCTGGGTTTCTTTGTCGGGTCATTTCTAATTCACCAACATATGGTAAATCGCTTATCGGGTCAATTGTCCAACAACCACTGACTAGATACACAAACCTGATTGATAATTAACATATTTTAAAATAGGGTTAGAGAATATTTAATTAGTAACTAACAAATCTTATCCTATAAGGAAACATTAATTAGTGAGCAACTAATCTTATTCCTAACTATTAGAAGATAAGTATTACTAACTAACTAAAATATAAGGCTCCACATTGAAATGACATGCTCTATTTAATAAATGACTTAGGATCTTCTCCAATTGGTATTGGTGAGAAGACCACCATCACCAATGGGAAGATGTCAAATCTCACCTTTTGCACGCTTCCCAAGTATGCACACACACACACCATGGGTTTGGCCCAGTGGTAGTGTATCTCCCATCTGGGGAGGGAAGACTCGTGTTCGAGTCCTTGGTGTGGCTGTTGACGCCCACCATGTGTTGAGTTCTAACCCTGCTGACCCTAACACCTGACATAGTTAGTTAACAAATTAGTCCTACCAAAAAAAAAAAAAAAAAAGTACGTACACACAAACCAATGCCTTGATTAGTGTGAAGGGAATGTGTTGCCTCTTTCCATTCGATGCTAACCTCGTCTCTAGTACCAACCGGAGAAAATCCTAAGTCTTAATAAACATGTCAAAATGATGCTCTTAGGTAATAAACCCTTTTAGGTGATGCGCCCTTTAAAGAGATCGAATCAAAGCCAATCGTGATTGAATTCAAGGAGAGTTCAATCGCTCGCACAGGTTAACACGTGCGCTCTTTAATTTCTATTAACTGTGGTTAAGATTCTCTAATCCTTATTGTTCAATAATCTAATATTAGCTTTTTTCAAAAAAAAGTATTAAAAAAATATTTAATTGTAGTTAAGAATTTTCAACTCTTTAGGTTAATATTTTTTCAAATATCTATGGTTAGATTAACCACGGTTAATCAGGGTTAAAAGGGACACATGTTAAGTTGTGGGAGCAATGACTCTCCTTAAATTCCTGATTGGCTGTGATTCGATCTCCCTTTGAAACACATTTGCAAACAAAACCATGAACCCAAGCCCCATCATACTGTGTACATCGATTATGAGATTCCATTGAATATATAAAGGCCTAGGAATGATATTATTTTATCAGAGCCAAGTGACACAATTCCTTTTCGTACGCAACCTTAATTCCTAAGAGCCTTCATCCAAAAAAAAAATATATAAAAATTCCTAAGAGCAGTTGATACGGCAGGTATCAGTGTCTAGGTACCTGCACTGTTGAATTACCGCCATTTGCACTAGGGCTGTCAACGGATCAGATTCGGACCGGATCTGCTTAGATCCGAATCCGATCCGATTAAGAATCCGACTGATCCGAATCCGATCCGAGATCCGTCGGATCATGAAGTAACCGATCCGAATCCGATCCGATCCGATCCGAGTAAGGTTATTTTTAAAAAAAAAATCTATTTTAATAATAAAAAATCTAATAATACCTTAATTAATACTAATTAATGTTAATTTTTTTAAAAATTAATATTTTATACATAGAAAATCTAAATAATATATTTAAAATAATTAAAAATTATTATTATTATCGGATCGGATCATCCTATATCCAAATCCGATCCAATTATAATCGGATTCCACCGATCCGATCCGAATCCGATCCGACGGATCACATATAGGGTCCAAAGTCCGGCTAATCGGATCGGATTCGGATCGGATCCGGATCATGATCCGGTCCATTGACAGCCCTAATTTGCACCTTAAGTTACCGTAGTCCAGCATTATTTGGGCGAAAGTAGTATAAAATATATATATACTAACGGGTTGCACGTGAGATGCAGGTGAGAGCGAGGAGAAAGAGTTAACTAGAGGTTAATAGGAGTTAAAAGGGACATGTGTTAACCCGCAGGTGTAATTGAATTCTTCCCGAGTTCAATCACGATTGACTGTGATTCTATTCTTTAAATAAATAGATGAGGGTAGTTTGGGAATTAAAGTAAAGCATTAAATTAAAGTTTTATTTTATATAAGGGTAGTTTAAGAATTTTGGAAAATTCAAGCTGTGCCTCCTCTCCCATTATAATAGTAAAGATATATATAGAGCAATAGTTTGCTCCACTGGCAAGGAGTAAACTATTGCTCCTCACTCTCACATAGCTGATCCTTGAACTCCTACTAACTCTGGTTAGTTTTTTTTTTAACCCATTAATTAATTTTATTTTTAAAAAAACCACGGAGAGATGGGTGAACCCTAAGGGTGGATGAATCTTAACCACAGTTAAATGGGGAGCCGAGACGCCCCCCTCGCGTCACCTACCGAGGAGTTGATTATTTTCCATATATATATATATTTGGGTAACAGAGGTGTCCCAACCCTTAAAGCTAGGACTAGTCCCTCTACACCGACACACTCGAAATTTTCTTACAGGCACTAAGGTTCCACTTGAAATTTTCTTACAGGCACCAAGGTAAGCCGGAGAGTGGGAATTGAACACCGGAACGCTAGCCAACTGCACCAGCCCACTGTTTAACAAACTCATTCCCATCTACTGAGTCAAGTTGGGGTGGCCAGGTTCCAAACATTAATCTAAACTCACTTGTTTCATTAGTTAACTCGGCCGGGTCGAAATCGAGAATCAAAAGCCTGATTCTCCTGGTCAAATTGAGTTAATTAAACATTGGAATCAGGTGACATAAACCCTCTTGATAAATACTTTGTTGCATTATCTGCTCATATTTTATTAACATGCTAATGAGGGGATCAAGGTTTAGTTTAGACTGAAACTAATTTTTTTTTTCTTTTTTTCTAACCTAGGACCAATCAAAAACTTCATTTTATGTAATTTAAAACCCAAATGCATAAAAGTATGGGTGGTTGCATCCATGAGGAACCCGAAAGGGCTCTCCAGGTTCCATACATTGTGCGACACTTGGCATAAAAAATGGGGAGAAGTCATTCCATTTTCTCCCTATAATTTTGACTTCTCCCCATTTGATATCCTGCACCCTTATTCTCACACACTTATCGTCACATGCCTTATTACAAGTGGAGAAGTCAAAATCATGAGGTCCATGATTTTGACTTCTCCACCACTTGTCACCTATTCTATGGAACCCGAGACAAGCCTTCCTGGACAATCCAAGGCCCCTTGGGGGATTGTATGTTGATCTCGTTAGACCAAGCAACAAATAAAGGAAGGCACAGGATTCTCTCGAGTTGAACTCGAGAGAATCTCTCGAGTTCAATCCCCTAGAGGTCGCCACGTGTTTCTTTTGATACCCCTTAACCATGGGTAAGGTTCACCCACCCCTAGGGTTCACCCACCCATCCTTAGTTTTTTTTTTATATATATTAATTATTATTTTTTAAATTAAAAAAACTGTTTTTAAAGTTGTTTTGAAAATAAAAAAAGTTTTTAATTTTAAAAAAAGAATTAATATTTAAAAAAAAAAATCAAAGATGGATAGATGAACCCTAGGGGTGGGTGAACTTTACCCATGGTTAAGGGGTGTCAAAGGAGACACGTGGCAACCTCTAGGGGATTGAACTCGAAAGATTCTCTCTAATTCAACTCGAGAGGATCCTGAGCCATAAAAGAAAAGAGGAGAGAGAGAGAGAGTCAAGGATTTTGCTTAGGTCTACAGTCCAATGTAAGCGCCATAAAAGCTTAACCTGGGTTTTTCACGCCTCTCCTTAGTCCTTTCCATTTCCAAATATTCTATTTCACCCCTCACTTTATATAACTATTATAATAAGCATAGAAAATAGGAGAAGGCTAGCCGACCCACCAATAAAGTCTTTGTATTTTCTAAAAAAAAGGGCGAGTCTGATTGGCGGCAGTCAACCTACCAATCCAATCGTACTAGTGCATTAACCAGTAATGGACACGTTGACATGTGATGTTATTTTGGTAATTTAAATAAGGTTGCAGAATTTGAAAACACACTCGTCTCTGACTCTCCAAACTATAAATAATTCCATATAGTCTCTCAAAACCTCCAAAAACAAATACAAAAACCCTTCTCTTCTCTCTCATCCTTCTCTCAAAAACTACTACAGAACCTGTAATTTCCCATCTGGGTTTCTGAAATCGTCCAACAAAAATCCTTTCTTTTCTCTCTCATCCTTCTCTCAAAAAAAATCTACAGAACCTGTAATTTCCCATCTGGGTTTCTTGTTTCACCATTCTTTGATCAATCAATCTACTTCCATATATAGCTCTTTCTCTGACTTTCCATATCTGGGTATCTCTCTCTCTCTGTGTTCTTTATCTGGGTTATTCTCTCTCTCTCTCTCTTTTTTTTTTTTTCAGTTTTTGTGTTCTCTCTCTCTCTCTCTCGTTTTCCAAGCTTATGGGCATATGGGGTTCAAGTTTTTAACCCTCCAAAGGCTCCCATGGTGCTTCCACTTGATGGGCAAGGGCAAGCACGTCCCGTGCGCGAGATTCCAGCCCGCACCACCGGTCAGGACCATCAAGATAATCAAATCAGATGGGCTCGTGAAGATCTATCGTCGTCCCATCAATGTTTCAGAGCTCATGCTCGAGTACCCCAAGCACCTTGTCTGTCACTCTGATTCATTCTTCATAGGCCAGAAGATCCCAGCTCTCTCCGAGGACGACCAGCTTCAGCTCGGCCACAAGTACTTTCTTCTCCCTAAACATTTCTTTCAAACTGTTCTATCTTTCGCCACCATAGCCTCATTCGCTTCCTCTCAATCTCAATCTCAATCTCAATCTCGATCTCAGTCTTCTTCACTGTCGATCAACTCGAAGAACGCGTTTTTAAAGAAGGCTGCGAGGTGTCAACCGTTCGATATACAGAAAACTCCATCTGGGTCTCTCCAGATTCGCGTTTCAGATGATTTTATATCGAAACTGATGGAAGAAGGGAGGATTAAAGAGGATCATGAAGAGGAGGATTCAAGCAAACCTGTAAGGGGAGTTTGTACTACGCCTGAGTTGCAGAAGGATTACACGCAGCTTGTTGGGACTCGGCAATGGAAACCGAAACTGGAGACGATAAGGGAGTCTCAGAAGAGGAAACTTGGTTCGTTTGGGATGAAGAGAAGGAAGAAATCTCAATCAGAAGGGACCCAAAAGACTCAAAGATCAGAAAAAGTAGTCCATGGAACTTCTACAAAACCTCCTTCAAAAACAAAGATCAAGATTAAAGGAAGAAAAGGGTTGGAAAAATTTCGAGATTCTTCTTCAAGGCCTTCTTATTAGAATCTGATGTAATTTGTAAAACTGGTTTTAGTTACAGATCATAGAGAACCCATTCAAACTCTCTCTCTCTCTCTCTCTCTCATTTTTAATCACATCGATTTTAGACCATGAGGATGGTGTTGGAGTTTGGACGCAACCCAAACTAGCGCCATCTCGTAGCTGAAAGGTCATCCGTCAGATCAATTAATAATCTCAATGGTTGAAGTAAGAGTAATGGATGGTTAAATCACAATCACATTACGTTGAATTGGACCCACACGAATTGACCTTGGTCAAACAGGGTCAGGATTCTCTCAAGCTTGAACCCCTAGAGGTCGCCACGTGTCTCTTTTTTACCCCTTAACCATGGGTAAGGTTCACCCACCCCTAGGGTTCACTCACCCATCTTTGGTTTTTTTTTTTCATATATTAATTATTATTTTTAAAATTAGAAAAACTGTTTTTAGAGTTTTTTAATATTAAAAACAGTTTTTTAATTTAAAAAATAATAATTAATATAAAAAAAGCAAGGATGGGTGAGTGAACCCATGGGGTGGGTGAACCTTACCCATGGTTAAGGGGTTGTCAAAGGAGACACGTGGTGACCTCTAGGGGTTCAAACTTGAGAGATTCTCTCAAGTTGAACTTGAGAGAATCTTGGGCCGGTCAGGTCAAATATGGTACCTTTTTAAGCGAACAGATAATATATATTTTTCTAACAAAAAAAAAAAAGAAGATAATATAATATAATATTTTATGTCAGGTTCTTGTGGATCACCGGAAAATTCTTCTTTCTGCATGAAATCTTTCTTATTTTTAAATTATAAAAAGAGAACAAAATAGCGGTCAAAAGACTCAAAACAAATCTCATTTTCCATGTGGGTGGATGCCACATTGAAGGGACCAGAAGATCATCCATCCATGTGGGTGGATGCCACATTTAAGAGACTAGAAGTATATGGGGGGCCGGGGGGAATAAATTTTGGCAACAATGAGTTTAATATTTTTTTCAAAATTCATTTATGTGGTTGAGGGACGTCTGAGGCCCAACGGGTGATGAGTCTGCAAGAACTCTAATCTCCAAAACTAATTAAATGTAGGTAAAGATGCCGGAAACAAAAATAAATAAAAATCATTTGCCTAAGTTAAGAGTGGATTATTAGTTATGTTAGTACACATGGTATGTCTCTTTATTAAGTATGATTAATGAAATGCTGATACATTAAAAAAAATTATACACTTTAAATGTTGCATTAACTTTTATTGTTTAAAATAAATATTTGATTGATGTGTTAGCCTCCGATCCCAATGACCCCTTGTTAGCTCTCGGCTACAAAGATCATTGTTACCAACTTTCACTTAAAACCTAGGAAGCACGAATAATTCAAATAGGTAATCGTACCCATATCGGATACCGATATGCCTTCGATACGGCAAGATACATACGCGATACGACTCAAATGTATCTTGTTAATTTAAAACAAAGTTTTTATTACGGATACGATCGGGACACGGCTCCGATACGCTGGGATACGGCCATGAATAATTTTTTTTTTTTTTTGAGACCTAGGGGTGTGACCTTATGTCTTTTGTTTTTGTATGGACATGATCTTCTTTATATTTTGCTTAGTGAATGCTAGGATGACTTTCTTTTTTGCTTAGTGGATGATGAGATGACCCTATTTATTTTGCTTTTGCATGGACATGGTCTTTTTTTTTTATACATAAACAGAACTGAACCAATAGTTATTTTATAATTATAATACAAAATATATTATTATTTTTTTTTTAAAATTACAGACGTATCCTGGATGTACCCGTATCATATTTTTTTAGGTTTTGTCGTATTGCCGTATCCGTATCGTATCATACCCGTATCCCACATCCGTATATGTGCTTTCTAGCTTAAAACTGAGGGACTGTTGGCATCATTTTTGGTGATTTTTTTATTCTAAAAATAGATTAATTTGAATTCTCTAAAACGATTTTATGATGAGAATTTGTTTAGACAGAGACAGAAAGAATCTATCCCAAATCCCAAAGTTCACATGTCATCATCCAAAAATGAAAAAAAAAATAGAAAAAAAATATTTAGATTGAAAATAAAACTAAAAATTAAAAGAAAAATAATTACATTGGTTTCGTTTTTCTTCTAATGGCCACAAAATGTAGGAAAAAATTATACCCATAATAAAAAAAAAAAGAACTTTAATGCAAGTTTGAATAAAAGAGATAGATTAGAGAAAAGAAAAGGCTCCAAAATAATTAATAAGAAAAATCCTTTAAGTAAGAACTGATGTGGATAAAAAAAACACTTATTAATTTCATGAATTTGCTAATAGAGTATAGAATAAAAAAAATCGCCCAAGTTTATGTCATTCATTTTTTAAGGGTTTTCTTCAAAAACATTCTCAAACATCTCTCTCTCAAATTCAATTTCTCTTTCTGCTCCAGAATGGTTTCAAATTTGACATATTTATGGAAAAAAATACATCATACATTAGTTTTATTTCACATTAATATATACTCTTCATGGTTCAAAGTAGATCTATTTCAATCGTTTTAACTAATTGTTTTCTTCTTTGATATATATGCTTCAACTTCATATCGACATTCGAACGAGAAATTGATATGGTTGGATGCAAGATTGTAAAAGCGACCAGAAGACTTGAGGGGACAGACCTCATGGATGCCTAAGGTGGTAGCTTTACCACCCCAGGTGTCGCTTGATGAACTCCTCAAAAAAGAAATTCCTCCCAAGATGAGATTTGTAAATACTGTATTTCTCTAAATCAAGGGTCATGCAATCCATATAAATTGTGAAATATCTATTGTCAAGATACACTTTGGTAGAACCATAATTTGAGACAGTTTTATGAACAATAAAAAAGATTTCAAGTGGTAGAAATAACAAAAGAACAAAAAAAAGTAGTTTACAGTGACTATTGAATGAGAAGGGAGAGAGGGACTCTGGGAGAAAAAATAACAATCTACAATGATTGTCGAAATAAATTTTTTTTTGAATATGAGATATCATTTAGAAAATTAAGAGAACAGAGGAAAATAGCCCCTATGGGGGCCTAGAACCCCTCTAAAAGATAAGGCGCCTACATTTGTTGGCAGATAAATGATGATCATTAAAGCACCCCCGAGAACTCAATTCTAAAGACTTGGCAGCAAGGTTGTTCGCAAATCCATTCTAACGACGAGGAATATGAACTACACAACTTCGATATATACGCAATAAATTGACTTGGATGTCCATCACGATAGGGTCAATTTTAGCTGACAATGAGCAAGAAGCGAACACTACCTGATCCACTAAGGTGCTCGAATCTGAGAGAAAGCGAACCGAGGTCCAGTTTTGAGTCAAAGCAAAATATGTGGCGGATCGAAGGGCAATAGCTTCTGCCAAGATCGGGGAACCCCCCAAAAGACCCTGGATATGATTGTCTAAAGAAATGGGAGAGAAAAATTGTGAAAGAAAAAATAACAGGACTCTATAGTAACGACTGAACAAGGGAGAGAGAGAGTGAGAGGGAAATGTCGTATCTCTTATTCTCATGCTCTGTTTTTCCCCCTTTTCTTCGCTTAAGCACATTAAGCACTCACGTTGCTAAGACATAACCAAAACATGCACAATAACATAACAAAAGACTAAACTACCCTTGTTAATTCTATTAAAGACATGAAAGAAAGTTCAGGTCTCTATAGGGACTCCAACTGTGGTTAAGATTCACCGACACCTAGGGTTCACCCACTTCGTCTTGGTTTTTAGAAAAAATATTAATTTCTTTTAAACCTTATTTAAAATTCACCAATTAATCTTAGGGTTAATTTTTTTTTTTTTTCTAAAAATCAAAGATAAGTGGGTGAACCATAGGGATGGGTGAATCTTGATCACAGTTTGAGTAGTGTTAAAAGGGATACATGGCGAGCTTAGTAGCTTAACCCGACTCCTTGCTCTCTTGGAAATATGCTTCGAAAGAAGAACGTCTCGCCAAGGCCCCGTCCACCCCCTTTCTTTGCTATACCCAAAATGTCTCTAAAGCCTTTTGGTTCTTAAAAATATCCCAACATCATATTTCAATAAGTAACATGTCTCTCACAATTTTTTTTTTAATCCAAAATGTCCCTCAAAATTTCTATGCCCAAATTTTTTTTTTTAAAAAATTTCTTTCAAAATGCCCTGATCACTGGGGTCTCTCTTCCCAGTCTCTCTCCCCTTTCTTTCACGTGCATCGCACGTGCTTACCACTAGTATACAATAATAATGTCACATTTATAAATTTTTTAATAATGACCATTGGCGGCCAGTCGCTTGAGCCTAGTAGAAAGCCTGATCGCCTAGGTGACCACATGAGATGATGCCTTTAACAACCATGGTTCTAAGCTTGGATTTTGATCACGCCTCATTGAAAAGGCTAGAACTAACATCACAATTATGGAAATCCGCCCCTCCAATGAGGGCACCTGTCCCTCTTAAACTTGCATATTTGAGAATTTTTTTCCCTTCTCCAAGGCTTACAAGACGGGTAGTACCGAATTTTTGAAAGCCGTCTAACTTAAGGGTCAAGTTAGGGCCTTACCCTGCCTAGCTTGGTCGTCCACATGTTCTACTAAACTATAATATATATGTATAATATTGTATATTATAAATATATATATATATATATAGTACCATTTTAATATTACGCCTTATGTTAGTAACTATTAGTATTGTGTCAAAATGCCTTTATGTTAGTAAAGTGTTAAAATTAGATATGTATTAGTAATGTCTTATGTCGTTTCAAAATGTCATATGTTATCCTTATATCAAAATTAGAACAATGTCTTATGTTAACACTTTAATAAAATCGGCACTATACATATAATTAAGATCTATATATGCCTTATGTTAGTACTACATTAAAATTAAATATATGAAAATAAAAAATATATAGCTAATACATATAACAAATTATTTAGTATAATATATAATATTTAGTATAGTATATAAAATCTCATTATAAAATAATGGGAAATGCTTAACTTACTGTCGCATTAGACTATGCAGTCTTCATTGGTCTATGCCTCCTTTTTTTTTATCACACATCAACTATAGTTAAGATTCCCTCACTCGTAGGGTTAAGCAATCTAACCTTGGTTTTTAAAAAGAACAAAAAAAAAATATTAACTTTAGTTTTCTTAAGTTTAACCATAGTTAGAGGAGTGTTAAAAGGGACATGTGGCCATGGCATTAGACTACAATCGAATGCATGGTGTGCTAATCACTGTCCTAAAAGAATAGTAAACACATTATAGTACTCTTTGTTAACTTAAGAAAAAATTCTACTTCGCCATTAGTAAAAAAGTAAAAATAATAACTCCGATTTACTGCTCTTTGCATTGCATTGCCAATTACATGACTGGATAAATGAGGGTTGGTTTCAAGTTGGTATTTGGTGGTGGTGGTGTATAAAATTTCAAAAAATATGAGTAATATAAAAATCATTGGGAGAGGAGCTTAGTGATGCCGAACCATGGCTAATTGCTAGAGGTTAGAAATGAGTTGTTTGGATCCTTTATATGTACAAGAGGGAAGGTGATCCCAGCTTCACAGAGTTTCCACGAAAGGAGAGCAAAGGAGTTGCCTTCTGTGCTCATATTTCTTGTAGAATAAAGCTTCTAGGACCCTATTAACCAAGAGCTTAGGGCACAAAATAATTTAGGATTTTGTAATTTCAACCCAGTGCCCTAAAATAGGGTATATATTCTAATTTCTAAGACAAGGTCTCAGTTACCCCTAGGAACATTCGTCCCAAAAGCGTTTATAACTGTCCATGTGAACATACTTGATTGGGTTTATGGAGAATGATTAGGTGGGTACAAAACATTCTGGATTAGGGGGGCATGAGGGGGTTCCAACCTCTCATCCATGCTAGGGTTACGCTCCAAGTTCATGGGTCATCTCGTCCATACTTTTCATTCATATATATCCTATAGTTATTATTTTCCATTGTTTATGTTATCTCATATTTATAGTCTTGTTAAGACTTGTATTAGAATTAATGCAAAACTCTAGTGAGAAGAGAGAAACAAAGTTTTCTTGTGGAAAATGAAGAAGATTGTTGGTGTCATTTTTAGGTTTATTCTCTTGGTTTCTAAAATAATGAATGATGTGAATTTATATAGAAGTAGCCCATATTTGGTGAACTCTAAATGGTTAAATTGTTGTGTTGCTTGTTCTTGGATTTATTTTTTATTGAGCAGTGATAGGCGTACCACAGGTGGTGGGTATTTAAAAGGGGGGCATGGACCAATGAGGTCATGCCTTAGCTTTGCAAATCCATTTCCCATAACTATTTTCCTTTTTTATTTCGTCTTTTTGCATCCCATTAAAGGCATATTTCTCAACAGATAGGACACGTGCGTGTTGTTTCGGCAATTGGAGTAGACACTAACAACCTCTGAAAAGGAATTATTGATTAGGAAGGCTGAGAAAGCAAATCAAGTTGCAGTAGTGTCACCATTTGAAAATGCATTACAGATAGTCAAACATGCATGTAAGTGCATGCTATGGAGAAAGATCAGCTCGAAGCTGCGATGGTGTAAATTGGCGAACTAGAGATTCTGGCAGAACAGGATGTAAGCAAGACTGAGCTGGCCGAGAGTGGTAAAGCTGCCATTGAGGATCAGCTAAGGAAGGGAAGCTTTAGCCAAATCAGTCATTGGGTAAGGCTCTCAATATGAAATTCTAGTTCTCGAAGAACTATCCACTTGTTCTGTAGTGTTTACATTGCACATATACAAGGTGAATTGTTCACCATATTCTTTATATTAACATGACATAATTGAATTATCCAGGAAATAGAATGCTAAACATTCATATTTTCTATTTGACGAGAATTAATGCTATGCTTGGTTGCTGAGAAAATAGGTGAAAATATGGAAAAGAAAAGAAAATTTCAGATTTCTAATACAATTCTTAGTTGTGTTTTCTCTAATATATATATATATATATATATATATATATATATGTTTTCACTTATTTTCTTGACAACCAAACATAGGGTAAGGGTGAGTGGCTGTTTATTATGCATCTAATTTATTAATCAATGGATGATACTCTGGGCTTAGTAACCGAAACCATGCAATACCCTTGCGTCCATGCTATATTTAAAATAGACAATTCTCGTGCTCTTGTTCCTATAGTCATCAAGTCGGAATTCAAGAATTATTTGTTTAGGATTTTTTTTTGAAAAAATGACAAAATCTAAAAAAATTCAAAAATATGTAGAAAAAAATGTTGGGTAGGATATGAAAAGAATATAAAATAAGATTACTAATAATGAAAAATAAAAAACATATATATTTCATATATTAGACACTTATTCAAGACTTCTTCAAAAAATGCTGAATAATTTATTTTAAATTTGTAAAAGTTGTGATTTTTTTTATACACGTCATTGATTTGTTTCCCCAAAAAATGCGAATACTTCATAAATTAATCATCTTTAAATAAAAATTGTATATTATTCGAGATTTTTTGAAAAAATTAGAGAACTTTTTTACCATGCTCACTCCCGCTCTTGTTCTCACTTTTACTCCATGCTAGCTCATGGATACACTTAATTTGGTTGACTGGTAGGAGAACTAGTTGCGTAGAAACATCTTCCGTTGCAATTACCTTTAGCAACTCTATCCTTGCAATTGTGATGGTAGCTATTCCCATCTCTAATAGTTTTACTGACTGATATCCTATTTTTAGCGACAATTTATTTCTGCTGCTAAAAATCATTTTTCTTGTTGTGCAAGTTGAATGCAAACCAAGAAGAAAAAGAACTCTACTGCTACTGCTACAAACAAATCTCTCTTTCTTTCTCCTCCAAATTTGTCCTAATTGATTTAATTATTGTAATTGTAAAATGCAAGACTCTTCCCTGTCTCATCCTAAGTAACCAGATCGCAAAGTGGGAGCGTGAGAGCATTAAATTTCAATTTATGATAGAGTCGAGAGCGCCTTCGGAATGACGATATATATACATACATATATGTGTGTACTTGATGATTCCTGAAAATTACTTGTAAATGCAAATATATTATTTTCACTTTTTAAAGTTTTAAAATGAATTGATAAAATCAATCATCATCTAAATTTATAGTCACAGTAAACATGATAACTATTGATATATTAAATGTATCATTTCAAATTCAATTATGAGATCATTAATAATTAACAAGCCTTATAAGAATCTTGTACCCTACAAAGGAAAATGACAAATACACCCTACTAAACATGAAAAGTGGGAATAAAAATGAAATTCTATACAACCACGCTCTCTACAAACTATAAACCATGCTCTACAAAAATTAAAATTGGACTCCCGAGTTGAAAGCAAGGTTTAAGAGCAGGAACGAATAGCAGGTTGGGAGGTTTTGATTACTAAGAACTCCCATCTTTAGCACCCCTTTTCATCTCTAAATACTTTTTGGTCTCCAGTGGAGGATCTCACAATTCCACATCTCCACAAGATGCTCAAACATCAGCCATATTTTTTAATGGGGTAAAAAGGTTCAACACATATTCACATACACATTCAAATGGACAAACATCAATCATTTGAAGCAAATTCAAACCCAAATAAAATTAGAGAAATAGTTAACGTACCTAGGAAATTGATTTTAAAATCCAAGGTTAAATTCATTGGTTCATGCCCCTCTCTTAAATACCCACTAACTAAGATGAGTATTTAAGAGAGGGACTTTAAAATCCATTTCCAGGTATGCTAATCAGTGCTCATAAAATTATAGTTAATCTCCATCCAGTTGCATTGATAGGCCAAACAAATCCCATTGTGATTTGGACGGCTACGATCAATCAATTGTGTTTACCAAGAATGACCTTGGCATGACTGCGGCTCCAAGAAATCCATTCCAAAACTGTACGGTTGGAAATGGGACGTACGATCAGAATCAGATAAGTTTCCTTTCCCCATCCTTTTCCCGTGCTTCACATTAGCTGTTCATTCAAATGTCAATACTACCCTTGATAGATTACATAATGACTAAGGTACCCAAAATTACCCGCGAAAATGTTCTTGACCTGACACATGGCACTGAAACACTACGATAACTAACTCGTCTTCTGGTTTTCTCTATTTCTGTTTTCATTTCCTCTCTCTCTCTCTCTCACAGCTTGGCTAGGGTTTCCAGCTTCTCAAGCCTCAAACAATGGCATTAGAGGATTTCAGAATGGGTTGTAGAGATCGGAGCGGTCAGGTGTCAGGCTTATCAACTGAGCAAGGTTTCAACAGGATCGAATCCTTGCAAGGTGATTCCCTAACCCTAATTTCTCTGTCTCATTTCACCATTTCCCTTAGTTCTTCCCTTATTCATGTAAATGCCTTTGATTTTTTCAATTTTGTATTTGTTAAACACTTGGTTGTAACTGAATTTTCTTTATCTCTTTGATTCTTGGTTTTCTATGAAATCGATTGCTTAGTGATCAGAATCTTTTGTGTTTTGGGGCATTAAGTTCTTAGTTTTCTATGTTTTTGTTGCTACATTGAAAACAAAATTAGCACTGATTTTAAAATTTTGTTTACTCATTTTCCCGAGTTTTAATTGCTCAAACTGTGGGATTTGGGGCTATGCTTAGGGATTATAGAGAAACCCGTTATGTCGGTGGAGCTTGCAATGAAAAGGGAGCTAATGTACCGAAGGAAGATGGAGATGTTGCAATTGGAGCGCCGCCGTGACTCTAACAAAGCTCCTATGCCTTCTCAGGTGAAGGTTAACTGCCACTTACATACATGACACAGCTTGTAATTTTTCATATGACTGTGTAACCTACTTTTGGTTGCTATGGCTTTTGTATGCTTATTAATTAATTTGATGGGAATCATCTGAAAGCTGAAAAGTAACAAATATATTTGGTAATGTAGTCCAAGTAACAAAAAACGCAGTTTTTTTGAAAAAAACGCGTTTAATTCGCGCATTTTTCAACTGCCGAATTGTTCTGCGTTTAATTCGCGAATTTTAAAAAAACGCCGTTTTTCCGTTTTATTCCCGTTTTTTTCGTTTTATTCGCGTTTTTTACGAATAATTCCCGAATTATTCAAAAATTTTAATTTTTTTAATATATTTTAATCAAATTGTTCCGTATATGTTTATAATTATTAATTTACACTTTATTTTATTTCCGAATTTTTCTGAATTTTCCGAACTTGATTCCTGCCGAATTATTCCCGAACCCCGACTTTGTCACTATGAATGTAGTTGCTTTCCGTGTTGACTGAAAGTGAAAACCAATGATTTCTTAATGTTGGTCATTTTCTCTAACTGGGGATTGGTAATATTCACTTGAAATTGCTTCTTAGGGAACATTCAGTTCATATGCTTGTTTGACAAAGTAAGTTTGTCTCAAATGGGTTGGTTTAGATAATAGTTCTATACACTAATCAACAATAAAGTCTGTACACGAACTCCTAGCTTCTGGTGCAAAGCTGTATGTGAGTTGTGGGATGGTTGTTGTACTTATTGGCTAGGAGGTGGCTTGAGGGGGCGAGTGCAGGTTTTGAACTTGATAATCATGTTAGATCCTTAGATTGCTTCGCTATGTGGTTTTTTTATCAGCTAAAAGGGCATTGAAACAGCTGGCTCACTAACTCAGTCAAGGGCGAATGTCGGACTTCCTTCACAGTCTGAATTCTGAAAGCCATAGAATGTGGTCGTCAACAGCAAGTGACAGAGTTTTCTTGGTTTCTGGTTGCATTTATGCTTTCAACAAAACCCAAATTTGATTGTTCTAACCTTTGGGCTTCTGGACAGTATGTGCAATTCATGTGGATGCTTATCTATACACAGCTCTGGCACTGCATCTTTTCTTATGTAAATATGCATAATCTTTACCGTGTATCTAGACTTTTGACTTTTTGAGAATAATTAGCAAACATCCATCACCTAATCATAATATATAGTGGAGCAGCATCATGATTTATGTGGTTATACCATACTTTACCTGGATTTTATATTGTCGACGAAAACTGTGCTTGTGATACAAGTGTGGGCTCGTGTACTATAAATTTGATAGTAGTTAATGGAATAAAAAAACGAACAATTTGATCCCCAATTTCATTAGCATGCAGATTTTGCAAAATGTTTAAATGAAGTATGCTTATTTATATGCTGAGAACAGAAACTGTTCATGTATTTAATGTACTTTCCGAAATCAAGATTTGGTGTGGATCAGTTTCATATCACTATATGTTTATAAACCTTTCTCTCTACAATCTGACACCATTAATACAGATAAAAATTATAGAGATAAACTGATATATGGAGTTCGAGTCACTCTTTGAGTTTCCAGTTGTGGAACGTTGCTACACAATTTCCAAAGTTTATATTTGTTTGCTTTTTGATGGATCTGATGGTCTGGTAATGTGTATAAAGAAAGTGCTTTAAGTAATGTCATAATGGAGAGATTATATTATGTAACAATGAGTACTAAATGGGTTTATTCTTCTTCTACTATTAGGATTTTGTTTTTCCCTAATTAAGTTGCCATTGAGCATGCATTGCTCTTCTGCTCTTTCATTTTCTGAGAATCTGAATTACCATATGTATCAAAAAGAAGAAAAAAAATCTGAACTACCATATTACCTTATTTCAGGGGCTACTTCTAAGTCCAAGTCTAGGGGGAATAAAGAGAAAAGCACCAGCTAGCAACCTACAATGCTTGCCACCGTCACAGCCAGTACTGCCTTACAGTCACCAACGCCATCAAAATAAGTCTGTCAATATAACCTGTAAGGTCTGCCAGGTGGCCTGCTCCAGTGGCTTTAATCTCAAGCAGCACCGTGAAGGTCAAAAACACAAGGCCAAACTAAAGGAGTTGGAGGAAAGTCAGAAAAATGGAGGAGAGAAAGTAAGCAAGCCAGAGTGGTGCGAATTGTGTAGGATTCCATGCATGAATGCATTATCATTGGAGCAGCATCTTACCGGCAAAAAGCATGCTGCTCGCCTCCAAGCCATTCAGGATGCAGAGAGAGCCATAGAGGAAGAAGCTGCAGCTACGAAGGTCAAATGGGAAGAGATGGAGAGGAGATGGTATTGTGAATAAACAAAGGGGTGGGAACATACTGTCGAGAGGAGCAGTGGTTAAATATTGATGGAAAGCCACTGTAACTGCAAGTACAATTCTCTTTGCCTTTCATATCTTCTTTTTCTTTCCTTTTGATTTGGGTGTTTTCTCTAGGTCCCGTATAAATACACTTGAACATGAGATCAAGGAGATCTTGGATAAGCTCTTGGAAACTGGAAAGGCCCAGGAGCAACTTCTCCATGGTGTAAATCAGTTGAAAACCACTCAAGAAGAACTGCTTAGCATGAAAGTGAAACTTAGTGCTGCTGAGTAATCAAAGCTTTCTGCCATGACACAAGCAGAACTAGTGGAAACTGTTGCCCACCTGGAGAAGGATAAAACTGATGAGCTGCTGAAGCACATATCGGAGCTCAACAGGACTATTATTATCTCAAAGATGCCTGCAAATTAAGCAGAGAAAGAGAAGTCTACAATCTTATCTGAGAGAGGCTGAGATATAGATGGCAACAGCAGCAGTAGTTCAAACACAAGGATAATTAGATGAGATGAGGAAACAATCGGACATGATGCTTGTTTTGGGAATCAGCTCTTGGGCAAGTCCAATTCATTGGTTCGTTACAGTTGGAACTTGAGCTGGTGCAAGTCGTAATTTATCACAAAACTTGCTTCCTATGCCGATAACAAATTAAAATCTGATGGAAAGAACCAACTTTATGGTGAATTAATGGACAGGAGCAGCAGCAGTTACATTAGAACTTAAAAATGCAAAAGATGGGGTTGTCCTTCTGAATAGTGGGTTGAGATGCTTACAAATGAGATACAGAAGGCAAGAAACGGGATGGATGAGATCAAAGGAAGAGAGCATCAAGCACATGTCCAAATAGTGACGCTGAAATCCAAGCTTCATAAAGGGAGGTCAAAGATTGCAGGCGCAGTGGCTTCTGAAGCAATCGCTAAGAGTGTTAAATGAGGACATCTTTCTGCTAAGCAGCTACCAGTAGAAGTAGAGGAAGCCAAGGAGACTCAAATACTGAAATGAGAAGCAGAGAAGGCAGGAGAAGAAACTGGAAACTCTTGACTTTGTCAATCCCCAATCCGCTGACTGTTCTTGAGATTTATAACCACCCTAATTGGAGTTGAAAACATAAGCAGGAGAAGAGAGAGATGACACCAATGCTCTGATTAAAATTTCAAGGAAGGGATGTGAGTTTGATTAGGAAGGCTGGAAAAACAGAGAAAATTGAAAATCAAGTTGCAGCGTCACCACCTGAAGATGCTTTATAGTTGATCGCATCTGAAATTAGGTATGAATTGCATACTATGAAGAAAGATCTGGTAGCTGCAATTGTGGAAAATAAGGAGCTCATGATCGTGGCAGAGCTGGCTGTAAGAAGGGCTTAGCTGCCTAGAGAGCCAAATCAGCCATTGGGAAGCAGCTAAGGAAGTGGCAAGAGCATGTAGAGAAGGGCAGCTTTAGTCGCACTTCTGAGTAATCGGCTCCTGGAGGGTAAGGTTGCCAACACGAAATTCTATTCTCTCAAGGGTAGGAAAGTTCTGCTTGGAAACATTTACATACAACAATTGTTGCTTTGAGACTTTTTGGTAAACCTTAAACAAATACATAGTATTTCTATGGTGACTTCTCCATTGCACCAGATCTATTTTCATTTTGCATGTTCTTTTCAATAAATTCCCGATTTTCCTTTGATGAAGGCAAAGTCGAACTCATTTGTGATTATGGACAAGTTTTTTGAGACTGGTTTAATTGGAACACCACAGTTTTAACTGCAGGATGGACGCTTATGAATGTAATTCTATCCCTATTATCACTGCAACTACCTCAAAGAGCTATCTTGATGCTTTTCAAAAATCCTTCAAATTCAAACTAAAAAACTCATCCCACATGCTTTTTAAATAAGGTGATTGATTGTATCTTTAAGTCTAAACAGGGACGGTTGGAAAAAAACCATCCTCCTGCTTTGATTTACTTAGGTGTCAAGAGTTCTATACAGATTACTTCTCAATATAATTTCTTTTAAATTCAGTAAAATTTTATGTATTGATTCTTCAATGCCTACTAAACAGTTTACTGAGCCATATTATGTGTGAGGGAAAATTACCAAAGGACACGCGTCAGCAGCAGCTCCTCCCGCGCTCTGATCTACCGGTAGAAGGTTGGAGTGAGGGTGTGGTACCCTGACCTGTACTCCGATGATAAAGTCAGTATAAGGCACAAGCACATAAACATATGAATATAATAGTATAGAGATACTTATCGTGAGGTCATTGAGCATATATGCTTGAGGACGGGCACTGATGTTGTGCTTTGGAGGATGAGTTGTGGAGAGGTATAGGACGCAGCTTGGGAGGCACAGAGGATGTAGCTCTCGGACAACGTATACGTTATGCATTAGACAACGAGTACGTTGTGTATCTCACATCGGACAACGAGCTTAACACTATTCACAACAGACAACGTGACAACGGGCTCGGCACTATTCATCAGACGACGTGACGACGGGTTGGGCACTATTCATCAGACGACGTGACGACGGGTTCGGCACTATTCATCAGACGACGTGACGACGGGTTGGGCACTATTCACCAGACGACGTGACGACGGGTTCGGGCACTATTCACCAGACGACGTGACGACGGGTTCGGCACTATTCATCAGACGACGTGACGACGGGTTCGGCACTATTCATCAGACGACGTGACGACGGGTTCGACACTATTCATCAGACGACGTGACGACGGGTTCGGCACTATTCACCAGACGACGTGACGACGGGTTCGGCACTATTCATCAGACGACGTGACGACGGGTTCGGCACTATTCATCAGACGACGTGACGACGGGTTCGGGCATAGTTGACAGCATCAGGCAAAAGTGCAAGTATGAACGTACTCGGCATATGATCAATTGAGAAGTGTGACCTGAACATTTCACCAAGTCGATAAACATGTGATATTTAACAGTGTAAGGGGACCTTACATGGAGAACAACAGGCGGATATAGCTGATCCGAGAGAGCATCCGGTGGCCATAACCGCTTGTGAGGCCATAGAGAGTATCAAGTGGCCGGAGAACACCAAAGAAAGATGAGAGAATCAGGTGGGTGACCGCCTGCATAACCCTTCAGGATAGGGGTGTGAATGACTCAAGCCTCCCAGATCTCCTTCTTCTTCTTCTCTTGCCTTCCTTCACTTTCCCTTTTGCCTTCCGCACCATCCTCTTTCTCTTCTTCTTCTGCCCTTTCTCTCCTCTCTTGCCTTTCTCACCATCCTCCTCTCTTGTGCATCATCCATCCCTTCTCTCTGGTGATTCTTGCTTATTTACAGGCATTTTCAGTCATCATGACTTGTGCAGTCATGATAAGATCGCCTGTCAGATAACACTCAAGTGAGCCAACTCATAGCCCAAGTGGGCTTATGTCAGCTAAATTGTTAGAATTTGAAAGAGTATGGAAATTTCTATTTTACCCATTCTTTTTACGAATTTTACCCATTACAATTAGCCCATTCTCGGTGCCTTGGACTTCGTTCGAGGTGCCGAGAATACATCATGGGAAAAATTCTCGAGGACGATAGCCTACATGTTGCACAAACAACCAATTTAACTTGCTCCCAAGTGTGTAGAGCACGGAAAATGAACATAGATTAGTAATACTTCTAAAATGAATCGTCTTTTTTAGTTCTACGCCTGTAGGGCATGGACACATAATGAGATGGCAGTACATGAGCACGGAAGCGTCGTAATACACCATAACACTAGGAGAAGAGATTAAGCATATTACTAATAATTTTACAAGGCATAGAGCATGTAAGAGTGCAAGGAACGTACGAACACTTGGTCAAAACACTTAAAGTATAGAGCACGGATGCTTGGCACACATACTTTAACAATAATAAGAAGCACCTTAGTGTAACACATCGTGAATGTAATCTGACAAATGATATTTCATAAAGACGAACTTGTGGTAACTCGTGGTGGGACACCATGCTCAGAGGACATTCCATTAGTATAAGCCACCAGTATGCTCAGATGACAATTCCTTTGTATGAGCCACCTGTGTCCCGTGGTGAGTACCCTGTTCGTGTGAAATGCACCCGCTGTGGTAACTCGTGGTGGGATACCATGCGCAGAGGACATTCCATTAGTATAAGCCACCAATATGCTCAGATGGCAATTCCTTAGTATGAGCTACCTGTGTCCCGTGGTGAGTACCCTGTTCGTGTGAAATGCACCCGCTGTGGTAACTCGTGGTGGGACACCATGCTCAGAGGACATTCCATTAGTATAAGCCACCAATATGCTCAGATGGCAATTCCTTAGTATGAGCCACCTGTGTCCCGTGGTGAGTACCCTGTGCGAGTGAAATGCACCCGCCGTGGTAACACATCCATAACATTATCATTTGATGATGCAATGCATTTAAGACAGTTCACTAAACACTTGATAAAAACACTAGATTATTCACTCATGAATGACTTCAAGGAAGAACGTATGTAAAGAGTCAAGGTGAAAGGATACCATAAGAATACCGTATGACGTGGCATAGATGATAGGATGGAAGAAGGTTGCAGACCGAATGGCCGAGCCCCTAATGTTGTGGAGATGATGTGTACCGCTAGCCCCCAATTCCATGAAGAGGACATTTGTTGGCTGTTTTGTTCGTTTCCCACAGACGGCGCCATTTTTGTGAGGGAAAATTACCAAAGGACACGCGTCAGCAGCAGCTCCTCCCGCGCTCTGATCTACCGGTAGAAGGTTGGAGTGAGGGTGTGGTACCCTGACCTGTACTCCGATGATAAAGTCAGTATAAGGCACAAGCACATAAACATATGAATATAATAGTATAGAGATACTTATCGTGAGGTCATTGAGCATATATGCTTGAGGACGGGCACTGATGTTGTGCTTTGGAGGATGAGCTGTGGAGAGGTATAGGACGCAGCTTGGGAGGCACAGAGGATGTAGCTCTCGGACAACGTATACGTTATGCATTAGACAACGAGTACGTTGTGTATCTCACATCGGACAACGAGCTTAACACTATTCACAACAGACAACGTGACAACGGGCTCGGCACTATTCATCAGACGACGTGACGACGGGTTGGGCACTATTCATCAGACGACGTGACGACGGGTTCGGCACTATTCATCAGACGACGTGACGACGGGTTGGGCACTATTCACCAGACGACGTGACGACGGGTTCGGGCACTATTCACCAGACGACGTGACGACGGGTTCGGCACTATTCATCAGACGACGTGACGACGGGTTCGGCACTATTCATCAGACGACGTGACGACGGGTTCGACACTATTCATCAGACGACGTGACGACGGGTTCGGCACTATTCACCAGACGACGTGACGACGGGTTCGGCACTATTCATCAGACGACGTGACGACGGGTTCGGCACTATTCATCAGACGACGTGACGACGGGTTCGGCACTATTCATCAGACGACGTGACGACGGGTTCGGGCATAGTTGACAGCATCAGGCAAAAGTGCAAGTATGAACGTACTCGGCATATGATCAATTGAGAAGTGTGACCTGAACATTTCACCAAGTCGATAAACATGTGATATTTAACAGTGTAAGGGGACCTTACATGGAGAACAACAGGCGGATATAGCTGATCCGAGAGAGCATCCGGTGGCCATAACCGCTTGTGAGGCCATAGAGAGTATCAAGTGGCCGGAGAACACCAAAGAAAGATGAGAGAATCAGGTGGGTGACCGCCTGCATAACCCTTCAGGATAGGGGTGTGAATGACTCAAGCCTCCCAGATCTCCTTCTTCTTCTTCTCTTGCCTTCCTTCACTTTCCCTTTTGCCTTCCGCACCATCCTCTTTCTCTTCTTCTTCTGCCCTTTCTCTCCTCTCTTGCCTTTCTCACCATCCTCCTCTCTTGTGCATCATCCATCCCTTCTCTCTGGTGATTCTTGCTTATTTACAGGCATTTTCAGTCATCATGACTTGTGCAGTCATGATAAGATCGCCTGTCAGATAACACTCAAGTGAGCCAACTCATAGCCCAAGTGGGCTTATGTCAGCTAAATTGTTAGAATTTGAAAGAGTATGGAAATTTCTATTTTACCCATTCTTTTTACGAATTTTACCCATTACATTATGCATTTGAATTTACTAATGCTGGTCAGAGTTGGATCCAGAGGATGGGAATAGACGCTCCAATACTCTTTGACTAGCACTTGTTCTTCGGTAAGATAAACAGGGGTGGATACTCCAAAACTTGAGGTTTTGCACAAAGAGCTCATGCTAAAGTTGTTCATCTTCAACTGATAAACATGTTCTATAGTCTTACGATGGGTTATGTGAATCATCATCTAGTACAAAGAACTTGCATTAGATTCTACAGTTCTAACTAATGCAGTAATTCTGATGGCTATGGTCGATCCATAGGTTCAGTTTGATTTGTAGGAGAAATCCCAAGGAAGACACATCTAATGGATAGTTACTAGACAAGTAACAATATATCTAACTGCCAGATGATTTTTTTGAGATTTGAGCATCGATTTTTTCTTTCAGAAAGCTGGAAAAGGCAAAACGTCTAAAGTTGCTTTTTGGGTGCCATGTTAACATTTCTAAAATCATGAGAACTTTTTTTTTGGTTAAATCATATGAGAACATGAACCCTAAGATGTTAATGTTACAAGTGGGTATGGTAAGAGTGATTTAAGATTAGGATTTTAATATCATTGCTCTTCTGAAATGTCGGCATTAACTCCCTATGATTCCTTAACCAAAAAAAAAAACTCCCTATGATTCATCTCTCCTCATAAAGCTTTTAGAAATGTTAACTGCATCAACTCCCTATGATTCATGCTCCCCTCATAGAGCTTTTAGAAATGTTAACGTGACACCAAAAAAAGTAACTTAGGGTTTATGGTTTTGTCATTTTGTCCCTTTTGTAGGCATGAAACAAACATCATTATCATTTTAGTGAATCAATCTTTTTTTTTTCTTACCTAATCACACTGAAAACTTATTAATTAGAATGTTAGGATGTTAGTAAATTATGGTACTTTCCAACTTCAACACCTCTTCGAACCCCAATTTGTCCGAGAGAGGATCACAGTAAATTACACGTGGCACACGTGAATGGGATGAAAGAAAAATTTGTTTCTCTCATCCAATTCACTTGTGGACGGATTACCCCTGGCTGACGCCCAATGCCCAGCCTCGGGTGTCCACACATCACCTGCCATGTGGTGATAAAAAGGGGAAAAAGTCATTTCATTTTCTCTCATGAATTTTGACTTCTCCCCAACTGATAACTTTCCCCTTTTTATAACCACATGGCAAGTGATGTGTGGATGCGGACGTCTGCCGGAGCTAATCCGTTTCCAATTCAATTGTGCCACATATGCAATTGACTGTGATCCTATCTCAATTTGTCTTATTGTGGGACACACTTTCTACCAAGCACCTCTAAAAGAAACCAAATCCTCTAAGATGATAACTGGATTTTCCTGAGATCGCCATGTGTCCCTTTGGACACTCTTAATTGTGGTTAAGATTCACCTATCTTTAGGGTTCATCCACTCATCCTTGGTTTTTTATTTTAAAAAATATTAATTCTTTTCTGGTTTTTTCAATATTATCAATTGAAATCATAACTGACTCGTTCAAAGAAAAAGAATTTATAAATTTTAAAACTGGTTAACAATGACAAGTGTCGTGACCAAGATAGAGAAGAGAAGCCAAAATCTCGCATTCCCGAAGTAAGCACCTTAACTAAGACCAGCCAAAATCTCGCCCCTAGAGGTTCGGGCAATTACCCCAATGCCAATAGAACCATCTATGAGATATGCAGATTCATTGCAATTGATTTTAATCTAGTTTTCTTCAGCCTGACAAAGTGGGATTGAGGTTGTACTAGAAGACCCCTTTGCTCTACCGTGCCACATGTTAATACTTCTCCCACTGTACTCATGACTTATTTATCCTACGAAAGTGAGAGTTTGGAAACATGCGATGAGGCAACAATCTTCCTATTGTTAATTTCTTTTTGGAAAATAATCGAAGGGGCTTTTGCTAAAATATCGGATAACAGAGTGGTATATTCCAGAAAAGCCCCACTATTAAAGTAATAACTAACTCCACACTCATTTCCATTTCCTCTGTGGGAATCAAGCTACGGTTTCAGCATCTGAAGCTTGAATCGATCGATTGGAGAATGGATTGTACAGATGAGATGTCAAGCTCAACGACGGATCAAGGTTTCCACATTATCGAATCCTTGCATGGTGATGCCCTTACCCTAATTTCTCGGTTTGTTCTTCCTCTATTCATCTACTACCTTCTCACTTTAATTTCGAATTTTTTCAACCCACTTGGTTTTTAGTGATTTTTTTTTTTAAAGACTTTGATGTTATACTTTATCTGGAGTTAGTCATTCATATATTCAAGAAATACATACCTGTTCCGGTCGTCGAAGATAGAGAAGAGAACCTTTAGTTGTCGATTTCCGGTTTCTATTTCTAGTGTTACGCATCTACATTACATGTTCTTGGCCGTTTTAAATGATTTATCATCATCTCTTTAACTGCCATCACCTCTTTTTCTCTATTTCTAGAGGAAGGAAAAGTTTATAAAATTAAAACCAATTCTTTGAAGCATAGATAGAAAGAGTACTCCCAGATGACCTTTCTTTGTTAACACAAGATCAGTTCCAAAGAAGAGAAGTGCAAAATGGAGATGGATCCGGAGGTCAGTGTATGTCTTGAGGTTGGGGCGCTTTGTTCACTAACTAATCTTCTTTGAGTTTCTAGGAGGTATTGAATGGATGAGCCGAAGAATGTGGGAAGGATCCAGTGAATGGAGGAAAGAGTGGGAGAACAGAGAAGAAAGGACTTAGGGTTTTCCTGCCAAAATTGGGAAGGGTTTAGGCTGGGGGTGCGACTATTAATGTGTGGAAAAACTGAAAATAAGAAGAAAAAATTAGAAATGGGGTGCAGTCATCAATTATTGGGTGTGCCTAGTACTACCCTTCCAAAATTGTAAATACCGCCCCTTCAATATATTTTCAAAATAATAATAATAATACCCGTCTTCACATGTGTTTTCAAATTGAAAAAATACCACTCTTTACATGTATTCTAAACCATAGTTGCAGGGAAGCTATGTACATGGTGGGAAGCTCGTTTCCAAAACTCGCTTCCTTGGACAGACTTGCTTCTTAGGAAGCTCACTTCCATCACGTTCCATTTAGTAGTCAAAGGGAGCTGCATGTGTGAAGTGATGGGGATGAGATCAGAGTCTATAGCTTAGGGTGTAGACTTTATGCAAGGATCGTCGGTTTGGAACCTAAGGCACCTATTTTCTACAAAAATCTCATGTAAGATAAAATCAAAGGTGTTGCTACCCGTAATAACATAATGGGAATGAGGAGCCTCTATGTTATTTCTCGCTTCCTAAGGTTTTTTTTAGCCTCGCTTTCGCTTTACTTCTCGTTTTCGCTTGGTAACTATGTTCTAAACAACGACAACTGTTCAATTAAGGAGTTGACAAAAACATAGTTGCCGGGAAGCTATGTCCAAGGTGGGATGCTCGCTTCCCAGGAAGCTCATTTCCCAAACTCACTTCTGTCTGCTTCCATCAAGTCTCATTTAATGGTCAAAGGGTGTTATATATCTAGGAAGTAATGGGATAGATCTGAGCAGTGTAGTCAAGGCGTCGCCTAGGCGGTCGCCTAGGCGATTTTGGGCCTCTGTCGCCTAGGCGCCCCTTTAGGCGGGCGATCCTACAAAAAAGTTTTTTTTTTGCTTTAAAAAATTCTAAAATTTCCTAATAAATAAATAAAAAATATAAAAACATGAAATAAAGTAGAAATAAGATTCTAAATCGTTTTTTTCGCTGCCCTCCCTGCCACCCCCCCGGGCAATCGTAGGGGACTCTGCCTAATATTATACATGGACAATGACACGAATTTGGGTATTTTACCCAGATTTTGAAGTGTTTAATACTCCACTATGTTAACATGTCTTTGGTTATGTGATGAATGCTTGTAATAGACTTTTTATTTTATGTTTTTGTGGAATGTGGGTGTGGAGTTTTGATCTTTTGGATGTTATATATATACGTGATATATATATAATTATATATATATTTATATTAAATTTATCGCCTAGGCCACGCCTAGGCAACGCCTCGCCTAGCCGGGGCTAATCGCCTAGGCATTGCCTAGACGCCTTGACTACACTGGATCTGAGTCTAAAGCTTACGACATAGATCCTAAGTAAGTATCGTTAGATTGAAACTTAAGGTGTATGGTACCTACTTCTCCAAAAAATCTCATGTAAGATAAAATTTAAAGCATGTTTGGTCATCCTAATATAATGAGATTGAGGCATTAATATCTATTTCTCGCTTCTCGTTTCCTAAAATTTTTTTGAGCCTCGCTTTCCGCTTCACGGTTTGGTAACTATTGACAAAATACATTCTCTACATATTTTTGTTTGATTGTCAAAAGCACTTTGTTTAGATGTGATTTTCAATTTTTATGTAATCCACATACAAGTAAAATAAAGTAATTTTCACCTTATTTTCAAGTATGCAACCAAACAACAAAGAATAAGTGAAAATTTCATATTTTACCATAAAAGCTTTTATATCGTAAATGATTTATGTCCTGAAACCATTTACGTGCAAACAAATAGTGTCTTCATTGAAAATTTAGCAATGATTTAATAAACATGTTTCCTTTTTTTTTTTCGTGAATTAAGAGTGTTCAAAGTTCAAACTGTGCAATATGGGGCTATGCTCACAGCTTAAAGAGAAATTGTCTTGTATATAGGGTTGTCAAAGGGCTGGGCAGCCAGGGCCTAGGTTTTACTAGGCCCAACTCTCACTTACCAAAGGTTTGGCCCTAGCCCTTAGAGGGCCTGAACTAGCTAGGCCCAAGTCCTACGCTCAAGGACCTGGGCTGGCCAGGGCCTTTTCAGGGCTTAAAGTAGAGAAAATTCTTAATTTGTGTACTCTTATCTTCAGCTGCCTACTTGACGTCAACCCTCCATATATACTATATATATAGTTTCCAGGTGGATTTGAAATACTTTAAATTAAGAAACCAAATGATATGGTAAAAATATATTTTAAATTTCTAACCACACATTATGTATCTTTTTTAATTGTAAAATTGCATTCAATTAGCAAAGCAAGAACACTGTTGATGGAGCTTTTCTTCGAAGATATATGCAATTACGGATACCATAATGGTCCTAGCTCTTAGTGAACTGCTTTAGTAGAATATATGTGGATTTTGTGTTTCATGTAGTCAACAAATCAATTGAGGTAGTCATTTGTCATGTTGATTAAGATATGTACTTTGTTATAAGTTTACTTTCTGCTGGAAATACAGCTAGATGCAAAGAAAGAGTACTATTTTCAACCGCAAGATGCCATTGCATCTGACATTGACTCAAGTAATGTTAAATAGGAGAAATGGGCTTCTCTAAATTTAGGTAGATAAAAAACTATAATGCTGTCAAAAATTGTTGTAAGATAAGATTAAACAATTGTATTCTTATATTCCTTATCTTGTGTTATAGAGGAGAAAAATCTTTGGTGCTTCAGTTTAACCTCTTACAATGCAAAACAAAGTTGATAAGTTAGAACTAACACATGTGCCATGCTTTCATAATATATTTTTTTCTATTTTAATCTAACTATATTTTTATCAGTAGAAGATTAATACATGTTTTTGAACATATACCTTTACTAGTGTACACATCTGACCAAACATCATTAGTGTTTCTAATCTAGCATCATATATTGATAGGTATTTTTTTCCCTGTCTATATGATGTTAGATTCATTTATATAGTGTTTTTCTACTTATGTGCATTGATAATAATCTTTCATTGCCTTTATAAATCTTATGTAATTTTTATCGTATTTATGAATTACTTATTTAAAAAATGGAGTGTGAGGCTTAACCCTCTCACGTCTTGAGGTTCTACTTCTAACACCTTGTCTCAATCCTTTGCCTTTAATACACTGGATGTTGTTGCTTCCCATAGTTCCTCTTATGCCAGTGGAGCTTGCAATCAAAAGGGAGTTAGCATACCGAAGGAAGGTGGAGATGTTGCGATTGCAGCAACGCACTGACTTTAAGAAATCTCCTATGCGTTCCCAGGTGAGCATGCACTGCCACATAAAGCTTGTAACATCTCATATGATTGTTACTCCAAAGATGATCTACATTTGTATGTTTCCCTTAAATATTTGATTGGTATGCCATGAAAACTGGAATGCAAAAGCATACATTTGATGTGTAATAGCCTTTTGTGTTAATTGAAAGTGAATAAACCAACAATTTCATCATTGTGTTATTTTCTTTTTCTGCGGATTGAGTCAATTGACAATGGTCGCTTGAAATTGCTTCTTACTCAAGTCTTTTCATTTAAGGTTTGTAGGCATAACAAAATTTATAAGTTTCTTTAACAAATGGAGTTGCCTAAAATGGGTTACGAGTCGGACAATATTGTAAATATAATAAATAGTAACTATTGTATACAAACTCCTAATATCTGGTGCAGTGCTGTAGGTGTTGAATGAAATCTGGGTTGCACTTATGTAGCTAGGAGGCGTGCGTTATAGGTTTTGAACTTGATATTATGTTAGGTTCTTAGACTACTTTTGCTGTATTCGCTTTTCAGCCAAAAGGGCATTGAAACAGCTAACTTGATGACTCAGCCATGGGGGAACATCTAGTGCTTTCACAGTCTGAACTCTGATAGCAGTAGAATGCAGTAGAATGTGGAAGCTTCTGATCATCAATGATGAGCTCATAGCTCCATGTAGCTGTCTGGGTTGCTGGCCGAAATGGGCTTACAACTAGGGGTGTACACGAGCCAGGCTTTCTCGGTTGCTCGGCCTGGCCCGGCCCGGCCCGATCAAGCCGAGCTCAAGCTTGAATTTTAGGATCGATTGGGCTGGGCCGAGCTGAGCAACCGGGCTTGAAATATACTTCGGGCCAAGCTCTGGCCAGCCCCTGTTTGATTCGGCCCGATTGATGCTTGATTTGGCTCGAAGCTGGGCCCGGCTTGAATATTATATAAAAAATAATAAAATGTTATTTATAAATATCATTACTATATATAAATAATATAAAAAATTATTGTTTTTATTTTAAAAATATTTTATTAAATAAAACAAGCCGAGCTCGGCCCGAGCTTGAATCAAGGCCGGGCCGAGCCTTTTGAACATCATTTCGGGCCGAGCCTATATTACCCCCCTTTCCAGTCGAGTCGAACAAGGCCAAGCTCGGCTCAGCCCGGCCCGAATACACCCCTACTTACAACATATCATAGGTTCGACTAGTCTGGCCTTTTGGAGTTTCAGGACTGCAACTTTGCTTATTTAGACCACCCTCTAACTGCAACTTTGCTTATTTAGACATGTATGATTTTGGCCTCCTGCGTTGCACAGTGACGTGTCTGTGTCGGACTCCGATATGTGTTGGGCTCTGATACATATCGAATTCTTGTTGGACATTTTTATTTTGTTCTATTAGTTACTTGCAGAACATAAATTGACATGCACTATAGATAGATGTTCTAGTTTATCCTTTAAAGGTTATAGGTGGTGAATACAACACTATTACAATTATCTATTCCTGTATTTATTAGTATTTGATATATATCATAAGATATTCTAATTTAACAATGCACTACAGAATTGAAATATTCCCCATGTCCTTGGATCCTATTCTATAGGGGTCTTCGAATCCGACGCCCCATATCCATGTTGGACTTCAACAAGTGTCTGTTTCTGTGCATCTTAGTTGGCAGCTCTTATCTGACAAAAATGTACTATTTCAAAACGTCTACTTAAAAAGACCTATTTCAATTTTTTTTGAGCGAGTATCTTTTCGTAGGGGAATTCTGACTCTGCACTCATGGTGTGCGATTAGGAGTGATTTTGATGCTCTTGATTTCTCTTTACCTTTTGATTATGGTGGATAGCAATTAAATTTTTTTTTTCCCCCTTTCTTAGTTTCTATAGGAGTTTGTGTTAGTTCACTCTTCGGTGAACATAGTGTACCTTGTTTTCTTAATATATTTGATCTTATTTACTGATAAAAAAAGACCTATTTCAATTAGGTATTATTTGTCAAGAACTCGTTTGGTAAAAACAGTCTATTATATGAGTCAAAAATCAAAATGGTCAAGGGTAAAATAGGAATTTCGAAAAGTTTATGAAGACAATAATGTCCATTTAACCTCTCCCTGAATAAGTGAAATCAATAAGCAAGCTCAACTTTACTTATTACATCAGAGCTATGTTAGGAATTTTTTTTTAAAACTAAGACATACAATAAGCATGTTACCAAACATGTTTATTTCCATTTTAGCTCCTATTTATGACAAATAAGGTAAGATGCTCATGTTTGTGGAGTTTCCAAACGCGCCCTATTTTTAATGTAAGTATTGACTTTGTTAACATATTTATCTTGAATCAGTTTATGGGTACTCCCAAATATACTCCCGAATCCTAACCCTTTAATTCAAATAATTAAGGGTCAAGATTATATTTGGTTTGGCTTATGTTGTCATTTTCTAAAGTCACATCAACTCTAATTTTGACCCTTAATTATTTGAATTAATTAACAAACACTCATAACATGATTATAATATTTGGTGAAGCATTATTAGTATTTTGACCTTAGGTTGGATGTTGATTTTATATGATCAACAAAACTACAATGTGGTCTAGTTTTTTCTGGTGATACACAGTAGTAAGTGTAAGAGTTGTTATTGACATCATAATCGAACTTCACAGAAATTGTTCTTCAAAACTAAGAAGCATGTTTGTTAAGAAACTAATGATTATGAAATCATATCGGAATAGTGAAAGCATATATTATTATTGTTATGATTATTATCATTATTTTTTATCTTGCCTTGTACAATGTAAATCTCTTAAAATGGATTGAATTATAGAGAGAAACAGATAGGGAGAGTTCAAGTCTATCTGTGAGTTTCCAGTTATGGAACTTCGGTATACAGTATCCTTAAAGCGTTTGCTTTTTGACTGATTTGGTGGTTTGATAATGTGTATAAAAGGAAGTGGTTTGAGTAATGTCATAACAAAAAGATGATATTACGAAACAATCGAGATGTCTTTGTCTACTTTTAAACTTTTGTTTGTTATTCAATACATTTGATATTTCAATTGCCATTGAGCATACATTGTTCTGGTTGCTTCTTTCTTTCCATGTTCTGAAGTACCATATTTCTTATTTCAGGGCTCACCTTCAAGTCCGAGTCTAGTAGGAATAAAGAGGAAAAGCACTGATTGGCAACCCCCAATGCTTTCCAGCACCTCATCCACGACCATCTTACAGTTATCAACCCAACCTAGTCTGCAAGGTCTGCCAGGTGGTCTGCTCAAGTGTATATGATCTTAAACAGCACTGTGAGGGTAAAAAGCATAGTGCCAAACTAAAAGAGTTAGAGGAAAGTTGGAGAAATTGCGAAAAGAAAGTAAGCAAGCCAAAGTGGTGCAAAGTGTGTAGGATTTCATGCATAAATGAATTATCATTGGAACAGCATCTTATTGGCAAAGAGCATGCTGCTTGTCTCCAAGCAATTGAGGATGCAAAAAGAGTCAGAGAGAAAGATGGTGAAGCTGCAAAGGTCAAATGGGAAGAACTGGAGTGGGAGATGGTCCCATGAAGAAACAAAGGGGAGAGGAAGACTCAAGACATTGACTGAAAGCCTCTGAAATTGTAAAAACTGTAAGTACAACTCTTTTCTGCTATTATCACCCCTGTTTTTGTTCCCTTGAATTTGGGTGTTTTCACTAGTGATCCTTTGCCCGATTCAACCATAACTGTAAAAAGTATAGGAAATTGAAGTGCTAACTAGGCTAGATCCTTGAGATATGGGATTGGAAGACCAGAAGAAGCCATACAGGAGGACAGTTCGATATGAAAGGGAAATATGGATTGCTGATCCATTTGCATGGCAGGTGATAGGTTCAACTGATCCCCAACCATTCCTTTTAATGCAAAGGACGGACTGCTTGTATCGCAACTTGTAATATATCAGAAATATTTTGTGGTGCTTTTGTTATTACTGAACCTTTGCTGTTAAAAGAATCAATATTTTGGAAGTCAATGTCGAACCATTTCCAAGCTATAATTTGTGGGTTAATTTAGGTTGTAAATCTTGGGCTTTTGAATGTTGTGTTTTATGAATGCTTTGCAAGGATTAAAAATATGGTTTGGGGGGATGTATTGGTTCCAACTGAAACCTATACGTATCGGTTTTGGTATCGGTATTGGTATCGGTGTCGGTTTTGAACTATATATATAAGTTTTTCCTTTTTAAGAAAAAATAAAAAAAATTATATTATATTTTTAAAAAATCAAATGAGTTATAGGAAGGGAACTCAAAACAAAGAGACTTTTCTATCTTTTTTCTGCATTAATCCTGCTGTAAGTGTTGATGTGGTCAATTAGGGTCCGTTCTTTTGTTGAGACTTATAAAGCTTAGCACTTTACACTTGGTCATGGTAGTTGGTAGGAAATTTGATTCACTTTGTTAAGGTTTTTAACAAGATTAATTATTTACCATCATGAAATTTCAAGTCTTACAATATTTTATGAGATTTGAAATCATTCATTTTGCTGCATTTAAAGTCTTACGAAAATTGCAACTCAATAGATGAAAAGCATCAATAATTCTAATTCTCAAAAGAAAATGCATATTGTGTATTGACAAAAATTGCAAAGTGCTAGACTATGTAAGTCACCGCAAAAGATTGGAACCCTTATTGCTACATGTTTCAGGTGTAAGCATCTTGCTTTTTAAGTTTTTAAGTGATCTAGTAACGTGAACAGGTAAAAATGGGAAAAAAAATCAGGTTGTGGATGTGGGAAACAAGTAACACAACCACTGTATTATCCATATAAATTTAGTGTCCAGGAAAGAAATTTTGCCCAAGCCTGATACCTGAGATTAAGTGGACATCTCAATTACCTTTGTTTTTCTGATGCTGGATTGGGGTTGGATGGTGGTATTCCAAGATGGTAAACTCGAAGGGGGTTTGGCGAGAAAGTGAGGGAAAGTAAAAGAAAAATGTGTTTTGTTGCACTTTTTTTCCGTTTGGTTTGCAAGAAACACACTTTCATTTTCTTGCACTTTCTCAATAGTGACAAACTTTCTCCCAAAAACTTAATTCATTTTTAGATTGTTATTTTGCGAGAAAATTTAAGTTTTTTTCTTTTTTCCTTTCTTTTCTTTTTTTTCACCTACTTTCTTGCCAAACGAACACACCCAAAAGAACTAAAGCACAGCGAATTGAAGAGGACTCAATTAATAAGCATATTATTATAATGAGAATAAGGCACTTAAAAACGTTGATTTAATTTTGTGATTATTAACAAAATTACCCTAAACTCATCTCTCAACAAAATATCGATTGAAATTTGTTTTAAAAATTATCCATACTCTTCTATGCTATTATAATGAAAATAACAAAATTACCTTTACGCTTATATCATCTCTACTATTAAATGAGAAATTACACTTATACCCTTCCCTCTCTCTCAGGATCGCACGTGCGGCCCACTAGTAAAGGAATAAAATCAGTAAAATATGTCTAAGGATGAGAGCAGTTTAAAACTTAGATGCGTCTAGAGCATTTGGAGCTTCATTTCACTGTCATATCTGCCACAAACTCTGGGAAGGCATACTTAGATGAGGGGTGGCAATCTGAGCTGAGGGGCAGGTTTTCCTCCACATTAGGGCTGCCATATGGGCCGGGTTTAGGCTTTGCTTTTGGTGATTTTTGCATAAGCCCGTCCTGAAGCCCAACATATTTAATTACAAAGGCTTTTAGGCCCGAACTCGGCCTGATGTGCTGCCCTAAGATCCATATGGATGCTGATAAGTGATAACCATTATATCAGTTGCCTACTTCAAATTTTTTTTTTTTTATCTACCCTAGGTTAGTGCCTACTTCAACTTGTAGGCCACATTTAACATTCTGAGCAGTGCTTTACATTCATCTTTACGAAATGGTTGATATTTTGATACCAACACCGCCAATATTGTTGTTTTTGTTTTCTCAAATGATTACAAACTTAATATCTCAATACAACTCACTATGTATCTTTTATCATCTCTCACTTTGTTGTATGGTGTTCACTGGGGAAAAAAATCTGTAGAAAAAATGGTGATCTAATCTTATTTTTCAGGCCAGTCCAACAGAGGATCCTTCAGACCTAATCTTAAGCCTCCTTATCCATGAATCTCTTGGCCTTCTTAAAAGCCTTATTCAAATACTTTCCAAACCTAGCCAAATCCAGTTCAACATCTTGGTCCTTCAGATATATTTCCTTGGTTTTTAACCAAGCTTCCTTCACAACAGCTTTAGGGTTCTTCAACACCAAGTCATCCCTCTTATATTTCTCCACCAAACTGCTCTCCTCCACTCTAATCTTATACTCCATGTACTCTAACCCCATATCCCTTGCCGACTTCCCGAAACAAGTCTCGGCGAGCCAGTCAATTCCCAGTGGCACCACCTGCACAAACACCGATCCCGGCCGAAGGAACAACGAGTGTGTGAGTGCTGCACCATGCACTCCGATCATTGCATGACTCCCATTGATCAACCCGTAAGCTTCACTCAAAGAGGTGTATTGCGTCGGCTCGAATATTGACACTTCGAAGCCCGTCTCTTCCGCTGCTCGTGCAATTTCATCCTGGTTCCGGATCACACGGCCTACACCACCACTGCGACTCACCAACACAAGTCGCGGCCGGGCTGTTGGCGGGCTTTGGCCATGCACATAGGCAGCTTCTAAGAGGGTCCGAAAGTTGAGGAATGTCTCTGAATGGGGTAACAATGTTGGGTCTATGGTCATGTAACCGTGTGATATGAGCCCCACAGATGCAGAAGGAAAGCAATGAGTGGCGGTTTCGTTGTCGAGGTTGATGATGGGATAATTGGTGAAGCGAGAAAGAAGCTCGACGTACTTAGTGAGCCACCAATTGCGACAATTTGCGATGACAAGGACTAAATTCCGATCGGAGACGATCGAATTGGCGGTGGCGGTGACGAAGAGGGGAATGAACCCATCATTGAAGTCATGGAAGAGATTGCCTGTATAGCCACCAGCGCTGAAAACCAGCGCCGGGGCGTTGTGCCAGACATCACAGGGAGTGCTAATTGGTGTGCCTGAGCTGGTGAGAATGAGCTCTTTGATATGGGACATTATGTCCTTTTCCCATTTCCGTGGGTAAGGACGGACTTTTTCCGAAATGGGTTGTCGGGTCGAACTGCTGGAGTCCACAACTAGAAATGTAGAGGTAGTTGGGTCCAAGAAGCTTGGGCCGTTGAGGGAACAGAAATCGTAACGTTCGTTAGAGCGGTCGCAACTGATTGGTGTTGTAAGCTGGGATTGAACAGACGGAGGTGGGACCCACCTGATCCTCGTTTGCTGATTCAAGTGTTTTCTTTCTAGGCAAAAAACGAGATAAACGATTTGAGAATAATAGACGTGCAAGGGTCTTAACCAAAAGACGTGCAAGGGAATCTTGACTTAGGGGTGTATTCAAGCCATGCCAGCTTAAAGGCTCGGCTCGGCTCGGCTCAATTATGCCAAGTTAAAGTCAAGATTTTTGGCTCGATTGAGTATTTTTTCAAGTTTGAAATTACAATCAAGCCGAGCTCAAGTCAGGCCTAGATTGATTCAGCTCGGCTCGGCTCGGTTGATATATTTATAATATAGTAATAATAATCAACATATTTTAATATTTGAAATATTATATTCACACGGTATTTATAATATATTTTTAAAAAATATAATAAATATAATTTCAATGTTTCAAGTCAAACTCGAGCCAAGCCAAAAATTTCAAACTGAGCTTCAAGCCAGGAAATTTAAGCTTTAATTGATCTTGAGCTGAACTGTTGAAGCCGAGCGTGAGCTGGGACCAGCTCGGCTCGGATACACCCCATTTCTTGACCTTGTAGAATAATGCCAACATGATGAAAATATCTACAGTTCTCATATTTGGAGAAAGTTTTAATTAAAAATTTAATGATAACTAATGAGGGTTTAATGATTAAAACGCTCATAAGGCTTTCCTAATGGCCAATGCCGTCAGGTACATGATGTACAATGCGCTGGGTTGCTATTTTTAGTTTCTTTATGATCAGTTGTAGGAGTTGATTTGTCTTTAAATTGACTTGTAAGGCCAAAATAGTCATTGAAATCCTTGTGTGGCATATAAATGTGCCAAAAAAAAAAAAAATCCTTGAGTTAAAAGAATATTTTAGCCATTTAAAATGATTTAATTTTTAAAAAAAATGAAAGGAAAAAATATATAAAGAAAATACGTTAAATTAGAGAGTTGGGATCATATCCCATCGTGAAAGTTCAAGCACACCCCAGAAGTCAACATATGCACCTATTAATCTTACTAACTGTGGTTAAGATTCATTAATTCTTAGTGTTCGATAATCTAATCTTGGTTTTTTTTTTTTTAATATTAACTTTAAGAATATATTAAAACTTCTTAACAAGGGTTAAATGGACAGTTAAAGGGGCCCTCTGAGTGCCATATAACTCTTCTGATTTTAATTGTAATTGGACAGGACTAAGGATCCTATTAGAAGATTTAATATGTTCTCGAATAGTAGCTGGATAGGAGAGGGCATATACGTATGAGTAGGTTACCCGAACTGAATGTTGGTAGTTTTCTCACCAGCAATTACTGGAGAATATCCCATGTTTTAGAAGAAAACATAGTAGAATTAGAAAGAAATTCAATGAAGAAAATCTAAACCTTGAAACACTATGAAATACCTGAAGTACCCTTGAGAAGCTTGGAGGAGTTACCTTGAATCCTTGTTGAAGATGATCTTGAGATGGACGAGAAAATGATTTGGTGAAGGCCGAAAAACACGAAGAACACGAGACAGATAATCACCGTTGTTGAACTTCTTCTCTTCATGGCTTGTATATCTGGAGATTCAGATCTGAAATTTGATCATCGATTTTTCTAGATTAGAAAAGAAAACAATAAATTAATTTGATGTTAAGCTTTACTTCGAATCTTTTCTTGGAGCAATACCAGTAGAAAATGTTCCTCTTTGACTTGAAAATAGGGTTTTTCTTTCAGTAAGCAAAGCTCCTCTTAACCTGAAAGGAATATCATAATAAGCGAAGAGAAGTAGCAGTGAATAACTGATTAAACATGTCAGCCTCCATTAATGAAATATTCAAGCAAAGATGAAATCTGGAGAAATTCATCAAAATCTAGAGCTTTTTTTTCTTGTATAATTATTCAAAAATCTCGTTGACGATGAAAGTTACCTTGATATACCTATGATGATGAGAACTTTAATTGATTTCTGAACGAAACAGATGAAAATCGGAAAAAGTTAAAGCTTCGAACCTTCAACTCTAGGTTGAACTGTTGAAGCTCTGCGATCGAAGATTAATAGAAAACGATACTCCTTTTTTTTTTTCTCTTCTTCAACTGAAATCGAGACGTCGCAGAAGAACTATAGAGAGAGAGAGAGAGAGAGGTATCTTGAAACGAGGAACTTTCAAAGTAGGCGTAGAAGAGTATTTAAAGGCAGCGACGAGGAAATACGGGCAGTGGCCCACCTTTTTATTTTTATTTTTATCACGCCCAGGTGGCCACATGTCTCTTTTGACACATTCAAATGTGGTTAAGATACAGGTTCACCCATGGTTTAGAAAAAAAAATATGTGTATCAATCATACTAAAAATTCATCAACTTCTAGATCAAATTATTTCCAAAAATCAAAGATAGGTAGGTGAATCTTAAAGTTGGGTGAATCTTAACAACAGTTAAGGATGTAAAAAGGGACACGTGGTCACCCCAGGGGCTTAACGGGTTACAATTTGAGAAGATTATGAGTCTTCTACTTTTTAATTTTAAAATTTTTTTTTTACGGGGATTAGATTTAGAAGTAGGAGGGACATCGTCGAGCATGAATAGTAGCGATACTTATTTGCCAAAATATTCCTTGTAAGTTACAAAATTACGGTACATAGCATATTCTATTTCTCTTTGATTAATAGTTATGGTATGACTAAATATTTTGGGAGTTGAAAATTTTAACCAGAACACCCCAAATTGCGGTTATTTTGTTGGAAAAACACATTTGACAAATGCTAGCTTAGACTATTAGACTATCAAACTCTCTATAGCGACATGTGTTGCTATGCTACTTTTAAAACTACAACTTTTTTTGAATAAATTATCTATTTAACCAATTAAAATATGGTGTTCGATGTTGTTTTTTTTTGGGGTGATCGATAAAAGGTTAAGTGAATTGTCTAACATCACATCCTTCCGGGACTTGATTTGGAATCATGCGAGTGGCGCGAGGCAAACTCAACCAATGGGGCAAGCGTTGCTTCCCGTGAAGCAATGGAGTTGTACGAGAGTTTGGAAAAGATCTCCCCAAACTTAGCTTATTTTATTTTATTTGTAATCTTTTAGTTTGGAAAACACGCTTCGGAATGCTAACTCAGGTACAAACTTCCAAATTTTCATGGAGCTAGATAGCTGTGAAAGCATCCAACTCAAAACTAATTGGTAATGAGTGGAGAGGCCTTACATGTATATAAGGCCACAACCATTTCTCTATTTAGTAGATGTGAGATTAATTCTCTTACACACCCCTTCACGTGCAGCCCTAATTTTAGGTCTGTCACGTGCACCTCTTTTTGTATTATCAATCATGCAGCCTTTTTGTTTGGGTCTGTCATCGTGAGTGTGAGCATAATTTAGCCGTTGGGCCTTTTGGGCTCTGATACTATGTGAAAGCATCCAACTCAAAACCAATTGACAATGAATGGAGAGGCCTTACATGTATATAAGGTCACAACCATTTCTCTATTTAGTCGATGTGGGATTAATTCTCTTACAGTAGCGACATATGTCACTATTTTTTTATTATCTCTATAAAGGGTTAAAACTATGACTTCATCATTTGAATAAATTGTTTCTTTAATCTTTTGGGGATATAATGAGATTTTGAAAACAATTTGAAATCTGTATATGAGGGTAGAACTCCTCAAACAGGCTTAGCTGAATGAGGTTTTCTCTTGAATATTTTTGTAAATGAAACATAGTAACCAAGTCATATTTTCAAATTCTCGCTAGAGTAGTAACAAGTGTTACTACATCACCCTTGTCACCTTGAGAACTTGTACAAACTAGAGCTACCTCTCGAAATTTTTGTTTTTTTTTTTTAACTTGTTAAAATGGTAGCAGTGCCAGTCAGTGAGAGTTAGAAAAATTTTGAATTATACAACTAGAGCTAGCACTCCTCTTCAACCGGACCAACAAAAAAATGCCTTGGGCAGTAGTAGTTTGGTAATTATGAACACAAAGAGGGGTATTTTTAACACTAAATTATTTTTCATAAATACCCCCTCTCGGGTTGCTCCGATTGATTGTTTGTTAAACCGGGGCTTCTGTTAGAAGTTAATTTCTTTGTAATTAAAAAAAATATATCGAAATCCATGGACAAAAATTATCCCATCTAGATTTTGGAAGCTCAAAATCTTAAAAGTGGAATTCCTTATATTTAAAGGAAAGTAATGAAAAACTCTCGGGAGTACCTACTATCTACTATCGAGAGTTGGACCGTTGGATTTAATATCTAATGGTTCCATATCTTCAGGTGCTTTAAATGAGAGTCCCATCTATCTAATGCTTGAAACCATTAGATCTTGAATCCAACAGTCCAACTCTCTATAGTAGTTATTAACGAGAGTTTTAAATCACTTCCCATATTTAAACTCTATATTTTGGGGATTATTGGTCTTAATGGCAGCCATGCATTTTGGCCCCAAAATCAAGGAAAAAGATTTAGGTGGGCCAATTCCCGAAGTATTTTTATTTTTATCATTTTTGGGCGATTAAGCCTGGCCAGAATAAGACTAGCAAAATCATTCTTTTAACTGTCCCTATGATTGAACGGCTAAGAGCATATGATGGTTTTCTATTGTGAAATCACGATAAATCAGAGAGGTTGATTGATGTAGACAAATTGAGGTGTATGCGAGTTACACAGAAGCATATAGGGCACTCACATGTTTGATGGGCACACATGCTGTGGATCATAAGCCTTGGTAGACTCTAGATGGAGTCATGGGATCCCTTTGATTTGATGAAGATGATGAATATTATTGGAAGCTTGTTTATTCAGCTTCCATTCCTTCATCAGAAACATGACTTCAATCAAAGCCAGTGTTCCCATCTTCACTTCCAAAAGAAAAAAATGGTGGCTTTTTCCATAATTTGAAGGTTGGAGGAGGGACCTTCCGTTTGACTGTTTCGATCCTTAACGCAAAAATTTAGATGATTAGATTATTATCACGAGCGGGGTGGGCCAGGGCAATTGCCGCATAAACTTTTTAAAAAAATATTATGTTATTTAATTTAATAGGGCATAACCATTAGACAAGAGACTTCTAAATGAGGAGAAACAATGTGGTATATGCTTCGAACAAACAATTTATAATATGGCGTTATTGCATATCAGTTGTTACGATTTACATATTTTGCAGAGATACACTGTTATGTGTAACAGTTTAGCAAATTAACTCATAGTTTTGCAACCTTAGATAATCAACCTCAACCCTTAGTTTTGATAGACTTTCGTTTGTTATGGTTAAGAAAATGACTATTATGCCCTTAGGATAGTTTATAACCTCACAAAGTCTTTCACTGCCCTTAATATTGGTTAACAAGTTTTAACTCTTGTGGTTAATTTGTCCCATTTTAACTATCTTTAACTATGATTAAAATTCACACTCTTAGGGATAAAGCATCTAACTTTGGTTTAAAAAAAATTAACAGGCTCCCTTTTAACTCCCTTTAACTGGAGTTAAGATACACTAACCCTTAGGGTTAAAGCATCTAACCTTGGTTTTTAAAAGAAAAAAAATTATATAACTTGTCCCCTTTTAACTCTCTTTAATTGTGGTTAAGATTCATTAACATTAGGGTTAAAGTATCTAACATTGATTTTGAGAAAAAGAACTAGAAATATTAATGCATCTCTTTTTAAATCCCTTTAACTGTGGTTAAGATTCACTCATCCTTAGGGTTAAAGTATCTAACCTTGGTTTTTAGAAAAAAAGAATATAAGAAAATCAATGTGTCTTTTAACTCCTTTTAACCACGGTTAACGTTCACTAACCCTTAGGATTAAAGCATCTAACCTTGGTTTTAAAAAAATTAAAAATATAATGTGTCTCCTTTTAACTCCCTTTAACAGTGGTTAAGATCAACTAACCTTTAGGAATAAAACATCTAGAAAAAAAAAGTAAACATGTCTTTTAAGGGTTCACTAACCCTTAGGGTTAGGGTTAAAGAATCTAACCTTGGTATTAAAAAAATTTAAAGTGACCCCGTTTAACTATCTTTATCTTTGGTTAAGATTCACTAACTCTTAGGGTTAAAACATCTAACCTTGGATTTTTAGAAAAAAAAAATTAAAAATCAACGTGTCCCTTTAACTCCCTTTACCTGTAGTTAAGATTCACTAACCCTTAGGGTTAGTGCATCTAACTTTAACTTTTAGAAAAAAAAATTGTATAAAAAAAAATTGTATGCCCTTTTAACTCCATTTAATTGTGGTCAAGAGTTACTAATCCTTAGGGTTAAAGCATCTAACCTTGGTTTTTTAAAAATAATTGAAAAAAATTGTATTGTGTCCCCTTTTAACTATGGTTAAGATTCAATAACTCTTGAGGTTAAAACATCTAACCATGAGTTTTAAGAAAAGATTAAAAACATTAACCGGGCTAAAATTTGTTAACCATAGTTCAAGACTAGTTAAAAGAGATTTGTAAGGTTATGAAATGACTTAAGTGCATAATAGACAGTTACAAACGAAAGTCTTATCAGAACTATGGATTGAGGTCCTTTGTCTAACGGTTGGAAAACAATGAGTTAATTTGCAAAACTGTTATTATAACAGTGTATCTGCAAAGTAGCAAGAATGTAGCAGCTGATATGCAATAACCCCTTATAATATATTTTTTTAATTTTTTTAATTTTTTTGGGGGAGGAAATTCTTAGTAGAGTTAGACTGCCAGTATTGGTTAGCTTGGGTAGTAGAGCTCTTGCTTACTCATACCCGGGTGGGATTAGTTCCCTAGACCTCCTCCATTGAAGGCCACAACCCTACCACTCACTTAAGAGGTGGGGGTATAATATTTATTTAATTATTTAGTAGATTATAGCCATGGGCAAGGTGGCGGTTGCTCCTAAAAGAGAAACAATACTTATAGAATATGTACAAACTCTACAAATGAGATGACCTACGAAACTACACCCTTAGACTTAGATTATTTAGTATCCGCCTAATCATTCTTCACAAATTCATTATCAATTACTAATATTTTCAATCAATTATCACTTGCCCTGCTGACAAGAAAATCCTTGATTTTGCCCTCTTATCACAATGAGTGCTAGCCCCATACTAATATTTCAAAAAAATTTTAAAAAAAAATCAAACTCTCACTGTTAGAGCAACTCGTGCCGTTGCTATATCTTCAATGGATTAAAGATTTAAATGAAAAGTTATAGATTTAATGTATTATAGAGGCAAGAGAGAAAAATAGCTACACATGTTGTTGCAATTCAGTGAGAGTTTGAAAGTTTGCGATTTGGTGCTAGCATTTCTCATCATCAATCTCTCTCATATAGGAATTAAGTAGCTTCCCATAGATCTAAGCTTGCTCCATTAGTTGTGGTGCTAGTCACCACACACTTGATCTAGGATCCATTCCTAAGAGGGTGAGAGTGTTCTAATCTACACCCGTCACTAACTCAGAACAGAAACTAACTCACTAACTGGGGTTGCAGCCTAACCGTGTTTCAGTCAGCAAAAAAAAAAGAAGGTAGCTTCTCATAGATACTAATGTGTAATGATGTTCGGCTTACTGTAAGAAAAGAGACTAATTTTGGAGATAAATAAAAGTACCGTGAAAAAAGAGAGAAATTTGGAGATAAATAAAAGTATAGTTGCGCTTGCTCTCATTCAATTTTTCCTAGGGGTGTATTTGAGCCGAGCTTGGCCAAGTTTGAGCTTGGCTTAGACATACTCTTGCTTGGCTTGAACTTGATTCGAACTCGAATTCTTAGTTTTGAGCTTGGGTTGAACAAGCTTTGAACAAGCTTATCGAGCTCGAGATTACTAATAAATTATTATTCAAGAAACTAGAGTAGTCCTTCAATCCAAAGAGTGGAGAGTTAGCTGGGAGTTTCTAGTTTTAATTTCTTAACATTTTAATTTGTTATTATTATTTCTTAAACTTATTTATTATAAATTAAAAACTATTAGAATCTAAAGATAAAAACAAAAGTTAAAAATATTACTTTGTATTAATATATATAATATTATGGAAAAATATTGTGTATATATGTAATATTTTGAGCCAAACCGTGCTCATGCCAAATCAAGCCCTAAACGAGCCGAGCCGAATCAAATAGTGTATAGCTTGAGTTTGACTTGTTTAAACATTCGAGATAGAATATCAGCTTGACTTGATTCGATCGAGCCCTATATGCTAGAGCCCTATATGCTAGCTTGAGCTTGGCTCAAACAAGCTAGTCGAGCTGAGCTTGGGCTTGAGTGTAGCCCAAAATTTTCCTCTCTTTGCACATTACTTTTTTTTTTTTACTAACGTCAATCAATCATCCGTGCGATTGCGAATAAGACAAGTGGCAGGTAATGGAGCATAAAGTTTTTTTTATTGTTTTATATATGAACAACATAAAGTTGTTTATCTTATTAGAAATATTTTTTGTTAGATCTTATTAGCAATTGATATAGCACTTCTTAGTGATGGGATGTGGAGACGGATTGGACATCAGGGCAGGGGAGGAGATTTTGCACCAGGGGTTCGAACGGCCCCTTTGGGCGTTTGAACGTTCAATTCTTATCATGGGCGTTCGAACACCCTCTTAGGTCGTTTGAACGCCCCCAGGCGTTTTTTGGGTCTCTTAAGTCCGTTTCTAAAGCCCGTTTTGGCCCTACTATTTAAGGTTTTTAGGATTAGGGTTTGGTAATCCGAAAAAGCTATTGTAGCCACCAAGAGGGATTTTCTTTGAGAGAGAGAGAACTCTGTATTATTTGATTTGGTTTTGCTTTTGAGCATAGTGAAATGGTGGTAGACGTGGATCCGTTAACGTAAGCATCAGTAGTCGAGTTAACGTAAGCATGCATCAGTAGTCGAACCACGTAATATTTTGTGTTATGTGTTCTTATTTGTGTTTATCTGTTTATATTATTTCGATTATTGTGTTGTGGGTTTGTTGCGCGATTCCCAACACTTAAGCCAACCACATTAGCATTAACTCTTAAGAATTCATAAATCCTAATTTAGGATCTTTAAAATGCTTACACAAAGGACTGAGGAGCACGCCCACAAATGTGCACTAGGGTTCGCGCCCTTAAATACGACCTTGGTCAAAAGGTTAAAGGATAATTTTGTCTTCAATAATACCAAAGTCACTATGGCCAACAATTGTAGATTGTACCTCTCACAAGGGGAGGGCTGTGCCAAAGAGAGGAATATATCCAAATTGCCTGATAACTTATAAGCTAGATCCTCTACTTCCAGAGATGATACTGTTGTTTGCAGCGGATGATACTGTCCTCCTGATGAAGATTTTGTGAGCCTTAATACTGATGGGTCATCTAAACCTCCTTAGCAGGTGTGGGTTGTATATTTTGTGATGTAGAAGGAAATCCGTTACTTGTGTTGGCCGCTGGGATTAGACAATGCACAGTGCTCCGGGCTGATGTTGAAGCCATCCGACGTGGATTGACGGAGGCTGTCCGTATGGGAATTAGGAAACTTCATGTGCATTCAGACTCTTGTTCAGAATGTGAAATGGGCCCCACCTGAAATCCCGTGCTCGAGGAGCACGGTCTTAATAGCAAAGTCCCATGCGAATACTACTTGGAGGGGACACTCGAGTACAGTGCATTCAAGTTAAGAAAATCTCTCTCAACTTGTCTTACAATTTAGGACTTTGCTACTGAGACTGCAAAGGGTCGAGACCAAACCGAGACCGTCCTTATGATTTATGGATCTTAAAATTTCATTAAATCCGTTTATGAAATTTTGAGATCCATGCATCACATGCACGGTCTCGGTGTGGTCTCGGCCCTTTAGGGTCTCCCTAGCATTTTCCTACAATTTAAGGATGCACGGGCAGATGGGTTGTAGTAAATGATAACAAAGTGAAGAAGGTATCGAGCATTCTCATGAGTATCCTGCAAGAGTTTGGCAGGGTAAGGGGATGGGAAAATTTTCATACCCTAGAATCTTGTATGAGCCATCGTAAGTCCTTGATCCAGTTAGCGTAGAGTTCAGGGATCTATATCTTAAGAAAGTCCATTTGTTTTCGATGAATTTATGCAAGTGGGAGAGGTTGGAGATTTGTCAGAGATATTCCAGTAGAAGGGTGAGGTTCTTAGAGGACTTCCCAATTGGACTTCTTTTGGTTATAAGGAGCATTTAAAGGAAGAGCTCTCACTAGCCTCCCCGGTTGCTCCAGTGCTAGAAGTCTATTCCCATAGGATGGACTCGGTTTCGAATCCCTTGAATTAAGCGGGGACACGCCACCAATTTATTAACCTACACGTCGTTATCTAGTTCGTCTGGCTCTCGGACAAGCGGCAATGAAGATAGTCAAGAACGCTGCAAAAGTATCAAGTCGTGACTCCATCTTCATGAACCTAGATCTGACTGGATGGAGTCACCACTGCAAAAGTATACACAATAAATGAATAATAATAATTATAAAAGAAAATTTTGAAAATTTATTTGTTTATTCTTTTCTTTTCCATGTGTTCTTGCTATCCAAAAAAAGCCTAGTATAATGTTTAAAAAACTGAACCAGAAACTAACCCGATTAAAGGGGCGGGTTGCTCCAAATCAGTTAAATCGTTGAGTCATTTGGGTTGAACTAGTTACCTCAAGAGATACTAAGTATATATACACACTAGTGAGGGGCAGGTGAGAGCGAGGGGAAGGAGTTAACGACATCCGATTGAACTCGCTAGTGGCACGTGCAATGCACGTGAGAGCAAGGGGAATGAGTTAACCACAGTTAATAAGAATTAAAAGAGGGCATGTGTTAACCCACGGGTGTGATGGAACTCTCACCGAGGTCAATCGCGATTGGCTGTGATTCTAAATAGATAGATGACAACGGATAGTTTAGGAATTAAAGTAAAACATTAATTCAAATGTAAGGATAGTTTGGGAATTAAAGTAAAACATTAAATCAATGTTTTGTTTTTATATAAGGGTCATTTGGAAATTTTGGGAAAAATATGCCTCTGGCATTATAATAGTATTAAGATATATAGCTAATACTATTACAGTAAAATAATTTTGAAAATTGAAATACTTTTATATATATATATATATATATTAAAAGTCAAACAATTAAAAACTCTCTAGTTCAGTGCCTTTATGTGTAATTAGATATTGTGTCTTCTTTCTCTTTGCAAGATTTTGTTTCAAATAATTTTCTTTTTCTATATTTTTTAATTTCAGTAATTACTAATTTAATATGTTATATTCAATCTTAAGCTCTCTTTAAGAGCTTAGAAACCTAGTTAATATGGGCTTATATACGAGGCTCTATAAATTTTGAATGGTTTAAGGGCTTTGCAGTGATCCAGCAGTTCAAAGAAAATCGTCTGAGTCATGCGGGTCATGCTGGATCAAGCGGTCCCGACTACTTCATTTCGGCCTGAAGTTCAAACCAAATGGTAAGCGCGGGATTTTTCCCTAAATACATAAAAGGTTTCTTGAGACCCCAAAATACACCCAACTTTTAAAAACTTCCCTAAATACACCTCAAAGTTTTATTAAGTCTATTATACCCTTTAACTAAAATAAAAAGTAAAGGAAAGAAACTCAAGAGTCTTCCCTACCACCGTGTAAACCCTCTTTTCCCCACCTCTCTTCTTCCTCACCGTTCTTCCCGCCGGCAACATCCGTCTCTCGCCGCCGTATTCTGTCGTATCCTGCCATTGCTTTGCCGTTAGCTACCGTGGTGGTTAGTGCTCTCACATTTGCTTTTATAGCTCACGATAGACCCTTTTAAAAAAAAGTCTCTTTGCGCTTTTGGATCTTCACCTCTTGAGATTATTGTTCTCTTCATCTATTTTTTCTCTTCTAATTTTCTTAGATTTTTTTTTAAATTTAACCATGCTAATACTGAGAAAACCCATGTGATTGAAGAGGAGATGCTCCAACACCTCACTAAAATAGGTAACTTAGAACTCTAAGATAACCGTTTTTATTAATTATAAGGAGTGAGAGGGGTGCTAGTTAGGTCATTTCTTTGCTAAATGACCAATACTTGGGGGTTGAAGCCTACACCTCATGTGTTTGTCATTTTGTCAAGAATGGGCATATCTATGGCTACCAAAATAACAGTTTACAAGCACTTTTAAATGTATACATTGCAGCTGGAGCCTATCATTTCTTTCCAACCAATGGATTAAAATCCATCTAGTGAGTTTTTTTTTACTGTAGTTTTCATTTTGAGAAAAAAAAAAAGACCAGTGAGCCCATTTAAGTGTGCCATTTTGTTTCCTCATGTAGCATGAGCATGGTGACACAACAAATTGGTGTATATCAATCGTGATTTTTGAGTAGTGATCATAAATAATTTTTTCTTTAAGAAGAATCGATCTCTTCTTTGTGTTATAGTTAATCGTGATTTTTCCTTCATCTGGTTATAGTTGATCGTGTTATATATTTGTCATCCATGTGTTTATATTTATCATTCATATTCCATTTTGATAGTTTTGCATTTTGTATGTTAACTTTCAGAAAAATTCTACAAACTTCAGAAAGACAATTACATTTGATTGTTTGAAGCACATCAAGCAGCGAAGTCCTCAATAGTATTGGTAGAGCGGAGTGGTTGTCATAGATGGGCTCCCAAAGTGATGCCAGAAGCACATCAAGTAGCGGGGTCGTCAATAGTATTGGCAAAGGGGAGTAATTGTCATGGATGGGCATGGATGAATATATTTATACATATTTGTAGATGAGAAAGATAATGGGGCAATTTTGTCATTCTATATTTTTTTTTACCATGATTGCACATCACTGGATCGTTAAATTATGTGGACATGATATTTAAATACAGGTTTAAATCTCACAGTCTATTTTTTTTACTGTGAATTTTTCACTAGATCATTAATTAGGATAGACACGATTGTGAAATACAGGTTTCAATCCCACGGTCTATTTTTTTTACCGTGAATTTTTCACTGGATCATTAATTAGGATGGACACGATCATTAAATAGAGGTTTCAATCCTACGGTCTGTTTTTTTTACCGTGAATTTTTCACTGGATCGTTAATTAGGATGGACACGATCGTTAAATACAGGTTTCAATCCCACGGTCTGTTTTTTTTACCATGAATTTTTTCACTGGATCGTTAATTATGATGAACATAATCGTTAAATATAAGTTTAAATCCTAAGTTTTAATCGTGGTCTATTTTTTTTTATCGTGATTTATTTTACTTGATCGTTATATTAGTATCATCTACCATATCTGGATATGATGATAAATCAGCATTAACGTATGTATTATCATCAGTGTTATCTAAATTTGTAAAATTTTCACCCCCTAATTTTGATTCTAATATTATATTCGTCTTGTCTTGTATTTGTACTTTGTTGCATTTTAGTTACGAGTTGCTCATATGTAATTTCATTGCTCACAACTACGTATCTTGAGACTCTACCTTTGTATGAGAATCTATCATTTTCATATACCCATTCACCATCATAAAAGTAAACAATATATTTCATGGTCATTACCTGCAAATATGAGAACATTTATGCATTAATAAACATATAATAAAGTTAAAATCATATATAATAGATGTTAGGACACTTAATCTGTTTTTAAGATCGTTAATTAGAGTGCAATCAATCGTGAATTTTTTGGAAATGTCACGATCAATCATGAAATGGTAAACAAATCATATCAACCGCAAAATTTTTGCGATCAATCAATGGTAATGGTTAGACACTAACTTGTCACGATCGACTGACCACTAACTAGTCAGAATAAAGATTAATCGCGAATATTTTGATCTGATCGAGATAATTATATATTGATCGTGAGTTTCTATAAATGATCGCGAAAATCAGAAATACGATCTTCTTCAATCTCTCGACTTCGAATCAATTAAGATGGAGGATCCCTCCATGGATCTTCTATTTTACTTAAAAAAATCTTCTATTAAATAAAAAAAATGACATAAAAATAAGAGAGTGAATGATAAAAATAAATTGGAGAGATGAAAATAGAATATACCCTAACTTTCATCATACAAAAATAGAGAAGAGGGATGGTAAGAACATTAACCACCACGGATTCTAACGGCGAACCAATGGCAGGAGAAGGCATGAAATTGTGGCGTCGCCGGCGTGAAACAGGAACAATGATGAGGAAGAAGAGAGCAGGAGAGGAGAGTTACACAATGATAGTGAGAGTTTTTTTTTCTTAATTCTTTTTATTTTGGTTAAAGGGTATATTAGACTTAAAAAGAACTTTAAGGTGTATTTGAGAAAGTTTTTAAAAATTAGGTGTATTTTAAGGGTCTCAAGAAACACCGGTGTATTTTAAGAAAAATCCTCTGATTGACGGGTCAAGCAGCCTGATCCATCATTTCGAGTCTTAAAACACAGTATTAGTGTTTCATTGAAATTTCAAGTATCGTAGTCATGCTACGTTGAAATCTGGAACATCAATCACTCAAGAAAAGAAAAATGTTATCATCCATTTAATGATGAGATGACCGTTTAAATGCATGTCTTTCCTCTTGAAAATGATGCTTTTAATTAGGTGATGAAAGCATTATCAAGAAACATTTTTCTGGTTAAAGATATATATAGGTCCCTTTAGAAATTCTCATCCAAGCACAAAAGAATAAGCTTTAATAATTTTTAAGAGTTTGATATTGAAAAAGTTTCTCTATTTTAAGGAAAAATATAAGGGATGTGAATACGGCCCCCCCTTTTTAAGAGTTTGATATTGAAAAAGTTTCTCTATTTTAAGGAAAAATAGAAGGGATGTGGATAGGCCCCTTCGCCCCCCCCCCCCCCCCCCCGGGCCCTAACAAACAAATTTTTTCTTAATCCTTGCTGAACTAATATGAATAGTGGGCCACTCACCTCAGTTAAAAAAAAAAAAAAAATTAGTATGCTTGCCCCACCCCCAATTTTTTTTTGTCCTATATAATGTAGTGGCCCCCCCTTCCCCCCAATTTTTTTTGTCATATATATAGTGAGCCCCCCAATCGAGTCCCCTTATCCCCTTGAGGTTGCCACATGTCCCTATTGACACCCCTTAAATATGGTTACCCACCCCCAACCCCAATTTTTTTTTGTTAGTGCCCCCCCCAAATTTTTTTTGTCATATATATAGTGAGCCCCCCAATCGAGTCCCCTTATGCCCTTGAGGTTGCTACATGTCCCTATTGACACCCCTTAAATATGGTTAAAATTCATCCAATCTCAGGGTTCACCTATTTATCCTTGGTTTTTAGAAAAAAAATATTTAAATAATTTTAACCTTAGGAGTTAGTGAATTTTAAACTAGGGTTCAAAAAGAAATTTGATATTTTTTTAAAAAACCAAGGATAGGTGGGTGAACCTTAACCACAATTAAGGGGTATTAATAGGGACACATGGCGACCTTAAAGGCATTACCGGGAAAAAAAATTCTCAAAATAAAAAAACTACCCCAAATTTTTTTTTCTCGGGGGCTACGCCCCTGAACCTCCAAATTCCATACCCTCAAATCAAAATTTTTTCTTAGCCCCCTCCCCCCCCCAATGAAAAATTCCTGGCTCCACCCCTGGATGTGGGTATATTTAAAAGGGTGCTACTACAAGCACATCACTATTTACTGACTGGACACCATTAGTATTACTTACTAACTGAACACCATTAAAATATAACAAATTCTACAAGCACACCAGAAATAAAAAAATGTCTAATAATTTTCTACTTATACACCATTCTAAACTTAAAACCATAAAACATGACATCAAAGAAAACTTCTACCATGTGATGGAATTAGGTATTGATGACATTGTGAGACTAACTTGGCATCTATACCAAAGGGAAAGTTGGAAAGAAACTAAGCTTAAACCTTCTTTTCAATGGATTGAATGCAACATTTTAGATGAGACTAACTTGGCATCTATACCAAAGGGAAAGTTGGGAAGAAACTAAGCTTAAACCTTCTTTTTAAGGGATTGAATGCAACATCTTATCTAAAGTTCTATTGATTAATAAGGAATTCAACAAGATTATTGAAATCAGCAAAATGTACTTCCATACCAAATACATATTTTGTTTGGCATCTGTACCAAATAGTCGTCTTGTAGATGCAGTTCAATCATCCCCCCATGGCTTTAGTTCATGTAATTATAACAATATATAAACACTCAATTCCTACATGCTCATTATCGCAAAGACCCCTTTGGATATGCATAATCAAGCTGCATAATGAACTCTCGCTAGGACAGTGGTTTCATATTGGTGCTAACATAGCATAGCATAACATGTATCAGTGTAAGAAGGACAGTAAGAACTCGTCAACAAACAATGGGGATGATGCACAATTCGGTTAGGTGAGAAGGAAGTTGGGCTAAATCAAAACCTCCACTAAGGTAAGACGTTCCATTTTAGCTAGAAGGAGAAGAACTTGAAAAGATGGAGAAGGTGCCAGTTTTAGAAAGGGTTTAGGGATTTGGGGTGTGTGGGTGCGCATAGAAAGTTGAAACATATAAAAAAATAGTAAGTTTTTTTTAAATGGTGTCCAATCAGTAAATAGTGGTGTGCTCGTAGCAGCACCCATTTAAAATTTCTTTAAAAACTAAAAGACATAAAAGTCTAGTTTTGAGATAAAAATGTCTAAAGAAAAAAGTGGCCCCAATCTTCTTACTATTTTGGAGGTATAATCTCTACTTCTAATCTTTTTGGAGCTTTGAGTAGACTGTTACCAAACACTAAAGCCCGAATAAGCTCTAATATTTTCAAATAAACTCTAAATAGTTAGAGTTACTAAACACTCCCTTACATATAAGACGTGTGACACTCTCATGAGTGTGATAATGAGATTAAGTATTATGGGGCATTTAGATTGAATTTTATTAGCCAAAAATCAATTCTGATAAAATTAATTATGTAGAAATTAATGGTCAAATCATCATATTTTTAAATAATAGTGTTTGGAGAAGCAAAGTTGAGTCTCTCAACTTCCTAGTGCACTTGCAAATAGGAGTTCACTCCCCATTTAGTAACTCATTAACTCTAGCTTCCAATAGTAGATAAATGAACACACCGGCCTATGGTCTGATGGCAAACCTTCCAATAGTAGATAAATGAACACACCTGCCTATGGTCTGATGGCCAACCGTGTATCCTCAAACTGTGTGATTTGAGATTGAGTCTCGTGAGGTGTTGTCGCGCCCCATTCGGGTCTCTACAGGTGTAGCACGCCGTTGTTAAATGTTCATCCACATCCAAGCTAATATGTTAGGCATCTAACTACTAACCTAAAAATAGAAAGTAACCCAGCTAACCTGGGTTGTGACCTATCCATATTTATTATTTAAAAGAAAATAGATAAATGATGCCTTAGACCAAAAACAAAAGAGGAGATACATTTATGAGTTTTATCCTCATTTAGAAACTCATTAACCCTAGCTACTAATAATAGATAATAGTAGATAAATGATGTCGTGGACCAAACACAAAAGAGGGATACATTTATGAGTTTCATTTTTTTTCGGAAATTTCTTTTACGAGTTTCAGTATCTTCAATATAATATATAACATGCAATGATGCCTTAGACCAAAAACAAAAGAGGGGATACATTTGTGAGTTTCATCCTCATTTAGTAACCCATTAACCATAGCTACTAACAGTAGATAAATAATGTCTTAAACTAAAAATAAAAAAGGATGCATTTGTGAGTTTCATTATCTTTGATATAATTAAGATGTCGGGGGTGTTAGCGGAATCATATACTTAAATGAAATCACATGATAAAGCTATTATATTCTTATAAGTTATGTTTTTGGTAATCAAATCACACCTAAGTGAATTTTTTTATTTTTTATTTTTTGGGGTCTAAAACTAGTGTTTTCAGGCCTGACTCCCCAAGTGAATTGTAGTTTTTTTGGGTCTAAACTACTGTTTTCAGACCTGACCCCGCCCGACTTCACACGTATTTGGGTTGAGATTTTGGCCCCATGGTTCAGTTCCATTTTTTTTTCAACCTATTTATCATTGAGTCAAATTTGGGTTGGACTCCCCGACCCTGATCAAATGAGTCATATGACCTATTAATTTGACTTTTAAAAAATTACCTAACAAACATACAGGGGCTCTAGTTCAACAAATAACTGGAGCTCTCCAAAATATGTCTTATTATTAGGGTAATTCAAAAATCATAGATATAAAGAAATGATATTTTTGTCATGTACATTTCCAAAATACCTCTATTAAGACATATATTGGGGAGCTCCCGTTATCTCTTAAGCCATAGCTTAGTTGGATACCATCCTATTTATTAATAGAAGAAAATAGTAAGGGAAATGATAACATTTTTGTGTGTGGCCCCAAGAAGAGTGCTAGCAAGGTTTTCAATAAGGCTGTTAATGAGCTGAGCCAAATTGGGCTTGGCCTAGCTTGGTCAGGCCAATTCTAGATAGGCTTGATATATATAGGCTCCAGCCTTACCCCTTTTTTTTCAACCTGGGCTGGCCATCTCTACAAGAAATATATAGTAGTGTATATATAACATGCATTTTACAATATATAAATGTGGGAAGGGATCCAATAACATATGAGATAAAACAAATATCTTCACGTATGCTCGAAACGATAGGATCCAAAGATTCAATGACTATCATCACACAATTTTCTATGTTAATGGTTGAGTTATTGAGACGTAATCCACTATGGTTATAATTAGACTTGGGAGAGTCTAGTTATGCTACTGAGGTCGCCACGTGTCCCTTTTGACACTCATTAATTGTGGTTAAGATTCATCTACCCCTAGGGTTCATTTACCTATCCTTGGTTTTTAGAAGAAAAAAAATTAAAATTTTTCAACCCTGATTAAAATTCATTAACTTATAGGGTTATAATTTTTTTAACATTTTTTTCTAAAAACTAAGAATAGTGAATCCTAGGAGTTGATGAATTTTAACCATAGCTAATGGGTGTCAAAAGGGACACTCATGGGCGTAATTGGACTCCCACGAGTCCGGTTATAACAATTCCTTTTCGGCAATCAGATCTGAGTACTTTCACATCATCACCATGACATGGCTTTTTATACGAAAGAGGGTGGACCGTTGCTGGCTCCCTCGTATTTACTTGGGGAGAGTATCTAGTGTGGATTCATACAAACTAACACATGCATGAGAACTATTCACAATAGGAATCTTTATGATCCATCATCAGTCAAGGTTTTTAATTTCGAAATTATAGGGGATTTCGATCAGCTAAGCCTAACCGAAATCCCGAAAAACTGCTGGATTTGGGCGAAATTTTGAAATATCAATTCTTATTAAATATATATATTTTAATTAAATATATATATATATGTTAAAACATAATATTTTATTAAAAATTTATATATTTATATACATATTATTATTTTACTTTTAAAATTAATATATAAAATTTGAAATTTCACAAAATTTCAGTAAAAAGATAGAGAAATATTTCGGAATTTTTATAAAATAAATGTTTTTACAAAAACTATTAAAAAATATATTTCCAAAATTTCGCCCAAATTCCGAAATCTTCGAAATCCGAAATTTGATAAGAAATTTTGGCCGAACTCTGTTTTCCAAAATAAAGCCAGTTTCGATGTTGTTGGGATTGGATGAAACCGAAATTTCAAACCTTGTCATCAGTTGGAACGTCTTCAAGACTGCATTAATTCGACTTCTCCTCTATACATTAAGTGCACTCTCCTCGAATTCATTCGCAAGTGGCTGTGATTCGATCTCGATTTTTCTCTCTCAGGATGATCTCAGATTTTTCTCATTTGCCAAACTACCCTCTCACACATAGGAAGTTGTGTGATGATAGCCATTAGATTACCGAATCATACGACTACAAACATATATGAAAATATATGTTTTATCTCATATGTCCCTCTATCAATTCCCTATAAGTAAATATAATAGAATAATAATTTGGACATTATTATATTAAAAAAAAACTAATAATAGAATTAAAAAGTAGTAACACAGTAGACAAAAGCTACTCTTGTGCCATCTTTATGAGAACAGTGTCGTATAATATATTAGACTTTTTTAAAAAAAATATTAATATTTAATTCTTAGAATATGATTTGAAATTTCTTATTATTGTAATATGGGAAATGAGTTGAGATATTAATAAACATATGTTTTAATGGCATATAAGTATTAGATGCTTTGTATTATTGATTATGTATAGAAGTATGTACCAGTGTTTTCATAATTGGACCAAACCGGCAAGTTGAATTGGAACCGGTCAGGTCTACAGTCTTAAAAAGTGTCAAAATCAAGCAGTATTCAAAACTGGACATTTACGTCATAATTGAAAGAACCAGCCAGTTCAACCGGTGAACCGATAAAACCGGAAAAATCAAATAAAACCGAAAAAATTGGATAAAACCAGCTACAAAAATCTAATGTTTAAGATTGTAATCTACAACGATCCAATAGGACCGGTCCAACCGGAAATGGTCACCCAGTCGGTTCGAAGGCCGGTCCAATTATGAAAACACAAGTAAGTATTTATATAATAAAAATATGTATATAGGTAAATATACCAGATCTGGCCGGGCTTTAATTAGCTAAGACCTAGCCCCGTCCTCATTAATATGGGCCTGAGGAATTGAGCTTGGCCTGACCCCTAGGGCCTAAAATATGTGTACTGGGCAGACTTATTTGGGCCGGGCCATTAATTCCGCACAGGATTTAAGCAGAACTTACAGTTTGCTAGCACGGGATTTCTACGCGGCATGCACTTGAAGGAATTGGAACCCCAGCTTAAGGAATACAAAAGGCCAAATAGGAATTTGCTTGATCAAGTATTTTGAACTGGCAAGCTACTATAATAAGGTGTGCCACGAAGTATACTACCTTTCCTTTGTACAAACTGAATCCACAAACCAACCCTGTATTTCTCAATCCATTATAATATTTAATTAAGTGATTTTACCCTAATTAAAATAGCCCCCCCCCCCCCCCAACTTTTAAAACTTTTGTAAATCCAATATTTCATCCAAAAGTTAGTTAAGAGATGTTAACTTATTTTTATTTTATTTTATTGAAACCTTCTTTTAATGGGTTGAAGGGAAGGCATGCCTCTGTAGGTCACCACGTGAGCCATTTATCCCTTTTAACTGGTGTTAAGCTTAATCGACTTAAGGTTAATATTTTTTTTTTAAATCTATAAATTAAGGTTAGATGGATGAGCCTTAAGAGTGAGTGAATCTTAACTATAGTTAGTAAGTGTTAAAAGAGACACATGGCAGTTTGTAGATTCTTTTTTAACTGTGGTTAAGCTTAATCAACCTAAAGTTAATATTTATTATATATTTTTTCTAAAATCCAAGGTAAGATGCATGAACCCTAGGGGTGAGTGAATCTTAACCACAGTTAATGGGTGTTAAAAAGGACATGTTGCGGCATGTAGAGTCCCTTTAACTGTGGTTAAGCATAATCAACCTAAGATTAATATATTTTTTTCTAAAATCTAAGGTTAGACGCATGAATCCTAGAGGTGAGTGAATATTAACAACTATTAGTAGGTGTTAAAAAGACATGTGGCGGCTTGTAAAACCCCTTTAAATGTGGTTAAACATAATCAACCTAAGATTAATATATTTTTTTTATTTTTTTTCTAAAATATAAAGTTAGATGCATGAATCTTAAGGGTGTTCTTACCAAAAAAAAAATTCTTAAGGGTGAGTGAATATTAACCATTGTTAGTGAGTGTTAAAATGACATGTGGCGGCTTGTAGAGCCTCCTCTAAGGTTAATAAACCAAGGTTAGATGCATGAACCCTAGGGGGTGAATGAATCTTAACCACAATTTGTGAGTGTTAAAGGGACAGCCCTTTAACTGTTGTTAAGCATAATTAACCTAAAGTCAATATTTTTAATCTAAAAACCAAGATTAAATAGATGAATCTTGCGGTGAGTGGGTCTTAACCACAGTTAGTTAGTGGGGTTGAAGCACTTCTCTTGTGATATTTTTTTTACAAATCTCCTTAAAATCAAATAAAGATTAAAAAAGTCATTTTATAAAAAAAAAAGTTACCATATGTTAATAAATTAACCATTGGAGTTAATGTGGGGGGGGGGGATATTTACAAATAACTGAAAAGATAAGGGAATTTTACATTTAAAAAAAAAAAAAAAGTCAACAAGGTCACCGAGTCCCATTGTACAACCCTAATTACACCGAGACCCTTCATGATATGCATGGAACTCAAACACATAACCAGGATTGGGGAAAAGTTTGAGTTCCCTCCATATCACTTTTGGGATATGCAGGGTCTCCGTGTGGTCTCAGCCCTGAGGGGTCGCAAAGCATTTTTTATTAAAATAAATTTCATTTTGTGTGTGGAGCTTCCAGCCTTCGCACTTTAGCAGTTACCTTAGGTCTGTCTTTGTGTTTGTGTTTAGTGAGTGTGTTAGTTATATGATATCGTTTCAATAAATAAAAAAAGCTCGAGCCTCTCTGACCGCAGGTATATACGGTATATTGGTAACAGTACTAGATGAATTTGCCCTTAGCACCTTCTATAATTATTACATAACCTGTCTATTAGTAGTGGGGTCACACAAGATTTCTGTGCGGAGTTGCACACAGAAAATGAAGTGTATAGTATAATGCGAGTTTGGGGCCCACAACATAAGATAAGGTGCATGAGGTCAGTCATTCTCTACAATAAGCCTAGGATGTCAACATTAGCATCTTTTCGTGTCTAAGTTCCCGCACCACATACTTCATTGTTAAAGTATAACATATAAGATCTTGGCATGTGTCCCATATTATTATAGTGCTTCAAGGCCCCACTTAAGAGACTTCTCTTTACCTTTGTCAGCAAAACGCCAAACGGCGAAAAGCAGGACGGAAAGGACGCAAATCTAACATTGTTAGCTTAAAAGAAATGGATATTGAATCACAGCCAATTGAACTCGAGGAGTGTTCAAATGTACCCATAGGTCAACACGTGTCCCTATTAATCCTTATTAATTGTGGTTAAGATTTACTAACCTTAAGGTTCAACAATCTAACATTGATGCATTTTGAAAAAAATTAAAAAATATTAACCCTAAAGTTTAAAAAATTCATAATCAGAGATATTTTTTAATGTTTTTTTCCCCTAAAAATCAAGGTTAAATTGTTGAACTGTTAATGAATCTTAATAACGGTTAATAAAGGTGACCCATGGATATGATTGAACTCTCTCCCAGTTAATTCGTGATTAGATATGATTCGATCTCAAAGAGATGAAAGAAGGAACAATTTCTCATAAATAAAATAAAAGTACTTGAAATTCTCTACTGTTGCAACACAAAAGTCTTCTTTTAACTCTGATTAACAACTTCAAAGCCAATATTTTTTAAAAATCAAGGATAGATGGTTGAACCCTAAGGGTTAATGAATCTTAACTACAATTAAGAGTGTCAAAAGGGACACGTATTGACCTATGAGATGAAACTGGACTCCAAGGAGTACGGTTATAACCGTAGAGAATTTCAAGTCATAAATAAATAAATGAAAATATTAACCACCTCCCTAGTGGAGCGAAGGAGGTGTCTCATTCCCCCCTCCCCTTTTGTTACCTTGTGCCTTCTTTTTATCCTTTGAACTGTGGTTAAGATTAACTCACCTTTAGGGTTCAAGCATCTAATATTCTTTTTTAGAAAATAATATTTAAAAAAGTCAGTCATTAAAACTTCTTAACTAGAGTTTAAGACAATTAAAAGATGTACTAGAGATCTGAATTTCAAGAATTTTCAAAACACACATGTAAATATAAAATTATATGAACAGAGTATGCATGAGCAAAAATGATAGTTACCAGTCAAAAAATCCTATCCCAAAACATGTTTTGGGAGTTCGGAAATAATAGAGTACAGGTATGATTATGATATGTATGAGATGCACCATATCATAACCATCATCACAATTGGAAGGATTTGGATTTAGTATGAGATTCAGATTTGATTAACATTAGATTAGGAATGGTTTGATTTAGTTTTTATATTTATTTATATATTATTATCTATTTAAACCCTAGTTGAGTCTCTTTGTAATCATCTTGAGAATTCAATGATATTCCGTCTCTCTTAAAAAAAAAAACGAAAAAAAGTGTTGGCCGGACGGGTGGCACTGCCGCCCGCCAAAAAAACAAGATTAAAAGAAAGAAAAATTCAAAATAATTAGGAAATTTATGTAGATTTAAAGTTTCGATTCATAGTTAAGGTGCGTTTGACTTTGATTATTTTGCCCTAAATCTTTATAATATAAGGACTTTGCTATTGAGACCCCATTATGGCCGAGACCAACGAGAACATGTTCTAAGAGCATTGGATTTCAGGTGGGGTCCATTTCACATGGTAGGCCTCACCTGAAATCCCATGCTCTTAGAGCATGATCTAGGTGGTCTCAGCCCTAATGGGGGTCTCAAAAGCTTAATCCATAATATAATCAATGGTCATATAATCACTTAAAAAATTATTAAATAAATAAATAGGTTTGAGCTATTTAAGATAATGTTGTAGGCCGCAAAATTTTTATGCCTAATTCTATTTGAGTATATCAATTTTAGTATGCCCACATCATACCCAAAGAAAAATTGATGGTGCATAGCTCTTAGTATGCTTACTTTATACCAATAAAATGGATTATGAATGTAGGAATCACCTACCTTGGCAGCAAGGAGCACCCTTGCTGCCTAAAATTGAAATAAAATTAAGTGAGGTCTTTAATAGATCCCACCATGACAGCTAGGAGAACCCTTGCTACCCCAAAGTAAAATCAAATCTAGTGTTTAACAAACTTCACCATGGCAGCAAGGAGCACTATTGCTGCCCCAAATTGAAATCAAATCAAATGTGGTTTGTAATAGACTCCACCATGACAGCAAGTAGTACCCTTACTGCCCCAACATAAATTAAATCAAAGGGGTCTCTAATAGACCTCACTATGGCAGCAAGGAACTCCCTTGCCGTCTCAAAGTAAAATTAATTCAAAGGGTCACTAATTGACCTCACCAAGGCAGCAAAGGGCACCCTTGTTGCCCCAAATTGAAATCAAGTCAAAGAGGTAGTTAATAAATCTCACCATGGCAAGAAGGAGTACCCTTGCTGCCCCAAATTGAAACCAAGTTAAATAGGTCTTTAACAAATTCCACCATGGCAGCAAGGAGCACCCTTACTACCCAAAATTGAAATTAAATAAGAGGAGTTTTTAATAGACACCACCATGGTAGCAAGGACCTCTCTTGCTACCCTAAATTCAAATCAAGTTAAAGGGGTCTTTAATAGATTTCACCATGGCAGTAAGGAGTCCTCTCACTACCCCAAATTCAAATCAAGTTAAAGGAGTTTTAATAAACCTCATCATGGCAGCAAGGCTGCCCTAAATTGAAATTAAATTACATGGGTCATTAGTAGACCCCACTATGGCAGTAATGAGCACATTTACTTCCCCAAATTGAAATCAAGTCAAAGGGGTCTTTAATAGACCCCACCATGACAGCAAGGAGTACCCTTATTGCCTCAAATTGAAACCAAGTTAAAGGGGTCTTTAATAGACCTCACCATGGCAGCAAGGAGTACCCTTACTGTCCCAAATTTGAAATCAAGTTAAAGGAGTTTTTAATAGACGTCACCATGGCAGCAAGGAGCACCCTTGCTGCCCAAAATTAAATTCAAATAAGAGGGGTCTTTAATAGACCTCACCATGCTAGCAAGGAGCCCCCTTACTGCCCCAAATTCAAATCAAGTTAAAGGAGTCTTCAATAGACTCCATAATATCAGCAAGGAGCACCATTGCTACCCCAAATCAAAATTAAATAAGAGGGGTCTTTAATAGATCCCACCATAGTAGCAAGGAGCCCCCTCGCTACCCTAAATTCAAATCAAGTTAAAGAGATTTTTAATAGACCCCATCATGACAGCAAGGAGCACCCTTACTACCCAAAATTGAAATTAAATAAGAGTGGTCTTTAGTAGACCCCACCATGACAGCAAGGAGCACATTTGCTTCCCCAAATTGAAATTAAATAAGAGAGATCTTTAACAGATCCCACCATGGTAGCAAGGAACACCTTTGCTGCCCCAAATTAAAATCAAGTCAAATTGGGTCATTAATAGACCCCATCATGGTAGCAAGGAGTACCCTTGCTGCCCCAAAGTAAAACGAAATCAAATGGGGTCTTTAATAGACCCCACCATAGCAGCAAGGAGTACCCTTGTTGCCCCAAAGTAAAATTAAATCAAATGGGTCTCTAATAGACCGCACCATGGCAACAAGGAACACCTTTGTTGCCCCAATTTTTAAAATCAACTCAAATGGGGTCTTTAATAGACTTTGCCATGACAGTAAGGAGTACCCTTACTATAAATTCAAATTAAAATCAAAGGAGGTCTTAAATAGACCCCACCCTTGGCAGCAAGGAACATCCTTGCTGCCCCAAATCCAAATAAAAGTAAAATGGTCTTTAATTGACTTCACCATGGCAACAAGGAACACCCTTACTGCCCCAAATCGAAACCAAAGTAAAGGGGTCTTTAATTGACCTCACCATGACAGCAAGGAACACCCTTGTTGCCCCAATTCCAAATGAAATTAAAGGGGTCATTAATTGACCCCACCATAGTAGCAAGGTCCCTTGCTGCCCCAAATTTAAATTAAAATCAAAGGGTCTTTAATAGACCCCTCCTTGGCAACAAGGAACACCTTTGCTGCTCTAAATCCAAATCAAAGTAAAGGGGTCATTAATTGACCCCACCATGGCAGTAAGGAACACCCTTGTTGCACCAATTCTAAATGAAATTGAAGGTGTCATTAATAGACCTCATCATGGCAGTAAGGAGCATCCTTGCTGCCCCAAATCCAAATGAAATTAAAGAGGTTATTAATAGACCCCATAATGGCAGCAAGGAACATCCTTGTTGTCCAAAATCTAAATAAAATTAAAAGGGGTTGTCAGACAACCCCACTTTTTTAGCAGTAAGGGTTAAGCCTTATCGCATAAATCAAAGTTAGCCAGAGGCCATCTTCACTGTCATTTAACAGCCAGTAATAGGTATAATATCAACTACTATTTCTCCATCCACGATCAGCAACAAGAGGGTGAGGATTAACTCCCCCACTCTCCCACTGATGGGACATATGTCCTCTGCACAAAGAAGAGGACAGTTAGAGGAAGTGGTTATCAAACCACTTCCTCCCACAACTCCCAAAAGATAAAAGTGCAAGTTATTCTCTGAAACAGAGGGATGTGAAGGATCGGTCATCCAAAAATGAAAAGGAAATTTGAGAAGGAAAGATCCCAAAGAGAAGAACTCAAGCCGAAGCAAGAGCTCTTATTGATGGAAGCAACAATGTAGGCCAAAATGCCTACCCTCTCTCTCTCTTCCCCTTATTCTCTTTTATTTTGAAAGACCTCTTTGGAGGCACCTATAACAAACCAAATGGGGCATTGGGCACCCCATAAATGAATAAAGCTACGCTTTTCTCTCTTTCTCCCTTCTTCTTAATCAGAGGTTTCACTCTTTAAGAGAGTGTAATGAACGGCATGAGTTTACCCATGCCGGAAATGGAGCCCTCCCCCCCCACCCCCCACATGAAATAATAAACTTCATTAATGGAGGTTATTTGACACCGAAGTTCAAATGCCTCACAACATAAGTGAGGCGGTCAAAATTTGGTCGTTACAAGTGCAAGTTTAAATGATAGTGATTTTATAAAATTGATTAAATAAGTTGTTATCCAAATAGGATTACTCACTTTTCAAAAATTAAATAAGGAAAAAAGAAAAACCATATGCACCCTTAAACTCATGAAAAAGGTAATTTCACCAACTTTCACAAATATTTTGACAGACTTTTTTTACTCCTTGTAGAAATACGTATATTTGGGTCATGAGCCAAAAGATCATCGATATCAATGTTTCATCCTTAAAAGACTACATGCATGGCGGAGTCAGAGGTGGGCGGGCGGGCGGGTGGGGGGCTGCTCCCTAAACTTTTTTTAAAAAAAAAATTGCAATCTCTAGAAGGAATGAGAGGTGGCAGGGGGGTAGGCTGCTCCCTAAACTTTTGAAATTTTTTTTTTGCAATCTCTAGAAGGAGTGAGAGAAGGTAGCTTCTCCTGAACTTTTGAAAAAAAAAATGCCTTTGCAATCTATAAATGTGGTAAGAGTAGAGGCAGCTGCCTCTTGACTTTACAAAATAATTCTCTTTGCATTTGTATGGAATGAGAGGGGGGACTTGAAGGGGCAGAGCTAGGGGCTTTCCCTGGAGTACACAAAATAAATAAATACAAAGACAAGAAACACAATAATTTATATGGTTTACTTAATGTGGGTTATGTTTATGGAGATACAGTACTGCTTCAATTAGGAGCATGTCCAATATTTTCTTGTAGGGAAAGAAATAGATTATTAGTAATTGTTGATTAGTTTTTGATGAATGATTAAGCAAATACAAAATATTTTAGATTTAGGGGGATCGAGGCGTGTAGTCCTCGAGAAAAAAAAATTTTGAGGACCAAGTTTTTGAGTCATCCTGTTTATACGTTTCATACATATCCTACAGATATTGTTTCTTCTTGTTTAATGTGAACTCATATTTATAGTCTTATTATGACTTGTGTTAGGGTTGATGTATATTTCCAATGAGAAGGGAGATACATGATTTTCTTGTAGAAAAAAAGGAGAGTTATTTTTTTGATTTTCCAGGTCTATTCTCTTGGTTGGAGTAATAGTGAATCGACATGAATCTTCGCAAAGTAGCTCACATTGGGTAAACCACGTATATTATTGTATTGTTTGTCTTCGTATTTATTTATCCCTCATTTTTGTATCCTGGGGAAGGATTCCTTGACCCTGCCCCTACTAGTCCCCTTCTTAACCCTTTTACATGATTTAGTTCTGGAGGGTAGTTGCACCTCCTAAGTTATCACCACTTTTATAGTTTGATTTTCTTTTTCAAAAGTTCCAGAGGGGAGATATGCACGCTGTGTGCAGTTTTTCTTGGAATCATGGTACTTTCCTTAACACATCTCAGTAATGATCTGATGGATGGTAACTTTCTGGGCTGGAGGAGGAGTGAAAGTAATCTCTGGAGGCGGGGCAATGGGGCAACCTAGAGCTAGGGCGATGGTCTCGAAGGTCACATCATAAGAAGACCTGTCGAGGGAGACATGCAAAATTGGGATACCGTCACGAGACCCTTTTCTTATATTTTGGTAAAACAGGTGGGTGAGCCTAGGGTACGCTAGGGTGAGGACCTTCAGAAGTTCCATAAGGCCTCGCCGCTCAAATTCGGCTATGGTGGGTGCGATTTCAGAAAGGTTTTGGAAGAAAGAGACATCGAAACGGGTTTGGGGGTATATTTCCCACTTCACAAAGTCCCCCCTTGGGTTGCTCAATTGGCAGTGGGGCTGGCTTGGCGGTGGCTTTCTTGGTGTTGGGGGCTTTAGGATTGGACTTTTGCTTTTTAGGGGCCATGAAAACACGGGGAGGATTCACTTGGGACTTTTATCAAACATGTGGTGGGCACCCACGTTGCTCCACAATCACACAAGCCAAATCTCACACCCTCAACCACTCGCACTCCCTCAATCAATCTCAAGCACAATAGCCAACCCGGCCTTCACCCTGTGATACCCCGCCCTCCACAATCGCATCAAAAAAATAGAAGAGAACGGAAATGAGATGAAGAGAGGGGGTTACCTTCGAAATCCCCAATGAAGCAAACCCCAAGAAGCTATGTGGTCTGGTACCGTCACCAATCACGCAAACAAGAGCAAGGGAGAAGATGAATGGAAAGGCGGCCGCAGGGAAGGATGGTAGGTACAAGGATAGGGCGAGAGAGATGCAGAGAGTGAGGTACAGATCTAGAATATGGGGAGATTTATAAAAAAAATCCCGAAGACGATCGATCGCCAAGTGTGGATGATTGATCGTCTAGAGGAGATTTCAAGTTCTGTTGAATGCGCATGGTGGCCACGTGGCAGAAATAGGGGTGATTGATCGTCCCAGCTGGGCGATCGATTGTCCAGAAAACAGAATGGTAGCCAGAAATAACTTATCACAGACAATAGATTGTAGTGGAGGGGCGATCGATCGTCCTCAAAATAGAATATAACTAGAAATTCTAGGCTATTAACGATCGATCGTAATTAAGGGGCAATCGATCGACTTGTAAACCGAAAGTCCCCAGGATTCTGGAAATTTAGCGATCGATTGTCAAGGGGACAGAATGGAGGGGTGGTTTGCAAACCACCCCAAACTTGGATTCGATAAAAGATAAGAAGAATTTCACACAAGATGATGGGTTGCCTCCCAACGAGTGCTAAGTTTTTCGTCTTCATCCAGACGTCCTCACGATTAGATACCGAGATGAGATACACGGGATCCATCAAGTCGATAGTCTCAATCAGCTCACCGGTCATAATGCCCTCAATGTAGGGCTTCAATCGTTGACCTTTAACAGACGCCCATCCTTGGGGTCTTGAAGCTCAACAGCTTCATGAGGGGCAACTGAGGTGACAATGTATGGGTCGTCACATATGGAGCGAAGTTTGCCAAGAAGGAGACGTAATTTCGAGTTGAATAACCAAACCTTTTGATTTGGGACGAAGGATTTTCAAAGGATATGCTTGTTGTGAAAGATTTTGATTTTGGATTTATAGATCTTTGCTCTCTCATACACATCATTGCGCTTCTCTTCTAGCTCAGAAAGTTGGAGCTTCCTATTGGAGCCGGTTGCGGCCATATCAAAGTTGAACTTCTTAATTGCCCACAGGGCTTTATATTCTAATTCTACCGGATGGTGACAGAACTTTCCAAAGACAAGGTGATAGTGAGACATACCAATGGGGGTCTTATAAGTTGTACAATAAGCTCATATGACATCATTGAGCCTTACAGACCAATCATTTGATCTGCCCTCACAGTTTTCATCAACATATTCTTTATCTCCCTATTTGAGACTTCGACCTGGCCACTCGTTTGTGGGTGGTATGGCGTGGCTACCTTGTGAGTGATGGAGTATTTGAGGGCTAGAGCCTCAAAGTATCAATTGAGGAAGTGTTTTCCTCCATCACTAATGATAGCACACGGGGTGCCAAACCAACAAAAGATATGTTCTTGTAAGAACTTGACCACGACTTTGTGGTCATTGGTCTTGGTGGCAACTGCTTCCACCCATTTAGAGACATAGTCCACCACCACCAAGATATATTCAAAACCGAACAATGGCGGGAAGGGACCCATGAAGTCAATACCCTAAACATCAAATATTTCAACAACGAGTATTGGGGTAAGGGGCATCATGTCTCTTCGGGATATTGCTCCTAACTGTTGGCACCATATGCAAGCCCGACAAAAGTCATGAGCATCCTTGAAGAGTGAGGGCTAATAAAAAACGTTTTGTAAGACCTTAGCAGCGGTCTTCTTCGCTCCAAAGTGACCTCTGCGTGCAAGAGAGTGACAGAAAGTTAGGATACTATGAAATTCACTCTCAGGCACACATCGTCAAATCATTTGGTCCGGACAATATTTAAATAATTCTAGATCTTCCCAGAAAAAGAATTTGATTTGGGCAAAGAACTGAGATTTGTTTTGTTTGGACCAATGAGGGGGAATTTGTCCAATTGTGAGGTAATTAATGATATTTACGAAACTATGAAGGTTGCACTTGATTTACCTTGAGCAATTGTTTCTCCGGGAAAGAGTCTTGGATGGGGCAAATATCATGGAAAGAGTTGGCCAAGAGTCTAGATCGGTGATCAACAACCACATTGTCGGACTCTTTCTTGTTTCAAATCTCAAGGTCGAACTCTTGAATGAGGAGGATCCGCCTAATCAGTTTAGGCTTGGTGTCTTTCTTAGAAATGATGCATCACAAAATGGCATGATCAGTGTACACCAAGATTTTAGATCTGATGAGGTAAGAACAGAATTTGTCCAGTTCATAGACTACAACTAATAATTCTTTATCGGTGGTAGTGTAATTTAATTGAGCATCCGAGAGAGTCTTACTAGAGTAGTAGATAGCATGAGAGATCATATTCACCATTTTCCCTAAGACCGCCTCAATTGCATAGTCTGAGGCATCACACATCAACTCAAAGGAAAGAGACCAATCAGGGGGTTGTATAATTGGATTGGTAAAGAGTAGATAACGGAGTTTATTAAGAGCTTCGAGACATACTTTATCAAAGAAAAAAGAATATCCTTGGCAAGTAAATTGCTCAAATGTATAGAAATTTTGCTGAAATCCTTTATAAAACAACGATAAAACCCCGCATAACCAAAGAAAGAACAAACCTGTCGCACCGTGGTCAGTGGAGGGAGACTCGAAATCATATCGATCTTGGTTTTATCTACCTCTATACGTGTCCTAAGACAATACCCTATTGAACCATAAAATGACTCTTTTCCCAACTCAGAATAAGATTTGTCTCCTCACATCTTCATAAGACCAATGACAAATTGTAGAAACAATCTTCGAAAGAGGTTCCAAATACGAAAAAATCATCTATAAAGATCTCGAAAAAAATTCCCACCATGTCGGAGAAGACATCATACATCTTTGAAAAGTCACAGGTGCATTGCATAGACCGAATGACATATGCCTATAGGCAAAAATGTCAAAAGGGCATGTGAATGTGGTTTTCTCTTGGTCCTTTGAATAGACAGACACTTGATTATATCTAGAATAACCATCTAGAAAACAATAGTAACTCTTGTCTGCTAACCTCTTTAGGATTTGATCAATGAATGAGAGTGAGAAGTGACCTTTTTTAATCATGGAGTTGAGTTTCCGATAGTTAATGCAAACACGCCACCCAGTAGTGACACGAGTAAGAACCAACTCTCCTGTTGGATTGGACACAACGGTGATACCGGATTTCTTTGATACCACTTGAGTAGGACTTACCCATTTGTTATCCAAGATGGGGTATATGATACCCGCATCAACTTCTTTCATAACTACCTCTTTTATGTTATGGTTCAACCTCCGTTGTGCTTCTCTAGAAGGTTTGACATCCTCTTCGAAATAGATGCGATGCATGCACACGGAAGTGTCAATCCCCTTCAAATCAGCAATGGTCCACCCTATAACCTATTTGTGCTTTTAAATCACAGTCATTAATTTACTCTCTTGTTCAACCGATAAATCAGATGTAATAATGACCGAAAGAGTATCTTGAGCTCCCAAGAAGACATATTCGAGTGAATTCGGGAGTGGCTTCAACTCAAGAGTGGGAGGTGCCTCAAGTGATGGGGTGACTAGAATACTACAGGTGGTAGGGAAAGGTTCAGCCCGGGTTTTTTAGGGAGGAGAATCCATATTAAGAGGTGGTTGACTTCCTTAATGGACTCCTCAACATCATAGTCATCGGTATTAAAATGTGCCAAACATGCCTCAAATGGGTCATTAGATAAGATGTAAGGAAGGGTGTCATCAATCATCTCTTCAATGAAATCGACCAATAAGCATTCTTCATTATTCGAAGGCTGTTGAGAGCTAGTGCAGATATTTAGCTGAACCTTCATGTTCCCGAAAGAGATATCCATCACCCTGGTGCGACAATTGATGCAAGCATTGGCGGTGGTCAAAAAGAGTCAACCTATGATCACTGGAATTTGCTTGTTAGGATTTGGTACCGGTTCCATGTCGAGAACTAAGAAGTCGACCGGGAAACAAAATTTATCAACTTTGATCAAGACATCTTCAATCATCCTTCTCAGCATTTTTACAGATCTATCAGCTAATTGTAGGATGACTGATGTGGGACTGAGCTCACCCAACCCAAGGTTCAAAATCTCGTCGAAATTTCGCATTTTCGACGAGATATATCGATCTCGAAGGGTCCCGAGACATCTAAACCAAAAATTAAAATTTTTACAATTTTTCGAGAATTTCGATCGAGATTTACAAAGTTTCAACAATATTTCTGAAATTTCGATCAATATTTTTGAAACAGCAGTATGAGAAGAAAAAAAACCCTTTTTTTTTTGTGAAACCCTGTTAAGGTTCACTTTGCCTGAACTCTGAAGCAAAAAAGAAAAAGAAGAGAGGAGAGACTAGAGAGGAGAACAAAGGAAGAAGAGAGAAGGAGAAAGAAGAAGAGAGGAGAAGGAACCTGTAGCTTGTCGTCGCCATCACCGTAGCCTGCCGTTGTCGTCGCCATAGTGTGTCGTCGTCGCCGTAGCCTGCCGCCGTCATCGTCGTCGCAGTCGCCGAAAGCCCCCTTTGTCTTCGTTCTCCCTTGAGAATCTGCCCCTTTTTCTCATTCATCGAATGGTATACGAGGGTTTGGTTTTATTTGGTTTAATGTTGGGTTTTTGCATATTAGCTGCTAGGTTTATTCTAATTTCCAAACATACTATTATGTATTTTGCAAATTAACTATTTGTTTTGCAAAAGACAAATAACCTCAACCCTTAGGTTTGTAATTATTAATAAAATGACTATCATGCCCTTGAGATATTTCATAACCTCACAAAGCCTCCTTAACTACTCTTGAACTATGGTTAATAAGTTTTAACCCCTATAGTTAATTTTTTACTAAAAATTAAGGTTAGATGATTTAACCTTAAGGGATATTGAATTTTAACCATAGTCAAAGGGAGTTAAAGGGGGACACATTAATTTTTTATGTTTTATTTCTAAAACCAAGATTAGATGCTTAATGCTTTAACCCTAAGGATTAGTAAATCTTAACCACAAGTAAAGGGAGTTAAAAGGGACACATTAATTTTTAAAAAAAAATTTCTCTAAAAACAAGGTTAGTTGCTTTAACCCTAAGGATTAGTGAACCATAACCAAAGTTAAAAGCACGTTAAATTTTTTCTCTAAAAAACAAAGGTTAGATGCTTTAACCCTAAGGGTTAGTGAATCGTAACCACAATTAAAGAGAGTTTTTTTCTATAAAAAAACAACAACAAAGGTTAGATGCTTTAATCATAAGGGTTAGTGAATCTTAACCATTGAAAAATTCTGTGTTTTTCACTATTTTTTTCTTCACCTGCGATATTGTTTCCTTGAGATCAATATATCTTGCGAAATATATGAGATATATCTTTTTTCCACGGCTCGAAATGACATGCGAAATTGACATTTCGAACTTTGACCTAACCCAAGTTTTTCATACACCGAGTAGGGAAGAAGGTTAACACTCGTTCCTAAATCTAAGAGTGTCCTATCAATGGAGTGGTCTCCAATAGTACATGAGATAGTGGGGGCACCTGGATCCTTGAATTTTGGAGGGCCTGAGTATTGGAGAATGAAGCTCACTTGCTCAGTGAGAAGAACTTTCTTGGACAGATGGTTCCTTGATTTGCGCTGTTGAGTGCACAAGTCTTTGAGGAATTTGGCATAAGTCGGCACTTGCTTGATAGCATCAAGTAAATGCAAGTTGATCTTTACTTGTTTGAAGATTTCAATCATATCATCCATCTTGGCTCTCATTTTAGCAAATGAGGATGAGTCTTTCAAACATGATGGGAAATGGGCTTTAGGCATGTAAGGTGTCTCGAAGATGGGGGTCAGTGACGATAAAGCACTTTGGTCCTTTTTATTGGTATCTCCTTCTTCGCCCTTAGACTTTAATTGATCAACTATGGGCTCTCTTGTCGTGCCTTGATTTTTCTTAACCAAATTATCCACTATCTTGTCATTCATTAGTGTGATGATGGCCTGAACGTGTGATGATGGCCTGAACATGTTCTCGATTTGACTCATCTACTTGGTTCACACCCCTTGGATTGCTCACAGGTTGGCTCAGAAGTGTTCCTTCCACTCTTCTATTTATGACATTACCTAATTGTCCCATTTGGGATTCGAGCTTCTAAATCAATTGAAAGTGAGAATGGAACAATTGAATGTTGTTTTCCAACCCTTTGAGAGCATTCAAAACTTTATCCTCGAATGATGGGTCCGTTTGATTAGGAGGAGGATTAGAGTGTTAGAATTGTGGTTGGGCTTGATAGTTGGATTGATTTTGAAAATGCCGATTGTTTGACCTAGGAGATTGGGAAAACTAATTACCTTGAACTTGGAGAAAGGTGTTTCCCTTGAGCTTGAGGCTGCCACGAGAAATTGGAATGGTTTCTCCACCCTGGGTTATATGTATTTGAGAATAGATCATTACCCGGGTGAGTGTAGGCAACATTAGCATGCTCTTGGACAAATTCTGAAAAATTGAGCAACCAAAGGACAATCATGGATATAATGTGTAGGGCTGGAACATAAGGCATATACCTCATTAGGATTGAGAGTGATCTGAGGAGGTCTATAAGAAGCTGGCCCTATAACCATGAGTTGGTCAAACTTGCGAGACAACTCATCCACTTTGGATGAGACATTTCAAGGATAAAATGCACTTCCCATACCTACGGCCTTGGATTCTCTCTGGCTGTTGATAGAAAAGTGGTCTCGAGCATCCACACAATAAGCAAAATGTGTGATAAAAAAAAGTCATTTTCTCCCCAGATTTTGACTTCTCCTAACTTGATATCTCTTCCCCTTTATTTCACTACTTTATCGCCATGTGTCAAATAATGAGTTGAGAAATCAAAATCATAGACATCAAATGACTTCTCCGTCCCCATGTAGCTTAATGTATTGATGGCTGAGAGAATCCGAGGCCATGCCGACGGCCTTGCAACTGCTAATCAAGCACACCTCTCTAGTCCAGAGCCAGAGGGACAGGTGTTTCTGTTCCACCTTAAAAAGTAAACTTTGTAATAAGTTCTAGTTTTATCGTTTCTGCTGCTAATGTGACTTTGCTCTTGAAAGAACGTGAGATGAGAACAAAGAGATTGCACGAGGGTAATTTAGTCATTTCAGTTTTAGTGTGGCTGTTTCGGTTAGTTCTTAGGACAATTAGGTCTTTTTGTGGCGAAGTCCAAGATTCGTGGACGCAGATCGACATCGGGATTGAAAAGCGGGGAAGGCGCAAGAGGAATTTCGACGTGTGAAATAATTGTACGGACAATCTGAGAACTTCTTTTTGGTTATATTAATTTACAAAAGGACCCCTATTGAACTTCTAAATCTCCCTGTCCATTCCTACCTAATCCGTACTTGAAAATTACTGACATAGTCACATGTAAACTTTCTTTAATAGTCTACGGATGATACTGTCTGACCCGGGCCATCTAACTCGCCTGAATCTGCCCATTTTCACGACGGGTTGTGGTTCAACCCGTGGGTTGGAAGTAGTTAGACTTCTTGGACGATCTAATGGATCATTTACCGGTAATTTTATTAGTAATTATATATAAAAATTAATTATTAACAGGCTAGAGCAACGTAAAATATGTCTTATGACAGGTAATTTGAAAATTACAAATATAAAAAAAAGTTCTATTGAAAAAATAAATGGAGCAACCTAAAATATAACTGGAGCAATCTAAAATGTGTCTTCTCTTATAAATATATATGTGGAGTATTGCTAATTTTCAGTAAGTGTGTGAACTTGTTAACTTTCACAAGGATATTTTTATCTTTGTATTAATAATCAAAATTACTAAAGTTAAGGATAATTTAGTATTTTCATGAGAGATCACTCTTGCTTTTTTGATTCCCTTATTTAATGAAATACCCCCATATAAAAATACTAAAATACCCTTAAACTTAATAGAATAGTATTCAATACATCTAAGTAAATTAGTTTAGGCTAACAAGTTCACTTAGTTGAGTGAATGATAGCATTCCACCTCTATATATATATATATATATATATACGTGTATATAATAAATTGTTTATCTTAAGTTAGCAAATTGGTGGATATATCAATCTCCTCATACGATGGATTAAAAATCGATCGGCCCCTTGCTGCTACATCAACCAAGGTGTAATATGTATTTTAAATAATACTAAGTTTATATAACAACCAATTTTCAAAGGGTAAATAATTTATTCATGGGAAATGTTTAACTTACTAGGGGATTTGACTATGTAGTCAAATGCCCCATCCTCATTGGTTCATGCCTTTTTTGTAACAATCATCAACTGTGGTTAAGATTCACTCACATCTAAAGTTAAGCAAACTTACTTGGACTCTTTTATTTAAAAAAAATATTACTATAATTTTCTTAAGCTTAACCATAATTAAAAAGATGTTAAAAGAGGTACATAGATATGACATTTGAATACATAATTGAATGCGTGGTGGGCTAATCAGTGCCTTTTATTCATTTATTTTAAACAAACGGGTAAAGCACTTGGATGGATTGGGGTTTCTCATTGGATTGTGTTTCAGACAGATTGGATTCAACTCAATGGTGTGTGACTGGTAGCTCAGCACTTTATCCACCCCAAAACCGACCAAATTGAGAGTCCTAGTCTCATGTTTAAGGCTTCTAACTAAAGGAATGATTCCATTCATAGTTTAAAATTATTATTATTATTATCATTAAGTAATAATAATCATTTATCTAGGTCAGAAGTTAGGTTAGTATAAAGGTGGTCATAATCTCAAACAGAGTCCTTTCCCAAAGACTGGTATCCCGGATTCAATTTGAGTCTTTTGTTGGAGCAACCGGGAAACATCTTTGATTTGATTGTCTTTGGCAAATAAACAGCATCTCTATTCTCATCTCAACATATAGAATGACATTTATCAAATCCTATCATGACTCTGATGAAGTGAATTTTTCATGGTCCCATTAAACCAAGGTCCACCTAACCGGGGGTGGAGTTAGGAATTTTTCCTTGGGAGGGGGGCAAAGTACATATAGGAAGAAAATTATTAGGAAGGATTGGGGTATGGGACTTGGGGGTTTGTGGGCGTACCCTCAAAATATTTTTGTTGGGGTATGGGACTTGGGGGTTTGTGGGCGATTGTTTCCCATTAAACCAAGGTCCACCTAACCGGGGGTGGAGTTAGGAATTTTTCCTTGGGAGGGGGGCAAAGTACATATAGGAAGAAAATTATTAGGAAGGATTGGGGTATGGGGACTTGGGGGTTTGTGGGCGTACCCTCAAAATATTTTTGTTGGGTAATGGGTCTATCAAGGTCATAAAATTCGTTAATATAACATTCCAACAAGAGAAATGCAACTAAGACCGTCTGGGGTGGAGACCACCCTAAGACCGTTCCCAACAACACCAACAAATTAAAAAAAATGCATAGGTTTCAAAATAAATTTGAATCCCGGTGCTGTTAGTATCGGTCTCGGGGTGGTCTCCACATTGGATGGTCTCAATAACATTTCCCTTCTAATAAATGTCCTTAAAAAGAAAAATAAGGTCCCCCTTTGGCCGTCCTTTTGAAAAATCTATTATATAAATAAATTAATTGTATTTTTATATTATGAAGATTGTCTTTTTCATGCGCATTCCACTGGGTGGATTGTGCGTGCCTCCTTGCTTGACACGTGGTCATTTTAATACCCATTGATTGTGGTTAAGATTGACTCACCCATGAGGTTCGTACATCTAGCCTTGGTATTTAGGAAAAAAATGTTGAGTTAATAAATCTTAACTAGGGTTAAAAGGGATACATGGACGTTCAGTATAGAAAAGTAAGATAGTATGTATTATTTTTAAAAAATATACCTAATATATAATAGATTTGAAAAAAATCCCCTCATTATGCTCCTGCCCTTGCTAGAATGATAAAGGTGTGACCATCATTTGAGGGACATTTAAGGATTGAGCCTTATAGATTAAAAAAAAAATAAAATCTCAATAGATTGATAGAAGTCTTCCTTGGTAACTATGAGTGTCAATAGGCTGAATTCGCACCACAAAAACATCTTATAAACGGATTTGGCCTAGTGAAAAATCACAAAAATGCAAGCGCAAGCCTAACCCATAAACATTGCTACTGGCGATCATGTTGGCAGCTACCCGTTAACCCTTGGCCCAATGCGACGCTAACTGAAATCAAAGCATAGTTAGTTGTAAGTTACAATATAATGATCTACATATTTCACACCAAACTGATTGAAATCTCCAACTAAATTTCTCTTCTTTTTTTTTGCAATATATATATACTATTACGAATAACACCAAATGTATCATTTTGATCAAGTGGGTATTATAAATGTAAACCCAAAGATATAAGCATAGCAAAATCCATTTATAGTGGCTAGGACAACTAATCAATGCTCTGGTGATAATACATGAAAAAATGATGATGCTAAGAGATATGTGGGATCGCAAGAGCTTTCTTAATCATAACTACACCTCTGTTCCATTTAGATCTGATTTTCAAAATCTTTCACTAATTGAAAGGTTTCATACATATTCCACCAACACGAACACGGATGGTTCTGGACCACATTCAATCTAGTGTCTTGACACAAAATATCTCGCGGTTGATCCTTTCTTTGTCACCTAATTACCAAACTAACCGCATTTGTTAGAAAATAATCATTTTTCATTAATATGTTGATGATGAAAGATGTATTGCTTTCATTAAACTTAAGATAAGCTTGGAAAACATTATCCTCTGAATAATGATTCTAATAAAGCTCAAAGCCTCAAACTAATCTTTGTTACACCTGCCCTTCTAGCTCAAATGACGAGCTGTGCCCTCTCACGAGGGTGGTCCTACGATCAAGTCTCAAAAAGAAAATTATTTGCTTGGTATTTAACAAGCAAGAGGTCCACTTACCAGGTACTAACTCATAAATCCTAACTATTATCAATAGATAAATGATGCCTTCTAAAAATAAAAAACAACTAATTTTTGTCCTAAAAGGGTATTGAAAAATAGGAGATCAACAAGCAAAAGCACCAACACCACCAATCCCAGCCATTAGTTCTGTTCAGTGTTATTGGTTTGTTTGGATCCACGGAATTGATGGATGAGAATTAAAATTAGAGTTTAAGAATTGTAATTTCAATGTTTGGATACTCCCAATTCCTATGAATTATAAGTCATAGAGAAATTAAAACAGTGTAAATTCTTACATTTTGAGAGGATCACAATATCCACGGATCCCGGAACCACTTCCTTACGGAAGGGATACACTTACCATTGGGACAAAGCCCTGGTGTGTAACTTACCCTTCAACTTAAAAGTATGTTTTGTTGCTGAGAAAATACGTGAAAATATAAAAAATAAGAGAAATTTTTAGATTTCTAATATTTTGTCTTAATTTTCTTTTCTTCAACAGTAAGGTAAAGAATCATCTTCCTCTTTGAAAAGTGAGGCCCACCACTATCTACTGTTTAACCAATTTTATGAAGAGATTAAAAATTGCTTTAAAAGGAAAAATATTAAAGCTATTTTTAAATGGTCTGGAGAGATTAAATTAGAAAGTTTTGGAGATTGTTGAATTTGTAAACAGGTCTATGTGAATGTTAGGGCAGTGAGTTGGGTCCTGTTGTTGGTAGTGGACACTGCAAATGAAAAGACAAAGATGTCCTTCTGAATGATAGTTCTTGTAAATGCAATAAAGGGTAGTTTTGGGACTTTCTGCTTGAAGGGGTTGCTCAAAATCAAATCACTGACCAAATGTTTTATTTGTTTATTTATTTATTGAGCTTTTAATATATGTACCCAAAAACAATGCTGAAATGCCCATTTCTTTCCCTTCCTCAAAAACCCAGAAATAAGAAAACATGAAAAGAAAAGAAAATTAAATAATACACAATCAAAAAATTTGTACTAGAAATTTAAATTTTTTTTTTCTTTTTCATATTTTCACCGATTTTCTCGGCAACCAGAATAAATAAATGAGAAAGAAATCAAATAGACAGTAAGATAGAGGAGAAGAAAAAAGCAGGGAATAAAAGAGACCGGATGTTGACAAATTTCATGTCACTGTTCTTGGAAGGTCGTTTGTTTGTGTGGAGATTTCTTATCTGGGATCTTTCTCTCCCTATTTTTCTTTCGGAGACTGGCCCAGCAAATTGAAATCTCCATTTTTTTTTTCTTCTACTTGATGACGATCTAAGCTCCTTCAATGGAATTACAGAAATACCCACTTCGTTGTTTGAGCTCTCCGAGGTCCTCTGCTTTGTATTCTGGTTCATGGGGTTGTTCTGCCTTTTGTTTTGCTTCGTTTGTGCTGCGAGTGTCAGCCCAAGACTCTGAATTTTTCTTGGAACATGTTAGGTTTCTGGATCGTTGTTGGGTCGTCGAGGCTTAGTTGAATCTGAATTTCGAAGAGAGGTGATAGAGGACAAGGGTCTGAGGTAGATTTTTTAATTTTTGTTTTCTCAGTTAGATTTATGTTTAGATTCCTGGGTTTTGGCTTATGTGGTTTGATCATAAGTTGGCTGATTGGAGCTTTTATTTTTGTTGAAAATTTGATGTTTTTTTTTAATGGATGATTTGAGTATTTGGGGTTTGATAGATTCTTTTGTTGGTTTGCATACCTTTATTCTTTTTGTGGGATTTTTTTTTTAAAATTTAATTTTGCTAGTGTAGATTGTCCCACCCAGATAACTAGCATAGAAAGCAATGGGATTTTTCCTTGCTAATTGTAGGATTTCTTGAAACTCTAGTTTGTAGTGATCATATTTGTGGTGTTTATAGGTCTTTTGACTCTTTTCCATAGAGTGGCCTCTCTCTCTCTCTCAAGGGATGTGTTTTGAGATTTGAACAGTCTGAAAATATTCCTGAATTGGGGTTATAGTCAATGTTGAGTAAGGAAGATTATCTGACGTGGTCTCTGCTCCGGTTTACTGCTGGAAGAGATTTTGTATATGGTGATAGATGGGTTACATGCTGATTATGATTGCTGCTTTATCTCATTGTTGAATTCTGGTTCTGATTGCATTACTTTAAGGCCACTACCTTTTAGGTTTTATGGCAGTTTTCTGATGACAATTGAGTTGCCCACAAGCATTAGAAAGATGGCTTGCTGTGGCCATTTGAAGTATCTAAGAATTGGGTAAGCGTAGATGAGCCTTTATTCAAGCTGATTTGTCCAATGTGTTGGTTTGCATTTGATGTTTAGGCTTTCTGTGGCTCATGTCTTAATATTTAGAGAACTGTCTAATGAGCCCCCCATGGTCATGAAATTCTCTACTTTTTTTATGATTTAATAGAATAGGTCCTCAAGTTTCTGGTGTCTTTTGTCAATAAGATATTTGGATTTCAGTTTCTTGTGCAGCATTATTTTTGGATCTCTGTTTAGTGATCTTATAGGCTGGCACCACTGTTATTGTAGTTATATGCAAAGTTACCAGTGGATATATTTATTTTTGAAGTCTTATGCTAGATACATTTTCCAGTTTCATTGAGTTTAGGCCCATGATATGTGAAAGGTAGATAGTCGAGGAAGATGACCTTTAGTGGTTTATGTTGTGAAGTTTTGAGATACTCTTGTGCAAACAATTATGCTGACCATTACTCAAAAATATTGCATTTGGCGGAATTACTCACAAATGAAATGAACTTGCTGGAAAATGTGGGGTGAGAAACTGGATTTCCTTGAAATATTTTCTGAAGCAAAGAAAGTTGGTATGAGGCTAAATGACTCATGGAATACGATGCTAGAAAGTACTTCACATTAAACATTTAGACCCTATTTATAGGTGTCCTTTTTCTATGCATAATATTTTAAGTACTATTTCATATGAGTAAACTGAGATATACTTTAGGGGCCCTTGGTCAAGGCAGAACTCATGCTAGATTGGTTAAACGATACCCAGGCATCCTAGACCATTTCCTGAATTGATGAAATTATAGTTCATGTTCACAATTTTGTCACAAGTCCCACTTCTTTAATTTTGTTGATGAAAGTTATATTTAGGGTCCGTTCTTTTGCGGAGACTTATAATGTCTGGCACTTTGCAAGTTTTGTCATGGACGAAAATATGCATTTTCTTTTGAGAATTAGATGTATTATGTTTTTCATCTCTTGGGTTGCAATTCCCACAAGACTTCAAATGCAACAAAATGAATAATTTCAAATCTCATAAAAAATGGTAAGACTTGAAATCCCCCAATGGGAAGAATTAATCTTGTTAGAAACCTTGACTATGTGTCTCAAATTTCCTAACAATTACCATGACAAAGTGCAAAGTGCAAAGTGCCAAGCTTTATTAGTATTGGCAAAATAACGGACCCTTATAGTAAAAACTTTAAAGGGAAAATTTATTATTATTCTGTTAAAATTCAGTACAATCTGGAAATATAATATCAAATTTGGAAGATCTATTATTTTTTTCAAAAGATGTAGGGTTTTTGGAATTTTTTTTGAGGTCTTTTTCACTTAGATGCTTTATCTTTAAATTTGTATGCCTTTGCTAACTTCTTCAAATGTTAAAACAAATGTGTCGTTCACCAAAGCATTTTGCAAGCAATTTCCACCATGAAATTTTGTACAGTTGAACAAATTTTATCCACAGTTTAACACAAACCAAGATAAATTGATTGGCCACAATCCACATTACGTGGAAACTCCTTTCTCCATGTCTGTTCATCTAGATGTGGCAATCAAGTATCAAACAGTACAACAAACATTCCAACTGACCGTTGGCAAGAATATAGTGGTTTTCTCCTTGTCTTTGTGGTTTATTCTTAACGCATGAGGAAATTCCCCTTTTTCTATCTCTGTACTAATGGATTTCTCATGCATAGAAAATCTTCTTTTACCTATTATCTTTCTAGAGTTTTGCAAAGGGAAAGCTTGAAGATAGTGTTTGATGTTGTAATACCAAATACCAACTGGTACCTCCTCTTGCTCACACCTCTCTTCTTGTTCCACTCCAAGGTAAGGATCATGGAAAGATGATCTCTTTTTACACACTATCTCTATCTCTTGTGAACACCCTTACTCTTCTTGCCCTCCTTCCCCCGAGATATCAGTACTTTTCTATTCAAAATTGCCTAGTTCATTTGAATCAGTGCTCTGAGCTCTCCAAAATGAGAAACTTGGCTAATTTGGACAGCAGTGAGTTCTTATACTCTGTGTGTGTGTGTGTGAAAATCTTCTTTAGGCATTAGGAAATACTTCCTATTCACCTCTATATGAACGGATTTCCTTCCCAATCACCTTGCCTAAGTATCTATACGAATTTTTCACTTTTATTATCAGACTCTAGATTCCCATAGCGATCTCTAAATATATACCAACAGTTAGAAAGAGGAGATTGGGCCATTACATTAGTTGTGACTTGAAGAGTTTTATGAAAGACAAATTTTGTGGTATTTGGATTCCCCCTGCATGGAGCCATTTCTTGGCTTGTTTGGAAAGAGAGGAACAACAGAGTGTTCAAAGATTCCTCTTCCTCTCTAATTACCAGGTGCCTGAGGATTTGACACATAGTTTTAGAGTAGTGTTCTATTCTAAGGGAGGTGGTGGAGGACCTGGATGGTATTTCTTTGTGAATTGGGGTAGATGATCTTCTCTTTTAATTGCTCTTTTGGCTTCTGTTGTTTTATTTATGCTTGTTATAGTTAGGTTTCTCTTCCTTTCTTAGTTGATTGAGTTTACATGTATGCAAACTCCCTCTTGCTGCTTTTTTTACCTGTTTTCCCATCGTAATATAATTTGCTCATTACCAATCAAAATAATAATAGTTAAAATTTTTGTGGTATTCTTATGGGTAGAGAGGCATTGATGAAGTTTTTTTTAATATTTACAGTGTTGTATGCTTAGTAAGTTAGGTTGCGGACTCGGGCATACATTTACGTGCATGTGTGTGTGTACACAATCACACACGCACGCACACACACACACACACACACACACTGTGCATGTGCATGTTATTTATGCATGCATATGATAAATAACATGATCCCTTCAAAAATTGGTATGTGACTCGAAGGAATACTTGATCCTAGGGTTAATATTGTGTGACATGCTAACGTTAGGTAAATCTCTGTATTCATTAGGCATCTTTTAAGTACATAACAAGTATTTCCTCACTATGCTCTAGTCATAAACTGTGCTTCATCTAGTACTTTAGTTATAATTGTATAACCTTCCATGTCTTTTGGTCATCTTCTAAATGGTTAGTATAAAGTGCCATATAGATTTCGCTGCCTGAATACTCCATAGAGTTCTTGGCCTCCAGAAACAGCCTTGGGTTGCTTCACTCATTGTTGAAGAAGAAGCAGAATTATCACTACTGAGAGCCTTTACCATTGCTCAGGACTGCCCGCACACAAACATATATATATATATATATAGACACACACACACATCTGGATGTGTGTTTGTGACTTTGTTCTGCTGTTAAGATGGTGCTTGAGGAACTTAAATGGCTAATCTCTCTCTCTCTCCCCCCTCCCCTTCCCTCTCCCTCTCTCCCACTTCCCCTCCCTCTCCCTCTCTTCCCCTCCTCTCTCTCTCTCTCTCTCCCTCTCTTTTAACTTTGTTTTTTCTTTTTCTTTTCTATGGGGATGGGGGTGGCACTCTTGCACTAGTGATGCCCAACACATACCATGATCCTTTCCAAAGAACATAATGATGGTGCTCAAGTGTAAAATGAGGGGTAATTAACTAGATACATAAACTGAAATTATGATAATGGCATTTTAACATGAGTGCAAAGATCACTCATTATACTTGGCTTCTTTGACATAGATTATCCCTTAATATCTTAATATAAAATATGTAAATGTTGGGCATTGCTAGTGCAAGAGTGCCAGCCCACCCCCACCTGCATCCAAATAAAGAAATCTAGAATCCTAAGATATTCTTCTTTGAAGATTTTGATATCGAGATTCTCATAACATTCTTTGGATGCATGATGTAATGGAAGGAAGTTTTGATCAGACCAATGGTTCAGATCCCTCAGTAGGCTTGGGACACGTCTAGGAAGCACGGATACGGATACGGGATACGGGTACGATACGATACGGATACGGTGATACGGCAAAACCTAAAAAAACAGGATACGGGTACGGCCAGGATACGTCTGTAATTTTTAAAAAAAATAATAATAATAATATATTTTATATTATAATTACAAAATAACCATTGGTTCAGTTCTCTTTATGTATAAAAAAGATCATGTCCATGCAAAAGCAAAAGAAATAGGGTCATCTCATCATCCATTAAGCAAAAAAGAAAGTCATCCTATTATCCACTAAGCAAAATATAAAGAAGATCATGTCCATGCAAAAACAAAAGAGATAGGGTCACATCCTTGGGTCTCCAAAAAAAAAATAAAAAAATAAAAAATAGGGTCACACCCTTGGGTCTCCAAAAAAAAATTGAAAAAAAAAAAAAAAAAAAAATTCCCGTATCCTGGCCGTATCCCGGCCGTATCCCGACGTATCCCGAAGTATCCTGATGTATCCATGCCGTATCGGGGCCGTATCGGAGCCGTATCCTAAATTAAAAAATTGCTTTTAATTAATGGGATACGTTTCAGTCGTATCCCGTACGTATCTGGCCGTATCCGTATCCGATATGTATCGGATACGGGTACGAGAGGGTATTTGAAGTATCTGTGCTTTCTAGGGACACGTACTTTCTAGAAGCCTTCAGGGATAGGAAATTAATGATAGCAGCTACCAAAGGGAAGAGTTTTAACCCCAAGTGGAAAAAACCATCTCTGAAATGTACATGTGCCAAGTTTTTAGGATCTTTATTTTTAATGGGCGATTCCTGTACTGGGTTTCTCTTTGTGATTGAACCTTTTCTCTTGTTCACATTTCTGTATTTTACACATCCAATGGAGCTTCGTCACTAGTTTGTTCAATTGGCAAAAAATAAGCTTTGGGATCTTTTTTATCTAGTTCAAAGAAATATCTTAATTTTTTTAATGTATGTAAAAATTATTTATTGTTCTAATAACTAATTTTAGCTCACAATTGTGCTCTTCTTGAGTGATTGGCAGGAATGGGAACAAAAGTGCAGCATAAAAGCTACTTGCCAGAATATTATTCCATGAGGGATCTTAATGAGGATGCTAACAGTAGTAGTTGGCCCACATATTATGAAGATAGAAATTTGAATAGAGGGCTGTACTACAACAGATTCTTACCAAGGCCTCCTACGGATGCATATCTGGGGCATGATAGGGAAGTATTAAAGCAGACAATGCTTAAGCATGAATCCATATTCAGAAAGCAGGTATATATGGTCTCAACTTTCGACATGGAGCTATTAAATCTGATACGTTAATTATACCTCTTTGTCTCAAAATTTTGAAAGCTTAGAATATACTCTGATTCGTCAAGTTTTTCTGATTAAATTCTTTATGCCTTAGATGGATTGAGTACTTTGTTGAGTTTATTCGGGTTTTGAACATAAAGGGAGTTCATTTGGCATGAGTCGTACCTGAAGCAAGTCAAATTGGACTTGTTTATCTTGAGTACCCTATTCAGATCTTAACACTTGAAAGTTGAATATATCTGATCATATATATAATTTTTTGGTTTTCCAGGTCCTTGAACTACATCGTCTTTATAAAATACAGAGAGACTTGATGGATGAAATTAAAAAGAAAGAACTACATGAATATCAGATACCAGTGGAGACATCGCATTCAAGTCCCTTTGCACCTCAAATGCCATCTGAAGATGCTCGGAAGATGTGGCATGTCAACAGCTTGCCCTTAGTGACTTCCACTTGTACTCAACTGTCTTTTTCAGATGCTGACAACATGAAAGCTCCTTTGAATTTTATAAAAGGGCATAGCATGCAAGCAGGTCCTGTTCCAGTCCAAAATGGAGTCAGTTCAAAGGACTGCGAGTTGGAGACCAAATCCAAGAAGTTCCGAAGAAGATTCTTTGATCTTCAACTTCCAGCTGATGAGTATGTTGATAGTGAAGAAGGGGAATGTTTTGAAGAAGAAAAAGTGTTTGGTGTATCAATGGAGGCAAGCTATCCTCCTAAGAAAAATTGTGAGGTTGCATCTGGGAGTGATGTAAAGCTGTCTTTGGGCAGTGGTGGTAATGCTGGTTGCCAAGGAGATGCTTCGAGGTCTGATATTTGTTTAAGGAGCACCAATGGATTAGCCGACTTGAACGAACCCATCCAAGTTGATGAACCAACAGCTTCTGTTGATTTTCTTGGCCCAATGACCTGCAATGGAGAGATTCCAGGTCGGGATCTCTCTGTAAAATCAATTTCACGCTTCCTAGGTTTGCCAACGGAATTTTTCCAAAAGACCCAGAAAGGAAGTGATAATGGGACTTGCTCCTCAAACGTTCTACACTTGGAGAATGAAGGAAACCGACGAGAGTGGCTATCCTATAACTTTGAAGCTGGTAAGGATTCTCTATTGAAGTTGCATAATATTCATTCAATTGATCTTTCAGATAAATTCATCTTTTTCTTTTATTTTCTTTTGTTTTAGCAAAATCGAATTTCATGCACAAGCCATCGTTCAATGTTTTCCAGTTAAAAGGTGGCTGCACTAGTTTATTTCCATCTGAGCCATTTATTGCAATTACTTTCTTCAAGCTACCAACTAACTATAGCTGTTTGACTTGACCCTGCCTCTCTTTGTGCCTTCGACAACTAAAATCTGTTAACTAACTCTCCTTTTGTTGAGTGCATTATCTCCACATATGCCTTGACCAACCTTAATACACCCCAGGATTAACAAAATTCATTGCCTCACTTAAGTATGAAATAGGCCATACTATTTCTAGTGATCGGAACTAACGGGTTATATTTTGTCTCTATATTTCCAAATAAGAAAAAAATTAGAGATGAAGAATGAAAAAAGAAGTAAGGAATTCTGAAATTCAAACCTGAGAAAGGATCTTGCATCACCCCAAGAATTAGGGGAAAAGAGATTAGGTGGTAACAATGTTTGTTCTTATTTCTGTTACATACAGACATAGAATATCTCTCTCTCACACACACACACACACACACACACACATATATATATATGGGTTTTGTTACCATTCATGTTGTTAGGGAATACTGAAACATATCCTAGAATCAGATCTTCATTATTTAAACGAACCCGAAACATGGTGATGTGTATGGGACTTTTTTGCCCTTATAATTAAAAGACACGCAGTTTCAAGTGACTTTTTGTCATTTGCATGAATTTTAAAAGATGGTGATACAATCTAGGAAATGAGATGTACAAAGGATTCTAGGTTCTCTCCCTATATTTTTATTTTCCTCTATGAATTGACTGAAATACCTCTACTAGTAAAGAGCTTAGTCATTCAATTAATGGGGAAAAAAGTCAAGTGAAACTTACTATGTTCACTAAGGTCTATGAACTCTTAACCTTCCTGGGTATTAAGAGTGACTGAGCACTGTGTCCAAAAAAATCATCAGTTTAAAGGGACCTTTTGTTTAAAAGTGTTGCAAATATGTACAAAATAAGTTCCTGTTCGACTTCTTTTTATTATAAAATGTTGTGAATACGTACAAAAGGATTGTTCGTTTAACTAATGATGGTTTTCATGTGGCTACTGCCTCTATTAACAGGGCAAAGTAGAAGCAACCTGAATTATCTCCCTCGAGGTTCCTGTTCAGAAAAACTTCCTAAACCATCTGAACCATTGCAAGTTGCGCTTAAGAAAGCTCATGAACTTCCTACATTTCTTCCATCTGATCAGAGTAAGATAGAACCATGGAGGGAAAGAGCATTTTGTGGTTTAGAGATCTCTGAAAGAAGTCATGATATCTCCAATTATAACTATCTAGGACCAGGTGTGGCTTCCTGTGTACCCAGTCTGTATCCACTCGGTCCAAAATTTGATTTGACCAACTCTGGGTCTCCCTCGCTTTCATCTTGGAGAAAGCCAATGATTTGCTTGAGCCAGAACCCTACAGCAGTTCAAGCCCTCCCATGCTTGAACACCTCTGCTTCATTAAGTAAAAGTTCTAAATCATCAATACAAAGCCCTGAGATGATTGGAGACAACTGGCCTCATAATAGCATTTCGAGGTTGAACCCAATTTTTGGAAGCGAAGTATCCTGCCGAAACGGCTTTTACCATGGGTCCCAGTCAGAGTCCAAGGACTTACAGGTTCGCTTCCCTTCCATTGGTTTTGATGATCTGAACTGCAGTAACCACAGTAGTTCAGCTTCTGAGCACTTAGTAAATCATGGTCCAACAAAGTACTTTAGGGGCTCAGAGTTCATGGATGTGAAGTCTGCGAAGGATATGAATTTGAATGTAGTGCTTCAGAATGAGTTCCGAGAAGAGGTAGTTCCCCAACACGATCTTGTGATCGCAGATGGTGAAAGGAGGCATGAAGACCCACCACGAGGTTTGCCTTGGCTTAGAGCAAAACCACCTTGTAATGGTGAACCTGCCAAAGGAAGGGGGTCTTCGAACCCATTGGAATCAGGGTTCTTACAGACTTCTTTTCAGAGTTTTTCCAACAAAATAGAAATAGACAAAGGTCCCAGTCAAAATTTTGTCCAGAATTCTACACCAGCTTCATGTTTTCGTGATGATGAGCCCAAGAGGATCGTGGTGGGTTGTCTGAGTAATAGAAAGATTCTTGGGTTTCCCATTTTTGACAAGCCTCATATTTCTAAGGACCAGTCATCTTCTCTTAGCTCCCCCTCCACATCCCATCATCATCCATCTGAAGTTGAAGACTTTGAGAATAGTGAGAAAGTTGGAGTACCTACTTTGCCAGATGCAGGAATACAGCTCCCCACGGAGGATCTGGTTGTAGAGAAGGGACTGGATAAAAACCTTTCTGAATTTAGATATAACATTAATTTGAACTTGTGTATAAATGAGGAAGAGGCCCCATCAACACCCTCTGTTCCAAGAGCCATCATGAAAATTGCAACCGATATAGATTTGGAGGCCCCAGTAGTTCCAGAGACTGAGGGTTTTCCTTCTGGGGGAGAATCTTTGGGAAACAAGCATGAGACACCTTTCTTATCGTCACAACACGAAGATGGGGAGCCACAAAACAAACTTGTCAGGATTGCAGCAGAGGCTATAGTCGCCATCTCATCATCTGGTGGTCATAATTGTTTGGAAGACGCCAGTTGTCACCCAGCAGAAGCTTTTCAGAAGGACTCCCTCTGTTGGTTTGCGGAGGTAGTTTCTTCTTACAATTGTGATCTCGAGAGTGAGGTAGGAGTAGTTTCGAGGGGTAAGGTTGGTGGTGATCACGAGGAGTCTTCCTCGAGTGGGATTGATTACTTTGAGTCCATGACGTTGATGCTGACAGAGACCAAGGTGGAAGAGTACTGTTCTAAGCCCCAGCTGGTAGAGAATCCAAATGAGGAAGAAACAGGTGCTACTTTATTTCCAAGTCGACTTCGAAAGGGCCAGGCTAGGAGGGGGAGGCAGCGAAGGGACTTTCAAAGGGATATCCTGCCAGGTCTGGTGTCTCTATCAAGGCACGAGGTGACTGAAGATCTTCAGAGAATTGGAGGGATGATGAAAGCTACAGGTCATCCTTGGCAGGTGAGTTTGACAAGGAGAAATGCAGCTAGAAATGGATGGGCAAGAGGGAGGAGGTGGTTGCAGGGCCCTGCTCCCACTGTGGCAGCGAGCATTGAGTGCCCATCACCATTGGAGCAGCCTAAGAATAGTGAACTGGGACTTGAGGAGAGAAGCCTAACAGGGTGGGGAAAGACAACTAGACGGCCCCGGCGTCAGAGATGTCCAGCTGGTAATACTCTTCTTCTCCCTTTAACCAAATATAGGGAGAGGCCTTGATTTGTGAGTAGAGAATTTTATAGAGGGAATTGGGGAGTAGAGAGTTGTTTCTGTGGCTTTGGAGTGAGGTAGTTGTTAGCCATGGGGATTGCATTGTACATGTCTTCATAGCCCAAAATTAGGGTCCCTTTTATTATCTGTGTCTCAAATTATCAACTTGTATAATAATTCATAAAAATTGGTGCATTGTTTCTTCTGAGATATAATACATTTCTTCAACTGAGTGTGATTCAAATATGAGAAGAGGTCTTTGTGGCCCTCAATAATCTCAAACTAGATGAAAATATTTTCTATGATTGATGAAGAGAAGTTGCAGATTAAGTTCAGTAATTTGACGATTTGGTTTGTTAGATCGATCTGATCTTTTAACTGTGGTCCGCCTGGGAGTTGCTCCATCGATCTCACCGTACAGATTGACAGACAAACAGTCCCATGCTACACTGGTCCAGTGACTTGATCCAGTCTATCCCAAAGCTGATACTTTTGAAAAAGATAGAAAAGAGAAGCAGAAACAAGAAGAAAATATCAAACTTGTGTGATCAAGAGTTAAAACCTTTGATTATAGGAAAGCAATTTAACTATTTATCAAATTGAAAGAAGAAGAAGAAGAAGATAGCAACAAAACGAGCTACACTTACTAAAGAAAATACATGGCAAGAATTGTAATAGACAAATAAATAAGGGAGAATCCACTGAGATAATTTAGACATATTAGAGATGAATGAGTTGGTCAAGGCAAAGATAAAATTAGAACATGAATGTATGATTTTTGACATAATAGAATGAGGAGTAGTGAATTCTAAAAAACAAATAAGAAAGGAGTATGATTTGTCTTGTCGATCTCAAATGCTAAATACTTAAGATAAGGCACTAGTGATGATAATGATGATGACGATGAAAGGAAACAAAAAAAAACCTCATCACGATTGTTACGGGCAAAGCCTCATGCAACTCCGGCCGGAGCCTAGGCACCCAAGCGCTCCATCAGGCCAGGTGCGGCCTACCTGGATGGTTCATTTCACTAAAATGGGTCCTAAAGCCCACTCTAAAGCCCTCTTAGGTTTATTTTGGACTAGAGACTAATTAACAATAAGTTTGTTTATTAAAAATATATATTATACTAACTTTTTCTTTCCAATTCTCATGCAAAATTCGACTCAGACCAGAATCAAAGAAGAAAATGGAGGACAAGAAGTTATGTTTTCTCCCCTCTCTCTCTCTCTCTCTCTTTCCTCTGATATTTCTTTTCAATAATGAGAACTTTAGTTGTTTCATGGCCGTAAGTTCTTTAGAAAATCTTAATTCCTTTGTTTCTTCCTCATTCTGGTATTTGCTAAGGTCATAAAGGGCTCCATTCTTTTGGTGGAACTTTTAAAAGTCGGGAACATTAATGTTTTGGAACAAGAGGCAAGAGTATGGGAAGAGAGGGGAGAGGGTTTCTAACCCTTTTACTCGCTAGTATCTCGGATTTATCGAGTTCAATTTTATTAGAAGTTGTACATCTATGAAACTTAAAAAATCCAAAAATTTTGACGGAACTTGGAAGTTCCATATTTGTAGAACTATTGCACTCTATGAAATAATATAGCTCTAGGCATTCAGCAAAATTAGGCATTGAACAATGAAAGATTTAGACTTTAAAAGTTTCACCAAAAGAATGGAGTCAAAATCTTGAATTTTGTAGAGAGGGAGAGAGGAAGTGACAAAAAGAAGAGGGAAAGAGAAGAGAAAGGTATGACAGTTTTTGTTATTGTGTTAATGAGATGTTTTCAATGGGATATGAGAGGTTGACTGAGTACACGTGGTTGATATTGAGTGGCTTGATGACACATCAGATGATCTGCATGCGGTGTTACATTTATTAGTTAAAAAAAAATATTTTTTTTTTTTTTTTTTTACACAAACAGGACGTAAGCTAGATAACATGTTGCTGATGGTGATCGCAATCATCTAACATATGTAATAATTCACACGTGTGATGCACATGAGAGGGGAAGATGAGAGAGTGGAAAGAGGGACCCCTAGTGAGACTTACGTTATGTACATGTGTTACATGTGTTAAAGGAAAGACGTGGGGGAGAGAAAATGTGTTAGAAACGATGAACTATGCGACGATTGAAAACAAATAGAGAGTGACGGAGTAAAAGAAAAAATAGAAGGAGATAGTTAAGAGAATCGGTCATTTCTAAGAGAATTGAAGTTAATAGATTTGAAATGACTTTAATAGCCTTAAATATATATTCACTAAATAATAATAAGGTAATATAATATTTGATTTTTTTGTTAGTAAAAAAAAGTCAATCAACGTTACCTATCCCTCCTCTCATTATAATAATAGAGATAAAAGTAAAGTGTGTGATCAAATGATTGTGATGAGACTATTGGGTTGACTAGGGTGTTCATTAGGTGATTGCCTAGGCGCCTCAGGCACCCAGATGGTCAGAGCTTGTGGTTGGCTAGGCGGTTTGATAATCATTGAAATTGCATGCCTTTTGGGCTATAATGAATTCAAGAGGTGACCAACTGATTGATGGTTCTAATCGGGTTTGCCCGGCCGATTGGACCCAATTATTAAAACCCTAAAACAATAATTTTTTTCATCTTATGCGAGTCGGCCAAAAACTCGATTGTTGATAGCTAAGACTCCTATGTAGGGATTGTAAATGGATCGAATTTGTCAAGATTTGAATCTGATCCGATGAATAGTTCAACATATTCAGATTTGATTTGAAATTCACTGGATTCTAAATTACTAATTTGATTTCGATTTTTTTATTCAGGATTCGAATGAGGCTAATATTAATATCTCTAAAAAGTAATACTTTAATTAAAAAATTATAGATAGTGCTGTAATATATTTATAAAATTATTATTATTATTATGCAGTCAAATTAGATTTTAATCGAATTGGATTGCTATAGAATATTTGAATCCAATCTGATTCTTCATAAATTCGTCTAATCTGAGGGTATTCGGATCCGATCCAAATCTATATCTGATTCATTTACAACCCTACCCTAAAGCGTGGGACACTTGAAAAATAATAAACTTTTAGTCTTTTTTTATTGGTATAAGCATTATTTATTTAGGTTAGTTAGAAGTTATTCTATATTAAATAAGTGACAGGTTGGCTTTTCATTCACCTCACCAATTCGTGAGAATGGATGAGTACACAGAAATTCACATAGATGGATAGCAAGTAGGGCTGTCAACGGGTCGGATTCGGACTGGATCTGCCTATATTCGAATCCGATCTAATTCCGTCAGATTCTGAATTGCATAATCCAAGTTCGAATCCGATTATATTTTAAAAATTCGAATCTGATCTGATCCGATCATTTTTTTTTTTAATAATAAAAAAATCTAATAGAACCTTAATTAACTCCAATTAATGTTAAATTTTTTAAAATTAATACTTTATGCTTAGAAAATCTATGTAATATGTTTAAAATTATTTTAAAAACGTTATAATAATCGGATCAGATCACCCTATATCAGGATCCGATTATAATTGGATTCCACATTTGCGATCTGAATTCAATCCGCGGATCACATATAGGGTCCAAAATCTAGCTAATTGGATTAGATCCGGATCCTGATCCAATCCATTGACAACCCTAATAGCAAGTGTTTGTTTTTTTTAAAGTGAAATTGAGGATTGTTAACATGCAACGCAAGTGTATGATTTAATCAGATTTTATTTTGTAAATATGAGTAGACTGTCAAGATTATCAAATTGAGACGATATACATTGATGGGGCCTTTGGATTCGATGTCCCAGAGTGGATTTAACATTTGCAGCATATTTATGAAAAGGACATACTGTAGTAATTTAAGTAGTGATTAGCGGACCCCAGCTTCCTTAGTGACCAAAACAAAAAAAAAACAAAAAAAAAAGAACAATGGTCTCCTCCTCGTCGGCCGAGGGGATTATTCCTCCTCGTTCTCACATAGCCGACCCTCCAACTCCTATTAAGTTGGGTTAATTTTTTTAAACCTTTTAATAAATTCTTTTTCTAAAAACCGAGGATAGATGAATGAATCGTAAGGATGGATGAATCATACCGATAGTTAAATGGGGTTAGAAGGGGGATACATGACAAGAAAATGGGAGCCAAGATGCCCTCTCGCGTCACCGACGACAGAGGAGGTGATTATTTTCCTTTTTTTAACAGCAAGGTTGATTGTGAATCATAACCAGAGTAGGTGAGTGTTTAAAAGTGGGCGTGGAATCATATAATGGAAAGATACGTTAAGCACTATCCAAATTTAAGATCAATACGAAATTATCCATCATGCTCCTAATAACGAGATCGGATCATAGTCAATTGTGATTCCCACATGTCAACACCTAACCGTGATTAAGATTCACTAATCACTAGTCCTTAGGTTCAATAACCTAACTTTATTTTTTATAAGAAAGCAATGTTTTAAAAAAAATTAACCCTAGGGTTAAAAAATTTTAATCATGAGTCTTCTAAAAACTAAGCTTTGATTGTTTTAGTCTAAGGATTAGTAAATATTAACTACAGTTAATAAAAATTATAAGGGACACATGTTGACATGTAGGTGTGATTGAACTCGAGAAGAGTTCAATTGTGGTTGACTGTGATTCAATCTCCCTAATAACACATTCTCAAAAGGAGATCTAATCACAACTAACTGTGATTGAACTCGGGGATATTTCAATCACACCCACATGTCAACACGTGCCCTATTAACTTTTATTAATTATGGTTAAGATTCACTAATCTTTAGGATTTAACAATCTAACATTAGTTTTTTTTTATATATTTAACTATAGTTAAGAATTCTTAACTATTAGGTTAATATATTTCTTTTTTAAATGAAGGTTAAATTGTTGAACCCTAAGGATTAGTGAATCTTAAGCACAGTTAATAAGGGTCAGGAATGACACGTTTTGAGCTATGGATGCGATTGAACTCTCCCCGAGTTCAATCGCGATTGGCTGTGAATCGAATCTCCCAGGAGAAGAATCTATTTACTGTAACGTCCTTTATTCAAAGTTAAATGATGACAAGAAAGAATCTGTGTACGGCGCGTCTGGTGTCTGTATAACCATTCATTGATACTTAACTGAAATGGGCAATCACAAAAGCTCCATTCAAAAGGCAATTGTGTGTACTTTAACTTTTGTGTCTTTTCTGGTCCACACATACAACGGACCTTTTGACTTTACTTTTCATTTGGAGTGCTAATCCGCTCCTCGCTCGGCGGACTCTCGCCACCTCCTCACACCTCCTCGCTCATTTGTCCCTTTTAACTGTAGTTTACTCTTCTTAACTATGGTTAATATTTTAACCATTTGGTTTTCTAAAACCAAGGTTGAAAACCACAATTAAAAAGAGTTTAAAAAAAAAAGGCTAGCAATTAGGGTGTCATACGTGCACATTTTGTTAGAATTGTTTCAATTCTACGAAGATCTGCAAGATGATGCGATCGATTGGCTAGAGGTGGCTGATCGATCGGTGGTAGCTCCGATTGATCGGTCACTCCTTTGCCAATCAACGGATGACGTTGGATTAGTTACGATTTTTCTATTCCGAGTTTTTTCCTATATAAAAAGTTCTTTCTATTGGGATTAGTAAGAAGTTAAGTCAAACTTTTATTTAAGAAAGAGATTGTTCAAGAGGTTGAGGAACTATTGTATTCTCTTTGCTTTGATTTTAATGAAGAAGATGATATCTCCATGGACGTAAGCTATATGTAGTGAACCACATATATCTTGTGGGTTTTTGTGTGTTTTTGTTCTCGTTCAATAGGTAGTTACTTTCACTACAAATTGGTTTCAGAGCACTGGTTGATTCGAAGCAATGACATCAAAAAGTTTCAACGTCAAGTTCGATGTTGCAAGATTCAATGGGAAGAGCAACTTTGGATTATGGCAGAGTTGGGTGAAAGATCTATTGATTCAATAAGGTTTATACAAAACCCTAAAAGGTAAAGAAAAGAAACCGGAGTCAATATCCGATGAAGATTGAGAAGATCTGGAATTGAAGGAGGCGAGCACCATTAGGTTAAGCCTATCTGACGACGTTTTCTATCACGTGGTCAATAAAGATTCAACACCGAAGTTTTGGATGAATCTTGAGAGCCTATATATGATAAAATTGTTGTCAAATAAGTTGTTCATAAAGCAAAAACTTCATACTACCAAGATGAAAGAAGGTGAGGATCTTACCGAGCACATAAATGTACTCAGCAGAATAGTCAATGACCTAGCAAACATTGATGAGAAGGTCAGCGATGAAGATCATGCCCTATAACTTCTCTTTTTTACTTCCTCTCTCTTGTGAGTACCTCGTTACAACTCTACTATATGAAAATGATTCCATAGAGTTAAATGACACAATAGAAACCCTACTCTCAAACAATTTGAGAAAGAAAAATCAAGAAGAGGAAAATACTCAGGTTGGGCTTTCGGTTTGACCGGTCGGTTCAATCGGTTGGACAATGAATCTCTAAAATTTCCTCATTTAAGCTTCAAATACATATTACTTGAATAGTTCTTGCACTATAAATATCTGGAAAAAAAAAAAACTATTACCCACCAACATAGATAAAAAAATATATATATCATTCATCTTTGTGGCTTTGTATATAATATTTAGATAAAAAATTCAGAATGAACCTTTAGGAAGATGACTGATGAATTTCCAAGTTGATTTGCCTTTTGGAAGGAAGATTTGGTGAGACTTTTTTCTTTCACTTGAGCCTTTTCTCCACTAAAACCCAGAGTTTTCCCTAATTTCTCCTCCTTAATTTAAGCTATCTTTCACCTTTTATACCTCTAAAGGCTAGCAAGGAATTTTTTATGTCCTTTTTTTTTTTGTCCGACCATTATGGCCAAAAAGTCAAACGCAACTTGGAGTGCCGTCACGCATGGTCGGTAATTCCAATAGGTCACCGGTTTAACCGGTCAGCTATGCCGGTTACATCACCCATGCAACTGACCGGTTTGGTTCTTAAAACATTACCCATAATGTTGCCATTTTTTTCCATTGTAGATGCTAATACAGCAACAACCATCCGGCAAGCCACCTCTCTTGTAGCTGAAGTTTATGAGTCCTAAATTTCTGTGGTGTCCTCTTATTCCATTAGTGTGCCTTTTACGGTCTCTAATTGTGTCTCCCCCCTAGGGATGCCTCAAACTTAAAACAATAATTCATTGCAGAAGGTGGCTGCAAAAGGACCTAACACCTTTTTTGTATGTCACGTTAATGTTTTCTAAAACCAAAAATAGGAGCATTAACTAGGATTGTCAACGGGCCAGTCTGTACAAGCCCAGGACAAACCCTACCCTAAGGGCTAGAACTAGCTAGGCCCAAGCCCTAGCTTCAAGGTCAGGGGCTGGGCTTGGAAATAAATAAATAATTATATGATATTTAGCGAATTTTTTTCAAACCACCATCGGAGGACAATGTGACATCAACCCTCCTTTACTCGGTCTTAGGATCAACCAAGTTCAAAATTGCCTTCTTGGTTTTCGAACTGTAGTATCTCTTATTACAGAAATATTTACGAGTCATGTATTCTATCTTCATATGTATCTAAATAACTTATCCAATAGTGAGGGTGAGTTTGGTTATAAGAACTAGCGGGTGGCACGTGCATCGCACCTGAGAGCGAGGGGAAAGAGTTAACCACAGTTAATAGGAGTCAAAAGGGGCACGTGAGAGCGAGGGGAAGGAGTTAACCACAGTTAATAGGAGTCAAAAGGGACACGTGTTAACCCACTGGTGCGATTGAACTCTCCCCAAGTTCAATCGCGATTGACTGTGATTCTATTATTTAAATAGATAGATGAGGGTAGTTTGGGAATTAAAGAAAACATTAAATTAAAGTTATGTTTTATATAAGGGTAGTTTAGGAATTTCAGAAAATTCAGGCTACACCTGCCTCTCCAATTATAATAGTAAAGATAAGGGAGGAATTGATGTAGATGAGCATCTTATTGTCGTAAGACATGGAGAATTATTTTTCTTTAAATGCAATTGAATATAAACTACACCATAATATGTTGTTTATGAAAATGGCATGTCCTTAACTCTTATAACTTAGTCCCTAAAAGGCAAAACATATATTAAGTGAGCTTCTATAGTAGACTAGAAAAGAGCTAGTCTCGTAGCCCAAAACATACCTTTGTGAAAATCATTGAACTATAGGTGGAAAATTACTACTAAGGAGAATTTTTCAAGGGTGGTGCTAGGCGCACCCCAAAAAATGATGACTGCACCCCATTAAGTTTTTTATTGATATATTAGTTTTCACGAAACTTTATAGACGCACCCAATCTCAATCGATTTTGGCGGGAGTTCTCCTTCCTCGTTCTCTCTCTCGGTTCTTCCTCCATTCTTCGAGAGAATAGGATGTTGCCATGTACATGAGAGAATTAATGAAGGAGAGCAATGTGCAAAAGGCACCTGGGTGTAGCTCCATTGAAGTTAATGGCATGATACGTGGATCTGTAGCTCCTGATAAGCTTCCTCGTTCAAGGAAGGATCAAGCTCTCACAGGCTGATCCACAGGGTGCTTCTTCTTGCACCCCATGTACCACTTTCGGAGATGAAACCAATCAAGGACTAGTTCTTCATCACTGCCAATAAAAGTTTGCATCTTCTGATCCTGAATCTTTTAGAACTTTTGATGGGTTTCTTCCAAATCCACAAATTCCCTTTGACAACAGCTACGACACCATGTGAATCAAACGAATCTAATAGCAACACATCGCTTCTGCATTTCTCGACCGGTTTGAATATAATGCAACTTGACATGAGTTCTTACCAGACAGAGTATTTTAATATATCTCAACAGATTGACCAGATGGGTTGAGCCAAGGTTACATTGAGTTGCATGATTGGTCCTAATTGGCTTGTTGTGGATGAGCCAGTATGATCTATGTGGCAGAAGAGAAGTCAAATGCCTGTGATCCTGCAACCAAATTTTTATAATTCTAGAAGAGTAGTACTTTGGTTGAAGCTTTTGAGTGGTGAAATGGTGAAAATAGTTGAGATCGAGCTAGTTAACCAGAAATTGAGATCTTCTTTTCTCAAGGAATCTGGACTTTCTCATGCTCAGGTGGTGGAAGATGATAGAATTGATTCTTTCAATTTGAAATACAATAAGATTTATGGAGATTTCCTTTCCAAGCATCAAGTGGGTTGCATTTGCATGAATGCATAGGAGACATTATAGGCACCACTCTAGTGACAAAACACTATTTATTTAACTCACAAAATCAACTTGGTCTTTGGACTATTGAAAGAGAGCAGTGTTTTGGTTTTGCTGCTGCCATATAACGGACATATTTAAATTTCAAATCTCCAAGCCCATACAGAGTTGGATGATTTAAATTTTCAAATCTCCAAGCCCATACAGAGTTGGTTGATGAGCTGTATCTTAACCATAAATTCTCTAACAATTGTAAATGGTGTGTAGATATAAAATTTATAGTAATATTTTTTTTTTGGTGTATACAAGTAATTTTATTAATTTAATGGTGTGCAATCAGTATTTTTTACTTATGGGGTGCAGTCATCAAATATTGGTGTGCATCTAACACCACCCTTTTTCAAATTCTTCGCTCTTTCTCTAACCTTCCCCGTTCCTTCTCCTTTATTGGGCGGTAAGGGAATCATACTACAATTACAGTTATATATATAAGCTATTAAAGGATGAGCAATGCTATGTCCACTTTTTGGTCGTCCAATCTCGGTAGTTTTTACTATTTTTATATGGGTAGAGAGAGGGAGGAGGAAGCCCAAAGACCCAATTATCTATCCAGATATTGATATGATGACCATTACCCAACTCCCAAGCTAAGACATCCTGAATGAGTCGGCCGTCAGAGAGAAAGCTTTTCCATCCCCAAGAGTTGGATATTATGGGTGTGGGAGGAAGGATCGAATATCTGAGAGTTGAAAATACTTCGCCTTAGCAATATGGAACCAAAGAGATTCGGTAGCGGAAAAATAAGATAGAAGAAGACACCAAAACTGTTTGGCAAGCATAATTATATTCATAGCTTCCATTTTCCTAAACCGCCTTCAAACTTTGGAAGACAAAGGCGGTGCCAATGGACAAGCGAGGAATTACTTGTGGAACCCCACCAAAAATTCTAGTGTAGTCCATCAATGGTACGACATAAGTGTTTCGGAAGTTTAAAGCAGGACATAAGATAGGTTGGTAGGGCATAGGAATCTGACTTAATAAGGGTCTCCTTGCATGCCTGGGATAGTAATTTAGATGTCCAGCCTCGTACCTTGGTGGCAACTCGCTCACAGAGATAACAAAAATCATTGGTTTTGGACTTGGAGAGGATAGTCGGGAGACCCAAGTATTTATCCAAAGAGAATGAGACTGGAACAAGGAATATCTAGGAGAGGACACGGGAATATCTAGGATGTGTATTACGGTTGAAGAAATGCAAAGACTTCTGAAAATTTATGATTTGGCCCGAAGCTGCACAATAAGCCTGAAGAGTTTTTTTGCAATTAGCGACGTCATACAACGAGACCTTCGAGAATAAGAAACAGTCATCCACAAAAAGTACAAAAAGCAAATAGATGAGGGAAGGAGCCCTGCTAGCAATACGAATGCCTTGAATCTGCCCTGTGATGTTCAAATGTTGGAGAAGGCTAGATAAGGATTGGACACAAATAATGAATATATACGCGAGAGAGGATCTCCTTGACGAAAGCCCTGAGTATGGGAGTATGACCTTCAGCACCGCAATTGACAAGGACTTGGAAAGTAACCGTGGAAAGGCACTAATGGATAAGATGGAGCCATTTGGAACTAAAACTCATCTTTTGCATTACGAGTAAGAGGAAGCTCCATTCGACCCAATCATAAGCTTCATACATATCCATATTTAGGCCCATGAGATTTAGTTTACCTCTTGATTTATGATGCCCGTAGTGAAGGACCTCATGAGCTAGAAAGCAGTTTTCATGAATCAAGCAATCAGGAACAAAAACACTTTGTTCAAGTAAAATCAACGGATCTAGGACTTGACAAAGGCAATTAGCCAAAACTTTAAATCATATTACAAAGGCTAATAGGTCTGAAGTGGGAAATATGAGTAGAGTCCATGACTTTTGGGATGAGAGTAATGAGGATCTTGTTAATAGCTTTAAGGAGATAACATGGGAAAGGCAATCCAATGACATCCCATAGCGATGGAAGAAAATAACGGGGAACCCATCGGGCCCCAGGCCTTATGTATGGAAAATAGCCCACCATATTTCATCGACGGTGAAATGGGTATCCAGAAGATCGCAAATAACATGAGATAAAGATGAGGAAATACAATCGATAATATGGGCATCAGACGGTGGGTGGGACGAGGTGTATAAGTGGGAGAAGAAGGTAAGTATTTCATTTTTAATGAGATCCTCAAAATCTAGGTGGTCACCAAAGGATTTGATAAGGGACAAAATTTGATTACTTACCCAACGTTGAAGGGTCGCAGCAAGGAAGAACTTGGTATTCCGGCTCCCCCATCAGAGCCAAGTGATACGAGATTTTTGGGCCCACAAAATTTCTTCTCGGTTGATCCATTCATGGAGTGCTTATGAAGAGAGGCAATATTAGAGAAATTCTCGGAAGGGGTTCCAAATTTGAGCGAAGCGAGGCGACAGACATTGCTTTGATTTGAGAAGAAACATTGCCAAAATCTGACTTATTCCAAAAGCGGAGACTGCCACTAAACCTCTTTAGTTGATTCCAAAGCTGAAACATAGGAGAGCTAAAGGAGGAATGAGCCCAAACTTGAGTGATGGTCTGACGACAACCAAGGTGGGAGGACCACATAGATTCAAAGCGAAAGGGACGAGAGCCCCGCTAGGAATTTGGGGAGGTGTTTAATAAAAGAGGGCAGTGGTCAGAACCCCCAAAACCCAGGTGGAAGACAATGGCCTCCTCATACACAAAACGGCAATCTTGATTAGCAAGATAACAGTCCAGCCCTTCTTTAATAGTATACGGGAATGGGCTATCATTAGTCCAAGTAAAGGGCGAACCCTGGTTCAGTAAGCCGCATGACTCCAGGCACCGCTTAAAACGACAAATGTAGGAGTACGGGACAACCCTCCCATCCAACTTCTCATCCATAAAAAGATATGGTTAAAATCGCCAACACACAAAATGGGGCCAGACCAGGAGCTACAAATTTTGACCAACTCAGCCCAGATAGGCCAATTTATAACCGGGTCAAGATGAAGATACATCAATCAAAACTACGAGCAGAGATAATATAACATGTAAACTGAATGGAAAACAATTGTATAGACGCCCACCATAACAACCATAACCCACCTCCTTCCCCATGAGAGGCAATCAGGATCTTGTGAGGACAATGATGCAACTGACACCTACGATCAAGGGAACGCGAGGCCATCGTGGTTTCCATAAGCCACACAATGTCAGGACGATGGCAGGATAACATATCTTTGAAATGACAAATTGTCAAGGTTCTGACAATTTTACTGAGAATTTCCATGGCGACTGTGGGGGTGTTTCGGGGACAGCCGCCAGAACCCTCTCAAAGTGTTGAATGGAAAATAAATCATCTTGGCAAGAAGAAGAACATCTAGTGAAGATGCACTGGTATGGGAAGAAACTTGATAGCGCACCTGGTGTTCACCATGTAAAGAGTGATCAATGGATAAAACATTTGTAACTTGAACCGCAACCTCCGTCTCACCACATTTATCAAGCCGATGTTGTTGCAGGACCCATTTGTGATGACTACAAGCTGTGAAAGGGGTCGAAGTGGGAGAGGGAACGACTGAGTGTGTGTACCAAGTAGTATGGCTGGGAGCCAGTACTAGAGGTGGTGGAGTCCAATGAAAGAAGACCCTTTGTCAGAGGGAGACTTGGGGGACCACCCAACAGCCAGAAGGGGCAAAAAAAATGGTCTACTCTTTCTATGTTTGACAAAAGGGGGAAGTTCAGTCCAGGTTAATCACGCTTACAATCAGAACTCATTAATGGGATTAGGGACCAATAGATCGTCAGAGAGGCGGGTTGTGAGTGTAGAAGACTCGTAACATCAGGGGTCATGAGGAGAGTAGGGGAACCAATAGAGGTTATGATTCCAATAGGGGTAGTAATGGGAGGGGACAAGTGATGGAGTCCGGGAGGGGAGGAGTATTAAATGCTCCTTCCGCAATAGAGGGCAAGAGATCAGCATTTGGGCTTTGTGGCCCCCTATCTATCAAAAGATCTGTATCCGTAGGTAGGTAGAGTCTGAGATGGTGCATGAGAAACTTCCAGTAGACCGTCACTAAGAAGGGAGGAACATGTCACCCCTCTGAGATCATCTTTGTCCATGGGGCCGGAGGAACGTAGTGGTCGGGAATTGGCATCACAAGAACAGGTGGCCAAACCGGTGGTCAGTAGAGGTAAACAAGTAGAACCAGACGGGCTCTCAGCTGACCCAGAAAGTAGTTGGGAACCATGAGTAACACCCAAACTCCGGGTGCCCACCCTTGATAAGCGCGCATAGTCTTCCCTCAACCACGGGCCAAAGACCTCCGCTAGTTCCTCCTCGAGACCCTCCATCGAGGTATCACAGTACTTAACAACGTGCCCGATAATGCCACAACGAAAACGAAAACAAAATAAGGGAAGACGTTCATATCGCACATCCACGATAGCCGAATCCAAAGGATCCCAGAAAAGCTTAATCTAATAACGAAGGGGCTTATGGTTATCCAGCATGATCTAGATGTGAAGGAAACGACCGCGACTGACATCACCACTTTGAGCATCCACTTCCAAAACCTCGCCAAGTTCCTTCCCAAGGCTATGCCTAGTCCGGGATACCAACAGCGATGGAGGTAAGCCGTGGAGTTGGATCCACCATGGAGTATGGGTAAACCATATTTTAAAAGGTGTAATTGTGTAAAGTTGGGTTGCAACCTCTGAAGCTGGAGGAGGTGACCACTGAAGGCCCATTGTTCATTCTACAACACTTGGAGTAAATCTCGTTCATCATCAAATTGAAATTGAAAGAGGAAGATATCCTTGTTGGAAATTGAAGAGACGATGCAACTATGACCAAACAACAACGAACAGGAGATTGAGGCGTGCTAAAGCACTGCCCTTAAGAACAGATCGCGCCCCTCTGAGATGGTTTCTCGGTGCAGCAGGTTGATGGAGGTCTATCCTCCAGGGTACAACAATCAAAATAGCTTGCAAGCGTGCACTCGCAATGCAAGCAAAACCGAACAACTCAATTAAGCTCCAAGGACAGAAAATTACAGGAAAGAAAGAGAGAGAGAGAGAGAAAGTAGATGAGATTGCTCTTGCTAATGTGAAAAGGCTAAAGGAAGAGCTGCCTTATATAGGCTTTAGAATCTGTAACAGCCAGCAGAGAAGTAATGGCTGTAACAGTCAAATAAAGAAGATTATAAATCTGGAATTAAACAGATATAAAAGACGTTTTGAAAATCAAATTAAATACCAAATTAAATACCAATAGTTACAAATGGTTTGGATTTTGAAATAACACAATCAAAATCCAACAATCCCCCACTTATTTCAAAATGCAAACAGAAGGATGGAGCATTAGAATCCAGTGCATCGAAGTTGGTGTCTTTTGGACTATGAACCAGCTCCTAGGATAAGTAAGCAGTGACCCATAGAAATCTGGTGAAATTAAAAATTTCTATGAACCAGAATATCTTTGTATGAACCAATCAACTTACTACCCGCACTGTATTTCTTGAAAAACTGAGTTGTTCTAATCGGGTTGGCACGAATAGGCCATGCGCCATACCTGGATATTCATGAGTGCTCTAGAGAACCTGCCTAGTTCTCATAGGAAGCGGCCCCACTCCCACACTCATATAGGTGGATCCATCAAGTGTATACTGCAATCAAACACACTATCCGGAAAGGAATATGGTTCCATTAAGAGTCATAACTCAACCTCTCACATTGCAGTTTGCACTATCTACATATATAGGAAAGGACTCTCATATTATTATATATGATAGTGCACCACCAAGTCAACTAGTGATTTGTTATTACCCATATGAACCTACTTCCTGTGATCTCCATTCATATAGGTTGGGTTACCATCACAGTTGATTCTTTGTTATAGGCAGTAGTCCCATTCCCCTCGATGTATTACTCACTAGCTTCTTACCTAGTGGTTTTGTCAGAGGATCGGCCAAGTTCAACTCTGACCTCACAAAGTCAAGGGATATAATCCCATCATCAAGCAGCTGTCTCACTATGTTATGTCTTAGGCGTATATGCCTACTCTTTCCATTATAGGTTTTATTTTTAGCTCGGGCTATTGCAGCCTGACTATCACAATGCAAAGATACAGAAGAAGTTGGTTTTATCCAAAGTGGAATATCTGCTAAGAGGTTTCTAATCCACTCAGCCTCCGTACCTGCTTTCTCTAAAGCAATAAACTCGGACTCCATAGTCGACCGAGCTATGCATGATTGCTTGGAAGATTTCCAAGACACTGCACCCCCACCAAGAGTGAATATGTAACCACTCGTGGATTTTATCTCATCTGAATCCGAGATTCAGTTTGCATCACTATACCCCTCAAGTACAGCAGGAAAACCACTATACATTAAACCATAATCTATGGTTCCTCTTAAGTACTTCAGTAATCTGTATAAAGCCGTCCAGTGATCCTTATTAGGACTATGGGTATAACGACTTAATCTGCTAACAGCATAAGCAATATCAGGTCAGGTGCAATTCATTAAATACATAAGGCTACCAATTACTTGTGCATACTCAGATTGTGAAACACTATGTTCTTTGTTTTTCTTCAAGCTTGAATTAGCATCATAAGGTGTTGACACGGGTTTACAATCAAAATGTCCAAATTTTTTTAAAACTTTCTCTACATAGTGTTCTTGTGAAAGAATTAAACCATTGGGTGTTCTAGTAATTTTTATGCCAAGAATTACATCGGCCTCACCCATGTCTTTCATATCAAAATTAGATGACAAGAATTGTTTAGTTTCTAAAACAATGTCAAGGCTATTCCCCATGATAAGCATATCATCCACATATAAGCAAATTATAACACCAACATTATTAACAAATTTACTATAAATACACTTATCAGCATCATTAATCAAATAGCCATTAGAAACTAATACTTTATCAAACTTTTCATGCCATTGTTTAGGTGCTTGTTTTAAACCATATAAAGACTTTACTAGCTTACACACTTTATGTTCATTACCATCCATTACATAACCCTCGGGTTGTTCCATGTAAATTTCCTCATCTAAATCTCCATTCAAAAACGCTGTTTTGACATCCATTTGATGAATCACTAATTTATTAATAGAAGCCAAAGCAATTAAAATTCTAATAGAGGAAATTCTAGTCACATGAGCAAAAGTATCAAAGAAGTCAATATCTTTCTTTTGTTTATACCCTTTAGCCACTAATCTAGCTTTAAACTTATCAATAGACCCATCAGGTTTAAGCTTCTTTTTAAAGATCCATTTACAACTGATAGTTTTAGTACCAGGAGGTAAATCAACTAATTTCCAAGTTTGATTAAACAAGATTGATTCTAACTCATTATTAATAGCCTCTTTCCAAAAAGGTGTATCAATAGAAGTAATAGCATCAGAATATGTAAGGGGATCATTATCAACTAAGAAATTATAAAACTCATCACCAAAGCTATTTTCTTTTCTTACTCTTTTACTTCTTCTCAATTCAACTTCTACATTTTCATTAGATACATCCATAGAGTTATTATGAGGCAAACGAGAAATAGAGGTTACATCTAATTTCATAGGAAAAACATGTTCAAAGAAATCTGCATTTTTAGATTCTACAATAGTATTGTGTTCCATAATATCATCAACACTTTTAAGTACTAAAAATCTATATGCAGCACTATTCAAAGCATAACCAATAAACATGCAATCAAATGTTTTAGGTCCAATTTTCCTCTTTTTAGGATCAGGTAATAAAACTTTAGCAAGACACCCCCACACTTTTAAATATTTCAAAGTAGGTACATGACGATTCCATAATTCATAAGGCGTTTTACCAGTTTTCTTAAAAGGAATTCTATTTTGAATATGACATGCAGAAAGAATAGCTTCCCCCCACAAGTTTAAAGGAGCCTCCGAACTAATCAACATGGCATTCATCATTTCTTTAAGTGTTCTATTTTTTCTTTCAGCTACCCCATTAGATGCAGGAGAGTATGGTGGTGTAGTCTCATGTATTATGCCATGTTCTTCACAAAAAGAATTCAGGAAATTACAATCATATTCTCCACCTCTATCAGTCCTTAGTCTTTTAATCTTTTTATTTAACTGATTTTCAACTTCAGATTTATATCTAAGAAACATTTCACTAGCCTCTTCTTTAGTTCTAAGTAAATAAACCCTAGTATATCTTGAAAAATCATCAACAAAAGTTATGTAAAACCTTTTTCCACCTCTAGTCATATTATTCTTTAAATCACCCAGGTCACTATGAATTAGGCCTAACAACTCAGTTTCTCTTTCTACTGATTTACATGATTTTTTAGTTGATTTAGATTCTACACAAATCTCACATTTATCAAAATCTGAACCAAACATATTTTGAATTAGACCAAGTTCTTTCATTTTCTTAACATAAGAAATATTCACATGACCTAATCTTGCATGCCACATATCAATAGAGTCAATCAAATAAGCAGAAGAAGTAGATGCATTTTCATTAATAATTTCAAGTACATTCAAAACATATAAACCTTGGTTGCAATACCCCTTACCAATAAACATACCACTTTTAGTCATAACTATTTTATCAGATTCAAAGGAGACCTTCACCCCAGCTTTTCCAAGCAAAGACACGGATACCAGGTTGTAGCGAATATCCGGTACATGGAGCACATCAATAAGTGAGAGGACTTTACCCGAAGTAAGTTTGAGAAGAACCTTTCCTTTTCCAATCACAGGTGAGGGCCTCGAATCGCCCATGAACACTTGTTCCTCGCCCTCTCCCACAGGATCGTAGGAGGTAAAAGCACTTCTATTACCACAAATATGCCTAGTGGTTCCAGAATCTATTACCCAGTCTTTCATAGTTACTACCATGTTCACCTCAGAGACAACAACAGCAGCAATAATATCTGCTGCCTCTACCAGATTTGCATTAGGCTTGGCAGGAGAGTCGGTCCTCTTTCTAAATTTGCATTGAGGAGCGAAGTGCCCAGGTTTACCACAAACGAAACAATTACCCATTCTTTTAAAAGTGGGTGGATATTGAGGCTTTTGAAACTGGTTGTTGTATCTAGGCTTATTGTTGTTAAACTTATGGAAATGGTTTTGTTTTCGAGGTCTATTAGGAGGTCTACTAGAGTTCCCTTCTATCAAATTGGCCTTGGAAGATAGTTCCTTGGCTTTCTCGATTTGGTCTCGGAGTCTATTCTTTTCTTCAATACGAATGTGAACAATCACATCTTCAAGACTCATGTGCTTCCTTTTGTGTTTAAGACTATTCTTATAGTCTTTCCAAGACTCAGGTAACTTCTCTATAAGAAAACCTCCAATAAATGAATCAGGTAAGGTTATGTCCTCATTCTTGAGGTCAATGATAAGCTTATGGTAGACATGGATTTGAGATGATACATCTCTATCCTCGGTCATTTGAAAATTGGCAAAATTCCCTATGGCATATTTCTGGTTTCCAGCATCTTCTAAGACATACTTTTTGTGTAGGTTGTCCCAGATTTCTTTGGCAGATTTAAAAGAACAGTGAACATCGAATAGTTCATTGGACAAGGTGCTAAGAATGGTGTGCCTACATACCTTATTACCTCTTTCCCAAGTCTGGATTTTTTCAGCATCTTCACTTGGTTTAGGGTCTTTCAATATATGAGTTAGGTTCACCATATCCAGAGAGAAGAAAACTCTTTCTTGCCAGCGCTTGAAGAACAAACCATTGAACGATTCAATTTTGGAAGTGTCGGGAAGTGACTTTGCAGTAATCATAGCAGCAACATCCATATCTGTTCTTAAGATTGTTGGAAATTGAAGAGACGATGCAACTATGACCAAACAACAACAAACAGGAGATTGAGGCGTGCTAAAGCACTGCCCTTAAGAACAGATTGCGCCCCTCTGAGATGGTTTCTCGGTGTAGCAGGTTGATGGCGGTCTATCCTCCAGGGTACAACAATCAAAATAGCTTGCAAGCGTGCACTCGCAATGCAAGCAAAACCGAACAACTCAATTAAGCTCCAAGGACAGAAAATTACAGGAAAGAAAGAGAGAGAGAGAGAGTAGATGAGATTGCTCTTGCTAATGTGAAAAGGCTAAAGGAAGAGCTGCCTTATATAGGCTTTAGAATCTGTAACAGCCAGCAGAGAAGTAATGGCTGTAACAGTCAAATAAAGAAGATTATAAATCTGGAATTAAACAGATATAAAAGACGTTTTGAAAATCAAATTAAATACCAACAGTTACAAATGGTTTGGATTTTGAAATAACACAATCAAAATCCAACAATCCTCTGGTAGATCGATCACTTGCACCCCCTTCCGTGTTCTCCACGCCTTGAGCATGGTAGACTTGGCAACATTCCAGTTCACCGGCCGATCAACGAGGAAACGGCCAAAGAGGCCAAGGCGACACTGGCGTTGAGCGTCTTCAATCAGATGAGACTCTAGACCTCTAGACGAACATCGCAGTTGTTATCAGCCAAGGAGAGCTAAGTAATTCATCGAGTAAGTCCATCATCCCTGGGAGAAGAGAAATGAAGGCAAGAAAGCTTTACCGGAGTAAGCAAGAAAGCACTTCACAAGAGGAAGAAGTTAGAGCTTGGGCCAAAAGTTGTCAGTGGTGGGGTGTGGCCTCTATTGAGGGAGATCTGGGGATCCAATTCCCCAGGGTGACAAGTCGGCAAGAGCTCCAATCTCCCAAGCTAACCTCTAACCATTGTTCTAACTTAAATGACACCTTCAGCCAAAGAAATAAAAAAAAAAAGAGCTGAAATTTCTTGAAGAAACTTTAAGAACATTTTTTATGCGGTGCTATATTTGTAGAATTTAAAATCAGATAGCATAAAAAATAAAATAAAAATTATCTCACTTCCAGAGAAACTATAATTTAGTATGTCAACCATAATTCCATTCATTCACCGTTTTCTTTGCTAATGCCCTCATGAATGTTGGATTTCTTGATTTGTGATTCAGATATTTTTTAAAAAAAATTCTTTTTAGAAAAGGTTTTTGTCATAACCTTTGAAAACGTTATGTTTCTCTTGCAGCTTTTGAGAACTACTATAAGTTACACTAGTTGTGTAATTTGGAAACCTATAAGTTCCCAATAGTTATGTCCACTGTGAAGTGGGGGTAATGTTGCCTATGTATCAAAAAAATATTAATCACTATTTCAAAGGTTCTCTCGTTTCAATAATTATAATTTTATTTATTTTGTTCTATTTCTTTAGTCTAAAATACCAACAATAGAAGGGTAGTTTAAAGGCTTACAGCCTAGGAAGGTCATTGATTCCATCTGTTGGTGGATGTCCGTAAATTTTGCTGATGAGGACCTGAACCCAGCCCACTAACCTACCAACTACTTACCAATTGCCGAGAGACCAAAGTCATCAAACAAGGAAAGGTGAACATATTGGCAACATAGGAGAGATCCAGGAGCAAGAAAATGGCTTATATAACTGTATGACCGAATCAATCCAAGGATGTAGAAGTGATTTGCCCATCCAAAACAATCAGCTCAATTACAACAAAACTCCCCACTTGCATTATATATTTACATGCATCAGGATCACATATTGGTGAACCTTGTGGCATTACTATTAGGATTTAGAGGGTCATGCTAACACTTTGAGATCCCAATTTTCCTGTGAAACAAATAAACCAGATCATATAACAGCTCATGTCAGCAGATCAATTTTCTAACATGAATTTTATTCAGAATATTTCAAGGGGATTTTGAGGTGGCTTGGATCTAAGTAAAAACTTAGTAAGATTTTAAGGTGGGTATGATGAGGTGACTTTAATCCAAGTCCTTAAAAAGGCAAGAACAGGACAAAGAGTATTGTACCTTAAGTACCATCTCCGCCGTCATCCTCATCCTGTGGATCTACAGGCACTTCGTGGCGGGGCCTGTTGTACTTTTCACGCAGTTGCTTTATTGGGATAAAATCTCCGGCCGCATCCATGCCATAAAATAAGAAGGAAATATAGGGATGATCAAACCTGCCCTGCATGTGGTAAAAATGTAGTCAGAAGCAAAGTTAGGAGAATGTTTGGTGTGTTTGAGGGCATTGGACTCACCTTGTCTGGTTTATCAGGGGCTAACAAATTATCCTCAGGAACTGCAACACAAACATTTAGGGTCACATTAGGGTGGTAGGCAGACTACAAACAAAACTCACAAAACAAATGCATCCTATGAAGGACCACAGTTGCTTCTATAATAAGGATCCCAGGAAAATGCAGAGCCCAGAGCATAAAAACGAGGCATTAAGGTCAGCTGATAGCCTGATACGCAGTTCCAAATAGGTGAAGATTTGGAATTGTGGTGTAATGGTTTAAGAACCAAAGGTGATGACAAAATAGAAAATGCAGGTTTGTGGACAACCAAATGAGAAAAATAATGCCCTCAAATGCTATGAAATTACCATAGGCCACAAGTAGGTTTGGGTCTGCATGTACATCAACCAAGACCTGGAAAACAATTGATATGAATTAATTGTAAATACTTTATTGTGTTACCTACTGAATCACTAAAATCCTGTAAAATTAAGGATTCCTTCCAGCCCCAAGAAACCAATTAATACTACAGTTAAACAAGTAAAATCTGTCCTTGTAACTTTACTATAGATTTATAAATTGAGGGTGTTGGTGTGAGTAGATAAGAATGAATTGTAATACAGAGATAAGAAAGGCCAAAACTGCCTCATTTGATGACCATGACAATTTCATAGTATCTCGTTAGAAAATTAACAATACCTGGTTAAGAACTAAAATTAAGTCAATCCCTTTACACTGAGAAATTGAGACCAAAATTAAGGCTTATTGAACCTGATAAAAAGGCTGGTTAGAACCTCGAGACAACTTTTCCACACGTGCAGTTTCCATCCATAAACTTGATTCACAGCACACTGGATCCATTCCACAAATCACAGCTCGATAGCCTGAAACAATGACATAGATTTCAAAGACTTAACCAAGAAAGGGGAAGAAACTTCTATTGATTGTAGTCCATGATGTATGGTATCTAAAAGTACTCATGCTGCGGAACTTGGGTATGATCTAGATATTTGTTTTGAGGGGTGACAAATTGTATTCATGAAAGAAAAATGATGCACCATTAAGGAAAACAATCATTTGTGCGGACTGCAGAGAGAATATCAGAGACCCCAACATGTGCACTTATATTAATTTGAAAAAGTTGTCCAATTCCATAGATAAATCAAGGAAGAGATCTAACAAGTTCATTAAAAACCACCCTGGTGTTCTCTTAGAACCTAAAGCAATAGTTTTTGAAAAAAACCTTCCACAAAAAGTGGCCCCAAGAAGAAACTATAACCTGAACTTTCAAAAGGACATAGAAACTCAGTAATCAAATATCTGATAAAAGCGAATTGTGTTTCTGCATATGCCCATAGATATCCCTTGTTTGCTTCTCCAATTAATGAATAAAAAGATCATTTCCAGTCATCATTTCTGATACATTACTAGTCATGATATAAGAAGCTCCTTTCTATCAGTCCCTCAGTATTTTCATCTTTTTTAGGGGATTGATATGCTATACTTCTAAGTTCTAACAGCTCTAAGGTAGTACATGAAGATCCTAATTAAAATGTTGTACATCTTATCAACCAAACCCCACCCGGTATACCTCACAAATATATATATGTACATATATATATATATATATATATATATATATATCAAACTAGGGCTGCACTCAAACCAAGCTGGCATTTCAGGCTCGAATGAATCAAGCCAAACTTTTAATTGACCTCAGATGTTTAAACAAGCTAAGCTCGAGCCAGACCCTGTTTAATTCAGCTTGGCTCAAAGCTCAGCTTTTTTGGGGCTCAATTTAGTTTTGAGCTCGGCCCAGCTTGAAACATTATATATATATATAATGTTTTTTTAATAATGTTGTTTATATTAATATAGAATAATAGGTTTTAACTTTCTTTATCATAACTTATAATACTTTTTTAACTTACATAAGTTTAGGAGATATTACTAACAAAAGAAAGTTGAGAAGCTAAAAGCAAAAAAAAATGACCCTACCTCTCTAATCTCTAGACTGAAGGACTATCTTGAAATATTATTTTTGTGTTTGAATCATAGTTGCAGGGAAACCATGTCCAAGGTGAGAAGCTCGTTGCACCAGAAGCGCATTCGATGCGGTTTCCAATTTTTTTGGAAGTGCCTAGGAAACGTTTAGGAAGCGGCTAGGAAACAATTGGAAAGTTCTTGGGAAACAATTGGAAAATGCTTGAGAAAATCTTAGGAAACAACCAGAAAATGTTTGGGAAGCAATTTATATTTCATATTTCATAGTTATTTTTTTTTATCAATATATTTCATAGTTCTTAGTTACTTGCATGGTATTATTTATTAGGTTATCTTTTTTATTGTAGTTGTACCTATAGGGTATAAACTTATAGTTATTTACTTAATAGGTGACTATCAATATTAATGTGATTATCAATCATCTTTTTTTAATCGGTAAATAAGTGATTATCATGGATTAATCAGACAGCAGGAGAAGAAGAAGACTGCCCCAGACAAACATTTTTTTTTGTAATCGGTAAATAAGATGTATATTAAATACACAAAAGTGGTTCATAATAATCATCTTTTTTCTTTTAAAGGAAAAGATGGAACTTTATAGAAAAGAAACAAATATGACTACATGAGTATTAAGGAGTCCCACGACTCCCACCTAACAGATATTTGAAGTCCTATCTTTAGCAAACAATCTATGCCCCTGTTGCCTCTATCAATTTATGGGCAATTCCAATATATGGGTACTGGAGCTCCAAAATAATTTCATGATAAAGCAATTGTAGAAGCACTTGCTTAGCAAACAATCTATGCCCTTGTTGCCTCTTTCAAAATATGGGCAAATCCAATATATGGGGGTACTACAGCTCCAAAAAATTTCCATGATAGAAGAAATTGTAGAAGGTTCTGGTCCATAGTTACCGGAGCAAGAAGCGAAAATGAGAGACGGGAAGTGAGGTTTAAAAAATCCATATGAAATAAGAAACGAGAAATTAAATATAGATGCCTCACTCCCGTCATATTAATATGGGCAGTCATTCCTTAGATTTTGTCTAGTATGAGATATGTGAGAAGTGGTATGTGCCTTAGATTCCAATCCAAAGATACTTGCTCAGAGTCTATACCCTAAGCCCCTAGGTTATAGACTCGGGTCTATCCTATCACGTCCTATATGTGAGAAGTGGTATGTGCCTTAGATTCCAATCCAAAGATACTTACTCAGAGTCTATACCCTAGGCCCCTAGGTTATAGACTCGGGTCTATCCTATCACGTCCTACCTACATAACCCTCTTTAACCTTTAAATGGAACACGTTTGAAGCGAGCTTCCTGCGAAGCAAGCATCCCATCCTATACAAGTATACATAGCTTTCACACAACTATGCTTTGGTCACATTCTTATGCACATCTGATCACAACTGAGTGACCCTTCTAATAGGTGACGGCATGACGCTTCACATGCTTCGGTGCATTTTTTAATATTTTTTATTCTGAAAAACTAAAAAAAGAAACCCAACAATTTACTTTGCATTCATCAATCAGGGCAAGCGAGCTTCCTAGGAAGCGAGCATCCCATCCAGTACATAGCTTTCACGCAACTATGCTTTAGCTATCACGCAACTATGCTTTGGTCACATTCTTATGCACATCTGATCACAACTGAGTGACCCTTCTAATAGGCGACGGCATGACGCTTTACATGCTTCGGTGCATTTTTAAATATTTTTTATTCCGAAAAACTAAAAAAAGAAACCCAACAATTTACTTTGCATTCATCAATCAGGACAATTTACTCTACATCCCCATCCACCCACCTACCCACATCTCCCTTCCCACCCCCTCAACCCTCCCCACCATGGTTTTAAAAAATGCCGAAACCGTTACCCAATACCGTTACGCTACGTATAGGTACCGTTACGTTTTCCGACATATTGTTTCACTAAAAAATATCATTTTTTTCACTAAAAATATCGTTTTCAATGCAATCTGGGCCTATTAGGCCCAGATTGCAGACGCACTTCGTGCATCGCAGGGGGGTTTTGCCCCCCCTGCCACTCCCCCGGGCAATCCGCTAAAAGTAAAAAATGATACTTTTTAGTAAAAAAAACTCTTTAGAATCTTATTACTTCTTCCTTACATCTTTTTTATTTTTTTTCTATTTATTGTGATTTTTTTAAGCAAAAAAAAATCCGTAAATGTCGTAAAGGCCGAAACCGTACCGTAACGGTTTCGGCCGTGTCCGTTACGGGGTCCGAAGTTTTTTTGAACTATGCTCCCCACCCAACACCCAAAGATGGAAGTGATGCAATGAAGGAAAGAGAACTGCATACCAAACATCTTATGCCTCACTTTTTGGCCCATACGAAATGCATATTGTGCATTTTCGTATACCAGAGCTTTCGCTGATACAGCCAGAGACTCTGCCTCCAGTTTGGAAATTTCATCTCGCAATTCAGCTGCTAATGCATAGTTCTCACTTTCAATCGCATTCTGCATGTCTGAGCTGCAAGGAAGGAAGCAGAAATTATTTAATGCAGTTGTAAAGTTAGACCAAAATACAAATTCTAACATTAAAAGAAAGAAAGAACAGCAGAAGTGAAAGCAGGCAAATTAACATCCTAATTTACAAAACCTGTTAGAAATATTCCACAGTTACTATAGTGTACATCTCAAAAATTACAAGTAGATACAAGGAAAACATGATATACGACTCACCGTAGACGTAGGATACTTATGGCCTTATCTTGGGCTTCACTCTTTGAGGTCGATCCCCTTTTAGCTTCCCGCTGCTTGATAATCTCTGCTTCAACCTTCCAAGAAGAACACCTACTAAGCATGATGTGAATAAATGTGATGCTTCATTTACTGGAAAGCTGTCACTTACACATGGACATGTTTTGGTGCCAGACAGACGCAGACTCAGGATTAACGACAGGATAACTTCAAAAAGGTCACAAGCCATTGTATGTGTGGATAACTTGATGTTAGTTGTTTATGTGTGAAGGCATGAATTTGTATATGAATGCTTGCATAATGCATGCATGTACATTACATTTAACAAAAATTGAAAATCTGTTAAAAGGAGAACCAAGAAAGATAGAAAGCTTTGGGAAGAAAATTCATAGCATAAATTCAGAGAAAAGCATTCAGTCTATAAAGTTAGTACACAAAGCCTACCACAAGGTCCAAAACAAAGACCAATTAAGTTAAGGTTATTGAAAAGTGCTTGTATTTAACTAGGATGAGAGTTCAGTAATGTTACCTCAGTAAGCTTGTTTCTCAATTGTTGGGCAGCTTCATACTGCTCCATATTTAGAGCACACTGTCATTACAGAATTTTCCAACAAAATATTTAGAGAATGTACCACATAGACTCTTGAGAAAATAAGGTATAGAGATTACAACAGTTTGAATATGTTGTGATTAAACATCTTTACAGAGATAAAACCCCTTTAGAGGTGATGAGGAAGAGGAACAAGTATATAAGGCATTCTTCATTTTCTCTACTGGTGGGTAAGCTGGGATACCCGAAATTGATAACTCTGATGGCAGTAGATTGTTAATCCAAGGTCCTTCAAGAGAACACCTAGGCATGGAAACTTGTTTGCCTCAATGATAAGACTTGAAGGAATCTGATCTTTCTGATGTTTCTTTCAGGCACATTCTTGCGGAAAACAATGAGGATGCTAACTCATCAACCAGAGTGGGCGTTTCAAGGGACCTGTTGCAGAGGATCACTTACTTTTCTCTAGCCTCTCCTCTGCACCTTCTTTTCTATGATTGTAAAAACCCATAAGAAAATTTTGATAGACCAAGAGATGGCCTAACAAACAACATACCCCACCAAGGAGATCTCCTGGACTAAACATTGAACTGCCTGTATGATCATCCATCTGTGCTGTTGACTTCTTCCAGAACAGCCATGTTTTTTTTTATCAAAAGAACTAAAGGATTGGATCATAGGACGACATTAGGTCATTATCTACAAGATGGGGAGAGGAGACTTCCTATTAACAAGCAGATCTTTGGGCCAAAATGAAAAGTTTTGCAATAGGTAACAGATAGATATGCTAAGCCACTTTGGAAAGTAAAATATAAAGACCGAGAACACAGCATGTCAAACCTGTACTCGAGTTGCCAAGTCAAGCTGGAAAAAGAAAATCAAGATGTCCTCATTAGCACTCTCACTGCGCTCTGAACTTGCATCCAATCCTTGGTCACTCCCTTTAAACATCCATCCAGCTTCAACCCTCAAATATCTTGGCCTTGGTATGTTGGTGCGACTTGTAGGGAAAAATCTCTGTACACACTGATGCCAAAGGCATTGTCTTTCAATCCCAGAGATTATCTGGGTTTTGTTCATAAACTTGAAATCACTTCTCCAAGGAGTGTTGGATCCATAAACCCCACTGTTTCCAGAGGCCGTCAAAGTGCTCAATGACATACCCTGCAACATTTTCGTCCAAGCAGTAAAATTCTTTATGGAGAATGTTACCAGATCTATTCTGCTTCTTCCCTCCAATCTAAAATACCCCTTTTGTATCTATCTTCTATAACTAGATCAAACACTTCTCTGGCATCAATTTCTTCTAGATTAGAAAATTATCACGGCATCCTATAAGCACCAAAAACAGATGAATCATAAATTCTCCAAATTTGAAGATCATGAACTTGAAACTATAAACCAAAGAGTTGATAGAAATGAATGACAATTAAGTATTTCCAGAAGACTAACAATAAATTCACCCATGCAAAATCTGAGGTACATGGATTTTTTGTATAAATACTGACCACTAACACATAATTAAGCTACTTAAGTAAGAGACTAACAGTACACTACTTCTTTATATATATAGTAACAAATTGTATCTACCACAATCTAATACTTCTTTAGTTGCCCACATTGTATTACACACAATTAAAGGGAAAGCATATGCAATCATCTTTAGCCCAAATTTCAAACCAAATGTATGGTCCCAACAAATCAAAATCTGTAGTTCTCCTTCGACAATAATGTACTTATTTTATAGGAAATGTACAACTAGGCCAAATTTAAGGTAGGGCAAAATCTCAGTGGAGTCCAATGCTATGATGATAAATGTCAGTACAATGTGCACGACATTGATATTAGGGTGCTAGTCCAATATCTCAAGATTCCTCTTTAAACGAAGTACCCTAATAAAGTAATCACTATCAAGCAGCTCGCCCTAATCAAGAATATACCTAAAGAATTCATCAACCTGGGGAACCCAGACATTCGTCGAACGGATTCAGTTCGATCTTGAAATAATTCAGAAAGCAATACAAGTTCCCCTTACTCGATCAAGCAAAAAACAAATAAATTGCAGACAAAATAGATAACCAGAGAGTTCAATCCAAAGCCAAAAAAAATTGCAGAATCTCAGAGAATTCAAAGTAGAACAGAGATTAGATTGAAAATACCTGGTTTTAGGACAGAACCAAAGAAGAGAAATCTAGGAAATCTAGGAAATTTGGGGGAAAATCAAAAACCTAAATGCCGGTGTATAAACCTAGAAATGAGAGACGGGGGAGGTTAGTGTACTTGGACCTTTAACTACCTACCAAATGTTAAGAGATATGGAGCCAAATCATCTCCGGTGATAACCGGATTTGGCATTTCCGGTTATCACCCCTAGAGGTCCCCACGTGTCTCCTTTGACACCCCTTAACCGTGGGTAAAATTCACCCACCCCTAGTCTTCACCCACCCATCTTGGTTTTTTTAATATTAATTCGTTTTTTAAAATTAAAAAACTTAAATTTCTGAGTGGTATTGATCACTGTCGGGTTCGTTACAAAGATGCGCCCAGTGCGTAGTACGCATCCCCTCTTCTTTCTCAGTTCAGTTCCGTGTGAGTGTGTAAGTCGGTCCGGGTCGCCGACCAAGCTTAGTTCCGGATCAACCCGACCGACCCACCCTTGGGCCCGGGCTTAGAGTGGTACAGGCGGATTCATCATGTCCCACCACCTCTTTTAACAGGTCTAAATTTCTAATACTAATAGCACTCTAATGAAGTTGGGGAGAGTTCAATCGTTTAATCGAACCCATAGGACTAATACGTGTCTTTTAACCCTTTGTAACCATGGTTAAGATTTACTAACCCTTAGGGTTCAACAATCTAACCTTGGTTTAAATTTTTTTCTTTTTTAATTTAACCCTAAGGTTAAATTTTTTTAACCCTAATGTTAATTTTTTACAAATATATGTTTTCTAAAAATCAAGGATAGATTGTTAAACCCTAAGGATTAGTGAATCTTAACCATGGTTAATAGGGGTTAAAAGAAACACATGTTAACTTGTGGGTGTGATTGAACTCTCCAAGTTCAATCGTGATTGGCTATGATTCGATCTCTAACTGGAGTTTGGATCATTGTCAATCGTGCTTGTGCTCTCCCAATTTCAATTGCACCCACTAATCAACATGTGTTCCTTTTGACTCCCTTTAATTATGGTTAAAATTTTCTAATCCCTAGGGTTTAACAGTCTAACCTTTGCTTTTAGAAAAAATATTAAAACAAATACTAACCGTATGGTTTAAAACTTCTTAACCAGAATTAAAAAGCAATTAAAGGGGCTTTGTGAGTGCTATTGAACTCGAGTTCAATCACGATTGGACAGGATCCGGACTCTAATTTTTTAATTTTATTTTTGAAAGAGGGTATCCGGGCCTCTTAGAGCACCCGACTAAGTCCCTTGAGGTGTGCAGATCTCCTTATACCACACAACCAAGAAAGTCGGGGATAAATCCCAAAGGTTGACCAATAAGGGGCAGGACTCGAACTCAAGACCTCCGCTTGAGGCGTAGTCCAGGCCACTAGCCCAACCACTCAAACTATCAGTACAAGAAACAGAACAAAATTAGAAACCAAAGCTGAGAGTTGGGCTCTGGGAACTTAATAACTGTTCCCATGTTCGCATGGATAGACGACTTAATGATATTGGTAATCCTAGGGACATGTGAAGCGGACCTTATGTATGATGTAAGGTATGATGTGTGTGTTTAGATTACCTCTTCAACCAAACAAAAGAAAAGAAAAAAAAAAAACTGGGTCTAGTCAGGTAACTTGGCAGCAGACGATACAAGGATTTGATTCTTCTATCCACGCTGATCCATTAGATCCCAAGCCGGTTCGGGTTGGTTTCTGTACTGCAACTAATAAAAAAAAAACCTGACCATTTGCCACCCCTAACTGATATGGGCAGTGACACTGCTTATTGACGCAAGCTGGACATTTTTTCATCTTCTAGATAAAGGCTGGCAATAGCATAACACAATAAACGAATGAAATGATGAAAGAAATAAGATTTGGGATCTTCTCCGGTAGTAGCTGGTGGGATACCACCAGCACCACTACAGCAGTGCGCCACATTACACGTACCATGTGTAAGCTAACTAAAGTGATGTCCATTCAAACCAAAGCTTTGGTTAATATACACAGGAATACGTGGCACTTCCAAAGTGAATGATTGCGATCTCCCTTCCAACTAATACTGAGGAAGATCTTGTGTCAAGAAACAAACAACACTTTCTGTTTTTAACACTGCGCCATTTTATAAACTCAAACCACCCACCTTCAAGGCTTCAACCAAGCTCAATCCCTTCTTTTACCAGTGAAGAACTCATCGAAGATAGGAAAGAGAAATAAAGGATTTTATTTCCATCCTCAGACATTACAGAGAACATTAAATTTCTGACAAAATAAAAGTAAGCTGCTATTAGTAGTTAGTACCCAAAGAACAAATAAATTCACTCTACCCCACCAACTAGATACAAGAAAAATGAAACCAGAAAACTTGATATCCCAATTCTGCAGACATCCTTAATCGCCTGCTGGAACTGTGAATGTCACGCCTATGGTCGGTGATATACATATTTTGTTCTGGGGTCCACAATAATACCCTTCCCTCCATTCACTTCTAGATCATGCCTGCATAAACCACAATCAAGGTTAAGATCCAAGGTTCTGATTCCCCTTTTCTTCTGAACAGTTAAAATTTCAACTTATGAGGCATAACCACTAGTGCAAAGGCCAGATCCGAAACCAACCTTCTTATAAGTCTTTAATTTGAAAGAAAAGTACAGAAAACTCAACTGGAACACAAAATCGGGGATGGACAACTGCTCACGTGGAATGTATCTAAACAGCTGCAGAAGCCGATCAACATATACGACTTTCTTCCACACCTAGGAGAGTAATACCCAGAAATCTCAGTCACAATAAGCTTTCAAAGAGAATAACCAGATCCAGGTTATTGCCGGTAATTTCAAGAAGAAAACCCAATTTCATTGTATCGCTTGATGAATGAGAGAAAATTTCCAGACATACCTCACCATCTACAAACAATTGCAGACCAAGAATTGCTGCCTTTAGTCCAAACGTTGGATGCAGAACATATATCGCCTGTATAGCAGAAGGAGGAATCAGATTTAAAGTGTAGATATATGATTTCTAGTCAGATGAAATAAAATCAGTTTTGCATACATGTAAATGACGCTGATGTTTCCGACCAAGTATTTGTTGTAATCTCCTCATCCATCCCAAGTCCGGTTGACTGTTTACTCCACAAACAGGAAGTTAAGATAACATGAGAGCAGGATAGAAAGTTTTCTGAAGAGGATCTTCACATACAGATTTCAGAATCTATCTGGACACAAACCAACTTCCTTTTTGTCCGTTGATAGAAAGAACAAAAGATGGATGTGGGGGAAATCAGATCTTCACATACAGATTTCAGAACATATCTGGACACAAACCAACTTCATTTTTGTCCCTTGATAGTAAGAACAAAAGATGGATGTGGGGGCAATCAACCCACTTGTATATTGGCAGAAGAGAGTCTTCAATCACTCTTATACGGAAAATCGCTTCTATCTTTCTTTCTTTGTTTTTTTTTTCTTTTTGAGTGTGTTTGTTATGGTGTCCAAAGGTACTTCATCCCCAATTTGCTGGACCTTTTGTCAAGCTCAATGAACAATATTTTTCAGTAAACATCTGAGTAATATTTCTCAATAAAAATTATTATCTCAGATGCCCAAGCTATTAAGAGAGACTATTTCCTTAGTGGAAGTAAAGAAACTTCCAAGGATTTCTTTATTTTCTCTCTTTTATTTTTATTTTTTTCAAACAAGATGGATTTAGAAGGTTATTTGTGCATGCAAGGTGTTGAATAATCTGAAAGACATTTTGGGCACCTTAGGTACTGAATCAGTGTAGTCAAAGGTTTCATAGGCGACTGCCTCAGTTAACTAGGATCCCTAGAACCTGTCAGGATTTAGGCGGGGCACTCTTTAAGATGAAGTTGCATTTGCCTAGGTTTGACCACCTCTCCTACCTAGGACTCCCAGTGCCGAATAAGGATCTAAGTGGGGAATGGGTAATTATTAAGACAAAATCGCCTAGTGGTCCATAGGCCTGGTCTCCAGACATCAAATAATGTGAAAAAGCTCAAAATAATCTTAAATAGGGAGTTCATAGATGAGATCAAAACTATGTTTAGTGCCACTCAAGTGATAAATTTTCTTTTCCTTTCCAATATTTTAGTTCCTTGTTTGTTTTTGTTTTTTTTATCTGAAAAGAAACAAAATTGTTAAGAAAGAAGATAAATGACTCTGGGAAAAGCCCCAAGTACAAAGCCGATTTACTACACCACACTTAAAGAGTCATCTATATAATTTGCACAGCAGAAAAATCTCAGACCATATTTTATACATTTTGAAAGTCAGTTGTACTTCACCAGAAAGAGAGTCAATCATACTTACAGCTGTAAAGATGCTGCAGAGTGAAAGTAAACAATAGTATAAGGCTTCTGTATCAAGGGCTCAAACTCCTGAAATTTAATGGTCAGGACAATAATTTAGACCTAACAGCCAATACTCATTTGGAATAACATAGAAACTCGAGCGAAACATCCAAGTGTAAGATCAAAAGCATCAGAAAAAGACGCCTGCATTTCACAACATCTAATGAGCAGGAAAATAAAAAGGAAACAAGAAGAAAATGTTTGCAACCAATGAATATATGGACATTGAGATGCTTTGTTACCCTGAATCTCACCCTGAATGGCTATGAACTATGATCTCATGTTGAAAAGAGTGGAGCAATGTTTCTATAAGAACAAGTAAAAAATTTTAGAGTACCAGTACAGAAGCAATGGAAGCAAAGTTTCTTTTCTCATTGGGCAAATGATGTATTGAAGAAATGTTGAGACGTAAAATCATCTCTGTAGGGGCAAAAATGTTTGATTTTATTGAAGAAAGGGCCAATGGTTGCTATATTAGGATCATTGAGCGTGGAAGGGGATTTTCAGTAGAAGTTCATCTGGAAGATTTCGCGTTCTGTTCGTTGTTAGAATTCCTGATGGAGTGTCAGGGAAAACAACGATTATGGGGTGGAGAACATTCAATGCCCCTCCAGGTTACTATTTGTGGAAAGGAAAAGCAATAGATATGAGTCAATCATCTCTCTAACCTACTTTCCTTTCTCTGGAACCATAGAAGATGGATTAATTTCCCAGAGGGGAGGAAGAAAGAGGGCTGGAGACGGATTGAAGATGTCATGAGGTATTATTTCATTCCTAGAAAACCTCTCCTGCCTCAGAGTATGGCTTTTAAGTTCAAAATATCAAAAGAACAAGGCGTCAGGGATGGGGAACAGCCAAACCATATGGCCTCATCCTCCTGGGACAGTCATCCACATGGTTTCACAAGTAGGTGGAACCTATCTCTTGTGTGTCTTTTCATATCCCCAACAGTGGGATGGGGTCGATTGCAATGCGAAGTTAATTCTCTATTACCCTTGGACGAAAAATCACAACTTACCCATATGATGCAAACAAAGGAATTGCCTTCGTAAAAAAGCAATCGACGGTTCGTAGGCTCAGTCAAAGCAACCCCTTCAATCTAGCATCAGAAATACAGGTTCTGATTACTGCATAGTGGCCAAAATTCAACACACTAAGCTCCGACCAATGGATAGACCGCTTCTGTCTAGGGCTGCGAGATCTTCCTTTCCAATTTTGGTACCATACCATGTTTGTCATTATTAGTGATCGATGTGGTGGTCTCCTTGAAATCAATCACAGGAGTTCATCCCTCTGTGATCTTAGTATGGCAAGGATACAAATGAGGGAGATTAACCTCGCAATTATTCCGAGGGTTGTTCTAATCAAAGGAAGGGAGAGGACCGACTTAGTTTCAATATCAATTCTCTCGTCGGAAGATGAGAGTTATGAGTTGGGTTCCTTCTAAGACGTCTTGTAGGAAGAAAGTGATGATATTATTAAATCTCCATGTGTCGTTCACCCTCGGGGTTCTAGAGTTGATCTTGGGGTGGGCAATAAGCATTGCCAGAAGCAGAAAGGCAATAGTGAGGGATTTGATTTGGAAAAGAGTTTTAGCCATAGGGGGAACTCCTTGGTGGGTGAGCCATTCCCTACACCTGCCCCTATAGCCAACCAAACCCTATCGTGAGGCACTTCGGTCGTAACAATCTTAGGCATAGAAACTGTAAGAGGAGAAAGAACTTTGTTGAGGGATCGTACTGAGAGGACATCCTTTACGCTAACGTAGGAGTAAGAAAAATTTTGAGTAGCAGGGCTCTAGTTTGGTAGGAAATTAACTTCAGCAAAAGAACAGCTAGATGGCATATAGGGGAAGGTATTTGGCAAATGACAAAATAGCAGATATCCTGAGACCCCCTCATCAAGGGTCGGTGAGAGCTTCACATGTCAAGTTTTGTGGGGAGTCATTTCCTTGGTTATCCCTTAGTTCTGAGGCCCATCTCATTGGGCCCTTGCCCCGGCCCATCCAACTCATAGTAACAAAATTCTCCGAATTTTTGAAAAATTAGCGAATTATTCACAAATTTTAGGTATGCTGAATTATTCATGAATTTTATGTTTGCCGAATTATTCTCAAATTATTCACAAAATTTGCGAATTATTCCCGATTTATTCACAAATTTTGCAATAATTCATTTAGTTTAAAAAAGTAAACTGCTTATTTTGTGTATTATCTAACCATAGTAGTTGGATATCTTTTTATAATTATTATTTTTTCCCAAATTGTTCCCGATTTTTCCAAACTTGACCCTTGCCGAATTATTCTCGAACCCCAACTTTGTCACTATGATCTAACTTGCCATTATCAATCCTTCCAAGGCCACCAAAGAAATGAAGAAAAATGCTCTAGGTTTTGGTCCATCACCAAGTGATGTAGAACAAGTGGCAAACGACTTCTTGGAGCGGCAAGATATGTTTAAGGCGAGTTGGAAGTCAAAATATGTACCTTAAACTTCAAACAGTCAGAACTTTTGATCCGGGCGTCGCCTCCATGAGTACTCAAATCGAAGCTATCGAGGAGCTCAACGTCGTGGTAACCAGCTACGCCGGTTAAGGCCATCGGAAAGTCCAGAAAATATTGTGTAAGGTTCTGAATCTCACTTTTAGAGAAAACTTTCTATTTTTGGCAAATTTTGTTTTAGGTTTTAAGGTATTTTGAGTATGTTTTTGTTTTAGAAAGTTTTAAATAGTTCTTTTAAGATTTTTGGTAGAGTTTGAGTCAATTTAAAATTTTTACTATTTTTGGTAAATTGTACTATTACGGGAAATTTGAGTTTGTAGGAGTATATAAATACTCTTCTAAGCAATTGCAAGACAAGTTTTAATAAATAGAATTTTGAATTTCTCTCTTTCTCCTTGTGGATTCAAAGTTCCTTGTGGATTCAAGGGTTATTCGGGTTGAAGACGGTGTTCTTCTTCTCTTTTCACAAGTTACGCTACGTTAGTTGGTATCAAAGCCAGGTTGACTTCTACCCCTGTTTTAGCCTTCCCAAATTTCGAAAAATTATTCCAAGTGGAGACTGATGCCTCGTATGTGGGAATTGGAGGCGTACTTTCACAAGAAGGCAAACCGGTTGCTTTCTACAATGAGATGTTGGGTGAAGCATGCAAGAAGTAGTTGACATATGAGCTTGAATTATATGTCGTGGTTCAAGCCTTGTGGCATTGGAAGCACTATCTAGTTCAGAGAGAGTTTGTTCTTTTTACAGATCATCAGGCCCTGAAATTGATCAATAGCCAGTCCAACATTAGCCAGATGCATGCCAGGTGAATCTCTTTTCTGCAGGAATTTAATTTTGTGTTGAAACACAAGTCTGAACAACAAAATAAAGTAGTTGATACCTTGAGCATGAGGGTCTTCCTGCTTATCACCATGAGAACTAAGGTTGTGGGATTTGAGTATTTGAAGGAGTTGTATGTAGATGATGAAGACTTCAAAGAAAAGTGGGCACAGTGCATGATAGGGCAGCTGGGCTCTGGCGAGTTTCATATACATGACGGTAACCTTTTCCAAGGAAATCATTTATTTTTGCCCAAGAGTTCTCTTCAAGAACATGTTGTTAGAGAAATTCATGGAGGTAGACTAGGAGGTCACCTAGGGCGAGACAAAACCATAGCCCAAGTCGAGGAATGATTCTATTGGCCTCAACTGAAAAGAGATGTCAGAAAATATGTGCAGCGATGTTACACTTGCCAAACATCCAAGGGCCAAGCACAGAATCCTGGTCTTTACACCCCACTGTCAATGCCAGATGTTCCTTGGGAGGATCTGTCAATGGACTTTGTGTTGGGTCTTCCATGAACTCAACGAGGTATGGACTCTGTTTTTGTGGTGCTTGACAGGTTTTCTAAGACGGCACACTTCATACCTTGAAAGAAGACCTCAGATGCCACGAAATTTGCCAATCTATTTTTCAGGGAGGTGGTTCGCTTGCATGGGGTGCCTAAGACAATCACTTCTAATCGTAATAGCAAGTTTCTAAGTCACTTTTGACAGACACTTTGGAAGCAATTCAACACATCGTTGCAGTACAATAGCACGTGTCTCCCTTAAACAGATGGCCAAACAGAATCGGTGAACAGAATTTTTGGCAACATCCTATGTGTTTATCCAGTGATAAGCCGAAGCAGTAGGACTTGGCCATTGCTCAAGTTAAGTTTTCCTTCAATAACACAGTCAACAAATCCACGTGGAAGACACCATTTGATATTATTTATGGGCAGATTCCTAAGCATATTTTGAATTTAGTACCATTGTCAGAGATACCGGGTATGAGTATTACTGCAAACAATATTGCCGAACAAATTACCTCCGTACATGCTAATGTGAAAAAGAAGATCAAGGAGTCTAATACTAAGGATAAGGCGGTTGCGGACAAACATCGTCGCTTAAAGGTCTTCAAGGAGGGTAATCAAGTGATGGTGCACTTGAGGAACGTTTTCCGGTGGGTACATACAATAAGTTGAAGAGTAAGAAGATTGGACCCAATGAGATCATTAAGAAGATTAATGACAATGCTTATGTTGTTGATCTTCACGGTGACATGGCTATTTCAAAGACATTCAATGTCCAAGATCTGTTTGAGCATCATGCCCCTGACTCTGGTCCTACCAACAATTAACTCAAGGGCTAGTTTTCTTCAAGTGGAGGGAACTGATATAGAACAAATGGAAAACAACTTCTTGGAGCGGCAAGATATGTTTAAGGCGAGTCGGGAGTCAAAATACGCACCTTAAACTTCAAACAGCCATAACTTTTGATCCGGGTGTCGCCTCGGAACCCAAGAGTACTCAAATCGAAGCTATTGACGAGCCCATCATTGTCGTAACCAAATATGCTGGTTAAGGCCATCGGAAAGCCCAGAAAAGACTGTTTAAGGAAGGAGTTAAAGTAGTGAATCTGGTCAACGGTATATAGTTTGTGTTTCGTGAGTGAATCTCGTTCAATTGGCAATTTCTCGATTTGAGTATTCTTTTTCGTCTCTTACTTGTTTCGCATTAGCCCTTACTTGTTTCGCTAGCGAAGTAATTCGTTGTGATTAGCATTCCAAGTAGGAATCTTAGACTTTCAAAATCCCCATCCCTCCAACTCTTAGTTCTTCTGCCTTTCTTCAGTCATCCGAATCTCACTTTTTAGAGAAAATTTTTTATTTTTGGCAAATTCTATTTTAGGTCATTTTAAGGCATTTTAAGTCCATTTTTGTATTAAAAAGTCTTAAATAGTTCTTTTAAGACTTTTAGTAGAGTTTAAGTCAATTTAGGATTTTTACTATTTTTGGTAATTTTTAATATTTCGGGAATTAGGGTTTTTAAGAGTACATAAATACTCTTGTAAGCAATTGTAAGACAAATTTAATCAATAGAATTTCGAATTTCTCTCTTTTTCCTTGTGGATTCAAGGGTTATTCGGGTTGAAGACGGTGTTTTTCTTTTCTTTTCAAATGTTCCGCTACATTACCAAGGCCTTCTTGCTCAAGCCCACGGGTTCGGGGTAATCAATCAACATTCTAGGTTATTGGGCCAAGTAATTAAGACCCGTTTAACTTGGAACCTATTTTATCTCATATGGTTCTCTTGACGAAACTCAAGACGCCCAAAATGTTGACCTCTGTATCTGCCAAATTTGAAGGAGACAGAAGCAGTGTAGTCAAGGCATCGCCTGGGCATTGCCTAGGCAGTCTGCACGGACAGCCCACCTAGACATTTTGTTAAACACCAATGAGACATTGGATATGTGCTGTAGAGATTTTAGGGGTAGGCTTACATATATCTAGTAGGAATTCTAGAAGATTCTTAGGAAAAAGAGTGTAGAAGCCACTCTAAAATAACCTAGAAAGATTATGTAGGAGGGTTCTAGAGTGGAACTTTCAAGAGAGGGGTTCTAGAGAAATCCTACAAAGGAGGGGGGAATGTTCTAGATTCTAGAACATTCCTATGAGGGCTATATAAAGGGGATGACCCCTCTGTAGACATTCAACCAATCCTCACAAGAGTCCTAGTGTTGTAAGCTTACTTGAGTAATAGAATGCTTTCTATTCCCCAAATTGTGTTCCTATTTCTCTCCTACTAGGCTCGAGGGTAAGGCTGACTCGTCTAGTACGAACTCTAGCACGAGTGCTACACGCTCAAGGTTGGGGAAATAACTAAGGTTGTGACAGTTGCTTATCAGAGCGAGGTTACAAATGGGGGTCGTGACATGTGGGATGGAGAAGGCCACATATTCAGGGATTGTGGTGGAGCAAATTGGGACAGTGGAAGGCAACAATAGCATCATCCACCTGGGAGCAGACGAGTCAAGGGATAGCAAGTCCAAGGATGGTCAGGATGCCATAGCGAACATGCGAGATTGCATTAGGAAGTTGGGCTCGTGCATGACCGGACTCGAAAGGGAATCGAGAGACCTGGAGGGGAAATGTCAAGAACCAAGAATGCGATGCTTGACACCCAACGGCAACAGGGAGAAACCATTCGGGACATGCTAAATAGGTGGAGACAGAAATGATGCTTCATCTGTGATGAGACTCATCGAGCTAGAGATTGTGAAGTTCGCAAGGCCCGTACAGAAAAATTGAATAAGGGAGAAGTGCCAGATGAAGATTATGAAACGGACAAGGAGGAAGAGGATGATGGAGGTGTTGAAGAGTTGAGCACGGGGTCAGAGCAACTTCTTAACACGAGGGAGAAGGCAGATACGTCCAAGCCCGAGGAAGAAGGGCTTAGGGTCGTGGAAGAGCACCTCAATGGAGATGTCTTGCATGTGTTGGGAGACACGGGGGCTAAACATAAATTTGTCTCAGGAGAAGAGACAAAAGGACTGGAACTGAAGATAGCCAAGGGATCGGGGATGATCGAGGCTATCAAAATGGAAGCCAAACGCATCCACGGTGTGACTCGAGGAGTAGAGCAACACATTGGGGCATGGAAAGGGGAGGCAAACTTGTCAGTAGTCGGGCTGGATGACTACCAGCTCAATTTGGAGATGAAGTTATTGGGCAAGCTGAAAGCGGCACCAAAACCCCGTGTTAATCCCTTGGGGAAGGAATCATCATGCATGGTCCGATTGGTGCGAGAGACTAAGATGGGTACAAAAAGTTTGTGGCTCTGCACTTTGCAAAGGGAGAGGAATGGAAGACCCTAAAGTGGAGAAAGCGAAGGAAACAAAGGAGACAACATGGAAGGAACGCGAGGAGGACGTTGTGAAGCTAGGTGGGAAGAGTGTCACGAGCATCCCACGTAGGCATTTTGTCAAATACCTATGAGACATTGTATATATGTTGGAGAGATTTTAGGGGTAGGCTTACATATATACTAGTAGGAAATCTAGAAGATTCTTAGGAAGAAGAGTGTAGAAGTCACTCTAGAATAACCTAGAAAGATTATGTAGGAGGGTTCTAGAGTGGAACTTTCAAGAGAGGGGTTCTAGAGAAATCCTTCAAAAGAGGTGGGAATATTCTAAATTCTAGAACATTCCTATGAGAGCTATATAAAGGGGATGACCTCTCATTTGTAGACATCCAACCAATCCTCACAAGAGTCCTAATGTTGTAAGCTTACTTGAGTAATAGAATACTTTCTATTCCCCAAATTGTATTCCTACTTATCTCCTACTAAGCTTGAGGATAAGGCTGACTCGTTTAATACGGACTCTAGCACAAGTGTCGCACGGTCAAGGTCGGGAAAATAACTAAAGCCGTAACAAGTCGCCTAGGCAGTTTTGGACTGTCACTGCCTAGGCACCACTCTAGGCGAGCGGTAGTCACCTGGACCCTTTAATAGTTAGCTTGTTTTACAGTTTTACAACTTAATTACAAATAAATATCATTTAAGTAAATGGTTTTACACTTCCCTTTCATTTACCTAAGATATTTATATGTAAATAAGGTTATCCCCCCCATTTGAATTTAATAAAAATTATCTTACATCTAAATTCCTAAATAATAAAAAAGCAAACTTTACCGTTCAAGAACAAAATCTGTTTTTTAGCGCCTTTGTCAAGATTTCAACTTGCACATCCTAAGATATTTCTCAAATTTTAAAATTTCATAAATTCAACAATAACAAAATATTACTAAAACCCAAAAGTCTAATAAAAAAAGTCCAATTTTAGTCTTTATAAATATTTTCATCTCCAGGATCAAAAAGTCAACTAACGGTTTAGTAAAAAAAGATTTGCATTCAAGCATTACAACATTAAATATTAATTTACCTAGATTATTGTCAACCCTAGAAGGTTTAAATTGTTATGTATATATATTAGTATTATATATATGCATATATATATATATATATATATATATATATTTATTTATTTTTATCGCCTGGGCGTCGCCTAGTCAGGCCTAATTGCCTAGGCATCACCTAGACACCTTGACTGCACTAGGCAGAAGGCTACTCTTAAGGAAGGCAGAAAGGGTTAGTTCCCTATTCCAAAAACTTGAGCTCCTTTAGGGAGAATTCTACGGCATCAAAACGCTATCAGTTGGGGATATCGATATGGTTCAGGGAGGATTCTTCATATGAGTCAGAGATGAAGTCGATAAATCCTATTGGCAGATATTCCTCCTTGGCAACTCTTTCTACAGGGGGTAAAAGTTTTGTAAAAGATTTACTAAGGAGGAGTGTGCCGTCTTGCCCTTGATTAGTGTCGCATCAAATGAATTTAAGGGGCTGGGAGCCTATGAATCCTGTCCCAATTTGGATTCCTATGCCGAATTGCCAATTCTAGCTATCAAAATGGTGCTTCCTCCTCGTCACATTCTGAGGGTTTGGTGGTGAGTACCTCTGCATCTAACAAGTTGAGCGAGTCTACACCCTTCCCCCTCAATCATGGATCCTTTAGTAACCCCTATTTTTGGGATGCCCATTTGTCCCCTAAATTATTAGAGGCTTTAGTGAAACTAGGGAATCTAGATTATCTCAATGGGGATTTCTTGATAGAGAGGGGGATGTTTTTTGCAAAGGGTCTTCAGCTGAAGTAGCTTCAAGCCCCACAAAGGGTCAATTTTGGTGTTTGGGTCAAGAATTAGATTCTAAAGATCAGGGTCCACTATCGCCTTCATCTTGCATCCCGACTTCCGAGATATTTTCCTGCTATCCAATACCAAGCCTATTTTGCAAGAGTGATGTTGGGACCTTGTGACAAGATTCCTTGGACCTCCATGAAGCAAAAGGAATCTCTAGTGTCTCGGCAGCCCCAACCTGGGAGTAGGGATAATGCGAACTAGGTGGATCCACCATTGTTTTCTGATACAAGTATGCCTACACCTCTACTCAATCTACATATTCTATCCTTATGCCTACGAGGAATAGTGTCGGTAGTGATATCTAGAAGTGCTCAATCGTGAGGTATCAAATAACCCAGTTTTTCTTCCTGAAGGGGTTGGAATACTACAAATTGATAGTGGAAAGGTTCTAAGTCAGGACCTACCTTTTGTGAATTTTGTTGGGGATCTCAATATGAATGATGGTAGACCTTTGCTAATCTCGTCTGGTAGTAATCGTTGTAAGTCGGATTGGTCTGTGGAAAAGGATCCTAGTCTATTCATCCTCATTGAGGATTCAAGCAGAGGTATCTAAATGATTTAATGCTGGAAGAATTTTGATCATTTTTGGGGCTATCTTCTGACGGTCATGAGAAAGAGGTAATAGCTCTATTTCAAAGCCTTGAAAAAGTCTAGAGATCTAAGGGTGTAGTGAATAAGAAATTATCCAAAGAACTCACTAAGTTGGCCACGAGTGTCAACTATGAGGGGTCATCATGTTGGGTTTTAAAGGGTAGTTCGAGAAACGGTAAGGGGGTTGTGGTTAGTAATGTCTCAATGTTTGATATCTTGGAACATTAGAGGGCTGGGTCAAACAAGTAAGAGGAGGGCGGTTCGTGTCGGCCAAGTCCAAGAAACCAATATTTATGTGTTTAGGAGACTAAATTAGAAATCTTGTCTGACTATGTGGTCGGACAAATCTGGGATGAGGCATGTTCAGATTGCATGGCGATCCCATCCGGGAGCTTTTTGGGAAATTCTTATAGTCTGGGATAGAGAGGTGATTGAAGTGTTAAGAGTTCAAAACTAGAGCTTTCTCTCTTTCAATTTTGTGTCGCTCTAGATTGAATGATTTCCTTTTGAGTGTTTACGAGAGTTTAAGGACTATCTGGCTACTCTTTAACTCTTTTATTTTTAACAAGAGTTGGATGATGTGAGGTTTAGATGGGAGTTTCCTTATCGTTATAGACAAGGATTTTAACTACATAGGTTCCCTCATGAGAAGTTATGACTTACGAGGGAGAACTAATACAACTGGGATAAGGTTCCCTCATGAGAAGTTAGGTGGGAAAACTAATACACTTGGGATGAGGAACTTTGAGGAGTTTGTCTTCCGTTATAATCTTCTGGAATCCCCCTCAAATGTGCCCTTTTTACGTGGTCTAATATGCAAGAGAGTCCTATACTTTGCAAGTTAGATAGATTTCTCTTTTGTGAACTTTGGGAGATAAAGTATCCTAATGTCACGTCATCTTCCCTTCACAGACTAACTTATGATCACCTTCCAGTTATCTTAGAGACAGACAGGTATAGTAGTGGTCCCAGGCCCTTTAAATTTGACAACATGTAGTTGGAACATTCAAACTTCTCGAAATCGGTGGCCAATGTGTGGAAAGGATCAATGTTTTGGGGGTCAGCAAGCACCATTTTTTGGGCTTAAGCTGAAAGCCTTGAAGTTAAAAATCAAATCTTGGAATAAAGAGGTATTCGGTTATGTCCCCAACAAAATCAAAAGTGTTTTGAGTGAAATTGATTGCATTGACAAAAAGGATGATGATGGTTTGATCACTAAGGATGAAGTCAGAAAAAGAGCAAGCTTGAAAGTGGAATATCAAGACCTTTTAAAATGTGAAGAGATCAGTTAGAAACAAAAATCGCGTATCCGGTGGCTTAAGGAAGGACATCAAAATACTCTTCGAAAGTAAGTAAATTTCATTGTAAGATTGAAAGTGGGGTGAGGTTTGGAAGGAGAACGAATAGGAAATTAGGGACACTTCAATGGCTTTCATAAAAAACTATATGAGGAAAAACATGTATTAAGACCGAAGGTGGACAGTCTAGAGTTTGATAGGTTGTTAGAGGCTCAAAGGGAGGCTTTAGAAGAATAATTGGAAGAGGAAATCTTTTTAGTGATTAGTATGGATGGGGCAAAGTCTCTGGCGCCAAACGGGTTCTCTATCAAACTTTGTAGGAAATGTTGCGATTATGGGTTCAAATCTCGTGAATGTGATCAAAGAATTCTACTTTAAAGAAAAATTTGATGAGGTCCTAAATAGTACTTACATTATCCAAATTCCTAAGGTGGAAAGATGCCGACAATTTTTTTTAAAAAAAGTCCTAATTTGCTTGGGAGTGTACAAAATCTTAGCCTCCCTCCTTATCCTTGTCATGGATTCTTTGATATCTCCTTCTCATGGAGTTGTCGTGAGAGGGAGACAGATTCTAGATGACATTCTAATTGCAAATGAATATCTAGATTATAGGATTAAGAATGGATCCCTAGGTTTGATATGCAAAATAGATGTGAAAAGGGACTATGATCATGTTAATTAGGATTTTTTTGGAGCATGTTATGAAAAAAATGTGCTTTGGAAATAGATGGCATTATGAGATTTGTATGTCAACAATATCGTTCTCCATTTTGGTTAAGAGGAGTCTTGCAGGATACTTTAGAACTTCTAGAGGATTACATCAAGGTAATCTGTTGTCGCCCTTCCTATTCATAATGGTCATGGAAGCCTTGAGTAGGATGTTCTCTAGACAAGAGGGATCACTGCTTTCAAGAGAGAGAGTGTGGTGATTTCTTATCTCTAGTTTGCAGATGATACGTTAGTTTTCCGTGGTATTTCTAGTAGGCAACTGTAAATGTAATGTCTTTTTCGTGCTTTAAAGTGGTCTCGGGACTCCATATTAACTTTGGCAAAAGTGTAATATTTGGGGTGGGTGATGTAACAAATGGGGACGATTACGAACTTGCATCTTGTTTGGAATGTAAATTGAAATCCTTGCCACTTCTAGTGTGGACCTATGGAAAGCAATATTGAACATTCCGGAAGAATTTTTTAAGCATATTAGATTAAGGGTGGGTAATGAGGTGGAGATTAATTTTTGAGATGATGTTTGGTGTGGACCAAGGCCCATGCAGGAAGATTTGGGGAATCTTTTCTCGTTATCTTTGGATAGTTCTTGGCCAATGGCTTCCTGTTTTAAGAGGGAGGCCACGTCGTTTGTTTTGACTCCAAGGTTTAGACGAAATCGGAATCATTAGGAGGTGGACATTCTTCTTCATTTGTATAATTGTCTATCATTTCGCACCCTATATCCTCAGTGGAAGGACGCTCGACAATGGTCTATGAATAGCAAAAGTCGATTATCAGTGAAATCCTTTTTGTAATCATTCGAGTCAATCCTTCTGTACTTTTTCCCATTGAGGTATGTGAAATCCTGGTATTTTGTCAAAAGGTATCCTTTTTTACTTTGGATTGCAGTGCCGGACAAAATCCTTATGTACAATCATTTGAAGAATAGAGAGTGGAGGATGGCCAACCAGTGTTTTATGTGCCTAGAGGCAGAAGAGTCGAAAGATGATTGTTATTGCATAGTCCTTTCGCTTCCGCCGTCTGAAGTCAATTCCTTCTCCGTCTGAGGATTGTTTGGAGCTTCCCTAGGTCCTTTTGGGATTCCTTACCGGGGTGACTTTAAGTTTGGCTGGAGGCTCCTAAGTCGGTGATTTAGGCTATGTTACTAGGTGTTGTAGGCTGGTCTATTTGGTTTAGCGTAATAGGAGAGTTTTTTATGGACTCGATTCCTCGGAGGACCAAGTCTATTTGGGATCTCATCAACTCCTTCAAGCTTTGTGCTAAGGAATGACTTTGACAAGGAGTGGCTCTCCACATTGTGATCTTTCATCTCTCTTTATTTTCTTGTTCTTTTTGCCTTCTTTTATGTGCTTAGCCTAGATTTTTCCTTTTTCGTTCATTTTCTTTGTGAACCTTAGTAACTTCTATACTTTGTTATGCCATACTCATTAAGGCCTTTAATGAGTAGCCCTTAACAACCTACCCACATGGCAGGTTGTTTCAAGATCCGACCGCTAGATGTCAAGACAAGTCTCCTAAGAGATATGTGGCAAAAAATTAACTCAATCGGACGTTGATAGACCGTGTGATCGAATATAGGAAGATCACTCATTTCTATGGACTAGGTACGGTCTAGTAAACCCTATGGGGTTAATGTTGACAAACTAAGGTCTAATCAGACGGTCTAAACATGTCCGATCAGACTAATGTTTTGACACGTGTTTGCCAATGGACCCACCTTAACATTCAGCGGTCAAATTGAAGAAAAAATGTCATGTGTCATCTTTCTAGATGAGCCGCTCATTATATATATATATATATATATATATATATACTGCTAGAGTTCAAGCAATGCATGAACTCCACTATCCTTCACGTAAGGCAAAACTCAATGGCAGCCTTGCAATTATATAGACAACTAATGGCAGTTTTATGAACACCGCTTTATTGGGTAAGTGGATTTGGCGCTTCAATACGGAGAAGACAGCGTTGTGGAGAAGGGTTATTAAGGATAAATTTGGGGCCTGTAGGGGGGATTGGGATCCGATTCCGGTGAGGAGATCCTATGGGGTGGGGGTTTGGAAAGGGGTAATGACGTCTTTGGCTTTGATTCAGGAGTTTCTAAAATTCAGGGTTGGGAATGGGAGTAGGGTGCAGTTTTGGGAAGATGACTGGTTGGGAGATGGGTTGTTGTGTAATAGATTTCCTAATCTCTTTAGATTGGTGCTGAGGAAAGATGTGGTGGTACAAGACTGCTATGTGGTTCATGAGGGTGAGGTTCGATGGGATCCACGGTTTAGTAGGGACAACTTTGGGGATAGAGAATTGAGAGAGTGGATGGATCTGCAAAGGCTTCTCATGGCGAGTGCAATTTTTCCAGATACGGAGGACAGAAGAAGATGGGAAGGGGGTGATGCAGAGGAGTTTTCAACAGCCCATTGTTACTTGGCGCTTTGGAAGAAGAATAGGAGGGAGGAGGGGAGGGCAAACAGTGCGTTTAAGAAGATTTGGAAACTGAAGATTCCCTCGAAGGTTGTTTGGGATCATTATGTGGGTCTCTTTGGGTTGAGCTGGGTGTCGCAAAGGGATTTAGGGGAAGTGGTGTTGGGTTGGCCGAAAGGGGTGTTTAGCAAGAAAGGGAATGAGATTTGGAAGATGCTTCCGGCAGCGATTTGTTGGGGTTTATGGAGGGAACGGAACAATAGAATTTTTGAAGAGAAGGAAGAGTCGATGCCCAAAGTCATCCTTAAGATTGGGTGGCTGCTTTATTCTTGGGTCTCTGTTTTAGATGATTTCAAGAAGGTTCATTGGTCAGATTTTCTTTATAGTTGGTCAAATATCTTAGCTTGACCTTGTTGTTGGGTTTCCTCTTGGCGCTTCTTTCTTGCGCCGTTTGTATTTCCTTTCCTTTTTAATAAAATTTTCTCGTTACCTATCAAAAAAAAAAAATGGCAGTTTTATGAATCATTCTTTTTTTCATAATTACAAGAAAACCATTGATTGTCCATGTAATTACGAAAGTGCCATTGAGTTTTCCTTGCATGAAGGATAGTAGAGTTCACGCATTGCGTGAAGCCGTGACTATATATATATATATATATATATATATATATATATATTGCATTACCAATAAAAATGAATTTAACATCTTGAATTTAACTTTATCTACAAAAATACAACAGATCTCAAGAAGCTCAGATACTTAACCAAGCCATAATATGCATACCTTTACCACGTAAAGCACAAACCGCTCTAAATCGAGACATCGCAGCAAAAAATGAGCTCCCACAACAACCATTACAGGACGTCCCTCACTGTCCACCCCACCACGGTAACTGAATCAGAAAAGGAAAAGCTACATAAGAGAATTGAATATAGAAAAGGCAACCTAAGACTAAAGAAGCCAGCACAATCATCAAAATAGATTTATAAAGTGTAAAGGTATCTTGCTATTTAACAATCATGACCAATGCAACTAACATTAGTGCCCTATCCCAACTATTTAGGGTTGGAAAAACGAACCATGTTCAGCAATTCTAGTCTATGAAGAGTTATATCTTCGGTTAGAGTGTGTGTTATCAACTATTTTCTTACTAATTTCATCCATGCCCTTTTCGGCCTTCAACTTGCACCAACTCACTCCTCACTGATGTTGTCATTGGACTTCATTAAACATGTCCAAACCATATCAATTCACTCTCCTTGATTTTAACCTATTGGAGCTACTCCCAGATTATCTTCAATGTTCTTTCCATTTATCCATCTCAACTACAAATTATCTTGAATTCTCTTTCCACTCATTCATCTCAACTGTCATTGATATCTTATGAATTTTAGTTTAGTTTGATTGGAGTATTCCTCTTAAGCCGCTCTTTTTTCAAATTCTATGGGCAACATCCTCCCCAGTTTACCATCCTAAAGAATAAACAAAACCGAGAGACCGGAACCAATCGCTTTGGGTATCTCACGGCCGTCTATTATTCCATCTTAATTGTCACCTCACATCCATTCATCTTCTACTAAAGCATATAAATGTAAATGACCATAGTATCGATTGTATAATATGAAATGAAAAGGCAATATAAATCTAATTAATTGAAGTGCAAAAAAAAATACAATCTAAGATGTTCATGCAAACCAATAATTAGAATGGAAATGCTTACACAATTTTCATTTCTGCAATTTCAGAAAGGTTAAGAGAATTTGCTTTAACAAGATATCTAGAATGAAGAGAGTATTCCTCAGCGGCAGACAATGGAGGGCCACCAAGATCACCCAATCCAAGAAGTTTAGCGCAACTCCAACCGCTCTGTGCTTGAGCAGCTTTTTCCCATTTCTCCTTGCGTCTCTGATCAGGATCTTTAATAAAGGACATGAATGCAGGATCCAAATATGAATCCAAATGCGATGAATTCCTGTTGAGATAATAGTCTTTGAGTAAGGCCAGTCAATCGGTGAAATAGAGAAAGTTAATAGCCAGAAAGATATGGATTCCATTGCAAAGGAACCAAAAAGCTAAATATAATAAACAAAGGAGTGAATGTGTACACCAAGAGTTATGCAAATTGGAGTATATTGCAAACCTTTACTGTCCACGATTGTGCAAACATATAGTGAATCAGTGATAAAGAACCCAAGTGAGTCAGCTCTAATCATAAAGGTATGTGAATTTTTAAAGATAAATCATGAGCCTAAAGAGTTCAATTAAGCATGTCTGAAACTCGGAACCTCAATGTGCAAGAAGGTTTATTTCTGTACTTGTTAAAGAAGTATTCCTCTGGCAACTATGCTCTCACCCCACTTGGAAGCACACAAAAAAGAAAAATTTTAGGACTTGGAAGGTCTATACTTTTATGATGTAAAATGAAAAACGGAAACACAAAATAACATACATAGAACGGAATAAGGTAGAAAGAAACGATACCAGGTACAAGAACTGTGAAGAGAAATCATTTCTCTAGAAAAAAACCTAGTCTTCTTTCCAATTTCTTAATGAAAAAAAAAGCATATAACCTATTAAAAAAATCTGCAGAGAGGAGGTTTAAATACCACTTACAATAACTAAAGAGGTAAAGTCTAAACTACCCTTAAATTTATAACTAAAGGCTTACTCAACTACCCAGTGTAACTTTATTTATTATGTACTCTTATAATGACTAAAACACCACTGAATTGCTGGAAATTCAAATAATGAATTCGATAATGCATCAGATTAAAAACAATAATATGTAATAATCAGGAGGGTACAAAATAAGATATTTAACATGTTGGACTCAAACTATAACTAATAGAAAGCCAGTGACATTAAAGGTGGATTGAGTCATGATAGTAATAGATTGTTGCAAGGGATATATGTCTGACAAATACAATGTTTATGCACATCAAGGTGCAAAACTCAAGCACACTTAGTTTGCTACGCAACTGTTCTGGCATAACAGAGTGCTCCATCAAGCTCAATAAACCAAACTAAAGCTTTACATGGGCATTGTAGGCATTAGCTCAATAACTAACTAGTTTTGCCAATTGGGAAACTACGTATTAAAAAAAATTGTGTAACAAATGAGCTAAGTTGTCGGACGAATATCTGTTTTCACATTATTGACCCGATAATTGTATATAAACGCACTGCTCTTTAGCCATTTCTTACTAGAAAGAGAGTAGAACGGATTAAAGAATCTATATACAGATTCTAATGAGAATAAGTTCACTGACCGTCTCATTGTCAACCCAACATCACTGATAGGAAGCTCCACTGTGGCTGTGGGAGGTTCAGGAACAGTCTTGGTTATGGCGGGCAAAGGTTTTATTCTGATTTTGCGTTCATCTATTATTGTCTCACCATTCTCATCCCCAACATCTGCAGGAAGCTTTGACAAAGCCACCTCCTCCTCATGTTTATCCCGAGGGAAGTAAAGTGGAAGCAATCTGCATTGTAAATGGCATCAGGGAATAAAACATACAAGGTAGTGCAATAATACTTAAAAACCATATATAGGTGTGCCATATCAACTTATTCAAAGAAGTGAAGCTTTTTGCACCAGTAAGGCAATAGAAATAAACCATGGAACAGATGTACCTTTTATATATCTCAGTATCAGATGATGTGGTAGTACAAAAAACAACAGCTGTAACTTTATCTTTCTGCTTCTCAAGAAAACGCCGAACAGTCCCTGATCAATTCCGACGGAAAGATGAAATGAATAATAAGGAATGGGATAAGAACACAACACACGCACAGATATATCTTAGACAAACATTCAAACTATATATATACCATAGTTACAAGAGCGAGAAGCGAAAACAAGAAGCAAAGTGTAATGATCTTTAAATTTCTTTTCCTATTTTTAAGAGTGATTTAGTAATCTCTTTGAATATGGGTAATAAATTTGAGAATGGGAATAAGTTTATTGGGGTTAGTTAGAACCTATAAACAAACAAGGGCCACTAATGGCCTTTTGGTAAATAAGAATTAGGGTTAATATAAATAGAACATGTTAAACCCAGTGTAGTGAAGGCGTCGCCTAGGCGACGCCTAGGCGCCCCTCTAGGCGGGCGATCCTAGTTAAAAAAAATTTATTTTATTTTTTTTTGCTTTAAAAAAATCTAAAATTTCCCAATAATATAAAAACATATAATGAAGTAGTAATAAGATTCTAAATCTTTTTTTTCACTAAAAATATCGTTTTCGACGCAATCTGGGCCTATTAGACCCAGATTGCGGACGCACTTCGTGCGTCGCAGGGGGGCGCTGCCCCCCCTGCCACCCCCCCAGGCAATCGTAGGGGGCTCTGCCTAATATTATACATGGACAATGACACGAATTTGGGTATTTTGCCTAGATTTTGAAATGTTTAATACTCCACTATGTTAACATGTCTTTGGTTATGTGATGAATGATTGTAATAGACTTTTTATTTTATGTTTTTGTGGAATGTAGGTGTGGAGTTTTGGTCTTTTGGATGTTATATATATACGTGATATATATATAATTATATATATATTTATATTAAATTTATCGCCTAGGCAACGCCTCGCCTAGCCGGGGCTAATCACCTAAGCATCGCCTAGACGCCTTGACTACACTGGTTAAACCTAATCCTCATTATTTTAATCTAAACTAAAATTCTGGAGAATAGAAAGTGGAAGAGAAAGGAAAAAAAGGTTGCACTTTGGTAGAGGTTTCAAGCACCTAGATTGAGATTCGAAGCTTGGAGATTTGAACTTTCTTCCTCGTGGTGGTCTGATCCTTCGAGACAAGCGTGTTCGGGTAGGATTGAAGTATTCAAAATCTGAGATTCGATCATTTGAGGCAAGTGAATACTCCCCTATAGTTAGGGTTTTGTTTTATCTTGAGTTCATATAGATTTATTAATATTTGTATGATATTTAGGATAGAGATCTATGTATTTTGTAATATAATGCATAAATAATATTTGAATAAAAAAATTATAAATTGAAAGAACAATGGTGGATGAATTAACAAGGGTTTCGAGGGTGGAAAATCGAGAAAAATGGTTCAGAAAGTTGAAAAAAAAATCGAAATATATGATTTAATTAATTTATTCTTTGTCAAATAATTATTTTGGAATGGTTGGTACTGTGAGTATAGTAGATAAAATATAGATTCTCTTTATTTTAGAATGACATGTTTAAAGAAATATATTTCAATTATTATCTTGCGTAATTGTAATTGTTTTAGTTTTGCAATATTATGTTCTCTTTATTATGATGGTATGGGACGTCATAATAAAGAGTGGGGTTAACGAATTAAAGAGAATAAGACCAAGGGATGACAAATAGAGAATGAGAGACTCTCTAGGTCTAAAGTCTGAGGGAGAGCTTTGTGTAATCTCACTGAGAAGTTATGTGACTCTCAGAGTGACTACCTTAGGTGAGCTATGTGTAAACCTAAGGGTCCCTGTATAAAACCATACAAGATTAATACTGTTGTCAATATGGTGAACTATGTGTAAACCTTATTGACAAAAGAACTGGGTAAACTGATAAATTAAATGATGCATATTGATGTCTGTTGTTCATTGTTTTATTTATTATAATTGTTGCATGTTATTGTATTCTCTTGCTAAGCCTAAAGCTCACCATTGTTATATCTATTGATTTTTTTAGGAAGTATCTGAAGGACCAAGGGAAAACGGTCAAGAACTTAGTTAGCTGTTAGGTTTCGTTGCAAAACTTTAATTAGTACTTTTAATTTAAGGTAGAGTGTCATGTCAATGAGATTTTTATATAGATTCAGTTTTACGGTTATTTACTCTTGTTGGTTTAAACTTAATGCTTGAGATATGCATCTGTTAATGGTAATTTATTAGATTAAATTCCATTACCTCGGGATTTGTTCCAGGTTCACGCCTTGGAATTCGTACAAATATGAGATGTATTATGTGTAGGTTTTGGGGCATGACACAAAGCGAAAGCGAGAAGTGGGAATAGAGATTCAAAAAAACCTTAGAAAACGGAAAGCGAGAAATGAGATATAGGCTCCTCGTTCCCATTATGTTATTTATGGGTAGTTATACCTTTAATTTTATCTTACATGAGATTTTTGTGGAAAAGTAGGTGTCTTAGGTTTCAAACCAACGATACTTGCTTAGAGTCTACACCCTAGGATATAGATTGTGGTCTACCACATCAGTTCACACATACAACTTCCTTTGACTACTAGATAAGATGTAATGGAAGCGAGCTTCCTAGGAAGAGAGTCTATTCGAGGAAACGAGCTTCCTAGGAAGCGAGTTTGTCCGAGGAAGGGAGTTTGGGAAACGAGCTTCTTAGGGAGCGAGCTTCTTAGGGAGCGAGCTTCTTAGGAAGCGAGCTTCCCACCTTGTACATAGCTTCCTGGCAACTATGATATATACATGGACGTGCATGTCATTTAAAGCAGTATTTTGGCAATTACAAGAAAACATCACCAGAACCAATTAAACAACATTGAATAGGGAAATATCTCACTTATAGCTACATGTGCAGCTGGTTCACGAGGATAATTTTTAGCCTCAGTGTATATACATCCCATAGCAATGCTGCAGTCATAGATGTAAAGCAAAGGTAAGTTTCCAGTATATTCACATACCATATGATAAACCTAAGGAATGAACAAAGCTAGAAACATGAATATACGCTGCATCTACTACCAAACAACCTCTGTAGTCCATTCTCAATGAGAAGTTCAAGGCAAGACCGATAGCAGTGACTCAGAGCATTCTCTGCAGCAGTATGATATTTTACTGCATACTTGGGACCCACGGTATGAATGACCCTCCTGACAGAAAATAAAAGGAACAATTCAGTTTAAGTCAAGAACACATCTTTGGCCTACACAAAAGGAGTATATTGTGTGTTGTAACTTGTATACTGAAAAACAAGTCATCAAAATAGCAGATTGAGGTGAAAAGAAAAAATGCTAGAGCACATTACAAACACTGTACAACATGAACACAGAAATGTCATGGAAATTTAATGAGTGCTCATCAGAATAGTCTGATAAGCAATACTTCCTATCCAACCCAAAATGGTGACATTTACCTAAACTAAAGTGCTTCTGCAAGTATTATACAGTCACCACATATGATCGTTTCACCTCATTATACAAAGCACCAAGGATTGAGTAATTGAGTTTAATTTCGAAGAACAAACTATATGTTTCTTACAAAAAAGAAAATTATGTCTCTTCCAAGATATGCATAGGTTTTCATTAGGACCGATACATCCCTCAAAACCGAATTTTTAATCCTTGATCATGTATTATATATGCATGGTTTTCTAGATACATACGATGAAAGCATGTGTAAAAAAACACAAGCTTTGGAATCTTCTTCAGAAAATTTCTGGTTTCGTCAATCTAAACTCTCAACATACATAACAATGTGACCAATGAGAATGGGCTGAATGGCAAAGAAAAAACACTCAACAAATCACAACCCATACACCTACCGAGCAGGAAGATCATATGCATTGGTAAATTTTGCCATTCCTGTCCGACATCCACCCTGTTGAGAAATTATGGCATGTTAAATCACTCCAGATGGTGGGACCTAGCAAAAAAAAGAAAGGAAAAACAAACAAGAAAGGAAAAACATGCCTTGTGGCACAGGCTTCATAAGTGTCGTGTCAACACCAATCGAAATAACCTAGTACAAAGCGATGTTTATTTTTCCCCTTTTGCTTTATAACATAATTTACGTATCAATCATTCAGTCTTAAATCAACATCACTCAAGCCTTATCCCAACTATTTGGGCTCCACAAAGGTACAGTCTTGAATGTGTTTCAATGTTGCCAATTACTTTTACGCATTTAACTCTTACACGAATTAAACTTCTTTAATCATATATATAGTCCAGATACAAATAGACAAACATGTCAATGTGCCCTAGAGTAGTCAAGACCTCGCCTAGGTGGTCGTCTAGGCGTTTTTGGACTGACATTGCCTAGGCGCCTCCCTAGGTAGGCGTTTTTGGACCAGACTCATTTCCTCTTAACTGGAAGCCTGGTTTCCAACTTATTTACATAAATATCATTTTAAGTAAATGGTTTGCAACTTTAGTTTCATTTACTAAAGATATTTATATGTATATAAGATTATACCCCTTATTTGAATCTAATAAAAATTATCTCAAATCCAAATTCCTGAAATATAAAAATCAACTTTTCACTTCAAGAACAAAATCTGCTTTTTAGCGTCTTTTAGATATTAAGTCAAAATTTCAAGTTGCAAATGCTATAAGGTATTTCTCAAATCTTAAAATTTCATAAATTCTATTAAATCAATACATTACTAAAATAAACTCATAAGTCCAATAAAAAAAAGTTTCATATTTTAGTCTTCAAAAATATTTTCATCTACAAGGTTAAAAAGTCAACTACCAGTTCAGTAGAAAAAGACTAACATTCAAGCTTTACGGCATTAAATGTTAATTTGTCTAGAGTTGTATTAAATGTTAATTTGCCTAGATTATTTTCAACCCTAGGAGGTCTGAATTTATATATGTATATATAATTTTTATCGCCTTGGCACCTTGACTCCACCGGTGTGCCCCCAATGCAGGGTCACCAAATCTAACCCCTTGTGTTCGTGCCTGCTTAAAACTGACAAATCTCTGTTTATGTATACAAAATACAGGAATTTGGATATAAATAGTAACTAAGCCAATACTTTAAACTACAACTCACTTACCAATGTTGCGCATTCTTCTACAAGATCAGGGCCAGCTGCAGCATGCAAACCAGGGCTGCTCTGTGCTTCGTCCAAATTCTGTGAACCACCCATTTTAGAAATGAGTCATCGAAATTGAAACACCACCCCCTTAAAACACAATCTTTTTTTAACCATCCAAGCCATATATTATTAATAGAAGACTTACACTCTCTACATAGCGATACAAATTTAAATTTCTACATAACAAAGTTGGAAGTAACAATTGTGAATTTATGAGTTACAGATGAGATTGATGAGGTTCTTCCAAATAATCGAAAATCACAAAAAAAAAATTATAATACTAATAAGAATAAATGACATACTCAGGTGGGGAGGGGGTAGAAACGAAGATTACTTTAACAGAATTTATTTGCTCACCTCATTTGTGGAGTTAACAACGGCATCTACCTCAAGATTCCAAGGGTTACCCCGCCACAGATATATCTTCGAATTGATTCCAGGATCAACAGGAAACCTTGACATTATCCCATTGCCACTGCTCTCTGTTGCAGAAGAAGACGTTAGAGGATCCAAAAAGTATGAGTTCGGAAAGGAAGGATCCTCCTTCTCATACGCCAAAGAAGACCTCTGCTCCGTGTCGCTCCAACATGGAACTTGGTCAAGTCCCACAACATATTCTCCATTGTCTGTAGGCGATCCACCCCGAATAGTGGCTGAAGCCACACTCCTGTACATTTTCCCAAACCCAAAATCAAATCTTTACTTCCCCTGCCTATGGAACTCCTTCAGACAGGGCCAAAAACCATCGAATTCCCTTCTCTGGATGAAATCAAAATTCGAAAATATACCCAATCCTTTCAGAACTTAAACTTCAACTGCAAACAATAATTCTAAAACTGAAAACCCTAATCGATTACAACATATCCCTGCAAAACAAAAACCTGTATCACAACCAAAGTACTCCAAAATCTAAATAGGACCCTAAATCCTTTCCAAATTTCCGAAAATTTGACCAAACAATATGGTATCAGCAAATCAAGCATGATTAAATTAAAATTTCAAATCATCTCAAATAATATTAGAAACCAAAACTCCCAATTCGAATCTCAATAAGAAACACAAAAATCAGATATTCGATTCAATCATCACTTAATTTCAACAAATCTAAACTGGATTCGACAGAAATTTCACCAGAAATCAGCAGATTTAAGGTGTTTTGATCCCTTACCAGGCATTTGGGGAAGCTTTAAATCGACGGAATTTTCCTGAATTAATATGACCATAAAAACAAAATTCGAACTATGATATTGAATCAGACGAAGAGAAATACCTCCGTTTTTCTCATTCCTACATACCGACTCAAGCAAGATTACAATTATTGGAAGAGAAAAATAAATAATTAAATAAAATTCACGATTCTGCCTTTTTTTTTTTTTTTGTTGTTGTAATTTGACTAAATTATGAGACCTACCGTCAATATTTTCTTTAAATTGTCCATTTTGTAATTTGGCTAAATTACGATATTTATTCTCAAAACTTTCTTTTAAACTGACTGCCTTGTACCAGAGAATATCCCGCTTGTGTGACGGTGGAGATCGGATCAAAGCCAATCGCGATTGGACTTGGGAGAGTTCAATCGCACCCACAAGTCAACATGTGTCCCTTTTAACCTTATTTTACCAACTTTGGGTTCAATATTCTAACTTGGTTTTTAGATTTTTAATTTTTTTTAAAAAAAGTACACATGTTGACCTAATTACGGATCTGATGTCATAATAGATACCAACACTTTAATCAAGGTTGTAACCTAACCATGTGACTTGTACTAAAATAATAATATTTTTATTATTATATTGGCTTATCCACTAGGAAGCTCAGTACGGTGATACTTAGATACGGTGATACGATACGGGTATGGTAATACGGTAGAAATTATGAAAAACAGATAAGTTTTACCTTATAATGTTATATCTGATACGGTGATACGGGTACATTTCTATTTTCAAAGTATCCGTGCTTCCTAGCTTATCCACTACCACACCATCACAAGATCCATCATAGCCAATTGCGATTGAACTCGGGGAGAGCTCAATCAACACCTATAGATCAAACATGTGTCCCTTTTAACTCCTTATTAATCATTAGGGTTCAATAATTTAATCTTGATTTTTAAATATAACTAACCGTAGTTTAAGAAATTTTAACCCTAAAGTTATTTTTTTTATTAAAAAATCTAAAAACCATGGTTAGAATATTGAACCCCAAGGGTTGGTAATCTTAACATGGTTAATAGGGTTAAAATGGACACATGTTGACCTGTCGGTGCGATTGAACTCTCCCCAAGCCCAATCGCGATTGGTGTTGCTCCGATTTCCATTGGAGATCATATCATAGCCAATTGCAATTGAATTCAAGTGAATTCAATTGCACAGCTGTCGTGTATGGATTGGAGGATGAAAAATGGGGGAAAATCAAATTCAAATTTTTTTCTTCTTTCAATCCATATTTGACACCTATGCAATTGAATTCAAGTGAATTCAATTGCAATTGGCTTTGATCTAATCTCATTTATTATAAGTTAGTCAGTGAATGTCCAGCATTTGAAGCTTGGCTAAGAGGATGGATATTACAAACATAGAACCCACCCTCTCGAGAGTCAATCCCATAATCTTTCCCCTCTTGGGGGAGACACACTACTACTAGGGCAAGCCCATGGTATATAGGCCACCATGTTTAGCTTGTTTCTTAGCTGGGTGCTTAGCTCTCTCAAGAATTTTTTTTTATCTCCACATGGTTGGAAATAGGGCTATAAACAGAGCGGATTCGGAGCAGATATTGGTATATCTGAATTCGTATGTGACTATATATTTGGATATCCGAATCCGAATAAATATCCAGCGGATAGTGAAATATGATATCCGTATCCGACTCCGATTAAAATATCTGGATTCAAATAGTATCCGAATTATCTGATTAATTTTTTTAAAAATTTAAAAATATAAATTAATATTTAAAAAATGTAAAAAGATATAAATTTTTATTTAAAAAATATATTTTTTAAAGGTTATATTAATTTTATAAATTTAAAATATATTATTTATATATATATATATATATTATATAATCAGATATATATTTATCGGATCGGATATAACTGTATCCGAATCCGTATCCAATTATAAACGGATAGTATTTTACTATCTGAATCTGCTTCGCCGAATACCTATCAGGATAATTATTCAACTAAACAGATACGGATAATATCTGCATCTGTTTACAGCCCTAGTTGAAAATGTCCCACAAAGGCACTTGGGTTTGAGTCTCTTAATAGTAAGACTAATGAAAAGTCCCTAATTTATTAACATATAATAATAATAAATAACGCTGAAAAGCTTCCAATTTACTCGTAAGTTTATTCAAATAGTAAGTTTATCCAGTCAAGTAATATGATCTAATGATATTGTGTACCTTAAAAAAATGGCTCCATTCTTTTGGTGGAACTTTTAAAAGTCCAGAACATTAATATTATGAAACAAGAGACAAGAGTCTGGAGGAGAGAAGAGAAAGTTTCTAACTTTTTACACAATGGTATCTAGATTTATCCGGTTCAATTTAATTAAAAATTCTTCATGTATGGATGTTTAAAAAATCCAAAATTTGTGGTGATACTTAAAAGATTTTTTGTTTTTAGAATTTTTGCACTCTATGAAATAATATAGTTCGAGACATTAATTAGAATTAGGCATGAAGATTCACTCATTTATAGAATTCAGCCATCCAACCTTGTTTTTTATTTATATAAAAAAAAAATAGTAATTATATTTTAGTCAGTTAAAAGGGACACAATTGACTAGATAACAAAGTGCGGTTCAGCATGGATTTTCTGGGGGATTTTGCATATCAGTTGCTAGGATAGGATAACATTGTTATGGATAAAAGGATTGCAAATTACCTTATTATTGCTTACACAAAGAACCTCATTCTTCCACTTTGGTTGTTTTTTTGGGCAAATGGTAAACACACAACAAACACACAGTAGGACAACACAATGAGCTTATGAGACTTGGGTCCAACACATTCTTTTACTTTAGTTGATTGCATTCAAAAATGTTTAAAAAGTGAGGATAACACCCTTATGAAATTTAGTGGACTATAATACCCTTCTAACATGTGTCTTCTTTTTACTGTTATTTAGATTCACTAACATTTAGGGTTAAAGTCTCTAACCTTAGTTTTAACAAAAGTAATCATATAAGGGTTATAACTTGTTGATCATAGTTTCAAGGCAGTTAAAGGTGTGTCCCCTTTTAACTCTCTTAATTGTATTTAAGATTCAGTAATTCTTAAGATTAAAACATGTAACCTTGGTTTCACACCATAATTAATCAAGGGCAATTAAAGGAGTATCCCTTCTCAACTCTCTTTAACTATGGTTAAGATTCACTAAATCTTAGGTTAAACCATTTAACCTTGTTTTGTAGAAAAAGAATTTTTTAATAAATTAATCACATAGGTTAAAAACTTGTTATCTGTAGTTTAAGGGCAATTAAAGGGGCTTCATGAGGTTTTAAAATATCTTAAGGACATTATAATTATTTTACTAACAGTTTTAAACGAAAGTCCAACGGAGTTATGAAATTAAGGGTTGAGATTCTTTGTCTAGTTGAACAATGATGAGTTAACTTGTAAATCTATAATGGGTAGCAGTGTATTTGCTAACTAAGAAAAACTTTGCACCTTATTAGCAAAATTCCTTTTTTATGTTTTTTTAAAAGCAACTCTTCCTTTTTGGGTAATCAATGAGCAACGTTTTATGATGTGATATATTGAACCGGTTGAAAAGTTTCTAATTTATTAACATACTGACAAGTGTAAGTGCAGAAGACAAACTAACATGATTAAATGACGTCATCTAAAAAAAATACAAAACAAAACCTGTTTTGAGAGCTACGGATTTCATATGCGGAGACGAGATTTACGCTCTGGCATCACTCTTCAACTCAAAACTCAAAACTCAAAACGGCATGGATTTCTTTTGGATAACACGTGCATACCTTTCCAGCTTGTCACATGTGTCCTTTGACACTTATTAATTATAGTTAAGATTTACTTATTTTTAGGGGTTAAATAATTTAATTTTAATTCTTAAAAAAAGTATATTTAAAAAATTAAATGAGTGAAATTATAATCAAGGTTAATTTTAAAAAAATATTTTTTCTAAAAACTTGATTAGATTATTTAATTCTATGTAAGAATGAAACTTTACCACGGTTAATAGATGTCAAAAAGACATGATAAGCTTGGTGTTAAGAGTATCTCAAGATGTGTTGGCAAATCTTGAGGTGTCGAAAGTGGTATTCGGATTATAGCAATGGTCTTGTATACATTTAGCATATCCTACAGTCAGATTTAGAAGATTGTATATCTTGTAAATCTGTGAGATTGTCTTTTTATGTTTTACCTTATAAACTATAATTATATATATCAATAAGACAAACCGACAACCGAAGTTGGGTTACACAAATTACTAAGTGTAATAAGGTTTTTCACATGGTATTAGAGCATATCAGGACATTGCTCGCCAATCTCCTCTTTGAAGACTCCTCTTCATTGAACCAGTGTTACATAGCGTTTCTACTCTTCACAACCAAAGTTTTTTTTTTTTTGGTTTGTATTGAATCACAGTGCAAGCAATGGAGTCTCAATCTTCATCTTCCCTCTCAAGCACACCAATGTCTTCAACTTTTCCGAGTAATTTTGTTTCCATCAAGTTGGATGACACTATTTTTTTTGCTTTGGTGATCTCAGATTTTGCCTATTCTTATCTCACAAGATCTCTTTTCTTATCTTGATAGCACGATCATTCCACCACCCAACATGATTGAAGACAAATCTGGTGGAATGATACCAAACCCTTCTTACCTTCAATGGAGACGTGCAGATCAATATGTATTGAGTCTCCTCAATGCTACTCTCATTGAAGGAGTTCTTGCGATGAATGTTGGCCTTAACAATGCTCGTGCTGTATGGGACGCACTCAATGGTAACTTTTCCCAGTAATTTGAAGCTCGTGTGATGCAATTACGTTTGCAATTGCAGACGACTAAGAAGGACTCATTATCTGTGGCTGAATTTTTGGATAAGCTAAAGAGTCTCTCTGATTCATTGGCTGCAATTAATGAGCATGCTTCAGACTGAGATCTTGTTTTGTACACTCTTAGCGGATTAACCCCAGATTATGAATTCTTTGTGACTACAGTCTCTAATCTTGTGGAGCCAATTTCCTTTGCGGAATTATGGTCACGCCTCCTTGTTCATGAACAACGGCTTCCACAGCTCCATCCTCAAGTCAATCCTTTGGGTTCCTCTCCAACACACAATGTTCTTATCATGTCTCAACAGCCACCCAACTCCAATCGTGGTCGTGGTCATGGGCGTGCACAATATTGGAACCATTCTCGCGGATATAACAATACTAGAGGAGGCCGTGGACGTGGTATGGTTGGTGCTCCTCTTGCCCATAATGGTGGCCGTGATGTTTGTCAAATTTGAAACACTCTTGGACATGTTGCTATGCGATGTTGCCAACGTTTCAACCACGCCTACCATGACGAAGCTCTTCATCAGTCATTTGCAGCCATGAACCTTGCACAATCCTTCGACCCCAATTGGTATCCCGATACTGGTGCAACTAGTCATATGACTAATGATCCCTCATTGCTCCATCAAACATCTGATTATGTTGGATATGATAGTGTTATGGTCGGTAATGGATCTTCCCTCCACATCTCTCAAGTTGGTAAATCGCATCTATCCACTTCTTCCTCTTCCTTTATGCTTGATAATGTTCTTGTCGTTCCTAACATTACCAAAAATTTACTTTCTATTGTTGCGTTTACTCGTGACAATAACTGCTCTTTTACCTTTACTCCTACTGGTTTTTTTGTGAAGGATCTTTAAACAGGGAAAGTTCTCCTTACGGGTCCAGTTAAGAATGATCTTTACCCCATTCCAGTTCGTGCATCAAGCTCGCCTCTAGCATTTCTCGCCAACAAACCTTCCATTGAAATATGACATCGGCGTCTTGGTCACCCTTCCGCTCAAGTGCTCTCTACTTTAAATTCAGTTTTGTCTCTTGGTTCTAAACCATCACAGAACGATTATTTTTGTTCAGCTTGTCACTTGACTAAAAGTAGACGATTATCTTTTAATAATATAATACATGATGCTCCATTTCCTCTCTTTCTTGTTCATTGTGATGTGTGGGGACCGTCGCCTATTGCTTCTCACTCTGGCTATCGATATTATATCACATTTGTTGACAATTATAGTCGTTACACATGGCTTTTTCCAATGCATAAAAAGTCGGACGCCCTCTCTTGCTTTCAGAATTTTCGTGCTATGGTTGAAAACTTATTTTCACGCAAAATCAAATATTTTCAAAGTGATAATGGCGGTGAATTCACTAGCTCCACATTTGATTCCTATCTACATGTTAATGGTATAATTCATTATTTTTCTTGTCCACACACTCCCGAACAAAATGGTTTGGTAGAACAGAAACATAGACATATAGTAGAAACGAGCAATGCTCTTCTGGCTCATAGTGGCCTTCCCAAGCACTTTTGGTTAGAAGCCTTTTCTACTGCTATTTTCTTGATTAACCGTCTTCCCACTCCCATTCTTTCTCATTGGTCTCCTCATCAAATGTTGTTTGGCTCTCCACCAGACTATCATTCTCTTCGAGCTTTGGATGTGAGTGTTATCCATTCCTTGGGCCTTACTGATCTGATAAACTTAGCCACAAATCATTACAATGTATCGTTTTGGGGTATAGTGGTGCTCACAAAGGCTATCGCTGCCTTGATCCATGTATGAGACGCATATATATTTCTCGTCATGTAGTTTTTCATGAATCATCTTTTCCATATGATTCCTTGTGCAGGACTCCAACTGTTAAGGCCAATAGCTTACCTATTAAAGTGATGCTGCTAGGAGTTGTCGGTCTCCCATCTCAACCACCTACTTTGGTCATGTCTTGCCCTACTACATCTTCGCCACCTTCATCCAACTTGTCACCCTCACCAGCTTCTTCTCTTGCTATGGATGGTGCCACGTTATCTCCTGCCCAACCGGCTATTGATCCACCCATTGATTTAATTTGTTTGCCATCTCAAGAGCCACAGGAGTCCACTAGTCATGCTAATGATGAGGCAGCACCAACAGTGGTCCCAAGTAATGCTATTGATCCACCCATTGATTTATTTTGTTTGCCATCTCAAGAGCCACAAGAGTCCACTAGTCATGCTAATGATGAGGCAGCACCAACAGTGGTCCCAATTAATACTAGGCATCCTATGATGACTCGCTCTCATGATGGCATGAGACATCTAAAGGCATGGCATTCCACACGTCATCATGTTTCTTCGGCACTTCTATCCCAACATAGCTCTATTTTGTCAGAACCCACTTGTTTCTCCCAAGCTACATGTCTAGCTCCATGGCATGCTACCATGATTGATGAGTTTAATGCCTTATTGAAGAATCACACTTGGGCTCTTGTCCCTTACCAGCCGCTACATATGAATGTTGTTGGTAGTCGATGGGTTTACAAGATTAAGCAACGCTCTGATGGTTCGATTGAGCGCTATAAAGCCGTCTTGTCGTCAAAGGCTACAATCAGCAAGAGGGCATTGACTATGATGAGACTTTTAGTCCAGTAGTTAAGCCTGCCACTATTCGTATCGTTCTCTCCATTGCTATTACTCAAGGTTGGCCTATCAGACAACTAGATGTCAAAAATGTGTTTCTCAATGGTGTTCTTAACGAAGAAGTTTATATGGTCCAGCCTCAAGGATTTGTAGATCAGACTCATCTGTTATATGTTTGCAAACTCCATAAGGCACTCTCTGGTTTGAAGCAAGCTCCTCGTGCTTGGTTCCAATGCTTTAGCTCATTCCTATTTGGATCTGGTTTTCATTGTAGCCATGCTGATGCCTCCATGTTTATCTACCATGGTGCTGATGGGATGCTTGTCTTATTGTTATATGTTGACAATATTCTCTTAACTGGTGATAGCTCAACCATTGTTAGCTCCTTCATCACTCGACTTCATTCTCATTTTGAAATGATTGATCTTGGGGATTTACATTATTTCTTGGGCATCGAAGCATCCCGTTCCTCTACTGGCTTAACGCTTACACAAACTAAGTACTCGTTGGGTCTTCTTGAGAGGGAAAATATGCTTGGTGCAAAACCATGTTGGACTCCTGTTGCTTCAGGTTCTAAGCTTTCCCTTCATAGTGGTGACCCTTTGCCCGACCCTACAGAGTATCGTCGTTTAGTTGGCTCATTACAATATTTGGCATTGACATGACCAGACATCACCTATGTCGTAAATCAAGTATGCCTATTTATAAACAAACATTCTACAGATCATTTTACTGCTGTTAAGAGGATTCTTCGGTACGTTAAAGGTACACTTAGGGAAGGTTTAGCTTTTCAACCCTGCTCTTCTTGTACCTTACAGGCTTTTTCTGATGCGGATTGGGCTGGTTGCCCTGATGATAGACGATCTACCACTGGTTTCTGTGTCTATTTTGGACCTAATTTGATTTCTTGGGGCACTAAGAAATAACCTACAGTTTCTCGTTCTAGTGCTGAAGCGGAGTACCGCGCTCTTGCTGCTACAACTTCCGATCTCTTATGGATTCAATATATCCTTCGAGATTTGGGCATTTTTCTCCCACAATCCTCTGAGATTTTTTGTGACAATATAAGTGCAACATATTTGGCTTCCAATTCCATCTTTCATGCGCGAACCAAACACGTTGAAATTGATTATCATTTTATTCGTGAACGTGTTGGGTTACACAAATTACTAAGTGTAAGAAGGTTTTTCACACTTGGGAGGTGTGGGTGTACAACTCTACAAAAAATGCAATGCATGTTATCACTCCCCTAACTAAACTCCTTATGTCTTTCCACACGGCAGTTGAAGAGTGTTGCTGGGTTTGGATCTTGAGCATCTGCCAATGTAATCCATTGCCCTTTTTGAGTGTGCAGTTGGTAGCGTGTGAGTTGAGTATTTAACCTTAACACACAAAAAATAATAATAAAATAAAATAAAAATAAACAAACCAATGTTTCTGATAACGAATATCAAACCTATCAAACCGGTTGGAAGACCCGGTACCGGTTCACAGTTTTTTCTTTTCTTGAAAGGTTCAGTGTTGCTTTTTTTTCTCTTCCGAGGATCCTTTGTCCACAAGTATTGGGAGAACTCAAATACTCACTTGTATACAAACCAAAGAAAATAGGAAAATGACATCCTAGTTTCTCTCCTCCACAATAGTGTCCTCACTTGGGTTAAACTTAAAATTAAGAAAGGAGATGTTCAAGCTTTAATCGCTGAAAAAATAGTAAAGAAATAAATGAATACATATTGGTCTCGTAGAGAAATTGAGAAAGAAACTGAGGCCAACATTTCCTTAAGAAAATTACAAAATAAAAGAAAAGCAAGAACAAAAATTTTAAGTAAAAATATTTAGTGTGAAGAAAATGAATCACGAGACCAAATCCACAAAATTCCACTATAAAAATAATGGGATTACAAATCATATCTAACTAAACTGACCCTATCATGTTTAAAGAAAGAACAATAACAGCTTTTGAATGATACAAGAACTCTCCCAAAAAAATTGAATTTCATCAAGATAAAAAAAAAAAAATCTCACCTCAAATAATATAAGGTAGGGCTCTATGATCTTCACTTCAAGGAGATATTATTGTGTCTCAAAACCCTTATTCCTTTCCACTCACACATATGCATGTATAAAGAAAAAAAGGGAATTAAAAAAAAGAAGAAAAAAGAGGAGGACCTCCAACCTTACCAACCAGGAGAAAACAACCAAAGGGAGAAGAGACAGTGTTGATGATGGAAAATGATGAGTTGACACGTGGAGCTTGTTTCCTAAACGGATTGAACCTTGGGTTAGTCAGAGGCCACGTGGATGATGATTATGATGAACTGGAAGGCTCAATTACCTTGAAATAATATGCAGAATAATAATATCGTAATCCGTAACTCGAGGTCACTCAGGACTATTTCACCCTTTGTCAAGGTTCTCAACTTCTAATTTCCAAGTCCATCTAATCATCATTTACAACATCAGGTTACCGTTCCAGATAACCACTCACACTCTATCCTTGAGTCCGCATACTCGATCAACTGGGCTTTCGCCTGTGTTCAACCTTTACCATTGAGTCATTAGATTCAATATCCAATTTAAAGTCCGTAGACTTGAAACACCCTATTACCGTGGCGTCCCATACCACCATGATAACAATCGAGATCAACCAGGCTTACACCCAATAAAATCAAACCTTGAGTCCATAAACTAAATACATAATCCGGCCCTTCACCTGCTAGAACCAACACAAATCATCTGATCTTGGCCAATGCAGAGAACATGTCCTCACGGCCTCTCCATCAGACAACATAACCATCTGACTCAACCATGGTGGGGAACCCGCCTCCACGACATTTCTATCAGATAACACGTACCCACCTGATCTCAGTCATGTGACCCGACTTATCTATCAAATAACACTACCCACCATCTCCCTTGAGACAAAGAGGGTCTATGGATAACATTCCACCCACTCTCGACTATCAGTCATGGAGGACTAAATAACATCACCACTCCTGACCTAGTCAAAGATGATCTATAAATATTAATCCACCTACTCCCGACTATCAATCATGGAGGACTAAACAACACCACCATCAATTGTCATCACAACTTCTATTGGGTGCATACCTGTCCATACAGGTCATTGCCCTCTTAAGGTAACATCTTTGAGTTCATAAACTCAATACCACCATGGGTCCACAAACCCAATACAACCTTAGGTCCATAGACCTAATGTCATCCTAACTCTCCTGACTATCAGTCACGGAGGAACCCTGACTCTTAATAAATACTGCATCTCCAAATCTAGTCAAAGAGGGACTGCAGATAGGATTTAACCTAGGTTAGATTTTTTAACTGTAGGAAATCCCCAATTAATCCAAGCCTAGCTTGATTAAATTGATTACGTTGGGCTTTGCGCCCGTGGATCAAGTCTGATGGTACACAGTCCCGATGTGGAACATTAACCAGCCGATGAATCACTTTCATCGCCTTATCGCATCCAAACAACATCACATCATACAAGATTGTCCCGTTAGGGAACATATCCTGGCCGATAGATCCGTCCATCGTCCTACAATATTCAAACACCATCACATCATACAAGATCGTCTCCTTAGGGACATATTTAGGCTGATGAATCCATTCATCGCCCTCTATAAACACAAAATCATCATTTCGTTACCCAATGGTGACATTACAACTCATAGGGGAGCCAAATTGAGCTTCCCGGAGGGTCCAAACACAATAGGGGCAAAATTTCCAATTTTGTGCACTGGAGATCGATCGCCAGTGTTAGGCGATCAATCGCCCATTCCATCTGAGCCGAAATTCCGTGTTATTACAGCCCGGAACCGAGGGCTACCTCACTCTACTCAATCCACACGCAATCTCATCTCTTCCATACACAATCCACTGGGTCTCTGACCCTTTCATTCATCACACATTCACACAATTACAAAACAATAATCATATAAGGATCCCAAAACAGTTTGACCACTTTTTATATTTTGCTATTTTAACCTACGTTAGGCTCAAATCTAGAAAATGTTCAACATGAATATCGAAGAGAGTTTTCATATCTTTCCAATGCTTCAAGAATCATTCGATTCCAATAAAGGGTGACAAAACTAGGCTTCCCTAAATTTGACTTTTCTTGGGACGAATTACAACAGACCAACCTTCAGTTTTTGGCCATTTGACATCACTTAGACTCAAAATCAGGAAAAATATTCAACATGAATATCGAAAAGGGTTTCCATATCTTTCCAAAGGCTTAAGAATTATTCGATTCTAATAAAGACTGACAAAACAAGGGTTCCCTAAAGTTGGCTATTCCTGGGATGAATTACAGCAGACCAGCCTTCGGTTTTCGGTCATTTGACCTCACTTAGGCTTAAAATCTGGAAAAATATTCAACATGAACATCAAAGAGGATTTTCATATCTTTCCAATGGCTCAAGAATAATTTGATTCCGATAAAGGGTAACAAAACTAGAGTTTCCTAAATTCGGCTGTTCCTTGGACGAATTATAGTAGACCAGCCTTCGGTTTTTGTCCATTTGACCTCACTTAGACTCAAAATAAGGAAACATGTTCAACATGAAAATCGAAAAGGGTTTCAATATCTTTTCAACGGCTTGATAATCATTCAATTCCGATAAAGGGTAACAAAACTAGGGTTCCCTAAAGTTGGCTGTTCTTGGGACGAATTACAGCAGACCAGCCTTCCGTTTTCGATTATTTGACCTCACTTAGGCTTAAAATCTGGAAAGTGTTCAACACGAACATCGAAGAGGGTTTCGATACTTTCCAATGGCTTAAGAATCATTTGATTCTGAGTTTCTAGCGTAAAACTAAAATCATTTAAAGTTGACTATAAATAACAGTAAAAATAGAGAAGAGAAAAAAAGTTTTTATCTACTACACGCTTTTTAAAGCTTCAGGGAGCAAAAAAAACGTCGCCAACTCGTTAGGAACGTAAAAAAACCCTAGGTGAACCTTCTCTCTCTCTAGCTTCCACTTTCTCTTTTTCTCTCTCTACATGCCAATCGAGGCTCCAGGTGCTGAGGCTCTACTGAATTCCGCTCGCCCCGGTCCTTAGTAGCATTGACAAAAAGTTTTGCCATCGCGCTCAGAATGTCACAAAACCCCAAGGTAGATCCTCTTTTCCCTTCTTTCTCTCTCTTCTTTTTCTCTCTCTTACTTTCTCTCTTCTCTTACTCTCTCTAGAAACCAATCGGGCAGAGCTTCAGCTCTTTGAGAGTTGAATATAGAATAAGGGGGGTGATCCCCTCCTTATATAGAGGAGGAAGGCACCTAAGTGGCATGGCCATGTGCTTGCACATGGCCATGACGATGTGGCGGTTGACCGGTTTGACCAATTTTTCCACTTTCTCACACGTATGGCCCCATAACCCTATGAAACAATGTCCAGTGGTGATGAAACTTTAGGTGACCGAGCTAGGTAATAGTCCGATACCTACTGTGCGAATTTCAAAAAAAAAATTGAGTTTTGACAATAAAAAGTAAGTCCAGAAGAAAACTGTAAAACCCACAAATTTCCTGATTTTAGACACAAAACATACTACAGTTTCACTGTTTGAGATGATAAACAGCTGAGACGACAAATAGTCGTCCATATAGTTGGCCGACACGCAATGGTGTAAATTTCACAGATTTCTATTGGAGCACCCGATAAATATCGAGTCCCGACTGAAATTCAGCAATCTGTGGATGTTCTAGTTTTCTTGGTTATCTTATGTACAAGACCCCCGCAGTCTCACAAATCGATGCGCGATGGAACCGGTACAACGGGTGATCGTCCCAATAACCGACCCGTACATTGTGTGTGAGTTTCGAAGATTTCCATTGGAAAACTCGGTAAATATTGGGTACCGACTGAAATCGCGGAATCTACGGATTTCCCGTGTTTCAGGTACAAGACGTGTCAAGGCTACTCGAATCAATGTGTGACGGAGTCAATACGACAGATAATCGCCCAGGTAATGGACCGACGCATAGTATGAGAATACCGGGTGGGTATCTCTTAGTTTTACCAGTAATTATCAAACATCAAATCCGATAACCAGAACTCGTGGTTACACTCCAAACACTTTCCCGATGTTTTAAGGATTCCAATTAGAGAAAGTGACACCCTAATATTAATCTTTAACTAATCCTACTCAATTAAAGGTCATCCAGACCTCAGGAATTTTGTAAGAAAATCCGGGTCGTTATAATAACCAGAAGTCGATTGTGGTTGTTTGATGAGCTGAGCTCCCTCTCAACAGATACGTTCCTTTTAACAGATATGCTCATTTTAACAGAATGCATCCATTTTAATAGAATACATAGGCTCCACTTAACAAGAAATAGTTGGTATATGTCAGAGTTTGTTATATGTTACATCAAAGATATTTTGATTTAAGATATTGATTAAACTCAAATTATTTTCTATAAATAAAGAATACTCGTATGGAGGAGGAAGAGGATGCTTTTGAATGATTTCAGAAAAGGTGAATTCCAAAGATTTAAGATTGAGGGAAAAGATATTTTCGAGGAAGAAGTCTTCTTCTTCTCTCCCAGATACAATAAGTGTTCTTGAATGTTCTTGAGAGAAAGCTGTCAGTTCAATACAAGTTCTTCATTGTTCCCTCTTCTCTCCCTTTGATTACTTCCATAATTTCTTCTTCTTGTTCTATTTTACTGAATCATTTAAGAATCCTAAGGAGGATGCAGTGAAGTTGTGAACTCCTTCAGGCTTGCGGAATAACCCAGAAATACTAGAGAAGGAGATTGCGGATGAAGGTACAGTGATCTAACTAAAAAAATCTTCAAAATCATCGGTTTCAATAGACATTAAATGCCTCTACTTCATAAGGTGTAAGCATGGTTCGAAATCTTGTTTACATGTTGCAAAATTTCAATTTCGTTCCCACCCTACAAACTCAAATTGACAATTATTTTGGGTTTACAGATTTTGGCCAAATTTTCAAAAATCTATTTTTAAATACTTTTTTTTAATAAAATAGCGAGATATATCAAAATATTTTAAAATTTTATCAAAATTTCTAAAAAATTAAAAAATATATTTTAAAAATAAATAAAAATATTTATATTAAATTAAAAAATATTATTTCGGACAACTTTGTTGAAATTTCGATATATGTAGTGAAAAAATATAATTTCATTGAATTATTAAAAAGTAAAATTTCCAAAATTTCGCTGAGAAATCTAAATTTTTCGAAATTTCAATTTTATTTGGAGAACTGAAATTGCCAACATAAACTTGATTTTAAACCTTGGCTGTAAGAGGCAACTCACTCCCCAAACCAAATGAGTCCTACCTCCACATTGTTGGTTAATTAGTTCAAACAGCTTGCATACGATGATCACAAAATTATCCTTTATCAAATTCGGCTAAGAGGAGTGATAAACACTTCTTGAATATAGTTAGAGTCTTCCGTTTGTGCAAGGGATTAAGGCAACTCTAATCCCGAGATTCAACCTAACCAGGAATCGATCTGTTCCTCTACAGATCTGCACTATCTGGTAGAAACTATACTTAAACCTCATTTTAAGATGCCCACAAATTATTATGCTAGTTAAGGTCTTAGTTATCCCTTTACAAGGATAGCAATTGGCTACACAAATTGTATAAACCAAATTAGGCTATCACAAGTGATTGCCAAAAAAAAATTACTCATTAGGAACGATTTTGACACAGTTCCAGAATTGGATCTGTATGGATTCTGTAACCCAGATTCTGAGAATTCTGGAATCGGTTCTGAAGAGACACACAGTTTGGAAACAGATTGTCTACGGGCTCTGTTTGGTAACAGTGCCCAAGGGTCAGTGTATTACTATTTTGGCCGAGTTCTTCTTCTGTTCTCTGTTCTTGGTAAATCCGGACAGTGCTCTGTTTGGTTACAGAGCGATCTCAATTTGCCAGGCTAATAGTTAGATCACTTCTTTGTTTGGTGATAGAGGATCAACTGGTTCGAACGGACTGGTTGAATACGTGATCTGGCTTACTGGGTTGGGTCGTCTTCAACCTTGACATGGGCTTCAGATCTCTAATAGAGTTTTGGAGCTTTTTTCTCTGGTTCGGGCTCCCTTTCTAGGCTCAATCTCATAGATGTCTTATACGATTTTCAACTTCTGTAAAATCTTCCTCTTCATCCTCACCTTATATAGGCGAGGGTTAGGCCTTGGGAACCACTTGGGCTTCCTAATCGACTCACTCACTGAGTTTCTTGGGTTTCCCCAACTTACCCATTCAATAGCTCACCAAGTTCAATGAACCTGGACACACACCCATGATCTGTAATGGATCACAGAATCCGAACCACCATCTTAATCCTAATAAGATCTACACCGTTGATCTGACTTCTATTCTTAAAAATAATAGGCAACTCAAGCGACTCGTGAAGTGTAAAGTGCGCCTCATAGCACCCATTGCCCCTGCACGTGCACATGCGCGTGGGTGTGTCGCGCTCGGTGCAATGTACCTCGCTAGTGTATCCACACTTGGCGTGTGAGCACACACAAGAAAACAATCTCTAAGGAGAGGGCATTACTTATGGTTTTGTAATATCCTGAACAAAAAAAAATAATATGGGTCTAAGGTGGAAAACCCATGGGCCAAAAGCCTACCATTTGTTTTAAATTTAAATTAAGGAGATAGAGATTAGTTTAGATAAGGTTAATTTAGATTAGATCTCTTTTAAAATCTCTTTAAAAATTTTAAAAGAACTAAATACAAGAGAGTGAAAGAGAGAGAGAGATCGCAAGAAAGAAAAAAGAAATGCAAAAATAAGAATTATGGAAAAACATAAATCAAGCCCGAGAAAACGAGTGAAAAGTTCGAATCGAAAGTTTTTGGGAGGAAATCAATAATCGATAAAAAAATCCAGGTAGATTTTTGCCATTTTTTTAAATAATTAATCTGTAGTAAAAAAATCAAATAAATCTTTGATAGTGATAATATTGTTACAAAAAATTCTAAGTAGATGATAACATGTTGTTTGAGATTTTCAGAATTATATTAGCATGCGATAATTTTTATTTGTTTATTATTGTACAAATAATGTAGAAATCTATAACATGAGATTTGTGAATAGATGAAAAATATGTGATACAATAATTTTTATATTGTAAATAGCATGTTGTGCATGATTGATGCATTAAGGACGGTTATATGATGCCGTGGGTGAGAGCCCCTAAAATGATGAGCAAGCCAGGATCGTGGATCCTTGGGTGAAAGGCCCTAAAGCCCTCGAGGAAGATCCCTTGCTTGGGATAGTCAGTTTGACCAAAATGGTACTAAAATCAGTGATGATAGTAAGGTCGAACTAGTGCGAAAATCGAGCTATCATACATGCATGAATCATAATGTTAATTTATATATTTTTCAATTTATTTATATTACATACCTTTTTATTGTAAATTAATTGTTCCTATTGAGCTTCATAGCTCACTAGACCTTCATGTCAATATTTTCAGGTATGGAGTAATGGATGCTTGGAAGTGAAGAAGAAATATGAAGACTTCTCTCATAATTTAGAATTAATTACAAAATTAGTGGACCATGTTTTAGTAGATATTTTTAATGTTTTTGTTTATTTAATTGAAATTAATGAATGATGTATGAACTTTGGAAGAAAATTTATTTTTTGGAATTCATTTATATATCTTAGGAAGACATGATAGGTATAGAGACCAAATTTTAGTTTTAAATATTTTAAATAAAAGTAATGCGACAGTGTTGTTTTCTTGAAATTTTAAGTTTAGTTTCGGAAAAATATTTGCAAAATATTTTCTCATTATCAGAAAATTTTGAAATTTTATACGTAGTTCATAGACTTATAGAAGTATGTCTCTGTAAAATGTCAGGCCAAAATAATTTCGTTTACTATTTATTTCATAATTATTTATATGAAAAACGAAAAAAAAAAGACTAAATTAATATACTTGAAATACTAATTATAAATTAAATTATTAATAATTCTCACCCCCGAATTCTAAATCTCAGGTCGGACCATAGATAATGGGCTGAGTTGTGAGTTTTTAGAAATCGAGGCGCGATAGGTTTCAACTCTCATTAATTTCCGATGTGGGACTAATAAAAGCCACTACAGTTTTCTTTTGAAAACATGGTTTTTTCTCCCCAAAACCACTAGTGTAAAAACACCATTTTAAATCTAACAAAATGGTTTTCTTCCAAATCATTAAAACCTAACTTTTATTTTACTAAAACCAATTAGAAATTCCGTTTTAATAAATCAAAATCAACAAACCTCCACTTGATTTATAAAACAATTATTTTAAATTATTATAGGATGGGCATCCTACAAATTCCTGTGTATAAATAAAGTACCTTTAGGGTTTTAAGTTTCATTTAGTGCAAACTAATCAAAGTTAATCCGAGAGCGTAGTGGATGTGCCTTGAACTAACGGACCCATATGGAAAAACTGGACTCGTCACACACACACTTCTTTCAGAGGTAGATTTTACACATTTGCTTTGCACTTTTGAGTCTCTACCAAATCCCAATTTAATGTATGCTTTAGAGATTACCTGTAATCTTATAGGAAGTGACTAGTTTCCACACACAGAAAGGTAAGCCATCAAGAGCGTCTCTATACTCACTCTCACCTGAATAGGTTAATGGTCTCATTAAGAGAATTATTATAAAATTCTCAACCTCAACAAAATACAAGAGATCATTTGTAGGATAAACATCTACAAGAAATTACACTACTACATCATAGGAATGGACATGCCTCATTTTCATTAAAATGTAGTGCATACAAATAAATAAGACCGTAGCTTGTTTCTCCCTGTGAACTTGAGAAACTCATCAAGTAGGGTTCCCACTATGTCTTATATCATTACAGGTTCTTTAGTCCCATTCCCTTCGATGTCGATGAGATCATATTTCTTGCAAGGCCCTTGGATAAAGGATCTGCCAAATTTTCTTTGGACTTAACATATTGAATGACCAAAACGCCATCACCAATTTGACCCCTTACATGTTGATGCTTCAAACGTATCTGTCTGGACTTCCCATTACAATTCACACTGTATACCTTAAGCATAGCAGCCTGATTATCACAATAGATTGTGATTGCCAGCACTGGCTTGCTCCATACTGGTACGTCTACCAATACATTTCTGAGTCACTCAGCTTCCTCTCCAGTAGATGAGAGTGCTATAAACTCAGATTCCATTATGGAATGAGTTATACAAGTCTGCTTCTTGGATTTCCATGAAATGACACCTCCTCCCAGAGTATAAATCCAAGCAGTCACCGAGGTAAATTCATCTTGTTTTGAATTCCACGTCACATCATTATATCCTTCGACAACAGTGGGAAAACTCCCATAATGCAACCCGTAGTGCATGGTACCCTTTAAATACTTTAAAACTCTGTGAAGAGCCTCCCAATGCACTTGAGAAGGGTTGCTGGTATATCTGCTCAACTTTTCTACTGCATAGGCTATGTCAGGCCTGGTGCAATGTATAACGTACATAAGACTGCCAATCACTTGGGAGTACTCTAGTTGAGCTATACATCTGCCTTCATTTTTCGTCAGCTTAATGCTGGAGTCATATAGCATGAGAACCGATCTATAATCGAAATGATTGAACCTCTTGAGAATCTTTTCAATGTAACTCGCCTGAGACAGGGTAATCCCATTAGTACTTCGAAATATTTTTATTCCCAAAATAACATCGGCTTCACCCAAATCCTTTATATCAAAGCTAGAGGATAAGAATGTTTTAGTGTTCAAAACACTATTCAAATCAGTTTTGAAGATGATCATGTAATTGACGTACAGACATATAATAACAACAGAGTCTCCATTAAATTTTTTATACACACAAATATCTCCGTTATTGATCTGGTAATCATCAGCTAAGAGGATTCTTCTAAACTTGTCATGTCATTGTTTAGGTGCTTGCTTGAGTCCGTATAATAACTTGAGCAATTTACATACTTTCTTCTCATTTCTAGGCAGTATGTAACCTTCTAGCTGGTCCATGTAAATCTCTTCCTTGAGATCTCCATTGAGGAAAGCAGTCTTAACATCCATTTGATGAACAATAAAATTATTGACAGCAGCCAGAGCTATCATCATCCTAATGGTTGATTTCCTCACTAAAGGAGCATAGGTATCGAAGTAAATCAAACCTTCTCACTGTCTAAAACCTTTCACAACAAGCCTGACCTTTTACTTTTCAATTGGTCCATCTGGTTTTATCTTCTTCCTAAAGATCCACTTGCATCCAATAGTCTTGGTGTCTGGAGGCAGGTCCACCAAAGACCATGTGTTGTTGGACATGATAGAATGCATCTCGTCAGCAATAGCATCCGTCCAAAACACAACATCATGTGATGACATGGCTTCTGTATAGGTAGTATGATCTTTCTCTACCAAACATACTTCATAGTCAGGACCAAAGTCCTTTGGAACTCTTCCTCTAGAACTCCTTCGAGGTTTAGAGGTTTCAGTTGGTTCAGGTTTCTTTCTCTTTGTACTTAACTGAGCTTGGACCCCCACTAATTCTGAGTTTTTTTTCAACGAAAAAATGTGCTAAAAAAAGTATGCATTGATTGTTTCAACAATTGTATGTGGAGCTGGTGACTCTAGTTTCAAAAACCTCTATGCCTTACTGGTCATTGAGTAACCAACAAGTATTGCATCAGTTCCTCTAGGTCCAACATTGGGATTGAGCAAATTCAGAAATTTTGCATGAGCAAAGCATCCCCACACCTTCAGATACTTCAGACTTCATATGGAGTTATCTTCAGCTTTCTTTGGGGCACTCGGTTAAGTATATGACTTGTTGCCAGTAAAGCTTCTCTCCAAAGATTATATGTAGCTCCCGAACTGACCAACATGGTGTTGACCATTTCCATTAATGTTATGTTCTTCCTTTTAGCAATTCTATTTTGTTGAGGAGTGTACGAAGCTGACAATTCATGACGGATCCCATTCTCTTCACAAAATCTGTTGAGTTCTGTATCCAGGAATTCACCATCTCTATCTGATCTCAGAGTTTTGATCTTGGCTTCATAGAAATTCTCAACTTCCGTTTTATATGCCTTAAACATCCTATACGTTTCATCTTTGGAGTGAATGCGGTAAATATATGCATATCTAGAAGCATCATCAATAAAAGTGATGAAATACTTCTTACCACCTTTAGCCAGGGTATCTGTCATTTCACAGATATCACTGTGCACGAGATTTAGGACATTGGATGTCCTTTAAACACTCTTAACGAGGTTCTCGTAATTTTGCATTTACTGCAAGCTAGGCACTTCTCTTGGTGGTTATTATTATGGTTAGTAATTAATTCTAGATTAGCCATTGATTTAATAATTTCATAATTCACATGGCCTGATCTACTATGCCAAAGATCACAAGACTCATAAACATAAGCAAAAGCAGAGGAGTTTTCATTCATAATGTTAAGCTTGAACATGCCACCGACAGAATAACCCTTCTCCATTCTTGGTCAAGACAAACTTGTTTGACTCAAACACCATCTTAAAACCATGGTTGCTAAGAGCAGCACTAGAGACCAAATTCTTCTTGATATCAGGAACATACAAGACTTCCGTGAGAGTCAAAGACTTTCCAGAGGTAAACACTAGCTTAACAAAGCCCTTTCCAACTACCTTGGAGTATGAGGAGTTACCCATGAATATATTCATCTTATCCCCCACTAATTCGTAGGAGGTGAACATATTCTTGTCACAATAGACGTGACGAGTGGCACCGGTATCGATGAACCACTCAAAATCCCCACCAATCATAAGGACCTCAGAAATGATAGCAAGAATTAAGGAAACCATGGTTTTAAGAATTAATTTGGATTATTAAAACCTCGATTTCTAAAAACTCACAACTCAGCCCATTAAAGAATTAAGGAAACCAGCGCCAAAAACTTGTTACAACTTAATTTAATCCAAATTAATGGACATAAAATCAAGAGTAAAAATAATATACTTGCAAGTGCACAAGTGACACAGTTGATGTATCTGGTGAGCACAGGGTCGAATTCACAGGGATTGACTATTGTGCAACAAGAATTAAGGAAACGAAATCTAGAGAAAAAAGAGATTTAAAATCAGTTTTCCACTCAATGAGAATGGAGCAAAAATCACTGTTACTGTAAAGCAATGAAAAAGAGGTCTAAGGTTTCAGGAAAATCCACCTACCCCTCCTTATGCTTAGATTTGGATGAAAACACATCTAGAATTAAATAATAATTTAATCTAGATGGAAAATTATATGATAAAACCACCGACCATTAAATTCAATTGAATAATTAGAGAAATAAAAATCACTTTGTATCCAACTCACAGGGGATCCAAGCATTCCATATATCATTCGATCATATGAAATCAAAGAACATATAGAGAGGAACAATTAACCAAACTAAGAAAATTATTCAATTAAAATAAATAATCAAACCATCCACATCGTCCACATAAATTGGAAAAAGGTTTCAAATCCCTAACCTTAGAAGGGTGTTTAGCCAACCATGTTTGGAGTTGTCATCCTCCTTAATGGTTTTCCAAACACTACAATAAAATAACTCCAAAAAAAACTAAAAGAAGAAGAGAGAAAAGAGAATGAGAAAAGATCAGAGAGAGTCACCAAAAGTCTCTCACTTTAGGTTTATATAGACTAAAGAGAAGAAGAGAAGGAAAAAAAAGCAAAAGAGAAACTTCTAATTCCAAAATTCCAACCAAAATTGCACTTCCGTCCACTTGACGACATGTTTTGACCCCTTAAACTTCCGAATTAGGAGATCTTCGTGAAATACAATTTTGTTCTCCTTTAAGTCTTCTTTCCAAAAAATCAAACCTTGCCTTAATCCGAATTTTGAGTCAAAAGTTATGTCCAAATTAGTAAGTACTGTCCAGATTAGGCGGGAATCCAGGAAATCCTCTTTCTTTGTTTGAGATTGGTTGCTAAATAATAGCACTCCTCTAGCCATCCACGAAATTTCTTGCCTTTCTTGTAGATTTATTTGACCTCCATTAAGCTCCTTGCTTGAATTCCACAATCCACCCAAAATAAAGAGTTCTTGTGACCAAAATAGGTTTTCTCCTTTTTTTTTTTCTGAAATAGAAACATCAATATAGCACACTTCTTCTTTCTAATTCAAGAGAGTTCCACCATTTTTATGCCAAAATCATATGAATCTATATCTTCCTAAGATTCTCCAGCCATGTTGTAGAATCTTTCTATACTTGGTCTTGGGCTTTGCTCTTGGGCTTTGACTCTTTGACTTGAGACTTGGCTTCTTGGACTTTTGGCTTGGGCTTTGCACTTTGGGCTCTAACTCCTTTAGATCTTTGAGTTGAACATGGGCTATTTGAAACTTTGGACTTCTTGAATCCCGAGAGTAATCTGGGGTTAGGATTCCTACAAAAAATAAATACACGTAATAAGTCTCTCTTAAAAATATTTTGCATGCGGCCTTCCAAGACATGTATAAATACATGCAAATGTATCATGAAAATTAAGAGAAAGAGGATAACACAATGGTAAGAAGAGAATACACCACTTTACGTGTAAAAATGAAGATATAAACCAAAGAAGTATGATAATGCTTATTTAAATGAGGATAATTAAGCAAAATTAAGCACTTATCACTCTTCCTACTTCTTGTCTTGATTGCGAAACTCTTCCTCCACCCTCAAATGGTGCATCAACTCCACAAGAGGGATGCCTTCCTTCTTGTGCATCAAGTTGGAGCGATAAGACTTCTAATTTGGAGGCGGTTTCGAGATGATGACTCTAACATGAAAGTTCTCATCAAGAGTCATCCCACCAGCAGTGATTGCATCTGCTATCTTCTGCAAATCCTGAATCTGGGGCAGGATATACTTTCCATCCTCTATATTGAACTCAATATGGTTCGCAATTTTAAAGTTCTTCTTTCCAGACTCTTCTGCCATGTAGACAGTCTTCAGTGCATCCTAAACCTCCTTAGCTCCCTTAGTCTTCTTGGAAAACTGATTGTACAGTTGATCAGAAATGGAGTTCAATATGTTGTAACGACAAGTGTAGTCGTCATCAACCCATTTCTGTGCAATTGTTGTTGCAGCGACAATCTCCGCAGTGGATGCTCCAAGTGCAGTAGAAATGTCGGGGCATACATCAGTCAAAACATAAGCAACCTTTAGTTGCCTCATGAAGTACGTGATCTGTTTTCATAGCGGTTGAAATTGGTCCCATTAAGCCGACCATCAAAACGGTTTGTGTTAATAGGGAAGGCCGAGTGGAGTCACGGTGGTCAGTGGAGTAGACATATCTTCAATTTGTTGGTTAATTTGTTCAAACAGCTTGCACAGGATGACCACAGAATTATCCTAAATAAAATTCGGCTAAGAGATGCGATAAACGCTTCTTAAAGATAGTTGGAGCCTCTCGTTTATGCAAGGGATTAAGGCAACTCTATCATTGGGATTCAACCTAGCTAGGAATCGATCTGTTCCTCTACAGATCTGCACTATCTGGTAAGGACTGTACTTAAACCTCCTTTTAGGATGCCCACAAATTATTATTTCAGTTAAGGTCTTAATTATCTCTTTACAAGGATTGCAATTGGTTACACAGATTGTATAAACCAAATTAGGCTATCACAAGTGATTGCCAAATAAAATTATTCTCTAGGAGCGATTCTGACACAGTTCCAGAATTGGATCTGTATGGATTCTGTAAACCAGATTATGAGAATTTTGGAATCAGTTCCGAAGAGACACACTATTTGAAAACAGATTGTCTACGGGCTCTGTTTGGTAACAGTGCCCAAGGGTCAGTATATTACTACACTGAACGAGTTCTCCTTTTGTTCTTGGTAAATCCCGACAATGCTCTGTTTGGTTACAGAGTGATCTCAATTTGCCAGACTATAGTCAGATCACTTATCTGTTTGGTGACAAAGGATCAACTGGTCTGAACAGACTGGTTGAATAAGTGATTTGGCTTACTGGGTTGAGTCGTCTTCAACCTTGAGATGGGCTTCAGATTTCCAATGGATTTCTGAAGCTTTTTTCTCTGGTTCGGGCTCTCTTTATGGGCTCAATCTCGTAGAGGTCTGATACGATTTTCAACTTCTGTAAAATCCTTATCTTTATCCTCACCTTATATAGGCGAGGGCTAGGCATTGGGAGCCACTTGGGCTTCCTAACCGACCCATTCACTGAGTCTCTTGGGTTTCCCCAACTGACCCATTCAATAGCCCACCAAGTTCAACGAACCTGGATACATACCCATGATTTGTAACGGATCACGGAATCCGAACCATCATCTCAATCCTGATCATATCTACACCGTTGATCTAACTTCTATTCTTAAAAAGAATAGACGACTCAAGCGACGTGCAAAGTGTAAAGTGCGCCTCATAGCGCCCATTGCCCCTGTACCTGCTCGTGCGTGTGTCGTGCTTGGTGCGATGCACCTCGCTAGTGCACCCACACTCGGTGTGTGAGCACACACAAGAGAATAATCTCTAAGGAGAGGGGATTACTTATTAATTGATTTCAACTCTTATTAATTTCCGATGTGGGACTAATAAAAGCCACAATAGTTTTCTTTTGAAAACTTACTTTTTTCTCCCCAAAACCACTAGTGTGTAAAAACACCATTTTAAATCCAGCCAAATGGTTTTCTTCCAAATCATTAAAACCCAACTTTTATTTTATTAAAACCAATTAAAAATTCTATTTTAATAAATCAAAATCAACAAATCCCCACTTGATTTATAAAACAATTATTTTAAATTATTATAGGATAGGCATCCTAGAAAGTCCTGTGCATAAATAAAGTACCTTTAGGGTTTGAACTTTCACTTAGTACAAACTAATCAAAGTTAATCCGAGAATGTAGTGGACGTTCCTTGAACTAACAGACCCATATGGAAAAACCGGACTCATCGCACACACACTTCTTTTAGAGCTAAATTATACACATTAACTCTGTACTTTTGAGTCTGTGCCAAATCTCAATTTACTGTGTGCTTTAGAGATTACCTGTAATCTCATAGGAAGTGACTAGCTTCCACACACAAAAAAGTGAGTCATCAAGAGCGTCTCCATATTCACTCCGACCTGAATAGGTCCATAGTCTCATTAAGAGAATTATTGTAAAATTCTCAACCTCAACAAAAATACAAGAGATCATTTGTAGGATAAACATCTACAAGAAATTACACTACTACATCATAGGAATGGACATGCCTCATTTTCAGTAAAATGTAGTGCATACAAATAAATAAGACCGTAATTTATTTCTCCCTTTAAACTTAATTGTTGGTCCTTTCCTTTCACTTCTTTCTTTGGTTTACTATAGGCAAATCTATGTATTTCCTTGTTCCTATCTTTTTAATGCAATGATTGTTTGCATATTGATTAAAAACAAATATTTTGTAAGAGGAATTTGAAAAATATTTTAGTTTTTGAAGTGTATTATGAGTGATTTTAAAACAATTTAGAATTCTATCAGTAGATCCTTCAATAGCTAAAAACATTGTAACTCACCAGAGGAAAGATTGCTTTTGAAATACAAGACCGGAGAACTATTCACTCCAAGTATCCTTGAAGTTTCTAGTTTATTGTTCCGTCTTTTGAGTTCATTTTTAAGCTAAAAACCAAATTAAACCCCGAATATTTTCAATCCCACCCTTTGCCATTTTTTCGCGATGAATAACGAGAATTGTATTAAAAAGAAAATAATAAGAAAAATTCCCCCAAGTAGAATCTCCTAAGCTACCTACAGGCTTTGTATCTGGGAATTCCGAGAGATGGCTCGACCAACTCTGCAAGTTCCACCCAATATAAGAGCATAATTTAGGGAGAGATGAATCTAGCCATGAACAATTCTGAAATTCCTCTTTGCCATATAGCTTTTATAACAAGGTGACTGCCATTAATGTTGCATTCACCATTGTTATAATACATATTAAACCCTAAAAAAGAGAATAAATTAGCTACATTGCTCATCTGAAATTTTCTGAGACAATGTTCTCCCCTTTCGGTATTAGCTACACTTCTGCATTCATTTCACTCCAGCCTTCTGCTTTAACATTGCAATAAAATTCTCCCTATCTTCCGACGACATACCCTCTGCGGAACAATCTCCAACGCCCCACTCCGCCCCACGTATGCAGTACTTGTCTTGAATCTCTTGCCGGTTCCTGAAAATTTCAAGACATCCAACAACATTACTATTCATAGTTCGTGAAGAATTAGAATGTATTCATTCATCCACCATGAATTCTTTAGTCTATGCAGGTTTTCTTTGTTTATGACAATACAGTCAAAACACATTGTGATTACAGATAATGATGCTGCAACTCACTAGATTAACCTTGCAAAAAATAGTTTCTACATATTTGAAATTTCCTCTAAATGCATAAGATTAGTACTTGTATTGCTAATCAAAAAAATTACTTCTCTTTGTTCAACTTGGACTGCTCTAGTAGCTTCTTTAGCAGTGGAGATGTTTTGAATCTTTCGTCAAACTCTGCGTACTTCTTCTGGTTTTCTTCTGCAAAAGAGGAAAACAGTAAGGCATTTTCATTCAGAATTTTTTCATATTAACTACATATCAGAGTTAAAATGTTAATTGTATGCAAAATCAAACCATTGAATCGATTAAGAAAGTCAATCTGAGGTAGCTGAGGACCAGGGACTGATTCTATCCCCGGTAATCCCGAGAGAAATCCGGCTTTAGCTGCAACACCCATAAGCTGAATTATTCACTAGAATTGCACTACATTACAGTTCTTCAATAAAAAGCAACAAAAGAAAGATTATGTTCAACTAAGTGGATAACCAGACAGAATTTTCAACCATTTAGATGCATATAAGACTATAAGGGTGAGCCAATTTCCATCAATACTGTTTTGATCCTGTGGCACAACTCCATGAATTTAGTACATCCTTATTAAGTCTGTAAACTGAATATAAGAAAATATTATCTTTATGGTGACCAAAGCCAAGACAAGCTAAGAAAACATGGATTTTTTTATTTTTATTTTTTAACTCTAAGCAATTTCTGAAAAATCAAAGCTAAACCTGTTCATTGAGACAATACAGAGAGCACATAAAAAAATTAAAAATTAAAAAAAGACAAAGAAATATGGGATTTTTCTGTCTGACAAACAAATTTTACACACTAAGGCTTATATTTATTTGCTTGACAAAGGAAATTATAGGAAAATGACTCCAGAAACACGCAAAAGAGGCGAAATAATTGAAATTTAGAACTTGGTTACCTGGATTTGACCAGAGAAGTATTGCAACGGAAGCAACCAGAGGAACTGTTTTCTGAAGAGCAGCATGTAATGAAGGGGAAAGAGGAATAGATTTAAGAAACCGTGTGGGTGATTTGCTGTAACCAATGTGGAGTTTTCTTTGAGGGTTTCTGAATTTCTTGGGGACAACAGCTGCTGATGTAATTTGAGGGAGAGGGTCTGAGAGAGGCAAACATGAAGGGGAAACCATGGTTGGCCTCTCTCCGTTTAAAGTCCGGAGATAAGAAATTAAAGATGGACATCGAGGGGCTTATATAGATAGAGATAGACTTGAAATTCTCTACGGACTTGACACAATTACACAAAGGCCTTCTTTTAACTTGGTTTGGTTAGCAACTTTAACTTTCAGAGTTAATTTTTTTTCCTCCTAAAAACTAAGGTTATATAATTGAAACTAAGGGCTAGTGAATCTTAACCACAGTTAAGAGGTATTAAAAGGGTGAACCGTATTGACTTGTGGGAGTAACCCAGAAAACCATATGTCCGTACAGAATTTCAAGTAAAAGAGATTGAGGTTTAAGAGATCGAATCACAGCCAATCACGAATGAACTCAGGGAGAGTTCAATCGCATCCCAGGTTAACATGTGTCTTTTTTAACCCCTAGTAACTGTGGTTAAGATTTTCTAATCCTTAGGGTTCAACAAACTAACCTTGGGTTAGCGAATCTTAACCCAAGATTAGATTGTTGAACCCTAAGGGTTAGCAAATTTTAACCACGATAAATAGGGGTTAAAAAGGTCACACGTTGACCTGTGGGTGCGATTGAACTCTCCTTGAGTTCAATCGTGATTTGTGATTCGAGGTTTAGAGATGGAATCATTGCCAATTGTGTTTGAACTTGTGGGAAGTTCAAACGCACCCATAGGCCAACACGTGTCCCTTTTAACCCGTATTAGCTATGGTTAAGATTCATTAATTCTTGAGGTTCAATAATATAACTTTGGTTGTTAGAAGGATTTTTTTTTAAAACTCTAGTTAAGTGAAATTATCCCTTTTATGTATCAATCAAGACCTAGAGGTGAGGGGAGGGGAGGGGAGGGGGGGGGGGGGGGATTTTAATATTAACAATTAAATTGTGGAAAAGATAAACAAATAAACAAACCACAACACCAAAATTTTTACATGAAAACCTTTTCGGAAAAAATCACAGACTTAATTCAGATGAAAGAGATTTAACTAAGAGCAAAAGTCATTGTGATTACAGATAATGATGTTTTTCAGTCTATGCAGGTTTTCTTTCTTTATAACAAATAGAGTCAACTTTAACTTTTAGAGTCAATAGATATATTAGAGCATTAAAAGACACAAAGGCTTCTTCTAACTCTGGTTAGCAACTTTAACTTTTAGAGTTAGTTTTTACCTAAGAGTTGGTGAATCTTAACCATATTTTTTTGGTTAATAATCTTAACCATATTAAGGGGTATTAAAAAAACAAATTAACCTGTCGGAGTAACCGGACACCAAGGAGTCCGGTCATAATCGTAGTAGGTCAGTAAAGGATTTCAAGTAATAGAGATATTGGAGATTGAATCATAGCCAATTGCGATTGAATTTAGGGAGAGTTCAATCACTCCCGGATGTCAACACGTGTCCCCTTTAACCCCTATTAATTGTGGTTAAGATTATCTAACTCTTAGTATTCAATAATCTAACCTTAGTTTTTTTAAATAAATCTTTGACTCTAGTTAAGGATTTTTAACTCCTAAGGTTAAGATTTTTTAAAGATTTCTTTTTCAAAAAACTAAGGTTAATTAGATTATTAAATACTAAGGGTTAAAGAATCTTAACCACGGTTAATAAGGGTTAAAGGGGATACATGTTGACTTGTGGGAGCGATTGAACTTTGTGAATTTAATTGCAATTGGCTGTGATTCGATCTCCAAATTTTTTTTTTTTGGTGAGGGATATCATTTACCTACATTAGTAGAGTCAGAAGTTTGCTTGGGCAGTGGAGCTCTTGTAATTCATGCTCGGGTGGGATTAGATCCCTAGACCTCCTCCATGGAAGGCCACACCCTTACCACTCACCCCAAGAGGCGGGGGTGTGATCTCGAGATATCAAGGTTTAGAGATCGAATCTCAGCAAATTGCAATTGAATTTGGGGAGAGTTCAATCACACTCACAGGCCAACACGTGTCTCTTTTCACTCTTATTAACTGTGGTTAAGATTCACTAATTCTTGGGGTTCAACATTATAACCTTGGTTTTTAGGAAAAGAAATAAAACATATTTAACTTTGGTTAAGAATTTTTAACCATCGAGTTTAATATTTGTATAGTTTTTTATAAAAAAAAAAAAAACCAAGGCTATATTGTTGAACCTTAAGGGTTAGTGAATCTTATCACAGTTAATATGAGTTAAAGGGGACAAGTGTTGGCTTGTGGGTACAATTGAACTATCCTTGAATTCAATTGTAATGGGTTGTGATCCAATCTTTGGAGGTCTATGACTGGATGATTTTTCAGACTAGAAAAAAAGAACCTGGATTATTTTAATGTTACTTAGCTCCAATGGTAATAACACATGTTATCTTTTCATTGAATAAACCCTTTTTTAAATGGGAAATGATTTAAAACACTCAATAGAACCTACTATCCAACCTACTATCCAGAGAGAGAGAGAGAGAGGTGGACCGTTAAATTTAAAATTCAATGGTGTTAATCATTAAGTGGCCTATCATTTAAAGCACGTGAGCCTTAATATCATTGGATTTTAAATCCAGCCATCCAAGTAATATCGAGAGTTTTTAATCACTTTCCTTTTAGACTAGCAAACACCCCGTGCCATGCATGGGCATTGAAATAAAGGAAAAAAAAAAATTAAGGAAAGGCATTAGGACTTAGAATTTTGATTTTATTATGAATCTTGTCTAGAATACCGAAAAGTATGGAAAAGTTAGGGGTGAATGAGATTAAAAATCAGCTGAATGAGAGGAAATAATTCGGAGCAAAATTGTGCTTTGACATCTATTACTTAATTAAATATTGATTTATTAAATTAGTTATAAATCAATGGGCATCAAAAGGCTGAACAAAACGAAATATACAACTTGATTTTGAGATTAACTATGAACACGAGAGATAAGTATCTGTTGCAATTCTTTAGGGTATGTCGTCATCATCTATATGATGGCGTAAGAGCCATAGGATGGAACTCATCGACGGGTAAACAATATTTGTATTTCCGTTTGGATGTTGGTGTCTAAGGGCTAATTGTTGAGGTTTTGCACTATTTGCCATGATTGGGTCAACGCATCTTCAACATGACATTTGCACTTAAAAATTAGAGAAGTGTTGGCCAACCAATACTCTCACTCTCTACCAACCACTTGTCCATTTTTTATTAATATTATTTGTTTTTAGTTTTTTAATCATTCCAAAATAGACAAGTGGTTAGTGAAGGGTGTGAAGACCCACAACTAGTAATACACACTGTCGCGGGCAGAAGTAAGGTGTGAAGACCCACAACTGCTTGTGATGTTGATGCAAGGAGTGCTAGGCTTCTAGCCCCCGAGCAAACAAACAAAGAAATGTTATATAAGAACCATTACAAGTCCGTCATTTTCCATAGGCTCCGTTTGTTTGCATGCATGGAAAATAAGTTGGAAAAGAAAACTTTTCCATTGAAATTATTTTTTTAGGAAAAGTCTTCTTATTCTTCTATTTTCTACCGTATGACTAGAAGGAATTTTTTTTTTAAAAAAAAGTTATTCATGAATTTCTAGAAAAAAAATTATTCAAATATATATGGATAAATATTTCTAACCCGATCATGTCCTCTACCTTCTTTGCATGTTCGGATTAAATTTCGACTGATGAATCAATTTCAAATTTGATTTTCTCAATCTAAAAGAAAAAAACCCAATATTTCATAATATATTAACATAACAATATCCAAAAATGTGTCAATCCATTGACATTTTAATAACCTAATGTGTCAATGCCTCTATAGAGATTTCTGATAAAATAATGGTGTTTTTGGTTCAGAAACAGTTGCCGATCGAAGACACTTCACTACATTCAATAACAAAGTTCCATTTTCAGTGTGATGTTATCTTTAATTGAAACTGGTTTAGAATCTAAATCAAGAACAAGTGCATCATGTTCGACACATTCCTTCTCTTTAACATCAAACCCAACACATCCAAGAAGGAATAGCTGCCTGACTCGAGGAAGCAATCTTCCACAAACTGACTCGAGGAAGCTATCTTCCACGAACTACAAAATCATGAACTCCATTCACTTCAATCAATCTACATCCAAATTCCTTTTGTATCCACCTCTCCTTCACAAAAGGCCTTGAATACATTGCATCATCAAATTGACTTGATCCAGACAAATATCTAACATGAGCAAATGACTTCAGCTATCACTTGATCTTGATCAAAATCATTTTTATGTCATAACACATACTCTAACAATCCAACTCGGTCAAAACAAGCCATTCATTAAAAGGGTGGACCGTATTAGTTGCTCCGTCTACTGTCATGTGCTAAAGTACATCCCCATTTTGGTTGCATAGTAGGCCTATCCACATTGCATGTATGGCTAAACTAAGTCCTAAAGAGACTGCCATCACAATTACCAATCTCTATGTCCATCAATACACTAGCACAACACAAAATAGAACTTCAGAGCATTTAATTGATAGTAGATCTTAATGAATTAGATCTGAACTGAATATTTCATCGAAAAGACACCATTCTACTTCATTAAATCAAATAGCAAAAATCATATAAAATTCATCCCAACCCAGGTTCATAATAACCTTCCTTTCCAAATTTCTCATCACCAAATATTCTCAAACAAAGCTACTCCAAACCTAAAATGGAATGTAACTTCATTTTTCAATCCTAACGATCTGTTGTAATTCTAAGAATTTGTATTGAAGTTTCTGTTATGCAATAAACAAATGAAAAACAAACTATAAATCAAAGCGACAAAAATCAGCAAAGACTCATCATCTAAAACTCATAAAACCCATTAAACCCAAATGCCAATAAAAAAGAGCATACACTAATATATTTTTCAAAATTATAGACTATTAAATTATTGTGTTCCTCCTAGTACTTCTAGTGTGGCTAACCCCAAATGGAAGAACAACCATGAATGAAGACCAATAAAAAAATAACCACATATGATTTGAGTCAAGATTCAAAACCCTAGATTCCAGATCTAGGGTGTGGCGGTGGGAGATTGAGTTTAGGGTAGAGATTTGTACCTACAAATCGATGGCGACTTTGGAGTTGGAGTTGATCGATTTTCGTCGGTGGTGGAAAGGAAGAACAACTTGGTTTGAGTGTCGAGCGTTTGCTAGAATCGTGGAGGGAAATAACTACTCTCATAATTTCAGGTAAAGGTTTTCCTTACAAGAAATGGAAAGCATTTCCAAGAAAGAAAACTTTTTCAAAAAAAATGTATTTTCCAAGATGCCAAACACCAGAAAATATTGTTTTCCTTTGGAAACATTTGCTTCATCTATTGTCCTTGCAAACAAATAGAGCCATAACAAAAAACTTAGAGCGACCATACCCTATTTAATCAAGTTAAACCATTTAGCACATTAGATTATATTTTTTGATGGGTAGTGTAAGCAATCTTGTAGGGTTAGAGGAACCCTTGAGCTTAAGAGAGATTCATAAAATTCTAACATTTAAAAAAAAAATTCAAAATTCATAAAAATATCATTTTAAAAATGATCAAAATATCATTTTAAAATGGCCAAAATATTCATAATTTTCTTCCTCCAACCATCTTTTGGTTAAAACGTCTCTTATCCTCCACACCCTATTAACCCATTCTTGATAAAAACCCATAACCTAATTTTCATGAAATAACTCACACACCCTAACCCATAGCCAACAACCTATTCCCCATAACCCACTCACTTCCTCTAACAAACCAAAGGTTTATAACCCAATCACCCCTCCTACAAACCAAAGCTTTATAACCCACTAACCCATCCTACAAACCAAAGGTTTACAACCCATTAACCCCTCCTACAAATTGGCAACAATGAAACAATTTAAGTATTTAAGTGTGTGCTGTTGGCCATAACTCTCAAAAGTGGGTTCTTAGTCAAAACGCACTCTATACCTTCACCCATCAAATCATTGTAAGTTAAAATTTGGTGTTCTTGCACTTTATAATGCAATTATCACTCACCATTTGGTTGCATATTGATCTTTTTATTGTATTGACCTTGCAAAACATAAAATTAAACTAAAGTAAACAGATCTACTAATATAAAGAGGTTCCTATGTTCAAAACATTGATTGATATTTATAATAATTCCAAAAAATCCCTTTGACTTTTATCTATCTATTACTCTATTACTAATATAATGATGAGAATGCTCCCCTTAAAAACGTCTACTAATTGTTTTTCTATATTCTTAAATTGCCCTTATCATAATCATGTATATAAGACAAATTTCATTGAATGTTTGCTTAATTATCATACTACCCCTTACTCATCTATAGTAGACTTGAAATTTTCTACGGTTATACACTCCTTAAACTATGGTTACGATTCACCTACCCCTAGGGTTCACCCACTTATCTTTGGTTTTTAGAAAAAAAAATTAACCCTAGAAGTTAGTGAATTTTAACCAGGGTTTAAAAAAAATTAATATTTTTTTGTTAAAAACCAAGGATAAGTGGATGAACCCCAGAATGGGTGAACTCTAGGGGTTTGTAAAGTCCCGGATCCTTACTCATGTAAATCCTATGCCCATCAAGGGTATTTTGGTCAAAAATCAATTGTAGGTCATGATCATCGTTAATAAAGTGTTTTGATGGGTCTTAACCTTTAAATTATGTGTTTGAATGTTTAAAATGTATTTAAGCCTTAGTGGTCGATGTCAAGTTGGATGAAAAGCAAAAATCACATTTTTGGGATTTTCGTTTGAACAAAACCAAGAAAAACTCTCAAAATGTCATTTCCGTTCGAAAGGGCTGGATATTCGTTCAAACGAAATGTTTATTCGAACGAATTTGTCGCAGAAAGTTTTCTTAAAATGTGTTTAAGTGCGGATTTTTGGGGTTTTACACCCTAGGACTATAAGTAGGATATTATTTTCGAGGTTTAAGGTATTCTAAGAGATTTTTACTCAATTTGGCTAAGGAGAGGAGAAAACTTTAGGTTTTCAAAGGAAAAGCTTGGAGAGGGGAAGATCTAGCTTGAAAACTTCAAGAAAACTTAGAAATCAATATCAAGCCTTCTTGGGAGCATTTTGGATAGAAGGGAATGATCACAAAGGTCGATATTTTATCTAATCTAGCTCCATTTACTGTTTTGCATGTTTAAGTAAGAATGCCTATAGATTTTTTAAGAAATCTACATGATTATTCATTGATTAATGAATTTGAGCATGAAATGAAGTATATATCATATCTAAGCTATTTCTAGTAATGGTTTTGAATGATTAATGAACACTAATGGTATGAGATTGATAGATTTAATTGCTATATGTTGTATCAATTGAATAATATTTGGACAATTGAGTGATTTTATATTTGAAAAGGATTTTATTGGAGGTTTTATGAACGTTGTAGGGTTTAATACTTCTTCTGCATTGATAAAAACATGTGTTAAATGATTTGTATGTATGAAATGGAGTATGTGAATTCGTTATCGAGAGATTGTGATGAATTATGATGATTGTGATGTAGAGACCTGAATCTTCTTTCATGCCTTTAATGCAAATATTATAGGTATAATAGTCTTTGTGATGTTTTAATCCTTATGTATTTATATCTAATTGGTGTGGTGTGATCAAGGCTTAATCAAAGTTGTAAAGAAGAGAGATGCCTTAACATACCCTAAACTTTAGAAAGCTCTAATTTTCTCACTGCTTATCGGAATCGAGTGATTCTTGAACCATTAGAAAGGTATTGAAACCCTTTTCGAGGCTCATGTTTAATATTTTTCAGATTTTGAGTCTAAGCTAAGTCAAAAGTAGGTTTTCCGATGTTTTGTCTGCTGAAATTCTAGATCAGTCAACTTTAGAGTCCATTTAGACCATTAAAAACTCAGAATTAGGATTTTCTCATTAGATACAAAATTATATCCCTTTGAATGACGAGTCCAACTCAAATTGAATCGTCAAAATCTGATAAGCGAGTTAAAAGTTATGGTCAAAAAACCAAAGCAGAGAAAAAGTCAGTCGAATCTGAGGGGTTGCGATCTATCGCAAAATTCTGCGTTCGATCACATTTAGTCTAGTTCTAAGGATTGCTCTCGGGTTAAAGTGCGATAGATCACACTATGGGCTGCGATCTATCGCAATAAAGTGCGATCGATGGCATTCGTGCGCAGAATTATATTTTTTGAGTTTTTAACCATTGAGACTATAAATAGGGGTTCTATTTCGAGGGTTTTAGGGTTCTAAACCATTTCTAACCTAATTTGGCAAAAGAGAAGAGGAAACCTAGGATTTTGATGGAGAAATTTCTTGGAGAAAAAGGAGATAGCTTGGAAATTGCAAGGAAAGCTTGGAGATTTTCCTCAAATCTTCTTGGGAGCGATTTGGATCCAAGTGAAGGATCCTTAAGGTCGATAAACTCTCTAACTTAACCCTATTAATACTGTTTTATGAATATTAATATGATATAAATGATAGAAATGGAGATTTGCTATGTTTTTCCCCAATTATGTATGGATTAAACTTATTAGAAATGGAAATGGATTTGATACTATGGATGAAATATATGGAGGATGTGAAATACTATGGAGGATGAGATGAATGTATGGATGTGAATTATGTGTGGGTTGTATAAATGGATTATGGTGTGGTGAAATGTTAAAAATGAGAAAGGGCAAAGTATCCATAATTAACGCACTCAAGATGTTTGTAGAAATGCTTAAGAATGATGAATACTAATATGATGCTATTGATTATTAAGAAACTAAGTTAAATGAATATCGTTGTTTGTCATGATAAATTATGCCCTATTTACTTTGTATGGTGATCGGTATTCCGGTGGGTCAAACCTTAGAGGAAAATCCTCCAAGTTGGGAATTCTCTAACTAGGGAAATGTAACCTAGTGGAATTTCCTAACGGAAGATCCGAATCTAAGGGATGACTCAGTTGAATTCCAATCACGACACTCAAACACACGTTCACTTGCATGGTAAGTATTCAAGTCTCATGAGTCCACTTGTCTCACAAGCATGCATGCATTGGATACGAATATGTTACGTGTTTTTCTATGAAAGAATGATCCCCAGTTACAAACACACTACTCTATGCATTGCCGCGACTATGTTACAAAACCATAATGAATCATGCGTTGCCGGGACAAAACACTATGATCATGCGTTGCCGGGACAAAACACTATGATTATGCGTTGTCGGGACAAACACACTATGAATTATGCGTTGATGGAACAAACACACTATGAATCATGCATGTATGAGTCTATACATATGTTAAGTTCAAGTTCATGAATAAGAGTCACAAGTATATGAGTCAAGATGATGTTATGACATGTTATATGCTCTGCACTCTGATTATGCCTATGTTAAGTGAATCTATTACGGTTAAGCATAGGTAAACTAAGCTATGATATTGATATTGCTCATGCTACTTTATGTTGTTGTTGGTTTGTTTATCCACTGAGTATTCCATACTCAGTCGACCTATCATTGTCTTCAGGTCAAGGAGAGGAGCCGTGGGTTGAGGAGGTTTACACCGAAGAAGGAGAGGAAGGTGAGCTCCCTGAGGAAGGAGCTAATGAATTAGATAGTTTTCCTTATTACTAGTTCGTTGGTTCAGTTTTTAAAGGAATTATAATAGACTTTTAGAAGATGTTTCTTATTAGACTACTTTGCAGTTGGTACCAAATACTTGGTTTATGATGTGTTATGTTATATTGGACAGATGACCGTTGTACAGGATGGTTTGGTTTTATATAATCGAAATTTGATTATCCTCATATCTGGAGACTCGTGTTAATATGCCTTGTATGTTATGGATTTAAGCAGGTTTAAGAAATGTAACGGGTCCAAAGTCCTATTTTGGTCATGGTGGGATTTTGGGGTCGTTACATGTGATGTATTGTGAAATAAAAAAATGGTGTTAGTGTTGAAGGAAGGAAACTTTGTGAATGAATGTGATGATGAGTATGGAAATGTATTATGATTATAATTTTTTTTTAAAAAGCCACTCAGAAGGAGTGGGGGGTTTAGCGGACCCCTACCTGTTTATTAATAAGAAAAGAAAAATGGGGGGGGGGGGGGGGGGGGGGACATAAAACCTTACCCCTACAAAACTCCAGGGAGGACATAAAATCTTACCCCTAAAAAGACTCAAACAAACAAAACAAAATACAGGAGAAAAAGGGGGGGGGGGGGGGGGGGGGGGGGGGAGGACATAAAACCTTACCCCTAAAGAAACTACATAAAAAACTATAAGAGGGGGACATAAACCTTACCCCAAGCCAATAAGCATCCAAGACAAAACAAGAATCAATCATTCATAACCACTCTAACATTTCCCATCCCTACTTGATCAAGAAGAATAAGAGTGCTGAGGCATGAGGGAATATCAGGAGTAGGAAAGAATTCATCTGTGAGATGAGTATTGCATCCATGATTAGCTAAAAAATTAGCTACCATATTTGCTTCCCTAAAAATGTGAGTGAAAGAAGAAAAAATATGCATCACTTGAGAAAGCTTCTTGTTCCAGTATCACACTTTCTAGGGATGACTAAAAGAACCCTCCTAAACTTGCACAAGAGCTTTAACATCCAATTCAACTTCCACATTTATAAATCCAAGCCTTTGACAAAGAGAAAGACCATCCAATAAAGCCCTTATCTCAGCAACATGGATAGAACATTGCTCGTAAAAGGCATAAAAGCAGGCAATCATTTCTCCTGATTGATTATGAAGAATACCACCTCCTCCCGCTAACCCGGGATTACCTTTCGATGCACCATCCACATTTAGTTTAATTCTGTCTTTGGGGGGGGGGGGGGGGGGGGGTGAAGCCATTTAACATGTGAAATAGTAGATCTTCTCTTATCAAAAGGTATCAAAATATTAAGAATAGAGAGATCTAAGTTCTTTTTGTTTGGAAGCGACCCACCTCAATCATCCATTTTCGAATTTTGGCAATAATCACCTCAACAGGCTTGTGCACATCTTGAAATCTACGAGCACATCTTTCTTTCCATATCTCCCATATAACGATAAGCGGTAACAAAATAAGAACATTATTATGTCGCTTATCTGAAGCTCTGAACCATCTCATAAGAACGCATTGTATGGAATCACTGAGGAGAGCTTGAACATTGCAAAGATTGCCAAAATACCTCCATATCTTTCCTGCAATATCACTTTGGACTAGTAAATGAGATAAAGATTCAATATTACCTTGAGAAAAACAAGAGCAACAACTAACTAAAGGGATACCAATAGATTGGATCTTAAAATCAATAAAGACAGCTCCATACATTACCTTCCAACCAAAAATTTGAATTTTCTTAGGAATAATATCATTCCAAACATACCTCGTCCAATTTTTGTGAGAAGTAGAGTATCTAAGAGAATCCCAAGCTGATTTAACTGAAAATTTACCTTTGAAACTGTTCTTCCATATGAAAATATCATCAGGATTAGAAATAAAAAAACTTGCTTCTCTAATATCAATCAAAATAGAATCATTTAAATATTCAGAAACAAGACTAAAATCCCAATGACCACTTCCATTAAGCATATCTAAAATTTGAGGAAAAACATGAGGAATGATAGAAGTATTAACTATAAGAGGGACTTCCCCAAACCAGCAGTCAAGCCAAAAATTAATCTTATTACCATTACCAATTAAAGCACTTGAATTATAGACCACCGCCTTACATAGTTGGCTAATATGATTCCAAGTTTTAGAAGATCCAGGTAGCGAAGAAGCATACCAAATGTGATTAAATTGAAATTTAGATTTAAAAAATCTATACCAAAGATTATCATTTTGATAAAGCTTCTAAGCTTGTTTCATTCTAAAAGCTAAAGAAAATTCATGCATTTTCTTGATTCCCAACCCACCTTCTAGAATAGGAAGAGAACAAGTTTTCCAATTAATCCAGTGACGCTTTTTAGCATCAATTCTATTATTCCAAAAGAATTTGGCCATAGATCTATCAATGAGTTCTGAAATAGCTTTTGGAACATGAATCCCTGCTAAAAGATGAGTAGGAATAGAAGATAAGACATGTTTAATAAGAATAAGCCTACCTCTCATTGATAAAAACTTTCCTTTCCATCCCTCAATCTTATTAAGAATTTTATCAACCAAAGGATTAAAATAGCATTTTTTTAAATGACCTTTGTATAGGGGGACACCAAGATAAGTGAAAGGAAAATTTTTATTAGGAATCCCAACCCAATTTAAAATAGCAGCCCTTCTCGTCCTAGGAAGGTTTGGAGAGCAAAAGAAAGCACTTTTCGCACAATTAATCAACTGGCCAGATGATTTCTCATAAGAAGAAATAAAATCAAAAAGTTTCTTGATATTATGTTTTCTACCATTGCAAAAGATTAAAGTATCATCCGCAAAAAGTAAATGAGAAACCGGAATGCCATACCTCCCCAATTTTTAATTAAGAGATAGACTTTCAGAGACTCTTTTTAAACCCCTACTGAGAACTTCCTCAGCCAAAATAAAAAGAGTAGGGGAGAGAGGATCACCTTGGCGAAGACCACGAGAACTCTGAAAAAAACCTTGAAGAGCACCATTAATAATAATAGAAAATGATTGATTAAATAAGCACCATTGAATTAACTTGATAACTGCATTATTGAAACCCATTTTTTGAAAAACAGCTATAATGAAATTCCATTCCATACGATCATATGCCTTAGACATATCAAGTTTGAAAATGATGTTACCCCCAAAGTTTTTCTATTAATGTCCTGCACCATCTCTTGAGCTAGGTTAATATTATCAGTAATATTTCTACCTTTCACAAAACCACTTTACTCTTCAAATATGATATTAGGAAGAAGTTTACCAATACGATCAGACAATAGTCTCACAATGATCTTATAAAGAAAATTACATAAGCTAATAGGTCTGAAATCAGAAAAATTCAAAGGGGAATTACATTTAGGAATGAGAGCAATAGCTGTAGCATTAATAACTTTAAGAATATCCGCATTAGAAAAGAAAGAAGAAATAACTCTATAAAGATTATCCTTAATTATATTCCAACAACAATGATAAAAATGACCCGAAAAACCATCCGGGCCTGGAGCACTATCAACAGACATACTAAACACAACATGCTTAATTTCATCAATAGAAGGAGAGTTCGAGATAGCCATATTATCAATATCTGAAATAAGATTAGGAATATGATTGATAATATTATGATCAACTAAGCAATGAGAAGAGGTTAATAAATCTTTAAAAAAAGAAACAACAGCATTACCAATATCATCCCTCGAATCCAACCATTCTCCTTGAGAATTTTGAATCCGAGTGATGTAGTTCTTTCCCCTTCTGGAATTAGTAACCATATGAAAGAATCTAGTATTATTATCCCCCTCTTGAAGCCATTTAATTCTGGATTTTTGGCGCTAGAAAATCTCTTCATATAAAAGAATATTTTGCATCTCATCTTTAAGACTATTTAATTTATCAGCATTCCTTATTTCCCAAGAATTTTGAAGTTCTTCCTCTAAATTACTGATTTGGGTTTCCAATTCTTTCATATTTTGGAAAATATTACTAAAAACATTTTTATTCCAACTTTTGAGCATGATCTTAAGTCTTTTCAGTTTTAAAAAGAAAGACATAAGAGGATTAGCATATAAGGGAATACCCCACGACTCAGAATCAACTCTATGGAAATTAGGGTGATGAATCCACATTTTCTGAAATTTAAAAGACGAAAGATGCCTAAACTCATCTTGACCAAATTTATGCAGAAGAGGGGAATGATCAGAAGCTAACTTGGTGAGATGAGAGACATTAGAGATGTTAAAATGAAGATTCCACTCCGAGCTAAAAAGAACATGATCTAGTCTTGCATATATACGATTTGAACCTTCCTGGTTATTGCACCACGTATATTTATTACCAATAAAACCAGCATCAATCATGCCCAAATCATTTATCATATTATTGAAATCTGTTAGAGATTCAATATTAACATCTCTCCCTCCCAACTTTTCATCAGAACTAGCAATAGCATTAAAATCTCCTCCAATTAAAAAAGGGCCTGCAAAAGAAGCAAATCAAGAACAAAGATCTGACCAAAGAGATGTACGATCCCTCCAATTACATTTTGCATAAATAAACGCACATCTGATGGAAATAATACCAGAAACGGAAACATCAACAACGCTCATTTGGTCTGAAGAAGATATAAAGGATACTTGGACATGATTCTTCCAAAACAACCAAATCTTAGGATGAGAATCATGCGAATCCATATGTTTATCCATGCCAATAAAAGAACAAACTTCATAGAGAGAATTGAAGTTCGTTTTTGGTTCCATAAAAGCAGTGAGCAAAATATTATTAGAAGAGATTAATTGTTTTAATCTAGACTTAGAAGCTAAGTTACCAATACCTCGAATATTCCATAAAAGAAAATTATTCATTATCAACATTAATGGAATTAGTCACCAAAGAGAGACCCGCAGATCTAGATCGCGTCATAATATCAGATGAGGGGATAACTTTGTTAGAATTGGTTTTCTTCTTATATTCTAAATGATTATAGGAAGAAAATAATTCTGATTTAAGTAGCCTGTTGGAAACCTTTTCTCCTTCTTCCTTAAAATAGTCAATATTCTTTAACAAACAAGGTTCAAAATCCGAATGATATTCAAAAGTTTGAGATTGTTCCCACAACATATTATCCATATTAAAGTCCTCCCTTCTATTGGAATTTCCTTCAAGTGTGTAAATTAATTTTTTCCACATATAATATTGGGGAGAAAAATGGAATCTAAACCTGGAATTTCTGCTGTTATTACTATTGAGAGCCTCAATTTCTGAGTTTGTAAGAATGCTAGTATTATGTAAATCAGATCCCTTCTTGTTCGGAACCATCACTGATAATTCCTTGGTTTTAGATTTATGTAAGACACTATTAGAGTTTGAAGTAACTGGACGAATCTAGTCCTCCTCGGGTATCAACTCATTGGAGTTATTCTCAATCCTTTTACTTGAAAATTTCGTATTAGATTCTATATCTGCTATTAGAATATCAGATGGATTATTAGGAGAGATCAAACTTGAATTTGCATGAATTAAAGCTACTGTATTCTCTTGCATACCATTCTCCATTCGAGCTTTCTGTTTGTTGAAGGAAGACGATCCACCTGTTCTAGATAACTGATTTGAAACAACAGGGATTAGTGAATTTGAAATATCAATTACTAAAACTTCCTTACCGTTTTCATTGGCAACTGTTATCGGTTCTTTAGATCTCGTATTATTGCTAATATTATCCTTCACCATATCTGTATGCAGTAGCAATATAGATGGTACTGAAGTTTCCTCAAGATTTTTAGAAGGAGGGACTGGCTGTTTTACAACCCATAACTTCTCAGAAATCTTCTTACTATTTTCCCCATTCCCTGTATGGGCAACAGTCGAAGGTCTGGATTTCCCTTTAGATCCCGGTTTGCAAGACATCTCATCATGGCCCAGTTTTTTACAAAGAGTACAAACTGAACCTTCTTCTCATACTCCACAGTTTACCAACGTCCATGGTCCCCTATTCCCAACCAGAAACGGTCTGGATTATCCTTGAGTAAATCAATCTCAATACAAACTCTTGCTACACTCAGTCTAGAAAGGGTTTTAGTAGCACCATCAATCCTTAGAACCTTCCTGAAAATACTACCTATAGAGGTTAAAGCAGACTCGTTGAAGAGATGCAGTGGTAGATTCGGAAAGTAAAACCAGATCAGCACTATCGAAGGTTCGACCCCTGATAAGAATGAGGGTGTCCATTTGAAAAAATGAAATAAATATCCCTTGATGCATATAACCTCCTTAAGCCAAACCATAAGAAAATTTGCTTCTTCAGAGAATCGAAATAAAAGGTGCCTTGAATCTAAGATACCAACTGAAAAAGCCATTCTTAGACATTCAGTTTTCTTCATATGGGTCCTGATATCATCTTGAGAAGGTCATCCATATGAGCACTTTGCCACCAGGGATAGACTTTGAGGAGCAGCTAAGGTTGAAGTTTCTTCCGCAATGAAAAATAAGGCTGGTTCTCCACGAAAAAGTTGAAGCTTTTTTGATCAGGATTGATGATGTAGAAACCACAGGAGTATTTTTTCCTACTACTTCCGCAAAGGATAGAGGAAGATCTAGTGGCCGGGAGGAGGAAGCTCCCCCCTATCGTCGGCAACCCTAGGGTTGGCCATAAACCCTAGCAAATCTCCCACAAAACTTTTGCTAACATGGACCAAAAATCTTTCCTTGCTATCTTGCACCTCCAGAGCACTTTGTGATTGTGGAAGCGGTTGCCACTAAGACAATAATGGTTCATATTTTGGAAATACAAACTATGATAATATGTTAACAGTGATTGCCATGATAAATTATGCCATATCTATTCAGTATGGTAATCGGTATTCGGGTAGGCTAACACTTAGAGGAAATCCTCCATGTCAAGAATTTTATAACCAGACTGATGTAACCTGGAGGAGTTTCTTAGCGGAAGATCGGATCTAAGAAGTTGACCAAGCTTGAATGTCCATTACGACACTCAAGCACAAGTGCACATGTGTGGTAGTCACAAGTATCATGGGTACACAAGCATGTCATGAACACTGCATGGGCATTGAAATACAAGTACAAGTACACTGAGCCATGAAATACAATGGTAAGAACAAGAATACAAGTGCATGAATCTCAAGTTCAAGAATACAAGTGCATGAATTACAAGTTCAAGAGTATAAGTGCATGAAGTACAAGTCCAATAATACAAGTACACTGAAACAAGGACCTTGAATTACAAGAAGCGCCGGGAAACCATGTGTGCTCTCCATGGATATGATTTCAAGTCTTGGATAATGCATCGTGGACATTGGGTCAATAAGAGCATTTGGAAGCTTATGCTACAATCGATGTACCTCCATGGGTATGACCATGCAAAAGACCTAAAATACTATCTCAAGAGAAATAAGCATGCATGACATTCATTGTACAAGTTCATGTGTTACAAAAGTACACGAGTCAAGGTGATGATATGTTATACTTGTATGCTTTCACGCACTCTGATTATGTTACTGTCATATGATGTTGTTATTGACTATATTATCATTATACGATACTATCATTGGCTGTACAACTGTTGCATGAGCTGATATTGAACATGTGTATGTGGTATTGTCATTGTTAGTTAGATTATATATCCGTTGAGTGTTTTCAATACTCAATCGACCTGTTATTGTCGTCAGGTTTAGCGTAGGAGCAGGCAACCACCCCTTGGGTTGAAGAGGATTACCAATAAGAGAGAGAAGCAAGTGATCCATTTGAGGATGGTGCAAGAGACTTGGATAGTTACCCTTTCTATTAGTTTTGACCCAGTTTTTATGAGGAAGGAATTGTAATAGACTATTATACTTTTGTGGATGTTGCTTTAGACTGAGTTTGGTGAGGATCATGGTAGTTGATCCGGATTTTTAGACTACGTTCATATTAGTCTCATGGTATGCAGGATGGTTTGTTCATTTATGGGAGATAAATTTTATAGTTTCTATTTTGGGAGAAATGTTATCTTGTTATTGCCTTTTTATCATTGAAGTTAAGTAGGGACAATTAGTGTAGCGGACCCAAAGTCCCATTACGATCAAGGTGGGGTTTTGGGTTCGTTACAGGGTAGATGAATGACCCCTAGGGTTCACCCACTTATTCTTTTTTCTTTTTTTTAATATTAATTTTTTAAACCCTAGTTAAAATTCACTAACTCCTAAGGTTAATTTTTTTTCACATATTTTTAAAAAACTCCAAGGATAGGTGGGTGAACTATAGGGGTTGGTGAATCTTAACCATTGTTAAGGGGTGTCGAAAGAGACATGTGGAAACCTCAAGGGTGTAACCGGACTCCAACTGTTCTTAAGATTCACCCACCCCTAAAGTTCACCCACTTATCCTTGGTTTTTTTAAAAAAAGAAAATATTGATTTTTTTAAACCCTAATTAAAATTCAATAACTCATAGAGTTAAAAAAAATTTATACTTTTTTTCTAAAAACCAAGGATACATGGGTGAACCTTCAGGTGTGAATGAATCTTAACCACAGTTAAGCAGTGTTAAAAGGCACACATGGTGACCTCAGTGGCGTAACCAGACTCCTCACTCTCTTGGCAAAACGCTTCGGAAAAGGAACATCTCGCCAAGGCCTCGCTTGACCCCTTTATTTGCTATACCCAAAATGCCTCTAAAGCTTTTTGAGTCTCAAAATGTCCCTACTTAATATTTCTATAACCAACGTGTCCTTCACAATATTTTTTTATAGTGGCATCTATTCAAATAGAGAATATCCAAAATATCCCTCAAGTTTCTATTTCCAAAATATTCCTTAATTTTTTTTTTCAAATGCCCTCACTAGGATTCCTCTTCCCAGTCTCTCTCCCCTTCTCCTCTCTCACTCTCTCACGTGATCGCACGTGCCACCCACTAGTAAGATATAATAAGAGTAGACGAGAAGAAAGAAAACACCTTTGAAAAGTTGTAGTGGATGAAAATTGAATGTACGGCTTGGAATGACATCTTTCCTATCTTTTGAGATCCACCCTACAATATGGGGTCAAAAAGCCTACATAAGTATTTTTGTTACCCACCCTTCCCTCATAATATATATACGTGTATATGTGTGTGTGCATGTGAGAAATGCTAGCCCTACTCTGAGTCGACCCATACTCTCACCATCTACCATACCCCCATATATATATGTGTGTATGTGAGGAATGCTAGCCTTACTCTCAGTCAACCCATACTCTGATCACCATCTACCAACCAACTGTCATTTTTTTGGGTGAGAGAGTGCTTTAATCATTTTTGATGGACAAATGGTTGGTGGAGGGTGAGAGTAGGGCTAGCACTCTTCATATATACATATAATTCTTGAACATATTTCATGCTCATTTTGAAGAAAAATGCAAAATTCGATGAAATTTATTGTAATCGATTAGAAGCAGGATTCAGGATGGTATTCCCAAAACCAAAAAGGCTTATTTGTAGTAGACGCAGGTGTTAGCCGATTTATGGCGAATCCAGGGAAAAAGCATTGGGAAGCCGCTAAGTGGGTGAATCGGTATCAGAGAGGCATGACGGCTTATTCAATTACTTACTATATTGGTTAACCATATTTAGAAACGTGGAAAAAAAATCATTGGCTTATCAATACATTTAGAGTTTTTCGATACTTCAATAAAGGCTCCATTTGTTTGTACGATCATTTATTTATGTTTATGGTGTGAAGGCTTTTACAGTAAAAGATAATATTTTTACATTTTTTTGTTGATTGGTGGCATCTATGAAAATATATTAGGAAAACTTATGTTTGAGTTTAAAAAAAATTAAAAATCACATATAAAGAGGGGAGTTTTTATTATTTAATTAAAATTTATAAAATAGTATTTTTGTCAACAACCTATTGTTATTGTCTAGAATAGATGTGGAGAAGGGTATTTTTTGTCATTTAAAAAAGCTATTGGTGGAGAGGAGATTTTTTGTTGTTTTAGAGATATACATGTGGAGAATAATATATTTTTCATTTTAGAAAATACATGTAAATGTGTAGTATTGTTATCATTTTAAAATATTAATAATTATAATTTTGTTATTTTGAAAAATAAATGTAAAGAAAGTTACCTTCATTTTCTTTTATCTGATGATTTTATGATAAAAAAAAATGATACAGATTTTTAAAATATAAGTCATTTTCCACAAAGGCTATCATTTTGTGTAAATCATTTTTCTTCCGAAATTTTTTGCCTACATACAAACACAAAAAGTACCATTTTTATTTATTTATTTACGGATTTCATTAATTTTGCCTTACTTTACATTGAAACAAAGAGAGACTTTTGTACGGTAAGGAAACTTTTGTCCAATAAAGATATTTGGTTATATAGAAGTATAATACAAGGGAAAGAGAAGATAATAAACATAAAAAAGAGATAAACTATAAAATTACTTCGCATTAATGACTATAAGTAAAAAAGTATAAGCGAATCAATTGAAAAAAAAAATTATGCATCAACCCCAAATCCTCAAAGTAAAAAATTCAACAAGAATATAAGTGCTCATGATTATTTGTATCTATGCACAACTTCCCACTATTCTGTCTCTGAAATGGCCATGGATGAATATAGTTCTTTCTTTTCTTTCAATAAAAACCACTACTAATATATAAAAAAGAAAATGATTCATCCTACAGGAGAGTTTGGTGCCTAGGCTTTGTTTGTTTGGAGGGAGAACGTTATTTTGCGATAGCCGACTCGAGTGATCTCAACCCCACACTAGTACTTTCACACTAGTGAAAGATGAGAAGTTAGAGTCGCCACAATCAAAGAGATCATGGTGTGATTGGTCACCATTAAAATAAACTCTTGGTTTGAGAACCAGAGTAAGGATTCAGGGATTCCGTTATGAGTCAGGGGAAGGTGTGAATCACCCCAACTCATCTGTTGGATGTTGGCTGCCTTTTTAATTTTTCTCCATTATTCTAAACCATTTTTTAACAAAATTAATTATTTTCTCATATTTTATTTTCGAGATTGGAATGCCTCATCTCGACCAAATCAAAACAAATCCTTCTCTTTAATTTTTTTATTTCGAGATTGGAATACATCTTTCTCGACTGATTCGGGGCGATTCTCTCTTCTTGTTTCTATTTTTTTGATTGATTTACTTTGAGATTGAAATACACCACTCCTCGACCGATTCAGGGTGATTCTCTCTACTTGAATGGTGAGCCCCCTTTCCTTAAATCGACGAAGACCAACTGTCCCCCCCGACCGATTTGAGAGTGGTCTATCTTTCTGTTAAAAAATACAATAAATGAAAAGAAAGAAATCGAAGGCTTCTTCTTCCCACACTTTCCTTCATCTGGGTTACCACTTCCTCACGACCGCTTGGAGAAAACTTTAGACCACCGTTGGAAAGTAAAAGAAGAAAGATCATAGATGGGTAAATAGAAAGAGAATCAAAATAAATGCATGAAATAAAGCGAATCATATATGTTGCAAACTTTCTTTCAATTGCGCTCCAATGATCCCACGCTCCAAATACCTAAAATGAAAACAATAAAGAAAATCCAAACTCCGATCCTTCTTCTAGGCTAGGGTGTGAGCTCTTGCTCTCTTCTCCAAATTTTTGGAGATCTCAAAGAGTTTCAATCTAAAATCTAAAATTTTCTCTAACAAATGTTTCACTCTACTTAAGGTTTTCAAAGTGGAGGCAAAGTCTATTGCTTTCAAGACTAGGGTTTTTCTGGTGTCAATGAGAGGGAGGAGGTGGGGTAGCCTTTTATAAAGGTGAAAAAGAGGAGGGTTCTCTTTTTCAAGCGATGTAGGACTAAAGTTTCTCCCAAAAACTCAAACATTTTTTTTTTAAAAAAAACCTCCTCCCTATTTCGGGCTTGGGTTAACTGGGGTTTGGATTGGGTTTTGACTTGGTTTGATTTCGGATGATTTCCTATTGCACTTTATTGAGTTTATCATTCGGTACTTGGAGATAAATGGGTCTATGACCTTGCAAAATTGGGTACCTACAGTTATGAAAAAGAATTTTTTTTTCTTGGATATATTTTTCCTTCAATTTTTAAAGAAATTTATTTCCTAACACAAAGTAAAACTAGAGAATTGTTTGTGATAAAAGTTTATTTTGCAGCATGTCAAACACAAAAAATTAGATTTTCTCTTGAATTATATAATTCAGTGCACCTATTTTTCTTTTGAATAAATGCAAATAAAAGATGCAAAGAAGCTAACATAAGGCACATTTAGGCCAAAACACCTCTTAACTGCTCACCAAGCTTTTCCTTTTCATAATCTTGTCCTGAACCTTATTCATTTCTTGAGAAATGCTAGTCTCAATGCAGACTTCCAAACTCTCATTGAGGTAGTGACATGTATCTGCCACTTTTCCCCGCTACCCCTATAGTGTTGCTTGGCTCCCATAATGAGAGTTTGGGGAGAAAAAAAAAATTAAATCTCCCTTGGGGGCTAGCACTCCTCTTCATTTCGTACGCCAAGGTAGCTAGGTAGCTCACCAAAAACCATTAAATTCCTGAATTTAACAACTACACCATCATGTTCATACGACCAGCATCTATTCTGTTCCACGTCCTGTCCTATTTCCTCACTTTTAAACCCCAATGCCAATCTCTTATAAACCTTAGACTACACATTCTATACAGTCCTGATAAACACTGACCCATCCACCATACTTTCTGCCCATAAATATTCATGTTTAATCCGAGTTTAGTCCAATATAATTGGCCCAGATTTAAGGAAACTTATGTTTGATTGAGTTGTTTCAGTAGATAACCTCCATTTAGAAAGCTGATCATTACAGCTTTGCACATACTGTTCACAACCACTCCCCAAATTTTCTGAAAAAGCAGTCCCCGATTAGAGCTTTCTAGGGACGCAGGTTGAAGATCGTATCCTCAAATATGCAAAGATTGAATTTATATTCTCTAAAATGGATGTGTTAAATTACTTCGCCAATTTGATCCAAACCAGATAACGAAAAATCTCTTAAAAGTGGTGGATGGTTAGGGGTGGCAATGGGTCAGGTATGGGCTTGAATTTTGGTATTTTTGAATAATCCGGCCCAAAGCTCGACACATTTACAAAGATTTGGATAGCCATGTATATGAGATTTTTGACACAGGTGCATCTCCTCTCTTTTTGATAAAGTAGCAATTAGGATGTGTTGAGAGCATGTCTTCCAGAGTTTCTTAGTCTCTTCCTATTGTTTAAGGATGTTACCTAACGCCTTTGGTGTCAAGTCTCAAAATAAAAAAACGCTGAGAAATAGAGTCTTGCACAATAATGACTATTATGTACATAATATATGTAGATCCGTGAATCACTCAGCTAAGAGATTTAGCTAAATCTTGGGGATCCCTTCGTCCATTCTTTAGCCATCTCCATTAATCTATAATTGAACCCACAATCTTCGGTATGGGAAAAGAGATCTGATACCAAATGATGGGAACATGCAAAACAATAATTTTTTTCATTTTTATTTCATTGATGTATGATCTCTTCGAGGGGGCTAACCTCTATACATGGAAAAAAAAAAAATCATATGGTCTCACATACTTGTCTCTATGAGAGAGTGGTAGAAAATACAATAGTGGTGTAATAAGGTAAGATTAGATACATGGTCTCTAGGTAGATTTGAATTAGAATTAGAATTAAATTAGATTTGATTGAGATTTATTTTTATTTTTAGTTGTTTTCATCTTATATAAATCCTATGGGTCAGTATAAAATCATCAAAGTTTATCAATAAATCTATTTTCTATCATTCTCTGCTTAAGACCTTAGAGTATCTTATAACCAGGGGTGGAGCCGGGGGCGAGAGGGGCCATGGCCCCGCAATTGTTTTTGTAATTTCTTATGGTAGTGGCATGTAATTGTGGGCCCCTCAATTTTTATTTTATTTTATAGTATACTTGGCCCCCGAAACTTTTTTTGTCTTATATATAGTGGCTCCCCAATTTTTTTGTCATATATATAGTGAGCCCCCAATGCAGTCCAGTTGTGCCATTTTAGGTTGCTACATGTCCCTTTTGACACCTCTTAACTATGGTTAAAATTCTCCCACTCTTAGGGTTCACCTATTTATCCTTGGGTTTTTAGAAAAAAATATTAAATTTTTTTAACCTTAGAAGTTAGTGAATTTTAAATTGGGTTTGAAAAAAAAATTGATATTTTTTTTATTTATCACAATGAGAAGCTTTTACAAAGAAGTAGTTCGGTAAGTAAGGTATGCCACCTGCCTAGACCCTAGATTATTTCTATTGAGGAATAGTCCTGCTTATGTGGGTGGTCTAGACTCTAGATTATTTCTATTGAGGAATAGTCTCCTCCTCCTCCTCGGGCCGAGGAGGGGACTATTCCTCCTCGCTCTCACAAACCCTTTGAACTATGGTTAAAAAATAAACCATCTCATGTGGTTAATTTTTTTCTAAAAACCAAGAGTAGATGTGTGAGCCCTAGGGGTGACTGAATCTTAACCACAGTTAATAAAAGTAAAAAGGGTACACGTGGCCCCAAAAAGGGGACGAGACGGTAACTCACCTCCTCGGACCGAGGAGGTGACTATTTTCCATTTCTACGTGTTATAACGGTTGATATATCCATTATTTAATTATTATTTAACCAAGCTTCCAATGCTCAACTTACTAACCAATGAACATATCCAAGGTCCATCTATAGTACAGGCTTCCACTAGCAAACCTGAACATGAAGGATCTCAAAGCTGGTGTAAAGGACAATACGGTCAAGATTAACCTACCATAGTTAAGAGGTGTCAAAAGAGACATATGGCCACCTCATGGGCGTAAAACCCGTTACAACTGGAGAAGAATACATGCTTTTTCTTTTGACGGTGATCTTCTCCAGTTGTAACTGGTTTTGGGCAAAACCGGTTACAACCTTGTGGTCACCGCATGTCCATTTTTACATCCCTTAACTGTGGTTAAGATTAACCTACCCTTAAGGTTCACTCACACCTATTTGGTTTTTAGAAAAAATAAAATTAACCCTAGGAGTTGGAAAATTGTAACCACAATTAACAAAAAAATTATTATTTTTTTCTAAAAATGAAGAATAGGTAACTGATCCTTAGGGGTGGGTGAATGAATCTTAACCATAATTAAGAGGTGTCAAAAGAGACATGTGGCCACCTCATGGACGTAACCGGTTTTGCCAAAACGGCAAAACCGGTTACAACTGAAAAAGAACACGTCCCTTTTCTTTTCGACTTGAGAACCTGTGTCCTTCTTTTCAACCCCTGAGAACTCGGTTCCACGTCTAAGCTGAACCAAGTGTCCCTTTTAACTCATGGTTAAGATTAATTAAATTAAAATTAGTATTTTGATTTTTGTTTTTTCTAAAATCCATGGTTAGATTGGTTGGTTAACCACAGTTGATGAGTGGTAAAAATGGGGTTGGACCAATGAGGTCACTGGGTCAGACCCAGGTCAGACCTCGGTAACCGTTTTCCATTTCCCTTTCTGAGTACGATTTAACTTTTTTTTCTTTCTTTAGTCAAGACAATTAGAGCATTCCTAGCAGCCTTACCAAAATAACTTTTTGGTTATTTTGGTGAGCCAAAAGACTAAAAAGGTGCTAAAATGACTCCCAGCAGCCTCAACAGAATGAAGAAATCCCTTTCCTGAGTCTACGTGAGTACTGTAGACTCACCAAAGTTAAATCTTCTCACCCTTGTGCCCACACAAATAATAAAATAAGGTTTCTCTCTCTCCCTTTCTTTTTTGTGGTCCCACACAAACAATAAAATAATATTTTTCTCTTTCTTCCTTTTTTGTTTTCCCACACAAATGATAAAATATTGCTTATCTCCTTTTGTTTTGGTTAAAATGGTGAGACTGTTGGGAGTGTTTTAAAAAAGTGGTTCAGCAAAACCACTTTTTGTGGGTTTTGGCTATTTTGGTGAGTGAAATTTGGTGTGGCTGCTAGTAATGCTCTTACACCACAAGGTGAAAGCAGCATTCAAAGCAAGAAACACACATCCACACACTTAGCGAATGATCGATTATTTTCTGACGAATGATCGATTCCTTGCCGACAAAATATAAATAAATATCAAATCAAATGCAAGTGGGCAGTTGACAAACCACAAGAAACGTGTGGCCAACATAACATCCAGCCACAAACGGTAAACGAGTTTGGATGTAGAAATAGGCACACGGATTTCATATGCCCCCACATTCCAACATGCCACGTGGTCAATTCACTGTGTGATGGTAGAAATAGGGGGCAGTTTCGTCTCATGAAAATAAGTGTTTTAACCAATTCACCCTCCAATCATACGGACAACACGGTATCAACACTGAGAAGGAAGCTACATGGCTCATGGCCTACACAGCGAAGACTTTTAGCCTATTTATGCAGAGAAAGGAGATAGAGCTGAAGACCCAAATTCCCAATCTCCTCTTCTCCGGTCAGTCTCTGGATTCAAAACCCCATTTCTCATCTTCCATGGATTCATTTTCCCATAAAAAACCAAGCAGCACCCACAAAGAGAAGCACCACCAACCTTCCACAACAGAGCTTCTCTCCAGTGCCAAGATTGTAGCTGAGGCAGCTAAATCCTCCCTCAGCCATGATACAAGCAAGGTAGACAAAGCTAAAGTGTCCGGTGCTGCCGCTGATCTTCTTGCTGCTGTGGAACGCTATGGCAACCTGGAGGAGGAGAAGGGCTTTGGAAAGTATGTTGATAAGGCTGAGAATTATCTCCACCAGTACCACTCTTCCCATTCCTCCACCACCACCACCCACAACAACTCCGATCATTCAACCTCGACAACCCATTCAACCACTGATACACATTCCTCTACACACACACTTTCTGGTGCTGATGATTCTCATTCTGAGGGTGGGGGGTATGGGGAGTACTTCAAGATGGCTGAAGGATTCTTGAAGAAGCATTGATTCTTCCACTTGGGGTTCTGTTCTATGCTGTTTTTGTTGTATCTCTCTATGTTTTAGCACTTCTCTGTTTTTCCTTAGTTTTTGATTGTAGCAAATGTGAATTTAGGGTCAGTACTGTATCAAATGTTGGGTTTTGTGCTAAACGTACCCCTATCTCCTTTTCCCCAATTTCAGATTGTAATATTGCTTCATATGTGTGAAGAATGTCTTGTGGTTATTCCTGGATCTAATTTCTGCTGAATTCTCTTTTCTGATTAGAACTTGATTAAGCTAATGTAGCAAACAATTATTCAGTAGAATACTTCAATACATGAAGTTAATTATGCAAATTTTTTATGGGGGTACTGCTGTTGTTGCCCCAGATGTGAGAAGTTCTAAATGCTGGTCTTTTCATTAAAGTCTCTAGACATGATTGTCTTTTTATTTTTATTTTTGTTTTGGTAACGGGTGTCCAGCCTTTGGTGGACTAATCCCCTCAGCAGGTGGCCCGCCGCCAACCACATTCCAATTAACGGCCAAGATAATCCCAAATTGATGGCTGGCCCCTCAAGCGCTGTTGCCCATATGTATCTTGCAAAATGGGCCCATATCCATCATTTGGTGATCCCTATGTGAATAGTAAGTGGCCCTATTTTATAAGACACATATGGGCAACGGCGCGCTGTTGCCCATCCGAACTCCTCAGAGGGCATGGGAAGTTGATCCCAGGACATCCGGGATTGCTATACTTCTATTAATCTACTTTCAGAAAGAAATTGAAGGTGCTTTACAGGGATACATAGACAAACAGTAAATCAGTTGGTGCATCCAAACAATTAATAAAAACTGCATATAAACAAATAAGAAAAACCTTCTTAATTCAAAAGAATAGAATGTATATCAATTATTATATATATATATATAATAAGAGCCCAGAATATCATATCGGCTCCAGGCTAATATACATTTCAGTGAGAAGTACCCATCAGAAAGCGGTGGACTCTTCAAGAAGCTTCAAGAACACAAACTCAAACTGAATGATAGTTTGTACATGACATACATTGCCTGGTAATCACTGTTGGGAATTAAACTACGTGTTTAATTCCTAAACCTTTGGATCTTGGAAACTATAAATTACAGAAATCACACAACAAATAGAAAGAGATTACAGAGAATAAAATAAAGGCAAAACACAAAGATATACAAGGTTCGGCATCGTGCCTATGTCCTCGGGAGCCACACCAATTCATTAAATTGAAGATAGAGTGTAGAACCCCGGAATTCGTTTACAAAGTCGGTGGATAGTGCTTTCAAGGCCAAATGGTCTTCCATGTTCTTTTTGAATTTTGATTAATGAGAAAAATGGTTGGTAACAAACTATGTGTGATATGTAGGTGGGTTAGTGCCTTAAGGATGATAAAAGTAAGGGAGAAAACACTCCAAATGGTCTACGGGTGAAAAAAATGAGAAAAAGGGAGTTGCGATCGATCGCAGAAAGCCTACGATCGATCACAATTAGAGAAAAATTTAGAAAAGCATTCGACTGAATTTGCGATCGATTGCAGCAATCCTACGATCGATCGAAGACAGTCGAAATCTGGGAAAAGTATTCGAGTCAATGTGCGACAAATCACCTCCAGGTACGATTGATCGCAGTCGGTGTGCGATCGATCGCAGTCGTGCGTAGAGCTATGGAAATTGAGGTTTTAACCCATTGGGCTATAAATAGAAGGGATTTCGAGACTTTTGGGGTTAGACTAAACCTAAGAGAGATTTTGGGAGAAAAAGAGAGAAGAGGGGGTTTCCAAAGAGGGGTTTTGGTTGGAGATCAAGTGGAGCTCAAATCTTGGCTTCCAAGGTTTGGATCATCTTTTCAAGCAAGGATCTTCCTCCTCAAAGTTGGATTTCTGCATCAAGCTTGGATTTCTCACTCAAGGGTTCCTTCAAGTTAGGATTGATCTTTAAGAAGTAAGTACATCCTTCTAGTGATAACCTAGATCCAAAAACCTAGGTTGTCATAGCATGTATTTTATATTTGGGCATAAATGTTCCTATTCTTAGAATCAACCATGTTACTTGAAATTTGTGGATTAATTAGTATGATGTGAATGTATTAGACTAAGAAACTATGAATTATGGAATGCATGTATGAAATTGAGGCCTATGACTATAAAAGTATGATTTAAGGTTTTTCACAATTTGTCAAAGTGTTATAATGCCTACATATGTTCTCTTTAAGATCTTCCATTTTTATAGAAATTCTTGAATGCCATATGTTATTACTTTAAGCATCTCCATGACATGATGATGTTCACAATCTACTATGCACAAGCATACATGCATGAACCAAATTTTCTAAGTATAAGGATATGAAAACAAACTAATACAAGACACTTGATTTCACGAAACACGTGTGAGCATGGGATTTTACTCCGGGCCACAAAGGAAGATGTGTTGAGAGTTGCCACCTATTAATTCAGAAGGGATAAGTCTCCAAGTCGTGGATAAGGTCTTAGTCTACGGTAGGGGTCTAGGTAAGAGGTTCAGTTAAGTCCGAGGAACGTATTAGGCACCCTGAGGCTTCCATTTTGCAATAGTTCCCTATTTCCCAGGTGTAAGCCAATTTTAATCAAGTTTTGTTCAAATGCCTAAGTGTTTAAGATAATGCTAAGCCAAGAAAAAAAAGTTAAACTAGGGTCGAACCTGAGTTGGGTTACTTATGTACTCACAAAGTGAGATAAGACCGAGCGTAGTTTTGGCACATGGACTCGTGCCAAGGCTATGGTGTGTGTGTGTGCACCAAGGGTGGCTAATGGACTAGTCCGGTAGAATATGGTTCAATTCACCGGGTTTGGTCAAGTGCATGGTTCAAGCCCGGTAGGATTAGGGTTAGTTCAGTAGACTAAGGATTAGTCCGATAGACTAGAAATAGGTCCGGTAGGCCAAGGGGTAAGTCCGGTTGACTTGATTTAGGCCCGATAAGGCAAAATCAGAAATTATCAAGGTTAGGGTTGCTAACCGAGGTTAAGGTCAAATAAACCATGGTTAGGGTTGCTAACCACAGTTGAGGGTAACAAGGATAAGCCCGGCAGGCTGAGATTGGGCCTAGTAGGCCAAGGGTGAGTTCGGTAGGCTAAGGATTTTGGCCCAGTAGGCCAAAATCGGATTTAACCGAGGTTAGGGTTGTTAACCGAAGTTAAATGGGTTTTAACCATGGTTAGGGCTGCTAACCATGGTAAATAGGCCAAAAAAGAAACATTATGGGCATTTAAGAATATTTTAGAATTTTGTAGCATTTTTAAATATTTTTTCAAGGGTTAAGGTTTGCTTAACCTTGGTTAAAATTTAACCGGGGTTAGGTTAACCCTGGTTAATGGTTCAAGCAGGTCAGCGTGGGCCTAGAGAGTATGGCAGGGCTTAGAGTGGCTTCCTACTTGGGCTGGGCCTTGTGCAAAAGCCCAAAGTGCAGAAAACAAATAATGAGGGTAAATGGAATACCACCATTATTAGGTATTTCCAACCATGGTTTGCATGACTGTGGTTGAGTTAAGGGATGAACCCAGAGAGTATTGAACTCACAGGGTTGAAGAGGGAAGTTTATAGAGTGCTTTTGGGCCTTTAGTGGGCCTAGGGGAAGGTTTGGAGTGGGCCTAAAGTGGGCCCAAACTCACTGCAGTTGGTAACTCAAAATGATAGTAGAAACTCTACTGTCATTTTGGATAGTTTTGAGTTAAGGCCAATTAACCAAGGTTAGGCCGCATGGGTTGGGCTTGGAAGGATCAAGCTAGGTAGAGGAGAGGCTGAGGGATCAAGACATGGTCCTGGATTACACCAGGGCTCACTTAAGAGGGTGTTACAGATGCTGCAAGGTAGAAGGCTAGGAATGATGGTAATTATTCTACTGCTATTCCTGGATTTTTTCAGAAATGAGATTTTCCCACTAGGGGGGCTGCACCAGTGCATTCCAGGGGATCCCTCATGGCTTGAGGGACCCTCGGAAAGCTAAGGGAGGCTATGAGTAGGAGGGGGGCTTTGATGCTTGATTTAAAACCTCAAGGGGTCACCCCATGCCTATGGAAAAGGCAGGGGGCCCTATCCTTGGCTAAACATCTTACAATAAAGGAAACTAGAAATGAAGGACCCCCTAGAGTAGGACCAGGGGGTTTACATGGTTTATAAATAGAAAATAAATGGGGTAGGGGGACCCTACCTGAGCTTGACTCCTTTGGTTTGGTAAAGGTAGTGCATAATGGTGGTGCAGGGTGGTGCAAGGGCAGAGGGTGGCCTAGAGCAACTTACTAGAGCACTGAAGCTCTGCCCAGTGGCTTAAGAATGAAAGGGGGAGGTTGGGTTTGGCCTAGCTGAACTTCCACAAAGTTTTTGCTTGAGGTTTTCTAGAGTGAAGATGAATGCTGGAATGGAGGAGTTTATATAGACTAGAGGGGACCCTGGGTATTTTGGGGATATCAAAGGAGTTGAGAACCCCAAGGGGGGTGGAGCATAGTCGTCTAGGGGGTGCTAGCACACGTATTTGCAAAAACTGGGTAATGGCGGTAGATCATCTACCGCCATTACCTGATATTTGCTAAACAGGGCCCAACCCTCACACGATTGGCCTAAAAACACTGTAGCATTGCTATGTTTGGTAATTGCGGTAAAGTTATTACCGCCATTATTTAAATTTTCAAAAAAAACAGGTGGGACCCACTACACTGGGCTCTAAAGACTTATGGGCCCATGTTTGGGCCCACAGAAGGTTCTGGGCTTGATTTTAGGATTTTTGGACCCTGGGACTGAACCAGGGTTCACCTAGGGTTAGACTAGGGTTAGGCCTAGGGTTTGACCAGGGTTTACCTAGAGTTTGACCATGGTTTACTTAGGGTTTGTCTAAGGTTTTACCTGGGACTAGGGTATGCTCTAGGGTTAGGCCTAGGGTTTGACCAGGATTTACCTAGGGTTTAAGGCTTGACTAGGGCTCAGCTGGGATAACCATGGCTAAAAGGTATTAACCATGATTAAGGTAGGGTGTAAAATTTGGGTGCTTATAGCTGTCCCTCTTTGCCGTAGAGTGCCAGATTGGCAATTCAACGGCAAAGACTGAAATCATCCTATTTTTACACCAGGATTGAGTTTTAAGGGATGATGATATGCATGCATGTTGTGCAAGTGGTGTAATGAGTGATGCGATTTTGGGGAGAATTGAAATAGTCAAAGATGCTCTTTGGGGAATGAAGAGTAGTTCGTGCTACTTATGCTGGGGATTGATAGATGCTATAAAGGATGACATATACCGAAAGCACTAGCCAGGATTTGTTGCTAAGACATTACTTGAAGGTGCTTAGCTAAAACAAACGAAGGACACGTGGAGTGTCGGAAGGAGGACATGTGAGGTGTCGATAAAGTGTGTTATGTCGATGCTCACCTAGGATGTCAGAGACACACGGGGTATCGAAGGAGGACATGCGAGGTGCTGACAAAGTATGTTATGTCGATGCTCACCTGAGATATCGAAGACATGCAAGGTGCCGACAAAGTGGGTTATGTCGATGCTCACCTAGGATGTCGGAGACACATAGGGTGTCGAAGGGAACATGTAGGTGGTATTGCTGTATGACGAGATTGTCAAGGATACGTAGGATGTCAAGGGACATGCGAGGTGTCGGCATGTTGACAAGGTGTGTTATGTCAATGGTATACCTGGAACATCGGAGATATATGGGGGTGTCAAAATAGGACATGCAGAAAGTATCGCGGTATAACGAGATGGCCAAGGGATACGCAGGATGTCAAAGACACACAGGGTGTCAAAAGGGTGCGGTATGTCCAAGAGGTACTAGCTGGATTGATTTTGAAATGACCCAGGTGTGCTAGATTTTGATAATGTCATGCAGGGTGTAAAGGTGAGGATGCTTTCTTATGACTCTGTTGATTGTGACTCATTGGGATGCGTGCTATCGGATTCTTCTGCTTTGCTTGGCGGGGCTGCTTGATGCAGGTTGGTATAACCAGGTCTCAATACCAGAAGCTCTGTTTTGAAAATTTTTTTTAGAAAATTGTCGGAGTTTTACAAAATTTTTTGATTTTAACAGAAAGAATGCTTAGCTAGCTTCTATATTTGCCAGAAAATTGCCTTTTTCAGGGCTTAGGAGAATTTGTAATCTGTCTTTTACTCTCAGAGAGTGGAGTATAACCCAGAAGAGGTTTTGTCACTGCTGGGGATGCTTAGGGTAGACCTATTTGTCTTACCGCTGCTGGAGATTGGAATCTGGCTGGGGAGAAGCTTGCTGAAGGACAACAGGAAGCTTTTAAACTCTTGCTAAGGAGAGTGTTTGTAGAGATCAATTGGAGGCTTCTACTGGGGATCCGCTGAGGATTGCGACATTGTTGTAGACCATTGGTGGGGATCTGTTGGGGAGTGACACTCTACTGGAGGTTGTCAACTGTCTGTTGGGGTGTTGAATTCTGCTGGGGAGTTGTTTCCATGGGGGATTGTTGGAGAGTGGAACGCTGTTGGAGATTACTATCGGGGAATCTGTTTCTCAATGCCATCTGCTGGTGATCTACAAGGGATTGTTGGGAATCCAGTGAGGCTGTTTGCTGCTGGATTTTTGTTGCCAAACTGCTCTTCAGCTTTTCTCCATTTTTACCCTTGGAATGACCAAATCAATGAGGTTTGCATGATTTTTGCGCAATGAGGTCGTTGTCGATTTTCCTCATGTCTGCGAAGCTGGTTGATTTTTGTCCATTTTTTGCCCCTAGTCGTAAGAATAGGTCTGGGGTCACGTAATTTTTGTGCAATGAGGTCGTTTCTGGTTTTCACTCATGCCCATGATTTGTTGGGAAAAACATATCTTCTCATTTGATTGCCCTGAATAGCGTCCTGTTGATGATTGTGTTCTGCTGAGGACGTAGATGCGATACCACACTTGTACTCGTAGTTTCTAGGGGATCTAGGAGGACTTAGAGTAGGACGAAATATAGCCTGAGGGACCAAAGTTTGGGATACCCTGAGATTTCTCCATTTTGCAGTTGATCTGTATTCTGTTGGGGAATTCTCTTGTCATGGTAGACTTGTACTCTCCTGGGGATTTGTACTTATAGATTTCCAGTGGAGTTTTTTTTTACTCCACTGAAGAATTTGAGAGAGGTTGTCTCTGTTGGGGGAGAGTTTCGAGAGAGGTTGTTTCTGTTGGGGGAGAGTTTCGAGAGAGCTTGTCTCTGTTTGGGGAGTGTTTTCAAGAGAAGTTGTCCCCGAAAGATCTGTTGGAGAAAGAGTCCGGAGAGGTCGTCTCCGTGGCGAGTCTCTGACTTTGAGAATGTTTCAACTTCTATTTTGAGATGAAAATTTTATACCCTTGAGAGTTGATTTGGCTGGGGAAGTCGAGAGGGTTTTTGCTCTGTTTGGGACTTTGCGGGGAGACTTTTTAGAGACTTTGACTCCACTAGGGATGGTTTAGAGGATGCCTAAATTCTGCTTGGGAGATGATTCTGCAAATATCTTGATCCCTTTAGTGATCGCACCTGATTTGTTAGGTTGCCTACATACCCTTTGCAGGATCAGGTCATGACATAGTTCAGACAAATGCTGTAGAGGGTAAGGAGGGTGTCTTTAAAAAGGTTATATGAAAGGAGGGTTGTTAGGCTCAAGGGGGATAACTAGTGGATTTTATTAATTTGAAAATGGTTTACATTGCTGGGGATAAAGAGTGCTAAAGATGATCTCCTGTCAATTCTTAGAGAATCTACGAGTGAAAAACGCCTATCAGATCTAGACCCTAAGCGTAGTATCGTTTGACTTTTTCATGTTGACGGGCTCTGGGAGGCCTTCATCATCTATACGTCCGAGTCGAGGGCGCCACCGGTGAATTTGTCTCGGACGATGTATGGGCCTTCATAATTGGGAGTGAACTTGCCCCTCGGGTTAGGGTGATTTGGCAACATTTTTCAGAGAACCAGGTCGCCGACTTCAATGTTTCGTGCCTTGACCTTTAGCTGAATGCCCTAACCATGCGCCTTTGATAGGCCTGAGAATGGTTGATGGCTTTCAGTCACCACTCTTCAATCAAATTCAGCTGCTCATACCGGGTCTGTACCTATTCTGCCTCTGAGATTTCTGCTTCCATTAACACCCGGAGTGATGAAATTTTTACTTCAATAGGGAGGACTGCTTCCATACCATAAGTCAGGGAGAATGGTGCTGCCCTAGTTAAAGTTCAGATGGACATTCTGTAGGCCATGAGTGCATATGAGAGCATCTCATGTCAGGAAGAGTGGTTGCTTGTCATCTTCTCTATGATTTTCTTCATGTTTTTGTTGGCGGCTTCAACTGTACCATTGGTTTGTGGCCTGTATGGCGTGGAGTTGTGATGCTGTATCTTGAATTTCTGGTAGAGATCTATCATCTCCTTGTTGCAGAAGTTGAGAGCATTGTCTGTTACAATCTCAAGCAGGACCTTGTATCGGCAGATGATGCCATTTTTCAGAAAACGCTGAACCACTGAGGCTGTGATGTTGACATAAGAGGCTGCCTCGACCCATTTTGTAAAATAATTGATTACAACTAAAATGAATCAATGTCCGTTAGATGCTTTTGATGCTATGGGTTCGATGACGTCGATGCCCTAAGCTAAGAATGGCTATGGAGCAATAAGATTATGCTGCCTGGTTGGCAGTGCATTGATCCTGTTGGCATAGATTTGGCATTGGTGGCACTTCTGGACATATTAGGAACAGTTAGACTCTATTGTGGACCAGTAGTAGCTCAGTTTGAGTATCTTCTTAGAGAGGATTAACCTGTTCATGTGTGGGCCGCAAGTTCCTCCTTGAACTTCCTCAACTACTTGTGCAGCTTCACGAGTGTCGAGGCATCTGAGCCAGATCAAATTTGGCGATCTCTTGTACAAGATTCTCCCTGATAGGATAAACTGAATGACCAGTCATCGGATTATTCGACGGTCTGTTTTGGTGGCAACGAGTAGGAAGTTCCCGTCCTTGAGATATTGCTTGATGTCTGTATACCAAGGCTTGTTGTCGATTACCTCTTCGATCTCAAGGCAGTAGGCAGGCTAACCTGCTGTTGAATCTCGATTGGCCAGAGAATGACTCCCCTGGGGATCTGTACTATTGAGGTGAGAGTGGCCAGTGCGTCGACGAATCTGTTGTGGTTCCTGGTCTTGTAACTGAAGGTGATTTTCTTGAACTGAGTAATCAACATGTTAAGTTTGGCCAAGTACGGGACTAGCCTTGCTTCTTGGATGACCCAAGATTCATTTGCTGGCAGATTACCAAAGATGAGTCATCGTAGACGTCTACCTCTTCAATCTCAATGCCCAGGGCTTCTTTCAGACCGGCTATGCACGCCTCATAATTTGCTTCGTTATTTGAACATTTGAATCATAGCTTGAGTGAGATGGGGAGGTGTGCTCCCTTGGGTGAGATTTGGACTGCTCCTGCTCATGTTCATGACTGTTAACGGCTCCGTCGAAGTATAGCTCCCAACTGAGGTATTGCTGCTCTTCAAACTCTGTATACAGGATGGCTTCATCTGGAAACTGATCATGTATTGAAACATAGTCTTGCGCCGGACTGTGGGCCAGCTGATCTGTAATCTCCTGCCCCCCTTGATTTACTTCTGAGTCATGTACGTGATGTCGAATTCAGACATCATGAGCTATCGGGCTGTCCTCCCAGTGGTGGCTGACTTTTCCAGTAAGTACTTGAGTGGGTCCATCCGGGAGATCAGGATTTCTAGATAGGAAAGCAGATAATGCCGTAGACACTGAGTAGACCAGGCCAGTGCCAGAAAAGTTTTCTTGAGCGGGCTGTACCTTTCTTCATATTCTAACAGACGCTTACTGATGTAGTAGATGACTTATTCTGTTCTGCCTGACTCATCATGTTGTTCAATGATGCACCCTATAGAGGTTTCTTGTACTGAAATGTATAGTAGCAGTGACCACCCGGTGTACGAAGCACGAGTATTGGAGGAGATACTGGTTTATTCTATCAAAGATTTCTTGGTATTCATCTATCCAGACTGTAGGTACATTCTTCTGGAGAAGCTTGAAGATTGGTTCGTATGTCGGAGTGAGCTGAGAGATGAATCTACTGATGTACTAAATTCTGCCCAGGAACCCGTGGATTTCCTTTTCAATTTGGGGAGTCGGCATTTGAATGATAGCTTTGGCTTTAACTGGATCGATCTCAATGCCTCTTTTGCTGACTATGAAGCCAATGAGCTTTCCTGATGAGGTTCCAAAGACACATTGGACTGGATTCAGTCACAGGCCAAATTCTCTGAGTTTATTATACAATCTTTTCAAGTCTTCAGGGTACTTCCTGATAATTGGTGATTTGACGATCATGTCATTCACATAGATTTCAGCTGACTTGTGGATCATGTCGTGGAACAATGCTGTCATGGCTCTCTGATAGGTTGCCTTTGTATTCTTGGGTCCGAAAGGCATTACTTTGTTGCAGAACGTGTCCTAAGGTGTAATGAAGGAGGTCTTCTCTATGTTTTCTTCTGCCATTCTAATTTGGTTGTATCCGGAGAAACTATCCATGAATGAAAGTGTCTCATGTCCCGCTTTATTATCGATCAGGATGTCGATATGTGGGAGATGGAAGTTGTCTTTAGGGCTTGCCTTGTTTAAATTCCAGTAAGCGATGCACATTCAGACCTTGCCATCCTTCTTCGGTACCAGTATGATGTTGGCTAACCATTCAGGGTAGGTCGCTACTGCTAGGAAGCCTGCTTTGATCTGCTTCTTTACCTCTTCTTTGACCTTCTACGATCATTCGGGCCTCATCCGTCTCAGTTTCTACTTAATTGGTCTGACTTCAGGGTTCAGGGACAGTCTGTGTACCACCAATGCTGGGTCTAGGCCGGGCATGTCTACATATGAGCAGGCAAAGACGTCACTGTAGCTTTTCAGGAAGCTGATTATATATGTTCTTTACTGCGGGCTCATGGTTGTGCCGATCTTGACAAGCTGGGGGTTGTCTTCAGAATCGAGGTTTATGGTCTCAGTGTTTTCGATGTTAGCCTGTAGGATTCCTTCACTGTGCTCTAGCAGGTCCAAGATTTGTTGAGGCGGTTCCTCTTCCTGTTCTGAGTCATACTCAACTTCTAAAAGTTAGAGAAGGGTTTCAGGGGTAGCCTTAGTACAGGAGATTTCCTGGCAAATCATTAAGTTTAGTTTAACATGCTTTTGTCATGTTTAGTGGCTTCAGGACACTAGGCCTTCCAGGGGAAGAGTCTGTGTGATTTCGTCATCAGCCAGATGAAATGTTTTATGCAAAACATGTTTGTGTCAAAATATCAGATTTTTCATTTATAAAAACAGATGACTATTGTTACAAAATGTGACTTAACAAAAAGGGGCCGACATTGGCTGACATTTGGATTTTGCAATAGGAGCAAAAGAGAAGATAGAAGGAGGAGAAGTATGGTGCTTCAGTCATTGCTTGATTGAACCAACCTATCCTGTAACTTGCTTGCTCGGCCCTGAATGGCCTCAAAGGTGAGAGCCTCGGTCCTCCAACGGATCAGTGGTCGGTGACTGGATGATGCCTCGGCACTATTGGAGAGGGTGCAGACTTGCTCTCCTGCTAGATTTTCCATTTTTGTGGCATCTTCGACAGTCAGCTCTTCGAACATCTGTGGCATGCTGAATATTTCCGAATTTGGAATCCCTGAAGACTCAACACTGGTCTGGGGGTTTAAGATATTGGCAACTGGTGCAAAGGGGTAACAGAGTAGGGTTTGAATGTCCCTACTGAGAAGGTTACGGAGATGTGGGGTCGGGGTTTTGGTTTCGCCGATTGGCTGTTCTAGTTAGCTTAGAGAGATAGTCCTTAAACTTGGGCTTGTACCCCAATCCGAATGGAGATGTATAGCGAGGAGGTACGTATCTTTTTTTTCATCCCCTGATTTCTGATTCCTAGGCCTGACCCTGGTTGATAGTTCATTCTGGCCATCATCTTGACAAATGGCGGCACTGCTTGCTTGCTTTGCTCTTCTATTTAGGTGATAGAACTGACTTGCTCAAACTGGTATGTCATGAAGGCTGTGCCCTGCCCTAGCTCCTGGACGTCCCCGAAGGAACTCGCTAACTCTTCTGATGGGATCACGACCAAGTGATCATCCTGGATGAATTTGATTCTTTAATGGAGAGAGGAGGGAATGGCTCTGGCCGTGTGGATCCACGGCCTCTCTAGGAGCAAGGTGAATGATGCTAGCACATTCACAACTTGAAAGTTTGTAGTAAATTGATCAGGTCCGACCCTGATGGTTAGTTCTATGTCACCCAAATTTTGTCTGGTGGAGTTTTCGAATGCCCTGATGGTCATTGGTCTCTTCTTCACTTGGCTGAGGTCTAGACCCAGACTTTACAGTGTTGATAGAGTGCAGACGTTTAGGCCGGAACCATTGTTGATGAGCACTGAAGATAGGGTTCTGTCCATGCACTTAACTGGAATGTAAAGAGCCTAGGTATGATCCCTGTCACTGTCCGGTATCTCCTCTTTTGTGAAGGAGATGATTCTAGATTCAAGTACCTGCCTCACCATGTGCCCCAGTTTCTTGGGTGTGATGTTTGGTGTTACGTGAGCATTGTTAAATACCCGGAGCAGCTGTTTTCGATGATACTCAGATGTTATAAGAAGACCCAAGATGGAGATCTGTGCGGGCGTTTTACCCAACTGCTAAGTGATATTGAACTCTTCTACCTTTTTCAGAATTTTTAGTAGAACAGCTAAGTCTGCTACCTTTTTCTCTGGGTTTGACACCACTGCTTTCTCTTGCTTTACCCCCTTTGCCTTTGCCGGCTCAGTCACTGGAGGTTGGTACACCTAACCAGATCGGATGAAGTAGGCTATGCTCTCACTCTCAAGGATAAGAGAGTGGGGAGTGGGTACACTATTTGATATCTGTGCTTCTAGTCCTTAGTTAGAGGAGGAATATGGTGAGGAGTAGCCACATGTAGTAGAGCCTCAGGTGGAGGCAAGACCTAGATAGTTGGCCCTATCCGGGTGACTACTGAGGGACAGGGAGAGAGAGAGAGTCTTTATTGTTTTGTATTTTGATGGGTGGGTATGTCCACCTTTATTTTGTTCTACCTTGTATATAAACTAGGAATACAGTCCTTGAGATATTTAAGGAGAAATTCTAGTTATGCTTCCGCTCTATGATTCACATTTCCCATTTTGTATTACGTCTCCACTATGTATGTGTCTTGTATATTTACAGGATGGTTTGCCAGATCATGTTTAGTCACGTCTAAAGTCTCACCTAACTCCTTAGGGGGATTTTGGGGCACGACAGAAGTGGTATTAGAGCCTAGGCGTTAGGTTCTCTAGGGTCACTTAGATTCTGATACCATGATTAAAACATTGCATTAGGTCCAAGAGAAGAGTCGTATTCCAAGTATAGACTAACAAGTTAGTCTTAGTCAAAACTGGTTGAACTTATGACCGAACATAGTGTCTTACGCAAGGAACCACAATTTGTAAGCTTATACTATTGCAATGTATACATCGGTGTATTATTATATACTTATTCAAGATTTAATGATTGTTGAAATGGTTATTGAAACATATGTCCAAGTTAGACTCATGATGTGTTGTTGCTCTCAGGATTTAATAATGAGACGCGGTACTCAGGGTCGTGGATATAATACAAGAGGGAATGAAGGAGATGCTCCATCAGGTGATGAACAACCTGACTTCACTCAGGCTTTTGGATCTATAGTCGAGACTTTGGCTATGCTAGCAGCTAGGTAACTTGCCACTCCTCCTCTGACTACAACACTCATAGCTGATCATCTAAATAGACGTTAGCAGGGATAGAGGCATTTCGGAAGATGAGGGCTCTGGTATTTTGTGGTAGCATTGATCCATTGGTGGTAGAGGCATGGATCAGACAACTGGAGAAGTTGTTCTCAGTGTTATTACCCACTGAGGTAGAGAGGGTCACTTGGGCCGCCTTTATACTAGAAGGTGAGGCTGACCACTGGTGGCGGTCCGCTGTTAGGACTCAAGATATGACCTGACTGGGTCAAGAGTGGACTTGGGGAGAATTTCTCGATGTCTTCTATAAGAAGTACTTTCCAGTAGGAATGAAGTAGAAGAAAGAAGTGGAATTTATTACCTTGGAGCAAGGTAATTTGACTGTGGCCGAGTACAAGGTCAAGTTCTCAGAGTTGTCTAGATTCTCTCCCCATATGATAGCTACAGAGGCTATGAAGGCCGGAAGTTCGAGAGGGGGTTGAAGGCCTACATCAAGGATATAGTCTCAATGTTTAGGCATGAGACATATGCAGAGGTGGTAGATAAAGCCCCAGTTGGCTGAGTTGAATTCAGAGGAATTCTTTAGGAGAAGGGAGAGTGCTAGAGGCCAGTCCGGTAGCTCAGCTCCTCTTGAAAAGAGGGCTAGGACTGCTCCATACCAGCTTTTAGGGTCAGCACAGTCACAGAGGCTTTACTATGCATCACAGGCTTCTCGCCCCTTCGCTCCACAGGTTCATGCCCGACAATGACACAAGCACCTCGCCCCACACTATCTCAGACCCCAGGATACGTGCCCTCTACATTCTCTTATGAGGTCTGCACTTATTGTGGTAGGAGGCATTTGGCCGGAGAGTGTTGGAAGATTTCTGGTGGATGCTTTCATTGTGGTGATCAGAGCCACTTGATTAGAGATTGTCCCCATTGTCAGTTTTCATCCCTGTCTCAAGGGATTAGGCCCTTGATTTGCCAGCCTTCTTAGCAGGGCTCTTCATAGGCATCGAGGCTCTCATAGTCTACACAGCCACCTCACCGGAAAATTTGGGCTGGGTCTTTGCCATGACCGAATGGGACGCACAGGCATCTGACGATGTTGTGCAAGGTACGCTAGAGTGCTAAAATTTTAAGGTTATTGATGCTTACTATTATATGATATGGTTGCTTATATGCACAACATGCTACCTATACTTTAAGTATTTTCTTGCATGATCCTATTGATTTGAGTAAATTATTATACACGTGCGCTTTATTAGTGAACGAATGTCTAGCCCGAGTGTTGATCGACACTGGATCCACTCACTCGTTTGTCTCGCCTAGCTTTGCGAAGGGCTTTTCATCAGAGTCGAGTCCGTTGGAGCATGAGTTGTCCATTTCGACTTTGCTTGGCAAGTTAGTGGTTGCGGACCAAATATACAAGGATTGTTTTATCCAAGTGGGGCATAATGAGTTGTTAGCCGACCTCATCATCATGAATTTCCAAGACTTTGATATCATCCTCAAGATGGATTGACTCTCGACTCACCATGGGCACGTTGCTTGTTTTGAGAAGATGGTGGATTTTGGGCCAAAAGGTGTAAATCCATTTCACTTCCATGGGTTGCAGAGGAGAGACATCGCCCACTTCGCGGCTTTAAGTCTTTCGAACCTAGAGGCACGAGACTCCTCAGCCATCCCGGTTGTGAGTGAATTCGTGGATGTGTTTCCCGAGGACTTGCTAGGATTACCTCTTGATCGCGAGATAGAATTCGATTTGATTCCAGGCACCGCTCCTATCTTTAGGGCTCCTTACAAGATGACCCCAATAGAGCTTAAGGAGTTGAAAGAGCATATCGAAGACTTACAACAACTTGGTTTCATCCGACTAAGTGTGTCACCATGGGGAGCTCCAGTACTCTTCATGGAAAAGAAGGATGGGTTGATGAGGATGTGCATCGATTATAGGTAGTTGAATAAAGTCACGATCAAGAATTGTTATCTTTTGCCTCTGAAAGGAGTGAGATTTTTCTCCAAGATTGATCTCTGATCGGGCTATCATCAGTTGAAGATCAAGGTTGAAGATGTTCCTAAGATGACTTTCAGGACTCGGTACGGGCACTATGAGTTCCTTGTCATACCTTTCGGGTTGATGAATGCACCAGCGACATTCATGGATTTGATGAATCGGGTGCTTAGAACTTGTCTAGATCGATGTGTCATTGTGTTCATCGATGACATCTTGGTGTATTCCCAGACATAGGAGGATCATGACTGAGACCTTCGCCTTACACTTGAGACTCTTCGAGAGCACAGACTGTACGCTAAGTTGAGTAAGTGTAAATTCTGGTTGGAACAGGTGGCATTCATTAGCCACGTGGTTGCTGTTGAGGGTATCTCAGTTGATCCGACAAAGATAGAGGCAGTATTGAGTTGGGAGAGACCCAAGAGTATTATCGAGATACGTAGTTTCCTCGGTTTGGTAGGCCACTATCGAAGATTCGTAGAGGGGTTCTCCAGTCTAGCGGCACCGCTCACGTACTTGACGTGGAAGGATGCTAAGTTTGCTTGGAGTGGCAGGTGTGAAGCAAGCTTTACGAAGTTGAAAAAGAGGCTTACTACGGCCCCCGTTCTCACAGTGTCATCTGCGAGCGACGGTTTCGTGGTTTATAGTGATGCTTCAAATATCGGGCTAGGATGTGTTCTTATGCAGTTCGGGAAAGTCATCGCCTATGCTTCCCGGCAGTTGAAGGATCACAAAAAGAACTATCTTACGCACGACTTGGAGTTGGCCACAGTGGTGTTTTGCATTGAAGATCTGGCGGCACATCTTTATGGGGAATAGTTTGATGTGTTCACAGACTACAAAAGTCTGAAGTATCTGTTTTCCCAAAAGGAGTTGAACATGAGACAGCGTCGATGGATGGAGTTCTTGAAGAACAATGAATGCTCCATTCAGTACCACCCGAGTAAGGTGAACGTGGTGGCAGATGCTCTTAGCAGAAAGCCTCCTAGGCTCTTGGCTCACATGATGGTGCGAGAGGGAAAGTTGTTGGAGGATGTATCTAACCTCGACACCATCTTCAGTCTTCCTACCTATGGCCCGGTGATGGCTAATATTATTGTTAGGCCTTACATTTTGGTTCGGATCCGAGAGTTATAAGGGTTGGATGCCGAGTTGCTTGCTTATCGAGGCAAGTCGGTTACCAGTGGCAGTGAAGAATTCGCCTTGAATTGTGATGGGGCCATCACTGTCAAGGGAAGGTTATGTGTTCCAGCCGATGAGGAGCTTAGACGAGAAATCTTGGACGAAGCTCACTGGTCCAAGTATACAGTGCATCCTGGAGGTACAAAGATGTATCGAAACCTCAAAGGGTACTTCTAATGGCGGAACATGAAAAGGGAAGTGGCAGAATATGTGTCTTGGTGTTTGGTGTGTCAGCGGGTCAAGGCCGAGCATATGAGGCTAGCATGTTTTTTACAATCCCTTCCGATTCCCGAGTGGAAATGAGAGAATATCTCTATGGACTTCATTGTTGGGTTGCTAAGGACGGTGAAGAACTGCGATGCTATTTCGGTCATGGTTGACCGTTTGACAAAGTTCGCATATTTCTTGCTTTATCGGACTACGTTGAACTCGAACCAGCTAGTTGCATTGTACATCAAGGAAGTGGTTCGATTGCACGGGGTGCTAGTAAGCATTATTTTAGATCGGGATCCTAGATTCACTTCGAGGTTCTGGAAGAGCTTCCAGAGCGCTATGGATTCCCATTTGGACTTTAGCACTGTCTTTCATCCATAAACTGATGGGCAAACCGAGAGGGTAAACCCCGTTATAGAGGACATGCTCCGAGCTTGCATGTTAGAATTCAAAGGCAATTAGGAGGATCATTTGCCGTTGGTTGAGTTCGCCTACAACAACAGTTATCAGGTGAGCATTCAGATGACACTTTTTGAGGTCTTGCATGGGAGAAGTTGTAGGTCTCCTTTATACTAGGATGAATTCAGGGAAAGGAAAGTGTTAGGTCCCGAGTTGATTGAGCAGACCGTGGACAGGGTCAAGATCATCAAGGAAATGTTGAAGTCTCCCTAGGACCGAAATAAGAGTTATGTGGACACTCACCGCAGGGACTTGGAATTCCAAATTGGGGATCAAGTCTTTGTGAAGGTTTCTCCGAGCCAAGGAATCATAAGGTTCGGCAAGAGGGGCAAGCTCAGCCCTAGGTATGTGGGTCCGTTCGAGATCATCACCAGATTGGTAAGGTTGCTTACCGGGTTGCTCTACCCACCCATATGGCGGCTGTTCACAATGTATTTCACATTTTCATACTCTGGAAATATATCACGGATCCATCCCATATCATCGAACTTGATCCGTTTGAGATTTGGGAGGATCTCACCCTAATGGAGCAACCAGTTCAGGTCATAGATAGGTGAGATCAAGTCTTGTGCAACAAGACTATCTCATTGGTCCTCGTGAGATAGCAGCACCATTCGGAAGAAGAGGCTACATGGGAGCGTGAGGCTGAAGTGAGAGAAAAATGACCTCATTTGTTTGTTTAGTTTCCTTTGTTGGTTCTATGTATTTTGGTTCTTTGTATCGTCCTAGTTTTGGGGATGAAATTTCTGTAAGGATGAGAGGATGTAGAACCCCGGAACTCGTTTACATAGTTGGTGAATAGTACTTTTAAGGCTAAATGGTCTTCCATGTTTTTTTTGAATTTTGATTAATGAGGAAAATGGTTGGTAACAAACTATGTGTGATATGTACGTGGGTTAATGCCCTAAGGATGATAGAAGCAAGGGAAAAAACACTCCAAAGTGTCTACGAGTAAAAAAAAAAGAGAAAAAGGGAGTTGCAATCGATTGCAGAAAGCCTACGATCGATCGCAGTCAGAGAAAAATCTGGGAAAGCATTTGGGTGAATTTGCGATCAATCGCAGCAATCCTATGATCGATCACTGACATTCAAAATCTGGGAAAAGTATTCGGGTCAATGTGCGACAGATCACCTCCAGGTACGATTGATTGCAGTTGGTGTGCGATTGATCGTAGTCGGTGTGCGATTGATCGCAGTTGTGCGTAGAGTTATGAATATTGAGGTTTTAACCTCTTGGGCTATAAATAGAAGAGATTTCGGGACTTTTGGGGTTAGACTAAACCTAAGAGAGATTTTGGTAGAAAAAGAGAGAAGAGGGGGTTTCCAAAGAGGGGTTTTTGGTTGGAGATCAAATGGAGCTCAAATCTTGGCTTCCAAGGCTTGGATCATCTTCTTCAAGCAAGGATCTTCCTCCTCAAGTTTGGATTTCACCATCAAGCTTGGATTTCTCACTCAAGGGTTCCTTCAAGCTAGGATTAATCTTGAAGAGGTAAGTACACCCTACTAGTTAGCTTAGTGATAACCTAGATCCAAAAACCTAGGTTTTCATAGCATGCATGTTGGATTTGGGCATAATGTTCTTATTCTTAGAATCAACCATATTACTTGAAATATATGGATTAATTAGTATGATGTGAATGTATTAGACTAAAAAACTATGAATTATAGGATGTATGTTTGAAATTGAGGCCTATGACTATAAAAGCATGATTTAAGCAAAAATTCAAGAACCTTCAATGAACAATTTATTCCATAGTATTCAAGAATTAAAGAAGGGATTTCAAGCAAAAATTCAAGAACCTTCCATGAGCAATTTATTCCACAGTATTCAAGAATTAAAAAAGGGATTTCAAGCAAAAATTCAAGAACCTTCAATGAAAAAGACCAAATCAAGACATGATGACAATTCCAAATCAAAAGTTTCAAGAATATATTTAACTATAAGCAAAAAGGATTTTGGAAGACTGTCCTCAAGACACTGCTGCTGAAGACCATTGAAGCCAAAGGATCATCCTCATCAAGGTCTTAGTGTAGGTAGTAAGTGTGGACTGTCTAGGATTTCTTGTAAAAATCCTCAAGTGGTTGATTTGGTGAAAAAACTCAAAATACCTTAGATTGACCATAGTTCCCTTGAACAAATATTAAAATATGATTAAGGACCTTAAAACATGTTCATCATACTCATAAAGGTTAAGTACAAAACTTTAGAATCAAAGCCTATCTTAAAGGTTTTGAAAATGGATTTTGCAAATTAAATTAGCCTATTCAGTCGATCTGATAGGCAATCCAGCCGATTAGGCAAACCATCCAGTCGATTAGGCAAGCCCTGTGATCGATTGGATAAAACAAATTTTTTCCAAATTTGTCTGCATGTGCTGATTGAGTTGGAACTCCTTATGAATCCATTTTAGATCATTCAAAAGATCATTATAAGTTGTTAATCATGTGTTACTAACATGTTAAAAGACTTTGGAATTCGTACAAATCATTAAAGTCTTAGAAAAAGCATTAAAATTCAGATAAACCAAAAACTAGAAGTTTTTTGGTCTATCCAGCCGATCAGGTAGAACATCTAGCCGATTAGGTGGTCTAACCTGTCGATCACTCCATCCTCTAATCGACTGGTTAGAACAAAACTCATGAAACATGGTTTTTGCCATCCAGCTGATTAGGAAACTGATCCAGGTGATCAGGCAACCATTCAGTCGATTAGAAGGCTCCTCTAATTGACTGGATAGTTCAGAAAAATTCTGAAAAACCGTATTAAATGCCGACGACTATATTTATACAGGTATTTTGCATTCAATGCTCATCAAATAGTAATAAATTTCAGATCACTATAAATATAAGTGATCTTTGAATGATCCAATATAGATGCACTAACTCCTACACTATTTTATTGAAAATCATTCACTTGAGCCTAAAAATCCCAAATCTGAAAAATGATACTCTGTTTTTTTCTTTGAGCTGAAATCCAATCTTCCACTTGAGAGATTTCTTAGAGTTAGCTATTCCATTCAAATCAAACTCTTAAAGGAGTTTTTATTTCAGATTTAAGATCCAAAATCTTTTATTGTAATCTTCCAAGAACCTGTGTGTTCTTCAAGTGAAGTTGTTGCTTCGGTTTAACAGAGAGGGTTATGCTCTATTGGTTGATGGTTTGGCCCTGACCGAAAGAAGAGTTGTTGAAGGTTTGATCTCGACCGAAAGAGAGATTGTAAAAGGTTTAAGCTTCACCAGATTAAGAAGTCTGTACAGTCGTGGACTGTAGTGGAATCCTCTAAGCGGGTGTTGCTTGAGGCGGGGAGTAGGCTGGGTTTGCCGAACCTCGATAACAAACCTGAGTTTGCATTCCTTAACTCTCTCTCTCCTATATCTTGTGCTTTACATTGCTAACTTAGTTTTTCTTAGTTGTATTTCCCTTTGTTTTTTATTTTTCCGTATTTAAAGGGAAAAAGTTTTAAATCTGTCATTGACCCTATTCACCCCCCCTCTAGGGTCTATATTTGGGCAACATTAAGGTTTTTCACAATTTGCAAAGTGCTATAATGCCTACATATGTTCTCTTTAAGATCTTCCATTTTTATAGAAATGCTTGAATGTTATATGTTATTCCTTTAAGCATCTCCATGACATGATGATGTTCATAATTCACTATGCACAAGCATGCATGAATGAACCGAATTTTCTAAGTATAAGGATATGAAAACAAACCAAGACAAGACACTTGATTTCACAAAACGCATGATAAAGCCGAACTTTGGGTTGGTCAAGGATAGGGCATATCCAATGATATGCCATATCTGGCTTCAAGAAAACAAGACAAGCAAGAATGATAATGCCGAACTTTGGGTCGGTAAAGGATATCGGTTTGCCTTTTCTATTTCGTTGAAGGGTATTTACATACCCGGCTCACAAGTTGTTTTCAAGAATTTCGATGAAGGGTATTTACATACCCGACTCACAAGTTGTTTCAAGGGCACTAACATCTGGCTCACAAGAGCAAGCAAGATAAGGCAAGACAAGTGTGATTCAAACACGAACAAACATAATAAGAATAGACATGCTTGATTTCCATAAGACAAGAACAAGACATGAATGAGAGTTTAAGTACGATAAGTAATTTTTGAAAACACGAAATGATATTTTCAAGAACAAGTTATGAATTATGCATACAGATTTTATACGGAGTATCACATTTAGTCTCATGCATGTCATTACGTTATTTAATTTGAAAGTATGAATTGAATTATGTTATTACTATTGTTAGCTAGTAGCTTGTACTCGCTGAGTTTTCAATACTCAGCTATACATATTGATGCTGGCAGGTACATCATTTGATATCTGTGCTTCTAGTCCTTGGGTAGAGGAGGAATATGGTAAGTAGGAGCCACATGTGGAGCAGGCAGTAGAGCCTCAGGTGGAGGCAAGAGACTTAGATAGTTGGCCCTATCCGGGTGACTACTGAGGGACAGGGAGAGAGAGAGTCTTTATTGTTTTGTATTTTGATGGGTGGGCATGTCCACCTTTATTTTGTTCTACCTTGTATATAAACTTGGAATACAGTCCTGGAGATATTTAAGGAGAAATTCTAGTTATGCTTCCGCTTTATGATTAACATTTCCCATTGTGTATTATGCCTTCGCTATGTATGTGTCTTCTATATTTGCAGGATGGTTTGCTAGATCATGTTTATTTTTTTTTTTTGTGAGAATAGGGGGTTTGGCAGACTCCTACCCGTTTATTAATAAGAAAAAGCAATGGGGGGGACAAAAAGCCTTACCCATACAAAATCACAAGAAATATAAGACTAAATAGAGAGCACGACTTACACATCTAATACCTGCTGTGCGGGAATTTTTTGGGGAGTCCATGAGTCACTTGCTGCTCTGAAGACTGGTTTACTGGTAGAAGGAAGATAGCAAAGCTCCAGCTTCTGATGAGGTAAAGAAGAGAAGGGTGTGCACCCTGTAATAAACTCCGATGCGAAAGTCAGTATTTGAAGAAGATGATGAACAGTAAGAAAGCTGAAGCAATAAGAGTGAGCCATATGAAATTTCGTGATCCTTATGCACTGATTCTCTAGGGTATAGGTTTAGCTCTGTATGCCCATAGATGGCCATGGATGACCATGCCACTTGCTTTATACTCATCACCATATATGTTAGACAGATCTTGAGTCTTACGTGTTACACGTGTGAGCTTACTATTTGTAAGGTCGGTATGGGGTCGAAAACAGGCTGAGATGACTAGCATTAAATGCTAAGACAGTGCTTTTCACCTAACAACATAATAGAATGATCGCCTCCTGATTATTTCGTCATGTGAGTCGGTTTCGTTGTTCACTAATGTAGGGGGATCTGGCTAAAAATTATACGGAAATTGGATCTCGATGATCTTTACACCATAGAAAGTAACTAAAATTATTTAAGAGTTTTAGTCATATTACCTCGGTGAATGATGTTCACCGGTGAAGCTAAATCCACTCAAACCGTCAGAACTTTTTGTAGAGATTTCTCGAAGAAATACTCAAAGTTCAATCCTTGTTCTATCCCCACGAAGCTTTAGAATCTCTCTTTGGAATTGATGAAGAAAGAGGAAGAAGATGGAGTAATGGTGTAGACTTTCTATCACCCAAAACCCTAGGGTTCAAAACCCTTAAGTTGCAAAACCCAACTTGAAGCGCCCTTGTAGCTGACGAAAATCCCTAGGGACTCTCCCTAGGGGCTCAAGGTTTCGAGAGGAGGAGAGGGAGAGAAAAAAATTATGTAGAAAATAAATGAGAATCCTACTCCATACGTTTTGGGTGTTGGGGTATTTATAGATTTAATCAAATCCAAATCCTACTCTAACTACAACTTATCCCTTTTATTTACTAATAATAACTCTTATTATTAATTTAAATAAATCCTAGTTTAACTATAACTACTTTAGTTATAATAATCCTACTAATTAAAGAGTCCTTCTTAAAAGAAGATTCCTTAATAAAAGGGATTAGTTAACAACCAACCAATCCTAATCCAATTAGGATTTCTCCAAAGGGGCGTGAGTACAAGGGGGGGGGGGGGGGGGGTGTGAGCTTTGGGGGGCCTTGGACTCCTAGTTTGGATCCAATTCCATCTTATCTTAATCCTTGTTGCATTCCAACAATTGGAATTTAATTCCATGATTAATAGAGTTATTATTCAATAATTATTCAAGTAACAAAATCCTAATCCAATTAGGAGAACTAAAGTGGGTGCCCCACCCTAGGATTTAAACCTATGGGTTTGGGCCCACATTAAAGGTCTATCTTTATGGGTTTATGGATATGGGTAAAACCCATTTCCCCTTTAATTATGTTAATTAAATAATTACTAATATAATCCCTAGATTTAAATTAACAATTAATTTAATTCATAGATTAACTTTTAATCTATTTAATCAATGATTTACATTTAATCATTTAAATAATTGATTAAATTTTAATCAATTTATGAGCTTGTATTTCTTATGTGAGCATCTCCACAGATTGCTCGAACATTCTTACCCTGGCTTACCCAACCCATTGACCCTAAACAGGAATTACATCGGAATTGCAAGTGACGTGAGATATCCATGTTGCAATTGAATCCCAGTGTATGAACATTAACCAATATGGATCCCGCCACATGAACTTTTAATTCAATTGATCCTTCCAATTACATTATCCCTAATGGGCATTCGACATTATTTATACTATCTAACTCATAACCCATTGGACATCATCCGAGTTTCCAAGACTTCTGATTAAGCCATGAGAAACTTTTTCTCATGTAAAACATTTTGAGAAAAACCTTTTGTAAGTATAATACATTTTAAATAAAATATATTTCAAACTTGTTTTGTTTCAAAATCACCTGCGCAGGATTTAAGCTTAATCGACTGTCTTACTCAGAACTTGGATAATCTCTCAAATTAATGAATATGGATTTCTTGTTTGAAATTCATCATGACTCGAATAACTTTCTGACTTTCCAACTGCCACTGTATCGTATTCCCTAATATAGAGAATACTTTGGTGGAGTCAAAATAGTCAGATTACTGCTTTGTTATAAATGAACTCATCAGATCTAAGGATTATTGAAACTGTTCAATGTGAATGAGAGACCAACTATCTGATAGTAACTTTATGCAAGAGGTCTCTTATTGCATGTAATCAGTCAGTGTACATTTAAGCACCCATATGCTGATGTGTAGTCTCCACTACAATAGTTTGAGATAGAACTACATCTCAACTATTGAGAACATCTTAGCATAGTGGCAGCCATATAAGTGAAGTGCCCAGCTTCATCCATAGCTATGACTATATAAGGTATAAGGAATTGGAAAGTTATATCTGCCTGTGATAATCCAATCACATAACTTTCCTACAATATATCCTAAAGACCTTTATTGATATCTCATATCGTATAGATCATCTCATGATCATGGTCAATTACCCATAATGAATACACAATAGATAAAGAAGAAGTCTCTGTTAATCAAATTAGTAAGAATCTTACAATCTAAATGAATTTTCTGGGCATCATGTCTAACAACTAAAGCTCGGGCTCGTTGTGTATGTGAACAAAGATGGAATAACAGTTGTCCAAAGAGGACGGCTACGTTCGTCCTCAGGATAACGAATACATTGTCATGTAGACAACGGGTCCGTTGTCTAGAGGAGCATGGATTCGCTCTCAATTTGGGTACGTGTCTCCCAACTGTTGCCATACCAACGAAAATTAGCTCGTTCTCCAACACTTAAATCAAATTTACAAATTTTATTTATTACAATTTGCCCCTTTATGATACCTTGAACGTAGTTTAAAGTGTCATAAATAACGCGGCGCATAAAGTGGAATACCTGAACAATCACTGGAACGTTTGCGTGAGCTGTACGAGAAGATGGGTTGTTGTGCTAGCTGTAGCATGCGTTTGAAACCATCACGCCTCATTAATGTATGGCAGGTTGTCATTATTGCCTATTGAGAAGCTCGAGACGCTCTATTCCCTCCGACGGTTACTCTGTTCGCCCAAAAGATGATCATGCCCATGACAGTACTTACGTGTACGACGAGGATGAAGGCTAACTCCGTCCTGCATGAATTTTTATCTGGCACGCCGATTCGAATTCCATAAATGACCATCTTGACCATGCTCTTTCACAAGTGTATGACAACTATGGAGGCCACTTTCGTCCTTGATTTTTGTATTGCCTATAAATACGAAGGAACAGTACTTCTTCTTCTTCACTTGCATTCCAACTTACTGTTACTCCGCCGAACTTGTGCCTCAGCCAAAGACTTTAAGATCTCCAGGCTCTTCCCTGTTCTCGTAACATTCCAATCATAGTTCATAACTTGGTAAGACCTTGCTCCTCACTTGTTTTCATTCTTCATATTCTGATTCTTTTCTCTGGTTTTTGCCGTTCTCTTCTATCTCTTTGTGTCTTCGTCTCATCTTCATTTCTCTATTCTTCATTTCTTCCCGTGAACCATATCTGCTGAGGGTTCTGCTCAAGTGGTCAGAGCGGCTACTGTTGACGAAGCTAGTTGCTCTGGTAGTACCCCTCATAAGACCTATGTTGCCTTTGCCCCCAAATCCAAGACTCAACACAAATATTCCCTTAAGTACTACAAAACCTGATTCCAGAGCCCTCCTCATGTCCACCTTCACCCACGTCGATCACCATCCACTTGCACCATTATCTACCTCTCTCAGTTCGAGATGGACTTCGATTTCCTCTGAATCCCATCGTGGATTCCATTCTCATTGTCTTTCAACTCACCCTGGGTTAAATGCTCCCAAAATTCTTCAAATACATGTCCCTGGTGGCCAAGTTCATCAAAGACGGGTACCAGATAGAGGCTAGGCATGTCTTCTATTTCCGTCACGTCGTTAGGTGCCGAGGAAGGGACGAGAATGAATGGCAAAACTATTTCACTTGGAGTCAACGTGCTAAGATCCCTGACTTCATCTCGCATCTACTTAACTTAGAACGGAATTGGAAGAAGATGCCCTTCATAGTCTCTGGTGCTTGGAGGGCGGAGATTGCCCATCTTGTCCCAAAAACTTTCTCCAAAGGTTCATTGTTCTTGATCCGTTCTCCATTGTCTTTCTTCTTTCCGTTGTCAAGTTCCGCTATTCACTTCCATTGGTTATTTTTGTTATCACTGATAACCCTTTCTCTTTTGTGCAGATGCTTCAAAGCCACACTTCGCAGACCTTACTGAAGAAGAGGAACACCGACTAAGGGGCATCCGCAAGGACAAAGAGGATAATTACATCACCTGAAAACCGCGGAAGGTTTTGGCGGCAGAGCTCAATATTGACAGCATATCGAAGGCGACCCCTTCCGTTGATAAAGGACAAACCGAACCATCTTCGCCTCGTCACATTGTTGTTGCAGCTACTTATCTTGACGAAGACATCGAAGAAGAGATGGTTGAAAACCTCCCTCTGTTGTCCAGAGCACCACGGGTTCCTAGAATGGTTCCCGTTCTTCCCTCTCATCCCCATCCTAAGAAGCACACATCCTCCGGATCCCTCAATATGGAAGCAGCCGCTGAGAAGAGGAAGAGGGCAGCAACCCTGGCTGATCTGTGGGCCATGAAAAGAAGAAGGGAAGAGGTGCATGACAAAAGGCTCCAAGAATGGGGCAAGGCTATCATGGATTCGACCCCATCTGGGCTAGAAATCCCAGAGCTAGCTGCACAGGCTTAGCCGTTGGTTGCCAGTCAACCTTTGACCATCGTGGCCACTCTCACTACCACTGCTACTACTGATATTGCCGCTACTGCTGTGCCACGGGGGGCGTCCACAATGGAGGAACCCACTGCATGGGCTCCTATCTTCCCACGTGGGTACCCTCGTCCGACCGTGGCGATGGACAATGACTATGTGGCCACATCCTTGTGTATAGCAATGAGGCTCCCTGTCGATATTATTGCAACAAATAATAACCGGGTTGTCGCAACGGTAAACTCTTTTATTCAATTTGCATTCTCTTGTTTCTCAATTCATGCCTTCTTATTCTGACGTTGTCTTCTCTTCCTTCAGTTGAGCAACATGCTCACGGGGATGTATGAGAACCACAATAGTCTCAGAGAGACAGCAAATGGCTTGAAGGAAAGGCTCATCACTCCGAAGAAGAAGGCTACAACAGAGAAGGAGCTGAACCTTGAGTTGGTGCAAGCTCGGGTTGACCTGAGGAACGTCGAAGGTAGGCTCACCACAACACAGAAGCAACGAGACTTAGCCCACAAAGAGGATGACAGGTAGCGAAGGATGAAAAGAAGGCAAGGGAACAAGCCGACGCTGCTGTCTTTCAAATCAGTGAGCTGGATGATTTTTCACAAAATCTAGTCAGGCAACTCGAAGCATCTGATGCTGAAATGGAAGCTCTGACAAAGTAGCTCAAGGAATCAAAGGCTTCCGCTGCGGCCTTAACGGAAACCCTTCGTAGCCACTTTCAGAAGGAGATGGACCGGCTGCTGGCTGAAGACCAGGCTGAGACGAAAACAGAGCTGCTGAAGGAGCTTCAAGAGTTTGGAAGGCTGATGGAATCTCCACAATAGTCGAAGGACGAGACCACTCGTTCTGAGGCTATTTGCCTAGAAGTTGTCCAGCTCGATGAAGAGCCTGAAGTGCAGGGGTTAGAACAACCTCCCCTCCCCAATGAACCAGCTCCTGTCTTGCCCGATCTTCCCGCTAATCCTCCTTCTTCCATTGTTGATGATGTCGTCCCCATCTCCGTTGATGATGATGCAACCGTTGTCCAGCCAGCTTCTCCTCCAGAACTTAATGCTGAACCCGTCGTCTAGCTTATATCTCTCTTTTGCTCCATTTTACTCTTTTCATTTTCTCGTTGCAGTCTTTCATTTTTCTTCGCCGATATGTACTGCCCCCGCTGTGGGGTACTTTAATGCAAAACTTCTTTTTGTTTATTGTCTTTCGTCTTCCGTATGATATTGTTGACATATTCACAATGGGACAGAGAACTTAACTCGTCCATACAATCAAGAGAATAAATCAATTATCCTTCTAAAAATGTATAAGGCATAGAGCACATAAGATTGCAAGGAACATATGAACACTTGATAAAAAAATTGATGTCACTGATAATAAGATACAAAGATACTTAGTTATGGAGCACGGATGGTCGGTAGTGTAACATATCGTGAATGTAATCTGATAAATGATATTTCATATGGAGAACGTATGGTGACTCGTGGTGGAACACCATGCTCAGAGGACATTGCATTTGGATAATCCACCGGTTTCCCATAATTGCGTTTAGATGATACATCATTTGACACTATATTCAAGAGTTTTTATTGGACATGTCATTGGTCATTTCTTTTGATCATGTTCTTGATAATTCACTTGGCACTGCACTTGATATTTCACTGATAATTCATTATGAGACTGTACGAGACAGTTCATTGATAAAGTACTTGACAATTCACTTAATAAAGCATTTGACAATTCATGTGATAAAGTACTAGAGAAATCTTTGATCATGCACTTGATAGAATTATAAAAGGTGTAAAAGCACTACGCTCATAGAGTACGGAATCATTTGACCAGGCACTTGCTCATGTATTGACCCTTGTGATTCGTGGTCACCTCTCTTAGACATGTATTGCACCTCGCGACTCGTGGTCACCTCTCTTATACATGTATTCAACCTTGCAACTTGTGGTCACCGCATTTAGACATGTCTTGTACCTTGCGACTCGTGGTCACCTCTTTCAGACATGTATTGCACCTTGTGACTCGTGGTCATTGCTTTTAGACATGTCTTGCACCTTGCGACTCATGGTCACCTCTTTTAGACATGTATTGTACCTTGTGACTTGTGGTCACTGCTTTTAGACATGTCTTGCACCTTGTGACTCGTAGTCACCGCTTTTAGACATGTCTTGCACCTTGTGACTCATGGTCACTGTTTTTAGACATGTATTGAACCTTGTGACTCGTGGTCACCGCTTTTAGACATGTCTTGCACCTTGCGACTCGTGGTCACCTCTTTCAGACATGTATTGGACCTTGTGACTCATGGTCACCGCTTTTAGACATGCCTTGTACCTTGTGACTCTTGATCACCTCTTTTGATCATGCGCTTGACAGTTCACTTTGACAATTCACTTGATTTTTTACTGATCATGCATTGGACAAGTTATATGCTCATACACTGGAATTCGTTACCTTTCGTGTAGTGCCAATATTGGGAACCACCACGTACTGTCCCAAAAAGCCTTCCCGCACTAACCTCTCTAGATATGCTCTCAAGATTTGACAACGATTAATCATATAGCCATGACACTTATGATAGTGGCAGTACTTCCATGCCCGTGCTCCCGTCGTGATGTCACGACTTGCACGTGCAGGCCATTCGAAGGCAGATTCGCTCTCTATTAACCTCATGATTGTCGATGGACTGATCGTGAACGTAACATCATGAGCCCGGTTGGAAAAAGGACGTCGCTCCATTGTCTAACTGCCCCCGTCTTGTGGACTTCAACATAAATTTGATGTTGTTGTCTAGTTTGAGATAGCTGGACAGGCGGAGAATAGGGCCAGGTAGCTTCAGCAGTAGGAGGAACAAGCACAAATCGTCTATCAAGTTTCTCATGCACCAGGGGTGATGCTGGTCGAGCTACTACGTTTCCCTGGGAAGAAGATGAAAGGAGGAGGTTTCGTTGAACTGGGCGCCTTTGACGTGGCTTACCTTGGGGACCATTTTGGGGCAGCCCGATACCCGATTCATACATAACATGCTCAACATGCCTCTAGCCTTTCTTGACATGACTGCTGCAGGCTGGCTAACTGGGTTAGAAGGGATTGCTGATATTGCAACATCAACAAGATTTGGCTCACTTGAGGAGTCTCTTGCTTGAGATGTCTAGAAGATTGAGTGGTTTAAGGGGGTTGATCCGCTATGGCGAATAAGATGAGTAAAATGAGCAAAGGGAGGTTCATTTATGATTTCCCACAGACGGTGTCAATTTTTGTGCGGGAATTTTCTGGGGAGTCCACACGTCACCTGCTACTCGAAAGACTGGTTTACTGGTAGAAGGAAGATAGCAAAGCTCCAGCTACTGATGAGGTAAAGGAGAGAAGGGTGTGCACCCTGTAATACACTCCGATTCCAAAGTCAGTATTTGAAGAAGATAATGAATAGTAAGAAAGTTGAAGTAATAAGAGTGAGCAATATGAAATTTCATGATCCTTATGCACTGAGTCTCTGGGGGTATTTATAGGTTTCGCTCTGTATGCCCATAGATGGCCATAGATAACCATGCCACTTTCTTTACACTCATTACCAAATATGTCAGATAGATCTTGAGTCTTACGTGTCACACGTGTGACCCTACTATTTGTAAGGTCGGTTTGGGGTCAAAAATAGGCTGAGATGACTAGCATTAAATGCATTAAATGCTAAAGACAGTACTTTTCACCTAACAACAGAGTAGAATGATCGCCTCTTGATTATTTCATCCTGCGAGTCGGTCTCGTTGTTGACTAAAGCTCGGGCTCGTTGTGTATGTGAACACGGATAAAATAACAGTTGTCTAAAGAGGATGACTACGTTCGTCCTCTGGGTAACGAATACGTCGTCATGTAGACAACGGGTCTGTTGTCTAGAGGAGCATGGATTCGCTCTCAATTTGGGTACGTGTCTCCCAACTATTGCCATATCAACGAAAACTAGCTGGTTCTCCAACACTTAATCATTTTTACGAATTTTATCGATTACACATGCTTCTGAGAAAAAGAGGGGACACAAACCCTTACCCTTAAACCATCAAGAATGAAACTACTCCTTAAATCGAGTAGGTTTCCTAACCTCCCTCTGGGGTCTTCCTTGAGAAGAAGCAATTGTTGAAGCTTTATTCTTTTTCTTATTTCTCCTTGAAGTCTCAGGTTGAAAACCGTCTTCTTCTTCAAAATCTTCATTAAGAATATTGTCACAAACTTCCTCTTGGTTACCAAGCCCATGGGCATAAGGTGTGCAATCAAAATTCTCATTCTGTAACCTCTCTTCCACTTCTTCGAAACAAACCTCACCCCCTTTCTTTTTTCTCATAATGAAATTCAGCCAGCACCTTCGATCTTGAGGATAAATCTGTACATTGCTTAAGAAGGTCTTCCCCATTTTCTACCCCTATTTCTTTGAACGATCTAGATTCAGAGAAGCAATCTGACTCACCTTGAATATTCTTCTTAGATTTGGCATATGTCTTTGGTTTGAATACTCAGCAAGGTTTTTTTGTTAGTAGAGAATTTAATAAACTTCAGTGATCAGCCAGAAAAGGATCCATGATCTTCTCTCCTTCAAAAGCTAAAGTGTCCCCCGCTTCGTCTAATGGAGAAGGGGAGTTTAAACTCTTATCACAATCGTTACCATGATCAGTTTCTGATTTGTGACTGCTGCTCAGTTGTTGACCTTTCTCCTCTAGAGCTCCTTGGTTAGGTTTCTGAATAGAAGTTTCTTGACTTTGTCCATTTTCCTATTGCAAGCAAGGGATGGAAATCAAACCTGCCAAAACCAATTCCTCTACATTTGTTGAACTCTCTAGACGAGTAAGAGGAACATCACTCAGTCCAACATCTGGTGAGCAGCGAGTCTCTTCGAGTTGCAGACCAACCTCTTGACTATATGAGCAAGGGGCCACTAGGTCATCAGCACACAGAGTGTCCCATACCAAGTGATTTGGATAGCTCCAATGCTCAAGAACATTTTGACGAACAGCTCGAGTGCAAGAATCTTCTAGCACGGAATCAAGATCATGTTTAGTCACGTCAAAAGTCTCACCTAACTTCTAAGGGGGATTTTAGGGCGCGACATAGAGTACTTACAGTTTTTCTTCTCTCAGAATTATGGCCACATCTCACATACAACCCTAAAGAATAAGCACACTATTATAAGTTTAGGGTTAAAACTGTAAGACAGAAAATACCCCTGCAGAAATGCTAAATATTGTTTTTGCCGCAATTTGGGCAGTGCGTCGCAGGGGAGCTCCACCCCCTGCCACCCTTGGGAAATCGAATCTGAAGGTTGTCTACATTCCCAACAATCACATTCCACTTCAGTATGCTCAGGGAACCTTCTTGACTCATTGCAAAATTCGAAACCAATTAACCATTTCCCAAAATAAGGAATTCTGAGATAAGTCCTAGTCAATTAAAGTCATATCACCAGCTATGGTTTGCATTGCTGCCTTGGTGCTTTGCATACTCAGACTTTCATTGTGCTTCTTTAGTTCTTGGGACCTAATGAATTCTTCGATTCTTGCCTTCAGTTCGAAATTGGGAATGAGCATATACTGTAATACATGCAAAGAAAATTAGCATGCTAAAGAAAAATTAGGAATTTTCTGTAATTTCCTGTAGCTGGGGCACTTCTCAGGATTTTGTTTCCTGCAGCCCTCCCAGGTAGCTCTTTCCGTGACTCGAACCCAAGACGCTGTGTTAGAACTCTGATACCAAATGATAGGAACCTAACCAATACTCCAAAAGCCCTAGGGTGATTAAGGAGTGGAAAACTAGGTCCATATACATTTAGGGTCGTCACAGATTTTCTTTTCTTTTTTTTAATTAATTAATTTATTTTATTTTGACAACTGATATGGAGACCGAGCCAACGTCAAAAAAGATCTGAGCGCAAGCCCGTTCATGCATCCCTCTTGAGGAGTGCACGTTCGGAGATCGAGCGTCATTACACATCCCCAGTGGTTTCTAAGGATGCCCTAATGATACCTCAAAAGAGTGCAGAGAAACAGAGTTGGCTTGTGCCGTAGTCCAATCTTGTGCAAGCTCAGTTCTTTTTGTTTTTCTTGTTGAAGGCAGAAGTGTTTCTATTTCCTATGAAACATAATTGGAACTCTGGGGCTCAGTCCAACTCACATCATTGTTTTTCTTGTTGAAGGCAGAAGTGTTTCTATTTCCTATGAAACATAATTGGAACTCTGGGGCTCAGTCCAACTCACATCAGATAACCACAACAGCCCTTTTGTTCTTTACAAGAGTTTGCTTGCACTGTGCTCTTCCTAAGGTGAATGGGGTTCACCTAAAAGAAGCTTGATTAGGGCATAACATTTTTTGGTTAGTCGTTTCCCAGAAATGTATGCCTTAAGATAATAATAATAATAATAATAAAATCTATGCCTTACCAACTTACTAAAATGTTAAAAAGAAAGTGTTCATGGGGTTGCTCCATTATTGCATACCAGACTTATTTAGAGGTTCATTGCAGAACTTATAACAAGAGTCTCCTTCAATGATAACTAAAATACAAGTCTGCCAATATAGATGAAATGCAATTGTTTGATGAATGGATTTACAACCCTTGGGGGTGTAGCCTAGTGGTCGGAGGACAAACCGTAAACCCGGAGGTCTCGAGATTGAATATGAGCTACCCTCAATATCAGATGTTGGGTTGGGGGTTTACCTATGCATCACGTGGGACTAGTCTGAGTCTTGGCCCAGGATAACCACGTTTACCAAAAATGAAAAAAAAAAGGTGAATGGATTTCCATTAACTAAAATTGGCCTAAATGCTTGAAAAGTGTCTTAGATGTTCATTTCTTATAGCATTAGGGTATTATAGAATACTAATACTGCAACCCCTTCTAAACAATCCCCAAGGGCACAGATGGGCTTCACATAGAAAAGCTTCAAGTTCTAGTTGGGTGAAATGGGGGCTCTGGCAAGCGACTTCAAGCAGTTCGAGATTGTCTCATGAGTCACGGTAAGTCTCCAAGTCGGTATTAACATTTCTTAAAATTGATAACCAAAGCTCTTTATACCATTCTTCCATGTGTGGCAATCCAATGTGATCTCCATACATATCACAGTACTGCAAGAAAGACAATAAGATTTGAGGAGCAGTTTAGAACCATAGATCTCTTCTTACCTCGGAACATTGTAATATAAGAAATATACTTCTAAAGGCCAGCATTCAATTGATAATACTATATTTGTGTACATATATGAATAAAATTAGAAGAGAAAGAAAAAGGAAAGAAGATTAAGGATATAAGTCATTTCCTTCTCTAGAATGGTATAACTAAACAAGAGATAGAGTAGAGAACCTAAAGCAATTGGTGATCCGATAACATCCCTAGAATGAAGGCAATGTAGGATTACTAAACATTGGAGCATTTACACAGTATCTTAATCTTAAGGAGCACAAATTTTGCCCCCATCACAAGTTTACTCATTAGGGTAGAGACACAATTTTGTTAGGTGATAGTTACAGAAGAATGCAGCTATGTAACAGAGCTTGTTACCTCCAAATCCACAATTTTATGTGTTTTGTGCTTTGGTATGCCCGCAACATCTCTTGAGTGATAAAATTCCTCAATGGACTGCATCATGTCTTCACATGATGGCAATGTTCTTTTCCCAGACAGTAATTGAGCTATCCATTTTGCTTGTGATTCAAAGAAAGGGAATGTTGTGACCTACATCAAGATAAAAACAAAAATTAACTAGAGTTTTAGAGTGGTTATGCTTTCAGAGCTACAAATTACAAACTAATATGAAAGATATTTGAATTTGCATGGGTCGTAGAGAATAACAAGGTTACCTTTCTAGGAATGGCCACAAAAGAGAGAGAGGGAGCAAGTGATGGAGGGAATGTGTGCTCATACAAGGGTCCCACCCTATCATCATCCACCACCACTATTCCTTTGGTGTCAAGAAAGGGGAATGAATATGAAAACCTGCAATGAAAAGCATGGACATATTACTATTACTGTTATTATCATTATTCGTTTTAGATTAAACATTTCCTTTCCCCCTAATGTAGTGAAGAATTCTTAGGTACATTCACCTACAAGGGGGTGACCAAATTTAGGACCTATGGCCTAATTTTAGGGTACCCTAGAAAAGATCTTCTGGGTCAATGGTTATCACGATCATCCAATCAGGTTATGTTTTTACCTAAGAAGTCTCCTAAATGGACCAAAATGGTGGGTTAGTCACAAGTCGCCAATGCCGACACTTTGTGGGCCCTCCAAGGATGCCAGCATTGTCACTCATCCCATTGATAATTGTGCTTAGATGAAGATAATGCTTAATCAGTTAAATAGCTGAAAGACCACAATACATATCAATTTTCATGTGCTTGCTTAATCTTGATTAGTGTAGGAAATCCCATGGCACAATTTAATTGATCGAGATATATATATATATATATATATAAACATGTGAAAAAGGCACAAGTAATAATGAAAAAGCCAACGGGGTCACAATAATATGAACCCAACGACCATAGGTACAAAAAAATATGGAATGAAAAGAAAATAGGCGAGGCAAAAGGCCAAACCAGAACAATCAGATTAGAGCCCAAGAACAAGAATACCTGTTAGTGGCACAGACTGAGAGGAAAATAGATAGATAAAATCTCTCAAAATTCCTCCAAATGGAAACCCAGTCTAGAAGAAGACTGCACATTCTCGAGTAGATTTGCTATACTGAAGAGCTTACATTCTCAAAAACTCTCCAGTTCCTTTTCTTCCAGATCAACCAAACTATATGGTAAAAGGGCCCACAAAGCAAAAACTTGTGCTTCCAATCTCACTGAGTTCCAACAAGATAAGGAGCCTAGAAAAGAATTTGGGAAGACCCACTCCATACCTATTAGCAAAAGGAAATGACTCCAAATCTTTGTTGCGAAAGAGCAGTGCAACAATAGGTGATCCATTAATTTCTCCTATTCGAATCACATGAAACAACGGTTCGCCATCCTCAATTTTTTTGAGCTGTCACAACTGACCACCTTGTCTAGGGATGCTAACCATAAGAAAAAGTGTACCTTAGATGAAACATCGAGGTTCCAAATAGCCCTAAAAAGAAAAGAGTGAGGAGTGTCTCATAAAGCTAGAGAGAAAAACTCCATTGAGAATCGACCTTAGCTGTCTAAAGACCAAACACGTTGATCCCTAAACAAAAGGTGAATAGAAACCTTCGATAACCTACCAAGGAGAGTGGAGATCGAGGTTGTCCACCTCAAAATCAATGGGACTTCTTCTAAGCCTAAGGCAACACACCACTTTCTAACCCACCCACCCACTCAAAACTAAACTTGAATAAAGCATCTTTCCCCAAAGAAAGAGAGTACAACCCTCCAAACTCTACCCTAAGGGGAGCTCACTTCACCTAAGGTCATCCCAAAATTTCACATCCCCACCCCACCCCAGCCCAGCCCACCCTATCCCACCTCACCTGATACCTAATATGTTTGGATAACTAGATTCTAAATGACCTTCCAACAGCCTACCTCATGCGAACCACGTACTTCATGAGATTCTCAAACTAAATTAGCTCCAAATTTGGCCACAATAACATGCCTCCAAAGGCTCTCCCTCTCCATGCCAAATCTCCATAGCCACTTCTCTAATAAGGCATAGTTATGACTAGACAAAGGCTTTGTTGTTCTAAATTTTACAGAAATATAACTAAGTGAGTATTTTATGAACAATTTCAAAAGAACAAGGAAACTGAAATAATAGAATAAGAACTTACAGAATTTCTAGCAAGTTGAAATAACAATAAACAAGAAGAAAATAGCAATTCCGAGCCCTGTGAAACACAGTTTCCTTAAAACGAATTTACTCTCTCTCAGTGCTTAAGGTTAAAGAGTAATGGTTTCCCAAGATAGAATGGATTTCGATTCTGTAGAAGCAGCACTACAATCTTCAGAACCCAACGAACCGATCAAAGTATGTACTCGAACAACAATGATAAGGAGGGAGAGAGAGAGAGAGAGAGATAAACAAATTGATTCTTCAGAAAAGAAAACTGATGCTTTGAATGAAGGAATGAGAGTCTATTACATAGACTCCCTTGTGTCTTTTCGAACTGAGATGACTTTCCCGAAGAGATACTAAAACGGATAGAAAATTCAGTTATTGAAACACCAACGGACGCCCAAGCTCAAAACCCATATCCATACCCGTATCTATTCGGGTCAAAAATACAGGTCAAGCGGGTCGCACTCTGGGTTTCTTTGTCGGGTCAATTCTCATTCACCAACATATGATAAATCCCTTATCGATCGGGTCAATTTTTCCAACAGGCTTAATAGCCAAACCCCCAAATTCCATCGAACAACAGGACTTCCACTTAACCAAATGGTACTTGTTTGACTGATCACCCTTCCATTCAATTAAAAATCACATTGGATCTTTTCCAATTTCTTTGTTATAGAGACTAAGAAAGTAAAAGAAGATAAATAATAGATCCACATGTTGCCAAAGAGATCTTAAGGAGAGTAAGGTGCCCCCATATTGAGAGAGAGATATATATTTTTATCTAGCTAGCCTTTTAGAGCATCGATCTAAAACAAGGTGTCACACTGCTTTACCATTGTAACCCACTCCCAAAGGTAAGCCCAAGTAAGTCGAGGCAAGAAGCCAATGCTGACAAATGAGTAACTTCCCCCATCGCAAATATCTCACATTTGGAAAGATTTATCCTCAATCGCCTCAAAACAATGAAATAAGAATCTAAGGTGCATTAATTGGCGCAAGAGGCATCACAAAGTATTAAAGTGTCATATGCAAATTGGAGATGTGAATAGATAGACCTTTGTACTTGATACGGAGACGTTATCCTAATCCTTCAACTTAGAGCCTCAATAATCATTAGGAAAGAAAAAGGGGATAACGGGTCGCCTTGTCTTAAGCCCCAAGAACTCTTAAAGTAATCCACGGGATTACCATTGATCAGCACTGAGAAAGACAGATGAATAGCATGACTTCATCCTATTCCTCCATCTGATACCAAATCCCATCATCCCCAAAATGTAATCTAGAAATTCCAATTTGATATGATCATAAGCTTTTTTCTAGATAACCTTTTCAAAACATGTTAGAAAGCCCTATAATAACGACGATAATTACCCTGTGCAATAAATAATGGTGTCTGCAAATACCCAAGAGCCGTTGATGAATAGAACTAGTCCATCCTCGTGAAGGGAGTCTATCTGCATTCCATAATTAAATCCAAATTATCAGCTCAGGAATCTCAGTTAAGAAAATCCATTAAATTCTATGTATATACGTTTATACTTATTTATGTACTATGTACGAATGTATGCATGATAGATATGGATAAGGGGACCTGTGGATGAATGTGCAAGTTCTCATGTTTGGAGATGACTTTAGATAAGCCCTCAGAGATTTCAAGAGACTTTGCACTAAGATGAATTTCTTTTGCTACATCCACCAGCTCCATTGATATATCTTGTCCACTTAGTGAATTTCCAATGACGACCACAACCTGTAGAAGGAGAAACATTTTAACTAAATGTTCTTATACAAAGATATCTAGGAGGAAAGCCAGCTCTACTAGGAACTTATTTGCTTAAGAAAAACTTAGACCATTGAAAGCCCTAGAGTAGGATCCCGATTCGTCTCCAACTAGGTTGAGTCCAAGTACTTATAGTCTTATATCCTCTATAAAGAAGTAGTATCATGAAAGATCTTGGTATTTCTCAACAGTAATGAAATACCTGATCAGTGCTTCTATCTTTTAGTTATGGTTATACCTAATTAAGCTAAAGCAAAGAGAGGCAGTACCATTGCATACCATTTTTTTTTTTTCGGTAACAGAGGGTGTCCCAAAGCCTTCGAGCCAAGGACTAGGTGGTAATGTCAAAACTAATAACACTGGTCAGGAGTAGGGGTGTATTCGAGCCGGGCTTGGCTTTGCTCGGGTCGGTTTGAAATTTTTTCATCTATGCTCGAGTTCGGTTTGGCTCGGCTCGAATCTACTCGGTTAGGCTCGTGCTCGGCTCGGTTTGAAATTTTTTCATCTGTGCTAGAGTTCGGTTTGGCTCGGCTCGAATCTACTCTGTTAGGCTTGTGCTCGGCTTGAGCTCAAATTGATTTGAGCTCGAGCCGTGATCAGCTTGGCTTGAGCTCAGATTGAATGATTAAAAATAATTTTTATATAAAAATAATAATATTTTAATTATATAATAATTGTATTATTTCTGTATATAATAATGATATATATAATATTATTTTTTATATAATATTTAAGCCGAGCTGAGCCGAGCTCGAACCGAACCACAATCAGGCCGAGCCGAATCAAACAAGCCTTGGCTCGAGCTCAGCTTGAATACATTTTCAAAACTCAAAAAATAGCTCGGGCTTGATCGAGTCGAGCCGAGCCGAGCCAAACTTTGAGGTAGCCCGGTTTAGATACACCCCTAGTCAGGAGGTCCACACGTTCATGCCACAAAAGTTCAGCAATAGGTAAAGGGAATGACAACCATCGGTCTATGATCTATAATTTTGGTTCATGGGAAATGCTAGCGGTAATCGCTTAAATGCAGTGACACATCAACTAGCACATAAAATACATTTCCTTTTACCGGTTACATTTTTTTTTTGGGTTATTATGGTAAAAGAAATCTTATTTTATATGAAAGTGCATTTAAAGTGAATACTGGGTGGCAAGATTCTCTCTGGCAGATGCCCGAAATTTGATATCCGGCACCATACTTTTTATGACACCTGTGGAAGCATTTAAAAGGGGAGTAATAGAATTTGGGTGGTTAAGATTTAGTGATAGCAATAATAGAATGCTCAAAATTTCTGTCAGTCCTCATCTGATTTGAGTGTATTGGCATGCTAGGTCCGATATTCATGCAACTAGCCTATTGGCTGTTAGGCATGTGAACCGGCTTCAGAATCTCTCTGCCCATGCCAAAAAGTGCTCTGCGGCCCCCCATGCCCCCATACATTAAGCGACCTGTTGTTTTCAGTGAAAGTTACTTGTTTTCAGAGAATATATCTTTCTCACCTCATCACGGAATGGCTCGGGTACCCTATAAATGTGACTATGCATTTGCTTCCTTCTCCATGTACCCATTCCTTAATGAAACACAAACAATACCATTAGCAAAACATATAACAAGTAGAGAAGGGAAAGGAACATCCAAATTAACAGAGTGATCTTGGTAGTTGGCATTTATAAAGACATATTATTTCTTGGAGCAATGATAGGTCCACTTTCCGGTCGTCCACTCCCCCTATTTTTATACAAAAAGAAAAAATAATACGACACTTTTTTGTGGGTTTCACTATATTTATTTAAGTGCTATTCTTCTCCAGTTGTAACCGGTTTTGCCAAAACCGGTTACACTCCTAAGGGGCCACATGTCTCTTTTGAACCTCTTGACTGTGGTTAAGATTCACTCACTCATAGGGTTCACCCACATATCATTGGTTTTTTAGAAAATAAAATAAAAATTGTTAACCGTGGTTAAAATTTACCAACTCCTAGGGTTAATTTTTTTTCTTATTTTTTTTCTAAAAACCAAAGATAGATAGGTGAACCCTGAGGTTAGATGAATCTTAACCACAGTTAAGAGGAGTAAAAAGGGACACGTGACAACCACAGGAGTGTAACCGGTTTTGTCAAAAAACCGGTTACAACTGGAGAAGATTATGAGTCTGTCTTCTTGCATAAAAAAATAGTAAAATCTATCATAGGTGGACGACGAGAAAGTGGACCTAGCATTAATGCTTTATTCCTTATTATTGTAGTTTTTTTTTGTGGGACTTATTATTGTAGTTGAACATTCTAAAAATGCGGAAAAAAAAATACGAAGAGAATTTTTTATATTTACTTTGAAGCAGAATCATGGTTCTATATTTATATGGATATTTTCAGAGAACCTAAAGAAAGATGACACAATATCCAATATTGATTTCGAAATCACCAAGTGTTTTTTTTATAGATGATAATTTTCATGAGAGAGAGCAATGCACATACCTTTAATGCAAGGCAACCTAGGATGAGAGTACTGGCCACTAGCAACAACTACTGCATCAAAGACCTCTTCCATTAAATTCTGAGTCATTTTATCCTTGCTTCTAACAACCCATTTCATATCTTTGCCAAATTTGGAAACATCAACCATCCCAACATACTCAACCCTGGTATTGAATCTTATAATCTCTTTCAATCCAAACCACTCACAGAAGTCCTTAAGATACAAGAGAAGTTCCCTATGGCCTGGAAATCTCCTCATGTCCCTACCTTCTTTAACCAAAAATGGAAAATCAGTGAAGCCCGAGATCTCTCTAGGAATGTTCAGTCTAAGGGAGGCATAAACACTACTATGAACTTCTGGGGTAGCCCCCTTCCCTGAGTCATGACTTTCCCCTATAGGCTCATAGAGCCATTGCCCACCAACGTCATGTTTTTGCTCCAGGACTACCACAGAGTGACCTTCTTTCCTTAGCTCCCTTGCAGCCACAAGCCCTGAAGGTCCTGCGCCGATCACGCAGACTTGCTTCGAGAGGTTTATCTCGGAAACCATGGTGGTTTGGCTGGGTTCTCCAGATGATTTTCAGGAAGACTAGGGAGGGTGTGATAGTTGTTTTATGTTTGTGAGAATGACCGAATTGTAATTTGGTTTTCGTGGTCCACAAGGTACACGTTCGGATCCATTTCTTCCGTGTTCTTACCTGTGGCTGTGGCTGTGGCTGTGGCCAGGGTGTTTGAAGGCCAAGTTCCCACATTTTTATACCTGAAAACCCTTAGCCACATGGAAGGCAACGTTCCCATATTTTTATACATGAAAAGAGTGAGATGGCCTAATCTTAACAACTTTGTTATTCGGCTTCGGATTTTCTCTTGAGAATCTTAAGAGGAGAAGGATTCGGATAATGGAAGACTATCATCTCTGTAAAATGAGACCTGAAACTGTTGTCCACTTATTTTTACAATGTCCATGTCCAAGAAGTATTTGATTTGGTACAGGCCTCCTCTTAATACTTCAATCCAGGCCTCCCCTTACTCAAATTGTTGTCCACTTATTTTTACAATGTCCATGTCCAAATAAGAAAGGTTGCACCATCTACATTAACCTTTATCCAACCCAAAGCTGGAGTAGTCCACGACACCCTCCTACTACCCGTATCTAACTGTAGCTTTAAGATCGGGGCTTCCACTTCTGCAATGAACCTCTGAAGTTGCCCAATAGGAGGGTGTCGTGGATTGCTCTAGTTTTGGGTTGGATAAAGGTTAATGTAGATGGTGCAACCTTGCTTAATGTTACTGCTGTTGGTGTGGGGGTAGTGACAACAAATCATCTGGGGAAGTTCTTTGGCGTTTGAGTAAACCTCTGCAAGGTGGTTCCAGCCGGGTTATAGAAGGGATGGCCATAAGATTGGGCCTTATCTCAGCCATTGATCATGGGTGGAGGCAGGTGCTCATCGAATCCGATTTGAAGGGTATTATTCCTATTCCACATTGGGATATGCAGATTTTACGGGCGGATATTCTGAGGTTGTCTTCCCAGTGTGATGCGATTCTATTTGAAGCTATTCCTCGGAGTATCAATTGAGCAGCACATAATGAGGCCCACAAAGCATTAGAGTACTTTTGGTTACTAATTGTGCTTCTGTTGCCAATGTGTTTACTCCAGGGTGTTCTCGGCCTACTCTTTGTGATTGGGGTCGGATTTTATGAATATATCTTTTATCTTGCTAACCAAAAAAAAATGAAAAAGAAAAAAAAAGCCGAGGTGGGCTATCGGGTGTCCACAAATCAGTGGACATGTGGCTATAAAAAAAAAGAGAAATCATTTTATTTATTCCCCTGATTTTGACTTCTCCCACTTGATATCTCTCCCCTTTTTATCGATACATGTCCATTGATTTGTGGACGCTCAATTGCCACGGGCGTCCGCCAGAGAAAATCTAAGCCTTGTTACTCATTACACCTGTCAATTGGTACAAAATACTTATTCATTACACCTGTCAATTGGTACAAAGTGCCAAAAAAACTTTTTAGATAATAAAACTAAAGATTTTTTATCAGCCTACTTGTGGTCCTATAATAATTCTTTGGTTCATTATCTAAAAAAAGGTAAAGAGTAGACTTTATGGGAGTGGGCTTAGCATTGCTCTTGGTACCAATGTCAGTGTGAATCCCTCGCTTGGGTGGGAACGGATTTCCTCTAGCTGGAGCTCGAGTATCTTACTCGGGCTTAGCTTCTTCACCCAAAGTGTGTCCCCTTTTAACTGGGGTAAAGATTCATTAAATCTTAGGGTTAATGAATCTAACTTTGATTTTTGGAATAAAAAAAATAGGTCACTATTCTTAATTTTTTCTTCTGAAAAACAAGGCTAGATTAAGTAACCCTAAGGGCTAGTTAATCTTAACCACTGTTAAAAGGGGACACGCGATGGCAAAGAGGCTAATCCTGAGTAAGATACTCGGCCTTTAGCCAAATTAAATTTGTTGCCTTCTTGGGTGGTCTGAAGTCGTTTCCTACGAGTTGATGTGGCGGTTGAAAAACCCACCCTTTGGTTCAGATAACATACACTACAAGAAAATGGACTATTAGCGATAAATTGACTAATAGTTTTTGTAGATACTCAAAACTTGTTTTTCTGAAAACTAATATACATTTAATGAAAATATGAAGATTTTTCTTAAAACATTGCAATTAATGTTAACTAATGAGGAATCCGTGTGATGCACGGTAACTTAAATACTGAAATGTATCAATATAAGATTAGAAACAAATAATAATAATAATAATAAGAAGAAGAATAATATGAAAATGTCAAAAATCTATAATCTTAAGGTCTTTCATAACTATGTACTAAATAATAAAGTTCTTTCATAATTTAACAATAGAACTTTCAAGTAAACAAATAATAAAAATAATAAGCTTAGTTTGCCTTTCATAATTAAATACTAAGCTTAGTTTCCTATAACAAATAATACACTTTAAAGGTAATCCAATTTACCCACAAAAAAATCCAAATGTTATTTTAGAAAATTGTGTTAATACAGAGCTGTGGATACACTTCCAACTATCTTCATTTCTCCTGTATTGAATTTATCTTGAGCAATAATGTTGTTGCTAGCTTAGTTGTTGCATCAATCATAAACCCAATTCAATCCGTATCACATTCTACTGTTTCAGAGACCAATATTCACCGAACAGTTAGAAACTCAAAGGTGATGGATAATGTATAGAAAATAGGGATATCCCCAAGTACATTTCTTTGATCATAAAACCCTGCAGAGGAAATTTCAAACAGTCATCTATTTTAACTGATATAGTAATCTGAATTTATTGTAATGTTTTCATTTCTATTTCATGATGTTTATGTTTGGTTCTTCTAGTCAATCTTTTCTTGCAAAGCTGTGACAACCTTAGAGTTGCTTGCTAGTTTCATACAAGTAATGAAGCATTTGTAATTGCAGTCCATTATCAACTAAATTGCTTGTATTTGCTTTTGTTGCTACTCAGTACAAAAGGATTGAGAGCTAGCACGACGGCTAGGAGGGAAAGGGCAGCCTTGGTGAGAAGGGCTCATCACTCATGCTACCACCATGGATGTTACCCTGTGAAAATGGAATCTGGTTTTAGGATTTCCCAGCTAGAAATCCTAAAACCAGTGGAAATCCTAAAACCAGTAACACAAAGGAACAATTAGAGACATTAGATTAAAGGAGATATGGACTACAACAACAACAACAGTAAAGCAAATGATTAAAAAAAGAGATGTTCATAGCCTATGACTGAGTCCATTTACTTAACAAAATCATATGCTAGAAATCCAAAAACCAGAAACCAACACCAACAATCAGAGACATTAGATTAAAGGAGATATGTCCCACAACAACAATAAATCAAACAAATAAAAATGACATTCAAAGCCTGTGACTGCGTCCTGATGAGACCATCCGATCAAAAACCCCATATGTAGCAAAAGTGGAGAATATTCGGACCGTAAAGGGAGCGTGAAGGTGCGATTGCAGTGGTAATATCATCCAGAGGAGTCAATCGAAGGGCGGATATAGTTCGACGGGGCCAAGGAGTTATTCTTGTCCGACCACTTTGATTTACAGAGTGCCGATACCATTGAAGGCAAGTATACCACACACAACTTCAAGAGCTATACTAAGCTCGACACTATTGGCAACCACGATTTCTTCTATCGATTCAAGTATAAATCTTCTACCAGTGCATTCAATCCTGCATGAGGAAGATTGCTGAGAGGTTTAAGTAGAAATTCAAGAATTGCAACGGTAGATAAATGGCAAGGAGATAAAGCAGCTCTAATAGTTTAATAGAGGGAGGCAAAGAGTTAGCTATAAAGGAGATGATGAGAGTGGAAATAATATTCAGAAATGGTAGTACGGAAGGAATAAAGAGCTTTAAAAGATATTTTCCGTTACAGAGTGAGAAAATGAGTGTTAAGAGGGAGAGGGTCTTAACTCTTAAGAAATATAGAGCAACTCCCAAGATACTATTTCGGGATGAAGGAACCGTTTCAGACAAGAGAATTAGGAGGGATAAATTGAGGAAGAGAATTTAAGAATACACCTTCTAGACTTGACAAGTATCCAAAACCCTTTCTGAAGCCGCCACATGCCACCCAACCTGCTTGGGTTTTATAAGTAGTAATTGATGCCCAAGAATGTTTAATTGATGTTAACTAATGATTAACTATGTCTAAATATATCTATGTAAAGTTTTAACTAAAGTTATAAGTATTGCATGATCAATGGTTAAGGTTTAAAACAAAGAAAATTGTCAAAATATGCAAAATTGGCTCTATCATAAGAGGGGTGCTTTTGTCATTTTATATCATCCAAAATTTATGAAAATTTTAAGGTAGATTTTATATGACCTAAAGTATCTATGGTTAAATTTCAGGTTAATTTGATAAGAATTGAGTTCTATAGAATTATTCAAAGTTCAGTGGTAAAACTGTAAATAGGATGAATAATAACCGCATGAATAGTGTTTCATGAATAGTTTTTTTTAGTAATTCTAATCACTTTCCAACTCTATTATTTCCTATATAAGGACCTTAATTCATGGATTTTAGGTATTCTATCATTTTAAAACTTATTAGAGTGAAAAAGGGAAGAAAAACCTAAAATTTCTCAAGGATTTCTCATTAAAGAAGAAGAGAGAGCTTGAAGATCACTGCAAGGTCATTCTAAAGCGAAAGATCGTAGGGAAACGATCAAGGAAGGTACCATGTACTGTACTTTTAATGATGCTATGATAAGTATAAGATCTAGATATATGTTATTCTCATGCTTTGTTAAAGAAGATGATTTGATCTTTCATGATAAAAAAATGGATGTGATTCATGCTTTGTTATTGATATTGGAAGAATATAATGATATATTATTGTTTTATGATTTTTGGATTAAAAATGATTATGATGATTATTATATGAAAATTGAATGATGATTATGGAATTGGGATTATAGACTTATGATGATGAAATTATGGTTATGAACTTATGATGATGGAATTAGGGTTATGAAACTACAATTTTGGAATGATGATTATGCCATTGGATATACCTTAATGTTGATAACCATGTTTATATGAATTGTTTGTGATAGTATATTGTAAGTATTATTGTTATATTGTTGAGATGTAAATTATAAGTAATTATGCATTATGATGGTAGAATTTCAAAAGGGTAAATACTTGGAAGATGATATCAAAGCCTTGAATTTGTGATCCTTAGTTATATGGGTGGCTTTGGTGGAATTCGATGTATTGATATCAGAATCTAAGGGCTAACCCTAATGAAAGTTGATCATGACACTTAAGCACATTGTTCACGGCATGGTAAGTTGTTAAGGACATGAGTCTCACATGTTCATGCATGGATACGAAAATTGACTAAAATCTGGTATGGACCTTGAAATTTGGTATGTATATGGATATGGATATTAATGCACATTTTAGATGCAATTGCATATTAACCTACAACACGTTCTAAACACAGTGCTCGTTCCAAGTATGAAAAAAGTTGGTATGAAACCGAGACTGACATGGACCTTGAACCCTAGTATGGACATAAGAACTAACTGTTATTGTTATAACTTTCATGCATATGCACATGTCTCACAAGTCTTGCATGAAATGATGGTATGGACATTGCTTTTATGTTTCTGCACTCTGATTATATATAATGTAGATATGTATGAAACTGCATGATATGTTATATTATTAATTGTAACATGCACTGAGTTTTCGTTTGCTCAGCTGTACCTTTATGTCAGTAGTTTCAGGAGGGTTTAATATATGTGCTCCAAGACCTTGGATTGAAGAAGAATACTAAGAAGAATAGGAGGGTGATTATCTCTAAGAGAAAATCAATACAGATTTTTATCCATATTATTAATCTTTTGATAGTTTGTTTTTAATTCAATTGAGAGGAATATAATAAGAAAAAAATTAAAGATGTTGCTTAGGTTTTAAATTCAGTATTGAGATAATATGGGTAATCGGATTATTATTTAACGTCCTCAAAACCCCACATTGGTCATAATGGGACTTTGGGTCCGCTACATTACTTATCACTACTTAACCTCCATAGCAATAAGGCAAAATTAAAAGGTAAATTCCCCCAAAATAGTAACTATAAAATTTCTTTCGATGTATATAATCCAAACCATCATGAATAACTAAAATAAACCTATATAACCCACCATGATCGGGTAAAATAAAGTCAACAAAATAACGGTAAATAATCTAAGTAACATCCTAGAATAACATAAGTCTAAAACAAAACAATTCAGAAAGTAAACTACGATCTACTATCATGGATAACTCTCAAAATCCCCGGCTCCCTCCTCTAGAAGTTCATATACTTTTTCTTCAAAGTACTCCTCTTCCACCCAAGGAGTTCCTGCCTGATCCTGCATTAGACCTGTACGACAATAACAGGTCGACTGAGCATTGAATACTTAGCGGATATTCAGTCTAACCAATAATAGCATATATATATACCCAACATCCAAATCATGTAACAATTGTAAAGTCAATAGCAGTTTAATATAACTTGAGCATAATCAGAGTGCGGAAACATGTGAACATCATGACTTAACTTGACTCGTGTACTTGTGTGACTCTTGAACTTGTGACTCTTGGACTTGTAACTTTTGATCTTGTATCATGAATGCAATGCATGCTTGTTTTTCCATAAAAATAGTTATCGAGGTCTTTGAATTTAGATCCATAAAGGTGCATCAACAGAAGCGTAAGCCCTTAGAGCTCTTAGATCCCAATGTCCATGATAATTATCCAGGACTTGAAATCTTTTCCATGGAGAGTATCAACGAATACCGGAGCTACTTGAATTTCAGGGTCCTTGTAAAATCATGTAGTGTCCTTATCCTTGTACTTGTAATTCAGTGTCCTTGTACTTGTAATTTAGTATCCTTGTACTTGTATTTTAGTGTTCAGAGTCCTTGTACTTGTCTTTATAATTCAATATCCAGTATCCGTGCAATGTCTGTGTCCATGCAAGGTCCGTGTCATGCTCGTGTACCCGTGAGACTTGTAAACTACTACACATTTGAACTTGTGCTTGAGTGTTGTGATTAACATCCGAATTCAGTCCATCTTCCATCAAGAAACTCGGCTAGGTTACATCTTCCTAGTTAGAGAATTCCCAACATGATGGACTTCCTCTAAGCATTGGCCTACTTGAATATCAATCACCATGCAACTTGAATAAACATAAATTTATCAAAACATCATATCTTGACATATTCATGCTAACATTTCTAAGCATAATTCACCATAACATATTTTATTATACTCATACAAGTCTTTCAATATCATTACTTTCCATACTCAGTGTTCTTAGGCATTTCAAAAAAACACATACAATGCATTAATTATGTATATAATGCCCTTCCTATTTTCGCATTCCAAAACCATATCACTACACTTTCATAAACTAAATTCATCCCTTCCAAACCTCACACCAATCCACACATTCATCCATTCTCCATTTTTGTCCATCCACCATCATTTTCATTCATTCATAATCCATAATTCAATTTAAGCTTCTAGCATACAAATCCATCTATATCCTTAATTAAAATGCAAATCCATTCTCATTCATCATTTATCATGATAAATCAATAGTCATAATAATACAAAAGTTAGATGAGTGAATATATCAATCTCAAATCACATTTCCATTCTTTAAGTCATCCATAATCATGTAGATCTCTTGATAATCCATAAATAATCTTATCTAAGCATACAAAACATCTTAATAAGGTTGAGTTAGAAGGATATCGACCATTCATACACAATAGAGCTTGTAGCACATGCAAAACCCTTATTTCAAAAGTAAAATCCCTCATTCATGCTTATTACTTACTCATCTTTGCATAATCATGTAATATTCTTGATAATCCATAAAAAATTTTATTAAAAATATGAAAAACATTTACTAAGGTTACATTAGAAAGGATATCGACCTTAGGGATCCTTCCCTTAAATCCAAATCGGTCCCAAGATGATTTGGGAAAGATCTCCAAGCTTTCTCCTCCTTTTAAGAGCGATTTTCACCTTCACCAAGTACAACCCTCTTAGAAACCCTAGGTTTTCTCTCCATTTTCACCAAATTAAGTTAGAAATAGGTAGGGTACTCTAAAACCTCGAAATATGACCCCTATTTATAGTCCTAAGGGTTAAAAACACCAAAATCTACTTTTTTTAACAAACAGGGTCGTGTCCTGACGATCGATCGTCAAAATTCCTGAGAGTAGTCTTGATTTTTCTCTTTTGGTATTTTGACCATAAATTTTGACTCATTCATTTAATTTTGACGATTTAACTTGAGTTGGACTCATCTTTCGAATGGGAACAATTTTGTCTCTAATAGACAAATCCTAATTTTGAGTTTTTAAAGGTCTAAACAGGCTCTAAAGCTGACTGGTCTACAATTTCATCAGACAAAACATTGGAAAACCTACTTTTGACTCAATTTAGACTCAAAATCTAGAAAAATATTAAACATGAACCTCGAAGAGGGTTCCAATACCTTTATAATGGTTCAAGAATCACTCGATTTCGATAAACAGTGACAAACTAGAGCTTCCTAAAATTGAGGGTATGTTATGACATCCCTCTTCTTTACAACTTGATTGAACCTTGATTACACCACACTAGTTAAATATAAATACATACGCATTAAAACATCTCAAAGACTATTAAACTCATAATACTTGCATTAAAGACATGAAAAAGGTTCAAGTCTCTACATATTATGTCATGCCCCAAAATTTGAAGCGTGATTAAGTAAAATAATATGGATATTTCGTCCTCAATTAAGACATGACCACTAATTTCATCTAATCACTAGTCCAAAATTAACCTTTATAGATGATAACCAACAAATCCAAAACTCAAAAGTCACCCATATACGAACCACTATCCATTGTCAAATATTACATACCCGTCATAGTTATATGCCAACAAAATTTATATACAAAAAAACATCAAAATCATGCACATGAAAGCAATCCTCTCCTTTGTGATTTCACCACCAAGCCTTTCTTCCAAAAGTTAAGTCGTAGCATCCTTTATAAAATTTGAAATAGTAAAAAGGGTGAGCTAAACCAGCCCAGTAGAAAAAATTGCCTTTCTTAACAAATATACATGGAAAACATACAAGTTTTCTGATACATGAAAATGTTTCAATATCGTAAGTTATAACAGTTCATGAACACTTATAAGAAATTGAACATTCTCAACAAAATGTAGGATTCCATATACTTGTTTACAACTTATCAAATTAATAACTTCTAAAATACCAAGTCCCATTACCAAAATATTTCACATTCATACTAATAGTTTAGATTTGAGAATGCAAACATTCATAGCACGATTTCGGGTATGCATTTCTCCCGGCTCGGCTAGGCACGAATCACTCACCCTTGGGGTGTCCTCAAGGATTATTTGGGGCCTTTCACCCTAGGGACACGATGCCCTTCTTGCTCTTTAGGGGAGTATTCTCAACCCAAGGACCGCATCCCTCTGCCAAATGTTATGCATTTTACGCCTTGTTTCTTTAGGGGAGTATTCTCAACCCAAGGACTATAACCCTTTGTATACCTTCTTTCAAGAGAACAAGACAAAAGAAATTGTAAAGAAAGGTAATCCCTACCTAAATCCAGCAAGTTTCTAGCTTCTAGGGCTTCCAAAAATCCAGTTTCAATTGCTCCAAGAATCTCCTTCTCTCCCTTCCTCCTCTTTCATCCGTCCATACTCATCTCTCTCTATGTTTTCTCAAAACCCTCTTTGTAAAGACTGCAAAAAAAGTGTGTATCTGAAGAGACTTTTGCATGTCTTTGTTATGTTCATATGTAAACATGTGGCCAACTATTCCAAATTATTAAAGTTACCCACATTTATTAGATATTATCTATTAACACCCCCAACACACCAAACTCATTAGAATTGCATTTACTTTCATGTTCTTTTTCACTTAGCACCCTACATGGAATAAAAAAAAATATCATAAGAGTAGAACACTAAGAAACTATTATTAAAATATAAACATTCAATCAATTCATAAACCAATTTGATTAACTAAATATATTTCAAAATCATCACATATTATTTGTTAGTTGGTCGAAAATTGATTTATATTGTTAGATTGGAGTTCTATTTGGTTTAATATAGAAGAAATTTACAAACTCATATTTAGTTTGCCTTGCATGTTATACGGATATGGATATGGATATGGAATGCAGTGTCACGGGTCTAAAGTCCTATTTAGGCTAACATGGGATTTTGGGACGTTATAGTTTTACTAATGAAAAATATGACTTTGCAATTTCAGTGGTAAAAATAGCACCAGTAAAGATTTTTTACAACGAAAAAGTGTTTCTGTCGTTAAATTGGCGGCGAATAACATCTGTCCCTATAAAGTTGCATTTCGTCACTAATAGTCACTTCAACCACCACTATTTATAGATAATTACCAAAGGAAATTTCATTCTATAATGGATATTTTTAAATCAGTGACATAAATATTGAAATAGTATTTTTACCAACAAATTCATTTACGTTGCTGAATGTTGGTTTTAGGCATGAAAATTATATTGTTGCAAATAAAGATTTTTTTTTTACCAATAAATTTCCGTCCCTAAAAATAATTTCTAGCAATGAAATATTTTCATCCTTAATTGTTGGAACATACAACGATTGTCTTATTTCCATCACATTTAAAAATATACTATTGTGGGGGAAAATACCTGATCTATCACCTATGAGAGTACTCGATTAGCTGCACGACTTCTCTTCAAGGTGTGATGGTCCTTCGACCTGCAATGACCCTCCGATGGTTAAGTTAGTATGAGATTAGGAATGAAGAATAGATTCCGAGTAGAGTTCTTAGTAGTGTAGGGGTTTTGAGAGAGAAAAATCCAACCCTTCACCCTGTGCTCTCATGTTCTATTTAAAATGGGACTCATAGGGTTGGCTAGTTGTCTGTCCATTTAAATTCCTCAACGGAATAAGAACCTTACCATTTGAACACTCCCATTGTATAGAGAATCTACCCCATGATCTCAGCCACACAGGCAAACAAGAATGAGAAGATTCTTGTACTGTTGAAGAGTTCACAATTTTCGTGGGAGAAAATACCTGATCTATCATCTCTAAGAGTATTGGGTCGATCCTGACTAGCTACAACAACTCATATTTAAGGTGTGACGATCCTCTAACCTGTAATGACACTCCAACGGTCAAGTCAGTATGGGATTAGGAATGAAGAAGGGATTTTGAGTAGAGTTTTTAGTAGTGTAGGGGGTTTGAGAGAGAAAAGTTCAACCCTTCACCCTGTGCTCCCATGTTCTATTTATAGAGGGGCTCTTACGGTTGGCCCATTGTAGAGCCCCAGACTTTTTCATGCTTAATACATGACACTTTCGTTGTCATCTTGCCTTTTTAAGAGGTATGATTAATAAATGAGGAAGAATTTGGAAATTTCGAAATGCTAGAATTGTTCCTCTTCGAAGTACGAACACAACGCAAGTTGAATCGTCAAAATCGGACGAACGAGTCAAAAGATATGGCCAAAACAGTCTGTACCTGTAGGAAAACGTATACTGTGTGCATCCGTGGTACAGCTCACCACGGGTACGTTGTACAACTCACCACGGGCACGTTGTACAACTCACCACGGGCAGGCTGTACATGAGACGACGTGACAACGGGTTCGTCACCCTTGACAACGCCACCACGAGTTGGCACTATTCACGCCACCACGAGTTGCACTATTCACGGACCACGAGTGGCACTATTCACAAGCACCACGAGTTGCACTATTCACAAGCATCACGAGTGGCACTATTCACGCCACCACGAGTTGCACTATTCACAAGCACCACGAGTGGCACTATTCACAAGCACCACGAGTGGCACTATTCACAAGCACCACGAGTGGCACTATTCACGGACCACGAGTGGCACTATTCACGGACCACGAGTGGCACTATTCATGGCACCACGAGTTGACACTATTCACGGACCACGAGTGGCACTATTCACAAACACCACGAGTAGCACTATTCACGGACCACGAGTGGCACTATTCACAAGCACCACGAGTAGCACTATTCACGGACCACGAGTGGCACTATTCACAAGCACCACGAGTGGCACTATTCACAAGCACCACGAGTGGCACTATTCACAAGCACCACGAGTGGCACTATTCACGGACCACGAGTGGCACTATTCACAAACACCACGAGTGGCACTATTCACAAGCACCACGAGTAGCACTATTCACGGACCACGAGTGGCACTATTCACGGACCACGAGTGGCACTATTCACAAGCACCACGAGTGGCACTATTCACAAGCACCACGAGTGGCACTATTCACAGACCACGAGTTGACACTATTCACAGCACCACGAGTTGGCACTATTCACAGAAATCCCAGTAAGGGTATTTCGGTCTTTTGGTCAGTTCACTCTTACCTTAAGAGTTTAACCTGAGCCTTTAGGGCATCATTCGACACTTAGAGAGTTTGAGAGAATAGAAGAAAGAGGAGAAGGCGATTCCAACCTAGGGTTTCCATTTGGGAGAGAAATCAAAGGGTTTGAAACCCTAGATCAACCTCAAGCCCGTTTTCTTCAAGATTTCGGTGCAAGCATTCGTGGAGCTCACGAATCAAGCTAGGGCAGCAACTCACAGTCATTTGGAAAGAGGGTTTCTTCCTCATTTCTTTAAGGTCGGTGCTTCTTACTACCCTCCTAGTTATAGTTCCTCTTTCCCCTTCTTTTCTTTTGATTTTCTTTCATTTACACGTGCTATGAGATGGATGAATGGTGAATGGAGAATGGTAAATGGTGAATGGTGAATGGAGATGGAATGGGCGATTGGATGCCAATGGTTGTGTGTGATGAACAAATGGGGAAGGGCATTGTTCCAATAATGAATGTACACGTATAATTTGAGAAAAAACCCATCTAGAAAAGCATGTGTAGGGTAAATCCATAATGAACACACCTTGTTTGATGAAATGCCAAGGTGAATACAGTGAGCTGTAAATTAAGAAATGCATGCCTAATAAATTCTGAATATTGCTAGGGCCTATGATAGTGTGTTTCCTGTTTTCCCTAAATGCTATGAATATTGAATTGCTTAATCTTTGACGCTGTATGTGTTGTGAAATTACCCAATGGTCATGTTTAAATTTAAATGCAAGTATGTACACGGTTCCCACGAGCACGGCATGCATGACATGATTTATCGAGGTTTTCAAGAACATGGTTAGAGGTGGGACATATCCTAAGATATGTTTTACCTCGCTTTTCACAAGAAGACAAGAACCAACATTCCACGAGGGGTCTCCCCTCACTCACAAGTGCATATCATGAAGAAGGGTCTCCCTTCCCTCGCAAGTGCATTGCATAAAGAAGGGTCTCCCTTCCCTCTCAAGGCATCTCACAAGTGCATCTCACAAGTTACATGATCACAAGCAAGCATGCATGACATGACATGACATACAAGAATCAAGCAAGATAGACAAGACAAGCTTTCACGTACGAAAAGATATTTCAAGTCAAGTCAGGTGCACGATGTTTTCAAGAGGATTTATCGATTTTCTACGAGTTTCAAGCATGATTATAAACTGCTTTACTTCCTTGTATGATATAAATTGTTTCCGTGTGACAAATATGAATTTCTCCTGATTATGTATTGCCATGTTTGTGCTATAATTGTTGGTTAGTATTCAGTACCCGCTGAGTATTCCATGCTCAGCCGTACTTCTTATGTCGGCAGGTTCTGAGGGAGCTGCTACTCCATTTGATGTTTGTGCTCCTGGTCCATGGGTGGAGGAGGAGTATGTCGAGGAGCCTTTGGAGGAACCTCCAGTAGAGGGTTACCAATAGGTGGTTGTAGATTCTGAGTAGATTAGTTGTGGGTGAGACGAGAGTCAGATTTATGTATTTTGGCGGGCATGTCCGAACTTTCTTTTGGATTCTTTTTGTATAAACTTGGATTGATTTTGTATATACATAGAGGTTTGGTAGACTTCCGCTATGCCATGTTAGAGCATGTTTTCGCTGTTTTGTCCTCTATCGTATATGCTCTGTGGGTTTTGCAGGTTAGTTGTCAAGCAAGTCATGATTAGTCGTCCAAAGTTCACTCTAACTCCTAGGGTGGGTTTTGGGGCGTGACAGAAGTGGTATCAGAGCCTAGGCTTTAGGTCTCTAGGGTCACTTAGAATCTTATACCACGGCTTGACAAGAGCATATGTCAGGAAACAAGTTAGGAAGAAAGTAAGTCGGAAGAGAGTCTTGATCCAAGTGTAAGACTAAACTTTAGTCTTAGTCAAAATGGTTGTTTCAACCAAGTACGAGCCTTAGGAACGCTAGAACACCAAAGTATAATATTATAAATACCCTGATGACTTAATGCGATGTATATTAGTATTATACAACTAATACAAATTGGATTATTGTGAAATGGCATTGAAGTAAAACTGTGGTTTAAAGTTAGACTCATGTGGTGTTATTATTCTCAGGACTTGAGTCATGAGACGGAACACACGGGGTCGTGGACCACATACCAGAGCTTCCTCTTCTTCACGGGATGAGGATGAGCAGCCGGACCTCTCTCGAGTCTTAGGCTCTATTGCTGAGACACTCGCCATACTGGTGGCTCGGCAGGCTATACCATCATCGGCGGCACCTACTCCACCGCCCGCAGCTCCAGTACATCGTACCGCTGGAGTTGAGGCATTCAGGAGATTGAGGCCTCCACCATTCCATGGGAGTGTGGACCCTCTTGCTGCGGAGGCATGGATCCTCCAGATGGAGAAGATCCTTACGGTCCTCTCACCTACAGAGGAGGAGAGGGTAGCATGGGCAGCTTTCATGCTAGAAGGCGAAGCCCACCATTGGTGGTTGTCCGCACTGAGGACGAGAGATTTGACCATGCAGGGTCTACCTTGGACTTGGGAGGAGTTCAAGGATACTTTTTACAAAAAGTATTTTCCGATTGGAGCACGGGAAAAGAAAGAGAGAGAATTCATCAACCTTGAGCAAGGTTTGATGTCGGTGGCACAATACGAGGCCAAGTTCTCGGAGTTGTCGAGATTTGCGCCTCATATGGTTGCTACTGAGGCAATGAAGGCGAGGAGATTTGAGCAAGGGTTCAAGGATGTGATTATGGAGAAGGTGTCCGTTTTCAGGCATACTACCTACCCTGAGGTAGTAGACAAGGCCTTATTGGTCGAGGCCAATTCGGAGACAGTGTCCAAGAAGAGGGAGTGGGCGAGAGGCCAAGCTAGTAGTTCAGCACCTCCAGAGAGGCGGACTCGTTATCAGTATGCGTGGCCAGCACCATCGATGAGGCCTTCTTATGCGCCTCCAGCTCCACGGCAGTATGTGCCTCAGGCACCGAGACCTCAGGCTCTTCCAGCCCCACGGCCTGTTGCACCTCAGACGATGAGGTATGCTCCGCTTCCAGCCCCTCCGACTTATACACACGAGGTCTGCACTTCATGCGGCAAAAGGCATCCGGCAGGAGATTGTCGAAGAGCATCTGGTGGATGTTATCATTGCGGTCGCCAGGGCCACATGATCAGGGATTGCCCCAGTCGGCATTTATCAGGCCAGTCTCAGGGGAATAGTCCACCAGCACGCCCAGCAGGATCATATCAGGCGTCATCTCAGACTACCCGGTCTACACCACAGTCTCGCCAGGCGAACCAGGGGCGAGTTTTTGCCTTGACAGAGGGTGATGCACTTGCATCTGACGATGTGGTGCAAGGTACGCGTTGGAGTTATTTTCCTTATTCGTGATGGTTATGTTATGTTTTATCCCATGTGTACGTACTTGGTATGCTATATATGTATATACCTATGTGTACACACTGTTGATGCTTGAATTGACGTAACTAGCTAAAATTTCAGGAGCCCTACTAGTCAATGAGTGTTTAGCTCGAGTGTTGATTGATACCGGGTCTACTCATTCATTTGTCTCGCCGAGTTTTTCAGAAGGCTTTTCTGTAGAGCCAAGTCAACTAGAACTGGAGTTAGCCATTTCGACTCCTCTCGGCAAAACAGTATTGGCAGATAAAGTGTATGGAGATAGTGTGGTCCAAGTTGGGAGCCACGAGTTGGCGGTTGATCTCATCGTCCTTGGATTCCAAGACTTTGATGTTATATTGGGAATGGATTGGTTAGCAGCACATCATGGGCATGTAGCTTGCTTTGAGAAAATGGTACTCTTCAAGCCGGTAGAAGGAAAACCATTTCACTTTCGAGGGTTGAGAAGTAGAGACATTGCCCGCTTTGCGGCGTTGAGCTTAGCTAACCCTGAAGCAAAGGACTCATCGACTATTCCGGTTGTGAGTGAATTCCTGGATGTATTTCCAGAAGAGTTGCCAGGATTGCCTCCAGATAGGGAGATTGAGTTTGTGATCGAGCTTGCACCAGGCACGGCTCCTGTTTTCAGAGCTCCATATAGAATGGCCCCTATTGAACTTAAGGAGTTGAAGACTCAGTTGGAGGAATTACAAGGCCTTGGTTTCATTCGACCAAGTGTCTCACCGTGGGGTGCCCCGGTGTTGTTTGTTAAGAAGAAAGATGGCTCGATGCGGATGTGTGTCGATTACCGACAATTGAACAAAGTCACCATAAAGAATAGGTATCCCTTGCCTAGGATTGATGACTTGTTCGATCAGTTGAAGGGAGCGAGATTTTTCTCGAAGATAGATCTTCGATCGGGTTATCACCAGTTGAAGATTAAGGTGGAAGATGTTCCCAAAACTGCTTTCAGGACTCGGTATGGGCACTACGAGTTCTTGGTGATGCCTTTTGGACTCACGAACGCGCCGGCAGCCTTTATGGATTTGATGAACCGGGTGTTCCGGCCATATCTTGATAGGTGCGTGATTGTATTTGTTGATGACATCTTGGTCTATTCCCAGACACGGGAAGATCACACACGCGACCTATGCCTTGCTTTGGAAATGCTAAGAGAACACAAGCTATACGCCAAACTTAGCAAGTGTGAGTTTTGGTTGGAAGAGGTGGCATTCCTAGGCCACGTGGTTTCTGCAGAAGGTATCTCGGTGGATCCGAAGAAGATCGAAGCAGTTATGAGTTGGGCGAGGCCCAAGAGTGTTACCGAGATATGCAGCTTTCTTGGGTTGGCAGGCTACTACAGGAGATTCGTAGAGGGTTTCTCTAGCCTTGCAGCACCGCTCACTTACCTGACAAGGAAGAATGCCAAGTTTGTATGGAGTGATAAGTGCGAGATCAGTTTCACGGAACTGAAGAAGAGGTTTACTACAGCTCCTGTCCTTACAGTGCCATCCGGACCTCTTGGGTATGAGGTGTACAGTGATGCCTCACACGTTGGACTTGGATGTGTGCTTATGCAACACAAGAAAGTCATTGCCTATGCATCAAGGCAATTGAAGGAGCATGAGAAGAATTATCCCACGCACGACTTGGAGCTTGCGGCGGTCGTGTTTGCACTTAAGATTTGGCGTCATTACCTTTATGGGGTGGAGTTCTATGTGTTCACTGATCACAAGAGTCTCAAGTATCTCTTTTCCCAAAAGGAGCTGAATCTAAGGCAACGGCGTTGGATGGAATTTTTGAAAGACTATGATTGTACCATTCAATACCACCCGGGTAGAGCAAATGTAGTGGCAGATGCTTTGAGTAGAAGACCTCAAGGGATGTTAGCACATATGTTGGTTTAAGAATGGAAGCTACTAGAAGATTTGGCAAATCTGGACATCAGTGTGAATGACTCTGTCCGTGGTCCTACCTTGGCAAATGTTACGGTTCGGCCGTACATTATAGATTTGATCCAAGAATATCAAGACATGGATGCTGAATTGTCGGCTTATCGGGACAAGGAAGTTGCTAAGGGTAGTGAGGACTTCTCTCTCACTAGTCGGGGTGCTATCACATTCAAAGGAAGGTTGTGTGTTCCGGCCAACGCAGATCTTCGACGAGAGATCATGGATGAGGCACATCGTTCGAAGTACACAGTGCATCCAGGGGGTACAAAGATGTACCGGAACCTCAAGAGTCACTTTTGGTGGCGGAATATGAAGAGGGATGTTGCGGAATATGTAGCACGGTGCTTGGTGTGTCAACAAGTGAAAGCAGAACACATGCGACCCGCCGGTCTATTGCATTCCCTTCCTATTCCCGAGTGGAAATGGGAGAACATATCCATAGATTTCATAGTTGGCTTGCCAAAGACGGCAAGGAGCTCAGATGCGATATGGGTAGTAGTGGATCGTTTGACAAAGTCCGCTCATTTCTTACCCTACCGTACTACCTTCAACTCTAGTCAGTTGGCTGCACTATACATCAAGGAAGTAGTTAGACTACATGGGGTGCCAGTCAGTATTGTGTCAGATCGGGATCCAAGATTCACGTCAAGATTTTGGAAAAGTTTCCAAGAGGCTATGGGTTCCCAACTTGATTTCAGCATCGCCTTTCATCCACAAACGGATGGACAAACCGAGAGAGTGAACCAAGTCATTGAAGACATGCTTCGAGCTTGTACGTTAGATTTCAGAGGCAGTTGGGAAGAGCACTTGCCTTTGGTTGAATTCGCTTATAATAACAGCTATCAGGCAAGTATTCAAATGGCACCATTTGAGGCCTTGTATGGGCGAAGTTGTAGGTCTCCTCTCTATTGGGATGAGGTAGGAGAAAGGAAAGTGCTTGGTCCGGAGTTGATTGAGCAAACTGCAAACACAGTTAAGATCATCCGGGATCGATTGAAAGCCGCTCAAGATCGCCAGAAAAGTTATGCGGACACACGCCGTAGGGACTTGGAATTTCAAGTAGGGGATCAAGTTTTTGTGAAAGTATCTCCTAGCAAAGGGATCATGAGATTTGGGAAGCGAGGCAAGCTCAGTCCTCGGTATGTTGGGCCTTTTGAGATTATCACACGGGTTGGTGAAGTTGCTTATCGAGTAGCTCTTCCACCTCACATGGCTGCAGTTCATAACGTCTTCCATGTGACCATGCTTCGGAAGTATCTTGCGGATCCTTCGCATGTCATAGACTTGGAACAGTTGGAGATTCGAGAGGACCTCACCTTGATTGAAAAGCCAGTCCAGATTTTAGATCGAAGGAATCAAGTGCTTCGCAACAAGACAATCCCTTTGGTTCTTGTGCAATGGCAACACCATGCTCGGGAAGAAGCTACATGGGAGCGTGAAGCCGAAGTCAAAGCAAAGTACCCAGAATTACTTGAATGAGTTTCTGTGTGAAGTCTGTATATGACATGTAATGTTCTTTTTGAATTGTAATGCAAGTAGTGTCTGAATTTCGAGGACGAAATTTTTGTAAGGGGGGGAGGATGTAGAGCCCCAGACTTTTTCATGCTTAATACATGACACTTTCGTTGTCATCTTGCCTTTTTAAGAGGTATGATTAATAAATGAGGAAGAATTTGGAAATTTCGAAATGCCAGAATTGTTCCTCTTCGAAGTACGAACACAACGCAAGTTGAATCGTCAAAATCGGACGAACGAGTCAAAAGATATGGCCAAAACAGTCTGTACCTGTAGGAAAACGTATACTATGTGCATCCGTGGTACAGCTCACCACGGGTACGTTGTACAACTCACCACGGGCACGTTGTACAACTCACCACGGGCACGCTGTACATGAGACGACGTGACAACGGGTTCGTCACCCTTGACAACGCCACCACGAGTTGGCACTATTCACGCCACCACGAGTTGCACTATTCACGGACCACGAGTGGCACTATTCACAAGCACCACGAGTTGCACTATTCACAAGCATCACGAGTGGCACTATTCACGCCACCACGAGTTGCACTATTCACAAGCACCACGAGTGGCACTATTCACAAGCACCACGAGTGGCACTATTCACGGACCACGAGTGGCACTATTCACGGACCACGAGTGGCACTATTCATGGCACCACGAGTTGACACTATTCACGGACCACGAGTGGCACTATTCACAAACACCACGAGTAGCACTATTCACGGACCACGAGTGGCACTATTCACAAGCACCACGAGTGGCACTATTCACAAGCACCACGAGTGGCACTATTCACGGACCACGAGTGGCACTATTCACAAACACCACGAGTGGCACTATTCACAAGCACCACGAGTAGCACTATTCACGGACCACGAGTGGCACTATTCACGGACCACGAGTGGCACTATTCACAAGCACCACGAGTGGCACTATTCACAAGCACCACGAGTGGCACTATTCACAGACCACGAGTTGACACTATTCACAGCACCACGAGTTGGCACTATTCACAGCACTATTCACAGAAATCCCAGTAAGGGTATTTCGGTCTTTTGGTCAGTTCACTCTTACCTTAAGAGTTTAACCTGAGCCTTTAGGGCATCATTCGACACTTAGAGAGTTTGAGAGAATAGAAGAAAGAGGAGAAGGCGATTCCAACCTAGGGTTTCCATTTGGGAGAGAAATCAAAGGGTTTGAAACCCTAGATCAACCTCAAGCCCGTTTTCTTCAAGATTTCGGTGCAAGCATTCGTGGAGCTCACGAATCAAGCTAGGGCAGCAACTCACAGTCATTTGGAAAGAGGGTTTCTTCCTCATTTCTTTAAGGTCGGTGCTTCTTACTACCCTCCTAGTTATAGTTCCTCTTTCCCCTTCTTTTCTTTTGATTTTCTTTCATTTACACGTGCTATGAGATGGATGAATGGTGAATGGAGAATGGTAAATGGTGAATGGTGAATGGAGATGGAATGGGCGATTGGATGCCAATGGTTGTGTGTGATGAACAAATGGGGAAGGGCATTGTTCCAATAATGAATGTACACGTATGATTTGAGAAAAAACCCATCTAGAAAAGCATGTGTAGGGTAAATCCATAATGAACACACCATGTTTGATGAAATGCCAAGGTGAATACAGTGAGCTGTAAATTAAGAAATGCATGCCTAATAAATTCTGAATATTGCTAGGGCCTATGATAGTGTGTTTCCTGTTTTCCCTAAATGCTATGAATATTGAATTGCTTAATCTTTGACGCTGTATGTGTTGTGAAATTACCCAATGGTCATGTTTAAATTTAAATGCAAGTATGTACACGGTTCCCACGAGCACGGCATGCATGACATGATTTATCGAGGTTTTCAAGAACATGGTTAGAGGTGGGACATATCCTAAGATATGTTTTACCTCGCTTTTCACAAGAAGACAAGAACCAACATTCCACGAGGGGTCTCCCCTCACTCACAAGTGCATATCATGAAGAAGGGTCTCCCTTCCCTCGCAAGTGCATTGCATAAAGAAGGGTCTCCCTTCCCTCTCAAGGCATCTCACAAGTGCATCTCACAAGTTACATGATCACAAGCAAGCATGCATGACATGACATGACATACAAGAATCAAGCAAGATAGACAAGACAAGCTTTCACGTACGAAAAGATATTTCAAGTCAAGTCAGGTGCACGATGTTTTCAAGAGGATTTATCGATTTTCTACGAGTTTCAAGCATGATTATAAACTGCTTTACTTCCTTGTATGATATAAATTGTTTCCGTGTGACAAATATGAATTTCTCCTGCTTATGTATTGCCATGTTTGTGCTATAATTGTTGGTTAGTATTCAGTACCCGCTGAGTATTCCATGCTCAGCCGTACTTCTTATGTCGGCAGGTTCTGAGGGAGCTGCTACTCCATTTGATGTTTGTGCTCCTGGTCCATGGGTGGAGGAGGAGTATGTCGAGGAGCCTTTGGAGGAACCTCCAGTAGAGGGTTACCAATAGGTGGTTGTAGATTCTGAGTAGATTAGCTGTGGGTGAGACGAGAGTCAGATTTATGTATTTTGGCGGGCATGTCCGCACTTTCTTTTGGATTCTTTTTGTATAAACTTGGATTGATTTTGTATATACATAGAGGTTTGGTAGACTTCCGCTATGCCATGTTAGAGCATGTTTCCGCTGTTTTGTCCTCTATCGTATATGCTCTGTGGGTTTTGCAGGTTAGTTGTCAAGCAAGTCATGATTAGTCGTCCAAAGTTCACTCTAACTCCTAGGGTGGGTTTTGGGGCGTGACACCCATTGTCTTTCCATTTGAATTCCTCTACGAGAAAAGAACCTTACAATTTGAACACTCCAAAGGTTCAGGGATCTTCCCATTCTTGTTTGCCTACGCAGCTGAGATAGATTCCCTATACAGTGGGAGTGTATCACGATTTTGTACGAGATCTTTGAGATAAGATTTGACCAAGTCTTTCACGTGATAGTTCGGAGGTTTAAAGGGCCTCACCTCGCTCCTCCCGAGTTGGCGATTAGGTCGGGATTCCAAAGGTCACTTTTCTAAACCTTACCTTGGCCCTGAAACATTATATCCGACTCTGATACACTAATTAGGTTAGAACATTGTTGTCCTACTTGTGCCACTGAGGCTGCCAATTGTCAATGTGCTCAAATACCGAATTTTACCATTACAAATTTCCCCCTTCACAGGTCCTTGGATTTAATGAGGTCTTGAGAAGCTACAGAGTTTAAATGGTTTACAGCTTGCATGGAACGTCTCTAGAGAGTCGCCAGGTTGAACGTGCTGGTTTTCATTTGTTGTGCACATTTAATGTGATATCATAAGTCGCATCATCATTTTGAAGTGATGCAATCATTGACACTCTTTCTTTAGTCCAATGAAAATCTTACCCCCGGGGGATGTGACGCTTACGGTCTGATGAGAAGGAGTTTTTTGTAGAGACCCGAATTTATTTTCGCGCCATTATGGTGAGTGTTAGGGGTAAATTAGTAAAATTAATTGTTTTTAGTGTGTTTAATGCTAATTAATGTTTATGTGTGTTTAAAATATATAAGACACTAAACCAAGGAAGAACCAAAAGATAAAAATCCAAAAACTGGGTAAAAGGACCAAACCGGTCGATCGACCTCCTAAGTCGGTCAACCGCCTGGCTAAAAAGGGCAAACAGAGGCCTGTTTTGCAGGTCGGTCGACCGCAAAACCAAGTCGATCGATTGGCGATTTTTCAAGAAACAGGGACCTCACAACCCAATCTGGTCGACTGACTACTCAAGTCAATCGACCGCCTTAATGAAATTAGGGATTTTTCCCTTTTGCACGATTTTAAAGGGTATTTTAGGGATTTTAAAACCCTAGGGCTATAAATAGGAGTTCTATTTCGATGGTTTTAGGGTTTCTAACTATTCTAAACCTAATTTGGTAAATGAGGAGAGAAAAACCTAGGTTTTCAAGGGAGTTTGCTTGAAGAGAGAAGATCTAGCTTGGAGAAGGAGGATTTGACTTGGAGATCACCCCACCCCCAAAGCCTTCTTTGAGCGATTTGGATCGAAGAGAATGATCCCTAAGGTCGATATATTGTTCACTCTAACTCTATTATGTTTTCTTCATGATTCTAATAAGTTAGAAGTGATGATTTGTACATGTTTCATATTTATGCATTGATTATTGGCATTGGACATGAAATGAGGAATTCAACATGTGTTAGCAATTTGATTAAGTGTGTTTTGACTATTATCGGAGTAATAAATGTGTTTAATGATATGGATATGTGAAATTGAGGATGGAAATGATTGATGAAGGGATTTGTTGCATGGTTATGGTATGTGAATGATGTGTGTGGAGAATGAGCTAATGTTATGGAAGAAATGGTGAATTATGGGTGAATGGAATAATAAGAAGTGAATTATGATGTTGATGTTTACAATTATGTTATGAAAATTACATAATTATAATAAGGAATTATTAATAATTGTCCTGTTAAACTATGCCCTTTCTATCTTGTATAGTGATTGACATTCGGGTAGGCCAAAACTTAAAAGAAGTCTTTTAGGTAAGAAATTCTCTAACCATCAAGTAATGAACCTTGGTGGAGTTTCCTAGCGGATGATTGGAACCTAATGGATGACCGATTCTAATATCAATCACGACACTTAAACACATTTTCACATGCATGGTAAGAAAACTAAGGTTCACGGGTTCATGAGTCTCACAAGTTCATGCATTGAACACTGACATGCCATGTATCATGCTTTGAAAGAATATGCTAACTTGTTACTATCATACCCTTTATCATGTGTTGTTGCAATGTGTTACAAAACATGCTACTTATCATGTGTCGACGAGACATGCCACCTATCATGAACATACCACTTATCATGCCTTGACACGATTATGTTACTCAACATGGAAACAATGTTATCATGTGTTGACGGTGTAAACATCCCAATTTTGTACCCCTATTTTCTCTTTACACACTTTAAAAACTCTTTCAAAAACTCTCTTTTAAAACCCTCTTTTCTCATGCTTTGATTTTCAAAAATGGCCCGAAAGTAGAAAAATGATCAAAATGCCCCTATAGTGAAAAATGACCAAAATACCCCTGATAAGTTCTGAAAAAGTGACATTTTATCTAAAATATTTTTCTGAATGTTATCAATTCAATTTTGGCTGTTTCCGAGCTCAAATTGGACTTGAAACAAGAAATCGGGTTTTCGGCAAACCGGAGAGCGACGCGCGTTGCCAAAAAAATTTAAAAAAAATAATTATTTTTTAAATGATCCTTGGAATATCCTAAGAATATTCTTTGGAGAATATCCTAAGAATATTCCTTTGAGAATATCCTAAGGAATATTCCTTAGAATATCCCTTTTCAAAACCTATAAATACTCACCATCTCTTCATTTTTCACTGATTCACTCTCCTCTCTCTCACTTTTCTTCTTCAAAACCTATAGCAGCACCCTGTTTAGAAATCTTTTCAGATTTTCTGGAAGGTAACTTTTCTAAAAAAACCTTGTCTTACTTTGTCTTTTAGTAGTTTAAATCACTTTTAAAGTTGTTTTTAAAATAGTTTGACTGCTTGCCTTGCCTAGTTGAACCCCTCCCTAAATCCCAAATCAAATATAGCCTTGGTCAAACCCCTACCCAAATCCCAGATCAAATCTAGCTTGGCCTAGTTGAACCTCTATCCAAATCCCGATTCAAATCAAGCTACATCCCAGCTTAAAATCAGGAACAGTCAAATCAATCAAATTCGAGCACATTAGCCTCTTCAAACATCAAAGAACAAAAAACAAAATCAAAGCACAAAAGAAAAGAAGATTAAAAAGAAAAAGAAAAAAAAAAGAGCAAAGCTCAAAAAAAAAAAAAAAGCAAAAGCTCAAGAGAGGTGCTCAGGCAAAGTTCAAAAGAAGAAAGGGTGTTCCCAAAACCTCGACCCGCCTACATTTTGTCCTATCTTAAGTCCTCCTAGATCCCTCAGAGACTAAGAATACAGGCAAATTGACAAGCAAGCATCTGAAAGCAACATATCAAAACCATCAAGGTAATGGTGGGAGAAGCATCTCAGCTCAACTCAAAAGTCACGGGTCCAGTGAAAACTAGAAATGGCATTGAGGTGCAAAAATAATGCCTATTGCAATTAGGGGCAAAAAAGGGAATAAATTATCAACTTCGCAGACATGAGTGAAAAACGAAAACGACCTCTTTGCTAAAAAAACTATGTGATCCCATGACTTGGTCATTCCAAGGGTAAAAAAGGAAAAATTTGAATTCTGGTTTGACAATAGAAGATCGGCAGAAGATAACTCTAACTCACCAACAACTCATCTCTGCAAGCTCAGATTGAAGAAGCTCAATAGCAAGGCAATCCAATGCCTTAGCTCCAAGCAGGGCCCGACTTAGCATACGAAAAGTTCAGAACTGAGTGATTATCTCCTTCGCAATGACTCAAAAGGTTAAGATTGCTCATTGCTATATCTTGCCCCAGAGGGGCAAGAGATCCACAAACTTCAGCCAGGGCTGACCCTTTCATAAACTAGCAAACAAAGAAAGCACCCTCCTTTTTTTTGAAACATTGAATTCAAGATTTTTCAAAAACTTTTTCATTCCTCTCAAATTGCATTCAAAACTCAAGTTTTTCAAAAACAAAGTCATCTATCAAGAGTCATAGAGTCTCAGTACGTCTCATGGCTTGGTTAAAGATCGATCTCCTTTCAACAGTTCTCCAAAGAGCAGCAGAGAAAACAAGCACAGAAATTGCAAGCCAGGGGCAAGTGTGAAATCAGAGCTTCATTTAGCGAGTTATCTCTTTGCTCCCTGCATTATCATACCATCTCATCTGTATTCATTCTATGCATGTCAGTTTTCATTATATGCTTCACCATGCATCTCATGTCTCATCTCCTTGCATAATAGTCACATCACACACCTATACATAGGTATCCACACTGCTCGCACACCTACATAGGTGGCTGCACTTTGCACACACACTTCACAATCACATACGCAATTAACTACACTGTACACACACTCACGCACTTTGCTGCATTGCGCACACACATTTACACAGTTAGTCGCACTATACACATGCACCCACGTACTTATCCAAACTCCTTGCCCGAACCGACGTAGACACTTCTGGCCCGTATCGACGCAGGCATTCCTTGCTCATACTGACGCAGGCACTCCTTGCCCATACCGACGTAGGCACTCCTTGCTTGTACCGATGCAAGCTCTCCTTGCCCGTGCCAACTCAAGCACTCCTTGTCCGATCCGACTTAGACACTCCTTGCTTGTTCTAACGCAGGCACGCCTCGCCCGTTCTGACGTAGGCACTCCTTGCCCGTTCAGACGTCGACACTTCTTGCCCGTACCGATGCACGTACTCCTTGCCCAAACTGAAGTAGACACTCCTTGCTCGAGCTGACGCAGGCACTCATCACCCGTTCTGACGCAAGCACTCATCACCAGTTCCGACGCAGGCACACCTCACCAGTTTCGACGTAGGTACTCCTCGCCTGTTCTGACGTAGGCACACCTTGCCCGTACCGACACAAGCACTCCTTGCCCGTATCGACGCAGGCAACATATCCAGCATGTCCAGAGTCTACTTCGAGCCCTCCTGGGATGAGGTTAAACCTACATAACCTAATCTCCTTCTTGTGCATCTCATTTGATGTCATCTTCATCTCCTCTGATGTCACATATCTATAGTCTGCCCTCTATCTCAGATATTTCATCACTAAGCATGAACCATCCCTTCCATCTCTCTATCCCCAGCTACCAAACAAATTTTTCTATCAATCCCGTCCTCTAGGATCCCATTTGTGGCAAGCAATCTAAGCAGAATTTAACTTTTTTTGACTCTTTTTTCTTAAGTTTCACAAGTTTTGTTCACTTGCACAAAATTGAGGCCTTATAACCTTTGCCGTTCACATGACCGCACCCTCCTATAAAGAGAGGCAGCTGTAAAAATCCTAATTTTGCACCCCTCTTTTCTCTTTCCACACCTTTAAAAACCCTTAAAAAAATTCTCTTTCAAAACCCTCTTTTCCCGTGCTTTGATTTTCGAAAATGCCCCTATAGTGAAAAATGACCAAAGTACCCCTGAGAAATTCTGAAAAAGTGACATTTTATCTAAAATATTGTTCTGAATTTTATCAGTTTAGTTTAGACTATTTCCGGGCTCAAATCTGACTTAAAGCGAGAAATTGGGTTTTTGGCAAACCGGAGAGCGACGTGCGCCACCAAAAAAATAAAAAATAAAATTTATTTTTTTAAATGATACTTGGATTATCCTAAGAATATTCCTCAGAGAATATCCTAAGAATATTCCTTTGAGAATATCCTAAGGAATATAGAATATCCATTTTCAAAATCTATAAATACTCACATTCTCTTCTTCATTTTTCACTGATTCACTCTCCTCTCTCTCCCTTTTCTTCTTCAAAACCTTTTGTAGCCCCCAGATTCCCGAGAAAGTCAATTGCGAAGGGTCGATTCTCGAAACCCCTTTTTAGAATTCTTTTCAGATTTCCCGGAAGGTAATTTTTCTAAAAAAACCCTATCTTGCTTTGTTTTTTAGTAGTTTAAATCACTTTTAAAGTTTTTTTTTAAATTGTTTGACTGCTTGCCTTGCCTAGTCGAACCCCTACCTAAATCTCAGTCCAAATATAGCCTTGCCTAGTTGAACCCCTGCCTAAATCCCAAATCAAATATAGCCTTAGTTAATCAAACCCCTGCTAAAATCCCAGATCAAATCTAGCCTGGCCTAGTCGAACCTCTGTCCAAATCCCGGTTCAAATCCAGGTAAACCCTAGCTAAAACATAGCTTAACCCTAGCTAAATCCCCTAAACCCTACCTCCTAGTCGAACCCATGTCCGAACCTCGGTTCAAAACCCTGTTCAGAATCCCACCGCAGAGGCTCCCCGACAAGAGCTTAAACTGCCTCATTGCCCCCCAGCACGAGCTTAAACTGCCCTATCACTCCTCAACACTAGCTTAAAATGCCATTTCGCTCCCAAATCAGGGGAAATCATCGAATCTTTCAATCATCCATTGTCCAAACACTCAACAAATCAAACCATCAATCAATCAAATCAAACCATCAATCACCTCCCGGAACTACGTGTGACTTGATTCCATTGACAGTGGATATGTAAGCATCCCTAATTGGGTTCAGCTTTCCCTAGGATAGAATCCCTATTCCGTTTCTATCATGTCCATCTCATTTCATTCATTACTGTTAATATCTGCTTAGCATATAAATGAAATTTCAAGCTTCTCTTATGGTTTCCCTACTTTGATTCAGACTTAGGGAGTAGGTAACTATCTTCGGATGAGAGTTTAGGGGTGCCTAACACCTTCCCCTAACTCAACTGAATCTCTTACCCTGACCTCTGACTTCCAGATCATGTCTTATCCAAACATTTCAGGGACCTATTTCCCTCAGAATTAGATAGGTGGCGACTCTCAACCCAATTGCAATTTATCGCTATTCCTCATTGTTTCAATCTTGATCAGGAATAGGGGTTTAAATTTTGGTACTCATAGACGGGGCATGTTATTTATCATGAACAAAGGTCTTATCATGAACACTTATATGTCATTCACATGCTTTTCAAATGTACAAGTCCAAGGGTTACACAAGTACACGAAATGATGATATGATATGCTCACACGTTTTCTGCACTCTGATTATGTACATATGTCATGAATTAATATATTGAATATGTACAGGGATATAATATTTCCAGTTGGACTTTATATACACTAAGTACTTTTGTACTCGGCCGACTGTTGTTTTTGGTAGGTGTGGGCAGTGAAATCTCATTGTCTGTAGGACGGGTGCATGGTGCACCTGCCTGCAACCGATAACCGCCCATGAAATGGGCGGTTAATATTCGTGCATGCCAAAGGCACGTGCACTATTTGACCAATGGCCGTATCACCACCAGCCCGTCAGTAATTAATGTCGGCAGCAGGACCATGATGCCCCGCGGACATGCATCTTGCTAGTCCCTATGAGACTGACACGTGTCTGATGTCTGTCCTCGCAGATAGACTTGACTAGACCCTTGTGGATTGAATCTTTGAGTCAGTCTGAGGATAGACTTTATACGGGCTAGCCAAAAGCTAGCTCTCACCAGACTTGGTACGGGGTCAAAATAACTATGGACATAATCATACCGTGGGTCGAACTCATGATCCACCCTTTTGGTCCACGGACTGATCAAGTTCAGTCCTTCTTGGTGACTTGGTCCGCGGCCCAAATAAGCCATGGATTGGGTTAACCCTCCCTAGCTGTCAGTCAGTTACTGATTGCCACATAGCAAAGGATCCCTAATAAAAGGGTATCCTTTGCTACCTTTTGGAGATCCCAAGATAAGGATCCCATTTTGTTTCCCAATAAAGGGGTGCCATATAGCACCCCATTCAAAATAAGAGAGTAATCTCATTTCCTTTTGGAAGATAAGATTTGCCCCCCTCTTAGGGAAAAATCTTATCATCCCAGGTTTCCCAAGAAGGGAAACCAATTTGGAATCCTCAAAAGAAGAGGACTTTGTTATGTCCCAGGTTTCCCAAGATAAGGGAAACCAACTGTCTTGGACAGATGACCTTCCTCTAAGGAGAGTTGACCCTTTTTTGACCTCTACAAAAATAAGAAGTCAATGGAGATACCAAAGATGACTCTTCAAAAGATATAAGAAATGGAGCTTCTTGTGAGAAACTCCCAGAATGAACACAAAAACCCATACCCAGAACAGAGGAGAAAAGAAAAGAAACTCTCTTTTCCTTGAAAGAGGAATACAGCAAGCAAAAAAAAAGTAACCAAGTGAAAAAGAAGGCTCCCTCGACATGGAGAACACAAGGTGAACCCTTCAAAATGGCCACCTCCTCTTCTCTTTTTTTAATACAAAGACCTCAATGGAGGCAACATGGGAATTTGGCACCTCATTTGAATAAATAAATATATTTTTATTCAAATGTCTTTGTTCTTCTTATTCATCTTCTTAATCAGAGGTACTTCCTTAAATCGAAAATGTAATTAACAATCGGGTTTACCCGGATTGGAAGGATAGTCCCTTATAAAAATAATAAACTCTACACAATAGTAGAGGTAATTTGACCACAAGGTTCAAGATGTTTACTCATCAAAAGACGCTTGAAATTTGCATGTACAATAGGTGTGGAGCCGGAACTAGTTGCAGAGCCTTAGGTTGAGGAGGCATACGGTGAGGAAGAGGCCGAAGGTGAGCTTCCTGAGGAGATCGAGAGCCCAGGACATTGACCGGTGGCCTTACTATTAGACTGTGGTTTTTGGTTAAAAGGGTTGTAATAGATATTTTAAATGCTTTTTTTATTTGAGTACGATGTTGCTTAAGTTAGACTTGTTCATAGGGATTGTGAAATTGATCTGAATTGTGGGTATTGGATTGGTCACAGGTTGTACGGGATGGTTTACTTATATTGAATTTTGTTGTCTTCATTTTTAAAGTATTGCAATTATTATTTCCTTGTATGCTATGAGATTAAGTAGGTTAAGAAATGTCACGGGTCCAAATTCTCATTATGACGAAGGTGGGATTTTGGGGTGCGACATTTTTGGTCTTTTCCTTATTCTCATATGTGTATAAAAAGGTAGGAAATAGTTCGTTCACAAAATTCCTCCCTGTCTTCAAGCTTTTGGACTCACTGCATTACGATTGTGTTTTTCCTTCGTTTTCCACTTCCCCTATTCTCCTTTGCTTTCCAATCAATAAGTTTTTTACAACTTTTGTTTCCTCGTTTTGTCTAGTGAGTCTAGCTCTAGAGTTGGGGAGGATGGATATGTTATCTTCTTCAACTGATACCCTAAATAACCAGTCTGCCACTGACTCTATTGATAAGTGCTTAATTTTGCTTTATTATCTTCATTTAAATAAGTATTATCAAACTTCTTAGGTTTTATATCTTCAACTTTATACGTAAAATGTGTCCAGAGATCAAAGCCCAATGCCCAAAGCCAAAGCCCAAGACTAAGTGGAGAAAAATTCTCTCACACATGAATGTAGAATTTTAGCAAGATATGGGTGAATGTGATTTTGGAACAAAAAAAATGGAACTCTCTTAGATTAGAAAGAGGACATCCCACCATCACTCTGCACAAGCTAGTGCTGGTCTTGGCTCTCGAATATCTCTCATTCTCTCTTCTTGGACGCCCTTTTGTTCCTCTACTAGTTCTTTCAGGTTTTGCTCTATTTTATTTTAGTTATTTTAATTCTACTGTTTAGCAATCCATTGAAGAGCATGACAACTTCAACAATGGTTGGCTAAACATTGTTCTAAGGTTAGGGAGTTGAAGCTTGTCTTAACTTATGTGTATGACTTGGATGGTTTAATCATTATTTTAATTGAATAAAGTGTATTTATTTTGATTAATTGTTTCTCTCTATATGTTCTTCGAATGATTGTGGAGGTGTATAGTGGTTGGTGGTGGTGATAGTGGTGGGTGGTGGTAGTGGTTGTGGTGGGTGGTGGTGGTTTTGGGTTGTGGTGGGTGGTGGTTGTGGGTGGATGGGTGGGTGGTGGTTGTGAATGGTAGTGAGGGTGGTGGAGGTGAGGGTGGTGGTGGTGGTATTGTGGTGAGTGGGTGGTGGTGGTGTGGTAGTGGTTGTGGGTGGGTGGATGGTGGGTCCGTGTTTTCCATTTCTGTTTTTTTTTTTTAAAAAAGAGGTAACATAAAATTTCTACTACCTTTAATTTTAAAAATTTGTTACTAATTTTTAAAAACAAGATAAAAACATGTTAATCAAACATGTTTTGTGTAAAACTTTTCAAATTTTTGTTTTTAAAAACAGAAAACAAAAAATGGATGTGCAACCAAACGGGCCCAATAACCTGTACGATATTATACAATTAACTTTTCAAATGAAAACAGCAAGAAGGCATTTCAACGATGCATTAATATTTATTTTTTAGACTAGAAAGTGAGAATACCTCTAAACCAAACTATGAAAACTGGTTTTTATTATCGCTAAAACTTGTAAAAGGCTTTTATCACTAAACACGTGGTGTTCAAAATATTTCAAGGACCCAAGAGGCAATATTAGACAGGAAATTTAGGCTATGCACGTGCGCTCAGACCTCGTTCACCAAAATATGTTTTAACAAATCTTATTTGAAATAAGTTTCCAATATCATACATGCATAAAAAAAACAGAAAAAAAAAAATTAAAGAAAAAGAATTGTACCCTTGCTTGCAAATCCTTGAGTATAATATAGCATTCCTTACACACCATGGGTTTGTCCCAGTGGTAGTGTATCTCCCTCTGGGGAGGTGTGACTCGTGTTTGAGTCTTGGTGTGACTGTTGACACTCACCAAGAGTGTTAACCTGCTAACCCCCTAACCACCAACCTAGGTAGACAAATGATTAGGCCAAGCAAACAAAAAAATAAAAAATAGCATTCCTCTATTTCCTTTTTTAAATAGCATTCATCTATTTCTTTTTTTCCTGCACGTTTTAACACGTTTTAACTCATTTATAGGAAAGCAAATAAAAGAACTTATTTTCCAAAGCAACTAAAAGCCAACAAACGTCATTTCCTTCTCTACACACATGGAAAAGGGGAACTTCCTTCATCTGGATTTTAAAAAGTTCAGAGACCACCAAGAATACATATCACTAAATCATTGTTGGGGATGGGTCTTGAACAGAGGCTAGAGAATCAGCAATAGTCTTGTATTGATTCAAAAAATTAGTCATGGTGGAAGATCCTTTGCACAGAGTTTGAAGTTGAATGTGCAATTGCATTCGGCAAGCCTGAGATTGTTGAGTAAAGATTGAAGAGAGATGATCCCAAGTTCTTCCGAAGTTTGTAATCCAATAGTTTGAGGGAGAACACTACCGGTGAATGTGGCATTGAGGCAACACATGACGTAGGCACTCCTGAATAAGGTAATCTGGATTGGGTGATCCATCAGGGAGATAAATCTGAGGTGAAGGATGAGTGTCATTAACAAACTTAAAAAGGTTTTGAGAAACGAGAATAGGTCAGATTTGAGTGTGCCATGAGAGAAAATTCAATCCATCAAATTTAATGGTCGGAAAATGGGAAGCGGAAGACATGTCCAATGAGAAAAGAAAAACTTAAAGAAGAAGAGAAGATGATTTTGGGAGAAAAAGATGCTCTGATACCATGAACGGACAGAGATTTAGAATTGTTTAATTGATGTTCTCATGGAGTGAATATACACTATATATAGGATCTCTTGAAGAGTCACAACCTAAAGTTAGCAAGTAGAATACAATTGTACAACTCATAATTTTAAATTGGTATTATCTAATAGCTGTAGAATATACACACCATCTGTTATTGAGAGATTTTCCATCTTTAGTTATTTTTCCTTTTAATGAAGATTACGACACCTAATTGGAGGGTTTCTATTAGGGAAATAGTTAACGTACCCATGTAATCTATTTAGAAACCTAAGGCTGGACCTCATTGGTCCAGCACCCCCTCTTAAATACTCACCATCTATGCCTATCACTGCTCTTTCTATTATATTTGAGATTACTTGTCGAAATAGCAATGCATTCAAGTTGGAAAACACCAAGTAAGCCGAGTTCGGTGACTTGAGAAATATACTTCTTTTGTAGCCGATTCGATCCATTATGCGAGAGCCACGATTTAATTCACCGATGCTTTTCATTATGCAATCAATATTCCATTATTAGAATAAACTATAAAGTCCATGGTCTAAGCATTATGATCAATGTTATCTGTATCGACCCCAAATCCTACATTGACCAAAATGGGACATCAGGTCGCCACATTTCTTAAACCTGCTTAAATCCCATGACTTACAAGGCATACAACACGAGTCTCCAAAAATGAGAGTAATAAAATTTCGATATATAAAACCATACCATCTTGTACAATTGTAACATGTCCAACATAATCCACCATAACCGGGAGAAAACTAAACCACCAATAAACATAAAACAGCCTAAGCAACATCACTTGAAAAAATTCAAGTCTATGACAATTCTCTTAACTGAAACAAAACATAAACTACTAATAATGGTAACTATCAAAACCCTTGGCTCCCTTCTCGGAAGGCTCACCTTCTCCTCCTTCCACGACGTATGCCTCCTCAATCCATGACTCACCTACAAACTCGGGCTCTACACCTACCAAGACAAAAGTCTGGCTGAGTACAAAAACACTCGGTGTATATAAAATCCAACCAACAACATCATATCCTTGCACTTGGTTAGAATCATAACCAATAGCATAATAACATAATCAGAGTGCGGAAGAACATATGCTCATATACATCATATCATCACCTTGACTCATGTACTTGTGAGAACCTTAGACTTAGGAGACAACATACTTATGAGATGCTTATGCTTATGCTTATGCTTATGAGACCATGTGCTTGTGGGATGCTTATGAGTCTTTGAGCAGTATATTCATATCATACACTTATTTAGATCACTCATTGGGCTTATTCAGTCTATAAGGCGTATGCAATGCTTATGCTTATGAGTCTTTGAGCAGCTTATTCAGAACATACACTTATTCAGATCCCTCATTGGGCTTATTCAATCTATCAGGCGTATGCAATGCTTATACTTGTGGTTCACATGTGTGATTTGTTAGACTCTTATCTTAACATACACGTGAGTTTATGCATAAGTGTTGTAATTATCATTCGAATCGGTCATATCTTAAGTTCCAAACCTTCGCCAAGAAACCCCACCAAGCTACCTCTCCCTGATTAGAAAATTCTCAACATGGAAGTCTTTCCTCTAAGTTCTTACCTTCCCGAATATCAATTACCATACAAAATAATTAGGCATAATTTAACAAACAATCACATATATATACCTTATTATGATTTTTAGTATAATTCATAATCAATTTCACAAATATTCATTTATAAGTTATTCATTTTCCATTACATTGGCCCATCCTCCATTTCTCACAATCTACAAGTCATATAAACCATAAAATTCATCCACAAACATTTCCATCCTCCATTTCACATCAATCCACAACCAAACAATCCTTTCACATACATTCCGATCCTCCATTTCACATCAATCCACAACTAAACAATCCAATTAAATTCATTCTCATGCATTCCCATCCTCCATTTCACTCTTTCATAGTATTAATCATCACATAATAGTTCATAGAACTCCAATCCATATTCACAAAGCTATTTACATTAATAGTTTACATACTCTATACTCCATTTCTCATAATATCACTATATTCATACCAATAATCCAACATTGTTACCTTAATCAATCTTAAAGCATACATATAATCTTAATAGAGCTAAGTTGGATAGTATATCGACCTTGGGAATCGTTCCCTTCAATCCAAAATGCTCCTAAGAAGATTTGAGGTTGATTTTCAAGCTTTCCTTGTAATCTCCAAGCAATCTCCTTTCTCTCAAAGCAATTTCTTCCTTAAAACCTTAGGTTTTCTCTCCCCTCTTTGCCAAATTAGGTTTAGAAAACTTAAAACCCTAAAACCCTTGAAATAAAACCTCAATTTAAAACCTACGGGTTTAAAACCTTGATTTCTGTAATCTTTTTTAAAAATTCATGTACGCAACTGCGATCAATTGCACATATACTACGATCGATCGCACATACACTGCGATCTATCGCACCTTATAGTGATCTATCGTATAACATACAGAGAATTTTTTCAAATTTTTGACTGAGTACGATCAATCATAGGTTACCGGCGATCGATCGTAACTAGCACAGTTCCTGTTTTCTCAACATCAACAGCACCAGCACCCTTTCCTCTTCAGCATCAGCCCATCAACATACTTATTTTCGTTTAAAACATTTAAGTAAATGATTCATTTACTTTAAGTATTAAATTAAAATAAGGAAGTACCCCCCATTTGGATGCAATAAAAAATAATAGAAAATCCAATTCCTAATAAATCGAAATCTCATTTTCCAGTTTTAGGCTAAAAACTGAAAATCTCCTCATCGTAAGAGTTTTAATAGTCGAGTTACCACTCTATACTTAATAATAAAATTTTAAAAAATCACATACCTTTATTTAATCTATAAACATCCATTTTCGAGAAAAATCATCTCAAAATTTAACAATTTATGTTTTTGCTAAAACCACACCCCTTCTAGAATTTTTGACATTCCTGCACTTAGTCACTTTAAATTTTTACTTAAGATCATTAAGGAACAAGGCATCACATATATTAAAATGCATCTTTTACCATTTAAACCCTTATTAATCGTATTGATGACATGTGAGAAAATTTTGGTGTCTACATCCTCCCCCATTATGAGAATTTTGTCCTCGAAATTTATGCACCTTAGTCAAATAAGTGAAGATACTTTTCACGGACTTCAGCTTTCCTCTCCCAAGTGGCTTCTTCCTTAAAGTGATGCTCCCATTGCAAGATCACAAGGGGAATGACTTTAGTACGCAAGACTTACTCCTTTCGGTCTAAAATTTGAGCCGGTTGCTCAACTAGAGTCAAATCTTCTTGGATTTTCAAGGGATCCAAATTAATGATGTGTGAAGGATCCGAGATATACTTCTTCAACATGGATATGTAGAAGACATTATGCACACCTTCCATATGAGGTGGCAAGGTGACTCGATAAACAACTTCCCCGACCCGAGTGATGATCTAAAAATGACCCACATATTTAGGATTGAGCTTGCCCTGCTAGCCGAATCTCATCACCCACTTCATAGGTGAGATCGTGACAAATACAAAATCTCCAACTTGGAACTCTAGATCCCTACTGCGAGTATCGGCATAGCTCTTCTGCCTACTCTGAGCTATTTTCAACCTCTCTGATCAACTGAACTCTATCACAATCTGACCAATGAAATCGGGACCTAGAAGCTTCCTCTCGCCAACTTTGTCCCAACACAATGGTGACCAACAAATCCTCCCATAGAGTGCCACAAATGGTGTCATCTGAATGCTCGCTTGATAACTATTATTGTTGGCAAATTCAACCAACGGCAGGTGATCATCTCAACTGCCCTAGAAGTCTAACATACAAGCCTGTAGCATGTCCTATATGATCTGGTTCACCCTCTCAGTTTGCCCAGCTATCTGTGGATGAAATACTGTACTGAAATCTAAATGAGAACCTATGGCCTGCTGAAAACTCTTCCAGAGTCTGGAAGTAAATCTCGGGTCTCAATCGGAAATAATACTAACCGGCACTCCATGCAAACGGACTACTTCTTTGATAGAAAGGTTGGTCAACTGGTTAGAATTGAACGTGGTTCGATACGGAAGGAAATGAGCCAACTTAGTCAACCTGTTGACCATGACCCAAATGACATCAAAGTTTTTGACCATCCTTGGTAGACCAACAACGAAATCCATAGAGATATTTTACCACTTCCACTCAGGAATAAGAAGTGACTGAAGAAGTCCCGCCGGTCTCCTGTTTTCGGCTTTTACTTATCAACAAACTAAACACTTAGACACATAGGTAGCCACATCCTTTTTCATGTCTTTCCACCAAAAATATTTCTTGAGGTTCTGGTACATCTTGGTGCATCCCGGATGGACAATGTACTTAGAATTGTGTGCTTCGTCTAGAATTTCTCTTTTCAATTCCTCATTAGTAGGAAGACAAAGTCTATCCTTGAAGGAGATCCCACCAATTCTCCAGGAGAAATCCTCAAACCCGCTACAGATCAACTTGTTCATAGCAGTGTGTAGTTTTTCATCCTCCTACTGTAGGTCTTTAATCCTGTCCAAGATGGTTGGCCTAACCATGATGTTAGCCACTAAGACTCCAGATGCTCCAACACCGAAACTCATGTTAAGGTTATACACATCTTCAAGTAACTTCCATTCTTGGACCATTAGACGTGGCAAAAATCTCGTAGGTCTTTAGCTTAGAGCATCTGCTACCACATTTACTTTTCTCAGGTGATATTGGATAGAACAATCACAGTCCTTGAGGAATTCCACCCATCGGCATTACCTCAAATTCAGTTCTTTCTGAGAGAACAAATATTTTAGACTCTTGTGATCAGTGAATATTTCAAGCTGCTCACTGTACAAGTAATGTCTCCATATCTTAAGAACAAAAACGACCGCAGCTAACTCCAAGTTATGGGTAGGATAGTTCTTCTTGTAGCACCCCGAAAATTTTGTGTATGCCTTGGAATGCGTGTCAAGGCATGGAGCCTTGTAACTACCATCTTTCATGAAATAAGAAGTTTGAAACCTTTGGAAATTTCACAATTTTATTTAGAATAAGTAAATAAAATAATAAATAATGTACTATAGCCTTAGAAAGGTCCTAGTCATGTTTAGAAGAGGTCAAAAGGGAAGTAGGATAAGTCCAAGTAGTAGGAATTGGTGAAAAATGAACTTAGTGTTAAAACCTGCAGAGGACTGATCGCTCGGTCCATATTGGCGATCGATCGGTAACTATCGACTGGTACACTTTTTTGTATTGGGAAAAATCCAGAGAGCATGTTTTTGACCGATTGCTTGGTCAAGAACACCGGTCGCTCGGTAGGCGACCGATCACTCAGTATTAACCACCGATCGATCGATCTATCGCGTTTTGCAAAATTTTCATTAAGGGTTTATTTGTCTTTTGGCCAACACCCCTTGGCTCTATAAGCCTTACTCGAGTGTTGGGTCCTCACACACCACACTTAGAGCATTTTGAGAGTAAGGGAGAAAGAACCTAGGGTTCGAAAAGGTCTCTTCCCATTTGAGAGAGAACCAAGGGTTTGAGGACCCTAGAATCATCCATTTAGCTTTGATTTCTCCAATCCAACCTCAAGCTCGTGGGGGAGTTTTTTTATAAAGCTAGGGCAGCGTTCTCCAAGGTATTCCTCAAAGGGTTGCTTCCCCAATCAAGCATAGTTCTAGCAAAGGTTCTCCTCTTCCAAGTTGGAGTTTCAATCAAGGGTTTCTATCCAAGATCAAGCCTTGATTCAAGGTTAGTACACCCTACTAACTCCCTTAGCAATAACCTAGATTTTCCTATTTTAAATGATGATTCTTGATCTCATGTTTTATCCCTTTTGAAATATCCTATTCTCCTAAAAATCTAAACAAGATAATAATGAATGTTGTGATGTGTAGATGGATGGTGATTGAGGCGATTGGATGCCGTAGGGGTGTTGTGTGATGTGGGAAATGGAAAATGGTGGAAGGGTATTCTACAAATGATGAACTTACCTTAATAATTTGATGAAAAATATGCACTAAAAAGAGTAAATGAAACTACTAAGGAATGTTGCACGCCGGGTGTTTGATAAAATGCCTAAACTAGAAGTAAATGAATTAAATGAAAAGATGGAAGTAGGCCTTATGCAATTATTCTTATAAATGATGAATTGACCAAATGTCATGTAGATTACCCAAATTCCCACATGTTTATACTATGAATTGAAATGCGATGCACTATCCTTCATGTCATACTTGTCATCATGGTTTTCATTATTGATACGCACCCAAGCACGCATGCATGCATGAATTGGGTTTTCCAAAAGTAATTGTACATGATAAATCAAATAAGAAAAAAAGCGTATGTCAAGGAGGTTGATAGCCCAAGTGTGGGGTGCTAGCCTCTGACTCATAAGAAAATGAAACAATTACATGTCAAAGAGGTTGGTAGCCCAGGGATGTGCGGGTTCTAGCCTCTGGCTCACAAGTATATAAAACAAGACAGACACGCATGCATGATTTTCACAAGCAAGATCGAGAAATGAAAAAGGTTTCCGAACATGAGTTTTACCGGAGTTTTTGCATTCATGCATACATGTCAAGATAATTATATTACTTCATGTTCAATGCTATTTATCTTATGCTACTAGTATTACTTTAAATTGATATTTTTTTTTGTGTTCACTGTTGTTGTGCTTTTGTTATTGCTATGGTTAGCTAGTAGTTTGTACTCGCTGAGTATTCCATGCTTAGACGTACTTTTATGTCGGCAGGTACCGTGGAAGTCCTCGACCCTGAGCCTTGGGTCGAGAAAGAGTATGTAGAGGAGAGAGAGCCACCTATCCCGTTGCAGTCTCAAGAGGATAGGGATTTAGACATGTGGCCATACCTCGACTACTGTTGAGAGGAGAGTGTTAGAGAGCTACTTTTTTTATTTTCATAGGTGGGCATGTCCACCTTTATTTTGATTATGTTTTGTACATAAACTTGGAATACTAAAATGGTTTATGAGAAAAGAAAAAGTTAGGTCCCGTTTCCGCATTCATGATATAGTTCTGCACTCTGATTATTATTGTATTATATCATATTTAGCCTTGTTTATTACAGGATGGTTTGACAGGTATGTATAGTCACATCTAAAGTATCCCTTAACTCTTAGGGGGTATTTTGGGGCATGAAAGAAGTGGTATCAGAGCTCTAGGCATTAGAGTCCCTACAGTCATTTAGTAAGTTGATACCAAAATTGAACAAGGCATTAGGTGTTATGAAAGAGTTGTATTCCAAGTATAGGCTAACAAGTTAGTCTTAGTCAAAACTGGTTGAACTTCAACCAAACTTAGAGTCCTACGCTAAGAACACGGATTGTATGTTATGATATTGTGTTGTATCCCTTGTGTACATTATTCTGTGCTTGATAAATATGCTTTGAATGACTGGTGAAATTGTTACTAAATGCGTATCCAAGCTAGACTCATGTTGTATTGTCGTTCTCAGGAGAAATCATGAGACGCAATACTCGGGGTCGCGGATACAACACAAGGGGCAATGGAAGTGATGCTCCATCGAGTGATGATCATCTGGACTTTGCCCAAGCCTTTGCTTCAATAGCTGAGACTTTGGCTATGCTAGGGGCAAGCAACCGGCCACTCCGCCTAATGCCGCACTTATACCCGCTCCTCCTAATCGAGCTCAAGCCGGAATAAAGGCTTTTTGGAGGATGAGGCCTCCAACATTTTGTGGGAGTATTGACTCACTTGTTGCCGAAGGATGGATTCGACAATTAGAAAAGATATTCTCCATATTGGTCCCTAAGGAGGTAGAAAGGGTTACTTGGGCCGCCTTCATGCTTGAAGGTGAGGCCGATCATTGGTGGAAGTCCGCACTTAGGACCCGGGAGTTGGCCCGACAGGGTTAAGACTGGACTTGGGGAGAATTCTTGGACATCTTCAACAAGAAGTACTTCCTAATAGGGATAAAAGAGAAGAAAGAAGTCGAATTCATTACCTTAGAGCAAGGTAATATGTCAGTGGCCGCCTATGAGGCTAAGTTCTCAGAGGTATCTCGATTTGCTCCACACATGATAGCTACCGAGGCCATGAAAGCCCGAGAATTTGAGAGGGGGTTGAAGGCCTACCTCAAGGACCGAGTTTCAATGTTCCGACACGAGACATATGCGGAGGTGTTGGACAAGGCACTATTAGTGAAGGCTAATTCTGAAGAGTTCTTCAAGAGAACAGGGATGGAGAAAGGCCAATCCAGTGGCTCGGCAGAAAAGAGAGCTAGGACTATGTTATACCAGTCCGCAGGGCCGGCTCAGTCACAGAGGATGTATTCAGCACCATAGGCTCCCCGCCCTTTTGCTCCACCGGCTTTTTGCCCGACTACCTCATATGCTCCTCGGCTTGCATTACCTCAGGCTACGGGTTATGCTTCTCCCACCTATTCGCATGATACCTGAACCCTTTGTGGAAGGAAGCATCCAGTGGGGGAATGTCGGAAGGTTACAGGAAGTTGCTTCCATTGTAGTGACCAAGGCCACATTGTTAGAGATTTTCCCCGACGTCACTTGCTAGCTCAGTCTCAAGAGAGCAGACCCCCTATTAGCCAGATATCTCAGCAGGGCTCTTCCCAGGCTTCGAGGGCCTCACCGTCTACACGGCTTCCTCGCCCAGGGCCTAGTTTTTGTCCTATCAGAGAGAGATGCACGCGCATCCGACGATATCGTGCAAGGTACGCAAGAATTCTAGAAGTTTTAAGTTGTGAAAAATTTTCATTTTATGATGAGTTGTTATTTATAATAGGGGTTACCTATGTATGATGTATGTCTTGTTTGAAATCTATTGATGTTAGTGTTTAATCACACAGGGCCTTATTAGTGAACGAGTGTCTCGCCCGAGTGTTGATCGACACAAGATACACTCACTCATTTGTTTCACCCAGTTTCGCAAAGGGATTTTCAATTGAGGCTACTCCGTTAAAGCGGGAGTTGACCATTGCAACTCCATTTGGCAAGCCGGTTGATACGGATAAAATATTTAGAGATTGTGTGATTCAAGTGGGGGAGAATGAACTATTAGCCGATCTCATCATCCTAGATTTCCAAGACTTAGATTTCAATGTCATCCTAGAGATGGATTGGTTGTCAAACCACCACGGCCATGTTGCATGCTTTGAAAAGATGGTGAACTTCAAGCCGGAAGGGGTTAAGACATTTCACTTTCGAGGATTGAGAGAAAAGAGATATTGCTTGCCCGGTAGCCTTGAGCTTAGCAAACCCAGAAGCACAAAAATCCTCGGCCATTCCGATCGTGAGTGAGTTTTTGGATGTCTTTCCAGAGGAATTTTCCGGGTTACCCCTTGATAGAGAGATTAAGTTCGCTATAGAGCTTGCTCTGGGCACCACTCCGATTTCAAGAGCCCCGTATAGGATGGCCCCAATAGAACTGGAGGAATTGAAAAAGCAAATTGAAGAGTTATAAAAACTTGGTTTCATCCAACCAAGTGTCTCACCATGAGGAGCTCCGATCCTCTTTGTGAAGAAGAAGGACGGGTTGATGAGAATGTGCATGGATTACCGTCAGTTGAACAAGGTCACTATCAAAAAATTTTATCCCTTGCCATGGATAGATGACCTATTTGACCAACTGAAGGGAGCAAGATTCTTCTCCAAGATTGATCTTAGATCGGGATATCATCAGTTAAAGATCAAGGCGAAAGATGCTCCGAAGACGGCTTTCAAGACTCGGTATAGGCACTAAGAGTTCCTTGTTATGCCTTTTGGGCTGACGAATGCACCAGTGGCGTTCATGGATCTGATGAACCAAGTGTTCCGATCATACTTGGATCGATGTGTGATTGTGTTCATCGATGACATTTTGGTGTATTCCTAGACACGGGAAGATCACGCACGAGACCTCCGCCTTGCTCTGGAGATGTTGAGAGAGTATAGGTTATATGCCAAGTTAAGTGTGAATTTTGGCCAGAGAAAGTGGCATTCCTAGGTCATGTGGTGTCTACAGAAGGCATCTCAGTAGACCCAGCAAAGATTAAGGCAGTAATGAGTTGGGAGAGGCCCAGAAGCATCATCGAGATTTGGAGTTTCCTCGGCTTGGCCGGCTACTACCGGAGATTTGTGGAGGGATTCTCCAATTTGCCTGCACCTCTCACTTACCTGACGAGAAAAAGTGCCAAATTTGTATGGAGTGATCGATGTGAAGTTAGCTTTCAGGAGTTGAAGAAGCGGCTCACTACGGTTCCCGTCCTCACAGTGTCTTCCGGGAGCGGCGGTTTTGTCGTATATAGTGACGCCTCCCATGTGAGGTTGGGATGTGTGCTCATGCAGCACGGAAAGGTCGTTGCCTATGCCTCAAAGCAATTGAAAGAGCATGAGAAGAATTATCCCACTCATGACTTAGATCTCGCCGCGGTTGTGTTTGCATTGAAAAATTTGGCGACATTATCTCTACAGAGAACAGTTCGAGGTGGTCACGAATCATAAAAGCCTAAAATATTTGTTTTCTTAGAAGGAGTTGAATTTAAGGTAGAGGAGATGGGTGAAATTTTTAAAGGATTATGAGTGTTCCATTCAATATTATCCAGACAAGGCTAATGTAGTCGCAAATGCACTTAGCAGGAAGTCTACTACATGCTTGGCTCATATGATGGTGCATGAGTGGAGGATGTTAGAAGATGCATCTAACCTCAACATCAGTTTCAGTCTCCCTACCTTTGGGCCGGTAATGGCTAACGTCACAGTTAGGTCTTATATTCTAGGCATGATCCAACAAGAGTTGCAGGGAATGGATGCTGAGCTACTTTTTTACCGAGACAAGTTAGTTAATAGTGGTAGTAAGGATTTTACGACGAGGAAAGATGGAATTGTCACTTTCAAGGAAAGAGTATGTGTCCCAGTCGATGAGAAGCTTAAACGAGAAATCTTGTACGAGGATCACCGGTCCAAGTACACCATTCACCCCAGAGGTACCAAAATGTATAGAGACTTGAAAAAGCACTTTTAGTGGCAGAACATGAAGCGAGAAAGAACAGAATACGTGTCCCAATGCTTGGTGTGACAGCAAGTCAAGGTCGAGCACAGGAGACCGGCAGGACTTTTACAGTCTCTCCCTATTCCCGAGTGGAAATGGGAACATATCTCTATGGACTTTATTGTGGGGTTGCCGAAGACAGTTAGAAACTATGATGCTATATGGGTTGTGGTCGACAGACTGACGAAGTCCGCCCATTTCTTGTTATATCGGACTACCTTCAATTCAAATCAGTTGACAGCACTGTACATCAAGGAAATAGTCAGGTTGCACTGGGTGCCAGTGATTATCGTGTCAGACAGAGACCCTTAGATTTACTTCCAGATTCTGGAAGAGCTTTCAGAGTGCCATGGGTTCCTGACTGGACTTTAGCACAGCTTTCCACCCATAGACCGATGAGCAAATCGAGCGAGTGAATCAGGTTATTGAAGATATGCTCCGGGCATGTATGTTAGACTTCAAGGGAAGTTGAGAAGATCACCTACCTTTGGTAAAATTCGCCTACAACAATAGTTACCATGCAAGTATACAGATGGCGCCTTTTGAGGCTTTGTATGGGAGAAGTTGTAGATCCCCGTTTTATTGGGATGAAGATGGGGAAAGGAATGTGTTGGGCCCCAAATTAATTGAACAAACCACGGGTAGGGTCAAGCTTATCCGGGAGAGGTTGAAGACCACATAGGATAGACAAAAGAGCTACGTCGACAACCGAATGAGAGACTTTGAATTTCGAGTCGGCGACTTTGTTTTTGTCAAGATTTAACCAACCAAGGGTGTTATGAGATTCAGGAAGAGAGGCAAGCTTAGCCCGAGATATGTGGGCCCATTCGAGATCATTACTAGAGTTGGTGAGATGGCTTACTGTGCTGCTTTGCCCACTCATATGGCGGCGGTTCATAACGTGTTTCACATCTCCATGCTTCGAAAGTACATCTCGGACCCTTCTCATGTCATCGAGTTTGATCCGGTAGAAATCTAGGAGGATCTCACACTAGTTGAGCAACCAGTGCAGATCTTGGATAGGCGAGATCAAGTCTTGCACAACAAGACCATTCCCTTAGTCTTGGTAAGATGGCAACACCATTCAATGGAGGAAGCTACATGGGAACGAGAGGCTGAAGTGAGAGAAAAGTATCCTCAGTTATTTGTTTAGGACCTTGGCATTCCCTTGTATTTTGTTGTGGTTTTCTGCATGTATGTATTGTCCGAATTTCGATGACAAAATTTTTGTAAGGGGGAGGAGGATGTAGCACCCCATAAATTTTGTGCATGCCTTGGAATGCATGTCAAGGCATGGAGCCTTGTAAATATCATCTTTCATGAAATAACAAGTTTGAAACCTTTGGAAATTTCTCAATTTTATTTAGAATAAGTAAATAAAATAATTAATAATGTACTACAGCCTTAGAAAGGTCCTAATCATGTTTAGAAGAGGTCAAAAGGGAAGTAGGATAAGTCCAAGTAGTAGGAATGGGTGAAAAATGGACTTAGTGTCAAAACTTGCAGAGGAGCGATTGCTTGGTCCATATTGGAGATCGATCGGTAGCTATCGACTAGTGCACTTTTTGTATGGGAAAAAATTCCAGAGAGCATATTTTTGACCGATCGCTCGGTCAAGAACACCGGTGGCTCGGTAGGCGATCGATCGCTCGGTATTAACTACTGATCGATCTGTCTATTGCGTTTTGCAAAAATTTCATTAAGGGTTTAATTGTTTTTTGGCCAACACCCCTTGGCTCTATAAGCCTTACTCGAGTGTTAGGTCCTCACATACCACACTTAGAGCATTTTGAGAGTAAGGGAGAAAGAACCTAGGGTTCCAAAAGGTCTCTTCCCATTTGAGAGAGAACCAAGGGTTTGAGGACCCTAGAATCATCCATTTAGCTTTGATTTCTCCAATCCAACCTCAAGCTTGTAGGGGAGTTTTTTTTTTAAAGCTAGGGCAGCATTCTCCAAGGTATTCCTCAAAGGGTTGCTTCCCCAATCAAGCATAATTCTAGTAAGGGTTCTCCTCTTCCAAGTTGGAGTTTCAATCAAGGGTTTCCATCCAAGATCAAGCCTTGATTCAAGGTTAGTACACCCTACTAACTCCCTTAGCAATAACTTAGGTTTTCCCATTTTAAATGATGATTCTTGATCTCATGTTTTATCCCTTTTGAAATATGCTATTCCCCTAAAAATGTAAACAAGATAATAATGAATGTTGTGATGTGTGGATGAATGGTGATTGAGGCGATTGGATGCCGTAGGGGTGTTGTGTGATGTGGGAAATGGAAAATGGTGGAAGGGTATTCTACAAATAATGAACTTAACTTGATGATTTGATGGAAAATATGCATTAAAAAGAGTAAATGAAACTATTAAGGAATGTTGCACGCCGGGTGTTTGATAAAATGCCTAAACTAGAAGTAAATGAATTAAATGAAGAAGATGGAAGTAGGCCTTATGCAATTATTCTTATAAATGATGAATTGACCAAATGCCATGTAGATTACCCAAATTCTCACATGTTTATACTATGAATTGAAATGCAATGCACTATCCTTCAGTTAATAGTTGTCATCATGGTTTTCACTATTGATACGCACCCAAGCACGCATGCATGCATGAACCGGGTTTTCCAAGAGTAATTGTACATGATAAATCAAATAAGAAAACAAGCGTATGTCAAGGAGGTTGGTAGCCCAAGTGAAGGGTGCTAGCCTCTGGCTCACAAGAAAATGAAACAATTGCATGTCAAGGAGGTTGGTAGGCTAGGGATGTGCCGGTGATAGCCTCTGGCTCACAAGTAAACGAAAACATTAAGGAGGTTGGTAGCCCAGGAATGTGTGGGTGCTAGCCTCTGGCTCACAAGTATACAAAACAAGACAGACACGCATGCATGATTTTCACAAGCAAGATCGAGACATAAAAAAGGTTTCCGAACATGAGTTTTTCTGGAGTTTTCGCATTAATGCACGCATGTCAAGATAATTATATTGCTTTATGTTCGATGCTATTTATCTTATGCTGCTAGTATTGCTTTAAATTGATATTTTGTATTGTGTTCACTGTTGTTGTGCTTTTATTATTGCTATGGTTAGCTAGTAGCTTGTACTCTCTGAGTATTCCATGCTCAGCCGTACTTTTATGTCGGCAGGTACCGTGGAGGTCCTCGACCCTGAGCCTTGGGTCAGGAAAAAGTACATAGAGGAGAGGGAGCCACCTATCCCGTTATAGTCTCAGGAGGATAGGGATTTGGACGTGTGGCCATACCTCGACTACTGTTAAGAGGAGACTGTTAGAGAGTTCCTTTTTGTATTTTGATAGGTGGGCATGTACACCTTTATTTTGATTATGTTTTGTACATAAATTTGGAATACTAAGATGGTTTATGAGGAAAGAATAAGTTAGTTCTCGTTTCCGCATTCATGATATAGTTCCGCACTCTAATTATTATTGTATTATATAATGTTTAGCCTTGTTCATTACAGGATGGTTTGGCAGGTATGTATAGTCACATATAAAGTTAACTCCTAGGGGGTATTTTTGGACATGACACTTCTCGTGGTCTTTCAACTGCCGGGAAGCATAAACATTCACCTTCCCGTGCTGCATAAGAACACATCCTAACCCAATGAGTGAGACATCACTATACACCACAAAACCTCCGCTGCCCGATGGTACTGTCAAGATGGGAGTAGTTGTGAGGCGCTTCTTCAATTCAAGGAAACTCTTTTTACACTTTTCATTCCACTCGAATCTAGCATTCTTCCAAGTTAGATGAGTGAGTGGAGCTATCAAGCCGAAAAATCCTTCAACAAATCTCTGATAATACCTTGCGAGGCCTAAGAAACTTCGGATTTCTATGACGCTCTTTGGTCTTTCTCAACCTTCCACTATTTCTATCTAGGAAGGATCTACAGAAATAATCTCTTCTGACACCACGTGGCCTAAGAATGCAACTTTCTCAAGTCAAAACTCACATTACTCAATTTGGCGTACAACTGATGTTCCTTTAGTGTCTTCAGAGTAATCCGAAGATGTCTTTCATGATCTTTTTGTGTTTCTGAGTATACTAGAATATCATACACAAAAAAGATCACAAAGTGATCAAGAGTTGGCTTGAATATTCGGTTCATCCGGTCTATGAAAGTTGCCAGTGCATTAGTCAGACCGAAAGGTATGACTAAAAATTCATAATGCCCATATCTGATTCTAAATGCAGACTTGGGACATCTTCAGCCTTTATCTTCAACTGATGATAACTTAACCTTAAGTCGATCTTGAAGAAATACTTAGCTCCTTGCAACTAATCAAAAAAGTCTTTGATCCTTGGCAAAGGATATTTATTCTTGATAGTGACCTTGTTCAATTATCGATAGTCGATGCACATTCTCATCGAACCATCCTTCTTCTTCACAAATAGAACTAGAGCTCCCCATGGTAATACACTTAGGTGAATGAATTCAAGATTGAGCGACTCTTCAATCTGCTCCTTAAGCTCTTTCAACTCTGCTGGAGCAATTCTATATAGCGCCTTAGATATGGGTGTCGTGCCTGGAGCCAAATCAATTGCAAGCTCAATCTCCCTATCCGGTGGTAAACCCGGTAAGTCCTTCGGAAAGACATCCATGAATTCCTCTACAACAGGGATACTTGAAGAATTTGGTACTTCCAAGGTAGTAAGACTCAGTGCCACAAATCGAGCTAAATCTTTTTTCTTCAATCCATGGAAACGGAAATAAGACTCACCAATCGACTTAAAGTTAATGACTTTCTCGAAACAGTCAACATGCCCATGTCTGTGGAAAGACAATCCATACCCAAGATAACATCAAAGTCTTGGAAATCAAGGACAATTAAATTGGTTGTCATTTCTCGCTGGCTAATCTGGATCATGCAAGTACGGTAGATCTTATCTATGATGACTGAATTGCCAACAGGAGTAGCAATGGATAATCCTTGATCTAACTAAACCGACTTGGTTCTATAGGAAAGACTTCAGCAAAATTGAGTGTGACAAATGAGTGATTAGACCTAGTATCAATTGATACATGAGCGAGAAAATCATTTATCAATAATGAGCCTGAATTAATATACAAAGTTAATTGTGTCAAACCATAAATACATACATAAAGCATATTCATGCATAATATTTAACATTACATGCATAGCATCAGAATAACATTTTAATTAACTAAATTCACAAGTAGACGTACCCTGCATAACGTCGTTGGATGCCTGTGCATCCTTCTCCGATGTGGCAAACACCCGACCCTGAGTTGGCTGGCGGGGCAACTGGAGTTTCAAGCCTTGGGGTAGCCTCTGCTGCATCAGCTGCCTCATTGGTGGCCTTACTCCTTGTGGCTAAGTTGGATGAAGCCCCTGCAGATTGCGGAGTGGGCAATCTCGGATCCAGTGTGAAATATCTCCGCAATGGAAACAACCTCCAGTAATTGCCCTACACTCTCCCCGCTCAATGTCTCCTCCCACACTAACTGAATGCATCAAACAACTAAGTCCCAGCAGTAGGAGGGATAACCTGTGATGCCCGAGGGGCTACCTGAGTAGGCCTCTGATATGGGGTAGGCTGAGCAATTGGCATAGGACCTGATGTCCTTGGTCTCTTGTCCTGTAGGTATTGTCTATCTGTTTGCATTCCTCTCTTCCTCAAAAATTTTGTCGACCTTCTCTTGGTAATCAAATCCTTGGCCTCTTGTTCTGCAGGCCTTGTCTATCTGTCTGCATTCCTCTCTTCCTCAAAAACTCTGCCAACCTCCTCTCGGCAATCAAAGCTCTCTCACTAACTTTTCGGTAAGTCTCAAGACGCAAAATCTCAACCCTGTCCCAGATGTAGTCTCTGAGACCCCTCTCAAATCTCCTCGCCTCCATGCCCTCTGTGGTGATCAAATGAGGCGCGAACCTAGGCAGCTCAACAAACTTGGCCTTATACTCGGCCACCGACATGCTCCCCTGCTGTAGAGTGGAGAACTAAATCTTCTTCACATCTCTCACTGAAGGCAGGAAGTACTGCTCATAGAAGACATCGAAGAACTCTCCCCATGTCCTTGGCTATCCTACTTGCTCTTCGTTCCTCTTCCTAGTTGTGGCCCTCTACCAATGCTCTGCCTCGCCTTCCATGTTGAAGGAGGCCCACTTTACTCCCTGGTCCTCAGAAGGCTCGAGCACAGAGAATATCTTTTCTAACTGCATGATCCACCGCTCTGCTACAATAAGATCAGTACTCCCACAAAAAGTTGGAGGACCCATCCTCCCGAATGCTTCTACTCCGTGATGTTAGGGTGGGTGGACCTCAGCTGGCCTCTCTTACCTGGCTTGCCAGGATGCTAGAAAGGCAATCTGCTACGCCATAATTTCAGCCTGTCGAGTCATGGCTACTACAATAGCCTCCATAGCCCGACTTTCATTGGGCAATCGGGCACCCTCCGGGTATCCCCATCAATCACACTACCCCCTTCATTCCTATTATTCCTTGCACCTCTCCTCATGACTTACAAATCCTAAAGTCAATCAGAAACCAGTCATCCTTTATAAACAATTCACAAAACATTCAATTCACAAGTTCAATCTTAGGGTTTAACGTAAATCCTAACTAGATGTTGCTTCCCTAACTTAGGTCAATTTCCTTATTCCTAAGCATAATACCTTAGCCCTAAGGACTCTAATGCCTTTGGCTCTGATACCACCTCTGTAATGACCCCAAATCCTAACTTGACCAAAATAGGACATTGGGTTACCACATTTCTTAAACCTACTTAAAGCCCATGACTTACAAGGCATATAACACGAGTCTTCAAAAATGAGAGCAATAAAATTTCGATATATAAAACCAAGTCATCCTGTACAATTGTAACATGTCCACATAATCCACCATAACCGGGGGAAAACTAAACCACAAATAAACAAAAAACAATCTAAGCAACATCACTTGAAAAAATCCAAGTCTATTACAATTCTTTTAACCGAAACAAAACATAAACTGCTGATAGGAGTAACTATCAAAACCCCTGGCCCCCTCCTCGGAAGGCTCACCTTCTCCTCCTTCCTCTGCGTATGCCTCCTCAATCCACGGCTCACCTACAAACTCGGGCTCCACACCTGTCAAAACAAAAGTCTTACTAATTACAAAAGCACTCGGTGTATATAAAATCTAACCCACAACATAGTATCCATGCACTTGGTTAGAATCATAACCAATAGCATAATATATAACATAATCAGAGTACGGAAGAACATGTGCTCATATACATCATATCATCACTTTGACTCGTGTACTTGCGAGAACCTTAGACTTAGGAGACAAAATACTTATGAGATGCTTATGCTTATGAGACCACATGCTTGTGGGATGTTTATGCTTATGAGTCTTTGAGTAGCTTATTCAGATCATACACTTATTCAGATTCCTCACTGGGCTTATTCAGTCTATCAAGTGTATGCAATGCTTATGCTTATGAGTCTTTGAGCAGCTTATTCAGAACATATACTTATTTAGATCCTTTATTGGGCTTATTCAGTCTATCAGGCGTATGCAATGCTTATACTTGTATTCCACATGTGTGACTTGTGAGACTCTTATCTTAACATACACGTGAGTTTGTGCATAAGTGTCACAATTAACATTCGAATCGGTCATCCCTTAGATTCCAAATGAAACTCCGCCAGGTTATATCTCCCTGGCTAGAGAATTCTCAGTATGGAAGTCTTTCCTCTAAGTTCTTACCTTCCCGAATATTAATTACCATGCAAAATAATTAGGCATAATTTAACAAACAATCATATATATATACCTTATCATGATTCTTAGCATAATTCATAATCAATTTTACAAATATTCATTTATAAGTTATTCATTTCCATTACATTGGCCCATCCTCTATTTCTCACCATCTACAAGTCATATAAACCATAAAATTCATCCATATACATTCCCATCCTCCATTTCACATCAATTCACAACTAAACAATCTATTCACATACATTTCCATCCTCCATTTCACATCAATCAACAATCAAACAATCCAATTAAATCCATTTCCCATACATTCCCATCCTCCATTTCACTCATCCATAGTATTTCATCACATAATAGTTCATAGAATCTCAATCCATATTCACAAAGCTATTTACATTAATAGTTTACTTACTCTATACTCCATTTCTCTTAATATCACTATATTCATGTCAATAATCCAACATTGCTACCTTAATCAATCTTAAGCATACATATAATCTTAATAGAGTTAAGTTGGATAGTATATTGACCTTAGGGATCATTCCATTCGATCCAAAACACTCCCTAGAAGGTTTGAGGTTGATTTTTAAGCTTTCCTTGCAATCTCCTTCCTTTCCAAGCAATTTCTTCCTTATAACCCTAGGTTTTCTCTCCCCTCTTTGCCAAATTAGGTTTAAAAAATTTAGAATCCTAAAACCCTCGAAATAAAACCTTTATTTAAAGCCTAGAGGTTTAAAACCTTGATTTCCATAACTTTTTAAAAAAATTCTTGAACGTAACTGCGATCGATCGCATATATACTACGATCAATCGCACATACAGTGTGATCTATCACACCTGATGGTAATCTATCATATAACACACAGAGAAATTTTCAAATGTTTGACTGAGTGCGATCGATCCTAGGTTACATAGGATTGATTGCAACTAGCACAGTTCTTGTTTTCTCAACAGCACCAGCACGCTTTCCTCTTCAGCATCAGCCTATCAACTTACTTATTTTCCTTTACAACATTTAAGTAAATATTTTTCATTTTTTATTTTTCATTTCATTTACTTTAAGTCTTAAATTAAAATAAGGAAATACCCACCATTTAGATTGAATAAAAAATATTAGAAAATCTAATTCCTAATAAATCGAAATCTCATTTTCTAGTTTTAGGCCAAAAACTGAAAATCTTGTTGTCGGAAGATTTTCGATAGTCGAGTTACCACTTTATACTTAATAATGAAATCTCGTAAAATCACATACCTTTATTTAATCAATAAACATCCATTTCCGGGAAAAATCATCTCAAATTTCAACAGTTTATGTTTTTGCTAAAACCACACCCCTTCTAGAATTTCTGACATTCCTGCACTTAGTCATTTTAAATTTTTACTTAAGATCATTAAGGAACAAGACATCACATATATTAAAACACATCTTTGACCATTTAAACCCTTATTAATCGTAATGATGTCATAAAAGAAAATTTGGGTCTCTACATTATCAGAACTAGACCGATCATTGAACCGGCTGAGTGGCCGGTTCCTGGTTTGACCAGTCTGGTTCGACCGTGTCCTTTTTTACTAAAAAAATATTAAAAAATCATTTTTATTCAGTTATGACTGGTTCTAACCAGTTCTCAATTGGTTCTGACCACCAGTTCCCGGTTCAACCGGTCGGTTCTTTCGGTTTTGGTAAAAATGCCCGATTTTAAAATATGTCCGGTTTTGAGGGGTTTGGGAATTGGTGAGGGGCCGGTTTTTCCGGTTCAACCGGCTAATTCGGTCTGGTTCTAATAACAATGATTATAATCAATAAGCAAAATTTGGAACAACATGGCACACAAGTAGGAACAACATGGCACACAAGTAGGGTCAATACCTGTTGATGGTGATTTAAAATTGGTGAGTATTTAAAAGGGGGGGGGGGCATGGACCAATGAAGGTCTAGCCTTGGGTTTGCAAATGGATATCCCAAGTAAGTTAACTATTTTCCTTTAAAATTTTAAAATGTTTAAAACTGGATCATTAGTATCCGAGTTTTGATTTTATCCATGCATTTTACCAAACCACTGAAAAAATTATAATTAGTAGAGGAGCAAAATTAGGTGAAACAGTGACTAATAGAAACAAATAATTATAGAAAACCACAAAAATGCTCCAAATTGCCATCTTATAATCACATTTTTAGATTATATATTCGGCCGAAAAACTAGGGTTGCACTCAAGCCAAGCTGGCTCGACTCATTCGAGCCAAGCTCAAGCTAACATTTCAAGCTCGAATGAATCAAGCCAAGCTTTTATTTGAGCTTGAATGTTTAAACAAGCCAAGCTCGAGCCAGACCTTGTTTGATTTGTTTCTACTCGAAGCTGGGTTTGTTTAGGGCTCGGTTCAGATAGAGCTAGATGAAAATATTATATATATATATATATACAACATTTTTTTGGTAATGTCAGTAAGATTAATTTAAAATAATACTTTAAACTTTCTTTATATTAACTTATAATAATTTTAATTTATAATAAATAAGTTCAAGAGACAATAATAATGTAAAAAGTTAAGAAGCTAAAACAAAAACCCTAACCCTAACCCTAACCCTGACCCTGTCTCTACTCTCTAGATTGAAGGACTACTATAATTTTTTGAATATGTGTGTATTAATTTTCTGAGTTTTTGTAATTTGATTTAATAATAAATACTTTTATTAAAATCATATAAAATTAAACAAAATAATCCCATGAATCAAGCTTGAGCCAACCTGAGTTCGGCATGGCTTGAATCAAGTTCGAGATCGAATAGAGCTCGAGCTCACTCGAGCTTGTTCAAGCCAAGCTCAAGCCTGAACATTTGAGCTTGAATCAAGCTCAAGCCATGCTCAAGTCAAGCACGGGCATGTTCAAACTTTGGCCCATCTCAAGTTGAATACAGGTCTACAAAAAAACGTAGTGACATCCATTTACAAAGTAAAATAAAAAATAAATCTGATAGACACAATAACCAAAAAAACCAATTAGAAATTCTAAGACCAAGGCTCTAAGAAATTCTCGCTTTGATCTCCAATGAATTCAAAGCCCTAATGATCCAAATACAATGTACCAACTTCCCAAAAAGATCATTAAATCAAATTCCTCATGCTAATTAGATGAGAAAGAAGTGATTTTTAGGGTACCCATGATAGCTCCAAGAATTAAATTTAGAATTTGGGATGATAATTGAGCATGGAAGCCATAGAAAATGGTTGCAATCTCTGTGCAAGCAATGCAATGGTTATGTTAAGGGTCCAGGAAGTGATCTCCATGTTTTGGTTGAGAGAGAGATGTCTTTGAATTCAATCTCTCCTAGATTTGGAGGGAACTAGTTTTGGCAGACCCATTTCTCAGCCAGCTTATAGAGAGAGAGAGCATGCTAACACTTTCTCAAATGAGTTGGAGGGTTGACAAACACATTTGCTGCAAGTCGTTGCCCCAGATGACCAGAACAACCATTTTGGTCCTCAGAAGAGTTTGCTTGTACTGTGCTTCTTCTAAGGTGAATGGGGTTCACTTAAAAGGGAGCTTGATTAGGGAATAACATTTTTCGGTTAGTTTCTTGTTACCTCATTCATTCATTTTCCCTTCATAAGCTAATATGGATTGAGCCTGCAATCTGAAAGTAGAGATTGTAACACAAATCACCGTCATGTTGAGATAAATGAACACAGATCTTACAAAACATTTTAGCGTTCATGTGGTTGCTCCATTATTACAAAACAAGCTTATTTAGAGATTCAATCTTGCAGAACTTACTAGACTCCTTCAACGATAACTAGCTAATATACAAATTTGACAATATAGATGAAATGCAATTGTTTGATGAATAGATTTACATTAACTAAAATTGGCCAAAATGCTTGAAAAGTGTCTTAGATGATCATTTCTTCTAGCATTATGGTATTATAGAGTAGTGAGTTTGCAACCAACTCTAAACAAACCCCCAAAAGAACAAATGGGCTTCACAGTTTGAGATCATCGCATGAATCACGATAAGTCTCCAAGTTGGTATTAGCATTTCTAAGAGTTGATATGCATATCTCTTTAATCCATTCTTCCAAGTGTGGGGATCCACTGTGATCTCCATACATATCCCAATACTGCAAGAAAGAAAAAGATTTGAGGAGCAGTTTAGAGCTTTAGATCTCTTCTTAGCTCAGAACATTAGAATATAAGAAATTTACTTCCAAAGGCTAATATTCAATTGTTAATACTATATTTGTGTACATGTATGCATAAAATTAGAAAATAAGATTAAGGATATAGGTCATTTCCTTATCTAGCAAGATGGTATAGAAAGAGAGTAGAACATAAAGAGAATAGTGATCCCACATTAAACCAGTTGATCATGGTGCCAGAACCAAACAGAGTATAACCTTGCCCTTGCTAATATAATAACCTGTTTTGTAAGATTACAGTTACAGAAGAATGCATCTATGTAGCAGAGCATGTTACCTCAAAATTCGGAATTTCATGTGTTTTGTGCTTTGGTATGCCTGCAACATCCCTTGAGTGATAAAATTCCTTAATGGACTGCATCATGTCTTCACATGATGGCAATATTCTTTTCCCAGACATCAATTGAGCTATCCATTTTGCTTGTGATTCAAAAAATAGGAATGGTAGAATCTACATCAATAAAAGAAGCTAATAAAAAATAGGAGTTTTAGAGTGGTTATGCTTCCAGAGCTACAAATTACAAATTAATATGAAAGATATTTGAATTTGCATGGGTCATAGAGAATAATAAGGTTACCTTTGCAGGAATGCCCACAAAAGAGAGAGAGGGAGCAAGTGATGGGGGGAATGTGTGCTCATACAAGGGTCCCACCCTATCATCATCCACCACTACTATTCCTTTGGTCTCGAGAAAGGGGAATGAGTATGAATACCTTCAGTAAAAAACATGAACATTATTATTATTACTATTACTATCATCATCCGTGAATTAAATTTCACATTTTCTCCCCCTTGATGGAATGCAGAATCCTTAGGTATATTCACCTAAAGGGAGTGACCAACATTTGGGACCTATGATATAATTTTACGGTACCATCACTACAAGAAATCTGCCGATTAGGTAAGGAAATTTAGTGATGGAAAATATACCGTCACTGTTGGGAACAATAATAGATCCAATGAAAAAGATAAACAAGCACATACACAAAGGAAGCTCAAGAGATATATGTGGTTCGGCTATAACTTGTCTACATCCATGGGTCAAGATTCGATTACTTTTTTCTTATTCAGAGAAACCTTGAGAAACTAGTACAATATCACTCTCCTCTCATATTAAATCCAACCCAAGCCCAGAGCACCTTGTACATCCCACTCAAGTCACCTTTTCAATGAACCCGAAGAAGAATCCTTACTATCTTCCCTTAAACCTTTTCCCAAGCCCTAGAGTGCTTAATCCTGTCCTATTATCTCCTATTCATAAACCCTAGATCTATAAGCACATATTTATAAGCCAACATACAAGTCCTAAGCATTTAGAAACTCTTCAATTCACATAACATGACAAATCTGACACTTAAAACGCAAATCCTGCGCAAACCGTTCGAATGGTTTGGGGTCCTGTTCGAACTGCCCCAAGACTGTTCGAATGGTTTGAAGTATCGTTCGAACCGCCTCCTAAAGATTGAGACACAACTCAACAATATCCACCTTGGTGAAAAAACTTTGAGCTGCGCCACAACAACCTCCACCTTAGACCGAATGCCACGATCAAAATCAAGAGATTCGACTTGTTAATCGCCAAACAAATCTCCAAGATAGAACACCGCATCACCCATATCTGGGATGCTCCTCCACCTCAAACTAGAACCTCTCTCACGATTCTAAGACCCTCGTTTGCAAATACCACAAACCATTTGGCCTACCCGTCTCTGCACCATCTGCGAAAGAGACTCACCCGCTACACACACCCTCGAATCACACCAGATTGCCATCCACCTAATTTGATCAAACACGGCCAAAAGTACATGTATGCGAAATCTAAGTCTCAAGGCTAAGAGAGAAGAAGATATAAACAAAATTTCCAAGTTCTAAGCTTAGGGAGAAAAGACTTGGGCTATTGGGTATTTATAGGACAAAGGAAGGGGTTTGGGGAAGTTTAGGTAATTGGGGACATAAGGGGTATTATCCTCCTAAGGGAAATGGAGGTTGAAGAGTGGTTTAAAAAATTTAAAAACATAGAAAGAATGGTTTATACTCCTTTGTCCAGTAGCTTTTTGTAGAAACCCAAAATTTTCATTCGTTTCTATCGTTTATATGATTTAATTAATTACATAAAATTGAACTTAACAAAAAGACTTGGGCTATTGGGCTATTTATAGGAGAAAGGAAGGGGTTTGGGGTAGTTTAGGTAATTGGGGACATAAGGGGTATTATCCTCCTAAGGGAAATGGAGGTTGAAGAGTGGTTTAAGAAATTTAAAAACATAGAAAGAATGGTTTATACTCCTTTCTCCAATAGTTTTTTGTAGAAACCCAAAATTTTCATTCGTTTCTATCGTTTATATGATTTTATTAATTACATAAAATTGAACTTAACAAAAAAGTAGCTAAAGAGTAAAAAAAAAAAAGGGGCGCCGATCGATCGGTGAGAACGTTGATTTTCGGGAAAACACGAATTTCTGATTTTTTTTTTTTTAATATTTAGGGTTCCAATATTCACTATATTGTGAGTCTAGGGTTCCAAGAGCCTCATAAACCTAAAAGCGAGAAAGAATAGAGTTCTCTAAGAGATTCAAAGAGGGAAACCTAGAAATCTCAAGGATTCAGACAGAGAAGAAGGAAAAAGACTTGAAGATCTAGATCAAGCCGTATTCTTAAGCTTAAGATCGTAGGGAAGCAATCAAGAGAGGTAAATGATCTCTCATAGTTCTCAATTTCATGATCATTAATCTAAAGAAGGATTTAAGAATGAGATCTTAGTGAAAAATACGAATAAAAAGAAGATCTAAATATTTCATCATCCCTTATGCAATGTTTTCATTAATGATTAAAGCAGAATGTGAATAACCTTGTAAACATTATATTTTATGCCTGAATAAGGAGAATAAGAATTATTCTGGAGTTATGTAAATGTATGTGGAGGAAGGGATGTAACTCTGGAGTTGGAAATTGGATGGATTGGATGTCTTGGATGATAATTATGAATCTTGGTGAAATTAGGGATTTATGTTAGTGTGATTATTTATGTATTTATGCTATGAAAGTATGTTAATATTTTAAGAAGATTTGTTATTTATGTTTGTTAAAGTATGATTTATGACATTGATTAAAAAAACCTTTGTTTATACTTGAACGCACAATTGTAAAACACGCACAAGCATAAAGAGAAAATTAAGGGCATTATTAAGAGTACAAGTAAGACAAAAGTAAAGTAAGAACGAAAAGGTACACGAAAGCATTAATGTATGATGAGTTTTGCATGGGCCGACTACCATCAATGGCCTAAGGGCACAAAGTAAGCCGTCCTACCAGATAATGTGCTAAGTAAGCCATTTGTATTGGATAAAGTACGAATGGTGGTACCTCGGAAAGTAAAGTATAGTAACCCCTTTCCATAATAGGTAAAGTAGTATTTCAAGTTATAAACATTGCATGTTGTTATACTTTATAAAGTAATAAAATAAGATAGTAAATAACATAATGAACACACATGTTTTCCGTACTCTGATTTATATTTGTAAACTGAATTAAACTGTATGCATGGCAATGTTTATGATATTGTTTATTATGAGACGCGAAGTGACTTTGTTATTCAGTCAATAATTTTATTGTCTGGAGGTTCTGGATTTGACATATGTGCACTTGAACCTTGAGAAGATGAAGAATACATTGAGGAACTGGAAGGTGATCATCCAGAGGAGGAACAGGATTTGGACCATCCCTACTATTAATTTCAGTTGTTAGAACATTTATTTAATTGTTAAAGAGATTTGTAATAGAGTTTCATTTTGGAGGATCAGGGAACATTTATATTTCAGTTGGATTATGTTTAGTTAGTTATGGATCTTAATTGACGTTTAATTGATTGATGTATCAATTATTATCTTTAAATGAAGAAATTTTTAAGTTCAGTTTTAGCATGCTTTTAATGCTCTTTAAATGGATTAAGTTAAGTAAGTCACATGCCAAAGTTCCACATTCTCCCAAGTGGGATTTTGGGGCGCAACACTTTTCCTTTTACTTAAGAAAAGAAATTGAAACAGTGTAGGTTAGGTAGAGGTAAGCTGAAGAGGGTGTGTAGACATTAAGAGAACCCTTGATTCTCCTTTTATTTAAGAAGGAAAAGTTTGAAGCTAGTTTGACACTCTCACACAAGGGTGTGGTTATTTGGGGTTTGAAGAAAAAGTAAAGAGTCTTCATTATAAATGAGAAAAGTAGACTTGAGTATATGGGTTTGGCCATGGGTTGAGTGATATCGGTATGGGTATGTGGGTTTGGTTTTCGGGCCCATGGATTGTTAGTAGATGAGTCATGATTGTGGGTAGGTAGGTTTGGTTCTTGGGTTTTAAAGACTTAAGATTTAGAGTTTTAAGGGCTTAGGAGAAAGAAGGGTCCTATAGTTTGAGATGAGGTCCTAGGGATTAAAAAGGGGTCTTGGGATTTTGGAATGCTCCTTGAGTATTGGTGAAGGGAGGTCCTAGAGTTTAACATGTGGTCCTAGGGTTTAGGAATGCTCCTAGCGTTAGATAGAGTATATGAGATGGTAAGTTCTTGAAGTCTTGAGGTAAGAAAAGCATAGGAAAGAGGGGTGCAAAAATGGGGTGCTTACAAGTACAACCCCCAAACTCAACCCTAAGGGGGAGCTCACCACACCAATGATCATGCCAAAATTACACATCCTCCATGCCAAATCTCCATAGCGACTTCCCTAATAAGGCAGAGTTATAGCTAGACAATGGCTTAATACCCAAACCCCAACCCCAAATTCCATCGGACAATAGATGGACTTCCACTTGACCAAATGGTTACTTATTTGCCTCACCCTTCCTATTCCATAAAAAAACAACGTTGAATCTTTTTCCAAATTCTATATTATAGAGACCAAGATGGGAAAAAGAGATAAATAATAAATCGACATGCTAGCCAAAGATCTCTTAAGGAGAGTAAGGTGCCCCCGTTGAGAGAGAGATTTTCAACTAACTAGCCTTCTAGAGCATCAATCTAAAACAAGGTGTCACACTGCTTTATCTTTGTAACTTGCTCCAAAAGGTAAGCCCAAGTAAGTCGAAGGCACTGACCCTATTTTACAGTCAAGGCAACAAACCAATGCTGGAAAATGGGAAACTTCCCCTCCTACAAACATCTCACATTTGGAAAGATTTATCCTAAATCTACATAAAATACTGAAATAGGAATTCAAGGTACATTAATTGGCGGTAGGAGGCGTCATAGAGTATTAGAGCGTCATTCACAAACTAGAGATGTGAAATCAATAGACCTTCAATTTGCACCCGATAGAGAAACCATCTAGGACCGACTCAGACGCTATCCTAATCATTTTACTTAGAGCCTTGGTAAACATAATGAAAAGGAAAGGGATAATGGTTCGTCTTGCCTTAAGCCACAAGAACTCTTAAAGGAATCTATGGGACTACCATTGATCAACACAATGAAAGACAAAGATGAATAACATGACTTCATCAAATTCCTCAGTTTGATACTAAATCCCATCATCCTCAAAATATAATCTAGAAATTCCCAATTAATATGATCATATGATTTTTCTAGATATATACCCTTTTCAAAACATGTTAGAAAGCCCTATAAAATATATAATAACGATAATTACCCTGTGCAATAAACAATTGTGTCTACAAATAGCCAAGAGCCATCGATGAATAGAACCCTTCCATCCTCATGAAGGGAGTCTATCTGCATTCCATAATTTAATCCAAATTATCAGCTTAGGGATCTCAGATGAAAGTAAAAAGCATTTGATTATATGTATATATATGTTTACACAGGGGCAGAGCCAAGTGGGGGCTGGGGGCACGTGTCCCCCGAAACATTTGAAAAAAAAAAATATTTATATATAGGCATTGCATGGTGCATGGGTGATGGGTGCCCCTTCAGCTTTTAAATTTCCTTTATTTATTTATTATAGTTTTCGTACTAAAGACTTGGAATCCTCTATTGTTATAACCGGACTCTCCTGTTACAACCCATAGATCAACACATGTCCCTTTTAATACCCCTTAAATGTGATTAAGAATCATTAACTCTTAGGGTTCAACCACCTAACCTTGGTATGTGGAACAAAATAATAAAAAAATACTAACTCTAAGGATAAAGTTGTTAACTAAAGTTAAAATGCTTTTGTAATTGTAGGATTCCAAGTCTTTACTCAGGCATTAGCCATGGCACAGTTTTCCCATTGAATTTTCCAAAAGAATATCTTTTAACTATTTTATTTAATTATTTTATAGGATAGTCATTGGATAAGGGGGAAAACTTTTATAAAAAAATATTATATTATTTAATAGGGCATATATAGTCAAAATAATTTTTTTTATACAGTGTTATATAATTATTTAATAGGGCATAACCATAGGGAAGGGAACAGCTGCTCCCAATAAAAAAAGAGGAACAATTCAAGTAGGCTATGTACGAACAAAATGACCCATAATTTTTTTTTTCCTGGGGGCTATGGCCCCAAACCCCCCATCCCCTAAACCATAATATTCTATACCAGCCAAACTATAATGTGCCCCTACAATAAAATCCTGGCTCCACCCCTATGTTTACACTAATGTATGTACGTACAAATGTATGTATGATAGATATGGATAAGGAGTGAGTACGCGTGGATGAATGTGCAAGTTCTCATGTTTGGAGATGACTTTAGATAAGCCCTCGGAGATTTCAAGGGACTTTGCACTTAGATGAATTTCTTTTGCTATATCCACCAGCTCCATTGATATATCTCTTCCACTTATTGAATTTCCAATAACTACCACAACCTGTAGAAATAGAAGTAGAAGTTTATCTGATATTAACTCGATACAAACAACATTTTAACTAAATGTTCTCTTATAAAGATATCTAGGAGGAAATTAAAGTTAGCTCTACTAGAAACTTATTTGTTTAAGACAAACTTAAAATCAGGTATTTTTGGATATATCAACGAGAAAACCCAGCTTGATAATGGAAAGCTCCAAAGTAGGACTGGGCCGCTCGCATACCATTGATAATGTCCAAACTAATAACACTTGGAGGGCTTTTGGCAACACTACTATAAACTTAATAAGTACTTTTTTTGTAAATAAGCACTATTGTTTTTGTAAATAAGTACTTATAATAAGTAGGTATGGAGCTACTTATTTATAAGTACTTTTTTGGGCTTCTAACCACTTTTACTTATTGGCTTATTGCATATTTATTTTTACCAAACTAATTTATTTATAAATAATTACTTATTTTCAAGAATAAGTAAATAAGTATTTAATAATAGTGTTGCCAAACGCCCTCTTAGTCGGGAGGTCCACATATTCGACCTCCATTACACCTACCCATCCCACAAAACATGAGCGATAGGTACATGGAATGACCACAACCATTCAGTCTATTATAAACTATATTTTGGCGCATACATATTGAAGTGATATATCTCACTGATAAAGCTTTTAAACCATTATTAATTAGAAACATTTATCATGTTTTCAGAGAATATCTCCCTCTCAAGTCTCACCTCATTACGGAATGGCTCGGGTACCCTATAAATGTGACTGCATATGCTTCCTTCTCCATGTATCCATTCCTTAATGAAACAAAAACAATACCATTAACAAAACATATAAAAAGTACAGAAGGGAAATAAACATGCAGACTCCTTAATTTTAGGATACTAAATGAATGGTCTTAGTAGTTGGAATATATAATATAGATATTATTTCTTATTACTGCAGTTTTATTTATTTATTGTTATTTTTGGGTACAGATATTATTACTGCAGTTGAGCTTACTTTAAATGAAAAAAAATTAGAATTTTTTATGTTCACTTTGAAGAAGAATCACATACCCACTGGGTTCTTGCCAGGGTTCTTCCCTATGGCCAGCATTTTCAAGGCTAGGATGACTCCAAGAGGTGGTTACAAATGTTAAATCCATACAAACCAATTGATCCTGGCCTTCCAACACTCATGGCCTCAGGGAAGAACCAAGGGAAGAATACAGAGGATTTGCTTCCATCTATATCTACTTAGTGAAGAGAGAGAGAGAGAGAGAGAGAGAGAGAAATGAATATGTATAGAAACTGTTTATAATTGGTTGGCACTACAGAAAAATGGTTAAGAGTGATTTAAAATTTGAAATGATAAAAACTAGATCATTAGGATCCGGGTGTTTTGATTTTATTCGGATACTAAAATGCCACATGATTTAATTGTTGTTTAGGGTGAGTATTTGATCTCTTGAAAGAGAGAAAACACTCACTTTTGGTGTTTTCTCATTATTTCATTAGTCCCACATCAGAAATGGAAAGAGAAATCTATGAGTTTATTTATCCCATTTGGTTGCATAGTTGTAAACAACTAGTTAAGCTTATGGTTTAGATTATCTCCCACCAATTCTTTTAGACTATACCTTGGGTACACGAACTGTGCTCGAAGCGAGCGCGCACGAGCTCGGGGTCGGTGCAGGCAAAGAGCTTTGGGTGTTATGAGACTCACTTTGCACTTTGCACGTGCGCATCATCGCTTGGGTTACTATTTATTTTGATTAGATCTTGGATGTTCGATCATGTGTGTCTGATCCCAGAACCCACATGGCTGTGTCCGGTGGATCAGGCCCATGATTGCTTGGGTCAGTGGGATTGCTATTTATTTTGATTAGATCTTGGACGTTCAATCATGAGTGTCTGATCCTAGAACCCACATGGCTGTGTCAGGTGGATCAGACCCATGATTGCTTGGGTCAGTGGGTGCAAGCCCATCATTAAGAGCATGGGGTGGTCTGACCAAGTGAACAAAGTGGTCTTAGCATGGCCTACCTGGGGCAGGAGGGCCTAGCCGGGTGGCTGAGCCCATGCACATGCAAGGGGGCCATGGTCCTTTATAAATAGAGGGGTTTAAGCTCCTGTTGGAGCCTAAACCAAACCCCAGTCCATGAGACAAGACCAGAGACCAATTCCTAGCTAAAGACTAGACCCAAGCCATACCAAATCCAGAGAGGGTGAGCCATGGTCCAGCTAGATTCGAACCACCTTGGTCCATCAGAGGACTTTGAACCAGAGTATTCCATTGATGGACCTTAAAGCTCCAAGAAAAATATGATGATCCAAAACCCATATCTAGAAGGTTGTCCAGGTCGATCCACATCCATAGGTGCTTGGAAATGAACTTCTGCCCAACTCCGGATGGAGTTGAAGAATGCCTTTGGGCTTCTCAATTGTCCATCGAGAACTGTCCACATTTGGATCGTTCGATTGTCTGATCTAAAATCTATATCAGGTAGAACAATGGATCTATCCTACGGATAGAACCATCTTGGTGACCATCCAATCTCGGGTGGAACCTACCATATCCTCATGATGGATCCTACAAGGACCATCTAAACCCAACATGGTATCTTGTGAATAGGATTAATCCTGGAAAAGCCTAAACTTGTGACCAAATAAAGTCGGAACATGATAAAATTAGATTAATAATAATGTTGTGACTAAACAATTTTGGAATAGGTCAATTGGATTAACTATAAATCTGTAACCAAATATGATTCGTAACAAAATTGATTCTGGCCAAATCAGAAGGAGATTATGTGCAGAATTGATCCTAGTCAAAACCAGAATCTATAGCCAAACAAACAAGGAGTAGACCTAATCTGGAATAGGTTGGAACTAGGATTAGATTAAACCAAAGTAGGGCTAACCCTGTAACCAATCAAACCCTTAGATCCTGAGGGGCAAAATGGTAATTTTAGAAATTGACCAAATACTCAGACAAACTCTTTTCATGAAGCCAGTGAAATTTTAGGACATTTGGATAATTGGCAAATCATGATAAAATGGTTGTTTATATGTATATTTTATTTTAAAATGAGATCCTAATGGAAGATCAGTACCTGGTCTTCTACAGAATAGTACAAACTCGTAGCGATTCTCCATTATAATTAATTATTTAATTATTTGTTTCTTTTATCTATACGTATTTCTAAGTGGCCATGTGTGCATAGATATAGCCTAATTTACCCAGCAAAAATGTGTTGAATTTAAATGGACATTTTCAGAAAACCTCAAAAATGATGAGATAACGTCAGATATTGATATTCAAAATCATAAGTAATTTTTTTTAGGATAGATGATATTTTTCATGAGAAGAAGAATGCACATACCTTTAATGCTAGGCAACCTAGGCTTAGAATAATGGCCTGTAGCAACAACTACTGCATCAAAGACCTCTTCCATAAAATTCCGAGTCATTTTATTCTTGCTTCTAACAACCCATTTCATATCTTCGCCAAATTTGGCAACATCAACCATTCCCACATACTCAACCCTAGTATTGAATCTTATCATCTCTTTCAATCCAAACCATTCACAGAAGTCCTCCAGATACAACAGAAGTTCCCTATGGCCAGGAAATCTCCTCATGTCCCTATCCTTTTTCACCAAAAATGGAAAATCAGTGAAGGCCGTGATCTCTCTAGGAGTGTTGAGTCTAAGGGAGGCATAAACACTACCATGAACTTCTGGGGTAGCCCCCTTCCCTGAGTCATGACTTTCCCCTATAGGCTCATAGAGCCATTGCCCACCAACGTCGTGTTTTTGCTCCAGAACTACCACAGAGTGACCTTCTTTCCTTAGCTCCCTTGCAGCGACAACCCCTGAAGGTCCTGCACCGATCACGCAGACGTGCTTTGAGAGGTTTATCTCGGAAACCATGGTGGTTTGGCTAGGTTCTCCAGATGATTTTCCGACGACTAGGGACTAGTGAGGTGTGGTATTTGATTATTGTTTATGAGAAGATACTTTGGGCGGACGCGTTCCGCTGTGCGTGCCCACTTGACTATTTTTTAATCTTTTTTTGAGGGTAATGATTGTTTGCACTTAAACGTTCTACTATTATTTTAATATTATTATTATTATTTTTTTTTTTGGGATAGGCAATATCATTTACCTACGTTCGGAGTCGGCCCGTTAAAAGTTAGCATGGAAGTAGAGCTCTTGCTACTCATATCCGGTTAGGAGTTAGGATAGAAGTAGTACTTCCTGCTCATACCCGGAGGAAGGATTGGATTCCAAGACCTCCCTTTGAAAGTCCACTCCCTTATCACTCATGCAGGAAGCGGGGGTATCAAATAGATCACTCATCCACCTACGGATACCTTTATTATGGCTGTACGTCTCCTTTCCCAAGTCATCCCAACTTTTTGACTTCCAAAGTAATTTCCTAAGCCCCTTCTTCTCTCTCCACACGTCGTTTCAAGACGCCACACCCAAAAAAGCAATGTTATGCAAAATTTCGAATTTCGGCCGGCCAACCGAACCGAAATCTCGAAAATTTATGGGATTTTGACGAAATTTTGAAATTTGAAATATTAATATTTTATTAATTATATATATATTATTAATATATATTAAAAAATAATATTTTATTAAATTTTTATATATTTATATAAAATTATTATTTTATTTTTAAAATTAATACATAAATTTTTGAAGTTTCAATAAAATTATTTAAAAATAAAAATTCAGATTTGGACCGAAATCCGAAATTTCGGTTGAAATCTGATTTCCGAAATAAACCCAGTTTCGATATTGGTGGGGTTGTCCGAAATCGAAATTTCGCGAAATTTCAACGAATTTTTAAACCTTAATGCTATCTCCACTTTCCCGCCATCGACTCTCCCCTACTTTTATACAAGAAAAAAAAACACTATTACACTTTTAGTGGATCCTAATCATTTTTGTTTTGTCTTTTTGCTTGTTTAGAATTAGTAAAAATAATTGGAGAGTGGATGGCCAGAAAGAAAGTGGATGTAACATTGCTCCTATTGTAATTTGGTTTGCGTGACCTTGTGGTTTAATAGAAACAACTTGCCTGGTAGGAGGGCTCCTTTCAACCCACATCCATTCTTGTAATTTGGTTTGCCTGATCCATGTGGTCCCTTTCCCACATTTTTACACATTAATGCTCCGTTTGTTTCGAAGTAAAATAGAGGAAAACAAATGAATTTTGCGAAAAATGCCAATTGTCCTAAAGAAAATATACTTGGAAAATGATATTTTCCATGGGATTCATTTGTTTTTCCCTATTTTATCTCAAAACAAACGGAGCATAAAAGAAGAGTCTCAAGAGTTAGGAAACTCTTGAAAATGGAAAACGATCCATGAGGAATTCTAAGAATACTCTCACCTTTTTAAACAATAAAACCAAGGATTTTGTGTCAGCCCACTTGTGCATGGTCCCACACTAATTCTTTGATTCAATATCTAAAAGAGGACGGCAGAACGCTAGCCCTACTCTTGTATAACATGTTTACAAGACTTTCAATTTCAAGTTCGGATGGGCAACAGCGCTTGCTGTTGCCCCCTTGTGTCTGAAAAAATGAGGACCCCACTCATGGTTGATGTGGGGGCCACTCTTATTGAATGTAAACCCAATTTTTTCAGACACAAGGGGGCAACAGCGCAACAGCAAGCGTTGTTGCCCATCCGAACTCTTCAATTTCATTCCACTAGATGTGTTTGGATAAAAGATGTGTTGAGTTCTCTTTAGTCTTAACATATTAATGACGATCTTACTATCAACAATCAAACATTGCACATGATTGTGCTTTAGATATATTTGTCTTGACTTGTCATTATAGTTTTTACTATATGGCTTTTAGCATGGCCACCTGATTATCACAATAAATTGTGATAATTGACACAAGTGTGACCCATATCGGTACATCTACCAATACACTCTTGATTCATTTAGTCTCCTCTTTTTTTGATGAGAGAGCAATAATCTCTAATTTCAAAATGGAAAGAGTAATGCACGTCTTCTTCTTTGATTTCAGGAGATTACTCATTCACCCATCGAGAAAATCTAGGCTGACACCGATGTGGACCCATTCGGACAAGAGTTTCACGTCGCACCACTATATCATTTGAGTACAACATGAATCTTTCCATAAAGTAACCCATATGACGGAGTAACCGTATGATTCATAACTCGCGTCATTGTCTTCTAGTGCACATATCTAGGGTTCCTAGTGTAAGGACAGAGTAACCATAACCGTAAGGTTCATAACTCGTGTCAGTATCTTCTAGTGCACATATCCAGGGTTCCTAGTGTAAGGTTAAAACCCGACTTGCAGACAAACACAAACCAATAATGTCTCGTATATTCATATATCCGGGAGTGGCTGCAAAGATGGATGTTGATAGAGAATAACAATAACAAGTGAAAGATTTCAAATACAACACAATTTTAATGAAAAATATGCTACTTTGACACATATATGTATGTGTAAGATAGCTAAACAATGCATATGGACGCTGAGCTTGCTTTTGAATCAGATTTGTATGTAGAAAACTAACAAGACCCAAAGAAGGATGCTTTGAAATCAGTTGTCATGATCCCGGATCATTACTTGATTGAAAACAACTTGATAAAGAAGGGATAAGAAGGATCTCATTACAAGGAGATCCAAACCTTTTGATCTATATTTGAGAAAGATCAACGCCTCCTTGTTCTTAAAGTAATAAATATTAATTTTATTCATAAATATTTAGAAGAGTTACATTCATATATATAGTACTCAAACTCTAAACTATAAGTTTTACCAAAAAACAAAAATCTCTAAACTACGTATAAGAAAATTTGAACCCTTACAAGTAACTTCCTAATATTAAAACTAAGCCAATAAAATGATTATTCTCTACCTCATATATAGTTATTTCATTTTGAAATAATAAAATATAATTCCAGAGTCGCTACACCCACTTCTCTCTCTGCTGGTTTGCGAAACGATGAGCTGAATGGGAAACCCACAAGAAAGACATGTTCTTGGTCCTAACAACATCACTAATTTCATTAAAGAGATCACAACTATCTTTTCTTCTTCTTCCTTTTTCTTTTTCTTACCCTATACCTTGTAACCTCTTCATCTTTTAGACAAAGATTCAACTAATTTTGATCTGCATTCTATCTACATACAAAAAAATACATTAATATTATATATTGAAATACAATAGAGTTAATTTGTCTGCTTCAAACCTCTTACCGACATTTTAAGTAACCATTGAGGCTGACTGGGTTAGGCTCATAAGATAACATATGGTTGGACCATCACATGGAGACAAGTGGACAACTTAGGAGGGAAAACCCAGCTCTGAAGTTTCCCATATGTGTTTTAGTTCGTTCCGTATGCTAATTGTTTGATTTATTTGATTAGAGTATTCTCTTAGCATGATTTGTGCATCTAGTCTATCCAGTATTTGATAATTTACAAGTCTGCTTTGATTGTCTGAAGCGCATGACACATATTTGAATGGATTTTAATGCTTGTCGCGGGCGTTTGATTAGTCAAAATGTATGACACATATTTGAATGGATTTTAATGCTTGTCGCGGGCATATGATTGTTTGATTAGTCAAAATCTAACAGGAATTTTATATTTACTTGGTCGTTTAGGATTATTGCTGGGCAAGAATCACAATTTCTAGGTCTACTCTGGACTAAGCAATATACATTATTTTGCCTTTTAATGATGATTACTACACCTAATTAGAGGAGGGTTTCTATTATATTTGAGATTAGACTCGTGATTCTCTCCCGTTGTAACCGGATTTGGGAGTTCGGTTATGCCACTGATGCTGCCACATGTCTCTTTGGACACCTCTTAACTATGGTTAAGATTCGCCCGCCCCTAAGTTTCACCCACCTATCCTTGGTTTTAGAAAAAAACTATTAAAAAAATTAATTCTAGGAGTTAGTGAATTTTAACTAAGGTTAAATTTTTTTTTTATATATTTTAAAAAAAATCAAGGATAGGAGGGTGAACCCTAGGGGTGAGTGAATCTTAACCACAGTTAAGGGGTGCCAAAAGGAACACGTGGCAGCATCATGGCGTAACCGGACTCCCCTGAATCCGGTTACAATTGGAGATGATTACGAGTCTTGAGATTACCTGTCGAAATAGCAATGCATTCAAGTTGGAAAAGTCTTGGTAGTGATTAACGGACGCCTTGAAAGTTTAAACCCCAAGTAAGCCGAGTTCGTTGGCTTGAGAAATTCGCTAAGCCGAGTTCGTTGTCTTGAGAAATAGCAATGCATTCAATCTTTCGTAGCTGATCCGATCCATTATACGAGAGCTACAAAGACAATTCGCCGATGCTTTTCATCGTACCATCAATATTCCAATAAAGTCTATGGTCTAAGCATTATGATGAATAAGCAAAATTTGAAACTACATGTCACACAAGTAGGGTCAATATCTGTTGATGGTGATTTAAGATTTTAAAATGTTTAAAACAGGATCATTACGATCCGGGTTTTGATTTTATCCACGTATAATTTTTTATTTTTAGAAGGTCTTATCCATGCATTTTACCAAGCCACTGAAAATATTATAATTAATGAAGGAGCAAAAATAAGTGAAATAGTAAGTAAGAGAAACCAATAATTAAAGAAAATCACAAAAGTGCTCCAAATTGCCATCTTATAATCACATTTTCAGATTATGATACGGTGTATCTAGCTCATGCATACCATAACCATTCATATGCTCTATTACTTTCTCTCAAACACATATATATTTGAAAATATGCGTAAGTTTGATACTCGATTAGGTAAGTAGTTTGCTAGTCATTTCAACATCATTGCATATTCAATTATTGTTACATTTGGGAGGTGCCAATCGTTACCATTGTTGATGTGTTGTATGAAGAGAGAACAATATGAGTCTCAATGAGTTAGATCTGGATGAGTCAATGAAAAAGAGTGGACCTCAACGAAATGGTATTGATGATCTTGCCTATGGTCTTGCGAAATGAATTAGGGGTTTTCAAAAGGTTTTCTTTGGGCCTGAAAAATGGATGGCTCTGCTTTTGCCTGGAGTCACGAACGTGTTTAGATAAGTCTTGAGAAGCATCTTACAAGAATGAATCATAGGAGGAGGTTGAGTGCTTGACGGCTTGAGTGCTTGTCTACATGGCGACTTGAGAGAGGAGAGCTCATAGCAAAGCTTGGCCTTGAGCGCTTGATGGCTTGAGAGATCAGGGAGAGACTAAAACTAAAACCCTAAATCCTGATAAATGATTATATATATATAATAACATAGACTACAAAATCGGGGTGGGGTGGGGTGGGGTGGGGTGGGGTGGGTGGTGTGGGGAGGGGGCGGGGTGTACTTAAACCACCCCCACCCCGAAACCGGTTCAGTTTTCTCTTTTTAATACCAAACCCGCCCCTAAAACCATTTTCTTTTTCTTTTTTCAATACCAAACCTGCCCCTAAAACCATTTAGATAGGAAAAAAACCGTAATACTTTTACATGGCTCCAATCATGGGTTGGCAACATGATTTGAGGGCTTTTATGTGACAAATGTGGGAGATTCGGGAAGAACAATGCCGCCCGCCAGAAACACGTAATATTTTTATATGGCTCGATATAAAAATGTGATCGGGCGGGTGGCGACTGCCAGCCACCCGCTAGAAAAATGAGAATGTATAGAAAAATCAACTCAGACAGTGGATCTTCAGTTCTAATATCATGAAAAAAAAACTAAATTTATTAAATTCTCAAGATGATTAATAGAGACCTAAGTAGGATTTAAATAGGTAACAATATGGATAAACATGGAAACTAAATCAAATTAATCTGAATCTAATGCTAATCAAATCTCAATCACAATCTCAATCCAAATCCTTCCAATTATGATATTGGTAGTGATATGGTGTATCTCATACATACCATAATCATACATGTGCTCTATTAGTTGCACTCAAGCCTCAAGCTGACATTTCAAGCTCGAATGAATCACGCTAAGCTTTTATTTTAGCTTGAATGTTTAAACAAGCCAAGCTCAAGCCAGAACTTGTTTGATTTGTCTCTACTTGATTGTATATGTATATATTAATTTTCTATAGTTTTTGTATGTTTTTTTTGGAGAGTAATAGTTTTTGTATTTTGATTTAATAAAAACACTTTTATTAAAATTCTATCAAATTAAACAAAATAATCTCATGAATCAAGCTTGAGTCAACCCGAGCTCCATTTTGCTTGAATCAAGTTCAAGATCGAACAAAGAGCGAGCTCACTCAATCCTTGTTCAAGCTCAGCTCAAGCCAGAACATTTGGGCTTGAATCAAGCTCAAGCCACGCCGAAGTCAAGCACCGGCACAAGCTTGGCTCATCTTAACTCAAATACAGGTCTACAAAAAACTTAGTTACACAAGAAAAAATAAATCTGATAAAGACACAATAACCAAAAAAAATCAATTATTAGAAATTCTAAGACCAAGGCTCTTAAGAATTTTTTGCTTTGATCTCCAATGTACCCACTTCCCAAAATATCATTAAATCAAATTCCTCATGCTAATTAGATGAGAAAGAAGTGATTTCTAGGATACCCATATAGCTCTCAGAATTAAATTCAGAATTTGGGATGATATTTGAGCATGAAAATCATAGAAAATGCTTGAGCCTGCAAGTTGAGGTTGTAACACAAATCGCCTGTTATATCAAGATAAACAAATACAGATCTTACAAAACATGCAAGTGCTCATGGGGCTGCTCCATTATTGCATACCAGACTTATTTAGAGATTCAATCTTGCAGAACTTACACGAGTCTCCTTCAATGATGACTAAAATACAAGTCTGCCAATATAGATGAAATGCAGTAGTTTGATGAATTGGATTTACATCAACTAAAATTGACCTAAACGCTTGAAAAGTGTCTTAGATGCTCATTTCTTCTAGCATTAGGGTATTATAGAGTAGTGATACAGCAACCAACTCTAAACAATCCCCATGGGAACAAATGGGCTTCAAAGAGAAAAAGCTTCAGGTTCTAGTTGGGTGAAATGGGGGCTCTGACGAACGACATGAAGCAGTTCGAGATCGTCCAATTAATCACGGTAAGTCTCCAAGTTGGTATTAGCATTTCTTATAGTTGATACCCAAAGCTCTTTACTCCATTCTTCCATGTGTGGGAATCCAATGTGATCTCGATACATGTCACAGTACTGCAATAAAGACAAGAAGATTTGAGGAGCAGTTTAGATCCTTAGATCTCTTAGCTCAGAATATTAGAATATAAGAAATATACTTCCAAAGGCCAACATTCAATTGATACTATCTTTCTGCACAATATGCATAAAATTAGAAGAGAAAGAAAAGGAAGGAATATTAAGGATGTAGGCCATTTCCTTAACTAGAATGGTATTACTAAACATGAATACGCCAGTTGATCATGGTGCCTGAACCAATAATAGTTGGTTCGGGTCTGGGTACCATCCTAGAACATTGTTTTATTCAACACTAGTCTTGATGCTATCTTTTTTCAAGACCCATTCATTAATCAGGTGTGCGTGGGAACGCCAGTACCTGACCCGATAACATCCCTGGAATGAAGGCATCCTGCACATTGCAATGTGGGATTACGATAAACTTGATCATTTATACTCAATCTTAACCTTTAAGGAGCACAAATTACCCCCATCACAAGTTCACTCATCAAAGGTAGAGACAATTATCTGTGGAGGCCTGCCCTTACCTGTTTTGTTAGGTGACAGTTACAGAAGACTACAGCCATGTGACAGAGCTTGTTACCTCGAAATTCTCAATCACATGTGTTCTGTGCTTTGGTATGCCTGCAACATCCCTTGAGTGATAAAATTCCTTAACGGACTGCATCATGTCTTCACATGATGGCAATGTTCTTTTCCCAGACAGCAATTGAGCTATCCATTTTGCTTGTGTTTCAAAGAAAGGGAATGCTATGATCTACATCAACAAAGGAAGCTGATAAAAAAAATTAGAGTTTTAGAGTAATATGATTTCAGAGCTACACATTACAAACTAATATGAAAGATATTTGAATTTGCATGGATTATAGAGAATAATAAGGTTACCCTTCTAGGAATGCCCATAAAAGAGAGAGAGGGAGCAAGTGATGGGGGGAATGTGTGCTCATACAAGGGTCCCACCCTATCATCATCCACCGCCACTATTCCTTTAGTGTCAAGAAAGGGGAAAGAATATGAATACCTACAGTGAAAAGCATGGACATTACTATTACTGTTACTATCATTATTCGTTAATTAAATTTAACATTGCTGAAGGTAATGAAGAATCCTTGGGTACATTTTCACTTACAAGGGGGTGACCAAATTTACGACCCATGATGTAATTTTAGGGCCCTATAAAAGATCTTCTGGGTATTGGATCATCCCACCAGCTTATTTTTTATTTCTTTCACCTAAGATGTCTCCTAAATGATCAAAAACAGTGGGACAGTCACAAGTCCCCACTGCTGACACGTTGTGTGGCCTCCAAGAATGCCAGCATGGTTACTCTCCCATTGATAACAGTGCTTAAGATGAAGAAAATGTTTATTAATATCAGTTTCATAGCTGAAAGACCAAAATAAATATCAATTTTCATTTGCTTGCTTAATCTTGAATGGTGTAGGAAATCCCATGACACTAGTTTTTTTTTTTATCGATAAATCTCCAAGACAAGTAATAACGAAAAAGCCAGGGATCACAAGAATATGAACTCAGCGGACCACAGTTACAAAAATAAGGAAAACAAAAGAGGCAAGGCAAAAGGACAAAGCAAACCAGTCAGATCAGGCTCCAAGAAAAAGAATACATGTCTTTCGCAAAGTCCGAGTCAAAAGTCTTCCAAATCCTTGCTAAAGGAAACCCAGTCCAGAAGAAGACTGCACATTCCTGAGCAGATTCGCTGCATTGGAGAGCTTACATTCTAAAAAACTCTCCGGTTCCTTTTCTTCTAGATCGACCAAGCTATAGTCATTGGTAAAAGGGCACACAGAGCAGAAATTGGTGCCTCCAATCTCACTGAGGTCCAACAAGATAAGGAGCCCATGAGGGAATTCGAGAAGACCCACTCCATACCCATTAGCCAAAGTAAATGACTTCAAATCTTTGTCGGGTGATCCATTGATTCCTCCAATTCGAAGCACATGAAACTGTGACTCACCATCCTCCATCCACTATCTTTTTAAGTGGCCGCAGGTGATGACCTTGTTCAGGGATCCTAAAGAAAAGAAAAAGGTTACCTTAGATGAAACACCGGGAGCCCTGAAAGGAAAATAGCGAGAAGGAGCGTCCCATAAAGCTAGAGAGAAAGACCTTACTAAGAATCAACCCTGGCTGTCTAAAGACCAAACATGTTGATCCCTAAATGAAGGGCGAATAGAAACCTTCTCTAGCCTAACAAGGAGAATGGACAAGTTGTCCACCTCTCATCATTGAGACTTCTTATAAGCCTAAGGCAACACACCACTTTCTCACCCACCCACTCAAAACTAGACGTGACTGAAGCATCTTTTCCAAAGCAAGAGAGTATAACCTGCCAAACTCCACCCTAAGGGGGAGCTCACCAAACCAAAAATCATCCCAAAATTTCACATCCCCACCCCACCCCACCCCACCCCACCCCACCTGATACCTAATGTGTAAGGAGAACTTACTTCTAACGCCTAATATGGCCTTCCAGCCCACCCCATGCTAACCATGCACTTCGCGAGATTCCCAAACTGAATTAGCTCCAAATTTTGCCACAATAACCTGCCTCCGAAGGCTCTCCCTCTCCATGTCAAATCTACTGATCTACATAGTCAATTCCCTAATTAGGCGGAGTTATATCTATACAAAGGCTTAATACCCAAACCCGCAAATTCTATCGGACGACAGATGAACTTCCGCTTAATCAAATGGTACTTGCTTGACTCACCCTTCTCATTTCGTAAATAATCACATTGGATCTTCTTGAAATTATTTGCTATAGAGACTATGATGGGAAAAAGAGATAAATAATGGATCCTCATGCTAGCCAAAGAACTCTTAAGGAGAGCAAGGTCCCTTATGAGAGAGGTAGATTTCTGGCTAGCTAGCCTTTTTGAGGTAGATCTAAAACAAGGTGCCCCACACTGCTTTATCTTTGTAACTTGCTCCCAAAGGTAAGCCCAAGTAAGTCAAAGGCTGCGGCCCTATTTTACAGTCAAGGGCGTCAAGGCAAGCAGCCAATGTTGCTAAATGGGAAACTTCCCCCACTGCAAACATCTCACATTTGGAAAGATATATCCTGAATCCAGATATCGCCTCAAACACTGAAATAGGCATCTAAGCTACATTAATTGGTGACATGAGGCGTCACAGAGTATTAGAATGTCATCCGTAAACTGGAGATGTGAAATCGATAGACCCTCGCACCGGATAGAGAAACCCTTTAAGACCAACTCAGACGCTATCCTAATCATTCTATTTAGAGCCTTAGTAATCATGATGAAGAGGAAATGAGATAATGGATTGTCTTGTCTTAAGCCCCAAGAACTCTTAAAGTAATCCGCAGGACTACCATTGATCAATACAGCGAAAGACACAGATGAATAGCATGACTTCATCCAATTCCTCCATTTGATACCCAATCCTATCATCCCCAAAATATAATCTAGAAATTCCTAATTGACATGATCATAATTCAAAAGCTTTTTCTAGGCTTTTTCAAAACATGTTAGAAAGTCCTAAAATAACAACGATAATTACCCTGTGCAATAAATAATGGTGTCTGCAAATACCCTAGAGCCGTCGATGAATAGAACCTGGCCATCACCGTGAAGGGAGTCTATCTGCATTCCATAATTTAATCCAAATTATCAGCTCCGGTATCTCAGATAAAAGTAAAAACCATTTGATTCTACGTATATACATTTACACTAATTTATATACTGCATGTGTAAATGTATGTATGATAGATATGGATTATGGGTGGGCACCTGTGGTTGAATGTGCAAGTTCTCATGTTTGGAGATGACTTTAGATAAGCCCTCGGAGATGTCAAGGGACTTTGCACTAAGATGAATTTCTTTTGCTACATCCACCAGCTCCATTGATATATCTTGTCCACTTAGTGAATTTCCAATGACTACCACGACCTGTAGAAGTAGAAACGTTTTAACTAAATGTTCTCATACAAAGATATCTAGGAGGAAAGCTAGCTCTACTAGGAACTTATTTGCTTAACAAATTTTGGATTTTATCAATGAGAAAACCCAACTCACACATGGAAAGCCCTAGAGTAGGATCTCGATTTGCCTCCAGCTAGGTTGAGTCCAAATACTTACCCATTATGTCCCATGTAAAAGAAGTATGATTATGAACGAGTGATCTTGGTATTTCCCAACACTAATGAAATATCATTATTGATCAGTGCTTCCCTCTTTAGTTATGGTTATATCTAAGCTAAGGTTAAGAGAGGCACCGCTCGCATACCATTGGAAATGTCCAAACTCTTAACACTTGGTCAGGAGGTCCACATGTACAACCTCCATTCCACCTACCTATGACACAAAAGTCGAGCGAACCATTCAGTCTATATTGTGGAGCATGGGGAATGCTTGCGTTAATCGCTTAAATGTACAGACACATCCACTCGCACATAAAACAAATTTCCTTTTACTGGGTACATTTTCTTATGGGTTATAGTGGTAAAAGAAAATTTATTTTCTATACAAGTGGATGTGTAATTGCATTTAAAGCGAGAGTCGTTCTATGGGTACTCCTAAATATACCCATAAATATACTCCCTAATCCTAACCATATATAACTAACCACTAAGGGTCAGGATTTGAGTTGGCTTATTTTGTCTTTTCTAATGCCACATCAGCTCCAATCCTAACTGTTTAATAATTGAGATAAACGGTTAGAATTAGGGAGTATATTTGGGATTACACTTTGGGAGTATCCCTAGACTAATTCTTAAAGCGATTACTATTAGCACTTCTCTTTGGAGCATCTACCATGACTTGTCCTCATCCAATTGAGTTTATTCGTGTGGTAGGACCGATACTGTATATTTGGGATTACACTTTGGGAGTATCCCTAGACTAATTCTTAAAGCGATTACTATTAGTGCTTCTCTTTGGAGCATCTACCATGACTTGTCCTCATCCGATTGAGTTTATTCGTGAGGGAGGACCAATACTTCATGCAACTAGGCCTACTGGCGGTTGGCATGTGAATACCACAAGGAAAATAATCACCTCCTCGGTCAGTGACATGAGGAGGGACATCTTGGTCCCCTTTTCTTGCCAGTGTCCCACTTTTAACTCCTTTAACTATGGTTAAGATTCACTCACCCCTAGGGTTCACCCATCTACCCTTGGTTTTTAGAAAAATAAAATAAAATAAAATTAACCACAGGGTTAAAAAAAAATTAACCCGAGTTCATGGCAGTTGAAGGGGAGGCTTTGTAAGAGCGGGGAGCAATAGTTCGCTCCTCCCCTGTGGAGCGAACTATTGCTCATACCACATATGCTTAAAGACTTCATACATATTGAAGTGATTGCCCTCCATACATCTCACTCACAATTAAGCCTATTAAACCATTATCAGTGACATTTATCTTGTTTTAAGAGAACATTTCCCTCTCACCTCGTTACAGAATGGCTCGGGTACCCTATAAATGTGACTATGAATTTGCTTCCTTCTCCATGTATCCATTCCTTAATGAATCAGAAACAATACCATTAACAAAACATATATAAAGTATAGAAGGGAAAGTAACACACAGACTCCTTAATTTGAGGAAACTACAATAATGATATTGATAGTTGGGATACATAAATACATATTATTTCTTATTATCGTAGTTGAAAACCCTTAAAATGCAAAAAGTGTGAACTTTTTTTTATGACTACTTTGAAGCAGAATCATGGTTCTATATCTATATAGTGAAATAACAGAGATCTAGAGAGAGCAATACACATACCTTTAATGCTAGGCAACCTAGGATGAGAGTACTGGCCTGTAGCAACAACTACTACATCAAAGACCTCTTCCATTAAATTCTCAGTCATTTTATCCTTGCTTCTAACAACCCATTTCATATCTTTGCCCAATTTTGCAGAATCAACCATCCCCACCAACTCAACTCTAGTATTGAATCTTACCATCTCTTTCAATCCAAAACATTCACAGAAGTCCTTAAGATACAACAGAAGTTCCTTATGGCCAGGAAATCTCCTCATGTCCCTACCTTCTTTCACCAAAAAAGGAAAATCCGTGAAGCCAGTGATCTCTCTAGGAAAGGCCAGTCTGAGGGAGGCATAGACACTACTATGAACTTCTGGGGTAGCCCCCTTCCCTGAGTCCACACCTTCCCTTATAGGGTCATAGAGCCATTGCCCGCCAACGTCATGGTTTTGTTCCAGGACTACCACGGAGTGACCTTCTTTCCTTAGTTCCCTTGCAGCCACAAGCCCTGAGGGTCCTGCGCCAATCACGCAGACTTGCTTCGAGAGGTTTATCTCGGAAATCATGGAGGTTTATTTCTGCCCTTTGCTTAGGTTTCAATGAATTAAGATTAGGATTTTAAGAGGTTAGAGTTGGAGTTGGGCTGGCTGTCAAAGGGCAGGATAGGGGTCGTCTGTAACCATGCAGTAGCCCTTTTAAGGACATGAATTGCCTATGCCCTAACCCTACCCTATCGGGTCGGGTCGGGTCGGGATACCCTTGTTACTGGTTTTTTTATAGGTACGTGTGAGAGAGAGGAAGATGAGAGAGACGGAGAAGAGGGATCCTAGTGAGGGCATTTCCATAAGGGTACGTTCTTTATGCGGAACTGTAGAGGACCAGGAACTTTAGAGTTCCTAGAATATTTGAGATCCGGATTTTAACTTTCTTGAAATATTTTCAGTTGTGTTCTTTTTGATGTGGATTTTTATGATTAAATTCTTAGGAGATTGTAAGTTCACTGTTCTTTTGACATAGAATTTTTGGGTTGGAAATTTAACATTAAAAGCTTATTTTTGTTTAATTTTTTAACTATACATGTAATACAATATAATTTAAATATGCATCCACGGTTGGCTAAGAAATACAAATGAAGGATGGGATCTAAATATGCATTCACGGTAGATTTCTTGTTGCGAGTGTTCAAATGCACCTTCACTTCTCATTATTAAGTTTTCTTTTTTCTTTTTTAACATATAATAATTGAGGCAAAGACAAATATGGAGGCAAGGGACATAAGCAAAACTCTATGAAACCTGTTCCATGTTGCACTGAATCAATTCCTTTGTCCTCTATGCCGGTCTTCCAAAACTTAGTCACCGCCAAAGTTTATGCCTAGGATAAAAGCACTTAGTATCTATCTTACTTAGATGATGCCAATCGAAGATGAAGCATAGTACAGTGAGAAACTCCCCCGTTGGTTATGTTGACCGGCCAAGGTGTCCAAAGTTGGAAGAAAAGAAGTCTGCAACATACCAAATAAAGAAGGATTGGAAAGAAGGGTTTAGAAGCTTGGGTGCGCAGATAAGATATTGTTGGGGGTGCTCATAGCAACACCTTAAGTTAATCCTCACACCTGTCCGACTCTATATGTCAAGGGGCACAAAAAAGGTTTCATCATCATGCATTTTATAGAGAAGTGAAAATTACTAGATAAGAAGTTAGGGTTTCTGCATCAGTCTCGTTTCACCAAATTCGAGTACCTTTTTCCACTCGTTCCACCAGATCAATGGAGAAACTTGATTTTATCTTGCGATCTACAAATTCAGGTAATTAGATCTCATATTCTTATCCAGCTTCAATGATTCGTGATCTATCTCTCCTGAGATTTTGTTCTTCACTACTTGGTGGATCAGTTTGCTATTTCTCTCTCCTTTTTTAATGGATCATCCGAATTCTCAGCTATTTGCAAAAAGATCGTGTCCAATTGAAGAACATCAACAACAAGAAAAACAAAGAAGATGATAAACAAGGCTCTATCTCTTCTACTTCTTATTTAGATTTCGTAACTTCAGCGCCCCACTCTAAAAAAAAAAAAACTTGCAGAAGCTTCAGCTCCCTTCAAAAAAAAAAAAAACCCGACCCGGAGATTCTTGACGATGACCGGCGACTATTGCAAGTTGACCAAGAACGTTGAGATAATTGATGATGACCGGTGGCAACCGTTTCGAGAATGACATCCAGTCTTCTTCTCTCGTGAGACGAAGTTTGTGATAAGAGTTGTGTCTTTGGGATGAAGTTTATACGAGATGAAAGCCTTTTTTTTATCGGGGCTCCTCTCAATTAAAAGTTCCGTGGAAGTGGAACTCGAAGGATCCGGCTCTTTTAGATGGAACTATAAAGTTCTTATTTTCATGGATTTTTAACTTCCACGGATCTTTAAAAATCCGGGACTTTTGATAAAAGAACAAGCTTATATTTTTGAAGTTCCAGGATTTTAAAAGTTTCACCCCAAAGTTTCACGAAAAGAACACACCCTAAAAGAAAATTAAGGAATATTTTAGACATAGAAACTTGAAAGACATTTTAGATAAAAAAAATTTGTGAAAGACACGTGTTTATTGAAATAAGATGTTAGACATTTTAAGAACCAAAAAACTTTAGATACATGTTGGGTATAACAAAGAAAGGAGACGGGTGAGACCTTGGTGAGACGTTCTTCTTTCGGAATATTTTGCCAAGAGAGCGAAGAGTCCGGTTATGCCACTGAGGTCGCCATGGCCCATGTGTCTCTTTTAACACTATTTAGCTATGTGTAACGACCCCAAAATCCTACAAGGCTAAAATAAGACTTTGGGATCGTCACATTACTTAAACCTGCTTAAAATCCATGACATGCAAGGCACACTAACACGAGTCTCCAAAAATGAGGATAATAAAATTTTCGATATATCAACTGTAACCAACTAAATAGCACGAGTCTATAGTCAACAAATACAACCCACTAAAACCAAAGAGTCTGATACACAACTATAAAAGTCCACTAAGCAACATCTACTCAAGTCTAATACACTCTCTCAATCAAATGAAATAAAAACTAAGAGGTGTAGCCACCCAAGTCTTTGGCTCCCTCCTCAGAAGGCTCACCTTCACCTCCTTCCTCTGCGTATGTTTCCTCAACCCACGGCTCCGCCGTGTACTCCTGCTCTAAACCTGCCAAGACGAAGTCCGGCTGAGTACAAAAATACTCAGTGTATATAAAATCCAACCAACAATAATAATATACCTGTACTTAGTTAGAAACATATCCAAAAACATAATAATATAATCAGAGTGCGGAAGAACGTGTGCGCATATACATCATATCATCACCTTGACTCGTGTACTTGTGAGAATCTTAGACTTGGAAGACAATACACTTATGAGTTGCTTATGCTTATAAGACCACGTGCTTGTGAGATGCTTATGCTTATGCACTTATTCAGATCATACAATGATGTGACATGCCGTTCTTGGCGGATACGGACCATGTCTAAGAATCAAATGTAATTGACATGCCGTTCTTGGCGGATACAGACCATGCCATGCTTATGCTTATTTAGAATGTCATACGTATGCCATGCTCATGCTTGTGGTCCACATGTGTGACTTGTGAGACTCTTATCTTAACATACACGTGCATATGTGCTTAAGTGTCGAAATTAACATTCGAGTTGGTAATTGCTTAGATTCCGATCTCCCACCATGGAAACTCCACTATACTGTCCCATACCAAATAGTTAGAGAATTCCCAGTTTGAGAGATGTTTTTCTCAGTTCTTACCTTCCTGACTATCAATTCCCATACAAATAATTAGACATACTTAACAAACAATTCACATATACATATCTTATCATAATTCATATCGCAATTCATAATCAATTTACCACCATTTCATAAGAGTATAATAGCATTTATCTTTTCAAGCATTTTCACAAACACCTTGTGTACGCATAATATGAATCCATTTCCCTTCTATATTTTCAAGCATTCATCAAACCATAATTCATCCATACAATCAATTCACTATTCACATCCACATATTAATCCCATCCTCCATACATTTCCCATCCTCTATATATTCTATCCACATCCAATCCACATTTCCATCAATAATTAGCTTACTTCATAGAAAATTTGGAAAAAATGCATTTAATCTCTATTCTATCATTTCTATCAAATTAATATTCACAAAACATTAAAATAGAGTTGATTAGGATAGTATATCGACCTTAGGAATCCTTTCATTGGATTCAAAACGCTCCCGAGGAGATTTGGAGAAGCTTTGAGGACAATCTCCAAGCTTTCCTCTCAATCTTCTAGCAACCTCCTTCTTCTCAAAGCAACCCTCTCCCTCAAACCCTAGGTTTTCTCCCCCTTTTTACCAAATTAGGTTAGAAATAGGTAGAGTATTTTAATATTTCTAGTAGGACCCCCTATTTATAGCCCCAAGGTCTGAAAACAAAAAGACCAAAACGTCCATACTAAAATTCTGTAAAAATCACGAAAGACCGAGCGATCGGTGGTTATGACCGAGCGGTCGGTCGCCTATCGATCAATCGGTGTTTATGACCGGGTGATTGGTCAAAAACACACTCTCTGAAAAATTTTCCCATACAAAATTTTGGACCAGTCGATAGCTACCGATCGATCGGTTTTGGACCGATCGATCGCTACTTCTGACTGAGCGATCAGTTGCCTACAGATTTCTGACCTACTCTACTGTTTTGGCCATAACTTTTGACTCGCTCGACGAATTTTGACGATTCAACTTGGGTTGGATTCGTCTCTCGAAAACGAACATTTCTGGCATTTAGAATTTCTAAATTCCACTTAATTAATAGACTAAATTGTCCCCAAAGTTGACTGATCTGTAATTCCATTAGATAAAACCCACCATTGACTTGGCTTAAACTCAAAATAAGGAAAAACATTAAACATGAACTTCGAAGAGGGTTCCAACACCTTTATAATGGTTCAAGAATCACTCAATTCCAGTAAACGGTGCCAAAACTAGAGCTTCCTAAAGTTTAGGGTGTGATATGACATCCCTCCGTTACAAGTTTGATTAAGCCTAGTTTACACCACACCAAATAAATATATAATACAATAAACATCAAAACATCATAAGGACTATAATACCCCTAATACAATGAAGTAAAAACATGACAAAGATTCGGGGTCTCTACACTATGATTAAGATTCACCCACTTATCCTTGGTTTTTAGAAAAAATATATGAATTTTTTTTTAATCGTTGGAGTTAGTGAATTTTAATCAAGCTTTAAAAGAAATTAATAGTTTTTTTCAAAAAACTAAGAATAAGTGGTTGAACCCTATGGGTTGGTGAATCTTAACCACAGTTGGAGTCCCGTTACGCCCTTGAAGTTGCCATGTCTCTCTTTTGACACCATTTAACTGTGGTCAAGATTCATCTACCCCTAGAGTTCACCTACCTATCTTTGGTTTTTAGAAAAAAATATTAATTTTTTAAAACCCTATTTAAAATTTGCTAATTCCTAGGGTTTAATGTTTTTTTTTTCTAAAATCCAATGATAAGTGGGTGAACCATAACCACATTTAAAGAGTGTTAAAAGGGACACATGGCGACCTCAGTGGTGTAACCGGACTCCAAGAAGTCTGGTTATAATCGTGGAGAATTTCAAGCCTAATAGATTGATGAGTGAGGGGTAATATGGGAATCAAACAAACATTTGATTAATTGTTTGACTTATATAATGATTAGGATTATGATAAGGGTGGTTTGGAAATTTTACAAAATTTCATCTAATTTTTCAAGGGCTCATTATGAATAGGGTAGTTTTGAAATTTTACAAAATTTCATCACGTTTTCAAGGGCTCATTATGCAAAAGGTAGTTTTAGAATTACAAAAACTTCAATCAACGTTTTGAAAATGAGGAATTCTCTTTATATATAGTAAATATAAATATAAAGATGAACAAGAGCCAAATATGCCTTATGGAAGGATAATTTGGTAATTATATATACAATGGTTTCTAGCCTCTGAAACAATCTTTTTCTCATAAAAGCATTTGGCTCAACTTAGTAAACCCTAAACCCAAAAGTACATATTTATATTAGGGTTTGAAACAAATTAAATACGAAATAATCTTGTTTCCTCGATTCTCGTTCGATCGAGAGTTTACACTCGCTCAAGCAGGTTTGTTCCTGGAATGCTACGCTGTTTCAGTCGTAAAACTGAGGACATCTCGCTCGAGGGGCTTCTTTACTTTTGCAGAATTTAAACAAATTCTCAACAATTATAACCATGTTGCCCTCAAATCAACTTATGATAATTCAAAAATACAGGGACTACCAGTTGTTGCATCCAAATTCCAAACCGATGAATTTTATTGAAGACATGAACTTTATGCTACATGAGAATTGTTTGACAAGTGATTCACATCGTCAACTAGTTTGAAATATCATATGCATTGACCCAGCATACTAATTAATCGTTTATTTATTTTACATTACTTTTAGTTTGTTTGAACATTGCTCAATTTAGATTATTATTAACTACAATAATTTTCTTGAACACATTACTTTTGTTTATTTTCATATTATCTACTCTAACATTAGCATTTGACATCTTCTTTTAGTATTATAGTGCATTCATGTATTCTGTGACATTTACCCTTTATTTAGTTCCACATCATTCTGTCATAACAAATCGAATAAGATTGCATATTTCCTTACGTATAATTACAATCATTGATGGCAACAACAATTTCCATCCATAATGGTAATATTATGTTATACGGTGTTCAGATGCCAATTTCGTCTGTTAATTTTATTAGATTTTCTAAATTTTGAATTGATATATCTTTACCCTTTGAATAAATTATAATCTGCCCATGTGCATACTGGAACATAACCAGACACGGAAATAAGTAGGCATTATTACACCTTCCACACAAAATAAAATGTTCACACCCAGTGGCTCTTGAGTGAGTCCAAACCTTCCATAACAGATACTTCCTACCAAACTAATTGACATTCTATGCGTCTGAGTTGATAATTTATATGACTTTCTTTGTGCTACAAATCATTTACAACTTCTGCTAATGTCTATCATTACAATTTGCTTCAAAGTGTGTTCCAAAATATATCACCGAAAATCTAACCCATTACTTCAACTATTAACGGTTCATTAATACACTTAATTTGGCATTAGAAAAAACATAATTCAGACCCTTAATTAATACTAATCCATTTAGTGTCCGTATTTGGGGTTATCTATAAATAGACTTTTTTGTCAATATTATGCAATAGACGAAACTTCTTTATACTACTTCCACTAATGATTTAAACTGTCTTAAATCCAATTCCTTACGCTTAGTGGTTAACCATGGACCGTTAGTAATGAATTTTGAAGTATTTTAATTTCTATTGCTTTCCATTTTTTACATTTCCATGCATCGCATGGGCATCTTACTAGTATAGATGAAATGCAATTGTTCGATGAATGAATTTACATTAACTAAAATTGATTAAAATGCTTGAAATGTGTCTTAGATGATTGTTTCTTCTAGCATTATGGTATTATAGCGAAGTGAGTTTGCATCCACCTCCAAACAACCTCCAAGGGAACAAATGGGCTTGATAGAGAAAAAGCAACTTGATCAGGTCCTAGTTGGGTGAAATAAGTGAAAACAAAATCCGGTGAACCCCAAAAATAATATTTGAGTTGAGAACTCACAAACCAAAGGGGGTGGCTAGGTCTCCCTACAAGTCTATCTACCCTTTTTGAGATTTAACAATTAAATTATTAACTAAGGGAGGATGAATAATAAAGTGCGGAATAAGATAAACGAGCAAACCACAACACAAAGGTTTTTACGTGGAAGAGATATCACTAAGACAAAGTAACAAATACTTATAAGACTCAAACTATACTCAACTGGACTCGACACTGTGATCCTCAGTAATCAGTCCTCCACGCCTTAAAAAGCAATCACGATCTCCCAAGCCTCACGATCTACCGCAGAAGCCTGTTCTTCTCTTTGTGTCTCCAAAAACCATGATCTCCAAAGATCGATCTTCGTTAATGACGGCTCCAGACTCCTCCAACCAAATTTCAATGATCCTCCTCAAATTGATCTCTTTCGCAAAGGCTCTGGTTCACACCGGCCAATGTTCTTAATAGAATGGGTTGATGGTTGTTTCACAAAACAAACCCTAGTTGTATTCCCAATAATGGAATAACAAGCAAGAATGATCAACAAAGTCTTGCAAACCGTAGGGTAGAAGCGGAGAGGAGAATGGATTTGGGAAACCCTAGAAATCTTTTAAAAACTCTCTCAAACTTCTTAGGTTCAAATGGGGATCAAACCCTCTTTATACAGGCATTCTTGGATTTAGAAACCAAGTAGGAGACTAAAATTCATGAGGACCGGAGGTATGGTCGGTCAACCGGTAGGCCTTCGGTTAACCGGTCAAAAGACTTGACTCTGGAAAATTTTTCCTAACAAAAATTTATCGCACTTGGTCGACTGGTTACCATGGTTGGTCGATCAGTAGGCCATCGATCGACCGATTCCTTGGTTGGTCGACCGGTCTTCACCAGTTTTGCCTAGAAACCTAATTTTTCAGGTTCCAATATGTCTAACTAGTCACCTAGGGTATTTCTGATGATCTAAGTCAATTCTCACCTAAGGTAACATGGTATCTAGGTTGTTTACCATCCTATGAGTGAAACGAAGATGCTGATCAAAATGTCTTCAATTGATCTTCTTCGGTTTTCATCTTTACTGTCTTGGATGCTTCAAGGCAAGGACACAAGATACACTAGACTCACCTATGTTTTGACAACGAGATATGCCAATACCAAAGTATGGATTTACAATAAGGACTCTAGAGAATGACTTCAAGCAATTCGAGATCGTCCCATGAATCACGATAAGTCTCCAAGTCAGTATTAGTTGATATGCATATCTCTTTAATCCATTCTTCCAAGTGTGGGGATCCACTGTGATCTCCATACATATCACAATACTGCAAGAAAGAAAAGAAGATTTGAGGAGCTATTTAGAACTTTAGATCTCTTTTTAGCTTAGAACATTATAATATAAGAAATATACTTCCAAAGGCCAACATTTAATTGGTAGTACTATATTTGTGTACATGTATTATATTGGTATAATGTCAATATGTTTTGATGCCTTTTGATGTTGCCAGGGGGAGAAATATGTAATGAAATAAACAAAATCTTATTTAATCTCGTATTAAAAATGATTGGTATCATGTGCGTAAAAGACTCAACTAATTTATTTGAATGGTTTCATAAACTTTGGAATGATTTATCTAAACTATATGCAAACAAATTGAATTCATATCTTGAAATTAAAGCATATGTTTAGGGGGAGCTTACCTCAAAATTTTTATTGAAATTATTTATTGAGGGGGAGCTTGTCCCATTTTACTCCATTATTATGTCATCATAAAAAATAGGGAGATTATTAGCCTTTAGGTTTTCAACCTAAGGTAACATCATTGATTTTGATGGTAACACAATAATGTAACGATATTTGTGTTACTAATGTCTCCATGAGTTTTATGTGAAATTCAGTATATAAGAGCATTAACAAAATCATTCAAGGCAAAAGCATAGAAATGACATCAAGCATGAAATGACTCCTTCATCAAGCCAATTGAAGATCTAAAGCCATCAAGCCAATTGAAGATCAAAAGATAAAACTTCAAGTCATGAAGATGAAGATCAAAGAAGCTTAAAGATGAAATCCAAGAAGATGACCAAGATCAAGTTAAGGAAGAATAAAGACTCTCTTAGAAGGTTTAATGTTTTATATTTTAGTGAGAGTGTCTTAGGGCTTATGTAAAAATTCCTTAGGGTTTGGTTATTGGAATTGCTCATACCTAGATTGACTTTAGGAGCCTAAGACTAAAATTGAATAACATTTTAAAACCCCAGGACATCATAAAAAATGACCGAAATCATGATAAAGATGAATCAAAAGACAAAAGAATTCATGTCCATCATATAGGTTGGCTTAAGATGAGATTTCCAGAATAAAACAAGAAATCTCGTCGATGAAATTAAAGAGGACTTTAATATCGTCGACAAAATCAGCCACAAAGCCACTGTTTTTAATTTTGTTTCCATCTCGTCGACGAATTCTCAAAGCATACCCAATCTCATCAACGAAATCATGCGGAACCCAGAAAAAGCTTGTACCGGCTAGTTTTCAACGATCATATCTTTTCCAATGCCTCTCCAACAACTATATCTTTGAAAATGCTATAAAAATTGACCTCTCCAACAGTTATATCTTTGAAAATGCTATAAAAATTGAATGATTTATGAACTAAAATGAAATGATCTATAACTCCAATCATTCACTCCAAAGCTTAGATTTCAAATCTATTAAGTTATACCATAGAAACTCAAAAAGAGTCATTCTTGAGCTATTCAACTCCATACTTTGAGAGACTCTTAGTGAGTGTTCAAGTGATCTATCAACTTGTTTTAGGGGCAAATTAAGATTATATTCATCACTCTACAGAGTATATGTGAAAATCAAGAATCATGGATTCTTGTCCTTGAAGCGGGAAGCTTTGTAAAGCGAAGAGAGGATTGTTCTCTTGCACTGTTTAGGCTTGATCTTCACCCATAAGAAGATTGGTTAGTCTTGATTTTTGCCTGGAAGAAAGTTGAAAAGGTTTGATCTTCACCCAGAAGAAGATCGTGCGATTGAGTAAAATCGTGGTGAATCATTGAGCGGGGACGTAGGCAGGTTGTCGAACCTCGAGAAAAAATTCTTTGTGTTTGCATTCTCTCCCTACTCTTTACTTTATTGTTTTGCATTTTGTGTGGTATTGTTAATTTCCATTTCCTTTTAATTAGTATAATTGAAATTCTGCTTAAGGGAATTAGGAAGAAATTTTAATTTGCCATAGACCCTATTCAGCTCCTCTAAGGTCCAAACCTTTGGCAACACCTCTTCTGTAAATGTCATTTGGAAGGCGAACATCTGCGACAACTGGGAGGCAAGGTACTCCATGGATATTGGCTGGGATGAAGACAATGCGCCAAAAGTACTGGGGATAGACGACTCTGAAACTACCCTAGAGTGTAGAGGCAGCACTAGGAGCTATAAGAGCAACAACATGTGATATGATTTTCTATAAGCCTTCTCAAAAGATAATTTGGAAGTGATTCTAGCTTCACCGTGCTCTGGTCTAATGTCTAGGGAGTCTAGAAACTAAGAGACCAGGACCCCGAATGGTAAGCCATCATGAGTGGATGAAGACTGAGCCGCATAGATCATGAGTCGGATGATGTGGGTTGTAAGATCAATCGACTCATTTTCTCCAATGACATGGAGAAACCGGGCTCTATTTGGACTAATGTCCCGTGTGTGACCTCGAGGATTGAGGTTGGAGCACATGATAAGTTGAATGACCTGATAGTGTTGTAGAAGGGCGTTATGGACCAAATTCTTCCTAACCCAATTAGTAAAGTGCCACATAGAGTGGTAGCAATACAATCGATAGAAGGAATGATGATATCCTCATCACCAATTTTGTGCAAGTAGTAGGCATCGGGAACTCTAGGGAGTGACATAAAGGAGGCAAGACGGTCAATACTGACAAAAATTTCTCGGCCTCAAATCTGAGTAGAGAATGTAAAATTTTTGAAGTCGATCAATGACATTACAATAGCACATCCAAACCAGTTGGATGTAAGTATGGCCGATTATGAATATAAAATTGGTCAACTTCCTAGTTAATAAAACCTGCTACTATCAATGAGTGGAACTATGCTATGATTTTCTTCTTGTCTAACTTGACTAACCAAAAAATGAGAATATATTAGGTGAGCCGAAGCAAGTTCGTGATGATATTCTAGTTGAAAAATCTGAAGCACAAGACGGTTTTTAACCAGTGGACTTCAAAGAGAAAGAAAAAGAATAATAAAGCAGCTAACACAACATCAACAATTGATTCTTCTCGAGAAAGACCAAAGAGAGAGGTCAGGATACCTACTCGATTTAAGTAGTTTTCTAATGCCTTATTCCTTGTAGGTTTAGAGGTTAGGCTTCATGTCCCACCTTTGATGTAGTTGTCCTTCATATGATGGTATGAATTTTATTAAAAAGAAAAAATAAACTCTTAGAAAGGAAATAGCTTTGCCCAAGTACATATTATATTGGTATATGCCCACTTTGAATAAGGATAAGCTTAAGCTAATAATATAACATATATTGAGACCATCACATGGAGACAATTTAGGAGGGAAAACCAGCACTGAAGTTGCCGATATGTGTTTTACTTTGTCGCATGCTTGGTATTAGATTTATTGAACTATGAGTATGATTTGTGCACCAGACAAGCATTTAGTATTTACTTTGTCGCTTAGGATTATTGTAGGGCAAGGAATCATAATTTCTAGGTCTCAGGCAGGCTGGGTCCACTCCTAGGACCAACCGTGCAAACTCTTTAATCTATGAATACCTCTTTACCAAAAAAAAAAAAAAGAACTAGCTCTTGACTAAGCAATATACATTATTTTTCCTTTTAATGAAGATTATTACACCTAATTGGAGGAGGGTTTCTATTATATTTAAGATTACCTATCGAAATAGCAATGCAATCAAGTTGGAAAACCCCAAGTGAGCCGAGTTCTTTTTTTTGGTATATATAATCGAAAAGAGAACAAGGAGAGAAAACATGAAAATAGATAAAGGAAAATACAGTAATAAAAACCAATGCAAGAGCTGAACCCGAACACTAGAGACCCCCTCCACCTTCAGAAATACCAAGGTCAAAAGGAAACTATTGTTCACTAAGATCATCCCACACTGAATCCGCCAGGATTAAGGAAGATCGAACACACCTGACCACCTGTTGAGCAAGATTATGAGCTACTGTATTCGCCTGACGACGAATGAACACAATCCTCACCTGAGAGAGAAGGTTAAGCAATGAGAGAATATCCCCAAAAATTGGATGAACCTCTTGAATTAAATCAGAGGAACCATCGTTTATGGCTTGGACTTACATTTGAGAATCCAATTCAATAGAACAATGAACCCAGCCCTGATTAAGTGCCATTTCTAAACTTCCACGAAGAGCAGACGCTCCTGACATGAGAGCAGAACTTGCAGAGATAATTTTTGATACTTGAAAAATGACTACCGCGTTATGATCGTGGATTACAATACCAATCCCTGCCGCTCTGTCGATGTCATTAAAAGCTCCATCACAGTTAATTTTTAAACAACCCATTGCCGGCTTTTCCCACCTTGAAGGAACAACAGGACTAGGATGATGAATTGGAGCAGACACTTGACTAGATCGAGGGATACCATTGTTCCTCAACTCAACAAAAAAGTTTGTGGCCCATGCCACTGTCTGGGAAGGCTCTAGCCTTTTTTGTTCAAACACTAGAGAGTTTCTAGCAAAGCAAATTACCCAAAGGGCAGAGCAAATCAAGACAGCCATTCGATTATTATCAAGATTGAAATTTGGATGCATAGACCAAAAAGTCCACCATTTTGCAAAGTCTCCCATCACATCTTGGCCACCCCTCCAATGAAAAGACAATAACCCAGCCAAATAGCTCTAGCAAACGGACACAAAAGAAATAAGTGAGTTATGGTTTCACTATCTTCACCGCATAGAGGGCAACAAGGATCAACTGGAATGTGGCATTTCTGAAGGTGTTCCGCCACAGCAATAGAGTTGAGACAACACCTCCAAATTAAAAGAAGAATTTTTGGAGGATCAGGGATCTTCCATGTTTTTTCCATACCTGAGCTGAAATAAGAGGAGAAGAAGGACCCGGAGTACTAGAAGAGGCCCTTTGAGCACTGGAAAGCATATGTTAAGCTGACTTCATCGAGAAACATCCCTTCTTATTCTAATGCTAAAAAAGTAAGTCTCGAGAACCCAGGGTACTAAAATGAATTTTAACTATGGCTTGAGCTTCAATCATAGAGAACCTATCACGAATCTGCTACACCCGCCAGGACCCAGAAAGGGGATCAATAAGAGAAGCTACCTTTTGCTCTTCCTCCCCAACTAAACATGGTGAGAAAAGCTTGAAGGATGGTAAGTCAGGGATCCAAGGATCAGTCCATAAACTTATGGATTGACCATCTCCCACTTGCCATCGAAGGCCAAGAGCAAGAACCTCTCGACCTGCTAAAATGCTCCTCCACCCCAGGAGGGTCGATATCCCAACGAGGCCGACATAAAAGAGCATAAAGGGAAATAGGGTCCTTTGAGAACTCTATTTAATAACGAATCCGGGGATTGTAAAATAGCCCAGCTATGCTTAGCCAACAAAGCTTTGTTAAATAAAGTAAGATATCGAAACCCCATACCTTCATCTCCCTTGGAACGACATAAACTTGACCAATTTTTCCAATGAATTTTCCGATCCTCCATACCCCACCAGAAATTTGCTGTTGATGAATTTAAAGCAGTAAGTGGTTTTTTCGGAAGAAGAAAACATGTCATGGCATAACAGGGAAGGGCTTGAGTCACCGCTTGTATAAGAATTTCCCTTCTTGCTTGAGTAAGAGTTTTCTTTTTCTAGCTGGACATACGGTGTTAAGTTTTGCTCTGAATATTTGCAAACATAGTTGATTTTTTCCGTCCCAGACTCGAAGGAAGACCCAAATATAGCTCAGAAGAATCAGAACTTCGTATTTGCAGAAGATCCGCCAACATACAGCGAAACCACCATGTCATGTTGCAACTGAACGAGAGGCTTGATTTTGCAAAGTTGATAACTTGCCCAGATTGACAATTGTACTCTTAAGAAAAGTGGCTTTAGAAAGATCTTCTTTGAGGAAGATTAAGCTATCATCAGCAAATAGCAAATGGGTCAGTATTGGAGAAGATCGAGCAAGCTGGATACCCGAAATGGAGCGCACACAGTTTGCTGATTCTATTAATGCTGAAAAAGCTTCAGAACACATGATAAATAAATAAGGGGACAAAGGGTCCCCTTGCCTAAGGCCCCTCTTTGGATGAAAAATTTCTTTTGGTTCCCCATTTATCAAGAGTTGATAAGATACCATAGAGAGACATTGGAAAATAAGATTTATCCACCGACTACCAAAACCCATGTTCTGCATAATGGCTACAAGAAAACTCCATTCAACTCGATCATACGCTTTTGACATATCCAGTTTGGCGGCCATTGAAAAACGGGTCCCTTTTGAGTGCCTATTCATGTAATGAGCAACTTCATGTGCTAAAGAACATTATTTGAAATCTTGCATCCCGGAATAAAGGCTGATTGTGCTTGATTTATCAAAGGGTCAAGGACTAACTTAAGCCTATTTGCCAAAACCTTTGCTGCTATCTTATAAGAAACATTACAAAGACTTATAGGCCTAAATTGATCCATAGATGTAGGGGAAGATACCTTCGGAATAAGAGATAGAAACGTGTGATTCATCTGCTGAAGAAGATAACTGCCATTTAGAAACCGTAAAATGGTACGACTAAGATGATCTCCCACCAAATCCTAGTAGTGTTGATAGAAGATGGCTGACATTTCATTTGGCCTAGGAGCTTTGGTTTCACCCAACTGAAAACAAGCCTCCTTCACTTCATCAAAAGAGAAATCCCTCTCCAAGTAACAATTATCAACCTCCAAAATTTGTTTAAAGTGTCCCTCGAGCTGGGAGGGATCAATTACTTATTGAGAGGAAGAAAAGATAGCTTTAAAATGATCCTACAACATATCATCTATCTCTGCTGAATTGCTTGTCTAGGAATTATCCATCCCTTTGAGACAAGGAATAGAATTTTTACTTCGACGATGAATAGTTGTGAGGTGAAAAAATTTTGTATTTCGATCACCCAAGTTGAGCCACTGGGTCCTTGATTTTTGACGCCACATCATTTCTTCTTGATGGTAGGTCGTCTGAATATCCCTCTACACTTGCCTCTCTCTATTACCAAGGGCACCCCTCATAGAAGAGGATTGAATAGATTGAAGTTCGGCTTTTAAGACTAACCGAAAACAGATCTGTTCCATTTCCGTAAAGCCTGGTGACAAAAAGAAAATTTTTGACATAGGATAAACATATGGGAGCCATCATACCTTTGGTTCCAAGCCTCCATAATCACCTCCCTGCAACCTTCATGGGTGACCCACATTGCTTTAAAGCGGAAAGGACGATGAATAGGAGGTCGATGCTCCAGAGATAGGAAGATTGGATGATGGTCAGAGCCCACTGCATCCAAGTGAAAGACTCTAGAATCTGGAAAGAAAATCCTCCATTCCAAATTTGCAAAAAATCAATCAAGTCTGCACTGAATGAAGTCACTCTCTCCACGCCTATTAGTCCAAGTGAAATCTTGCCCCTGAAATCCCAAATCCATTAACATTGCTTGGGACACCATATCCGCAAAAGGCCTAATCTGAAAAGCTTCCTTAACATGACCACCCGATTTTCCACTGACATCCAGAATGTCATTGAAGTCCCCTACACAGACCCATGGACCATGACGAGTTACTCCCTTCTTGCTAAAGTCTTCCCAAAAAATTTTATGATCCGCTGCAACCGGTGGACCATACACAAGAGATAAAATCCAACCTGGAAACCCATTACAGGCTGGTAAATCCATTTCAATGATATTTTTTTGAAGAGAACAGAACACTAAGCTGATCTTCATCTTTGGCAAAAACGCCCAAACCTCCCGAGAGACCTTCCGGATCCACCACTAAAATAAGATCCAAATTTAGTGGGATCTTATTTTTCCGGATCCAGAGCTACTTTCTTCATTTTTGTTTCCATGACAAAAACCACCTTGGGACGATGCTGAAGGATCAAGTCCTTCAGGTGCCGAATTGTCAAGGGTCGACCCAATCCTTGACAATTCCAACACAGTATGCTCATTCCGAATTGGGCGGCTGGTCCTGGACAGCCATCCCTTCAAAAGATTGGTAGAACTCATGTTGATTCTCTAGCAATGGAACACAAGCCACTTCTTCAACCAGCATTGGGATCCAATTTTCCTCAGAAGTTGGAACTAATGATGTTAACAGGAGATAAAGAACAGTACCCCTTCTTTGGAGAAGACAAGGTAAGAGACTTTTTTGTCTGATACGGGCCTGGTCTAATAGGTTTTGGTTTTTGCGTTGATTTTCTGGATGGGCTTTGATGGATCGTGGGTCGTGAGGAAAGAGTTACAGATGGGCTATATGGAGATGCCCGGTTGGAGTTTGAGAGAGATATAGGGGCTGGGTTGTTTGGTTGCTGGGGTGGGCTAACAATAATAGAATGTGGGCATTTTAGAAGGGAAAAAGTTGGAGGCCTTATTGGAGGAATGATAAGAGGCTCATGTTGGCCAGAATCCAATGAACAATGCAGAGATGGGGTATAGTGGTTCCCACTTGAAACTTCGATTGGAGAGGCAAAGGTTTCCAAAAGGGTAATGCCTTTGAAAATAGTTTGCAACATATTATCCTCACAGTCACAGTAGCGTTCGGCATGATCAATGAGCCCACAACAGTAACAAAATAAGGGAGACCGTTCATACTTGATTTCGACAATGGTGACTTTCTTTGAGTTATTCTGAATAACCGGAAGCCATCGTTTAAGGGGCTTGAAAATATCAATCTGGACCCGAGCCCGCACAAAGGAAACCCCCCTGATGGAAATCTACCTCCTCCACCTCCCCTAGATGATTGGTGATTTTTTTTATTATTCTGTGAGTAATCAAATCTGGTGGGAGATCATGGAGCTGAACCCAGAACGGTACTCTCTTCATTTCTACTTCATCGACCTCCATTTCCAATTCCCAGCACTGCATAGTGAGGAGATTTCCGTCGAAGCACCATGGTTGATTATACAGAACCTTTAGAACATCTCGTTCCTCCGAAAACTTAAACAAAAACCGATTCTGATTAAGGTCCTAAACGTTCATCTCCGACTTTGATTTCCAAGCTCGAAGAAGAGTTTGGGTAGCAACCTGCCCATTTAGGGGCCTATCTATAACAAACTTCCCCAGAATGCTAAAATGACAGTGATTTCGACTTTCCTCCAACAGTTGATCATCGATCTCCACCGTCCTATTCTCCGATGGTAGATCCAACTGAGTGGTTAAAGAATTGATGAGGGAGTTTTGCAAAAGATCGTCGTCCTCCATCACAATGCAAAAGGAGAAAAAAAAAAAAACAGATAAACCAGAAAAATGACCCCCTAAACACGGAGAGATGATCGACAAAGCAACTAGAGAAAGGCCTATAGCACCGGAGAGCTACTAAGGTTGGATTTTTCTGTAAGTAAGCCGAGTTCGGTGGCTTGAGAAAGCTAACTCTTTCGTACCCGATCCCATTCCTTATGCGAGGGCCACGGGCCAATTCGCCGCTGCTTTTCATCAGGCCAGCAACATTCCATTATTAGAACTAGCGGGTAGCACGTGCGATGCACGTGAGAGCGAGGGGAAGGAGTTAACCACAGTTAATAGGAGTTCAAAGGGACACGTGTTAACTCGCGGGTGCGATTGAACTCTCCCCGAGTTCAATCACGATTGACTGTGATTCTATTCTTTAAATAGATAGATGAGGGTAGTTTGGGAATTAAAGTAAAACATTAAATTAAAGTTTTGTTTTATATAAGGGTAGTTTAAGAATTTTAAAAAATTCAGGCTACGCCTACCTCTCCCATTATAATAGTAAAGATAAAGTCTATGGTCTAAGCATTATGATCACTAAGAAAAAAATGGAACAACATGGCACACAAGTAGGGTCACCTGTTGATAGTGATTTATTATCTTAAAATGTTTAATGCCGGACCATTAGGTTCCTAGTGTTGATTTTATCCATGCATTTTACCAAACCACTTAAAAAATCATAAATGAGCAAAAATAGGTGAAATAGTAACTCAGACAAACAATAATTAAAGGAAACCACAAAAGTGCTCCAAATTTTCATCAAAAAATTAGGGTTGCACTAAAAAAAAACTCAAGCCAAGCTGGTTTATTGTCTTGGCTCATTTGAGCCAAAACTAGGATTTCAAGCTTGAACGAATCAAGTCAAGATTTTATTTGAGCTTGAATGTTTAAATAAGTCAAGATTGAGCCAGATCTTGTTTGATTTCTCTTAGGTGAAAGCTCAGCTCGTTTAGGGCTCGGTTCGACTTGAGCATGAGTCAAATATATATATATATATATACAACAATTTTTGATAATGTTATTTATGTTAATAGAAAATAATACTTTTAACTTTTTTTTTTTTTTTTTTTTTATCACAACTCATTATTATTTGTAATTTATAATAAGGAATTTCAAGAGACAATAATAACGTAAAAAGTTAAGTAGTAAAAGCAAAACCCCCTATTGGGCTTCTCTTTATAAGGCAATGGATTTTTTCTGCCAATGCCCCGAGTATTGCACTCAGGCACCACTCTTTGTATGACATGTGGAAGGTATTTAACTAGGGGAGTGATAGCATGCATTGCACATTTCATTGAGTGGTACACGCACACCTCCCAAGCTTGCCACATGTAATCTTTGACATCCATTAATCGTTGTTTATATTCACTCATCCCTAAGGTTAATTATAAGAAGAATTAGCTCGATTTTCTGCAGGCCACTGCTCGAGCGGAGCTGGGTTTCCGCTCGAGCGGTTTCACGACTGTTTTTTGGTGAAAGCCCTGGAGCGATCCCACCTTGGGTAGCAATAGGCGCTGCTTGAGCGATGCAACGCAGTTAAGTCCCTTTTTGGTGCTTTGGAAACTCCTACTCCAAGAGGGGTTCTTTCTAATTGTCTAGGATTCGAGTTTAGGCTTATAAATAGGTGATTATAGGTGTCGGGTTTGCACGTCAAAGGGGTGGAGATAATAGAAAGGGTTTAAGAATAACAGGGTTTGGGAAAAGGTTAAAGGGAGGATAGATAGGGATTCTTCTTTGTGTTTCATTGAGAATGTGACTTGAGTAGGGTGTACAAAGAACTCTGGGAGATTTAATCTGAGAAGGAAGTGAACTTGTACTGGGTTTCTCAAGGTTTCTCTAAATAAGAAAAGGGTAATCAGATCTTGACCCATGGACGTAGACATGTTATTGTCGAACCACGTATATCATGTGTTTTCTCATGTGTGTATTTGTTATCTTTTCCATCGGTTCTATTGTTTTCTCCAACAATTGGTATAAGAGCTACAAGTTAATTTGAGCAACTTTCTGTGGAGGAGTTTGATGGAAAATGGGCTTCATTATGCTAAAATAGTGCAAAGATGGAGGGGAATACTTTGCAGATGCTCTCACAGTCTCCAATAGTATGGATAATTCTTCCAATAAAGTGGTTATTAGATTCAGAGGCTTTGTTTGGCGGAGTGATTTGGACTTTGAGAGGGGTAGCCTATGTCCCTAAGCTACAAAGGAATCTAATTTCACTTGACCATTTAGACTCCCTAAGTTGTTGCTATATAGCAGGAGGTAGAGTTATTAAACTAAAGTGGGGATGCTTAGTTTTGATGAAGGGTAAGAAGTGTGGTGATTTGTATCTCCTGGATGAGAATACAATCATAGGTTGAGCTATAATGGGGTTTGCAGGAAATCGAAAATTAGATGTTATGCAGAGGGTAGAAAGTTCACCTAGGGTATCTTTCATAGTCGGTACAGGGAGAGATTTTTCGGAAGGTTTCCAAAAGAAAGGAGATGGTGAAGTGCCTTTAGCGGAGAGGACTGGTATATGCCCTCGGCTGGAGTTCTTCTAGAAAAGGAGGACGGTTTTCAAGCTTCACTCAGGTTTTGACCATGTTTGATTGAATCCAGTGGATTGCTTTTCGAGGTGATTCAAGGGTGTGTCTAGCTAGTGGGTCTTTTTCGCAGATGGTGTATAGGCATACAAGGTCAAAATGGTTGTTTAAGGTATTTGCAAATGGGTTTACGGTAATTGCAAACGTGGTTATAGAATTTTTAGAGAGATTCTGATTCGACGTGGAGGTGCATCCTAGATGTGGGTGATGCAGTGTTCTATCTTGGAGGTTTGCTTGGTGATTAGAAATGGTTCTCTTGGTTGTGGTGGTGTCACGGAATTCTTGCCAAGGTGGAGATTTGAGAATTGGCTCAATTTTGGATTTTTGGAGGCCACCGCTTGGGCGGAGCTGGGCCTCGCTCGATCGGTTATGCGGTAGATTTTTGGTGAAAGCCCTCGATCAATCTACTTGAATAGTGATAGGCACCGCTCGAGCGCTATAACGTAGTTGAGTATGTTTTTTGTGCTTTTGAAACTCCTATTCCGATAGGGTTTCTATCTAATTGTCTACGATCCGAGTTTAGACTTATAAATATATGATTATAGGTCTAGGATTTGCAAGTCAAAGGTGTGGAGATAATTGAAAATGTTTAAGCATATTAGGGCTTGAGAAAAGGTTGAAGGGAGGATAGATAGTTCTTTGGGTTTCATTGATAAGGTGACTTTAGTAGGGTGTACAATGGGCTCTGGATTGAGATTTAATCTGAGAGGAGAGTGAACTTGTATTGGGTTTCTCAAGATTTCTCTTAATAAGAAAAAAGTAATCAGATCTTGACCCATGGAAATAGACAGGTTATTGCTGAACCACGTATATCTTGTATTTTCTCGTGAGTGTTTGTTATTTTTTCCGTCGGTTCTATTGTTTTCCCCTACAAATTAATCTAAGCTTAATTTTTAGAAAAAAAATATTTTTTAAAAATTAACCTTACTTAAGATTCACTTACTCATGTATTAGTGAATCTTAACCATTGCTAATGGATGTCAAAGAGGACATGTGGCTAGCTTAGGAGTTGCAAAGCACTTATACCACCTAACGCATGCTAATACGATATCACTCCCCTAGTTAAATGCCTTCCCATGCCTTCCCACGCGTCATGCAAAGAGTGGTGCCCGAGTGTAACCCGGGCATCTGCCAGTGACCGTTGCCCCCTGATAAAGAGAGCAGGATTTTACTTGGTGACACTTTCTCAAATTGGTTGGGGGGTTGATAAACAATTTTGAATCAAGTCGTTGCCCCTTGAAAAGTCCAAACAGCTATTTCCTATGCAATATAATTGGAACTCTGGGGCTCAGTCCAACTCACACCAGATGACCAGAACAACCCTTTTGGTCCTTAGAAGTGTTTGCTTGCATTGTGTTCTTCCTAAGGTGAATGGGGTTCACCTAAGGGTGCGTTCATTTGGCAAGAAAGTGGGTGAAAGAAAAGAAAAGGAAAGAAAAGAAAGGAAAAAAAGGAAAGAATCTTAAATTTTCTCGCAAAATAACTGATCGACAATGAAATAAACCTCGTATTAGCTACAATTCCGTAGAATAGTGACTAGTATGGGGTATCGAACCACAGAGAACTGCGCTGGTTTGATTGCTTTTATCTCTAAATTAATTGTGAGTCAAGGGGTAACAAGTTAATTTGGTTGGATTGATTTTTAACCTAAGAATGGAAATTAAACTATCAAATTCTATTTTAACTAATTAAACTAAGAGTTTTTGATGAAATAACAGTGAGAGAAGATCTAGGGCATTTGAATCCACCACTAGTTGCATAACCGTTCTCTAATGCATTTATTCAAGTCCATCACAATGTAAACAATAAGGATGAGAGTGACTGCAAGACTCCACTCATCCATCTAAAATGATTCAAGGGATTAGACCCTAGGCATATCCTATCTTCGGTTAGCACGAGTGATACACACTAAACTGGGTTGTGAAATCACTCGTCTTCCCTTAGCATAAAATATCCTATGATTTAATTCCTCGACAGTAAAAACCATTGCATAAAATCCACATCAATAATCACAAAAAATTAAGATGGATGATTTCAATTTCAATATAATAAAACCTAAGACAAGGATAGAATCACACTGAAATCGAATATAATCAATAAACTCCGGTTATGAATAACCCTCTTATTATGCAATCATTGTTTACAATTGAATAAATTAAAACAAAGTACAAAGAAACACAGTTACTTAGCTAGGGTTTCATCTAAACCCTAGAAAAAGGAATTAGTTCATAGTGAGAGTAAGGGGCACCGCTTTCGATGAAGAACACGAAGAACGCAAGCAATCCATCCTCCAACCTTCATAGATCTCCAGAGCCTTCTCTCCTTCAAATCTCAAAATTCAGAACCTTTTGCATGGTAGGATGTTTTCCTTTTTATATATAGAGAGTCCCCCTGAATTGCAGCTTTAGAAACATCCAAAATAGACCCCAAAATTCCACTTTTCGCACTTTGCAACATTACCAACACGGCGGCCACCGATCGATCGGCTAAATGGCCACCGATCGATTGGTGGGTTCAGATTTTATATGAACTTCCTTAACGGAAGTTGTAGAGCTTTTCGAGCCGGTTGTTTTGATATATTATGGGCCTAAATCAGAGCTACGGTTGAGGAGTTGTGTCCCGAACACCGAACAAGGGTCGTTTCGCATTTCCAACGTCTCTTTAGATCGGATCTTTGCTTGGTAGCGATTCTCAAGAGACTTTAAAGCTTGTACATGATCATTTTTGTTTTATTTTCCTTGCATGAACCTGAAAACAATAAATACACCCAAGTGAAGTATCGTAATGGATAAATGAGCTCAAATGGATTAACAAGTGCAGTTTAAGGTGCGTAAATTTGTAACAATTAGCACCGATCACAACCCCAAACTTACATATTACTAGTCCTCGAGCAATAAAAATAAAACTAAGCTAAGCTAAACTACATCCCCTTTCGTGGGATCCCCGGTTGCATTTGGCATATGCAACAAGCCTTTTAAACCCCTAGGTGGCCCTAGTGGACGAGTGAAGTCTCGTGAGGGTTTACCAGTGACGATACCCACAAACATCAGTATTACCCTGCAACTCTACACCTATGCTCAAGTATGACATGTACTAGTAAAATTATCATGATACACACAGCATATTTCTCTCATTATTAACCGGTTTTATTCTTGACTCTCCACATTCTCAATTTCATACAACCTTACACAATTCTGAACATTTATGCTTATTTAAAGATTGGTCATTTGTCTCATTTGATGTGTAGTGTGCCTATCAATTGAATATATGATCTCAACATTTTCTTTCAACAGATGTTCTCACCACTTCTGTTATCAAATTTCCCATCAATTTAATTACCGACCCAAGGCTTGTTCTTGACACTTTTCTTTTTTTTTATTGACTGAGTGGACTGTGCAGAGTCTAAGTTCATTAAGTTTTTTAGACAACCCGTGTAGCAAGTGTTGGGCCATTGACTCCCAAACCAGACGGTCTTAGGGCACCAGGTGTTAAGACACCCCTAGGACTTATTAACTTGAGTCAAATAGGCTCCGAATTCAGACTAGTCTCTCTTGATAAATGTTTGTTCCAAACTTCCACCGTTTGACGTGAACACTTTCTACTTAGTGAGGTAGGAGGCCCGGTTACTAGGTAGGAGTTTAGTTCAAAGATTGAATAATATTAGTGGAGATACAACTTTTATGCGATTCTTTATCATTTTCAGAGTTCACACGGTTTGATGCGAACACTCTCTACTTAGTGAGGCAGGAGGTCCGGTTACTAAGTGCAAACCTAGTCAGGTAATCATTTGTGTCATTAAAAATTTTTCAATTTAGCCAAGGGTGGTTTTCAATTTATAGGTCACCTAACTTCTTCAGGGGTTTCAAAAACATCAATTGATTGATTCCGTTTCAAACCCCACAAGACATATGGTAGAGTGTTCGTGCAATTTCTCAAGGTGACTCATGACTTTATAAATTTTCAGCATACAAAGTTCAGTTAATAGTAAGAATTGTTTCTATTTGGGATCATGTGTTCTCAAATTAAGCCAATCAATAATGCGTGAATTATAACATATGTATCACAATTTGGTTCAGATTCCAAACATATATCACTTTTCCAATTTTATTTGTTTTCATGTCCTACCCTCTTGCATGGATGCCTTGTCAGCAAATAAGAATAATTATTTCCCCACCCCAAACTTAAAGATTACATTATCCTCAATGTAAAAAGAAGTAAAGCACAGTTAAGGGAGAACAATAAGACCTGACAGAGGGTGACAATCCATGCAACAAATTAGCAAGCAAAGAGCACCCCAAACTTCATTGAAATTGTATCGAGCAAGGTTAGTGAGATAGACGACACACACTAGGAGAAACCACAGATGTCAATATAAATATAGAGAAGTGAAACAAATACGTCTCAAAACAGCAAAAGCTGACTAAGCCGAAGTGATTAGAACACAGAGCATAACAGTAGGTACAACACAGACAAACTACTAGAAGAGGGCCGCACGGAGGGCCTGAAGGCGGGGGAAAGTGCGAGAGATGAAGAGCGCGCAACATGGTTTGGGTCTCCTCAATGGTTTCAGACATGACAGTGGTGTGCTCGTGGATGTTATCGAGAGTATACTCGAATAGTTCATGAGAGGCATAAGTGCGGTCACGAAAGATATCAAACTTGTGCTGGAAACTAGCCACGTCGCCCCGCAATTGGTCAAACCGAGAACACAGATGCTCATAGTCCTCGTGGCACAAGGAAGAGGAAGCCTGTGGGGGAGCAGGATGGAAAACCTTTGGGGGAGGGATAACAGGAGCAGTGGGTGCGGCATGCATGGCATGGACACTCTTGTCCCTTTGGGCACGGCCGAAGGCCGGCAAAGTGGAGTCGGCGGGCTCATCCGCAGATATGGCAGACCCGGAGCGGGCCACAATGGAGCAGACAAGATTGGGTAACGGAAGTGCCCATTTCTTGCTAAAGGAGCTCTGAGTATCGACGAGTTCATCCAACACTCGCGCAAAAACGTCCATAATGGCGGACGGTGCATCAAAATAAAAGCCCTCATGGATAGCAAATAGAGCCTTGAGAAGAGGGCCACGACTCTCTAACTTATGCCCAAGCGGATTGACATTGCGACGAAAGATGGAGTCAACTAACCATAGACGTGGAGGAAGGAACGTGCGTGTAGTGCAAGTCTGATTATGGTCGTCATACCGTCCAGCGCACATGGTATCAATGATCTCTTGCACCGTGACCGAAGCTGCCTCATTAGCATACACAATATCGGGGTCACGGGGCAAGCAACAGCCTAAAATCTCCGCGATATCACGGCCACTAAAACGGATATCATGACCATCAATAGAAGAGGAAAGCATATGAGGGAAGTCCTCATCTCGACGCAAATTTTTATAAAAAATACGCACCAACCTGGGATAAACAGTGGAAGAAGGGCGGAAAAGGCCACCCAATTGACGACGTTCCAATTCAGCGATAGCCCAGGTAGTATCATCTAGCGAGCGGAAGTAAGAGTCGACCTCAAAACAAGTTTGATAGTTGCATTGCCGAGAGCCCCAAAAAGAGTCAAGCGCATCGGCGGGGGCACGAGGGCATTTTTGAGAGGCCCGAGAACGCGTCATAGTGAGAAAGGAGAAAGAGTAGAGAAGAGGAAGAGGAAATTGGTGTAAGGAATGGGGAGTGGAGAGTGGGAAAGGTGAAAGAAAACATCAAGACAAGCTGGCATTTATAGCAGCCCGCTGGGCACCGATCGGTCGGTCCCAACGGTCGCTAAACGTTCAAAAAACGGCTTTTTTTTTGTTTTTGGGCGATCAGACGGCCCAGGAATGCCGATCGATCGGAAGGCAAGGATCAGCTTACGGAGAGTAGCGATCGATCGGAAGGCGCTGATGGATCCGGGACAACGAGTGGGCGATCGATCGGCCCAAATTTGGTCGATCGATCGGAAGGCGAAGGTGGTTACACGGCTTTTGGACGATCGAGTGGGCCAGATTGGGTGATCGGGCGGTCAACAATGGGAGATTGATCGGTGAACATTTTTTTTGTGTGTTTTTTTTTTGGAATCTCGAAGGGCACCACCCCAAACTTGTAACAAACAAATCTACAAAAAGGGGTTGCCTCCCTTCTAGCGCTAAGTTTATCGTCTTCAACCAGACGGTCTCACAACTAAAGGTCGAGATAGGTAGGATCCAACAAATCAATGGCCTCAATGAGATTGCCAGTCGCAATACCCTCAATGTAAGGTTTCAATCTTTGACCGTTCACTTTGAATAGACGCCCATCTTTAGGGTCTTGAACCTCAACAGCTCCATGAGAGACCACTGATATAACAATGTAAGGACCATCCCATCGGGAGTGAAGTTTACCAGGGAAGAGACGCAATTTAGAATTGAATAACCAAACCTTTTGATTCGGAACGAAGGATTTCCGGAAAATGTGTTTGTCATGAAAGATTTTGGTTTTCGCTTTGTAAATCTTTGCGCTCTCATACGCATCATTGCGTAACTCCTCTAATTCGGAAAGTTGGAGTTTTCTGTTAGAACCGGCAGCGACCATATCGAAGTTGAACTTCTTGATGGCCCACAGGGCTTTATGTTCCAGCTCAACCGAAAGGTGGCAGGCCTTTCCGAAGACGAGGCAGTAGGGAGACATACCAATTGAGGTCTTGTAGGCGGTGCGATAGGCCCAAAAGGCATCATTGAGCCTTACAGACCAATCCTTCCGATCTGTCCTTACAGTCTTCTTTAGGATATTCTTAATCTCCCTATTTGAAACTTCGACCTCTCCACTAGTTTGTGGATGGTATGGTGTGGCAACTTTATGAGTGATGAAGTATTTTAGACATAGGGCCTCGAAATAACGATTGAGAAAGTGTTTTCCTCCATCACTAATAATAGTACGCGGTGTGCCAAAATGACAAAAATGTTCTCTTGAAGAAACTTGATCACAACTTTGTGATCATTTGTCTTAGTAGCAACCGCCTCCACCCATTTAGAAACGTAGTCCACCGCCACCAAGATGTATTCAAAACTGAACGATGGCAGAAAGGGACCCATGAAACGATACCCCACATATCAAATATCGTGACTACTAAGATAGGGGTGAGAGGCATCATATCTTGACAAGACATCGCGCCCAACTATTGGCACCTACCACAAGCCCGACAAAAATCATGGGCATCTTTGAAGAGAGAGGGCCAGTAAAAACCGCTTTGTAAGACTTTGGCGGCTGTTTTTTTCCCTCCGAAATGACCGCCGCATGCAAGAGAGTGACAAAAGGTTAAAATACTTTGGAATTCACTCTCCGGCACACATCGTCGGATCACTTGGTCCGAACAGTATTTGAACAATTCCGGATCTTCCTAGAAAAAGAATTTGATTTGGGAGAAGAATCTAGATTTGTCTTGGGAGGACCAATGAGGGGGAAGTTCCCCAATGGCGAGGTAATTGACAATGTGGGCATACCATGGAAGGTGCACTTGAGTTACCTCGAACAATTGTTCGTCGGGGAAGGAGTCTTGGACAGGACATGGATCATGGGAAGAATTGACTAGGATTCTTGATAGGTGGTCATCGACCACATTGTCAGAACCCTTTTTGTCACGAATTTCTACGTCAAACTCTTGAAGGAGGAGAATCCACCTAATGAGTCTAGGTTTGGTGTCCTTCTTGGAAAGGAGATACCGCAAGGCAGCGTGGTCAGTGTATACCACGATTTTGGATCCTAAGAGATAAGAACGGAATTTGTCTAGGGCAAACACGATGGCTAGTAATTCCTTCTCGGTAGTGGTGCAATTCAATTGAGCAACCAAGAGGGTCTTACTCGCATAGTAGATGGCATGAGGAGTCCTATTCATCCTTTACCCTAAGACTGCCCCGATGGCATAATCCGAGGCATCACACATCAGCTCAAAGGGAAGAGACCAATCTGGGGGCTGCATGATTGGGGCTGTAGAGAGGAGATGGCGGAGTTTGTTGAAAGCTTCTAAACAGACTTTATCAAAGGAGAATGGGACATCCTTGACAAGAAGATTGCTTAAAGGTCCAGAGATTTTGCTGAAATCTTTGATAAAGCGACGGTAAAACCCCGCATGGCCAAGAAAAGAACGAATCTGTCGCTCCGTGGTCAGTGGAGGGAGACTCGAAATCAAATCGATTTTAGCCTTATCGACCTCAATTCTCTTTTTGGACACGATGTGTCCCAAAAAAATGCCCTCTTGAACCATAAAATGGCTCTTTTCCCAACTCAAGATAAGATTTGTCTCCTCACATCTTTTTAAGACTAATGTCAAATTGTGGAGACAATCATCAAAAGAGGTTCCAAATTCGGAAAAATCATCCATAAAGACCTTGAGAAACTTCTTCACCATATCGGAGAAAATGGACATCATACATCGTTGAAAGGTCGCTGGTGCATTGCATAGACCGAAGGGCATGCGCATATAGGCAAAAGTGCCGAAAGGACATGTGAAGGTGGTTTTCTCTTGATCCTTAGGATAGATAGGCACTTGGTTATATCCAGAATAACCATCGAGGAAACAGTAGTAGCTTTTGCTTGCTAGCCGCTCTAAGATTTGATCAATGAATGAGAGTGGGAAGTGATCTTTCCTAGTCATGGAGTTGAGCTTCCTATAGTCAATGCAAACCCGCCACCCAGTAGTGACACGAGTAGGAACCAACTCTCCTTTGGGATTGGACACAACGGTGATACCGGACTTCTTTGGTACCACTTGGGTAGGACTCACCCATTTACTATCAGAGATGGGATAAATGATACCCGCATCGAGCAATTTAACAACTTCTTTCATTACCACTTCCTTCATGTTAGGATTTAATCTCCGTTGTGCTTCTCTAGAGGGTTTGGCATCCTCTTCGAGATGGATGCGATGCATGCACACGGAAGGGTCAATCCCTTTTAAGTCAGCAATGGTCCATCCTATAGCTCCCTTATGCTTTTGTAGCACAGTCATTAATCTCAGCTCTTGCTCGACTGACAAGTCGGCTGCAATGATAACGGAGAGAGTTTCTTGAGATCCTAAGAAGGCATATTTGAGTGAATTCGGGAGTGAATTCAATTCAAGAGTAGGAGGTGCCTCAAGGGATGGAATGGCCGAGATACTAGAGGTGGTAGGAAGAGGTTCACTCCGGGATTTCCAAGGGGGAGAGTCAATAAGAGGGGATGAACTTAGCAATTGATTGACCTCCGCAATGGACCTTTCTATATCAAAATCATCGGTGTTGAAATGAGAGAGGAATGCCTCGAATGGATTATGAGATAAGGTGTATGGAAGGGAATCCTCAACCATCTCGTCAATAGTGTCGACCATGAAGCATTCTTCATCATTGAATGGTTGTTAGGAAGTATTGAAGATGTTTAACCGGATTTTCATGTTTTCAAAAGATACATCCATCACCCTGGTTCGACAATTTATAGATGCATTGGCTGTAGCCAAAAATGGTCTACCAAGGATCACCGGAATTTGCTTTTTAGGATTGGAGACCGGTTCCATATCAATGACTAAAAAGTCAACAAGGAAAAAGAATTTGTCAACCTTGATTAGGATATCTTCAATCATCCCTCTAGGCATTTTCACCGACCTGTTAGCTAGTTGCAAGATGACTGATGTAGGGCGAAGCTCACCCAAACCAAGTTGTTCATACACCGAAAAGGGTAACAAGTTAACACTCGCTCCTAAGTCTAGGAGTGCCCGGTCAATGGAATGGTTTCCTATGATGCAGGAAATAGTGGGAGCACCGGGGTCCTTGAATTTTGGTGGAGTAGAATGTTGGAGAATGGAGCTTACCTGTTCGGTTAGAAGGACTTTCTTGGAAACATGAATCCTAGATTTACGCTTTTAGGTGCACAAGTCTTTGAGAAATTTGGCATAAGCCGGAACTTGCTGGATAGCATCTAAGAGGGGTAAGTTGATCTTGACTTGTTTGAAGACCTCAATCATATCATCCAGTTTTGCTCCCTTTTTAGCAGAGGGTGATGGGTCCTTCAAACAGGTCGGGAATGGGGCTTTCGGCCTGTAGGGGGCCTCAAGAATAGGAATTGGTGATGACACAAAGGACCCTTGATCCTTTGTATTTGTGTTTCCTTCCTCGCCCTCAGAGTGAGATGAACCTACAGTGGACTCTTTCAGGTTGTTCTGCTTGTCCCCAACAAGATTGTCTACCACTTTCCCATTCCTTAAGGTTGTAACGGCCTGGACATGTTCACAATTGTTATCATTGACCTGATTTACACCTCTAGGATTGCTCACGGGTTGGCTAGGTAGCGTTCCCTGAACTCTCTTATTCACGGCATTAGCTAGTTGACCCATTTGCGTTTCTAGCTTTTGAATTGATTGAGAGTGTGAGTGGAGCAATTGAGTGTTGCTTTCCAACCCTTTTAGAGCATTCAACACTTTATCCTCGAATGATGGATTCCTTGGAGGAGGGGGATTGGAGTGTTGGAATTGTTGTTGGGAGTGGTAATTAGACTGAGTTTGGAAAGGTCGATTGTTTGACCTTTGATGTTGGGAAAAAGAATTTCCTTGAGCTTGGGAAGAAGTGTTCCCTTGAGCTTGGGACTGCCATGAGAAGTTAGGATGATTTCTCCACACCGAGTTATACGTGTTTGAGTAAGGATCATTACCCGAGCGAGTGTAGGCAGCATTCGCATGCTCTTGAACAAATTCTGGAAATTGATTTGCAGTAGGACACTCATGCACATAATGTGCAGGGCTAGAACATATAGGGCACACCTCTCTCTGATTGGGATTGGATTGAGAGGGTGTGTAGAAAGATTGCCCGACAGCCATTAGTTGGTCTAATTTACGAGACAACTCATCCACTTTAGAAGAGACATCATTAGAAGTGTCCACTTCATAGATGCCTCGTTTTTGATTTGGAGTGGAATTTTGTTCTTAGAACGATTGGAGGAGGCATGGTGCAAGGTGTTTTCACTCAAATTTTCGAACAATTCCCATGCTTGCACCTCGCTCTTTGTCATAAACGTCCCCCAACATGAGAAATCAACCATCTATCGGTTGAATTGAGATAGACCATCATAGAATGCCTGGACAAGTTGCCATTTAGGAATCTGATGGTGGGGACATTTTCTGAGGAGATCATTGAATCTCTCCCATGACTCATGAAAAAGTTCACCATCAATTTGAGAAAAACTCATGATGGTTCGCCTTATTTGATTGGTTTTGCCAATGGGAAAAAATTTCTTTAAGAATTCCTGATGGAGCTGTATCCATGTGTGGATAGTATCGGCCTCAAGAGAGTTAAGCCAATATTTGGCTTTGTCCTTCAGGGAGAATGGGAAGAGGCGCAACCTGAGAGCATCATCTGTAAAATTCTGCAGCTGAAAGGTAGTACAGATTTCATTAAAATCATCCAGATGCTTATAGGGATCTTCATTACTAAGTCCGTGGTAGGATGGGAGCATCTGAATTGTGTAGGACTTAATCTCATAGTGGGCTGCCGTAGTATCCGGCAACCGGATGCATGAAGGAGAAGAGTAGGATGACGGAACAAAGTATTCCTTTAAAGACTTGGTTGGGTCTTGATTTTCAGCCATTTTAGAGAAAGGAGTAGTCTCTAGGTGTGAGTAGAATCGGGTCGAAGCCTTGAGAAGCCTGGCGGTACGCTCTAACTCTGAATTGATAGGGATTAACTCTGGTTGACAAGACCGTCTACCGTGCATACACCTTAGAGGCAAACTCTATGTTCGACAGACACCAATTTGTAAAATAATTCACTCCAGATGAGAGAATACTTACAGTGCTTTCAATAATTTAAAATTTGGTAAGCCATTATCTTTGCAGAATAATCAATATCCCTGTTAAATTTTTTTAGCTAAGCACTGTTGTCAATCCAAGAAATTTGGTACCTACAAAATAGAGGATTTTAAAGATCAGTAGTAGAAAAATATTTTTGGATTTTTGAATAAGATTGACTCAGATTTAATCTTTGAAATCAAGCAACTAAACCATTCCAGCAATCCCCGGCAACGGTGCCAAAAATTGATCGTCAATTAAATAAACCTCGTATTAGCTACAATTCCGTAGAATAGTGACTATTATGGGGTGTTGAACCACAGAGGACTGCGCTGGTTTGATTGCTTTTATCGCTAGATTAATTGTGAGTCAAGGGGTAATAAGTTGATTTGGTTGGATTGATTTTTAACCTAAGAATGAAAATTAAACTATCAAATTCTATTTTAACTAATTAAACTAAGAGTTTTTGATGAAATAACAGTGAGAGAAGATCTAGGGCATTCGAATCCATCACTAGTTGCATAACCGGTCTCTAATGCATTTATTCAAGTCCATCACAATGTAAACAATAAGGATGAGAGTGACTACAAGACTCCACTCATCCATCTAGAATGATTCAAGGGATTAGACCCTAGACATATCCTATCTTCGGTTAGCACGAGTGATACACACTAAACTAGGATTGTGAAATCACTCGTCTTTCCTTAGCATAAAATATCCTATGATTTAATTCCTCGACAGTAAAAACCATTGCATAAAATCCACATCAATAATCACAGAAAATTAAGATGGATGATTTCAATTTCAATATAATAAAACTTAAGACAAGGATAGAATCACACTGAAATCGAATATAATCAATAAACTCCGGTTATGAATAACCCTTTTATTATGCAATCATTGTTTACAATTGAATAAACTAAAACAAAGTACAAAGAAACACAGTTACTTAGGTAGGGTTTCATCTAAACCCTAGAAAAAGAAATTAGTTCATAGCGAGAGTAAGGGGCACCGCTTTCGATGAAGAACACGAAGAACGCGAGCAATCCATCCTCCAACCTTCACAGATCTCCAGAGCCTTCTCTCCTTCAAATCTCAAAATTTAGAACCTTTTGCATGGTAGGATGTTTTCCTTTTTATATAGAGAGAGTCCCCTTAGAAACATCCAAAACAGACCCCAAAATTCCACTTTTCGCACTTTGCAACATTACCAACACGGCGGCCGCCGATTGAACGGTCAAATGGCCACTGATCGATTGGTGGGTTCAGATTTTGTATGAACTTCCTTAATGGAAGTTGTAGAGCTTTTCGAGCCGGTCGTTTTGATATATTATGGGCCTAAATTGGAGCTACAGTTGAGGAGTTATGTCCCAAACATCGAACAAGGGTCGTTTCGCATTTCCAACTTCTCTTTAGATCGGATCTTTGCTCAGTAGCGATTCTCAAGAGGCTTTAAAGCTTGTACATGATCATTTTTGTCTTCTTTTCCTTGTATGAACCTGAAAACAATAAATACACCTAAGTGAAGTATCGTAATGGATCAATGAGCTCAAATGGCTTAACAAGTGCAGTTTAAGGTGCGTAAATGTGTAACAATTAGCACTGATCAATAACCATAAAAAGATGAATGAAGTTTTAGAGAGAAAGTTTGTCACAATTGAGAAAGTACAAGAAATTGAAAATGTGTTTTTGCAAACCAAACGTAAGAAAACACACTTTTCTTTTACTTTCCGTCACTTTCTCACCAAACGAACACATCCTAAAAGGGAGCTTGATTAAGGAATAACAATTTTTGGTTAGTTGTTTGTTACCTCATTCATTTTTCCCTTCATAAGTTCATATGGATTGAGCCTGCAGTCTGAAAGTTGAGGCTCTAACATAAATCGCGGTCATATTAAGATAAACGATCACAGATCTTACAAAACATGTTAAGTTTTCATGGGGTTGCTCCATTAATCCATACAAGACTTATTTAGAGATTCAATCTTGCAGAACATACAAGAGTCTCCTTCAACGATAACTAAAATACTAGTCTGCCAATATAGATGAAACACAATTGTTTCATGAATGGGTTTATATTAACTAAAATTGGCCAAAATGCTTGAAAAGTGTCTTAGATGCTCATTTCTTATAGCATTAGGGTATTATAGAGTAGTGATACTGCAACCACCTCTAAGCAAACCCCCAGGGGAACAAATGGGCTTCACAGAGAAAAAGCTTCAGGTCCTAGTTGGGTGAAATGGGGGCTCTGGTGAGCGACTTCAAGCAGCTCAAGATCGTCCCATGAATCACGGTAAGTCTCCAAATTGGTATTAGCATTTCTTACAGTTGATAAGCTAAGCTCTTTCCTCCATTCTTCCAAGTGTGGGAATCCAATGTGATCTCCAAACATATCACAGTACTGCAAGAAAGAGGTGATGATTTGAGGAGCAGTTTAGGCTCTTAGATCTCTTCTTAGCTCAGAACATTAAAATAGAAGAAATATAATTCCAAAGGCCAACACTTAATTGATAATAGTAATACAATATTTGTGTACATATATGCATAAAATTAGAAGAGAAAAAAAAAAAGATTAAGGGTATAGGTCATTTTCTTCTTTAGAATGGTATAACTAAACATGATATGGAGTAGAACCTAAAGCTTATGGTGATCCCACATTACACCAGTTGAGCATGGTAACTGAACCAAACAGAGTATAACCTTGCCCTTGCTAATATAATAACCTGTTTTGTTAGATTACAGTTACAAAAGAATGCATCTATGTAGCAAAACTCTTGTTACCTCAAAATTCGCAATTTCATGCGTTTTGTGCTTTGGTATGCCTGCAACATCCCTTGAGTGATAAAATTCCCTAATGGACTGCATCATGTCTTCACATGATGGCAATGTTTTTTTCTCAGAGAGCAACTGAGCTATCCATTTTGCTTGTGATTCAAAGAAAGGGAATGGTATGATCTGCATTGATCAAAAATGGAATTGGAGCTGATAAAAAAAATTGGTGTTTTAGAGTGACTATGCTTTCAGAGCTACAAATTACAAACTAATATGAAAGATATTTGAATTTTCAGGGGTCATAGAGAATAATAAGGTTACCTTTGTAGGAATGCCCATAAAAGAGAGAGAGGGAGCAAGTGATGGGGGCAATGTGTGCTCATACAAGGGTCCCACCCTATCATCATCCACCTCCACTATTCCTTTGGTGTCAAGAAAGGGAAATGAATATGAATACCTACAGTCAAAAGCATAGATATATTACTATTACTATCTTTATTGGTTAATTAAATTTAATATTTTCTCCCCCTAATGTAATTAATGTAATGAAGAATCCTTAGGTACATACACCTACAAGGGGGTGACCAGATTTGGGACCTATGATGTATTTTAAGGTACCCTATAAAAGATATTATGGGTCAATGGTTATGATCGATAATCCAATCAGCTTTTTTTAAAAAAATCAGGAAGTCTCCTAAATGGACCCAGTTGGTCAGTCACAAGTCTCCACTGCCGACACGTTGTGTGCCCTCCAAGGATGCCAACATGGTCACTCTCCCATGTTGATAATGGTGCTTAAGATGAAGAAAATGTGTATTAATTTCAATTTCTTAGCTAAAAGACCACAATACATAATTTCATTTGCTTGCATAATCTTGATTAGTGTAGGAAAACCCATGGCACCAGTAGTCATTTTTTTTTATTGATAAATCAGCATGATACATATAAAAATATGAGAAAAAGTAGAAGTAATAACGAAAAAACCAAGGCCTCGGATTCTCTCTAGCGAAGCCAAAAAGGGTAGTCTCGGGCTACCATAATGTGTGCCACATGTAACTGGAGAAGTCATTTCATGGGCCCCATGATTTTGACTTCTCCACACAATATGAGACGTGTGACTATAAAATGGTGAGAAAAAAGAGGAGAGATATCAAGTGGGGAGAAGTCAAAACCATGGGGAGAAAATCAAATGACTTCTCCCTTTTTCATGCCACACGACCATAATGTGTGGTAGCCCGAGACCACCTTTCTGGCTTTGCCAGAGACAATCCTGAGACAAAAACCAAAGGGTCACAAGAATATAGACTCAACAACTACAGGTACAAAATATAATCAGATAGGAAAAAACAGAGGCAAGGCAATAGGCTAAACCAGACCAATCAAATCAGACCCCAAGAACAATAATACCGTCAGTTGCATAGACTGAGTCAAAAGAAAGTAGATAGATCAAGGTCGTCCAAATCCCTCCCAATGAAAATCCAGTCCAGACGAAGATGCTCGTTCCCAAGCAAAATCGCTACACTGGAGAGCTTATTTATAGATTACCAACGGCGGTTTTCAACCGCCATTATATTGTAAATATATTATGGCGGTCTTAAACTGCCGTGACGGTTCAACCGCCGTTATATAATAAATATATAATGGCGGTTTAAAACCGTCGTGAAATGTAGACTTAGAATGATGGAAATACCCTTATTTAATCGCCGTTAAAGGGATAAATAATCGTTGTTAGAAATTTGTCTACAGAAATGGTTATTAAAACCGTTATATAACTGCCATAAGAAACCTTTGCGGCAAGCTATATAACGACGGTTTTGGCATTTACTGTGGTGGTTTTGAACCGCTGCTAAAAGGCTTGAATTTTGTAGTGCAAGCTAGAGCCCTTGGTGAAAAGGTCGACAAACCAAAAATCGACACCTTGAATCTCAGTGAGGTCCAACAAGATAAGGAGCCCAGAAAAGAATTGTAGAAGACCCACTCCATACCCAATAGCCAAAAGAAATGACTCCAAATCTTTGTCGCAAAAGAATAATGCAACATTAACAAGTGATCCACTGTCCATCTTCCATTCTCTGTTTTTTAAGTGATCGCAAGTGATGACCTTCTCTAGGGGATGATAAAATGCAGGAAAAAGGCTACCTTAGATGAAACACTAGCTAGGGTTCCAAATAGCCTAGAAAGAAAAGGCGTGAGAAGGAGCATCTAATAAAGCGAGAGAGAAAGACCTCATTGAGAATCAACCCTGATTGTCTAAAGACCAAATATGTTGATCCCTAGACGAAGGGTGAAGAGAAAGAGAAACCTTCTCTAGCCTCCCAAGGAGAGTGGACAACTTGTGCACCTCCCAATCAATAAGACTTCTTCTAAGCCTAAGGCAACACACCACTTTCTCACCCACCCACTCAAAATTAGATACGACTGAAGCATCCTTCTCCAAAGAAAGAGAAAAAAACCATCCAAACTCGACCCTAAGAGGGAGCTCACCACACCAAAGATCATCCCAAAATTTGACATTCTCACTTTACCCCACCTGATACCTAATGTGTTGGTAGAACTTACTTCTAATACCCATCATGGCCTTCCAATAGTCCACCCTATACGAAACACACTTTGCAAGATTTATTAACTGAATTAGCTCTAAATTTAGCCACAGTAACATGCCTCCAAAGGTTCTCCCTCTCCATGCTAAATCCCCATAACCATGCCCATAATAAGGCAAAGTTGCAATAGACAAAGGCCTAATACACAAACCCCTAGATTCCATCAGATGACAGATGAACTCCCACTAAGGGTACTTGTTTTTTTGTTTTTTGTTTTTAAGGGTACTTGTTTGACTCACCCTTCCCATTCCATAAAAATTGTGTTGGATCTTTTTCAATTTATTTGCTATTGAGATTGGGTGGGAAATGGATAAATAATAGATTAGCATGCTAGCCAAAGAGATTTTAAGAAGAGAGTAAGGCAGCCCCCCCCTCCTCTTTTTGAGAGATAGATTTCCAGCTAGCTAGCCTTTCAAAGCATTGATCATCCATCTAAAATGGGGTGCCACACTGCTTTGTCTTTGTAACCTGCTCTCAAAGGTAGGCCCAAGTAAGTCGAAGGCAACAACCCTATTTTACAACCAATACAGGCAAATGGAAAACTTCACCCACCGCTAACATCTCACATTTGGAAAGATTTATCCACAATCCAGATATTGCCTCAAAACACTGAAATATGCATCTAGGGTACATTAAATGGAAACAAGAGGCGTCACAGAGTATTAGAGCGAGTGTGATATGCAATCTGACAATGTAAAATCGATAGACCCTCGCACTCAATAGAGAAACCTTCTAGTACTGGCTCAGACGCTATCCTAATCATTCATCTTACAGCCTTAGTAATCACAATGAAGAGGAAAGAAGATAATGGGTCGCATTGTCTTAAGCCTCAAGAACTTTTGAAGTAATTCACTGGACTGCCAAGGATCAACACTAAGAAAGACACAGACAAATAGGAGGACTTCTTCAAATTCATCCATTAAATACCAAATCTCATCATTCCTAAAATATAGTACCTAGAAATTCCTAATTGACATGATCATAAGCTTTTTTTAGATACTCTTTTTCAAAACAAGGTTAGAAATCCCTATAACATTGACAATAATTACCCTGTGCAATAAATAATTGTTTCTGCAAATATCCAAGAGCCGTCGATGAATAAAACCTGGCCATCCTCACGAAGGGAGTCTATCTGCATTCCATAATTTAATCCAAATTATCAGCTTAGGAATCTTAGATAAAAGTAAAAACTTTTAATTCTATTTGTATATGTTTACGCTAATGTATATACTGCACGTATGTATGTTCAAATGTATGTATGATAGGTATGGATAAGGGTGGGTACCTGTGGATGAATGTGCAAGTTATCATGTTTGGAGATGACTTTAGATAAGCCCTCGGAGATTTCAAGGGACTTTGCACTGAGATGAATTTCTTTTGCTACATCCACCAGCTCCATTGATATATCTTGTCCACTTAATGAATTTCCAATAACCACCACAACCTGTAGACTTAGAAGTCTAGTGTTTAAGCCAACCATCTGAGAAGGAGAGATCATCTGAAAGTTGAGCCACCACATCTGAAAGTTGAGGTTATAACAGAAATCATCGACAAATTAAGATAAGCGATCAACCAGTTCTCTTTGAAAAATCCTGGGAAAGTATGCCTCAAGATTATAATTGGGTATATAATTGAAGTATGAAAAAAAAGGTATGTCCTAACAACTTACAAAATGTTATACAAAACAAGTAATTGTTCATGGGTTTGATCCATTATTGCATTCCAGACTAATTTAAAGATTCAAGCAATCCATTATTGCATTCCAGACTTATTTAAAGATTCAAGCAATCCATTATTGCATTCCAGACTTATTTAAAGATTCAATCTTGTGGAACTTACAAGAGTCTCCTTCAATGATAACTAAAATACAAGTATTGTAGAACTTTAAAAGTGTCTTCGATGCTCATTTTTTCTGGCATTATGGTATTATAGAGCAGTGATTTTCCAACCACCTCTAACAACCCCCAAAGGAATAAATGGACTTCACAAAGGAAAAGATTCAGGTGCTAGTTGGGTGAAATGGGGACTCTGATGAGCGATTTCAAGCAGTTCGTGATCATCCCATGAATCACGGTAAGTCTCCAAGTTGGTATCAGCATTTCTTAAAGCTGATAGGCAAAGTTCTTTCCTCCATTCTTCCAAGTGTGGGAATCCAATGTGATCTCCATACATATCACTGTACTGCAAGAAAGAAAAGAAGATTTGAGGAGCAGGTTAGGACCTTCAATCTCATCTTCACTAAGAAGTCAGAACAATAGAATAGAAGTAGTCAAAGCCAACATTCAATTGATAATACATGTGTACATATAAAATTAGTCTCCCGATACTCCCAAGTCTTAACAATTGAGTTAAACGGTTAGGATTAGAGCTGACGTGGCATTAAAAAGACAAAATAAGGCAAGCCAAATCCTAACCCTTAGTGGTTACTTATAAACAGTTGAGATTATGGAGAATAGTTGGGAGTACTCATAGACGGACTCATACATATATGCACAAAATTAGAGGAAAAGGAAAAGGAAAGAAGATTAAGGAAAAGAGGAACCATATCTTTCTCTAGAATGGTACAACTAAACATGGACAGGAGTAGAACCTAAAGCCAATGCTGATCCCACATTACCACCAGTTGATCATGGTGAGCCAATAATAGTTGGTTCAGGTCTGGGTGCCATCCTATGGCATTCTTTCATTCAACACCCGACTGGAGTCTTCAATGCCATATTTTTTATTTTTCCAAGACCCATTCAGTAATCGGGTGGGGCGTGAATACACCAGTACCCGACCTGATAACATCCCTAGAATGAAGGCATCCTGCAAGGTGCAATGTGAGATTACTAAACATTTGATGATTTAAGAAGCACAAATGATGTCCCCATCACAAGTTCACTCATGAGGGTAGAGACACAATTATCTATGGAGGCCTGTCATTGCTAATATAGTAACACATTTTGTTAGGTGACATTTACAGAAGAATGCAACTATGTAGTAGGCATGTTACCTTAAAATTTGCAATATCGTGCGTATTGTGCTTTGGTATGCCTGCAATATCCCTTGAGAGAAAAAATTCATTAATGGACTGCATCATGTCTTTACATGATGGCAATGTTCTTTTCCCAGACAGCGATTGAGCTATCCATTTTGCTTGTGATTCAAAGAAAGGGAACCCAATGATTCACATCAAGAAAGGGAAATGATCAAAAACTAGAGTTTTAGAGTGGCTATGCTTCAGATCAACTACAAATTACAAACTAATTAATATGGAAGATATTCATGAAATTTTTTTATGTCATAGAGAATAATAAGGTTACCTTTCTAGGAATGCCCACAAAAGAGAGAGAGGGAGCAAGTGATTGGGGGAATGTGTGCTCATACAAGGGTCCCACCCTATCATCATCTACCTCCACTATTCCTTTGGTGTCAAGAAAGGGAAATGAATATGAATACCTACAGTCAAAAGCATAAGCATGGACATATTACTATTACTATGTTTATTCAGTATTAATTTTATTATTATTAATAAATTTAATATTTTCTCTCCTCCTAATGTAATGAATAATCCATGGGTGCATTCACCAATACCAAATTTAGGACCAATGATGTGATTTTAAGGTACCCTGTGGAAGATCTTCTGGGTCACTGGTTATGATCATTAAATCAGATTATTGTTTGACCTAAGAAGTCTCCTAAATAGACCCAAAATGGTGGGTCAATCACAAGCCCCACTGCCTACCCATGGCATGCCCTCCAGGATGCCTGCATGGTCACTCTCCCTTGTTGATAATGATGCTTAACTGCTTAAGATGAAGATAATGTGTGTTAATATCAGTTTCAACTTTCATAGCTAGAAGACCACAATACATATCAATCTTAATTTTCTTGCCTAATCATGATTAGGGAAGTAAATCCCATGGCACCTAGTTAAGCTTATAAGAATGATGATAATTACCCTGTGCAATGAATAATGGTGTCTGCAAATACCCAAGAGCCATCAATGAATAGAACCCACCCATCCTCGCATAGGGAGTCTATCTGCAACCCATAATTTAATCCAAATTATCAGCTCAGGGAACTCAGATAAATTAAAAACCATTTCATTCTATGTATATATGATTACACTAATGTATTTGTGTACGTACAAATGTATGTATGATAGATATGGATAAGGGGTGGGTACCTGCGGATGAATGTGCAAGCAATCATGTTTGGAGATGACTTTAGATAAGCCCTCGGAGATTTCAAGGGACTTTGCACTAAGATGAATTTCTTTCGCTATATCCACCAGCTCCATTGATATATCTGTTCCACTTAGTGAATTTCCAATGACCACCACAATCTGTAGAAGTAGAAATCTATCTGATACTAACTCCATACAAACAACATTTTAACAACTAGAAAACCCAGCTCGACCATGGAAAGCCCTAGAGTAGTAGTGATCTTCGTACTTACCCTTCATCTCGCATGTAAAAGAAGCATGATTATGAACGAGTGATCTTGGTATTTCCCAACACTATTGAATTATCATTACTGATAAGTGCTTCCATCTTTTAATTATGGTTATATCTAAGCTAAGGTTTAAAACAAAAGTTAAGAGAGGCACAGCTCGCATACCATTGGTATATTGTCCATACTAATAACACTTGATTAGGAGGTCCACATGGCCAACCTCCATCAAAATTTATGTGCACACCCATGCCACACAAGTCGAGCCATAGGTGGAGGATCAAGCGAAATAACTCATGTTAGTTTTCACTTGGGAGATCACTTATGCCAAAAAGTGGCCCACTGTGGGAATAGCCAAAGCGGTAGTGTATCCCCCTCAGTAGGAGGAAGGTCCTGGGATCAATCCCGTAGGAGAGAGATGAGCGTAGTTGTTACTCCACTTGGAACAGATACTAACTCCTACTAGCTAGAATGTGCAAAAAAAAAAGACCTCAACCATTCGGTCTATATAATTTAGAAACTTCGAAAGGCTAGAGGTAATCGCTTAAATGCACAAAAATAAAATTTCCTTCTACTGGTTATCAAAATTTCTTTGGTTCATTCTTTTGGTGGAACTTTTAAAGTCTAGAACTTTCATAGTTTCATGCTTAATTTTACTTAATGTCTAAAACTATATTATTCTATAGAGTACAAAAGTTTTATAAATATAGAACTTTCAAGTTCTATCCAAAATTTCGGATGTTTTAAGTTCCATCCATGTGAAACTTCTAATTAAGTTCAACCCAATAAATCTAAGATACAATGTGTAAAATAGTTAGAAACCTTGTCCACTCTCCTCCCAAACACTGTCTCTTGTTTCAAAATATTAATGTTATGGACTTTTAAAGTTCAACCGCGGAGCCAATTTATTATATGCAAGTGGATGTGTAGTGGATTTAAAGCAATTAAAGCTAGGCTATAAAGAACCAATAATAAAATGCTCAAATATAATAGTATGCTCAAAATTTCTGTCTAACTCGTCCTCATGACCTCATCCGATTTGAGCTTATTCCCGTACGGGACGTATTCTTCTCCGGTTGTAACCGGTTTTGCCAAAACCGATTATGCCCTGAGGTGGCCACGTGTCTCTTTTGACACCTCTTAACTATGGTTAAGATTCACTCACCCCCAAGGTTCATCTACCTATTCTTCGTTTTTAGAAAAAAATAATAAAAATTTATGTTAATTGTAGTTAAAATTTACCAACTCATGGGGTTATTTTTTAAAATATTTTTTCTAAAAACTAAAGAGAGGTGGGTGAACCCTAGGGGTAAGTGAATCTTAACTACAGTTAAGAGGTGTAAAAAGGGATATGTGGTGACCACAAGATTGTAACCGGTTTTGCCCAAACCGGTTACAACTGGAGAAGATCACCCGTCTTCCCGTACTTGTTAGGTTCGATATTCATTCAATTAGGCCTATTGCCTGTTGGCCTCGGATTGTCTCTGGCCAAGCCAGAAAGGGCCTATCTCGGGGTTCCATAGAATAGGTGACAAGTGGTGGAGAAGTCAAAATCATGGGGCCCATGATTTTGACTTCTCCACCTATAATAAGACATGTGGCGATAAGTGTGTGAGAATAAACGGAAGAGATATCATATGGGGAGAAGTAAAAAACAGGGGAGAAAATAAAATAACTTCTCCCCATATTTTAGCCAACCGTCGCACAATGTATGGAACCCCCAGAGGAGTTTCTGGCTTCGCCAGAGACAAGCCAAGGCCTTGGCTGTTTGGCATGTGAATACCAAAGATGCTTAAAGACTTCGTACATATCGAAGAGATTTGAGGGGGTGGGATTTGGTATTGCTCTAGCAAGACCAAAACCATCTTGCTATTGGTGGGCTTTAGACATGTGGCGATAAAAAGGGGAGAAGATATCAAAGGGAGAGGAGTTCAGATGGGCAACAGTGCTAGTTGTTACGCAGTTGTCCGGTTGTGTCTGCAAAAACATGGGCTTACATTCAAGAGGGTAGGCCCCAAACAACACAGATGGGCCCCATGTTTTTATAGACACAACCAGGTAACCGTGCAACAGCTAGCGTTGTTGCCCATCCGAACTGAGGGAGAGAAATTGAAATAACTTCTCTTTTTTTTATCGCCACATGTCCGACATTGTACACAGGCAAGATGGTTTTGGTCTTGGTTTGTTGCACTATTATCCATCCGAACTCAAGGGAGAGAAGTCAAAAAACAGGGGAGAAAATGAAATGACTTCTCCTTTTTTTATCCCCACATGTGGGACGTTGTACACAGTCAAGATGGTTCTGGTCTTGTTAGAACAAGACCAAATCTGATCCCCATTTTAGCTTATTCCCGTAAGCGCGTGTTTTTAGTGAAATTTACTTGTTTTCCGTGAATATATCTTTCTCACCTCGTCACGGAATGGCTCGGGTACCCTATAAATGTGACTATGTATTTGCTTCCTTCTCCATGTATCCATACCTTAATCAGGAAACAGAAACAATACCATTAGTAAAACATATAACAAGTAGAGAAGGGAAAGGAACATGCAAACCCCGTAATCAGAGGAAACTACAAGAGTGATCTTGGTAGTTGGAATATATAAATACATATTATTTCTTATTATTGTGGTTGGAAATCTTTAAATTCCTCAATATGAAAAAAAAAACACAAACTTTTATTTTTATTTTTTATGTTTACTTTGAAGTAGAATCATGGTTCTATATCTAAATAGGGAAATAACAGAAAAAGAGAGAGAGCAATGACAATGTATAGAATCTGTTTATTGATTGCCTCTATGTTGAATTTAAATGGATAAATTCAGAAAATCTCAAGCACATATAATTATAAGGCCTCGGATTGTCTCTGGCGAAGCCAGTACCCCCTTGTCCCGGCAACCATAGAATAGGGGACAAGTGGTGGAGAAGTCAAAATCATGGGCCCATGATTTGACTTCTCCACATACTACATGACACATGGCTATAATGTGGTGAGATCTAAGTAACCAAAGCGTAGTGCGGGAGAGAGAGCGCGAGAGTGTCAAATTTCAATTTAAGATATGATCGAGAGGACCTCCGGAGCGCCAATACATTAAAAATGTTAATCCTAAGGATTAAAATTTTTTAACTACAGTTAAATATTTTTTGAAAAAAAGATTAGATAAATGAACCCTAAGGGTTCACAATTCTTAACCTCAGTTAATAGGGATACGGGTTGATTGTGGTGTGATTGAACTCTCCCCAAGTTCAATAATGATTGGGTTGATTGTGGGTGCGATTGAATTCTCCCCTAATTCAATCGTGATTGTCTGTGATTCCATCTCAAAGAGACAAAAACTGACAAAAGTTTCTTCTCTACTGACACAAGGTTTTTGTAATGACACAAGTGTCTTCTCTATGACACAAGTATTCTCCCAACTAACACAAATTACCATCTGGTAAAGAAAAAAAAGTACCCCCACCTCTTGCGTGAGTGGTAGGGGTGTGGTCTTCCAAGGGTGGAGGTCCGGGGATCTAATCCCACAAGAGGTAAGGGTTGCAAGAGGCTCATTGCCCCAGCTAACTACTGACCGGTTGACTCTACTGATGTAGGTAAATGATATCTACCCCAGTGGGGCCCTCACAAAAAAAAAGTGAAAAAACATAATGAAAGCTCCTCAAACTCAAAAACCGTGTTCTACTAGTTCGAAAATCGCGCTCCAGACCTGAATCCGCTCTCAAACCGTGAGAGTGAGGTTTGAGAGAGGGAGCTGGTGGGTAAACACACGGTTTGGGTTACTAAGGGTGAGATAAAGGGGGAGAGATATCAAGTGGAGAGAAGTCAAAATCATGGGGAGAAAATGAAATGACTTCTCCCCTTTTTATCTCCACATGTCTCCTATTCTATGGTTGCCCGAGAGGGGATTTGGCTTCGCTTGAGACAATCCGAGGCCTAATTATGATATCATGTCTGATAAAATATTGGATTCGAAATCATGAGAGGATCAACCAAAAAAAAAATTCATAAGAGGAAGAAGGCGCATACCTTTAATGCTAGGCAACCTAGGCTGCGAGTAATGTCCAGTAGCAACAACTACTGCATCAAAGACCTCTTCCATCACATTATCGGTCCTTCTTTCCTTGCTTCTGACAACCCATTTCATATCATTTCCAAATTTGGGAACATCAACCATCCCCACATACTCAACCCAAGTATTGAATCTTATCATCTCTTTCAATCCAAACCATTCACAGAAGTCCTCAAGATACAACAGAAGTTCCCTTTGACCAGGAAATCTCCTCATGTCCCTACCTTCTTTTACCAAAAATGGAAAATCAGTGATGCCCATGATCTCTCTAGGAGAGGTCAGTCTGAGGGAGGCATAGATACTACTATGAACTTCTGGGGTAGCCCCTTTCTCTGAGTCCTCACATCCCACTCTAGGTTCATAGAGCCATTGCCCACCAACGTCATGGTTTTGTTCCAGGACTACCACAGAGTGACCTTCTTTCCTTAGCTCCCTTGCAGCGACAAGCCCCAAAGGTCCTGCACCGATCACGCAGACTTGCTTGGAAACCATAGTGGTTTTGCCGGGTTCTTGATGGTTTGCCGGTGACTAGGGAGGGTGTGATAGTTGTTTTTTGTATGCGATTAAATGTATGGAGTGGAGGGTTTTTTGCAGGTGAATGAAATCTCACAAAGAAAGGGACCAAATCATGGTGAATATAAACAACTTGCTTGCTAGGAGACACACGTGAAGGTTAAATCATGCTAGATCTGTTTCTATTAATTAGTTACATCCATTTGGAACTTGTACACGGAATTTCAAAAAATCATTGCGAATGAGTCCTCTAGTCTCTTTAAATTGTAATAAATCTAGTTGTAAAAAAAATTAAACTTAGTTGCTCAAGTCCCTGGATTAATCTTGTTTAGAAGGGGATATCTAGAGTTTGTCATTCCTTCTGTTAACAGCTTTAACGGATGCTGTCGAAACTTTTATTGTACAAATCGTTTTAGCTCCATACTATCTTCTAACCTGGGGAAGAGCCAGGATTTTCTTGTAGGGGTGCGGCGAGGGGGCTAACAATGGTTGATTAATAAAGTTAGTATTTATTATTGATGTGTTTGCAAATAATGATTAGGCGGGTACAAAATATTATTAGTCCAAGAGGGTTGGGCTCAAGGGGCGTAGCCACCGATTTTGTTTTGGTTTTTTTTTTTTTTCATTGAGGGCCAAGTTCATGGGTCATCTAGTTTGTTTGTGTCTATTTGTAAATAAAATATTTTTTAAAAGCTATAGGGAACTTGCTCCCCTTGCACATGGTTATGCCCTCTTAAATTAAATTATATATATATAGTGTAATGGAGGGTATCCCAAATCATTCGAGGCAAGGACTAACTCCAGGTGCTACACTAACCCACTACCCTACCGACACCAGGTTAAGTCAAGGAGTAAGAGTCAAACACCCGACCATAGGAAAAAAATCTAGGACACTAGCTAAGCCAACTACGATAGTATAAAATTTCTCTTTTTTTTTCAAAAGTTTATGGGGAAACTCCCCCTTGCCCATGCCTATACTCTCCCAATTAAATTAAATAATACAGTAAAAAATTTATTTATTTTTCTTCAAAAGTTCCGGGGGGGCAGCCCCTCTTTGCTTCAGCCTATCCCCAGGCTACGCCCCAATTATAACATCAATGAATTTTTATTTCTTTTCAAAAGTTCAAGCCCCCTGGCCCCATGTGCCTCTGCCCCTGCTTCTAACTATATAGAGTTACTATTTTGCCTATATTTGCATGTATATTTTTGTTTATTTCATTTTATAAAATTTTGTTCCTTTTTCTTTTGTATGTGATATACCACTAACAACCCAGCATTCATTATAGTACCTGGTTTGCAATTCAGTTTGATCCACGTGGTTCACAGTTCACACAATTTTATACATGAAAAGGACTAATTTTTCAACTTAATTTTCTAATTTTGATCAACGTTTGCTGGAGTTTTAGCAAATTAGGTTATTGTCACAAGTAATGTGCTTGCTCAAAACTCATAACAAGCCCAAATTCTTCATTTTCTTTTCAATAAGTACAGAAAAACAAAATATGATGTTCTCTCCCTACTGTTTTGGTACCCCACATTTGAATGCCCCTACTTCAAGCCATGGGAACATCTGTGACAGAGGGAGGAGAAAGATAAGAAAATTAGGGACTAGTGACCAGTGCCCCCAACCCATTGGGTCAAGACTAATCCCCGAGGGTGTGACAAGAGCCCGCAACCCGCCAAGCCAGGTAAGTCTGCTGTGGGGCTGGGCCCAGAGGGGGAGTGAGAAGTCGAACAGTGATCATGTTCATTCATATGCAATCATTATTTGACTTTTGAATTGTGGCTAAAGTGTTCTCCCTCTCCTTTCCTACTTTTGGGGCCATGTTGCTTCTACATTACAACAATGGGAACCCAAATGAGTTCCATTTCACTGTTCATTCAATAAAGAACTTTGAGTAGGAGGGAAGTCCTTGTATAGATCAATGTGGCTATAATTGGTACATGACTTTGATTCATTAAATTGGAAGCTTGCATAGGTCAACAGTACTCAGCAACTGTAAGCACTGTAATTGAAATTCGGAAACGATCTCGCCATTATTATATTTTATTAATTTTTGTATAATATGAACTATATTTGCAGTTGACCTGTCGTGGTTTTAGTTGTGTTTGAATGATTATAATGAAATCTGTTTCTAAAAAATAACTATAATTCTAAATTTGAGCTAGGTTTTAATAAATCTTCTAGCAACACTAGTACTGAATAATTCTTGTAATATTACTTGAATGAGTCCTAAATTAGATATATTTACGACATAATTTTGGAAATTTGGATCACTTATTCACCCTGCGACTAATGATCATGTCACCTATAATGTCAGTTAGTTGAAAGTGTTATATTTGGACACAAATTGAGACAGATTGGGTTCAATGTCGAGACTCAGGTTCGAGAAAGCTGCGACGATAGGGTCATCCTGTTCAATCAATATTTCCTAATTTTGTGAATGGTACTGAATTAACCATTTTAATTAGACATTTAAATCCATTTATAATTTAGATCCTACTACTTTTGATTAAGAAGCTCCAAATCTGTCTCCACTGATAAAGCTGGCTTGACATGGATTGGGAGGGCCCTTAGTTTTTTTTGTTTTTAGATGACAACCACAACAACATGAAGAGAATAAATTTCACATGCAGCTGTCTCTAACATGTTCGCCAGGGAAATATCTTGTACTTTCAAAGTCTCCACTGATAAAGGCTTGATATGTACTAGGCCCCTAGTTTTTTGTTACTAGGGTTGATGACAACCCCAACAACATGCAAGAAAAGAATTCAAATTCACGTGAAGCTGCCTTCAAACATGTTTGAGAGAAAAGATCGGATCAGATCTGGCTCTCGCCATACCAAAACCATCCGGTTGAGGGCTAAGTTCGACATGTGAGGATAAAAAAGAGAAGTCATTTTATTTTCCCCCTGTTTTTTTGACTTCTCTCCATGTGATATCTTCTTCCCTTTTTATCGCCACATCTCAGAAGCTGCACTTAAGAAGGATGGTTTTGCTCTGGCAAGAGCCAGATCAAATCCAATCCCTTGAGAGAAGGAACCATCTTGTACCTTTCTCAGGGCCGCACTCATTAAATAATGGTATCCTAGTTTCAATTTTTCATTTCCTTAAACCCTAGCCAAACCTAGCCCACTGTAGACTTTAAAAAACACATTTGCCTAGCTAGTAGCCTTTGAAACCAAATGATTCGTAGATGAGTAGCCTTTCTTTCGTAGCATAACCTATCTATAAAGGGCTGCTCTTAAGTAACGGGGACTCGAACCTTAACTTCGCCAATGACTTGCAAAACCCCTTAATTATGTGGTATTTGGTTCACTAATTTCTCCCATAGATGTTGTTTGATGTCAACTTCTCCACTTAGCTACATTTTTTTAAAAGTTTATTGGAGGCCACATGGACCTAACACAATGAGGGGTAGCCCACCCTGTCGCGACCCAAAACCCACCCTAGGAGTTAGAGTGAACTTTGGACGACTAATCATGGCTTACATGACTTGCTTGACAAACCATCCTGCAAAAACCCACAGAGCATATACAATAGAGGACATTATCAGCGGAAACATACTCTATCATGGCACAGCGGAAGACTAACAACCCTCTATGTATATACATACTTAAATTCAAGTTTTATACAAAAAGCAATCCATAAGAAAGTGCGGACAGACCCGCCAAAATACGTGGATATAATCTCTCATCTCACCCACAGCTATTCACTCAGAATCTACAACCGCCTAATGGTAACCCTCTACGGGAGGTTCCTCCAAAGGCCCCTCGACGTACTCCTCCTCCACCCATGGACCAGGAGCACAAACATCACTGGAGCAGCAGCTCCCTCGGAACCTGCCGACATAAGAAGTACGGCTGAGCATGGAATACTCAGCGGGTACTAAATACTAACCAACAGTCATAGTATACAGATAGCATACATAAAGCAGGAAACAAATTTGCATATATAGAACAGGAACAATTTATATCATACAAGGAAGTAAAGCAATTTATATTCATGCTTGCATTCAGAAAGACTGATAAAACCCTTGAAAACATCGTGCACTTGACTTGACTTGAAATACCCTTTGCATGATTGTGAACCTGTTAACCGTGTCATGCTTGTCATGCTTGCATCATGCGTGCCATGTCATGTCATGTCATGCGTGTCATGCGAGTATCATGCTTACTTGTTCATAATTTAAACATGTTCACATGCCTAGTTGCCGTTCATAGTCCGTCGCAACTAGTACCCTATATGCAGATGGGTATGCCTAGTTACCGTTCATAGCCCGTCGCAACTAGCATCCATGCGGAATGTGAATGCCTAATTGCCGTTCATAGCCTGTCGCAACTAGCATCCATGCATGTAATGCCATGCAGAGTTATGCGTGTCATGTGAATGCTATGCTATGCGTGTCATGCCATGCTATGCATGTCATGCGAGGGGATGGGAGACCCTTGTTATGATAATGCATGATTGACTTGTCCTTGCCAAGAGCGAGGTAAAACATATCGTAGGATATGTCGCACCTCTAACCATGTTCTTGAAAACCTCGATAAATCATGTCATGCGTGACGTGCTCGTGGGAACCGTGTACATACTTGCATTTAAATTTAAACATGACCATTGGGTAATTTCACAACACATATAGCGTCAAAGATTAAGCAATTCAATATTCATAGCATTTAGGGAAAACAGGAAACACACTATCATAGGCCCTAGCAATATTCAGAATTTATTAGGCATGTATTTCCTAATTTACAGCTCACTGTATTCACCTTGGCATTTCATCAAACATGGTGTGTTCATTATGGATTTACCCTACAACATGCTTTTCTAGATGGTTTTACTCAATCATACATGTATGTTTATTATTGGAACAATGCCCTTCCCCGTTTTAATCATCACCACACAACCACTGGCATCCAATCGCCCCTTACATCTCCATTCACCATTCACCATTCACCATTTACCATTCATCCATCTCATAGCACATGTGTAAGTGAAAGAAAATAAAGAGAAATGAGGGGAAAAAAGGATCTATAACTAGGAGGGTAGTAAAAAGTACCGACCTTGAAGAAATGAGGGAGAAACCCTCTTTCCAAATGACTGTGAGTTGCTGCCCTAGCTTGGATCGCGAGCTCCACAATGCCTGAACCGAAATCTTGAAGAAAACGGGCTTGAGGTTGATCTAGGGTTTCACAAACCCTTTGATTTCTCTCCAAACTGGAAACCCTAGGTTGGAATCGCCTTCTCCTCTTTCTTCTATTCTCTCAAACTCTCTAAGTGTCGAATGATGCCCTAAAGGCTCGGGTTAAACTCTTAAGGTAAGAGTGAACTGACCAAAAGACCGTAATACCCTTACTGGTGTTTCTGCAATGACGCGAGGACCGTGAATAGTGCTGAACACATTGTGTCGTGAATAGTGCCCACTCGTTGTGCGGTGAACAGTGCCAACTCGTGGTGCTGTGAATAGTGCCAACTCGTGGTGCTGTGAATAGTGCCAACTCGTGGTGCTATGAATAGTGCCAACTCGTGGTGCTGTGAATAGTGCCAACTCGTGGTGCTGTGAATAGTGCTGAGCCCGTAGTCCGTTGTCTTATGTACAGCGTGCCCGTGGTGAGTTGTACAACGTGCCCGTTGTGAACTGTACAACTGATGCACACAGTATACGTTATCAGAGTACGTTGTCTGTGCTACGTTATCAGAGTACGACGTCAGAGCACGTCCTTAGTGCCTTCCGAGCTACGATTTCCTACAGGTTCAGACTGTTTTGGCCATATCTTTTGACTCGTTCATCCGATTTTGACGATTCAACTTGCGTTGTGTTCGTACTTCGAAAAGGAACATTTCTGACGTTTCAAAATTTCCAATTTCTTCTTTATTTATTAATTATACCTCTTAAAAATGCAAAAATGACAACGAGAGTGTCATGTATTAACTGTGAAAAGGTCCGGGGCTCTACATCCTCCCCCCCTTATAGGAATTTCGTCCTCGAAATTAGGGCGTTACTAAATCAATCGAGGATACTTCCTCATGCCTAACCTTTCCTACTGAACGATATGATAATCCTCTATTAATCAATATCCTAGGCACTCACTTATCGGCGAGGCACCTAGTTTTCTCGTAAAACTCAACATCATTCTAAATAACAGGAAAAACTTTCATTACATAAGGTAGCACAATTACATACAAGTGGCAACTGACTGCCCATGACAAAACACAAAATACATTCCCTTCTGCACACAAAAAAATTTTCTTCTCCCTCTCACATCCTCATGCCATATCCTTTGGTGCCTGAGCATTCTATCCTGGAGTGGCAAAGGCTTGTCCCTGGTTAGCCTAGTAAGGGGGCTGTGTGGACTGCTGGGGGCTTAATGCTTGTGTAGAGCCCAACGGAGGTGACCGCCTAACCGTGGGCCTACTTCCCCGAGAATAAGGTGGCATCTGACGGCTGGGACAATCCTTGATCAGGTGGCCCTGGCGACCACAGTGGAAACATCCACCGGAGATTCTCCTACACTCTCTGGCCACATGCCTCCTCCCACAACGGGTACATATCTCGTAAGAGTAGGTGGAGGGTGCATATCCTGTGGCCTGAGATACTGCGAGGCGGGGTGGCTGCACGGTAGCCGCGTGCGATGCCGGTGGAGCAACCGAAAGAGAAGCCTGTGGTGCAGTGGGAGGACTCCGTACCAGCATATGTCTAGAGGACTGGTACATAACCCATGCTTCTACGACCAATGGGTCCATATCACCATAGAACACCGGAGGCCTCATCCTCCAAAGTGCCTCACTTCCTGTGGCATGATGTGTAGGGGTAGGTACAAGTACCGCCGTAGGAATGGGGGTAGTGGGCTGCCTAGTGGCAAGTATTGCTAGTGTTTCTGCTATGGATCCCAAGACCTGAGTGAGATCAGGCTGCTCATCCCTCAATGGAGGAGGAGATACTCCACCCCTCCTAGTGTGGTATCCACGACTCTGATCGCCACGTCTCATGGTTTACTCCTGAGGACGATGGCAAAGCATGAGTCTCACTTGAATCCCATCAAAATCCGATATTGTATTTTCATAATAGTAATTATTTATCAAAGTCTAGAACATACATCAAGATACACATACCATAGCATAATAATATACTCTAAGGTTCCTAGCGAAGCCAAGATGCGATGTTGGTTGTGTTACAACTGGTTATGGTCTAAGGCTAACTCCTTAGTTGCTTCTTAAGGGCAACAACTTCTCCTAAGCAGAAGTTGGACTCAAGCCCCCAACCTATGCGAGCACCTCGTGTATGTATCTAAGTACAATTATAATCGTACAATTATACAAGTAGTTTTCTTACTGATGATAAGCTTCACACTTGATTATGGTATTAACTGATCACAAACCTAAGACCTTAGCCCGTTTGAAACTAATACTAATGACTAGTTCATCTAATTGAGTTGTTTAGGTGATGCCCTCTAAATCTGGTGACATGTATAATGCTTCTAAGATCTACATGATGCATGCGGGATGTGTATATGATATATATATATTTTTTTTGATGTTCATGCCATGTATGAAATGCGTGCCATGTATGAAATGTATGATGCTTATGCGATGCATGATGCCTATGCTATGTATGCTGCTCACGATATGTATGAACGTGCATGCTACCCGATGGAGTTAGTAATTTCTTTATTATTTTGGACTGGCATTGTGTCTAGAACGTGCTGCAGAATGAACACGCATCTGTATCTAGACTAGGACCGAGCACTGAGTCTAGGGCGTGCTGCAGGCGCGCATCTAGAAACGTGCATCAAACATCCGTGAGCTCATCCAAAAATTATGTTTAATTGGGACTGAGCACTGGGTCTAAGACGTGCTGCAGAAAATGCGCAACTGTACTTAGAAGCGTGCATCGAGCATCCCTGGGTTGTTAAAATTATATTTGTTCCTTGAGTTAAAACGCATTACTATCTATATCTGTTTCTACTAGTCGTGGGGTTTCATGGAATTATTGTCATACCATGATGTGTGACTTATATTTCTTTGTGATGTAAAACGCATCTAGTATAGTTTAACAAGTTTAAAATTACACCAAATGCTCATAATATTACTTATCAAGCCTATGTCCCTATTTTCGTAAATTCTAAATTTTTATTTATTTATTTATTTATTTTTTTTGTAAGACGAAGGAGAATTCTATTGTCTCACTCGGAAGGCTATTATTTACGAAGACCCCATAGTGCAGGGTATGGCAAGGACCTACCACCATTTACCAACTCACACATAGTCTGAACTCCAGCCGGAGTATTACTCAACTCATAAGTCTAGCTGGGAATTAATTCCTAACACATTGGTTGTCACTTAGTACGTGACATATAGTATGCACACCACATTTAATGCCCCCTAACAATACCACACATAATAGTATAAGTACATTGTACGCACACCATATAGCATATAACACCATAAAACAATACTACATACAAAGTATAGTACCATCATATTCATCTCGTCAAGTCATCAGAGTAGTTGTAATATTATATCTTGGTGTTCTAGTGTTTCTAAGACCTGTGCTTGGTTGGAGCAACCATTTTAGATTAAGACTAACGTTTAGTCTCACACTTAGAACAAGACTCACTTCCGACTTACTTCCATCCTAACTTGTTTCCCCACATATTCTCTTATCAAGCCGTGGTATAAGATTATAAGTGACCCTAGAGACCTAAAGCCTAGGCTCTGATACCACTTCTGTCGTGACCCAAAACCCACCCTAGGAGTTAGAGTGAACTTTGGACGACTAATCATGGCTTACATGACTTGCTTGACAAACCATCCTGCAAAAACCCACAGAGCATATACAATAGAGGACATTATCAGCGGAAACATACTCTATCATGGCACAGCGGAAGACTAACAACCCTCTATGTATATACATACTTAAATTCAAGTTTTATACAAAAAGCAATCCATAAGAAAGTGCGGACAGACCCGCCAAAATACGTGGATATAATCTCTCATCTCACCCACAGTTATTCACTCAGAATCTACAACCGCCTAATGGTAACCCTCTACGGGAGGTTCTTCCAAAGGCCCCTCGACGTACTCCTCCTCCACCCATGGACCAGGAGCACAAACATCACTGGAGCAGCAGCTCCCTCGGAACCTGCCGACATAAGAAGTACGGCTGAGCATGGAATACTCAGCGGGTACTAAATACTAACCAACAGTCATAGTATACAGATAGCATACATAAAGTAGGAAACAAATTTGCATATATAGAACAGGAACAATTTATATCATACAAGGAAGTAAAGCAATTTATATTCATGCTTGCATTCAGAAAGACTGATAAAACCCTTGAAAACATCGTGCACTTGACTTGACTTGAAATACCCTTTGCGTGATTGTGAACCTGTTAACCGTGTCATGCTTGTCATGCTTGCATCATGCGTGCCATGTCATGTCATGCGAGTATCATGCTTACTTGTTCATAATTTAAACATGTTCACATGCCTATTTGCCGTTCATAGTCCATCGCAACTAGTACCCTATATGCAGATGGGTATGCCTAGTTACCGTTCATAGCCCGTCGCAACTAGCATCCATGCAGAATGTGAATGCCTAGTTGCCGTTCATAGCCTGTCGCAACTAGCATCCATGCGTGTAATGCCATACAGAGTTATGCGTGTCATGTGAATGCTATGCTATGCGTGTCATGCCATGCTATGCATGTCATGCGAGGGGATGAGAGACCCTTCTTATGATAATGCATGATTGACTTGTCCTTGCCAAGAGCGAGGTAAAACATATCATAGGATATGTCCCACCTCTAACCATGTTCTTGAAAACCTCGATAAATCATGTCATGCGTGACGTGCTCGTGGGAACCGTGTACATACTTGCATTTAAATTTAAACATGACCATTGGGTAATTTCACAACACATATAGCGTCAAAGATTAAGCAATTCAATATTCATAGCATTTAGGGAAAACAGGAAACACACTATCATAGGCCCTAGCAATATTCAGAATTTGTTAGGCATGTATTTCCTAATTTACAGCTCACTGTATTCACCTTGGCATTTCATCAAACATGGTGTGTTCATTATGGATTTACCCTACAACATGCTTTTCTAGATGGTTTTACTCAATCATACATGTATGTTTATTATTGGAACAATGCCCTTCCCCGTTTTAATCATCACCACACAACCACTGGCATCCAATCGCCCCTTACATCTCCATTCACCATTCACCATTCACCATTTACCATTCATCCATCTCATAGCACATGTGTAAGTGAAAGAAAATAAAGAGAAATGAGGGGAAAAGAGGATCTATAACTAGGAGGGTAGTAAAAAGTACCGACCTTGAAGAAATGAGGGAGAAACCCTCTTTCCAAATGACTGTGAGTTGCTGCCCTAGCTTGGATCGCGAGCTCCATAATGCCTGAACCGAAATCTTGAAGAAAACGGACTTGAGGTTGATCTAGGGTTTCACAAACCCTTTGATTTCTCTCCAAACTGGAAACCCTAGGTTGGAATCGCCTTCTCCTCTTTCTTCTATTCTCTCAAACTCTCTAAGTGTCGAATGATGCCCTAAAGGCTCGGGTTAAACTCTTAAGGTAAGAGTGAACTGACCAAAAGACCGTGATACCCTTACTGGGATTTCTGCAATGACGCGAGGACCGTGAATAGTGCTGAACACATTGTGTCGTGAATAGTGCCCACTCGTTGTGCGGTGAATAGTGCCAACTCGTGGTGCTGTGAACAGTGCCAACTCGTGGTGCTGTGAATAGTGCTAACTCGTGGTGCTGTGAATAGTGCCAACTCGTGGTGCTGTGAATAGTGCTGAGCCCGTAGTCTGTTGTCTTATGTACAGTGTGCCCGTGAAGAGTTGTACAACGTGCCCGTTGTGAGCTGTACAACGGATGCACACAGTATACGTTATCAGAGTACGTTGTCTGTGCTACGTTATCAAAGTACGACTTCAGAGTACGTCCTTAGTGCCTTCCGAGCTACGATTTCCTACAGGTTCAGACTGTTTTGGCCATATCTTTTGACTCGTTCATCCGATTTTGACGATTCAACTTGCGTTGTGTTCGTACTTCGAAAAGGAACATTTCTGACGTTTCAAAATTTCCAATTTCTTCCTTATTTATTAATTAAACCTCTTAAAAAGGCAAAAATGACAACGAGAGTGTCTTGTATTAACTGTGAAAAGGTCCGGGGCTCTACACTCCCCCTCCCATAACTATCTATAAAGGGTGACTCTTAAGTAGAGTAATGAAGCTAGTTTATATCTGTTGGATCAATAATTAGCTCAAATCATACAAGAAAATTGGACGGTTCAAGAATTATACAATGCAATAGTTGCTATTTGGACCGAGATATCAATGTTGGACCCCGAGATTCCTACAGTGCTATCTCCATATTTCAAAATATGCGAGATCGGACTCGTATTAGGCAATTTCTTATGAAATTGTGTCTTGATTCTGAGCATGGTCGAGCTGCCTTGCTTAGCCACAGTCTTCTTACCACCATGAGTGTTGTGATGTGTGACTTCTTAGCAGAAGAGTAGAGGCTCATAGCCCTAACTATTGTTGGATGTAAGAATCTACAGAATCCTTACTATAGAATTGTACGGCTACAGAATCTTTACCCCTCACTGTAACAGAAACCTCATTGTAATCTCAGAATCCTCATTGTAATCTCTTAGATATTCCTTTCATTGTAATCTCTATATATACTAAAAGCCTCACTCCCTCTCACGGTTGAGAGAAAACCAAAAAAGAAATCTTCTTTATTCGTTACTCTGTTCAGGGCATGGTTCATATTGATAGATCATCGCTTTTTAATATTATAATTTAATGTATTGGTTGGTGCTTTTGGGTTAGATGTAAGCCTTTATGTCCCCCTCCTTTTGTTGTAATCTTTGTTTTAATCAATAAACTGGTAGGGGTTTGCCAAACCACCTCCCCCTCTAGGTGCTTTTAAAAAAAAATTTCATTTTTGAGATATCAATTAAAAACTACCAAACATGAACAAACACGCTAAAACAATGAACTAAATCGTCTATTGATAGTAAGTATTCTCCATCGCTTGAAAACACGTTATTATCAAGTCTTTAATTAATCTAAGACCTACAAAATATGATTTGTATAGGGCTTGTATCGGATGTCGAATCCTCACTCATGAACTATGAGGTTAGTATAAAGAAAAAAAAATTATAAAACGATGGAGGGATAAGAATGATGGAATCAATGAGATTTTAAAAAAAAACAAGTTGATACTCGTCACACGTTGCAATCCCGGCAATTGTGCCAAAAACTTGTTACAACTTAATTTAATCTAAATTAATGGATATAAAATCAAGAGTAAAAATAATATACTTGCAAGTGCATAAGTGAAACAATTGATCTATCTGGTAACCACAGGGTCGAATCCACAAGGATTGACTATTGTGTAACAAGAATTAAGGAAACGAAATCTAGAGAAAAGAGAAATTTAAAATCGGTTTTTCACTCAATGAGAATAGAGCAAATATCACTGAGAATATAAAGCAAGAGAAAGAGGTCTAAGGCTTCAGGAAAATTCACTTATCTCTCCTTATGCTTAGATTTGGATGCAAATGCATCTAAAAATTAAATAAAGATTTAAATTAGATGAAAAATACTACGATAAAACCACTGATTATTAATCTAACTGAATAATTACAACAATTTAAAAAGCACTTTGTATCCAACTCACAAGGGATCCAAGCATTTCATATATCATTAGATCACATGAAATTAAAGAACATATAGAGAGGAACAATTAACCAAACTAAGAAATTATTCAATTAAAATCAATAACCATACCATCCACACCATTCACATAAGTCGGGAAAAGCGTCGAATCCCTAACCTTAAAAAGGTATTTAGCCAACCATGATTGGAGTTGTCATCCTCATTAATGGTTAATAAACATTACAATCAAATAACTCAAAGAAAAAGAAATAAGAGCAAAGCAAAACTAACTAACAAGAGAGAAAAGAGTGAGAAAAGATCAGAGAGACCCAAAATCTCTCCCACTTTAGGTTTATATAGACTAAAGAGAAGAAGAGAAGGGAAAATAAGTAAAAGAGAAACTTCCAATTACAAAATTCCAACCAAAATTGCACTTCCCTCAACTTGACGAACTGTTTTGACCCCTTAAACGTCTAAATTAGGAGATCTTCGTGAAATACAATTTTGTTCATTTAAGTCTTCTTTTTAAAACATATAACCTTGCCTTAATCCAACTTTTGAGTCAAAAGTTACGACTAAATTAGTAAGTACTGTACAGATTAGCCGGGAATCCAGGAAATCCTCCTTCTTTGTTTGTGATTGGTTGCTAAATAATACCACTCCTCTAGCCATCCATGAATTTTCTTGTTTTTCTTGTAGATTTAGTTGACTTCCATTGAGCTCCTTACTTGAATTTCAAAATCCACCCAAAATAAAGGGTTCCAATGACCAAAATAGAATTTTTTTTTTTTCTAAAATAGAAACATCAATATAGCACACTTCTTCTTTTTAATTCAAGAAAGTATCATCATTTTTATGCCAAAATCACATTCATCCATATCTTCCTAAAGTTCTCCACCCATGTTGTAGAATCTCTCTATACTTGGTCTTGGGCTTTGACTCTTTGACTTGAGACTTGGCTTCTTGGACTTGGGCTTTTGAACTTTAGCTTTCTTATTTGTGGAACTTGAACTTGGGCTTTTAGACTTTAAATTTCTTGAATCCCGAGAGTAATCTAGGTTAAGACTCCTGGAATAATAAATACACATAATAAGTCTCTCTTAAGAAAGTTTTGCACATGACTTTTCCGGACGCGCATGAAGGTATGTAATTGTTCCATAAAAATCAAAAGAAAGAGGACAATGCAATGGTGAGAAGAGAATACACCACTTTACGTGTGAACTTGAAATTCTATACCAAAAAATTTTGATAATGCTAATTAAAATGAGGATAATCAAGCAAAATTAAGCACTTATCAATAGACTTAATTAAAATCTACTAATTAAATGACATGAATATAAAATAAACTGAATTAAAAAGAGACATCAAGACATTGAATAAATATAACATTCATTACTTTAAAATAAAGAAGTCACTTACAATTAGAATTGAACTCGCATTACATTCGTAAGAAAAATTCAGCAAACTGGAAACTCGCATCAAGCGTAGTTGCAAGTGTTCTGAGTGAGTTTTTTGAGAAGGAGTTAAGAAAAGAAGAGGTTGAGAGGCTTAGACAGAAAAATGGTTGAGAAAAGAAGGAGTTGAGAGGCTTAGACAGAAAACAGGTTGAGAAAAGAAGAAGTTGAGAAATGAGAGAGAGATGATAAGAGAAGTTAGGGGGGAGGGAACCTTGTGGCTAGAGTTTGGGTAGTGGGAATAAATAGTGCTAGGTTAGGGTTTTGAAAATGGAGGGAAAAGAGATGGACGGCTAGAATTAGATTACAAAAAGATTAGGGTTTGGAGAATTAAGGATTAGGGTTTTACTAGAGATGAACGGCTAGGATTAGGGTTTGATGATAGAGAAGAGATGGATGGTTAGGATTTTTAGAGAAAAATATTAGGGTTTTAAAGAAAATATAGGAAGATATTGGATTAGAGTTACCATGTGAAAGAAGGAAAGTAGAGATTTGAAATGGATGGTTATGATAGAAAAAGAATGAGTGACTATGATTAATTAGAGAGGAATTTAGTTAGGGTTTTAAAATTACAAAATAAAAGCAAACAAAAAGAAGCAAAGATTCTTGAACCCTAGTTTCTAAGGGCCTATTTGGCATCATTCCGGATCAGAAACAATTCTATTCACCGGAACAGTCTGATTTTTTGGGAACGTTTCTGATCTTGGAACCCATTTGGATGTAGTCAACCAAACTCTGTTCCGGGAAACAGAAACAGCAAAATCACGTTTGGATGAAAAAAAAAAAACAGAATCACAATAACATTATTCTAACTACTTTTCCTTAGGGGTAAGAGATGATTAATCATTATAACTACACAAAATAGTTGTTGCATCCAACTTTAAAGTCTACAAAAAGATAATACATGTTTAATATAATCTAAGGTGACATTTGCAATTAAACATATTATGTGTTTATTTTATGAAGATCAGAATCATTATTGCCCAAAAAAACCTTAAAAGTCCCATAAAAAAACATATCATACTACAACCACAAGTTGCACAGACGAAAAGATGGTGTCGTTTGCGTTCAACGAGTAATTGTTGAGACGCTGAATCCATATCATTTTCTAATTAATGTTGTTCCACATCATATTCATCTACCCATATGAATGAGTCTTCATGGTCCTAAACAAAATAAAATCTAATTAGCTAATGATTAATTGATATATGAGTTCTTATTAATATCAATATCAAAATAAAATCAAAACATATAAACCTAACAAACTGGGCATCGAAAAAAACAACGTCCATAATTTTTCTTTGTTTTCACCATAAAAAATTTCACGACGCCACTCCCACAAGAACATGTAGGAATTTTGTGATCCCCTGCCATACTTTCAATAATATCTAAAGCCGCATCATTACAAAATAGCAAATCAAACCAAAGAAATCCTCAAATAACAACTAACATAATATGTAGCAAACAAAGATTTAAAGTAGCAAATACGTAGCAAACAAATTAATTAAGTTTTAAAGTAGCAAACATATAAACCTGACGAATGGGTCATTCCGTCGCCGCATAGATATGAATTGAGAAACAGTAGCTTACTTTGCCCAGACAGAGATTTCATCTCTGCATTCGGTCGTCCGAATGACAAAGTTCACCAGAAACACTATTTTTCGATTCTTTAACTTTTTGGGATGACTCCATGGGCCTTATACCTTACATTAACAAAGATGATTACCATATTTGTAGGTCCTTAGAAAGATTTATAATATTGTCTAAAGGCACCTAAGGTAAATCTAGGTTTTGTGAGCTTTTCAACATCCAACCTTTGAGGACTTCTTACAAAAGTCCTAAAATAAACCAAAAAGGTCTTCTTTGAGAGTCTTCATCTTTGATCTTGGATCTTTTATAATCTTCAAGTAGATTGCTTCTTCTCTTAGACTTTGGATGCTTTGAGCTTTATCATTGACTTGACTGATAATTTTCATGCTGACTTTCTTGAATAATTGGCTAATGTTCTTATATCCTGTTTTTCATAAACTCTCAAGAGAGACATTAGTAATACAAATATCATTTCATTATTTGAATTATCATCAAAATTATTACGGGTACAAAAGGTTGTATCCTTGAGGCTAACATCGCCTTCGTCTCACACATAGGATGATAAGTGACCTAGATACCTTATACCTTGGGGGGTAATTGACTTAAAAATAATTCTATGAACCTTAGGTGAGTAGATACAAGCCTTCATAGACGTAAGAGAGTTAGAAATGCAAAGCAACCCAAGTTCGGTGTACAGGGCATAAGTCATTGACCGTTAGATTTTTTTCCGATAGTACATCATTTTGAAGAGCTCGAAAAGATCTACAACTTTCAGGAAGAAATTTTTTGCATTTTCTGATTTTTCCTATATATACACTAGTTTGAGAGTTTTGAGTATGTTAAGAGAGTTTTATTGAGACTATTAGGGTTTCCTAAACCCATTCTCTTCTCCACTTCCATCCTATGATTTTGCAAGTGATTGTTTCATTCTTGTTTGCTTGGGTATTCCTACCATCAACCCGTTCTTGTGAAGAACAACTTGGTCGAAGTAATCTGAAGCCTTCATTGAAGGTGATAGATCCGAGGAGGATCGTGGTAATTTGCTCGGAGGAATACTGATATGTCATTTACGGAGATCGGTCGAAAGATTGTGGTTAAAGAGATCTAAGAGAAACACAGGCTACTGAGGTAGACTGTGAGATTTGCGAGTTCGTGATTACTTATCGAGGCATGGAGGACTGAGTATTGAGGATCGCTATGTCGAGTCCGACTGAGTGCAGTTCGAGTCTTGAGTATTTTTTTGCTTTTACTCTTAGTGATATCTCTGTTGAGCTAGGTTCTGTGGCTTTTCCTAGAAGCATATCCACGTAAAAATCCTTGTGTTGTGGCTTTTTGTCTTCCTTAATTCTGCACTTTAATTTATCCTCCCTTACTTAATAATTTAATTTGGTAAATTTAAATTGGGTAGATAGATCTTAGGAAGACCTAGCCACTCCCCTCCCTCATTAGGTTTGTGAGTTCTCAACTCAAATATTATTTTTGGGGTTCATTGGAATTTTCAGTTCGGAAGGGGGCTTTTGACAATAGATTTTTTTTTTAAAGAACTACAATGTAGACTGTGCTAGCGCTAAATAGGTCTGGGCACAAACCCATACCTTGGGCCCTAATGATGCCTCAGAGGAGTGCATAGAAATAGAGTTAGCTTGCACCTTAGTCCTATCTTGTGCAAGCTCAGTCTCTTTTCGTTTTTCCTGTTCAAGGCAGTATTAGGGATGATTCAGACAATACCATAAAGTGGTGTAATAAGGTGAGATGAGATTCAAAGTAGATTTGAATTTGCAATTTGGAAAAGATTAGGATCAATTACTTTGATTTGATTAACATTAGTTTTGATAGAGTTTCTATCTTAAGATGATGTAATATCTATATTAACCCCACTTTGGTCTCTATGTAATCATCCAAGCTATTCAATAAAGAGATGAACTATGAACAAGAGCTCCGGTTGATTAGTCAACTGGCGCAACCCAAAAATTGCCTTGGGAAGAAGTAGTTTGGTAATTATGAGCACAAAGAAGGTTATTCTTCAACAATAATTTATTTCCATAAATAACCCTTCCAAAGACAATCTGTGGTTTGTCCGGTTGACTGTTCAACTGAATCTCTTGTTGATAGTTATTCTCCTAAATAAATCAGTGTGTTATCAGGCAGAAGTGTTTCTATTTCCTCTGTTACATAATTGGAAAATGGGGCTCAATCCCAACTCACACCAGAACAACCCTTTTGGTCCTTAGAAGAGTTTGCATACAATGTGCTCTTCCTAAGGTAAACGGGGTTACCTAAAAGGGAGCTTGATTAGGGCATAACATTTTTCGATTTTTCGCTTGTTACCTCGTTCATTCATTTTTCCTTTTATAAGCTAATATAAGATTCTGCAATCTGAAAGTTGAGGTTATAACAGAAATCATCGAGAAATTAAGATAAATGATCAACCAGTTCTCATTGTAAAATCCTGGGAAAGTATGCCTTAAGATTATAATTGGGTATATAATTGAAGTATGAAAAAAAAGTTATGTCCTAACAACTTACAAAATGTTATACAAAACAAGTAATTGTTCATGGGGTTGATCCATTATTGCATTCCAGACTTATTTAAAGATTAAATCTTGTGGAACTTACAAGAGTCTCCTTCAATGATAAATAAAATACAAGTATTGTAGAACTTGAAAAGTGTCTTAGATGCTCATTTGTTCTGGCATTATGGTATTATAGAGCAGTGATTTTGCAACCACCTCTACCAACCCCCAAAGGAATAAATGGACTTCACAAAGAAAAAGATTCAGGTGCTAGTTGGGTGAAATGGGGACTCTGACGAGCGATTTCAAGCAGTTCGTGATCATCCCATGAATCACGGTAAGTCTCCAAGTTGGTATCAGCATTTCTTAAAGCTGATAGGCAGAGCTCTTTCCTCCATTCTTCCAAGTGTGGGAATCCAATGTGATCTCCATACATATCATTGTACTGCAAGAAAGAAAAGAAGATTTGAGGAGCAGTTTAGGACCTTCAATCTCATCTTCACTAACAAGTCAGAACAATAGAATAGAAGAAGTCAAGGCCAACATTCAATTGATAATACATATCTGTGTACATATAGAATTAGTGTCCCGATACTCCCAAGTCTTAACAATTGAGTTAAATGCTTAGGATTAGAGCTAACGTGGCATTAAAAAGACAAAATAAGGCAAGCCAAATCCTAGCCCTTAGTGGTTAGTTATAAACGGTTAAGATTATGGAGTATATTTGGGAGTACTCATAGACGGACTCATACATAAATGCACAAAATTAGAAGAAAAAGAAAAGGAAAGAAGATTAAGGAAAAGGAACCATTTCTTTCTCTAGAGTGGTACAACTAAACATGAACAGAAGTAGAACCTAAAGCCAATGCTGATCCCACATTATGCCAGTTGATCATGGTGCCTGAACTAGTTGGTTCAAGTCTGGGTACCATCCTATGGCATTCTTTTATTCAACACCCGACTGGAGTCTTCGATGCCATATTTTTTATTTTTTCAAGACCCATTCAGTAATCGGGTGGGGCATGAATACACCAGTACCCCGACCCGATAGCATCCCTAGAATGAAGGTAGCCTGCAAGGTGCAATGTAAGATTACTACACATTTGATAATTTATACAGTATCTTAACCTTAAGAAGCACAAATGATGTCCCCATCACAAGTTCACTCATGAGGGTAGAGACACAATTATCTATGGAGGCCTGTCATTGCTAATATAGTAACACATTTTGTTAGGTGGCATTTACAGAAGAATGCAACTATGTAGTAGGCATGTTACGTTTAAATTCGCAATATCGTGCGTATTGTGCTTTGGTATGCCTGCAATATCCCTTGAGAGATAAAATTCCTTAATGGACTGCATCATGTCTTCACATGATGGCAATGTTCTTTTCCCAGACAGCAATTGAGCTATCCATTTTGCTTGTGATTCAAAGAAAGGGAATGGTATGATCTGCATCAAGAAAGGGAAATGATCAAAAACTGGAGTTTTAGAGTGGCTATGGTTCAGATCAACTACAAATTACTAACTAATTAATATGGAAGATATTCATGAAATTTGTTTTTCATGGAGAATAATAAGGTTACCTTTCTAGGAATGCCCACAAAAGAGAGAGAGGGAGCAAGTGATGGGGGGAATGTGTGCTCATGCAAGGGTCCCACCCTATCGTCATCCACCTCCACTATTCCTTTGGTTTCAAGAAAGGGGAATGAATATGAATAACTACAGTCAAAAGCATGGACATATTACTATGGCTATCTTTATTCAGTATTAATTTTGTTATTATTAATAAATTTAATATTTTCTCTCCTCCTAATGTAATGAAGAATCCGTGGGTACATTCACCAATACCAAATTTAGGACCTATGCCCTGTGAAAGATCTCCTGGGTCACTGGTTATGATCATTAAATCAGATTATTGTTTGACCTAACAAGTCTCCTAAATAGACCCAAAATGGTGGGTCAATCACAAGCCCCACTGCCTACCCATGGCATGCCCTCCAGGATGCCTGCATGGTCACTCTCCCATGTTGATAATGATGTTTAACAGCTTAAGATGAAGATAATGTGTGTTAACATCAGTTTCAACTTTCATATCTAAAAGACCACAATACATATCAATTTTAATTTTCTTGCCTAATCATGATTAGGGAAGTAAACCCCATGGCAGCATGTTAAGCTTATAAGAATGACGATAATTACCCTGTGCAATGAATAATGGTGTCTGCAAATACCCAAGAGCCATCGATGAATAGAACCCGCCCATCCTCGCATAGGGAGTCTATCTGCAACCCATAATTTAATCCAAATTATCAGCTCAGGGAACTCAGATAAATTAAAAACCATTTCATTCTATGTATATATGATTACGCTAAAGTATTTATTGTTGATTTTGATTTAAAATTGATTTTTAAATTAATAAAACTGGATCATTAGGATCTGGAGTTTTGATTTTAATCATGGACTAAAACCCCCCATAAATTTAATCTTTGTTTAGGTTGGGTGTTTAATCTCTTGAAAGAGAGAAAACACACTTTTAGTGCATTTCCCCTAGTTCTTTAGTCGCACATCGGAAAAGTAGATAAAATCTAAAGGGTTTAATTACCCTCTTACTTGCTTAGTTGTCAACAACAAAGCATGTGGTGAAGACTATTACCCACCAATTTCTTTAGACGATAACTAGGGTGCACGAGCTGTGTTCACAGCGAGCGCACCGGCCCGGGCTCGGGTGCGGGTGCGGGTGCAGGTGCGGGTGAGGGCATAGGGCTTTGGGCGCTATGAGGTGCACTTTGCACTTTGTGAGTCGCTTAGGTCGCTATTTATTTTGAATAAATCAAGACCATCCATCTAATCAGAACCATTGATCCAGGTGGCTGAGCCCATCCACATGTAAGGGGACCTTGGTCCTCTATAAATAAAGGGCCTTGGAGAGGTACTGGATTTTGTTGGAACTCAAAGCAGACCAGATCCGTGGACCCAGTCCTGTGAGGCAAGAAGGAGACCAGTGAGCCACCAAACCAAAGTAGGTGCGCCCTGATCCAGTCTACTTCGAGTCAGCCATGATCCATCAGGATGACTCCATACCAGGGACCACTTAGGAGGATCCTAACCTGGAGATCTCCATTAACTGTGGACCTTGAGCTCAATGGAGAAGATGGTGACCTTGACCCATAATCCAGAGGCCCAGAACCAGACCCAGCAGGCTATCCGGATCGATCCAGATCCATGGATACCAGGAAATGAACTATTATCCAGCTCCTGATGAGGTTGCAAATTCCTTCGGGCTTCTTAACCGTCCATCATAGATCAGTCCACATGTGGACTATTCGATTGCCTGATCTAGGATTCCAAATCAGGTAGAGCAATGGATCAGTCCTTCATGGACAAAACCATCTTGGTGACCATCCGATTTCGGATGATCCTACCATATCCACATGATGGATCCTATAAGGACCATCATACTCAAACAGGGGTAATCTTGTGGAATTGGTTAATCTGGACAACCCTGAACTTGTAACCAAACATACTAGGAATAAGTTAAAATGGATTAACTTAAAACTGTAACCAAACAGGACTTAAGACAGAATTGATTCTGGCCAAACCTGAATCAGATTCTGTGCAAAATTGATTCTGGACAGAACCAGAATTTGTAACCAAATAGAATAGACGCAGACCTAATCTGGAACAGGTTAAAACAGGATTAGACAAAAACAGAGTAGACCTAACCCTGTAACCAAACAAACCCTTAAACCCTAAGGGATAAAATGGTAATTTTGGAAATTATCTAATTAATTAGATAATCTCTAACTGTAAATCCGATGGGACTTTAGGACACTTGGATAATTGTCAAGCCCTAATTAAATGAATATATATATATATATATGTATATATTTAATTTTAAAGGGCATTCTAAAGGAAGATAAGTACCCTGTCTTCTGCCAAGTAGTGCAAACTCGTTGGGAAGACCGGAGTAAATCCGAGCTGAGTTGTATCCCGGAGATAGAGCTGCCACATCCCTTGCACATGGGAGGCTTCGACTATCTTCAAGAAAGACTCAATTGTAGCACCTCTCAGTGAAACGATTCTCTACCTTAATTAATTAAATAATAATTACTTATTTAACTGTACTTTTATCTGTCTGTATTTGCTAAGTGACTATGTGTGTTAGGATTTAGCCCAATTACACCAACATTTATGTACGTACAAATGTATGTATGATAGATATGGATAAGGGGTGGATACCTGCGGATGAATGTGCAAACTCTCATGTTTGGAGATGACTTTAGATAAGCCCTCGGAGATTTCAAGGGACTTTGCACTGAGATGAATTTCTTTCGCTATATCCACCAGCTCCATTGATATATCTGTTCCACTTAGTGAATTTCCAATGACCACCACAATCTGTAAAAGTAGAAATCTATCTGATACTAACTCCATACAAACAACATTTTAACTAAATGTACTCATACAAAGATTTCTAGGAAGAAAGGTAGCTCTACTAGGAACTTATATGCTTGAGAAAAATTCAGATCATGAATTATCGGATATCATCAACTAGAAAACCCAGCTCGACCATGGAAAGCCCTAGAGTAGGAGTGATCTTGGTACTTACCCTTCATCTCCCATGTAAACGAAACATGATTATGAACGAGTGATCTTGGTATTTCCCAACACTAATGAATCATCATTACTGATAAGTGCTTCCATCTTTTAATTATGGTTATATCTAACCTAAGGTTTAAGACAAAAGTTAAGAGAGGCCCCGCTCGCATACCATTGGTATATTGTCCAAACTAATAACGCTTGGTTAGGAGGTCCACATGGCCAACCTCCATCACAATTTATGTACACACCATGCCACACAAGTCGAGCCATAGGTGGAGGATCAAGGGAAATAACTCATGTTAGTTTTCACTTGGGAGATCCCTTATGCCAAAAAGTGGCCCGATCCACCATGGGAATAGCCTAGCGGTAGTGTATCCCCCTCAGTAGGAGGGAGGTCCTAAGATCAATTCCGTAGGAGAGAGATGAGCATAGTTGTTACTCCACTTGGAACAGATACTAACTCCTACTAACGAGAATGTGCAAAAAAAAAAAAAAAAAAGACCTCAACCATTCAGTCTATATAATTTAGAGCATTCAGAATGCTAGAGGTAATCGCTTAAATGCACAAAAATAAAATTTCCTTCTACTGGTTACAAAATTTCTTTAGTCCGTTCTTTTGGTGAAACTTTTAAAATCTAGAACTTTCATAGTTTCATCCTTAATTTTACTTAATGTTAAAACTATATAAAATTTTGGATGTTTTAAGTTCCATCCATGTGGAACTTCTAATTAAGTTCAACCCAATAAATCTAAGATACAATGTGTAAAATAGTTAGAAACCCTGTCCTCTCTACTCCCAAACACTTGTCTCTTGTTCCAAAATATTAATATTATGGCCTTTTAAAGTTCCACCGAAAGCCCATGGGTTATGATGGTAAAAACAAATTTATTAGGAAAATAGTTAACGGACCCATGGATCACATTTGCTAACCTAAGGCAGCCATGGGTCCGCCTATCACTACTCAATTTATTATATGCAAATGGATCTGTAGTGCATTTAAAGCAATTAATGTCAGGCTATAAAGAACCAATAATAAAATGCTTAAATAAAATAGAATGCTCAAAATTTCTGTCTAACTCGTCCTCATCTGATTTGAGCTTATTCCCGTACGTGTTAGGTGCGATATTCTTGCAACTAGGCCTATTGGCTGTTTGGCATGTGAATACCAAAGATGCTCAAAGACTTCGTACATATCGAAGAGATTTGAGCGGGATGGGATTTGGTGCAAGACCAAAACCATCTTGCTATTGGTGGACTTTAGACATGTGGCGATAAAAAGGGATGAAGATATTAAAGGGAGAGAAGTAAAAAAATAGGGAAAAAAAATGAAATGACTTCTCCCTTTTTATCGCCACATGTTGGACGTTATATATGGGGAAGATGGTTTTGGTCTTGACCGAGCAAGACCAAATCCGATCCCCATTTGAACTTATTCCCGTACCTGTTTTCAGTGAAAGTTACTTGTTTTCCGTGAATATATCTTTCTCACCTCGTCACGGAATGGCTCGGGTACCCTATAAATGTGACTATGTATTTGCTTTCTTCTCCATGTATCCATACCTTAATCATGAAACAGAAACAATACCATTAGCAAAACATATAACAAGTAGAGAAGGGAAAGGAACATGCAAACCCCTAAATCAGAGGAAACTACAAGAGTGATCTTGGTAGTTGAAATATATAAATACATATTATTTCTTATTATTGTTGTTGAAAATCTTTAAATTCCTCAATATGCAAAAAAAAAAAAAATTTGTTTCTATTAACTTTAAAGCAGAATCATGGTTCTATATCTATATAGGGAAATAACAGAAAAAGAGAGAGAGAGCAATGACTATGTATAGAATCTGTTTATTGATTGCCTCTATGCTGAATTTAAATGGATAAATTCAGAAAATCTCAAGCACTTATAATTAGGAGGCCTCGGATTGTCTCTGGCGAAGCAAGTAACCCCTTGTATCGGGCAGTAATAGAATAGGGGACAAGTGGTGGAGAATTCAAAATCATGGGCATGATTTTGACTTTTCCACCACTTGTCCCCTATTCTATTGATGATTTTGACTTTTCCACACGCTACATGACACATGGCAATAAGGTGGTGAGATAAAGGGGGAGAGATATCAAGTGAGGAGAAGTCAAAATTATAGGGAGAAAATGTAATGACTTCTCCCCTTTTTATCTCCACATGTCCCCTATTCTATGGTTGCCCGAGAGGGGTTTTGGCTTCGCCAGAGACAATCCGAGGCCTAATTATGATACAACGTCCGATAAAATATGGATTTCGAAATCAAAGTTTTTTTAAAAAAAAATTTGGTGGATGATAATTTTCATGAGAGGAAGAAGGCACATACCTTTAATGCTAGGCATCCTAGGCTGAGAGTAATTGCCAGTAGCAACAACTACTGCATCAAAGACCTCTTCCATCACATTCTCAGTCCTTCTTTCCTTGCTTCTGACAACCCATTTCATATCATTTCCAAATTTGGGAACATCAACCATCCCCACATACTCAACCCCAGTATTGAATCTTATCATCTCTTTCAATCCAAACCATTCGCAGAAGTCCTCAAGATACAACAGAAGTTCCCTATGACCAGGAAATCTCCTCATGTCCCTACCTTCTTTCACCAAAAATGGAAAATCAGTGAAGCCCATGATCTCTCTAGGAGAGTTCAGTCTGAGGGAGGCATAGATACTACTATGAACTTCTGGGGTAGCCCCTTTCCCTTTGTCCTCACATTCCACTCTAGGCTCATAGAGCCATTGCCCGCCAACGTCATGGTTTTGTTCCAGGACTACCACAGAGTGACCTTCTTTCCTTAGCTCCCTTGCAGCGACAAGCCCCGAAGGTCCTGCACCGATCACGCAGACTTGCTTGGAAACCATAGTGGTTTGGCCAGGTTCTCGACGGTTTTCCGGCGACTAGGGAGGGTGTAATAGTTGTTTTTTGTATGCGATTAAATGTATGGAGTGAAGGGTTTTTTGCAGGTGAATGAAATCCCACAAAGAAAGGGACCAAATCATGTTGAATATAAACAACTTGCTTGCTAGGAGACACACGTGAAGGTTAATTCATGTTAGATCTGTATCTATTAGTTACATCCATTTGGAACGCGTACACGGAATTCCAAAAAATCATTGCAAATAAGTCCTCAAAGTCTCTTTAAATTGTAATAAATGCCGTTGTAAAAAAAAATTAAACTTATGTGCTCAAGTCCCTGGATTAATCTTGTTTAGAAAGAGGGTATCTAGAGTTTGTCATTCCTTCTGTTAACAGCTATAACGGATGCCGTCGAAACTTTTATTGTACAAATCGTTTTAGCTCTATACTAACTTCTAACCACGGGAAATGCCAGGATTTTCTTGTAGGCGTGGGGCGAGGGGCTAACAATGGTTGATTAATAATGTTAGTATTTATTATTAACGTATTTGTAAATAATAATTAGGCGGGTACAAAATATTCTTAGTCCAAGATGGTTAAGCTTGAGGGGCGTAGCCACCGATTTTGTTTTGTATTGTGTTTTTTTTTTAGGGTCAAGTTCATGTGCCATCTAGTTTGTGTGTGTCTATTTGTAAATAAAATATTTTTTAAAAGCCATAGGGAACTTGCTCCCCTTGCACTGGCTATGCCCTCTTAAATTAAATAATATATATAATGTAACGGAGGGTATCCCAAATCATTCGAGGCAAGGACTAATCCATCTAAGTGCTACACTAACCCACTTCCCTACCAACACCAGGTTAAGTCAAGGAGTAAGAGTCAAACACCCGACCATAGGGAGAAAATCCAGGACACTAGCTATGCCAACTACCATAGCATAAAACTTCTCTTTTTTTTCAAAAGTTTAGGGGGAAACTGCCCCCTTGCCCATGCCTATACTCTCTTAAATTAAATAATACAGTATAAAATTTATTTTTTTTTCTTCAAAAGTTCAGGAGGGCACAGCCCCTCTTTGCTTCGGTTTATCCCCAGGCTATGCCCCAATTATAACATCAATGAATTTTTATTTCTTTTCAAAAGTTCAAGCCCCCTGGCCCCATGTGGCTCTGCCCCTGCTTCTAACTATATAGAGTTACTAGTTTGCCTATATTTGCATGTATATTTTTGTTTATTTTATTTTATAAAATTTTATTCCTTTTTCTTTTGTGTGTAATATACGAATCGAACATCCACTAACAACCCAACATTCATTATAGTACCTGCATTGCAATTCAGTTTGATCAACGTGGTTCACACAATTTTTATACATGGAAAGGGCTAATTTTTCAACTTAATTTTCTAATTTTGATCAACGTTTGCTGGAATTTTAGCAAATTAGGTTACTGTCACAAGCATTGTGCTTGCTCAAAACTCATCACAAGCCCAAATTCTTCATTTTCTTTTCAATAAGTACAGAAAAACAAAATATGATGTCCTCTCCCTACTGTTTTGGTACCCACACATTTGAATGCCCCTACTTCAAGCCATGGGAACATCTGTGACAGAGGGAGGAGAAAGATAAGAAAATTAGGGACCAGTGATCATGTTTTTTTTTTGGGTAACTCGAGGTGTCCCAACCCTTTGGGTCAAGATTAATCCCCAAGGGTGCGAACAGTGATCATGTTCCTTCATATACAATTCATCATTTGACTTTTGAACTGTGGCTAAGTGCTCCCCCTCTCCTTTCCTACTTTTGGGGGCATGTTGCTTATACGTTACAACAATGGGAACCCAAATAGGTTCCATTTCACTGTTAATTCAATAAAGAACTTTGAGTGGGAAGGAAATCCTTGTGTAGATCTATGTGGCTATAATTGGCACATGACTTTGATTCATTAAATTGGAAGCTTGCATAGGTCAACGGTACTCAGCAACTGTAAGCACTGTATTTAAAATTCGGACAAGATCTCGCCATTATTATATTTTATTAATTTGGTAGAATATGAACTATATTTGCAGTTGACCTGTCGTGGTTATAGTTGTGTTTGTATGATTATAATGAAATCTGTTTCTGAAAAGCAACTATAATTCTAAATTTGAGCTAGGTTTAATAAATCTTCTAGCAACACTAATACTAAATAATTCTTGTAATATTACTTGAATGAGTCCTAAATCAGATATATTTACGACATAATTTTAGAATTTCGATCACTTGTTCACCCCGCGACTAATGATCATGTCACCTATAATGTCAGTTTGTTGAAAGTGTTATATGTTGGGAAAAAAATACGGGTTTTGAAAAATCTGGTTTTTTTGTAAACTTTGATTCAAAATAAATTAGGGATCCATACGAGTTTTGAGGCAAGTCCAAGGTGGATCCGTGCTCTCCTCCATGAGGAGATTAACATGATATATTTATTTGTCCAAAACAGTTAAGTGGTGAATGAGAAATTGATCTCAAAGTTGGCCACATGAACATGCATTATAAGTTGAAGAATGGTATAGAAAAATAATCCCACATCGGAAAATTATTGAAACCAAAGTGGGTTTATATACCATTGCCTTGAAGTACACGGTGGGCCCTTGGGGCACCCAAATTTTGTGAACGGGTGAACACCTAGCCAAGGGTGGAACCAACCACACATGCGCGCCGTCGCCGCCCGCCCCGAGTCCGGTCCTGGCTGGTTGGTTGGTTATTTGTCTTGCCCAGGCCCCTATATTTTATTTTTTTGTTTGGACTAAAGCCCATTCAAGTTCAACTGCAAACCCAACGGGTTTATTATCCAACAGTCATGCCTGTTTGGATTTAAAATCAAACCCAAAAGACATGACTTTTCTGGACAGTCTCCTCAGCCTATATTTAAAGGCTTCTCAGTTGCATTTCTAAAATACGAAATTTACTCTTCTCCTTCTTAGTTTCTGTCATCCTTCTACATACAGTGAGTCTGCATTCAAGAAATAGTTTTGTACACACCTCTAGTTCGCTGTGCTTTTGAGTTTCTAATGGTAGTACCAGAGGCGTGATTATTGTATCTTAGGATACAAGTTGCTACAGACCGTCACCACCATAGCGGAGCAATATTTGTCTTAAGGACATTGAATCTAATTCAAGCCTCAATCAGTAAAGTGCACTACATCTTCTGTTCTTTAATTTTTTAATGTTCTTGTTCTGTAATTTGCATGTCTTAATGATAACATACAGATATTTTAGAAAATATTTCCAACAATCTTAAGATAAATATTCTGTTGTTATATGTTATCTTTAATTTTGTGAATTATATAATTCTACATTGTTTAAACTCTGTGTTTTTAAATTTTGTACAGAATTTTGCATTGTTTATAAATTCTGTAATTTTATAATCTGTACAGAATTCTGCATTATTTAAATTCTGTAATTTAAAATCTGTACAGAATTCTGCACTTTGATTACTGCCATTTCAAATTCTGCATTTTTAAAATCTGCACAATTAAAATTCTGTATTTCTTAAAAATCTGCACTATTTAAATTCTGCAAATTTAAAATCTGCACCTGCTGCATTTTAAAATTCTGCACTTAAATATTGCAAGTTAAAATTCTGCAATCTGAAGTTTTAAAATTCTACCATCTGCAATTAAAATTCTGCAATCTGCAATTTAAAAATTCTACAAATTTTAAATTCTAAACTTTTAAATTCTAAAATTTAAAACTCTGCACAGAATTCCTACAACTTCAAATTCTGCACAGTGAATTTCTACAATAATTTTACTGCACTGTTACATATTTCGGACATCATTTATATTCTATATTTTGCTGCAGACTCTTTAGCATTAGTTCTGCAATTTACTAAATAGTTCTATTTTATATTCCGTGATTAGTTAAATTCTGGAAATTTATTTTATGTTATTGTTTACAATCTAAACATTTAAATGGACACCGAAAAGACTATTGTTCCTACCCCGGTTGTGGCCCCAATGTCAACTATACTCACTACTGGCCCCATTGCTCATGATGAGAAACCTGAGAAATTCAATGTGATGGATTTCAAGAGATGGCAGTAGAAAGTGTTGTTCTATCTGACCACCTTGAACTTGGCAAGATTCCTGCCAGAGGATTCCCCTACATTGAAAGAGGGTGGACCTAATCGGATGGTAGTTGTTGCAATCGATGCATGGAAACATGCTGATTTTCTGTGCAAGAACTACATCTTGAATGACTTGGACAATGCATTATTCAATGTCTATAGTCTAATTAAGACTGCTAAAGAATTGTGGGAATCCTTGGACAAGAAATACAAGATAGAGGATGCCGGGATGAAGAAATTTGTTATAGACAGGTTTCTTGATTTCAAGATGGTTGATTCAAAGACAGTGATAAGCCATGTTCAAGACCTCCAATTGATTCTTCATGAATATTTCCAAGTAGCTGTTGTAATTGAGAAGTTGTCACCATCTTGGAAGGACTTCAAAAAATTACCTTAAGCATAAGCAAAAGGAAATGGGGGTAGATGACTTGATTATCTGACTCAGAATTGAATAAGATAATCGAGTATCTAAGAGGAAAGCTAGAAAGCAGATTCTTGAGCCAAAGGCCAATGTGGTGGAACATAAGAATAAGAAGGGGAACCATTCTGAAGTAGGTCCAAGTCAAAAACATAAAGGCAAGTAACAAAAAAGGTTCAAGGGTAATTGTTACATATTTAACAGGTCAGGGCATGTAGCTAAAAATTACAGAAATCAGAACTTCCAAGGGAAATCCAAGATGGAATCCACTCTAGTAAATATGACTGAAGTAGAGAATATCATAGAGGATGTTTCTGATATGCACTTGTCAGCAGTTGTTTCAGAAGTAAACATGGTGATGAATCCCAAACAGTGGTGGGTAGATACTAGAGCAACTCACCATATCTGTTCAGATAGGAGTGCATTTAGTAACTATCATAGAGTTACTGCTATAGAAAAACTCTACATGAGAAACTCCTTTACCTCAACTGTTCAAGGATCAGGGAAGGTCGTACTGAAGATGACCTCGGACAAAGAGCTTACTCTGAATGATGTCCTGCATGTACCAGACATCGGGAAGAACCTTGTTTCTGCAGAACTTCTTAGTAAGAATGGACTTAAGTTAGTCTTTGAGTTAGATAAGTTTGTTCTAACTAAAATTTGAATGTATGTAGGCAGAGGATATCTCTGTGATGGTTTATTCAAGATGAATGTCATGACTATATGCCTTCGGGTAACAATAATAATGCAATAAGTTCTTCTGCTTATATGCTTGAGTCTTTTAATTTATAGCATGTTAGACTAGGACATGTTAATTCTGATTCCTTACGTAGGCTTGCTAATTCAGATTTAATTCTAAAAATTAAGTTTGACTCAAATCATAAATGTGCGATTTGTGTGGAGTCCAAATTATCAAGAACTTCCTTTCACTCAATTGAAAGAAGTTCTGAACCTTTACGGTTAATTCATAGTGATATCTGTGATTTGTATGAACTTCCTTTCACTCAATTGAAAGAAGTTCTGAACATTTGTATGATGTTAATTCTGATTCCTTTCACAATCATTGATGATTACACAAGGTATTGTCATATCTATTTGCTAACTAGCAAAGATGGGGCATTGGACATATTCAAACTTTATAAAAGGGAAGTTGAAAATCAACTTAACCAAACGATAAAAATGTTAAGAAGCAATAGAGGAGGTGAATATGTGTCACCATTTGATGAATTCTGTAAAGAACATGACATAATTCATCAAACAACCGCTCCTTACTCACCTGAGCAGAACGGTATTGCTGAACGCAAGAACTGAACACTAAAAAAAATGATGAATGTATTATTAATTAGTTTAGGTTTGCCTCAGAACTTGTGAGGGGAGACAATTTTATCTGTTAATTATATTCTTAACAAACTATCCCACAAGAAGTTAAACAAAACACCCTATGAATTGTGGAAAGGTCGAAGACCTTCCTACAAATACCTAAAAGTGTGGGGATGTCTAGCAAAGGTAGCAGTTCCTACTCCAAAGAAGGTTAAGATAGGACCTAAGTCAATGGATTGCATCTTCATTGGATATGCTCACAATAGCATTGCATTTCGTTTTCTTATACACAAGCCAGATATTCCTGATATACATTCAATATGATAATGAAATCAAAGAATGCATCTTTCTTTGAAACTACATTTCCTTACAAGATTGTACAAGAACATAATCCAATAAAAATGACACATGACACTATTAATACTGATCATCAAGAAAATATAGACCAAGAGTCTATAGAAAAGGAAAATGAAGATGAACCAAGACGTAGTAAAAGAGCAAAAACTACTACAACTTTCAGTCTTGATTTCTAACTTATCTATTGGAAAATGAGCCTCAAAGCTTTACCATGACTTCTCCTGAAGCACCATCTTGGAAAGAGGCTATAAATAGTGAAATCGAGTCCATCATGCAAAATTATACTTGAGAACTAGTTGATCTTCCTCCAAGGAATAAACCATTAGGATGTAAATGGATATTCAAGAAGAAAATGAAAGCTGATGGAACGATTGACAAATATAAAGCCAGACTTGTAGTAAATGGATACAAGCAAAAGGAATGTATCGATTATTTCGATACTTATTCACCAGTTACAAGGATAACATCTATCTGTATGTTAATAGCTATTGCTGCTGTTAACAACTTAGAGATACATCAAATGAATGTTAAAACTGCTTTCTTAAATGGTGATTTGAATGAAGAGATCTACATGGAACAACCAGAAGGTTTCATGGCAAATAACCAAGAAAAGAAAGTATGTAAACTTGACAAATCCTTCTATGGATTAAAACAAGCTCTTAAACAATGGCATGAGAAATTTGACAACGTTATGATGTCAAATGGTTTCAGGATTAACGAGTGTGATAAATGTGTTTATGTAAAAAGCACTGAAAATGCATATGTCATTATTTGTCTCTATGTAGATGATATGTTAATCATAAGTAGCAGTAATGATATCATTCAATCTACCAAACTGATGTTAAATAAAATGTTTGACATGAAAGATCTAGGTGCTGCAAATATAATTCTAGGAATTAAAATTACTAGAACCTCTGAAGGACTCATCTTATCTCAATTTTATTACATTAAGAAGATCCTTGACAGATTTATCAAGAATGATAAAAGTCTTGCAAAAACACTTGTAGATGTAAATTTATATCTAAATAAGAATACTGGAAAGGGAATAGATCAGTTAGAGTTTTCTCGGATAATTGGTAGTCTAATGTATCTCATTAACTGCACTAGACCTGATATAGCCTACTCAGTTAGTGTGAGCGCAGGAATTCACTCCCTAATTTTGTCTCATGGGTTTTGGAGAGTCACCACCTATTCATTCAAAAGGGATAAGTCCCTTGGATTTCGGATAAGGTCTTGGCCTATGAGAGAGATCAGGGTAAGGGGTTCGGTTAAGTCCGGGGAAGGTGTTAGGCACCCCGAGGCTTCCGTTTTACAATGGTTCCATACTTCCCGGGTTTAAGCCAAATAAAGTTAATCTTGTTTAGAATACCGAAATGTTTAAGTGAACACTAAACCAAGAAAGGGAAAAGCTAACTGGGGTTGGGCCCGTGTTGGGCTGCCTACGTACTCACAGGGTGAGATCAGACCGAACGTAGTTCTGGCACGTGAGCCTGTGCTGAGGTTAGGGGCGTGTGTGTGTGCACCAAGACTAGTCCGGTAGACTAGGGTTGGTTGACCGAGGAGGGTCAAGTGCAAGGTATGTAAGCCCGGTAGGCTTAGGGAGTAGTCCGGTAGACTAGGAAGGAGTCCGGCCCGGGTTAGGGTTGCTAACCGAGATTAGGCTGAACTAACTGCAGTGAGGGTTACTAACCACAGTAAATGGTGAGTGAGTTGTAGCCAGGTAGGCTAAGACGGGGCCCGGTAGGCCGAGGTAAATACGGTAGACTTGGCTTTTAGGCCCGGCAGGCCGTAAATTGAAGTTAACTACAGTTAGGGTTGCTAACCGTGGTTAAAGGGATCTAACTGTGGTTAGGGTTTCTAACCAGGGTTAGGGAGAGAGCCAAATTCAGGATTATGATCCAATTACACTTTAAGGAATTTTTGCTTAGTTTCCCAAAAGTTTGTGGGGTAAAGGGGTGCTTAACCGTGGTTAAATATTAACCGGAGGTGGATTTAACCACGGTTAAGGGTCTGGTATAGTCCAAGTTGGGCCCAGGGGGCTAGGCAGGGCCTAAAGTGGCCTCCTACCAGGCCTGCGCCCCTAGAAAAGCCCAAAAGAAAAATAAGGATAATGTCAGTAATTGGATTACTGACATTATGAACAGTGTTTTTATCTTGTGTTTTTGCCTCTGTTAACTAGGGTTAGGGTGTAACCTGAGGTGAAGTAAAGGCATGGGAGTGTAGAGGGGACTCCCGGGAAAAGTATAGGCCAGGTGTGGGCCCCAGGGGATGCCTAGAGTGGGTCCCACAGAGGTGCAAACTCACTGTGACAGAAGCAGCATATTGGCGGTAGTTATTCTACCACCAATATGAAAACAGGCCAAAAAGGTATTGTCGGTAGAATAACTACCAACAGAAAGAAAAAAGGCTCCACCAGGAATGGCGGGACTGGAATTGCCGCCATTCCTGGATTCCTCCAAAAATAGGTTTGCGCCCTATGGGGCTGTGCACAGAGATGTCCAGGGGTTCCCTCATGATCTGAGGGACCCCAGAGGGTTTGTGAAGATCTACCATGGGTATATACCCATGGGGGTTCACTCCCCCTATGAACAAGGTGGGTGAACACTCTGTTGGGCTCAATTACCTACTAAGTACAGAGTTTGAAAGCAAATAACCCCCCTGGAATTGACCAGTGGCTCACAAGATAGAGAGAACAAAAGGAAAATGGGTAGGGGTGTCCCTACCCAATCTCTGTTTCTGCCAAATGGTGGAGGTGGTTGTAGCAGTGATGGTGGCACTCCGGTGAAGGTCTGTAGCTGTTAGGGGAGCTCGAAATAGGTCTAGGGGAAGCCTAGAACCAAACCAAGGGTTTGAAGAGGGGTGAGGATCACGTTTTTGCAGCAGGGGTTCTTCTCTAAAAAAACACGCAGACCGTTTAACAGTGGAGAGGAGTGTGGTTTTATAGGGGAAGCAACAGGGACATAAAGGGGATTAGGAAGAAGGGAGAGGAGGTGGGTCGTGTGAGGGCTGAGAAGGGAGAGTTCGAGGTGGAGGTAGAGTGTGCAGGGGTGTACGCAGGCCTACAACTCGAGACTTACAGTTGTCAGTAGAAGGTTAACCGACAATGTGAAACCAGGGTAAAAATTAATGTCGGTTGACCTTTTACCTACATTTTGGGTATTTTGTTTTTTAATGGGCTAGGCCCTGCACCCACTTGGTTCAGGAGGCTGGACTTTGATGTTTTGAGCCTTGTGGGCTCGAGGCTAAAGGTCACCTAAGGCTAAGGCTTGGGCCTGGGTTTTGACTAAGGCGAGTCCTAAGAGTAGGGTTTTGGTTCTAGGGATAACCATAGTTAAAAGACTTTAACTGTAGTTAGATGGGGGGTAAAAATTGGGTGCTTACAGCTGCCCCTCTTTGCAGGAGAATGCCAAGGTTGGCGATTCGAACAACAAAGACTGGAATCATCCTATTTTTACACCGAACTCAGATAAAATGATGACATGTACGCATGCAGTGCAAATGGTGAGTGCAACGTAGTGGCAAGGCCACTGATAGGAAGAGTGGGTAGTTCAGACTACTCACTGGGGCATGATGGATGCAGGGATGGCATAGCCCAGAGGCGTCGGCCAAAAGGATTCGATCGAGTTTGATCGAAGAGACACACAGGGTGTCGAGAACACATAGGGTGTTGAAGGGGTGACATGCGGGTGGTGCACACTGTAAAGGTACACATGAGATGCCGAGGACACATGGGGGTGTGGAAAGGAAGGGCATGCCGGTGGTATACACTGTAAAGTTATACGCAGGATGTCGATGACACACGGGGGTGTCGAAAGGAAGGACATGCAGGTGGTATATACTGTAAAGGTATATGTGGGATGTCGAGGAATGTACACTGTAAAGGTACAGAGAAAGGGTGGTGTACACTGTAAAGGTATAGAGAAAGGGTGGTGTACACTGTAAAGGTACCCACAGATGTTGAAAGATTTGAAGTGGCCAAAAGGCCCTGAAGTTGATCAAAGATGATGCTGAGGAGTTTGATCACACAAGGTGTGATGCTATGGAGGGATGTCATGTAGGGCATAAAGGCAAGGATGCTTTCCCATGACTCTACTGATTACGACTTGCGTTGATGCATGGTGCCGACTTCTTCTGCTTTGTCTTGCTGGGGCTGCTCAGTGCCGGCTGGCATGATCTGGTTAGGATACCAAAGAGTTGTTTTTGAAAACATTTTGTAAAAGGTTTTGGTCCTTTGTAATAATGTTGCTTTCAACAGAAAGGATGTTCAAATAGCTATTAGTTTTGCCAGGAAAGTGCCTTAGTTAGGGCTTGGGGATCATGTATTTGCCTTTCACTCTTGGAGAGCAAAGTCTGACCCAGAAGAGGTTTTGTCACCGCCGAGGATGCACACGGGTAGGCTTGTTTGTTTTGTCATTGCTGGAGATTAGACTCTGACTGGGGAGAAGCTTGTTGGGGAGCAAAAAAGGATGCTTCTGCTAGGGGATGTAATGCCATTGTAGACCGTTATTGGGGATCTGTTTTAAGGGATATGACACTGTCGTAGATCACTGCTGGGGATCTGAACTCTGCTGGAGACTAGTGTCCGGGAAGCTACTCTTCCATGCCATCTGCCAAAGATTGCTATAGGAGATTTACCTGACTAGACTGATTGTTGCCGGATTTTGTTGTCATACTGCTCTTCAGCCTTTCTCCATTTTTTATCCTTGGAATGACTAAGTCATGGGGTTCGCATAATTTTTGCGCAATGAGGCCGTTGCCGGTTTTCCTCATGCCTGCGAAGCTGATTGATTTTTATCCCTTTTTTGCCCCTAGTCGCAAGACTAGGTCTGGGGATCGCATGATTTTTGTGCAACGAGGCTATTGCCGGTTTTCACTCATACATGCGATTTGTTGGGGAAGTTTTGTTTATGCTGGGGAAAAAGCTCTTCTCCCGTCATTGCCCTGAATGGCGCTCCTCTGGGAATTTGAGGATGACATTTTTGCTGGAGATATAAATGTGATACTGTGCTTGCACTCGTGACTCCTAATGGATTGAGGACTTAGAGTAGGACGAAATGTAGGCTGAGGGATCGAAGTTTGGGACACCCTGGGATTTCTCCAGTTTTGTTGTTGATTTGCTCTCCCTTGGAGGCTTTGGTTTTGAAATAATTGATTTTCACTTTCTGGGGAGAATTCTTCTGTTTCCGGGGGGATTTGTTTGCTTAAGGCTTGTGCCTTATGATTCTCGATGATTTTTTTTTTGTTCTACTGGGGAATGGGGAGAGATAGTGAGAGAGGTTGTCTCTGTCTGAGGATTTTGTTTTTCCGGAGAGATTGTCTCTATTCGATAAAGAGTCCGGAGAGATTGTCTCTGTGGGGAGTCTCTGACTGTTGAAATATTTCAACTTCTATTTTGAGCTTTCTTTTGATAGAAACTGTGTGCCCATGAGAATTGATTCGCCTGGGAGTTGGGAGAGTTAGTCACTGTTTGGGGAATGAGGGACTCTGTTTGGGGAGAGTTAGGGAATAGATGCCCCAGTTGTGACTGCACCTGATTTGATAGGTTGCCTACGTACCTTTGCAGGATCAGGTCATTACGTAGTTCGGGCCAATGCCATAGAGGGCGAGGGAGGATGTCCCTGAAAAGGTGTAATGAAAGAAGGACTGTCAGGTTCAAATGGGCTAACTATCGAATTTCATTTGACTTGTAAACGAGTTACAGGAGAGAGGGATGAAGAGTATGCCAAGGATGGCCTCTTGTCATTTCCCGGAGAAACTACAAGTGCAAAGCGCCTATCAGATCTAGACCCTAAGTGTAGTATCTTTTGACTTTATCCATGTTGACGGGCTTTGGGAGTTCTTCATCATCCATACGTCTGAGTCGAAGGGCACGGCCGGAGGATTTGTCACAGACGACATATAGGCCTTCATAGTTGGGAGTGAACTTGTCCCTTGGGTCAAGGCGATTTGGCAATATTTTCCAGAGAACCAGGTCACCGATCTCAATGTTTCTTGGCTTGACTTTCTTGTTGAATGTCCTAGCCATGCGCCTCTGATAGGCCTGAGAGTGGTTAATGGCTTTCAGTCTCCACTCTTCAATCAGGTTCAACTGCTCATAACGGGTCTGCGCCCATTCTGCTTCTGAGAGCTCTGCATCCATTGACATCCTGAGCGATGGAATTTGTACTTCGATAAGGAGGACTACTTCTATGTCATAGGCAAGAGCGAATGGTGTTGCCCCTGTTGAGGTTCGGATGGACGTTCTGTAGGCCATGAGTGCATAAGGGAGCATTTCATGCCAAGCAGAGTACTTGGTTGCCATCTTCTCTATGATTTTCTTCAGATTCTTGTTGGCGGCTTCAACTGCACCATTGGTCTGTGGCCTATATGGCGTAGAGTTGTGATGTTGGATCTTGAACTTCTAGCAGAGGTCAGTCATCCCTTTGTTGCAGAAGTTGAGGGCATTGTCTGTTACAATCTCATACGGGACCCCATATCTACAAATAATATCCCTTTTCAGAAAATGCTGAACCACTGAGGCTGTGACGCTGGCATAAGAGGCTGCCTCGACCCATTTTGTGAAATAATCGATTGCTACCAGAATGAATCGATGTCCGTTGGATGCTTTTGGAGCTATGGGTCCAATGACGTTGATGCCCCAAGCCGAGAATGGCCAAAGAGCGGTGAGATTATGCAGCCTGCTTGGCGGTGCATTTACCCTGTCGGCGTAGATTTAGTACTGGAGGTATTTCTACACATGCTTGCAACAGTCTGATTCCATGGTGGACCAATAGTAACCTAGCCTCAATATCTTCTGAGATAACATCAACCCGTTCATGTGTGGGCCGCAGGTTCCTTCGTGAACCTCTTCGACTATCTGTGTTGTTTCACTGGTATCTAGGCATCTAAGCCAGAGTAGGTTCGGCGACCTCTTATACAAGATGCCCCCTGATAGGATGAACTGAATGGCCAGTCTTCTGATTGCCCGGCGGTCTATTTTGGTGGTATTGAGAGGGAAGGTCTCATCCTCGAGATACTACTTGATGTCTGCATACCAAGGTTTGTTGTCTGATACTTCCTCGATCTGAAGGCAGTAGGCAGGCTGATCCTGTTGGTGAATTTCTATCGGCCAGAGCATGATGTCTATAGGGATCTATACCATGGAAGTGAGAGTGACCAGTGCGTCAGCGAATTTGTTCTAGTTCCTAGATCGATGGCTGAAGCTGATTCTTCTGAATTGACTGATTAACAGATTGAGGTAGGCCAAGTACGGGACTAACCTTGCTTCTCGGATGGCCCAAGACTCATTTGCCTAATAGATTACTAAAGATGAGTCACCGTAGACGTCTACCTCTTCAATCCCAATGTCCAGGGCTTCTTTCAGTCCAGCTATGCATGCCTCGTATTCTGCTTCATTGTTGTAGCATTTGAACTTCAGCTTGACTGAGATAGGGAGGTGTACTCCTTTAGGCGAGATCAGGACTGCTCCTGCTCCATGACCATGACTGTTGGCAGCTCCGTCAAAATACAACTCCCAGCCGGAGTATTCTTGTTTGTCCGTTTCTGTATACAGGATGGCTTCGTCTGGAAACCAATCATGTACAGACACGTAGTCCTGGGTCGGACTGTAGGCCAGGTGATATGTTATCGTCTGTCCCTTGATTGACTTCTGTGTCATGTACATGATGTCAAATTCAGACAACATCATGAGCCATCGGGTAGTCCTTCTGGTGGTAGCTGGCTTTTCTAGTAGATACTTCAGTGGGTCCATCCAGGAGATCAGAATTACTGGGTAGGAAAGCAGATAGTGCGGAAGACGTTGAGTTGCCCAGACTAGTGCCAGACAAGTCTTCTCAAGAGGGTTGTACCGCTCTTCGTACTCAAGCAGATGCTTACTGAAATAGTAGATGGCTTGCTCTGTTCTGCCTTTCTCGTCATGTTGTGCCAGGATGCACCCCAAGGAGGTTTCTTGTACCGAGATGTAGAGTAATAATGGCCGTCCCAGTGTAGGAGGCACAAGCACTGGAGGATTCAGGAGATACTGCCTTATCCTGTCAAAAGCTTTTTGGCATTCTGCTGTCCAGACTGTCGGCATGTTCTTTCAGAGAAGCTTGAAAATTGGCTCGCAGATTGGAGTTAGCTGAGAGATAAACTGACTGATGTACTGAATTCTGCATAGGAAACCACGGATTTCCTTCTTAGTCTTGGGTGCTGGCATTTCAATGATAGCTCTGGCTTTAGCTGGATCGATCTCAATGCCTCTTTTGCTGACTATGAAGCCAATAAGTTTACCTGATGAGGCTCCAAAGACACACTTGGCTGGATTTAGTTTCAAGCCGTACTCTCGGAGTCTGTCGCAGAGTCTCTTCAAGTCTTCAGGGTGTTGCTTAGCGATAGGAGACTTGACGATCATGTCGTCCACATAAAATTCAGTGGACTTGTGCATCATGTCGTGGAACAAGGCTGTCATGGCCCTCTAGTAAGTGGCCCCTGCATTCTTGAGTCCGAAGGGCATGACCTTGTAGCAGAACGTGCCCCAAGCTGTGATAAAGGAGGTTTTCTCCATGTCTTCTTCTGCCATCCTGATCTGATTGTATCCGGAGAAACCATCCATGAACGAGAGGGTCTCGTGCCCAGCAGTATTGTCGACCAGAACGTCAATGTGTGGGAGAGGAAAGTTATCTTTGGGGCTTGCCCTGTTCAAATTCCGGTAGTCAATACACATGCGAACCTTGCCGTCCTTCTTGGGTACCGGTACGATGTTAGCTAACCACTCAGGGTAGTTTGCAATTGCTATGAAGCCTGCGTTGATCTGTTTCTCAACTTCTTCCTTGACCTTCTATGACCATTCGGGCCTCATCCGTCTCAGCTTCTACTTCACTGGTCTGACGTCGGGGTTCAAGGGCAGTCTGTGTACCACCAATGCTGGGTCTAAGCCTGGCATATCAGCATATGACCAGGCGAAGACATCACTGTAGCTTCTCAGGAAGCTGATCATGTCTGCTCTCTGCTGAGGGTTCATGCTTGTGCCGATCTTGACTAGCCGGGGGTTGTCTGTGGATCCTAGATTGACTGTTTCAATGTCTTCCCCGTTAGACTGCGAAAGTCCTTCGCTGTGCTCCAGGAGGTCCAGAATTTCCTGAGGCGGTTCCTCTTCCTGTTCTGAGTCATACGCTACTTCAGAGAGTTCAAGGAGGGTTTGAGGGGTAGCTCTGTCAGAGGTAATTTTCTGGTAAATTAATTAGCTTCAGTTTAGCATGCTTTGATGATGACGATTTTTTGGCTTCAAGACACTAGGCCTTCCAGGGGAAGAATCCGTGTGATTTCGTTATCAGCCAATATGAAATGTTTTTTTGAAAACATGATTTTTGAGTCAAAACAATCTGATTTTCATTTAAAATGATGACTTGTTATAAAAAAAGACTCAAACAAAAAGAGGCTGACAGTAGCCTGACTTTTGGATTTTACAAACGGGAGCAAAAGAGAGGTAGATGAAGGAGAGGGGTGATGCTGGTTCACTGCTATCTCGGACCAACCTGTCCTGTACTGTGCTTGCCCCAGCCCTGGCTGGCCTCGATGGTGAGAGCCTCAGTCCACCAATTGATCAGTGGCTGGCGACTGGATAACGCTTCGGCGTTATTGGAGAGGGTGCAGACCTGCTCTCCCGCTGGATATTCTGCTTCAGCAGCATCTTCAACAATCAGCTCATCGAACATCTGGGCCATGGTGAATATTTCTGGAATCCCTAAAGACTCATCACTGGGCTGGGGTGTGAAGGCAATGGGTGCGGTAGAGGTTTCTGGGTAGGTTTCAAAGATTCCCACGGGGAAGGTTACAGAGATGTGCGGTCGGGGTTCAGGTTTCGCCGACTGTCTACTCTTCCTAGTCAGCTTGGAGAGGTAGTCCTTGTATAGGGGCTTGTACCCCAAACCATAGGGAGATGTATAGCGAGGGGGCGTGTATCTCTTCTTCATGCCCTGATTCCTGGCACCGAGACCATTTCCGGGCTGATAGTTCATTCTGGCCATCATTCTGACAAAAGGTGGTACTGCCTGTTTGCTTTGCTGTTCTACCTCGGCGATAGAACTAACATACTCGAACTGAAATGTCATGAAGGTAGTACCTTGCCCCAGCTCTTGGACGTCCCCAAATGAACTTGTTAACTCTTCAGATGGGATAACGATCAGTCGATCATCCTAGATGAACTTGATTCTTTGATGCAAAGAGGAGGGGATGGCCCTAACTGCATGGATCCATGACCTCCTTAGGAGCAGAGTAAAAGAGGCTGGCAGGTTCATAACCTGAAAGGTTGTTGAAAATTGAGCAGGCCCGACCCCGATGGTTAGGTCGATGTCACCCAGGTTTTGCCTGGTTGTATTGTCAAAGGCTCTGATGGTCATGGGTCTCTTCTTCACTTGACTAAGGTTTAGACCCAGGTTTTGCAGCGTGGAGAGTGTGCAGACATTCAGGTCGAAGCCAATGTCGATGAGTACTAATGATAATGTTCTGTCCATACACTGAAATACAATATACAAAGCCCGGGTATGGTCCCTATCGCTGTCCGGTATCTCCTCTTCTGTAAAGGAGATGACTTTGGGTTCGAGGATCTGTCCTACCATTTGCCCTAGTTTCTCGAGCGTTATGTCTGCTGTTACATGGGCATTGCCGAATACTCGAAACAGTTGCCTCCTGTGATGCTCCAAAGTGAGAATAAGACCCAAGATGGATATCTATGCTGGGACCTTGCTCAATTATTGAGTGATACTGAATTCCTCTGTTTTTTCTAGGATTTTTAATAAAACTGCTGAATTAGTTGCTTCCTTCTGTGGGTCTGACACCCTTGCTTTCTCTTTCTTTGCACTCTTTACCTTTGCCAGCTCTGTTACAGGAGGTTGATATACCCGGCCAGATCGAGTTAGGTTGGCTATGCTCTCGTTCTCAAGGATGAGAGAGCAGAGAGCGGGTACTCGATTAAGGTTGAAGGGAGGCTCTGGGATGTAAGGGATCCGGACAGGGCCTGCAGAGGTTGAGGCTTGAGTTGGATCCGTTGGCCAGTTTGCTGGACAAGGAATGGTGTAGATGATCTGTTTGGGGGCAGGTATCTGGGTTGGAGACTGGATAGTCTGTATGCTTGACTAGGGAAAGCGGATTATGACAGGTGATTGGTAAGAGGGCCTGAGGATGCCGTCATTCTCTGTGGGTGTGCTGGGTCCTGGCTACCCTGCCCCGGGCTCTTCCCACTGGATAAAATTGACTTGATTTTTATGTGGGGGCAGTGGCACCTGATTGATGCTGGTGTTGCTAGGGCCGGCTCAACCCTTCCGTCATCCAAGAGGTCTTGGATAGCACATTTCAGGCCAATGCAGTAGTCTATAGCATGACCTAGGCCTCTGTGGAAGGCGCAGTGATGGTCGGCATTGTAGTTCTTGTTTTGCTTATCTGGAGGTCTCTCAGCTCGAGAAGGCCCTGCTTGGTGAGGAATTTCAACAACTGACTGAGTGTGTATGGAAGATGGGTAAAGTTTCAAGGAGGATGGTTTCGCCCCTGGGCTGGTCGGGCTGGCCGGGTATTCCTGCTAACTGACTGTTGCTGAGCTGGTGGAGCTGGTAACCTGATGGGTGCCATAGAAGCAACCATATGTACATCTTCCTTTTTTCTGTGGTCCCAGGGACCGATGTTTCTACTAAACGAGGCCGTCGCCTTGGGGGATCAAGTCGTATACTGGAATGAATGGCCCTGCTCTTGATAGCAGTCTCAATACGGGCACCTGTCCTGACGATAGTGTTGAAGTCCACCACTGGTAAGATCACCATGAGTGTAGAGTAGGGCTGTTTCAGGATGCCCATGAACATGCCTACCAGCTCCTCTTTATGGACAGGAGTCGGGATCTTTGCTACCATTTCCCTCCAGCAGGTGGCGTACTCCAGGAATGATTCGTTGTTGCACTGGCTTAGCTGCTCAAGCTGGCTCCTCTGAGGGTGGAGCTCCTGGTTGAAGGATTACTGCTCTACGAAACTATCCATAACATCCTGCCAGGTCTTGACTTTCTGCTTGTCCACAGACATCCACCACGTAAGGGCTACCCCATTCAGATTCTTCTGAAAATACTGGATGAGCAAGGGCTGGTTCTTGTTATGTTGGAACATGTCCCCCAAGTATAATTGCAAGTGTTGTCTTGGACAGCCCGAGCTATCATATTTATCAAAGTCTGAGACTTTGAAACCTACGGGAACAGCATCCCCTGATGAGAAAGTTAGGTCTTCCAGTGATAGACTTGTACTGGTGGATGCACCCTTCATTCTTCTCATCTCTTCTTTCATCTGCTTAATCTCGTCCTGTAAGGAAGGGGTTGGATCTGAGGATGACGGCTGATCCTGGTGGATGTGTGAGACCTTCGGCTGCTCTTCGTACTGGTCATACTCCTCTCCTCCACCTGTTGCAGGTATAGGATCAGGTATGATGAAAGGGTGAGGGCGAGGCCCTGGTATGGTTTGCTCGGCTGGTTATCCGATTGGGATTCGGGTGGAGGGTTCTTCGGTCCGGGGGTGCTAATTAGAATCTTCAGGGATTCCAGAACACTATCAAGCTTTGACTGTATGGCCGCTATGTCCCTGTCATGCGACTGTAGGATTTCACTGGTTTGCTGGTACTAATCTGTAGGTTCTACCATTGATCCTGAACTACTTTCTGATTGTGTTGTGTAAGAGGTGCTCTTTGATCGCATTGTGCAAAGGAGTATCTCTGTGATTGGTACTTCCGTCAAGACTGCGTCGGCAGCTACTGCTTTTGTGAGAAATGCAGTCAAAGAACGAGTCACAGGTCGGCTCATGCAACTGAAAAGAATGCAATGGCTAATCATGATTTATGCATGAGGGTAAAAAGCAGATGCTAAAAAAAGATTTCATTGATGCATGAAGAGTACAGTGGGTACATGAATAGTGTGACTCAAAGAAAGAGGAAAAAGACTTGATCCAAGGCAGGCCCTTCGGGGATCGCAAAGTCAAGTGGACGAGGCACACCCTTAAGATCCATGATTTGTTGCTGGAGGGATGTGACTTCAACCTCCATGCACGTAAGGGTCTCGGTAGCGTTGAACATGCGGTATCCAAATTATTGGATACGAGAGGTCATCTCTGCCTTTGCACTATCAAACTGTTCTTGGTGGAAGTGAAGCTGGACCCGGATGACGGTTGTTTCCCTGGCGTCGCCTCTACGTCTCCTGTGAAGGGATTGGATTGTCTGCTCCAATTGTTCAACCTGTTCTTGTACGGCCTGGAGTTCCCGACCTTGTTCCGCTTCCTGCTGCCTGAATGCACGCTGGGCTTTCCGTAGCTTTTTTTATTTCTACTGAATCTGGAGCTGTCTCTCCAGGAAGAAGTCTGTTCAAGGAACCACCATCTCGGCTAGGGGTATGGTTCCTTGTGATGGAGCTGCGATTAGTGTGGGCTGTTCCCTAGGTACAGGCATGCAGGGTAAAATATCAGGATTATCCACCCATTGTTGGTATGCCGAGTTGGTTGATGGTCCTGATAAAACCATAAAGTTTGGCCATTGGTCTCGTCTAAAGCTACGCCAAGCTGACTGGAAGTGCCGGGTGAGGTTGTCGGAGTGCACTGTAAAAGTGATCAAATCATTTTCCTGCCGGTCTATCACTGGGATACACTGAGGGAGTCTAAACTGTAGGAGGACTCGGAGTAGTGTATAGACTGCAGAGCCTTTTAGACCAACAAGAATCATGCATCGTCTGCCGGTGATGACAACACGGGGTAGCCTGTTCAGCAAAAGCCAATTGCATTGCCAAGTGATTTATGCCTCTAAAAGGTCTTGGAGGAGCTGGTAGAGCTCTCCAATGTCTGTAGTTACTATCGGCTCTTGATTCTGAGAAATCTTCTGAGGCAGACTGTAAGCTTCGTGGATGCCGTCCGGTACTGAAATGATTGTATGTAAGTGACTTACCAACCAGAGGTGTAGGAGAGGTGTACTGACATGGAAGATACCTTTTCTGCGGTTTACAGACTCGTTGAGAGCCCTGAGAAGCTCGGCTAGGATGACTGGTACAACTGAGCAGGAGTTGTGCATGTCTTCGATGACCCCGACCAAAACTGCTTCGACGAGCAAACGGCACCTTCGGAACACCAACTGAGACATAGCTATCAGTGCAAGGGCATTGAGACCGGGAAGTTCCGCTGAAAGGGAGTGAGGGTTCCATTTGCGCTTATACTTCTTTTCGAGAAAAGACACGGGTATCCGATCAAAAGAGCCGTTAGGACCGGACTGCAAGCAGGCAGGCTTGATATGCAAGAACCTGGATAGGTCTGCCTAGTATGTTGTCTTGTAGCGTGGTACTATGGCTTCGCCGTCCATGTTATCCATTGTTGGGCAGAGCTCATTTTTACCAAAATGAAATACAATGTGAGATGGACTCCAACACTGGATAGCAGTGTTCATGAAGCGCGAGTCTGGGTTAACCACAGATTGGTCTAGGATATTTCTGATTTTGTAGTACTGAGCCCAAATGAGGCGCTGACTCGAGGTGAAAGCCCCAATTGATGCATAGAGGTTGTCATCACATGCCCCCTGAGAAATTAGATGCACGGGTCGTGACTGTCGGCCCATTGACTGAGTTATCCCTGAAGGACCTACCATCTACCTAGACAATGATACAAACTCTGTGAGTGTACTGTGTATGCAGATGGGATGCAATGATAATGCAATTTATGATTTTGATGGAGTGTGATAAGGCACATGCGATTTTTCGATAGGGCAGACGGACGGAGGTCCGAAGTGCTTTAGCCTAAGTTTTTTGGAAACCGAGGGACCTATCAGACCAAGGTTGGGACAGGCCCGGTGAAGGCCTATCTGGCTAGGATTTGGATCCCATATGCTAAATCGGGAAGCAGGGTTGGATGTAGTTTATTACAAGCACAAGTTTGGCTCATTACATGCCCCTGAGTGAGTGATTATCTGGGTAGAATGTGCCCGGATAGTCAACCATGATTAAGAATGGATATAGGGTGCAAGCAGGTTAGGGTTTATGGTAGCCCTTCTAGAATGGACTACTTGTAGACTATACCCTAGCCTAGACTACATGTATGAATGCTGGTTTGATGCAAGGGTGTTCCTAGTAGGGTGAGGGGATCACTTAACACCGTATATACGACTCCCTGGTATAGAACATACCTGAAAATGGACGATTGGTGTAAGTGAGAGCGTTCAGAATCATTCCCTGAAGGATATCACCCAACAGGAGTAACTCCACGGACCTGCAAAACATTTAAGTCACTGACACTGAGGATGATCATCCAGCAGCCGTTAACGTAATAAGCCTGTCTATTGGGTTGAATTGGATAATTACGCTACTATGACATGTATGGATGCACAGTACACAATTAACCAAGAAATGTAAAATGATTAGTTGTTTAGTTAAACACTCAGGCAATTTAAACAAGATTAAGGTTTAGTTGGCTTAAACCTGGGCTCTTTGTTGAACCCAAACACTCCCCAACAGAGTCGCCAGAGCTGTGAGCGCGGTAATTCACTCCCTGATTTGGTCTCACGGGTTTTTGAGAGTCGCCACCTATTCATTCAGAAGGAATAAGTCCCTCAGGTTTCAGATAAGGTCCTAGTCCACGAGAGAGATCATGGTAAGGGGTTCGGTTAAGTCCGGGGAAGGTGTTAGGCATCCCGAGGCTTCCGTTTTACAACAGTTCTATACTCCCCGAGTTTAAGCCAAATAAAGTTAATCTTGTTTAAAATGCCGAAATGTTTAAGTGAACACTAAACCAAGAAATGGAAAAGCTAACTGGGGTCGGGCCCGTGTTGGGCTGCCTACGTACTCACAGGGTGAGATCAGACCGAGCGTAGTTCTGGCACGTGAGCCTGTGCCGAGGTTAGGGGCGTGTGTGTGTGCACTAAGGGTGGCTAACATGGACTAGTCCGGTAGACTAAAGTTGGTTGACCGAGGAGGATTAAGTGCAAGGTATGTAAGCCCGGTAGGCTTAGGGAGTAGTCTGGTAGACTAGGAAGGAGTCCGGCCCAGGTTAGGGTTGCTAACAGGGATTAGGCCGAACTAACTGCAGTTAGAGTTGCTAACCACAGTAAAGGGTGAGTGAGTTGTAGCCCGGTAGGCTAAGACGGGGCCCAGTAGGCCGAGGTAAGTCCGGTAGACTTGATTTTTAGGCCTGGCAGGCCGTAAACCGAAGTTAACTACGGTAAGTGTTGTTAACCACGGTTAAAGGGATCTAACTATTGTTAGGGTTGCTAACCAGGGTTACGGAAAGGGCCAAAGTCAGGATTATGGTCTAATTACACTTTAAGGAATTTCTGCTTAATTTCTCAAAAGTTTGTGGGGTTAAGGGGTGCTTAACCGTGGTTAAATATTAACTGGAGGTGGATTTAGCCACGGTTAAGGGTCTGGTATAGTCCAAGGTGGGCCCAGGGGGTTAGGCAGGGCCTAAAGTGGCCTCCTACCAGGCCTGGGCCCTTGCAAAAGCACAAAAGGAAAACAAGGATAATGTCGGTAATTGGATTACCGACATTATGAACAGTGTTTTTAACTTGTGTTTTTGCCTCTATTAACCAGGGTTAAGTTGTAACCTGAGGTGAAGTAAAGGCATGGGAGTGTAGAGGGGACTCCCGGAGAAAGTTCAGGCCAGGTGTGAGCCCCAGGGGATGCCTGGATTGGGTCCCACAGAGGTGCAAACTCACTGTGACAGAAGGAGCATATTGGCGGTAGTTATTCTACCGCCAATACGAAAACAGGCCAAAAAGGTATTGTCGGTAGAATAACTACCGACAAAAGGAAAAAAGGCTCCACCAGGAATGGAGGGACTAGAATTGCCGCCATTCCTGGATTCCTCCAAAAATAGGTTTGCGCCCTATGGGGCTGTGCATAGAGATGTCCAGGGGTTCCCTCATGATCTGAGGGACCCAGAGGGTTTGTGAAGATCTACCACGCCTCCCGGAATGATATATACCCGTGGGGGTTCACTCCACCTATGAACAAGGTGGGTGAACACCCTGCTGGGCTCAGTTACCAACTAAGTACAAAGTTTCAAAGCAAATAACTCCCCTGGAATTGACCAGGGGCTCACAAGATAGAGAGAACAAATGGAAAATAGGTAGGGGTGTCCCTACCCAGTGCTCTGTTTATGCCAAATGGTGGTGGTGGCTGTAGCAGTGATGGTGGCACTCCGGTGAAGGTCTGTAGCTCTTGGGGGAGCTCGAAACAAATCTAGGGGAAGCCTAGAACCAAACCAAGGGTTTAAGAGGGGTGAGGATCACGTTTTTGCAGCAATGGTTCTTCTCTAAAAAAACGCAGACCGTTTAACAGTGGAGGGGAGTGTGGTTTTATAGGGGAAGCAACAGGGACCTAAAGGGGATTAGGAAGAAGGGAGAGGAGGTGGTTGGACCAAGGGGAGGTCGTGTGAGGGCTGAGAAGGGAGAGTTCGAGGTGGAGGTAGAGTGTGCAGGGGTGTACGCAAGCCTGCAACTCGGGACTTACAGTTGCCGATAGAAGGTCTACCGACAATGTGAAACCAGGGTAAAAATTAATGTTGGTAGACCTTCTACCGACATTTTGGGATTTTGTTTTTTAATGGGCTAGGCCCTGTACCCACTTGGTTCAGGAGGCTGGACTTTGATGTTTGGGGCCTTGTGGGCTCGAGGCTAAAGGTCACCTACGGCTAAGGCTTGGGCCTGGGTTTTGACTAAGGCGAGTCCTAAGAGTTGGGTTTTGGTTCTAGGGATAACCATAGTTAAAAGACTTTAACGACAGTTAGATGGGGGGTAAAAATTGGGTGCTTACAGCTACCCCTTTTTGCGGGAGAATGCCAAGGTTCGAGATTCGAACGGCAAAGACTGGAATCATCCTATTTTTTACACCAAGCTCAGATAAAATGATGACATGTACGCATGCAGTGCAAATGGTGAGTGCAACGTAGTGGCAAGGCCACTGATGGGAAGAGTGGGTAGTTCGGACTACTCACTGGGGCATGATGGATACAGGGATGGCATAGCCCGGAGGCGTCGGCCAGAAGGATTCGATCGAGTTTGATCGAAAAGACACACAGGGTGTTGAGAACACACAGGGTGTTGAAGGAGTAACATGTGGGTGGTGTACACTGTAAAGGTACACACGGGGATGTCGAGGACACACGGGGGTGTCGAAAGGAAGGACATGCAGGTGGTATACACTGTAAATGTATACACAGGATGTCGAGGACACACGGAGGTGTCAAAAGGAAGTACATGCAGGTGGTATACAATGTAAAGGTATACGTGGGATGTCGAGCAATGTACACTGTAAAGGTACAGAGAAAGGGTGGTGTACACTGTAAAGGTACCCATAGATGTTGAAAGATTTGATGTGGCCAAAAGGCGCTGAAGTTGATCAAAGATGATGCTGAGGAGTTTGGTCATACAATGTGTGATGCTATGCAGGGATGTCATGCAGGGGATAAAGGCGAGAATGCTTTCCCATGATTCTACTGATTGCGACTTGTCTTGGTTTACATTGCGGCTGAACAGTTCAAGACATCATGTTCATTGGATAGCTAGTAAATCCGATAATACTTCACTACGGAAGGTTCAAGGCCAAAAACTACCTTTTCCGATGTAGTAACTTTTCATTTGTACTCTTTCTTTTAGTGTCTGCATATATTCTGTATTCTGTCCAAGAAATTTTCATTCATGTGGGGGATTGTTGGGAAAAAAATCTGGTTATTGGAAAATTTGATTTTTTTGTAAACTTTGATTCAAAATAAATGTGGGAAACACATGAGTTATGAGGTGGGTCCAAGTGGATCCGTATTCTCCTCCATGAGGAGAATAACGTGGTATATTTATTTGTCCAAAACAGTTAAGTGGTGAATGAGAAATTGATCTCAAAGTTTGCCACTTGAACATGCATTATAAGTTGAAGAATAGTATAGAAAAATAATCCCACATCGGAAAATTATTGAAACCAAAGTGGGTTTATATACCATTGTCTTGGAGTAAAGGGTGGGCCCTTGAGGCACCCAAATTTTGTGAACGGGTGAGAACCTAGCCAAGGGTGGAACCAACCACGCGCGTGCCGCTGCCGCCCGCCCCACCCCGAATTGAGCCGTGCCGAGTCCGGTCCGGGCTGGCTGGCTGATTGGTTGGTTGGTTACTTGTCTTGTGGGCCTTAAGCCCAAGCCCTATATTTTATTTTTTTGTTTGGACTAAAGCCCATTTAAAAGTTCGGGGGGCACAGCCCCTCTTAGCTTCGGCCTATCACCAGGCTATGCCCCAATTATAACATCAATGAAATTTTATTTCTTTTCAAAAGTTCAAGCCCCTAGCCCCATGTGGCTCTGCCCCTGTTTCTAACTATATTGAGTTACTATTTTGCCTATATTTGCATGTATATTTTTGTTTACTTTATTTTATAAAATTTTATTCCTTTTTCTTTTATGTGTAATATACGATCGAACATCCACTAAGCCCCCCAACATTCATTATAGTACCTGGCTTGCAGTTCAGTTTGATCCACGTGGTTCACACAATTTTTATACATGAAAAGGGCTAATTTTTCAACTTAATTTTCTAATTTTGATCAACGTTTGCTGGAGTTTTAGCAAATTAGGTTAATGTCACAAGCATTGTGCTTGCTCAAAACTCATCACAAGCCCAAATTCTTCATTTACTTTTCAATAAGTACAGGAAAACAAAATATGATGTCCTCTCCCTACTGTTTTGGTACCCCACATTTGAATGCCCCTACTTCAAGCCATGGGAACATCTGTGATGGAGGAGAAAGATAAGAAAATTAGGGACCAGTGATCATGTTTTTTTTTTGGTAACTCTAGGTGTCCCTAACCCTTTGGGTCAAGCCTAATCCCCGAGGGTGCGACAAGAGCCCGCAACCCGCCACGCCAGGTAAGTCTGAGAAAATCCCATGCGGGGCTGGCCCCAAATGGGGAGTGAGAAGTCGAACAGTGATCATGTTCATTCATATACAATTCATCATTTGACTTTTGAACTGTGGCTAAGTGCTCCCGCTCTCCTTTCCTGCTTTTGGGGGCATGTTGCTTCTACATTACAACAATGGGAACCAAATGGGTTCCATTTCACTGTTAAATCAATAAAGAACTTTGAGTGGGAGGGAAGTCCTTGTAGAGATCTATGTGGCTATAATTGGCACATGAATTTGATTCATTAAATTGGAAGCTTGCATAGGTCAACGGTACTCAGCACTGTATTTAAAATTCGGAAACGATCTCGCCATTATTATATTTTATTAATTTTTGTATAATATGAACTATATTTGAAGTTGACCTATCGTGGTTATAGCTGTGTTTGTATGATTATAATGAAATCTGTTTCTAAAAAATAACTATAATTCTAAATTTGAGCTAGGTTTAATAGATCTTCTAGCAACACTAGTTCTAAATAATTCTTGTAATATTACTTGAATGAGTCCTAAATTAGATATATTTACGACATAATTTTGGAATTTCGATCACTAATTCACCCTGCGACTAATGATCATGTCACCAATAATGTTAGTTTGTTCAAAGTGTTATATTTGGACACAAATTGAGACAGATTGGGTGCAATGTCAAGACTCGGGTTCGAGAAAGCTGCGACGATCGGTTCAATCAATATTTCCTAGTTTTGTGAATGGTACTAAATTAACCATTTTAATTAGACATTTAAATCCATGTATAATTTAGATCCTACTACTTTGGTTTAAGAAGCTCCACATCAGTCTCCACTGATAAAGCTGGCTTGACATGGATTGGGAGGGCCCTTAGTTTTTTTGTTTCTAGGGTTGATGACAAGCACAACAACATGAAGAGAATAAATTTTCACATGAAGCCGTCTCTAACATGTTTGCCAGGGAAATATCTTGTACTTTCAAATTCTCCACTGATGAACGCTTGATATGTGCTGGGCCCATATTTTTTTGTTACTAGGGTCGATGACAACCCCAACAACATGAAAATTGGACGGTTCAAGAATTATACAATGCAATAGTTGCTATTTGGATCGAGATATCAATCTTAGACCAAGAGATTCTTGTAGTGCTATTTCCATATTTCAGAATATGCGAGATCGGACACGTGTTAGGCAGTTTCTTATGAAATTGTGTCTTGATTTTGAGCATGGCCGACCTGCCTTGCTTAGCCACAGTCTTCTTCCCACCATGAATGTTGTGATTGCGACCTCTTAGCAGAAGAGTAGATGCTCATAGCCCTAACTATTGTTGGGTCAAATATGGTTCTACTAGCCTCTTCACCAACATTTACAAAATGCGACATGTGTCGTATATAATGTTTAGGGTGTAAGAATCTACAGAATCCTTACTATAGAATTGTACAGCTACAGAATCTTTACTCCTCATTGTAACAGAACCCTCATTGTAATCTCAGAATCCTCACTGTAATCTCTTAGATATTCCTTTCATTGTAATCTCTATAAATACTAATACAAGCCTCACTCCCTCTCGCGGCTGAGAGAGAACCAAATCAAAAATCTTCTTTATTCGTTATTCTGTTCAGGGCATGGTTCTTACTGATAGATCATCGCTTTTTAATATTATAATTTAATGTATTGGTTAGTGCTTTTGGGTTAGAGGTAAGTCTTTATGTCCCACTCCTTTCGTTGTAATCTTTTTTCTAATCAATAAACTGGTAGGGGTCTGTCAAACCACCTCCCCCTCGGGGTACTTTTAAAAAAAGATTTCATTTTTGAGATATCAATTAACAACTACCAAATATGAACAAACACGCTAAAACAATGAACCAAATCGTCTATTGATATTAGTTATTCTCCATCGCTTGAAAAACGCTATTATCAAGTCTTTAAATAATCCGAGACCTACAAGATATGATTTGTATAGGGCTTTTGTCGGATGTCGAATCCTCACTCGTGAACTATGAGGTTGGTATAAAGCAGAAACCAAAAAAAAATTATAAAACGATGGAGGGATGAGAATGATGGAATCGATGAGATTTTTTAAAAATAAACAAGTTGATACTCGTCACATGTTGCAATCCCCGGCAATGGCTCCAAAAACTTGTTACAACTTAATTTAATCTAAATTAATGGACATAAAATCAAGAGTAAAAATAATATACTTGCAAGTGCACAAGTAAAACAATTGATGTATCTGGTGAGCACAGGGTCGAATCCACAGGGATTAACTATTGTGCAACAAAAATTAAGGAAACGAAATCTAGAGAAAAGAGAAATTTAAAATCGGTTTTCCACTCAATGAGAATGGAGCAAAAATCACTGAGAATATAAAGTAAGAGAAAGATGTCTAAGGCTTCAGGAAAATTCACCTATCCTTCTTTATGCTTAGATTTGGATGAAAACGCATCTAGAATTAAATAAAGATTTAAACTAGATGAAAAATACTACAATAATACCACTGATTATTAATCTAACTAAATAATTATAACAATTTAAAAAGCACTTTGTATCCAACTCACAGGGGATCCAAGCATTCCATATATCATTAGATCATATGAAATCAAAGAACATATAGAGATGAACAATTAACCAAACTAAGAAATTATTCAATTAAAATCAATAATCAGGCCATCCACACCATCCACATAAATCGGGAAAAGCTTCGAATCTCTAACCTTAAATAGGTGTTTAGCCAACCATGATTGGAGTTGTCATCCTCATTAATGGTTTACTAAACATTACAATCAAATAACTCAAAGAAAAAGAAAAAGAAATAATAGCAAAGCAAAACTAACTAACGAAAGAGAAAAGAGAATGAGAAAATATCAGAGAGACCCAAAATCTCTCTCACTTTAGGTTTATATAGACTAAAGGGAAGAAGAGAATGGAAAATAAGCAAAAGAGAAACTTACAATTACAAAATTCCAACCAAAATTGCACTTCCCTCACCTTGACGAACTGTTTTGACCCTTTAAACATCTGAATTAGGAAATCTTCGTAAAATACAATTTTCTTCCCTTTAAGTCTTCTTTTCAAAACTTCTAACCTTGCCTTAATCCGGCTTTTGAGTCAAAAGTTATGACTAAATTAGTAAGTATCGTCCAGATTAGCCAGGAATCTAGGAAATCCTCCTTCTTTGTTTGTGATTAGTTTCTAAATAATAGCACTCCTTTAGCCATCCACGAATTTTCTTGTTTTTCTTGTAAATTTAGTTGACTTCCATTAAGCTCCTTACTTGAATTCCAAAATCCACCCAAAATAGAGGGTTCCAATGACCAAAATAGACTTTCTCTTTTTTTCTAAAATAAAAACATAAATATAGCACACTTCTCCTTTCTGATTCAAAAGAGTATCATCCTTTTTATGCCAAAATCACATTCATCTATATCTTCCTAAGGTTCTCCACCCATGTTGTAGAATCTTTCTATACTTGGTCTTGGGCTTTGGTCTTGGGCTTTGACTCTTTGACTTGAGACTTGGCTTTTTGGACTTGGGCTTTTGAACTTTAACTTTCTTATATGTGGAACTTGAACTTGGGCTTTTAGACTTTAGCTTTCTTGAATCGCGAGAGTGATCTGGGTTAAGACTCCTACAACAATAAATACACGTAATAAGTCTCTCTTAAGAAAGTTTTGCACATGACCTTTCCGAACGCACATGAAGGCATGTAATTGTTCCATAAAAATCAAAAGAAAGAGGACAATACAATGGTGAGAAGAGAATACATCACTTTACGTGTAAATTTGAAATTCTATACCATAAAATTTTGATAAAGCTAATTTAAATGAGGATGATCAAGCAAAATTAAGCACTTATCAATAGACTTAATTAAAATCTACTAATTAAATGACATGAACATAAAATAAACTGAATTAAAAAGAGACATCAAAGACATTAAATAAAAATAACATTTATTGCATTAAAATAAAGAAGTCACTTACAACTAGAATTGAACTCGCATTACATCCGTAAGAAAAATTCAGCAAACTGTAAACTCGCATTATGTGTAGTTGCAAGTGTTCTGAGTGAGGTTTTTGAGAAGGGGCTAAGAAAAGAAAAGATTGAGAGGCTTAGATGGAAAAAAGGTTGAGAAAAGAAGGAGTTGAGAGGCTTAGACAGAAAAGAGGTTGAGAAAAGAAGAGGTTGAGAAATGAAAGAGAGATGACAAGAGAAGTTATTGGGGAGGGAACCTAATGGCTAGGGTTTGGGTTGTGGGGATAAATAGTGCTAGGTTAGGATTTTGAAAATGAAGGGAAAAGAGATGGACGGCTAGAATTAGATTAGAAAGAGATTAGGGTTTGGAGAAATAAGGATTAGAGTTTTGATAGAGATGAACGGCTAGGATTAGGGTTTGGTGATAGAGAAGAGATGGATGGTTAGGATTTTGTAGAGAAAAATATTAGGGTTTTAAAGAAAATATAGGAAGAAATTGTGGGATTAGAGTTACCAAGTGAAAGAGGGAAAGTAGAGATTTGAAATGATGGTTATGACAGAAGAAGAATGAGTGACTATGATTAATTAGAGAGGAATTTGGTTAGGGTTTTAAAATTACAAAATAAAAGCAAACAAAAAGAAGCAAAGATTCTTGAACCCTGGTCTCTAAGGGCCTATTTGGCATCATTCCGAATCAGAAACAATTCTATTCCCTAGAACAATCTGATTTTTTTGGAACGCTTCTGATCTTAGAACCCGTTTGGGTGCAGTCAACCAGACTCTGTTGCGGGGAACACAAACAGCAGAATCGTGTTTGGATGAAAAAAAAAAAACAGAATCACAATAACATTATTTTAAATACTTTTCCTTAGGGGTAAGAGATGATTAATCATTATAACTACACAAAATGGTAGTTGCGTCCAACTTTAAAGTCTACCAAAAAATAATACATGTTTCATATAATCCAAGGTTATATTTGCAATTAAACATATTATATGTTTACTTCATTAAGATCAGAATCATTATTGCCTAAAAAAACATTAAAATTCCCATAAAAAAACATATCACACTACAACCACAAGCTGCACAGACGAAAAGACGGTGTCATTTGCGTTCAACGAGTAATTGATGAGATGCTGAATCCAATCATTTTCTGTTTGACGTTGTTCCACATCATAGTCATAACCATATGAATGAGTCTTCATGGTCCTAACAAAATAAAATCTAATTAGCTAATAATTAATCGGCATAATGAGTTCTTATTAGTATCAATATCAAAATCAAATCAAAACATATAAACCTGACAAACTGGGCATCGAAAAAATCAACGTCCATAATTTTTCTTTGTTTTCGCCATAAACAATTTCACGACGTCACGCTCACAAGAACATGTACGAATTTTGTGATCTCCTACCATACTTTCAGTAATATTTATAGGTGCATCATTACAAAATAGCAAATCAAACCAGAGAAATCTTCAAATAACAACTAACATAATATGTAGCAAACAAAGTTTTAAAGTAGCAAATAAGTAGCAAACAAATTAAGTTTTAAAGTAGCAAACAAAGTTTTAAAGTAACAAAGTCTTAAACATCTCAACTAAAAAGTTATAAGCTTTCTCAGCACTAGAGTGTCATTCTAAACTCTTTAGTAAGAGGAGTTTCCGGCTTGTGGGCATATTCATGAAAAGTTCTCTCCAATTACGATTGTACGTGATAATCTTCATTGCCTTCAAGTAGGCCTCGTCGCTTAGATCTTCATCTAATGTTGCTAACACCTCACAACAACGAGTAATAGAGAAAGAGTCCTCACTTGCTTCGGACCTAGAACTATTTGTCCTTCGATGTTGTCTCGTAGTGTAGGCCTTACACGCCTTCATTAAAACAACACCTTCTTTCTACGAGGAGTATTAGTCCTAGAAGTACCCTAACTGGGTTGGTTCAACTCCCCCCATATCAACATCAAAATCTTCTTCCAATTGCTCTACTTGAGTTTCTGGAATCCCGTCAACATTCTCATTATCGTCTGTATCACCTGCACCTTGTGCTGAAGAACTCGTATTATCACCCGTTGCGATAGTGTCACCATATATTGTCACAAGCTAATCCCACATTGGACACCCTTATGACGGAATATTTTTCCCCCAAGTTGTTGCTGTTTTAAAAACAATCGACAATGGGTATTATTAAGTGTACATCTAATGAAGCACATTTTTTTTTATCTTGTTGATAAAAAAAAATAGTAATTGCACATACTCGTAAATACGACTCCCATATGTCATCGAGAGTCGTGACAGTTTTAGAGACGGGGTTCTAACCAAACCCTGCGGGGATATCGCAAAGCGAACTCTCAATAGTATAGGCTTAACTTGTTGAACTTGTTTTTGAATTGTTGATGAGAATACTTATGACCCGTTTCCTTAAAGAACTTACCATTTATATCATTCCATGCTTTTTTGAGAATGTTGTAGTTGGTCGGTTGCCCTTGCAAACCTCGTCAAACATTAGTTCTATAAACAACTTCTCATCCCTAGCACTCCACGTTGCAACCTCGTCAGGCATTACTTATTTAAAAAAATCTCAAATCTGTATCTTCAAAAAATTCTGAAAACAAACCATATATGTTCATCTATTTCATAACATCATGTTTAACCATTACAATTACAACAATTAGAGCAAGGAAAAACTAGAGAAGAAGAGAAAGAAACTAGAAACAAAAAGTAGAAGACAAAATGTATTTCTGTTGTAATTCATTCCCCATACCATATGAAGTTCATGTCTATCTAGGAATATTTTAAAATGCATTTTACATATTGAGAATTGATCCTTCTAATACATCCATATAAAACCAATAGAATCATCTATGTTGTTCCCCATTTCTCTGGAGTTAAATACTGTATTTCAAACTTTGAAAAGTTCGGTTAGTTCAGCTCTGCTAAATGGATAAAAGGACCAGCCTCGAATTTTACACCCTTACCATGATCATTGCAATACATTACGGTGAGCACACAAGCAAGCATATTAAGACCACTCCAAATTTAGCAGTCCAATGAGTAGAAAAAAAAATTGCTTCATTAATATTCTAAGTAATGCTAACCTGTTGTAATTCATTCCACATACCATATAAAGTTCATGTCTATCTAGGAGCATTTTAAAATGCATTTTACATATTGAGAATCGATCCTTCTAATACATCCATATAAAACCAATAGCATCATCTATGTTGTTCCCCATTTCTCTAAAGTTAAATATTGTATTTCAAACTTTGGAAAGTTCGATTAGTTCAGCTCTACTAACTGGACTGAAGGACCAGCATCGAATCTTACACCCTTACCATGATCATTGTGGTACATTACGGTGAGCACACAAGCAAGCATATTAAGACCACTCCAGATAGAGCAGTCCAATGAGTAGAAAAAATTTGTTTCGTTAATATTCTAAGTAATGCTAACCTGTTGTAATTCATTCCACATATCATATGAAGTTCATGTCTATCTAGGAACATTTTAAAATGCATTTTACATATTGAGAATCGATCCTTGCTACTCCCTTCACCAGCACACAAACTTCTTGTTTGCTTTTTTTTTTATCGGGAACAAGGTTCAAGAGTTGTGCCGTTCTAAGGAGCTTTTTTTTCTGTTCCGCAAAAGTCGTGCCACTGGAACCCATTTCTCACCTAGGTTGAACTTGATCCCCTACCCAAACCCGTTTCTCATTCCTCGGGTAGTTCCGGAACGTGGAATTATTCCACGAGAATGATGACAAACGGCCCATAACATGATCTCTCCCGGCCTTTGCCAATTAAGCTTGCTACTTTCTTTGTCTTGTAGGGAATATTTATTAATTGAGTCCCTTTCTCTACGAAATGTATTATTTGGTTCTTTGGCCTTCTTCAGTCACTAGCTCAGCTCATGTTTGGCCTGTCTCTAGATGAAGCAGCTTATTGCCTTTAGCTTCAATCGTTGCTTTTGGCATCCTGGTTCCTGAATTTCTTATAATCTTGGGTCCTGAAACATTAAAGCGTGTAATGAGAATTCATAAAAACATCTTTGAATATAGACTTTTAGAAACATGTTAAATTCATGCGAATATACCATTTTTACCAGAAATGTGTATGTTATGCAATGGAGGGAACCCTTACGTAAAAAAGTTTGTAAAATTGAAAGTTTACGTATTAGAGTTTGACAACGCCTCAAAAGATAATAGTGAAAATAAACACTTTTAAGCGAATATCATCTATGCTCTTTCCTGGGTTCTTCCCTGTGGCCTGGGTGTTTGATGGCTAGGATCTCTTGTACACTTGTTAAATCCGTACAGTTCGAAGCAATCTCACTAGTAATGAATATGTGATCAGAGCTTTCTATACAAAAAGTCTTGCAGCAAACGCATTTGCTAACCAAAGAGATGCTAATGTGGCTTGGATAGTCGAATTAGTAGAGATTGCTCGATACATAATCTTCCAGCTGAAAACACGAATTTTGGTAGGCACAATCGGCTTCCAAACTGATTTAGCCCAATCAAGGGGAGTCCTAGAGTTCCTCAGACAATTCCACGCAGACTGAATGATAAATTCACCAGAAGAAGATTTGTTCCCTATAATTTTTCTTCTTCATCTGATGTAGAGAAATTTCCAGATTTGATATCTTCAATTGTAGCAGGAAAAACCAGATTACTCACCTGAGAAAGGTCCCATTCACCTTCTGAATTAAGGATATTAGCAATAATAGGGTTGTCAAAAGGGTTATCCAATGTCAAATTGATGAATGCTTCCTCCTTGTACCACCAATCAAACCGAAAATTGACTTTAAACATTTCCAGTAAGAACTGAAGTGTTGGAAAGCATATCTTGGAATACTCCACAAATATTAGCCCACAGTTTCGAAGATCCCCGAATAGGAAAAGCATTCCAGACATGGTTAGCACTGAATTTGGCCTTGAAGAATCTAACCCAAAGGCAATCTAAAGAGTAAATTTTCCAGGCCTATTTAGTTCGAAAAGCCAGAGCAAAATCTTCCATCTATCTAATACCCAAACCTCCTTCAAGGGTCGGCAAAGCACAAATATTCCAACTCACCTAATGATGACAACTCTGAGAGTCCCAATTGTTCCAAAAAAATATGGCCATAATCTTGTTGATCTTGGAGACAATACCAGAATGAACGTTGATAGCCGATATGATATGAACAGGAATACAAGATAGGACATACTCAATCAACATTAACCGACCACCAGCTAAGAGGAACTTACCATACCACCCAGAGACACGGCTTTGGATTTTCTCAACAATAGGGAGAAAGTGAATAATTTTTTGCCTTCCCTTTATCAACAGAACTCCCAAGTAAGTAAAGGGAAAATGTATAAATTGGAATCCTGGAATTCTAGAAATGCCCCGTTTGCTTGCAGAAGGCATCTTTCCCAAGCAATACAGAGAACTTTTATCTTTGTTAGTCAACTACCTAGAAGATTCTCCATACTTAGAAAGAAAGATGATTTTTTTTTAATGCTTCTAGAGCTACCATTGCAAAAAATAAGAGAGTCATCCACAAAAAGGAGGTGGGACACCGCAAAGCCATTTATCCCAATGTTATAAGGAGTGAGTTGGTGAGAAGAAATATCTTTAAGACCTCTACTTAGGACCTCCTCAGCCAATATAAAGAGAGTAGGAGAGAGAGGGTCACCCTGTCTTAATCCTCTAGAGATAGTGAAGAATCCATAAAGAGAACCATTTATGATCATGGAGAAGCTTTGATTCTGTATACAACCATGGATAAGACGAATAAAGTTATCACAAAAACCAAACTTTTCCAAAACACCAAGAATAAAATTCCATCCATGCGATAATATGCCTTCGCCATATCTAGCTTTATGAGAAGGTTTCCACCAAAAGTTTTTCTATCTATTTCATTCACCATTTCTTGAGCAATAGAAATATTATCCGTAATGTTCCTGCCTTTTATAAATCCTAATTGTTCTTCATAAACAATATTGGGAAGAATAATTTCAAGCCCAACTACCAATATCCTGGAAAATATTTTATAGAAAAAATTACATAAGCTAATAGGCCGATAATCTGCAAAGGTCAATGGATCTTCACGCTTAGCAATCAAAGCTATAGTTGTAGCATTAACTGACCTAGGCATAACAAGGTTTAGAAAAAATGGCGGACTCCTATAAACAAATCATTCTGGATGATGTCCCAACAAGCTCGATAAAAATTCCCATTGAAGCCATCTGGCCCTAGAGCATTATCTTCTGCTAGACTAAAGACCACCTGTTTGACCTCCTCTAAGGAGGGAGAAGAAGTAAGATAGCAATTATCCTCATCTGAAACCAATCTTGGGATATAATCAAGAATGCCATTATCGATATCATTCTGAGACGTAGTTAAAAGATTCTGGAAGAAAGAAACAGCTTCATTAGCAATGTCATGATGATTTTCTATCCATTCACCCAGATCATTCTTCACTTTATGTATAACATTCTTCTTTCTTCTTTGATTAGCAATTGAGTGGAAAAATTTTGCATTGTTGTCTCCTTCTTTGAGCCATTTAATTCTAGATTTTTGTTTCCAAAAAATTTCTTCATGAATCATAACCTGTTGAAGATTATCCTTGAGAGAAGATAGAGACTCTTCCAATCTACTATCCCAAGTTTCTTGCAAATTAATTTATGTTTCACAAATTTTGGCCTCCGAATCCTTTATTGTGCTGAAGAGGTTTCCAAATATTTCTCTGTTCCAATTCTTTAGAGAGGTTTTAAGTCTCTTAAGTTTTAGAAAGAAAGCAGTAATAGGGTTAGCATAGATAGGAAAAGACCAGGATTCTTCTACTAACCTTTTGAAATCTGAGTGAGAAACCCACATCTTTTGAAATTTGAAAGAAGAAGGGCTTCGAGCAACACCATTATCAAACTTATAGATAAGAGGAGCGTGATCCGAATTGAGCCTAGATAAGTGAGTGACTAGGGAAGAAGGAAATTTATTGCTCCAATCCGCATTAAAGTATCCGATCCAACTTGGCATATATTCTGTTTTGGCCCCTTTGATTGTTACACCAAGTATATTTGTTACCTGTGAAGCCAGCATCTATAAGCCCCATATCATTAGTGAAAGTATTGAAATCGTCCATAGACCAAAAATTGGGATCCCTTCCACCCATTTTTTCTCCAAAATTAGATATGGCATTAAAATCACCAGCGAAGAGGAGAGGACCATTATAGTTTGCCAACAGTAAAAAGATATCATTCCATAGAAGCAATCTATCTTCTCTCAAGCATTTAGCATAAATAAAACCACATCTGAACTTTTCTATACCAGGAAAAATCACATCCACTATTAAAGCTTGGTCTAGAGAAGCAAAGAGAGAAATCTTCAAACCATCTTTCCAGAGAAGACAAATCTTCAGGTGGGCTAGATAACCAGTCTTATTAAGCATCTTACTGAGAGGAAGTAAGTTTTTGGAAGTCTACATAGGCTCCATAATGGCAATGATAGAAATTTGGTGAATTTCCATTATTTTCTTAAGTCTGGCTTTAGAAGCAAAATTGCCAACACCTCTAATATTCCAAGATAGAATACTAATCATTGGAAACTGGAAAGATTTGTTCCAAAGAGATGGGAGCTAGTGCTCTAGACCAGGTAATTCTGTCCAAAGGAGGAATACTTTTCTTTATTTTTTGGGTCAATTCCCCTTCTAAGTTTGCCCCATTGCAGGATTTGATCTTGTAAAGAGAAGCAAGGAACTCTTTGGCATCTTTAACATAGTTGTTTTCCGTATCAAATGGTATAGTCTCTACCTCATTATGGAGTTCAGCTGAGGCTGAAGAAAGCCACATATGTCCCTAGAAATTCTAGGACGACAAATGGTACTATGGATTCTTTTCTCTAAAATACTTAGCTTGGACTAAAAAGGAACCTAATAGTCAACTCAAAGAAGACTTCAAACCTTGTGGCAATATTTCATTACTGTCAGTTTCCTAAACTGTCTTGCATTGCCAAACCGTGTGCTACAATCTCTCCCCAAATCATGATTTGCATATATGTATATTTCCTTTTCTATTGTAACAAATGGATAGAGATTATAAATAGACACCAATAGATTCTCTCCTCTCACGTTGGGATAGAAAGAGAACAACTTCTATATACTTGTTTTATGGCTACAACTTCCTCCAACATCCTAGGCAATGCATCTTCAAACACATTTGTTCTCTCTAGCATTGCACATTTGGTACCAATTAAACTAGATCACAATAACTACCATCTTTGGAGACCTCTGTTTTTAGCAGTCCTACGAGGTCACAACCTGCTACCATTCGTAGATGGGTCTTCAATCTGTCCTCTTCAGTTTCTACAAAACTCTGATGGAAACATCTCCACTACCGTCAATCGCAAGTACACGGAGTGGGTTATTAAAGATCAAAATCTTCTTACATAGATCAATTCTACTGTATCTGAAGCCATCCTTCCTTATGTTGTTGGACTACCCACCTCCAAAATCGTTTGGGATACTCTTGCAAAACGGTATGCATCCCTCTTTCGCTCTCATATATTGCAACTTAAGCAACAAATTCAATCTGTCAAGAAAGGGGCATCCTCTATGCACGACTACTTTCAACAAATTAAAGTTTTGGCAGACAAACTCGCTGCTTGTGCTGCCCCGGTTGATGAAGATGATCTCATACTTCATACTTTAAATGGTCTTCCTAGTGCGTATTGCCCATTCAACACTTCTATTTGCACTCACTCGCGCTCCGATCCAATCACATTGGACGAACTTCATTCTCTTCTTATTTGTGAAGAGTTAAGCATTGAAGAATCTCAAAGTTCAGCATTTGTTGCTGCTTGTGCTCCTCACATGTTGCCTCAAAGGAATGGACAGCATAGAGGACATTATCGCGGTCGAGCCCACGGACGTGGACATGGCCGTGTTGGTGGCCAATGCTCTCAAACTCATCGACCCACCTGTCAAATTTGTAACAGGGTTAGACATCTTGCCATTGACTGTTACCACAGAATGAACTATGCTTACCAAGGAAGAACCCCGCCACAAAAGCTTGCTGCTATGGTTGCTACTCCATCTCCCCCGACCAATCAAACTTGGTATACCGACACCGGAGCCACTCATCACATCACTTTAGACTTGGGAAATTTATCAGTTCACTCAGATTATCAAGGAGGTGATAAAGTTCAAGTAGGAAATGGCCAAGGTTTGTCAATCACCCACATTGGTTCCTCTACTTTACATTCTTCAGACTCCAACTTTCATCTACGCAATATTTTACATTGCCCTAGTGCCTCCACTAACCTTCTCTCAGTTCATAAATTTTTCAAAGACAATGACTGTGTTTTTTGTTTTGATGCTAATGGTTTTATTGTGAAGGACAAAGCATTGGGAAGGACTCTTTTCCGCGGGCAGATTGAAAGTGGATTGTATCCATTTCACATTTCGCTTAACCACATCAATAAATCTGGAACTACGGCACTTCTTGGCACACGTGTCACTTCTCTACTATGGCACTCACGGCTTGGACATCCTTCAACTCCTACACTACAAACCATCATCTCCAAGTCTGCTCTCCCACACTCTGGCCCTTCCACGCTCTCTTCTATTTTTCATTCATGTCAACTTGGGAAGAGTAAGAAATTGTTGTTTTCTTCTTCTAGCTCTGTTACTATTAGACCTCTTGAACTTGTTCATAGTGACGTATGGGGACCAGCTCCTACTTCATCAATAAGTGGTTTCAAATATTATATTATTTTTATTGATGACTATTCACATTATTGTTGGTTGTTTCCTTTACGGCAACGATCGAATGTTTATGATGTGTTTCATTCCTTCAAAACTACTGTTGAAAATCTTTTGGACCATAAAATCAAAAATTTTCGCTCGGATGGGGGTGGAGAGTTCATGAGTTCTCGATTTAGCTCTTTGCTATCTACTCATGGTATCACTCATCAACTCTCTTGCCCCCATACACCCGAACAAAATGGTATGGCCGAGCGAAAACACCGTCATATTGTTGAAACTGGACTCACCCTTTTAGCCCATGCTCACATGCCTTCCACCTATTGGCTTGAAGCCTTTAACACAACCATTTTTCTAATTAATCGAATGCCAACAAAAGTTCTCATTGATATCTCACCTTGGGAGGTTTTCTTTCACAAAACTCCAAACTATTCCATTTTACGAGTATTGGGGGTGTGCATGCTATCCTTGGCTCCATCCCTATACCCGTAATAAGCTCGAATTTCGGTCAATCAAATGTGTGTTTCTGGGCTATAGTCTTAATCATAAGGGCTATTGATGTCTCGATCTGTCAACAGGACGAGTCTATCAATCTCGCCACATTGTCTTTGATGAACACTTATTTCCATTTTGTCAACGATCTGTAAATTCTCAACAATCTACATTCACTGCCTCGACGCGCATGGAGGACCCGATTGTGTTTGGCCCATTGTCAGCCTGGTTTCAACACAATAATACTATACCTACAACTCACATAGTCAGCCCCATATGGTGTCCTGCATCATCTCTTACACCTACATCAAACCACACCCAACTTGACCATCAACAACCACTGTCCCAACAAACCACTCACCATGTAACCTCATTAGACCAAACCATCTCAAATCTTCCAAACCTTACCTCCCAACCCATAAGTTCTTCAAATCAACCCACTTTAATAGTTCAAAACAACCCACCCATTTCCAATACCAACCATCCAACAATTTCCCTTGCTCCATCCATTGCACCTATCATCATGCACCCACTTCATGAGTTGCCACCAAATGAACCTACCACTTCACTCCCCACAACTCATATCCAACCAACCACCACCAATACTCACCCCATGAATACACACTTCGAATCTGATATCTTCAAAACTAAAGCCCTTTTAGGTTCAAATCATCCAATTCCTACATGTCTCCTTACTACAGTAGTAGAGCGTGAACCTACATGCTTTACGGAGGCATCCAAACAAGTTGAATGGCGGCAAGCAATGGATCATGAGTTCAACACTCTTCAGCGATGTGGTACATGGTCGTTAGTACCCCATACACCCAACTTGAATGTTGTGGGATGCAAGTGGGTGTACCGAATAAAGCAAAATTCAGACGGCACTATTCAACGATATAAGGCACGCCTAGTTGCAAAGGGGTTCCACCAACAGCCCGGAATCGATTTCTTTGAGACATTTAGCCCAGTTGTCAAACAACCATTCGTGTGGTTCTTACCCTTGCTCTTCACTACAATTGAGCAATCCAGCAGTTAGATGTTGAAAGTGCCTTTCTCCATGGAGACCTACATGAAGATGTCTACATGGTCCAACCACAAGGATATGTTGATCCTACCTTTCCCAACCATGTTTGCCGAATGCACAAATCCATCTATGGGCTTCGTGAAGCCCCTCGTGCTTGGTTTGACAAGTTCACATCTCATCTATTGGAATTGGATTTCATAGCCTCCACGGCTGACACATCCTTGTTTATTCATCATGAAGGTGGCACCATCACATGCCTCTTAATCTATGTGGATGATATCATTATCACGGAAAGCAACCATGAGTATGTGCTACACTTAATCACACAATTGGGTCTTCACTTTGCCATGAAAAATCTTGGATCACTCAACTACTTTTTGGGTATAGAAGTACATCGTGATCAAAATGGGATGTTTCTCTCTCAAACCAAATATATGTTGGACCTCCTCACTCGGACTGGTATAATAGGATCAAAACCCGTCACATCACCCACTACCTCAAATGTCAAATTGGTACTCACCATAGGGGATCCCCTCGATGATCCCACAGAGTATCGCCGCATTGTTGGGGGGTTACAATACCTCACCATAACCCGCCCAAACATCTCTTTTGATGTCAACCAAGTTTGCCAATATATGCACGCTCCTACTACTGCTCACACGACTGCTGTGAAACGTATCCTATGCTTTCTCAAAGGCACAGTATAATTTGGCATCCAATTTCAACGTGGTCCTCTTCGCCTAGTTGCCTAATGTGATGCTGACTGGGCTGGCCATTCAACTGATCGCCGATCAACTAGTGGTTATTGTATTTATTTTGGCTCTAATCCTATATCATGGAGCGCAAAGAAACAATCTACCGTCGCCCGTTCTTCAATTGAGGCCGAGTACCATTGTTTAGCTAACACCACCGCTGAGATTTCATGGTTGAGTATGCTACTTTGTGATCTAAAAGTCTTCTTGCCTACTGTTCCTTTAATTTGGTGTGACAATGTTAGTGCAATATCCCTCGCTTCTAATCCGGTATTTCATGCCTGTACAAAGCACGGAGAAATCGATTATCATTACGATTATCATTACATTTGTGAAAAAGTCATTCACAAAGAGCTTGATGTTCCATATGTCACAACAAAAGATCAAGTTGCTGATGTTTTTACCAAAGGCCTATCAGCTCACTGGTTCAAATTTTTGCAAGACAAGCTTTCCGTCCACGAGCGGTCCATCAGCTTGAGGGGGTGTAATAGTCAACTCAAAGAAGATTTCAAACCTTGTGCCAATATTTCATTACTGTTAGTTTCCTAAACTGTCTTGCATTGCCAAACCATGTGCTACAATCTCTCCCCAAATCATGATTTGCATATATGTATACTAGCAAAAACCTCGTGCGATTGCACAGGATGTGAAGAAATTATAATATAGGATTTACATAATTCAGAAAACAAATCTATTTCCAATGAAAATTGGCATATGATTGTTATATGAAGAAACGTTTGAAGTATTGCACTCATAGATATTGCGGTCTTTGTTTTGTGTACTGATACGCAGCCAGTCTCTCAAATTGTGCTTCTGCTTCAAGTACTTCTTTGTTGAGAACTTCAATTACCTAAGATGGCGGGGCAAGAGATCTAAAGGGCCACAAATCAGCCCACGAAATTTAGACCTATAAAGGCTGGATTTTACAGTCCCTAATGCTATGTTTGGTTGCCGAGAAAATAGGTGAAAATATAGAAAATAAAATAAAATTTCATATTTCTAATACAATTCTTGGCTGTGTCTTGTCTAATTTTCTTTTCTTTTCTTTTCCATGTTTTCACTATTTTCTCAGCAACCAAACATAGGGTAAAGGATTTAATAATAGAAGGACTGAAAACAACCCAAAAATTCAACAACTTGAATGACACAGTTCCTAGAAATGTAGGTTATTCAAAATCATGACTACACCTGAATATAATGATATATTAAATGTTATTTGTTTATACAAAAGCAAGGAAGATTCTCTTGGGCCAGCCCCACACGGGTTTACCTGGACTAGTGTGGCGGGTTGCGGGCTCACGCCACACCCTCGGGGATTAGTCCTGACCCAAAGGGTTGGGGACACCCCGAGTTCCAAAAAAAAAAAAAAAGGAAGTTTCTAATGTTCTAAAAATAGAGAGTAATGTACAGTGTATGATATTAAAGAGATTGTAAGTAAGCATTAAGTACAAATTCGTATGTTAAGTAACACGATACTAAGACCTTAGAAATAGGATAACATGTCTAGAGGACCTTGACGACAATAAAAGAACTGAGATGCCAACTATAATAAATGGCATTGGAAAATAGCAAACATTGCCTAACATGTGTATTGATCCCAGTTCATGGAAAAAAATGTTTCCACCTAACAATGTAACTATGAGCTGTGAATTTCGTTTTTTTTTTAATGTATTTCTTCTTTTGGGGGTAAGGTGGGAACAAACAAATTCATGATTGCAATGTAGAATGTAATCCTATGGAGCCTTCTAATTGTAATGCCACTATATTTGAGGGAAACATAATTTACCACCAAATAGTTGAAGCATGAAGCAAACAACTTGTGCACACAATCAAGTTACTTAAACATTCCTGTGGACTACTAAGGCATTTGTCTTGTCTAGGCCATACTCAATTCAAGTGAAATCTAGGTTGATTTTGTAACAACAGAAAACAAAAAGTAAATAAATAAAAATAAACAACATACCATTTCTACCATAAATTCTAGCATTTTGTGTAACCTGCATAAAACAGAGAAAAGAAAGTTTCACACAGACCATAAGTTCAGGTCGACTGACAACCTGGGTCACACAGCGTTAGACGTGTACAAATTTCATGTGTGAGTATATATCCAAATCTGATCAGGGAATGGAAAATCTTCGTACTTGGGAATCAAAAAGACCTTTGGCCGGGGTCTACTCCAAAGAAATCCAAAACCTAACCAAATAACAAACAAATGAAATGAAGCATCCACGAGATCTTCATAGTGGGGTGAAGAACCACCAACCACCCTATATGCTTGCCATGTGTATGGCATAGTTAAGAAGAGCACATTCCTCCTATCTCCCCATCCTGACTTTCAAGTATTCCTATGAATACAATGGAGGAATAAACATGGGCTGATTGTGTATAGAAATGAAATATGTATGGAAGATGCAGAGAAATCAAATATGAAAAGAAAATAAAAGTCTCGTGCTATGCACGGATTCAAGACAGTTTTTTTAAAAAAAATATATATATTAATGGAAGTTTTTAAAGAAAATTTAAATTGATTTATAAAAGAGAAAAAGGAAATAAAGGAAGAGACGCAAGTATAGAAGAGAGAGTGTAGTTTGAAATCTCTGCCCTCTTTCTTCTCCGTCTCTTATCCTTTGTGTCCTACCTTTTCTGTTGTCCACCAAAAGAGACCAAAATCAATATCCACTTCGCTATAAAATTTTGATTTTTCTAAATTCACATAGGAGTAGAAAAGAATAGCAAGTGGTCTACATAACTAATTGAGAAAGATGTTTAAATATTTTGGAGGGTAGGCCCTGCGGTTGAAATCAATGATAAACATTATAACCAAATAACCTTGTAGCCATGTAAGCAATAGTAAAGAACATCCTGAATTGCCCAGAATAGGCCCGTCGCTTGAAATCCTACCTGAATCTTATAGAAAATAGGCCGTGAAACAAAACCAAAATCCTATACCAGGATAAGTACAACCAGATAAGGACACCCTCTAAAATATAAACCAAAGCATCCTTGAGATTTGGATCTTCTGAGTTCCTCTACATTGTGTAGAATACCTGTGCATTAGTTCCCATGTCAGGAGTAGGAATGTCTATATGAATTCCGGTAAGATCATGGATCTTCTGAGTAAAGGCACAAGTGAGACGTTCCAACTCACACTTACTCAACTCCCTCGGGGTGCAGCCAATCCCATTCCCACCCTTCACTCCACCTTAAGGAATGTCCACTATGACTGTCTTCCATGTCATTAGTTGAGCCAGAGCATTTACATCATCAAGGTCCACCTTGCAACAGATATTAAGAAATATTTAAGCACAAAAAAAATACAAACCAAAAAAGCTTATAAATGTAAATTTTCACTTTGTCAGCTTATGGGAAGGATCAAAGCAAGGAAGATTAAGGAGAAACGTACCGACACATGAATTTTAACATGAGATAATCTAAGATATGTAGACACGTTCATACATCTCAAGATAAATTCTACCACATGTTCTAGCTTAAAGAAACAGGGCTAAGTAAACCCTATTTGCCACAAAACCAGGGCTAAGTAATCAAGCCAAAAAAACAAAAACAAAAACAAAAAAAAAATCAGGTCGTTGATTACAGAAGGTGGAGGCATCGGATAAAGAGCGTTCAATTACTGGTAATGGATCAAAAGAATCGGATTACCTACTGGAAATTGATGTTGCTTAATGGGTGATACTTTGGATGAAGAAAACCCTCTTTGCCGGTTGCTTGGATGAAGAAGAGAGTTGTTTCGACTTTATTTGCATGAGAGAGAATGTTGGAACTGTTATAAATTTATTTAATGTGTTGGGTCTATACAACTTTATGGAAGGAATATGTAAAGATATGAACACATTAAGATAGGAACACGGGTTGGGAAGATAGGGGAGTAGCAGTTTACGTATTGGGAAGACCTACAGTCTACAGAGAAGATTAATTAGGGTATTAAATATGGTGGGGAAACCAATCGGACAGAGGGAAAAGGACACGTGGCATGACATGTGGGAAAGAAGTAGAACTCAAACGAAGGCTTCTGAAGAGCCACGTGGAGACCAACCGGGTTATAGTAGTAGTATATAGATGTCCTTTCCTATTGTAACAAATGAATAGAGATTATAATATAAATAGAATTCTCTCCTCTCACGTTGAGATAGAGAGAGAACAACTTCTATATACTTGTTTTAGAACCGGATTCGGATTACCTTCTGAAGAGAGTAGTTTGTATACAAACTAGACATCCGGAGAAGGTTTATTATTTACCAAGCTTCTGAGCTTCAAAGGCTGGGCAGCTTCAACGTGATTGACGAGATTTACTTTAGAACTGGCTGCGTTTTTCAGATCTGCAGAACCTTTATTGTTGTTTCAATCACATCGAGAGAGATCTTCTATCTAGTTTGCTCTTCGACCACCTCTAATCTGAAAGGGCGATCTGCATCATTGGAAATAGGGGATTCGACTATTATTTCATGTGCAATATTGTTCTCATTAACGTTTCCAGGATGAGATGATTTCTTGGTTCCTCTCTTCTCGATTTCCTTTGGTTTGTTGCCATGTTCTTCATTCGGATTAGCTTGGTGAAATTTTTTGTTTGCTATTCTGCATCCAGAGTTCTCACGACCTTGTTTACAACAATGGGAACAATAGGAAAAAAGGTTTTCATAGCATATCTTCTGCCATCTGCTAGTGATTCCAATTCCCAACCAAATTCTTTCTGGTTTTGCTTTGGTTAAATCCAGATCAACACAAATCCTGGCTTTGTTGGGACAAGTTAATAACTTTGTAGGTCCATCAATACATAAGATTTTCCCCACCGCAAATCCTATAGATCTTAGTATTGGTTCTTGAAATAAATGAATAGGGAGATTGGGCAGGGAAATCCGAACCGGAACTATCGAAGGTTCGATCCCAGAGCAGAATGATGGGGTCCATTTAGACTGTAAGATAATCTTCTTCGGAGCTAAACCTGATAAGAAGATGTCGAGGATCTAGCACTCCAATGGTGTAATCTTGCCTCAAGTGAAGAGTTTTTTTAAAAAACTCTCTAATAGCAGGAAAAGTAGGTCTTCCATACGAACACTTTGCAATCAGAGAGAGATTTAGAGGGGAGGCAAGCTTTGCGGATTCATCTTGAGATAGAAAAAGAGTTGGTTCACCTTGGTACGCAAATAAGGATTTTGAAAATTCTATGGTTTCTGGGATCAGAGACTTTGCAGTAGCATCTGCATATGATTTTACAGAGAAGGACCCAGCCACCTTAGCATACAAAGGCTTATCAGGAGGCCGAGAAGAAGATCCCCCTCCCATGGGGCCGGCGGCCATGGAGGTTTCCATGAAACCCTAGGGCAAAAACCACGATGATCTTGCTAACATGCACCTATTTTCAAAAGATGCTAACCTGCTCCTCCAGAGCAATATTCTACTACTTGAATTAGGTAATTCGTGATTATCTATAAGGTTATTTTAGTTTTATATTATATATTAGTTACATATAATAATATATAATATAACATAATCAGTCAAATATTTATCGAACAGATATATGAATATCTGAATTCATATACAATCATAAGCAAATATTACAAATACTATTTGAATTCGCTCCATCGGATAATTATCCGAGTAAACGGAATTGGATACAGATAATATATATGTATCCATTTACACCGGTACTCGCATGCTTACCCTCTAATCACCCCTTAACTTCTCCTGCACTAAGAGCATTGGAGAAAATGAAAGGGCGAACAAACTCCGTCCTCTCAACTACTTCAACCCGTTTTAAGCTTCATGGTTTGTTTTTGAGAAAATGTTTACGAGAGAAAACTTCTTTAAACTTTTCTACATTTTCCTTGAAACCCATGTTATCATTTTTCTATAATCTCATAAAGAGAAAGGGAGAATCAAAGACAAAGATGAAGCAGCCCGCCAACAACATTCATCCACAGTAGTATCAACGGATGGAGATGCATATCTGAATGTTGGGATGGCCACGGAGTACCAACATCTCTCTCTTTCTCTCTCTCTCTTACAAAATTATCTCACTCTATATATCTATCCACTCCTTTGGTTCTGCCAAACCCCTCTCACTTTTGTTCCATTTGCCTTTTTTTTTTCTTCCATGTCCAAATCCTTCTCCAATCTAGAAGTACTTCTCCCCGTTTTTAAAAGTCCCAACCCTTTCTTACCTATAAGTCTCAAATAACCCTAAACCTAAGTGCCCCTCTTATTCCAATAGAACATATGATCATGCAATAACCAACATTATTATCTACTTTTATTCTTTTTTATGCCTAAATATAATACGAATTTACTTCATTATCTTTTGTATAGTTTTATTGATTTTCTTTGGAATTATGATTAGGCTTAATGGGGGACATATATACGATTTTTTGCAGCCCTGAGATTAAGGTCTCACACGTATCTATATGACCAATGATACAAATGGATGACCTTAAAACCTCAGCACTTCGGCAAGCTTGACTCAACTATTTTATTGGCGATCTTATGTGTGTATATTGTTATATGTTTGTAAAAAGGAACAGTTGGTCAGTGCCATTCTCGAGCCTCTTCGCTACATTGAAGCTGAACTATTAACTTATTTCTTGGCAAGGCACTACTAATTTCAAGGAGCAATTGATTGTGTACTTTATCTTCCTCACATCGTCATGCATGGCTTCAAAAGAAAAGGGAATATGCAACTTAATTTTGAGCTTTATCATGAGTGAATCTTTGGTCCATATTACTTCTTCTATGAAGTTGAAGTTTTGGAATCTTATCTCAGTATTTTCAAGAATTAGATCAAGATGTTAAACTCGGTGGTAGTTGCATTGAGAATTTTGTACACTCTAATGGAAAACAAGACAAAATGATCGCGATCACTTTAGTTAGTGTAAGGGATAAAATTCGTAAACAAATGTTTAAGTGTTGAAGAACGAGTTAGGTTTTGTTGTTATGTTCACGAAATGGTGACACATGGATCGCGTGATTAAAAGAGAGGAATGGCTCGTAGTCTGATGCACGGTGTTTCCGAATGTATACTTCGCAACGTATTCGTAGTCTTGAAAACAACATTTCCGTTGTGTTCATAACAACGTTCTCGCTGTCTTTTGCACAACGTATCCGTTGTATTCTCGACAACGTTTCCGTTGTCCGATATACAACGAATCCGATGTCCTTTGGATAACTATGTAGAAACCTCATTTTAAGGCATATACAACGGACCTGAGCTCGAATCAACAATGAGACCGACTCGCAGGAGGAAGTAATCAGGAGGCAATCGTTTCATTCTAACAAAAAGGTGAAAAGTACTGTTTTGGCATTTAATGTTGGTCACTTCTGCGTGCTGTCAAGGACAAACCGACTGAACTAATAGTAGGCGCCCACGTGAGATACGTTAGGTGACAAATCTGTCTGACATATTTGGTAATGAGTGTTGAGCACGTGGTGTGGTCATCTATGGCCATTCATGGGCATTCAGAGCTAAACCTATAAATACCCCAAGAATTTCAGTGCATAAAGGCCTGGAAGAAAATCACTATTTTTTCTCTCTCTTGTGCTTGTGTATTTGTTACTGTTCATCATCTTCTACATCTACTTACTTTGGCATTGAAGTACAGGTCCGGGTATCACACCTTCAACTCCCACTTTCTACCAGTAAACCGGAGTTCGTGTAGCAGTTGCTGATACGTGTCCTTCCTGAAATTTTCCCCTTCAGTTAGTACTATAAGAGAGGATTTCAGCCTAAAGATGAGCTTATCCTTTTTCTTTAGCTTTTCTTTATTGGATTTAAACTTTATAATTAATTCATCAACTGTGAAATTAGTCTTTTCATCTAATGTTCCATTTGTTTCGAAGTAAAATAGAGGAAAACAAATGAATTTCACGGAAAATGTCGGACTGTCAGCAGGGTTAGAACTCAACACATGGTGGGCGTCAACAGCCACACCAAGGACTCGAACACGAGTCTTCCCTCCCCAAATGGGAGATACACTACCACTGGGCCAAACCCATGGTGTGTAAGAAAGAACACTTGGAAAATGACATTTTCTATGGAATTCATTTGTTTTCCCCAATTTTACCTCAAAACAAACAGGGCATAAGTTGGTAAAACTAATAATACATGTCTCTCTCCTTGTTCATAATCTTATATTTTTATAGTTTAGTGTTAAATAATCAATACGGTAATGAAGTATTTTTGTTCTACAAGATGAGCTTAATTTTGTTGATATGTTGAGATGTCAAACATGAATTACATGCTTCAAGATTGTGCTTGCGCTCAATGGAGGTTGCCAAGCATTTATCAATTGATAGACATTTTCATTAAGGTAACATGTGTCACTACTTTTCCCTAATGCCTCTATAACTTATTAAATCTATAACTTCCATATTTGAAATTTCTATTTTTTTTAAATGTTGAAGGGGGGTAATAACGACATGTTTCAGCCCCACAGTAAGAGTTGAATTTTTTTTTAAAGAAGTGCCTGAGTCAGCACTCCTCTATCTCTAACGACTCAAAATTATTAAAATTAACACTGTAGTCAAACACTGTCCAGAGTGCAATCTCTGTAGTCTTTACCCCACAATAAAGCTTGAGATGAATTAATATATCTTTATATCTCCTGTTCTTGCCTTACACTCATGCATTGCAAGGGCTTTTGCTAGTTCTATATATCTATAAATCTATCTACTATATGCTAGAGTGTGTGTGATGTGTCTATCCTCAAATGCTTTCATTTTCACTTCTTGATGCCACCTAAGACAACTCTTCACCTATGCGGCCACGTGAGCAAATAGTGGGACCCACCTCTCATTTACTCTTCCATTCTCTTCCCTCTTTCCTCATCCCCTCATTAGTTTTCTACTTTCTATTACCTTTCACATAACTCTTCCGCCTCTCCCTAACCGTTGCACGATTATTTACCTCCTCCTCTTCCTCTCCCCACCATTACACCAAGATCCATGGTGACTTTATAACTTCGCACCTCTTCTCCTTCATCATATTCCCACAGCCTCTCCTTCACCCTGGGCCGGCCCATCCATTAGGCCATCAAAGCCTTTGCTTTAGGCCTCATTAAAAAAAATATATAAAAAACAATATTAAAAATGCCTCATTTAGAATATTTAAAAAAATAAAAGGCCCATTTAGACTATTAAAAAGGCTCTATTTATAGTTAATTTTTTTTTATAATATTAAAAAAAAAACTCCATCTAGGATTTTCGCTTTAGGCCTCCAAATGGCTTGCCCTGCCTTCACCCTCTTTTATGTTGGGCCATATGATTTCAGATTAGAGAGATGAGGTTCCTTAAAATAAGATTGGCGGATGCCCCTACAATGGCCGAACTCCTCATCATCATCTTCGCTATCATTAGTGTTACCCGCGGCAGTCATCTCCTCAGGAGCAGAAGCCTATATTAACAAGTATATAGAGCTCACATTTCTTAATTTAGATAAATTGAGAGAAAATTTTGATTTTTCATCTTTCAATTTGCAGGCATTTGGAACTGAATGGGCGTTTGTTTATCCAAAGATTCTTGTCGAATTGGGAATTTTTTTATCCAAAGATTCTGGTCGGAACTGGAGCATAGTTCTGCGCCTGCACCAAGAAGCTTCTCTCATGACTAGTGATGCCTCTCCAGGTGGCGTATGCTAGAGACATCAGAGGTAATAGAGTGGCTTGGATTTGGTAAGAGAATTGATTGCGGTGTCAGTGATAGTGATGGCAATTGAGAGTGTTTAGAGATTATTAGAGTATGTCAATTTTTTTTTTCGGGTTACACCCCTTTTGTTTTTTTCGTGGGGAGGGGGGGAAATACATTTACACCCCGAGGTTTGACGAAAATACACATACACCCCTCAGTTTTCAAATAATACATTAGGAACCTTTACTTTTTAAAATAATGGTACTTACACCTCTTTCATTAGTTAACCGTTAGTCAACTCACAGAATTACTGATCTATGATGATGTCATGTGAGATGTGTAAACTTTCAACATTGCCCCTTCAATTTTCAAAAATTACTATTCCTACTCTAAAACACTATTTATTTATAATTTAAAAATCTGATATCACCTATTGAGGTCGCCAAAATATTGACACTAATATCCCTTCTATCAGTTGACCGTTAGTCAATTGATGGAATGATGATGTCATTTGATAAAATGATATAAACTACCAAAAATATCCTCTCTAAAGTTGTTATTTTCCACTTTTCTTATTTACGAAACTGTCCTCTTTTGAATAAAATAAAAAATCCTCTAACGTGACCACGTGTCCTTTTTGACACCCCTTGTGGTGGTCACATGTCCTTTCTAACACCCCTTGAGGAGGCCACGTGTCCTTCTTAACACCCCTTTGAGGTAGCCATGTGTCCTTTTTGATACCATTGAGGTGGCCATGTGTCCTTTTTGAGACCCCTTAATTGGGGTTAAATTCACCCGTTCCTATGGTTCACTCGTCCATCCTTGGTTTTTTTTTTCTTAAATATTATTTTTTATAAATTTTAATAATTGTTTTTAAAAAAAATTTAATATTAAAATAATTAATATTTAAAAGAAAAAAACCAAGGATGGGCAGATGAACCCTAGGGGTGGGTGAATCTAACCCCATTTAAGAGGTGTCAAAAAGGACACGTGACTACCTCAGGGTGTCACCGGCCAATCCTTGGTCTTGTTTAAAAATATTTTAATAGTAAAAAGGCCTTAAAAACAGTTTTTAAATTTTAAAAAAATAATTAATATTCAAAAAAAGAATTAATATAAAAAAGAAAAACCAAAGATGGGTGAGTGAACTCTAGGGGTGGGTGAATCTTAACCATAGTTAAGGGGTGTCAAAAGGGACACGTGGCTACTTCAAGGGGTGTCAAAAAGGACATGTGGCCACCCCTAGGGTTCACCCGCCCATCCTTGGGTTTTTTTTTTCTAAATATTAATTATTTTTTGAAATATTTTAATATTTACAAAGTCTTAAAAACAATTATTAAATTTTAAAAAGAATTAACATTTTGAAAAAAAAAAAACCAAGGATGGGCGGGTGAACCATTGGGGTGGGTGAATCTAACCCCATTTAAGGGGTGTCAAAAAGGACACGTGGCCACCTCAAGGGGTGTCAAAAAGGACACATGGCCACCTCAAAGGGGTGTCAAGAAGGACATGTGGCCACTCTAGAGGATTTGATTTCATTCAAAAAAAGAAGGGATAATTTGGTAAATAAGAAAAATAGAAAATGACAACCTTAAATAGGATATTTTTGGTAGTTCATACCATTTTAGCTAATGACATCGTCATTTTTAAGGGTAATTGATAGAAGGAGTGTTAGTGTCAATATTTTGAAAAGTGAGGGTACTTAATGTATTTTCTGAAACCTGAGGGGTTTATGTATATTTTCGTCAAACCTCATGGGTATAAATGTATTTTCCCCTTAGGGTGTGTTGGGTTGAGGGGAATGTGAAGGAAAATGGGTGAAAGTGAGAGAAACTCTCACTTTCACCCTGTTTGGTTTGAGGGATTTTGAGGTAAAGTAAAACTTGAATTTTCTCAATAGTGTACAACTTTCTCTTACTTTCACCCAAACCTTATTCCTCCAAAAAAACTGGAATTGTGAAAGAAAGTAAAGTAAAAGCTTCCAATTCCAAATCTACCCTTGTGGAGAACCCTATTCCTAAAGAGAGCAAAAGGTAATTTTAGAAAAATTTATATTTTCTCCTAAATTTTTCTCTCAAACCAAACACATAATAGAATTTATACAATTCTTTCACTTTACTTCACTTCACTTTTTTTTCTCCCACCCATTTACCCCTTAACCGAACACACAGTAAAAAGGGTATCCAAACGATAAAGGTTGTTTTTCCAAAACCTGGCCATCATCTGTAGACCTGCATCTATAGAAAAACTTCGGCTTGTCAAACAATAGCTGATACTTCGAAGAACACCCAAACCTGGAAAAGGCTCCATCAGGTTCAATCAGTTTCCAACTATTTCAAAACTAGTACCACAGTCCACAGAATCCCATGAGCTCCTTGTTCAGTCAAGGAGTGCTCACCCAATAGGTTAGAAGTGCAATCAACGTCAACACGGCTATTAAGAGCATTCCTAGCAGCCTCACCAAAATAACTTTTTGGTTATTTTGGTGAGCCAAAAGACTAAAAAGGTGTTAAAATGACTCCCAACAGCCTCAACAGAATGAAGAAACCCCTTCGGTGAATCTACAGTACTCACCAAACTTGGTGACCAAAGTTAGATCTTCTCACCTTTAGCCCACACAAATAATAAAATAAGGTTTCTCTCTCTCCCTTTCTTTTTTGTGGTCTCACACAAATAATAAAATAATATTTTTCTCTTTCTTCCTTTTTCGTTTTCCCGCACAAATGATAAAATATTGCTTCTCTCTCCTTTTTTTTTTTTGGTTAAAATGGTGAGGCTGTTGGGACTTGGGAGTGTTTTCAAAAAGTGGCTCACCAAAACCACTTTTTGTAGGTTTTGGCTATTTTGGTGAGGAAATTTGGTGAGGCTGCTAGGAATGCTTTAAGGGGAGAACAAAAGGAACCCCATTCTCAAAGGCATTTTCGCGAACAGATGGTGGGCCCAACAAAGGCTCGTCTGTGTCACCAACAGGAACAACTTTTGCACACGGGGCTACTCCCTATAAGCCCAAATCTCCTGCTTTGGCCCCCTCCACCTACCGACCTCCTCCTCAGACCAACATGCAACCTTCTTGCCATTTATCAACGAGGGTTCCTCAAAGGAGAGCGCCATACCACTGTTCTTGGATAGATTCCAGGATTTAGACGGAGAGATCGCTGAATGGGGTCCCTCCTCTGGCTGCCCTTGGCCGACCTCGGCAATGGCTGCCGGGCACACTCGAAGAGGAATCCTCTGAAGTTGAAACCCTAGTGTTCTCCTTGTAATCTTCTTTACTCTGAATTCCTTCTTATCTGGATATCATCATCACAAGCACCTTGTTCTGCTTTGGTAGCTATGTTCTCCTTCAGCAGTACCCGAATGTCGTGCAGCCCTCCCAACCATTCCTGTTTTTTACTCCTCCTCTTGATGATTTATGTATAATACAAAATTTTATTCATCATCATGACTGATTTGCGAGGCTCTAAAGGTAAGATTAATTTAAAGAAACAGATCATTTTAGGAAATATCAATTGGTAATTCAAGTTGGGAGTTTAGTCCACATTGGTTGTTTAATTTCTTATATGCATACAAAATCGAGCACTTGGGGGCTCTGCCCTCTTAGAATTTCCTACTTTTTTTTAATACTAAACGAGTTCAATATCTAGAAGTATGTATTATCAAATAAAACTTAACTTCATGAATTGTTTCTTCCAAAAAAATAATCCATGAATTGTAACAACTAAATAGATTTGATGGTCATGAAAAAGTAAGTGTGTGTGTGTGTGTGTGTGTGTGTGTGTGGAGGGGGGGGTTAGTATTTAGTCCATGCATTTGCTTTGTAGGGTATCTGGCTGTATATGTTCTTTATAAAATTTATTACGTCATGAAGATTCCATACTTCATTGTGATAATTTGGTTATTTTTGTGCCGTATTTGCCTTTGGGATACCACATTTGTCAGCATTAAGGGTTTGGCTGGGATTTTCAGCATTTCCACCACCTAGTTTGGTATGTAAAATGGATAGATGTGCAATCTTATTACACGCATAATACTGCATATAGAATTAAGGGAATATGAGATTTTTTTTTTTCCTTTAAAAGGTATGCACGGGATATTGAAAGTAAATAAATAAACGAACAATGGATAGTAGAATATGATGAGAAATTAATAGGCAGTAAGAAAAGAATAAAAATAAAAATAAAATAGAAAAAAAATGATGATAGTTTGGTCATCTTGTGAGATTTTTTATATGTATCCTATTAAAAAATAGCCAAGAAATCATTTAAAAATCCATAACTTTATTATTATATAAATTTTTATATAATCATTATATAACTTCAAGAAAGTAAGTTTGCATCATCAAAAAAAAAAATTATCTCATCTCATCTAAAAATTCAATTTGTCAAAAGTATTTAAAAGCTTCAGAGATAATATTTATTGTTAATAAATAATTTTTTAAGTAATTCTATTTAAATAATTAATTATTAGAAAGAAAAGTTTACATAAAATAGAAAATGTTAGTCTCTTTTTATTCTTCAACCCAAAACAATATGAAATTAATTTTTTTCTAATGAGACCTACTTTAATACTATCATTGGTTTGCATAATATAACAAAATGCATAATAAAAATTAAATAGAGATATCATATCAAGATACTCACTTTCTTATAGAGTATTTACTAATTAGAGAGTTAATATAATTAATTATAACTTAAGTAAATCAATATAATTTATAAATATATAAAACGAAATATTATGGGTAGGCTATTATTTTAGGAAATATATATTTTCCTTCTCTTATTAGTATTTTCTTTTTTTTAACAATTAATTGACATATGAAATACTTTATAGGAAACCACTTGACACTTTGACATCAATAAATATCAAGAATAATTTGAATTTCATTTTATTACTCTCAATATCAATGATAACGTGAATCTCATTAATTTCAATGAGAATAATTCATGGTATTTCAAATCGTTGCAAGAGCAAAATAGAAGATCCAAAATAGTGCCTAAAATGCACAAATATTGTACATGCAAATTCCAATCGTCTTTTTATAGTAGACATATTGAATCTTACTGTCAAATTACCTCTATTATTGTATGAAATTTATTATTTTATGTGGGGGACTATCCTTCCAATCCAAGTAAACCCGGTTGTTAATTATCTTCCCAATTTGAGGAAGTACCTCTAATTGAGAAAAAGAACAATAAGAAACAAATAGTTTAATAAAATATATTTATTTATTCAAAGTGGTTTTCCAATTCTCATGTAGGCATTACAAGGTGCCTCATTAAGGTCTTTGTATCAAGAAAAGGGGAAAAAATAAGATGATCATGTTAATGGCTTCACCTGATGTTCTCCATTGATGGGATCTTCTTCTTCCTCTTTAATTGTTATGTTCATACAAAAGAAAGAAAAAATCTTTGTTTTCTTTTTTGGGTTCTTCCTTTTGTCTCTGGGGTATTCTTTTTTTTAGGGGTTTCTTGTGAGGAACTCCCTCCTTTATATGTTTTGGAGAGTCATTTTTAGACTCTCCTTTGACTTCTTATTTTTTGGGAGGTCAAAAATGATTCATTCTCCTTGGAGAGGGACATCTGTCTTTAACAACTAGTTTCCCTTATCTTGGGAAACTTGGAACGTCCAGGAGTACCCTCTTTCTTGAAAGACTCCAAATTGGTTTCCCTTTTTAGGGAATATGGGAGGATAAGACCTATCCCCTAAAAAGGAAAAAAAAAATCTTACCTTCCAAAATGGGAGAGGATTACTCTCTTATTTTGAATGAGTTGCAATGTGGCACCCTTTCATTGGGAAAGAATGGGAAATCCATATCTTTGGATCCCCAAAAAGTAGCAAATAATCTCTTTTGTTAGGGATTCTCTGTCACGACCCAAAATACCCCCTAGGAGTTAGGGATACTTTAGCTTGGACCGCCGTATCATACCATCCTGTATGACACATAAGGCACATACACTTATCATCCTATCAAAGTACACAAGTTATAAAATATAACGGAAACGATTTATAATACATAGCGGAAGTAATTTATAATCCAATATTCCTATCGTTCGGTTCAAGTCTAAACCAACATAACATATCCAAAATATGGAGTAGACAAGTCCCACTCTCAACATACACAAAATATCAGTATCATTCCTCTCATCCTCTCAACAAAAATCAAAATCGGGTCGCCTATTCAGCGATCCATCATCCTGGTAATGGTCCATAGAGGGCTTCGGATCGTAGTATTCTTCATCTATCTAAGGCTCTGTGCCACAGAAATCGAATGGAACACGTGCACCTGCCGAAGTCAATAATCGGCTGAGCTTGGAATACTCAATGATATACAAACTACTAACTAACAATGAATAATATCATGAACATGCATAAACTTAGAGAATAACATTCGTGAAAGTAGTTACCAAAACCTTTTTCGTAACAGTATTCGCGTGAAAACAAAACCAAGTAAATCTTGTCATGTGATAATCATATTGTTGTGAGTTCTTGTGAATTCTTGCGAAAGTTGGGAATCTTTGTGAGCATGCGAGGATCTGAGTATGCATGATTACTTGTGAACTTGTGATCTTGTGAGACATGACTATTTGTGAGTCCATGTATAGTGGGATTCCTTGTGAGCTTTGAAACGATCTTAGAACTTGTCACTTATCAACCCATAGTTTGGCCTTATCAATTCTTGTGAGCTTGTGAGAATTCTTTTTACCAAAAACCTTCCTTAAGAGCTTTATGAAATACCTTTCTTGTGAGAAATCATCGGATCATGCAAGACTTGTAAACATCATGCTAACTTGTGAACATAAGGTGCATATAGTACTTGTGAATATCATGGTGAACTTAGAAAACTTGTAAACATGACATCATATTCATAGAATTTCGTAGTGATAGCTTACATCCCACATATCAATCATCATCCGAATTAATCCAAGAACAACCTTAAATATAGTGTTTTGCCTTAAAAATAATAGTACAAGGTAGGTAGCTAGTAGAGTGTATCTACCTTTTTAGATCAACCCTTTGATCTAAAACGTTTTAGAAAGGTTCTGAAGCGAGATAGATAGTCTTTGTAGTTGAGAAATCAACTCAAGAACACTCAAAAGCAAAAACCCAAGTCCTTTTCCTTCTTCCTCTTTCTTCTCTTATCTTTCTCTTTTTTTTTCTCTTTTCTTAGTACTCTAGGGTTTGTGAAACCCTAAGGCACGAAATTGGGCTATTTATAGTTAAAGGGAATTAGTCAAAGACTCATACACCCTTCAAAATATCTCAGAAGGTCGGCCACAGGCAAAAACAGTATGATCGGTCAACCGGTCAAAAGACCCCTCTCTGTTGAAAAACCACATACAAAATTTCGGGCATTCGGTCGACCGCTAAGGAGGTTCGGTTGACCGGATTTGCCTGTTTTTCCCTTGTTTTGTCCTGTGCTTTGTTCTTCTTCCATTCCTTCTTCTTCCTCTTATACTTATTTTTAAAAAAAACATTTAAGTTAATGTTTTTAAATTAACTTAAATGTTTAAAATAAGGAAATACCTCCCATTTGAATCCAATAAAAATACTTAGAAATTCCAATTCCTCATAACTTAAAATCTAAATTTCTAGTTTTAGGCAAAGTCCGATAATCCGATTTGTTGTAAACTTTTTCCATTACTCGAAAACCATTCTAATCATATGAATAAAATTCCATAAAATTACGTGAGCTTAGTTAACATATAAACAACCATTACCGGGACTTTTTATCTCAAAATTCAAAAATTTACATTACATGGTCACCATTCACCGCACTTCACAGCACTATTCACAGGCTATGAAAGTGAGATCCGGGGTTCTACATTCTCTACCCTATGGCAGTCAGATACTGACAACCAGCTGGGAAAGATTGACATAGGTCCAATGCCTATTTAGGCCAAGGACCAGTTCACTAAAAAGGGACTGGCCTTGGTCAGTCCATGTACCAAGAGGGGTGAGACCATGAGTTTTGCACATGTTCTAGTCAGGTTCATGGCCATTTATGGCCACAGACTAGGTCCTACAGGGCTAACCTTTGGCTAGCCCGCGGACTGACTTATGAGGTCTATCTGTAGATGGACCCAATGAGTCAATCCGCAGGGATCTAACCAAGTTTGTCCACGAGGACAAACCCTAAATACGTGTCAGTCCCAAAGGGACTAGCAAAGTAAGTATCCGTGGGGCATCATTGCCCTACTGCCAGTATTAAATGCTGGCGGGCTTGCGGTAAGCCAGCCACTGGCCAGATAGTGTGCGTGCCTGTGGCACGTGCAAATGCCAACACCCATTTTTGGGTGGTGATCCGATGCAGGCAGGTCCACCATGCACCCACCTTGCAAACAATGATATTTCACTGCCCAAAAATACTCAGTCAAAGCTCTATGTAGAGACCCATAAATGTAAAGATAACTAATGCCATAATCAAGCTGACAACTTCCAATAACAACGAATTGTCCAAAATAGTGTTGGAAAATCCACCCATGCCATAATGCACCCAGACTCAAAAATTTCCTACATTCATGAAAACAAACCTCTTGAGGTTTCTACCCTAGATGCTCCAATAATGTTTAGGAAAAACCTATTTAGTGAACCATGCTAGCTGAAGTGCACAAGACATGTCAAACCCTTACATATTTGAGAATGAAAAATATCTTATGGATTTGTCTACTATTTATAGGATTTGGGAGAAAGTAGACTAAGAGTTAGAAAATGTGAGGATGGTAGATGTTATTGCAATTAAAGAATGGGGATGGAGATGGAAGGAAGAAGAGAACGTTAGCCTTCATATTTTTAATAATTTAAATGTTACAACTTAATTAATTCCAATTAAAGAGTATAATTAAATAATAGAATGTGAGTGAGTGTGTGAACATTTAACCTATCATAATTAGGAAGAAAGAATAATAATTAAAATGGCATGCCGTATTCTTATTGGATCAATTAAATAGTAGATGTCATGTTAGCAAACACATGACATCAATCAAAATAAAGAATAGGGGCCAATGAGATATACCATGTAGAACCAACTGGCATATTATATTAGTATAGAAGATAGAAATAATAGAGAGAGTAGGGAGGATAAAGTTCTTGAGTCCTGATCCGGCACTTAATAAGAGACAATTAGCACGTTCTCTCATTGTTATTACACTGAACACACACTAGATCTAGAGCATAGATGATGAGAGAGAAAGAATCAAAAGTTCTTTTTTCATTAATTAATTTAAGTTCTTTTTCTTTGTTTATTATTATGCTTTCATTGTATTGATATTTTGGCTACCGCAAAATGCTAAGGTCCTGATAAATTGCTTTCAAGAGGACATCGTTGGATATATTAAAAAGAATTATTTTTCTTCTCTTTTGCATTTTCTATCAATTTTGTTGGCTAAAATGTATCTTCTTCCTTCCTTGCCCAACCCCACACAAACTGAGCTTGTCCCAGTCTCCTCCAAAGGGTAGGTTCCGGGCTCGATCATGAGGGTTGTGATAGTTGTTAATATCCACCCTCTTAGCCAAGCTTCAAATTCAAATGTTACGTATTAAGTCACTAACCTCGAACAAATACTAACACTCTAACTGGGATTGCCGCCTAACCACATGATCACTTGAACAAAAATTTAAAAAAAACTTCATTTCTTCATCTTTATAAAATATGATTAGGATCCGTTCTTTTGTTGAGTCATAAAATATGGCAATTTGCAAGTTTTGTTATTTGGCAATATGTATTTACTTTTATGAACTAGATGTATCGTGTATTTTTATGTCTTGGGTTGTAATTCCTTAAGAGTTCAAATGCAACAAAATGGATCATTTCAATTCTCATAAAAATGATGACATAAAAAATGATACAAAATGTATGATTTCAATTCTCATAAAAATGATAATATAAAAAAATGATAAGATATGAAATTTCATGATAATAACCTTCTTAACAACTACCATGAAAGAGTGCAAAATGTCAAGTTTTACAAGTCTTGACAAAAGAAGAGACCCTTAACAACAAATGATTTCCCCATAGAGGAAGCTAAGAAGTTCGCAAATTAGAATTAAGCAAATATTAATATAATGGGTTAGAATTTAAGGTTTTTGTCTTTTTTTTCTCCTTTTATATTAACCGGTAAACTATCATCTTCACATATGAGACACATTTCAAAATTAGAGAATATGCTAGGGAGACTCTCATCTAGCAGAATCGGCCCTTATGTAATTTTTTTACAAAAAAGTGAAACTGACCGTTTTCAAGTTTTCCTGTATGGCATTTTTCTCACATAATAGTCGAGCCCACTGGTCGGAAAGTCCGCTAGCATTCCCCTTCAAAACTTGACACAGCCCATATGGCACCTCATTTAATACATGTACAAAAAACAAGTTATCGCGATATTTTGATACTACTCAAAAAAAAATTATTGGAGGTCTGGGCATCATTTATTTATTGCAGTAAGTTTGGTTAGGGCATTTGGGTAGTTCTCAGATAAAAGATTGTTTAAGTGACAAAAATACCATTAGAGAAAATTTTTACTTAAATTATCAAAATCTCCTTGGTTTTAATTAACATTTTATTTTTACTTATAGTGTGTGGCACGTGAGAGAGGAAAGAGGAGAGATAGTGTAAAGAGGGACCCTAATGCACGTGTTATAGGGGAGACGGGTGAGAGAAAATGTGTTAGAAAATGAATTGTGTGGCCGTTGAAAACATATAAAGAGTGGTAGAGAAAAAACATGATTAAATTGTTGAGGGAATCAACCGTATCTAAAAGGATTGAAGTTAATAAATTTGAAATGATTTTAATACCCTTAAATATTTATTCACTAAATATTAATAGGATAATTTCATATTTGATTTTATTGTAATAGTAAAAAAAGTCAATTAGCGCCACCTAATACCCTGTTTCTCTCATTATAATAGTAGAGAAAACTAGTTAGCCACACATGCGATGAATGTGAGAGAGAGAAGGGGGAGGGATAGTGGAAAGAGGGACCCTAGTGAGACCCACCGATGCACATAAAGAGTGGGTGAGCGGTAGAGAAAAAATAGGATTAGATAATTGAGGGAATTAGTCATATCTAAGTGGATTGAAGTTAATAGATTAAAAATTACTTTAATATTCTTAAATATTTATTCACTAAAAATTAATAGAAAAATATAATATTTGGTTTTCTTGTCATACTAAAAAAAGTCAATCAACTCCACCTACCCCTCCTTCTCTCATTATCTTTACTATTATAATGCAAGAGGCAGCCGTAGATGATTTTTCTGAAATTCTCATACTACCCTTATATAAAAACAAAACTTTGATTTAATGTTTGCTTTAATTCCCAAACTACCCCTTGCTGAAAGTACCCTTGCTCATTTATCTATTTTGAATCACAGCCAATCGTGATTGAACTCAGGGAGAGTTCAATCGCACCTGCAAGTTAACACGTGACCCATTTAACTCCTATTAAGTGTGGTTAACACCTTTCCCTCGCTCTTCGTGCATCGCACGTGCCACTAGCGAGTTCAATCCCACCCACGGGTTAACACGTGTCCCTTTTAACTCCTATTAACTGTGGTTAACTCCTTCCCCCCGCTCTCACGTGCATCACTCGTGCCACTTGCTAGTAATAGATAATAGAAGAGATAATTAGTGGGTCACACATGCAATGCCAATGAGAGGGAAGGGGAGAGAGAGTGGAAAACTAGAGACCATCAAATGTATTTCATAAGGTATAATTTATTTTAAATTTTCGTAAGGTATAATTTATTTTAATTAATCAAAGTCTTTATGACTCAGTTAAAACTTTTAATATGCTCAATTAGATTGTTTATGTTCCAATTTTTTTTTATAGTTGATTATTTGTTAGATAAAAATATGCTCAATTACTTTTATATATATATATATATATTATTAATCATCTACACATGGGCTTTTGATAGTAATAAATACTAATAATATAGAGACTAATTTGGAAGCGTAGCTCCCATTGTTGTGTATGGCGATGTCACTTTTGTAATTAAGAGAGAGGAGTGCCTCCTTATTATTAGATTGTCACCACCATACACAAGGAGCCTGCTTCAATACCGTGAAGTAGAGATCCCCTGTGTCTTAATATGAATAATATAATAAAATTACATTATCAATGCTAAAACTAGGAATTTCATCCAGTAACGCAAAAATTCAATTTCTCGCCATATGAGAAATCAATTATAAAATGGTATGGTGTCTCCTTAAAGAATCCCTAAGCAAGGTTTAAAATCCCGTTGGGATTTTGCAAAATCCTGGTTTCGTTCAACCCCAACAATATTGAAACTACATGGATTTCGGAAAACATGATTTTTTGCTGGGATTTAAAAAAATTTCGGGTCAAATTTTGGAATTTAGAAATTTCGGCCGGAAATTTATATAATTATTTTAAATATAAAATAAGAATATTTATATAAATATATAAAAAAATTAATAAAATATTAATAAATGAGAATCTGAAATACCGCTAAAATACCGGATATTTTTTGGGATTTCGGTTCGAGTACGGGGATTTCAAACCTTGTCCCTGAGTGCTCTTAAAATTTGGTGGGGTCCCTCTCTTCGCGCTTTTCCTCGCTCTCTCTCTTTTCCTCTGTTTTTTCCCCCCAGTATCTCAGGTTATTTCTGCGATAAACGCGCTCATACCGCTCAAATTCAAAGAAATCCCAACCGAATTCAAACCTGACATTGTTGCTTGCACGATCTCTAATGCAATAGTGGGCATCTCGAACAGATCTCACTGGGTTACTTTTTCATCACTTTCGATTTTTCTTGAATTGCAGAGAGGTATGATATTGATTCTTTTTCCTTTCGAAAAATGATTTTGATTCGTTTTCTGCAAGTTTCTCAATTAAATTCTCCCAAATAAGGACTCATTACTTTGAAGATATGAGATGGGTTTCTCTTTTCATGTTTCTAGAAATGGGAGTTGCAGAAAAATAGGATCTTACTTCAAGTCTGTTAATTTTGATGGGTAAATCAGATAATGTATATAAAAACAAGCCAATATCTGGAAGTACACCAATGGGTTCACAAGATACTGAAATCAAAAGCAAAAAGACTACACAGTTCTGTTAATTGTTTTGGGTTAGAAAGAATGAACTTCTTTTGTGCTGGAACCAGATTTTTTTTTCTCCCCTTTTTTTGTGAAAGGGATTTCATAAAGATGTAATTAATGAATTTAAAAAGAGTTGTTTTGTTCTCAACTTTCTGCTGATTGAAATTGCAGTAATGTATGATCTTGATGTGATTTTCTTGAATTTTTGTTTTAGTTCAACAAAATGAAGCAATTTCATTGAATTTAATTGTTTGTAACATTACAATTTGGTTAGTGAGATTTGAGAAAGGTATGATCTTAATGGATTCTTATAGAGTTCAGTGATGTGGGGATTTTTGGCTCGAATAGGGCAAACCCCAAAATGGGCGATCGATTGCCCATGGTGGGTGATCGATCGCTGGTCGACATGTTTTAGACGGGCTGAAATTTGAATTTCTTTTGGAGACTTCTACTTGGAATAGGAAGTTGCCTTTCGTGGAGATTAGAGTTTGGGAAATTCTAATTGAGTTAGGACTCATTCCTTACCTATAAATAAGCCTAGGGTGGAGGCTTATAGAGATAACTAAGAAAGTAAGAACTAAGAGAAAGAGAGAAAGCCACGGATATGTGAGGTGTGGTAGAGCTCCCATGGAAAGCGAGGGCGTCTCCCATGAAAAGCCCTAGTGAAGCTCTTGGGTGAAAAAGAGTATTCTCACGGCTGTATCTCGGTGTGCTCTCATGGTGGAGGGTATTGGTTCAGTCATGAAGGGTTCGGGTTTTGTGTCTCATTTGGAGAGACTGAACAAAGATGTGGGCTGTGTGAGAGCCTTTCAAGGGCTGTGGTAGAGTCTTTGAGTGTGTATTCTCTGTTTATTTGTTCTCTTGTAATCTCTCTATTTAGTAGTAAATTTTTTCTGGACCGTTTCTAGTGTGGACGTAGCCCTAGATGAGTAAACCACGTATATCTTGTGTATTATATATTTTTATATTTTCATGAGAATACCCATGATAGCATTGATTCCTCCATTCCCCAACAAATTGGTATCAGAGCTGTGTTTGAGTTTTGGGGTTATGGATTTGAGATTTACAAGGCTGTCGGAGTTGCAAGATTTATGATGGTTTTGAAGTCGTAGTTTGAGGTGGAGTTTTTCCTGCGAATCCGATGGAGTTTTGCACAAGATTGAAAAAGAAAATTTATGTTGGTGAAAGTGAGATGGCATATTGAAGGATGTTCGCGGGATTCTCGCCAAGGTGGAGATTTGTGGGGATTTTTGGCTCGAATAAGGCAAACCCCAAAATGGGCGATCGATCGCTGGTCGACGAGTTTTAGACTGGCTGGAATTTGAGTTGCTTTTGGAGACTTCTACTTGGAATAGGAAGTTGCCTTTTCGTGGAGATTAGAATTTGGGAAATCCTAATTGAGTTAGGATTCATTCCTTGCATATAAATAAGCCTAGGGTAGAGACTTATAGAGATAACCAAGAAAGTAAGAACTAAGAGGAAGAGAAAAAGTCACGGATATGTGAGGTGTGGTAGGGCGTCTCCCATGGAAAGCCCTAGTGAAGCTCTTGGGTGAAGAAGAATGTTCTCACAGCTGTATCTCGGCGTGCTCTCATGGTGGAGGGTATTGGTTCAATCATGAAGGGTTCGGGTTTTGTGTCTCCTTTGTCCTAAAAGGGGTAGTAATTCGGTCAGATTCGGATTGGAGAGAGTGAACAAAGATGTGGGCTGTATGAGAGTCTTTCAAGGGTTGTAGTAGAGTCTTTGAGTGTGCATTATCTGTTTATCTGCTCTCTTGTAATCTCTCTATTTAGTAGTGAAGGTTTTCTGGACTGTTTCCAGTGTGGACGTAGCCCTAGATGGGTGAACCACATATATCTTGTGTATTGTGTGTTTGTTGTATTTTCTTGATAATACCCATGATAGCATCGCTTCCGCCATTCCCCAACAAGTGATTCAATTTACTTGTTAAAGAGACAGAAGCTTCTCTTGTATAGTTAATATGAATTGGTAATTTCTCTGCCGGGCGGAAATCTTTGAAAGCATTTTGACGGTTTTCACTCAATTTCATTTACTCCGACAGAGGGATTTGCATATTGTTGTTTGTTTTCCATTTCCAATATGTCAATTTGTATATTATTTTTATTTTCTCCTTGTGTTGAAGTATAATAGTTGTTGAAATGTATGATATGGTGGATCTTTTATTCCCTTAATCATTATTCTTGAAGAGAAAGATTAAATGCATTAAGATTGCTGATCTACATGTGTTTTTCTTCTGTAATTTTCGGCCTGAAAAGGTATTTAATTTTGCAAGTGATTGACAGAGAGCTGTAGTTTTGTTATGTTTTTTAAAGGTTATGGATCCATTTTAATAAAAGCATAAGGGTTTTCTTGCTTACTAACATTCATGAATGCAAAAGGCTCTACCTAAGTCTAGCGTACTGTTGATCCTCCCTGTTTCCCACTGCAAGGGACTGCAGAAATGTACAATTTTGATGGGTATTTTCAAATTTATTCATTATATTCAGAAATAAGAGGAGCTTTGTATAAATTGTAGACAAAAAGGTTCAAATGGGAGAACATTTATTGTTGTGACTTATTTCTTATTCCTACTTCTGACATCAATGGATTTATTTGTTTAATTTTTTATTTTTTTTGTTATGAAAAAGTAGTGTTCTAATAGTGTTCCGAAAGGAAGATATTTAGATGAAAGAATTTGCAAACTGGAGAGAAGTATGATTATGATCTTTTTTTTATTACTCAATTGCATTGATAAGTGTCACTAAAAGAACAAAATGTATCATTTTAGAAGTGTTCATATACGGCATTATTCAGTGCTTGATAATTGTAACTAATCTTATGGGGGGGGGGGGTTGATTATGAGTTCAGTTGGGGCTCTTTCGGATTGTTATTCTCTCTTCTTTCTACTGTTAAATGACATAATATTGTTTGACAAGTTAAAGTTTTGATTTTGAAGCTAGAAAGCGTTAAGTATTTTTATCATGATAGTTCTGAACATCTAAGGCTGAAAGAAGACAAATTTTATCTGGAAGTTTTAAGTTTATCGTGATTACATTTTGGTTTCTAGTTATGCTCGATCTCAAGAACATGAAAATTGCATGTCTTTTGCTTTCTTTTGATATTCAAGTTCATGGGAGAATCATGAGTTTCTGTAGATCTCACTAAGTTGGTTGTGTATAATTTTCTTTTGTTTGTGTTAACAATCTTGTGAAGATTTTGGTGCTCAAAATATGTTCTGCTTTGAGATTATATCAGATTAGATCTTGGTGGGTTTTCTTCCTTCAGTTTTTCTGCACTTAAAATTTTCGATTTTGAGTAGCCTGAAGCATAGTTACCAAGTCATTGGGAATTATTTGGCTTGGGAAAAGTTCGAAAAAAATCAGCAAAATTCAAAAAATTCGGAAATATATCAAGAAAATATCGGGCGAGATATGAAAAAATTTAAAATAAGATTACTAGTTATGAAAAGTATAAATAAATATATTTCATTTATTATATATTTGTTTGGGACGTTTTAAAAAAGTCACTTCCAGAAGTCGCAAATGCTTTGTGAATTAATGGTTCTATGAAAAAGTTGGGTATTACTTGGGACTTTTTGAAAAAATCGGAGAACTTTGTAACTATGGCCTCAAGATATTGGATCCTTTTAATATGAATGATCTACTACTTTTTTTTTGTGTTGGGCGTATTTCAGATAATAGGGTATAAAGGCTTAAAAACTGATAACCCTCTTAACCTTAGTTCAAGTCCGAGTCAACTGAAATCTCATTGACAACTTCATTAAGTTTTTTTAAGTATCTGACTTTTGAAATTTTTGAGTACTGCAATCGAGTTTTAGAATGCTCGGTCAAGTTAAAATTGAGTCTCCCCCAACACTCAACTGAAGTCTTAATCAAATATGCCCCACTTCTCTTCTTTCTGAAATGTATGACAATTTTTTATTGGTTGCAGGATTGCAGGTTCTCAATTTTTTGATTTGTTTTTCAGATTTATCGTCGCTGTTATCATAATGGCTAAGGAGAAGATCGAGTTCCAAGTGACACCAGAGAGAAGTAAGATTAAAGATGATATTTTAAGAAGGAACTCTACGGGAAAACCAGGCACTTCAAACAGTGGAGAAAAGATTCTTCCCCATTATCTCAGAGCTTCTACCGGTTCCTGCCATGACTTCTGTAAATTCGGGAGGAAACATGCTTTTGAAACAAAGGCAAAGCATCCAATGCTTAAAGGACTTGCAGCAACACCAGCTGAAGGCCGAGATCCAGTACAAAGTGTAGCTTTATTAGGGAGAAAGAAGTTATCATTGGTCAAGCTCAATCCGTCACCCGATTCCAAAACCCAGTTACTCGATAAACCAAAAATCAAAATTAAACCGAAAATCTATAAGCGAGAAGTTTCATCACCTGCCAAGAAAGTATATGTATCTCCAGAACAAGCTTCATCAGCTGCTAAGCAAAAAGTTGTATCTGCAAAATATGCTACTGTTTTGAAGCCGAAGCCTGTGGCAGCGAAGCCATCTTCTGCCCCATTAATTCCTTCAGGAATTCTAAGCAGTAGAAGAAACAGTGATGCCAAGATTGGCCAGAACATGGGGGCCTCCAAAATTGGTGAGAAGAAATTATTTGTGCCACTGACAGCTTCGTTGTCCCCGAAACCTTTTGTCAACAAAGCTGCAAGCTTAAATGCAATAAAATATAAGAACCCGAAAGTTGTGTCTCCTCTAAAGAATCAGAACGGGATTAGAAAAGCCGAACCCAAGCAACCCAACAATGACCAAGTCCTGGAAAAGATCTTGTATGTCATTGAGCTGAAAGCTGAGAACAAAAGTTCGGGACCCGCTCAAAATGGAAGTGATACTATCCAATCATTTCCATCTACTTCGTCACCATCACCCACAATCTCTCCAGTGCTGTCATCACATGAGGGAGAAGAGCATGAAGACTCTGTCTTTACACTTACCGAAGCAGATGACTCCATCTCCGAACTCTACAAAAAGAACAAGAACCAAATAGAAACTTCAAAATTGGAATCCAAGAGGCTGCCTAGAAGGGGAGCAACAGATCATCCTCAAGATAAAGATTTCAAACCCCAAAAACTAAATTTCAGGAGAGGACAGGTGATTGACCTTCAGTCTGAGAAAAATGGTGTAAGAAGACTCAGATTCAGACAAGGAAGAGCTTTAGGGGAGAACCAAAACAGTAAGGGTGACGTTGGAAAGAGAAGCTTTATTATGAGAGAAGTGGTTAATGGCGACGCAAATGGTACTAAATCCAAATCTGAAGAAGTTATTCTAAGGCACCAACATGTGCAAGAAAAGAAAGATACCCAGGGTCTGTTTAATAATGTAATTGAAGAGACTGCAAGTAAGCTGGTTGAGACCAGGAAGAGTAAGGTCAAGGCCTTAGTGGGTGCTTTCGAAACTGTGATCTCCCTCCAAGATGGCAAACCTTCTACAAATAGCACCAATTGAGTTGCCAATACATTGTTCTGTAGAGAATAATTCGACGTAACCGAAGCTTTGAAAGTGACATGGATGTGAATATTACAAGATTGTGAAATAGCAAGCGTAAATGAAGAGAATTCAGTTAACGTGAGGATGCTTAGATAAAAGATGGAGGGTTTCTCGTATGTATTGATTTTTTGCGTTGTATACATCTCGTTACAGAGGGTGTGCTTCTTGTTCTCTTTACATTTCTTTTATACATGTATCTACATTGAGTGAAATTAATTTCAAATAGAATTGAGTGGTTAAGGTTGTTCTTCTCCCTTTTCTTCGCATTTTGTTGCTTCTCTTCTCTGAGCAAGGTACCTGTAGTGGTCTTAATTGGCTGTATCTGTTCAAAATTCATTTGAGTTGGAACCTAGTCCCTAACTCCTAAAAACCCCTAGAAGCCCAAAATGGGGACATAACAAAATGTATTTTAATTCCTTTTATAGCAATGACTACTCTGTTTTTCGAATACAGGAATCTCTATTATATCCCTAGCTGATGATCCTCTTATGCTCAGACATTATGAATGACTCTACCTTAGAAACATCAATGTCTAGAATAATCCAAGGTTGTGGTGAAGGCAGCTCTGTGGATTTGAAATACCAAAGATCTGTGCTTAAATTACTTAATGGTACTGTAGTAGTCATATTTCACCAGCATACAATCTATGTCTAAACCAAATCTTTTCAAAAAGGCGTGTACAGTACTTATGTGTTTACGAGGCAAAGTTCTAGCACATGAAAGTCAATTCGATACAAACTCTTTTTTTTTAGGATCCGCTGTGATAATGAGAAAATTTTCTGCACATCCGCCCAAATCAGTCGAAAATATCAGAATTTGATGAATCGGCCCATACCGGCTTACTAATGGGATAAATGAAATATATGGGATTTTAATTGCGTTTATAGCTGTTAAGCTGCGATAACTTGCACTAATCAGTGGCGTCCATGGTCCTCAATAACCAAATCTTTGTTGGACATTTGCCTACTAAACTGTCATGAGGCTAACCGAAGTTGACGAGCATTACAGTCCCACTCACTTGAACTTGGCTTGGTTGGATTATGTATGATCTGTATCATAAGACTGGGTTATCTTTAGATCCTGTTGACTGTTTAGGCTATGCGCTGCCGTAGTTTGCTTGACCTGCCAGACCCTTTTGTATCACAACTCCATATGTCCCAAATGGCAATTCCATATCTGTTCTCCATTTGAGGGAACTAAAGTAGCATAGTTAACCTTGTATTGGTCCATATCCCCTTCCATTGAAGATTACGACCCTTTTCCTTTCTGCTAATTTGCGCTACCTGATGGGCTAAACGAGACCCCAACCGCTTGCTCCAATGGTATGGTGTGCTCCCTCTTATGAGGGTGGTCATGGGATCTAATCCCAAGGGTAATGTTGTAGAGACCCAAAGCGTGCAAACTTTAATAAAAAGCATTGAATTCGTCTCAAAACATTACAATTAATGTCAATTCATGTTTAAGTGTATTTTAATTAAGGGTGGTATTAGGCGCACCCCATTATTTACTTATTACACCCCAAACTTAAAAAAAGATAATAAAATTTTCAATTATGCATAAAGAAATATTTATAAGACAAAAATGCCCTGTCTCTTCTTCTTGTAGACTCCAACTAATGACCCTACAACCCCTCTCACACCGGCAACCCTCTCACTTCGGCAAAGCTCCAACAACCTTGTCGCTCCAGCAAAGCCCAGTCAACGCTCTCCTCTTCCTTCTTCTTGTCATCTCTAACCAACTAATTCTCTAGCAATATCAACAAAAACATAAATACTAATACCTATCTCATTACAATCAAACCCTTTCTATGACCTCTCATTACTTCCATTTTAAAATCCTAGGGAGGATTTTAGGATCATGCCTTTGTTTGGAATTCTTTCTGAAACATGCTTTGATGATGTGCATTGTGTTAAACAATCCAATGAAATAAAGAGAAACACAAAAAATAAGAAAAGAGGAGGCTAGGGTTTCATTGATGCTGTCTAATACAATCAAATACTAAAAGAGTATTTAACCTAAATACAAAGAGACTATATATAGGCTAAAGAAAGGAAGCTGAAAAGGCAGGGAAATAAAAAGACTATTCTACCCTTAATAAACAACCCTATATTTCTTAACATCCCCCCTCAAACTCACGATGCGGCAGCTACAAGCATCGAGAGTTTGCCAACTAGAAAACGAAAACGGGAAATAGAATGCGACTTGGTAAAGAAATCTGCAATCTGCAAAGAAGAAGGAACAAAAGGCAAAGTAATGGTGCCATGCTTGAGATGATGACGAGTAAGGTGACAATCGATCTCAATGTGCTTGGTTCGTTCATGAAAAACCGAGTTGTGAGCAATCTGAATAGAACTCTGGTTGTCACAATACATAGGAGTGGGATGAGAAAGAGAAACCCCCATATCTGCAAGTAACCAACGTAACCAAACAATCTCGTTGGTAGTAGATGCCATAGCACGATATTCTGCTTCGGTTGAAGATTGAGAAACAATAGATTGTTTCTTGCTCTTCCAAGAAATAAGAGAATCACCCAAAAAGATACAGAAACCAGTAACAGACTTGCGATCTGTAGGATCACTACCATGATCAGCATCAGAGTATGCACGCAGCTCCAAGGAAGAGGTGGATGGAAGTAAAAGACTCTGAAAGACTGTACCCCGAAGATATCGCAAAATACGAAGAACAGCTGTCCAATGAACTGTAGTAGGAGAAGCAACAAACTGACTAACAACATGAACAGCATATGCAATATCTGGACGAGTTATAGTGAGATATACCAAGCTCCCAACAATAGTACGGTATAAAGTAGGATCTGACAAAGATATACCATCAGACGAAGAATACTTTGCGTTAACCTCAATGGGAGTATCAACAGTCTTATTATCAGTAAGTCTAGCCCGCTCAAGAATATCTGCAACATATTTCGACTGAGAAAGAAGATAACCTCTGGGTGAGTATGCTACCTCAATACCCAAGAAATATCGTAGGGAACCCAAATCCTTCATTTCAAACTGTCTAGCTAACTCTGTCTTCAAAACTGAAATGTCATCAATATCATCACCAGTAATAATCATGTCATCAACATATAAAGAAAGAATGATACGACCTGCATCAGTACACTTAACAAAGAGAGCAGAATCATGACTACTAGGAGCAAATCCAAGGGAAGAGATCACAACAGAAAATTTCTCAAACCAAGCACGAGGTGCTTGTTTAAGACCATATAACACTTTCTTGAGCTTGCAAACATACCCAGAATCATGAGAAACACCAGGAGGGGGCACCATATAAACTTCTTCTTGAAGATCTCCATTTAAGAAGACATTTTTAACATCAAGTTGAGAGATATGCCACTGACGAACCGAAGCTACTGCAATAAGAGTACGAATAGTAGTCATTTTCGCAACAGGAGCAAATGTCTCCTCATAATCCATACCATACTGTTGAGAGTACCCTTTTGCAACTAATCTAGCTTTGTATCGCTCAATAGATCCATCAGAATTAGTCTTGATCTTATACACCCAACGACAACCAACAACACTCTTACCAGGAGGTAGAGGAACCAAATCCCAAGTACCTGTCTTATGCAAAGCAGAAAGTTCCTCATCCATAGCTTGCTGCCAAAGAGGATCAAGAATTGCCTCTTTATAGGAAGAGGGCTCAGAGAGACAATGAATAGAAGCTAAAAAGGAAGTAAAAGATGAAGAATAACAAGAATAAGCAAAATCTGGTAACTTTGTGGACTTACGAATGCGTATGGATTGACGTAGAGGTGGATCCACAATCTCAGACGGAGCTTGATGGACCATAGGAGAAGAGGGAGCTTCAGGTGTCCCGGAGAGCAAAGTGTCAGTACCTGCAGAATGATCAGTATGAATCCGTCGAGTATAATGTAAAGGTAACGGGGGAAGAACATGAGAAGGGGTATTTGAAGTACTAGGAACCTGAGATGACAAACTATCAGAATCTTCAGAAAAAGGATCTATACGAACAAGATCAGATCTAGTCAAAGCATGAGTGGTGGATGGAATAGAAAAGAAAGGTATATGTTCGAGAAAAACAACATGACGAGACACATAAAGTTTCTGAGTAATTGGATCAAAACAACGATACCCCTTTTTACCTTCACCATAACCAAGAAAGACACAAATAACAGATCGAGAGGACAACTTGCTACGTTCTACATGAGGACGAAGAACGAAACAAGTACAACCAAAAACTCTAAAGAAAGAATAATCAGGAGCATACCCATACAACTTTTCGAAAGGAGACAGACCTGAAATATGAGAAGATGGAATTGTATTAATCAAACTTACAGCAGTAAGAACAGCTTCACCCCAAAACACACTAGGAACTGAGGCAGATAACAAGAGAGAACGAGCTGTTTCAACAATATGCCTATGTTTTCTTTCAGCAACACCATTTTGTTCAGTAGTATCTGTACACGAAGTTTGGTGAATAGTTCCATCTAAGACAAGCAGCTCACAAAATTTATGAGAAGTGTATTCCCCACCCAAATCACACCTAAAACATTTTATAACAGCAGAATGTTGAGTTTTGACAAGAGCTCGAAAGGCTGTATATATCTCAAAGAATTCAGAACAATGTTTCATTAAATAAACCCAACAATAACGAGTATGATCATCAATAAAAGAAACATAATATCGAGACCCTCCTTTTGTGGCAACAGGAGAAGGTCCCCATACATCAGAATGAATCAAATCAAATGGAGAAGAAGAAACAGAAATACTTCGATTAAAAGGTAAAGCTGAAAATTTTGCCAGTTTACATCCACTACAATCAGAAATATCATGAGTTTGCAAATTTCCTAAAACCCCTGTAGATTCCAAAAATCTCAAACGAGAAGACGAAACATGACCAAGACGAGAATGCCATAAATAAAAACTAGAAGAAGAAGAACTCAAGTGAAAAGAAGACAAATCAACACTAGTAGCAGCAGCAACTGGCACTTTTAACTCATCCAAAATATATAGTCCCCTCTTCCTACGGCCTGTCCCAATCAGCTTCTGAGACTGCAGATCCTGCACATAACAAGAAGAAGATGAAAAAGTGACTAAATTACCAGAATCACATAATTGACCAACAGAAGCAAGATTTAATGTGAGTTTCGGAATATGATAAACATTAGGGAGAGACAAGTGAGGCGTGACAATAGAGCCAACACCTGCTAAAGGCATACGAGTGCCATCAGTAGTCATGACAGGAATAGAAGACGAAGGAGATACAGAAGCAAAAGACGAAGAATCTGGAGACATATGATGTGAAGCTCCAGAATCCAAGACCCATATAGAAGATGACATACCTGAAGAACTGTGAGGCAACTGACCTACGTAAGAAGAAGCAGACATAGCTTGTGGCTGTGAGGAGAGAAACTTCTGAAATTGCTCAGCCAGAGTACTAGGATCGGTGAAAGGACCTGATGAAACTACTGCTGCAGTATTAGACTGTGGTGGTTTGTAACCCTGAAGTGGTCTATAAGCATTAGATTGTGACTGGTTGCCAAGCTTCCAAGCTTGAGATTGCTGCTGTGATTGATTCTGTTGTCTCAACTTAGGACATTGAGCCTTCCAATGGCCTTTCTGCTTACAGAAACTGCACTCGTCAAAGGCAACTCTTGTATAAGGCTTATTCTGATTATTAGAGGGTGGCTTAGAAGGTACTACTAACACAGAAGGATTAGAAGTAGAAAGAATTCCCTTTTCAGAATGAGACTTAAGACGTATTTCTTCAGCCAATAACTCACTGACAACTGAGTCAACAGAAGGAAGTGGAGAACGATGCAAAATTGAACCTCTAAGTCCTTCAAAATCACTGCGAAGTGCCGTTAAAAACTGTACCAACCGTTGCTGCTCTCTACGATCAATATAGGCACCACATGACTTTAATTCTGTCAATTCTGTAAGAGCCAATTGATCCCAAAGATCTATCATAGCAGAATAAAACTCCTGAATACTCATATTCTTCTGCTGAAGAGCTCGTATGTCATTCTCTAATTGATATTGCTTTGCAAAATTTGATTGAGTGAATAACCTCTGTAGATGATCCCAAACCTCCTTTGCTGTCTCATACTTCGCCAACTGTGTACCTATGGAATGTTCAACAGAATTGTTAATCCAAGTAATAATTTTCGCATTGTTTGCTTCCCAGGCATCTATCAAAGTTTCATAACCCTCATCGGTATTCTTAGGTTTCACAGAAGTTCCACTAACATATCCCCACATCTTTTTACCCTTAAGAAAATTTTTCATCACATAACTCCAATACGAATAATTCTTTCCATCCAATCTCACACTCACAGACTGAAGCGAATCGTCTCTTTCACCCGCCATAATAAAGAAACAAAGAAAACCAGAACGCAAAAGAAAGAAAAACGAAATACCAGATTGCGATGTGAGATACCAGATTGCAGAAACTGTACGAACACCCTCTTGTACTGTCACCCCAAAAAAAAAAGAGAAAGCTGTGTTTGAGATTAAACTTCCTCCCATGAAATTTAGCTCTGATACCATGTTAAACAATCCAATGAAATAAAGAGAAACACAAAAAATAAGAAAAGAGGAGGCTAGGGTTTCATTGATGTTGTCTAATACAATCAAATACTAAAAGAGTATTTAACCTAAATACAAAGAGACTATATATAGGCTAAAGAAAGGAAGCTGAAAAGGCAGGGAAATAAAAAGACTATTCTACCCTTAATAAACCCTTAATAAACAACCCTATATTTCTTAACACATTGGTGAGAAGGGTCTCTGTTGATAACCAAAGAATCATCTGCCTTAAGATTTAAAAGGGAAAAAATGATGTTGATGATTAGATCGACCAATACATGGATTTAGGTTTTCACACTCGCAATATGAATTTCGTACGTCTCATCCATCTGTTGTCCAATGGTTCATGGATGGGTACTCCTCGATTTATGATTTACAATAGCGCAAAACGTCATGTAGATAGTTCAAAGCTTGCAATCGTCTAGAACTGGGGCTATCAATAAGTGATCAGAATACAACCGCTGGTATGCTAAATGGTTGATCGGAAGAAGATAGAAATAATAGAGGGGTTGTCGGGGCCATTTCGGTTCTTAAGCTTTTGTATAAATGTTCTTAGTCGGAGACTAAACGACGAAGAAGATGGGCAATATTGTAATTGCATTTTTTGTTTTATGCATATTGAAAATTTTAATTAGTTTTTTTAAAGTCTGGGGTGCAATCATCATAATTTGAGGTGCGCGTAGCTCCACCCTTAATTAATGTTATTAATGATTAATTGTAGTTAAATTTACATTGGGGTTAGGGCTGCACAAAGCCCGATTGGCCCGTTGGTGCGGCTCGGCTTGGCCCGAGATCGGCCCGAAATTTTGGGCTCGAACAAGCCAAGCCAAGCCTAAAAAAAAGCCCGAAAGCTAATTCAAGCCAAGCTCAAGCCCACCCCTGTGCGGCTCGGCCCGGCTCGAAGGAGGTTCGGCTCGGCTCGGCTCAAAAATTATTTTAAAAAATAAAAATATATATATATACATATTATTTATATATATCATTATTATATATATAAATAATATAAAATTTTATTTTAAAAAGAAAAAAGGGATTCAAGCTGAGCTCGAGCCAAGCCAAGCCAAGCCCGACTTGAGCTTGAATCAATTTGGGCCGAGCGGGCTTCAAGCCAAATTTATTTTTTTTTCGGGCCGAGCTTCGGGCGGCACAATCGAACCTGTTTTCAGGCCGACCCGGGCTTCGGGCCTCAATCAAACTACTTCAAGCCGAGCTGGGCTTGGCCAAGCCCAGCCCGAATACTGCCCTAATTGGGATGCATGGTTAAGGTTAAAAGTGAGAAAAAATGACTAAAATATGGAAAATCAGAGCACTCTGGTCGACCGCACCCAAAACCGATCGATTGATGCAACAAAAGTTTTGTATAGGAGAATTTGGTAGAGAGGGCAACAAGGATCGGTCGACCCCGCCCCCATTACCGGTCGACCGCTAGACCACCGGTCGATTGCTCACGTGTTGTTTTACCAGAACTCTAATTTGATTAGGATTTTGTAATTGAAAGGTTTCTAAAGGACTCTATGACCTATGTAAAGACCTTAAGCTAGTGAGTTTTAGAGTTTTATCATTCTAAGAGTTTTAGAAAACCCAGAGAGAGTTCAACCTAGGTTTTTGAAAAAGTTTTGCAAAGAGAAGAAGAAAAAAGCTTAGAGATCACTCCATGACCATTCTAAAGCGTAAGATCGTAGGGAAGTGATCAAGGAGGTACCATATATTGTACTGTTGATGATAATATGATAAGAATAAGTATGATTATGAACTTGTATGATGTTTTAATGAATTTGTAAGGAGATTGTATGAACTTGCATTATGGAAAGAGTATGGGATTCAAGATTCGGGCATGAATTATGGAAGATTATTATGATATGTTACTATTTATGGTTTTATATTGATAAGATCATGGAAATTATTATGTGTCAATTGAATGATGAGTATACAATTGCAATTATGGAAATATGATGATGGATTTAGGGTCATGGAATTGTGATATGGGATTATGATTGTAGTAGTTATGATTATCGGATTTGTTGTACCATGTTAATGATAAACCTGTTTATGTGATTTGAATCTCTTATGAATGATAAGTATTATGGTATAATGTTTTATATGCTAAATTATGAGTAACTATGCATTATGAGTGTTGAATTTCCAAAGGGTAATACTTAGAGGATGATATCAAAGCCCTGAATTTGTTAACCTTAGTTATATGGGTGGCTTTGGTGGAGTTCGATGTCTTGATAACGGAAATTTAAGGAATAACCTAGATGAAATTTGATCATGACACTCAAACACATTGTTCACAGCAAAGTAAGTTGTAAAGGACACGAGTCACACATGATCATGCATGGATATGGAAACTAACTTAACTTTGGTATGGATCTTGATATCTAGTCTGGACCTTGTTGCCTGGAAATTGACATGAACCTTGGTATGGAAATCTGGTCTGAAACCTAGACTGACTTGGACCTTGAACCCTGCTATGGACATGAGAACTGACTGTTACTGTTATGACTTTTCATCCATATGTACATGTCTCACAAGTCTTGCATGGAATGATGGTATGGACTTCACTCTTATGTTTTCCATACTCTGACTTTGTAAAATATGAATATGTATAGAATTGCATGATATGATATGTTATATTATTATTTGTACTTTATATGTACTGAGCTTTCGTTTGCTCAGTTGTACCTTTATGTTAGTAGTTTCAGGAGGGTTCGATATATGCACTCCAGGACCTTGGATTGAGGAAGAGTACCAAGAAGAGCAGGATGGTGATTATCTCGAGGAGGAAATAAATCTGGATTATTATCCATATTATTGATCTATAGATAGTTTGTTTTAAATTCAATTGAAAGGAATGCAATAAGATAATTAAAGATGTTGCTTAGATTTTAATTCTTGTACTTGAGATCACAATGGGTGATCAGATCATTATGTTTAGATTGGTTATTATATCATTGGATTTTGATGTTATTCTTATTTCAGGAATTATATTAATAAAGAAATTTTCAGTTGCACATTTAGTATGCCTTATATGCATGGTTATGGACATGGAATGCAGTGTCATGGGTCAAAAGTCCTATTTGATCAAAGTGTGATTTTGGGGCGTTACAAATGTCTTGCAAGAGTTTCACTCCCTGTTACTAACCACTAACCAATGATTACTACTAAGGGGCTAAACAAGGCTTTAGCCCTACGGAAATAGTAATACAACACAGTTAAATCAGGTCCATACACACAATTCCACACATCCAGATCCCAGAAGGGATCAGGTCCAGCCTCCTTATAATAGGGCGGCAATGGCCCATTGTATTATCCAAAAGAATCCAATTGAGGTGTCCATTCCATAAATGGAAAGACTTATGTAGTTTTTTGCATTCATCTGGTCTGATACCTTTGTAGAAAAGCTAATTAAAATCTTGGTTACATTGAGTTGATAAGCTCATCTGGCACACATATTCTTTAAATAATTAATGGTAATATATATTTTCTAAGGTTATACCTCTAGCTTAATATAAAGAATCAATACTTTTAGGGTGGTGCTAGGAGCACTCCAACATTTGATGACTACACTCCCATTAAAATTTTCTTTTATTTCAAATTTTATTCCCCATTAATGGCAACTGTTAGAGATTTTTCTTGAACGTCCACGCGTCACCTGCTCCTTAGATTCGGGTTTACTGGTTGACGGAAGAAAGTATGAATGGAGATCTCCGGTTGCTGACGGGGTAAAAGTGAAGGGTGTGCACCCTGTAATACACTCCGGTGCGAAAGTTAGGATAGGAAGAAGATGAAGTGCAAAATCTTAATTCTAGCAAGGGGTTGTGATATAGTAGTAAAATTGTGAATTTTGTCCATCCTTATGCATTGAGTCTCTTGAGGTATTTATAGGCTAAGTTTTGTATGTCTATCCATGCCCATAGATGTCTATGGATAGTCATGCTACTTGCTTTATAATCATTACCAAATATATCAGGCAGATCTTAAGCCTTACATGTCACACGTGCGAGCCTACCTTCTCTCAGGTTGGTTCAGCCGAAAGTGGTTTGAGGTAACTAGCATTAAATGCTAAGTCAGTGTTTTTCACCTAACCTCAAAGTAAATAAATCACCTCCTGATTATTTCGTCTTGCGAGTCAGTCTCGTTCTTGACTTAAGCACGGGTTCGTCTTGTATGTAAGTACGGAAAAAATAACCGTTGTTCAAGAATACGGTTACTATACTTGTCTTCAAGATAACGAGTTTGTTGTCCCGAAGAGCATGAGCTCATACTCATTATGAATACGGGTCTTTCATCCATTGTCAGAACAACGAAGGTTTTGCTCGTCTTGGCGACACTTGTGTATTTTCCGAATTTTATCCATTACAACTACGCCCTATTAGAAAATTTTCGTCTATTTTGAAGTTTCCTACCCTCTTATATGTACATCCCAGACCTCCTTCTCCAAATATAACTTACCCCTCCATTCGTCATCCGTCATCGCTTTTCTTCTATTCCTAGGCATTCTTCCTCTTGAAAGAGGAGATAAGTTTCAAAGCAAAAGAGCTCAAGCCTTATTTTCTTTCTTGATTAAAAGGGGCCATCACTCTTGATAATTAGGTAACACTATAAATAAATAAGTTCTCTTAGTAGATTTGATTGTACTTTCAGTAGAAACTTTTCTATTCATAAACACTATAAATAGACGACATTCCCATCTCATACTAAATTCCTGGACTGTGAACTATTTAAAGTGCATCAGGCCAAATGATTGCCTTAATGAGATCAATCCAGACTGGATGAGAACCACTTGGTCTACTATTAGGGGTTGGTGAATTTGGTATCAATGTCTTGAAACTAGTAAGGTTAAGATTACTCTGAGCTTGAGCAGTTAATTCAAGATTTGTGATATTAATTAGCACATTTGCATACACTAGTAATGGCCTCATGTGGTTGATAATCAAAATTATTTTTCATCAAGCCAATCTGTTTGAAAGATAAATTAGTCAATTCACCACATTTGTTAGTTGTGATTAATTGCAAGAACTTTGTTAGACATTAAAGCACAATTAGGTGTGTGATTGTGTTATGATCCCAAATGGTTTATGAGCCTTTATTTTCACTCCTTAATCACCCTAGGTAGGTTCCTAAACCACAGGTTATTAGAGAGAGAGGCTAGAGTGATAGTCGCCATAGAGTAGGCCGGCCGCTCTGGATGTCAGATGAGGAGCATGGTGGTATGTTACAATCCGATATGGGTTATGAGCATAGTTTTTCGCTCCTTAATCACTCTAGGCATTTTTAAAGTATTGGTTAGATTCCCAAAAGTTTGGGACAATTTTTTCACCTGAAACACAAAATATCATTAATTGATTGAACTACTATCATATATGCTTATAATGTAATGGTAATCAAAATCTGTCACCAAGGTATACTTTTCATTGATCATATATATACTACATAAAATAAGGAGAATGGAGACACTATGAGCATACAATGTTTTAACCATCACCCTCTACTTGTAATATGATTTGTTCCTAAGAACTAAGCTTGTTGGGGAATTGGGGGAGTTGTGTATTCTTAGGGAAGAAAGCTTGTGGTAAATGGTGATGAGGGATTAGCTATTTTTAAAGAAAAAGGATACCTGGATGAACTACAAGTGTCAGAAAACTGTAGATCTCTTATTCAAGAGAATCAAGAAAGTGATATATATGGGGACTACTTTGCAATGAAGATGAGGGTTTAGGTGACTCATAAATGTCGTTAACTAAAGAAATCACTACTTATGTGTAGTAGAGAATTTCAGATTTTTTCATCAAACACCTATGCTCACTAAACCAATTTAAAGTCTAGGATTGGTTAGGGAGTCCTCAGTATCAACGCACAGACGCGCTCCATTTACATTGAGTGATACCACAGAGAAAAAAATGGGGTTACTGTCATGTACTTATCGGTATCAATCTCAAGAGGTAGCAGTAATCTGCAGTAGTCTCAGCCTGCTAGCTAGGACATAATGCAATATTGATGTCTTAACAAGCAAGGTTGGTAAAACAAAATGCTGTGAAGAATTCCTATAAAAAAAACACATGGGGTTGTCGGTACCTTAAGCGATTTAACTCTTCCTTTCGCTATCCACAAGGATCATAATATAGAAAGTTGATTGATTATGATGGTTTGTAACTTATCGCCAGCCGAATAAAATTTCCTAGAACACACCTGTTTGAACTCAAAATGAGATATTTCTTTCTGACATTTTTTGGTAATCTGAGGACTAGAAACCAGAGAGGAGTCTGTGGGTGAGAATGTTCCTCTCATTTATGTGGCAGCATCACTTCCAAGTGTATATGAAATGATCCATTCATTCTACTGTGTCCAGCTTGTAAGTAGCAAATGGTCCTCCCTTACTCGTCGTTGAAATTGAATCGCCTACACAGAATAGCAATTCTCAGTCATATAGGTGTCCTTATTGGGTGAGCATTAACTCTAATATTCTACCATATCCTAATGCTCTTTAAACTCTAGATATGAGGATCCTCCATGAGATCTATGAATGGATGATCTATGGTCCCAGAATACATGTGGTGTTCATTAAGAAGGTGGAATCCATGATATCTACTCAGCAGAGTGATGAGAAACATTAGAACAATTGATTTTATTTTTTTTTTAAATCTTTCTACTGGTCATTTCGAAATAATCTGATATATAGATCGGATTATTATAATCATTTAACTGTTGATTGATTTTGATCAAATATGTACTTCTGACAGACCGATCAAATGGTGTAACCATAGTTGCAGGGAATTGCTATGTACAAGGTAGGCTTCTCATTTCCCAAGATGCTCGTTTCTTGGACTGGCAGCTTCAATCACATTCCATTGAGTAGTCAAAGGAAGATAAGTATGTGGGAAGAGAAGGGATAGTCCCGAGTCTATAGTCTATAGCCTAAAGTACTATAGACCCTGACAAAGTATTATTGAATTGGAACCTAAGGCACCTATTCCTCTACAAATATAACATGTAAGATAAAATCTAAGGTATATTTACCCATACTAAAAAATGGGAATGAGACACCTATATTTCATGAGAAATGCTATCCCTACTCTCAGCATCCACCAACCACATGTCCATCATTTTGGTGAGAGACTGCTTTAAGGGTAACAAAATGGACAAGTGGTTGGTAGAGCCTAAGTACAGAGCTAGCATGCCTCATGTCTCATTTATCGCTTGCTTTCGAAGGATTTTTTGAGTCTTGTTTTCTGCTTCTCATTCGCTTTTCGCTCTAGTAACTATGGGTGTAACTCTTTCCTATACGCCCAAGATGCAAACGACCAAACCATCATATACCATTACCGTGGTCTCTAGGAAGGAAACAATACATTTCTTCTTCCTGTAAAATGTCATGAAATCCTATCTTTTGGATTTGCACCACACATGCACATACCTATAGACAACGATGAGTAATAGGAATCTGAAGAGCATGTAACTGGGTAGGTATGAAGAGGATGCCCCAAGGTCCCCCCACACAAATTGCACATGGAGAAGTTGATATTAACTCCCATTTTCAAGCCTTAGGTGACCCCATTAACAAAGACTTTGGGATGAAATGATAAGGTATTACCCATGCACACGCATTGCCCCGCATATTTCAACTGCCGACGAACTTGTAGATTATACAAAGGAAACTGATCGACGATGCCAAGGCGACTATCTTGTGCTGATAACTGACTCTTGCCTTGTGTCACTGTCATAGTTAATACGTCAAAAACATCGTTTATACCTTTTTCGAGGCACGCGTGCAACTCCAAATTTAAGAAATTGTGGAATATAATTTAAGAAAATGTGGAATATAATTAACTGTAAGGGAAATAAATGTTGGTGGCACCACAGAGGGAGGTAGTGCCAGGCACATTCTTTTCAGTCCAGACTGTTCATTTCATGTCTACCTCTTGGATTTTTCATAGCCTAAACATATGCTAATTGGTCGATCCTAACCATTTTAGAATCCTTGACTGTTCAAAATCATATATGTTTTGCTTAGTAACTATGTGCTGGGGTCTTTTGTAAATTAAAAATAAAACTAAATACTCTAATGCATGGTCCAAATTGCCATTAAAATTCCATTCTGCACCACTTTGCTGTAAGGGCACTGCAAATTTGCTTGCAGTTATCAAAATTTTTGCACCATCTTTTATTTTTCAAGCAAAATGAAGCTCCTCTTGTCCTTTCAAGGTTTTCCTGTATTTATATTTTGAACTACTCATGTCTGGCAAAGAAAACATATTTGTAGGTAGCCATAGTTTTTTGTTCCTAAGGCCATGTATGTTTATTTGTACAAAAAATAGGTGCACAAAATTATTTTTTGAAAAAAGCTCATTTTCGTATTTGGCATGCTGCAAAATGAACTTTCTATTGAAAATAATTCTCTAGTCTCACTTTATAATATAGGAAAAAATTTTCTTTAAAAAAATGAAGAGAAATTTTTTTCTCCACAACGTTTTCCCTCCAAACAAACAAAGCCTAAATAGATAGCCATAGTCTATTTAGGGTCCATTCTTATGCTGAGACCTATAAAGCTTGGAACTTTACACCTCACCATGATAGTCATGGTGGGAAATTTGAGTCACTTTGTCAAAGTTTTTAACAAGATTAATTCTTACCCACATGAGATTTCAAGTCTTACAATTTTTTATGAGACATGAAATCATTCATTTTGCTGCATTTAAATTCTTACGGGAATTGCAACCCAATAAATGAAAAGCATCGATCCATCTAGTTCTCAAAAAAAAAATGCATATTGTCCATTGACAAAACTTGCAAAGTGCCGGATTTTAGAAGTCTCCGCAAAAGAACAGACCCTTAGTAAAATACTAATTGCAAGGTTATCCAATAATCTAGCATTAAAAATAATACATTGTTAAATAGCAAGGAACCATATGGAAGCCCTTAATTAAACAGGATGTTTTCTCATAACCTCTGAGACACTAATATTGTTTCGAGTAGCATCTGAATCATAAGCACAATTATAGTCCCGTTTAGAAACACATATTGTTTACAATTCATGATGATTCCACAGTGAAATATTGCAGACTGTTCTCAATTGCGTTGGACATGGTTCGCCGGTTGTGGACTCGCCACCACCTGTGTTGTCTGACTGACTTGTTGCCGATACAGTGCCGCCATCTTGTTGTAGAGATCTATATTCATAGACTGCAAAACATGTCACATTTAAGCACATATATGTGAATTCTTGATATTTATGTAAGAAGATGTAAACAGATAATGACAACACACATACTTGCGTTAGTAAGGCGCAATAGGGATCTTGCATAGCGATCGGAGGGTTGGTGGAAGTGTCGGGAATCGCTGGTGCCGTCGTGGGTGCTGGCATCATAGGTGGCATTATGAATGGTGGCGGGACAAATGTGGGGTTTGAAGCGGCAACTTGGGGGTGGTGTAGGAGGGGAGGGATCGATTGAGGGGCGGTTCGAGCCATGGCGTTCATGTCCAGTATTCCCATGCCCATCCCAAGTCCCATTCCCATGCCCATCCGTGCTAAAAGAGACATCTGTAGTTGTTGTTGCATTCCTAGAGGCATCATCATTTGGGGTATGTTCCTAACACTCATCATCTGAACCTGTGCTTTAAGTTGTTTCATGTACTCAATCACCTCATCCAGCATTGAAGCTTTATCAATCTGCAAATCAACAAGCCAATGCAACATCAGATGATGAATCTTGTAATTAAATATGGAGCACAAGGTGACAGTAAGATTGACTCGTTTCTTTGAATAAAAACTCGTACGAATCTTCAATGGATTCTTTTGGTTCCATTTGCAAAAATCAATGGTGTTCCTCATGAAACTCCAACCAGAAGCAGTTTATTTCTAAAATTACAAACAGTACTAGTCTCTCTGAGAAGTTATTCGCAATCACATTGTTTCAAGTATTCATCAAAGAGTACATATCTCAGAATCCGATATGCAACTAGCATTTATTCATACCTTACTCGAATTGGGTACCAACTTCTGCAAAGCTTTCATCTTTTGATTGATCCTATCTCGACGTCTCTACACCATCGATATCAAACATGGAAAATGTAATTATCATTATTCATGAATACTGTTGATTACACCTGAAAATAAATATAATCTTTTAAGAAGAATGCATTCTCTGAAGGATCAATGAGTGCATTTTTTTAATCACTTTTTATGATACCAATATTTACTTCAAAATGGCCTTTCCATCATTACCCGTTCCGATTGATTATGAACTGCAGCAGCTCGACTTCGCCTAGTTGAATGAGAGCGGCCTGTTTCAGTTTCGGTTTTGGTCTCCCTCTCTTCTTCATCCGGATTTTCCTGATAAAAATCATATCAAGATTGGCTCAATGATTACAATTAGTATAGGACTAGGCTAATGTGCACCCTGGTCGGATGTTTGTTAATTACTGTAATTGTTTGTAATGTAAATGTTTCCTTGTCTCATAATTCAATGGGCCTCGGATTCTCTCGGGCCCAAAAGCGGTCTCGGGCTACCACAATGTGTACGACATGTGAAGTCATTTCATTGTCTCCCATGATTTTGACTTCTTCACGCATTATGCAACATGTGGCAATAAAGTGGTGAGAAAAAGAGAGAGAGATCTCAAGTTGGAAGAAATCAAAATCATGGGAGACAATGAAATGACTTTTCCCTTTTTTTGTGTCACATGTGGCATAACGAGTGGTAGCCCAAGACCACTTTTCTAGCATCTGCCAGAGAGAATCGGAGGCCTAATTCAATTCATAACCAAAACACTCTAATAATGACCAAAATAGCCTCAAGGGTGTCTTTTATTACCAATCCCCCTTGGCAAGCTGAGTCCTCCTCGGTGGTTTTGGTCTTCAAGCTTCCGGGAGATTCAAACGAAGCCCATGTCATCATAGTTGTATCGGTGTCCCTGCAAAATGTTGCACTAGCACTAGCACAGGCACTACGGTCTGCACGCTCTTCTGGTGCATTAATACTACTGCAATGTCTTTGACATGAGCCAGATTTGGACCGTAAACGCTTCTTCGTCAACCCCATGTCCATAAGGACATCGCCGGAGTTATCAGCCCATTTCCCGGCAGAAGATGTAACAAAAGAGTTGATATTCACCGGAGTTCGGTCATTTTCGACAAGATTTGGATTTGGTTTCTGGCAAGTGGCCTGATGAACTACAGACTCTAGTGTACCACCGGTTCGAACCCATGTGGGCTTAGCCGGGGCAGTGGGAACAAGGCCACCAAGCCCATGCATGGCAAGCTGGCCATTCTCCCATGTCAGCTCTGTAACTTCATAATTAGACCTGAAACTCAATTACATAAATAAATAAAACAAATATTAAATTGAGAAGGAAAGTAGAATCATATATAGAGATGGAAATATGACTTATAAAAAAAAATTTAGGTTCTTACAATTAATAAGATAAAGATAGAAAAAGAGAAATGGGTATCCTAATTAATTTAAGTAAGGCTTTTGGGAACAGCAAAGAAGAATAAATTGTAATGAATTAAGTGAAGAAGAAAGAAGAGAGAGAGAGAGGAGTGCTAGGCCCATATGCAAACTTCCAATCTCTCAACATGGTTGCGACATGTGTCCCTACTTTTCTATGTTATCTTTAGAACTAGTTGAGCATAACTGATTCCTCTAAAAAAAATTGTTTCTAATTAACATGCTGAAAGGATGGCAACGACAAGTGTCGCCACCACAGTAAGAGTTTGGAAGTGTGTTGATAGGGTTAGCACTCCTCAGTAATGAAATGATAGCAAAGGAGGATAAAGAAAAGAAAAGAGGTCTCTCATTCCACTAAAAAGAAGCTTAAGTGATATGTGTGTGAGAGAAGGAGATACAGAAAATGAGTTTCTGAAGTGAAACTGAAAAAGTATGTGAGGAGGCAAGAAATCAAAGGATAGAGGAAAAAAATAACTGGAAAAAAAAAAAAAAAAAAAAAAGGAAGACTAGCTAGAAATGAGAAAAAATTAAGTTAAGCGGTTCAATCTATAAAAAAATCCAGTAATCACAAAAAGGAAGAAAAGCTAAGAGCAGCATGAACTGAAATGAAAAAATATAAGTATTTTCCTTCTTTTTTTTTTTTCTTTTTGGTGGATTCATACAGTTTTGGAATTTAAAACAAGAAAGAACCCATTAATCTAAGGAGAGGAAATCACAAAGTGGGAATCTCTCCCAACTTAAAGGGAAAAATATTAATAATAAATAAATAAAGGAAAACAGAAAAGAAAATCAAAGAAGAAGAGAAACTGAAGAACAAAGAAGGAATTTCCATACATGGGAACATGATGATTAGGGTGTTGTTGGGTGTGCACGTGAGGGGATCTGTTTCCCTCTTCTCCTTCGACTTGTTCTTGTCTTTGGTGTATTAGATTCCAACTGGGTACAACACACTGACTCATCATGCTCTCTCTCTCTAAATGAAGAAGAGCTAGAGTTTGAGTTTGGGGTTATCTTATTGCCCTTTCTTCTGGCCCCTTTTTGGTGTCCCAGTCATTGAAAGAGACTTTACAAGAAATATGTGGTAGCAAAAAAGGCTGGAGGAATATGGATTTGCTTGGCTCTGCTCTGCTCTCTTTCTCTAGCTATAGGTACTATCTTCCTTTGGGTGTCGAAAATGAGTATGGATTAGCAACCTACTATTGGTCACTCAATACAAAAATTCAAGACGAGTGTTACCCTACTCTTGCCTTTCCAACTCTCAGCCTGAGCCAACCACTTGTCCCTTCTTTAAATGGTTGCTTCTGCAACTTGCTAAAACATGCACTCTCACCAACTCTCTCATTTGTGTGCTTTAACCTTGCAACCCATTACAGAAGGGACAAGCAGTTGGATCTGACTGAGAATGGGAAAGGCATGAGAGTAACACTCCTATAATGGAAAAAGTCATTCCTTTTGAAATTTTTTTATAAGGAATGCTAGACCCAAGCCACTGGAATCAATAATTTTCCAAATTCTCACTTTGAGTGCAACACCTAACATTGTTATCCTTCAACATGTTTAAATAAAATCAAAAGGAGAAAGTTATGAATTGTACGGATTCTCAAGATATAACAGGAATATATAGTGACACTTTTCACCACTACCATAGTGTGACTTTGGAAGTCTACTGAGTCTATCATTTTTTTTTATTGAGGTGAATTTCAATTTTGTTATTTTTCGTTATTGTATTGGAATATATAATTTTCTTATTATGACTAAGGTGTTGTTGAAAAAAATGAGATTATTAGAGAGAGATTTAACCTATTTTTCATAAAAAATTATTGAAAAGATCTCTCCACGATCGTCATCTTATTGAACCACGTAAATTTATGCGTTAATCTTTGTTTTTTTTTTTTTTTTTCTATTTGTTGTCACTTTTTCTTCAAATATGAAACTAAAATCCGATTGAAGGATTGGAAAAGAAGGTGCCGATGCCCTATGAGGCCCAAGGGGGGTCTTTGGGCAAATTCGTCAGGGTTTTTGGCCAAAAGACATTGGAAGAAGATTGATGAGGGTTTTTGGTCAAGATGTTTGGCTAGAAAGAAGAGGGTAAGAAGATGTGTGTAATGTCCTGGGTAAGAAGATGTGTGTCATATCAGGTGTTGCATTTCTAACCCATTTATAAATGTATTTCCATGAGAGCGGATGGGCAGCAGCCCTGTTGTAGCCCATTGGACTTCAGCATCGTAAGGCTTATTAGTAACTCCAATAAAAAAATAAAAATGAAAACATCAAATATTACTTTTCAAAAAAATAATTTTTTTTTGTACTTTAATTATATTTTTTTGAAGTGGACCAATAGCCTTCCTCTTGGGCTACAATAGAGGCTGCCCATCTGCTCTCGGTTCACATGGGGTTGATGATCTTTTTACATGAATCCACCAACCCATTCCCAATCTTTATTATTGCACTCATCTCAGCAAGCAAGTGCACAATCAGTTCGCCGAGTTTTCGTGAACCTTCAGTAACATTCAATGCCTTCAACGAGATTTTATCTAATAAATGCATCCTCCCAACAAGCCCAAAAATTATTAGAGGAGTGACAGATGTACCTATGATATCCATTTGCAAACGAAATTACTTGTCCTCATTAGTTCACAACCCACTCTTAACTACTCACTGATTGGAATGAGAATTTCAAAATAGGACGTGGACCAATGAGGATCAGCCATTATATTTACAAATAGAGATCTCAAGTATATTAACTATTTTCCAAATTATTATGATTATGTGAGTATTATACCATCAAACAAACAATAACCATTTATTAAGCCATTCTAAGTTTCAGAAACTGAACTAACTCATACTTCCACTTGCATGATTTCATCTTCCCGGGTCAGTTTATGCTGACTTGGGTTATGTCGACCCTACCTGGACCAAACCAAAGTGGGTATGTGGGACGGGTTGCCTGTAGCTTTGCCTTGTGGTATTAATATTGTTACCTTAGACCAAAAAAACAAAAGAAAAAATGAGCTTGAGAAATTTACTGCCTATCATTGTAGATGTCACCTTCATCTATTTACCAAAAAAAAAAGGGGGATACGATTTGGTCCAAACCCGTCTGGCTTACTCACAGAGCCATTAAACTTGCCTTTTAACCTTGGTTATATTGTTTTTAATTCCTGTGGTTAAATTTTTTAATATTTTTTTCTAAAAGCCAAGGTTTTATGGTTGAATCCTAAGGTTAGTGGGTCTTAACCACAGTTAAAGGATGTCAAAAGGGATGCGTGTTGAACCAGATGGTTTTCTCTGGCGAGAGCCAGACGAAATCCCATCCCAAAAAAACACCTTGATGACACCATATCCCCACACCGAGATCCAATCCCAGCCAATCACGATTGAATTTAGGGACAGTTCAATCACGCCCACAGGTCAACACGTGTCTTTTCTAACTCCTATTAACCATGTTTAAGATTTACTAACTCTTAGGGTTCAACAATCTAAACTTGGTTTTTAGAATTTCTTTCTTTTCAAAATTTAACCCTAAGGTTAAAATTTCTTAATTGTAGGGTTAATTTTTTTTTAATACTTTTTTCTAAAAATCAATGTTAGATTATTGAACCCTAAGGGTTAAGGAATCTTAACCATGTTTAATAGGGGTTAAAAAGGACACGTGTTGACCTGTGGGCACTATTGAACTCTCCCTCAATTCAATCTCGATTGACTTTGATTCGATCTCCCCGACACCTGGCAGCTTCCCTCAAATTCTTGGTGTAATAAATTGTTCTCACATCTACCCTTAAATGCTGAAATTATTACACCATCAAGCCATTAGTTGTTACCAGACAATACTCTCATGAACGTCTGCATCTATTCTCTTGACACGTATACATGACATCATATCCCGACACCTGGCAGCTTCCTCAAAGCTGTAAATGGTCCTGTGGTCCCTACCTGTCAGCACCAATCATTTTCTCTCTTTAGAACTGATAAAGAATCTCAACTTCCCTTGTTATTTTTTTCCTTCACGCCAGGTTTTAACTAAGACTAGGAGGAGAACTAACCTAAATTTTTGTCTTTAATTTGATTAAGATTCTTAATTTAGAAACTTTTAAGTTTCTCAAACCATTTATTTCATCCTCTTACAGTAAAACTAAAAAAACCAAGAACAATTACTAAATTTGGGAGTGAATCATAAGTTCATCACATTCAATGAAGGCTAACCATTGCTCAAACTATATTTGGTTAGATTTTTAATAGCTACCAGGAAAAGGATGATCTAAAGTCTAGACCTGATCTTAATCTTATTATTATTATTTTTTAATTTAATAGGGGCTAGGTAAAAGACCTCATTCTCTCATTATTATATATATATATATATATAGAAAGAGAAAAAAACATTCTAATGAGTCATGTTCATTGAAGCTTATAATGAGCAGTCCCTAATTAGGTGACACGTGGAAAATTGTTTCAACAATTAATCATTTGATGTTAAGACGGGTTATCCGAGAGACACATGGTAAAAAAAAATTGGCTCAATCGAACATTTATAGACCGTTCGATCGAAGAAGAGAAGATTAGTCATTTTTATATCCTATATAGGGTCTAGTAAACCCTAAGAGATTAATGATGCCAACTAGGGTCTTATCGAACGATCTAAACATGTATGATCGGACTGATTTTTTGACACGTGTCTCCAATGGACCCAACTTAACATCCAATGGTCAGATTCAAAAAAATATGTCATGGCGCATTAGTATCCTTCCCTTTTTTTATCTTTACTATTATAATGGGAGAGGCAGGTGCAGTCTGAATTTTCTGAAATTCCTAAACTACCTTTATATAAAACAAAACTTTAATTTAATGTTTTACTTTAATTCCCAAACTACCCTCATCTATCTATTTAAATAATAGAATCATATTCAATGGCGATTGAACTCGAGGAGAGTTCCATCGCACCCGCGGGTTAACATGTGTCCTTTTTAACTCTTATTAACTATGGTTAACTCCTTCCCTTTGCTCTCACGTGCATCGCACGTGCCACCCGCTAGTTATTATAATGTAAGAGGCAGACGTAGCTTGATTTTTCTGAAATTCCCAAACTACTCTTATATAAAATAAAACTTTGATTTAATGTTTTACTTTAATTCCCAAACTACCCTTTGCTCATCTATCTATTTAAAGAATAATAGAATCATAGCCAATCGCGATTGAACTTGGGGAGAGTTCAATCGCACCTGCGAGTTAACACATGTCCCTTTTAACTCCTATTACCTGTGGTTAACTCCTTTCCCTTGCTCTCACGTGCATCGCACCCCGCTTGTATATATAATAACATGTTGATCAAAGCTCTAAATGTGGGCAAAAGAAGTCTCCGCAACACGAAATCTAAGATGCAAACATAATGCACCTTGCTTTCTTTCATGGAGAAATCTAGGGTGTCTGTCAGTTATAAACAAAAGTTGTGAACCTTCCTCACACTTAAACATCAGGCGTGCATGTACCAAGTTCAACATGCATATCATAAAAAGTTTCCATAAAAATTACAATAAAAAAATTTATCTCCTTTTTTCGTCCAGTTTGGCCCAGCTAGTTCAGGCCCTCGATGGCTGGGTCATGCTATATAGCGTCTCACTCTTACAAGTGAGTACCAGGCTTGGACAGTCTTAATTTGCCCAGCCTAGTCCAGCCAATTGAGAGCTCCATTTGGGACATTATAACTGGTACTTAGAAGGAGAGAGACTTTATGGCTTATTAGAGGATACTATTCATTAGAATCACAATGCTATTTATAAAAGGATTTTTTTTGTAACATTGTATCAAAGACAGTACATTTCTTCTACAAACTTCATTTGAAAAGAAATGCAATAGCTTAGTATGAAAAGGCTCAATGTATTTCTAAATGAAATCTTTTCTAGTGGCCTATGAAGGAGTGTCAATAACGTGTTAGTGACATTGTTAGTGATTGGAGTGAGTGCCATTTTGACTCATGTCAACCAATAAAATTTATCGAACTGAAATGAGTCATCCAAAATACAAGAAAACACAAATGCTTAGAGTGATCTAAACGCAAACAAAAGACCATGCGACCATGCATGAAGGATAACCTTAAGTTTGTGTTATGAATGAAGTTTAGTCATTGATTTGGGAAATCAAGGTGTCTCAACAATTTTGGATCATCCAATTATGAGGGATTCACTAATCAAGGTTTCAGTAGAAATATATCGTTGGATAGATAATGAAGATAGAATAAGGTTATTGAGACGCTCATTATCTTCTTAGGACTAATACCTCGCCCGGTATTGAAAAAAAGTCTAAGGTGATGTCTAGTCCCTAGGTTAGGACCTTGCAGGAGGTCTTGTTAGTAAAACTCTTAATAACTTCTTATGGTCCAAGAAGTGTGAAAATAAAATAAAATAATAAGAACAACTTTTTAATAACAACAACTGGATTGTATAAATTATTTGAGGAGAGATCTGATTTGACTAGAATATATCACCTCAATATTTAGGCTAGAATGCTGGTCAAATAAAAAACACGACCAGTTATGATATCTCGAATCTAGAAATTATCCAAAATTATCATATTCAAGCCTAATAATTGAAAAAAAATATAAAATAAATATGCATAAATTCTAAAACCTAATTTATCAAGAATTCATGTCAGTATATTACAAAATAAATGAAATAATTTGATAGAAGCTAAGAGAAATTGATCTATGCAAGAGATAAAATATACAGAACAAAATTATCCTTAGACATGATTGTAAAACTAAAAATAATAAGAACCTAGATACTGGCATGGGAAGAGGTATGATTTAAATTGAATGTTGCTAGAAAAATCCAAGAAGTGCTTCAGAAAACAAATAAAAAGCTATCTTTCATCTCGCATATGAACCTTCAAACTTGAATATTAGTGTTTCTACCCAACAAAATTCATATTTGTAGGCCAGAGATTTAGAAGGTTTGTAGATTTTTTCATACGATCCATCATTTATCAGCATTTAGTATTTGGTTAGTGATAACTATTAAACACCCCGTGTGATGCACGGGACAAAAATAGAGATAAAACACAAAAAATTATAGCAAACAAAACATTACAAATACACACATCCCTATAATAGAATGGTGAAGATATGTGAGACTCAGCTACAATAACAAATAGAAAGATAAAATAAAGATCAAACATCAAAGATGGAGATCGACTGCATATATGCTGAGTTAGAGAAAGGCTCAAACTAAGAGAATGTCATATTTAATATTCTTAAATGCAGGTAATGATCAAAAAATGAGATTTGGGGTATAAGAGTTACCATGCTTCCTTCAGCATTTTGTTCGGGTTGAGGAAATTAGCCAGAACTTCCTGATATTCAAAAAAATGTTTCAGATCTAAAAGCTAACCAACTTGATGCTCAGCTGACGAATGTTGATCACATCCCATAACTCATATGCAAAGTCAATCTCCTTTCAATTGCCTTGGTTTGAATTTGAACATCCCAAAATTGCGACAGAAAAACAAAAAAAGTTAGCCTATAATTGTGCACCTCCTAGAAAAGGGATTGGAAATCAAGATGAAAAATGAGTTGAAATGCTTTAAGGGTGGTACTCTTTTGTAGAACTCCGAATCTTCATTTCACTAAGTAGTGCATAGTGTGTGAATAATGTCAAGTAGAGTCTTGTACACTAATGGGTTTTACACTAATAAAAATGGTTGGGTATATGGTGTGCATGTGTTGATGGGTATATATGGCCTAAAGGAGTGTTTTTTGAGTGTGTAAAGTATTAGAATTGGATTGGAGAAGGTCCAAGTAATGGAAAAAGGGTTTTACAGCAAAACAGGGGAGCACTGATCGCTCGGTAGCTATCAACTGGTCAAAGATTTTGTATGAGAAAAAATTCCAGAGAGTTGTTTTTCAACCGATCGCTCGGTCCAAAACACCGATCGCTCGGTATAGCACCGATCACTCGGTCCTCACCACTGATCGATCGGTTATACACAGATTTTCTTCATTAAGGGTTTTTAAGTCTTTAATCATCACCACTTTGCCTATAAAAGGCCCAGCTCATGCCTTAGGGTTTAAAAACCCTAAAGGCATAATTTTGAGGAGAGTTTGAGAGGAGAAGGAGAAAAGTTAGGGTTTGCTCAAAGCTTGAAGAGGAGATCAAATCTTCCCTTCTTTGGTGTTTTTCAACAAAGAACTTGAAGTTCTCACTTGTTCCAAGCATTTGAAATCGAATACCTCGATTTCACCAAGGTAGATATATTCTACTACCCAACTTGTGATAATACTAGTTCACCATATATTGTTCTTCTCATTCTATGCTATGAATCTTAGATTGATGTAGTATGTGATGTTGATTTTATACTTGGATGTAAACTACGTACCATTATTAAGCACTTCATGTGTTTGGTTTAATGCCTCTAAGGGCTTTTGTGTTTAAATAGGCTATTATCCTCATATGATTCGCATGTCTCGCATAAACTGGGGTTTTTATAGATTTCTCAAGGCTATACGAAGAGTTTTTGAATAAGTGACTCATATGATGATTTTAAGAAACTCCAAGATATTGTCTAAGATCAATTCACAAGCTCCAAGAATTATATTCAACTCACAAGAACTCTATGATATGGTCTAAGATCGATGTACAAGCTCTAAGGATCACTAATGTAAATGTTCTAAGATCTCTAGGGTTTTGCTCTACGGTATTTGCTCTAAGGCTCTATGGATCATGAATGACTCTAAGGAACTCTATAAACTTAACACGACTCAAAGAAACTCACAAGGCTATGATTATCGCAAGACTAACATGGTTTTGGTTTTCAGATTTCATCATATGTGCTATTTCACGGTTTCTACGCTTCGATATGTTTAAGGATTTCAGTCTCCATGTTTTGCATGCTTCCATGATATTATTGTTTGTTGTTAGTGGTATGTATACACTGAGTATTCCACGCTCAGCCAATATTTGTTATCATCGGTAGGTGCTCGGGTTCCTTTCGACTTGTGTGGTTCGGAGTCTTGGGTTGAAGAAGAATACTACGACCCGCAGCCTTCTATGGACCACTACTAGGATAATGGATCACATGATAGGCGGCCCAACTTTGACTTCTGTTGACTACGCTAGAGAGAGATGATATTTTGTTTATGTTGAGAGTGGGACTTGTCCACTCCATCTTTTGGATATATATTTTGTTGGTTCAAACTTGGACTAATCGATAGAAGTATTCGTTTTCACATCGTTTCCGCTATGTATAATTTGTGTACTCTGACAGGTTGTTACGCGTGCCTTATGTGTCATACGGGATGGTATGGCACAGCGGTCACGAGCTAAAGTATCCCTAACTCCTAGGGGGTATTTTGGGTTGCGACATATTTTTAGGCTATTAATTAAACCGCGTAAGAAACAACGGGGGAGGGAATTAAAATCAAGATGACCATAGGAGTCAAATGATTATGATGGTGGTAAGTCGTTTGGTTGGAATCAATCAACAACAGGTGCAAAAGGAGGAACAAGAGGGAGTGGGGATCTAATGGATCCATGGAGTAAAGAAGCCACAAGCTCTTGGGGCAAGGGAAAAGATGAAAATGATAAGGGAGGGTGGTGATATTCGATGGTGAATCTCCGTGAATTTTGGGCAACATACGGTCGTTTATTTTCTTTCTTCATGTGTTCAACCCACAAACAAAACAAAATGGTGTGGATTTTATGAGATATTTTCACTCACCCTCTATATTACGCTTCAGATATGGAAGATGGCTTATTTTCACTCACCTAATAGCAATGAGACCCACATCCATGCTGCCTTGCTTGCAGGTGGAGCCAGAGAAGACATCCTTGTTGTCGGGGGGTGTAACGGCTAGGAGGTGGATTAAAGAATTTATTGTGAAGACGAATCGGGGAGAGAGATAGAGGCAGTAGTAGGGAGAGAGGTTTCCATATAGAGGATGAAAAGAAGAAACATCGTCAGGTGATTTATATATTTATTTAGTATTTTAATTTATTTAATTTTTAGAAAATGAATGGAAATGGTAGGGATGCTATTGAACTCTGCATAAAACGTTTTGTTTACGTGAACAATGGAAAGGTAGTAGCGTTTTAGTGGGAGATTTATATAAGCAAAGAAAAAAAAAGGCGGGAAGTTAAACGATGTGTAACTGTACGGAACCGACATGCCTTCACAATACCTCTGTATACCTTCACTGATCCTTTACAACACCCCCTGAGATTTTTGCTTATTAGAGTGGGAATGGAAAGAGACGAAAAGGGAAAATAAAAGAGTCAGAAAGATAAGAGAGGTGAAGATTTATGTCTCTTGAGGGAGGAGAGGTGTCCACAAACAATTGTAGCAATCGAAAAGGAGATGAGGGAACCAAGTGCAGCAAATTGAAAAGATGTGACTATTCCGGCTTCTTAAACGAACAAAGTTTAAGAAATCTGGTTTAAGAAAATATTCCTAACTAACATGTGGCATCGGATGGTAGTCCTATGTGGCAAAAGGAGAAAGATTAACCTGCCATAGTATTTGTTTTTTCTTTTTTGAAGATGAGATATCATTTAGAAAAACTAAGAGACTAGAGGAAAACAGCCCCTATGGGGGCCTAGGACCCCTCTCAGAAATGAGGTGCCTACATTCGTTGGCAGATAAATGGCGATCATTAAAGCACCCCCGAGAACTCAATTCTAAAGCCTTGCCAGCAAGGTTGTGCGCAAATCCATTCTAACGACGAGGAATATGAACTACACAACTTCGACATAAACACAATAAATTGACCTAGATGTCCTTCACGATAGGGTCAATTTCAGCTGACAATGAGCAAGAAGCAGACACTACCTGATCCACTAAGGTGCTCGAATCTGAGAGAAAGCAAACCAAGGTCCAGTTCTGAGCCAAAGCAAAATATGTGGCAGATCGAAGGGCAATAGCTTTGATCTGCCATGATCAGGGAACCCTCCAAAAGACCCTGGATATGACCATCCAAAATCAAACCCCTGTTACTTCTCACAACCACCCCAACTCCCACAACAACCCCATTTGAACTAGAGGCGCCATCGAACGCAACCACAATCCAATGCCGGGGTAACTCCATCGCAACCGAGCTCACATCATCCATAACATAACTACACTGAGCAGGGCCCGGACGATCACTGATTATCAAGTTCTCCCATTCCACTACTACACTGAGTGCTTTTTCCACAACCCCATGCAAAGAAGGAAGAGTGCTATCATATCTGAGCTCATTTCGGGCCTTCCAGACGTGCCAAACCAAACTAGCAACCAAAGAAAGAATCCAAATCTTCTCCATCTTCTCTAACAGGGCAGCAACCCAAAAAGACCACCAATCATTTAAGGAAAGGAAATTTGCGAAATCCGAATCTTAAGTAATAGATGTATGGACTCATGCTTGCCACATTACCAATGGATATTTTTCCTCCCGAGACTCAATTCTAAGGAACCCTCATGAGAGGAGCACAACTTGGGGCGAGTGAGCTACTTCTTTCAATATAAAATGACAGAAATTTGAATGGGAAAACATATCTAAAATGGGAAATGATTTGCTGGAAATCTAGGATTATTGTGGGAGGAGACACAGAGTCATTTGTTTTATTATCTAAATGAAAGGGGTAAGAGTAGGGATTGTGAGAGTATGCTTGGTACTCTTTTTGGTGATATTAATGTTTTAAATCTCGGAGTAACTTGCCCAATCGGACCGTTTGACCTGGAACCTGGGACCCTCAACGGGTTGGGTTAAACCATTCATGGGTTGATTCTCTAACCCGAATTGACCTAATTAAAACGCTTAACCCAGAGAGACCCAGTCAACCTAGACGGTTTTATTTGAACTATGTGGGTTAAGAAAAAAAACCAAATTTCATTTATCGGTTTTAAATTTATGGGGCTCATTATCCCAACTTAAAAACTAAATTACTAAATAAATTATATATATATATATAAAGATTTTGAAACAAATTCTTAGAAAAAAGAAAATACCAGCGTAGAAAAGTGGGGAGAAGATTAGAGATAGAGAGGAAGCTCAAGCCAAGGTGACGATAAAACTTTCTTTTTTCATTGATTGCAAGGGTTTATATATTGTTTCTATTTTGGTTTAAATAATAATCCCAAATTTTAGCAGTTCTTAATATAATTTTTTGTTTTTTCTTTATTTTTTAAAATCTTTTGGTAAGAAAGTGATATTAGATTTTTTTTTCAATCTCAGAAATCTTTTTTTTAAATGTACTTAGATTGATTATAGTAGCTATGCATACCAAATATATGTAAAAATGTCTAATACAAGTGTTGTTGGTGTTATATTACTAGTTTTATTTTATTTTTATGTTGCATACATGTATTGTTAGAAGGTAATGAATAAATTTCGTTGTTCTTCAACTTTTAATTATTTGCTTCAAATTGTTTGAGAAATTTTTTTTAGATTTTTTTAGGGGTTTATGGGCTACTAGTTACAAAAATATTTGTATGAGAATAGCTATTTGGTAATGCTAACGCATTTTTAATTATTATTTTCTGTTTTATATTTCAGTTAGAAAAGTGAGATTTTTTTAATTTTTTAATCTATGAGATCTCTCTTTTTGTTAATATATGTTTGGAGTGATTGTAGTAGCTATGCATACAAATTAATAAGTAGTCGTAAAATATCTAATAAGAGTGTTTTTAGCCTTTTAGGTGTTATAATCTATCCTATATAATAAGGAAATAGGGGTGCTAACTACAAGAAAATCCTACGTAGCACTCCTCTTTGATCCTCAACAAATACCTCTCATTATCCCTCCCACGAAGAGGCACACTCCCAAGACACTCCTACGAAGAGACACCCACTATAACTCTTTTCTCACAAACAGTCACACCCATTATAACTCCTATCTACTTCCGAAGTCTTTTCATCTATATATATATGCTCGGATATGTACCTACTTCATCTTCAATGAATCCATATCTCCTTGCCCATGAATGAAGGCATTTAAATGTTGTATATGTTGGCCATCTATCCCTCTCTCTCTCTCTCTCTGCAGTTTTCGTTGGTGCCCCCTCCTTCTTCGACTAAAATCGTCACTAACCATCGGCAAGTCTGTGCCCACGCATGCCCGTATTGGATTTCTCTTTTCTCTCTCTTGTGGTGAAGTTCATCAACGAAAATTTTAATACCAAGTTTCGATATACTGTTAGTTGGCCATTTTATTCTTATTTTCATTATTTGATTATCGTTTTTTAATGATGCAAAATTTTGGTTACTGTTTTAGGATTCTGCTTTGGTAATAAAGGTCATTTCTTCCTTTATTTTTATACTTCATCATTTTTGGAATTATCATGATATAAGCTTTGTAATTCATGTTCACAGCAGTCATGTCCCTTTTTGTTGCGAAGTATGTTACATTTGTTCAATATAGCGATATAGCGATTACATGATTAGCATTTTCTTAGTCATGATGGGCATCGAACTAGGGATGTTTGGGAATTTTTGGATTGGTGATCTCAGCTAGGCATCCAAATCCAAGTGCTTACTAGACTAAACTGGCCGAAGAGGGTGAGTTTCAGTGATCAATACCTTGGTCCGCGTACGTTATCCCGACATCTAACCCTTGGCTATGCTCGCAAAATCGCAATAGGGGTTATTGCTAGTAACCTAATACTAAATTAAAGTTTTTTTGAGGTGACATCCTTATTTGAGATTCTTTTCCCTTAAGAGGACATGTCAATCAGAAGCATTCCTTTGCCACGTAGGACTACATTTGCAATCCTCAACATTTGGAGAGAGATCACCAAGAGTCACCATGACTTTCAGACTCTCAAAAGTCCCCTTGAGAACAAGTCTGTTCCCAACATTACATTCCAAACGATACATCTCTACGTTCTCTTTATGTTTCCAATCATCCAACATAACGCCTAATAATTTTTCTATCAATTCTTGCCATCCAACACAACACCTAATACTTCGGTGGGTGTGATGTTGAGGCATTTGGCTGCAAACTCTTAGTAAGCTCACTATGCTCGCTCCTCCTCGCATTCTCTTTGTATTTGGGTATCATTTTTTTATATGTCTATATTCATAAAAAAAAAATTTTTTAAAAAGTGAAAATCATACATACACACATGACGTAAAGACATCACCATGCATCCTGCATCATGTTGTTGCTGGATTATGCCATGATATCCTACAACAACATAAAAACCTCCTATAGAGGGTTTTTGTTCGGTTGTGTTGTGATTTGTAATATGTTTCCGTTTGACATAAGCTTATCAATCCTACGATTTGATTTTGATTTTGAGAACAATTGTCACTATTTCAATTCAAAAAACATTTATTGCATTCATGCAGTTCTTTTATTAGAAAAGTGAATATATTTTTGGGAGCATTGTCTACATTTGGGTTTTATTTCTTGAAGAAATATTACCCTCTTTTTTTAGTCTCTCTCTCTATTCTCATCATCTTTTACTACGCATCTCTGCTTTTGTATTACGGTTATATATATTCATCCAATCGCCACCTCCTCACGACCACCTTTCCACTCCAACCTCCCAACGCCATTTTGCATCAACAAACGATTAGTTTTGCATTATTCTAGCTCTTTCTATTTGGGTTGATATTTAATGTTGTTGCTCTTCTTTTTTTGTAAGAATTTGAAGCAATTGTTTGCTTTACATCATTGCGTTTGTAGTTCATCTCTACCTAACTTCTTCTCTATTACTGAGCTACCTCTTCCTCTGTTTGATTTCTATTATTTATTTATTTTTAGTAAATATTGAAATGAAGTTATAGCTTTCATTATGGGTGTCTTTAGAATGTTGAAATGAGTATGGGATTTATATCCCATATATTTATGGTTTATGGTTTATAGTTTTAAAAACCCAAGTTAGATCTAACGTAGCTTTTGGACTGTTCTTGAATGTTGATAATAATGGTCTTATATGTCATGTATTTATTGTGCACCATCAACTACAGACATCAATTTCATTTCATCTGATAGTTAATTTTTTTTGCCCTATATATATTTACATCTATCGAAGAACCTAGAAAAAAATATTAGATGAGGAATTCCTTTTTAGAACTCATTCACGTTCTAGCTTTTTAGAACCCTAGTAAGTATGTTTATAATCATAAATTGTAATAATCTATTTTCTTTGTTTTTTTTTCTTTTTTTTTCCATAAGAATTTGTAAAAATCTCTTATAACTTCAACTTTTGTTGGATACTAATTATTTTCTTTATCTTTTAATATTTCGTCCATACCTATGTTACTACCCGTGCATCACACGAGGGTTTTGGTAGTATACTCTATCTAATAGCAATTGGATCGATCCTAGGTAGCATCTTCTTAGATATACATTCTTTAATCCTCGCATTTTTAAGAATTCTGATGTGTCACCCTTGAAAAGATACTTCCCAACATAGAAAGACATGACATTCATTCCTCTTGAGGAGACGTGTAACGGAAACATGTATTTGAGACTTTCCTCTTCATCATGACAAGACAACACGAGAAGACAACAATTTGAAGATTTCAAAAAATTTGTCACATGTCCATTTTAAATTAGTTAAGGTGGTTAGGAAGGAAGGGTTGTGTTGGCGGTTACGAGAGTTAAAACAGTGTGTAAGATGAAACAACCAACAATAGAATGAGAGAAAGGACATTGAGGAAAACGAAGATTTATTACTCTTGGGCTCTTTGTAACAACCCATTTTCCATCTTCTTCTCTCCATAATACCATAACTCATTTTCTACCATTTTTAATTATTTGTCTTCATTTGTGTTTGGTTGCAGTGTAATCCTTTGACTATTTTTTAGTGCGTGAAAATTTGTTTTCATATTTACTTATTTTCATTCAAGTTGTGGCCTACTAACTATATGAATCAAATATTTGATAGGTTCAAATGACAATAGTGAATGCATTCGGTGTTCCATTGAACCGTTTATTAGTTCTATTTCTTCCTTAAAATTTTTGGTTGTTGGATGTTGGCACACTTATTAGTTGATATGATTGCAAAAATCTGTGGGGTGCGTTTGAAAAGTAAGGGTAATACTCTCAAAGGTGAGTCACAGAAAAACAGAGAAAAGCTCTCAAAGGTGAGTGACACATTTATTGTTTTACAAGAAGTATTGTTTGGCCCAATTGCTGTTGGTATTTGATAATGCATGCCTATTTGTGTTAATATTCAGATTATACAACAGTGCTACTACTTCTTCAGGTTGACATTCATTTGTCTTTTTATGAAATTGCATTATAAGTAATAATTATTTCAAACAATTGTCTGCCTTTACGAGAATTTGAGATTTAAGTATTAATTATCCAATTTTGTCCACCATTTTATTGGAGTGGTTAATTTCACTGATATAATGACTAACATTTGAATAAATCACTACCAATTTTTTTTTCTCTGATTTGTAGGTGTTTGCTCTAATTTAGGGTCTTTATTATCTTACCCTCATAGATTTTTCACCACTTTTGTCATGTATCTATATTCTATCTTTGGATGGTTAATGCGGAGGTGGTTATTGATGTTTTGACATTCATGGATTACTTCAGCATGTCTTCGTGCTTGAAATCAATTTCAAGTTATAGTTGCCATAAACGATGGGGTGTGGGTGATATCTGCTTTGACAATGCTGCAATTGACTAGATTTTGATTTTGGATGATCTCCAATGTTGGATGGACCTTGCACGTCAAGGGTCGATTGACTACTATCATGGTGATTCCATGGGCAATTTTAACCCATTTTTCTTACATATCGAAAAATAATTGCAATTTGTCTTTTAGTCTTCTACACATTGTAAAAATTCATGTTTTATATCTGAAATCCTCATCTTAATAGATGAATAAGCAATTAAATAGTTATTTATATACTATTTAGGTTATGTTTTAACTTTACTCATATGTTAAATGACATAAATCCCTGTTCTCATAATAATAATAATAATTTATTATTATTATTTAGTTCATAGTTTTACATGAAAATTTAGAAATCTATAATAAATTAATTTAAAATTATTATTGTCATATAATTTTGTGCATCGCACGTATAATGACAAAGTTGGGGTTCGGGAATAATTCAGTAAGGGTCAAGTTCGAAAAAATTCGAAAAAAATTCAGAAAAATAAATAATTATTAAAAAATATCCAACAATTTATTTAGATAATATACAAAATAAACAATTTACTTTGTCGAACTAAATGAATTATTGCGAAATTCGCAAATAATTCATATTCAGGAATAATTCGTAAAATTCGCGAATAATTCGACGATCCTAAATTCGTGAATAATTTGGCACACCTAAAATTCTTGAATTTTTCAAAAATTCAGAAAATTTTGTTAGCATGATCGCACAAGCTGCTTACTAGTACTACTAATTAAAATTGTGTCAAATACGTTAATAAAGAAAACTTAGGAAATTTAGAGACTTTATATCAATATTAAATATTTTTATGGCATAACTTGATGACACCTTAGCGGTTATCTTAGGTCTAGTTGTGTGTGTTTTTAGTTTGTTCCAATACCATCCACCAAAAAAAAAAAAATTAAGTTACTGGGTGAATCCAAATTGACCAAACGGTCTAACCCGTTTGGACCGACCCACCGGGTCAGTATCGGGTTTGAAATCATGATACCATTAGAGACCAAATCCTCTATGGTTATCTTCGGATTTGGCAAATCCGGTTATCACCTATGAGGTTGCCATGTGTCCCTTTTGACATCGCTTAACCCTGGCTAAGATTCACCCACCACTAGGGTTCACCCACCCATTCTTTTGTTTTTAGAAAAAAAAAATATTAATTCTATTTGAAAACATTTTAATATTAAAAGGAACGCGTGGCAACCTTAGGGGTGATAACCGGATTTGCCAAATCCGGTTATCACCATAGAGGATTTGGTTTCTTTTATCTTGGTCTTCATCATTCCTATTTCATGCTGGCTGAGGCATCATTGCTAGGGTTTTGATATGATTCAAACACAACTTCCTGAGCTGAGGTGAGAAATTATGTTTGGATTTCATGTTGGTTTTGGCTTATTTGTAGGAATCTAAGCGTTATGGTTGATATTGTTGTGAAGTGAATTAGAATTCCATAATTTGTTGTGTTGATATGGGGTTTCAAAAGTCAAAAGCAATTGCGTGGAATTCTGAGAATGAAATGCAGGTCTTGTCTGAACTGAGAAAATGATAGAATTCGTAGATGGAAAAAATAGTAGTTTTTGACAAGTATGTTTGAAACAATAAGTTACATTTCTGCATGCAGATTTTGTTAAATGCCTTTGAATTTTGATGTTGAGGGTCCATTCTCTTACTAGTTCAAAAGACATTAACCTATATTATATATCTACCATTCCTAGCTTGCTGAGAGATGTCCTGTAATTTGTTATTTCAAGAGAGGGCATCTTGTGTAACTGAGCTTTGAAGCTCACATATCTCTCTTTTGAGACTATTTGATCTCACTCAGTAAAACAAACTCACTTATGCTATTTCGTTATGAAAAATCTATTTGCTAGTAGCAGCCTAGTTGAAATATATATATCCAGGTTAGCCCACATGTGCAATGGCCCTGTGTTCTTGTTTGTTCACCTCAAAGGATGTAAACTAATCACAAGCAGAATAGCAAATCATCGAGAGCGAAAAGGAAATTAGGGACGTCTTGGTGGCTTCTATATAGAGCTTTATGAGGAAAAACATGGTTTTAGACAGTTTAGAGTTGGATAGGTTGTCAGAGGCTCAAATTGAGACTTTAGAAAAATCGTTCGAGGAGAGGAGGAAATCTTTTCAGTGATTAGAGGTATGGATGGGGCCAAGGCTCCGGGACTGGATGGGTTTTTAAAAAAATTATTATTATAAGATATTCTTAGCCCAGACCCAGATCTTGTGAATGTGATCAGAGAGTTTTACTTTGAAGGAAAATTTGATAAGGCCCAAATTTTTTCTTGATTGGAAGTCGCCACGCCACTCATAATGCCCCGAGAAGTGAGAGATAGTACTGTCTCCATTGTTTCTGAAGATTTCACCTATCCTAGCCAGTCCTGTACTCATAGAACTCCCATCAAAATTAATTTGATGCAACCTACAGGAGGTGGTTTTCAAGGGGTGCCCTTAGTAACAGAGAAAGGGGCAAAAGAAACCGCCTTCCAACCTGACCGATTTTGTCGTTTTCATGCTGTGAAAGGAGGGAAACCGCTCTCCTAGAAGCCACCCAGGATATGATTCTATATATAACCGCAGTCACATAGGGCTCTTATCAGAAAATTCTGCTATTTCTCTCTTCCCAAATGGACCAAAGGGTTGAATGAAGGGCTCAGTGCAATATAATCCACGCCCGAACTTTCAAGTAACTGTCAGTGATTCTTGGTTTTGGTGACATTGTTTTTGCTTATTGATTGCTGGCTAAAACATTGCTATAAAATTTTTATCTCTGATTGAAAAGAAATAATAAATTGATCTCTAAATTTTATGGAAGAATTATAACTATAACTGTTTGAGAACTGGTTATGACACCTCTACGCCTTTGCCCCTTCCCCCATCTCCCTCCATTTGTACGGACCATGGTTTCATTGGTACATATATTCTTTCTGTTTATTTTGCCATTTTCTGAAAATATTGAGTGTTTAACTTTAATCTGACCTAATATTTCTTTTTCTTGGACAGATTTCAACCATTGTAAGTGTGGAATTGTTTGTTCTTGCTCTTGATCGAACATGGACTTGAGTGGGGCAGACATGTAAGGAGTTCACTCAACTTTTGTTTGGCAGGCATGGGGTCACCAGTTACTGTTTCCTGCAAGCTTAGAGTATGCTGCTCTCCAATTTTTTACTGACAAACTTAACACTCAAAAGGAAATAGAAGCTATTGGCAACCCTTGTTTCCATTGTCGAATTTTTGCACATTGTTACTGTGAACCATCTAATCTTGTGTACATTGTATGGTCTACAAATGTATTTGAAAGGTGGTTTAAGATCTGTATTAATTCACAACCCTTTCTTGTTTATAATTAATGAGGTAGTTTACTTATCTAAATAGATACTTGCATTTCTTTCACTAGTTTCACTCTAATCCATAAGACCAAATCATGTACATATGTGTTTGAAATTTGGTGGATAAAATACAGTTTCCATCCACCATGATCATTGCTTTTAGTTGCAGGAGAGCGTTGAGAGAATTATTTACATTTGTGCAGCTTCTACACATTATTACTCTCTTGTTTGTGACTGTCAGAAGCAGAAACATGTGGCAGGTACCTTCCCTGTTGATCTGATCTTGTTTACTTTCTCTTTTGCCTTGGACTCTTTATTCGTTCTTCTCTTTTCTACCTCTGCTCTTGCTCCTCGTGTAAACTGATTGATCCTTGCAATCTCGATCTTGTAATTTTGTAAGGCTCTTTCCTTTCTCCTCTCCAATTCACCCTGCAGTTCAAATAATGAGTCGATCAGTTCCTTGATTATCATTGGCTCTCACATTGTTGGCTATGCTAAAGGGGAAACTAAAGCAAAACCTCTGTCCTATCCATTTGACGTTTGGCTTTCTTCTTCTTGTCATTCTCCCTTGAATGAATTGTTGAATTCGTCTTCTCATACCTGAAATTTCTGCTTGTTAGTCGAACAATGAAACCCAATTTCAGTTGCTTGTATGTTTGATATAGCAAGGTTTTGCAGTTTAAAAAGCTTATGTTATAATCTTGAATCTTTTGAGTTTACAAGTACTTTATCTTCCATTGGCTTCAAACAAATTTTTACTCCTTTGATTCGCCCTGAACATTGATTAACTCAGTATGTCTGTACGTTTTTGTATTTACTTGACTTTATAATCAAACTATACTGCTCAAACAATGAAAAGCTACCGTTTTTTTATCTTAGACATCTCAGCTTTCTCCCAAGCATCTGCTATTGTTCCTGCGCTTCCAGGTCTTGCTGGTGGAGGATTTGGTCTTCCTGTATCCACCACATGTTCTGGTTTCATACTGGTGGCATTCAAGTACTGATCATCAAAGGATGGTTTCTTTTTTATAACAGCACTTTCTGTCACCCTATCTAGCCCCTCCGGTTTTTTTATGGAAGCTTTACCTGGTACAGACCACCTCATTGGTTATCCTACAAGAAAATGCTGGTAGTAACTCATATCCAGGATAGAAAATTACCTGGATATTGTTTCTCGTCTTTTTCATCCTTGCCTGAGAATCGTCTGGATACTCTACCCGTATCTGGCAGCCTAGTTATGCTATCTTCTTTTCTGCTTTTGACCTTGGTCAAAGAGGTTACGAGGTCCTCACTCATATTTTTCTGATTCTGCGAGTCTGCTTCTTCAAGTGAGTTGATGGCAAATGCCGCAGCTGCAATTAAAGTTGCGAACTCACTACCATCACTAGAGTCATAATCACGACTCATTAGACCAGAAAACATCCTCAGGAACCTGTTCTGCGCCTTCTTCCTCTCTGCAAAAAACAACCATTGAGGTTTCTTTTCTTCAGAGTATGGGTTCTGGTTTTCATTGTTAGCCATCAAGAGGAAGAGAAATGGATTTTTCTCATTTGAAGTCGCATGTGTCTTAAAATTCTACGAGGTTTTTCTTGGGGTCTAGGGAATGAGAGAATTAGCAGGATTTTAATGGATCCGACTCCTCAATTCCCAAGCTCTGTTCCTCTATTGGTTGGACTTTTGAGGAATTTGCCATTGGTCATTTGAGAGAATTGGAGGGATACATAATTTTTATTTTCTTTGTTTTAGATGAAACTGGAGATAAGACAATGTGAAATATATGTGAATACCTCCTTTGAAGGATTGTGTTTTTTGTGATGGTAACCTTCTTTTTCCGCTGTTGGGGTCTTCTTGGCTTTCCTGTCCTAAACCAAAAAATCTCACCCTAACAAATTGGTCAGTAATTTTCATATTCAGAGATGGTGCAGGAAAGAAGAAAAAAACATAATGGTATGAAAGAAACAAAGTGCTATTTTCTTATGAGGGATTTAAGTTATTTTCTGTGCACATTATTGCACAGGTCTTTTTGTTTATTAGCATAGTCTGGAAAAATGCTAATCATGTCTTCTTTGAACTTTTTTCCCCCCTTTTCATTAAATTATGTATGTGAATATTGAGAGAGAGAGAGAGAGAGAGAGATTTTCCCTTCCATTAAGGCAATAACATATATTCATTGTGGTCTGGAGGCATTTTTTTATATTACTTTTATTCCTTCTAATTTCATGCTACAAGACTCCATTTTTCAATTGTTTAGCATTACAAATCCAGAATTTCAGTACAACAATAATAAAACTGAAATAATTGCTTTATAATTTCGTGTTACCATCCTCAAGTATTTGGGATAAGACATTGACAACGACGATGATAGTATGTGAGCAGAACTGATATATTACTGTTATTGTTTTTCCTCTTTCTTTGCGAATAATGGTACAGATAAAATTAGACATTTGAAAAAAAAAAACGGAGGGCTAAGTAATTTACTGGAGTAGATGACTATTTTGACATTGGCCTTGGTTTTTGGTGTCTCCTTGTGCAGCTATTTTGTCTTTTCTTTTCAAGATTAAAGAGTTGGGGATCAGAAATACCTCATTTGCTTAAACAAATTCTCCATTCTTTGTGACCACTGCTTTCAATCTTCTTCTGAATTTTGGAAAGTTTTTGAGGGAAAAGAAGAAACAACGGATGTTTTATTTGAAGTTGAAGGGGAAGAATATTTGTGAAGGTTGTATATGTCTTGCTTGTGAAGTGATGCAATGGTTGATATGCTTTGCATGCAAGGCCTGAAGAGATGGGATGAAGGGAAGTATATTCCTTTTCTCTGGATGCCTAGCTTTTAATAGTATATCTCCATTAGTGACACTTTTTAACTTTTCAGGTCACAAATGTGCTCTTTTCTTCCACTTTTTTTGAGTACTCACCTTTGCAGGTATATGAAAAGTGTGAGGGGGAATCTGTTTATTAGTCAAGCCATGGATAGTTATTCAAAATTACTATCTGATCAGGTCAATTTTCTGCAGTGATCTGTGGAGGGTTAGTACCCTCTTGCATGTACAATCGGTGGGCGGTTAGCTGGTGGGTTGGTTGGGTCAGTTGGCCTCGAACCAATGGGTTAGCTGGTGATTTGGCAGTTACCCTCAGCTTATTGAACTTTGTTACGGGACTAAGGTTAGTGGGTTGTTAGAGGGTTATAGTTAGTGGGTGGATAGGGTTAGTAGGTAGTTATGAATTAGTGGTTAGTTATTAGAAGAAGTCTTCTCTATTTAAAGTGTTTAGAATTCTGTAAATTGGAACAAATTAAATGAAATCAGAGATATTCTCTCCAAGGATGCTTGTTACCTTGAAGTAACAAATGAGGCAGTTTTCCTCAAAGAAAGTACAAGTTACACAACAAACCTGTCATTTCGGATTTTCGATTTTTAAGAGCTAGTGTACACGAAGAGTGGGTGTTGGCTTGTTTGGATTTGGGATTTTTCAGAGATATATGTGAAATGCATGCCTTGAAAAGCGCTTTCTTTTCCAGCCAGTATGATCAGTGATGCCTGCAACCGAGCACTTTCATGAGCAATGCTAGGTCTATTTTCCTCTTTTATTGGACAAGAAGACAAAAATAATGGTGGACTGCATAAGCTGTCATTTTTTTTTTCAAACAATAGTTTGCTTGGGCGACAAGCAAACTATTGCTCCTCGTTCTCACAAAGCTGCGCCTTCAACTACCATGAACTCAGGTTAATTTTTTTAAACCCTGTGGTTAAATTTATTTTAATTAATTTTTCTAAAAACTAAGGGTAGATGAGTGAATCCTAAGGGTAAGTGAATCTTAACCACGGTTAAAGAGAGTTAAAAGGGGGATATTGTGGCAAGAAAAGGGGACTCGAGATGCCCCTCCTCTCGTCAACAACCGAGGAGGTGATTATTTTCTTCTTTTTTCTTGTCCATCATAAAAATGAAAAATGGATGAGAAGGAAGGCGGACCTAGCACTGCTCCTCTTTCATTGGTGTTTAATTATAGGGATTTCAGCATATAGATAACCTATATTTGCAAATGCACTGTTTTTGAAATCTCATTTTCATATATATATCTTGGTTTCTACACAATTATGTGTGCTCTTTGAATTTGATAAAAACTGTTTATTTTTTGGTATAGGCATCATTTATCTAAGTTAGTAGTACGGTGAGATGTTAGCTTGGGCATTGGAGCTCTTGCAACTCATACCCTTGAGGGGATTGGATCCCCCAACCTCCCTCCATTGAAGGCTACACCCCTACCACTCACACAAGAGGCGGAGGTGTATAAAAACTGTTAGATTAAAACTCATCCCAAATATATATACCAGCCAAAGTGTACGTGCCTTGTGCACCATGATTTGAACATATAAAATTATAATAAATTGTTAATTTATTATAATAAATTGTTATTAACTTTTATTCTATTTATTGTGATCAATTAAAGAGTTGGTGTAACATTTGAACCGTATTCAAAATATATCAAATTAGTATCACTTTTTTAAAATGATGCTATAAGATTGATTCAAAGTAGTTATATAAGATTTCTTCGAAGTAGTTATATAAGATTTCTATTTGAAGTAGTTTTCATATAACAAATTTTTTAAATTTATAACCCGTAAATACGTAAAACCTATAGTTTCCCACTTTAATTTTTTTTTAAGTCAAAATAAATACTATCAATTAGTATTTATTTAAAATTATTTCCTACTTAGAATTTATTGTTCTAGTTTGGTATTGTAGATTATTAATGGGTCCCATTTGATAGCTATCTTTTAATTAGAATTTATTGACCGTATTAAAAATAGTTATAGTAATTAGTATTAATTTAAAAAAAAATTAAGGTTGGTTTAAAATATTTATTTAAGGTTTCTATTGAAAGAAGCTTACTTTGATAAAAGTTCCAAGCTGTATAACATGTAGTTTCCTACTTCTTAGATATTTTTAGATCTATGCAAAATCTATATATAATTAATTTGTAGTTATATATTCACAGTTATTTTTAGCTAAAACATAAAAAGTTTTAGTTGGTATAGACTGTATAGTAGATTAGTGATGGGTCCCATTTAATTAAGTGTTTATGAGAGTTATTCTTAACTAGTAAGAATAAATTGAAGATTAGTGGTAGGTCCCACTAATAGTAAAATATATTAAGAACTAATTACAAAAAATAGTTACATAAAAAAAGTTATTTTTTTTAATAGTCCTTAAAAATTATTAATATATATGTTATATATATATATATATATATTATTAATTAAGAGTTTATTAAAATAAGAGTCGATCATATGTCATAATCCATGCTACGATCGTTACTGGATCCCTTAACCATTTAATCAAGAGTTTCTATAAGAAAAACATTTGATGATGTCTATTTAAATAAGATCGACAATCTCACATGCCACTAAAAGTTTTACTGCAACTCTAATATAAGTGGCGACTCTTAACATACATGGATCTCTGTTGATTAATGAGTTTAGATGGATTCCTATATCTGATCGGGCTTTTGTCCTAAGTCCATTAGACTGAACTGTTCAAGTAACTTTTCATCTCAGAATAAATGAGGAGATTCGAGAGCGATGAGAGGGATTAGGTTTGTGATTAAAAGGAAAGGAAGAAGAATAAAGGAACAACTAACAATGACAGATTACCGAGTTGAGAAATCTCAAGTTCTTTTCCTGAATATTTTCTTTTGTGTGTTCCTTTAATAACGAAAACTCACCCCTATTCATAACAAATTATGAGATCCGTCAATTTAGCAGAATTAGTCTGAGTTCTCTGCTAGTAAGAACCTGTCACCTTGGTTATAACTGAAAGAATCTGTCACCTTGGTTATAACTGAGTTATTATGATCTCATGTCTTAAAGAGAATGCTCTTTAAGTTATTAATGAAACACTAATGTGACCATATTAATAACAAATTCTTCTTATACCTTCCAAACCATAAAACTAAATTCACCCACTTAATAGTAATAATAATATTCTCCCAAAGTGGGTCATATGTCTTTGGAAAGTCTGTCCGCTGACTGAGTTTAAGTGTTAGATAAAGATTCCTTCACTTCCTTGGGAATTACATCCAAAGGCCATAGAAATATAAGACGCTTTGAGGAATTATCAAGGCATTTCCATATATTGCCAGGGGTCTGCTAGGACTTACCCATAAAATTTCTTGCTGAGACTCCAAAAAAATTCATATATTATCTGGGGATCTGCCTGGACTTACCCATAGATACCTTTGGAATATATCTATGGTTTAATATAAATATGACTATGAAAATATGACTATGAAGGTGTAACCTTATACAATCAACTGGCAATCCTGAGTAGCAACCTGTACATTATGAACGAGTGAAATAGTTGCACATGACAATATCATTTTCATGTATCAACAATTCCTTCTCCATTTATCTTCCTTCAGAGCCAAAGAAGCCCATTGGTGCACTTCAGAATGTCCTCCTCTGCAAATGTAGCTGAATATATCATATGGTATGCCCTCAACTTTCTCTAGAAGATTGCTAAGACGAAAGGTCAGATGATCTACCAGGATTTTTAGTTTTAATAGAACGTGATGAACATGATTTGTATTGTTGATCTCGAGGTGGACATGATGGGGAAATAACAGAATAACGCCAATGGAAAATAATAAACCAAACACACACACAAGAGAAAACACAAGAGATATACGTGGTTTGACAATAACCTGCCTACGTCCATGGGTCAAGATCCGATTGTTTCTTCTTTATTCAGAGAAACCTTGAGAGACTCAGTACAATATTGCTCTCCTCTCAGATTAATCCCAACCAAAGCCCAGAACTCCTTGTACAACCCACTCAAGTCATTTTCTCAATAAACCCCAAGAACAATCCTTATCTATCATCCCTTCAACATTTTCCCAAACTCTATTATACTTAAACCCTTTCTATTATCTCCCACTCTCCATGAGAACTACCAAGGCTCTCCCCCCGAGAGCAAAACCCGCTCTCCACAGGAGCCCTTTACTCATATTCTCAAAACCATGATCTTTCGATGCAAACCTTAGACTCATAATCCCCTATTTATAAGCCTAAATTCAGAGTCCTAGAAAATAAAAACACTTTTACTCGAATTAGGAGTTTCCAAAAGCAAAATCCAGACTAATCCCTCTTTGGCCGATCGATCGGCTGTCCAAGCAATTTTCGTCGCATGCTACCGATCGATCGGTGCTACCCTGGCCGATCAATCGGTGCTCCTGGTAAGTCTCCAATTCAAGCCAAATATTCAACAAATCTCCACATTGGCGAGAATTTCGCAACACCACCGCAACCAAGAGAACCGATTTGCTAATCACCAAGCAAATCTTCAAGATAAAACACCGCATCACCCACATCCGGGAGTACCTCCACCTCGAACCAAAACCTCTTTCAAAGTTTTGTAACCCAATTTGTAAATACTGCAAACCCGTTTGCAAAGACTGCAAACAACCGTTTGACCTACCTGTCTCTGCACCATCTACGAAAGAGACCCACCAAACAACCCTTTTTGGCCTAGCCCACTTATGCACTATCTACGAAAGAGGCCCACCAGCTACAGACACCCTCGAATCCCCTGGAAAGTACTCCACCGGATTCGATAAAACATGACCAAACTCATGTGTAACCTGAAACTCGTCCTCCATTCTAGAAGAACACCAGATAAGGAAATTTACCCATCCTCTCTGCCAAAGGTATGTCACCATCTCCTTCTTTTCAGAAACCTACCGGAATATCTGTCTTTGCCCTGATTGCGAAAGAGACCCTAGGTGATCTTTCTACCTGCCGCATAACATCCAGTTTCTGATTCCTGCAAACCCCATAATAGCTCCACCTATGCCAGTAATCCATCCAGGAGATACACAACCATTCTTCTCATTCATCAAAACTAAGCATCCATGATTTCCCCACTTTATTTTGATCACTCCACCTCCTGTGTACCAACAACACAAAAATTATCACTGGCCAAGTAAAATTAGATGTCATCGTGACATAGGGACACCGGCTATCCTCCCAAAGTCCAATCCACTCCATCAAAAGAAGCCCTCGAATCTAATAACCACTGCATTTGAAGAGTGTCCATAACATTGGAGATTGTAAAATTATCTTCAAAGTATCCCTCCATCTTGAACTATTTCAGTAGAATGAAGCCCCTTTTCGTCAAAATCCTCTACAGAAAGTTAGCCAACTAACCTACAGCTCTGATACTAATTGATGGAGAAATAAGAGAATAACACCGACAGAAAAAAATAAACCAAACACACACACAAGAGAAAACACATGAGATATATGTGGTTCGACAATAACCTGCTACGTCCACGGGTCAAGATCCGATTGCGTCTTCTTTATTCAGAGAAACCTTGAGAAACTCAGTACAATATTTCTCTCCTCTCAGATTAATCTCAATTCAAGCCCAGAGCCCCTTGTATAACCCACTCAAGTCACCTTCTCAATGAACCCAAGAACAATCCCTATCTATCATCCCTTCAAAAATTTTCTGAAGTCCTCGTATGCTTAAACATTTTCTATTATCTCCCACTCCCCATGAGAACTACTAGGGCTCTCCCCCTCCCCCCCTCGAGAGTGAAACCTCCTCTCGAGCCCTTTAGTCACATTCCCAAAACCATGATATTTCTATGCAAACCCTAGACCTATAATCTCCTATTTATAAGCCTAAACTCATAGCCCTAGAAAATAGAAACACTCTTACTCGAATTAGGAGTTTCCAAAAACAAAATCCGGACTAATCCCGCTTTGGTCGATCGATTGGTGCCACCCTGGCCAATCGATCGAATGTCCAAGCAATTTTCGTCGTGTGCTACCGATCGATCAACACTACCCTGGCCGATCGATCGGTGCTCCTGGTAAGTCTCAATTCAAGCCAAATATTCAACAAATCTCCATATTGGCGAGAATTCTGCGACACCACCGTAACTAAGAGAACCAATTTGCTAATCACCAAACAAATCTTCAAGATAAAACTCCGCATCACCCACATTCGGGAGTACCTCCACCTCAAACCAAAACCTCTCTCAAAGTTTTGTAACCTCATTTGCAATTACCACAAACCCGTTTGTAAAATACTGCAAACAACTGTTTGGCCTACCCATCTTTGCACCATTTGCGAAAGAGAGCCACCAAACAACCTTTTGGTATACGAAAGAGACCCACCAAAAAACCCTTTTGGCCTAACCCGCCTCTGCACTATTTGCAAAAGAGACCTACCAGCTACACAGCCTTGAATCCCCCCGGAAATCACTCAATCAAATTCGATAAAACATGGTCAAACTAATGTGTAGCCTGAAACTTGTCCTCTATTGTAGAAGAACCCGGACGAGGAAATTTACCCATCATCTCCGCCAAAGGCACCTCACCATCTCCTTCCTTTCATAAAATTTTTTAGAATACCCGTCTCTGCCCCAACTGCCAAAGAGACCCTAGGTGAGCTTTCTACCCGTCACATAACACCCGGTTTCTGATTCTTGCAGACCCCGTAGTAGCTCCACCTACGCCCATATTCCATCCAAGAGATACACAACCACACTTCTTCTCATTCATCAAAACTAAGCATCCATGCTTTCCCCGCTTTATTTTGATCACTCCACCTCTTGTTGTGTAGCAATAGCCCAGAAAATATCACTGGCCAAGTGAAATTAGATTACATCGTGACATAGGGACACTAACTACCCTCCCAAAGTCTAAACCACTCCATCAAACAAAGCCCCCGAATCTAATAACCACTTTATCTGAAGAGTGTCCATAACATTGGAAACTGTAAGATCATCTCCAAAGTATCCCTTCATCTTGCAATATTTCAGCAGAATGAAGCCCATTTTCTGTCAAAACTCCTCCACAGAAAGTTGTACAAACTAACTTGCAGCTCTGATTCCAATTGATGGGGAAATAACAGAATAACACCGATTGAAAATAATAAACCAAACACACACACAAGAGAAAACACAAGAGATATATGTGGTTCGGCAATAACCTGCCTATGTCCAGGGATTAAGATCCGATTGCTTCTTATTTATTCAGAGAAACCCAGTACAATATTGATCTCTGTAAGTACCCAATTTTTACACCCCTCTTTAATCATGGTTACCATGGTCTAACCCTAGGTAAACCCTAAGTCAACCCTAGGTCCAACCTTAGGTCAACCATTGTCAAACCATAGGTGAACCCTAGGTCCAAACCCTAGGACAATCATAGTCAAAACCTAGGTAAATCTTAAGTCAACCCTAGGTCAACCCTAATCAAACCCTAGGTCAAAAGTCAACACTAGCTAGCCCTAGCCTAGCCCTAGTCCAACCCTAAACCTAGCCATGGACCTAGGGCTAAGCTCATGGCCCCTAGGGCCAAAACTTGTAGCAAAGCAAGCTTAGGCCCAGGCATGGGCCCATGACCCTGGGAGGGGGTCCAGAGCCCAAAATTTCAAATTTTCTTAATGTTGGTAGTCTATCTACCGACATTCCGCATTTGGTTAAAAATCATACCGCACAATGAACATTTAAGTTGGGGTAGGTCTCATTTTTGGAAAAACTCAGGAACGGCAGTAAACTATATACCGTCATTTTCATCCTTAGCAACGCAGGGAATGACGGTACTGTGTTTACCATCATTCCTAGAGTTTGCATTTCACGCAAACCGTATACTCCCCAGTGCCTCAGGCATGCCTCTGGCCACCTCCACTCCTTCCTGCGATCTTCATCAATCCTCGTCCTAATCCCTAAGGTGTCTATAAACCATTTGCCTATAAATCCAAGATCTCCCCAACACTTCATCCTCATGCCAAGCATGTATAGGAAAATCCTGTAGAATTCTTGGAAAAACTCCTAAAAAGTTTAGGAAATTCTACCCACACCCTTGTAGAAGTCCCAAGTACCCTATGAGATCTTTCCAAGGTTAAACCTCATTAGAAAGGGGTCTCTCTAAGTCGTGCGCCACCACCGCAGCCACCATCACCACTGTCCAAGGCGTGTCAGCAGGGTAGGATCCTCCCCTACCCCTTTTTCTTTTGTAAAATGCTTGTAAGCCCCTAGTCCTATTCCAGGGGACTTCTGGTTTATTGTAAGCCCAAGAATAAAGGTCCCCTTACTCCATCCATGAGCAAAGCAAACCCTTTTAACTGAGGAAAATATGTTCTCAAGTATAGCTCGAGTCCTATACTCCCCTAAGGTCCCTCAGGGTATCCCTCCAAAGTAGGGAAGCCTCTGGGGAGCTTTGGTGCAACACCATGGGGAGAAAATCCGTATTCTGAGAAAATCTGTAATGGCGGTAGAATAACTAACACCATTCTGGGTTTCTTCCTTTACAGTGGCCTCATGCCTCATTTGGTGGGCCCTGGTCTATTTCAGGGCTTAGTCTAGGTCCCTGAGACCCCTCATGTCCCTCCCTGGTCCTTCCAAGCTCCCTAGGTTAACTTAATCATGGTTAAAATACACTAAAAGAAAAATTGCCTAGAATGTCGATAAACAGTCTATTGACATTCTGGTTCACAGATAAAATGACCATTGTGGGCCCAATCCAGCCCAGGCCCAGGATCCTTGCCTAAGTCCTCTAAGCATCCCCAGGAGCCCAGGACCCTTTGGGGGTCTTCCTTGACCTTCCCCCAGATCAGCAAATCCATTCCCAAAAAACACTGGGAATTGTGGTAATCCGTCTACCATCATTCCAGTTCTGTGAAAAACTAGAATTGGCGGTACTGTGTTTACTGTCAATCCCAGGATTCTGTAATTGAGCTTTGCACAGAGCCCATACTAGGTAGGAGGTCAGTCTAGGCCCTTCCATGCACTTTGGGCCTACCTCAGACCTGCCTAGACCCTTAACCGAGGTTAAACTTAAAGTCGATTAGCAATTTTATCTATGGTTAAGACCATCTAATCCCGGGAAAATTCTGGAAAATCCTCAAAAATCTGAAAGTACAGGAAATGATCAAAACCGAACTTTGGAACATCTCTAACCGGGGTTAATAAACTTAATCATGGTTAATCTATTTCCTAACCATGGTTAAGACCATTTTAACCTTGAAAAAATCCAAGAAAATCCCCAAAAAAAATGAAAAATACAAGAGACCCAAAAAAAAATGTTTTGGACTTTCCAACTATGGTTAGTATCCCTAACCATGGTTAACTCACCATCTAACTCTAGTTAGGTAATCCTAGGCCTTCGGGCCCATACCTAGCCTCTGGGCTCAACCCTTAGCCACTGGGCCCAAACGTTTGGCCACCAGGCCCAAACCTTAAAAAACCATGGACTTGACCACCCCGGTCAATCAAATCTTAGTCCCAAGACTAAGTCCTAGTCACCCGATGCATACACACACTCCCTTAAGCCTCAGTATGGGCTCATGTGCGAGAACTACGCTCGATCTGATTTCACTTCATGTGAGTACGTAGGCAACCCTATCCGGGTTCGACTCTAGTTAGGATTTTATCCTTTCTTGAATTAGTATATTCTAAATTCTTAGGCATTTAATCAATCTTGAACTTAATTTGGCTTATACCTAGGGAGTAGGTAACCACTGTAAAATGAGGGTCTTAGGATACCTAAACCCTTCCCCGAGACTTAATCGAACCTCTTACCTAGACTCTCATTGATACCATTAGACCTTATCTATATTCGAGATTTATCCCTCAGAATTAATAGGTGGTGACTCCTAATCGAAACTAGCGAGTAAAATCCATGTTCACGCTCTCCTCTCAGATTAATCTCAACCTAAGCCCAGAGCCCCTTGTACAACTCACTCAAGTCACCTTCTAAATGAACCCCAAGCATAATTCATATTTATCATCCCTTCAACTTTTTTCCAAGGCCTAGTATGCTTAAACTCTTTCTATTATCTCTCACTCCCAATGTGAACTATCAGAGCTCTCCCCGGGAGCCCTTTACTCACATTCTCAAAACCATGATCTTTCGATGCAAACCCTAGACCCATAATCCCATATTTATAAGCCTAAACTCGGAGCCCTAGAAAATAGAAACACTCCTACTCGAATTAGGATTTTCCAAAAGCAAAATCCTGACTAATCCCGCTTTGGCCGATCAATCGGCTGTCCAAGCATTTTTCGTTGCGCGCCACCAATTGATTAGCGCTACCTTGGCCGATCAATCGATGCTCATGTTAAGTCTCCAATTCAAGCCAAATATTCAACATAACATTCCTCAAGATTTTAATTGTTTTGGTTTATAACAATGATAATCAAGTCATTTATTGATGCCTTACCTATGGGCTATGGGCATGATCAATGATGTGGAACCCATCATTATAACTTTTCATTGTGATTTAAATGACCGGGTTTGAGCTTGAATTTTGGTGATCTTTTAATAGACCCAACCCGAAGCCTAATAAATTTAGGAAGGCTTTGAAGTGGAACTCAGCCTTAGCTTCAACCATCTGATTGTTTCCAAATCAATTTTAGAGAAAACAAGTAGAAAAACTCACTAATAGTAGGCGGAAACATTTGGTGGGCTCCAACCTCTCCATTAGCCTCTATTTCTCTAGGCATCTTTTGTCTATTATTAGTTGTCTGGGTTAATAATGACGAGTGACCCTTCTATTCATCAAACTCCTGGTAGAAAATTACTCAACTCTTCGTTATTAGGACTTGATACCAATAGAGCTATCAAAGGGCAGAGCAGTTGTGAGCCCTAACCCTACCCTTACTTACAAGGGCAAAGATCCTAAACTTAACCTAAATTGACTAGCCCCTAACCCTGCCCTCAAGGTGTTAAGATAGGGCCGGACCATAGGCTAGAAAAGAAAAGTGAGAAAATTTTTCTCATTCAAATAATGAGATTTTTTTCTACACTAAATTCCAACCCAAAAGATAATTCAATTGAAATTATTTTAAATAAAATAAATTAAAATAAGTATAATAGTTAAATTAGATCAATCAAAACCTATCTTCGCAACAAACTAAGATTGTTATCAAAGTGTTAGAGATAATCATAGTGTTAGGTTTAGGGAATCAGCCAATTAGAAGCTTAGGATTAGGGTTACAAGATATTATGATTAGGATTTCAAAGGATTGGAGATAGAGAAGGGTTTCCAAATGACAAAGATCATCCCTAACTCTGCCCTTACGTATAAAGGCAAGGCCTTAACCCTATCCTAGCCCTTCAAAGGCCTCGATTGACTAGGCCCTAACTCTATCCTAAAGGGAAGGTCAAGTAGGGTACCCTTATTAAAGGTTTTTTTTTTTACAGACCTAACTAGGGCAAGGCTGTCATAGGGTAGGGTAGGGCAAGAGTCAGACCTAACCCTGCACTTACTAATAAGAGCAAGACTCTAGCCCTGCCCTAGCCGTTCAAGGGCCTAGATTGACTATGCCCTAACTCTATCCTAAAGGGCAAGACCGAGGAAGGTACCGTTGTTAAAGGATTTTTTTGAAAGACATAAATAGTGCAAGGCTATAAAAGAGCAAGGGTAGGACAAGCGTAAGCCATAACCCTACCCTTACTTATAAGAGCAAGACTCTAACATTGCCCTAGCCCTTCAAGGGTCTAAATTGACTAGGCCTAACCTGCCTTAAAGGGTAGATCGGACAAGGTATCCTTGTTATATATATATATATATATTTACAAGCGTCGTAGATAGAAGGCCTCCCCAAATATTGAGTACATCTCTCTAGAGCCAAGGAGTAGGTCATAGGTGTCTTTCTAATCCTCAAGGAGAGGCACTTTGTGCTTGGCTTGTATTGAATAATATTTTGTAGTCTACAGAGAGGCCAAAGTGCTATACCAGAGGAATAGGATCCTTCTTATTGCTCAATTTGAAATTCATCTCTTCGACTTTTGGTCTTATATTTTTGCCAGTACTTGAAGTATAAGTGTAGAGGATCCTTCTTATTGCTCAATTTGAAAGTCATCTCTTCAGCTTTTGGTCGTATATTTTTGCCAGTACTTCAAGTGTAGACTCTAGATAAGATGGTTTAGATCATCAAGTTAAAGGTGCATTAATTGATCAATGTGTAAGATGGGTCATGTGTATAGAGCAAGGGTAGGATGCATCAAATTTAGGGTTGTCAAAGGGTCGGGCCAAGGTAGGCTTAGCTGTTACTGGGTTCGGTCCTCATTCATTGGAGGTGAAGTCCTAGCCTAGCCCTAGCCCTTGAAGGGCTTGAACTAGCTTGGCCCAAGTCCTACCCTCAAGGGCCAGGGTCGGGTCGGGTCGGGCCAGGGCCAGGTCAGAATTGGGCCAGGGCCTAAAGAATAAAAAAATTATATCATATTTTAGCAATTTTTTCTACATTGATTGCCAAGTTGATATACAACTCTCCTCTTTTATTCAGACTTGAGACCGACAACGCAACTCAAAGAGAAACATGACGGAGTTTTAGTACCATGAGGTTGTTAGAATTAATACTTCCCAATTGTTACCATTAAATCGTTAGTATTAGTACCTTAATATTAAAAGGAAAAAAAAAACTTTACAACTTACAAGTAGGTAACATTAAAATATTTCAAAAAGAGACTAAACTATTAGTCTGTTACACATACATACGGCAAATCTTATTCTCTATTAGATTTTTAAAAAAAAGTACATTATAAGTTACTATATTAGAAAGATTTTAGAAATATACTACACTAAAGTGTTAGAGCATCTCCAACGCGTTCGCTAAACCATGAGATATCGGCAAAATGGAGAAGGAATCAGAAAAGAGGGGCTCCAACGCAGTCGTCAAACACAGTTGCTATTTTAACGGAGGAGATTTCGATCGCCATGATTGGTGGCCGGAATCAAGTCGCCATCTAGCTTTGGTACTCTATTTTTTTTTTTTTTTAAATGATCGTTGGAGTCTATGGATTGATGAAGTAGGGAAGAAATAGGGAGTAGAAAGCTTCAGCGTTGGAGTTTAACGTCAACATCTAGGTCGTTATTTGATAGGCCTCTCCATTCTGACGGAAAAATGGGGAAGAAATAGCTTCTTGGTTGGAGATGCTCTTATATTTACAACATAGTAAGGCTTAGCTCCGTAAGTTATTATCAGTGTTAAGTTATTATATATATATATATATACACACACTAATACTATATGTTAGTTGATGCCACGTGGCATATCTCAAATCTCTTTATTCTCACTTTAGGTTAATGACATGTGTCTGCTCATGTGACATGCTATCCTTAGCCGAACCAATAGGTTGACGCCATGTCATCACTAATTAAGCCAAGTATTGGGTCAAAATTGGGTTCATCTCTAAAATTAATTGCATTAAGTTATATTTATTTTGATTTGAGCAAATCAATTGTCTCATCCACTCTCTTTTTACATTAATATTTAGTTGAAAACAATTGGAATGACTCTTTAGCTCCCACACAAGTTTCCAAAAATTAACTTCCTCCCTTAAGCAGTGTTTTAATAATCAGACCGGATCTCGAACCGGCTAGGCGACCGGTTCCCGTTCTTTCGGTTCAACCGGCCGGTTTAGTTATCAAAGGTGCTACGAGTCGGCTATAGGGTTCTACGAGTCATTCATATACGGACTTGTGGCATGGTTACTCCTTTTAAAAAGCTACCCTTGGCATGATTACTCATTTAAAAAATCTGCCTCTAGAGTGTCATTCATATATAGGTATCATTACTTTGTGTAAAAAGTAGCCCCTAAGACTTCGAGATACACTTTATGTTTTTCAAGGAGAATGAAAAATGGCAGAAGAAGACGGAACATCACTGGAGCTTTGCAACGACACTTGTGGCTATCCATCTCCATCCAACATCAGCCAAACTTGTAGCAGCTCTGTGCTTCCCTCATGTTAATATATCATGTTATTTGCATATAGGTGCCAATCAAGTAAAACCTCGAGTTGGGAAGAGTCTAATATACAGAAAATGTGTTGCTTGTGTGGCGATTAGAGTTGATTGGTCTTTTGGAATTAAGCAAGATTTTTCATTTTTTTTTCCTTTAAGCTTCTTCTCTAAAAACCCTTGATTTTCTCAAAAATTTTCTTCTTTTAAAAATATCCCCAAATCTAACCTAATTTTACTTTTTATAACCCTATTTTTTAATTTTTAAAATTTTCCGGCCATTAGGCCAGATATATTGCCTGAAAATAGGGATTGGAGTTCATGCACTGAACTATCCAGTTATAAGAACCGGTCGCCGGTTCCGTTTAGTTGTATGAAAAATGCTCAATTTTGAATTGGGTTTGGTTCTGGAGGTTTTGAAAACTGGCGAGGGGTCCAGTTCCCAATTTTACCGGTTTGACCGGCCGGTCCAATCTGATTATGACAAAAGTGCCCTTAAGCGGTTTGACCGGCCGTACGCACATTTCCAAAAAGAGCACTCCCCCTTTTCTATCTCATTAACTTCCTCCCTTAGAGGCTACCTTCTCCCTCAACCCCATTAAACCCTCTCTCCTCCCTCTCTCTCCTCATTATCTCCCCAACCTCCATCTTCGTCTCCCCATTAAACCCTCATTATCTCCCAAAACTCTATTCCCAACAATTGTATGTGTTCTGTATCTCACGGCTCTCTAACTACCTCCCAACTGACATGCCTCTCTCTACCTATATCTCTCACGTCCCTCACATTAAGTCCTTCTCCAAATCTCATTTCATTCCTCACACATCCGATTGTAAAGGATTGGAGACTTTACAATCTCATTTCAGTTTGTTTCAGATTCTATCATGGAAGAAGCTACTGGTTCGGCACCATACTTTTAAGGAGGCTAACAAATCTACTCGCATCTCTCCACTGGAAACCCCCCCTCCCCCCGGGGCCGAAAAAGTGTCCATTTGTGAATGCCCCCCCCCCCCCCCCCCCCCCAAAAAAAAGTGTCCATATGTGAATGTATAATGACTCGGCTACAAGAAATGTCACTGGAATAAGAAGTGGGTTCTTCCACATGGTCATTCTTCTGTCCATGTATTCTCTTTTAATAGAATCTCTTCTAGGCATTACAGTTTTGCTAATAAAATTGTAATTTTTTTTATATTAATAAAATTATAATTTCATTTGTAGGGGCGACGATTGTTTAGCGGATTCAATTTCTTGGTAATTATTTCTTATCTGTGCTTTTTCTTTACCATGATGGTTTTATTTCTTACAGGTGCTTATTAAGGAAGCCAACATTTTTTATTACAACAATTTCAAAATTTTCTATTTCTTTTTCTTCTTGTGAAATGACCACAAAGCGCTAATTATTTCAAGAGATTGACTATTAACAGGAGCTTTGGTTGAACAATCAACCGGAGCAACCCATTAATTGCTTTGGGATGTGGCAGTTTTGTAATTATGAACACAAAGGAGGGGTATTTTTTAACAATACATTTTTCCCATAAATACCCTTTCCTAAGGCAATTTATGGGTTGCTTCGGTTGACTGTTCAACCAGAGCTCCTGTTGATAGTTATTCTCTTATTTCAAACAATTGTTGGCCTCTGCGACAGTAAGACTGAGTACTGACACACGAGATTACTTCAGCTTGTCTTCTTGCTCGGAGATCACATTAGGGTTATTGGTGATGTAAGAGAAGATGCTGCTGCAATTGGACTGATTTTGGGGTGATCTCCAACGGTAGATGGACGGTCCTTGAATGCCAACAATAGATTGACTGAAATTGGGGTGATTTCCCGGACAGTTATATTCCATTTTTTTTTTAATGTATCAAAAATTCTGAATTTTAATAAAGAAAATGACAATCCTACCACTATTAATATCATTCCGGCACGCCATTTATCTATCCATGGAAAAGCTCCCCATGTTCTATATATGATCAAAACACACATCTTGGGGACCGTCTAGGGGTTTCTCGGTTGGATTCCTTTGTCTTTAGTCTTATGAGTGCTTAGAACTAATATATTTTTATTATTTTTGATAATTTCTTTTATTTTTGTAACGTCAACAATATATGGACTAAAATTTGGGTGATTTTCCTGACAGTTATATTCCATTTTCTTATATATAAATACTAGCGGATGACACGTGCGATGCACGTGAGAGCGAGGAGGAGTTAACCATAGTTAATAGGAGTTAAAAGGGACACGTGTTAACCCGCGGGTGCGATTGAACTCGCTAGTGGCATGTGCGATGCACGTGAAAGCGAGGGGAAGGAGTTAACCACAGTTAATAGAAGTTAAAATGGACACGTGTTAACCCACTGGTGCGATTGAACTTTCCCCGAGTTCAATCGCGGTCGGCTATGATACTAAATAGATAGATGAGCAAGGGGTAGTTTGGAAATTAAGTTTGGAAATTGGGTTTTAAAGCAAAACATTAGATCAAAATTTTGTTTTTATATAAGGGTAGTATGGGAATTTCAGAAAAATTATCTACGCCTGCCTCTCCCATTATAGTAGTAAAGAAATTATAAAGTTTAAGTCAGAAAATTACTATCCTGCCACTATTAATGTCACCCCTGCACGCCATTTGTTTGTCCATGTAAAAGCTTCCCATGTTCTATATATGATTAAAACGAACTTCTTGGGTCATCGAGGGGTGTCTAGATTTCTCTGTCTTTAGTCTTATGAGTTCTTACATCTAATATATTTTATTGATTTCTTATTTTTTTCAATTTATATATATATATATATGTGTGATATAACATTGAGAATGGCCGGACCGTGTGCTAACCAAGATCAGCCCTTAAGTTAAGTAAGAGAGCCTTCTAAATTGATTTTTTTTTTATTTTAAAAAGCCCACTATTTTAGGCCTGGGTAGGGCCGGCCCCCTCATCAAAGGGCAGGATTGATAGCCCTAATTAAACTCCTAATCAAGGGGACCGCATTAAAGCTCCAAACTGCCTCTATCCTTCTCGTCTCTTAACAAAGCCTTTTAGGTGTTCAACAACTGAACCAAGTTTCTGGGTATATCCATATCTAAAGACTAAAGATCTTCTTGAAGACGATTGAAAGATGGATGTGTCTTAACATTTGAGCATTCCCAGCTTACCTTTTTGTGGGTTTTCGGGTTTTGCATCAAACTCCCAAATTTAATTTGTTCTACAAAAGAGCATCTTTTATCTTCTGTGATGACGGTAAGTACACCATCCCTTCTTCCTTTTCTCAGGAACCCCAAACATCTAGAAGTCTTCATTTTTTAGGATTCACGCTGGTGCAATTGAGATGGGTTTTCTTTCCATAATGGAAAAAAGTTAATTTTGTGTTCTTGTTCCAAGGCTATGAAGTGCTTCCACTGTTGTGAGTTTTCTTCAATGGTGTAGAACATTATTATTTTTTTCCTCCATTTTCAAGCTCCTACCGAAATGGGATTTCTCCCATGTTGACAAAAATCACTTCTTTCTTCAAGTTTTAAGCTCTGAAGTACTTCAATTTATTTGGGTTTTCTTCAACAGTGATAAAAATCATTTATCTTTCATTTTTTATTCTAGGGAGTTTTTGAATTGATATGGGTATTCTCCATTAGGAAACTAACGTTTTCTTTTAAGTTTTAAGCTTAAAAGTGCTTCAGTTGAAGTGAATTTCCTCTTACAGGTACAAAAAACACATTCCCTTCATCTCCAACTTGGAAGGGCTTAAAGTGGTTTTTGCAGTTGAGCTCATGCTCTCACTGGTCAATCTCATCCTCTAACTGATTGTACAAAGGGATTTCAGTTTCATTTGTCCTTTTGGGTCCCAGCAATGGTAGAAGTATTGAGGATTCCGCTTGCAATTCATGTCGCATCAAATGGGTCTCATGGCCAACGCCACCCAAGTAGTCGTGAAAATAGAATCTGGGTACAATTTCTTCGTTGTAACTTCAATTTTAGTTCAGCTAATGGAAAAATGAAACGGCAACATGCCATAGTGGATGACTTGAACATGGCGACCATGGTTGAGGAGTGTGGTAGTTGGTCCAGAATTCAGCAACCGAGAATTTCAGGAACAAAGTGGCTACTTGGTTCTACGGGGAGAAATAAAAATTCATTCATGATTGCTAGTTTTGAATCTGGGTTGGTTTGTAAGGACGAGGACGACGACGACGACGACGAATTGATCCAAGAAAGAAAAGAGGAACTTGGCACGACTTCTTATGAACAGAAGTCGCCTCCTTGGAGAAATTTAGCTATGCAAGAGGACTCTGGTTCTGAACCTAGAGGATGTAGTCAGCCTTCCTCTAATTCTAAAGGGATTAGTTATATGCATGAACATAGGTTGCATTTTCTAGAGGAAAGGGATGAAGAGATCTTGTCAAAAAGGATCTTGAGCCTTAGCAGATCCAACAAGGTTAGAAGTGCATTAGAATTGTATATGTCAATGGTAGTCTCAGGTTTACAACCCAATCTACATGCCTGTAACTCTCTTCTCTCATGTCTTTTGAGGAACGAGCTTCTTGATGATGCCTTGATAGTCTTTGAGATGATGAAGGAAAAGGGGATGACTACAGGTCATACATATAGCTTGATCCTAAAAGCTATTGCAAGGGCTCAGAGTTGTGATTCCGCCCTACAAATGTTTGTGGAAATAGAAGGGGAAGGTACGCTGAAGAAGGGTTTTGATGCAGTTGTTTACAACACAATGATATCTGTTTGTGGGAAAGCAAACAATTGGGTTGAAACGGAGAGAATATGGAGAAGTCTGAAGGAGAATGGTCACACTGGAACCAGGGTAACATATTGCCTCTTAGTTAGCACTTTTGTTCGCTGTGGTCAGACTGAACTGGCTCTCGATGCTTACCATGAGATGGTTCAAAACGGATTGAAACCAGGTGAGGATACAATGAAAGCTATAATAGGTGCATGCACAAAAGAGGGGAATTGGAGTTTGGCACTCATTATCTTTCAAAATATGTTGAATGTTGGGTTGAGGCCGAATACAATTGCGTACAATGCCTTGATCAATTCACTTGGGAAAGCTGGGGAAGTTGACTTAGCATTTAGAGTTTATGATCTCATGAGATCTTCGGGTCATAGACCTGATGTATACACATGGAATGCATTGCTTAAAGCTTTGTACAGGGGAAACCGATATGCTGATGCACTTCAACTCTTCGAGAGTATTAAAAGTGAGCAGAACGCTCAGTTAAATCTTCATCTCTACAACACAGCTCTAATGTCTTGTCAGAGGCTTGGTTTATGGGAGCGATCTTTGCAGCTTTTGTGGCAGATGCCAGCTAGTGGGCTTTCAATTTCAACTGAATCGTATAATCTAGTTATTGGTGCTTGTGAGAGCGCAAGGAAGCCAAAAGTTGCTTTGCAAGTCTATGAACACATGGTTCACCAGAAGTGCACTCCTGACATTTTCACTCATTTGTCATTAATAAGAGCTTGCATTTGGGGATCTCTCTGGATTGAAGTGGAGGAAATCCTAGAAGTAAGTTACCATTTCTGAACATGTTATACTATCCAAATGTCTTTGTATTGATTATTGAATCATCCATTGTTCAAGACCTTGTTGACATATTCATACCTCATTGGCACTTAGTTTGTTAGGTTCCAAGTACCAATTCCAAACTCTTATTTATAAATATGCGATGATTAATGATCAATGGACTTGTATTTGGCATATCAAATAACATGGTCAAATAACGAACCATTGTGATTAGTTGATAATGTTAGTTGAGAATTTTGTGTTTTCATAAACTACCGACTCTATGGAGTAGGAGTTGATCTCAGAAAATAGGCTTGGAAAATCACACAAAAGACTTTCAAGATGTCGATCCTTTTTCTTTGTTTTGAAAAATGGTTTGACATTCGTCTTTATTGTAGCCCCTTAACACCCAAATTGTCGATCTCTAAGTTATAATGTATTTTCTTTGTTTGGCAGCGTGTCACTCCAAATGTATCTCTTTACAATGCAGTCATTCATGGAATGTGCCTACAAGGCAAGATCACGTCAGCAAAAAAGTTGTACATGAGAATGCGTGAGAGTGGGCTTAAACCTGATGGTAAAACACGAGCATTGATGCTTCAGAACTTGAAAAAAGATTCAGTTAGGCAAAACAGCAGGTACCCTTCTCGTCCTAGACAAAGTTCCGGCTATTCTTCTCGCCCTTGTCGCTAATGCCAAGGGAAAAAGAGGAACATAAAACAGAAGAGGAAGGTACCTACTATTGAATTTGAAAATAATACAACATAAAGTACAAATCTACTGATTGTTTATATAAATTAATAATTGGATTTGATGGATGCCCAATGGTCAAAAATATTTTCTGGTTCCAGAGGACCATATGCCATGAGATACCATTGCTTATCAAGCCAAGGGGTTCATGTTCGTCGTTGTACATAAGTTATTATTTTGTGCGAACAATTAAAGAAAAGAAGGTAGAAGATAGTGAATTGTTGTTTCATGTGCCTTTAATTGGAGGAATCGGTAGACCATTTACTTCTATATTGTCCATTTGTCTGTGGTATTTGGAGATATTTCCTTTTTCGGCTGGAGTTTTGTTGGGTCTTCCCTTCCTTTTAGGACTTCTTATCTTGTTGGCCTTGCATGAATTTGGAGGCTTCCCATGTGATTATCTGCTATTTTCTTCCAAGTGTCATTGCATGGACCATTTGGAAAGAAAGGAATAAGAAGGTGTTTGATAATTCCTCTAACTCTTTGTCTCTTTTGTATTGGAGGCGTCGATTAACCACCTATTCACTAACTCCATGAGGTGGCTAAGAGCCTAGGACGATTTTGGTATCACTTCTTTGGCCTTGTAGAGAGTTGGTTTGGGTAGTTTTTCCCCTTGATATTCTAGACTTGCTTAATCCTGGCATTTAGGATGTTTTAGGAGTTGCGCTAGAACCATGCTGAAGTTGCGGTTCATGCCATTCTAAGGATAAGAGTTCCTCCTCATCTGCCACCAATTGATAGAATCATAGAATTAATTATCATCGGATAAATTAAATTTTTATTTATTTATTTTTGAACTCCTTGCTTATAAGGAGTTCAAAGGCATTTCAGTAATGAAATTCTTAGGTTTGGGCCTTTGGGGTGTGTTACACCTGCCACTCTATAGCTCAGATGGTTAGTCATGCCCCTCTCATGAGGGTAGTCTTGCGATCAACTCACTAACCGTAAATACTAAAGAGTAAATAAATGATGCTTTTTATCAAATAAAAAAAGGGTTGGGATGTGTTGCTAGATCCTCTCCTTCTCAAGTTATGCACCCGCTGCCCCTCCTTCGAGAAGTGATTAAGCTTAATTTCGATGGGTGCTCCATTGGGAACCTGGACTCGTCGAGCATTGGTTTTTTTTGGGTGGATTTTAGAGTCATTCACATTTATTCAGGTCTTGTGTTGGAGACTCTTGACATAACTTTGGCCTAATTTATTCTTCATGGGGTTTAAAGTTGCTAAGTCTTCCTGGAGTTGTGATAAAGGGTGGTTATGGTACAGCTATTTGTCGGGCCCTAGTGAATAGGGACTGAGGAGGGATCCTGGAGGTCTCTATTTGCTGTTCTGAAAGAAATCCAGAGCTCTCTCAATGAATATCTTGTTCTCCAGAATGCCAAGATCAGCTAATGAGATGGCCAATGATCCCGCTAAGAGTCGAGTACCTGAGTTTTTGTTGATCTTAATTTGGCGCCGTAATTTTCTGCTTGTATTCTCCTCTTTTCCAAATTAGTATTCCATCTGTTGCAGATCACCATGAGGCCTGGCAGCTTTCATTCAGTAGGTATATTTGCACAGACCTTCAATATCCACATTCTATAGTTTCTTTGCATTACCTGGTACTCTGCATTACCTGGTACTTTTGGCTAACAACACAGTTCATGCCATCCGCAACCAGCCCATGACACATTTTTTTTCTTGTTTTCTATCAACCTTTTATACAATCTCTTGGTGTCCAACAGAGGTCACTCGAAGAAATTCTTAGAAGAGCTGTTTTAGAACATGTGCAATTTGTGCTAGTCCCAAATGGTGATTTTGCAGAAGCTTCTGCAGTTTTTGTCAGGCTTTCATTGATTTCATTGTTTGACACTTTTGGATCAGATTGGTGGGTGAATACAGTTTTGAGGACCTCTTATGGATTGGTGACATTGCAAAAACCGAAACATTGACAATGAACCTCAGGAACCTTAGAAACAATGAAATACAGTATGCAGGATAACTAAGCAGTTGTGGAGTTCTGTCAGAAAGAAAGCTCTGTCTCTTCAGATGAGAGAGTTAGTAGGATGGCTTTGGACTATCCAACAACATGCAACTTGCAAGGGAGCTTGCAAGAGCAGGAGTTGGACCCTATTAGGAGTCTTGCATGTGAGTCTCAATGGAGGCATGGAAACAGAGCTCTTGGTTCCCAAGTAAAAATTAGAAGTCCACAACAAAAATTCCTGGTTCATTATATGTTTACGGATAAAATCCTAGCAGCAGTGGCCAAGAAAATCAGATCTGAAGTATTTTATAGAAATGGATAAGCACAGAACAACTTTTCAATTAGAGGGATGTATCTAAACTCAAAAGACAAGGATACCAAAGACTATAAGGTTTGTGTGTTACTTGGTATGTGACACTAAATAGTTATGAACAGTTATTCAAGTTTGGAGTGATAATTTTAGAAGTTGTTAACCCATGTCATACAGAATATTGGAAGTCTTGTGTAAGCCTGACTAATTCAGGGTAAAATAGATGCTGAAGCCTCTTCAAAGAACACATGAGAAAGAGAACGCCCCTTGCGTCGCTCTTTCTGGCATCATATAGGGCACCAAGTCCAAACAAGTAGGGCTATTACTTGAGTTTTCTAGGATCAGAATGTAGAAATCCAAATGCCGAGTGATAGTAGCTAGGTCAGGGCAACCATAACAACCCCATGTAGGTCAAAAGACTTATCATCCATATTTGGTTTCCCTTGTTCAATTTGGCAGCTAAAAGGCATGGTCTTCAACATTTCACTACAAATGCTACTTGTGATTTGTAAAGACATGAGAAGGCACTACTCATCTCCTTGCATCCAAACACTCTTTTTTAGCGGGTTTGAATTGACCATCTATATCTGCCCCTCTAGCTGATATGAGAGGGTACCCCGGTAGTCTAGTGATTAAGTCCCACTAGAGAAGCTTTCCCTCTCTGATGTAACATATGGAAGGTCCACTCACCATTTAGTAAGAGTTTTCACTCACCATTTAGTACAAGGTTTTGTCGTGACCCAAAATACCCCCTGGGAGTTAGGATACTTTGGCTTGTGACTCATCATATCAAACCAACCTGTAATAACATACAAGGCATGCTAAAAGAAATATTTATAACATCACCATATTCCAAATTTTACACAAGTAACTAAAGTAATAAGTGGATATGCCCACCTACAAAATGTGTGTACATACTCTCCCTCTCATCACTCAAAGATAGGGCTACATATCAAGTTCCCTCTGCTCTTGCAGTTCACCCTAAGTGGGCACCTCCTTAAAGTACGTCTCCTCAACCCTAGGCTCTTGAGCGTAGGTGTCAGCAGGACCTGCCGAAGATAACAGTTCGGCTGAGCATGGAATACTCAGTGTATACAAACTACTGAATAGCTATACTATAAACATCAAAGATAGCATATGCATACATCAGAGCAGAACAAGCGGAACAAGACATATACTTTAAGCAAAAATTTACAAGGCATATAACTTTGAGCAATTCACAAAACATATAACTTTGAGCGATACTTTACTAGCAAGGTACCTCAATACCCTTAAATTGAACTTTGAGTAAAACAATACTTTACTAGCTAGGTACCTTAATACCCTTGAATCAAACTTTGAGCAAAAAAAATACTTTACAAGCAAGGTGGTAAACACCTTGAGTCTTTGAACTACAAGCAAGGTGGTAAACACCCTTGAATCCGAAACTTTGAGCAATGCTTTACAAGCAAGGTGGTAAACACCCTTGAGTCCGAAACTTTGAGCAATACTTTACAAGCAAGGTCTTAAGCCCTTGAATCAAAACCACTCTTTGAGAAAACCTCTTTTGAGCAAAACAATACTTTGAGAACAAACTATGCTTTGAACAAAATCCTTCTTTGAGCCAAAACCTTTCTTATAACAATTGTGAGCAATTCGATAAACATATAAACATTTAAGCATCATGGTAAAACTCATAGTATGCAAGACATGGTTCATCAAATCCAATTTCCATCAAAACATCTCAAAACCTACTATTCATTAACAATTCATAGCCAAGCAATTTAGTAGAGTGTGTCTACCTTTTCAAGATCGATTTCCTTTGATCTAGTGCTTTAGAAAAGTTGTAGAAGGCTTGAGGAAGCAAGAAAAGTGAACTCTAATGCCCAAGGATTAGACTCTAGAGGGGGGTGAATAGGGTGTATGACAAATTCAAAATTCTTCGTAGTCCCTTAAGCGAAATTTCAATTATACTAATGAAAAGGGAAATGAATTATGCAATACCACATAAACAATGTAAAACAATAAAATAAAGAGAAGAGTTAGAGAATGCAAACACAAAGATATTGTTCATGAGGTTCGGTAATCCCGCCTACGTTCCCGTCTCATGTTATACCCGCTAGAAGATTCACCATGATTTTACTCGCACAATCTTCTTACGGGGAAAGACCAAACCTTTTACAATCTTCTTCCGGGTGAAGATCAAACATTTACAATCCCCTTACGGGTGAAGATCAGATCTTTACAATCTTCTTTTGGGCGAAAGATCAAGCCTATTTGCAAGACAACACCTTTTCTTGACTTTACAAAGTTCTCTGCTTCAAGGACAAGAATCCACTGATTCTTGATTTCAATACACTTGAACGAGAAGTGTTTTACAATCATAATTTGCTCCTAAAACGAGCTAAATGATCTCTCTAAAGCTCACTGAAAATCTCTCAAATATTGGAGTTGAATAGCTCAATAAAACTGATTTGAGGATTTTAGGTTTAATTCAATAGATTTGGAAATCTAAGCTTTAGAGTGGATGATTGAAAGATTGGATTGATATATCATCACGTTCTAGTTCATAAATCATTCTTATTTATAGTCATTGCAAAGATATAGGCATTGGAGGCACATTGAATGCAAAAGAGCCGTTTAAAAATAATCGTTATAGGGTTTTTGATACCTTTCTCGAGGCATCTAGTCGACTGGATGGGTGATTTAGTCGACTAGATGAACCCAGTGGCCAGATTAAAATCCTGGCCTTCATCTAGTTGACTGAATGCTTCATTTAGTTGACTAGATGACTGATTTTTAGCCTAGAATCCATTTTTCATGACCTTAATGATGAAATTGAATTTCAAGGTCTTCTACCTTATCTTTATCAAGATAATTATCATCTTTTTAGGTCCTAGAGTGATTTTCAATTAGGTCTTAAGGTACCTATAGTCAATCTAAGTTTGTGAGCTTTTCAAACAACCAAACTTTGAGGACTTCTTACAAAAGTCCTAAACACTCTCATACTAAAATGTAAAGCTATTAAACCTTCTTAAGAGTTGTTCTTCATCTTCAACTTGATCTTGACTTGATTTGTATTCTTTGACTTCATGATCAATCTTTTTCTTCTTCTTTTTATTCATAACTTGGATTGATATGATCTTTAGTTTGATCCAACTTGATCCAATAGCTTACTTTGACTTGATGATGAATCTTGTTTAAAGATGGTGTCATTTTCATGCTTTTTCCTTGAATGACTTTGCTAATGCTCTTGGTAAACTGATTTTCACATAAACTCAATTGAGACATTAGTAACACAAATCTCATTACATTATTGTGTTATCATCAAAATCAGGAAGGAGATCTATGGTGGACACCTATAGGCTAACAAACTCCAAGCTTCTATTTGATAAAAAAATCTCCAACTCAAGAACACCTTAGAGAATCACAACTTTTTCCCCTTTATTTTCTTTTAATATCTCTCTCAAATCTATCCTTAGGGTTTGGTAAACCCTAAGCCATGAAATCCCCTTCTATTTATAGGTCAATGGTTGCCTAAACCCTTTTATGCCCTTAAAAAATATCCCCAAAGTTCGGTTACACTGTTTTGGGATCGGTTTGACTGTTCTGGGCAAATCTGGTCGACTGGATTGGGCTGTCGAGCAAACCGGTCGACTAGATTGTGCTCTGTTTTATCACTTCTGGTGTTTTGACCATAACTTTTGACTGGCTTATCGGATTTAGGCGATTCAACTTGCGTTAGACTCGAAATTCAAAGCGAAACAAATTTCCGTCTAATGTACAAATCCAAATTCTAAGTTATTAATGGTCTAAGTAGGCCCTAAAGTTGACTGTTCCTGGGATGAATTACAGCAGACCAGACTTCGGAAAACCAACATTTAACCCAACTTCGACACAAAATCTGGAAATATGTTAAACATGAACATCGAAAAGGGTTTTGATATGTTTCTAATGGCTCAAAAATTATTCGATTCTGATCAGTGGTTACCAAACTAGGGTTCCCTAAGGTTGAGGGTATTTTAAGACATCCCTCTTCTTTTCACTACAACCTTGATCATCCTTTGATCACACAAGAGGGTCCTAAGGCCCTGAACACATACCCTAACACACTCACATAACATATGTTAGTGAGTTCAAACCCTCACATTCATTCATCACATAAACCATAGGATTTTAGGCCTTTACAAGAATGGTGTCAAGCACAATTCACATGAAAAGTGCGCTGAGTTCCGGGGCTCTACATCATCCCCCTCCTTACAAGAAATTTCGTCCTCGAAATTTCTTGTAACACAAAATCAAGCAGGGATACTTTTCCCACACTTCACCTTACTCAATTGATCATATGGTTTTGCACCACTCAAAAGGATGAGCGATACTAGTGTCGACCACACATAGGCTAGAGGTCTGGTTATTGTAAATAACTAATACATCAAGGTATACACATAATAGTATATCATACCAATGGTTTTCTAGCAAAGCTAAGTTCTCACTTTTGGTTAAAACATTAACCGGTTCAATTAAGACTATGTGATTAGTCTATACTTGGAATACGACTCCCTAGACTTAATGCCTTTGCTTGATACCCATTATATCGCGGTATCAAACTTGTAGTCTAAAGTTCATTTGAGTTCGAAGTTCAATTCAAAGAATGACTTTCCGCCCCTATGGTTCTAATGCCTAGGCTCTAATACCAACTCTGTCACGAGCCAAAGTATCCTAACTCCTAAGGGGTATTTGGGGTCGCAATAGTTTTCATATGCTAATTTTATTATCCAGGCCCACATACCAACTTGAATGTAGCACGTCTCCTTTTTAGTACAAGAAGAATCTAGCATTGGTTTCTCCCTTCCTCACTTTCTTATGGGACTAGCAAGTGTCCTCATTTTTTCCAGCTACATATGCAGTCAGTTAAAACTAAGCCAAAATGAGACCAAAATTAAGGATAGGGAGCTTCCAATTTCTTAACAGGAGAGTTTGTATTCAAAATTCAACCCTCAATATAGCAATAGTCTTTTGCTTAAATAAGCTTAAACAATCCTAACAATTTAAACAACTAAACATATCAAAATAAAGACTCAGAATAACTTAAATGGATAAGAAAATCAATAGAGATCAATCTCCTCTAATCTTAATAACTACTGTTAGCAACCACTTTTTGGAAATCCCTTGCTCACAACTATTTCTATAGAAGAGATGAAAATGGAGATTCTTATCATTATCCACATCAGCATTCATGTGAGCTGAGAAGATGAGGATCATATCATTCCATCCTCTAATAAATAACAATCTTGACCTCAAGGTTGGAAATTAGGAAATTGGGTCATGTTCGTCACCTGGCTCATCTGCATTGTCTTCTTCCGACCAATCCTGGTCCATAAAAAATTGTTGCTTTGTCTTGCATTGGTGACCCCTATGGAACCTTTCATTGCAGTTAAAACAAAAAAAAAATTTGTAACCATTTTGCCATCTATGCAAGTGTAAGGCTTTTGATTGTATTAGAAGTTGGTGTGGAGGACTGTTTTGGAATTGTTGTTGATGCCAGTACAATTGTGTTGGATTTTTGGGTAAGAACCAGCCAAGGTAGAATAGTTGAATTTCCTTGATGTAGAGATCTTCTCTTCAACCTTTCGAGATAGACTCACATCCTCAAGCAATGAATCTCGATCCAAGATTTTTTACATCACTTTAAATCTCATCACTAAGCCCACCCACATAACAATCTATCATGAAGGCTCCAGGTAATTCTATTGTCAAGTTGGCAAGTCGCTGAAACTCCTCTTGATATTCTTGGACAGTTCCTTCCTGTTGGAGCTTTGCTTCTTTTGGTTTACCATACTCTGAAACTCATAATTGAGTGTATATGGTTACACGAAATTCTTCCCAATTCCAAAAAGCAATAGATCTTTCCATCCAATGGTACCACTTAATGACTTTCCCTTCAAGTGGAAAGATGTGTGGAATTTTTCGTCATCAGGTGTCTTACTGTATAAAAAAAAACTTAATTGTGTCTGATAGACCCAGCTGAAGGGTGTCTTTACCATTAAACCGAGGAAATTCAACTCTAATGCATCTTATTCACATGTTTAAAGCACCCATGGAAGTTGGTTGCACACAAAAAATTGTTGTCATAGGAACTACACGCTTGTGGTTTAGCAGAATTTAATACCTTGCCATTTTTTTGTAGCACCATATTTTCTAAGATTTCTTGTAGACCATCAATCTATGATCTAATATCATAAAATTCTGATTTGCTTGTGCTTGATGTTTCTTAAGATCTCTTGTTTGCTCCATGATCAAAGACATGTCTAATTCCAGTTGATTAAGGCGTTCTTTGTTTGTTGACTTTGTTCCCAATCCTTGATAAAACTTTGCTCTGATACCAAATAATAAGGTTCTTCACCTCACCACAAATAACCAAAGAAAAACAAGAGAAAATAAAATTGAGAGAAAGGGGAAAAAAAGACCAAATTCGAGGATGAGGAGGCTCAATTTCTCCAACAAGAGAATTTGTATTCAAAATTCAAACCTCAATATAGTAGTAGTCTTTTGCTTAAATAAACATCAACAATCCTAACAATTTAAACAACTAATCATATCAAAGTAAAGACTCGAGAATAATTCAACCAGGTAAGAAAATCTATAGAGATCAATCTCCTCTAATCTTAGTAACTATTTCTATAGAAAGATAGAGACGAAAATGGAGATTCCCAGCATCATCCACGTCAGCATCCATATGAGCAGAGAAGATGAGGGTCATATCAGTGAGGAAGAAAGAAACTGGGGCTAGCATTCCCTTTAGTATAAATATCAACTTTTCTATAACCCAGTTGGGTCAACATTAGAGAGACATGGAACCGCTTAGAGGATTTGTGCTCCACTAACCCTTAATACTACCAGTAGATAAATAATGTTTTGTAATAGAAAAAAAATGTTCAAAGATCAGGTGGAGCTCCACTTCAAACCATTTTGACAAAGCTCCCATTTGGGTAAAAACAAGGTTTTTGATTCATACCATCTCTCTCTCTCTCTCTCTATCTCACACACACACGCACGTGCGCGCACACACACATATTGGAGCCCTTGTCAAGAACATGGTGGTTTATTGACTTTGGTACAGTCAAGTTTTGTTTTGGATAAAGAGATATTTCATTGAGATTAACCAAAGCTTACAGACGACTGAAAAAGAGTTACAAGGCTATCCTCACTCTGCAGCGGGTCGCCATTAGAACTAGAAACCATCTTAAGGCTTTCTGCTATGGCCTTCTGGGCTATAGAATAGGTAGAAGAGTTCACTTGACGGCCGACAAAACTGAATTCAGCCAAATGGAAAGAGCCACAAAGCTGATAGATGTCGTGGATAGTAGATTGGATTCCTCAATGGCAAAGGGAATTACTGCCATTTATGAGATCAATTATCGCTTTTGCATCTGAATGCGCCGACACCAACAACCAATTGTTGGATATGGCCGTTTAGACTTAGAGAGCTAAGCGAATAGCTCCAGCCTCGGCAACTCTAGTTGATCCACCCCGGAGGGGTTAGGCCAACGAGCAAAGATCATCTCCTTCGGCATTCCACATGATCACCACTACTCCTACTGCCAAGCCAGAGGGAATAACAGCACCATCAACCATAACTTTGTGCAAAGGCAACTCAAGGGGTTCCCACATATTAGGCAAAGGCTGGGAGCCTGGGACAGCCCCTTCAAAAAGAGATTGTTTTGCATACTATTTGCTCTAGTGTGGATAAGACTTCACTGGCTAGAAGGATCGCCCGACAAGCCAAATCCTTTGGATTTGGGGTAATACCGTTGAAGAGGAAGTGATTTCTCATTTTCCAAATGAACCACAAGATGGCGCAAATCCGAACAACCAGATCCTTATTGCCATATTCGAATTCAGAATGCCTCAACCAAAGATTCCGTCATTTGGGGAAGGAAAGGGATACATTATCTGGAATATGAATGGAAAGTTGAGAGCCAAACCAAACACTTCGGGCACAAGAGCAATCAAATAAGAGATGGTGGATTGTTTCAATCCTTGCTTGCATATGCCGCAAGTACATTCACGGGAATTTTGCATTTTTGAAGATTATCTGCTACGACAATGGTGTTGTGTAAGGCATGCCAAATGAATATCTTGATCTTCGAAAGGACAGGGATCTGCCAGAGTTTCTTCCAACAAGGAGCTTCTGTCTGTAGAAATGAAGAGCTATATGAGGGTCTAGCAGCCTCGAGCATCTGCTTCGCTAAATGAGAACCTTAGCTAACTTTGAGAGAACCGGATTTTGTGTGGTGCCATATCAGCTGATTCGGAGCACCATTGTTGCTTATTTGGAGTTTTTGAATCTTAAATCACTAGATGTCTGGGCATTAGAGAGATAAGCTTCAAACCATTCCATTTCTTTGTTTCCTCATCAATAAGTTGAGCCACCACAAGATTTTCACGGGCTCAATCAGTGAGAGAGGATGGTTTAAATTTTGGAAGGCTGGGGATCCAAGGGTCATGCCAAGCTTTATCTAATTCCCCCAAACCAATACGCCATATGATACCTTTGGCTAGAACTTCTCTCCCGACGAGAATGATCCTCCAACCCCAAGAGGGTCTATGCCCCAATCTAGCATCCATAAACGTGGAATGAGGAAAATGGGTGACCTTTTCCAATTAAGCCCACAATGAATCAGGGTTCTCTAAAATTCTCCATCCCTGTTTTGCCAATAGACTAAGGTTGAAAGCTTTCAACTCCTTGAAACCAAGACCTCCTGTGTCCAAAGACCGACAAAGTTTTCCCCAACTTAGCCAATGGATTTTCTTATCCTTCAAATGGCACTACCAGAATTTTTCCATGGCTGCATTGACTTCGCTAAGCCATTTAGAAGGAAGGAGAAAACAACTCATTGCATGGGTTGGGATTTCTTGCGCTACTACTTTTCTCTAGACCCCCTCCCAGCTTGACGTAAAAAGGTACCTTTCCGGCCTTGAATTCAGTTGAAGATATATTGCTTCCGGTTTTCAAAAGCTGTGAGCTTGGACCTCCCGAACTCAAAAGGAAGACCCAAATAGTTTTTGGGAGATGAAATATTATCTGTAGAATTCTTCCCATCATACGGAATCACCAAGGAGTGTTTTGGCTAAAGGTCACTCTAGACTTGTTATAATTCACCAGTTGTCTGGACGCATTGCTATAAATTTGAAGAATATTCGCCAGTTGTTGTGGTTCCTCTAGCTCAGCTTTAAGAGAATTAGGCAGTTGTCCGCGAAAAAGAGATGGGATATGGTGGGGCCCCTCTAGAAATCTTAATAGCACTGATCTTGCGCTCAAGAACTGCCTGCTAGAGGAGACTACATAACGCATCTGCGCACAAGAGGAACATGGGAGGCGAGAGGGGGTCACCTTACCGCATACCTCGAGAAGGTGTTATATACCCCTTGGGCTCTCCATTCAACACGACTGCGTAGGGTCAAATATTGACTGATCAAGAAAATCCAATTGCTTAAAAAACCCATTTTAATTTCTTCATGACGGCAAATAGAAAATTCCATTCGACTCTATTGTAGGCATGGTTAAGATCGAGTTTTATTGCAAACCTCTGGTCAAAACTCCGTTATTTCTTTTTTAGGTAATGGCTAATCTCATGCACGATGTAAACGTTGTCTGTAATTTGCCTACCCGGGATGAAGGTTGATTGGGCTGGGTCACTGATCTTGTCGAGGATACTTCTGAGCCAATTAGCCATGATCTTCGTGTTGTGTGAAAGCGTGCAAATAAAAGTGAAACGAATCCAAAAACAGCAAATCAAACAAATGAAATAGAGAAAACAAACAAAACAGTGAGACACAATTTACGTGGTTCGGCAATATGCCTATGTCCACAGGCAGTGGTGATCGATCACTATATTCAATTGAAGATTTTTTACCGTGCTCACTCAGAAGAAACCTCTTCTCAAATCTCCCAAAAACGGCTCCCTTTCTCTATCGAAAATAAACCCCTGAAAATTCCTCGTATCATTAGGGTTACAACATAAAGACAATATGGGTTAAATACCCAAAACGGGTCGAACCAATATAGTGATCGATCCCACATATTGCCCATTTATCAAGTCATCCGAGTCGCCAAACGGGTCATCATGAATCCGGGTTGAATTCATGACAACTTCCAACAAATCTCCACCTTGGTTTGAATTCTACCAAACCATTCAAAAAAAATACAAGGGAACAAACCACGCTACCTCCAAATGCGCCCTTAGGCGCTATGCACCCGAAGGTGCTCAAACTTGAGAGATATTGATCAAGTCCAAACAATGCTTGAACTTGACTTCAGTCACCACCTTAGTAATCATATCAGCAGGGTTATCTGCAGTCCCAATCTTCTAAAGAACAATATCACCGTCATCCACAACTTCTCAAACAAAATGAAAACGGATGCTTTGTTCGAGAATGATGAACCTGGTTCTTTGCTAAACAACTTGCACTCTAACTGTCACAGTAGACCTCAATGTGCTCATGGATAATCCCCAAGTCCTCAATCAACCCATGTAGCCAAATGGCCTCCTTAATAGCCTCTGTCACTGCCATGTACTCTACCTTAGTAGTAGACAAAGCAACTGTTGACTGTAACGTCGATCTCCAACTCACCGATCCTCTAGCAAGAGTAAAGACATATCCTGTAGTTGACTAGCGTCTATCCAAATCACCAGCATAGTCTGAATCCACATATCCAACCACGTGCTGACTAAGCATATCATCCCTTTCAAATATTAACCCAACATCTACTGTACCCTGAATGTATCTTAAGATCCATTTTACTGCCAACCAGTGTCCTTTCCTTGGATCATGCATGTACCTGCTCACCATACTGACGGCATGTGAAATGTTCAGCCTAGTACACACCATCGCATACATTAGAGCACCAACTACGTTCGCATATGAAATCTGATCCATATACTCACGCTCCTCATTTGTGCTCAGAGACATCAAAGCACTAAGCTTGAAATGAGGGGCCAAAGGTGTACTTACAGGTTTTGTTTTGTCATCCATACCAAACCGTTGTAGCACTTTCTTCAATTACTGTGTCTATGACAAACAAACTATCCCCTTCACTTATCTCTTTTAATTTCCATACCCAATATTTTCTTAGTTTCCCCAAGGTTCTTCATTTCAAATTCATTCCTCAACTGAATCTTCAACCTGCCTATCTCCACCTTGCTCTTAGGTGCAATGAGCATGTTCTCTACATATAAGAGTAAATATATGAAGGAACCATCACGAAGCTTCCGAAAATACGCACAATGATCAAATTGACTTCTTGTGTATTTTTGTTCCATCATAAACCGATCAAATCGCTTGTACCACTGTCTTGGAGACTGTTTCAAATCATACAACGACTTTCTCATTTTGTAAGCTCAATTCTCTTTACCAGTCACCTTGTACCTATCTGGTTGAGACACATATTTTCTCCTCCAAATCACCATGTAAGAAGGTAGTTTTGACATCGAGTTGTACTAACTCGAGATCAAACTAAGCAACCAAAGCTAGCAAAATTCGAATAGAGGAGTGCTTAACAACGAGAGAAAAAACTTCATTGTAATCTATCCCTTCCTTCTGCGTGTAGCCTTTAGCCACTAATCTATCTTTGAATCTCACACTATTCTTTCCTAAAGAACCTTCCTTCTTTGTGTATACCCATTTGCAATCGATTGCTTTCTTTCCCTTTGGAAGTTGTACTAACTCCTAAGTCTGATTTTTGTAAAGTGACTCCATCTCCCCATCCATTCCCTTCTTCCACTCTACATTTTCTGAATTTTTCAAGGCTTCTCTGTAAGTTAGTGGAACATCATCATCAACTACTGGAAGTGCATAAGCCACCAAGTCAGCAAATCTTGCAAGTTTTCGAGCTTCTCTTCTAGGTCTACTGACTGCAATAGAATCTAATTGTTGTGGGGTTACATGAACTGGAGCTTCTTCCTCAACTAAGCCTGAGTCCTCATCACCTGAATCTCCTATGGGACTATTAACAGTCTGAACAGTCTTCATTGGAACCATTTGAGCCTCAAACTCCACCTGCTTCGAAATCCTATTTTTTATATTCTCCTTCTGGGAATCCTTCTGCTTCATTTGATATGCCATCTCAGACTCCATAAAAGTCACATCCCTACTTAAAACAAATTTCTTTTCATCTGGAAACCAAAGCCTGTATCCCTTCACACCTGTGCTAAAGCCCAAAAATATAACTTTCTTAGCTCTAGGATCCAACTTAGTTTCTTTGACATGAAAATAAGTAGGACAACCAAATATATGCAAGAAATCATGATCTGTAGCAGGTTTTCCAGACCATACCTCGATAGGCGTTTTTTCATCATTTGCAGCTGCAGGCAACCTGTTGATGAGATGAGATGTATATGCCATTGCTTCAGTCCAAAATGCCTTGCCTAATCCAAAATTGGACAACATACATCGTACCTTCTCCAGTAAAGTACCGTTCATGTGTTCTGCCACTCCATTCTATTTCGGTGTATCTCTAACTGTGAAGTGTCTAACTATCCTCCCAGCCTGGCATACTTGCAAAAATGGATCTGACTTGTACTCACCACCATTATCTTACTTGAGCCTTTTTATCTTTCTACCAGTCTGGGTCTCAATCATCTTCTTCCACTGAAGAAACACATCTAGAACTTCACTTTTATGCCACATTGTGTACACCCAAACTCGCCTTGAGAAGTCATCAATAAATGTGACAAACTAATGTTTACCTCCCAAAGATGCAACTTTGGTAGGTCCCCATACATCTGTGTGAACATAATCTAGAGTCCCCTGAGTACAATGAACTGCTGTCCCAAACTTGACTCTAGTCTGCTTGCCCATAATACAATGCTCACAAAACCCTAATTTTCTAGTCTTGGTGCCTTTTAACAAACCTTGTTTCACCAATCCTTGCAATGCCTTCTCTCTTGCGTGCCCTAAGCGCATGCGCCATTGTCTGGAAGTATCAGACATAATCTCATCTGGGCTGTCAGAAACTGCTGCTCTCCCTGTGATTGTATTCCCATCTAGAAAATACAAATTTCCCTGTCGAGTATCCTTCATTATCACAAGTGCACCAAATACCACCTTTAGGACTCCACCTTCCATAGTAATTTTGATACATTTTGAGTCTAAAGAACCTAATGAGATGAGATTCTTCTTTAAGTCCGGTACATACCAAACATCTGTTAAAATTCTAACTGCTCCATCATGCATCTTCAACCGAATTTTTCTTATCCCTTTTGTTTTACAGGCATTATCGTTTCTCATTAAAACAATTCCACTATCCAACTCCTGAAAACTTGAAAATCATTCCCTATTGGGACACATATGGTAGAAACAGCTTGAGTCCAAAATCCACTCATCAAAATGACCAATTGATGGTGAAACAGTCAAAGCAAATTCTGAATCTTCATTTTCAAACTGTGTAACATTCACATTCGAAACTCTTCTTTTCCCTGTTTTTCAATTTTGGACAATCTTTTTTCCAGTACCCTTTATTACGACAAAAAGCACTCATCATTTGCTGGAATTTTTCTTTTAGATGATGGTGCTCTTGATTTTGAACGAGATTTACCCCGCCAACCAGATTTTCTATCATCTGATCTACCCCTTACAGTCAGCTTCTGATGGTGAGTCTCTATTGGCTTGTTAGTCATTCTTTCGATGCTCATTATTCATCAAAGCATTTGATACATCTTCAAATTTAAGTTTATCTTTTCCATAAATTAAAGTAGTAAACAGATGATCATAACTATCAGGTAAGGAATTTATCAAACATAATGTCTTATCCTCATCATCTATTTTTACTTCAAGATTTTAAAAATCTGCGAGAATTTTATTGTAACTATCTAAATGCTTAGTGATAGTAGTACCTGGTTTGTACCCAAAACGGAAGTCTCTTCTTCAAATAGAGTCGATTTTCAATGCTCTTGGTCATATACTTGTTCTCCAATTTATTCGATAACTCCTTAGCCGAAGTCTCTTTCATCACAAAATATTTCTGATCTTTAGCGAGACAAAGTCTGATGGTGCCACAAGCCTGTCAATTAATCTTCTTCCAATCCTTCTCTTCTATATCGTCGGATTTATCCTCCAAAGTAATATCCAACTCTTGTTGGATTAAAACATCTAGAACTTTGCATTGCCACATGCCGAAGTTGTTTCTTCCATCAAATTTCTCAACTTTGAATTTTGCATTTGAAACCATAGTTCTGGCCACCTATGCGGGAACCCTCAGCAACTGCGTCACTCGTTTCCACCATTAATTCAATCCACAGAAATCAAACAATACCGAGCTCGGAACCTGGGTGCTCTGATACCAATTTGTTTTGTGAAAGCGTGCATATAAAAGTGAAACGAATCCAAAAACACCAAATCAAACAAACGAAATAGAGAAAACAAACCAAACAGAGAGACATGCTTTACTTGGTTCGGCAATACGCCTATGTCCACGGGCAACAGTGATCGATCACTATATTCAACTGAAGATTTTTTACAATGCTCAAATCTCCCAAAAACTGCTCCCTTTCTCTATCGAAAATAAACCCCTAAAAATTCTTCATATCATTAGGGTTACAACATAAAGACAATATGGGTAAAATACCCAAAACGGGTCGGGCCAATATATTGATCGATCCCAAACATTGCCCATTTATCGGGTCATCCGGGTCACCAAACGGGTCATCATGAATCCGGGTTGAATTCTTGACAACTTCCAACAAAGCGATGACTTTATATATGACATTACATATGCTGATTAGGCAGTAGTAATTCATGCACTCAGGAATTGCATCCCTGCGAGAAGAAGCTGTGGACAGAATTGTATGAATCAGTACCCAAATTAGACCAATTCTTTTGGAAAAACAGACCTGACATGCCATCTCGGCCGGGGGCTTTGGTGGGACCAATTTGGAAGACGACTTGTTGGATTTTCTCTGACGAGACTGCTCGGTTCAACTTTGCATTCATATGATGATCAACGCAAGGTCTGATTGCCCCCCAACACTAGGTTCAAATCAGATGGCTGGATTGACGAGTACAATTCCTTGAAATGATTCAGAACATGAGCTTCCATTGCTTTTCTTCATGAAGCCAATTGGCAATGTCGTCTTTTAGGGCCAGAACTCTATTACATTAACGGCATTGGATGGCCGAGGTGTGAAAAAGACAGGTGTTCTTATCGCCCTGATTCAGCCATTCAATGCGAGATTTCTAGTGCCAGAATGTCTCTTCTTGTTGGATGGCCTAATCTAACTCGGAGGTGAGCTGGTGTTGAATTTGCCTTCCTTGTGCTGAATTGTCCCTCTGTTGGCAATCGTCTATGCATGATTTAAGCATCACAATTATGTCCGATGTGGGATTCCCACATTTCTTCGAATCAAAAAACTTTTTGACGTTTGAGGTATAGGTGATCGGAACAAAGGATCAAAGGGGAGTGATCAGAGTTGATAGCCAAAAGAAGCAGACGGGAAAGCCACTCCCCAGGCTGGGTTAGCCAAGCCACGATCCAGGGGTCAAGGGCCATCCTCTTGACCAGGTGAATGGTTGGCCCTGGTATCCCAGGTCCATCAGATTTGCAGTGGTAATCATAATCTGGAAAGGCCTGATATGTGAGGGTTGGGGAAAGTTTTCCATAGACCTTGCTGAGAACCTGCCCCGATTGGCCGATGCTATCCCATAAAATTTTCCATTAGGCTCTATTTGTTTGCATGGAAAACAGACAAAGGAAATATTTTCCAAAGGAAAACAATGTTTTCTGGTGTTTGGCATCTTGGAAAATATATTTTCTCCGGGAAAACTTTTATTTCTAGTAAATGTTTTCCATTGCTTGTAAGGAAAACTTTTCCCTAAAATTCAGAGAGAAGTTATTTCCCTCGACTCTCGCGATCGTTCAACGCTCAAATCAATTGTTCTTCATTTCCACCACCGACAACGAAAATTGATCAACTCCAACTCCAAAGTAGCCATCGATTTGCAGATACAAATCTCTACCCTAACTCAATCTCTCACTGCCACACCCTAGATCTGAAATCTAAGGTTTTAAATCTCGACTCAAAACATATGGGATTGTTTTTTACTATTTTGCGATTCGTTCATGGCTGTTCTTCCACTTGGGGTTAGCTAAGCTAGAATTACTAAGAGGAACACAATAATTTAATTGTCTATAATTTTGAAAAATCTGTTGGTGTATGATTTTTTTATTGGCATCTGGGTTTGATGGGTTTTTTGAGTTTTAGATGATGAGTCTTTGCTGGTTTTTGTCACTTTGATTTATAATTTGTTTATCCATTTGGTTTATTGCATAACAGAAATTGCAATAAAAATTCTTAGAATTTCAATATATCGTTAGCATTGAAAGAGAAAATTGCATTTCGTTTTGGGTTTGGAGTAACTTTATATGAGGATATTTGGTGAAGAGAAATTTGGAAATAATGGTTATTATGAACTTGGGTTGGGATGAATTGTTATATGATTTTTGCTCTTTTGATTTAATGGAGTAGAATGGTGTTTGTTCGATGAAATGTTCATTCCACATCTGATTCATTAAACATACTATCCATTAAATGCTTTGTAGTTCTGTTATGTGTTGTGTGTGTATTGATGGACATATTGGTGATGGTGGTGGCTGTCTCTTAGGACCTAGTTTAGCCATACATGCAATGTGGGTCGGCCTACTATGCAACCGAAATGGGGTATCCTTAACACTTGGACTGACCGTATTCTGGGCAAGTAATACGGTCCACCCTTCTAATGGGTTTTTTGTGACCTAGTGGGATTGTTAGAGTATGTGCTTGGCATATAAATGATTTGGATCAAGATCAAGTGATAGCTGAAGTCATTTCCTCATGTTAGATATCTTTCACATGTCAATTTGAGGATAGAATGTATGCAAGGCCGTCCGTGAAGGATTTAAGTGAATGGAGGTCATGATCTTGTAGTTCGTGTAAGATAGCTTCCTCAAGCTTGTTCGTGGAAGATTGCTTCCTCGAGCCAGGCAGCTATTCCTTCTTGGATGTGGTTGGGTCTAATGTTAAAGAGAAGGAATGTGTTGAGCATGATACACTTGTTCTTGATTTAGATTTTGAACCAGTTCCACCTAAAAATAACGTCACTGGAAATGGATCTTTGTTATTGAATGTAGTGAAGTGTCTTCAGCATTTGTTCTGAACCAAAAACACCATTATTTTATCAGAAATCTCTTTGGGCCTGATAAACTAATTTTGTTCCAAGCATTTAAAGACCTCAAATTTGCTAATAGAAGGTACAGCCTGAATGGGACTTTCAACTTCCTAAGCAAAGTTCGACAAAAGGGCTAGTTAATTCATCATTATTTATGTTGGCAGATGAGGCATCAATGCTTGATGAGATCATTGAGTATGTGAAATTTCTTCAGCTTCAAGTCAAGGTATAAATAGAGCCTAAGGAAAACCTCTTAACTCAATCCAATATTTGAGAAATTGGAATTGTCCTGGAACTTGGTCTTCCAATTTCTGGTTTAAGTCCAACGAGAAATGCAAGGCCGCTCATCACAGTCGTTAAGTTTTCAGCACAGTTAATCATTGACCGAGTGGACAAAATGAGTACACTTGGCAAATTCCAAGTCAAACCAGTGATATTTTCTGCATTGCTCTTTGATCTTGTTTGGACCACTTGATGTTTCTGATTTACTGCTTTGCAGGTTCCGAGCTTGGTCAAGCAGAGGTGCTATACCCTTCTCTTAGTTTAGGTCTATTGGGATTCCATATTCTTTTATCAACTGAATATGAGCTCATGTTGGTTGTTAACTACTACTTCGATGTTTGTAGCTCTAAAGAACGCATCTGCCCAACATTTTCTGTTGCTATTGAGTTCAACAGCAGTCATGATGGAAGAGAGAGGTGATTGCTTGGTTTGTCTGAGTGTAAATAAAGGGAGTGAGAATTAATTGTGTTTTGAGAGTTGATAAATTCCATTTTTTTTAATGAGGGAGATTCAGATAATGCACCACTTGGCTGGTCACCCCAATGTCAGATTGATCATGGGTGCTTATGAAGGATGCTGCAGTTCATGTTGTTATGGAATTGTGCACAGCTGGTGGAGAGCTTATTTTTTTCATTCAATTTTGAAGTTAGAGTAGTAGAGAAGGTCAGAAGGATTAGCGATCGATCTATTTGTTTATTCAGGTTGAAGATTCGACATTGATTCTCCGCAACTTGGGGAAGTTCCCTTTCTCACAGGGATGTGAAGTTGAGGTATTCTGAACCTTGTCAAAACTTCAGGTTTTCTTTGGGGCTTTTGTCTTAAAAGGGACTGTGGTGACTAATGGTTGTCCTGCATCAGTTACTTGTTTAAAAGTGCCCTCTGTTAGAGAGCAACATAGGAAGGGGCAATAGCATACTCTACAGTAAAGCCCTTACATGTTTGAATATGCCAAAAGTTCTGATATCATCTGTGGGGCATGTAGGTTGGTGCTTCTTTTGTGCATGAATATTTTGTTCATTTTTATGTATTTTGGCCTGGAAAGAATTATAGAGAATGGTTTATCCGTTTTTTCCCTTTATATATTTGAATATGCAAGTTATCTCTCCTTCCACCATTTTCTGGAATTGCAGAAACCTCGGCAATTACTAAAATTGTTATACCAGAAATTGCAAACGACTAAAAGTTCTATTAGTCTGGCTTGCAGGGGCGGAGCCAGGATTCTCTTGCAGGGGGGGCTAACAATGAGGGTTCGGGGGCATAGCCCCTGAAATTTTTTTATTTTTTTTGAGGGCTAAGTTCGTGGGTCATCATGTCTGTTTTTGTTCGTATTGTTTGTACTTCGTAGTGACTTGCATCCAGTTACTTTACTATTTTGGATTGAGAAAAATTAAATTTGATCCTCATTTATTAGTTCAAACTTAATCCAAACATTCGAAGAAGGCCTAGTAAAGGATTGGGTTAGAAATTATTATCTATGTATATCGGAATAATTTTTTTTAAAAAAATTCAAGCATCCAAACATAAAATAAAATTTTCATATAATTTTCAGATATTTTTTTTCCTTCTAGCCAAACGGTAGAAAATGGAAGGATAGGAAAACTTTTCCTAGAAACTAATTCGATTGGAAATGTTTTCTTTTCTATTCTATTTTCCATGCAAACAAACAGAGCCTTAGGAGAAGTCATTCGAACAGTAGACAAACGAGACTTTCCACGAGGTGGACTGGTTGGATCCTTGAATGTCAGCTCCAATGAGGTGAGGAGAAGCCAAGGTCATAGTAATAGAAGAAGAGTTCTTCCAAAGTAGCACTAGTCCTCCTTAGTTTCCACTGTGAACACGTTGTCCATAGATATGCTCTGTCACCTGAGACAACTTGTGTCTCTTATTTTTTATGTTTCCACCAGAAAAATTAAATTGGGCTCGAATCGAATCAAAGGACAAGGTCCCTCAACACTCGAATTGTCTGGGGTTAGCCAATCCCTTGAAAATTCCCTGCTCCTTGGTAGGCACCCCCAACGAGATAACCACTAGGTAACAGGAAAAGAGATGGAAATGAACCCTCACTCACCCCTAACTAAACAGATTTCCTGGTGATGTACAACTAAACATAACGAAAAGCCAAAATCGGGATTTAAACCAACTTTGTTCTGCAATAGGAGCTTAATCATGGCTTTACAATCTGACTTGGTTTTCAGAAGCATTCAAACTCTCCGTAAGGAATGCAATACAATCACCACCAATGTTTGGGAAGGTTGTCATGCAACTCGGACAGAGAAACCAGTTTTCGTAAGGATCATAAAGATAATAACAAAATCTAATTTTGTTTAATTTAGAGTGCCAACACCCTAATATTTGATGACTACACCTGTTATTAAAAATTACTAACTACACTCTCCCCAACTTTTATGTATAAACACCAAACTATAAAAAAAATTAAGACAAAAATTGCCCTCTTAGGGGGGAGGGGAAGCTGGGATTAGGCAGACCCCGACTGGATAAATAAATCACAAAGGCGCGAAAGGAAACTAGGGAACTCAAGAGGACTTGATACAATTCTCTATCTAGTTACAATATTTAGAGAAGTAGTTAACACATCAGTCTGTCTCTCTATACCAAAAAAAAAGAACTCAATGAAACAAGACTGATATTGAATAGAGGCTAGGAGGGAGGTTTAGGGCTCGAGTCCCGGGCGGGTGGGCGTGATGAATTCCCCACCTTTTCCTAGATACTAAGTTACTAACCCACTAACTAGAAGCGTGCAAAAAAAAAATTGAGGCTAAGTCTGAGAGGGCAAAACACCCGTTACTCTCCTCTCTCTCTCTCTCTCTCTCTCTCTCTCTAACAAAAGAGAGACTATGTCGGCAGTCTTCAAGTGCTTCTAGATAGTGAGTGGCAATCCTTTTGGTCCCAATTCCAAAGCTTTTCTTACCAACATCGGTGACACATTCATGGTCAGTATGTATTTGTTAAACTTGAAATGAAATTAATTGGAGTGAGGCCTTCATGGATTGGTTTTAGGCTCTGTCAAGTGGAAGGTACAAGAGTTTGTAGCACAGAGCAATGGTGACCAGTGAAAAGCTAGGAAATCTCTTGCTTTCTTCCTCTATACACAGACGTAATCTAGCCAAAAGTTTGGTGTATCCACAAGGTCTTTAGTCGGAGGAAACAAATAAGGAAGAAGGAAAAGAGGGATTTTGTCATCCTTTTGGTGCTTAAGGTTTTGGGTAGGAGACGATGGGCAATGAAGGAATGAGAAGATGACTATTTTTGTTTTTATCTCACCACCCATTTTATTCTATACACCAATCCAATGTTAGGCATATATCTATTAAGACCACTGTTGTCAGAATCGGACCGGACTGGACCGACCGGTTGAACCGGAAAAACTGGGAACCAGTCCCCTCACTGGTTCCCAACCCCCCCCCCCCCCCCCAAAACCGGATCATTTTAAAAACTGATCATTTTCATGAAAACCGGGAATCGATGGTTACCCCCCCCCCCCCCCCAAAACCGGATCATTTTAAAAACTGATCATTTTCATGAAAACCGGGAATCGATGGTCAGAACCGGTCATAAATAGGTAAAAATGGAGAATTTTTTTTTTGAAAATAAAAAAGGACATGGTCGAACCGGTCAAACCGGGAACCAGCCACTCAACCGGTTTGATGACCAATCCGGTTATGATGACATTGATTAAGACAAACTAACCAGCTTGACCTCATAGTAACTCCATTGAGCACTTTGAATCCACAATTTGTGATTAGAACGAAAAAGAACAAGAGGTCTGGCTCATATAAAATATATGAACCTACAGTACACCCTCCTCTTACACATGTATTGCAAGAAAACAAGCCCAATTACTTTGGTTCCATTTATTTTTATACATGGTGGCAACTCTAAACGGTTGTGAGGAAAATTATGAGTTAGATGTCTCACTAGCCAAGGTCTCCATCTCACAATCTACTATAATTTTGTTTTCACATGAAGGTTGAGCAGACTTCATCGTGTATAAAGCCTCCAACTAAAAGAATTTAATTAGCCTTACCAGAACATCAATTTGTGTTGAACCATCGGAAAATGGAGAAAGGATATGGAGAAATAGAGGAAGGAGCAGGAGAAGGTAGGAAGAAAGAGAATAGAAAATAATGACTTTCCCGCCAATATTAATTGAGATGGAATTAAGTTGGGCAAAAGATTTACTTGGTGCTCCCTTTAGTGAGTAACTCAGTGGACATGTGGTAAGAAAAAAGAAAAAAAATATTAAATGGAAAGAAGTCAAAAAACAGGCGGGAAAAAAATTTGACTTCTCTCCTAATGTCGTTTTTTTTCATGGTGATGGCGTTGCTCACCAGAGGGATACTCCAGTGAGCAACAGAGTAAATATTTTGCCATTAAGTTGGGATGCAGCTATTAAAGAAGGTAAAAATTGAAAATAGAAATAAATATATACATATGTTATTCCAAAAATACCTGTAAACGCTAATTCCTGAAAAGCAGATCCGGAAAATCACGAACAATACTGCAACCACGAACTCAGAAAAATTCTGCACTTGAAATTTGATCAGAACAATGGCAGATTGTATGAGGTGAAGCACAGATACTTCACTTTCTTTAAGACAATTCGCGCCCCCAAAAAATGCAATAGGTTATTGGTCGGGCTGCCTTCAGGATACAACAACCTCTCACAATCTATCCCTGACTATAAGCGTGTGCAGCTTATAGTCGCACACCACTCTGTAAATCTAACCCAGTAACAGAACTCGAAAATATGTACATGAAAACCCAAAAGAAAGAGCTAAATAAAACCGTAAAAGAACGACTCTTTTTCTGTGTATAAACTAATATAGAAGATGCACTTATATAGAGAATGAAAAATCTCTTTAGATACTGATATATTTAATCCCAATATAATTAGTGGTTAATGACCACTAACGGGAATAAAAAGTTAATATTAGAGAAATCCCAAACGGAAATATAGCTTTAAATGTTAAAACATTATTAGGTCTTATATAAAAAAAATAGATTTTATTTTAATCAAAGACCCAACCCAACTGCCCGACTTGACTTGGCTTGGCTCGGCGCGCACGTGTGTGTGAGTTGGAGCATAGCTTTGTGACAAGATGCAATGGATGGATAGACAACAAATTCTAATGCCCTTGAAGGTCCAAGCCTTCTTCCAACACTCTTTCTTATAAATAGGTAAAACATTTCATAGTTTTTCATGTGGGACTAAAAGAAACACCCAAAACACAAAAACAAAGTTTTTCCTTGGTTTTGAATCACACCAAAAACACAACAATCCCTCACTTGATTCAAAAACAATAAAAATAAATTGCTGAGTAAAATTAGATTTAATGCATAAACAAAGGTGTCACATAGAAACCCTTGCATAGTTTAAAGTAAAATTCTCACCAGATACTCAGTTACCATAGATCATAGATCTTGGTATTCAAAATTGAGTTCTTTTAGTGATGAGTCTTTATACCTTAAACACACTAAATCTTACAGAGTCTACAGGTGTCTAAGCTAGCACTTTTCGGTTATGTGCTTTATCCCGGTTTAATAAGTACTCTAGAGAAATAGCCAATTTCTCATATGAAGCGGCCCCACTTCCACACTTATATAAGTGAGTCTATCAAGGATACCTATGTGACTCCACATCCCAATCAATAGAGCTATAGATCTTATTAAGAGGAAACCCTCAACCTCTAATCGTCACATACTTTATGCACTATTCACATCATAGGAAGGGACTTGAAGAGTAATAATATTATTACTATTATTCTCCTATTATAGTGCTTCACCTCAAACCACTGTGTAACTTGTTCTTCCCATTAAACCTGTTCTTGGGATCTCCAGTCTTCAGGTTGGGTTACTATTACAATTGGTTTATTTTCAATTAGCTTAAATCTCATCCCCTTCGATGTATTCCATATTTTTTCCCTTACTAGGCCTTTAGTCAAGGGATCTGTCAGATTTTCTGGTGATCTGATTTTATTAACAGATATAACTACATCTCGTAGAAGTTCTTTCAAACATGCATGTTTTAGACGTATTTGTCGAGATTTCCCATTATACTGTGTGTTATTAGCTCTACCTATTGCAGCATTGCAATCACAGTTAATTTTAATAGCCGAGACTGGTTTATTCTATAAAGGAATATCGAATAAAAAGTTTCGAAGTCACTCTGCTTCTTCTCCCGCTAAAGATAGAGTTATCAATTCTAATTCCATAGTAGAGTTTGACAGAATTGTTTGTTTCTTGGATTTCCAAGAAACTGCACCACCACCAATGGTGAAATATACCCATTTGTAGCTTTATATTCATCAGAGACAGCATTCTAATTAGCATCACTATATTCTTCTAACACAACAGGATATCTACCATAGTGTAATCCATGATCCATAGATCCTTTTAAGTATCTAAAGATTCTGCTAATTACATCACAATGCTCCTTACTGGGATTACTAGTGTATCTACTTAATTTCCCGACTGCATATACAATGTCCGGGCGAGTGCAATTCATAGCATACATCAAGCTTCCAATGACACTAGCATATTCATTTTGGTTTATACTATCTCCTTCATTAGGTGATAGATGAACATTAGGATCATATGTAGTATAAACATGACTATAATTATAATGATTGTATTTTAATAATAATTTTTTAATATAATGAGATTGAGATAAAATTATCCCATCATCCTTTCTAATAATTTTAATTCCAAGAATTAAATTGCTTCTCCAAGATCCTTCATATCAAATTGGGATGACAAAAATTCTTTTGTCTCATTTATGATTTTTTGATTTGTTTCAAAAATCAATAAATCAACTACATATAGACAAATGATTATTCCACAATCATCATTAAATTTATAATATATACATTTATCATTTTCATTTGTACTATATCCATGAGTCATTAATATATTATCAAAATTTTCATGTCATTGTTTAGGAGCTTGTTTTAAATCATATAATGATTTTACAAGTTTACACACTTTATTTGTTTGTCCAGGGATAATAAATTCCTCTGGTTGATCCATATAAATTTCTTCATCTAAATCACCATTTAAGAATGTAGTTTTTACATCCATTTGGTGAATGATTAAATTATGTATGGATGTTATAGCAAATAATACTCAATAGAGGTAATTCTTGATACAGGTGAATATGTATCAAAATAATTTATTCCTTCTTTTTGCTTATAACCCTTGGCTACCAATCTAGCCTTATATTTTTCTATTGATCCATCAGCTTTAAGTTTCTTTTTAAATATCCACTTACAGCCTATAGTTCTAGTTCCAGGAGGAAGATCAACTAATATCCAAGTGTGATTGGACATTATTGAATCTATTTCATTTTTCATAGCTTCTCTCCAAAATGAAGAATCATGTGACTTAAATGCCTCCTTTAAAGAAATAGGATCGTTCTCTACCATATAGGTATAAAAATCAGATGCATAATCTTTACTCTTTTTAGCTCTTTTACTCTTTCTAGGTTTAATTTCAACCTCGTCTAAATTGATTATTTCAAGATTTTTAGAACTAGGATCACTAGATTCATTAGGATTTTGGTTTATTAAACCCCCACTATTTGAAGGAATAAAAGGAAAAAGATTTTCGAAAAAATCAGCTTCCCTTGATTCAATAATAACATTATTTTTAATGTCTAAAAATCTATATGCTTTACTATTTATTGCATAACCAATAAAAGCACATCTCCTAGATTTAGGTCCTAATTTATTTATTTTAGGATCATTAAATCTAACAATTGCTAAACATCCTCATGTTTTAAAATAACTTAAATTTGGTTTTCTCACTTTTCAAATTTCATATGGAGTTATTTTAGTTTTTTTACTAGGTATTCTATTTTGAATATAACTAGCAGTGAGGAGAGCATCTCCCTATAAATTTAAAGGTATGTCTGAGCTGTTAAGCATTGCATTAACCATTTCTATCAATGTTCTATTTTTTCTTCCAGCAACTTCATTTTACTGAGGAGTATAAGGAGCTGTTACTTGGTGTATTATTCCACTTGATTCACAAAATAAATCAAATTCGTTAGAGGTATATTCACCTCCTCTATCACTCCTTAATATTTTAATTTTTAAATTTAATTGATTTTCAACTTCTGCTTTATAAATTTAAACATATTTAAAGCTTCATCCTTAGATCTAATTAAATACACATATGTATATTTAGATTTGTCATCTATAAATGTAATAAAATATTTTTTACTACCTCTAGTAATTGTTTCTTTTAAATCACAAATATCAGAATGGATTATGCCTAAAATATCTGATGATTTGTCCACTTTATGAAAAGATTTTTTAGCTATTTTTGATTGACTGTAATATGCACATTTATCAAAAACATTATCATTTAATTTACGAATTATTCCTAAATTACTCATAGTTTTCACATATTTTTCATTTGTATGTCCTAATCGATTATGCCAAAAATTAACTGAACACACAACATAAGCAGAAGAAGTTTTATTGCTCAAACCAACATTAAATTTAAACATGTCATTGGCTGCATAGCCTTTCCCTACAAATTTTCCAGATTTGGAAATTACATAGTTATCAGACTTTGTTACTTGCTTAAATCCAGCCTTATTCAGAAGATAGCCTGACACTAAATTTTTTCTCAAATCTGAAATGTGAAGAACGTCCTTCAGAGTCACAGACTTCCCTGAAGTGAAATTGAGAGTAATATCTCCAACTTCAATAATCTTAGAGGTTGAGGAGTTCCCCATCTGGACATCATGGTTGCTTTTGACAGTCTCATATTTTTTAAACAAATTTCTGTCATAGTAGACGTGCCTCGTCGCACCCATGTCTGCCCACCAACCCTCACTGAAACCCATCATGTTAATTTCAGTGGTCATAGCAATAAGGGGTTCTTCCACCATATTTGCTTGAGAATAATTCCTTTTACAGAATTGGCAATTCTTAGCAAAAGGTCCAGATTTCTCACAGAAGAAACATTCACTTGATTTTGAGCTTTCTCCTGTCTTCTGAAAATGTTGAAAAGGTCTTTTATTCTTCATAGGCTTCTTGTTAGTTTTCAAAAATTTCTGTTTTTTCTTCCCCGAAGAATCAACAAAATTTACCTTTGAAGTCATCTCAGAATTCTCTTCTTTTTTTATCTTGGGCTCTAGAATCATCTTCAATCCAAATTCTCATCACCAAATTTTCAATTGAAAATTCCTTTGATTTATGGGGAAGAAAATTTCTGAAATCCTTCCATGATGGAGACAATTTCTCTATAATAGCAGTCATTTGAAATTGTTCTGGAATTTTTCATTCCCTCAATAATAATCTCATGAATTATTATTTGAAATTCCTGAGTTTGTTTTACTACGGATTTATCATCAACCATTACAAACTTTAAAAATCTGCTCACTGCATATTTTTTAGACCCAGCCTCCTCAATTTGATATTTTTGTTCTAAAGCTACTCATAAGCTTTTTGCAGATTTTTCAGTGCAATATAAATCGTACATAACATTTGTTATGTCATTTAAAATTGTGCCATTTGCACAAAAAATCTGCAGATTCCTATCTTTCCTTATAATGAAATCTACCCGGTTCTTCTTCATTAGGAACATCAGTTAAAACATATGCTAATTTAAGCGATGTTAGCAGAAAAAGCATTTTCTGTTGCCAACGCTTAAAATTAGACTCATCAAAAATTTCAGTCCTAATCACAGAATCATTCGTCCTAACATTTACAGAAGTCATGGTCGAATTGTCTTAAAATTGTTTTTCCAAAAATACCTGTAAACGCTAATTCCTGAAAAGCAGATCCGGAAAATCACGAACAATACTGCAACCACGAACTCAGAAAAATCCTGCACTTGAAATTTGATCGGAACAATGGCAGATCGTATGAGGTGAGGCACGGATACTTCGCTTTCTTTAAGACAATTCACGCCCCAAAAAAATGTACTGGGTCATTGGTCGTGCTGCCTCCAGGATACAACAGTCTCTCATAATCTATCCCTGACTATAAGTGTGCACAACTTATAGTCGCACATCACTCTGTAAATCTAACCCAACAACAGAACTTGAAAATATGTATATAAAAACCCAAAAGAAATAGCTGAATAAAACCATAGAAGAGCGGTTCTTTTTCTGTGTATAAACTAATATAGAAGATGCACTTATATAGAGAATGAAAAATCTCTTTAAATACTAAAACTGATATATTTAATCTCAATATAATTAGTGGTTAATGACCACTAACGGGAATAAAACGGTAATATTAGAGAAATCTCAAACGGAAATATAGCTTTAAAGGTTAAAACACTATTGGGCCTTACATAAAAAAAATAGATTTTATTTTAATCAAAGACCCAACCCAACCCGGCCCGGCTCGGCGCGCGTGTGTGAGTTGGAGCATAGCTTTGTGACAAGATGCAATGGGTGAGTAGACAAAAAATTCTAATGCCCTTGAAGGCCCAAGCCTTCTTCCAACACTCTTTCTTATAAAGAGGTAAAACATTTCATAATTTTTCCATGTGGGACTAAAAGAAACACCCAAAACACATAAACAAAGTTTTTCCTTGGTTTTGAATCACACCAAAAACACAACAATATATATATATATATATATATAAAAGGTGCATTCATTCAAATACTGGGGTGCACCTAGCACCACCCTTAATTTAATACTACCAAAGAATCCAAAACAAATAGAAAAAATGAGAAAAATAAGAATGACAAATATAAGTCTTGAGAACAATTTCATTACGCGGGCCCATTCAGACTTTCAGCTCACCATGTGTCCCTTTTTACCCCTTTTAACTATGGTTAATGAATTTAACATTGTCTTTTAGAGAAAAAATTAACCCTTGAATTATGAGTTTTAACCCTAGTTAGAGAGAATTAAAAGAGACATGTGGCAAGCTAGGGAGGCATGTGTGTTCCGCTGGGCCAAATACACATGCGTATTAGAAGAGACACGGGATCTTCTCCAATTATAGCTGGTGAGGAGAACATCAAAATCCACTCGGGAGGTGTCACATACTCTTGTGTGTGTCAATCAATGCCTTAGTTTGCATGGATAATGCATTGATTTGGCATGCACAAGTGGCGCCTCCCGAGTGTTTCTAGCCATACGTCTCCCTATCACCAACAACTACAAATGGAGAGGATCCCAAGTCAATAGAAAAGAGATGAAGACAATTGATGCACCCCTGTTTCTTTAGCAAGTATTATAGATAGTGTGTGGGAATTTTCTGGAGAGTACACGTATCAGCAGATGCTGTGCAATATGGATCATCGGTCGAAGGAAGATAGTAAGACCCCAACTGTTGATAAAGATGACGAGGAGGGTGTGCACCCCAATCTGTACTCCGATGCCAAAGTCAGTATGTGAAGGAGATGAAGAACAGTAAAGAAGATGAGTATTAGGAATTGATCAGTTTTAGTTGGTTTCCCCCTTTTTTTTTTTTTTACACACTGTTTCTAAGAGTATTTATAGGTCCCTTCCTCATGGCCATAGGCGATCACTCATGGCCATACATGCATGTGTTCTCTGCCTCGTACTCATCACGAAACATGTTGGATAGATTTTGAACTGTACGTACTGCATGCGTATCAGCACGCAGTGCAGAGCAGGTAAGGGGTAGGAACTCGGTTGAAATGACTGGCATTAAATGCTAACTCAGTGCTTTTCATCTACCCTCAGAAAGGAATGATTACTTCTCGATTACAGGATCCTGCTGATTAGTTTCGTTATTGACAGAAATACGGGTCCGTTATCATAACTTGACGAGACCGTTGTTTCCGTCACTACGGGTTCGTTATCTAATAAGTAACGGGCTCGTTGTTCTTTCAACAACGGTCCCGTTGTCTTTTAGACAACGAACACGTTGAGAGAACAACGCCCCGTTGTCCTTCAGACAACGTTCTCGTTGTCTTTTTGACAACGGTCTCGTTGTCTTTTAGACAATGAACACGTTATTGAGAGAACCAACGCAAATAAACTCCAAAGGATTACGAGTCTCTCATTCAATGTCGTGACACTAGAAGCATGCTCGTTGTCACTGAGTTTGTTGTTTTACGAAAATTATCCCTTACAGATAGATTAATCAATTCTTACATGATTTAATCTAAGATTGAGATGAGACAGAATTGTAATGATGCAGTCAGTGTATCTCATATGTGGTTGTTGAAATTTTGCCACAAAATAGAGGTTTGACCATCAAACTACCTTTGTTTTGGTAAATAACCAGCAAACTATCCTTGGGAAATGATTTACTCATGATCTAGCTTGAAAAAGACATTTGACTAGTAAAGTTGCACAGTGTTAGTTGAAACTCGCTTGTTAATGAATCTAGTAGCATGTTGTTACTTTCTCAGTGAGATAGGTAAAGAATATCCATCCCAAAAAGGGAAAGAAGGGTTTGGCACAAAAGAACATCACACCAAAGGGGAAGGGATGGATAATCCTTTTTTTTTGAAATGTAAGCTGGGGTAGATAATTTTAGGGATGGATTGTTAGGGAATGAACTCTACAACAGGATCTGTGAGACACGAAATTTAGACAGAAAATTGAACAAGAACACCAGATTTACGTGGTTCCCTCAAGTTGAGGTACGTCCACGGAGTCGTAGAGACTTCACTATGTTCTGGAACAAACGAGAATTACAAAGTTGTGATCTAAAAAAATAGTAGCCACCCACTCCTATTCTTAATAGTATTACGGCTACATAACAGTTGGATCCGCGAGCACAAAGGTAGGATGTTCAGTCGAGGCAAGCTCCACACTTCCTATCATGGATAATCCTTAATCATAGATATAATTGCCAATTAATAATGGGGGAAGAAATCCCTAGAGATGCTTCTAGAGAAAAAAAAATTGAGTTGTTTTTTTTTTTTTCGGTAACGAGGGTCCGGGCATCTTAGAGCATCTGAATAATTCCTCAGGCACATGCACATGCAAATCCTTCCATCCATACATACTTGGCAAATAGAGATAAATCCCTGAGAGTGGTTAACAAGGGGAAAAGAATCAAAACTCACAACCTCTACTTCCTAAGACGTGGTCCTAACCAGCACACCAATCACACAACTCCAATTAGAAGGTGTATTTGTTGCATCATTGATTTATCTATAAATGTACTTTAGATTGTTAACTTGGCTAATACGTACCATGAGATTTTTCATATAGACAAAAGTACCATGTGGTTAAAGGAGAGGTTATCTTTCATTGATATGATCCACTAAGCTCTTAGAATTACCTTCAATGCGGACGAAATGGAGACCCATTAAATAACCCATAAAATTTTAAGGCCATCAATTATATCACGCATTTCGTATAAGAAGTTTTGGCCATAAAAATTAGTTGGAAAGTGCTTGGGTCTTGGTTTTGATCTAAGTAACCACAGCGTAGAGTGGGAGCGGGAGCGTCAAGTTTCAATTTAGGTTAGGGTCGAAAGCGCCTCCGGAGCGCTGGTATATATAAATACATATATACATATGTATCCTTATTGGATATTGAAAATTACTAGTAGATGCAAATATATCATTTTTACTATTTAAACTATAAGAAAAAATTGATCAAATCATTCTTCATTTAAATTTGTAATCACAGTATACAAGATGACTATTAATATATATAATGTATCCATGTAAATTCAATTACAAGATCACCATTAATAATTAACAACCCTTTGAAGAATCTTGTACCCTACAAGAAAAAATGACACGGTTGGGAGGTTTGGAAGCGAGAGGGAGGTTTGAGAGCGGGAGAGTAGTAGGTTAGGAGTTTTGGGTTACTAAGGTTTGGATGAATTGTTATAACCAAGATTCCAATGCCATGTAGAAAAGACGAATAGAAAAATAAACAAGTGAAATGCTTCAAGGTGCGATGGAAATCCACTTTCCTTAAGACGTTATTCGCCCCCACTACTAATTTGCAATTGGGTTTGTAGCGAATAACCTCCAGGATACAATGAAACCGAGCAAATTGCGTTGTTGTTGATCTATGTCTTACAGTGACGTGCAAGATCAACCCCGAACTCTTAAGCAACTATAGAATATTTGGATAAGTAGAGAGAGAGAGAGAATCAAAGCATGTATGTTGAAAATATGTCAAGAGATTCTAGTGTCTGATCCGAAGAGATGTGTCTCTTCTCAACATTTACATATGAGGCATGCTCTAATAAGACCGTTCGGAAAGGTTTCCTAATTTTGAATTTCTTTAAACCTTGTTACAAATGGCGATTTGGAGGGTCTTCTCCTTTACACCAACCGTCACTAACTTCTTATAAAATTCAAAACTTATGCATGTGACTGTTTGGAGAGAAGACATTCAAATTCTGTGACTGTTGGAGGGAAGAAAAGAAGTTAACAATTAAATTTAACTGTTTCAAATAAATTAAACCCCCACATGTAGTAGAACCGTAACCTATAAACCACCAAAAGCCACATGCTCTATCAACCTCTATGTGGTTAAAACAAATGCAAGTTACATAATAATATATTTTAAAAAGTCTTAAACATACATGATAATATTTTAAAGAATATTTAGAAAATATCCAACATGAATTTGTTGGTGAAGATCAATTTGTGAGCTGAAGTTGTAACTCAATGGGTTTTAACATAGATCAAGAAGATTAGCTTGAGTGTCAACTTTAATCAATTTTGATCAGTCTCTAAGCCAATGTATAGTTATTTTATGATTTATCCATATATTAGAAATAATGTTTTCTTAAATTCGAAAATCTTTCAGAACATATTTCCCATGAGATGAAACATGGCATGAAGGAATGAAGTCTACTTGAGAGGAGCACTGCCTATTCCTGAACCATTTGGTAACACCACCATGCATTTGAAATAATGGTAAAATATTGAAGAGATCGTTAAAACAAGTCAAATATATCAGCCAAGGTCACTATAGATAAATAGATAATTTTCATCTTCTATAGCTAGATTGCAACATTTTCATCGGCTAGAAATTTTAATGTCACCTTTTTTTATAATGAAATCTACATGAATTATTACATTTATATGGATTTCCATACTGATTTTAGTCAAACTGATTATATGTTGATGTTAACTTTCAGTAGATGAAGTGAATTTGGTAACCTTTCACGTAAGACATGTTTATCTTTGTATTAATTATCAAACTCTCAAAAATTAAGGGTATCTACTTAAATTTTTTTTTTTTTTGTATGGGACCAATAATCAAATGCATGAGAAAAAGTACTTGATGAACAATAACAAACAAACCATCGTCATTGCTGATCTCACTCGGCTATTGTGCCGTATTCAATTTATCTCTCCGTTCAATTCATCTCTCAATTCACTTTGAATTTCATTTTCTAATCTTTCTTATTTGAGATTCAATTTGCACCATATATATATTTAGAGAGAGAGAAGGGCAAAGCTAGAAATCAAAGTATATGTATTAAGAAAATTATGAGGTTTGGGGATTCGGAGGCGTAGTGCCCCCCAAAAAAAAAAAATTTTGAGTAATGGATCTATCTTGGTCATAAAATTCGTTAATGTTGCATTTCAATAAATGTCCAATATATAAGAAAAATAAGAGACATCTTTTTTAGAAAGTCGTTATATAAATAAAATTAATTATATTTTTTATTTTTTATTTCATACACCTAAAAATTATAAAGTTTTGAGGGGGGCAAACTTCCTACATAGTCACAATTACATATTAATTTTTGGGGGACACTAAATATAAACTTCATATATTATTTATTTTTAAAAAAATTATAACTAGGAAAAAAGAAACTTTTAAATAAATAAAAATTAGGGGAAGGGAGGCCCTCCCCACCCCCTTAGCTTGCCCATATATATATACTAGTGGCCCGCACTTGCAATGCACGTGAGAGAGAGAAGATTGAGAGACAGCGGGAAGTGTTACCAACTCTAGTGATAGTAATTAAAAATCAACATTTTAAGATCTATTAATCAGCCCTTTTTGGGGTGATTGTGTGGAGTTACCCTTATGGAACCTTAATAGTTACCTTAGTTTTGGTTGTATTTGTGTTTAGGGTGTTACTGTTATATTATCACCTAAAAAAAAAAAATATATATATATATATATATACTTTCGTTAGTAAAGAAGATAGAGAAGAAGGATAGAGAGAAATTGAATCACAATTAGGATTGAACTCTCTTCGAGTTTAATGACACCCACAGGTCAACACGTGCCTTTTTTAACCTCTATTAATTTTTGGTTAAGATTTATTAACTTTTGAGGTTCAACAATATAAATTTTTTTAAAAAAAAATATAAATTATAAGAGTTAAAAATTCTTAACCAAGAGTTATTGAATCTTAACTATAATTAATAGAGATTAAAAGAGAGATGTGTTAGACCTATGGGTGCAGTTGAACTCAGGGAGGGTCTAATCGCCTTTTTTTTTTTGGGTAAATACAATCTCAATAAGAGCGAATGGCAGCCAATCATTACTGAACTCAAGAAGAGTACAATCACACTCACAAGTCAACATGTGTCCCTGTTAACTACTATTAACTGTGGTTAAGATTCATTAACTCTTACAGTTCAATAATCTAACATTTGTTTTTAGAAAAAAAATATTAACCCTAAGGTTGAAAATTCTTAACTAAAGTTAAATACATTTTTTTAATTTAAGGTTAGATTATTGAACCCCAAGGATTAATAAATTTTAACCATAGTTAATAAGGATTAACAGGTACACGTGTTAACTTGCTGTGCAATTGAACACTCCCTAAATTCAATTGTGATTGGCTGTGATTCAAATTCAATCCGCATCCAAACTTGCCCATAAGGAGGAGGGAGAGAGAGGTGGAAAGGGAAGAGAGTGAAATGACGTGGGAGAGAGAATGGATGGATGAAATGACGTGAGGGAGAGAGATGGTAAGGATTAAATTAACAAATTATCCTTACAAATATTACAGGTTTGTACATATTGTTGTTCACAATTTTTGTTTTTTGTTTTCATTATACCATGGGTAATTTAGGTATAAAGGTTTTTCAATCAACGTTTTTAACACAGGTATCCGGTTTATAATAGTAAAGATATATGGGAAATGCTTTTGAGACCATAGAAGGGCCGAGACAATGCATCCGTGCACGGGATTTCAGGTGGGGCCTACCATGTGAACGTGGGTCCCACCTGAAATCTCGTGTATGGATGCACGGTCTCCGTGATCTCGACCCTTTGTTCTCAGTAGCAAAGCCATATATATATATATATATATACATATAGGTTCCCAACAACGTGGCTTACTAGAATTCTGGCTCATCGAACCCTCTAGTTATAATCAAGCAATTTTGGCCGAATTCACCAACCATGTAAGGACTGATCAACTGCCTATTACTTGAAAAGAAAGAAGAAGATGGTGGTATGTGTTTCATCCACGTAAGGACTGAACTGCCCATTGCTTGAAAAGAAAGAAGATGTGGTAGGTCATAGCCTCATAGGTGTGTGAAACAGGAAGAAGAAAATAATGAAAGTGAAAGGAGTGAAAATGGATTAAAAGAAAGAATCACCATAGCTTTAAGAAAGGACCACCCCACAAAATTCTATTGGGAAAGAAAGATGTGGTGAAGGTATCAATTCCTGTTTCAGATAAGCTTTCAACTTTATATATTCTATTATTATTTAACAAAATATATTCAATCTGCCAAACCAAAGGTCCCTCCCCTTCCCTTTATTTATACTAGCCACCTATATTTATACACTAGCGGGTGGTAAGTGCAATCCACGTGAGAGCGAGGGGAAGGAGTTAATCACAGTTAATAGGAGTTAAAAAAGACACGTTAACCCGCAGATGCGATTGATTTCTCCCCAAGTTCAATCACAATTGGCTGTGATTTTATTCTTTAAATAGATAGATGAGCAAGGGGTTGTTTCGGAATTAAAGTAAAATATGAAATCAAAATTTTGTTTTATATAAGGGTAGTTTGGGAATTTCGAAAAAATTAGGCTACACCTACCTCACACATTATAATAACTAGCGAATGGCACGTGCGATGCACGTGAAAGCGAGGGAAAGGAGTTAACCACAGTTAATAAGAGTTAAAAGGGACACATGTTAACCTGTGAGTGCGGTTGAACTCGCTAGTGGCATGTGTGATGCACGTGAGAGCAAGGGGAAGAAGTTAATCAGAATTAATAGGAGTTAAAGGGACACCTATTAACCTGTTGGTGCAATTGAACTCTCGCTGGGTTCAATCGCGATTGGCTGTGATTCTAAATAGATTGATAAGCAAGGATTAGTTTGGGAATCAAAGTAAAATATTAAATCAAAGGTAAGGGGTAGTTTGGGGCCCAAAAAAAAAAATTAAAAAAATTTTAAGCTAACTTGATTTTTAGAATTTTTTTAACCTTAGGGTTAGTTTAAACCAAGGTTAGATTGTTGAACCCTACGAGTTAAAAAATCTTAACCATGATTAATATGAGCCTGTGGGTACAATTGAACTCTTCCCGAGTTCAATTGTGATTGGATGTGATCCGATCTCAAACAAACTATGGTGTGTGGGTCCCACCTAAAGTAAAAGTCTTTTGTCAAAAAAAGGGGTGCCCAAGGCTCTGGTGTCTTAGAGTAGGGATATTATATTCACCAAAAAACAAAAAAAAAAGAGTAGGGATATTATGGAGCCGAGTAATATGTTCAAGTTTTTAAAAAGGATAAACAAGCTCGAAAATCAAATTTGAGCTTAGCTTGTTTGTTAAACAAACAAACTCGAGGTTTAACACACGAGCTCGAGCATGTTGATTCACTCTATATAACTATTTATTAGGTTTAAATTTATTTTATTATCTTCATATAGGTTAAAAAATAGTTATAATGTTATCCAAAATTTTAAGAAAAATTTATAATTGTACAAATGATATGTTTTTTATATAAAATAGATTATTAATTTTTATTAATATATAATAAATATATTTAATTTTAAAATTTAATGAAGTAAATATATTTAGATATTTTAGAAGGATATATAATCGCACAGAGGTTTTAACGAGACGAGTAAGAGTCTGTTCAGAGGAATCATTTACAAACCAAATCAAGCTTGAGCTATTTTAATAAATAATCAACGAGAGATCTAGGTCCAGCTTTTGATAGCACTCCCCATTAAGATAATCAAAATCTAGAGAAAGATAATTTTGTTTTTTTTTAACATGAGCAATAGTTCGCTCCACAGCGAGAGCAAACTATTGTTCCTCTTAGGTTAATTTCTAACCCTGAAGTTAAATATTTTTTTACTTCGTTTTTCTAAAAATAAAAACAAAAGGTAAATAGGTGAATTCTAAGGGTTAATGAATCTTAACTACAGTTAAAGAGAGTTTAAAGAAGGACACGTGGGATGAAAGGGAGACTCAAGACGCCCCTATTTGCGCCACCTACCTAGGAGGTGAATATTTTCCTTTCAACATATGGCCGAGATAGCGGAATTTCTGTGCAACCCGGCGAATCTAGGGACAACCCCAATACACCTAACATGATTTCTTGTCGTTGATGACTCCAAAAGTAAATAAACTGAGAGAGAGAGAGAGAGCTGTAATTCTTCTAAGAAAGTTAACTCCAGATTTGGCCAACTCTACCGACACCAATGGTGGTGAATTTCAGTTAGCTGAGGTTAGTTTTCATCTGGGGTTTCCTCAAATGTGTTGAATTTTGTGTTTGTAGGTTTGAATTTGGTTCTTCATTCTTCTTGGATCTGATAAAAGGAAGTGGTAAAAACCAGTGCTTTTCTGTTTCAGAACAGAGGTTTCATAGACAACGTCTCTGCTTGATTAATTTAAAGCTCTATCTTGAAACCCTGAGCTCTTATTTTATTCTCATTTCAATTGGGTTGTTCTTAAAATATATTATTAGTAATTTTAATAGCGTTGCTTTTACTTTTTTGATCTGCTGTAAATTGGGAGGAATTCCCATGTGTTTACTGGTAAATTTACTAATTGCAGACATATTCCTCTTCTTTTGAATTGTTTTATCAAACTTGAAAATTTTAGAAACCTATCTTTTTGATTGGTAATAAAGAAATGTTTTGTTTTTCTCTTTCTTTCCAATGCATTTCACTTGGATTATCCTTAATTTTTTTTTAAAATCACCAACTCTGTTTTCTTTATTTTTAATCCAAATTTGTTGACCTAATATTATTGTTTTCTATTGGTTGAAGCAAGTTTTGCTCTTTAGTTGGTTCACTTGGTTTTTTCAGGAATGTTAGATATGATTTTAAGTTCTTGATAGGCTCAACAGACAAAAAAAACCCCATATTTGTTGGTGAAAAATGAAAATTTTCAAACTGTATTTCCTTTTTCAATTGTGTTGAAAGCTCGAATTTCAATCTTTTGGTTTGTTACTGGTAGAAACAGGGAATGCTATGCATCAAATATTTGGATGAGCTCTTTCAATTTTAATTTTCAATTTTTATTGCAGTTAATTTGATTGAGTTGCATTGGTATTGAAGCTGTTGTGATTGATCTGAGAATGGGCTTCCAGTTATCCTTGTTTCTCTTTCTTGCCTCTCTTCCTGGGATATTGGCTCAAGAGGTTGCAGATGCAAGAATTGTGGTCATGGGGGCTACAACGGTTGCTGAAACCGACGATAATTTCATTTGCGCTACTATTGATTGGTGGCCTCATTATAAGTGTAACTACAACCAATGCCCGTGGGGCTATTCATCTGTTATAAATCTGGTAAGGATTCAAAGAAGTTACTTCCTTTTTTTTTAGAATTTGAACCACAATCAAGGTGGAGTTTCAGCAAAAACTGATTTCTTTGTTTTGATCTACTTAGGACTTGTCTCATCCGTTCCTTGCCAAGGCGATCCAAGGTTTGTATGGCTTGGATATGGAGTTTGCATAATCTAAAGGGATGGTTATGTTGTTTTGAAGATAGGCAACAGTTTGGATGGCATTCATGGAGACTTAATGCCGGATTTAAATATACTATACCTTTCTACTGATTAATCTCCTGTGGGAAATTGTATTATTTGCAACATAATTTTTTTTTGTTACAACATATTATTCTTATAACTGATCTTCCATTTCTATATTGGTGGTGTGATAGCTTTCAATCATTTGAGAATAAGAATTGGAGGCTCTTTGCAAGACCAAGTTGTGTACGATGTCGGAAGTTTGAAGACTCCATGCCATCCATTTAGCAAGAAGGCAGATGGGCTATTTGGCTTTTCTAAGGGATGTCTACACATGAATAGATGGGATGAGATCAACCACTTATTCAATAAGACAGGGTAAGGTTTTCAACATTTGAACTTTAATTTATCTTCCATTCAACTATCTATCTTGGTCTTTTAAATTCAACTTACAGTGTATTGGCTAGAAACACACTTTATATTCATATACCAAGGTTGCATATGTCCTTTTTTTGGTAAATCCTTAGAATTTCTAACTCGTCGTTAGTTTCATTTTTTAGCATGGTATTTGAAACAAATTAACTTCATTGGGGTACTTTAGGATTTTCTAATGCTTAAGGAGGCTCTTTTTGGTCAGATGAAATTAGGCACCCTGAAGAACACTTGAAAAAAAATTCTGAAAGTTTTTGGATACTGCAAACTTTCTGTTGAATTTGGAGATTTAAATTGTTCCAATCTAGGAAGATCTCCAATACAGGAGCTTTACTATATTTTAAAGCAATACATATGCAAAACAAAATCATCTCCTGGCATCTGTCCTTATGCTTGATGAAAAGCTTCTTTTAAGACCTTCTTCCTGCCAATGGTGCAGTGGAGTTTCATGGCATTATTCTGCATTCTTCCATTTTCTTGTCAATTCTTCCATTTTCTTGTCAAAGTCGGGGTTTGAATATTAATTAAAATAGGAATGCAGCCCCAGATGCAGAGTACACTGTTGAAGTGACACATGTTGTTACTTGTTACTGTATTCAGTTACCTTTACAACCGGTGAAAATAACTCTCTCTTTCTTTTAAGGTTGTTGCTTTAACCGGTTGCAAAAGCAACAACACTTGTAGGAGTGTCAACGGTTCGGCCGGGCTGGGCTCAGGCCAACCCTAAGGAATCAAGGGAAAAAGGTTTGTTTTGGGATTTTTAATAAATGGGTATTGTCAGGCCAGGTCGTGGGGCAGGCCGTCCCATTGACAACCCTAAACATGTGTCATATTTTAGGTGCGAGTTTGGAACTCTGCGCCTGGTTCTCACATTCCTCTTAATTAAATATTCAATGCTCTGCTAATTTTTTTGGTTGTTTTGGATCTTTTTAAGTTTGAGCAAAATATCCCACCATTTGTATTCTATTCAAATTTTTACAATGTTTACATATTATTATTCTATAAGAAATAGTGAAATTCTAAAGTTTGTTATAAGATATTCTATACCAAGAAGAATAAAGGAAGAGAGAAAAGTGGTAATGATCACATAGAGTACGGGGGCGATTATCGTTTTCTGAATTTTATGCTTGCAGAGCAATTGTGACATTTGGCCTGAATGCACTGTACGGGAGGCACCAAATCAGGAAGGGTGTCTGGGGAGGTGATTGGGACTCTAGTAATGCTCTCAGTTTCATGAAGTACACCATCTCCAAGGGATTCCAAATCGAATCGTGGGAATTTGGTACTGTTTAATAAGTATGATCCTTTGTCTTTCCTGCTCTTCGGGTTTTTCCTCACCACTACCCTATTCTTTGCCTGTACCAGGAAATGAGTTGAGTGGAAGCGGAGTTGGTGCAAGTGTTAGTGCCGAACAGTACGGGAGAGACTTAATCAACCTCAAAGATATTATCAATGAGTTATACAAGAACTCCCACTCAAGACCTTTGCTTATAGCACCAGGAGGATTCTACGATCAGGAGTGGTATACTAAGCTTCTTCAGGTTTCAGGGTCAAGCGTGGTCAATGTTATGACCCATCATATATACAATCTGGGTGCAGGTGGGTGAGGTAATTTATGGTTTCCTTCAATTCTTATACAGTCAATTTGATAATACTGAAAGTTAGTTATTATTATATGTTAAAGCAATATATTATTAATGATAAGGAATTAAAAGCTATGTAATTGCTAAGTATAAGTCATGTACAATGTATAAAAATCAGTCTAGAAAATAGGTTTTATTTTATATGAAGCATAGAGATTTCCAAGTTCCAGCATGATTGATCACACTAAATATCTGAAATGGGAAGGCATGCTTTGTATAGCCGTTCATTACATAATGCCCCAATGGAAGTATTGATCATTAGCTAAATATTGTGTACACAGGAATTGTTTTAAACAGAGAATGATCTCCCTTAGTTTATTTTCCTTCGAGGAAAGCTAATTCTTTCAGCAAAACAAATCATATTTTACCAATATATAAACTATAAAGTTGCCATTCTATAGCCTGAATTTAGAAAATGTAATAATAGACTAGAAATGGCATATGGGTCTCATGGAACAAATAGAAGGGAGACAATACCCATAATTCAGTGGGTCCTACCAATGACATCTTGTACATGAACAATAAACAGCGATGTGATTATGGTTCACCATCCAATCAAAAAACCATTTTTATAGATCATGAACCACATCATGTCATAAAAGGAAGTATCATAGATCAGATGGGAGCCATTGTCCAGCTCAGGTAGCTATCTTCCAGGTTTGAACCATCAGATAGTGGTTCCACTCCCTTGTGTCTCATGTGTGTACTGTATAGCTAAACCACATGCCAACTGCTTTTATCATCAATTCGACTCAGAATCTTTTCCATATATGGATACAGATGAAATAGAAAAGAGAAGAAATCATATTATTCTTATGTGAAAAAATGCAGTTTCCTTGATATATGTTTGCCTCTTTGTAGGCCTCTAAGGACCTGTTATCCAATACCAGCTGTAATCACTTGCTCCTTTCAGGTGTTGATCCCAATCTTGTGAGTAAGATACTAGATCCGAGTTATTTGAGTCGGGTATCTGAAACTTTCAGCAATCTTGAACATACCATACAAAAACATGGTCCGTGGGCTTCTGCCTGGGTCGGAGAATCCGGTGGGGCCTACAACAGTGGTGGTCGTCTTGTGTCTGACACTTTTGTGAACAGCTTTTGGTAAGCTTGGTTGCCTCATCACTTTCATATTTTCTTTCTAGTCTCAACTTCTTTATCATACTTACGTAAAAAGAGGAGATTTTCAATTGAACTAATAGATTTTACATGTCTGATGAAATTTATCACAATCTGTCAAATATTTATTTACGTAACTAGGTACTTAGATCAGCTCGGAATGGCATCAAAGTACAGTACTAAGGCATATTGCAGGCAGACTTTGATTGGTGGGAACTACGGTCTCCTCAACACGACTACACTCCACCCAAACCCTGACTACTACAGGCAAGAGCATTTGAATTTGTTTTCTAATGCAGTTTTTATTCGTGAGTTATCCGAAAAATTGTTGTAAAAAGCTTGGTCGTTTGTTCTTGATAGACGCATCTAAATTCAAAAATCATGCTAATGTTGGATATTTTTCTTATTAGTGCACTTCTATGGCATCGGCTTATGGGGAAAGGCGTTCTTGCTGTTCATAGCAATATCTCATCTTATTTGCGTGCTTATGCCCATTGTTCAAAAGGAAGAGTAAGCTCTATCATATCTATTGGTTTTGCTCAAGACTAACTTCAAATTTTGAATGTTGTGGCAAGAAAACAGTTTTATTGAGACAAAAATAATATGATCGGTTCCACTTTGGGACCTCGAGGTCTAAAATTAACATGATCAAATGATCATAGCCATCATGTCTATAATCTTTGGATTTGGACTTCTACATAGTATCCATAAGAATGGCTGTAACCATTTGGTCAGGTCAACTTTTGGCTTAAGGGTTCTCCTACACAGGACCCATTAAGGGTTCTCCTACACAGGACCCATGGTAGGTTCCAGCTGTTGCAGGTGCACCATATAATGGCTGTTATCATACCAATTTTCCTGATTTGTGTAGATTTTTGTTAAATATTCTTAAAATAATCTCCCTTGGCTATCTGAAAACTCCAAGTTTCAGCCAGCCCTATTTAAGTGATCTATAATGGATGGTTAAGATCACCCAAACATTCACTTAGTTTTCCTGTGATTGAACAGTTTCGTCTATGGAGTGCATTCATTGTAATGAATGAACCACTAACTTGTCTGGTGCTGACCATCATTGTGTATACATGTTAGAAGTTTCTAACTTTTGCCACTGTCTTGTTACAGGCTGGTGTAACCCTTCTCGTGATCAATCTAAGCAACCAGACTGAGTTTGGAATCACAGTACAAAATAGTATGAACATGAACCTGCGTGTAGAAGAAAAGACCACTCAGAGAGAACAATCTTTTGTGCATGGTCTTAAGAAAACGGTTTCGTGGATTGGAAGGAAAGCATCAGATGAGACAACATCAAGAGAGGAATACCATTTAACTCCGAAAGATGGGTACCTCCGAAGCCAAACCATGGTTCTAAATGGAACTCCATTACAACTTACTGAGGATGGAGACATCCCAGCTTTGGATCCTGTTCTTGTTGATGTGAACTCTCCTATATCTGTTGCTCCGTTGTCCATTGCCTTTGTTTCATTCCCCAACTTTGAGGCTACAGCTTGTGTATGATTCTTCTTGTACACACCCCTAAAGTTTCTGCTTACTGTAATTAATCCTGCAATCGCAGATTCTTAAGTTAACTGAGACTATACCAAGTAGTAACTTGTATTGCTAGTTCTAATGGGAAAAATAAATTATAGTATTATTTTCTTATATGAATCCCAATTTTCTTTCTTGAGTGTTTTAAATCTGTTTTATTATTACATACAGTTTTGTTATTTTCAATTTGGTATCTTGTTGCACAGAATTCGACTCGGACTAGTGTAGGTTCTGGACCATCCCTCCCCATCTAGCTGCCCGTTTCCAACATATTCTGAATTTGTTCTGAGTCATATACCGTTCGCATAAAGTGACTGAAATATTATTTGCATCGTCATCTTCAATGCCCAGAACAGGTACGAAAATTAATTCTTGAAATGGTTGACTAGATCCGAAAAATAAAGTGACCACATAGCTCATTTCCTGATGGTAAGGTAGACATTGGTGTTAACAAGAAAAACAACATCAAAGAATTTGCACCTTGAATCATAAACAGCATTTAGTTGTTTCTTTAATCATATTGATAACATTATTAACAAAATTAAGCTCACTTGTTTTATTAGCTTTTGATGCCTTATATATTTAAGTGTTTTGCTTGTTATCTTTTTCTGTTATGCAGATAATTTAAAGGAAGGATAGGGGAGAGATGTGTGGATAAAATGTATACCCTGTCTTCCCACTTTGTACATGTAAGTTCCTCTATACCCTCGTTGAAGAATGTTATCCAATTAAAGAGTCTTAATAAATTATTTAGTAAATTCAAATAAGTTGTTAAATCCTATTTTATAGGATGTTTTCTCATTATTTTTAGCATGTTTAAATAGTTATAATATGTACAGGGAAATTGGTGAACAAATGAAAGGAATAGTCCTTATTATTAGTCCAAGGTGATTCTGATCTCCCTCATACAGAGATCAAAATGTCTGGATCCCCTTTTAACGAGATCCTTCTTTTCCCTTTTTTCTATTTAATTTCTTATTTTTTATCACGATCCGGGAGAGTTCGGGACAAGACTTGATCTTGCAATGAACCTCCAATTCTTATTTTCAGAGGACTCGATGCTCTAATTTTAACAACAATGAGGCTCTCTGTAAGCTAAGAGATCTTTTTTTAAAGCCAAGACTCTAAGAGATCTTTTTTTTAAGCCAAGGCTCTAAGAGATCTTTTTTTAAGCCAAGACTCGAGATCTTAGATACACAACTTGAGGAAAAAGGTGCTTGTACCAATGAACTTGTTGGAATCACAAACTAAATTGGTCATTTTTAATGTTGACAATTGACCACCCACCACCATTTCATAATAGCAAGCAAGAATAAGACATAAGAAAACAATAAAGAAAAAGGTCCCTGAACAATATTGTGATAAATAAAGAATAGATTATGAGATTGCATGAATTTTTTTAATTTTATTTTTTGAGTGTGATATCGATACAATTTCCATGCAGAATTTTAAAAACATTGATTGAAAGAATCAATTTTTGGCCACTTACCATTGAAAGCATTTGGAAGAATTGGTTTATTTTAATCCATACAGATAGGGTGGTTATGACTTATGATTGACCCCACCTAAAGGGATGCAATGGTTGAGAATGATCACCTCTCTCTTTAATATGAGTACAATTTGAAGTATTATGACTGTTGACTTGTAGATTAGTTACTCTCTTAAACCAAACGATATTTTAATCGACTTTTGACTCTTCAAGAACCAAAAGTTAATTTAAAAGTGTATCCAAACAATACCCAAACAATCCAAGTTCAAAAGCCCATTGTAATTTTGTGGTTGTATGCACTATGGCTGTGAACGGAGCAAATTCGAAGCAGAATGAGCGATATCTAAATTTGATTCAATTACAAATATCAACTATCCATGTTGGTCTGATATTGAAAACTAACATCATATTCGAATTTGATCTGTACCATATAATCCTATGTTTGGTTGCTGAGAAAATAAGTCAAAACATGAAAAGAATAGAAAATGAGATAAAACACAACTAAAAGTTGTAGTAGAAATCCAAAATTTTCTTTTCTTGTCCATGTTTTCACCTATTTTCTCGGCAACCAAACATAGCATTTTAAGGGTAAGTAATCAACTCATTATCGGTTTATTTTTCATTTAAACTGTCATTTGCAGGTTGTGTACCTTTATACACTTGGAGATTTATGTGACCGCTATCGTGTAGTTGGTGTCGTAAGTCTGGATTGCGACCGTAATGATGTTGAGGTAAAAACACATAATTTCAACATAAGCTTTGGATATAAATGCATAAATAGGTGGTCTAATCAACTGCACAAATGACAAATATAGCAAATGTACTCAAAAACAACAGCCTTATTAATAAGGCATATCCTGTATAGAAAACAATAAAGAAAAATGTCCCTGGACAATCGATAATTATATTGCGATAAATGAAAGATAGATTATAAGATTGCTTGACTTTTTTAATTTCCATGCAGAATTTTTATAAACATCGATCGAAAGAATCAAGTTTTGGCCACTTACCATTGATCGCATTTGGAAGAATTGGTTTATTTTAATCCATACCGATAGGGTGGTTATGACTAATCTGAGTACAATTTGACTTTTTGTGACTTTTCATTTGTGAAGTTACTCTCTTAAGTGCCATCTCTTAAGTACTAAACCAAATGACATTTTAACTGACTTTTAACTCTTCAATAGCCAAAAGTCAATTTTGAAGTGTATCCAAACACCTACCTAAACAAGCCAAGTTCAAAAGCCCATTGCAATTTTGTGGTTGTATGCACTAGGGCTGTGAACGGAGCAGATTCAAAATGGATAGAGCGATATCCAAATTTGATTCGATTACGAATACCAACTATCCATGTTGGTCGGATATTGAAAACTAACATCATATTCGAATTCGATCTCTCCCATAAGGGTATGGAATAACTCATTTTGCAGTTTATTTTTCATCTAATAATGGAAGATCCTTCCCTTTTACACTTGGAAAATAGGCGACCGCTATTGTTGGTGTCGTAAGTCTGGATCGTGACTACAATAATGTTGAGGTAAAAACACATAATTTCAACATAAGCTTTGGATATAAATGCATAAATAGGTGGTCTAATCAACTTCACAAATGAAAAATGTACACAAAAAAACAACAGCCTTATGAAGAAGGCATACACCTTTGTAGAAACATGGGCTGTGCTTGAATGTGCATGCATCACACCAACTGCTTCTCGATGGTCCTCGCGATTCACCAAGTTCGACGTATATACCAGCTCCAACACTTCATCTGTGATGGGAAACAAAAAAAAACAATTAATCTTAAGAAAAACAGGAGATAATGGCATGGCATAGTACTTAATTAACTAAACCAACCTGTAAATGATGCCCCCCTCACCTCCTCAATGGCATATTACAATATAACACAAACACATCTGTTCTCCTGTTGGTTTGATGTTTTCTTTTCTGCTAGATGAAGAATGATCCAGTTTTATCAGATATTTAAGAAGCAGAAGATTGGATCTATAAATACATGAGTAAGGAGAACTGTGATTCTGCCAACAAAACCCGACCTGACGCTGTTAACCATCTCTTGGATGGGACCTCCCCAAAATTTAGGCTGCTCAGATATTGCCTAGAGCTAGTTTTAAGCATAGTAAAAAATTTAGGCCAATCAGATACCGCCTAGAGCTAGTTTTAAGCATAATAACAAAGTTCTCCTGATTTTTCAAAAAGTCCTCAATAATACGTGACATTTTCACCGAACAAATACTTGCGCATCAGTCCTCTACAAAGGCATTTTCTTCTTCCATAGGTGCGCCTGGGTTCAGACGCCCTTTACTAGTAGGGCTTTCTATGGGATCAGTTCAAATGAACTTGGATCGAGCCAGATGAATTCTCAATCGAAGTCTCTTCCCTTATTTAGGTATTGGGCGGCTCCTTTCTTATGCGTATACCTTTTATAATAGTTTTCGGGATCAAAGAGGCATAGTAACAAAGTTCTCCAAATTTTTCAAAAGTCCTTAATAATATGCGAATTTTTCATCAAACAATAAATTCACAAAGTATATGCAACTTTTTGAAGGAATAGCCACTTTTTCAAAAAGCTGTGAATTAAACACAAATTATTAACCACTTTTTGAAAAAGTCCCAAATAAATATCTAATATATGAAATATAATTGTTTATAATTTTCATAAGTAATAATCTTATTTTGTACTTTTCATATTTTGCCCGACATTTTTTTGATTTAATTTTAAAATTTGCAAATTTTGTCAATTTTTTCCTGAACTTTTTTCCTAAACAAATAATTCCCGAAACCCGACTTGGTAACTATGGTTTTAAGAGATGGGGAAAAGACCCATGCAACAGTGGTTAGCTGTGTTCATTTGGCCACTCACTTCGATGCTCTGCCCGGGCCAAAAGGTGAGCAGTTATTGAATAGTATGAGTGAATGAAATCAATGGATTAGTGTAAGCGATAAAGGGTACATCATATGTTTTTCCAATTCAAGTATCAGGAACAGTTATTTGAAATATCTCAGATAATAACTGTACCTCTCTGTGAAGAATTCGGTTGAACGACGACATGCATGGTTGTTACTGCCCCAGGGATATCACATATCGGGCTTCTGCATTCTCCCAGTGTTCTGTTGTTCTCCAATATCTTTCCAGCACTTATTATCTTCATATCTTTCACCGTCCTAGGACCGTTATCCTTCTCTGATCAAACGAAGAATCCGTTGCGAGCCACTAGGATTAGTGACACTACACAGGCTAAAATGTCCAATAAAATCACATGAAGTAAAAAAAAAAGATAAATATTTATAAAGTACACAAGAGAAACAGAGTACAACAGTTAGATAATAGTAATCAAGAGAAAACAAAGAGCATGGCAATCTGAACTGTTGCAGACTCATGTGTAGACTAGTCCTTTACTATCAGTCCTGGTGCTTCTACCTTATCTTTGGCTATTAGCAGTTCCTGTTCTGATTACTAAGGTTCCTGTATGCGCTTTCTTATTGTCCTACATATGAACTGGGTAGGTTCATAGAAATTTCAATGCAGATTTCTCTAGAACACTTGCAGGTATCTTCATGCAAAGCTCATGAACAAGAAGGTGCCCCATCTCCTTGTTGGACAAGGAATTCCCGTAATATGATGGCCTACCCTCCATGGACTATCTTATCCTTTCTTCGCCAATCTAATGAGATCGAACTAGTCACCCTCTACCGTCCGGGCGACTACCCTATGATCCATGTGGCATTAGCAATCTGAGACTCATCTTCACCACTTCCATGATAGCCACTATAGAACCTAGAACCTACCTAGCCAAGGTCTGTGTAGGAAACTAAGACCATGTCAATTGATTGAAAAAAGAATACCTCCATTGTTCCAATGGGATCCTATTTCTTTTCTACAGATTCATGAAATAACTCTACTTTAAACGAAGAGTGAAAATTCAAGAAAGCTCAGCCTCAAGGAAGACTAACAGAGCAAATGAAAGAAGAGAAACTAACAAAAAGAGATGAAAGAAGCTTGAGCCGACTGGATCCTAGATCGACAAGGTTATTGACTCGCATTTGGTAAGGAAGATTATCCAAACACTTCACCAAGATTTTCAAACAAACACCTACATAGATTTTAGTCACAAAGATTCAGGTGCGGCATTGAAACATATTCATTCAATATACTATACACACCATCTTTGCCTGGCTTTCTAGAAATCCAAATTTAGAAAGGAAAAAAAAAAACCAACATCAGTTACATAAAATCTGAAATACAATTCCAAGATAAATACATGTCTCTAGTCTCTACCATAGATTTCATATAACAAACATGAAATGAAAGCAAAAAATCATCTGCCAATGCCATGACTGCCTACAAAAATCATATCCAGTACAAGATATAAGTTAAGTACTAGACCAACCTTCAGGCCATTGAGCAAGGATATTTTCCTTCAAGGTGGCAACACTAGTAGCAGCAGGGAAACTTTTCGGGCCGATATCCGATCCATCGGTTAATCTGAATTTTATCTCTAGCTGATCTTGCACTCCAGTCATCTCCAGAGATCTAACAGCCTTTTTTTAACCAAACCACCCAAGAGCTCCACTTGGGTATTCTCCAAAAAAAAACTCAATCAAGAGGAACGGGAAATCCCAAACATAACAGTTGAATTTTCTGTGAGAAACTAAAATCCAGTGAAATATTTGAATTGGGTCTTCACAAAGATTAAAAGACACCCAATTCTCACTTGGGTACACTGCAAAATAAATCTAAAATTTGAAACTCGAGTTTTGTTTTTACAGCATAAACAGGAAAAACGAAGATGCAACAATCTTGAATTGGAAGTTCTATAAAAGGAGGAAACACTAGAAGAAAAAAAAGATTAGAAATGGTTTTTCTAGAAAGAAAGAAAGAAGTAAAACAATTCCCAACTAGGTCCTTTCCTGATATTGAAAAAATGTACCTAAACCTTGACTTTGAATCCTCTCCAAATAAACAGAACAGAAAACAAAGAAACAAACATACAAACAAAGTAAAATCCAAAGCCCTCCTCTCAGAAAGCAAGAAAACGCATCAAAATCTTCACTTGAATCTTCTGAAATTTTGAAAAACTTCTCGAATCATCAACTGGGTATTGTGCAAACCAATACAAACACCCTCAAACAAGTGAATAGCCTTCATGGGCATCTTACTTACTTCTGGATTTGATATAGGTTCCTCTCATTTTTTTCGATTCTGGTTCAAAAATCTAAGCAAAAGAAGCTTGATCAGTTTATTATTGAAGTCAGAAGAGATTAATAAAATCCCCAGAAACGATGCGATTTCGGAGTTTTCAAAGTCATCGAAATCTGTTGCCAGTTAACCATCTTTGCCGTCTCTTCCAATCTCCCAAGACTATGAAAATCGACATATTTTGCTTGCTTGTTTTCATGTGTAATGAGCTTCTTTACTAAATGCCAACTTTCACATAGAGATTATTTAAGACTTCAAATTCTGTACGGTTATAACCGTGCCACAGGTCCCACGTATCCTTTTTTATCTCTCAACTGTGATTAAAATTAAGAAAATTAATTCTAAAAGTTAAAGTTGTTTTTTTTTTTTTGAGAAGAAAAGTTAGAGTTAAAATTGTTAATTAGAATTAAAAGAGCACATAAAAGCTTTGTGATGTAACCAGACTCCAAGGACAGTAGAGATAATCTAAAAACACATACATCAGACCTAGGGCTATACTCATGCAAAGCTAGCCCGACAGTTCGGTTCGTTTAAGCCAAGCTCAAGCTAGCATTTCAGGCTTGAGCCAAACTTTTATTTGAGCTTTGAATATTCAAACAAGCCAAGCTCATGTTTGTTTGATTCATCTCAACTTAAAGCTCGGCTCGTTTAAGGCTTGATTTGGCTTGAGCTCCACTCGGCTCATTTAAGGCTCGATTTGGCTTGAGCTCAACTCGGTTCGATATATATATATATCAGAAATCAGATATAGCTCTCCTCCTTGGATCGAAAGAGTACTCTCAAATCTTATTTTCATACAGGGATAAGTACCGTTTAGTCACCCTAAATCAAAAATATCACTTCAAAGAGCATGGTTTGAAAAAATTTACCAAATAGGGTATGTATTTTAATATTACCCTTATTAGTGTTCGGGTTTTATATGAATAGTTAAGGGGTAAATATGTCAAAAGCATAACTTTTTGGTAATAAAAATGCAAAGCATGCCTTTTTTTCATAAATAAAAGCATGCCCTTTTAGGTGAAGCGCCATTTTATATATGACTAAATTAATTTTCTATAATTTTTTGTATTATATTTTATTAATAAACATTTTTATTAAAATTAAACATAATAATTATGTGAATCAAGCTTGAGCTAACTCGAACTCGGCTTGGCTTGAATAAAGTTCGAGCTCAAACGAAGCTCAAGCTCAAACAAAGCTCGAGCTCGATCAAGCTTGTTCGAGCCAAGCTGAAGCCTAAACATTTGAACTTGAATCAATCTCAAGCCAAACTCGAGCATATTCAAGCCAAGCTCAAAAATGGCCAAGCTCAGCTCAGCTAGACTCGAATACACCCCTAATTAGACCTAAGATAACCACTAATGGTGTTATTTAAAACTTCACATCCTTAGCTTAGGCGTTTCTCAATAAAGAATCTTGCTCAAGTGGTAGTGCCTCTCTTTTTTTTTTTTTCTTGTTTCAAAACTTCTTATTCCTTATACAATACAACCACTCCCTTCCATATGGGAGCAAATCATTAATTTTAGTGTTAAATTTCATCATTTAATATTTAATGACAAAGCGGTAGTTATTAATACATTTTAAAATATGCACCAAGTATTTTATTAGCTTTTTTTAAAACCCAAGTTGATAAGGATTAATATTGACTAATTAATGTTTGCTTCAATAACATGAACAGTTTGATATGTCACATAAGCTCAAATAGTCAAATAAAAATTATGACAAACAATCCACGAAAAAGGCCTACATGGGATGGTTTGATCCAATGTTACTTGGTTTGTCAATTCGTCACTCTAGAGTGAACCCAGTTCGTTAGGGGTAGGATGAGATAATTCGATTTCGGTTCGCTTAGGTTCTTTAGTTTGGTTGGCTACTTAGGCATGTAAAACAAATATATAATTAATATTATATTATAAAATATATATCTTTTAAGCATGTAAATAATATATTACAAATAATTATTTAAAAAATATATTTTATCAACAATTTGTTAACTCAAAAGTATAAATATGCCAAATCTAACAAAAAATGTCAATGAATTTGAATAAAAATTTGACAAACCGAGATCGTTTTGAAACCACTCTGTGGTTGGCTCAATTTCACGAACCAATCCAGACTGAACCACGAACTAATTCGGGTTCGCTCAGCTCACGGTCCGCTATAGCATGAATGAACTTGGTAACCCTGTTTGATCGGTGCCGATTTGATGGATTTTGGACAAATGAGTTTCCTATGGGATTCCAACTTAACCATTTCTTCTTAATCTTTTCTCGTTCTCATTCCAACTATTTGAGATTGGGAACACAAAAACATGTATTCTAGTTCATCAAGAGTCAAGGTTAAAGCATGTGATTTTGAATTTTTATTAATTGCCTCCTTTCAATATTTATTGTTTTGTCATTCTAGCTCATCAAGAGTCAAGGTTAAAGCATGTGATTTTAAATTTTTATTAATTACCTCCTTTGAATATTTATTAATTTTCTCTGTTCGTTCTCTTAAACCATCAACTCCCATTAACTTACTCTTATCACATTAACTTACTCTAATCACTTTTGTTATCATTGATTTTTGTTGAAACCGTCCAAATCATCTCACTCCAACTCTAAAGCCATGTAAATTCTCAATCATTCAATGCAGAACTAAATCATTTTTAGACCTTAAATGTGACAACGTTGTTGTGTAGATATTTATAGGGCCTTTTGCATATCACATGTTTGCATTTTTTTCGCTTGTTGTGTATGACAGTTTTGTAAATTAACTCATTATTTTCCATCAGTTAGACAAATCACCTCAACCCATTGTTCCGTTAGACTTTTGTCTATATTTGTTACGCAAATAACTATTATGCCCTGGAACTATTGTTAATAAATTTTAATTCCTATGATTAATTTTTATATTATTTTTATAAAACTCAAGGTTAACTCTAAAGGTTATTAATCTTAACTATGGTTAAAAAGAGTCAAAATTGGACGCGTTAATTTTTTTTAATAATCAAGGTTGGATGCTTTACCTGTAAGGGTTAATAAATCTTAACCACAAATAAAGGGAGTTGAAAGGGACATGTTAATTTAAAAAAATCTAAGAACCAAGGTTTTAAAAAAATCAAAGAACCAAGGTTAGATACTTTAACCATAAGGGTTAGTGAATCTCAACCACAAGTGAAGGGAGTTAAAGGGACGCGTTAAAGTTTTTAATTTTTATTTTTTCAAAAATCAAGATTAAATGCTTTAACCCTAAGGGTTAATGAATCTTAACCACAAGGGAGTTGAAAGGGACACATTAATTTTTATTAAAAAAATTTAAAAACCAAGGTGAGATACTTTAACCCCTAAGGCTTAGTGAATCTTAACCACAAGTAAAGGGAGTTGAAAGGGACAAGTTAAAGTCGTTAATTTTTTTTTTAAAAAAAAAGATTAAATGCTTTAACCCTAAGGGTTAGTGAATCTGACCACATGTAAAGGGAGTTGAATGGGATACGTTAATTTTAAATATAAAAAAATCTAAAAACCGAGGTTAGATACTTTAACCCTAAGGGTTAGTGAATCATAACCATAGGTAAAGGGAGTTAAAAGGGCACGTTAAAGTTTTAACTTTTTTTTTCTAAAAACCAAGATTAGATGCTTAACCCTAAGGGTTAGTGCATCTTAACCACAATTAATGGGAGTTAAAAGAGGATACGATAATTTTTTTTTAAAAAAAAACCAAAGTTAGATGCTTTAACCCTTAAGATTAGTGTATCTTAACCATAGTTAAAGAGAGTTAAAAGGGGACATGTTATTTTTTAAAAAACCAAGGTTAGATGCTTTATCCCTAAAGGTGTGAATCTTAGATTTAAAAGGAGTTAACATGGGACAAATTAACCATAAGGTTTAAAACTTGTTAACCATAGTTCAAAGCAAGTTTTGCAAGGTCATGAAATATCTTAAGGTCGTATTAGTCATTTTTATAAATATGTAAACTAGCCTTGAGTTTTAGAAAAATATTTTAAAAATTAATCATAGGGATTAAAATTTATTAATCATAGTTCAAGAGGAATTAAAAGGACTTTGTAAGATTATTAAGTCTCTTAAGGGCATAATAGTCATTTGTGTAACAAATACAGCCAGAAGACTAACGGAACCATGGGTTGAGCTTATCTGTCTAACTGATGGAAAACAATGAGTTAATTTATAAAACTGTTATAATTTATAAAACTATTATGCATAACAATGTATTTGCAAAGTGGGAAGGATCCATATTTATATTCCTGCCAAATAAGTGCATTCATGGATAATAAGATGGTTGAGATATCTCAAAACCTTACAGATTCTTCCATCCATTAGCTTTGGAAGAATCGACCAAAGCTTATACAAATACAACAACATGACACTAATCTAATCCTAATCATTTAATTAAATGATTAAAAAAGATAAGCTTTAAGGAAAAAAATTGCCAAAAGGGATCAATCGAGTCATCAAGGGGTAATTTATTAATTCTGATAGTAGGTTAAGCATAAAGAATCTGTCCTTGAAAGACTAGAATAATTAGATCCCCTCTTTTGTATATTAAAAAGTTTAGAACTATTCTACGTGGGTTTCTTGTTATTATAAACTTAGCGGATTCCCCAGCAATGCCCTCTTGGAAGAATGGCTAATGGTATCGAAGGCAGGCCATGGGGTCCAATCCCACGGGTCGACTATCCCTGCTAGGGCTTCACTCGAGCCAAGTTGGCTCAACTCAACTCGGATCGTTTGAGCCAAGCTCAAGCTGGCATTTCAAGCTCAAAGCCAAACTTTTATTTAGCTCAAATGTTTAAACACACCGAGCTCAAGCCAGACCTTGTTTGATTCAGCTAGACTCGAAGCTCAGTTCATTTAGGGCTTGGTTTGGATTGAGCTCAGCTCAAAACTCGGCTTGTTTAATATATAAGAATACTCTTAACTTTCTTTATAATAACTTATATTAATTAAGTTTAGGAGATACTAATAATAGCAAAAGAAATTTGAGAAGTTAAAGGCGAAAACCTAACCCTCTACACTCTTGATTGAAGGGCTATCTCAAATCTTAATTCTGTGTGAATAAATGTATTAATTTTGTATAGTTTATTGTATTGTAATTTAATGAAAATTTTCTTTTATTAAATTCATGTGAAAATGACCAAAATAACCCAGTGAATCCAACTCAAGCTCAGCTGGCTTGAATCAAGTTAGAACTCGATCTCGGTTAAACTTGTTCAAGCCAAGCTCAATCTTGAATATTCAAACTCAAGCATGTTCAAGTCCGGCTCAAGCTTGACCAAGCTCGGCTCGAACACATAATTTAAATTCACCGCTTTGGTTCTGAATGTTGTATTAGTCGTGAAGTACATGTACAAGAATATCTTGTTAAATAGAATTATAATCGAATATATAACTCCCTTACTCTATTAATATGTTGCAAGTTAACAAGATTATCTTACCAAAAACAAAAATACACAAGATTATCAAATCCCTTATTTAATCTCATGTTTTATGTTCTAAGAAAACTCTGGTCAAGCTAGGGCTGCATTCAAGCCAAGCTGGCATTTCAAGCTCGAACAAATCAAGCCAAGCTTTTATCTGAGCTTGAATGTTTAAACAAGCCAACCTCAAGTCAGATCCTATTTGATTCAGCTCGTTTAAGATTAATATGAACAATGTTAACAATAACTAAGACAGCTTAAATGTGAAATATAAATAATTGAACTTCTCACAGTATCTGACAACTGTTCTAATTCTAGACAACCACCATGAGCATGCTTTGTTGGTCCACCAAGTCCTAATACAACAGACTACACCATAGAGATCATCATTTACAATTCAATAGTAACTGAGAGATGCGAAAGAAAAAAAGAATTATCTGCACATTTTCAATAATATCATGAATTGTACATAATAGATACTGACAGATATCCAAAAAATGGTTCCCTAGTTCAATGAGATCCATAAGACAGAAATCTCCATGATATATAGCAACTCAAAATCACCTGAGGAATATAAAACGAAAAATTTTGATGATCCAGAAAAAAAATATATGAAGAAAATAAAAATTAAGGAAAGAAAAAGATGTCTTGGGCTAATGAGGAGTGCCTACAAAAAAAAGAACCCAGTCCACACCTTCCCGTTCTTGCGACTACCTGTGACTGATAGGCATCTCAGAAGGAATTTCTGATCGTGTGTACAGTTCCCCTTAACCCGCTTTGCCTAATACCCAGAATTCTTCGTGGTAAGAAATGAGGTAATATCCCCCTTGGAAGACAAAAAGGAAAAGAATCCTTTTCCAACCAAAAAATAGAGCATGGATTGCTATGTTACAGATTGAAAGAATGTTTCACACCCTCCGGTGATACAGGTCCTTTTATGTAAGAGTAGGAGTGGCAGCAGAAAATCTGGATCAGTCAGCATACCCACCTGGCAAATTGGACAATCTCTCGAGATTTCAAGCCACAAAAACTGACAGGCAGCCATGTCAACTATATCCTTTTCTATTTGATCTGTCTTGCTGTTCTAACTCTTCCAGTAGATCTACTACGACTCCAATATGTGGCAGTCCCTTACAAAGTCATTGGAAGAGTTTACATACTTAGTCCAAAATGACCGGAGAGGCTCAAAACCAATCTCCAGCCATGGTTTAGACTGGCCATTGTAGTGGATAACTGCAGCCGCCTTCATGCTCTCAACATGAGAGTTATTCTGGTAGCCCAAGCCTAGCATGTGCCAGGACGGGTCGATTGGGTGAACATGACCTTTGAATGCGATTAAAGCAGGCGGTAGTGTTCCAAGCTTCCACATTGTCAAGTTCGACTTCAGATTCTGCACCAGAAAGTTCCACAATCTTAGTGAGAAATAGCAAGGAAGCATCTTTTTTTCAGTTCAATAACTCAAATGATAATTGAACCTGTGAAAGGCTTGTATGAAGTAAGCCATGCATAAAACATGTGATCAACTGAAAACTCAAACAAGTGGACTCAGTTTGGCCAGGATGTGAAAGCTAAAGCCCAAACAATTTTTCAGAAAAACAGTGCATGAGTCGATTGCGGACTTAGAAAACCTTTTTTATGACAGATGAAACTTTGGAAATCTCTTGCACACATGGAGAATACTGTGGTCACTCCTGATAGACAAGGAAATGCTATCTTATTTTGTTAGTTCAATTACGTTCTGTAGTATCTTAACCCCCAACACAACCCCCATAAAATCGGAAAAAAATTACTTCATACAAGTGTGTAATAGTAATACAAGTACTTGAATATTACCTCCTTCAGCCAAAAATGATATGTGTCTCTGATATTTGTCTTCCTCCATGCACGCAGATCGAAGATGTTCATCCCGTAAGCCCATGCACATTCATCAGGGTTTAAATTCTTGGCTATTATGGGATGAGAAAAATTGAAGTAGTTCCTGAATCGCTTGGACATCACCAACTTGTCTTCGCCTATGCAGGTTTCCACTGCCCCATTAACGTTGCCTCCAAGGTCAATTTCCCAGAGCCGCGACAGGTCACGCTGAATTACAACATCATCATCTAAGAAAACCACCTTGTCGAGGTTCGGGAAGAGCTGATCAAGATGTATCACAGAGTGAAAGTCAGGATGCTTCAAGAACACCATACAAAAAACAACAATAAAAAGGATAATAATCCCAGTCAATCTCAACAGTCCACATAATGCTATTACAAATATTTGGGACAGGACACCTGCACACACACACAACCACAAGAAGAAGCCACTCATGAATCCCTTACCCAATTAATTATATAGAAAAAATCACTCCACTCCCTTTTCTTCTTCTATATCTCTCTAAACCACCAAACTGTTAAGATCTTTCTTCTTCCAATGCTATTGACCTTTTGTCTTTCTACCTCTATCTCTTTCCTCTCATTTTATATCTTTTTTCGGCTTTTGCAGATTCGAATAAATCAACACTCCCTCATCAACTTGGCCAAGTCGACTTCAATCTTAAAAAATTCCCAAAACAATTCCAAGCTCTTTACCATCAATTCTACACTCAAATCTTGCATCATTGGTTTCAAATATTCATATAAAAACATATAAAAGTGAAGAGAAAAGTTCAATGCACTTCTACTGACCTCTGGGATATATATGCGGATATGGTTGAGTAATGAAATGTACTTCGGACTTCTGGCCTGCAATTTTGAAGCAAATGTCCGTGGAGTAATCTCACTAAGATTGGCCCCAGAGATGTGATTCCCATGGTAGTAATTTCGGATGCCCTGATGCCTCTCTACAGCTTCGAGCACCGGTACATTCTCTCTTGTTAACCAGTCAAACTGGTGAACACCTTTCACCTCAACAATAGCTGGTGAGACAGGGTCAAGCGCAAACCATGAGTGCATACCTGCGTAAGTCTTCTTGTCAGTGATGACATGGAAGACTATATTCTCAGGTTCAAGAGACGACTGGACTGCAGAAGTGACCACGACGGAAGCTGCCAGGATGTTATCAGTTGCCAGGACGAAGTGGTGGTGAGAGTTGTCTGAGAGCAAGGGGAGTAACTCTGGAGATGGCAGCTGTTTGCGTGCATGAGCATTCGAAGAGTACTCATCGGTCAAACGCAGAGAGAGACAGTGGATGCCTTTTGGAATGGCAATCGCTGCAAAGTGTTTGTTCACCAGTTCTGCAAACTTGGATGCCCTGACATCCCTGTCAAATTTCTCCATCTGCATATATGACTATCTTCAGTTGAAAATTGAAATAATTAATATTTAGACCGCAAACATAAGAAAGAGAATGACCTCTTACATTGGTGAGATTGTGTGATTGTCTTCACCACAACATAATTGCCGAAAAGGACGATTACTGTATTGCTACTATCCCACGACTGTTCTTGATGGTGGGTTCTCAATTCTTCTTTACTTTTGAAATCATCTTGTAGTAACTTGTTGAAGTGGGTTTGCTTACCACACGTGGGTTGCATCTTATTGAATTGAAGTGGGTTGCTTCACATGGGGTTGCATCAAGGATTCAAGATATTCTAAGTGAGTTGCATCAAGTTATGTCCAGTAATTTATCGAACCCCTTTCAAAATTATGGGGGTAGACCCTATTTGCGAAAAATAGGGTCTATCTTTCGGATTTGGGACGATTCGGATAGGGGTAGACCCTATTTGCGAAAGTTGCCACACAATGGCAGTTTCGTAAATAGGCTGCAACTTTCTGAAAAGGCCTTGCTGAACCCTCAACTCAGCCCCAAACAGTGGACAGTAATTTTCGGGTGTTCCTTGGGGTGTCACAAATAAAGCCCACTGCATATAACTTGATGCAACTCACTTTAGCATATCTTGATGCAACCCCATGTGAAGCAACCCACTTCAATTCAATATGATGCAACCCACATGAGGTAAGCAAACTCACTTCAACAAGTTACTACAAGATGATTTCAAAAGTAAAGAAGAATTGAGAACTCGCAATCAAGAACAGTCGTGGGACAGTAGCAATACAGTAATCGTCCTCTTCGGCAATTATGTTGTGGCGAAGACAATCACACGAGCTCACCAATGTAAGAAAAAACCTCATTCAACCAAGGGAATAGATTGACCAAATTCATTCATTCAAAATCTGACTAACAAAGAACACAGTAGCATCCCTTTATAGGCACATCCGGTCCACTAACTCCTACCCTATTTAGACTTTCTAATTTTATTCATCCTAAGATTCTCCCTTAAGAGACGATTAGATTCTACTAAAATTAAATGACTCCATTAAGCAACTTACATAAGCAATATCTACTTACAAAATAATGACATACCAAATAAAGTAACTAAATAAATTGTGTGGCTGAGATCTAGGTGGGCCCAACAAATTGATCATCCTTGGATTGGCTCTACTAATGGGCCTTGATCATTTGGGCGGGCATGCTTGCTTCCTTGGTGTCATCTTTTGGGCCCTCCTCCTGTGAAGACGTACATAAAGTGGATTGGAATCCCTAAACCCATCGGGCCTAACCCACAAGCAACTTCTCTTGAATCGCCCTGTTCGGGCTAAGAGAGATCCATCGGATGTTCCATCTAATGCACCTGCATCAAGGGTTGTTCCTCTTGTTTAAAAGGTTTATTCTTGTTGGGGTGCGTGATCGCAGCAGGAAGATCAATCCCGTTGGATTTGATTGATAAAAGGAGATGTAGAGGTAGAGCTATAGCTTTCAGCATATGATCTAAGCAAAGACAGGTTTCTCTTTAATGGGATTTCTAACAAGAATGGGTGTGTGATTTACACTTGATCAAACTTCAAGCTTCACAAAAATGACAATTTCTCTTTTGAGACAAAGTTCTCTCTTGCACAGGAATGGAATGTTTCTTTTGATGTGAATTTTTCCTCCTTCACAACGAGACTTTTTAATCCATCAAAGAAAAGAGTCATTAGACTCCTCCATAAATCCTCTCATATTTGTCATTAGAATCTGGATCAATGGTCCAAATTCAACCACATTTATCATGTCTCCCTTAGATCAAGTAACGGTTTTAACGGCACTTTGGAGTCTTAATGGCTTGGTTAAACTAGTTGTTATTCCTTTGACTAAGATTTATCGGTCACCCTTTGCTAAGATACTCAATCTGGCTTAGAGGTGACCGACTAGGGCTGTCAAAGGGTCAGGTACGGGCCGGGCCAGGGTCAACCCTAGCCCTACCCTTCCCTATAAGAGTAGGGCCTTAGCCCAGCCCTAGCCCTTCAAGGGCCAAGGTTGATTGGGCCCTAGCCCTGCCCTCAAGGGCCAGGGTAGGGTCGGATTGGGTCAGGACGGACCAAAGAGCCGAAAGAAAGGGGGGAGATTTTTTTGTCATCTAAGATGACGAGATTTTTTTTACTTCAAAATGTGGCAGTCTATAATTGTGTGTGCAACACATAGAGAAGCAAACCCCTTAAATTAATTGTTTCTATAAATTTAAGATAACATGTTCAATTTTTCATTTTTAGATAAGAAAACAAAAGATCAACTTGAAATTGTAATTGTAACACAAATTAATTGCAAAACAAACTCCATGTACTCAAAACATAATATCAGAGCAATGTATGTCCATGTACTTATTTCCTGTGTGTGTGCACTTTCATATATATGCTAAATAAAAGATATATTAACTTGCAATCTAATAGATTCTATTATATTTCAATCAGTTCAAATGGTGTGGGACTAGAGACTTAAGTGAGAACTAAACAAAATAAAAAAATCAATGCCAATGTACTCATTTTTGGAATGTTAAAATTTCCAAACTAAATTTGAATCTAAAATTTCAAATAGTAAGTTGGACTCATTAGCAAGCTTGATCTCATCAAGAGTCAGGATTGGTCTTATATGTCAAGTAAAGTGTCATAAGAGGAGTGAGATCACTATTGCCTAGCAGTGCCTTCAATATGGATTCTCAATAAGCCACAGGAGCAGATGTGGTGGTAATGGGAGGTTTCAGATTTGGCATCACAATTGCCCTTCCGAATTGACTTGCAATGTAGGCAGACCAAGTTGTGTTAGAATAGAAACCATCACCATTCAAAATGAGCAGTGCACCAGTGCCGAGAGGTCGAGAGAGAGAGATGAGATGAAGGAGAGAGAGATGAGCAATGCGCCAATGCCAAGAGTCGAGAGTCGAGAGAGATGAGTGAATAGTGGTTTAAGAAATTAGGGTTAGGGTATAATGTAGTATATAAAGAGGGGGATGTAAAATTACGTTCATAATCCCATATTAAATTTGTTAATGGGATTATAAATGTAATTTCATATATAATAAAACATTAAAATTAAATTATAATTGCATCTATTATATACTATTTTTTTGGTATAGTGGAGCTAAGGGCGGGCCGGGCCGAGCTGGGGTGTGACGAGGCCCGGCCCTATAGAAGACGGGCTTTGTGAATATGGGCCCTACCCGGCTCAAGGGCTAGAGAAGGGTAGGGCTTGGACGGGCTAGGATGGGCCAGGATGGGCCAGGTATCCTTCGACCCGAGCCTTTTTGACAGCAAGATTAAAAATAAGATAAATATCATATAAGACATTTAAAATCATGATCATACATATGCAGTGATGTGATGTGCATGAGTGTGAATATGCATGAGAAGATTCACTTGAGGAGTTTATCCATCAATCATAGTCGTACGATCGAGGGATTGTAGCCAACCGATCTCAATATCCAACATCTCCAACTGGGCTATAAGCCCAAGATGTTTCCATATCAAACCCATAGAGGCTACATGCCTTCTAAATTCTTCAGTACCAATGGGTTTGGTCAAAGGATTTGCAACCATTTCTTTAGTGGATATGTATCCAATTGTGATCTGGTTTTTCTGGATCACATTATTTATATAATGGTATTGCAGTTTTATATGTTTACCTCTTGGACCGATTTCCCTATTTTTAATGGTTTTTATCACGTCCTCATTATCACAATATATGTGAATAGGTCTATCCATTATTATATCAATTCTTAAGTCATTTAAGAATCCTTTTATCCATACAGCTTCAGTTGTTACAGTACTACAAGCAATGTATTCCACTTTCATAGTATATCTAGCAATACATCCTTGCTTTTTACTTGACCAAGTAATGGTTGCACCACCCATCAAAAATACATATCCTGAGGTGGATTTTCTATCATCAAGATCTCCTGCGAAATCTGCATCGCAGAGTCCCACAACATCCAAATATCTGATTGGAAAGTTAATGCAATGTTTAATTTATCTCAATACACGTTTTGCAGCTATTCAGTGTGCTAATCCAGGATTACTCCGAAATCTACTAATCAAACCTACTGCAAAACCAAGATCTGGTCTAGTACACAACATCATACATTAGGCTACCTATCAATTGAGTATATGGTTTGTTTTTCATTTCATTTATCTCTTCTTTATTTGTAGGTGTCATATTCTTATTTCTTAGATAGTTTTGTTCCTTTATATATTGAAGACTCAAGAGGTTTACATGAGTCCATTTTGAATTCCTTCAAAACATTTTCTAAATATGGTTTTTGTGATATAATTTTCTATATTTTTACTATCTTTGAAAATTTTAATTCCCAAAACATAATCTAGTTCACCCATATCTTTCATTTCAAATTGACTTTTCAACCATTCTTTAATTTTCATGATTTCATTTAAATAATTTCTAGCTATTAGTATGTCATCTACCCTATAATTTCATATCACTTGGGTTGTTTCATGTAGATTTCTTCTTTTAGTTCACCATTTAAGACTGTCGTCTGACATCCATTTGGTGTAGTTCTAAATCTAAATGAGCTACAAGAGACATCAAAATTTTAATAGATGTGAATTTTGCAACACGTGAGTATGTCTCTAAATAAATCTATACCTTTTTTTATTATAGCCTTTTGCTACTAATCTTGCTTTATATTCATCTATTGTTCCATCTTATTTGAGTTTCTTTTTCAAAAACAATTTTGAACCAATAGCTTTTCTACTTTTAAGTAGGTCTACTAGTTCTCATACCTTATTCTTTTCTATAGATTTTAATTCATCTGAAATTGTCTTTTGTCATTTAGAAAAATCAACAAATTCTATAGCCATTTTATAATCTAATGGGTCATCCGGTATTTCTTCATTTATCAATTCATAATAATATTTTAAATAACTGAGAGGTTTTCTCTCCCTTTATATTCTAGTTATAGTGTCTTCTATAACAGGTTTTCTATAACTTCTTCTTTGTTATGCATTGTACTTTCTTGTTTAGTTATTTCATACAATTCAACTAATTTGTCCGGCTTACTTTGTTCTAGATCGTCTTCTAGAAAGTAAGCATCTCTACTTTCTATTACTCCTACAAAACCATCAGAATGATGTAGTATAAATCTATAATCCTTAGAGTTGTTACAATATCCAATAAAATTACATTTTATTGTTATAGGATCTAATTTACTTCTATTAGGTCCTAATATTTTTACATGGGTTGAACTACCCCAATCTCTTAAATGAGTTGGGTCAGGTTTTGTACCTGTCCATAGTTCATAAGGGGTTAGACTTGTTGTTTTAGTTGGTACTCGATTAAGTATATATGTTGCAATAGAGAGTGCCTTTCCCTAGAAAATTGTAATTAGATTAGATTGACTTAACATTTACCTCATCATATCTAACAATGTTCTATTTTACCTTTCAAATACACCATTCTGTTAAGATGTACAAGGGGTGGAGAGTTGGTGAATTATATCATTCTCTTTACAAAAATTATTAAAGTTATCTAATACATATTCTCCACCCCTATCCATTCTAAGTACTTTTATTTTTCTTCCCAATTGATCCTCTATTTCTGTCTTTTATACTTTAAATATTTCTAAAGCTTTAGATTTTTGTTTCATAAAATATATATAACCATATCTTGAATAGTCATTTGTAAATGTTATAAAATATGTCATACTTCTATGAGTTTTACATGAATGTTAATTCTGTCTTGTGGCATGTGAGACTTGGACACAAATTATGATAAGATGAAAAAGATGGGGGCATGACGCAGTGGAAGGAAACACGACCCTCGGACTTGCAAACAACAAAATGAGACGATGATACGAAATATGCGTTTTGATCGTGTATGATCCAAGTTGATCTAGGATTTCTCCTTTCTTAGATTTAAAACAATCACTCATACAAGAGTATTGGGTGTATGGTGTCACATACAATCAAAACCTTTCGAGATCTCTCTCTTTAGAGAATACGACACTTTCTCTTTTCTCTTTTGAGTGTATTATACTCAACTTAATTTTTACCTCCTATTACATAAGGGATAGAGAGAAATTATTTGACCGTTGGACAATAACTATGTCAATTGTTACATCCCTTAAATCATGCTTTGGTATCTTGATCTATGGTTTAGATCACACCATGTGTCCTCAAATCCCTTGGACCAAGCAAAACAGTTGTAACTCATCCTGGGCTCTATTAAATCAATCAAATGGGCTATTAAGCTTATTGACCAAATCGATTACACCCAACAGTTCATTCTTGTCAAGTCACATACGTTGGTCAAGAAAGGTTCCGACGTATCATGTCTCACAATGTTAACATGCTAACTCATGCACAAATGAATGCATCATTTAAAATAAATTGTTACATAATAATATATATAGAAAAGATGATCAATCAAGTGCATAGTGATGTGCACATGTGCGTAATGAACATGACCATGATCAGATTGAGGTTATTTTATCCATCAACCATAACAGTCGTTCTTGTTAGAAATTCCATTGAGGAGAAAACCGGTCTCTGCTTAGATCATATCCTGAAAGGCTATACCTCTACATCTCCTTTTATCAATCAAATCCAACAGGATTGATCTTTCCGCTGCGATTACAAACCCCAACAATGGTATCAAAGCCAAGTTACATCATAGTTCATACTATCTTGTGTAGAGAAGAACTAAATCAAAGCCATAAAGTTTCTCCTCCTTTTTTGGTTTGTTGTAGACTCTTTCAAGAGAATACTTGTCCCACGCGTTAAAGGCAAGTTTACCTTTCCTAAATCTTTTACCTTCCTAAAAAGCTACAACACGTGAGTGTAAGAAAGGAGTGAGTGAGAGGTAGTCTTTGAGAAGCAAGCCGACAATAACATCTAGTTCCTTCTTCCATCATATCGCTATGATTGATGGATAAACTCATCAATTGAATCTCTTCTTGCATATTCACACTCATGCACATCACATCACAGCATATGTACAATCATGATTTTAAATGTATTATATGGTATCTATCTCATTTTTAATCTTGATGTATTCATGTGCATGGGATCATGGTTGATATTGTGAGATAGGGAGCGTCGGATCACCTCTAAGCTAGATTGGGTATATTGACAAAGGGTGACCGTTGGATCTTAGTCAAAGGCTCAACGGCTAGTTTGACCAAGCCATTAAAACTTCAAAGAGCAATTAAACCCGTTACTAGATCTAAGGGAGAGACATGGTAAATGTGGTTGAATTTGAACGATTGATCCAGATTCTAATGACATGAAATATGGGAGAATTTATGGAGAAGTCTAACGACTCTTTTCTTGGATAGATTATAAAACCCCTTTGTGAATGAGGAAAAATACACATCAAGAGAAACATTTCATTCTCATGCAAGAGAGAACTTTGTCTCAAAAGAGAAATTGACATTCTTTTGAAGCTTGAAGTTTGATCAAGCGTAAACCACATACCCATTCTTGTTAGAAATCTCATTGAGGAGAAAACATGTCAATGCTTAGATCATATCCTGAAAGGCTATAGATCTACCTCTACATCTCTTTTTATCAATCAAATCCAACAGGATAGATCTTTCCGCTGCGATCACGCACCCAAAGATTTCTCTTGGTTTGAGCGATAGTGAAATTGTGTGAATCTCCGTGGACGAAGCCCACATTGGGTGAACCACGTAAATTGTGTGTTACTTGTCTTTGTATCTATTTATTTTTGCCTTCATTTTTTACCCCGAGGAAGGCCTCATTCATAATAATTGCATTGATGCACTTCTTTACCCATTACAAATAATTATTCCTACTCTTGATCCATTGGAGCAAGACCATGCAGAATTTGTAGGATTCTCAGAACGTCTCAAGCTTCGATTCACGTCTACCTGGCATTTATCCCAAAGATGAGATATGTCCTACATCCATGCCAGTCTAGAACTAGCTGTATCACACATATTCAATGGTTAGAGGCCTAGAAGATGATATCCAAAATGCCGGTTCCAGCTGAGCTACCCACGCCGACTATATCACCAAGCCACAAACGCAACCGATTGCGACAATAGTCCGACCCTGGATGGGCATTTACCTCCACCATCACCACCTAATACAGCAGTCCCTATTCCTCCTCCAATCCATCTTAATGACCATTACAAGGAGGAAGAGGAACATCAGACCCAAAATGCGCCCCCTGTGTCATTTCAAACATATATGAATTCTATCCCCTATTGGCAAGTTGCAGGAGTTGGGCAATGTGAATGAAGAAATAAAGAAGACTTAAGGGCAGCAGACCTCTACCTCAAATGACTTTAAAGATCTCCGCCTATATCCGGGGGCCCAATTACTTGAGAAAGTTAAAGTACCGAAATTCAACAAGTATAATGGCAAAGGATGCCCTAGCACCCATCTGAAGGTGTATTACGGAGATATGTTTCCATACGGCACCAAAAGAAAGTTGATAATCCAACTGTTCCAAAAGGGCCTGAAGGGATCGGCTCTACAGTAGTTCACTTCTCTTCTCTGGACCCACAGAAGATTCAAACATGGAAAGAATTATCGGAGGCGTGCATAGAGCAATGCTCGTTCAATATAGAGTTAGTCCCACAGAGGGCAGACCTGAAATGGATGACGTATAGTAATGAAGAGTCGTTTCTGGACTACGTCATACAATGGAGAGACAGCATCATGGTTGAAGACACAGTTGCCACAGGAAGAAAAGATTGCAGCTTTTCTCAGGGAAGTCAAGCAAACTTACTCCACCTTATTTGTCACCCAACCAATTTCAGATTTAACCACGTTGGTAAGAAGTGGTACTAGAATAGAGGTGTCAAAGAAGGAAGGGACTATTAATGACGTCTTCAACGAAAAAGTCGCGAATTATTCAGGACTTTTTCAAAAATCAGAGAACTTTGTTATAATGCTCACAATCAGAGGGAGGTAGGGAGGGATATAGAACAAGAGCTTCTTATTCTTCTTTTCTTTGTCTTCTTTCTTCTTCATCACCTCATTTCTTGTTGGAAAACAAGAAGTTTGGATATCATTAAGGTAAAAACTCTATACCCCAAGCATCACACGTGCAGTTGCAAGATTCCAAACAAAAGTTTAGAAAAATCCAAGTGGTACTCATGATTCATGAATCTGTATCGAGAAACATTGCTTCTCATTTCTATTTTACTCCCAAAAGGGTTTCAAATTTCATTTCAACAAAAAGATTCTTATTGACACAGTTGCTAGGGCTTAAGAATATAGATTAAAAACACCATTATACGAGGACTATAGTTTTCAATAATCAAATGAGTTATATTTCTGCCAAGTATGACATACCATTGCTTTTAACTTGATAGCGAAGGTTTTGGCATCATACTGACTGTTCTTCATTTCAGAAACAAGTTGACTGAAGGATTCCGGAAGCTTCAGGCCATCTGGGATTTTCTCAGAATTAACTTGATTAAGAATCTTGTATAAATCTCTAACCAGCCTCTGCAACAACACCATCCCGAGGATCCGACTTAAAATAACAAAACAAACAGCTTTCCAACAAAAGAAAAAACAAACAAACAAACAAAATAGACTTCTATATTTAATGGTTATATATATATATATATATATATATATAGAGAGAGAGAGAGAGAGGGAGGGGAGGTTTAAAGGGCACTGCTCACTACAAGTTGTAGTGAGTGTCCCCTTGAAAAATGGACACATGGCATGTTGTTTAAGATTCCAACCGTTGGATGCCAAGGTGAGTACCTCAAGAGACAATTGGCAAAAAATCAGCACGAATTGGACATTTCTAGACTGTCCGTTCGACGGTGGAAAAATCAACCATTTCTGTAGACTATGTAGGGTCTAGTGATCCTTAGGGGGTTAATGTTGACAACTAGGGTCCAATTGGACATTCTATAAACGTCCGGTCGGGCTATTTTTCATTTATTTTGTCATCTGTCTTTAAAGGGACCCACCTAAACATCCAACGGTCGGATCCCCAAAGACATGTCATGTGTCGATCTTTAAGAGGGCCACTCACTAAAACTTATAGTAAGAGGAGCCTTTTAGACCCACTCCCTATACGCAGACATGCACGCACATAAGAAAAAAATATTTACCACTGAATCATCAGCCCTACCAAGGAACCTTGGTCCCAATCGCCTGCCCAAACAATCTGAAGCAAAGAATAAAGCCAGAATGAATATCAAACAAATGACCCCACAAGGAAGCAATTAAGTAACAGCATAAAAATGATACTCTTTATCCAAATAACATATATAAAAAGCATGCAAAAGAACAAAAACAGCTATGCAGTTCACCACACAAGAGTTAACTACCCTCCTTTTGGACGGATGCGAAGTATTTAGCGGACGTATATGATGCATAGTACTTGAAAATACATCAAAATCACATATTTTCAAACGAAACAGTAACCAAGTAACAGAGAAGTGAGACCCACCAAAAGGAAAGGAAAGAACATTTGACAAGACAACTGGGCAACAAATTAAACGCCATACAATACCCAATATGCCAAAACATATTTAAATGAATAAATAAAATTGAGTACAATCAGTGTAGTCAAAATGTCCTCTAGGCAATGCGGCAATGCCTAGACCCGCCTCATGTAACCAAGACCACAAATCGCCTAATTAGGATCTAGGCAGGTACTCATTAAGACGAAGTCGCCTAGTGATGCTTAGACCTCATCTCTTGAGACCTAAAGTGCTAGTGATAAAGGCGCAAGAGACCCACTAAGAAAATCGGATGTTAACGACAAAAACGTAAAAATAATATACACACACATATGCATGGTTAAAAAAGCCGAAACCGTTATGTAAACGGTTTCACTAAGAGCCATGCCGTTACGTTACGCGATATGTATAAAAAGGGGGATTTTTTACGTAACGGTCGAACCTCTTATGGTTCAAATACCCATTTATTCACTTTTTTCTTCTCACCCATTCTACTCTTGATTTCGGTCATTCCTTCCATTTCTTGTGAATCAAAAACAAGAAATCAAGCTTAAATCTAAAGATTCAAGCATTAAAAACCTAGGTTTCAACTTGAACAACTTGGGGCTTCAAATTTTTTGTAAGATTTCCTTTTAACTATAAATTTGTTAGAATTGTTAGAATATAATGTAATAATCATAGATCTATGAATTTGGTATAAAATGCATGGATCTATTTATTTGGATTGTTTTGCTTACTTTTCTTTCAAAAATATTGTTATGTTGATAACTTGAATACTTGATATTCATTATTGACATTAACTAATGAAATGAACAACTAGTGTTAGTTGAACTTGGTACTTTGTGATTTCTATGTCTTTTTATGCATTTAAAGATTCAATTGTGTTTATATAACAATCAAAAATTATTTTTTCAAAATTTTACATCTTTCAGTATTTGTTTTACTATTTTTTATTTTTTGAAAGAAAAAACTAGGTAACCGTTAGAGACTTACGGACAGGGACCATAACGGTCACTATGTAACGGTTTTGTGCTAGACGCTATTTTACATCACCTGATTGGTTGTCAAAAAAACAACAAAATTTCAACCTAGTCAAAAAAACCAACGAGAAGAAAAATAAGAAGAAGAATTTACATTGCCTTATTGGTTGTCAAAAAACCAACTAGTAAAAGGCTCAGGATCCTCTCGAGTTCAAACCGGGGAGACTCTCTCCGGTTTGAACCCCTAGAGGTTGCCACGTGTCTCCTTTGACACCCCTTAACCATGGGTAAGGTTCAGCCACCCGTAGGGTTCACCCACCCATCCTTGGTTTTTTTTTATATATTAATTATTATTTTTTAAATTAAAAAAACTGCTTTCAGAGTTTTTTTAATATTAAAAACAGTTTTTAATTTTAAAAAAAGAATTAATATTTAAAAAAAAAAAACCAAGGATGGATGGGTGAACCCTAGGGATGGGTGAACCTTACCCATGGTTAAGGGGTGTCAAAGGAGACACGTGGCAACCTCTAGGGGTTCAAACCGGAGAGAGTCTCCCGGTTTGAACTCGAGAGGATCCTGAGCCTTAGTAAAAATTAAGTGAACGAGTAAAATTTAGCACGACAAATATTGAGGTTTAAAATTTCAACCAAGTCATCTTGGTTTTGGGGAACACAAATATGAAAAACACATAACAGGGGTACCAGATTGAGTCAATCTAAACATCATATGGATGTGGGTTGGGTTTTGTCTTAGCTAGTCACGTAGAGAACCGATTCTTTATTCTTGGTGAAATTCCCCAATAAGAATGGAAGGATCATGCCCAAATGGGAACTCAACAATTCAAATAACAATCCAGATTCGAGCAATCCAAATTTTAAAGAAAAAACAAAAATTTATGTGCCCAACAATCACGCCAGAAGAAAATTTTGAAGCCCCAAACTGCAACCCATTGTCTTAAAATTAACTATATAAGCATTAAAAACCAAAGCCAATCCGTTTGAAATCCACCATATGGAAATAGAGCATCCTCACTAACCAAAGGGAGAAGAAAGAACCAGAACCCACCCCCCCCAAAAAAAAAAAATCCCAAAAAAAAAAAATCAAACTCAAGCTATCAACTATGATAAAACCCAAGGACACCATTTTTGTCTCTGGAACCAACCACTAATAACATCAGGAAGAAAAGAAGAATGTTGTGTCACATACTACAAAGTATAAAGTATAACTCAATTCAGATTCACATTTAATTCGATCCAGTCAAAACAATTGGAACCCATGACAAATCCACTTCTCTCCAGACCACCAATCAAACCGAGTTGCCCACACAAAAAATGTGGAAAGAAAATAATCGAAACATAAACATAGCATAAAGGGGGTACCAAATCACAAACAAATAAAATCAATTTCAAATACATTTTCAATCAAATCAAACGCATCAATACCCCCCACAATGACACCATTTTTGTTTTCCCGTGGCATAACAAGTAGCTACAGACCTCAAAAGTGCAAATTACAGCAAGATCTCAAAATGAAACAATGAAAACAACATATCATATGAATGAATAAATTGAAATTAAAATAAAGATTTGCATACCGAGAGACGAGCACTTGTTGACACCTTCGAGGGTGACCAAGGCCGTGAGAATGAATACAAATGGCAACAAGAAGGCGAGAATGAGGGTCGTGTGGAATAGGGTCCGATAAGAGATGTGGCGAGCTGCGACCTTGATGTTCATGAAGTCAAGAAACCCATAGCTGCTCGAGATCGTGATGCTTCTCATGCTAGGAGAGAAATGAAGCTGCATCATCGTCTCTGTTGCCTCCTCGTCGTCAGGGAAACAAGAATCCTAGAAACCCAACTCCAAAAGCCCCCGAAAATCACCATTAGATTCACAAGAAAGAGGACCGATCAACAGAGACGGCAAAAGAGAATGAGATATCTTCTGGGTATTCCTCGAATTGGGTTTTTCGGGTCTTTTCGAAGCCGGCATTGGAGATAACAAGTGGGGTTTTATCGAATTCAGTTGCTGAGACGAATAATCGATGAAGAAATCAAAATGGGTTCTTCTTTCTCTTCCAGGGAGAGAGAGAGAAAGAGACAGATTTCTGTTTCTTTTGTTTTATCATTTATGAGAGCTTTTGATAGGTCGATCGATCAGAGCCGCGCGGAAGAAGAAGAAGAAGAAGAAAACAAATAAAAGAAAGAAAGAAAGAAACTGAGGCTCTGATTAGAACAAAGACAGTGGAGTTTGTTTGAATTGTTGGTGTTTTTGGAGTCAAAGCCGTGTGTTGCCGACTTGGGCAGAGAGAGTTTGGTGGGCAGTAACCAGTAACCAGTGAGAGTACAAAACAAAACAAAAATTAATAGCAGAAGAGGAGGGAGTTAATTGAGCAGTGATTAGTGACCAAAAAAATATTTGAGCAGTGGACCGCCGTGTCCCTTTTAACTAATGATTAGATTAGTATTTTTTTTTGGTAACACTACGAGCACACCACTATTTATTGACTGGACACAATTTATATTACTAACCGGACACCATTAAAATATAACAAATTTTACGAGCACATCAAGAATAAAAAAATACCAATAAATTTTCTACTTATACACCATTTTAAGGGAAATATTTTTTCTCGCGTGCGCCTCTATATCCTCCCACGTGTCCCTTTTTAACTCTCACTAAAAGTGGTTAAGATTCACTCACCTCTAGAGATCTTTCATATAACCTTGGTTTTTAAAACTAACCATAGCTAGATTGAGCTTAACCATAGTTAAAGGGGGGCTATATAAGCTACCACATGTCAATTTTAAAACCCATTAATTATGGTTAAATTCACTCACCCTTAGGGTTCACCCATATAAGTCGTCACGTGTCCAATTTTATTGAAAAAGTACCTTGGTAGCCCTGCGACCACCGTGAAACAACTGTTTCTGTAGGTTTATCAATATAAAAAATAAGCACAAAACATATAGAAGGAGACAACATAGAGGAGACGAGAAGGGATATAAAAGGAGAAGACATTGAGAAGATTACTTCTATAAAAGGAGAAGACTATTTGTTAGGAGAGTTTATACTAAAGGTTTAGAGATTTGGGGTGTGGGTGCACATAGAAATACAAACTATAAAAAAATGGAAGTTATTTTTTTAAATGGTGTCTAGTCAGTAAATAGTGGTGTGCTCGTAGCAGCACCCTATTTTTTTTATTTTTTGAAAAAAACCAAGGTTGAGTAAATCTTAATCACAATTAGGGATGTTAAAAAGGGGGCGTGGATCAATGAGGACCACACATTCCCTATGTCCGTTAAACATTTTCCAGTTTAACGAATGCATCTTAATCACAATTGAAATGGATGCATTTTTCCAGTTTTGTTTGATGAACCGTTCGAATGATTCTCCAACCATTTGAAAGGTGTCACGCAATTTAGTTTTTAAAAAGGGTTTAAGTCCGGATTTTAGGCTTTTAAACCCTACCACTATAAATAAGTTTTCTAATTCGAGGGTTTTAGAGTTTAAGAGTTTCTAAACCTAATTTGGGAGAGAAAATTGAGAAAATCTAGGATTTCAAGAGAGATTTGGCTTAGAGAAGAAAAATCTTGCTTAGAGAATGAGGATTTGGCTTGGAAATCACTCCAAAGCCTCTTGCAAACGATTTGGATAGAAGGGAACAATCCCTAAGGTTGATATCATTTCTAACACAATTCTATTATGTTTTATTGTATGATTTAATACTATTGAGATAAAATTATTGAAGTTTAACATAAATATGAGTAGATCTTTATGCTTGAAACTTGAAATAGACTATTCCATATGTTTAAGGGTTTTTGCTAAACATGATAAAGAAAATTGATGTTGAAGTATAATGTTTAATATTGTTTATGTTAATTGGAGAATGGAAATGATGATGGACGAGTTTAATGGCATGGTTATGATTTGTAGATGGAATAGAAATAATGATGGATGAGTTTGATGAGATGGTTATGGTTTATGGATGGATGTGAATGAATGATGGAGTGTTAAAAATGGAGAAAGGACAACTTGTGCATAAATAATGGATTGAATGTGTTAACATGGATGTTTTGAAATGTTAAATATTAAAATGGTGTTATTGAACTGGTGAAATTAAGTCAATGAGATATTGATGTTTGTCATGATAAATTATGTTTACTTATACTGTATGGTGATCGACATTCGGGTAGGTCAAAACTTAGAAGAAGTCTTCCAAGTTGAGAATTCTCTAATCAGGTAGATGTACCTTGGCGGATGATCGAAATCTAAGGGATGACTAAGTTCAAATATTATTCACAACACTCAAGCACAAGTTCACATGTGTGGTAGGTTATAAGTCTCATAGGTACACAAGCATGACATTGACACTGTGCATGAATTACAAGGATACTGAATTAAAAGGATACTATGCATTTTTCTTTTTGGAACATTGTGCATGAATTACAAGGACATACACCAAATTATAAGGACACTCTGCATGAACAATGTGCTCTCCATGGATACGATTGCAAGTCCTGGATAATGCATGCATCATGGACTTTGATCACAAGGATGTTCTGGGAGCTTAGGCTCGCGTCGTAGCTCTCGATGGATATGATATAAAGACCTAAAATACTATCTCATGAGAATCAAGCATACAAAAAATTCATATCACAAGTCCAAGTGTCATACAAGTACACAAGTCAAGGTGATGACATATATGCTAACATGTTTTCCGCACTTTGATTATATTATTGTCATATGAAACTACTATTAATTATGTAACTGACACATTAACCGGATATTGAATATGTATATGTGTTATTGTTATTGTTAGTTAGACTGGATATCTGTTGCGTGTTTTCAATACTCATTCGAATTGTTATTGTTGTCAAGTTTAGCGCAGGAGCCTATCATCACTTCTCGGGTTGAAGAGAAATACTAGGAAGAAGAGGAAACAGGTGATCTTTTTGAGGAGGGAGCGAGGGACTTAGATCGTGATCCTTACTATTAGTCTTTATTTTAGTTTTATTATGTGAGAGAATTGTAATAGACTCGTTGTACTTTGGTTGATGTTGCTTAGACTGAGTTTTGTAGGTATTATAGTGGTTGATCCGAATTATGAGTTATGTTCATGTTGGGTTTATGATATAAAAGATGGTTTGTTTATATCGAGAAATTTTATGGTTGTTATTTTGTAAGAATTGTCTTTTAGTTATTGCCTTGTTGCTATTAAATCAAGCAGAGATAAACAATGTCATGGTCCAAAGTCTCATTATGTCCAAGGTGAGGTTTTGAGGCATGACAATTCAAGTTTATTAATGATATCCAGTTTCTATATGGTATTAGAGTAATCGATCATTTGGTGACTCCTTATCTCTTATTTTTCATTTTCTAGCGAGTGATGCACCACCGCCAGCCAGGCGTGATATTATTTTTAAATATAAAAGTTTGTCATCCTCCATACATCTACACCCCCTAGTTCTCACACTCATGCCTCGCGATCTTTTTTTTTTTTAATTAAAAATCTCTCTAATAAAAGTTTTTTCTTCAAATAGCAGGATCATACTTCGTGTGTTTTTCGGATAAGATCATGACAGACTGATCTAGTGGGCCACCGACTTCAACAGACTCATAAAGAATGAGTAGGATTCAACAAAGATGGACTTCACAAACTGATGGTAACCACCAAGCACAGTTGAATGTTTTAACTAGTCTTCAACAAGTCACCAAAAATTAAGAAAGATCAAGGGTACTAACTGTCACACCCCAAAATCCCCCCAGGAGAATTGAGAACTTTGGCACGTGACTTACTTGACTTAATCCATTTAATGAGCTTTAAAGACATACAAAAATTTGAACTTAAAAATTTTTTCAATGGAATAACATTTAATACCTCAATTAAATATCAATTAAAATCTGTAATTAAACTGAACCTATATAATCTGAATCATCCTCGTGATTCTCAACACTTTAATTAAACCTATCAAATCTAAGTATCCCAATTTAAAAACTAAAACATAATAAATTAATTACAATCTCTCTAAAATTTAAACAATTTCTAATAAAATAAAATAATAGTAAAATCATCCATCGAAATCTCGTTCCTCTTTGGGATGATCACCTGCAAGATTTTGTTTACGTACTCCTCTTTAACTCATGGCTCCTGGGCACAATTATTAAATCTCAAATCTGCTGACAACAAAAGTCATCGGCTAAGTAAAAAGTTACTCCGCGTCTATAACAATTCATAGTAAACAATATCATAAGTATAACATGCATATGAGTAACAATTCACATACATAAATCAGAGTGCGGAACATATTTTATTTTCAATTATTTTATGTGTTCACTTGTACTTATCTTATTTATCTTGTTTGTCTCATTACTTGACTTTTCTTTCTTTTCATATTTTTCTTGATTTGTCTTTCTTGTCTTACTTTTTTTTGACTTATCTTTCTTTTTCGTGAATAAATCAAACAACATGCATTGTGCAATAACTTAAAATAACTCTATCCCATATATTAGGTAGAGATTAACATATACCCTACTTTCCGAGGTACCACACAGGTTATACATTATCTGGTGCATACTGCTTGTCTACACATTATCCGTTGTATACGACTTGTCTACACATTATCCGGTGTATGCGGCTTATCATACATTGATCTTAGGTTTATGGGTACTTGGTTAGTGCAAAACCTAATCATACAGTCATACTCGTGTTCTTCTATACTTGCATAATACTTGTTATCTTGCTTATTATCATACATGTACATATTTAATTTCGTAAATGAGTGTGAGTGAAATAATGATAATTATCAATCATATACCAGTTTAAACATGCAGAATTTCTTATAGTAGATAGAAATAAAATATGTGTCTATCATGTTTTCAATAATAAAATAACGAAACCATTCTATTTATCATGCATCAAATTTTAGTATATAGTTTTTATAGAATTAATCACATATAACTTTAGTTTTATAACGCATCACAATTTCAAATCAAACTCATAATCATTCTATCAAATCAAATCATCATCCCTTCCTCCATTCTCCATCATACATTCATCACAAAATCATTTCATTTCTTCTTATTGATATGAATAATAAAAATCATAAGAATATCTTTAACATCATAAGTATCTTTTATAATAAAAATCATAACGAAACATCTCTAAACATCATAATCATCTTCCATAATACAATCGTAATGAAACATCTCTAAACATCACAATTCATTTTGCATAATAAAAGGAAAAACATCTTTAAACATCATAATTAACTATCTTTCATAATGGATTAATATATCATGAACATGCTTGATCTTGTTCCTCTTACTTTAAATCTAAGTATTTCTTATTGTTCATATTAATATCATCATATTGGTAGGAATGAATTTATATTTACGTTATTTATAAAAATATTGCATGAGGGATGATCAAAATTCATTTAGCTTACTATCAATAATGTTCTTTACATAGATCTTATCATTAGATTAATAATTATAAAATTGAGAATTAGATAAAGTTATTTAGCTCACTTGATCGTTTCCTTACGATCTATCGCTTGCGAATGAGGCTCGATCTAAATCCTCAAGTCTCTTTATTTCTTCTTTTGTTGATTCCTTAAAATCTCTAAGTTTTTTCCTATTTGGATATCTCAAAATACTCTATTCTCTCTCTCTTTTATGTTTATGAGGCTCTAAGAAACCTAATTCACCAGTTAATGAGGTATTTATAGAGTTGGAAACCCTAAGGAAGGTAAAAACGGTCAAAAATCATGTTTCTCGACAAAAATCCATTATGGGCGATTGTTCGCCGGTGGTGGGCGATCGATCGCCCTCTTTTTTTCTTTTGACTCGAAACTATTTTCAGTATTTTGGTCATAACTTTTGACTCAATTATCGGAATTAGACGATTCAACTTGCGTTGAACTCTTCATTCAAAGGGAAACAATTTCATATCTAATAGAAAAGTCTCAATTTTAAGTTTTTAATTACCTAAATGGGCTCTAAAGCTGACTGGTTCAGAATGGATTTCAGTAGCCCAGATTTTCAGCAGGTAGAAATCTAACATTTAACCTATCTTTGACTAAGAATCTGAAAAAATGATAAACATGAACCTCGAAGAGGATTTCCATACTTTCTTAATGGTTCAAGAATCATTCTATTCCGATCAACGGTGACAAAACTAGAGCTTCTTGAAGTTGAATGTATGTTAAGGCATCCCTTTAATTCATCTTTTATGAATGAATGCATTTAAAATCGGACACATATTTTAAGAAATTCATATAAATGACACGAATATCAAGTAACTAAATTTTCAGTCTCTACACTAACATTTGTAACCGATTGCATTTTCCTTTTTCAAATGATCATATATGCATTGTAGGTGAGTGATAGAGAATGGAGTAGGATAACAAAGTGTGATGAGATACACCTTATCTCATTACAAAGTGATTTGAATTGATTTGATTGGGTAAAATTTAATTATATTGGATTGTGGTTTCCTCCTATATTAAGAATTTTGAACTATCTATTTAAATCATCTTTGAGTCTTTGTGAACCATTCAAGTCTATCAATAATATTTAGTTTCCATATGGTACTAGATTTTGCTTCTGAGACCGTCCGAGACCAGACGGCCAGCACGAGGATTCAAATGTTTAAAATAAGAGAGAAAAAAAAAACAGCTCAAGATTCAAAAGACTTTTGAATCTCGTGTTTGACCTTCCCAGTCTCGGCCCTAGACGGTCTCTCAGAAGCAAAATTCTATAGTATCAGAGTCATTAATCCTTTGGTGACTCCATATCTTTTGTTTTTCATTTTTGGCGGGTGGTGCACCACCACTTGTTGGGTGTAATACTTTTTTCATTTTATTAGGTGAAGTATTGTAATTTAATAGTAGTACTTACTTTTAATGTGATTTCATCTAATAGTATCAAGATTGAACACTATTTGCAACCTCACTTTTTTATATAGGAGAAGTTTATCGACTAAATCTTATGGTTTTTCCTTTCACATCGAAGAGTCTTTTCACGTAGAAATTGTGTGTTCTTTGTGGTTGCTTTTTTATATATATATATGGATTGCTATACTTTGATTAATTCTATATCATTTGATTTGGAGATAGAAAGGAAAGGTGTGTGGGTTTCCCAACAAAAACCACTATATATCAACTTAATAGCATATATAAATTATTAGAAGTAGCTTCTCATAAGTGCAAGCCAAATACAAATTTTGACTTTTTGATTTATTTTTTTTTAATGAGCTTTTCGTTGGTGAATCAACTTTTTTGCGGGTGCAAACCTAAGTCATATTGATTTCAAAATGACTCATGTAGACTTCTTCAAAAGTAATTACTTCGGAAGAAGAAAATTTTCTTTTTTCAGAGAAGTCTATCCAAACAAGGCATTAGGGTTTTTGCTTTTGACACATTTTTTTTTTTTGGTAATCGCTTTTCTCATCTTAACTTTTTTATGTTATTATTATCTTATAAACTTATTTATTATAAGTTGAAAAGTATTATAATATCTATATTTTTTTTTTTGGTAAACTCAGTAACACCACAAGGTGAATACTGAAGGCAAAGAAAGGAAAACACACACTCACATGATGTTTCCTCGAATGAGCCGCGTGAGTTGCACTCATGAGCCAGCTTGACTTGAATGCAGGCCTGGATATGATCTCTCGAGTCAACTAACAATGTTAGCCGGGCACTGTATTGATCAACCTCTGCTTGTCAAGGGAAGCTAGCAATACAGGTCGGTTAAACTTACAAGCAGGGGTGGAGCCAGGAATTTTTCCTTGGGGCCGAAATACATGTATAAAAGAACAAATGGGTTTGAGGGTATGGAGTTTGGGGTTTGGAGGGCGTAATCCCAGGAAAAAAAACTGGATTTTTTTTTTTGAGAATATTTTCCTGGTTATACCGTTGAGGTCGCCACGTGTCCCTTTTGACACCCTTGGTTTTTAGAAAAAAAAATCAAATTTGTTTTCAAACCCTTGTTAAAATTCACTAAACTCCTAAGGTTAAAAAATTTTCCAATATTTTTTTAATCTAAAAACAAAGAATAGGTAGGTGAACCATAAGAGCGGCCGAATTTTAAACATAGTTAAGAGGTGTCATAGGGATATGTGGTGACCTCAAGGCATAACCGGAACTTGACAGAATTTTGAGTGGACTACAAAAATTTGGGGGCGGGGGCAACTATACTAATAATTTGGGAGGCAACTATACTAATAATTTTTAAAAAAAAAGTGAGTGCCCACTATTTAATACCACCCTAGGAAGGGTTTTCAAGAAAATTTCCACCCCTGCTTATAAGGCGACACCCTCAATGAATAGCCCCAACCAAAAAAATTGACCGATCTATAGAAAATTATCCACACTAGTTTCATCTTTGGTAGTACTAAACACGAGAAGACGCTTAAAAACGAGAAGACACTTAAAAGAAGTGCCCCAACAAGAAGTCATTGTAGACATATTTTTCATAACTACTACAATAAGAACAAATATATATTAACCGGAGTCACGGGTTAGAACTTTACCATCATTTATATGCAATCCATAAAGAAACTACAAGAAACAAACAGTTTTAACTTTATAGAGACCCAATTAGGGGTGCCAACATATACATATTATCCATATATCCAAATAGGTAATCAACGGAGTCAACTTTAATAGTACTTTTACTATCCATTTATAATCGGATATAAATTCAAATATTGATATATTTTGATTCAATAAATATTGGTCTGACTATATAATATATTATAAGTTTATTACACTAAACATCCTTACTAAAATGGGCACTTTTGTTCATAATTTTTAGTTATATTAAATTAAATATGAACGAGGATAAATAGTGATTTGTCATTTTGTAAATATTTATTTTTTTCTTGCATTTTTTTAAAAATTGATTGGATAATTCGGATGTTATTCGAATTCAAATATTTTAATTGAAGTTGGATATGAATACTATATTTTACTATCCGTCGGATATTTAATCGAATTTGGATATTTGGATATGTAATCGGATACGGATTCGGATATACCATTATCCGCTTCGAATTCACTCCATTTATAGCTCTAGACCAAATGAATCCCATTCCAATGACATAAGATCTTCATTGTCAAAGTGAGACAAACGATTCCTCTAGTATCTCCTGGAGAGACAAAAAAAACCACTTATAGAAGAATGCTGATATATTGACTTGTTAACCGATACCTTGACAAACAGAGACTCTATATATATGCATATTGTTACAATATTTTTTCATTTTGGTGCTGCCTGGTGTGTGTTGTTCTTGGATTTGATTAGTGTTCTAAAGTCTAAACTGTTCTTAGTAGTTGTAACTTTGGTTGTAATGTTGTCGATTGACTAAAACCACACCATTTGCTTCCTTAGTACATTGAACTGAATTACCCCCATATTTTTTTCCTACATGTTGGTGCAGAGTGCAGGAAGAATTGCCGGAGTGCAGTAGAATCAGAAGTTGATCACATGACCAATTATCTCTGGAATCAAACAAAAGTTTGGAGTTCTTGCTACACAGCCTTGATAGCGAGAAGGCTTTCTTCTCGCTTTTAACCCGTTGCAGATTATTTTCTGTCTTCCCAAATTTCGGCATTTTTGGATCACCATAATTTCAGCAAGGATATTAAAGAAATGAAATTTAATCTATAGGAAGTGTTGCAAGACTTCTTGTGAATGCACATGCTCTCTCTGTTGTGATAGCAATTTGTGGACTCATATAAAAGTAAATTTAAAACTGAAATAAGCAGTGGCACATGGCTTGTAGCAATGTTATTTTTCCAGGATGTTTTATTTTAAAGGAAGCAGGTCACTTTGCCATCAGAACATGGCAAGAGCAGTTACATACTTGTCTAACTCATCTTCTCCTTTTTATCTGTTTCAATTGTCTTAATCTTTATGTCTTGTTAATTTTTTTTTTATCAGTAAGTAATAGATATATTATAAATCAAGAGGAACTACAACAGTTTACAGAGATATAAGCAACAAAAAATAACGGGCACGACACTAATAAATACAGACTCCTTACAATAGTAACAGATCCCTCACTTCCGAACTCAACTGAATGTGGAGCTCCATTCCACAATCAAGCAAAGAACATGGCCTACAATCCGAGAGAAAGGAGATGAGGAATCATCGAAAGCATGACTATTCCTCTCTTTCCAAATAGACCATGAAATAGCACCGGGCAAAAAGTTTAAATTTCTTCTGCAGCCCCCACCAAAGGCACCAATTGCCAACTTGAGAAGATGCTCAGAAAGGAAAGAAACCGGACCCCACATGCAATCGGATAATGCAAGAGCGGATGATTCACAAACTCTTCCTCGTTTAGACACATATAGCAACGATTTTTCATACTCCACCCTCTATTATTTAGGTGAACCGAAGTAAGAACTTTATGTAGGCCAACAGACCAGAGGAAAAAAGATACATTTATGAGAACATGGTTAACCGAAACAAGTTTATGAGGAAATTGATACTGAGGTTCAATAGCAAAGGACTATAATGGTGTAAGCCCTATTACTTGCTAAAATGAAACTACATGTTTTGTTTCCATTTTTTTCATGGAATACGTGTTACATTTTTCGTTTCTGCAACATTTCCACTTTGTTTGTTCTTGCCTGTGTAGAGGGTCAGTGTGTTTTTCAATGCAGACTTCACTAGATCAATGGGGTTTATGTTCTTCATTTGATCAATTGATCAATTGTGTACTTGCTTGGTAACAATAGAAGAAAAGCAAAAAAAGAAAAAGGTCCAACACATTGTAGTCTCATCCTTTCTGTGGTGCTAACACCAGCTTCAAAGTGGCTACAATCGGCTGGTCTCAGCCAATGAGAGGGACCACTACCTGTTGGATTGGGCACAACTTTACTTGAAACCACCTGAACAGAGATTTGTAGCTAATCAAGATCCTTCATTTGGACGGTCCGGAATGATGACTTGTGCCCAGTGTGAGGAATCGATGGAGGTTCAAAACCAGTAATAAGATTATACTGAGGATGAAAATCAGGGAAAGATCATTCCCCATGTACAAAGAAGTTCTATTTACAGAAAAAAAAAAAAAAAAATTAGCTAATGATTTTCATCTGCTTCCATTCTACTACACCCCTTGTTTGACCTCCCAATCACCTTCATCCAATTTCAGTACTCAGACTTAAATCCTTCACTTCACCATTGACCTGGCCTCATACATACTCCATAAAGAAGCTTTCCTTGCTCTTATTGGATTTGTCCACAGTTGCAGGATTCTCTATTTTGGCATCCTTTCACTGCTCCATCAAAGTCGATCTTCTTGGCTGTAATAAGAACTTTCTACTTCAGTGGAGACATTCTTGTTGAAGGTTGGGGACTTTTCATTTGTTTACAGCAAAGAGACTAGATGCATTTATCATGTTTCCAGCTTCAATTGAGCTGCAACCCGGTGTTTTTCTTAATCCCATTCCGCTCATCATCACTCTTAAACTCTCTGCATCTTCCCACCTTCCCACTGCAGCATAAATGTTTGCCATTAACACATAATTTCCTGTATTCTCTGGCTCCAGTTCAAACAGCCGCTCTGCCGCCACCTCTCCCAGTTGAACATTCTCATGTATCACACAAGCACCAAGCAATGCACCCCACACAGCATGATTTGGTTTGAATGACATTGTTTTAATTAGCTCATAAGCTTCCTCCAGTCGACCCGCTCGACCAAGAAGATCGACAATGCAAGTGTAGTGCTCAGCACGGGGTCTCATTTGGTGATCTTCAATCATGCATTTGAATAAACGTAGACCCTCATCCACCAACCCTGTATGACTGCAAGCGTGTAACACAGAAGTAAATGTGACTACATTTGGTTTCACGCCGGATTGCATCATATGATCAAAAAGCAAAATGGCAGCTTCACCATTCCCGTGCATTCCATAACCAGCTATGATGGCACTCCATAAGATAATGTCCTTGTCTTTTTTGGGTACACTGTTGAAGAGCTCATAGGCAGAATCTAGGCTTCCACACTTGGAGTAAATATCAATCAAACATGTAGATGCTTCAACTCTTAGATGAAATCCAGACCTTATTAGGTAACAATGTATGCTCTTGGCTTGCTGTAAATCAGCTAGATCAGCATAAGCAGGAAGGAGACTTATCGAGGTTGCGCCATCAGGATCCACACCTTCCAACCGCATTTGCTTGAAAAGCTGTATTGCTCCTATTGCGAGCCCATTACGTGTATACCCGGAGATAATTGCATTCCACAAGGCTGTTCTTTTTTTCAAAGTTTTTGTGAATACCTTGAAACTGAGGTCCATGCGATTGCACTTTCCGTACATGTCAATCAGGGCAGTCTCCACAATATCATCCGGTTCAAGCCTACACCTTATCACCCACCCATGCAAACACTTGCCATGCTTCAGAGAAGATGAACTCGCGGAGGCCGAAAGGAGAGCAGCCATGGTCACTGAATTGGGTCTTACCCCCTCCAACTGCATTGGATGACAAAGCGCTAATGCGCAATTTGAATTACCATTCAAAACATACCCTCCAATCATTGTTGTCCACGTCACAACATCCCTCTCATCCATACAATCAAAGACAGATCGCGCTACATCAACGCTACCACATTTTGCATACATATCCACCAATGAGTTCCTCACTGCAATGTAGGTACCAAATCCCTTCTCTTCCACCAGTGCATGAACCCACCTCCCTATCTGCAAATCCCTTAAAGAGCCACAAGCTGGCAACACCGAAACAATGGTGGCACAATCAGGCTCCACACCCACATCCATCATCCAATTAAAAACCATTAAAGCTTCCTCAGCACACCCATTACGAAAATACCCAGTAATCATGGTGTTCCAAGACACAACAGTTCGATCCTGCATCCTATTGAAAACCCATCCAGCCGCTTCCTTTTCACCGCAATTCATATACATTGCTAATAAAGAATTCTTCACATATGTGTCATTTTCGAACCCGCTCGCCACTGCTCGGCAATGAACTGCCATACCCATTTCGAGAAATGACAATTCACCACAAGCCTTGAGAACAAAGGGGTAGGTAAAATTATCAGGCCGATGCTGTCCTGAATTGAACATTTCGACAAACAGGTGGACTGCATCCCTTGATAAACCACTATTAGAACACATTCTAATCATGGCGTTCCACAAAAACAAGCTTCTTTCAGGCAATTCTACGAACAACCGACGTGCATTTGCAGTGTCCCCGGATAAGGCATATGTGGTTGCCAAGTTTGACCGGAGCTGAACGGAGTGGTCGGAGATGAGGAGGCCGGAGGTGAGAGTATAGGCGTGGAGTTGCTTGGTGTTTGTGAGAGATCGGGTGGTGGCGTAGTGCTGCAAGAGTGACCTGCATTGGGCTGCATTGACCAGAAGAAATCTGGATTTGGATAGAGCTTGAGATGGGCCATTCATGAATCCAATGGTTCTACACTTAGAACAGACTCCACAACTACAGACTACTTTAATTCAAACGAACCAAATCATCCACGGTGCAAATCCTGTTATCACTCCTGAGCTCGCCATGTGTCTTTTGACATCCTTAACTGTGGTTAAGATTCATCCATCCTAAGGTTCACCCACACATCCATGGTTTTAGAAAAAAATATTAATTATCTTTTTTAACATTAAAATATTTATAAAAGATTGAACATGCTTGAGAACTCTATGGATACTCTCAAATCTACTCTTTAATCCTAAGAGTTTAAAACTAACCAATTAAGGACTAGGATTTGATTTGTCTTATTGTGTCTTCTTTAATGTCACATCAGTTTTAATCCTAAGTTATAGTACTAGTGGGTCAAGATTGGCAAACCTATAAAGGCAAGGGGAGGTACGAAGTGACTCGACTGGTAAGGACCCGAAGAGGATCGACTGGCAAGGAGAGAGAGAGGGAGGCAGAACCACTTGTGGGTTTAATAATGAGACAAATGGTTAGGATTTGGAAATACATTTTGAGAGTATCCCTAAACTAATTCTCAGGCCATAGGTTATTTCATTTTCTGGCTTCTGTGTATTTAGCAATACCACCTCTAGTGTTATGGCACTTTAGAAATTCACCCCCTAGTGTTCTCTATGGTGAATGAATGAATTCCAGTGTGTATAAAAAATTGATATTCATTGTGCATCTTGACAAACAGCCAGCCCCCAAATATTGATACTTGTTCCATCTATTCTACTATCTTCGATACTATATTACAGAAAATATTGGAAAAGGAGGGGCTCAAAGTGTATAACTTTATTATCTTCATAATCTTTTATCGCGTTTAAGAATTATTTAATTAATTATTTGTTAATCAGATGCAGCAAAAATAGAACAAGTACAGTAATTTCCCTAAGCATCATGCTGGATAACACATTCCATCAAACCAGCTTGAGGGGAATTGTTCTATACTTCTCTGGAGAGCTACTAATACTCTCAAACTGCTTTGCTTCTTCAATAATATCAGCAAGACAAGCATGTAACTTCCAATGCGGAAGGTCCTAGGTTCGACTTCTCACTTCCCCTTTTGGGGCCAGCTCTCGCACGGGATTTTTTGAGACTTTCCTGGTGAGGTAGGTTGTGGACTCCCATCGCACCCTCGGGGATTAGTCACAGCCTGAAGGGTTGGGGACACCCCGAGTTACAAAATAAAAAAAAAAACTTCCAATGAAGAGCTTGCAATAATGGATGGGCATTCCATTTGATATCCATGTTATTGCACCTGCACCAACTTATTGTGATCTGATGATTCTTCAATTAAGAAAGTGAGCTTTTGATATCGTCAAATGCTTCTCTTCTAAGTTTGTCAAGGAAGTACTGCAATTTGGCCTCCCCAATTGTTTCAGTCTCTCGACCGATGTTGCATTAGCTTTTTCCACCAATTTGCAAAATCCTCCAAGGAAACTTCATGTTTTCGTAAACCAATTTGGCTACCAAATCAAATTCCTCTCACAAATGGACACAAAATTAACAAACCATGAACCGTTTCAGGTTAACATTCGGCCGAAGGAATTTTCCTCTTGATCAAAGTACATCTTCACCCTCCATCCAAATTTGCTGGGGAACCTCTCGATTATAAAGGTATGCCAATAACCTGATCTCGTCTAGGTATTTGGCTTGAAGGCACCAGAAAACAATGATCAAATTAGGAACCTTAGGGAAAACCATAAGAGTACTTTTGAAAGTCACAGTCCATTAGATTATTCCCACTATTAAAGTAGGTATTTTCATTATTTAAAAATTCTCATATGAAAAAAAAAGTTAGAAACGATTAATGGTTTAGTTATTTGTTTTTAAAAAGAGAGTTCTAGTTGACACCTGCTTTGATTGGGATGATAATGACCATTTGATCCACTCGCTAGACTTACTAAGTTCTAACTTTTGACTATTGAAGCTAAAACATAAAAAAAACTAGCCTGGATGGTTACAATATCCAGAGTAAGACAGTTTTTGGTTCAAGAGAGATTATCACGGTAGCACATGCACCATCCATCAGTACAGGCAATCAAAAGAAAAGACACTAATCATCTTTAGATAGCACACATATATACAAATACTTCTCGGAACTAACGGAAGATATATTAGCCTTTGGCAGCGTGACAAAAGATGAATAGTAACTATTACTTACCATCTCATTTCAAGATTCAGAGGAAGTCCCAGCAGTTATGGAACATATAAAATTGATTCCTCAACATTTTACAGAATAGAAAACCGTTTGACTAAAACAAGAACTCCGTGTCAGAAACTTCAAGGACCTTGTGGACACCTATGGGATTTACACCCGGCCGAAATGAATTTCCTTCAATGTACCTGCAATGTCACATTGGAAGTTTAAGCAGTGTATAACTTGATTACTTGTGCAGTTGCAAAAGGTCAACCTTCTTTTGGTCCGTGTGAGTGTGTTGGCCTATGTGTGAGTGAGTTGTGTTTACCGTTAACCAAAAAAAAAGCAGTTGCAAAAAGGGCTAGTTGCCTTGGTTTGAGTAATGAAGGGAACTCACAATTCTTTCAAGAAAGGGTGTTTATAGAAAGCATCTGGAATCCTCCCAGTAAATTGGTTATGATCCAAGTACCTGAAATTCCATCAAGGATGTGTAAGTTCACAAGTTGAAAATACATCTACACACATTAAATACAAAGATAAATGCACACACTCTCCCACCATCACCTAATAGAGAAAAGAGACCAATAACATATACACTCGCACCAAAGATGATATCCTACCATATATATTGAGTAACCAATACAAAACCTTGAGGTGATACCAAATTGCTTCATTTCTATATATCAAAAGCACTATATATATATATGGAAAAGGGTCCAGAGACGCATGAAACCTTGTAAAATTGAAAGTAGCATAGATGTAGGCAAGAAACTCACAAGTAAATCAATCTAGGAATATGGGCAAGTCCAGATGGTATCGTTCCAGACATCTTGTTGTAGGAAAGGTACCTGTAACCAAAATAGTAATCTATTTCTCAAATTCCATGATAGTTAAAACTTAAAGCCAAAAGAAAGCTATAAATAATACCCTAGTATGTAGTTTCAATGATTTAGGCTTAGTAAAACATACAAGATCTCCAAATTTGTCATGTTCGCAAGCTGTGCCGGAATTCCTCCAGTCAAAAAATTGTTGTTCAGGTACCTAAAGATCAGAATTACACGAACAATTACTTAAAAATTATTAAACATACAATTATACCAAGGCTTCAAAAAACTCAATAAAATGGTTGAAAACTCAACAACAGAAACTTACAGGTTGCGCAGAGCTGGAAAGCTTCCTTCAAGACGGATCAGTTCCCTTATGGTACCCACCAAATGATTGTTACCAACATCCCTGAGAACATATTATACATAATTAAAGCCACGTAGTGGGAGGGACACATGTCAGTTGTAGAGGGATTTGAGAGGTGTGTGCCACATGTCCATCTATTAGTTTTGGTGATCAAGGATAGTGGTGCTTAGCAGTTAGTGGGAGTTGGGACGTGTCCCTCTGGTACCGTTTCAATCCTAAATTTTCTCGACTGGCACCGTTTCAATCCTAAATTTTCTCAACACTCTTTTAAATTTGTGGAATCATGATGACTTTGGGTAGGCGTCTCTTTGCACACATCTCCCATTGTATGGATATTCCATACGGCATCACTTATTTCTTGAAAACACATCCCTTACGAGATTTAAACTTACTTTTCTCATCACAATGTATACCATCATTACACCTTTTCCCCTACCTCCGTTTTCTGGGAGGGAGATTAGAATGGATAGATATGTGGAACTCATCTGCTCTTTTACTATTCCATTGGCATGACAATCCTGCATTCCTCCTTTGATTTCTCCAAATCTAATAAAAATCTCTCTGGTTTTCCCTGTTCACTGCTTTGTAGGGTTGTTCTACTGTGACTCGGATCAAGGTAAGCTTCTCTTTTTTTTTAATCCATGTCAAGGTCAGCTTCTCAAAAGTCATAAAACGTAGATCTCTACAGAAACCCTAAAGCTCCAAACGGAAGAACTCATGGCAAAAAAAATGGTGAAATTTGAACTTAATCCCCTGTTCTTTCATTTTCAGGTAGACAGTGCAAGAAAACAAGGAATCCTTTTAGAGGCCGTACAAGTTCTCACAGATCTAAACCTACAAGTTCTCACAGATCTAAACCTCTATTTAAAGAAAGGTTACATCTCCTCGAATGGACGATGGATAGTAAGATCCACCAAGAAATCATTCAAGCTCTGTTCATAATTTCTCATGCTAAGGTGCTCAGATTATGGAGGCACACGTTAGAAACTTTCTGTACTTGTATAAAATCTCATCTTCCTGAAATTTATAAATCTCATTCTCATAATGTCTCTCCATGCAGCTATGGGGAAGTGGACAATTTTTTTTAGGAGTACATAGTATGCAATTTCGAAGACTACTAAAATTCGGTTTTTTATTAGGGGTGTATGTGGTCAACTTTATTATTGCCAAATATCTTCTATTATGTCTTTTAATATTGTCATACCATTTTATTCTCTTTCGGCATTTCCGTGCATCACACAGGCTTCTTATTAATGTTATGTAATGGCTTAGCAAAAAAAGATTGTTACCAACATCCCTGAGAGCATAAGGTATATTATAATTTAGCCAAAAATGAAGGTGGCTGAGAAAATAGCAATGTATACACTACTTAGAAGGGTTACAATTAGATGCAAAAATATTTACTCTTCTGCAGTTCTACTAAATATGGCAAAGAGAAGATGGAATATTACAAGTGCCGAAGGTTTTGTAGGGTGCCCAATTCTGGTGGAATTCGCCCAATAAAACGATTCTCATGAAGATAGAGATAGCGAAGCTCTGGTAGATTTGCAAGCTCCTTGGGAATTTCCCCTTTAAAACTATTGAAGCTCAGGTACCTGCAGATGTTTCAATTAATAATCCTTCCACGTGAAGAAAAAGAAGGGGAAAAAAGAGATGACCTCAAAGGGGCACAAAAAAAATCAAATATCCCATGAGAATTTGAAATTACTCACAGATGTGTTAGTCTCTTTAGTTCACCAATTTCAGGTGGAATGACATCTTGTAGCTTATTCCACCTCAAATTTCTAACAGGGACACAAAAAAATTAGTAAATCAAAATGATCAAAGAAATAAAATAAAAATATAAAAAGCTTCTTAAAGTTGGAAAGAATTGTTTCCTAAAAATCAATTTTTTGGCAGCAACCAAAAAAAAAGGGCGCTCTGGAAATTATTATACAAGATAAGATATTATGTACTAAATTATGCCTGGGTTACAATTTACAAATGGTATTGGTACAAGCTGGATTGCACTTTTAATTGTGTATTGAGATAATGCCAACAACTATGAACATATTCTATTGAATGTTCTTGATGCAAGGAATTGTCTGGTCGGGCCAATGCATGTTCTATAGTTCCAATGAGGGAAGAATGTTGGAAAGCAACCATAAAACTATGATATACTTGGACCACATATGTACATGAAAGACTTCTTTTGTTTTAACCTAATGTAACTTAATTATTTAAAAGAGAGAAAGATTAACATTATAGAACCACAGGGGGAGACAGAATCCCCAATTATCTATTTAACATGGAAATCAATTAAAAAAATGCTGTGTCAGGTATGATTGTAGATACCTTTTCAAACTCCTATCAGCAAGATAAACCCAAGTAGATATCTTTTCACACTGCTATCAACTAGACAAATCCTGAAGTCATATTTTTGTTTGGCTTTTGGTAGGATTTGTACACCAAGAGTATAGCCAATGTTCTAAAACTTGTTTTAGGCATCAATTACGGTCCTGGTTGAGATTGAAATGAAACCCTGAGATTTCATAAAATTCCCATGCTTTCTGTCGAATGGTGAAATACTGAAGATTTTGTATAATATATGGACAAAATTTTGGAAGGTCCCTCTCCTTATTCAAGCATCTGTTCACGTATCAGATATTCGATCTTCCAGTGGTGTTCGACACGTCAAGTTGCGGCAGATGTGGGAGATTTTTTAGTCTGATTACTTTCACTTTAGAAAAAGCACATATTTATGTTCTCTTAGCATAAGGGGGCATATCTTTCTATTTATGTTAGTTTTCTAAGCAATATCTGTATGAGTGAGTTTACTCCCTTGTAAACTCTCATAGTTGATTTTGTTTCCATTATTGTAGCCGATGTAACCTACTTATTTATAATATGTTTGTTTACCAATAAAAAAATGGAAGGTTAAAATTTTTAAAATAGCTTGAAATTGAAATGAAATCTCAAAATTTTGTCAAAACCCAAAAACTTCTTGAAATTGAAATGAAATCTCAAAATTTTGTCAAAACCCAAAACCTTCAGTGTAGAGCAAATTTATCAGGAAATTCTGAGTTATCTCTATAGCAATGTTTATATGGTAGCATATCTTCCAATAGTGATGTGCAGTTGTAAATACGACCAACATGCTCAGTTTTCAAGGGTTAGGCCCCGGTACCCATCTTTAACACAGTTCTTGTCTAGTGCACATAATTCTTACATATATCTTCACTTAATGTGGAGTGAAGAAACAACTTATGTCCTAGATGTGTCAAGAATCTAGTTTTATTTTGTTGATGAAGGCAAACCTCCATGGAACCATCCCTTTTTTTTGGGTAACAGAGGGTATCCCACACCCTTTGAGGCAAGGACTAGTCCCTTCGGGTGTCCGCACCGACCCACTCGCAATTTTCCCTATGGATACCAGGGTAAGTCAAGGAGTGGGAGTTAAACACACAACCATAGGGAGCAAACCCGGAATGCTAGCCAACTGCACCAACCCCTGGTGAGTAAGGACCCATATCCTTCTTCTTCACATGAATTTATCAAAGATCCTAATCTCTCCCACCCCTTGTAAGACTATTTAACACAATTCGTTTGGAAAAAGCAATCTCCAATTAGGCAGGCCTACGTTTGGACTAGAACTACCATCGATATTTCTGTTCTTTTAATTGTATTCGACGAGGCAAAAAAACTTAGGCGGAGAAAAAAGATAAAAAAACTGAAACTTTCTTTGATGATGATGATAAAGCTCAAAGCTTGATCACAAATCAAAACAAAATAAAAGATGGGAAATACACTGAACTACGAGGAATCACTTAGACTCCTATGGAGAAATCACTCAACTCTTAAAATTAGCATAAATGCTAGAAAATTTCTAATAACAATTATCAATGACCTCTATCTACACGAAGTACTAGGTGATCTTTAATTCTTTATATAGAGCCATCATCATGCTTCTTAGGAAACCCACTATATATTTTTCATGCAACCATCTATGGTTTCCCATGTGATTTGTGTTATGCGGAAAAATACGATCTTGTGAATCGTGGTTATATGACAAATAAAGATGGAAAGAATACAAAAACAAAACACAAGAAATACGTGGTTCACCCACAATAGGGATACATCCACAGGCAAAGACAATATAGAACTTCTATTGTGCATAGATTACATGGAATAAGGATGTCCACTCTCAAAAACAGAGACTCTGCTCTCTACGAGAGAGCCACTGGGATTAACCGTGATTCTACTCTTCTTTTCAAGAGCTACCCATTCTCCCAAGAGCCACTACTCTTCTTAACGAGAGTCACCCGCTCTTCTTGAGAACTACCAAGGTTCTCCCTCATAACAACTTGCTCTCCCCAGAAGCCCTAATCACTCACATATTCTCAGCTTACATAATAGACCTACACCCTAGGCCTTCTTATTGGATTTTAAGACATAAAATCAAATCCTGAACCAACTAGGATTTTTTCAAATTCTAATCTCAAAAGATAACTCCATAACAATGGAGTTTTGCATAAAAAAATTCCTTTGCAAATCCTAACACTTTGATGAGTTTCTAAGTCATTATTATCATCATTAAAATTTTCAGATTTTTATCTTATTCTCCACTCAAATTTTTGGCCGCGCCAATCAAGGTTTAAAAAAGCGGTTTCGGACACCGTATCGGACACGGCCGAAACCATTACGTAACGCCGTTACGTAAAGGTTTCGGCCGTTTTTTTTTTTTTTTTTTTTTTTTTTGCTTTTAAAAAATCCAAAATATCACAATAAATAGAATAAAAATTAAAAACATGTAATGAAGAACGAGCCCTACGACCGAAACCGTTACGTATCGGGCGATACGTAACGGTTTCGAGCGACACGTATTTTTTTCAAGAGAATAAATTGGTGTGGCAAACGAGTCCTACGACCAAAACCGTTACATAATGGACGTTACGCCCTTTACGTAAAGGTTTCGGGCGATACGTATTTTTTTCGGGAAAAAGTCGTAAAAGCACAGTTTCGGGTATCGGAGGTCACCGAAACCGTCATGTAATGGGTATTACATAACGGTTTTGGCGAGTTTTTAAACCATGGTCATACGCCAATAGGTATCAGAGCAGGTTCCAATTCAAATACCGCAAGCAATCTTACATCAATTTGGACTTACTCAGGGAAAAGATCCTTCAACGACTTTCAATCTCAAAAAAGGTAAGCAACCAAAAAAGTGTGTTGGTACCAAACTCAAAGTCCTGATCTTCAAAGGAAGATGTTGTAGACTGGGACTAACTGCCAATCTTTGACGAATATTCAGATGGTGGTTATGAGCCCTATAATTTGGGCTACATCAATATTCCATCGATTTTATGCTTGAAGACACTTAATACAACTTTCTCGATTCATAGCGGTTCCTACCACTCACTAAGAGTATGAGAAAAAAAAAGTATCTACTAGTCCCTTCTTAACTGCATATGCTCTTATGTAGTAGTTTACAACATTCACAAGCCTCTATGATCCATCCATAGTTAGTAAATACACAAATAATTCACGTATTATTCGCAAATTAAACGTGTTAATCGGTAAACGTAAAGTTAGGCCGTTCAATTCAATGATTCGGCACTATTCGCGTCCTCCCGAGGTAAAACGAATAATTCGCAACTGATTGACTGATTTCCGAATAAATTTTGATATAAAAACCATATAAATTACAAACCAATGACACACATAAGTACATTAGTACAAAAGGATAATAAAGAGGTTTACCAAAACCAAAAAAAGGTACAAAATGTAACTTCAACAAAAAAGACAAAAGTTCAAAAATAAACTGTTTTCCGAAAAATATTATAAAATTCATAAAAAAAAAAAAATAGAAGTAGAAAAGGTAAGAGGAATGCTAGCCTTACTTTAAGTTAAACTCTACTCTCACCTTTCACCAACCACCTTTCCACTTTTTTGGTGAGAGTAGAATTTGACTAGGAGTAGGCCTAGCACTCCTCAAAAGGTAATATTGCATAACCTGTTATAATTCAGATCGGACCACGGGAGAGTTCAATCACACCCACAGGTGAACGCCTATCCCTTTTAATTGTGGGTGAACGCCTAACCCTTTCAATTTTTATTAACTGTGGTTAAGATTTAAAAATCCTTAGGCTTAAATAATTTAACCTTGGTTTCTAGGAAAAATATATATTAAAAAAATAAAAAATCCTAATATTAAATATTTTTAAAACTAAAGTTGAAATATTTTTAAATATATTTTTTAAAATCAGTGTGAGATTATCGAACCCTAACGATTGGTGAATTTACCCATAGTTAATAAAAGTTAACAAGGTCACATGTTGACCAGTGAGTGTGATTGAACTCTCCTCACGATCAATAGCAATTGGCTATGATCCGATCTCATTACCCACCCAACTAGCCACCAGGCCCACCACACACGACTGCCATTCCCTTCTTCTCTCGGAACATATTGGTTTTTACCTCTTTCTCCGAACTCATTCTCACTCTCATTCATAGCCTGAGCAGCATCGGATCTAAAGTTAGTCTTTATATCTCTCTCAGACTTAAACATGGTCTCAAGGACTCATGACGTGCATATGTGTGACCGTCTCATCGAATGAAATGTAACCTTATACATGTATTTTATATTTTATTTATACACTTATCTTTATATATTCGATTATATAAAAGTTTAGATGAAATATAACCTTACACATTCATTTTATATATTTACCCAAATTTTTAAACGATTTTTTAAATTTTTATACGATTATACTCGAATTATTCTTGTACCTTACTTTTGACGTTCTGCGTTTTTTTCGCCGAATTTTTAAACGAATTATTAAATAACTATTTCGAATTATACGCGAACAATTCTCGTACCAATTTTTTGCCATATGCCGAATTACTAACCATGGATTTATCCACTACTCTAGAGCACAAAATGGTTAAATGAGCCAACTTACACAACTTAAGGCCCCGTAAAAAATAAAATAATACCTATATATTATAAGACTTTATAAGAGAGCTTTTGTCTTCATTACCTTAAAATCCCTTCTGCCAATTGGACCAAAGAAAACATTAAATCTTGCCACATACATCACTAATAATGTTCAAATATTATCTTGAATTCACTAGAATTTGAGAAATCATGATGGTTGGTACCCTTCAAAAATCTTATCATTGCATTCTCTCCAAACTCTGAAACAGACATAACACAAGAGAACCTTCTATAAGGATTTTTCTTCCAAGATGAAGCTCCCATTGTTGCTTCCTTATCTCTTCTTACCCATAGCTTCAACTACTACAACCATGTTTGTTCCAATCCCAAGGCCATTCTTATTGATATATACATATATATACGTCATTCTCAATGCAATCAATTGAGAACTATGGTTATTTTGTCAATTCAAGTCTAACTGTTGAAAGTGTCAAGGAGAACTGTTTTTATTTTTTTCAGTGTAGGATTTTGTTAATTATTCAGCAAAAAAAAAAGATATTTATATGGAGATACAAAGTCAATAATAGTTTTTATATTTTGCATTCTAATTTTTTTTTATGCATATAAGCACTAACCCTCCCTATTTTTTTAGGTTGTCGCTTCTTTGCTCCATTGGTAAATAAACTCTTTCTTGTTTTGTGCATCTGCCAATATAGAATACCTAACTCTCTCCACTCTAGACCCGTAGGCAACACTCCAAGGTAGCAAACCCACCATTTGTATCCCCTCTTAACCAGTCCCAAGAATGTTCTTTGGGTCTTCTCAACCCAAGCAAGAATCAATGTTGGAATTTTAAAGATTGATGACAATACAAAACAACGTGGATTTCAACCAAGTCATTTCACATATTAGAGTATATAAGTATACAAGATCAATCACCTAAAATTGTTACTTCCAAAAGTGATGAGTAAATACCTACAAGGAGACATTCCTAGGTAAAGTTCGTCATTTAAAAAAATTGTCACTAATGATCTGTAAGAAATTGGTTATCTCTTTAAAGATATTAGAACCTACTTTAGTTTTCCGTTGATGGACCAAGATCCAAAGGGACCAAAAATACAAAGACCTGAAATTGATACATGCAAAGTTGCAACCTGATACTAACTAATTGCTCTATTATGAAACTAAAAGGGAATAGAAACATGATAGAACTCCATAGTATGCAATAAGAATAAGTTAAATACAAAACTCTTCTAGATGTATAATAGCCCAGAAAGGAGTGAAGGAATGTACAATGTCCTAAGCCGTTTTAGCCGTCCAATTTGAGGAGGAATTGGCCCAGTCAACTTATTGTTATGGAGATCCCTGTCATATAACACAATAATACAGATTAGGCAATTTTTTTAAGAAAAAAATTGATTCAAATGGACTGAAATAATTCAAATTTTTCCTTCCACTTGTCAACCCAAAAAGGGGGAAAATCTTCTTTGCACTTCTATAATACACAGTGAGAAAGCTCTTCCTTGTTTATGCAATATACGCCAGCTTAATATCAAGCAAATAATTTCAAGTCTGAAGTGGATCAAAAATGACCAAGCGGATATTGCTGGAACCATCTTGTGCTTCAATGAAAAATGACTTCTGTATCCCTAGCATAGTACCAATAAAAAAAAAAAAGGATCCCAGCATAGTATAAAAGAAAATATACAATACATTCCCCATTCACGCCATCAAGTCTCGATCAATATTAATGTCATTATAAATACTATTATTTTGGTGGGTAAACTAGGAGAGTAGGATAGAAACCGCGGCCTCGTAGATGCGGAACTGAACATCAAAAAATTGGGCTATGAGCCAATGTTAATTATGTACCATTCATGTTGCTTTGTACAACAGTGCAGCTACTCAAATGAAGTAACCGCGACTCATGTCATTGATATTATAGACCTGGAGCTATTAATAGAGATAACCTTACAGATACTAAACATACTTAAGCAAAGCCTTGGTGGCCTATAAACAAACAATGATAAATTTGTTGAGCTTAACACACATGAATAGCACAGTAAAAGGAGTCAGTTTTGGCTTTAACTTTTTTAAACATTCCAAGTGATGTGATGAAATTGAGATTTGAGAGACACTTTGAGAATACATCCTAAGCATAATACAACATTATGGGGCTTAAGATAATCATAGAAGTATCGAGGAGATAGAGTAAACTTACAGCCTTGTCAGATCCAACAGATTGGTTACAGCAGTAGGAAAAGGCCCAACAATTGACACTGCATAAACCTCCCTGTAAGTGAAGAGTGATCATAATGAGGATTTGTTCTCATTTCTCAAACATCATTCCAAACTTGGGTTTTATCAGTACATAAGTCATTTCATATTTTCATTCTATAATGATAATAACTTTATTATTATTTTTATCATTTGTTGTTGTTGTTGTTTAATAAACTGATAGCTGCCAAATGTTATAACATGAACATGTAATGCGGTGAGAAAGTTAAATTAATGATGAATAATCCTATGGAGATGCAAAATCAAAGTAAGTAGATGCATAAAGCAATCCCAAATGTACCACAAGCATAAAATGAATCATTATTCATCACAACATTGAAGACCAAAGAGAGTTTATGCTTACAATTCTGTTACAACTCTATAATCTCCCTGAGTGGAGCATGTGACACCAGACCAAGGTGGTAGATCACCATCTCCACAAGGATCATCTCCGATCCATGCATAGACCACCCTCCATCCAAGAGATGCCTTGATTTCATTTAAGGCTTTCACTGCAACCAGAATAGCATTTATTTAAATTCATCAGAAAGCACCAGAACGCCTTCTCATATATATATTCAACTAGATCAAATCCACGCAACTGCTTATTTCAGTACAGTTAATAAATTCATCAACGAATAAGAGTAAACCATTCAGTTTGATTGATGTTGGGAATCTAAAAAAACACTCAGTAATTTTAAGATTTTTAGTTTGACTTAAAAATTTAAAGTAATTATCTAACCATGACAGGGGCTTTCTCCGAGATCTATGGGTTTCTGTATTGGACGATCTATGACTGGTCCTTCGAAGGGATCATGGATGAAGTTTCAGTGATAAACAAACCCTAACTATATAATTCCAAATGAAAACACACCTGAGATTCATTCCCAACAAAATTACCGGATTCGAAGTGTATATTCTTATAAGAAACCAAAACACAACGAAATTTCACACTGCATTACAAAAACATGATCTGAAATTCTGATCTTTGAAATTGACGGTCAAAATTCTCCATTGAAACCTAAAAAAAATTCTGAATGTGACGATCCAGTGATCGAAGTAGAAGATCGGACATTACCGTCTCTTTTTAGTGTTTTGCAGTGAACGACGTTGAGTAACAGAAAGAGAAAGAAAATCCAAGAAAATGCTGATTGATACGCCATTAGAACTGAGATCTCTGAGCAGTGAAACGATCAAAGGAATTATCTCTGGATTTCGAGATCCAAAAACCTCATTTCTGGATCCGCAAATCTCTGGTTTTCCCTTCTTTTCTTCTCACTCTGATAATATATATATAATAATAAAAATAAAATAAAAACTAATAGAAATGTCTGTTTAAAGTTTAAACCCTAACACCAGCCAACGAGAGAGAAAACCAGAGCTTCGTTGCTTTCTCTACTCGCTGAAACGTTTCGGATGGATACACGCGGTTTTGAAAAAAAAATGGGACACGCCGACACGAAAAGTGATTTATGGGACCCACTTCTTCCGTCCTTCTATGGCCTGTGGGGATGGGATATCAATGGTAATGGATTGTTCTGAAAAAGGTCTATAGGTTGGACGGTTTAGATCATCAGATCTACACTTTAAGTGTAGGCACGGTTGCTGGTTCCTCTTGTTTTTGTTTTATTATTTTGGATTTTTATACTTCTTTACTCGGGTTGAATTCGAGCCTGTGAGCCTGAGCCTGAGCCTGAGCCTGAGCCAGAGCCAGAGCCATAAGATTCAAGCTTGGCTTAAACATACTTGAGAGCTCCTTGAGCTTGGCTTGAACATGCTTGAGAGCTCATTGAGCTCCAAATTTATTCAAGCCGAGCCAAACTCAAGTTGGCTCAAGCTTAATTCATAACTTGTAAAGAACCCATGCGATGCACGGAAAATGTTAAGAGGAGAATGTCAATAATTAAGAGAAAAATGTAAATAATTAAGTGTAATCTAGACTTATCATTCTTGTTTTTCACATCGGTAAGATTAATGGACATTAAAGCACCATTAAAAAAATATAACTATTATCCCTCAATAATTTTTTTAATCTTCGCCAAGTATTTTCTTAGTCTTAATGTTGAATTTTGTTGAAAGACCTGAGCAAAGTCGCCCAATCAAATAGGGAGCAAGAAAATTAGAGTTTCATTATTATCTAACAATCCAAATTCAAGATATGGAAACGCCTTCCTCTCCCAAGTGAAGAGATAATAATCATTTGAGTCGTAGTACTTGTGAGTTGTGAAACATGTGTAGGTATAAGACCTTTCATAGGGTCTAAATGAAAGGATTTCTAGACTTCACAAAATGTAAAACAAAGAAAAAATAAGCAAGTACCACAAAAGTGATAGAGATCGAGAAATTTAAGTTATTCCAATAGTAGATTGTAGAATCCCGAGACTTTTGTACATGATTGATGAACAATGCTTTTGGCCAAAGAGCCTTCTATATATTTAAACTAGTGAATGATGAAGGAATCTATGGTAACAAGCATGGTGTATTATATATATAGGGGGGTTAGTACCCTAAAAATGATAAAACAAGGTTGGAAACACCCCATGGGTCTAAAGGGGGTTAAAAAGGAGAAAAATGGAGTGTATGATCGATTGCAGGTAAGGTGCAATCGATCGCAGTCAGAGGAAATTCTGAAAAAACTGTCAGGTGCAAGTAGTGCGATCAATCGCAGGTGGTGTGCGATCGATCGTATACAATGGAAATTTGAACAAAAAAGCTCTCGGATTCATGTGCGACAGATCAGCTCCAGTGCGATAGATTGCATTGTAAGCTGCGATCGATCACAGTCGATGTGCGATCGATCACATGCGGGAGCCGAATTTCGAAAATAAGGGTTTTAATCCTTTGACTTATAAATAGGGGATCATTTGGGGGGTTTTTGAGTTAACCTAAACCTCAGAGGGATTGAGAAGAGAATGAAGGAGATTGGGGGTTTTTCAAAAAGGAGTTGGATTAAAGATCAAGTGAAGCCAAATCAAGGTTTGGGATCATTCTCATCAAGCAAGATCTTCCTCTTCAAAGTATCGCCTTCTTCCTCGAGCTTGGATTCCAAATCAAGGGAGTTTTCTTCAAGATAGGAGTTGATCCTAAAAAGTTAGTGCACCTTTCTAGTTGGCTTAGTAATAACCTAGGTTTTTCCTTAAAAATGATTGTGGATTGATCTTGTATTTTTCATTTTCTTGGAAGCTAGCATGTTCCCAAAAATATACAAGATAAACTAATTAGTTATGAATGTGTTAGGTGTATGGATGGTGGAGGCGAATGGATGTCATTTGGAATGTGATGGATATTGTGTGATGGAAAATGGAAAGGGTATTGTACTCATAACACACACACTCAAGGTGTTTGATGGAATGATTGACTATAAAAAGCATGAATGTAAATGTCTATAAAAAGGTTTAACGTCACGTGTTTGATGAAATGTATGTATGAAGATTTAACTCGAAACTATGAAATTATGAATAAGGGATTTTTCCCCCAATTTGATAATTGTGATAAAATGTTCTATATGTATTTCCTTTATATTTCACATGCCTATAGAAATGTTGAAATGTCATATGATGTTTTAGTTTCATGTTACCACGATGTCACAAATGGTTATGCTCGAGCACACATGCATGCATGAACCGAGGTTTTTTCTAGTATATGCATATGGAAAGACAACTAAGAATAAGAAACAAGTGATTTACGACACGAATTATAAAGCCAAATTTTGGGTCGGTCAAGGATAGGGCATATTCAAGGATATGTCATATCTAGCTCATAAGAAAACAAGACAAGCATGACAGTGCCGGAAATTGGGCCAGTCAAAGATGTTGGTGCACCTTTTCTCTATTCATTGAAGGGTATTTATATACCCAGCTCACAAATTATTTTCTATATTCGCTGAAGGGTATTTACATACCCAACTCACAAGTCGCTACAAGGGCCTTCACATCTGGCTCACAAGATAAGCATGACAAGAGAAGTGTGATTCTAAACAAGAACAAAAGAAGACACGCATGATTCTCACGAGACAAGAACAAGACAAGAAAGAGTTTTAAACACGACAAACAAGTTTTGAAAACACGAAAAAATATTTTCAAGAATAAGTATGAATTATGAACACGGGTTTTAAGCGGATTTTTCTCATTTAGTTTCATGCATGTAACGATCATTGTATTGTTTTAATTAGATATTATGAATTGCATTCTATTATTACTATTGTTAGCTAGTAGCTTGTACTCACTGAGTATTTCATACTCAGCTGTACATTTCATGTTGGCAGGTCCAGTGGATACCTTCAACCCCGAGCCATGGGTTAAGGAAGATTACGTTGAAGAGGAGGCGCATATTCCACTCCAGTCTCAGGAGGATAGAGATCTAGATAGGTGGCCTTATCTAGACTATTGTGAGTAGAGAGTTAGTGAGTGTTCCTCATTTTGTATTTTGATGGGTGGGCATGTTCACCCTTACTCATTATGTTTTGTATATGAACTTGGAATACTAGTGACGTATAGAAAAAAGAAAAATTTTGGTTAAGCTTCCACATTCTAATTTATGCACTTTAGCTCTAGTATGCCTTGTATTTTGCAGGATGGTTTGCAGGTTATGTATAGTCACACCTAAAGTCTCTCTAAACTCTTAGGGGGTATTTTGGGGCATGACAGAAGTGGTATCAGAGCTCTAGGCGTTAGATTCCTTAGGGCCACTTAGTACTCAATACCAAGATTTAAACGAGGCATTAGCTAGGTTTACGAAGAGAGTCGTATTCCAAGTATAGACTAATGATTTAATCTTAAGTCCATAACCGGTTGAAACCCAACTGAAGTTAGTGTCCTACACTAGGAACACAAATTGTATGTTGTACTATTGCTATGTATACCTTGGTGTAATGTTATGTACTTAATCAGTATTAAGTGATTGTTGAAATGGTTAATGAAAGTATATCCAAGTTAGACTCATGTGTACTGTTGTTCTCAGGATTTAATCATGAGACGCGGTGCTCAGGGTCTTGAAATGGTTATTGAAAGTATATCCAAGTTAGACTTATGTGTACTGTTGTTCTCAGGATTTAATCATTAGACACAATGCTCGGGGTCATGGATATAATACAAGGGAAAATGGGGGCGATGCTCCCTCGGGTGATGAATAACCCAACTTCGCTCAAGCTTTGACATTTATAGCCGAGACTTTGGCTATGCTAATAGCTAGGCAACCTGCTACTCCTCCTCCTACTGTTGTACTTATAGCTGCTCCTCAAAATCGAGCGCAAGCAAAGATAGAGACTTTTCGGAAGATGAGGCCTCTGGTATTTTGCGGGAGCATTGATCCATTGGTAGCAGAGGTATGGATCAGGCAACTTGAAAACCTTTTCTCTGTATTGTTGCCTACTAAGGCAGAGAGGGTCACCTGGGCTGCCTTTATGCTAGAAGGTGAGGCCGACCACTGGTTGAGGTCCGCGGTAAGGACTCGGGATCTGACCCGACAGGGTCAAGAGTGGACTTGGGAGAATTTTTGGATGTTTTCTACAAGAAATACTTTCCAGTAGGAATGAAAGAGAAGAAAGAAGTTGAGTTTATTACCTTGGAGCAAGGTAACTTGTTTGTGTCCGCTTATGAGGCTAAGTTCTCGGAGCTATCTAGATTCGCTCCTCACATGATAGCTACACAGGCTATGAAGGCCCGGAAATTTGAAAGAGGATTGAATGCCTACATCAAAGATAGGGTCTCTATGTTTACGCATGAGACATATGTCGAGGTAGTGGACAAAGCACAGTTGGCAAAGGCGAATTCCGAGGAATTTTTCAAGAGAAGAGAAATGGTTAGAGGCCAGTCCAGTGGCTCAGCAGAGAAGAGGGTTAGGACTACTCCATACCAACCTTCAGGGCCAGCACAATCACAAAGTCTGTATTCAGCACCATAGGTTCCTCATTCTTTTGCTTCGCAGGCATCACGCCTGGCTACTACGCATGCTCCTCGCCCCGCACTATCTCAAGCCGTGGGATTCGCATCTTCTACATTCTCGTATGAGATTTGCGGTAGGAGATATTTGGCCGAAGAATGCCGAAAGATTTCTGGTGGATGCTTTCATTGTGGTGACTAGGGCCACATGATCATAGATTGTCCCCACCGTCAATTTCCATCCCAGTCTTAGGGAAGTAGGCCCCCGATCAAGCAGTCATCTCAATAAAGCTCTTCACAGGGATTGAGGCCCTCACTGTCTACACGACCACCTCATCAAGCAAATCAAGGCCGAGTTTTTACCTTGCCAAAAAGAGACGCACATGCATCTGATGATGTCGTGCAAGGTACACTAAAATATTAAAGTCTTCAAGTTGTGAGTGCTTGCTACTATATATTATGGTTGCTTATGTGTGTAATACGTTACTTATGCACTATGTATACTCTTGTTGAAATTCATTGATGTGAAGCATTTAATTACACGGGCATTTTATTAGTGGGCGAATGTCTAGTCCGAGTGTTGATCGATATAGGATCCACTCATTCCTTCATCTTGCCTAGTTTTACAAAGAGATTTTCATCCAAGTCTAGTCCGTTGGAGCGTGAGTTGACCATTTTGACTCTGCTTGGCAAGTTGGTGGATATGGACCGGATATATAAGGATTGTGTGGTCCAAGTGGGGTAGAATGAGTTGTTGGCCGACTTAATCATCCTAGAGTTCCAAGACCTAGACTTCGATGTCATTCTCAGGATGGATTGGTTGTCAACTCACCACAGACATGTGGCATGCTTTGAGAAGATGGTGAATTTTAAGCCGGAGGGAGTTAAGCCGTTTCACTTCCGAGGGTTACAAGGTAGAGATATCGCTCACTTCGCAGCTCTAAGCTTAGGGAAACCAGAGGCACAAAACTCCTTGGTCATTCTGGTTGTGAGCGAGTTATTGGATGTATTCCCAGAGGATTTGTCTGGATTGCCTCCATATCGGGTGATTGAGTTCGCGATAGAGCTTACTCTTGGCACAGCTCGGATTTCAAGAGCACCGTATAGGATGGCCCTAATAGAGCTTGAGGAATTGAAAGAGCAAATTGAAGAGTTACAACAACTTGGTTTCATCTAACTAAGTGTGTCACCATGGGGAGCTTCTGTACTCTTCGTGAAGAAGAATGATAGGTCGATGAGGATGTGCATCGACTATAGGCAGTTGAACAAGGTCACGATCAAAAATCGTTATCCCTTGCCTCGGATAGATGACTTGTTTGACCAACTGAAGGGAGTGAGATTTTTCTCAAAGATTGATCTTCGATCGGGGTATCATTAGTTGAAGATCAAGGTCGAAGATGTTCCAAAGACTGCTTTCAGGACTCAGTATGGGCACTACGAGTTCCTTGTCACGCCATTCGGTTTGATGAATGCACCGGCGGCATTCATGGTCTTGATGAAACGGGTGTTCAGACCTTGTCTCGATCGATGTGTTGTGGTGTTCGTCGATGACATCTTGGTGTGTTCCCAGACACGGGAAGATCAAGATCGAGACATTCGCCTTACTTTTGAGATTCTTTGAGAACACCAACTATACGCCAAGTTGAGTAAGTGTGAATTCTGGTTGGAAAAAATGGCGTTTATTGGCCACGTAGTATCCACGGAGGCTATTTCGGTTGATCCGGCAAAGATAGAGGCAGTGATGAGCTGAAAGAGAGACCCAAGAGTGTTACAGAGATACGTAGCTTTCTCAGATTGGCAGGCTACTTTTGGAGATTTGTAGAGGGATTCTCCAGTTTAGCAGCACCGCTCACACATCTCACTCAAAAAAATGTCAAGTTTGTTTGGAGCGAGAAGTGCGGGAATAGCTTCATGGAGTTGAAGATGCAGCTCACTACAGCTCTCGTTCTTACCGTGCCATCCGAGAGTGGTGGTTTTGTGGTATATAGTGATACCTCGCACGTTGGGTGTCCTGATGCAACTTAAGAATGTAATTGCATATACTTCAAGGCATTTGAAAGATCATGAAAAGAACTATCCTACGCACGATTTGGAGTTGGCCATAGTAGTGTTTGCAATAAAGATATGGCAACACTATCTTTATGGGGAACAGTTTGATGTGTTCACGGATTACAAAAGTCTGAAGTACCTATTTTTCCAAAAGGAGTTGAACTTGAGACAGCGGTGATGGATGAAGTTCTTGAAAGACTATGAATGCTCCATTCAATACCACCCAGGTAAGGCGAACATGGTGGCATGATGGTGTAAGAGTGGAAGTTGTTAGATGATGCGTCTAACCTCAACATCAGTTTTAGCCTTCTTACCTATGGGTCGGTGATGGCTAATATCACCGTTAGGCTGCACATCTTAGTTCAGATATGAGAGTTGTAAGGATCGGATGCCGAGTTACTTGTTTACCGAGACAAGTCGGTTAATAGTGGTAGCAAGGATTTCACCTTGAATGATGATGAAACTATCACATTTAAGGGAATGATATGTGTTTCAGCCGATGAGGAGCTTAGACGAGAGATCTTGGACGAGGCTCATCGGTCTAAGTATACGGTACGCCCTAGGGGTACAAAGATGTATCAGAACCTAAAGGGATATTTCTGGTGGCGGAACATGAAGAGGGAAGTGGCGGAGTATGTGTCTCGGTACTTGGTGTGCTAGCAGGTCAAGGCCGAGCATATGAGGCCAGTAGGTCTTTTGCAGTCCCTCTCTATTCTCGAGTGAAAATGGGAGAACATTTCTATGCACTTCATTGTGAGGTTACCACGGACGGCGAGGAACTCCGATGCCATTTGGGTAGTGGTTGACCGTTTGACAAAGTCCTCCAATTTCTTGCCTTATCGGACTACCTTCAACTCGAACCAGCTGGTTTCTTTGTACATCAAGGAAGTAGTTCGATTGTACGGGGTGCCAGTGAGCATTATTTCAGATATGGATCCTAGATTTATTTCCAGGTTCTGGAAGAGCTTTCAAAGTGTCATGGGTTCCCGCTTAGACTTTAGTACGGCCTTTCATCTGTATACTGATGGTCAGACTGAGAGGGTAAACCAGGTGATAGAGGACATGCTCTGAGCATGCATGCTAGACTTTAAGGATAGTTGGGAAGATCACTTACCTTTGGTTGAGTTCGCTTGCAACAACAACTATCAGGCGAGCATCCAAATGGCATATTTCGAGGTTTTGTATGGGAGAAGTTACAGATCTCCTATGTATTGGGATGAAGTTGGTGAAAGGAAAATATTGGGTCTTGAGTTAATTGAGCAGACCGTAGATAGGGTCAAGGTTATCAAGGAAAGGTTGAAGGCTGCACAGGATCGACAAAAAAGTTGCCGACAACCGTAGGCGAGATCTGGAGTTTAGAGTCGGCGACATGATATTTGTTAAGGTTTCGCCGACTAAGGGCGTTATGAGATTTGGCAAGAGAGGAAAGCTCAGCCCTAGAAATGTGGGTCTGTTCGAGATTATCACCAGAGTTGGTGAGGTGGCTTATCGGGTTGCTCTACCTAAGCACATGGCGGCGGTCCACAATGTATTTCACATTTCCATGCTCTGAAAATATATCTCAGATCTGTCATATGTCATTGAGTTTGATCCGTCAGAGATCTGAGAGAATCTCACATTAGTGGAGCAACCAGTTCAGATCTTGGATAAGCGAGATCAAGTCTTGCACAATAAGACTATCACATTAGTCATAGTGAGATGACAACACCATTCTGCAGAAGAGGCTACATGGGAGTGTGAGACCGAAGTGAAAGAAAAATATCCACATTTGTTTGTTTAGTTCCTTGATGTTTTATGTATGTTAGCTTTCTTGTATCTCCTTGTATCATCCTAATTTCGGGGACGAAATTTTTGTAAGGGGGGACGATGTAGAACCCCGGGACTTTTGTACATGATTGATGAACACTGCTTTAGGCCAAAGAGCCTTCTATATATTTAAACTTGTGAATGATGAAGGAATCGATGGTAACAAGCGAGGTGTTTTATATACATAGGGGGTTAATACCCTAAAAAGGATAAAAACAAGGTTGGAAACACCCCAGAGGTCTAAAGGGGGTTAAAAAGGAAAAAAAATGGGGTATGCGATCGATCGCAGGTAAGGTGCGATCGATCGTAGTCAGAGGAAATTCTGAAAAAACTTTCGAGTGCAAGTGCGATCGAACGTAGGTGTGTAGGATTGATCGCATACAGTAGAAATTTGTACAGAATCCCTCCGGTTCATGTGTGACAGATCAGCTCCAGTGCGATAGATTGCATTGCAAGCTACGAACGATCACAGTTGATGTGCGATTGATCGCACTCGGGAGCCGAATTTCGAAAATAAGGGTTTCGATCCCTTGACCTATAAATAGGGAATCATTTGGGGGGGTTTTTGGGTTAACCTAAACCTAAGAGGGATTGAGAGGAGAAGGAAGGAGATTGAGGGTTTTTTGAAGAGGACTTGGATTGAAGATCAAGTGAAGCCAAATCAAGGTTTGAGATCATCCTCATCAAGCAAGATCTTCCTCCTCAAAGTATCGCCTTCTTCCTCGAGCTTGGATTCCAAATCAAGGGGGTTTTCTTCAAGATAAGAGTTGATCCTAAAAGGTTAGTACACCATTCTAGTTGGCTTAGTAATAACCTAGGTTTTTCCTTAAAAATGATTGTGGATTGATCTTGTATTTTTCATTTTCTTGGAATCTAGCATGTTCTCAAAAATGTACAAGATAAACTAATTAGTTATGAATGTGTGGGGTGTATGGATGGTGGAGGCGAATGGATGCCATGTGGAATGTGATAGGGGAAGGGCATTGTACTCATAACACACACACTCAAGGTGTTTGATGGAATGATTGACTATAAAAAGCATGAATGTAAATGTCTATAAAAATGTTGAATGCCACGTGTTTGATGAAATGCATGTATGAAGATTTAACTCGAAACTGTGAAATTATGAATTAGGGATTTTTCCCCAAATTTGGTAATTGTGATAAAATGTTCTATATGTATTTCCTTTATATTTCACATGCCTATAGAAATGTAGAAATGACATATGATGTTTTAGTTTTTATGTTACCACGATGTCACAAATTGTTATGCACAAGCACGCATGCATGCATGAACCGAGGTTTTCTAGTATATGCATATGGAAAGACAACCAAGAATAAGAAACAAATGATTTTCGACATGAATGATAAAGCCGAACTTTGGGTCAATCAAGGATAGGGCATATCCAAGGATATGTCTTATCTGGCTTACAAAAGAACAAGACAAGAATGATAATGCCGGACATTTGACCGGTCAAGGATGTTGGTGCACTTTTTCTATATTCGCTGAAGGGTATTCACAAACCCGGCTCAGAAGTTGTTTTCTATATTCGCTGAAAGGTATTTATATACCCGGGTCACAAGTCGCTACAAGAGCACTAACATCTAGCCGGCTCACAAGATAAGCATGATAAGCAAGCATGACAAGACAAGTGTGAATCTAAACAAAAACAAGACAAGACACGCATTATTCTCACGAGACAAGAGCAAGACAAGAAAGAGTTTTAAACAGGACAAACAAGTTTTGAAAACAAGAAAATATATTTTCAATAATAAGTATGAATTATGAACACGGGTTTTAAGCGGAGTTTTCTCATTTAGTTCCATGCATGTCACGATCATTGTATATTTTTAATTTGATGCTATGAATTACATTCTGTTATTGCTATTGTTAGCTAGTAGCTTGTACTCGCTGAGTTTTTCATACTCAGCCATACATTTCATGTCGGCAGATTCAGTGGATATCTTCAACCCCGAGTCATGGGTTGAGGAAGTGTACGTTGAAGAGGAGGCGCATATTCCACTCCAGCCTCAGGAGGACAGAGATCTAAATAGGTGGCCCTATCTAGACTATTGTGAGTAGAGAGTTAGTGAGGTTCCTCATTTTGTATTTTGATGGGTGGACTTGTCCACCCTTACTCATTATGTTTTGTATATGAACTTGGAATACTGACGATGTATAGAAAAAGAAAAATTTTGGTTAAGCTTCCGCACTCTGATTTATGCACTTTAGCTATAGTATACCTTGAATTTTGCAGGATGGTTTGCAGGTTATGTATAGTCAAACCTAAAGTCTCCCTAAACTCTTAGGGGGTATTTTGGGGCATGACAATAGATATTACAATAATATTGATTGATCAAAATACCATATTTTGGAATTACAACCGAATGAATTAGGCACCTCAATCTACTACAACTTGTACCAAAAAATAAAAAAACCAAAATTCGGAGCTCTCTTTCATTCACATTTCTTATGTATTTAATGGTGTATAGTCAATCAGTAGATTCTAAATTTGATATTTAGTAAGAAAATGTTGGTGTGCTCTAGCACCCTAAATTTATGATACAATAAACTACATAAAATAAAATTAAGTAAGTCTGGGTTACTCAAATGTTAACCATTCAATTCAATTATTAAAGGGTCAAGATTAAAGTAGAGTTGATGTGGCATTAGAAGAGACAAAATAAGCCAAGTCAAATCTTGACCCTTAGTAGTGAGTCATAGACAATTAGGATTGAGGAGTAGATTTGGGAGTACCCATAGACTAACTTTAAAATTAATATATTCATATACAAAAATAAGATTTAGGGGTAGTTATTCAGTCTAAAGAGTAGAGAGTTAGATCAGGGTTTTTTTATTTTAACTTTTTAACTTTTTTTGTTATTATTATATCTTAAACCTATTTATTATAAATAAAAAAAATCTTATAAACTATGATACAAAAATTTAATTTTTTTTATTTTATATTAATATAAATAATATTATCAAAAATATTGTGTGGGTGTATATATTATAAATATATATAATATTTCGAGCCGAGTCAAGCTCAAGCCAAAACGAGTCATAAACAAGCCGAGCCAAATAAAAAAATGTTTTGCTTGAGCTTAGTTTGTTTAAACATTCGAGCTCAAATTAATAAAAGTTTTACTTGATTGTTCAAGCCTGAAATGCCAGCTTGAGCTTGACTCAAATGAGCCGAGTTGATTTGAGCCGACGAACTAGCTTGGTTTGAAAGCAGTCTTACTATTACAAAAAATAGCTTTTTTTTTTCTTTTTTTTAGGGATATCGTTTAGATATAGTTAGTAGCATTAGTTATTGGTTAGTAGTGGGAAGTGGAGCTCGTGCAAGTATGGTTTCATAAAGTTCGTACGATTTTCTCGATTTAAATGGAACAAGTTTTACATGAAGAAGCTTTAGCTTAGCATGTTCGATACTGGTAGGAGAAGAACCCTCAAGATGATATGAATCAACCCATTCTTCTTGCACCAAGTTATGAAGGAACTTGAGTTACATCTCTTTTCCATTATAGAGTTCTTATGTGTTTCCATGTAGCTTTGAAAGCTCGAAAAATGTACAAATTCATTTTTTATGAACAATTCGTCACTATAAAAATGATTCTAATTGGTGTTCGCATTGGTGGAGGAACTAGATAGAAAAAACTCAAAAAAGAAGGAATCTAGTTGTAAGATATCTAATGAAATTAAACCATAGCTAAAATTGAAATATCATTCAATGAGAAAATATCAAATATCCAGAGCTTCTTTTTGTATACTATATGAATGATCCAATCCACAAAGATCATGATTGAGAATTGTTTGATCGTCTTTCTCCAATGAAGAAGAGAAATATAATCAACTTGGATTTGTTATTTCATGTATGCTTTTCGGTAAAAAAAAAAAGATCAATTGAAGTGGAGAGTTTTTCAGTCGCCCATTGGAAATGGATCCCACAAACTTTTTCTCATAAGAGAGGCCACACCCTATCGGAGCTCAAGTTGAACCATAAAAAATTCCTGCTTCTTAACCCTGTTACTGGGAGCATACCCTTGTCTCCAAACAAGTTAAAAAAGAAACGAAAGAATATACAAGGCCAAACAAGTCATGTGTATTACGCATAGGTCTCTCTCTCTCTCTGAAATGGCGTCTGCGTTATCAGAACCTTCTAGGGCTGCAATCCTATCTCTGTTCCGTTCTCTGTTACGAACAGCTCGACAGTTCTCAGATTACAACATCAGAGAGTACTCTAAGCGAAGAACCATCGATGGATTCCGTCAGAACCGTGAGCTTTCGGACCTGTCCTTGGTCTCTTCGGCTTTTTCGGATGGGAAATCTCAGCTGGAAGTAGCGAGAAGGCAGGTTGTTGTTTACTCGTTGTATGCACCGGGAGTGAAAAACGTCATGGAGATCCATAACAGATGAAACTCTATCGGTATCTGTTGCAAACAATGCTGAGTTTACTAGTTTGTTTCCTTTATTTTAACAGGATTATGTACCCATGTTATATATAAATTGAAATTTTAACGTTTTATTACATGGATTTGTGAATTTGTAATTTTAAGACTATTGGGTCTGGCTTTGTTGGAGGAAATTGGAATTTCGGGGTTCTTTAATGCTAATTGCCTGTGAACTCTGTAGCGTAGAATTACATGGTTTAATGTAGGGTATATATATATATATATTTTAATGGATTTTGAGTTTTGCTGAAGAGTTGGAATAATTGAAGAATACCCATGTTGGAGAAGTCAGGTATGTGAGTTTCAGTCTGGGGCCATTGAATTGAATTTCAATGTTAGAGGGTTTGCGGGATGTGAGTATAAACCCAAAAATGATGTTTTTTGATATGGGTTTGTGAATTTTTAGTGTAAAATATCAAGTTTGTTGTAGGATTTTGATGGATTTTAGTTCACCTAATGATGAGAAGCTTTTGGATGCACTACTTCATTTCTCATGTTGGAATGGGTATGCACATTGATAGATGGGAATTTGCAATCTTTATGTTACAAGTTAGCATAAATATAACCCATTTGAATCATGATCCTTTTAGTGAAGTTGGGATTCTTATTCTTTGAGGTTTTCAATTTGTGTGAGATGAAAATTTTTGAGCTTTGGATTTCCCTCTTAGTTGTAAACTTGTAATGTCTTTAAAACCCTAGTTGAAAGGAAAAAAGAAATCTGTAAATATATTTTATGAGTTTTAATATTTTAGTATATTAAATTCAAGTGGTTTCAACTTTCAACGCAGAATGCTTATATGCCCCTATCATTATCATTGCCAAAAATTACAGAATTCCAGTTTATATCAAAGTAATCCCCCTTGATTGATTTTGTACACCTTTTAAAAGGGAAAAAGAAATAAGCATAATGATTAGGGAAACATTACCCCAAAGGGGAAAAGGAAGAAGTTCCCCACTGCTCAAGCCACCCGAGCAATAAATAATATTAATTTATAAACTAATAGTTGGGTACTCTTTCAAACTCAACAACAAACAGCCACTCAATAGCATGGTTGAAAACTCGCCGAAACATATATGTATTGGTTTCGGTTACACTTGAGACCCGAAACCGCACCTTTACCTTCTTTTTCCAAAAAAAATAAGACTCGGCCGAAATTGTTACGTATCGGCCGAGTACTACGATACGTAACGGTTTTGGCTGTAAGACTTGCCCGATGCTTTCATTTTGTAAAGACCTAAACACACCACAAAAACCTTTCTTCTTCTCTACCCATTCTAACCTCTTTTACCTAAATCCTTTTGATTTTGTTGATTAACAATTTGATTTGGGGTTTCAATCATCGATTTGAAAAATCTATGCCACATTCTTCATTTTTGGGGAAAACTTAATTTGAGCGGTGTTTTAAAACCTGAAAACTCGACTTGACTCGGAAACTCGGGCAAAACTCGTCCGAGTAATGACACTTAAAACTCGGACATATATAATATTTTTATAATACTATATATATGGTATAAATTCAAAATTAATGATAAACCATGCCTAAAATAAGATATATAATTCAATATATACTAAGCACCCCTCTTTTGTTTTTTATTTATACTTAAGAGTGGGTGAGTTGTGTTAAAAAAAGAAAAAAACATAATTTAGTCAAACGGGTAGACAGTTTACTTGATTTTTTGTTTTAAAAAAAAAGTGCAAAAACTCGGGCGAGTCGAAGCGAGTCACGGCGAGTTACTCGGTTTTCAGTGTCAAAACCGAGTTTTGCCTCAAACTCGACTCGAAACTTGGCCGAGTCAAGTCAACTCGGCCGAGTTTCGAGTCGACTCGTCGAGTTTTAATACTACGAATTTGAGAGTTAAATCGGGTAAGTTTTCTCAAAAGTTTTATGCAAATCATCTTTATTATAACCAAAACTTACTAAATGCACGTGGTTTTATGGATTTCACTTGAAATCCATGAATATTTGTTAATTACTTGATGAGCCAGTCCATACTTCTATGTGGCTTTAGCACTTAGTAGTGCATGTTTCCACTTTCGACCCATCTACTACTTTATATTTCATTATTTCTACATTTTCAACTTGATATTGGCTTTAGAACAATGTTGTTACTCATTTACTGTTTTGTTTTTATTTTTTTTCTATTTATTGTGATTTTTTACATTTTTTCAAACAAAAAAGAAGAAAAATAAAAAACGGTTGAAATCAATACGTATCAGTTTCGGTGGAGGCCGTTACGGTGGAGGCCGTTACGGTGGCTGAAACCGAGTTTTTAAACCTTGCTCAACAGTAGCGTTAGGGCTCTTACAACAACTCAACAATAAGTCAGTTAATGTGCTATGTGCAACTCTAAAACATAGAACCCAAGACCTTCCATACGTAACATTAGAATAAGAAAGATTGCCCAACGGTAATCAAATTACAAACAAGAGAAACAAATATCATGTTGAGTACACCCAACCCATCCTTAACTATGATTTTAATAACTAAAAAAAAGTAGTTGATTTGGTAAGCTAAACCCACGGTGGTTTACCCATAGCCATCTCAAAGGGAGAGGGAGAGGGAGAGGGAGAGGGAGAAGGAGAGGGAGAGATAGAGATAGAGAGAGCGAGAGGGGAGAGAAAGAACAAAGAACGAGAGAGAGAGAGAGGATACCTATTCTTCTTCACTCTTCAGCGTAAGGCGTACTCTTCAGTCTTCAACATATGTAAACTGTAAATATGTATAAGGGTTTAAAAGGGGGTTTTAATAGGGTTTTGAAGGAGGGATTTGATAGGGTTTTAATGGGGTTTTGAAAAGGGGTTTGATATGGTTTAGAATAAGATTTCAATACGGCCCGCCTAGGCGATCGCCCAACGCCTAGGTTCCTAGGCATCGCCTAGTAAACTCTACCTGCCTAGAGGGGTGACCAGACCATTATGCTTCGAGCCTAGGTGGTGCCTTGACTACACTGATTTGATGTACACCTTCTTGGTAAAATGGAAGCTGTAATTTCCGTGTAATGGATTTAATAATTAGTACTTTGCCCAGGGCCTTGTATCTCCAATATTAATTTTAATAGGATTACCACAGATAATTTATTGCCCAGGATGCAATGATTCCATAGGAGATTTTCTAATTTAATTAGTGCTGCTTCTTCAAAATAACTATTGCTATCTATGGATGTAGACTAGGTATGCAATCCAAATTTGAAGATGAGTTAGACCTTGTTAGCTAACATTCATTTTGGATCTCCATGATTGCACATCATTTGCATCTATACTTTAAGACTTTTTGAGTTATTCACTTCAATATATATATATATATATATTTATAATTCAGTGTTTTAAAAAGCATGTGAGGCTTACGCCTCGGGGCGAGACTTAAGGAAAACGCCTTGAGGCTTAACCATGAGGCTTAAAACCCCATAAAGCTCACATGAGGCACACACCTCATGTCTTGAAGCTTGCTTTATGTTTATGTACGTCTTATCCATTAACTAAAATTAGGAACTGAGACTTAAATGTTGTTTTTTTTCTAAAATTTGTTATTTGTTTCAACTAATTTATATAGTATTTCTTATGTGTACGTGTGCGCCCACATGAACACACACAATGAATACAAATATAAATATAAATATATATATATATATATATATATATATATATATATATATATGTCTCTCTCTTTCTCTCTCTATATGTATATATACTATAATTTTTTATCAATTTCTTGAATCTTTTTGTCATTTTTCTTATATTATATTTATTTGTTAATATGAGAGAGCATGAAGCTTTCTTGTGAGGCTTATGCTTCACGCCTCGAGGCTTACGCCTCACGCATCTTGAGGTCCTAACGCCTCGCCTTACGCCTTAACGTTTTAAAACATTGATATATATATTTACTATCAACAAGAGCTCCGTTGAACAGTCAACCGGAGCAACCCAAAAAATTCCTTGGAAAGTGGTAGTTTGGTAATAATGAACACAAGGAAGGGTATTGTTTAACACTAATTTTTTCCATAAATACCCCTTCCCAATGCATTTTTGGGTTGCTCCGGTTGACTGCTCAATCAGAACTCCTGTTCATAGTTAAATCTCATATATGTACATATATTGTATTACCTTTTTTTCTCCATTTTCCAATAAAATTGCTTGCTTATTACACCCATGTGTTTGGTCCTTTGGGGTGAGCGACAGGAGTCATGTTTGCCAAATTCAACATTCATGTCTTAGAATTTAGTGAATTTTTTTTACACTGCTTGCGGACTTGATGCAATCCTCGTCCCTTATTCGGGCTTGAGGCTGGCTTTTTTTTATACCGGTTTTTACGTTGTTTACCTCAAAGTAAACAACTATTACAGATTCCAAATCCTAGTGATAATTGATCTTGATGTAGAATTTTCATTGTTGTGAATCATGTGGAATAATGTGGAATAATGAATGATTCATAAATCATATTGACATGGGAAAATTGGCATGATTATTACTAACTAGTTGAAAGGATATTCAGTCATCCTGGTCCTTGGAAATGGAACATTTGTAGTTCTTCGAGAATATGTTCTCGCATCTTCTATGCGGTTATGATATGAAACATTAGACTTTGATTGTTCCCTCTGGTTCTTTAGGTAGTGGTGGTACAAGGGAAGATGAAAATTCACTTGTACTTGGTTTCTTAGATTTTTTTTGCTCACACAGGAAATTCTAATGCTTTCTCATATGAAATCTATATTGATGTCTGACATATTCAAAGGCGACATATAGCAGAGTGGATAATCTTTCTAGTCATTCGTTTTCTTGTTCTACTTTGACCCGATGCATTGTATTTGGATTGTTGAATCTTCCCCTTTGGCCACTTATTTAGAAATGTTGCTTGTTTTCTTATTCTTACTTATATTTCTAGTTGGACCTTGGAGAAAAAATAGGACAGCAGTTGATACTAAGATATAGATTATTCTTAGTTTTTTTTTTCTTCCTGTTTGCAAGAGAGTAATATTTTAACTATGAAGCAATTTTACCCATGGTTTAAAAAGATGCTGTAACCAATACGCATTGGTTTTGGTAAGAGGTGCTCCGGTTTTAACGTCGATACATTTTTTTTGGGGGGTTTCATAAGACTCGGCCAAAACAGATACGTATTGGGTCCTACAGATACGTATTGGTTTCGGTTGTAGGACTCGTTTGACGCCTTTAAAAAGTATGGGTTACTGTAAACCCCTAAAAATCACCTCTATGTTTTCTACTTGGTATTGGCGTTAGAAGTCTGTTTCTACTCATCTACCGCGTTAGTTTATTTTTATTTTTTAAATTTAAACTAATTTTTTGAATTTGTTTCCATAAGTAAATAAGTATTGGCGGTACGTATCGGTTTCGGTTGGGACCTGTAGAGTCCCCGAAACTGAGTTTTTAAACTTTGATTTTACCTTACACCATTTGCTATGGTTAGAACTTAGAACTTTAGTCCTTGAAATGTTTGGTTGGTTGAGTTGAGAATCAAGTCTGAAATACTATAAATTTCTTCTCTTCTTCCTTTATCAGTCCAGCCCGAAGGGCTTTAGTTTGATTTGTATCATTATGTACTCTTTATGTGCTTATTTCAGTCGGTCATAATTCATATGCATTGTACTTGAAAACTTGTGATCTGTTACAGGTTTGGTATCATATGGCTCTCTTAGATGTGAATCACTTCCAAGTTGTGGAATTTAGGGCATGATTTACATATTTGCTAGTTGAGAATTTGGCTCCGTCAGGCTTTTCTATATGCAGGTTTTGTTGTGTATATTTCGTTAGTTTACATCAACTTTTCTGTTTAATGGTCTTCACAGTCTTTCAATATATTTGTTCTTAATTGCTTTTTTTCTATTTAGCCAAAAAACTAGAAGATTCTGTTGACTCAGTTGGGTACTTGACCAGATCTTTAGTCAATCAGATTCTGATCCTAATCAAGTTTGAGTCTAGTTGTGAACTCCTAAAGCTTTGCATTGGATATCAGATAGCATAGCTCTCCGTTTATAAAGTTAGAAAAGTTATTCAGCACTAACAAGGATGGGGGGGTGGGGTAATCAGTATTCGGATGTTTATGGAGAGAAATTAAAGGCTGTTATAGAGATGGCTTTGAAGTTTGAGGGAAGAACAGGAGAGGCCTTGGAATTGTAAGAGAAGTATGAGAGCTACACTTATGAATCCTTTGATTATATAGGATTTCATAGTCCAGAGGTACTGGTATCGGAGTGTTATGAGATGTTTGTTTTCTTTTGTCTTCTTTTTTTGAAATCTTTTTTTTTTGTGTGTGGTTATCTTGGGTGGGGGGGCGGGCGGTGGAAGGGGATATAAAGCTTAGAAGGTTCCCATTATCTTCTTGGAGCATGCTTTCCTTTTGGTCTGTTCTGGGTTATTGGGAGGACTGAAATAGTTGTAATCTTTATCAATGACATGGCCATCAAGGGGGGCAATGGGATATAAAGCTTAGAAGGTTTCTCACAGAAATGTTGATCTACATACAAAGTTGTTGGCTCTTCCTCAATGGGTGGGTGGGAGGGAGGATTGTGGAGTCAGTTCCGAACTAAATGGGGTTATCTTCTTGGAGCATGCTTTCCTTTTGGTTTGTTCTGGGTTATTTGGAGGACTGAAATAGTTGTAATCTTTATCAATGACATGGCCACCAAGTTTAATATATGTTCAGAAGTTAGACTGGCCTGCAAGTTTAAGGTTGCCACTTATATTATTGTAGGAAGAGTCGAGCTTATTATGCAATCTGGTATTCAAGGTGTCACTGGGGGAGTCAGTAAGGCGTTCTGCAGTAAAACAAGTCAAATGGACTCCAGTGAGGCAGATGTCGGGTCATTGCTGGGCGGAAATAGGACTCCTGCCAAATATATTTGTTGAGTCTACATATATTGAAAATAAACTCTACAAACATAACAGGCTCAACTTCAATTTCAGGTTAATTCAGTCTTGGACAATCTGTTTCTGCCCTCGTGATCCATCTACCATAATCAAGGATTCACCATCAAGAGTCATATCAATCATATGGGTGCAGTTGAGGTAGTTGCGGTAGTTGCCTTAAGGAAAATGTTTCCAGATCACCCAACTGTTGAGACTGGTGCCATAACATGTTTGTCAATTTGAAGAAATTTTGTGCTTACTAGCTCTGTTGGTTTTGAATATTATGTTCTGGTCCTGGGGCATTCTTCGAATCGTGGAAATGTTTTGATTTTGAATCTCTAGAGATTTAATTTACTCTGCGGGCCTAGTGTCTCCCCAGACGAATTGAGTAAATTCTAGGACTTCGACTTCCTATCAGAGTCATGGAGAAACTTGAAGATAAGAGGAGACTTTAGTTGGATAAAGGCAGGAGCAGCTTTTGTTGTTGGGAGGCATCTGTTTTTGGGACACCCCGGATGCAGAAGCAGGTACGTACAGCTGTTTTATTCAATAAAAGCATTAGAAAGTGGTATCTATATATCAAGTTAAGAAGATTGGAATTTCTGCTCTAGAATTGTGGTCTGCGATTATCCCTTAAAAATTGTGGAGGCATTCATAAGTTAGGTGATGCTTAGGCGACCAAAATTTATCTTTTTCTGTGAAGATTATAAAAATTGTGTGATTACCTGCCAAAATTAGGAATAAGGCAATATGAGTCTTGGCTAGGTGAGGTGTTGGCCTAGGCGATATTTTGATTACAAGTTGCTTGTTTCGGCTATTCCCTTTTTATATTCCCAATTGGTATTCATTGGGTGGAGGGGCTCTATTGTAATCCATCTGAGCCAGCATTTTTCTAGACTTTCTTGGTATAGTAATGGACTTTTTTCTCTTGGATTTGTCTGTGTTATCTATCTCTCTATCAATGGTTCACTTTCAGATAACTACTGCAATAAACTTGGGTCTTTGCTTTGGCAAATCTTTTGACTATAAATTGGCTAGTAGATCTAACAAATACTAACCATGCTTGCATATTTTCAAGATATCGACTGCTGCGAATCCAATGCTTCCTTCCTCCCTACCCTGCCCACATATTCCACCCACCCATTGATAGTACTGACCAATTGCTTGGTAAATCACCTTGGATAAACTGATCTTAGAATCTTAACCTTATAGCCTAGAGCTAAAAACAATGTAAATTTCAGGAAAAGGCTATATATATTGGGGTCACAAAGCAATATCAATGGTCAATCCTGGGGCTGTCAATAGATCAAGATCCGAATCCTATTAGACGGGATCCTAATCCTATTATAGATCAGATTTGGATCTATAGAGATCAGGAGATCAGAACGGGTTAAAATCCGATTTGATTAGATTATATAACAATAATATCTATATAATTTTATAAATATGCTATAGTACTAATTATAATTTACTGAAATATTAATTTTAGATATATAAATGCTAATCGGATTCCGTTCAGATTTGGATTCGGATCTTGACTAAGTACTTGAATTCGGGTTTGATATGGATAATTCAGATACTTGGATCTTAAATCCATTCTGATTTAGGCAGATCTGGCCCAAATCTGATCTGTTTACAGCCCTAGTGTATCCGTCTGATTATTAGGCTACTTTCCATCTAGTCCGAAACCGATCATTTTATAGGTTAAGGTTGGAGATGGTGGCCATGTGCATGGTGTACGGTTAGGGTCCATTGAGGATGATAGACATCAGGTATACAATACATTTTTTCCCATGACACTCAAATCTAGCACAAACTGAATTCGTAAGTTACAATAATTTGAAAATTTTGTCATTTGATGATCGTAAAAGCAAAGCTAATTATCAAAATCCATCAAAAGCAATATTTACAATCTTAGATTGTAAAGCAATCCAAGATTATAATCAAAGATTCAAGCAATCAATTGAGAATCATTGCTCTTCCTTTAATAATACTGTCATGTTGGTAGGCAAGGAAACAGAGATGGGGATTTTCTGTTTGATGCTTTGATTCGGTCACAGACTAGGAAGAGAGAGAAAGAGAGAGTTCTATGATTTACAGGAATGAGCCATAAATCTATCAAAATAATCAAATTTGTCATTTCCAAATTATCTGAACCCAGAATTCATAAATAATCTGTAATTTGGACAAGCAAATACACAAGATTCACAGAGAAGAGAACAGAAAATAATAAAGGTTACAACCAGGCAAAGTAACACTAATTCATACTCATAAATACACAAGAATTGCACATGAACGTATTGACTGCAATCAAATTAATGAAACTCATGGGTTTCTCTTGAATTCCCAATACCTCCCCAATATATATAGATTGAAATGATATCTCCCTGCATAAGTTCTTCCTTTCATTAGTGGATGTAGCCATCAAAGATCTTCTATCTTCATGGATAATTCAGAAAGTAAGAAAAAAGGGGCAGCATATACACCATGAAAGATATCAAGACATAGAAAGAAAGAACAAAGAAGAAAATCTAGCCAAAGTAGGAGAGTGGTTAGATTTAATGGTGAAAAATTCATGACAAGAAGATGGTATCTGCAATAATAAATGTACGTGTTCTTCAGTTGTGAAGGGGATTGGGCCCAGTGGGCACTAGTCGCTTCTCGACACCGTATCTTGGATCAATATCATCCAGAGGTGGTGGTGGTGGACAATGTATGTGTTTTTGAAGAAGGCATGTAGAAGTAGGGGCTTGGGAGGAGAGGGAATTGCTAACATGGTGGTGGTGAGTTGAAGAAGTCTTCAGTGAGGTTGTTGTGTGTGAAAATTGAATCTTTGATGTGGCAGAGAGGAGAAAGAAGAAGAAAGTGATCACGGCGACAATCTGGCAACTAGAGGTGGTGGTTGAAGAGGGAGAGCTCCTCATTCTGGTTACGTTTCAAGAGAGACAGATCAGAAATGTTAAGGGAGGACAGAGAGAGAGAGGTGTGATATAAGGCAAGGCGAGAGAGCCATAAAGAAGAAGAAGAAGAGAAGTACTAACTAGCTAGCCCCGTTTCTCTTTTCTCCACCGGTGGAACACATGCCTTCATTTTCTTTTTCGGCTGCAAAGTTTCAACATTTAATTCTTCAAGTCAAATCCTCAATCCTCTACGGGCAAATCCGGTTATCACTCCCCTTGAGGTCACCACTTGTCACTTTTGACACCCCTTAACTTAACTGTTAGGATTCATCCATCCATCCTTGTTTTTTTTTTTTTAAAAAATATTAATTCTTTTTTTAAAATAAAAAAAAGATTTTTAGGGTTTTTTTAATATTAAATATTTTAAAAAAGAATTAATATTTTTTTTCTAAAAAACAAGGATGGGTGGGTGAACCCTAGTGGTGAGTGAATCTTAACCACAGTTAAGGGGTGTCAAAAGGCATACCTCACAGCCTCAGTAGTGATAACCGGATTTGCCAAATCCGGTTATCACCGTAGATGATTTGGTTTCTTAATTTTTTAGTTTTAACCAACTATAAAAGTAGGGTGGTGTTAGATACACACCAATTCCGACTGTCTATTCTCTACCTCTCTCCGTTTTGAGAGCTTTTCCCAACTCCGACTGAGTTTCTTCCTGGCTTTCACTTCCATCTCTCCGGCCCAGCTATGACTACCCCCTTTCTCCTTTTGTCACCGACTTCTCTCCCCTCACAGCCTGGACCTGCTTTTTCTGCATCCTCTGATGAAGATGAGATCATTGAAGTGGATGAATCGATCCTCGCTAAATCCCGTCGCAAGTATCTGGTCAGCCTGGTTGGATGGTTCCTAGCCGATCGGCCGATCAATAGACGTTCAGCTTCGGTCTCCATCATTAACGCCTGGCGCTTACAGGGGCATGTCCATTATACAGAGTTAGCCCAGAACTGGCTGTTATTTACCTTTGATCTTGAGTCTGATCTTTCTAAGGTCCTCGCTCGGGCACCTTGGTGCTTTATGGGTTATCCTATCCTCCTCTCTCGTTGGTCCCCGGACACACCCCCATTATCACTCCATTTATCATCGTTGCCTATTTGGATTCAACTTCATGGCCTTTCCCCTGATTTACATATAGTTGAAGTGGGATCCCAACTATGTAAATCGCTTGGCGAAGTTTTATCCGTTGATCTTCCAGAAGATGGGTTGGCTCAATGGGGCAAGTTTCTCCGTGTCCGTGTCTGTATGGACGTCCTCAAGCCTTTGGTGGCAGGAAAATGCCTTCGGTCGCTTTCGAACGGACGGCTACCTATTCAGTTCCGTTATGAACGGCTCCCCCGCTTCTGCTTCCACTGCGGGATCATGGGTCATGTAATCTTCAATTGTTCTTCGGCTTCCTCTTCGAGTGGCGAGGGGCGGGCGAACAGATTTGGGCCTTGGCTTCGTGCAGAATCGCCAGAGATTCACCCATTTGGTAGCTCTAAGCCTCTGGATACAGGTCTCCATGATCCAATGCGCTCCGGTCCTCTTGGCTCCGTTTCGGATGGCCCCCGGCGTTGTTCTGAATCGTCCGCCAGTCCGGTGGTGGAATCGGTTATGGTTTCGGCCGAGTTAACCCGATCACCGGCCACTTCTCCGCATGCTGGGTTGCCCACTAGCCACGGCTTCTGTTCGTCCTTTGACAGTTGTCCACCACCACATCCCATCTCAAATCTGGAGCCGGTCACTTCATCAGATCGAAGTCTAATTTTATCTCCCCTCCCTATTCACTCTTCAGTGACGGTTCTGCCCGCATTTAATGAGCCCATTTCCAGTTATATCGAGACTTTAGTTATTCAGAACAACCCGACCCATTCCCTGGTCCAGGTGGAAAGACTCGACATTCGGACCCGTTTTCTTTCCATCAGTTTCAATCCGGATCCGCCACCCGCCTCTAACCTGACCCTCATACCGATGGATTCGGTATCCCAAGAAGTTGGCCGTTTATCCAATATGGGCCCAACCCATTTCGGCCCAGTGCCTCATTCTTTAAGGTCCAATGCCAGGCTCTCCCCCTATGTGGGAACTCGGCGTGATTCCTATCTGGCTCCGGTGGACGACTCTGCTATAATTTCAAAGGACTCTCTACATCCCTTGAGTCTCGATGATGGTATCTATACTCCAACGGATTGGGTGGCTGTTCCTCAACAGCCCCAAGGATCTCAATGAAGTTTATTAGTTGGAACTGTCGCGGTATGGGGTCGGCCTCGAGAGTAAGTGCTCTCAAACGTTTGATTCGTCTGCATCGTCCCATTTTGATTTTTTTGATGGAAACCCGTCGTCCAGAGGATTTTATGCAGCGTCTCCAACGCAATCTTGGGTTTTCTCATCGCTTTCTTGTTCCTCCTGTGGGCTATTCTGGTGGCTTGGGAGTTTTTTGGAAGGATCCGTGCCAATGCCGTATCTCTTCAGCTTCTCCAAATGTAATTGAGGCTCAAATATGCTTGGACGCAGCCCGGGGTTTTTGGCACCTTTCTATGGTGTATGGTCCTCCCCAGGCGCACCGGAGACCCCCATTCTGGGAGTTGCTCCGCTCTTGGCATTCTAGGAGATCTGGGCCTCACCTCTGTCTTGGTGATTTTAATGCCATTCTCCATCCTTATGAGAAAGCAGGGGGTCGGCCTCCTATTTGGTCTGCGGTGCGCGATTTTCAGTTGCTCGTAAATGCCCGCAATTTTGTTGATTTAGGGTTCTCAGGCCCTCCTTTCACATGGTCTAACATGCAGCTTCACCCCCATTCCATCTTGGAACGCTTGGACAGGGTCCTTGCAACTGAGGAATGGAATCAACGGTATCCATCAGCACATGTCCATCATCTCCCATATAGTAACTCAGATCACAGGCCGGTTCTTCTGGATCTTTTTCCATCTTGGTCTCATGGGAATTATCCATTTCATTATGAAGCCATGTGGAGGCAACATCCCCAATTTTCATCCATCATCAAAGATACTTGGTTGCAATCTATCAAGGGGCATCATCCCGATCATATCTTCAATGCACTCAACTCTTGTCGGATTAGGCTACAACAATGGCACCGAAGTTATTTTGGTCAGCTGCCCCAACGTATTAAAACTTTGCAGGACCAGCTTAATCACCTCCAAAACAAGAAAATCACAGTGGCTGTTCGTAATCAAATTCTAACCATTTCCAATGAGCTGAATCAAGCCCTTAATGACGAAGAAATGTTCTGGCACCAACGTTCGCGTATTCAGTGGCTCCGCTCAGGTGATCAAAACACAAGGTTTTTTCATTCGACTACATTTATTCGTCGTCGTTGAAACCTTATTTCTTGCCTCCGGAATGTAAATGGTGACTGGCTCTACAATCCATCTGATATCCAGGCAGACATCCTTGACCATTTTACATCGGTGTTTCGTTCATCCAATCCTTCAGGTATCCAAGCGGTTTTTCAACAGGTGCCCACTCGGCTAACTCCTGATATGCTTTCTATTTTGGATAGCCCCTTCTTTGAGGCTGAAATCTTCACCGCCCTTTCTCAAATTGGTCCTCTTAAAGCTCCCGGCCCAGATGGTTATCCAGCGCAATTCTTCCAATCAGAATGGTCGACTATTGGCTCTGATATAGTTTTGGTTCTAAAGCAGCTTCTCCAGGGGGACCCATTTCCGGCCAGGTTTAATTATTCCTATATTGTTCTTATTCCTAAAAGTCACTGTCCGGAATCTATATCTGATTACAGACCTATTAGCTTGTGTAATGTTTTATATAAAATCCTTGCTAAGGTTTTAGTTAATCATCTCCAAGGTATTTTCCACAGTCTCATTCACCCGGCTCAAAGTGCCTTTCTTGCGGGGAGGCATATTTCTGACAATGCTCTTATTGTGCATGAGATTGGGCATTTCTTTAAGCGTCGAACTCGTGGCAGAGACTATCTTATGGGCTTCCAAGCTGATATGAGTCGGGCTTATGATCGGGTTGAATGGCGATTTTTGGACCTATTGTTACCGCACATCGGCTTTCCTCCTTTATGGTGTTCCATTCTTCATAATTGTTATGCTTCAGTCTCGTATTCTGTTTTAATCAATGGTCAATCACAGGGCTTGATTCATCCTGAGCGTGGGCTGCGACAAGGAGATCCGCTCTCCCCCTATTTGTTCATACTCGTCAGCCACTGTCTCTCTGCCTTCTTGACCATGCGGAAGCCTCTCATACATTGCACGGAATTCAGCTTTTTCGGCGAAGTGATAGATTTACTCATCTTCTATTTGCAGACGATAGTATTTTTTTTTCCAAGGCATCTCTTGATCAGGCAGCTGTTATCAATGAAATCCTTCGCTTCTATGGGGCTGCAACTGGGCAGTTGATAAATAAGAGGAAATCCGGTCTGTTCTTCTCCCCAAAAACTCCTCATCGTTTTCGTCGTATGATTGGGCGCATTTTTCATTGCAATATATTACCCCGGTTGGACCGCTATCTAGGCATTCCTATGCAATTTGGCTCTGCCAAATCAACAGACTTTCAATCTATGCGAGATCGTGTGGTTTCTAAGGTCCAAGGGTGGAAATCGAAGCTCCTGTCTCCGGCTGGCCGTTCTATTCTAATTCAGTCTGTACCCCTTCCCATGTAATGTCTTGTTTTAAAATTCCAGAGGGAGTCTTGGCTACAATGGATAAAGCTATTCGGCAATTTTGGTGGGGCCAACGTGAGGGGGAGCGTAAAATTTGTTGGTTAAAATGGAATCGTGTTTGCCAAAGAAAGCTTGAAGGGGGCCTTGGCTTTCGTTTGCTAACGCATTTTAACATTGCATTGCTGGCTAAGCAGTGTTGGCGCCTCATCTCATCCCCTAACTCGACATGGGCCAAATTACTTAAGGCTCTGTATTTTCCTCATTGTGAATTCCTTGAGGCTTCCTTGGGTCACCGACCCTCTTGGGGTTGGAGAAGTATTTTAGAAGGGCGGAAATTGTTGATTAAGGGTCTTCGGTGGCAAGTGGGAACTGGCAATCACATTCTTATTTGGGATTCCCCTGGATCCCCTCGCTCCCAGGATTTAAACCTTTCTCTGGTCGTCCACCCGATGCTCCTTTTCTTTTTGTAGCAGATTTAATTGATCCTATATCAAAGGGTTGGAATTTAAACGCGCTCCATTGTCTTTTTTCTGACGAGGAATGTTCCGCTATCCTAGGCATCCAGCCTAGTTCTCGAGGAGTGGCTGATCGTTGGGTATGGCATTTTGACTCTAAAGGTCGGTTCTCGGTTAAATCGGCTTATCATGTGGCCATGCATAATGGGTCAAGTCCTATTGTCGCCTCTAGGGGCTCTGCCATCCTCGATAATCCGTCTCTTTGGAAATCTATCTGGCAGATGAAGATCCCACGAAAACTTCAGTTCTTTATTTGGAGGGGGTGCTCCAATGCATTGGCAGTGGGGGCCAATTTGGCTCATCGTAATATAGCACGTGGTGTTTTATGTCCTTGGTGTGGATGTGCTGATGAAACTGTGGAACACTGTCTAATACAGTGTACTTTTGCTCGAGCCGTATGGTTCAGTTCCCCTCTGGCCTTGCACCATCGTCCTCAAGGATCCTGCTCCTTTGCCGAGTGGTGGATAGCCATTGTTAATCACCTTCGTCTCCAACCTGAGCCAGACGTGTTGTTGCTTCTTTTTGCCTCCATTCTTTGGCATTTGTGGAAAGCTCGCAATGAAAAATTATTCTCGCAAATTTCTGGTGCTCCTTCCACTGTGTTATCACGTGCCTCTGCATTTGCCATTGAAGCCCGGTCAGGTTGGCCCCTAGTTTCTCCCAAACCACCAATTTCAGCCCCTTCCAATTGGGAGTCTCCCTTGGCGGGCTTTATAAAAATTAACTGTGATGGGGCTTTTGTCCATCAAGGCTCTACAGGAGGTGCAGCTGCAGTGGGTCGGGATAGTGTCGGGCAGGTGGTAGACTTCCGTGTGAAAGTATCTGCTTGTAGCTCTCCAATTATGGCTGAAGCTAAGGCTATTTGCCTTGGAATCCTGTTGGCATCTGAGAGCCAGTGGAAAAATATTATTGTTGAATCGGATTCTCTAAGCCTTATCCTTGCTCTGAACTCTTCTGGGGGTTCTTTTCTGCTTGAAGTGTTGATTCTCATGGAGGATATGAAGGCTTCTCTTTGTGGTTTTGAGCGGGTGTCTTTTTCGTTTATTCCTCGTTCTTTGAATGGGCTTGCGCACTGGCTGGCCACCCTCTCTCTATCTCAATCTCGGATGGGGATCGGATTTGTTCACCCTTCAATTCAGGAGGTTCGCCTTCATAGTCTTTGTGATGTTTCTGGCAGTTTTCCACCCCTAGTCTCTGTAATGTCTGATGTTGGTTGAATGTTATGAATGATTTTCAAAAAATAAAAAAAAAATATTTGATGACTGCACCCAATTAGTAAAAAAATATTGACTGCACACCATTAAATTAATAAAATTAGTTGTACACACCAAAAACAAAAAAATGCCTACAAATTTTATATCTACACGGGCTTGGAGATTAGAAAATTTAAAGATCTTTCTATGGTTTAGCAAAATCTGCACATCATAATCATCTACTCTGCAAGCCCAGAAGAAGTTCCTTCTCTCACTCTTTTGCTACTTGTTCATCAATTTCCTTGGAATTATCACTTTCTGAAATGGAAATTGTATCATAAATAAAAGGACTGAACTAATAAACCAAAAAATATGAGCTTATATCAAAATAAACTTCTGATAGCAAAATCTGCACCTGTTATGGTTTCACCCATCTGACGATCAGATGAGTCCATACTCGCAAGCCCCTCTTAAGCCCATCTTTTTCGCAAAATATGTAACCACCTTCTGGAGATATGAGCGTCATGTACATAAGTCTCCAATTGGTATAATTTAAGCCTATTGAAATAATGAATAATATAGCACGAACTTAGTCTGTATCAATTGGAATAATATAAGTCTAATCTTAATTGAAACAATGAATAATATAGCACGGACTTAGTCTGTATCTTACATGTGACATATCTGCTTAACTAATCTAAGCCTAAGCCTGTTCGATCAATATCAACCTCTTGAGGATGCAATTGCATGTAAGAAAATGAAACAAAACACTGATAAGATATTCCTTGTTATCTGATCCAGAATGACCAATGAAATTACAGTTGATAATCCCAAGAAACAAGTCTATTAACCAAATACTAAAGATATATGATTAGTGGTGTTCAATCAGAGGGATTGGCTCAATCATCAAACAGCAGTGCACCCAAGTGTAGTTGAAATGAGCCCAGCCTCTTGACCAAGTTATCAGAGAACATGTGCACCATCAAGCTTCAGACTACTTAAGTGCGAAATGTTAAAATAACAAAGTTGAAGTCAGGAAAGCGCGAAGGGGTAATCCAAGGAACACCTCCCTTTACATCAACTATAAGGTCGAAACAGTGCCATAATTGTCAAACTCCAACAGGCAAACCACAAAATCAGAGCCTGATTTAACTTTTTAGTATGAAAATAAATTACCAAAGGTAGGCAATGTTGGGGAAAAATACACTTTTCCCCCTTTGTGAATGTAAATCAAGGAGACAAATTACCACAATAAAAGTAAGGGAAATAAAAAACAAACACACAATATTTTTAACGTGAAAAACCCTCCAAATGAAGGGAAAAATCATGGGACACTAGTCTAAGAAAAACTTCCACTATGTGAATAATAGGGTTACAAGAAATCACTCTACATACCACTAGAGTATACCAACACCAAGTGAAAGTAACACTTGGAATACAATGCTTCACTAAGAAGTGGATAAACAAATAAGAATGAGCCTACTTACCTCAAAAGAGAAATGCAAGATGAAGAGGATGACCTTCTCTTTTTCTTCTACCCAAGTTCCTCTTCTTCTTTCCTTGAGGTAGCAAAAATATGGATTTTTTCTTCTCTCTTTTGAGTGGTTTTTCTCACAACACAAGTGTGTGTTCTCAAATGTGGAATACCAAACGGTTCACACTCTCTCTCACGTTTTTGGCTTGGAGGATGAGACAAAGAGGGACAATGGCGATAAATGCCAACTCCTTTCCAAGAAAAAAGTTGTTGATGGAGGATTTGAAAAGAAAAGGTGGTGGGTCCCACTCCTCATAAAGGAGGAAATCCAACAAACTCCCTCTCCGACTTATGAGGAGAGCTTCTCTATGCTCATACCTGCAGCTCTTCTGCAAAACTCATACTTGTCTCTAGGAAGACTCTTTGTCATCATATCCAAACCATTCTTCTCGGTATGAATCTTTTCAAGGTGCAGTAACTTCTTTTTTAACACATCTCTAATCCAATGGTGTCTTACCTCAATGTACTTAGACTTGGAATGAAAACTTGAATTTTTATTCAAATGAATAGCACTCTAACTATCACAGTGAACAACATACCTGCTTTGTTCCAAACTAAGTTCTTCCAAGTACCTCTTCATCTATAAAATTTCCTTGTAAGCTTTTGTAGCTGCGATGTACTCTGCTTTTGTAGTAGATAAATCCACACTTTTGCAATTTGGATTGCCAAGATACAGCCCCCCTGCAAAGGTAAACAAATACCCTGAAGTAGACTTCCTATGATCAAGGTCACTTGACATGTTTGAATTTGTGAATCCCTCCAACTCAGGCTTTGACATCCCAAAGCACAAACACATCTTAGAAGTGCCTCTAAGATATCTAAGAACCCACTTTACTGCTTCCCAATGTTCCTTCCCTAGATTTGATCAAAAAACCATACTTACAACCCCAACGGCATGTGCAATATCTGGCCTTGTGCAAACCATTACATATCTTAAACTTCCAACAACCGAAGCATATGGAACTTTTTCCATGCATCTTCTCTCTTCTTCACTTGAAGGACTTTGCTCTTTACTTAGCTTGAAATGACTTGCAAGTGGAGTGCTAACTGGTTTAACATTCGTCAATTGGAATTTCTCAAGCACCCGTTCAATGTACCTTTCTTGTGATAGCCACAACTTTTTGGCTTTCCTATCACGAGAGATCACCATGCCCAAAATTTGTTTTGCCGCTCCTAAGTCTTTCATGTCAAAAGACTTGCTTAGGCTTCTCTTTAACCTATCAATCATGTTAGCATCTTGACCAACGATCAACATATCATCAACATAAAGCAAGAGAACAATAAAGTCACCATTAGAAAACCTTCTAAAGTAGACACAATGGTCTTATTTTGATCTTTAGTACTCATGATCCATCATAAATGAATTGAACTTCTTGTACCACTGCCTTGGTGCTTGCTTCAACCCATATAAGCTTTTCTTTAACTTGCAATCCATGTGCTCTTTACCCTTGATTTTAAATCTATTTAGTTGCTCTATGTATAACTCTTCATTCAAATCTCCATGAAGGAGTGCGGTCTTGACATCTAGTTGCTCAATTTCCAAATTCAAGCTTGCTGCCAAACCCAAAACAATTCGAATAGATGACATCTTGACTACGGGAGAAAATATTTCATCAAAGTCAATTCCCTTTTTCTGCCCAAAGCATTTCACAACTAACCGTGCCTTGTATCGCACTTTCTTTCCATTGTCTTCATGCTTTACCTTGAAGACCCATTTGTTTTTCAAAGCTTTTCTTTCATTCGGTAGCTCAACAAGATCATAAGTATGGTTCTTATGCAATGAGTCAATCTCATCTTGCATAGCTTTTAACCACTCACCCTTGTGCACATCAACTTGAGCTCTTTGGAAACTTTTCGGTTCACCTTCATTAGTAACCATCATATACTCATTTTGAGGATATCTACTTGAGGGTCTTCTCTCACTAGTAGATCTTCTCAAATGTGACTCGGGTTGCTCTTCTTCATTAGAGGGTTGCTCCCCCTCTTCAACATGATCTCGTTCATTCTCATTTTCAGGGGGCTCTTCCCCACCATTTTCATGTTGTACCAGTGGAGGAACAAAAATGGTTTCAATTGACTCACTTACAATCTTTTGAGACTCTTTTCTCTTCTCAAAATCTTTAATGGTTTGATCCTCTCGAAAAACCACATCTCTACTTTTATGTAACTTCTTATTTATCAGATCCAACAACCGGTAACCAAATTCTGCATCACCATATCCCAAGAAGACACACGGTAAAGACTTGTAGTCTAGCTTGGAATGGAGCTCATTGGGAACATGCATAAAAGCTTTGCATCCAAACACCTTCAAACCGGAATATGAAATATCATTGCCACCCCACGTCTTCTTGAGAACTTGTCCTCCAAGTGGAACTGATGGAGAATGATTAATTTGATAACACGCGGTACGCATTGCTTCACCTCAAAAGTGTTTTGGCAACTTTGCACATGCAAGCATACTTCTCATCGTTTCACCTATTGTCCGGTTCATCCTTTCCGCTACCCCATTTTGTTGAGAAGTACGGGGAACGGTTCTTTCATGCCGAATACCATGCATATCACAATAACTCTTGAATGCATTTAAAGTTACTCTCCCCCATTATCCGTACGAATACACTTGAGAGTTTTACCACTTTCTTGTTCAACCATAACATAAAACACTTTAAAGATTTCAAACACTTCATCCTTTGATTTTATGGCATAAGACCACACTTTCTAGATGCATCATCTATGAAAGTAACAAAGTAATAAGCACCACCAACAGAATTCATACTCATAGGACCACACACATCCGAGTGTACTAAATTCAAAATTTCAGATTTATGCTTATTGCTAATTTGAAGAAATGAAACTCTATGTTGTTTACCGGCTAAGCAATGATCACAAGGTTCAATGGACGTACCTTTCATACTAGGTAGAAGTTGCATTTTGCCAAAACTTAAATTCCTTTCTTGCTCATGTGACCAAACCTTCGATGCCATAAATTTGGTGATGAATCTTCTAAGGCGGTGTTCACTTCGCCCTTGAACAAGTGAACCTTCATTTTGTAAAGAGTTGTTTTCTTCTTACCCCTTGCCACGATGAGAGAACCCTTTGACAACTTCCATCTTCCTTTCCCAAGATTATTCTCATACCCTTCATCATCCAACTTTTCACATGAGATTAGATTCAATCGAAGATCCGGTACATGTCTCACATCCTTCAAAACAAGCTTGTGACCACATGTGTTTCAATGTGAACATCACTGATGCCAACAATGTTTGAAGCACCACTATTTTCCCATTTAACCATACAAAATTCACTAGAATTGTATGAAAAAAATAACTCTTCATTTGGTGTTGCATGATAAGAAACAACCGTGTCAACAATCCATTCGAAATCATCACATATGGCACCAAAATAATCTTCATCATATGCGGTGAGCACTTCATCATTGTCTTTTGTTGCAACCTAATGGTTCCCTTCTCTTTATCATTGCCTTTGTCCTCTTTCATGTCTCTTTTGAATTTTTGGCGTTCTTTCTTCATATGTCACTTCTTGTGACAATAATAGCATTCAACATTGGTTCTTGATTTGGATCTCCCTTTAGATTTATCACGAAAATGATCACCCCAATTCTTGGATCTTCCTCTTTCTTCACTGGCCAAAACTTATTGATGAGAGGAACCCGATGCTTGTCTTCTAACCTCTTCATAATGGTCATGCAGTTTCTTCCACAAACCTTGTGCGGTGCTCTCATTTGACACATGGTGAAATACAACATCTTCTAACCATTGCCGAATATTCGAAATTGTTTTTTTATCTAAAATTTTCCAATCTTCATTTGACATGAAGTCCGGCTTACTTTCAATACCCTCAATTGGAGCATGCAAATGTTTACAATAAAGTAAGTCCTCCATCTTCGGTTTCCAAATTTTCCAATTATTTCCATTTAAACTAATCATTCTAGCTTCCATCTTGATTCACACACAAAAATAAACCTAAATAACCTTGCTTTGATACCATTGTTGGGGGAAAAAAAAATTCACTTTTCCCCCTTTGTGAATGTAAATCAAGGATACAAATTATCACAATAAAAGAAAGGGAAATCAAATACAAACACACAATATAACGTGGAGAACCCTCCAAGATGAAGGGAAAAACCACGGCACACTAGTCCAAGAAAAACTTCCACGATGTGAATAATGGGGTTACAAGAAATCACTCTAGATACCACTAGAGTATACCAACATCAAGTGAAAGTAACACTTGGAATACACTGCTTGACTAAGAAGTGGATAAACAAATAAGAATAAGCCCACTTACCTCAAAAGAGAAATGCAAGATGAAGAGGATGACCTTCTCTTCTTCTTCTACCCAAGTTCCTCTTCTTCTTTCCTTGAGGTAGCAAAAATCTGGATTTTTTTCTTCTCTCTTTTGAGAGGATTTTCTCACAACACAAGTGTGTGTTCTCAAGTGTGGGATACCAAAAGGTTCACACACTCTCTCACGTTTTTGGCTTGGAGGATGAGACAAAGAGGGACAATGACAATAAATGACAACTCATTTCCAAGAAAAAAGTTGTTGATGGAGGATTGGAAAAGAAAAGGTGGTGGGCCTCACTCCTCATAAAGGAGGAAACCCAACAGGAAAATCATATATACGAGAACATAAGTGCAGTAAATAAATAGTGGTATAGGAGTAAGAGAATCGATACAAAACTTATATTCAAGTTCTAGTTCAGACTACCATTCTTTAAAACCTCAAATCCTTGAAAAATAAAACAAATAAGAAAATTACAGGATAATAAGTGTGATTTCTAGTACATCGATTCTCGTCAATAGCATGACTCAAGAAAGAAACTGAAATCCCCTCATAATTTACACTATTCTTTTGGATCTACAACTAGACTTAAATTAAAAAGCTACAACTAGACTTAAATTAACAAGATGCAACTAATCGATTGGTTACTCTTTGAGGGTTAATAAACAACACTTGTAGGGAAGCAAATAAAGCCCTTAGCTTAGAAATCCTTGAAAGAAGCTCCAATTGTTAGGATTACTTCATAGTGATCAGTCACCTTTGAGCTATTTGAACTCCCCAAGAACCATATAATGTCACCTTCGACCATCTTCAAGTTGTAGGCAAAATTGAGGTTGGACTTAATTTGTTCTCATTCCCAGATGATCACATGAAGTTGTGCAATCCAAACAGAATATAGCCATGAAAACTCAAGAATGATGCATCAGTTTCAGTCCGTTAACAATAAGAACGTCATTTCGACATTCTCAACCATCTCTTCTTCTTTAGTTTCTGTTATTACCTGAAGAGGTAAACTTTGGAGCATTTTGAGCTTCTTGACCCATAAGAAACTAAGAAGGGACTTGATGAGAGAACTGAAACATTGCTTCTCTCAGAATTCTCCTGACTTCCCTGGGATCCACAAGCCAAAGGAGGACCACAACTAAGAATTAGATATATTCACATACAATTTGTGGCTACAAGTCTACAACTAATTGTTGATAATGTTTAACAGAAACATAATCAGTCGACTTTGTTATGTTTAAACCAACCTTGAATTGGACTGACAGGCAGTCATGCATATGTGGGCAAGCTAATGTAATACCAATTATAGTAATAAAGAGACATCAATTATTTTAGTAAAAAGATAACACTCAAGCAAAAATATCAACTTTAATTTATCTATAACATAACTTATTTGTTGAAATTGATCAGCAACATTAACTTCGATTGGTCCAGTGAATGGTTCAATCTCAATTTCATCACTAAAACTAATTTCGGGAGACATTCTTATCGCAGAGAAATTAAAAAAAAAACATATGAATTTTAAGCCATATTTTGACAGACAATTACCAATTGGGGCTCTTGTAATATTGACAATGATGTCATAAATTAGTCTATGGTAAGTCTAGTTTTATATACATAAAATAGTGAAGAGTATTAAACAAGGAGTTTAAGGGAAAAAGCTTGAAATCCTTGAGGCATTTGAAGTATTTAACTTGGTGTTTGCCCAAGTAGTGTTCTTTTCACGTGCTCTCTCTCTTGCACTTCACATGCCCCAATACTCTCTCTCTTGCATATTACATGCCCCCATACCCTCTCAACTCTCTCTCTAACTTGGTACATGCCCCCAAGTACACTTCTATTAAGTGGGCCAGTGTTCTAATGCACTCTGTAGTTGAACATTCTTCAAACAAAGAGAGACAATTCAAATATGCTTGTAATGACATGATAAAAAAACATCCAAAATGGAGGCACTGTAACATACAAAATAACTCTATAGAGGTTCCCCAAGCAAGAGGGGATAATACACATAAGTTAGATTTCAGAATATCACCATGAACAATCTTTCAATTGATAGCATAACAATACTCTTCAAAACTTTGATTTTTTTTTTTTCTCTTGGATCTTCTCACAAACAGTTTGATTTCGAAGTTGACATGAGTGAATTGATTTGGATTAAAACCTATCAAGTTTCCAATTTTACATTGAAAGAAACCAAATTTTCCTATATTTGTGAATAATTTGGACGTTTAGAATCCAAAACATATAGCAATATAGAGAATATATATAATGGAATAGAAAAGTACCAAACAGAAACCAAAAAATTCTATGTATCCATGGCATCACAAATCTATGAAGGGATTCTATGAAAAGAACACATAAAATTGAAAAAGGAAAAAAAAATAAAAAATCTTACCACTATTGGATGGAGAAGACACCAGAGACGGAAGATGCCGCCAGGGAATGGAGAAAGACGTCACCAGAGAATGAAGGAAGAATCGAAGAAGTCGCCAGAGAAAGCAGGAAGAACCAAGCGAATGAAAGAATGATGAAGAGAACTCCCGCCAAAATCTGAGATGGGGTGCGTCTATAAAGTGTCGTCAAAATTGATTATACGAAAAAAAAGATTTAATCGGGTGCGGTCATTATTTCTTGGGGTGTGCCTAACACCACCCTAAAAGTAACACAAAAGTGAGGACACGTGTTACTCCCATAGAGAAAGTGGGAAGAGAGCAATGGGGCTAGTTTCAACATTTTATTCATTAGTTTTAACCAACTACAGTAGACCCTCTTGTAATTAATAACCTTGTGGAAAATAATTATATTAATTATAAGAGAATATCATATATATAAGAATCATTATATTGGTCCATCAAAAATTTTCTTTTCATAATTTATTTTGAATGTTTATATTTTTCATATAAACTTCATATAGATACAAATGTATAAGACTAGCACTCCAAAAAAAATAAAATAAAATAAAATAAAATAAAAGATTTTACTTTGGACATAATGGGACTTTGGGCCATGACATTACTTATCCATGCTTGACTTCAATAGCAATAAGGAAAAACTAAATATTAAGTCTCCAAAAATGATGAGGATAAAATTTTGATATAAACAATTCAACATGTATATCATCCGACCAAAATACGCACAATCCATAGTTTGGGTCAACTACTGTGATCTCCAAAATGAAACTAAGTTTGAAGCAACATCTACTAAAGTATAATAAGTTCATTACAATTCTTTCCCATAATAAAACTGCAATAACAACTAAAAGTAAGGGAATCGGTCAAGGTCCTGAACTCTTTCAGCGAGGGATCACCTTCTTCTACTTCCTCTTGGTAATCCTCCTCAACCCAAGCCACTGCAATATACTCTTGCTCTAAACCTGATGACAATAACAGGTCGACTGAGTATTGAAAAGACTCAGCGGATATCTAGTCTAACTAACAATAGCAATAACACATCTACAAATTCAATATCCGATTGATGCGACAATTACATAATCAATAACAACTTCATATGAAAATGACATAATCAGAGTACAGAAAACATGTGAGCATATCATGTCATCACCTTGCCTTTTGTACTTGTGTGACACTTGGACATGTACTATGTATGTCATGCATGCTTGTTTCCTATGAAATAGTATTTTAGGTCTTTGTATCATATCCATGGAGATGCATCGATGGTAAGCATAAGCCCCCAAACCTTTTAATGAGGCCAATATCCAGGACTTGAAATCGTATCCATCGAGAGTCACTTGGTTTCCCGGGCTCCTTGTAATTCAGTGTCCATGATTCAATATCCATGCAATTCAGTGTCCATGAAGAATGATGCACAATGTCCTTGAAATTCATGCACAATGTCCTTCTAAGATGATGCATAGATGCACAATGTCATTTTCCATGATTCAGTGTCCATAATAATTTTGGTAGCGGAAGTTATGTATATTACATTGATTGTGTATCCATATATATATATATATATAATTGAACAACATATCGTACCCAAGATATGGGTATATATAATATGTGATAGATAAGGAAAGGATGACCACAGATTCCTTTAATGGTGCCCTGCTATATACAGATTCTTTTAATAGTGCCCTGCTATATACAGGTTCCTATAGGGGTGTGATCATATTGCCAATACTCCCCCTCAAGGTAGCGTGTGAATGTTACGAATACCCAACTTGAAAATCAAAGAGCGAAATTGAGATGATCCAAGAGGTTTTGTAAAAACATCACCCAATTGTTGTTGGGATGGTAGAAAAAGTAGTGTGAATAAGACCAGCTTGAAGTTTCTCATGAACAAGGTGACAATCAAGCTCAATGTGTTTGGTACATTTGTGAAAAACCGGGTTAGCGGCAATATGAAGGGCTGCCTTATTGTTGCAATAAAGGATAGTGAGCTGATTGTGTCCAGCTCCAAGATCTTTGAGTAGATAGGAGAACCAAGTGATCTCACAGCAAGTGCTAGCCATGGCTTAGTATTCCGCTTTAGCTGAAGAGTAGGAAACTGTAGATTGTTTCTTGGATTTTCAAGAAACTGGGGAAGCACCAAGAAGGATACAATAACCAGTAACAAAGCGTCTTGAATCAGTGTAGCTTACTCAATCAAAGTCACAAAAAGCATGCAATTGTAGAGCACTTGAAGAGGAAAGAAGAATTATTTGACCCGGAGTGTGCTTGAGATAGCGAAAGATGCGAATAGCAACATTGTGATGGGGCTGACGAGGTTTATCAAGAAACTGGCTAAGCACATGAACAGAGTAAACTAGATCCAGATGAGTGATGGTAAGGTAAATTAAACGTCCAACTAAGCGCTGATAACTTGATGGATCAAAATGAAGCTCACCATCAAATTTATTCAACTTTAAATTTTGTTCCATGGGAAATGGGGAAGACTGACAACCAAGAAGACCAAATTCTTCAAGAATCTCAAGAGCATATTTGCATTGACATAGAAAAATGCCTTGCTTTGAGCAGTCCACTTCAATTCCGAGAAAGTATTTGAGAAGACCAAGGTCATTAATGTTGAAATTGCTATGAAGAAACTCCTTGATGGCCTTAATTGCCACACAGTCTTTGCCAGCTACAATGATGTCATCGATATATACAAGGATAGCAGTAAAGGAACCAACTGTGGACTTAGTGAACAATGAATAGTCAGCCTTGGATTGAGAGTAAGCAGTGACAAATAAGGCTACAAAAAGTTTAGCAAACCATTGGCGAGAGGCTTGCTTGAGTCTGTATAAATATTTGCGGAGTCTACAAATAAGATTCTTCTCCCCCAATCTAGATAAACCTGGTGGAAACTGCATATATACTTCCTCATCTAAATCACCATGAAGAAATGCGTTATTGACATCAAGTTGATGTAGATGCTAATTTTGAAAGGCAGCAATGGCAAGGAGACAACGGATGGTGACACGCTTGGCTACAGGTGCAAATGTCTCCTTATAGTCAAGACCTTCCTTTTGATTATAGCCTTTAGCGATGAGTCGGGTTTATATCGTTCAAGACTACCATTGGCCTTATACTTAACTTTGTAGACCCACTTACAGCCAATCGCCTCTTTGTTAGAAGGAATCGTAGTGAGGGTCCATGTATGATTGGCTTCTAAGGCTTTAATCTCCTCATCCATGCATGCCTCCAATTGGAATCAAGAACAACCTGTTTAAAAGATTTTGGCTCTGAAATGGAGGAAATAGAAACTAGAAGAGCACGATGTGAGGCAAACAACTTATCATATGATAAATAATGACAAAGAGGGTGAGAAGTGCTTACAGAGGAAGAAGATGATGCTGGAGATGGTAAAGTGTGAATGGCCATCTTGTAGTGATAATCTTTAAGGTAAGACGACGGATGTGATGAATGTGAAGAGCGACGTGGTGCTGGAGATTGAGATGGTGAAGGTGGTGATGGCAGTGTGGCAGCCAGCGATGAGGCATCCAAAACCGTGGGAGGTGGGATGACGTCCATGGGATCAACAAGGAAGGGTTGATCAGAAATGGGGTTGGGTATGACAACAAATTTTGAAGAATTTGTAGAATTAGCAAAAGGGAAAATGTTTTCATAAAATTGCATATCCCTTGAAACAAAAACATGTTTGGTATCTAAATCATAAACTTTAGATCCTTTTTGAGCATAAGGATAGCCAAGAAAAATACAACGAGTTGCCCTGACATCAAATTTAGATTTGGAAGCACTCGTATTGGTCGCATAACACAAACACCCAAATATCTTTAAATGAGAAAATGAAGGTGGGGTTTGGAACAACATTTCATAAGGTGTCTTCCTGGAAAGGAGAGGTGTAGGGGTCCGATTTATGAGATAAGCAGCAGTCAAAACACTCTCCCCCCAAAACCGAATGGGAAAGCTAGCTTGAAAACGCAATGCACGGGCCACATTGAATAAATGCCAGTGTTTACGCTCCGCAACACTATTTTGTTGTGGAGTTTCAACACAACTTCGTTGGTGGATGATCCCATTTTCTTGATAGAAAGTAGTCATACATATTGAATTCTACCCCATTATCAGATCAAACAATTTTAAATTTTCAATTAAATTGAATTTCAGCAAAGGTATAGAAAGAGTGTATGAAAGTGCGAGTTTCAGCCTTAGATTGCATGAGAAATACCCACGTAAATCGAGTGAAGTCATCAACAATAGATAAAAAATAATGTGCCCTCGTGAGTGAAGCAGAATTATAACCTCCCCAAATATCACAGTGAATCAAATCAGTGTAGTAGAACGTTTAGTACTTAAAGGAAAAGGAAGGCGAGTTTGTTTAGCAAGTGGACAAACCCCACAATGTTCAGAAATAGGAATAGTAATACTAGAAACATGACTAGATAATTAATGGAGACGATCATGGCCAATATGTCCGAGCCTCCGGTGCCATAATTCGTAGGTAGTGGTGGCGGCAATTGGTGGTATAAGTTCTGTATTGGGAACAATGAAGAGATAACACCCATTGCGAACTCTACCTGCTCCAATCATCATCTTCGAGGACTGGACCTGAATGAGACAAGAGTCAGCACAAAAAATGATTGAACAATTGGAGTCATGAGTTAATTTGCTTGTAGAAATAAGGTTAAAATGAAAAGTCGAAACACATAGCACATTATGCAATAGCAAAGTAGGAGAAAGCACTACATTGCCAAAATGAGAAATGGGTGCATCAGTGCCATTTGGAAGCTTGATGCCAGTGGATCCCAATGATGTGATATGAGTGAGAAATGAAACTAAATTGGCCCTATGGTTAGTAGCTCCTGTATCGATAATCCAAGGTATAGAATGAAAAGAGAATGTTGCATTGAGGGCAATACCCGGGAGGTTGAAATTTGATGAAGGAATACCTATAGAATTTGCCATGGGCTGGGAGTTATTGAGCAATGCAAGAAGTTGTTGACATTGCTCCGGTGTAAATGGAACGGCAGCCAGCCAATTTGTTGAAGATGCTTGATTGGCGATGGCATGAGGCAATTGATTTGAGCTATCCTTGTGAAGTTGATGACTTGATGGATACCCATGTAATTTATAGCATTTTTCTTTGACATGTCCAACCCAACCGCAATGCTCGCAAGTGGGTCGCTCCTTCTTGGAGCTTTAGGTCTTCTTAGATCGGGTGACCCTGCTTGAGTTTGCTCCCCAATGCACCATGAGGGCTGCGACATATGATAATGGTGGTGGGGCTACAATAGATCGCTGCCACTCTTCTTGTAAGACAAGAGAGAAGCTCTTGCTAATAGTTGGAATGAGATCCATGAGAAGGATTTGGCCTTGAACAGACGTATAGTTATCATTGAGACCCATCAGAAATTTGATGGTTCGGCCTATCTGTTGTTGAGTATCTAAAATCTTCATAGATCCACAAGAACATGTGGGGAGAAGGTTGTATAGATTCAACTCATCCCACAATGCTTTCAGCTTTGTAAAGTAGCTAGATAAAGAATCTTGGCCTTGAGCAGTAGAATTAATGTCTCGTTGAATCTGGTAGATGCGAGGCCCATTGATCTGAGAAAAACGATCCTTCAAATTGACCCAAAGTTCTCTTGCGGTTTTAGCATAAATCGCATCACCAGCAAGCTCTTTGGAAAGTGCATTCATGATCCAAGATGATACCATGTCATCGCACTGCCTCTATTAATCATGAGTTGGATCGGTGCTTGGTAGTTTAGGTATGGTTCTATTCACAAAACCAGATTTGTTTTTAGCACTCATAGCCTTGATCATAGCTTGGCTCCAAGTCGTGTAGTTTTCTCTGATCAATGGCAATGACACTAGAATAGTCCCAGGATTATTAGATGGATGCAAGTAAAAGTGATTCACAGTCTCATTGTTCTTACTTGAGATGAACACGGTCTCATTGTTCTTATGTGAGTTGACAAACTTATAAGAACTTGATCCCATGTCGGAAGAGATCGGAGGAAGGTCCAAACTTCGAAGAAAAACACTGGGGATAAACTGATCCTTGGCAAGATTTGCGAAAGCAACATAACGATTGCTTGTGAATGGAACGAAAGATGAAATAAGAGATTTGCAGAGAAAGGTGTGTAAGCAAATCAATGCTTTGATGCCATAATAATTTTGGTAGAGAAAGTTATGTATATTGCTTTGATTGTGTATCCATATATATACAATTGAAAACGTATCATACCCAAGATATGGGTATATACAATATGTGATAGATAAGGAAAGGATCACCACAGATTCCTTTAATGGCGCCCTTCTATATAAAGATTCCTTTAATGGTGCCCTGCTATATACGGGTTTCTATAGGAGTGTGATCATATTTCCAGTAGTCCATGACATGCTCTTGTACCCATAAGACTTGTAAACTACCACACATGTGAACTTGTGTTTAAGTGTCGTGATTAATATTCGAACTCGGTCATCACTTAGATTTCGATCCTCTGCTAAGAAACTCCGTTAGGGTACATCTACCTGGTTAGAGAATTCCCGACCTGGAAGACTTCCTCTAAGCATTGGCCTACTCGAATGTCGATCACCATACAATAAATATGGCATAATTTATCGTGGCCATCATCAATATCCATTTAACATAATCTCACAATTCAATCACGCTATTTTAAGCATTTAATATTTCGAAGGCTTTGTATTAAAACATTTCATCCATTATTCGTAGGCAAATTTCCCTTCCACCATTTTTAAAAATCCATCATCCATGCACATCCATCCATAAACCATAACTGCGCCACCAATTTCATCTGTCATCGTTCCCATCCTCCATTTCCATAAACCATAAGTTTGAATAACAATAGATAGTACCATAGCCAATTTTATAATCATTCAATATCTTTAGCATATGCAAAAGTCTAATTTCAATGTTAAGAACTTCCCATATATACCCAATAGATTTTTATAACCCATGGAAACCCCATTTTCAATTCAATAAATAATAACCCAATTTGTAGCTCATGTAAAATTCTCATTTCTAGCTCAATAGATGATAACTCATGCAAAATATTGTATAATACTCAATAATCCATATTTAATCTTATTTAAACATGCAAACACCATAACAGAGTTAGGCTAGAAAAGATATAGACCTCATTTCATGCTCAATCTCATAAATCCATGCATAATCATGTAGACTTCTTGGTATTCCATACACATTCATGTTTAAACATACAAAACATCTAATAAAGATAGATTAGAAAGGATATCAACCTTAGGGATTGTTCCCTTCGATCCAAATCGCTCCAAGAAGTCTTTGGGGGGGGGGGGGGGGGGGGGTGATCTTCAAGCCAAATTTTGCTTCCTAAGGCAAAATCTTCCTCCTCCAAGTAAGCTCCCTTGAAAACTTAGGGTTTTCTCCTCTACTTTGCCAAATTAGGGTTTGAGAGATTTAGAGATCTTAAACCCTTGAAATAAAAGGCCTATATATAGTCTTAGGGTAATAAAAACCCCAAACTACCCTTAAAATCTTGCAAAAAGGGTTAAAACCCCAATTTCTGTAATGGGCGGTCAACCGAGGGTCTAGAACACCTACTGTTGCCCCTTTTTCCACAAGTAGGTTGATTGGCTGAGCCAGTTTCTCATTTTTTCTTTTTCTTTTCTTTAATTCTTACCTTGTTTTATTGTTTACTATATCAATATTCCATAAATGTTATTTAACACACTAACACACACATCATAATTCAATTTGACAATTTTATCCTTGATAGATATTAAAATAAATTTGAATCAGATTTGGGACTCAACATTTTATGATAGCCCATTGAACAAGCTAATGACATTTGGATCTATCAAAAATACAAAAAAGAAGGTTGTGTTGCTTAACACATAAAAAACCTCCTAATGTCTTTTTGAACTAATGATTCTTTATATTGTTGGGGCTTTCTTTTGCACCATTGTACTTTGTAATTTTTTAGATAAGCAAAGATATCATAATTTGTAACTTTATCTTCCTCTAACTTCTGTATAACTGTATGAAGTGCAGCTAACATTTATTTAAGTGTTACTTCTGTTTGCATGTTTTCACAATTCTCTTCTTCTTTTTCAATATTTTCGTTTGCCATTTCAAACAAATCTTCATCTTTAAACTCTTCATATACTATTTCTTCACCTAGGAAGAGACAAAATTCATTTTGAACTCTGTTTTTCGTGGGATTCTCTCTGTAATTTCTGTTAATTATTTTGAAGTCCTCATACAATGATTTTTTAAAATATTTTTCTTTCTAAAATTGTATACTATATATGATAATTTATTATACATAACTAAAATATCTAAAATAATTTTATCACTTTCTTTTCCTAATACCTAAACCATCATAAAATGTTTATAAGATTCCTATAACAATGTATTAATTTAATATAAAAACCTCTCTTTTCATTAAAAATATACTAGAACTTTCTTAAAAATTATTAAATAGCAAGTGTAATGGAGAAAATTGGGAAATGCACAAGTCTTGGGGGCTCGGGTCTGTGCCCTAATTGGAGGCGAACCCGTGCCCAACTCTAGGACGATTTCAGAACTCGTGGTCATGAGGACAATTTCAAAACTCGTGGTCATGAGGACGATTTTAGAACTCGTGGTCATGATGAAGATTTGAGAATTCGTGCCAATAATGACAAACACCCGTGCTCTAATTGAGGGCGAGACCGACTTTAAGGACGAAAGTATCAGGAGCCGATCCATTTACTCTTGGGTTAGGTGAAAAGTTCTAACTTAGCATTTAATGCTGGTCACTTTGAACCGCTTTCATCCGAACCGACCTGAGAAGAAGTAGGCTTACATGTGTGGCATGTATCGAAGAAGATTTGTCTGACATATTTTGTAATGATCACGAAAGAGGATGTATGACCATCTATGGGCATGAATGAACATATACACTTAAGTCTATAAATACCCCAAGACCCTCACTAAGAGAAGACTACTAAAATCGACCATTTTTCCACTTAGAACCAGACCACTAAGAACAAAGGCCCTAACTCATACACTCCCAACTTCCATCTTAAGTTCATTTTCTGTACTTCATCTTCTTCATATACTGACTTCATCATTGGAGTGTCTTGACAGGGTGAACCCTCCTTCTTCATCAACAATTGACGATCTTTGCTATCACATTCTTCCTTCTACCAGTCAACTTGAATTTAAGGAGTAAGCGACACGTGGAGATTCTAGGAATTTCCCCACAAAATTGGCGCTATTTGTGGGATCCCTTAAACAACTCCCAATTTTGCATAACCCTTTTCTGCTTGCTCATCATGGTAGACCGAGTTCAAGTTCCCCTTGCCGAAGATGTGACTAGACAAGAGGTTGGTCTGGCCACATAAGCTACCCCTGCGTTTGTACAAACCACTGGACAAACTTCCAGATAAATGTCCACTGAGAGAGATGCATTACGGAATGCATCCAGACAATCCCCTCCTGAAGGAGACATATCTCAAGCCGATCAAATCATCACATTGTTACAGCAACAATAGGAGGATATGATTCTACAACAGTCCATGTTGAATCGGCTAACAAGCATTCAACAGACGTTCCAAGAAAGGCTAGAGGTCTATGAGCACGATATGCATGAATCTGAGCAAGAGCTTCCTCTGGTTCCGAGGATCCGTGCTTACAATCCTCAGCACCCAGATTGCAACCATCTAATTGAGGCGGACTGCGAGGAGATCTTTCACCTGGTAGGAATGTGAGACTAGAGTCCCCATGACGAGACACTCGACAACAGCTTATATTCCCATCCCCTCCAAGAGGTCTAGTGGTACAGTCAGCATCCCCACCATTTCAAGGCCACCACGACAGAAGGTTTGTGCTTGGTTCTCCTCGTGATACGAACATATCCCATTCTTCCCCTTTTCAGTATGCTTGTGATGAACCGCGGGGTTAGGATTTTTATGGAAGTCAAGGGGGATGGACAACCCCAAGTGACGTGGAAGCTAGGATCAATGCTCATGTCAGGCTAGCAAGCGGAAGTCAGATTGACCAGTTCGCTCGACAAATGAAAAGGGATGTCGAAAGTTCTCCCCTCTCTGCATGGATCAACCAGGCCCTCACGCCCCGGAAGTTTGTGACACAAAACTTTGCTATGTTCGATGGAAGGAATGATCCAGTTGATCATCTATTCCAATTTAGTTATGCCATGACTCTTCGCAATCCAGACGATACCTTCCTGTGCAAAGCTTTTCTAGCCAGTCTGTAAGGGTCAACATTGAGATGGTTCCGTAGTCTACCCTCCGGGTCAATAAGAGATATGGCAAGACTATGGTCAGTCTTTATTGATCGTTATATATCTAATTGAAAGAAGAAGGCAGACGAAGACTCACTCTTCTCCTTGAAGATGAAGTCCACAGAATCTCTTGGAGACTTCGTCCAATAATTCAGTGAGGAAGTCCTGAACATTGATGAAGTCGAAAATGGAAGCAACATTGAGGCATTCAAGAATGCGCTGCCAATTGGCTCCAAGCTTTGCGAATTGATTGCTCTTGATTATCTCCGACGTCTAGATGAATTGATGGTCTGTGCAGCTAAATTCGGGCAACTTGAGGGTGACCTTAAGTCTCTAATCAGACCAAGAAGTACAACAGTTAAAGCCGTGGGTAGGGCAGACGGAGCATCCACCTCGGGGAAGTGGCCAAGTTATGTCTCCTCAGATGACGAAAGATCACCTCGGTATAAGCCATAGGAAAGGATAGTATATGTAAGTCAACGGGATCAATCGGATCGGCGCTCGTATGAAGTGTATCAAAATCAGAACCCACAATGGAATCAGCCGAATCGGTGCTCGTATGAAGTGTATCAAAATCATAATCAGTAATAAAATCAGTCGGATCGGCGCCCCATTTAGTCTAATCAAACTCATCAGCAACAAGGTCAGCCAAGGTAGAACCAAGGCCCTCAGGAGCGGGGCAATCAGGCAATAGAGAGGCGTCTTTATCAGAACCGGATTGACCAGGTCAACTTCACGGTCAGCCTAACGACGATTATGCAAATGATGGCGAACAAGTCTTAATTTAAGTGGCTCGCACCAGCCATCACTAACGTCACCACAGGCTCAAGATTATTATCATTAACACAAGTGTCACGGTCACGTGACTAATCGATGTAGGATCTTGAGGGACTACTTAGAGAGGCTGGTGCGTGAAGGCTTCTTGGGAGATTATGTGGTCCTGGACGTTGCCACGAGACAAGCACGAGCACTACCAAAATTGCCCCACATTGAAGGGCTTGCGAATTTGGAAGCCAACAAAGAAGGAGGAGGAGGACACCCACCGACACGATCAATGTCATCCATCGTGCTCGATCTCTGATAGTTGACTTGGAGAAGGACTTCCGTGCAAAGACCAGAAAACTATTCCATATGGCTGAAATTTGTCACGTGCAACCAGCAATGAGGGGCATTGCGCAAGCCCTCACTCTCTATGACCATGATATGGCGACCGTGGTCCAACTTCATTACGATGTCTTCGTCCTCACCATCAGGATAGGCAACTTCGACATCAAGAGGGTACTTATAGATTCAGGGAGTGTGATGGACATTCTCTATCTCCCGAATTTCACCTAGAAGAGGTTGGAATTAACTACGTTGGTCTCAACACGAACGCCATTAGTTGGGTTCGATGGAAGTTCGATGCACCTCTTGGAGAAGTCATCCCACATTTCCACTCAAAATGGGCTATTGCACTTAGTGAGTTCGACATTCAGTATCGAGCAAGGATATCAGAGAAGGGGCAAGCCATGACAAGTTTTCTATCCGACTTTCCCATGGATAATGTTGGTTTGAAAATGGATCAAGATCATCACGAGCTCCCAGACGATGTTGAAGACAAAAGTCGTGAACAGGACGGGATGACAGTATGGAACAATTTGCGCTTATATGTGGACGACTCTTCAAATGCAAGTGGTTTTGGACTTGGCGCCATGCTCATTAGCTCGGAGAATATCAAAGTTGAAAAAATGACGCGTCTAGGCTTCTCTGCATCGAACAACGAGTCTGAGTATGAAGCATTATTGCTTGGGCTTGAAAGTACAAAAGATATGGGCATCTTAAAATTACGAGTATTTTATGGTTCACAACACGTTGTGAACCAAATAAATGTGGTCTTTGAGTGTCGAAATGATAGAATGCACCGTTATGCTGCATTTTTCCATGACCAGTGTGAGGCTTTCGACATCATAGAAATCAAGCATGTTCCAAGAGATGATAATAGGCATGCAGATGCATTGGCCTATATTGCTTCTATATTGCAAACCGACGAGCCTCAGACAATTCTTGTAGAGTACAAACAGAATCCCTCTATCGAGCTCTAACAACTCACACAGGGGAGTTGTCTCATCAGCACGGTGGCGAGCTGGATGACGGGTTTGTTGGTTTATTTGAAGCATGAGATCCTCCCTATCAACTCCAAAGAATCACGATGGATAAAGTAGAAAGCGCCACGATATACCATCTTGCATGGAAAACTCTACAAAAATCATTTGGAGGGTCTCTTCTGAAGTGTGTTCATCCGTTAGATGTCGAAAGAATTTTGGCTGAGCTCCATGAAGGAATTTGTAGAATTCATTCTGGAGGATGAACAATTGCTCACAGAGCTTTAGGGTAAGGTTACTTCTGGTCGTATATGCAAGCAGATGCCCAAAAATATGTGCTAAAGTGCAGCCAATGTCAACGTCATGCCAAGATGATCCATGCTCCCACACAAGAGCTCAATATCGTCTCACAGCCTTGGCCATTTACAAGACGGGGAATCGACATCGTGGGACCACTACCCAAAGCTCCTGGGAACATGATTTTTCTCTTAGTGGCAACAAATTAATTTTCTTGATGGATTGAAGCCATTCCTCTCACAAGAATCCGAGAACAAGAGGTGAAGAAATTACTCTGGGAGCATATCATTTACAGGTTTGGCATCCCCCAATTCATCATTTATGATAATGGGAACCAGTTCACGGGCAAAATCATAGTAGAATTCTATAAAGAACTCAAGATCAAGCACATCTTCTCGTCTCTATATTATCCTTAAAGGAATGGACTTGCCGAAGCAGCTAATAGGTGTTTATTGAGTGCAATGAAGATTGGATGAATCCAAGGGGAAGTGGACGAGTGAGCTACACAATGTATTATGGGGTTATAGAACTATATTACGAAATTTCACGAATGAAACTCCGTTTTCTATAGCATACGGAATGGAAGCCATAATCCCTATGGAAATCAGCATGCCAACAATTCATACTTGGCGAAAGGTAAGCATAGACAAGAATGAAAAGAACAAAAATCCTGAGCTGAAGGTATTCACTTGGATCTTCTAGATGAATGACGAGAAGAAGCAAGCATACAGATGGAACGATATCAACATCAACTCAAAAAGGCCTACAATAGAAAGGTACAGAAGAGAACTCTCCGTGTTGAAGATTTGGTTTTACGGAAAGTCTTCCAGAGCACTCGTGAGATAAATAGTGGGAAGCTTGGAACTAATTGGGAAGGGCCATATATCATTGGCTTGGAAGCCCTGGAGTATGCTACCTTAAAGATTTAGAAGGTAATAACATACAAAAGTCTTAGAATATAATGAATCTAAGGCAATTTTTTCAGTAGAAAGAAGTATAAATGCAAATATGTAAATAAATTGTTTCCTTTTATATATTGCAGAACTCTCTTCCTCATTCAAATGAAATTTCAAATGAATTGTCATCTGAGCAAGGTATTCGCCACGGGCCACATATGACTCAACTAAATGAATTGTCATCTGAGCAACTGTACCCCCACCACGGGGCATGTATGACTTACACTAATGAAATGTCATCGGAGCAAGTATCCCCGTAACGAGGCACCTAAGGCTCAACCTAATGAAATGTCATCTGTATATTTACATTTATGGTGTTTCCGTGCTTTAAATACTTAGAAGTAAAATGATATTAGAAATATTAAGGAATCTTAGAATTGTTAAAAGTATTACTGACTCATTCCATGGTGTTTTCCGTGCTCTAAATACTCCTTGGGCTCTAAATACTTGGAAGAAAAACAAGTGAATTCCATTCATTACGTCCGGAGTACGAACAAAATTTTTTACCAAGAGAAAGAGAGAGAAAGAGAAGAAAGACCCATCAAAGCTGGGTACGCTCATTACAAAACAAAAAAAAATCTCAGATTTGGATGGGTTCAGTAGCAGGCTCAGTAGCAACAGGCTTAGCAGCAGCAGTCTCGACAGCAGGAGTTTCGATGGCTTGGGCAGAGTCGGAGGGATTGGCTGGAATCTTGGGTTGCTCAGAGAAAAGCTCTTGAGTACCATCATGGGTAACCTCGCTCTCGACCTCTCCTTTTTCCTCGAGATGGATAACGTCTTGAGCAGGACGATCGGATTGGGTGGCCTCGTCCCGTGATGGAGGAGTATTGAGTAGGTGGCCTGACTCGCGGAGAGTCTTTATAAGTTCCTTCTTCGTCTCCTCTCAATCATCTAACTCCATCTTCTCTATTTCCTTCTGACAATACTTTTGGAGTTTCAGCTTCTGAGTTTCTTTCACAAGCTCCATGACCTTGAGCTGCTTGCTCAGAGCCTCATCCAAGCTCTCCAACTCTGCGATCCGAATATTAGCCGCATCAGACGCCTCAGAACTATCAGCATCATCTTTGGCCTAATTTGCCTGGGCTTGAGATTCTTGGAGTTCCTTGGCTATGGAAATCTTCTCCATAGCAGCCCTCGTCTCCGTCACCGTAGCCTGTACCTTCCATATTTCCACCGAGTTGCTCAGGCGGTCACAACGGTCGAATAGCTCGGCATACGTGTTGTGAAGCTGACAAGAAAAGAGAGAGCATGTAAAAATCCATGATACGGGAGGTTGGAAGGACTGGGTATAAGATGATAAAATGAAGATTGAACTTACCATTGCGAGAGCCATGACATTAACTGAGTCCAACCCCAGCTTGGTCAACTGCTTGGTCGTGGCCGCATCAGCTGGAAGCTTGGCTCATCGGGTCCAGGCAATGGCCGTCGCACCAATGTCTATGGCCGAGTCCTTCATGGTTAGCAAACATGACCCAACCTTGAAAGTAGGGGTCCAAACGGGCCCGGGTGCATCAGCTGCCACGATCCCTTGAGCTTCTAGAGCTGAAGAAGAAGCAACTATGGGAGCATTTGGTTGACGAACAACCATAGGTTGCACCACAGTAGGCTCTCGGATAATTTGCCAAGCCGGAGGAAGAGTTGCGCCTGCTTTGCCCTTATCTGGGCGGGTTTTCTCATGCTCTTCCTCCCTTCTCTTCATGTGGGACGTAAGCTCAGCCAATGTTGCCATCCTCTTCTTGGATTGAGCGTCTGCAGGGGCAACAGTTGGTTCTGGCACAGACAACGAGCCGAAGTCATGCGCCTGTCCTGATTGCCTTGTTGCCAGGGCCTGTTTGGGAACACGGGCAACTCTGACCAGAGGAAGGGGGTTTTCGTCGATCATTTCTTCTTTGAGTGCTACGAAAGCAGCATGAGAGGAGGACGGGCCCGCTTAAGAAGAATAGGCTACGTGCTCGGCCTTTGCGTCGATGACACACTCAAGTTCTTCTTCAAGATCTGCCTCAACTACTTTCTGTGGTCTCCATGTGATGTAGTTCACTCCTCTTTGAGGGCCGATGGCCTTCAAACGACGGACTTCCTCTTTGGACAGATCAGAGAAATGAACTTTTGACAGGACTGCACGAGAAAAAGAAAAGATTAATTGACATTATAGAGGATAGAACATAGAGGACGAATAAGTACTATGACATTCAAAACCGACCTGATTGAAAGGTTTTGGGGACAGGACGAGCCCTCTCAGACCTCCATCACCTGAGATGATGAAGGACTTAGCCTTCCATTTTCGGTCCATGCCAATTAGGCCCGATATGAAATTGGAAATTTAGGCACGGGAACTCCAAGTGAAGGAAGGTTCGTCTTCATCACTCCACGGGCACTTTACGACGTGACGAAAGCCGAAGAGGTGACAAACTTCTATAAGGTACCCGTCCTAGATAAATTTGGATACCATTGACATATACTTGTAGAATTGAGGATGCATCTACCCCGGGGCGAGTTGCAAGACGGACAACATGTCCTCTACGATGGGCTTGAGAGGGAACCGGAGACCAGCTGTCACGCCCCAAAACCTACACACAATAGATCTCATATTTGTGCAAATTCCAAGGTGTGAACCTGGAACAAATCCTGAGATAATGGAATTTAATCTAAATGAATTACCATTAATAGATGCATATCTCTAGCAATAAGTTTAAACTAACAAGAGTAAATAAACGTATAACTAAATCCATTTAAAATCTTACTGACATGACACTCTACCTCAAATAAAAAGTACTAATTAAAGTTTTGCAGTAAAATCTAATAGCTAACTAAGTTCTTAACTGTTTTCCCTAGGTCTTTCAGGTACTTCCTGAAAAATCAATAAATATAACAAGGGTAAGCTTTTGGCTCAGTAAGAGAATACAACAACATGCAACAATTATGATAAATAAAACAATGAACAACATATATGAATATGCATCATTTAATCTATTACACAGTTCTTTTGTCAATAAGGTTTACATGTAGTTCACCCTAATGACAACAATATTAATCTTGTATGGTCTTATACAGGGACCCTTAGGTTTACGTAGATCACCTAAGGTAGTCACCCTAAGAGGCACACAACTTCTCAGTGGGATTACACAGAGCCTTCCCTCAGACTTTAGACCTATAGAGTCTCTTCCTCTATATTTGTCATCCCTTAGTCTTATTCATTTTAATTCGTTAACTTCACTCTTTATTATGATGTCTCATACCATCATAATAAAGAGGACATAATATTGCAAAGCTAAAACAATTATAGTTATGCAAGATAATAATTGAAATAAATTTCTTTAAACATGTCATTCTAAATAAAGAGAGTATACAATTTATTTAATATGCTCACAGTACCAATCATTCCAAACTAATTATTTTACAAAGAATAAAATAATTAAATCATTTTATTTTATTTTATTATCCTTCTTTTCTTTCGTTTTATTTCACCATTTATTATTTAATTCTTTTTATTTCATAATCTATGTTATTAATATATTTAATTAATTTTCTTCATTTTTATTTAATTAATTCAATTAAATACAACTCCTAAAACAACCATCGCAAAACACTCATAACGGCGCTGCAGATCGATTGGTGTCAGCGATTTGGCTGGGAAACGCAAGCCCAAACCCCAGATTTCGATTTTTCAACTTTCTGAATCCTTTTTCTCGATTTTATAACCCTCGAAACCCATGTTAATTTATTCACCATTGTTCTTTCAATTTATAATTTTCATTCAAACATTATTTATGCATTATACTTCAATGTACATAGATCTCTATCCTAGATATCACACAAATATTAATTAATCTATATAAACTCAAGATAAAACTTATAATGGAAAACCCTAACTCTAGTGAAGTATTCACTTGCCTCAAAGGTTCGAATCTCAGACTTTTAATACTCCAATCCTACCCGAACACGCTTGTCTCGAAGGATCAAACCACCACAAGGGAGAAAACTCAAATCTCCAAGCCTTGAATCTCGATCTGGGCACTTGAAAGCTCTACCAAAGTGAAGCCTTCTTTTTCTTTCTCTCCCATGTTCTATTCTTCAAAATTTCAGTTTAGCAAATTATCAGGATTAGGTTTATCATGTTCTATATATATTAACCCTATTTCTTATTTACCAAAATGCCATTAGTGGCCCTTGTTTGTTTATAGGTTCTAACTAACCCCAATAAACTTATTCTTATTCTCAAATTCATTCACTTCTAAATAGTTAATTACCTGTGGTTAACCGAAAAATAAATTACTATCTTACCCCTATTCAAGGAGATTATTTAATTACCCTTAGAAATAGGAAAGAAATTTCAAGATTATCACACTAGCCTCCAATTGAGCAAGATGGACCATAGTGACTCGAGAACGACGGTCTATCGACCAACCGTCGCTCTTATAATGGATCTGGACTTGAGGGGGGATTTGGAATTGGATTCTATAATGGGCAAGAGTAGGTTTCTAGTAGTTACTGGTCTTAGGGGAGGTCGCGATATAGGCCACCTTGAGGGGCACTACCTGAGCTACTGGCTTCTTTGTTATCATTCTTGGTTACAGGGTTCAAGAAAGGCTCAAAAGAAGAAGAAGAAGAAAGATAGGAAGAAGGACGGCATAGTAAAATCTAGAAAAAAAAACAGTAAGAGAAACAAGAACTTACCTAGTTCTTTACTGGTTTCAGAAAGATGAGAAGGCAAGAACGCACCAGTGCTTAGTTAAAGTAGAAGTCTTGAAAATGGCAGAATAACAGTAAGGTTGAAGATGGAGAAGAAGGGTTTACTCCAGTCTCTAACCATTTATAGGAAATGCAAAATAGCTAGGACGACGGTGGCCCTCATCTCTGTTGTACACGTACACGCACGCAAGGGCAAAATGGTCTTTAAAAGAATTCAAATCGGCATGCTAAAAGGACAACTTTGGCATGACGAATATACCCCCTTGATCTACCATACACGTACATATTATCAGGAGTACGATGGTCTTCTGCACGAAAATGCCTACCATCACATTTATCTGCATGTCTCAAGTAACGCAAAAGTAATGATAAGTATCTGAGAAGCATTAAATGAGACACGATGGATCGTTACGCGTGCGAAACATCCGAGACAACTGTTACGTCGTTTTATCTTCACTAGACGTTCCATCTTCCATGAAAAGATAGGTATTTCCTGCCATCAATTTTCGCTTGATTTGCGATATTTTGAACTACATTCAAAGCACTGCAAATGGGCAAATTGTAATGGAAAAAATTGGGAAATGCACAAGTCTTGGGGGCTCCGGTTCGTGCCCTAATTGGAGACAAACCCGTGCTTCAGAACTTGTGATCATGAGGACGATTTCAGAACTCGTGGTCATGAGGACGATTTTAGAACTCGTGCCCATAATGACAAACACCGAACCCATGCTCTAATTGAGGGCGAGACCGACTTGAAGGATGAAAGTATTAGGAGGCGATCCATTTACTCTTGAGTTAGGTGAAAATTTTTGACTTAGATTTAATGCTGGTCACTTCGAACCGCTTTCGACCGAACCGACTTGATAAGAAGTAGGCTTACACGTGTGGCACATATGGAAGAAGATTTGTCTGACATATTTTATAATGATCACAAAAGAGGATGCATGGCCATCTATGGGCATGAATAGACTTACACACTTAAGTCTATAAATATCCCAAGACCCTCAGTAAGAGAGGACTTCTGAAAATCGATCATTTTTTCACTCAGAACCAGACCACTAAGAACAAGGCCTTAACTCATACACTCCCAACTTCCATTTTAAGTTCATTTTCTACACTTTTTCTTCTTCATATACTGACTTCATCATCGGAGTGTCTTGATAGGGCGAACCCCCCCTTCTTCATCAACAATCAACGATCTTTGCTACCACCTTCTTTCCTTCTACCAATCAACTTGAATTCAAGGAGCAAGCGACACGTTAAGCTTCCAGGAATTTCCCCCACAGCAAGTATAAAAGATTATTAATTATATTGTCAACAAAAAAAGAAATTATTAATTATACACTACAGAACCAAGTTAGTTCTTACAAATTTATTAATTATTAGAGAATATTAATTATAAGATGACTTACTATATAAAAGTAACAAAAAAAGTGAGAACATGTGTTACTCTCGAAAATTCTGAAAAACTGGGGAAGAGAGAAATGGCTAGCATTTTCCTTCCGAAGTAGTCACTATTTCTCTGTTTCTCATCAATAGAAAATAACGCACATGCATGTGTATATAACTAGGATTTTGCTAGCTCTAATCATAAATCTTCCAAAGACGCAACTGGGTGGCTACAAATGTCAAAATTTTCTTTTTTAAACGGATACAATATGAAAGATATCCACGTGTTAGGCCATTCTTGCGTTTATGAAAAAATTTGGAGTAAATACGACTAGGGGTAGCACTCCTCGTACAACTAAGATGAATGCTAACCCGCAAGGTTTCAGACTCTCATCGGTAAAGGGACACATGCTGCCAAGTAATTAAGGGCTATTAATGGACCAGCCTGATTAGGCTCAGTTCTATTCAGACTTCCGCTTATATTTATAGAGCAGACCGGGTTGGGTTGGGTTGGGCTAGGTTAAATAATAGGCTAGGCCCGGCCACGGGCCAGCTCATCTCTTCCCAAACAATTCCCAAATAACGAAAGATTCCTTGAACATATTTTTTTTTTGGCATTGGATTATCTTTGGTAGATGCCAGAAAAATCCTCTCGGTCTCCTACTATTCTACACATCATCTGACATATGACGATAAAAAGGGGGAGATGTTGTTTCATTTTCTCCCCATGTTTTTTACTTTTCCCCATTTGATATCTATTCACTTTATTGCTACATTTCGGATGATGTGTGGAGCCCGAGAAGATTTTGTGGCATTTGCTAGAGACAATCCAATTCCATTTATTTTTGGGTAGAATTCATATGTTAGGCCGCTTAGAAAGGTATTGGTAATGGTATTTGTTCAAGGTTAGGATCGGTTGAAGATTTCAAGAGTCACCCTCATAGGACTTGATCCTGCATATCACGATTGGTTTCATGCACTCACTACCAATGAGGTAATCATTGTTATTATTATTATTTTTTTGTTTAAAAGAGGGACAAAGCCCGCAAAACTACAAAGAACAAGATTTGGGGTTATAACCCCGATAACATCATTTGGAAGAAGAGGTTTTAGCCATAAATGCCCTTGATTTGCAAGTTTGTTCATTATGTAGCAAGGTGTATTTAAGCCATGCCGAGCTGAGTTGAGCCAATCTTGAATACACCCTTATGAAGGCTGCCGCCTTAGGAAGTACGAGTACAGCGATACTTAGATATGGTGGTACGATATGGGTATGGCGGCGATACGGCACAAATTATGAAAAACAGCTCCGTTTTATCGTTTTATCTTAGAGTGACGTATCCGATATGGGTACGTTTCCATTTTCAAAGTATCCGTAGCTGCCGCCTCTCGCTGCCTCCGAAAGCTCCAACAGTAGACACGTCCCGTGTCCTACCCGACACCTTAGTTTTGTGCAACACGCGCATTAAATTCGCGTTATGCACACACTCTCTCTAGCTGAGATTCATCCAAAGGCACCTTTGAAAATACGACAACGAGATATTCCCTCAAAGAGTCCCTATATATAAATATCCAAAGCTCTTCCTCTGTAACGCTATGAAATTTCCATCTCCAACCTCTTGTCTCTCTGTAACAAAACCTCAAAATTTATCAATGGTTCCTCGAAATACCCTTCTCTTCTTCTTCATTTCCACAATCCTCACCCTCTCATCTTCTTCTCCACTCTCAATCTCTCTAACCCCCAAGATCCTAACCAAATCTGGCGACTCAGTTCGAATCGAATGGACCGGTGTCGAATCGCCTTCTGAGCTCGACTGGCTCGGTATCTACTCACCCCCCAATTCCTCCTCCGATAATTTCATCGGCTATATCTTCCTATCCTCCTGCAACGATTGGAAATCGGGTTCGTGTTCGATCGATCTTCCTTTAGTCAATCTCAGATCGAATTACGAGTTTCGGATCTTTCGATGGACTGAGAAGGAGATCGATAAGTCTCGACATGATCAGGATCACAACCCCTTGCCAGGAACCATGCACCCTTTGGCCAAATCGGAGGAATTAGGGTTCGAGAAGGGTCGTGGGCCAGAGCAGATACATTTGGCGTTTACGATGGAGGATGATGAAATGAGGGTGATGTTTATTACGGAGGATGGGAAGAAGAGTTTTGTCAAGTATGGAGAGAAGGAGGATCGGATGGATAAGGTGTCGGCGACGGAGGTGAGGAGGTATGAACGGGAAGATATGTGCGATTCTCCGGCGAATGAGAGTATTGGGTGGAGGGATCCAGGGTTTATTCATGATGGGGTTATGAGGAAATTGAAGAAAGGGAAGAGGTATTATTATAAGGTAAGAAAGATTTGGATTTGGATTTTTTGTTTTTCCTGTTTTGCATGATTACTATAAAAGTGTTGGATTTATTTCAAAGTAATGTTGGGGGGATTTTGATTTATATCTTTTAGATGTATAATAATTGCTTAGAATTCTAAGTATTGCTTGTTGGTTGGTTGATTTATCATTCTGTGGGTAAGTGGGGTTCGTTATGGTTTGAAGATTATTTGTTTTTCTTTGTTCTCATGTATCTCTGTTTTTGTTTTTTTCAATTTGGTAGGTGGGTTTCTTGGTCTACTTGTAGTTTGGATATTTGGTCCTCTGAAGTGTTAGTTGTTCCTGGCTTATCTGTTATTTTTCTGTTGTAGGATTTTGCTGTCGAGGTTCACTATCTTCTTGTGAACCCTGTTCTTTGTATTTTGGCTTTCTGCTGTTGATATTTATATAAGATTAGAAAAAAGGCTAATTACATGTTGATTAGCTGATTTTTCTTTACTCTCTGCTTCTTTCTTCTATTTATTTTCTTGTTTCAATGGTGTTTGTTGAAGGATATGCCTTTTCAGCAGTTGCTTCAGCATCTTTTTGGTTTCATTATTCTTGATTCAATTGGTTTTTAACATTTTTTTCTTTAATTATTATATTTTCAGAGATTGAGTAAGCAGTTTGATTCAATATGTTCATATGGCAAATTTTTGGGATTGATTTGGTGTTCTCTAGCTTTTAATCGCTTAATGCTATCCTTTTGGTTTATTTGCATGGTCTTGAGACGGATATAAACGTCCTTGTTTTTTTAAAGTTATTGTTAGGCCATGTCCTCTGATTGTTCTGTTTTCTATATCTTTGATTTCCCATTTTATGTATCCCAGTAATCGAGGAATATGATTTTCTATTGCTAGTTTCTTGATTATGATCCATGGTTTTATTTGTATATCTATTAATCTGGTTTGTGCAACGATTAATTGGGATTTCCTTGGTAACTTGTTTCTTCATCTCCACCCTGGATTGGTTCATCCTGTTCCTATTTTCCACATTTAGGAAGGTTAAACACAATTTGGGTTGGTTGCTTAAGTTGTAGTTCAAGGTCATTTATACTTCTTGATTTGAATTAGGCAAGTGATAATGGATCAAAGAAGCTCTGTTTCATGTCTAAGTATTAGTTACAATATAAGTATTTGTTTACTCTTAACCCATAATTCAAAGAAAATAAACTCCATTTTATGTCATGATATTCCACCGATCCACAGGTCCTGTTCGGTCACGGTTCTCATATTTGTCATCTATATCTAAAACCTTGACTAGATCAGATGATATTAAGTTCATAGTCATTCTGGCTATGGTGTTGTCCAATCGGGTCAATCTTTTGTTGGGAGGATCTCCTTGGTGGGACCAATCAACTGGTGGATAAAAAACTCCTGGGATGTGCATTGCATGTGTGGCAGAATTCGGGAGGGCAACTTTTTCCAATATATACTGAGTCACTGACATGGGTATTCCTTGTATATGTGTGTGCTCACAGGTTCTGTTAAATTTCCCTGTTATGCTTGAAAATCTGACTACTAAGGTTTCTTTAATGTTTGTCGTTACAGGTAGGAAGTGATGCAGGAGGTTGGAGTGCGACTCACAGCTTTATGTCAAGGGAAGGGGACTCGGATGAGACTATTGCTTTCCTATTTGGGGACATGGGAACTTCAACCCCATACTCAACATTTCTCCGTACTCAAGACGAAAGCAAATCAACCATGAAGTGGGTCCTCCGTGACATTGAAGCCCTTGGTGACAAGCCTGCCTTTGTCTCTCACATCGGTGATATCAGCTATGCAAGGGGCTTCTCATGGCTCTGGGACACATTCTTTACTCAGATTGAACCTGTTGCCTCCAAGGTGCCATATCATGTGTGCATTGGCAATCATGAGTATGATTGGCCGTTGCAGCCGTGGAAACCTGACTGGGCCCAGACAGTTTACCATACAGACGGGGGAGGCGAATGTGGAGTCCCCTACAGCCTCAAGTTCAACATGCCTGGGAACTCTTCTGCACCAACTGGGATGCGTGCCCCTGCCACGCGGCACCTTTACTACTCATTTAATGCCGGAGTTGTGCACTTTGTGTACATATCAACTGAGACCAATTTCCTCCCAGGAAGCGACCAATATAACTTTATCAAGCATGATCTGGAGACCACTGATAGGAAGAAAACTCCATTTGTCGTAATCCAAGGCCACCGTCCGATGTATACAACAAGCAACGAGTTCAGAGATGCCCCATTGAGAGAGAGACTGCTTGAGCACTTGGAACCTCTGTTTGTGAAATACAAGGTGACACTTGCACTGTGGGGTCACGTCCATAGGTATGAACGGTTCTGTCCAGTGAAGAACAACACCTGTGGAGGCATGGATCCCAATGAGGAGGGCGGACAGGATTTACCAGTTCATGTTGTGATTGGTATGGCAGGACAAGACTGGCAACCCATCTGGGAGCCAAGGGCCGACCACCCTAAGGACCCAATCTTCCCCCAACCTCTTCGGTCTATGTACCGTGGGGGCGAGTTTGGGTACACGAGGCTTGTTGCTACAAAGGAGAAGCTGACACTTTTTTATGTAGGGAACCATGATGGGGAGGTGCATGACACGGTGGATATTCCGGCGCCAGGCCAAGTTCTGAATGGTAAGAGTGGGGTGGTGGAGTCTACATTGTCATGGTATGTGAAAGCAGGAAGCGTCTTGATGCTTGGTGCTTTTGTGGGGTATGTTGTTGGATTCATATCACATGCCAGGAGAGATGCTGCCTCCAGGAAGAACTGGACACCAGTGAAGAGCGATGAAGTATAGAGAGTCCCATCCCACGAAACTTAAACAAATTGATTAGAGAATGACTGAATCATTGATTTTCACTGTGGAAGTTTCAAATTATGTATGTCCATTAATTAGGAGTATTATATACTTTGTGGATCTGAGCAGCTCTTCTCATTTGGGTAAGATGGGATTTAAGACCTTAAATAGCTACCTTGTATCCTGTATTCCTTTCAAAAGCTCTGTAAATATTATGAGTAAAGCATTAATGAAAATAAATAAAGATAGAAAAAAAGAGCGAAATCTGTCAAACTTGGCAAACAACCATGGACCCACAATCACAATGGCGGGGATAACACCATTCACCTGTATGGTGGAGTTGGATGCTTCTTTCCTCTCTACCACCTAGCCATATTGGAATCACAAAAAGGAGAAAACGAAGAAGAACATCTGTAAAAACTAGTTTTTGTATAGGAGCACACATCCTTGGCACACTCTCTGGTGACATTTCAGTTGAATGTCAGTTAGCTGCAGCGTGACATGGCTGCTGCGATGCGGACAGTCATTGAGAATGACTATGCTCCACCAGATGATGCTCTAGCAGCCGATGAGATTTTGTTTTTGTTGTTTGCTTTGAGTCCTGTTAGTATTTTTTTTTTTTTTTGGTCGATGGATGTTATGTAGTTCGACTATTTTGAGTAATGAAATCAGCATTTCTATCACATTGTTACTCTTCTCTGCTTTTATTGCTCTAATTACTATTAGTCATGTATTCTTCTTTTTCCTTTCGCATTTCATGGGGGAGAATGTACACATTCACATGTTTCTCATCTCACATGTTTCTGTTGTCTGCCTAGCTTTTATGATTGTTCATTATATTTATTGCCATACATGCTTCGATCACTAGGTGTGTATTAGCATGTGCAAGTGTGCAGATATGCAGAGGCTTTCATGACAATATTCAACAAGAGTTAGCTTATTTTTTTTGCGTCATGTAATTTTTATTTCTGAGTCATGTATTTATTAATTCACTGTTTTGAATGGTATGGGTGAGTTAGTATCAAGTCATATTCATTAGTGTAGTTTTGCCACGAAATTTACAAAGGGAAGACTGTAAAGTCCAAGATTTGAGCATTGGCAAATTCTTGTGTCAAAATAGAGTCAAGCTGAGTGTCTTAAGTCTTGGTCATCCAGTTGATCAAATTCGTGAAGAAGGCTTAAAGAGGTTCAATTAAAGAACATTCCGCTTGAAGCTCCGCTCACACCCATAGGAGAGTAAGTGACCTAGATACCTAGTTCATACCTTACGTGGGACTGACTTAGAATAACCACTTATACCCCAGGTGACTAGTAGCGTGATCATCAAATTAGAAATCAGACCAAAAATACATTTTATGCAGGATTTCAGTCTGACCATTTGATTGGAACCCCTTGGTGACGAGAGGAGGCAGGGGGTCATGCAATCCTTGGGGAAATTTTTTTAAGGACCACAGAAAGCACGTTAACAATGTTGCTAAATGTCATGCACATGCGACCCTTGAAGATGGTCTAAACTCCTAAGTATAGGTATTGCTATTAATTATTCATGATTCACCCACTTGGTTGACCAAATCTGAATTGACCAATAAGTTAATATCTCATTTGCTTGTGTTATTTTATAAAAGAATGATGCAATATGAAAGGGCTACTTATAGGATAGTGTGAAAGTTACTATTGGATGCAAACAATATATAATGACTACCTATGCAGACATTAATTATCTATCTGAGTTACTAGTGTGAAAGGCCCTGCTGCCAATACCTGGGGCTACCTACCCAAATAAAGTAAAAGCCACCACTGTAAGAAAAAGATGAAAAAGAAGAAAGCTAAGAAAAGAATTCCAGCAATGTGACTATGTTTGTTAGAAAAAGAAAAGAAAGACAAATTGTTTAAAAGATGAACAAGGTGAAGATTTGCACATGGTCAACAAATGCTAAATTTAGGAATTAATAGGTTTTTCTAGTGATTGAGATACATTGAGTCTCTGAAATGCAATAATGTCTTAACCTTAATAAAGGGTTGAAACCTCAGAAAGAGTCAAGTCAGAAACTCCGCTACATACACTATGTTTCAAAGTGAAACTTTTCACTAAATGTTTCTTAGTTGTTGAGTCTGTAATTGATCACCCTATGAGTTTAAAGTAGATGGCCATATCCTCATTTAGTTAAAACTTAATGATATTAAATATTGGGTGAATTACTTTTGACATCTTGGAAATTGCTTCAAATGTATCTAATCATATACTTGTGATGAGAGCATGGTTTCAGGAGGAGTTTCTAGCTTTATATCTTGAAAAATCTTTCATCCCTATGTGATCCCTCATGTCTTTCATACAAGTTTATTATCTGGCATATCATAATTAAAAGGAAGGTTTTTGGATGTGAGTTGTAAGGGAAGGTTCTTCTTATCTAAATTGCAATTGCAAAATATGTTTTGTTAAGAAGGATATTGAGATTTTGAATCATATGGATCTTGTTATATTTGTTGCATATTTGTGATGTGATCCATGTGATATCTTTTGGACTTTTGATAGTCTTGTATGGATGACTTTTGTTTTAATCATAGTCTTGTGGATGATTTATCTTGATGCTATATTTGCTTTGCTCATATAAATATATTCTTGATAGCTTATCTTGGTATGGATGTTCTCTAGAGTTCTTATGCTGAAATTTTGTTAAAATTTGAGTTCTAAGGTTATTTCCCCTTGAATATTGATTAATGATACTATGCTTTGACATTGTGCCAAAAAGGGGAAGCGAATGTCGAAGTACATTCCCATAATGATAGAATGAGAGAGAATGTAGAAGTACATTCCATTATGATCTTTGTTCACCTGGTTATTAAACTTTGTATTTCTCATGCTTCACTTGGTTTTGTGTTTTAACATGTGCAAGTGTTCAGATCAAGTTGTTATAAAAGGTTGAAATGTCAAGAGAGTTGTACTTTGTTTAAATATATCAATATATATTTCTGAGTCATGTAATTAGTTAAACGCTCCATGTTTGAATGGTTTAGGGGAGTTTGTATCGAGTTATATACTTCATTTTGTATTTTGTCACGAAATTGCCAAATGGGGGGGGGGGGATTGTAAAGTCATATTTGTGTTGGCTTAATTCCGATGTCAAAATGGTGTCAATGTAAGTCTAGTGTCGCTGATTTTCTAGTTGTTCAAGACCGGTGAAGATGAAACTCCAAAGACCCAAGAGAAGTACATTCCGGATAAAGCTTTGCTCACATTCTTAGGATGGTAAGTGATCTATATGCTTAGTGGTTACTGATTGACAATTTAATAAACCTTGTAGTAGTTACAATTTCGTACAATAGCGACTAGTATGGGGTGTCGAATCATAGAAAATTGCGCTGATTTCGTTGCCTTTTTCTTAAGATTATTTATAAGTCAATGGGTAACAAAGTTGATTGATTTGATTTTTTTTAACCTAAGAACATAATTTGAACTAATGATTTCTATTTCAATTAATTAAAACTAAAAATTTTTGTGATATCAAGGAATGAAGATGTAGGGTGTTTGAATCCACCACTAATCTCCTAATTGAACCTATATGCATTCATTCAGGTCTCTCAAGTGTAAACAATAGGGATGAGAGTGATTACAAATCTCAACTCATCGAATCAAGAATAATTCAAGGAATCAAACCTTAGATATATTTTATCTTTGGTTAGCACGGGAGATACACACTAAACTAGGGTTGTGAAATCACTCATCTTTCCTATGCATAAAATATCCTATAATTCAATTCCTTGATAGTAATACTATTGTATAAAATTCATACCAACAATCACAGAAAGATGATATGAATAATTTCAATCTCAACAAGGAAAATAATATATTGAAACCGAATATAAAAACCATTAAATCTGGTTGAAGAACAACCCTCTCATTATGCAATCATTTAATACAAAAGTAAGAAAACCTAAATAAAATACATGAGATACAATTACTTGGTTAGAGTTTCATCTAAACCCTAGAAAAAGAGATTAGTTCATGACGAGAGCGAAGAACACCACTTTTGATGAAGAACGAAGAACCCATCTTCCAACCTTCACGGATCTCCAGAACCTTCTTTCTTCAAAATCCCAAAATTTAGAACTCCCTTTTAGGGCAGGCAACATTTCCTTCTATAAGGCTACATTCCTTGATGCTAATTTAGCTTTTAGAAATTCCCAAAAGGGTCAAAAGGTGAATTTTCTGCGCTTTAAAATTGGAGTAAATTGGCTTTAACCGATCGATCGGCCAAGGGTGGCCGATCGATCGGCCCATCCTGGCTGATTGATCACTAGTATGTGAATTTCGTTCTTTGCCCATTTGTCTTCCCCTTGACTTGGATCTTTGCTCTGTTGCGATTTATCTGAATCTTTGAAATTTATAAATCCTCAATTTAGTCTTCTTTTTCTCGCATGAACCTGAAATCAATAAAAACACCTAAGTCAAGTAACATAATGGATTAAATAGCTCAACAAAATTAACAAATGTAGTTTAAGGTGCTTAAATGTGTAACAATTAACACCGATCAGTTACCTTAGGTGTAATTAACCTAGATAACTCTATCAAATATCTTAGGTGATTAGAAATTGACCAAAATATGTTTAATAGCCTTACGGATGGCTGATTGGTGTTTGGAATGGGTTATGAGCATCAAAGAACCAAAATCAACACAAACTATTTGAACGGGCTACTAGCTGTTCGAACGCCACAGAACGACTCAATTGGAATTCGATTTCAGTAGCTACCTGGTGGGCCATTTACAAACCAATTCCTAACCAATCTCAAGGCCATTCGAACACCTCATTGGTAGTTCAAACGGACCTCGTATTTTGAGTTTCTAAAGTTGTCTGAACTTCGTTTTTAGCAATAGAATTTCTTTGGCTATTTAAAGGATGATCCTTTAGCTCATTCTAAGGTTGAAGTGAAAGAGTTTAGATATTTCTTTGAATTTTCAAGGGTTCTCCAATCCCCTCATAGTGGACACCCTTTGTTCTCTTCTCTTCTTCTCTAGATGAAGAAAGAATGAATTGTTCTATCTTGTTCTTGTATCGGTTGATCTCCGTTATGTTTCAGATCACTCTAGAAGACTGTTAAAATCTTCAAACCAGAGTGTATTCTCTGTGTGAGTGTTGATTGACGTGAGCCAAAGCCGTCAAGGAAGAAGATCAATCTTTGTAGACCACGGTTGGAAACTTTGAGAGGCGTTGGCCGGTGTGGAACCTGAGCTGCTATTGCAAGGATCGAATAAGGAGTTCGTGGTCTTCAAGATGAAGAACCTGTATCGAGCAACAATGTTTGGTGTCTGGTTGGATAAGATTCAAGTCTTGTACTTGATTAAAAATTCTCATAGTGGATTTTGTGCTAGATTAGGTCCCGTGGTTTTTCTCGGAAGGGTTTTTCATGTAAAAAATCAGTGTGTATTGAATTGTGTTTCTTTTACTATTTCCACACTTGATTTCTATGTTCGCCATAACTCTGATAAATAAACTTGTTAAATTTAAAATTGGTAGACATTGCTAGGAAGACCTATTCACCCCCCTCTAGGTCAAATGAATCATTGAACGATGATATTTCACTTATGTAACAACTTTCTCATTGATTTTGATCCGGTAAGTTAAGATACACGTGTTTATATTTATCATCTCTATTCTATTTTGGTTCTGACTTGCATTTTGTATGCTAACTTTCAGAAAAATTCTATAAACTTTAATGTTTGAAGCGCACCAGTGGTGTCCTCAATAGTATATTGGGGGTGTTTGTGGAGGTGTAATGGTGGAATTTCAGATGTTTTTGGGCTCTTTTTTAGGGAAGTTTTTAAGGAAAATAGGAGTATGTGGAATTACAAACTTCAAGATGAATGTATTTATACATAAATACAGGTTTTAATCCCTAGTTTTAGTCGCGGTTTGACCGTGATTATTTTCACTGGATCATTAATTAAAGTGGACATGATCGTTAAATATAGGTTTAAATTCTGAGTTTCAATCGTAGTCTATTTTTTTTACCGTGATTTTTTTCACTGGATCGTTAATTACAGTGAACTTGATCATTAATTACAGGTTTATTTCACGAATTTCAAAAGAAAAACATAGACTCTATTCAACAAACAAACAAGTTTATATTGGAAATTTCAAAAAACAATATAGACTCTGTTCAACAAAAAAAGGGGTTTATATTGGAAATTTCAACAAAAAATACGAACTCTATTCAACAAAACCAGTTTGCTTACACCCGTGAGATGGGAAACCTACATCTCTGCCGATTTTGACCAGTTTACTTACACCTTTCACATTTCGCTCATCTCCCTGTGAAAGAATTCTAGTCTTCTTTAGTCTTCCAGTTGGCATTCTTTTTTTTGGGGATTTAATTTTGGCACAAGATTCTCTCAATTCTTTTGGTGTCTCCTATTGGCTTTTGTCACGTAACTGGGTACGTATATTGATTCTTGGTAGATGTTTCAATAATTATCCATCGTGTAGTAAGGAGAACACAAGTCATAAGGGTTAATATGATACTTACCACATCCCGTAAGTACATGCAAACAAGGTAACCCCATCACATCAAATCCATTACATGCACAAGACCTTTCATCTAGTCTAACAATGTCACTAAACTCGCCCTCAATGTGGTACTCATCCTTACTAATACCATGACATCGCGTGTTGCACGAATCATTCAAAAGCTCCTTCAATTGTGTATCGGCCCATGAGGTCAACTGACCCTTAAAATCCAATGCTCTTTTTCTTCTATTGTAGAACATTAGTTGAATCTTGAATCTTAACATTTCCACGAGTTTAGACTGGAAATTATCTTGCCTTCTTCAATAAAGAATTAACGCTCTCGGCGATGTTGGTAGTGACCATATTATACTTCTTACCAAGAAAGAATGATGAAGCCCAACTTTCTTTCCCTATCTTACTAAGCCATTCATACACATTAGGGTTTGCCAGTGCAAGATTTTTCATGTTAGTCTCAAACATTGCTCGCCTACATGTCTTTGCATCCGGCCTAATATAGTAACGAGTCCTAATAAGTATCCAAGCGCAACCTCTAATTGGGTCGGGAACCAATTCCAATTGTCGTTATTCTCGAATTGGTGGGAAAATCATGATAAATCGCAAACTTTTCATGATCAATCAATGGTTATGGTGGATGCTAACTTGTCACGATCGACTAGCCTCTAACTAGCCAGAATAAAGATTGATCACAAATATTTTGATCCGATTATGATAATTATATATTTGAACATGAGTTTTGTAAATGATCACGAATATTAGAAATTTGATCTTCTTCAACCTCTCGACTTCAAATCATTCAAAATGGAGGATCCCTCCATGGATCCTCCATTTTACTTTAAAAAATCTTCTATTAGTTAAAAAAAAAGGCATGGACAATAGGAAATAATGAATGATAGAAAGAAATTGGAGAGAGGGGGAAAGACTAAGTTTAGCACTTACCACCATGGGAGCTAAACGGTAGGAGCAATGGCGGGAGCCGACTGGAGACGGCGATAGGAACAACGGGATCCGACGGGAACAATGGTGAGGAAGAAGAGAGTTACGGTGATGGGGAGAGAAATTGTTGAGTTTCTTGAAACCCTTTATTTTGATATAAGGGTAAAATAGTCATAAAAGTAGGTTTGAGGTGTATTTAGGAATTTTTTTTAAAGTGGGGTGTATTTTGGGTCTCTCAAAAAACTCTTGGTGTATTTAGGAAAAAAATCCCAAAATCTAAATCAAATAAAGAAGAAAAGGAAAGAGCAACAACTATATATATCTCATGCTGTATGGAGGTCCCATGCACCATCTCTCTACACATGTTGGTGCTAGCCCTGACTCTCGAAAATCTATTATCTCTTCTTGGATGCCCATATGTTCTTTTGTTAGTTTTTTCTAATTTGGTTTTGTTTTCTTTGTTGACTAATTGTAATGGTTAGCAAATCATTGAAGAGCATGACAACCTCAACTCTTCTAAGGTTAGAGATTTGAAACTTGTCTCAATTTATGTGGATGATTATGATGAAGACTCATTATTTTAATTGAATAAATTTGATCTATTTTGGTAAATTGTTTCTCTCTATATATTCTTTGATTTCATATGATTGAATGATATATGAAATGCTTGGATCCTCTGTGAGTTGAACACAAAGTGCTTTTTAATTAATTTATTCATTGAATAAATGGTGTGTAGTTTTATCGAATGATTTTCAATTTATATTAAATTCTAGACGTGTTTTCATCATAATCTAAGCATAAGGAGGGATAGGTGGATTTTTCTGAAACCTTAGACCTTTTTTCTTGCTTTAAAATATTCAATGATTTTTGCTTCATTCTCATTGGGTACATAGCAAATTGATTTCATACTTCTTATTTCACTCTCTATTTCGTTTCCTTAATTCTTGTTGCACAACAGTCAATTTCTATAGATTCGACCATGTGCTCACCAAGTACATCAATTGTATCACTTGTGTACTTGCAAGTATATTATTTTTTGGGCACTGCTACGCACTTACCAAAAGTTACTTCCAATACAACAAAATTGAATTTAAACCATTAGATTCATATTACATATTTAAAGAAAAATTAAAGGACAATAGTATCACAGTAAGAAAAACAAAAGGACAATAGTATCACGGTAAGAAAAACAAAAGGACAATAACTACCCTATCGTCCTCTCCCAACATTTTCTGGTCTCATCTTCTTCTCCCAACTTCTTCTCGTCTCTTTGGCTAAATACATCGCCTAAGATTGCCAGACTATTGAAATGGTATATTCAAGAATTTATCATATGCAATATGAAACTAACAAATAAATCCCTTTAGAACACAAAACAAGCCAATACATATATATATATATATATATAGCTCCTCATCTCAAAATCCATTATTTCATACATAAATCATCAAAAATCAATAACATCCATTTCAAAGCTAAAACGTAATCTATGATTGCAATAAAGAAGCCTATAATGAACCAAGCAAACCCTAGAAAAATGTAAGTATGACACAGATGAGATAAGAGGAAAGCATTGAGGATTCTATTTTTACTTAGTTTTCAATCTCGGTCTAAACACACCTTCATCTGAAGGAGACTTGGGAGCTCTGCTATTAGGAATCTGACCATGCTCAGGATCACAGGCAGGGTCAGTTTCCTCGATAGCATCTTGAGCTTTTCAAGAAAAAGGCTGGAAATGCTGGTCTTCCAAAACTAGCCATAGCCAACGAGTATGAGGAACAATCAATGCTCCCATGAATAATAATGTTCACCCTCAAGTCCGGTAACCATGGCCAAGTTGTTGTGGTCCTTGGTCACGACTGAAAGAAGAGAGAAGAAGAACATGGATATTGTTGTCTTTCTATTTTATTTTATGGTGTGTGGTTAAAATTTAATCATTTAAATATTCTTCGGTGCAGGATTAATAAATAATGGTGGGCTTGTTGTAGCACCCTATGATTTTATGTTCATTAATTTAGATTAAATTAAATTGTAACATCAGCCCTATTAATAATAAAGCACAATCTAGTTCAAATGAAAAAAGTGGGGCTCATGCCTATAAATATATATGATGCCTATTTAGAATCGGGCTTAACTAAGCTTAGCCCAACGTTGGTAGCCTACTTGAAGATCTTGATTACTTGAAGGCTTGAATCTTATTTGAAGATCACAGATTCCTGGAATCAAGATCCATTATTAATAGAGGTTAATATTGATTAAATAAACCTTAAAGAAAGCTTAAAAATTAAAAGAGGTTCATCGCCCCATTCTTTAGAAGCTCGTGGATTCCGGCAGAGGTCAATTGCACTCATAGGTCAACTTTTTGTCCTTTATAACCCATATTAACCGTGGTTAAGATTCACTATCCCTTACCCTATATTTGGTTGCCGAGAAAATAAGTAAAAATATGGAAAAGAAAAGAAAATTGGACAAAACACAATTAAAAATTGTATTAGAAATTCAAAATTTTATTTTTTTTTCCATGTTTTCGCCTATTTTCTCGACAACCAAACATAGCATAATGGGTTTAATAATCAAACCTTAATTTTTAGAAAGTGATATTAAAAAAACTTTTAACTCTAGTTAAAAAATTTTAACCCTTAGGGTTAAAACTACAATTAATAACAAGGTTAGATTATTGAACCATATGAGTTACTAATCTTAACCATAGTTAATAAGAGTTAACAGGGACACATGTTAGCTTGTGGGTGCGATTGCACACTCACTGATTTCAATCGCAATCGGCTTGATTCGATTTTCTTTTAAGACGGATTATAAAATAAAAACAATTTCAAGTCCTACCACAATTCTCTTTCCCTCCCCTCATGCCAACCTCCGTTCATAACTAACTCTCTCTACTCATCAACCAGTCATAATATGCTTTGTACCCCACGACAAACAAATAAAGACGAGACAAACAAATAAAGGCGAGCAACACACTCGGCACGATTGGATCACTAAGGCTGACTATCGTCCATGCTCCATTATATGGCTCTGGTGAAGCCAGAGTGCCCCTCAAGGGCATCCATGATCCATACCTTGTGTGCCATGTGGTGGGAGAAATCAAATCATTGTCTCCTTGATTTTTGACTTCTCCATACATGTTTCGATACATGACGATAAGTTGTGAGAAAAAGGGGAGAGAGATATCAAGTGGGGGGAGAATTCAAAAATCAAGGGAGAAATTGAAATGACTTCTTCCCTTTTTTTTATGCCACATGGCACACAATGTAGGAGCATTCTGGCTCGCCAGAGACAATCCGAGGCCCTATTATATTACGGAGCCAAATCATCTCTGGTGAAAACCGGATTTGGCAAATCCGATTAACACCCCTAGAGGTCACCATGTGTCTCCTTCGACACCCCTTAACCGTGGGTAAGGTTCACCCACACCTAGAGTTCACCCACCTATTTTTGTTTTTTTTGAAAATATTAATTCTTTTTTTAAAAATTAAAAAACTGTTTTTAATATTAAAAAATCTCTAAAAATAGTTTTTTAATTTTTTTTTTAAAATTAATATTTTTTTAGAAAAACCAAAAATAAGTGGAAGAACGGTAGGAGTGGGTGAACGGGTGTGGAAGGAGACACGTAGTGACCTTTAAGGGTGATAATCGGATTTGCCAAATCTGGTTAAGACCGTATAGGATTTGAATCCTTACATTACCAATTATGTCAGATGATGTGACGAGATCTCGGCACATTTTCGTCACATCATCATCTTTGCTCCTACTTAACCTGCTTATACCTCTCCCAATAATTCACTTTCCCAATCCATCATGCCGCAAGACTGCTCAACCGAGCCCCATGTTATCGCACTGGCCTTCCCAATTGCGTCCCATCCCGCTTCTCTCCATACACTCGTGCGTAAGTTAGCGGCGGCAGCCCCAGATGTGACCTTCTCTTTCTTCAGTACCGCGAAAGCCAACAGCTCTCTCTTGGGGTTGGAGGTTGACGATCTTGATAATCTGAAAGCCTACAGTGTGGGAGACGGAGTTCCTGAGAACTACGTGTTTACAGGGAGAGTAGAGGAGGATCTTGATCTGTTCATGAAGGCAGCGCCGGGGAACTTTAAAAGAGCTATTATGGAGGAGACGACGAAGAAAAAGAAGAAGATCAGCTGCCTATTGAGCGATACTATACTTTGGTTTGCCGGAGAGATGGCGGAGGAGATGAAGGTCCCGTGGGTCACTCTTTGGATTGGTACACAGTTTTCCCTCTCCGCTCATTTCTACACCGACGTTATTCGCCACATGATTGGCATTGGACCCCATGGTAATTTTCTCCAACTTCCATATCTGCTCGTTTCAAATAAGAAAATGCTAATGAGATCGCCAAGATCATACACGTGATGCAAGGATTTCAAAATTTAAAAAACTGAGTTAATAAAAATTTGAGATCCGTGCTTCACAAGCATGGTCTCGGCCCTTTACTTTCTCAGTAGCAAAATCCTTTCTAATATTGTTCGGAGATGGAAGCAAATCGGATGTATTCTTCCCTATTGCCATCAGTGTTGGAAGGTCTTGTGTACGGCTTTAACAGCTGTAAGCAACCTGTTGAAGAGATTGTAGGTCTTGTGTGTACGGATTTTACAGCTGTAAGCAACCTGTTGAAGTGATTGTCTCAGGCCAAGCCAGAAAATGGTCTTGGTGTCCATACTTTATGTGAAACTTGGCATGAAAGAGGGGAGAAGTCATTTCATTTTCTTGCCATGATTTTGACTTCTCCCCTACTTGATATCTCTTCCCCTTTTTCTCACACTTATCCTCACTTGTCTCATTATGGGTGGAGAAGTCAAAATCATGAGCTCCATGATTTTGACTGGACCACCACATGTCATCTATTATGGACACTCGAGACAAGCCCTTTCTGGCTTCGGCAAAGACAATCCAAGGCCCCTTCAAAAACTCTCGCCACGGAAGAACATAGGAAAGAACACATTATTTGGTTCTGTTGGGGATTGCTCGCCCTGATGGTGACATCAATCACCAATCGCCTTAGGCTTTGAATGAACAGACTTGAGATTCTCTTAGGTACTGGTAAGAGACCGGTTACACCCCCATGATATGCTCTTTTCCAGGCTTTTGATTACCTTTGGCGGAAGCCGAGGCGGGTGTTTGGGCATCCACATACCATTCAACATGTGGTGATAAAAAAGGGAGAGATATCAAAATAGGGAGAAGTAAAAAACATGAGGAGAAAATAAAATGACTTCTCCCATTTTTATCGCCACATGTGGGATGGTGTATGGATGCCCAAGTGCCAACCTCGAGCGTCCACTAGAGGTAATCCGATGACTCTTTTCCATCCATGTCAACATCAATACTCATAGAATAGTTATATAGTTCCACTTTCTTTTAAACTCACTGTTTTAAAGGAAAAAACATGTATTATTATCTTCTATTAAGAAAAAAACACATGTTTTGCACTAATATAATGTCCAATCAAAAATTTTGGAAATCCTTCTTGGGGTGGTATGAAATAGTGGGCCTCTCACATTTAATTTTAATTTTTTTTTGTGTAGTTGCCCCTCCAAATTTTTTTTGTCTCATATATAATGGCCCCCTATTTTTTTTTGTCATATATATAGTGGGCCCTTTAATGGAGTCCGGTTATGTCCTTGAGGCCGTCACATGTCCCTATTGACACCTCTTAACTATGGTTAAAATTCACTCACTCTTAGGGTTCACATACTTATCATTGGTTTTAAAAAAAAAATTTGAAAATTTTTTAACCTTTAGAGTTGGTGAATTTTAACTAGGGTTCAAAAAAATTGATATATTTTTAAAAAACCAAGGATTGGTGGGTGAACCTTAGGGGTGAGTGAATTTTAACCATAGTTAAGGATATCAATAGGGACACGTGACAACCTCAAGGGCATAACCGGAAAAAAAAATTATCCAAATTTTTTTTTTCTCGGGGGCTACATCCTAGAACCCCCAAGCTCCGTACCCTTAAATCTATTAGTTTTTTTTATAAATGTATTTCGGCCCCAATGAAAAATTCTTGGCTCTACCCCTGGACAAAGAAAGATGATTGATGTCGGGTTAGTAGAGATTAGTAGATGTAGTTGTCTAAAAAAGAATCTGCCAAATATTATGGCAAAAAAGTTTTTTTGATCTTGTTTTAGGCAAGGGTGGTCTTGAGGGTACAGTTTGGGCACACCTTGACTCGTCCTTTTAAATGTAATTAAGTTTAACTAAATTATGATTAATATATATTTTTTTATTCTCTAAAAACAAAGGTCGGATGGATGGATACTAGAAGTGAGTGAATCTTAGCCATAGTTAGTGGGTGTTAAAAAGAGGGGCGTGCATGATGTAGTGCAATGCACAGTCCGTTAAACACTTTCCTATTTTTATTGAGTTTAAATATGAACTGAAGCTCTCAAGAACGATAATGATATTGGTGTTGATGAATAATATAAGAGCACTAATCTCCATTAAAATTTTGTGTATTATTGCGTGTTTTAGATTGTGCTCCCCTAATCTTTTCAACAAAGACCACCAATTCATATTTACCCATTTTCGTCTCATGATTTTCCTTTTCCACACACGTAAAATGTAAACACGTGTCTTTTTTAATCTCACTTAACTATGGTTAAGATTTACTAATTAGAGTTCAACAAATTTTTTTTCTAAACGTGGGTATGGGCCGGGACTAAGACTAGTCCCACGAAGAGCTCAACAATTTAATCTTAGTTTTCCGGAAAAAGATATTTAAAAAATGGACTTTGCTACTAGGACCCTCTTAGGGCCGAGACCACCGAAACCATGCTCTAAGAGAACAAGGCCCCATTTCACATGGTGGGCTCTACTTGAAATCTTGTTCTTTTAGAGCATGGTCTCAGTGGTCTCGTCCCTAAGAAGGTCTTAGTAGTTTTATCTTAAAAAAATTTAGCCATGGGGTTTAAAACTTCTTAGCCAGAGTTTTTAAAAAAAAGGATAATTAAAGGGTTCTATTAGTGTGATTGAACTCTCTAGAGTTCAATCACAATTGGATAGGATTTGGACTCCCACCATAAGGAGAATGGGTCATAGTCAATTACGATTCAAATCTCTCTAAGTTCAATTGCACTCACAGGTCAACATGTGTCCCTTGTAACCCCTATTAATCGTGGTTAGGATTCACTAACTCTTAGGGTTCAACAATTTAACCTTGGTTTTTAGAAGAAGAGAAAAAAATGATTGCGCACCCAACCGTTCTTTACTCTAGTACCCCTAATTGGAAGACTCCTACCCTATTCTCATCCCAAACCCGGGTCCGGTCAGGTGACCCTATCCCTATTTATTAAAGCTTTTTTTTAGTCTCGTCCCGTCCGGTTAAACACTAATCACGGCCGGTCTTGTCGAGACGGGTCGGTTCGGTACTTCATATTATACATAAGATATTAATGTAATTTTATGATTAATTTAAGGGTAAAATAGATATTTAAATTATAAAATAGGGCATGTTGGGGTAAATTAAATCCATCCCTGGCCCGAATCTGGGCTGTGTTTACCTAACATTTCTCATTCCCGCCCCTACTCCATTTATCAACCTCCCAAACCCATCCCAATAGGGTCGGGCCGGGCCGGGTTACCTGATTAACCCGGCCCGTTTCCATCCCTGGTGCTACTTGGGCGGATTGGATCGGGTTAGCAGGGAAGACAAGCCCAACCCTAAAAGTGAAATATTTTGCTCATGGCCCAACTCAACCCTAGTTTAAAGTAGGGGTGTCTAACCCGAACCCAAACACATGTGCCGCTAGCAGTTCTCATAAACGCTAAGCCTCTTTATTACTTGGAATGTTCTTGGTGGGTCCTACTAATTTTAGTTAAACTGCCACTGTAACACAGGAACCGTTGGACGTGAAGACGAACCCCTCAATTTTATTCCAGGGATGTCGGAACTCCGCATTGGGGACTTGCCAGAGGGAATCGTCTCTGGAGATGTGGAGTCACCCATCTCGATCACGCTACATCGAATGAGCCAGATGTTGCCACGTGCTGCCGCGATTGTAATCAACTCCTTTGAAGAGCTCAACCCTACCATCACCAATGATCTCAAGTCAAAGTTCCAAAAGTGCCTCAATGTGGGACCCTTCTTCCTCATGTCCTTACAACCATCCGATCTTGATCTTGTGGCCGATGTGATATCGTGGTTGGATGGGCAAAAAGCAGCCTCTGTGGCATACGTAGGCTTCGGTACGTTGTTTTCTCCACCACCCCACGAGCTAGCAGCCTTGGCAGAAGCCCTAGAAGTAAGTGGGGGCCCATTTCTGTGGTCCCTCAAGGACAATTTAAGGGCTTGTTTGGCAGATGGATTCTTAGAGAGGACCAAGGGAAGAGGAAAGGTAGTTTCATGGGCCCCTCAGTTGCGGGTCTTGGGGCACACCGCGGTTGGTGTTTTTGTGACACATTGTGGTTGGAACTCGGTGGTGGAGAGTGTCATGGGTCGAGTGCCAATGATTTGCCGCCCGATTTTCGCGGATCAAGGGGTAAACGCCCGAATGGTCACGGAAGTGTGGGGAACTGGTGTGGGACTTGAAGGCGGAGTTTTCACGAGAGATGGAACGATGAGGGGTCTGGATCTAATCTTGTCCAAGGAAAAAGGAATGAAAATGAGAGAGAAGCTTGGGGTCCTCAAAGAGCTAATGGGAAAGGTTGTTGTGCCTGAAGGGAGCTCTTCGGAAAATTTCAAAACTCTCTTAGAGATAGTTTCCGGTATGGTTGTCATTAATCGTTCTATTGAGAGTAGGGAAGGCGGGCACGAAGTCATAGCTCGCCCCATTGTGAAAATGTGTACAAAGTATCTCCCTTCTTCCCCCTAGGGTTGTTTCCATCGCTATTAGCCTTGCTTGGCCCTATTGTGGAGTAAGGTGTAGGCCATTTAGTTAATATGGCTTGTAATAAGAAGCGAGTTTTGCTCTTTAGGTAGTCTATTGGTGTTAAGGAAGTTAGCTAGTTGGTTTGTAATAACGGTCTGTTCTAAAGCTTGACACTTTGCAATCTGTCATGGTAGTCTTAGGAAATTTGAGCCGCTTTGTATTGTTTCTAATAAAATCAAATCTTATCGTCATCAGATTTCAAATCTTGCAAATTTTTTACGAGATTTGAAATAATTTAATTATTTTATTGCATTTGAAGTCTTACCGGGATTACAACCCGGTAAAAAGAAAATACATCTAGTCCTTTAAAAAAATGCATTTTGTCAAATGACAAAACTTGCAAAGTGCCGGACTTTACGAGTCTATGCAGATAAAAGTCTTTAAGGAGTTTTGCTTCCAGCTGGTACATAAATTTGTATTTCACAATATTTTTTATATTGGTGTTAAGGAAGTTAGATAAGTTCGTTTGTAATAAAAGTGTTCAAAGGAGGTTGCATCCTCAAAGGAGTTTGCATCCTGGTACATAAATTTGTATCCCACCATACTTTTGTTTGTATAAAATGGAATTTTTGTTACGAGTTTAATATATCTACTTCAAGCAGTTGGAGCTCTCTGCCTGGAGCTCTCATTTCAGTGAAAAATATGGTGGTAGTCTTGTAATTATAGAAAAAGAAAGTGTCAATTTTGTAAATAACGTCTTTTCATAATTACAAAATTACCACTGTTCAAAGGCTAAAATGGGGAGTTTCGTCTAAAGGATCTGAAGCAGAGCTCTGCCTAATATTTGAACTCTTATGTTAATTGATAGAATAGATTTTTTGTACGGGTATCACAAACGACAAGGTTAGCCTGACTTTGCGAAGCCAATCCATGGGTATGGCAAAAGATCACCCGGTTTGATTGATCATACAAAGCAAACCCATAACATTGAAGTGAAATTTGGAAAGAGGATTCCAAACCAATGGGATGCTGATATACCACCAAAAGTGTTCAAAAACCTTATATCTATTTTTTATTATTTAAAGTTGACATTTAATTTGATGTATCAGCATTCCATTATTCCTTTAGCCTTGGCTACAAAGATTGTTATTGCTAAGTTTTACGCAACACATTCAGACTCCAATGCCTAACTAAGAACATATTCTAAGTAAGGCTATTGTTAGGTTGAACTTGTTAAAGCACTATTCTAAATGGGCTTGATGTATATAGGCTCGAGTTTGGTCCCTTTTTACTTGAAGTGGCATCGGGCATGGGCAGAGCCACATGGGGCCCTGGGTTGAAGCCCCCCCCACAACTTTTGGAAAAAAATATTTTGTAATATTATACAACTTGTGTAACTTGGGAGGAAGGGCCGGGGTTGCAGGGGCTATAGCCCTACACTTTAGAGGAGAAAAAAATAAAATTATAATTAAGAAGGCATAGGCATGGGGTAACCTAAGTTTTATATTCAAATTATTTAATTGAAGATGGCATAGCCATGGGCAAAGGAGCAGCGACCTCTTTCTTTAAAAAATATATACTCTTACAAGCGGGTACAAACTACTAACTAGATGGTCCACAAACTTGGACCTCCAAAAAAAAATAAAAAAATTCAGGGCTACACCCCCGCCCCTAAGGAGAAAATCCTGGCTCCGCCCTTGGCCTCGGGCCAGCCCATCTATATCAATATAATAGTATATTATGTATTTTCAATAGTAAATATATCACACATAATAGTGGTAGTGCAAACCAATGCCTAATAACAGTTAGAGATAATTACATCTATTCCTATTCTTCGTCTTTTTAAATATTGTAATAAGGAGTGTTAGACCTAGCTACTCTCAGTCAAGCCCTTCTCTCGCTATCCATCAACCAACCTATTCATTATGCAATGATTAAAGCACTCTTTGAAAAAAAAAAATGGACAAGTGGTTAGTAGAGGGTGAGAATATGGGTTGACTGAGAGTAAGACTAACATTCCTCATATGTAATTGCACAACTCTCTTTAAATATAGAAAATAATTACAATTAATATCTTTTTTTGGATTTTGCTAGGCCCAGTCGTAAGTCGAATCAAATATCACAGTTATTTATCGGTGATTGTAGATGTCAATTAATCGAGATCATTCATTCAAAATATGGACATTTTATGTTGTTCTTACGATTATGATTTGAAACATAACCGTGATTGTTTTAAATTACGAAGTTCACAATTCTATGTCTGTAATTATACACCTAAAATAACCATGAAAATACATTATTGAATATACGGTTCATGGTGCACATAAGGTCTCGGTTTCACAATTAACTGTGATTGATATTTACATAAAAAAAACATTGTTACAAGAATAACTGTGATCATTTATCCAAATTTTTTTTAAATTGTTACCGTGATCCTCTTCCATTTCTAACTCATAACAAATTCTTCTTTATGAAGACCCTACCACATGTAAATCCTCACACCCACTTCTTTATTAACCATATACATTTCTATTAAATAATAAGAACATAATTTGCTGTATAATATCAAATATGGAATTTCAGGCGTGAAAAATTGGTATCAAAGCACTAAGTTTTAGATCGCTAGGGTGTGAAATAAGAGTCTAGATAGATAAGTTAGTATCATATTAATAGGAAGTGTTGTTTGAACAAATATATTGCAATAAGGACATATACTTGTATGGGAGTGCTTTCATGGCTTTAGAGAATATGCAAGCTATTTGCTTTGTAGGTACCAAATTTTGAGGATGAAATTTTCTTTTAGGGGGAAGAATATAAGGACACAACCCTCTACAATCTTTAGAAAATGCCATGTATCCTATGAATTGTCTAGCGAATGTCATGGATATATCTCACCTTACATAAAGTTCTTTATTATTTTTGTTTTACTCCTTAAGAGTTTTTAAATTTTATTTTAGTCATCTCCTTCTTAGAAACTTTTCTACTTGGTTCTTAAGCATGTAAATTGATGTTTGCTTGAAATTGTGTGTCCTTACAACTACCTATACTCTCCAGAGTGTCAGACGTAGTAATGTGAACTGAGCATCAAGGTTGGTAAACTCTGGGTAGCTATGGAGGTGATAACAGTTCAATGGAACAAGTTCTGAAAGAAATAGAATTCTTGTTTACTAATAATTTAATTATAATTTTTTGAAAGTGTTCGACCATAATTAGTTTGAAAAAACCAATAGAAGTAATAGAAAATAATTGGTAACAAAAGAAGAGTTTACATACGAGTAGGAGTTGTAGTCGTTTTGTAATGATTGAGCTATGGAGTTGCAGCAGTCCCACTAAGATCTCTCTAATAGTTAAAAAAAATGCAGGATCTTAGTCAAATGGTTTGAACTTTGAAGCCACTGTGCGTCATATTTAAATTTTAAACTTAAGATTATAACAACCATGACAACATAATGATGAGTTGCTTGTCCATTGGAATAATGATCTTTACTTACTAAAATAGGAAGCCTTCATGTAAATCCATGTATTTGATGTTAAGTTTTTGAGATTCAATCCTAACAATAATTTCTTTGCAATTTGGTATCATAGTTGCATTTTAATAAAATGAGGATTCATTTCATAAGATTTGGGAGTTATTATTATTATTATTATACATAGTATGCTGATCTGACACAATCCTCTTTTGCATGGCTTGGGTCTAACAATGTTGTTGCTCAAATAATGGACTATAGAAGGGGGGGTGAATAGGGTCTTGGAAACTTTAAAATTTCTTCTTAATCCCTTAAGTTATGTTTTAAGCAATTAATAAATATGGCAATTAAAATCTAGCAATTTAATAGTCAATAAAACAGTAAATGAAGATAAGGGAAAGAGAAAGCAAACACAAGATATGTTATTGAGGTTCTGTCTCCCGCCTACGTCCCTGCCTCAAGCTACCCACTTGAGGATTCAACACGATCCACTATCGCATGATCTTCTTCACGGGTAAAGACCAAACTTTTACAACTTGCAAGAGAACACCTCTCTTGACTTCCCTTCAATGAAGCTTCCCGCTCCAATGACAAGAATCCACCGATTCTTGATTTCAAATACAATGGAAGTATAAATGATTTTAAAATAAAAATTGCTCGTAAAATGAGTTGGATGATCACTTGAATGTTCACTAAGAGTCTCAAATAATGGAGTTAAATAACTCAAATTTGACTATTTTGGGATTTAGGGCTTTTTCTCAATGAATGTGGAAATCTAAGCTTCGAGTGAATGATTGAAATTAATAGGATGATCAAAGTTTGTTTGTAGTTCATAAATGACTCCAATTTATAGCCCATGAAAAATTATGGCCGTTGGAGGTGCATTCAATGCAAAACTAACCATTTGGAAACTAGCCGTTACGAGCATTAAATGATCTATCGTCGCGAGCAAATTTGTCAACTGATTTTTTGTCTCTTAACAAATCAATCGATTGGTTTTATACCAACCGATTCCTGTAACTCTAGAACCCAAATCAATCGACTGGTTTTTATAGTCAGTGAGAAATAGTTGACTAGTTTTGATGAGCCTCAAGAATTAGTCGACTGGTTTTCTGTTTTTTTTTTCACATAAAACTCCTTTTATCCAACCTTGATAATATGAATGATTTGATAGGCCAATTAGTTTATCTTTATCAAGATTATGCCTATATAAATTGATGTCGTAGGTCCTTATAATGATATGCAAATATGCTCTTAAGGTTCCTAAGGTTATTCTAGGTCATTGAGCTTTTAAACTTCAAATTTGAGGATTTTTTACAATTGTCCTAAGAATTCTCAAACTTCAAATATAAAACCTTTAATCTTCTAGTTGGAGAGTCTTCAGTGTCCTTCAAACTTGATCTTGATTTGTCTTTTTTGATTTCATCTTCATGACCAAGATTGCTTCTTAGTAGATCTTCTTCTTCATATCATGTGTTTAGCTCTTTTGATTTTAATCTTCAATTTGATTAGATGACTTGCTTTATAGATCCTTTTTATGTTTGGTGTCATTTTCATGCCTTGTGTCTTGGATGGTTTGCTAATGCTCTTTATAAACTGGATTTCACATGAACTTGATAGAGACATTAGTAACATAATGGTCATTTTATTATTGTGTTATCATCAAAATTATTAAGGGTGCCTATATATGGTTGTAACCTTTAGGCTAACAAATGTAACACACAATACGTTTTTTAATAGATTGAAATGACGAATATAAATATATTTAAGAGGAATGCTAGCCCAGTTGTAGAATTCAATTTTTTTTCAAACTCTCACTTTTGGTGCAACATGTGGCATTGCTATCCTTTAGTTAAGAAAATAAAAAAATTTGAAAAGGGAAAATAATTGGTTTGTACTGGTTCTTTCAAAAAAATAGTCATTATTATAGTGAGAGCAAATAGGGCTAGCATTTATCTCTATTATTATAATGAGAGAAGGAAGAGTACAATTTATTGATTGACTTTTTTCTAGGATTTTGCTAGTGAAACCGTCTAGGGTGTAGAACACCCTGGGACTGTTCATACCACCCCGAAAAACCAAAAAAAAGTGCATGTGATTCAAAAAAAAAATTGAATCCCCGTGCTTGTGTGAACGGTTTCAAGGTGGTCTCCACCCTAGACGGTCTCACTAGCAAAATATTTTTTTAATATGACAAAAAAAATTAATATTAAATTCATTTCATATCAATTAACTTCAATCTCCTTAGATATGCGACTGATTTCCTAAACTATCTACTCTTATTTTTTTCTCTCCCACTCGCTATGGCTTTCAATCGCTGCACAACTCACCGTTTTTAATACATTTTGTATCTCTTACATCTCCCAACTAACACACGTGGGTCTCACTAGGATCCCCCTTTCCACACTCTCCTCCTTCTCTCTCACGTGCATTGCACGTGCAGCCCATAAGTCTATATAACTGTAAATATAAAAGTGTGAAGAGGTTGTGTCAACCAACACTTTATGTGCACATAATACTCTCTTTAAATTCAAGATTTCCCTTCTTAACCACATTATATATATATATATATATTCCTAAATCATCACTTCTTTTTATTGAATAATTATTCTATTCTTATACTACCCCTCGATGTTTACCTCTTTACCCTCTTCCCCCCCCCCCCCCCCCCCCCCCCCCCCCCGCACCAAAAAAAAAAAGTTACTAACCCACCGACTTTTGTTCTAAAAAAAACACCACCTTATTCTTTCCATATTTTCTTAGTTTCTCATTTCACAAGTAGACGAAAGGTTGATATTTATCAGGATCAAATCACAAAATATGGTTCTTGAAGGTTAAGGTTTGACCAATTTTCTTTATTTAATTTTGATTTTTTTACATTTTTTGTCTTGTTCTCTTCTATATGTTGTTGATAGTCTGTTAACATTGTTAATGTCAGAGATTGCCTATATCAACAAGAACAATAGCAACAACCAAGAACATCATGAAATCAACGATGAGAAAAAAAAGTAATAACAACAACAATAATAATAGTATGGGAAACATTGATAAGAGATTCAAGATGCTTCCACCATCAGAGTCTCTGTTGTAAAATGAAGTTCTTAGTGGGTATATCTTCATTTGTAACAATGACACCATGCAAGAGAATTTGAAGGGGCAGATCTTTGTTATGTACGCCTATTTTTCTCTTGCTATATCTCTTTGTTGATGAACTTGGGTTGCTTCTATTTAGTCATTAATTACTCGCTTGTGACTTGATCCAAACTGGGTGATACTAAGCGTTCACCTTCTAGCCCATGAAACAGTCTATTGATCATATGGTTAGGATCATATAATTGGCGATATGATTCAAGGTTGTACATGTCAATGGACATGGAGAATGAATCTAATTTTTTTGGATTGATGGCACTATGGATGGATTGGATAAAAAATGAATTTATTCTAGCAGCTTGACGAAACTTGTAGGAGTTGGTTCCATTTGACATGAACATTTCTAATTATTAACTTATAAATTTGATTTTTGCTTGTTAATTGTCAAATTTATGTGATGACCCATCAATTTACGGGTATGCTTCACAATTTGAGCATTTTTATTTGGCCTAGGTGGTATTTCAGTATGCTAATGATAGATCCCTCATCTTCTCAACCTTTCAATTCGATGTCGCTGAGCTGATCAGGAAATTGCAGAGTACCTACCATGTAAGAGACTTTAGATCCTCACTATATTATTTTCTTATATTTCCCATTATGTTATTCTAATTTACACATAAAGTAAGTTCTAAGAAGGTGATGATGATCTATTTTTAATTGTTATTACAATTCCTAGCCTAATCAGGTTTAAGTTTTTAAGTAGACTAAGGACCCCAAAAAATGATTGAAGGATGGGTTCTATTCTAAATGGAGACAAATGAGGACCGACTCGAACATCCATCCCTTGTTATCTCAATGGCTGATTGGACCTAGCTTATGCAATATTGGAGTAATCCAAAGGTGTAGGTATACATGCACAACTAGCTAGAAGAGTATTAACCATTTTTGCATATGTCTTGAATATGTTGTATTTTCATTCAGTAGCCGAGAGAAATAGAATCAATCGCAGTCATCAAACATTGAAACATATTGGGGAATGAAGAGTTTTGTTCATTACAAAGACGAAGAGTTATACAATATATTACTTATTTTTTTAGAATATAGACCGAACTACAGCTTTGTAATTAAATTAACTTTGAGCAAGGATTGATTTAGAATTAGACTGATGGGAATATATCTACCCGAGCAGACCTCTTCATTTGCACTCATACACGAAAGGATGGGAAGGCCATTGATAACAGATCAAAGATCATTATAAGTAAGATGTCAACTTTATTATATTAAAAGTTATACATTATTATTGGTAGCTTTGAATTTTTCTATTGTCAAGTTTACCTAATTACTTTCTTGTGAAATTTTGCTTCGCTAATTATTGGTTTTAATGCAGGCCAAATTTAGGGAGGTTTTGGGAACGCCTGAGAATGGATCTTGTATCTCCATCGACGATGACATCTATAACCAGGTGATGGGTCCGGAGAAGCATGGTCATGTACGTGCCTACGGGCTTGGTTCGACACCTTCTTATGTCTTTGGCTCCATGTCAAGTCAATCTAGGGCTTAATATGAGCAGATGCATACTTAGCTTGCCGTCATGCGTTAGCAAATGGAGGGCTCGAAGACTAAGCATTCAGAGGAGTTGCTTACGCAGTGGGAGGAGATGTAGGGGTAGTAGGACGAGAAGCAGTAGGAGATGCTAAGAGCCCGTTTGGTTCGGATTCCATCGGGCGATTTAATCACAAAAAATCACTTTCTGCATAATCGTAGGGTAAAATCGCGTTTGGTTCGGAGCCTAAAACGATTAAGCCCGAGATTGATTGTCCGTAAAACCGTTGGGTCCCGAATCGGCTGAAGTGCCGATTATGGATGGGAGAGTAATCGGTTTGGCTTTCTGATTGTGCGCAGCGATTTTTGACGGAAAAATGGATTCGGAATCTCAAGACCCCCAACTCTCTTCAACAAGTCATTTTAGGTTTTCAAAAACGGAGAAAGAGGAGAGGCGATCTCGGCTGCAACCATCCGAGAACCAAGAGGTACGCCTCTGATCAACTCTCTTCTTCTTCTTCTTTCTTCTCCTTTTTTTTTTTTTTTTTTTTTTGGGGGGGGGGGGGGGGTTTGAGATCACAACTTTTAACGCAATATACAAGTGGAGAGACCGGAGAACTGAGAACATACCCCATCAGGTATACTCTCCTCCTCCTCCTCCTCCTCCCTTCTTCTTCTTTTTGGGGGGGTTTTGAGATGAGGGTTACGAATGCCAGTAATGCTTGGTTTGGGAAAAATTTCTCCCTTCCTTTCTCTGTTCTTTCATTTTGTTTGAACCACTATCTTTCTCTTTAGATATATGAGATTCGATTGATGCCTTTGGATTTAATCTTGTAAAAACTTCTAATGGCAGATAGTGGTTCAAACAAGTGAGATTTTCAATCGTAGAGGGTTTCTTGATTTTCTAATGCATTTTTGTCTAACCTAGCCCAATTTTGTTACTTCTGCATCTGTTAACATTTTCGTTTGAAATTTTAACTAGCTCTTTTGGTGAGGTTTTATTACATATATGTCTGCTACTTTTTTGCTTAGAAGATTGCTTTGGTTTCTTCATATTCAAATTCCCCTTGAAGCCAATTTAATTGAATTAATAGGATAACCAACTTGTCAAGGAGGAGCACTTGGTACAGGTTGAAGCCTCTAAAAGGAGGCATAGTTCAACTACTCATAGTGTTTTTCTTCTTATTGAATTGAAGAATAACCTTGATGGTTTGTAATATTATGTAGAGACCTGAATCTTTTTCATGTTGTTATTGCATTACATTAGGGGTATTATAGTCCTTGTAATGTTTTAATGTTTATTGTATTGTATATCTAATGGGTGTAGTGTGATTAAGGTTTAATTAAACTTCTAGTTCAGGAATGTCATATCACACTCTAAACTTTAGGAAGCTCTAGTTTTGGCACCGTTTATTGGAACTGAGTGATTCTTGAACCATTAGAAAGGTATTGGAACCCTCTTCGAGGTTCATGTTTAATGTTTTTCCGTAATTTTAATCTAAGCTAAGTCAAAAATGGATTTTTCGAGATTTTGTCTGATGGAATTGCAGATCAGTCAACTTTGGAGAGTTTTTGGTCTATAAATAAAGGAGAATTTGAAAATTCTAAAATACCAGAAATGTTCGTTTTCGAAAGACGAATCCAACGCAAGTTGAATCGTCGAAATCCGACGAACGAGTCAAAAGTTATGGCCGAAACAGTAAAATGAGTTGAAATCTGCAAAGTACCGATTGCTCGGTCAGAAGTAGCGATCGATTGGTCCAAACCGATCGATCGGTCAGAAGTAGCGATCGATCGGTCCAAAACCGATCGATCGGTAGCTATCGACTGGTCCAAAATTTTGTATGGGGAAAATTTCCAGAGAGTGCTTTTTTGATCGAGAGCTCGGTCAAGAGCACCGATCGCTCGATTGAGAACCGATCGCTAGGTCATAACCACCGATCGCTCGGTCCTTCGTATTTTTGCAGAATTTTAGTAAGGGCTTTTTGGTCTTTTTGTTCTTAGACCTTGGGGCTATAAATAGGGATCATATTTCGGGGTATTAGAATACTCTACCTATTTCTAACCTAATTTGGCAAAAAGGGAGAGAAAACCCTAGGGTTTTGAGAGAGGGCTTTCTTGGGGAATAAGGAGATAGCTTGGATAGCTTTCCCAAATCACTCCGGGAGCGTTTTGAATCCAAGGGAAGGATTCCTAAGGTCGATATACTATCCTAATCAACTCTATTTTAATGTTTTGTGAATGTTAATATTATAGGAATGATAGAATAGAGATTAGATGCATTTTCCCTAATTTTCTATGAAGTAAGCTAATTATGGATGAGAAATGTGGATGAAAATGTGGATAGAATGTATGGAGGATGGGAAATGTATGGAGGATGAGATTAATATGTGGATGTGAATTGTGAATTGATTGTATGGATGGATTATGGTTCGATGAATGCTTGAAAATATAGAAGGGAAATGGATTCATATTATGCGTACTCAAGGTGTTTGTGAAAATGCGTGAGAGGATAAATGCTATTATACTCTTATGAAATGGTGGTAAATTGATTATGAATTGTAATATGAATTATGATAAGATATGTATATGTGATGGTTTGATAAGTATGTCTAACTACTTGCATGGAAATTGATAGTCGGAAAGGTAAGAACTTAGAGGAAAATCTCTCAAACCGGGAATTCTCTAACTATTTGGTATGGGACAGTATAGTAGCGTTTCTATGGTGGGAGATCGGAATCTAAGAAATTACGAACTAGAATGTTAATTTCGACACTTAAGCACATATGCACTTGTATGTTAAGACGAGAGTTTCACAAGTCACACATGTGGACCACAAGCATGAGCATGGCATATGTATGACATTCTGAATAAGCATAAGCATGACATGGTCCGTATCCATCAAGAACGGCATGTCAACCATTTGATTCGAAAGCATGGTCCATATCCGTCAAGAACGGCATGCCAACCATATGATTTCTTAGACATGGTCCGTATCCGCCAAGAACGGCATGTCACATCATTGTATGATCTGAATAAGTGCATAAGCATAAGCATCTCACAAGCACGTGGTCTCATAAGCATAAGCAACTCATAAGTATATTGCCTTCTAAATCAAAGATTCTTACAATTACACGAGTTAAGGTGATGATATGATGTATATACGCACACGTTCTTCCGTACTCTGATTATGTCATTATGCTATTGGATATGTTTCTAACTAAGTGCATGTATATTATTATTGTTGGTTGGATTTTATATACACTGAGTACTTTTGTACTCAGCCGGACTTTTGTCTTGGCAGGTTTAGAGTAGGAGTACACGGCAGAGCCGTGGGTTGAGGAGACTTTCATCGAGGAAGGAGGAGAAGGTGAGCCCATCGAGGAAGGAGCCGGAGTCTTGGGCGGCTACACCTCTTAGTTTATGTTTCGTTGGTTGAGAGAGTTTTGTATTAGACTTTTAGATGATGTTGCTTAGTAGACTTTTTATAGTTGTGTATTTCATACCTTTTGATTTATAGTGAGTTATAGATGTTGATTGCAGACTTGTGCAGGTTGGTTATAGCTTATACATCGAAATTTTATTACTCTCATTTTTGGAGACTCATGTAGTAGCCTTGTATGCATGGATTTTAAGCAAGTTAAGGAAATGTGACGATTCCAAAGTCCTAATTTAGCCTTGTAGGATTTTGGGGTCGTTACATATTAACCTTTCATTCATCATTAGCAAGAAACTTCATGGGTTCTTGTCCAAAGATAATTCATTTACATTGGATTGCGTAGTGTAGATTGTAGAGTGTCTGCATATAGATGAAATCTGGTTATCATCTCAAGAAAGCAGGCAGGAAATTGATGAAACTATCATCTTCATGATATCTTTATTAAGAAGTCTGACACAATTTCATATTGTTTTCTTTTCAGTGTCAGCAGGCAATTGGGAGAGGGTTCAAACACAAACCATTACAATTCAGTATGTTAGAAGAATCACCTACCAAAAGGAGTGAACTTAGCAGTGTTCATAGGACTAAATTGAGAAGAATACATGTTATTTAAAGGCTGGATATCAATACAAGTTGTCACGTTCATGTCAAAACTAGTAGTTTCTATAGGACTAAATTGTGATTTCCTTTTAGGGATTGATAACAACTTTTTTATGTAGATGTTACTAGTATCAGTTACACTGATATAATGCTTGTCTTATGTTTTCCTTTAGTAGTATGGCTCCATATCCATATCTGAGGCAGAGAGATATTGTAGTGGCTGCATGTGTTATACATAATTTTATTCGTCAAGAGGCTCTAAAAGATGACTTGTTTGAAGAGTATGAGGTAGACGAATTGGTTGTAGACAACAACGTTTCATCTCGTGGAAGTACTTCAAATGTGGATGAACAAGCGCACCAGCAACAACCAGAGATGGGAGCGTATAGGGATAACCTCACTGAACGTATGTGGAATACATATCTAAGTAGCAATTATGTTTTCCATTAGATCGTGGTGGATTACTATACTTTGTTTTGGATAATAACACATCGCAAATTATTACTATACTTCGTTATTATATATGGTGCAGATGACATTGTTCTTGAATTTTGTTATTATAAGTGAAATTATTACTATACTTCGTTACTATTCCTTCAAGTTAACTTGCTTTTGAATTTTTTTTTTATAACTGCATTGATGTATGATTGATATTACAGTATTATGAAGAAAAGAGGCTTCCAAAACTTGATGTGTCCCTGTGGTATGGGATACATGCGAGTCCATGAGGTAGAAACAGAACGAAACTATGGTCACTTATTCTATCGATGTCCACTTTGACAGGTACAAAAAAATATAATAAAGTAATATAGTTGTAATTTCATGTTTGTATTTTCTTATCATTATTTGTATATTGAATGCAGAATCACCCTGGATCTTTCATGTGAGTTGATGAAGAAGATGTTGGTACACAGAGCACAATGGTCCACCATAACAATAATATGGTGGAGGAACGTAGGAGATACCAAATGCTTCTATATGCATCATGTGGATGTATAATAATTCTGGTTGTTATCACTTTTTTTATGTCTCTGTTATGGTTTGTAACCATTGTTTTCAAGTAGAAATTTATGTCACATTTTATAGTTTGTAATTATTATCTTCAAAGTAGGGACTTATGTCACTTTTATAGTAACAATTGTTTATAAGGAGTCTTTTTTGTTCAATTTCAGGGAATGTATAACATTTTCAAATTTTCAAATTAGTAATCAGTTTTATGTTAGGTTGATCCAAACGCAATTATTTTGTATAGAATCAATTTCCTGCAAATAATCGATTATAGACAGGATACTTCCAAACAGGATTATTTATAACAACACTTTCAGTAGACAGTGATTATTCATGACAGTGCTTTCTGTATAATCAATTGTGATTTTCATAATCCGAACCAAACGGGCTCTAAGGCAGTGGGGGATGCAGAGGGCGATGTAGGAGGAGATGCAGAGGAAGCATGACGAGATGATGGAGGTGGTGTGATGGATGATGTTCGACCAATGTTAGAATCATTTGCATGTAATTCATAATGGCACTTGCAAGCCACCTAGATAGGTGTTTTATAATGGTCTCCCCTGAACTTCAAATTTTAGATTGACATATTTACTTATTTCTTTGTTGAAATTGTAGATTAATTTAATATAAGCTATGCTAAATTTGATGTTTTTCAAAACACAATGATTCTAGATTTAAGTTCTTTCATTGTTTACCACTGTTGAATCTTTTATGAATATATGCAATAAGCTTGTGAAACATGTGCTAGAACACTTTTGCGAAATAACAGGATATATAGTTTGTATTGTCGCAACTACTGTAGGAAGTTCTAATCCAAAACTTGTATGAGGTAATTACTTCAGCTCATATCATGTTTGCACTCCTAGAGAACCTAACTTTTGCAACACACATGCTTTTCACCATTTGATGTTGTAGAATGATTTGATAGTGTTACTAAGGAGTAACTTGATTGCAGTTTATTATTTGAAAAAAAAGAAAAGGATTGCTGTTTATCATCATTATTAGTGGCTAATATCCTTTCAATTTCTCTAATATCTTTATGTTTTTTTTTGGTTATTGTTGCATTGTAGAGACATTCTCAAACCACCTCCTTTACAGTTGATGGTATAAGCACATTTCTGTTTTACTTTTATATATGATATCCTCATTGTTAGGTTTTGATATCTGGCGATTATAAGTATTTTAGTTTGTCATTTTCTAAGCTGAAGCTTTTGATTTCTATTATACGTTTAATTCTGGTAAGAGCTTTCCAATGTATACGGGAAGTTCTCTCCATTAGGTTCAAATTAAAAAAGTGCAGTAATTGGTGAAGATATATTGTCATTTAAAGCCTCGAATGTTCACCAGTTTCTATTTTGTCTTTCCATTAGAAATGTCATGTTCATATTTTTTAGCCTTGGAAGTCTCACCCATCTTATACACTAGGCCCCACTGACTCGGTTTATTCATGTGGTTTACCATTTATAAAGTTGTAATAGTTGTAATCCTTAAGAATGATGGAATGTTATAAATGCTCCGTTTGTTTTGATGTAAAATAGAGGAAAACGAAAGAATTCCACGGAAAATATCATTTTTCGTGTGTATTTTCTACAGGACAATTGACATTTTCCATGAATTTTATTTGTTTTCCCTTATTTTACATCAAAACAAACAGAACAAAAATATGAAATGCTTTTGAGATCATGTAGGGTCGAGACCATCCTGGACAGCAAACAGTTTCAAAAGTGTTCTGTTTTTTTAACACTTTTGGATTCCTCTGAGATAATCCATGGACTATCTCACAGGTTTCTATGAACACAATGATCTCCTTCGGCATGGATTATCTCACATTTTTCCGTGAATGAAGTAGTTCTTGAAAATGCAACCATGATTTAATAGTTCTTCCTCATTCTTTGGAAGTTCGTGGACTCAAATGAGTTCTTGTGTGCCATCAATAGGAGGCTTCACATTTGAGAAGTTTTGTGAGTATCATTCTTAAACTCTTGTTCTTGATTTTAAGATCTGTTATTGATGAATGTAAAATATGAGGACAATCTGGTCAAGAATAGATTATATCTATTCAAATTGTTTTGTTTGTTAATTTGATTCTAGGATTTTTGTAATCTTCCAGTGTCAATGAATTGAGTTGGTCCAACCTGGCCAATTTGACCCACAAAAAGCCCACTCATTATCCATATTTTAGGCCCTAGGGCTAAGAGTAAGCCTGACTCAATTTCTTAGGCCCATTTTTTTGTAGGCCGGTTAGGGCTTATATATATACACACCGGGCTTTGTGTATTTATTTTATTTTATTTATAATATGTAATATGATCATATATATATTTTTAAAATTGATATCTTAACACGCTGTTTGTTATATATATATATTATGCTATCTCATTATATTTACATAAATAATAGATATATAACACTGTAAAAGTGCTTTATATACACTATTATATAATGTACATGTATTATAATATATGAATAACAATATATAAGATATATATTTATTATATTGTGTATATATAATATTTATAACAGTATTTTATACACGTAATTTTATATATATAGGGTATATATATCATATAAACTCTAACAAATATATAATAGATATATTATATTATATTTTATTTTATCTCTGTGTATAATATATTGATAATATATATACCAATAAAAGTTATACCTAATATGTCTGATAAAAAATATTTATTTAGAGAAGGGATAGCTCGAGCCAGCATATTAATAATAAAGCACGTCCCAGTCCAACTTAAGGCTCGAGCCTATAAATATCATGCCCATTTAAGATCGGGCCTAACTAAGCTTAGCCCGACCCTTTGGTAGCCTACTCTCAACTTGAAGATCTTGATTACTTGAAGGCTTGAACATTTTCTATAATCAAGATCTATTCTTTGAATATCACCCTCTAATCAAGATCTATTCTTTGAACATTACGATTCATTATTAGAAGTCAAGATTGATTCAATCCAATAAACCTTAAAGAAAACTTAAAAATTACAAGAGGTTCATCTTCCTCATCCTTTGGAAGCTCATGGACTGAAAGAAAGTTCAATCGTGCCCACAAGTCAACATCTATCCTTGTTAACCCCTATTAACTATGGTTAAGATTCACAAACCCTTAGGGTTTAATAATCTAAGCTTAGTTTTGAGAAATAAATATTAAAAAAAACTTTTAACTCTAGTTAAGAATTTTTAACCTTTAGGTTAATATTAAAAAAAAACAAGGTTAGATTGTTGAAGGGTTAGTGTTACTACAATTAATAGAGGTTAACAAATAAGGACAGATATTGACTTGTGGGGTGCGATTGAACTCTCCCCGAGTTCAATCGCACGCAATTGGATTTGATTCCATCTCCTTTAAGACGGGTTATAAACAGAGAATTGGAAATCCCATCACAATAATCTTTCCCTCTCCCCAAGCCAACCTCCTTTCATTACAAACTCTTTCTTCATCAACCAGTCATAATATGCTTTGTACCCCATGAGAAACAAATAAAGATGAGTGAAAGGGAAAAAATCCCGTACATGCCACGCGTCTATAGCTGCTCTGCTGGTAGAGGAATGATAGCACGACTCCACCTGTGAACGAGTCTGGGGGGGGGGGGGGGGGCGGGTGTGCACCCTAAAATAAGCTCCGATGATAAAGTTAGTATAAGGCACCAAACACATGATAAGGCACGAGCACAGTATATGGCACGAGCACAGTATATGGCACAAAGCACAGTGTATGGCACAAGTACAATATATGGCACAAGCACAGTGTATGGCATAAGCACATGATAAGGCACAAGCACAGTATATGGCACAGGCATAGTGTATGGCACAAGCACATGATAAGGCACAAGCACAGTATATGGCACAAGCACAGTGTATGGCACATAATAGTATAGAGATACTTATCGTGAGGGCACTGGGCATATGCACTTGAGGACGAGCTCTGGTGAGGCACTGGACATATGCACTTGAGGACGAGCTCTGGTGAGGCACTAGACATATGCACTTGAGGACGAGCTCTGGTGTTATGCTCTGGAGATTGTAGCTCAGGAGGCACAATGAATATGGCTCAGACAAGGTAGCTCTGACAAGGTAGCTCTGACAAGGTGCTCTGATAACGTGCTCTGATAACGTAGCTCTAGCTCGGATAACATAGCTCTGACAACGTAGCTCTAGCTCGGATAAGGCACTGAGGACGTAGCTTCGGAAGGCACTGAGGACGTAGCTTCGGAAGGCACTGAGGACGTAGCTCAGAAGGCACTAACAACGTAGCTCAGATAGCTCGGACAAGGCACTGGCAACGTAGCTCACATAGCTCGGACAAGGCACTGGCAACGTACTCACATAGCTCGGACAAGGCACTGAGGATGTAGTTCACATAGCTCGGACAAGGCACTGAGGACGTAGCTCACATAGCTCGGGCAAGGCACTGGCAACGTACTCACATAGCTCGGACAAGGCACTGAGGACGTAGCTCACATAGCTCGGGCAAGGCACTGGCAACGTACTCACATAGCTCGGACAAGGCACTGGCAACGTACTCACATAGCTCGGGCAAGGCACTGGCAACGTACTCACATAGCTCGGACAAGGCACTGGCAACATACTCACATAGCTCGGACAAGGCACTGGCAATGTACTCACATAGCTCGGACAAGGCACTAAGGACGTAGCTCACATAGCTTGGACAAGGCACTGGCAACGTACTCACATAGCTCGGACAAGGCACTGAGGACGTAGCTCACATAGCTCGGGCAAGGCACTGGCAACGTACTCACATAGCTCGGACAAGGCACTGAGGACGTAGCTCACATAGCTCGGACAAGGCACTGAGGACGTAGCTCACATAGCTCGGGCAAGGCACAGATAGCTCTGACAACGTGGCACAGATAAGGCAGCTCGGACAACGTGGCACGGATGACGTAGCTCCAGCTCTGATAACGTGCTCAGATAAGACACAGAGGACGCAGCTCGGATGACGTAGCTCCAGCTCTGATAACGCATACGTTGTGCATCCGTTGTGTAACAGACAACGGGTACGTCGTGTAGCAGACAACGTGTACGTTGTACTGCAGACAACGTGTACGTTATCTGCTCACGACGGGAACGTTGTACATCAGACAACGGACAACGAGCTCAGCACTATGCACAACACAACGTGACAACGTATTCGGCACCATTCATAGCACAACGTATTCGGCACCATTCACAGCACAATGTATTCGGCACCATTCACAGCGTTAGACACAAGCTCAAATATGATTGCACTCACCAGATGATTAACTGCAAGGCGGTGCTAGTGGCAGTGTGACCATTCAGGGAGAGCATCAGGCGGACATGGCCTATTTGAGAGACTCCGGTGGCCACAAACGATCGTGAAGCCATAAAGAGCATCAAATAGCCGGATAACACCAAAGAAGATGAGAGAATCAGATGAGTGGTCGCCTGCACAGCACTTCGGGGGAGGGGTGTGAGTGACTCAAGCCTCTCAGATCTCCCTCTTCCTCTTCCTCTTCCTCTTTCTCTTCCTCTTCTTCTTCTTCTTCTTCTCTTGATCTCTTCCCTTGCCTTTTGCACCATCCTCCTTGCCTTTAGCACCATCCTCTCTCTTCTTCTTCTTCCCTTTCTCTCCTCTCTTGCCTTTCTCATCATCCATCGCACCATCATCCTCTTCTCTCTGATGATTCTTGCTTATTTACAGGCATTTGGAGTCATCATGACTTGTGCAGTCATGATAAGATCACCTGACAGATAACACTGAAGTGAGCCAGTACATAGCCCAAGTGGGCTTATGACGGCTAAAATGTCAGAATATGTGAGCATGAGAAATCCCTATTTTACCCCTTCTTTTTGCTCCTTTTTACGAATTTTATCCCTTACAATGAGCAAGAGACTGTAGAAGGTAGGAGAATTGAATGGCACCTAACAATTATGTTAGAAGATGTGACGAGTTCGCACCACATTTGAGCAACAACGCAACAAGCTAGAACATACTCTTGATCATCTTTTCTCAGTACCTCTTCCAATTATTCATGCGTTGAGGGATAACCACATTTGAGCAACAACTCGACAAGTTGGTCATCTTTTCTCAGTAGTCGCTTGCTTATAGATACCTCTCCCAATTAGTACTCACTCTGGCACCGTACCATGGCGCTGACGGATAAGCAAGACAGCTCAACCGAGCTCCATGTTATCGTACTAGCGTTCCCATTTTGCTCACATCCCGCTTCTCTCCATACACGTAAATTAGCAGCGGCGGCCTGAGATACGACCTTCTCTTTCTTTAGTATGGCGAAATCCAACTGCTCTCTCTTGGGGTTGGAAGTCGAGAATCTTGATAATCTAAAAACCTACAATGTGGGAGATGGGGTTCCTGAGAACTACGTGTTTACAGGGAGACTGGGGGAGTATGTAGAACTGTTCATGAAGGCGGCGCCGGAGAACTTTAAAAGAGCTATTTTGGAGGAGACGAAGAAGATAAGCCACGTCTTGAGCGATACTCTACTTTGGTTCGCCGGAGAGATGGCGGAGGAGATGAAGGTCTCGTGGGTCTCTCTTTGGATAGCTGCACAGTTTTCCCTCTCCGCCCATTTCTACACTAACGTTATTTGCCGTATTAGTGGTAATTTTCTCCAACTTCCATTTCCATGTCCTCTGCCCAAAACATGTCTATTATAAGTTCTACATACTCTCCCCTCATCACATCTTTATGATATCTCCAAGATTCGGTCCACATACGGATTTCTATCCTTCCTTGTAAATATCTTTGCTAATAGTTACCTTGTTGTAATAAATAGATTCATTCTTTTATTTGGCAAGATTTGATAGCCTCCACATATCCAGCAATATAGAATTGTATCAAAGTATTATAAATAAACGAATTATTTTTGTCTTACTCATATTGGAGAGAAGACACCCATTGTGTGATCTTAAACTCTATATGGTATCAGAGCATCTTCTCATGGCTGATTCTTCCTCAACACAAAAGGATGATTCTTCCTCCTCTTCATGGATCTCAATGACCCTTGATCCTTATACCATTCATCATTCGGATAGCCCACGACTGTGCTTGTTTCCCCAGTCCTCTCTGGTGATAACTGTGGTACATGGATTCATTCCATTACGTTGGCTCTTCGTGCGAAGAATAAGCTTGGATTAGTTGATGGTACACTCTCGAAGCCTACCTCTCCTCTCGAGCTTCCAATATGAGACCGTTGCAATGATCTTGTAAGTTCTTGGCTTCTTAATTCTGTATCATCCGACATCCGTACTAGTATCTTATATGCTGATAATGCTAGTGACATTTAGAAAGATCTCAAAGAACGTTTTTCTCAATCTAATGCTCCTAAGATTTACCAATTAAAGCAATCCATTTCTGCTTTAAAACAAAATCAATCAACTGTTTCCGCTTATTTTATCCAACTTAAATCTTTGTGGGATGAATTGAATTCGATTAACAATATTACACCTTGCATCTGTGGTACGGGTAAGACCACCATTGAACGTATCCAACAAGATCAAGCCATGGAGTTCCTTCAAGGACTCCATGATTTGTGTTCTACTATTCGTAGCTAGATTCTCTTAATGGATCCATTCTCATCAACTACCCGCATCTATAGCCTTGTTCACCAAGAAAAAAAGCAATAGGAAATCAACATTTCCACTATTCCAAGCATCGACTCGGCAGCCCTCCATGTTGGCTCATCTACTATGCGTCCTCCATTTCACAACTCAACGAACAAGAGACAATGCCCATTTTGTGAACATTGCAACCATCATGGCCACACCAAAGCCAAATGCTACAAAATACATGGCTATCCTTCCAAAGCAAAAGATGTTGCTGCACTCACCAACACTTTAGCCATGGTCCCCCCGCCACCACTGCCAACTCTCAAGCAAGAACAACATGCCAAGTTAATGGCACTCCTCACCGGTCCGGCTACATCAACACCTCCTTCCACCAATTTTGCAGGTATGATTTTTCCACACTCTTCCACCACTTGGATTATTGATTTAGGTGCGACAAACCATAAATGTTTCTCCTTAAACATATTTAGTTCATATCAAAGTGCCCTGCCCAATCTCATTGTTCAATTACCTAATGGGACTCACGCATCAGTTGCTCAAATAAGGACAGTAAAATTATCATCCTCATTAATTTTAGAGAATTTTTTCTTTATTCCATCATTCAAATTTAATCTCTTATCTATTTCACATCTAACTAATTGCAACAAATGTGAAGTCATTTTCTCAGATTCCCGTTGCATTTTTCAGGACCCTTTGACGAAGACAGTGATTGGATAGGGTAGTTCAAGCAATGGGCTTTGTGTTTTCAGCTTTGATTCTACTTTCTCAATTTTAGGACAAAATCAAATGAACCTATGGCATTGGTGCCTCAGTCACCCTTTTGTTTCCCGTTTTAATATTCTTGCTAAAAAATTTAATTTTATTAAGGATTCTGTTTATTGCTATTGTGATGTTTGTACCCAGGCAAAACAATCTAAACTTCCTTTTAATAATAGTACTTCTGTTTCTACCCATGTTTTTGAATTAATTCATTGTGACATATGGGGACCTTTTTCAGAACCGTCTAACAATGGTTGTCATTTCTTTTTAACCATAGTGGATGATTTTAGTAGATGTACTTGGATCTACCTCATCAAAAATAAATCAGAAACTAAAAGTCTACTAATTTATTTTTTTACATATATCCATAGGCAATTTCATCATAAAATATTAACAATTCAATTGGGGGATGGTGATCTTTTTCTTCCCCAATTGCAAACTTTTCGAACAGATAACAGGATGAAATTTCTCAAAAATTCACTTTAGTCCTAGTTTCGTAAAAATGACATTGTTCATCAAAGAAGTTGTGTTTCTACACCTCAACAAAACGGGGTGGTAGAATGCAAACTTGGCCACCTTCTCAATGTTGCTCGAGCACTTCATTTTCAAGCCCATTTACCTCTTAAATTTTGGGATGACTGCGTTTTGACAGCTGCATATTTAATTAACAAAATGCCAACACCTATCCTTGGCAATAAATCTCCTCATCAAATTCTTTTCATCAAATTAAATTCCCGATTATTCCCATCTACGTGTATTTGGATGTCTCTGTTTTGCACGTAATACCCAAATTAAACACAAATTTGATCCTCGTGCGACTCTGGGAATTTTTGTTGGATACCCATTCAGTCAAAAAGGTTATCGCATTTATGACCTTCAAAACCAATACATATACACATCTCGTGATGTCACCTTTCATGAAAGTTCCTTTCCATTTCGTGACATCACCTATAGAGACCCTCATCATCCAGTTCATGTGTTACCGATCCACGATGATCCAACATTATCCATTGACACATTATTCATGGACTGTCCTCCTACCAATGTCAATGCATCTCCATCTCCATCTCCACCCAAACATTTCCCTCTGCACCGTCATCATCACTTGGCCCAACTAATTCCCCTAGTATGCCTTCACACACTTCTTTGGTTCCCATTCCCAAACCTCCACGCCCAACCCGTTCTAAACGCGATCCTATCCAGTTGCGAGATTATTATTGTTTAACAGTAAATAACAAAATTAAATATCCAATTGCATCCTACCTTAGCTCTCGCAATTTTTCGGCTCATCATCGTGCTTTCTTATCAAGTGTTATCACTCATGATGCACCCTTCACACAAGCAATTAAACATTCAGTTTGGCAGGATGCCATGACCAAAGAAATTGATGCATTCGATTCTATTAATACATGGACATTGACCCCATTACCTCCGGGTAAGAATCCTATTGGATGTAAGTGGATTTACAAAATAAAATTTTGTTCTAATGGCACTATTGAATGCTATAAGGAACGTCTCGTTGCCAAAGGTTACACTCAAATTGAAGGCATCGATTATCACGATACTTTCATCCCCGTCGTGAAACTAGTCACAATTCGCCTTCTCCTATCTATTGCTTCAATCAAGATTGGACGCTTCACCAACTCGATGTCAATAATGCATTTCTTCAAGGGGATCTTGAAGAAGAGGTATATATGAAATTACCACCGGGTTTTACTCATCAAGGGGAGACTCGCGTTTGCAAATTAAATAAATCAATCTACGGCTTAAAGCAGGCCTCAAGGCAATGGTTCTCTAAATTTTCTTCCACCTTAATTTCTAAAGGTTTTGCTCAATCCATTGCCGATTATAGCCTTTTCACCTATAAACAAGGTTTGATCTCTCTCTTTGTTCTAGTTTATGTCAATGACATCATTATAACGGGAACTCACAATATTGTGATTAATGATCTCAAACACTCTTTAGAAGAAACCTTTTCCATCAAAGATCTTGGTCGACTACAATACTTCTTAGGCATTGAAGTATCTCGTTCTCCACAAGGTATACTTTTATGTCAAAGGAAATATACTTTGGACATTCTACACGACTGTGGGCAGCGAAATTGCGACACCAGATCAGATTGAGTTGCACCAATTTCAGTGCACCTGCTTCACAACGAATCAAAAGGAGATGAAATGTATGGACCACACCAAGCCCTCAATGCTTTTGTCTATCTTTGTGGATAGACCTGGTTAAAGAAACCCTTGCGGAATGGCCAAATAGTCAGTCCTTAATGATGCCCCGCGGACACTCTTCGTGTTAGTCCTCATTGGACTGACACGTGGTTAGGATTTGCCCTTGTGGGCAGACCCCCATCAAGCTTCGCAGATAGACTCTATGAGTCCATCCGCGAGCTAGTCAATGACTAGCCTAGTCCATGACCATAAATGGCCAAAGACTCAATCCAAACCAATGGCTAGACCCATGGTCCCACCCTATTTTGGTCCACGGGCTGACCAAGGTCAGACCCTGGTTTGCAGCCCAAATAGGCTTCGGACCTGACCTAGACCGCGGGTGAGACCTATGGTTTCACCCCTTCAACTTGCAGACTGGCTAAGGCAGTCCTTTCCCAGCTAGCAGTCAGATACTGACTGTCGTGTGACAGAGAATCCTTAATAAAAGAGGACTCTCTGCCAGCTTTGGGGGATCCCAAGATCGAGATCTCCTCTTTTTCTCTAGTAATAGAGTGTCATATGGCACCCTATTCGAAATGAGAAGTAATCTCTTCCACTTTCTGGGAAGATAAACTATTCCCTCTTTTAAAGGAAAGTCTTATCCTCCGAAGTTTCCAAAAAAAGAAACCAATTTGGAGTCTTTCAAGAAAAATGACTCTCATGCGTACCAGGTTTTCCCAAGATAAGGAAAACCAACTGTCTTGGACAAATGGCCCTCTCTAAGGAGAGTTGGCCTCTTTCGATTTCCTAAAAAAAAGGAAGTTAAAGGGGAGTCCAAAAAGGACTCTCCAAAAGATATAAGAAGAGGGTTTCTCACAAGAAATCCTCACGAGAAGAAACGAATGAAACCCATACCAAGAAGTGAGGCAAAAAGCAAAAAGTGCTTTCTCTTCATTGGCAGGAAAACAACAATCCAGGAGGAAGAAGGATCTCCCACCAATGGAGAATATCAGGTGAACCCCCAATATGGCCACCCCTCTTTCTATTTTTCTTTTCTTGATGCAAACACCTCTATGAGGTATCCTGTAATGCCTATATGAGATCTAGGCAACCTCATTGAATAAATAAATATATTTTATTATTTAAATATTTGTTCTTCTTTTTATTCTTCTTCTTAATCAGAGGTTCTTCCCCAAATCAGGAAGGTAATTGACAGTTTGAGTTTACTCAGATTAGAAGGATAGTCCCCCACACAAAAGAATAAACTCCATACAATAATCGAGGCAATTTGACACGCAGAAAAAATTTACGCGTTACGAATTTCTGGCATGCCCAGTGGGACTTTCTTCTCCTCTCATCTTTGATGACGAATATAAAAAAACAAAAAAATGAGAAAATGAGTAATCATTTCCTCTATTTTCTCACCATTTTTGTGCAGGATAATCGAAACCACTTGTGTCCGTCGGGCCTATGTCCTGACCATCAATCGGCGGATGTATGTACCCCCGATCCGGATTCCGGTGACTCATCCACTCACCTGGGCTGAGATTGCAGTAGCTCTAGCCAGGAGGGTCTGGCCAACTGATCAAACCTCTGCAAAGAGGTCAATGTCACCAGACCAGGTCTCTGTTGAGGATGCTCCAGCATGCAGCAGAAGCAGAACCCACCCCGTCAACTCAGGGGTGGAAAGGCAATCCACCAGCCTAAATTAAAGGCAGGCAACCCGCCAACAACAGGTCGTCAACCCGCGGGTATCCCAGAGGATGTCAGCCAACCCGCGGGTGCTTTAGAAAAGAAGTGTCCACCGCGGATACCAATGAGGGTGTACCCAGCTGGGTGGACACAAGGCAAAGTGGCTTAATCACTTCACGATAGGTCATTCCAAAAGGTAGACCTATGTCACTAGAAACCCTAAAATGGGTTCCAAAATTGTTAACCCTTCGGGGTCAACTAATGGAGCAAGCTCATTTCAGGCCCAAACCATGTTCCAGTCAAGCTCTACATAGGAAAAGCCCTATGGGTCGATCCTAAGACAGACTGTTGAGAGCCCTCACCTTAAGTTGGTTGTTGGAACTCACCAATCAAAAGTTTATCAACAGAGGACCCAAATTCTCTCAGGGTAAAAGAATAAGGCTTCTGGCCTGAGGGACTTAACAATAACTTTCCCAACAAAATTGGTTAAAAATAACAAAAATAACCAAGTACAGGGAATCAATCGGTAGGAGAAATCCACGGACAGGAGTTTGAGTCCGCGGACTCATGCTCAAAATCAGAAGGCTATTCCGCAAGCCAATCCTGCAGACAGAAGGAGAAGTAGCCAAGGCCACTCCACAGGGGCAATGCCCACCCACGGACACCAAACAGGGTCTGTGGACCCAAAGCTCAATTAGACCTAAGGGTCCATCCCAAGATTACTTTGCGAGCAGAGTTGCATCGAACTCCGTGGACAGGTCTAGAAACAGACATGAGTCTGCGGACAGAAGAGTCCACTGAAAAGTCCATCTCAAAAGGGACAAGGAGTAGCAGATGGACACATGTCTATCCACAAACAGTTCCCTTTCTGAGAAAGAGATAAGTTGATAGTTAAAGACCAACAGAAACAAGGTCCCCTTGGAACAGAACTCAACACCCGATGACATCATCAATAATGTTATCGGATCAAAAAAAGAAAGGGCGAACTACGCAAGGGGCATTAACAGCTATGATCAAAGTCATTCGGCTGTTAATGCAAAGACTGACATGGACTCAATACAAGCAGACAGAAACTTGTTGTTCAGGCTGGGTCCAAATGCATTTAGAGGTATTAATTCAGCGACCTTTATAGCAATAACAGAAATTGTTCGTCATCAACATCAATGGCCTCCGTCCAGAGATGTCAGCCCATTCTGGGGTCAAACAAATACGGAACCAAAAAGAAGAACTAGAGCACCGTATGACTCTCGGGTTAAAGTGTTGAATATAAGTTCTTCCCCTTTTAAAATGTCAAGGAAGAAAACTCCTAAAGAGATCCTCCAGCTCAGAAATCGGAAATACCCCTCGGTTCTGCCAAAGAGGGCATATAATTACCGGTCAAAGCCAAGAAGATCTGGAAAGCAGAGGTCATCTCCTATTCATCATGTTTGGAGAGAATCAAGAACCAGAGCGTCATACGCTCATTATGAAAGGGTGTCCGTTAATGTGGTTGGTACAAGGAGCAACTCGATCCAGAGTAGTTTACAACTTCGTTGTTCAAAGGAACTGATACACCGCTCGATCATAATCTCTCGGAAAGGCAATACTCTCATAACTCGACCGCTGTTATTTTAGCTACTTTGGAAGAAGCAGATTCTTATAGAGCTGTTGAAACAATAGCTCCCGGTCAAACAATTCTAAGAAAAAGGAGGAGCCGCAGAAATTAGGCCAGAGGTAAAGAAAAAGCCCAATACCCGACTCAGTCAGTTCTAGAACTTGAGATCAGTGAATCCCAAGATGGACCAGAGCAATAAGAAACCCCAATAACCTCTCTAAGAATTGGGAAGGATCCCTTCAATCGAGGATTATGACTCTGACGAACCAATTGTTCAATCAACCATGCCGGAAGCTGTGCCAGAATTGCCTCGACAGGTTTTCAATGCACCCAACCCTCTATATGGAATGCCTAGTGCTTATTTCGTAGAAGAGAAGTTTCCAAATCTATTCCTACCACAAGGATCAGCATCAGAAAGATCGGTAGTGGTCATGATGAAAAATTTAGACGGGAATGGAGGTCAAGAAAATTGTCCTTCGGCATCGGCACCTCCAACATTAGGTGATCAAACAGCTACCTTATAGCCCCAACTCCAATACAAAGATGATAAAATTACCCCCATCATGTCTCAAATGCAAGAATTGGCTACTCAATTATCAGCTCTCAAGTCAGCATCGACACCAGGACCACGCTTCTTGTACCAAGGATATAGCAGTAATCAAGGCACAACCCCTGCGCCTTCGAATCATCTAGTTGCACCAGGAACAGGGCTAGCCCTGGACTAGGCATTGCTCATAGGAGGAGTTTCGCCGTCTCTTCTCGCTGCAATCAAAGAGACAGTCCGCAATCAAATATGGCAAGCCAAAGAAAAATAAGAAGATGTTCGGATGATCGTGAAGCCCTATCCAGCTATCATGGATGCTATACCATTCTCATTGGGCTTCGTTTAACCAACATTCAAAATATTTGATGGTACCGGAGATCCAAGGCAACATTTGTCTCATTTCCTTTTGAAAGATCGGAGCTCTTTGTCTCCAACTTTTCATGCAATTCCTAGAAGGTGCTGCTTTCATATGGTATGCCAATCTCTCCGAGACTTCAAACCTGGATTAGAGTACAATGATGTCTGAATTTAGCAAACAATTCTACAACACTCAAAGAAGAGTGGATGTTCCAGAATTGATTGAAACCAGACAGAGAGACAATGAATCTGTAATAGAATTCATTGCCCGATGGAGAGCATTGACCTTCTTCTATCCTCAAAAGTTCACTCAGTTGGAACTCATCGGATGTGCCTCAACAACTTCCAACATGATCTGTCGACTACCCTCATGACCCAAACTTTTGTGGGTTTTGAAGATTTGTGCATAAAAGCACATGACATGGAGAGCCACATAGGAAAAAGAAGGCGAGTTAGAGGCACTGATTGCCTTAAATCTTAAACAACCATAGTAGTTGAAACGAAAAGACTATGCAACCAGCACCAGGTACAGGTAGACCAACCGATCGATCAAACAATGGTAAAGCCCCAGTCAAAATTGGTACTAAACCAGCTCAAGGTGGAGCCAGAAGGCCACAATGGCAAGATAATCACGACCCACCGAAGAGAGTCACCATCGAAGAAAGAATTAATAAAACATATTCATTCTCTGAGAATATAGTCAAATATTTGTTTGAAGATCTTCTCGCCAATGAACTGATTGCTCCCGGAAAGTAGGAGACCCCAAGAGATCGGGATGAAGGATGATCCCAAATATTGTCCTTATCATCATATAATCAGTCATAAGATAAGTGACTGCTTTGTACTGAAGGATATCATTCAATGAATTTTGGACAATAAAGAGATTATCATTAGTCAAGATCTTCAGCAAGCAGCTACTCTAATACGGTGGTGGCTTTAGAACCACTTGATAAAGATAAAGCATCTTCAAGTGGCAATATTTCTGGCGATAAACCATCAGATGAAGAAGATTGGGTTCTTTTTTAAAGCAAATGAGCCAAGAATAAAAAACAATTAGCTCAAAATGCCGATGCTAAAAAGTAAGATCAGGCTACGAGACAGGCTCAAGCTCAAAAAAAAGAAGGAATGCGCATAGCTAAGGCTGAGAACAAGAAGAAGAAGAGGAAAAAAGTAAGGAAAGCCAAGAAAAATGGCCCTACCCAAGATGCTCTTTTAGAACAAAAGTCATTAATGATAATCACTTTGATGGATTTCATCCATCGGGGCTTCTGCTCCGATTGTAACTATGATAGCTTCCAGTCAACAGACTCTAGAGATGAATCCAATATCTTCTCTTGCCATGTCATCCATGCAGTCCCAAATGAAGACCCTTCATGGTTGAATGTTCTAAGACAAGTGGTAGCCTACAGTCCAGAAAGACACCGGGCATTTCAGGATTGGCTAGATCAATCTGAAAATATTGAACTCACAGAAAAGAGACCATCCACACAGGGACAGATACCTATAGGACTTTCAGATCTTTCTGAAGAATTTTCATCTGGAGGAGAACAAGAGGCAGATGATGAACAAGTACAATCTGGTTCTCCTCGAGAGATGCTAGGTACACTTGAGACCCTAAATCAAAATCATCGTTATATACGACGATCGGGATAAATCTTAAGTCAGCCTAAGAATCAAGATTCGTTTGCTGTAATCAGTTCGAACAAGAACCCTCCAACAGAAGAAGCAATCTTAAACTCAGGGACAACTGACAGTTCACCCACATCTGAACAAATTTCAGACCAGCAGGAAAGTCCAACAATGCAATGTGAAAGACGAAGTCAGTCACCCTTTCAAATCAAAAAGAGGAAGCTAGACTTCAGTTCTGTAAACATAGTCTAACTCTTGGAAGGAGAGTCGTCTAAACCAATAGATCAGAAAATTGCCAAAGTCTATCAACTTAATCTCTGGTCAGGTAGAAAGGTATAACCAAGATTTGTACCAGTCCAACATGAAAATCGGACTAGAGCTCAACCGACCCAAGTACAAGTAGTTCCCAGTAATGAGAGGGTTAAATATGATATCCTGTCTCATCTGAAGAAAATTCATTCCTTATTGAGCATCTATAATGATCTCAAGATGTCCCCTAAATTAAGAAGGTCTCTCATATATGCCCTCTCCAATCTGGAGGACTTCTCTGAAGAAGTTACAAGTCAGACACCTCAACCTTCTAAAAAATGGACTTCATGCTTCTTAACAATCATATTTGATGACGAAGACATACGAGCTAGCTAAGACTCTCCAACATAATCGGCCACTGTTCATCACAGGTCTAATTAATGAAACTAGTATCTCTAGAGTAATGATAGATGGAGGTTCGACCGTCAACATCCTCCCAAGAAGGATGTTGTCCAAACTTGGCGTACAAATAAGCCGGCTTCATAAAAGTAACCTGATCATCCAAGGTTTCAACCAAAATGAGTAAAAGCTCATGGGCATGATCAACCTCAAAATCAGGTTCGGAGATATTACTGAAACTACAATATTTCTGGTGATCGATGTTGATACATCATACAACGCCTTATTGGGACGTCAATGGATGCATAACCATCTAGTTGTGTCATCCACCTATCACTAATGCCTCAAATATCCACAGAGGAATAGGCAAGAAAAGATAGATGCTGATGATAATCTGTTCAATGATAGAGAGGCATATTACGCAGATACTCGTATCTATGTCAAAAGTGCCCAAAGAAGCATTCTACAAAGGCCCAAGGGGTAAAAAGTTGAGAGCGGCCCGAAAAGCAATCATGGACCTGCCCAAACTGCAGTTCCGAAAAAAGGTATTCAAATATACCCCAAAGTCCCAGAGAAAAGAAGGGCAACTGACCCTGGCTTTGGTTGAATCTCTCCGGAATCTCTAAATGGGCTGATCCCTTCCATATTTGCGAGGTTAAACAAGCTGACCCTCTTCAAGCTCTAAAAGTTGATGATCTAGTTCCTTTGAGGAAGATAGACTTCACAATAGTAGAAACTACCTCTAGTTGCATTGTTCCAGCCATGAGAAGATGAAAAAAGCCCATACTCTATAATTGTTTCGGTCAATATGAAAAAATTAATCATGCGTACATTGATGAAAGGCACAGGGTGATCAATCCTTATAGGAAGAAGTCAAATTATGGTAAACAGACCCTCACAGTCCTCAAAATTATGGACTAAATCCTATAGAAGGAGAGCAGTTCAAATGGACTCTTCTACCTGTTTATGAAGTTACGCTCAAGATGGACCAACACAAGGCCTTAGATACTAGTGACTATGTTGATACAGATACGCCAGCACTGGGATATGAACCCTCAATCTTCGTATTTGGAGGAAACCATAATCGGATTGTAAATATAGTCACGATTAGAGTAAACTACTCATCGGACGAAGAAGATTCCATAGAGTGGTCCTCAAAAGAAGAAATAGAGCATCCACAAGAGCCTCTATGGGATGAAGCAGACCACCAAGAAATGACGGGTAATTTGGCGAGAGTCAGTCTCAACATGTGGCGAGGATGGTCAGTAGTGGGAAATAGCTCTAGCTTTATACTTCCACTAAGAAAGATAGGGTAAAAGTCCATTATCTTTGGTCCCACAAAGCAACTAAACGAGGCCACTACTTCCCATGGCACCGACCAGAATAGGGAAATGAACCTGTATCGGAAAAGAATTTCTTATAAACCAGCAATCAAAAGACTACTCAAGGAACTAGGGTTCAATCCCAAAGAAAAAGAGCAAGTCAAAGGTGAACCAGTGCTCGTCTATGAGTCAGCATTCACTCCTAAACATAGGAAGGCTTTGACAACCGATAAATAAATCTGGCATAACAATCACGGACCAGGGTTCCCTGATTCTGATTCCTTGTCTAATTCTAACTCCTCGTCTGATTCTGATTCCTCATCCGATTCTGATTACTCATTAGATGAAGATAAGGTTTGCACCGTCAATATGGTCACAACTAGAAAAGATCATGTGTCAGAAGAAGTCTCCATGGAGTGGCTTCCAGAAGAAGTAGAATTCCGACAAGCATCCCCATGGGTTGAAGCAGTGTATCAAGATATGATTGATAGTCTAGCTAAAGTCAGTCTCAATGCATGAAAAAAATGGCCAACAATGGTAGTCATTCCCAATGTCATTATCCCATCTAGAAGAGCATGAGAAAAGCCCATTGTTTTTCATTCTATAAGGCAAATAGGTAAAGCCACCTCCTGGAACAACAGAAGGGACAAAAAAATGAACCTTTACCAAAGGGAGCCTATGTATAATCTAGCAATCAAGAAAATATTTGAGAAACATGGATTCTATACTGAAGAAAAAGAGCAGGTTGAGCGTAAAGTCATGCCAGCACTCAAGACTTTGGTTATCGGTAAGCGGGTTGGTTCCAACTTGGGAAGATCCGAATCTAAAAATTCTGATATTTCACTAAATGAAGATCAGGTCTGGACCGTAAATACTATTATAGTAAATGAAGACTCCTCTTCAGGAGAAGAAATGATTATGAAAGAACCACCTGAAGAAACGGAAGTCCGTTCGGCTCCTCCAGAATTTGAAGTAGGAGGTCAAGCAACAGTTGATGATCTCCTTGAAGTTAACCTCAGTTCAGAACAGGACCAAATGCCAACATTAATAAGTGCCTTCCTCTCTCGAAAAGAAAAAGAGGAATATATTTGTCTCCTGAAGGAGTACAAAGTTGTCTTTGCCTGAAACTACACATAAATGTCTGGCCTAGATCCTAAAATTGCAGTCCATCATCTCACAACTCGAGAAGATGTCAAACCCATCAAGCAGGCACAAAGAAGAGCTCGCTCAAAACTGGTCGCCCAAATTTAAGTCAAATTTGAATGAAGTCTGTCCTAAGGATGACTTCCCTTTGTCCATCATAGAAATGATGGTCGATGCCATAACCGACTTTCAAGCCCTCTCATTCATGGATGGATAACCAAATCAAGATGGCTCCGGAAGATGAACTTCCGCACTCCTAAGGGAGTGTTCTGCTACAAAGCCTTGTCATGCGGCCTAAAAAATGTCAGACCAACTTATCAAATGGTCATGATTATCATATTTGGGGATATTCTCCATAACAAAGTCTAGTGTTATGTTGACAACTTGGTTGTCAAAACAAGGCAATAAATCAATCATCTGGAAGACCTTTGAGAGATCTTCGACAGACTACGACAGCATCAGCTTAAAATGAACCCACTCAAGTGTGTGCTCGGAGTTGCATCAGTAAAATTCATAGGCTTTGTGGTACATCATAGAGGAATCGAGATTGACCCTACTAAGATAAAGGTCATTCGTGAAATGCCCCCTCCAAGAGATCTACATAAGTTAAAAGGACTTCAGGGTCGACTTGCTTACATCCGGAGATTCATTTCCAACTGTGCCGAAAGGTGCCAACCATTTTTCCGGCTGATAAAGAAGGGAATATCATTCCAATGGGATCAGACTTGTCAAAATGCCCTTGATAGAATCAAGACCTATCTCACCAATCCACCAATCCTCATGGGTCCCATTAGAGGAAAGTCACTTATCCTCTACATAGCAGCACTTAAAGGATCCCTGGGAGCTCTCCTTGCTTAGCATAACAATCAAGGAAAGGAACACGCCCTGTACTATTTAAGTAGGACTCTGGTTGGAGCAGAATACAGGTATACATCGATAGAGAAAGTCTATCTGGCCTTCATCTTTGCTTTGAAGAAATTAAGGCATTATATGCTTGAGCATTCGGTGAAACTGATATCCAGAGCCGATCCCCTCAAATACATAATGACCTGCCCTACTTTCTCAGGCAGAATGAAAAATGGGTGGTACTCCTGTCTGAATTTGAAATCGAATTTGTGCCCCAAAAGGCGATGAAAGGGCAAGCCCTTGCTGACTTTCTTGCAGCACATCCGATTCCTGTAGACTCACCACTAGTCATCGACCTTCCTGACGAAGAAGTTATGCAAGTACAAGTCAAACCAGGCTGGAAGATGTATTTTGATGAAGCTTCAAGAAGCCCTAATGGAATCAAGTGCGTCAATCCAAAGGAGAACAAGTTAGGTGTTAGTATTATTTTTGTCACGCTAGACAACGCAATCCTACCTTATTCCTTTGCACTAATAGAAGGATGCTTAAACAATGAAACTGAATATGAGGCCCTAATAGCAGGTCTTGAATTGGCTCTTGAGATCCCGATGGATGAATTAACCATCTATGGGGATTCGAAACTCATCATCAAATAAGTCCGAGGTGAATAAGTTATGCGAAGAGTCAGCCTCCTTCCCTATCAGAAGAGAGTGGACCAGCTACTTGCTTAAATACCAAGAAGCAACCTCTTCTATGTCCGTAGAGGACTCAACAATCAAGCTGATGCTTTGGCCAGTCTTGCAGCATCTCTAACTCTACCAACAGACAGGGTGCTGATTATCACAGTAGGGGAAAGAAGAACTCTCAAACCCCTTCCGAATATAGATTTCATGGAAACGGTTTATTCCGTGACAATAAAGAAAAGGATAAAGATTGGCGACAGCCCTTCATCGACTATCTCCAATATGGTTGATTGCTCGGATACCGTGCCAAACGAGCTGAAGTTCGTCGACATGCCACAAAGTTTGTGATGCTGGAAGATACATTGTACAAGCAGTCCTTAGATAGTATCTTAATGAGGTGCCTCTCAGGTGAAATTGATCAAGTCATGGAAGAAACTCATGTCAGGATCTGCGGTGCCCACCAAGCTGGGCCCAAGCTCCAAATACAGCTGAGAAGATTGGGCTATTACTGGCCTACGATGATCACTGATTGCCTTACCTATGCAAGAAAATGCAAAGTGTGTCAGCTTCATGCTGACTTTATACATCAGGCTCCTGAGCCTCTTCACATGACAACATGTTCATGGCCATTCGCGACGTAGAGAATGGATGTCAGAGGACCATTCACTCCACCATCATCTACCGAGCATCAATACATCCTGGCTACGACGGACAACTTCTCAAAATGGACTGAAGTAGTCGCTCTCAAAGAGGTCAAACACCACTCAGTGGCAGACTTCATCCGGACCAAGATCATATATCGGTTCAGAATTCCTAAAAGCATTATCACAGATAATGGGCAACCTTTTCGAAGCACCCCGATACATAAATTGTATGCCAAATTTGGCATCAAAGAAAATCATTCTACCCGATACTATGCAGCCACGAATGGTCTTGCCGAAGCCTTCAACAAGATTTTATGCAAAATCCTCAAGAAAGTTATGGACAAAAGCAAACGGGTCTGGCACGAACACCTACCCAAAGCACTTTGGGCATACATGACTACTTACCGGACTCCAACACAAACCACGTTGTATTCCCTAGTCTTCGGCGGTGAAGCAGTTCTCCCCATAGAAATTCAAATTTCCTCCCTACATGTGGCAATTCAGCAGTCTATCACAAATAAAGACTCAGTTTTGATTCATCTTGCAGAGCTCGAAACTCTTGATGAACATCGTCTCCAAACCCAACAGAGCTTAGAAATGTACTGACAAAGGCTAACTAATGCATTCAACAAAAGAATAAGACTAAGGTCTTTTAAGACAAGGGATTTGGTCTTAATGGTTAGGACTCTAATCATCGTTACTCATCGAATCAAGGGAAAGCTCGAACCAAAGTGGGAAGGGGCCTTCATCATTGAGAAGGTATATTCCAATGGAGCGTACTTGTTGACTTCAATGGATGGAGAGCAAATCATCCCCCAACCAATGCAAGATTCCTAAACCGATATTATTCTTAGGAATCGAAAAGCTCGCTAGACCAAAACTTTAAAAGACAGTCTAAGCAAAAATTAGAGCATCCAAAAAGACTCACTAAGTTAAAAATCTGAAAGGAAAGCTTAGGCAAAAATTAAAGTCAAAATCAAGCTCGCTAAGTCGAAAACCCTAAGGGGCGACTTAGGCAAAAATTAGAGTGCCAATGACTCGCTAAGTTGAAAAACCTAAGGGGCGGCTTAGGAAAAAATTTAAGTCAAAACAAAATGCGCGCTAGACAAAAAGCTCGCTAGACTTACACTCCAAGAGTCAGTCTAGGCAAAAATTAGAGCGATTTGATAGGCTCCTGAATACGAGCTAAAACTGTTCACTGTGCTTCAAAAGTCTCCGAATACAAGACCGATGTCCAAACCTTCCTACGTATGAACGGAAACTGCCTATTCGCTCTCAAAAATGCGAATCAAAGCTTTAAAAGTCTTCAAGATACAAGACCGAAGTCAAAACCTTCCCAGTTATGAATGGAAACTACCTATTCGCTCTCAAAATATGAAATAAAGCTTTAAAAGTCTTCAAGATACAAGACTAAAAGTCAAAACCTTCCCAGGTATGAACGGAAACTGCCAATTTGCTCTCACAATGTGAAATAAAGCTTCAAAAGTCTTCAAGATACAAGACCGAAGCCAAAACCTTCCTAGGTATAAATGGAAACTAACTATTCGCTCTCAAAACGTGAATCTAAATGCCCCTTTCCTAAACAACGTTTGGCTTGATCCTATCATGGGTACGAAGGCAGACTGAGAAAATCAACTTGGGTTCAACTAGTTCTTCTAAAAGAACACTATTCTCTGGGATACATAATCATCATTATTGTCCCTCAATACGGATGAAACAAAGAAAACTGTTACCGGATGCACCAAGAAGAAACCAAAACTCAAATGAAGGAGTTCTCGTCATTAAGGGAATGCACTCAAATGGAGAGTATTTGCTGATTACAATGGACAGACAACGGAGTATCTCTCCCGACCAACGTAAGATTCTCAAAGTCCGCTAGACCAAAATCTCAAAATATGGTCTAAGCAAAAATATGGGCACCAAAATACCCGCTAAGTTGAAAATCTGAAACGATGGCTTAAGCAGAAGTTAGGGTAGCAAAGCTCGCTAAGTTAAAAACCCGAAAAGACGGCTTAGGCAAAAAATTAAAGCACCAATGGCTCGCTAAGTTGAAAATCTGAAAGGACAGCTTAGGCAAAATTGGGTCAGAACAAAATACCCGCTAGACTAATACTATAAAGAGTCAGTCTAGGCAAAAATTAGGGCAACAAAAGGCTCGCTAAACTAACACTCCAAGAATCTGTTTAGGCAAAAATTAGAGCAATTTGACCGGCTCCTAAATACGAGCTAAAAAGATTCATCATTTTTCAAAGACTTGCCCCTAAAATACAAGTCTAAACCTTCCTAAGTACGAATTTAAACTACCTACTTGTTCTCAAATTATAAGTCTAAACCTTCCTAGATACGAACGGAAACTACCTACTCGTAAATTACGAGTCTAAAATTGCCCCTACCTAGAACTACGTTTGGTTTGATCCTATTATGGGTACGTAGGCATCCTGAGAAAATTAACTTGGATTCAGCTAGTTCTTCTAAAAGAACACCATCCCCCTGGGATATGAAATTACATTGTCACCTTCTAATATTGGGTGACTTGAATAAAAAAAAAGATGCTCGCTGGATCAAGGTCCAGGCAAAAGTTAGAGCAAATTTGATAGGCTCCTAAACACGAGCTAAAAATGTTTAGCATGCCTCCAAGGGCTCCTTGACATAGGTCAAAGTCATTCACCAAAATGAACCTTCCTGGATATGAACGGAAACTATCCACAACCTTGTTCAACTGCAGCTGACAAAGAGGCAAAGAAGGAAAATGCTCGAAAGATCGAAAGCCAAAGGAAAAGATCAGGTCGGAACCTAAAGTGACATTTGCTCCAACGCTGCCAGGATCGAGTTTCACGTAACTCAACCAAATCTCATTGCACAAATCTCGAAGGGACATTTGTGGGTAGTGAAATTGCGACACTAGATCAGATTGAGTTGCACCAACTTCAGTGCACCCACTTCACACCGAATCAAAAGGAGATGGAATGTATGGACCACACCAAACCCTCAATGCTTTGGTCTGTCTCTACGGACAGACCTGGTTAAAGAAACCTTTGCGGAGTAGCCAAATAGTCAGTCCTTAATGATGCCCTACAAACACTCTTCATGTTAGTCCTCATGAGACTAACACGGGTTAGGGTTTGCCCTTGCGGGCAAACCCCCATTCAAGCTTTGTGGATAGACTCTATAAGTCCATCCGCGGGCCAGTCAAGGGCAAACCCCCATTCAAGCTTTGTGGATAGACTCTATAAGTCCATCCGCGGGCCAGTCAATGACTAGCCCAGTCCATGACCATAAGTGGCCAAGGACACAACCCAGACCAAGGGCTGGACCCATGGTCCAACTCTATTTTGGTTTGTAGGCTGACCAAGGTCAGACCCTTGTCCGCAGCCCAAATAGGCTTTGGACTTGACCCAGACCGCGGATGAGACCTATAGTCTCACCCCTTCAACTTGCGGACTGACCAAGGTCAGTCCTTTCCCAACTGGCAGTCAGATACTGACTGTTGTGTGGCAGAGAATCCTTGATAAAAGAGGACTCTCTACCAGCTTTGGGGGATCCCAAGATAAAAATCTCCTCTTTTTCTCCAGTAATAGAGTGTCATATGACACCCTATTAGAAAGGGGAAGTAATCTCTTCCCTTTTCTGGGAAGATAAGACTCATCCCTCTTTTAAAGGGAAGCCTTATCCTCCCAGGTTTCCAAAAAGAGAAACCAATTTGGAGTCCTTCAAGAAAAATGACTCACATGCGTACCAGATTTCTCTAAGATAAGGGAAACCAACTGTCTTGGATAGATAATCCTCTCTAAGGAGAGTTGGCCTATTTTGATTTCCTAAAAATGAGGAAGTCAAAGGGGAGTCCAAAAAGGCCTCTCCAAAAGATATAAGAAGAGAGTTTCTCACAAGAAATCCTCATGAGAAGAAACGAACGAAACCCACACCAAGAAGCAAGGCAAAAAGTAAAAAGAGCTTTCTCTTTTTTGGCAGGAAAATAACAATCAAGGAAGAAAAAGAAGGATCTCCCATTAATGGAGAATATTAGGTGAACTCCTAATATGGCCACCCCTCTTTCTATTTTTCTATTCTTGATGCAAACAACTCTATGAGGTATCCTGTAACGCCTACATGAGATCTGAGCAACCCTATTAAATAAATAAATAAATATATTTTATTATTCAAATATTTGTTCTTCTTTTTATTCTTTTTCTTAACCAGAGGTTCTTCCCCAAATCAGGAAGGTAATTAACAGTCTGAGTTTACTCAGATTGGAAGGATAGTCCTCCACACAAAATAATAAACTTCATACAATAATGAAAGCAATTTGACACGCAGACAAGATTTATGCGTTACAACAACACCGAAATGACTGGTGCTCGTGTCTCTTCCTTTCCCAATGGAACAACACCTTCATCTCACTCCTACTGATGGAGATCAAATTCCGGATCCTACCATATTTCGACGACTTATTGGTCGCTTAGTGTACATCACAGTAACTCGTCCCGACATAAAATTTGCCGTTAATAATTTAAGTCAATTCATGCAAGCGCCACGATCTACCCACTTATATGCCGCTTATCGTATTTTAAGATACCTTAAAGGCACCATCGGCCATGGTTTACTACTCTCCTCTTCTAATGCTCTTCATCTCAGCGGCTATGCAGATTCAGACTGGGCAGGTTGTCCCACCACACGTCCCTCCACCACATGGTATTTCACTATGCTTGGCACTAGTCCTATATTCTGGAAAACAAAAAAACAACCTATAGTTTCTCGGTCCTCTGTTGAGGCCGAATATCGTGCCCTTGCCACTCTTGCATCCGAGTTGCAATGGCTCAAGTACATTCTATTGGATTTAGGAATTTCTCACCCTAAACCGATTTTAGTTTTCTGTGATAGGCAAGCAGCAACACACATTGCTGAAAATCCAGTTTTTCACGATTATCGATCTTGACTGTCACTTCGTTCGTGAAAAAATCCAATCCAAATTAATTTCTCTGTCCTACACTCGTTCAGGTGATCAAATTGTAGACATTTTCACTAAACCATTAGGAGCGGAGCAGTTTCATCATTTAACAAGCAAGCTGGGCGTGGTCAACATAGTTCCCACGGCTCCAACTTGAGGGGGAGTATTACAACTTCAACATACATGCTACAAGGATTCGGTCCACCCTCATCATATCTTCAGGATATCTCCAAGATTCGATCCAAATACGAATTTCTATCCTTGTAAATATCTTTTCTAATAGTTACCTTGTAATAGATAGATTCATTCTTTTATTTGGCAAGATTTGATAGCCTCGACTGTATCCAACAATATAGACTTGTATCAAAGTATTATAAATAAACGAATTCTTTTCGTCTTACTTATATTGGAGAGAAGACACTCATTATGTGATCTTAAACTTTATAATGTTCGTTTTAACCATTATTAACCCTGTTTAAGATTTATTAACCCTTAGGATATAACAATGAATCTTAACAATGATTAATAGGGGTTAACAAAGATGGATGGATGTTAACCCGTAGGTGCAATTGAACTCGAGATTAGCTGTGATTTGATCTGGATTCTCTCAAGTACCGGTCTCTTTGAGAAGAGGTACAACCCCCCATGATAGGAACCAAATCCACTACCCAGATTTGGGGTATCCAGTTATGCCCCTGTGGTCGCCATGTGTCTCTTTTGACACCCCAACTGTGGTTAAGATTCACCCCCTCCTTGAGGTCACCACGTGTCTCTTTTAACATTCATTTTTTTAAAAAAAATTAAATATTTTTAATATATTTTCTAAAACCAAAGTTTGTGTGGGTGAACCCTAGGGGTGGGTGGATCTTAAACACAATTAAGAGGTGTCAAAAGGGACACACCGCGACCTCAGTGGGCGGCATAACCGAATTCACCATAATCCGGTTATAGCCGTAGAGGATTTGATTCTCTTCTTTATCCATGTTAACAACAATAGTTATATAATAGTACGATAAGGGCAAATGTCAGGTGTACAGTAATCTCTCTCCATGGAGATTGTATAAAAGTTAAATAATTTTTTATATATATTTTTTCTAAAATTTGAGGTCATATTGTCAAACCCCAAGAGTTAATAAATCTAGATCACAATTAATAGAGGTTAAAAGGGACACATGTTGACCTGTGGATACACTGTGATCCAATCTCCTCTAGACGGGTTATAACATGTTAAATTTTAAGGTTAGTATTCAGAACTAATTAAGATAAATCATAATCGTAATTCTTAACCCTATCCTAAAATCTAAACATGTCTATTTGTTGGTAGGGGTGTCAATTTGGTCAATCCTTGGGGCTTTTTTTTCGTCTCTAAAGTCCCAAGATTGTGTTGGGCCTAAATTTATAAAGTCTGCCTACTTGAGAGTTGAGTTTGATAAAGATCATGGCCTGACTCTACCCTCACACTTAGATATGCTACCCTTCACTCTCCTTCTCTCCATTCTTTAGAAACACATTATCAGTTTCAAGCCTAGATAAAGAAAGAGGATTGATGTCAGGTTAGTTGTAATGCCCCAAATCCCACCTTGACCAAAATGGGACCTTAGGTTGCCACATTTCTTAAACCTGCTTAAATCCCATGACATGAAAGGCATACAACACGAGTCTCCAAAAATGAGAATAATAAAATTTTGATATAAAACCAAATCATCCTACTCAAGTATAAGACCAATGGAAACATAAGTCACCATAAACATAATAGTCTGATACCCAACTACAAAGTAATCTGATAAGCCACATCAACTAAAACATAGTAAGTCTAATACAAAATTCTTCACAACTCAAAAGTAAAGGCCTAGTGATAAGGCTACTTATGTAAATCCCACTCTCCCTCAGCAAAGGGATCAATCTCCTCCTCTATGTCGTAAGCCTCCTCCACCCAAGGCTCACCTACAAACTCGGGCTCGACATGTATCAAGATAATAGTATGGTTGAGTACAAAAGCACTTGGTGTATATAGTATTCATCCACTTAGTTAGAACTATAACCAATAGCATAATAACATAATCAGAGTGCGGAAAAACATGTGCCCATATACATCATATCATCACCTCGACCCGTGTACTTGTGAGAATCTTAGACTTAGGAGACAACATGCTTATGATCAGATGCTTATGCTTATGAGACCACATTCTTATGAGATGGTTATGCTTATGAGTCTTTGAGCATCTTATTCAGATCCCTCATCGGGCTTATTCAGATCCACTAGGCATATGTAATGCTTATATTTATGCTTATGCTTATGCTCATACACTCCCTTATTTAGACTTATCATATCCCTCATCGATCTTATTCAAATTTTTTTCCTTCTTATGCAATCCTAACAGGCATATGAAATGTTTATGCTTGTGGTCCACATATGTGACTTGTGAGACTCTTATCTTAACATGCATGTGATTTTGTACATAAGTGTCGCAATTAACATTCGAATCGGTTATCCCTTAGATTCCAAACCTTCGCCAACAAACTCTACCAGGTTACATCTTCCTGGTTAAAGAATTCTCAACATAGAAGTCTTTCCTCTAAGTTCTTATCTTCCCGAACATCAATTACCATGCAATATAATTAGGCATAATTTAACAAACAATCACATATACATATCTTATCATAATTCATAGTAATTTCACAAACATCAATCTCTAAAAACACTCATCATCCATCCTATATACCCTTCCTCTATTTGTACACAATCCACAAACCATATAAAACCATGAATCGATCCACATACATTCTCATCCTCCATTTGTACACAATTCAACAACCATATAAAACCATAAATCTATCCACATACATTCTCATCCTCCATTTACTCTATTTTTAAGGCTAAATATCATCCATTTCATAGGTCAACCCTCAACCCATACATCCGATATTGAGGGGAGCCCAGATATGATCTCAAGACCTTCGGGTTTATAGTTCGTTCTTCGACCACTAGGCTACACCCCTTAGGGTCAGTATATCTTTACACAAGGTTTTTGAAAAAAAGCATCAAAAGCGTGAAAGGGTATTATTATGAGCAGTGATTAATTAGCCGACCCCGCATTCCATTATCTAGTCGACTAACGTGTCCTTCTGTCCCTTTTAATTATGGTTAATTAGTTTAACTAAACTATGATTAATATTATTTATTTATTTTTTTCTAAAAACCAAGGTTGAATGGATAGACCCTAAGGGTGAGTGAATCTTAACCACAGTTAGTGGGTCTTAAAAAGAGGGGCGTGCATGATATGACAAAATGCACGATTTGTTAAACATTTTCTTATTTTTATTGAGTTTAAATATAAACCGGAATTCCCATAAACGATAATGATATAGATAGGGCTGTCAACAGGTTGGATTTGGATCGGATCTGCCTAGATCCGAATCCGATCCGATAAAGAACCTGACAGATCCGAATTTGATTTGAGAACCACCGGATTATAAACTATCCAATCCGAATCCGATTACTAATTCAAGATCTGAATCCGATCCGATTAACATTAATATATATATATATATATATATATATATAATAATTTTTAATTAAAAAAAATTATGATCACTATTATAATATATTTGCAAAATTATATAACATTATTATTAATATATGATCTAATCGAATCGGATTTTAATCGGATCAGATCACTATAGATCCAAACCTGATCCTATATAATCAGATTCAAGATCTCGGATCCGTATCCGATCCGATGGATCAATTATAGGATTAGGATCCCATCTAATCTGATCGGATTCGGATCAAGATCCAACCCATTGATAGCCCTAGATATGGGTGTTCTAATAAATATTATAAGGGAACTTATCTCCAGTAAAAATTTGTGTATGTATTGCGTGTTTAGAGTGTGCTCCCCTTCTTTTCAACCCGACCACCAATTCATATTTATTCATTTTCGTCTCATTATTTCCCTTTTCCATACGTAAAATGTTAACACATGTCCTTTTTAATCTCATTTGATTGGGTTAAGATTCACTATTGTGGTTAAGATTCACTAACCCTTAGAGTTCAACAATCTTATCTTAGTTTTTCAGCAAAAAATATTTAAAAATTTTAACCGTACGGGTTAAAAATTCTTAACCAGAGTTTAAAAAGATAATTAAATGGCTCTGATAGTGTGATTGAACTCTCTTAAGTTCAATCCCAATTGGATAGGATCCGGACTCCCACCATAAGGACATTGGATCACAATCAACTACAATTGAAATCCCCCTGAGTTGATCTCACCCACAAGTCAACATGTGTCCTTCTTAACCCTTATTAATAGTGGTTAAGATTCACTAACTCAATATTAACCTCTAAGGTTAGAATGTTGAACCCAAGGGTTAGTGAATCTTAACCACAATAAATAGGGGTTAAAAGGGACACGTGTTGACTTGTGGGTGTGATTGAATTTGGTGGAGAGTTCAATCGCGATTGAGTGTGATCCGATCTCCACCATAAGAGTTGGGATCCCAATCAATTGTGAGAGTTCAATCGCATCAGTCTAACATGTCCTTTTAATCTCACTCAATTAATTGTGGTTAAGATCTACTTTTCCTTGGAGTTCAACAATCTAATCTTGGATTTTAGAATTAAAAAAAATATTAATTTTTTTTAACCTTAAGGGTGAAAACTTCTTAACCAGAATTAAAAAGGTAGTTAAGGACTCTATTAGTGAAATTGAACTCTCCCGAGTTCAATCGCAATTGGACAAGCCAAATTTCCACCACAAAGATGAGGAGCTAGGAATATGACACATAACGAGCTAGGAAGGTGTGCGTATACCGCCCAACGGAACGTGCCAGATACATTCTATCACCTCTTTAGTGAAGCACCTTTGCACGCGTGAGCGAAGAGGTAATGCCTTAGTGTAGCACTCAGGATTTCGTTGCAAAACCAATGTTAGACTGATTGAAAGTTAAGGGTTAGTAAATCTTAACCACAATTAACTAAGGTTTAAACAGACATATTGACCTATGGATGCGATTGAACTTTGATCGCAACTCCTAAGGCACTCTTTTTCTTTGTTTTTGGTACAGAAGTAAAGTAACACCTAAACACACACAGTCAAACCTAAGGTTACCACTAAGGTGACAAAAGGGTATACCCACGCAATCACTCCAAAAAGGCTGAGCACTTGTCACTGTGAAGACTTTTAATGTGTCCTAAAAACCTTAGCGTGATCATGGGGTTTTTTGGTTTAAGCGTGATCATGGGTTGAGACTTCCTAACATTGTTTTTGGGAATATTTTTTCTTATTTCGGAAATAAAAATTACGTGAATATGTTGGTAACTTATTTTTAAGGAATAAATTAAGAATTGTTTTACACAAATTTAGCGGAACAAAAAAATACGTTGCTTATAATTAAATCTGAGAAACACGTTTTAAAAGAATGAGATAAGCGTGAAAATGAACAAGATAGACGCGAAATAATAAAATTTTAGATATCTTATGAAAATTATAAATGTGTGATGAATAAAATCATATTTAAATCCTACAGTAAACTCGCTAATTTTTTTCTATTCATTTGGATTGTAGTAATTTAGGGGTCGGAATTGAAATTGGAATTGGAGGATAGGAATTTCAATTCCGGTGTTTGTATGCCCACAATTCATATGAATTTAACTCACATGAGAATTGAAACAATGCCAATTTCTACAGTTTGTGGGAATCACACGTCCATGAGAATTGACAAAAAAAAAAATTATAACTTGGGTATCTCACTTCAAAATTACTTTGAATTTGAGATATTTTTTATAATTTATTTAAAACAGTTAATTCATTATATTGAATTAACTTTAATCCATTTAAATAATCTTATCTATAATTTTAAAAACATATATATTTTTTAATTTTACATTAAATTGAATTTAAAATTAAGTTTAATTTTAAATTAAAAATGATATTATATTATGATAATTTATTCTTTTATTTCTTTACCAAAACAATAAATTTTAACATTGAAATTTGTAAGAGTTTTCAGTTAAATATCTATTATAGAAATAGATATATATATATATAGATTGTCATTATTTAATAAAATAAAAATAAAAAACTTATTATATTAAAGAAATATATATAAATCCATTACATTTTTTTATATAACTAAAACTTTATAATACAATAAGAATATCATTATTTGTGTTAAGAAACAAATGGTGTTTTAATATCATTATCGGTTTTATGGTGCATTGAGTAGTTAATAATCAATTCTAAAAATTTGAACTAGCAAACACAATTATTGTATAAAGATTATGTGTGAAAAGATTTTAAGTGATTAGATCGCTTCGGATAATCCGAATCAAATGGCCCCTAAGCATCTTAAATTACTTCAAGCTGATGAACTTAAAGTTCATGAATATAAGGATGTTGTTGGGGATAAGCAAGATGAAAATTCAACTCAAGTTTTGTTTTCCTTTTTAGAGGTGTTGTTGTTTCTTGGTTAATAAGAAATAATGATGTAATTGTTTGTATATTCATATAAAGATTGGTTTATAACTTTAATTTTGTCCCATACACCGTTTGGATAAAACAATTCATAGAGAATATGAAGATTGGTAACTAGTTAATGTGTTGGGCTGAGTTGAGGTTATACCCATTTGGGTTATTGGTAAAACCCAACACAACTAAAAACCTGTAAAAGAGATGGGACTCCAAAGTTATACCCATTTGGGTTAACCGGTTGAGTTGAGGTTATACCCATTTGGGTAGGTTACTAGCTTGACCTAACCCATACAAAGGAAACTTCTCCTCTCTATCAACCCTTCATCAACTGATCTCCCTATGGCGCATGTGCACCTTCACCATCCTAGCAAGAGCGGCAAGTGTAGAGTTCAAAAAAATAATCTACTGAAGAATTAAATAAAAACCAATTCAATTAAAAATTTTAATTCAAATTAATAACTAACATAATTTAGCTCACAATTAAATAATCTAATGGATAATTATATAAATGAAATTAGTAAAAATCACTTCAATTAACAAATTTTAGATCTAATTCACAACAAACATAATTTATCTCACAATTTACTAATCTAATGAACAATTAAATAAAAATAAATTAAAAAAAGCTAATTTAATTAACGATTTTTAAATCTAACTCACAACGAACATAATTTAGCTCATAATTAATTAATGTAATGAAAAATTAAATAAATATAATTAATAAAATCCAATTCAATTAACAATTTAATAAATCAAATTAACAACTAACATAATTTAGCTCACAATTAAATAATCTAATGAACAATTAAATAAATGAAGTTAATGAAAACCAATTCAATTAACAATTTTTAAATCTAATTAATAATTAACATAACTTAGATCATAATTAAATAATATAATGAATAATTAAAGAAATGAAATTATTAAAACCAATTTAATTTAAAAATTTAAATCTAATTAACAAATAACATAATTTAGCTCACAATTAATTATTCTAATGAACAATTCAGTAAATTAAATTAATTCATTTAACAATTTTTAATTCTAATTAACAACTAACATAATTTAGCTCACTCATTTCTTTTTTATTGGTTAGAAAAAGACTATAGAGAGATGAACTATTTCTTATTATTATGTTCATATGTGTATGTCTTTGTGTGTGAGAGAGAGCGAGAGTATCTAACATATTTGAAGTTTAATATATTACAAAAGTTTAAAATATGAGATATTGTTCAAATAGAATCCATGTCCTAGGTGTATCAAAATTTAGCATGAAACACTCCTAGAACAATATAATTATTTAACTAAAATTCTATTTCATGAACCACAGCTGATTTTGTCCCAAATCTACTGTTCCACAAAGAACTTATCAATCTAGTCAAATTTGCATGATTTGATGCAAAGGAGATAGAGAGAGAGAGATGGGCTGGCTCGAGGCCACTTCGATTATAAAGGGACCGGACTCAAGCCTATATACACCAAGCCCATTTAAAATAGGGCCTTACTAATCCCAACCCAACCCAGCACTAGCCTTACTCAAAGCAAAGTGGTTATTAGAATATGCTCTCCGTTAGGCGTTGGAGTCTAATCTAAATAGGTAGAGCTTTATTTGAAAATTGAGTATATTTAGACTTTAGATTGTTAAGTTAAATTTTAATTAAATGTCTAGATCTTTTTGAAGTAGAGATTTTAGTGGTAAAAACCTCTACTTTAAAAAGTAGCTCATGACTACTTTTTTCTTTAGAGGTAAAACCCCTACTTCAAAAAGATGTAGACATCCAATTAACCTTCAACTTAACAATCTAAAGTCCGATTAAGCACAGTTTTCAAATAAGCTCTGCTTATTTAGATTAGTGTTACCAAACGCCACCTTAATGTGTTGAGTAAAAATTTGCAATAATAATCTAATAGCCTATGGTTAAAGGAATAATGGATGTTGACACATCAAGTAAAGTGTTTGCTTTAAATAATAAAAAATGAGTATAATGTTTTTGAACACTTTTCATGGTGTATCAGCATCCCATTGGTTTTGACCATTGTTAACAACTTCATTCTATAACGGGGGCTAAACCCGATCTTTTGTCATACCCATGGGTTGGCTTCGCAAAGTCAGGCTAACATGGCTAACCCTGTTGTTTGTCATACCCGTGCAAAAAATTCATTCAATCAATTAACGTAAGAGTTCAAATATCACGCACAACTCTGCTTCAAACCGTTTTGATGGAACTCCCCTTTTAGCCTTGAGTAGAGGTAGCCTTGTAATAATGAAAAGATGTTATTTACAAAATATGCACTTCCTTTCTCAATAATTATAAGATTGCCGTCATATTTTTCACTAAAATGGGAGCTTCAAATGCTTGAAGTAGATATATTGAACTGATAACAAAAATTCCATTTTATAGTATGGTGGGATACAAATTTATGTACCAAGTTGCAAACTCCTTACACTTTTATTACAAACCAACTAGCTAACTTCCTTAACACCAATACAAGAAGAATGATGGAATACAAATTTATGTACCAGGAAGCAAAACTCCTTAAAGAATTTTAGGGTACGTTCTTTTGCTGAGACTTATAAAGTCCGACACTTAACAAATTTTGTCATTTGACAATATGCATTTTCTTTTGAGAACTAGGGATCTATTGGTTGTAAATTGAGCAGGTCCGACCCTGATGGTCAAGTTAATGTCTATAGTCCTTGTTGTCGTCCGGTATTTCTTCTTCCTGTAAATGAGATGATTCTTGATTCGAGCATTTGCCCTACCATATGCCCCAATTTCTTAGGTGTGATACTTGGTGTTACATGGGCATTGTTAAATACCCGGAGTAGTTGCTTCCGATGATGCTCGAAAGTCAGGAGAAGGTCCATGATGGAGATCTGGGCTGGAGTTTTGCTCAACTAATGTGTGATGTTGAATTCTTCTGCCTTTTATAGAATTTTCAGTAGAGTTGTGGAGTCTACTACTTCTTTTTCAGGGTCTGACACCCTTGATTTCTCTTTCTCTTTCTCCTTTGTCGGCTCAGCCACCGGTGGCTGGTATACCCAGCCAGATCAGGTGAGGTTGGCTATGCTTTCACTCTCAAGGATGAGAGAGTAATGAGCGGGTACTCGGTCGAGGTTAAAAGGTTGAGAGGGGATGTAGGGGATCCTGATAAGGGCAGAAGTGGTGGAGGCTTGAGCTGGTGTTATGGGCCAATTGGCTAGGCAAGAGATAGTGTAGATGATCTGCTCTTTGTCCAGTTTAAGAGCAAGGATCTGAACTAGTGGTAGGATAGTTTGGATGTTTGACTGATGGATTGGGATTACGACTGGCAGCCGGTAGGAAGGTCTGATTATGCCGTTGTCCACTACGGGTACGCTAGGTCTTGGCTGCCTGCCTTGGACTCTTCCTACTCAATGAAATTCACTTGATTGTTGTGTGCGGGCAGTGGTGTCTGGTTGATGTTGGTGTTACTGGGGGTCAGCTCAACTTTTCCTTCATCCAAGAGATTTTGGATGGTGCACTTTAAGGCAATGCAAGTATCATGGCCTGGGCCTCAATGAAAGGTGCAGTGGTGATCAATTCTATAGTTCTTGTTTCTTTTGTCGGGTGGTAAGAGAGGGGTAGGGCCTTTTAGGGTAAGAATACTCTGCTTGGTTAAAAATTCTAACAACTGACTGAGAGTATAGGGAAGAGGGGTGAAATTTATGGGGGGTCTGTTAGTTAATGACTTTGCCCCTGGTTTTGTCGGGTTGGCCGGGTGTTTCCGGATACTAGCTGAGACTGAGAGGTTGGAGCCGGCAATCTGATTGGTGCTGTGGAAGCCACCATTTGCACATCTTCTTTTCTTCTTTAGTCCCTGGGACCGTTGTTCCTGCTAATTGGAGCTATCGTTCTGAAGGGAGCAAGCCTAAACTAGAGTGAATAGCTCCACTTTTGATGATAGTTTCAATTCGGGCACCTATTTTGACAATGGTGCCAAAGTCTACCACTGGTAATGTTACCATCAGAGTACAGTAGGGCTATTTCAGGATGCCCATAAACATCCTTGCTAACTCCTCTTTGGGGATCGAAGTAGGGATCTTTGCCGCCATCTCCCTCTATCGGGTGGCATACTCCAAGAACGACTCGGTGTTACGCTAGCTCATTTGTTCAATTGGCTCCTTTGAGATCAGAGCTCTTGGTTGAAAGAATATTGTTGCACAAAGCTGTCCATGGCGTCCTGCCAAGTCTTGATCCATTGTTTATCCACTGACATCCACCAGGTGAGGGTTGCTCCCTTTAGGCTCTTCTGGAAATACTGGATGAGAAGAGGTTGGTTCTTGTTGTGTTGGAGCATGTCCCCTAGATATAGTTGTAGATGTTGCTTAGGGAAGACTATGCCATCGTACTCGTCAAAGTCTGACACTTTAAAACCTGGGGGAATAGCTTCCCTAGATGAGAATGTCAGATCCTCTAAAGATAAACCACAACTGGTAGATGCTCCTTTCATGCGTCTCATCTCTTCTTTCATCTGTTTGATTTTTTCATGTTGGTCCCTGAGAGATAGCATGAGGTCTGAAGAGGATGGTCTGTCCTGATTGACATGAGAGGCCTTAGACTGCTCTGCCCCATCAAAATGCTCATACTCTACTTCTCCTCCTCCTGGTGCGGGTCCGGGGTTAGGAATGATAAGTGGAGTAGGCTGTGGTTCCAGTTGTGGCTACTCAGAGGATTCTCCTGTAGGGTTTCCGATGGAAGGGTCATCGTTTCGGACACCAATAAGAATCATCAGGGATTCCAGAACACTGTCAAGCTCGGCTTGTATGGCTACAATGTAGACTGCAGGATTTTACTGGTTCTCTGGTGGTGATCTGACGGTTCTATCATGAAATCTAATGGGCTCTCAGGTAAGGTGACACAGGGTGCTTCTTCCATGATTGACACTTCAGTCAGAACTGCATCTAAAGCTGCTTCTTCTGCAAAAAATACAGTCATAGAGCGACTCATGGGTTGGCTCATGCAACTGAAAAGAATGCAATGGCTAAATATGAATATGCATGATTCGCAAGGAAGAAGATACTGGAAAAGATTTTTTTATTGATGCATGCTTGGTGAGTACAGGACTATGTGACTCAATAGAGAAAAAGACTCGATCCTAGGCAGGTCCGTCAGGGATGGCAAAGTCAAGTGGTCGGGGCACACCGCTGAGGTCTATGATTTACTGTTGGAGGAATGTGATCTTAACTTCTATGTTGTCAATTATCTCAGTAGCATTGAACATTCGGGATCCGAACTGTCGGATCCGTGCGGTCATCTCAACCTTTGCATTGTCTAGTTGCTCTTGGTAGAAGTTCAATTGGGCCCTGATGATGGTTGTCTCTCTGGCATCACATCTCAGTCTCTTCTTGAGAGGTAGGACTGTCTACTTGAGCTACTTGACCTATCCCTGCATGGCTTGAAGTTCGTGGCTCCGCTCTGCTTCCTACTGCCTGACTGCTTATTGAGCTTTCCGTAGCCTTTTCTCCTTCTCCTGGATCTGTAGCTGTTTTTCCAAGAATGTGTCTCTAGGGAACCACCATTTTAGCTATGAGTATAGTTTCTTTTGACAGAGCTGAAATTGGTGTAGGCAGTTCCCTTGTTGCTAGCATACTGGATGGAATGTCAGAGTCTTCCACCTAAAGTTGTTATGTTGAATCAATAGGTGGTCCGACTGTAACCACAAAGTCTAGCCATTGTTCTCTTCTTGAGCTTCGCCAATCTGCCTAGAAGCGGCGAGTAAGGCATTCAGACTATACAGTGAAGTCAATGCAATCATGTCCCAGTTTGTCTATTAGTAGGATGCGCTAAGGGAGTCCGAACTCGAAGGACTCAGAGTGGTATATATGCTGCTGAACCAGTTAGACCGACGAGGATCATGCATCATCTTTCTGTTATGGTAGCACGAGGTAGCTATTTCAGTATTAGCCACTCGCATTTTCATGTAATCTATTCCTCTGTCAGGCTTTGGAGAAGCTGGTGAAGAGTTCTGATGTCTGTAGTCACAATATGGCCCTGATTCTAAAAAATCTTCCTAGGTAGACTATAGGCATCACGGAGATCAGTGGCAGGTGTCCTACCAACTATAGGTGCAACAGAGGTGCACTGGCATAAAAGATGCCCCTTTGACAATCTACAACTTGGTTAAGAGCCTTGAGAAGCTCTGCAAGGATGAGTGGGACAACTGTTTCGGAGTTGCGCATGTCTTCGATAACCCTACCAATACTGAGTCAGCGAAGAGTGCAGCACTTCAGGAATACCAACTGAGACATGACTATCAGTGTAAAAGCGTTAAGACCGTGAAGTTCAGCTGTTACGGTGTTAGGGTTCCACTTGTGGCTGTACTGTTCTTCTAGATATCTTACGGGTATCCGATCATAAGAGTCGTTAGGACCGTGCTGCAAGCAGGCAGGCTTGATATGCAAAAATATTGAGAGGTCTGCCTGGTATGTTGTCTTGTAGTATGGCACTATTGCTTCGCCGTCCATAGTTAAGCCCAGAATACGCTGGATTTATTCCAGTGTTGGGCATAGCTCGTTCTTATCAAAACGGAACACCATGTATGATGGGTTCTAATATTAGATAGCAGCATTTAAGAAGCACCAGTCTGGTTTACCTAAGGACAGGTTTAGGATGGACCCCATTTTGTAGTACTAAGCCCAAGTGAGACGCTGATTAGGAATGAGAGCCTCAATTACTTTCTGGAGGCTATCATCACACGCTGCCTGAGAGGTCAAATGCACGGGCCGTGACGGTTGACCCATTGACTTAACAATCCCTGAAGGATCTGCCATCTATCTGGACAAAGACAAACTCTGTGTAAGTGTACTGTGTATGCAGATGAAAATGCAAAGATGATAATGATTGTATTTTTTTTTTTTGATTTTTGATAGGGTGCGACAGGGCACATGTGATCCGATAAGGTAGTCGAACAGAAGTCTGGTATACTTTACCCGGGTTGTTGGGAACCGGTTGCCTATCAGGTCAAGGCTGGGATAAGTCTTATAAAGACCTGTCTTCTTGGGATTTGAACCTCATATGCGATGTTGGGAAGCGGGGTTGGATGTGTTTTATTACAAGCACAAGTATGACTTATTACATACCCTTGGTAGGTGCTTATCACGGTAAGAGTGCTCTGGCAGTCAACCATGATTGGGGACAAGTATAGGGTACAAGTAAGTTAGGGTTTAGAGTATCCTTCCAAATGGGCTGCTTGTAGACTATACCTTAGCCTAGTCTATATGCTAAATGTTGGGATAATGCAGGTGTTCCTAAAAGGTTTAGGGTCACTTAACACCGTGTATGTGACTCCCCAGTATAAAACATACCTGAAAATGAATGATTGGTGTAAGCGGAGCATTCACCTAGCAGGCGTAATTACGCAAACCTCCAAGACTTTTAAGCTTTTGACACCGAGGATAATCATCCAGTAGCCGTAAACGTAATAAACCTGTTTACTGGGTTTCATAGGTCATTATACTATTATGATATGTATGATATGCATGATATGCACAGTACACAATACATTCAAAGAGATAAAAGAATTAACATTAGGCTAAATACTTATGCATTTGAATAATTTTAAGGTTTATTTGGTTTAAATTTAGGTTCCGAGTTGAACCTATATCCCCAACGGAGTCGTTAGAGCTATCAACGCAGACTTCGTTCGCCCACTGACAATGGTTTGTTGATTAGGAGTAGCCACTTATTAATTCAGAATGGATAAGTCTTGGGGTTATGGATAATTTCTCGGTCTGTATAAGATTTCTAGGTAAGAGGTTCGATTAAGTCTCAGGGAAGGTGTTATGCACCCTAGGATCCCATTTTGCAATGGTTACCTACTCCTTAGGTATAATTCAAATTAATGTCAACTTTTATTCAAATACCTTAGTTTTTAGATTAGACTAATCCAAAAAAGAAAAGCTAACTAGGGTTGAACCCGTGTTGGGTTACCTACGTACTCACATAGGTGAGATCAGACCGAACATAGTTCTGGCATATGAGCCCATGCCAAGGCTAAGGAGAGTGTGTGTGTGCACCGAAATGACTAAGGGTCTAGCCCAGAGGTTAGGGGTGGTTGACCGGATTGGTCAAGTGCATGGTCTAGGTTTGATTTGGGCCCAGAGGCCAAGGGTTAGCCCGGTAGGCTATGAGTTTAGTTTAGTAGAATAAGGTTAGGCCCGGTAGGCCAAGGGTTAGCCCAGTAGGTAGGCCAAGGTTGGGCCTGGTAGGCCAAGGTTGGGCCTGGTGGGCCAAAGGTAAGCTCGGTAGGCTTAAGGAGTGTTTAACCGTAGTTAAGAGATGGGTTAACCATGGTTAGAGTTGCTAACCATGATTGGCAAGGTCCAAAGTCAGTTTTACGGCTTCTTCGCATTTTTAAGGAATTTTTAGGAATTTTCAGGATTTTTCTCAAGGATTAAATTGGTTTAACCACAGTTAAAAATTAAACGGGGTTGAGTTAACCCCAGTTAAGAGGTATGATTTGGTCAGGATGGGCCCAAGTAGTATGGCATGGCCTAAAATGGTCTCCTACCAGTTCTGGGCCCTGCAAGGCCCACTATTTTAGGGAAAACTGGAAATGGCAGTAATTATTCTATCACCATTTCCAATCTTGCACAAATTGAAAATGTCGGTAGGATAACTACCGTCATTCCTGGTATTCTAGGAACAATGACTTTACAATCATGACATGGTGAGGGAAGTGATACCCAGAGGGTGTTGGACCCATGAAAATGTCCAGGGGACTTTGGCAAGTATCCTGAGCCTGCTGTGGGACCTAGTTATGGTCTGAGATGGGCCCACAGTGGCCATCTTCACACTGTAAATAAATTCCCAAAATGGCAGTAGACTGTTTACCGTCATTGTGGACATTGTCTATTTTAGTGTGTTTTAATCATGGTTAAGCAAGTGAGATGAGCCTGGAAGGACCAAAGTAGGCTGAGGGAGGTCATAGGGACCATGTCCAAGCCTTGAAATGGACCAAAGCTCAACCAAATAGGACCTATGGCCATTGGAATGGAGAAAACTAGAAATGGCGGTACTGTGTTTACCGTCATTTCTGGATTTTTCCAGAAATCGATTTTCCCCCTTCAGCACTGCACTGCGACACCTCCAGGGGTTCCTCATGGACTGAGGACCCTCTGGAAGGTTTGGGGAGGTGGGGGAGGCTTGTGCACTGTGTATGGAGGTGCGGGTAAGCGTGGAATCGCTTAGGGGTGTCCTCTTGCCTATAAGGAAGGCAAGGGGGAACACCTACTCTGGGTTTTAACAACTAACAAAGCAAAATAATGTCCCCTAGAATTAGACCAGGGGCTTACAGAGTTTCAAAGAAAAGGAAGGGAGAGGGGTAGGGCCTTACCTTGCCGGCAGCTTCAAGCAGAGGCTGTGGTGGTGGTGATTGCAGGTACTTCTGATCTCTCCCTTGGTGGATTATAGGGTTGGAACCAAGGCATGGCAGGGGTTCTTCTCCTGGAAGCTTCGGATTTAAGAGTTTCTGTAAGGGAGAGTTGTCATGGGGGGAAGAAGCTTGAGGGAGCTTGGGATTTATAAGAGGGGAGCTGGGGACCCATGGGGATTAGTACAGGGGTAGGCGGAGGCTGCAGGAGGGAGTGGGGGTTGCTAGAGGCGTGCCTGAGCACTGGGGGAGCAGCTGAGCTGCAAAACACGCAAACAAGGAATGACGGTAATTCTAGTACCGCCATTCCCCTACAAGGCAAACAAGATAATGGCGGTAGAAATTCTACCGCCATTACTGGTTTTTTAACCAAAAAGGGTTTGGCCCAGCTTGCACATGGTACGGACTTAGGGATTCAAATTTTTGGGTCTAGCTTGGGCCCAGACCGAGGGCTTAGGCCTTAGGGGCATTGAGTTTTGCATGGGTCTTGGGCCCATGCCCTAGGGTTGTAGGGCTAGGCTAGGGCTAGTCCTTGATTTTACTTCAAGTGGATTAGGGTTGACCCAGGGCTAACTAGGGTTTGACCTAGGGTTAACTAGGGTTTAACCTAGGGTTTGACTAGAATTTGTCATAGGGTTAATTTAGGGTTTAACTAGGGTTAAGAAGGGTTAGACCTAGGGTTTAACCTAGGGTTTAGCTAGGGTTTGACCTAGGTTTGGCTAGGGTTTGACGTATGGTTTAGGGTTTTGACCTAGGGTGTAACTAGGGTTCGACCTAGGATTTAACTATGGTTAAGAAGGGTTGACCTAGGGTTTAACCTAGGGTTTGACCTAGGTTTGACTAGGGTTTGACCTATGGTTTAAGGTTTTGACCTACGATTTAACTAGGGTTAAGAAGGGTTGACCTAGGGTTTAACCTAGGATTTAGTTAGGGTTTGACCTAGGTTTGACTAAGGTTTGACTTATGGTTTAGGGTTTTGACCTAGGGTTTAACTAGGGTTAAGAAGGGTTGACCTAGGATTAGACCTAGGGTTTAGTTTGGGTTTGACCTAAGTTTGACTAGGGTTTGACCTATGGTTTAGGGTTTTGACCTAGGGTTTAACTAGGGTTCGACCTAGGGTTTAACTAGGGTTAAGAAGGACAGTAAAAATTGGGTGCTTACAATGGGTTCTACAAAAAATTTCCTAACTTTCATCTTTTTATTTCATAATTTTGATTTTCATACTTACATGAATTTATGAGATTTTTCACGCTATACAACAGATTATCCATCATATATTTATCAAGTCATGTAGTTCAAACACAATGTATTCGATTTACCATCATGCTTTCATAATTGTGACAAGTCATGATGTTTTATCAACGCAATACATGCGATTTATCATCACGAATTACTTTTCAAATACATTACTATTATTATTTTATATTAGAGGTTCCAACTTATATTTCGAATGAAGTTATTTAACAGTATCATATGTATTCCTCCATTATGCATACATTTATTGATTATCATTAATATCATTCACATATAAATAATTAAATAGTCAAATTAATTTAATCTGGGAGTGTTAGAATCTATAATTATGCTCCCACTATTCTATACATGTCTAGCTAGCATTCTAGTCATATTTGTTAATTATTAATCAACATGGATTTAAAGCTAATATTTTAAACCGATGTCATTAACTATGTTATTCGTACACTATAAATTTCATTTTCATGTATATCAAATTATCTTAGTGTACTCATTTAGTCATTAAAAAATATATATGACCAACTAACATAGCACTCAATATATAACACAAGTAATTAACATTTAATGTAAAGAGTTTGGGGTTCTGACCATTATTTGTAGTGTAACCGTAGTGTATGTACGCCCAGGATTTTTTTGAACCCCAACTCAATCTTTACTGTGTTCCCCATATCTCTAGGAGCGCTCTAGTTCAAACGGATTTGAAACTGGATTTACGTCGGATCCGATATTAGAAAAAAGCATAGACAATACACTTTAACAATGTATATGCTACAACTCGGAGAAGGGGCATCCAACCCTTGCGGTGAGCTTTCTGAGGATGCGGTTGCCAATTCCCCTCTGAATTACATTGGCAGTGAATAGATCCACACCAAATGGGAGAGTGAACAAGAGGGAAGTGATATGCATAGAGAAAGTCAAAAAGATTGATGGAAACTACTCGGTAATCTCCACTGCTCCCTTTTCTTTTCTGATTTGAAATCGAAGCAATCTGCAAACCTATGAAGGAACACCGTTCCCTCTGGACCACTTCTTCTCCATCTCATTCTACTAACTCTGATATCAATGGTGGAAACCGAAATTACAAAGAAGAAGAAGATGGAAGATGATGGACGGGGTTTGCTGTGAGGCTGAGTGTCACAACTCAGAGGACTCCTCTCTATAGGAGATACAGATCTCGAATCTCAGATTATTTTTCTCATGGGGTTCAATCAACATCTATTATAGGTATGTAGTCGTAACTCCTAGATTTCGGCAATGAGGTGGAGACGAATAAGGAAGTCTAGTAATCATATGAATTGTAACGGCACCATGGCCATTAGTTCGAACAAGTGGGAGCACAAGGATAATGAATGACTCAAAATAATTAAGATAAGGAAATGTGGTGGATATCTCTTAGCTAAGACCATTGTTAGCAAATTTCTGTTTAAAAAAAAACTTTGTTTTCATAGTATAACAAAAAACATATTAACAGTCATACAAGAAAAATGTTTTTTTTACTGGGTTGGTAGGCCAATAATTATTGGACCTCCTACTTGCAACATTATTCAGTTTGTCAAGAACAACCTTATGGGATTAGCACACTAGTCATCTGAACGAGATGGTTATAGGCTAGTAATGATTTTTAGCTTCTTCCTGAGCAATTATAACTAATAATTGAAAGAGAAATTGTAAGGGATAAAATTCATAATTAAATCTTGTGTTGTGGCAAAAGGCATGTTTTCAGTGTTCAATGGTGGATACGAGCTTATATGTGTTTTTGAGTACGTATTCGTTGCGTATATGACAACGAACTCGTTGTGCTTTTCACAATGAGAACGTTGTCCTCTAGACAACGAACTCGTCGTCTTCAAGACAACAGTATCATCCTCATTGTGAACAATGAGCCGCGTTTTATGTCGACAATGAGACTGACTTTTAGGAGCCGATCCTCAGGAGGCGATTATTTGTCTCTGACGTTAGGTGGAAAGCACTGTCTTGACATTTATTGCTAGTCACATCATGTGGGTTTTCAACCCACAAACCGACTTAGAAATTGTAGGCTCCCGCATGTGCTGCGTTCGTCATCAAATATATCTGACATATTTGGTAATACGTGGCAAGCTTATGACATGGTCATCCAAGTCATCGATGGTCATCTATGGGCATCCCGAGCTTAACCTATAAATACCCCGAACTCTCAGTGCATCAGGATCGATCAAGGGAATATCTGGATATAGTGCCTTAAACTTCACCTGTGTTCTAAACTCTCAGTGTTTCAGTGCCTTTGTGATTTATAAGTTATCTCCTTCATTTAACTGACTTTATCATCGGAGTTGTATTAGGGTGCGAACCCGCCTCCTCTCCTTTTGTTGCTTCTCATCCTGTTTACAGATAAAAGTTACTCTGATCGCTCTACCATCCAAACAGTTACTGATATGCCAAACCCGGGAAAAAACCCCCCACAAAATGGCGCCGTCTGTGGGAAACTGATAAGTTGATTCAAAGACTCCTTACTTCTCTACCACCATGTCCGACCATTCTCCTATTTTATCGATGGATGAACAGGCCCCAGAGCCAGAGCTATCTCAGGCAGAGTAGATTATCTTGCTACTGCAATACCAGCAATCCCTCTTGACGCAGCTTACCAACTAGCAACAGTTGTTGCAGGAGCAGATTGAGGTTTGGGCCCAAACATCAAATCTTGCGTTACTTCAAGGCGATGGTCATCGGCCAACAGAACGGCGTGCCGACCCGATATTGTTCACTGCTCGCCCTGCCGCAATCATGCGGGCTATAGAGGATGATCCAAACTTTGAGTGGCCATCTCTTCTCAGTCAGGACATCACCAAAGGGCCTCGAGCGCGAGAATATTGCTAGTATCATAAGAGCCATGGTCATACAACCAACTGCTACTGCGACTTGAAGGCCTATTTGGAGAGCTTGGCGCGAGAAGGCTTCTTAGCCGAGTTTGTACTTCCTGCTGATGAGTCGGAGACCCCATGACTTGGGGATATCGCTGTACTCGTGTTCTGCTTTCTTTTTTGAACCTTTGTTGTGTATCCAGCTGAAATATCAGCTGGTGTAAGCCTTTTTGTACCATCCTTTCTTTCCTTTTTTAATGTGAATTATCTAAATAAATCCTTTTTGTTTTGTCAGATGTTGTGTGAAACATGTGTACCTCGCAAATTCTTTCATCATCCATCGAGATATCATGAGAAAAGGGGAGAAAAAGCCAATGCAAACACATATTCAACGTTATTATAACCTCGTTCTCGTTGTTAGACTTATCAACACAGTATCGTTTATATGAGCTCGTCCTCGTCGTCTATTTGTTCTTTCCCGGTGTTCAATGTCTTCAGCGATCATATCACGATGGGCTAGTGTTTGCAAAAAGTTTCGGTGCAAATTCAGAGTCGTATCAGAAATTTTTTTTGGAGCCGTGTCAAAAGTGTATTGGAGCCGTGTCAGAGTGAATTCAATTTCAGTGACTTAATGGGAGTGAATTAAATTTCAAACACCCAAGAGAGTGAATTTAATTTCAAAAAGCAAGTATATGAGTTCGTGCCATTATAACTCCCGCTATGATGACATCGAATGCCTTTACAGTATATCGAAGTATCTTCTCCAAGCATGTTCCGGTGTCTCTTCAATATCTATTTTTAGTGCTTCATATTTCGGTGATTGACAAACAAAGATTTTAGTGAGTGGCAAATAAAGAAAGATCATCAAGGTGAGTATAAATCAATTTAATTTATTACATTGATTACATATAGTGTACATATATTATACATTCATTGTGAAAAGTTTCAACAAGTATGGTATGACGAGCAAAGTTACATATCCAAAACATCGTCTAGAGCAAAAACAACAAGTATCGTTATACAGTGAAGTTATCTTCAATATTTACAATTTCAGTCATTAAAGGATCATTAGGGGGAGTAGGTATAGTTGGAGCTGGTTCAGTGGGCAGAAGAGGTTCCTCGGTTTCTTCAGTTTCTTTTATCTCCTCACCCCGAGCATTATCTTGAGTAGAAGAATCGGAATCATTAAGTCTTCCTTGTTCTCGGAGTTGCCGAATTATGATTTCTTCAGTTTCTTTACGATCTTCATCCAGTAGCTGATCCAGTTGAGTTTAGAAATGAACACGGAGGGACTCTGTGAGAGCTTCTTCGGCAGCTTCAATTTCTTTCTCTTTTGAAGCGTGAGCTTCGACAAGCTGTTTTTCCAGAATCTCTTTTTCAGCTTCAGATGCTTTAAGACGTCGTCGCAGGGTGTTTAGAATTTCATCCAGCTCGCTACTCTGGTATACAACGCTTTTTGCTTGCTCCAGTGCCTTCTTTTCTCTCTCTTCTGCATTACGAGCCTCTTGCGGGATTGTATCTCGTTGTGTTATCATCAGGACAAGTTTATCTTTCGCAACCTTAAGCTCTGAGTGAGCTTTCTCCAGCTCGTATTGCCTTTTCTTTTCTTCACTTGTTCCTTTTTTCTCGAGCTTGTTAACTCGTGCTGTTAATCCGGTGGACGTCTTCCAGACATTATTATAATCTTCATATAATCCAGCCAGCATATTATTCATCTAGGCCAGAGAAGTATCGTTAGTATGAAGATTTACGGATTAGCAGTCAGAGCAGATAAAACTCGAGTTCTAACCGTGGCAACAGCTTGGGATGCAGCGCCAAACTTCCCCATGAAGTGCATATTATTTGTCGCAGTAATATCTTCTGGAAGCCTCGTTGCGAATAGCATAGATGTGGCTATATAATCATGGTCCATTGCCGTATGAGCAACGGTAGGGTGTGGGTATCCTCGTGGGAAGGTAGGAATCCATTATGCAGCCTCTCTGTCTGTTGTTCCTTTTTCTTGAGGAGGTGCAGACGATGAGGCAGTGTTGGGATTTGGAGCAGTAGTGGTGATGGCAGGGGTCAATGCAAGAACAAGTGTAGCCGTAGTGGTTCGAACTCTAGTAATTAGAGGTTGATCATCCTCCAGCAAGTTGTCGGAGCCAAAGAATTCCTCATCACTGTCTATTTCTGGTAGCGCAGACGTTGTAATAATTGGCTTTATGCCCTATTGAGCTTGAAGTCTTTTATCATATTCTGCTTCGCGTTGAGCTCATTTTGCCTTCAGCTATTTGAGAGCATCGTCCCTCTTTCTCTTTTCCGCCTTCTTTTCCATTGTGGTGAGTTGGGAAGAACGGGTAGATCTGGGAGCTCGTGGTCTTCGGTGCAGGTGAGACATGCGATCAGCCATTCTTCCTCCAAGTTGTCCTAGAGCAACAACAATGGTATCAGGTTGAGAAATATACTCAGCGGCAATTGTGGATTCCGGTGTTGGTAGTGGCCTCCAGGTAATATACTCGTCTCCTTTCTCTTGACGACTATTTCGTAATCGTTGTTCTTCTAAAGGAGTAAGTTCTGTATAGCGCAGTTTGGAAATTTCTGTACACGAAAGAGGTTAGTTATCGCAGATATATATAAATGAAGCAACAGTGAGTAGAGCAGTAATAACAACCTGAGGAGAATTCGTTGGGAACGGGTCGATCACTCTCATTCCTCCAAGCACCAAAAATGATGAAAGGCATTCCCTTCCAAATTTTGTCTATATCAGAGAGGTGCATAACGATATCCGTAATTTTGGCTCGTTGATTCTAGATGAAATATGTCTTATCGCCATCTTTAGGAAATTTTTGGCATTTCATAGTATGACAGAAATGGAAGATATGCCTGGGTCCTATATTGTATCCATCTCTCATGAATTTAGTCATCAGAGACATATATTTGTAAAACCTAGGATGCATCTGTCCAGGGGCTACTTGCAGGGCAGAGATGACTTCATCGACAATAGGTTCTAAGGGGAATCGTAAGCCAGCTTCAAACTGGGCAGTATATATAGTGGTGCAGGAAGAAAGGTAGTCAGGATGGATGTCTCCTTTGTATAGATGAAGATAGATATATGGAGGAATCTCGTATCTAGTTCTATAAAAATCAAGAATGTATCTATCTATTTGGGTATGGGAGCAGGAGCAACTATATTTTGGGGAGTATTATCAGTCTGAGCGATTTCTTCATCACTCTCAATCCTAACTATTTCAGTCAACATAGTAAGAAGGTTATGGCTAATAAAAGAGCGAACAGGGCAAACGAATGAGTAATATGTCAAATATACTACGAATAGCAAGAATAGTGAAATAGAAGCAGAACAACAGCAAAGGAGATCTTACCATAGAAAATATTATGCCAAATCTTTGATTTCGAAGGTATAAAATAGTTGAAGAGATACAAAATCCGGCAAAGTAACAGTGCAGATAACCCAAAGTGAGGAAGACGAAGGTCCATGCATCTTATATAGATGGCGCCCAAAATGCCAAAGACTGATTTAGCCTTAAATCTCAGCCATACACATGAGCACATGATGGGGTAAGATGGTCATTTCCATGAAATTTAAAATATAAATGTGTCAGATTAACTATTTTGTAGGACGTATATACGCTGCATCTTGGTCATACACGTCAATGATAGGGGCAAGATTGTCTTTTTACAAGACAGAATAACCGTTGAGGCAAACGAATCGTCTCAGGTTCCGTAAAAGTCATGATGACCAGTCTGTTATGCATTAATGAAGCGTGATGTATTTGAGAAACGTGCTACAGTGGTTCTGGCGATATATCTTCGCGTATAAGCCAGAGATCAAGAACATCAGAGCATGCAAAACGAAGTTTGCACAAATGGGTTTATAAACATAGAGATCTAAGGACGGAGTGCAATCAACGTGGCGTACGGTATTTTTCTTTTGGAACGCTGAGAGGTTTATGATATTTTGAACTACGTTCAAAGCATCATAAATGGGCTAATTGTAAGGGATAAAATTCGTAATTAAATCTTGTGTTGTGGCAAAAGGCATGTTTTCGGTGTCCAACGGTGGATACGAGCTTATATGTGTTTTTGAGTATGTATTCGTTACGTGTATGACAATGAAATCGTTGTGCTTTTCACAACGAGAACGTTGTCCTCTAGACAAAGAACTCCTAGTCTTCAAGAAAACAGTATCGTCCTCGTTGTGAACAACAAGTCTTGCTTTATGTCGACAACGAGACCGACTTTTAGGAGGCGATCATTTGTCTCTGACGTTAGGTGGAAAGCACTATCTTGGCATTTATTGCTAGTCACCTCAGGTGAGTTTTCGACCTACAAACCGACTTAGAAATTGTAGGCTCCCGCGTGTGCTGCATTCGTCATCAAATATGTCTGACATATTTGGTAATATGTGGCAAGCTTATGACATGGTCATCCAAGTCATCGATGGTTATCTATGGGCATCCCGAGCTTAACCTATAAATATCCCGGACTCTCAGTGCATCAGGATCGATCAAGGGAATATCTGGATATAGTGCCTTAAACTTCACCTGTGTTCTAAACTCTCAGTGTTTCGGTGCCTTTGTGATTTATAAGTTATCTCCTTCATTTAATTGACTTATCATCGGAGTTGTATCAGGGTGCGAACCCGCCTCCTCTCCTTTTGTTGTTTCTCATCCTGTTTACAGATAAAAGTTACTCCGATCGCTCTACCAACCAAACAGTTACTAATGTGCCGAACCCAGGAAAAAACCCCCCACAGAAATACTACTAAGATTGTACAATCACGAATCAATTTGAGATACGAGATATTTTCAAAGGAAAAAGGAAATGTTGGAATGCCTTAAAAAAAATAATAGTCTTTTACTGTCAATCTATGGGTACTCCTAAATATGGAGCCAAATCATCTCTGGCAAAACCGGTTATCACCCCTAGAGGTCGCCACGTGTCTCCTTTGACACCCCTTAACCGTGGGTAAGGTTCACCCACCCCTAGGGTTCACCCACCCCTAGGGTTCACCCACCCATTTTTGTTTTTTTTTTTAAATATTAATTCTTTTTCTAAAATTAAAAAACGGTTTTTAATATTAAAAAAACTCTAAAACAGTTTTTTAATTTTAAAAAAAGAATTAATAATTTTAAAAAAAAAACAAAAATGGGTGGGTGAACCCTAGGGGTGGGTGAACCTTATCCACGGTTAAGGGGTGTCAAAGGAGACACGTGGCGACCTCTAGGGGTGATAACCAGATTTGGCAAATCCGGTTATCACCGTACAGGATTTGACTCCCCTAAATATACTCCCAAATGGAGTGCAAATTGTCTCGTCGATACCTAATACCATAACCGGTATTAGGGGACGTCTCCCCCTCTAAAAATCGCCACATGCCCTCCTTTTAATACCCTTTAATTGTGGTTAAGATTCACCCACCCCTAAGTTTAAACCGTCTAACCTTGGTTTTTAGAAAAAAAGGTGTATCATAAGGGTTAGTGAATCTTAACCACAATTACGGTGAGTTAAATTTTTTTTCTAAGAACATGGTTAAATGGTTTAATCCTAAGGATGGGCAAATCTTAACCACGGTTAAAGGGTGTTAGAAAAGGGACACATAACAAGTTTTAGAGGGGGAGATGTTGCCTAATACCAATTATGGTATCAAGCGTCGGCTAGACGATTTATGCTCCTCTCAAATATACTCCCAAATACAAACGGTCTATGACTAATCACTAAAGGTCAAGATTAATGTTGAGGTTAAACACTTTTGAAAAAAAGGAAACCAAGCCACAAATTTTTTCTAATCTTAACTCTTAATTATTTAAATTAACAGATTAGGATGTGGGAATAGAGTCCATGTCTATAGGCATTCCCAAAAATATTTTCAAATCCTAACCCTTCAATTCAAATAATTAAAGGTAAAGATTAGAGCTAACGTGACATTGGAAAATGATAAAATAAGTCAAGTCTAATCTAATCTTGACCCTTAAGTTTTGAATTAAATGGTTAAGATTGGGGAGTATATTTGGGAGTACTACCCATATTCTTGGGAATATACTAGGGAGTATATCAGGAGAAGCAGCGGATTTCCTCATGCCAGTATTATACTTGAGCATAGCCTCTTTACATGATGTGTGAGATTGTGTTTAACTAAGAAGATGATAGTATGCATGCACACGTTGGGCTGCCCACACCTTCCAGCAAGTCACTTGCAAGGTTTAAAATCCCAATATAATCGGTATCTCGGCAAGATTTCGGATTCCAATGTATTAATATTTTATTAAATATATATAAGTTAAAAAATAATATTTTATATTTATATATATTGTTATTTTATTTTTAAAATAAATATATAAAATTTTGAAATTTCACGAAATTTCGATAAAAATATCAAAAATTTCAAAATTTTAATAAAAAAACAATAAAAAACCTAATTAAAAATAAATTTCCGAAATATCGCCGACATTCCGAAATCTCGGCCAAAATCGTGTTTTCCGAAATCTATGGTGTATTGATGTTGTTGGGGTTAGACGAAACCGGGATTTCGCGAAATGCCACGAAATCCCAACGGGATTTCGCGAAATGCCACGAAATCCCAACGGGATTTCGCGAAATGCCACGAAATCCCAACGGGATTTTAAACCTTGGTCACGTGTCCTATTTGACACCCAATAATTTTGGTTAAGATTCACTCACTCTTAAGGTTAAATAATCTGACCTTGATTGTTAGAAAAATAATTTAAAAAATTAACCTTAGTTATGATTCACTCACTGATGTAGTTAATTTATTTTCTAAAACTGAAGGGGATTTTAAACCTTGGTCACATGTCCTCTTTGACATCCATTAATTGTGATTAAGATTGACTCACTCAGAGTTAAATAATTTGACCTTCGTTTTAAAAAAATATTTTAAAAAATTAACCTTAGTTATGATTCACTCACTCATGTGGTTAATTTATTTTTTAAAAACTAAGATTAGATTATTTAATCTTATGGGTGAGTGAATCTTAACCAGAATTGATGAATGTCAAAGAAGACACGTGACTTACTGAGAGGCATATCGCCCATAGAACATGCACATGCCATCACCTCTTTCATTAAACACTTTCTCACATGCAAAGAGGCCATGCACGAGTATAAGTACTCGGTCATCTGCCAGAGTAAATTTGTTGCCCTTACGAGTATCTATAGATTAAAAACAATAGTCCCTCCCTCCTCGTCAATCCTCACCTTCATAAAGCCTCTTTGTACTAAAGTAAATAAGTTTTAATTCATTTACTTCAAATTTTTTTTCCTAAAACCAAAGTTAGATGCTTTAATCTAATAACCATAATTGAAGGGAGTAAAATGAGAATATGTAGCACAAAAGAAGGGGGCGAGACCGTAAATCACCTCCTCTTTGACACCCCTTATATTCCTTTATTTCTCTCAAGGAGGGAAAAATGAGGGATTTGGATGATTGAGAAGATCAATAATCCTCTCCTCAGTTGTGAACAAAATATTTATCTCCACCCCACCCCAAAAGCCCTTTAACTGTCTTTCAGTTATGGTTAACAAATTTTAATTCCTATAGTTAAACATTTTTAATTATTTATTTTTAAAAATTAAAGTTAGATGCTTTTTAACCTTAAGGGTACGTTCGTTTGGCGAGAAAGTATGTGAAAGAAAAAAAAAAAAAGCTTAAATTTTCTTGTAAAATAACAATAAAAAGATGGATGAAGTTTTTGAGAAAAAACTTGTCACTATTAAAAAGTGCAAGAACATGAAAGTGAGAAAAGTATAAGAAAATACACTTTTTCTTTTTTATTATTTTCTTTACTTTCTCATCAAATGAACACGCATTATAATCATCAGTGAATATAAATCATATAAAAAAGAAAGGGACACATGGCGAGAAATGGGTACAAGACACCTTCCCTTGCACCAGCCAGAAGTGATTATTTTCTGTTGAGAAATTTTATTTTATGATAGGAGGGCACTATTCCTCCCTGCGGTTAATTTGTTATTTTTTTTTACAGTATCTCCTTTTATTTTTCAAAAAATGAAGGTTAGATACTTTAACTCTAAGTAATCTTAACCACAGTTAAAGACAGCAAAAAGGACCACGTGTTGGCAACAAAGGAGGCGAGACGGTAAATCCCCTCCTTGGCCCGAAGTGGGGAATATTTTCCTTTTTCCTTATTTTATACTCCATTGGTCGGTGTCTCTGAGATTCACACTGCCTCCTCTGTAAGTTTCCCCAAATCGGCTTCGATTTCAACCAATTCTTAGCTGGATCAGTCGTGGGTAAGTATCTGAATTCGCCAATTTTTTTTTTATTTTTTTAGGATTCTGTTTGTTCTTGAGTTATTCTGCATGGTTTTTTTTTTTTAAATTTTTATTTTTCAGTTTAAATGGATTTTGAGGATCTGGGTTTGTATATAATTAATGTATCTGTAATGGGTTGGGTTCAACTTCAGGAAACTTTGACCATGGGATCTGTATTGAACCTAATTTACTTTGGGTTATTCAGTTAAACTTGGTTCTTGGGTATTGTTTTAGGTTCTGTTTTTGGTCTCTTGAATGTCTTTTGTGTGTTTGTGTTTATGTATTGGCTTCTGTTCATTATAAGCTCACACCTTTGTTGTTGTTTTTTCCTTCTCTGTACTATTTCATTTGAATATAGTGTGAGTATGATTTCTTTTGTTTTGTTTTGTTTTTTGGGTAATGAAGAAGGCATATCGGTTGTAGGCATAACAAATATCCCATGCTCTTACTTTTTTGGAGACTTCAAAGTGTTCAAGGGCCACCACAATAGTGGAATTTGAACAAGTTCCAGTTAGAATTTGTGTAGCTTGAAATTAGTTGGCCATGGGTGGTGATTTGCTAGAGTTTTTTTTTTTTTTTCAGTGATTATTTGCTGGGGATTTTTGGTAGCAGGTAGCTTTTGTAGTGCTTGTATGTCTTGCTTGCATTTTGTCAGGATGATATATTCTTGCGATGTGCATGTGGAATTGGGAGATTATAATCTAGATATATTAGTTTGGAGAGGTGCACTGGTTTAAGTGACTATGTTGGAGAGCCTTGGGCACTTGTCATTGTTGCTATGCTCTTATCGCACTCATTCATTCACCACTTCTTCTAAATATAATAAGGCATCCTAGAGGAAAGAGTTGGATATATTTTTATATACTTTAGGAGGCCCTGGTACCTTGCCTTTGATATCTTGGGGCTATACTAATTTGTGAGTTTGAGTTATCCTACAAAAACTTCATCATCACCATCATCATCATCATCATTGTTATCAATGTCTTAACCCAATTGCTACCAGCATGAATCATTTTGTTTCATTCTAATATATCATGAGCCATATCTTCGGTTTGATCATGTGCTTTTAGATCTTTCTCACCAACTCCAACAAGTCCTCTTCGAACTTTCCACCGCTCTTCTAGAGCTTTCGATTTGCATTGACTCACTCCTAGTCCTCGCTAGTGTCACCAATGATATTAGTTGAGTATGTTCAACCATCTTAGACTACTCTTCTTTATTTTATCACCTATTGTAGCAACTTTCAGACACTCTCGAATTTTGCTCGTGTCTTGACTGGTGTAATCCAAGCATCTTGGTGACACCTAAGCGATAGGGGTTATCTAAGCATGCCATTATTTAGGTGATACCTAGGTGGCCAAAATTTATTATATTTATTAACATTATTTTTTATAGTTATTACTTATTAACATTATAGTCTATAGATATTCATATATCATCTAAAATATAGATAAGATTTGGAAATAAAGCATTGTTAAACCAGAATGTTACTGCAAAATCAAGGAGCATAGTTGGAGAGAGAGAGGGAGATAACTAGATGTAAAAACCCAGTTAAAATCTGTGTAGTCTATGCCATAATTGCCGGGAAGCTATGTACAGGGTGGGAAGCTCGTTTCCCAGACTCGCTTCCGTCAATTCTCATTTAGTGGTTAAGGAGGTTATTTATTTACTTTTTATGAAGTAATGAGAATATGGGATAGACCTGAGTCTAAAGCCTACGATATATATCCTAAGCAAGTATTTTTGAATTGAAACCTAAGACTCTAAGACACCTACTTCTCCACAAATATCTCACATAAAATAAAATTTAAAGTATGATTTGTCATCCTAATATAATGGAAATAAGGCACCTATATCTATTTCTTGCTTCCTGTTTCCTAAGGATTTTTTAAGCCTCGCTTCCTGCTTCTCGCTTCTCACTTTTGCTTCGCTTCTCGCTTTCACTTCACGATTTGGTAACTATGGTCTATGCAAAACAGATTTGTTTCGATAAATCCATAGGTAAATTCTATAAGGTGAAATATGTTTTATTTTTATCTTTATTTATTTTTGTTTGAAAAATAAGATCAATCAATTAGAGAGAATATACAAAGAGTATTCATTGATGGGTGAACAAAAGGGAAAAGATACAATTCAAAACCGAAACAACTAAGGAGAAGTTACAACCGATGCTCGAAAATAGAAGACATCCCAATATTATCTCAATCATTGCGGATCGATCACTACGAAGAGATGCAATTGTGGATGTTTAGCACCAACTTCTTGTTTGACAATGAAGAATTGTCAAACACCCTACTATTCCTCTCCTTCCAGGCACCTTGACAAATGGCTCTTGAAAGCAACCTCCAAATCACTAACAGAGATTTGTCTACATCTCCAAGAACATATTAGATACTAATGTAGCATTTGGGAAAGCTCAACTGTTAAAAGTTGTGATACATAGAGCTGAATCTGAAATAAGATCTAAAAGCTTGTTTGCTTACTAAAGAATAGGCAACTTTAAATAATTCTCCCTCTCTCTCCCTCTCTCTCTCTCTAGATATATATATATATATATAATATCGGTATGGACTATGTATGTGTATAAAAAAATAATTTTATATAATATATATTATTATATTATATATTGGGGAGTTCTAGCTCCAGTCTCCTATTGTACTCTTCCCTTTTAGGAGCAAGAAGACAAGGATTTTGTATCAGTAATAGTGGGCCCCCCACAAAATCCTTGCCTTCTTTCCTGGAAAGGAGGAAGTACGATAGAGAAGAGTGGGGCTAGCAAAATCCACAATATATAAATAAATAAAACACCGTCGGTACCCAAATCAATACTGTGCAAGAAAAAGAGATTTCCCCCCATCAAAATCACCACATTAATAGCTATGTTTTTTAGGCCACCATACTCAGACCGCGATCCATCAGTACTACTTTTTGCTTTGAACAATGGTTTTGAGGTAATATAGGAGAAATTTAGTTAGGATTAGGCTATGGTTGTCTGTTCCATAAGAAGCCATGATCTTTAGGGGTCGAATGCGCAAATCATCCAACCACCAAGCCTTGCTTGGTGGACAGGGGTCATTATATTATGGGGTGGTTTTTTGTGGATGAAGAGTTCGGAACCCAGATGCTGTTTCAAGCATGAAAATAATAATCGCCGAAAACGATACGAAACCAGCGATATGTATAGGTATCGGTAATCCCCTGTATGATATTTAAATTGATACAAAATGGGCAATATGTATCGTTTATTAGTTATTTATGTTTTAATTCATTGTGTAATTGTAATTGTAATTGTGTTTGCTACTTTGTTTTTGAGTCGCTTCCCATGACTTTATTTTTGGTTTGTATAACTCATTTATTTTTTTAAATTTTTATTTATTTATATTTATTTTTTTCTTCAAAAAGAAAAAATATATGTATTGTCCGAAACCGATACTAATAGGTTTCGGTTGGGATTGATACACCCCCCAAAACTATATTTTTAATCCTTGGTTTCAGGTGATGTCGAAGATGGAGACGATGTACCAATGAGATTTATATTTGAATTTTGGGCAATCTTTGCAAGAAGCAAACATATAAACATACTAGCGATCATCTCATGCATAGAGGTTGGTGCTTAGCTACCAAGTGCTATATATGCCCTTTAGCAGAGGAGTTTGTGGATCACTTATTATTGCATTACCCATTGGCTGGTCCTACTTCCTTTCCCATCTTCGTATCCCTTGGATCTTCCTAGATCCTTTCAGAGCTTCTTATTCAGTTGGCTTGTAGTATTTTTTCTAGCTCCAGTAGGTTTTTGTTTGGCTTTTTCTTCCCGGTGCGATTGCATGGGCCTTGTAGAAGGAGAGGAATAGGAGGGTGTTTGAGGATTAATCCTTGCTTATACCTCGGATCCAGGTTCGGGCTCTATCGCTAGTTTTAGCCTGGTGTATCAGGGGAGGGGGGAGACCCCTTCGGGTTTATCTTTATCTTGTAGTCTTTGATGTTCTTGTCTTCTTGCCCTTCTTTCCCATTTTGATCTCTTGGTTTACTATTGGTGAACCTAGTGTTGTTTGGCTGTTTCTTCCTTTTTATATTATATGTTATTTACCGATCAAAATATATATATACACAAGCTTTTGAAGAAGATCAAAGTATCAAACGTATCTGCAGAGGAGAAGAATGACACATCTATTTAGGGAGATCAATAATATCATTCCATGAACACTTGAACATCCCTTTAAGAAAGGGTTTAGTTTGTTGCGAGATATTGCAGGTTGATACCTTCTCTGACATTCCAAGAAAGAAAGTGTAGCCGTGGAGGGGAGACATTTGATTTGGTTATTGGGATTCTACCATTGTTGTAGCAAAATCTTGAAATTAGTTCAAATCTGTGTGGACTTCCATGGAAATCATAGTATTTTCAATATGGGTTCTTCTCTTACCCTGTCTCATGATCTTCTTTAACTACAAAAAAAAAGAAGGAAAAAGAACAAAACAAAATGCATTTAAAGTTACAATTACAAGAGAGAAAAAATTATAAGGAATGAAGATATTGGTTGATTCAAAAGGAATGTATGCTGGCAATTAACATGGATTTTCAGATTACAGAACTCTTGCATGATTGGTTTAAATTGAAGGAAACCAAGAAACCTCGTGTGTTTGAGAGAGAGATGCTGAATGGGAGTGTTGTAGAAGAAATAAGGCATTATTAGGAGTGACATGGAATTTTAAATTAAGCATTAACACCTAAAGGATATATTTAGAATTTTAAAATATTTTAATTAATTTTAAAAGAACATGATTATAATTAAATAGCTAAGCACAAAATCTCATTAAGCTACTTAATTACACACGGACCTGGGAGCTTAATAGATAGACCCTAAGCATATCAGCTGGTTCATTAAGACGTGCAAAAAAGTGTTCCCAAACAAGCTTAACTTCTTAAATTAAGCATTAAGCTCTATTAAAATCTTGAATTAAGCATTCACACACAATACCTAAGAGGTCGAGATGGAAAGAAAGACCCACAAGACCTCCAAGTAGGAGTGTCAACAGATTGGGTTTGGACTGGCCTTGGCCCGATCATAGTTGCATGGAAGCTATGTACATAGTGGGATACTCGCTTCCATCACGTCTCATATAGTGGTCAAAGAGAGTTGTGTGTAGGACATTATGGAATAGGCTCAAGTCTACAATGTAGGGTGTGAGGTGCCTGTATCTCATTTCTCGCTTCTCGTTTCTCAATATTCAATATTGTTATTAGCCTCGCTTCTTGCTTCTCGAACTGGTAGCTATAGGCCCGATTAATAAACGGGGGGCCGGCCCTGCCTACCTAAGGAAGGGAAAATATGCTGTTTTGGGAGTTTTTAGTAATCGGGCCAAGCCAAACCCAATTAGAAGTTTAGTCTAATTGGCCACCGAGCCTAAGCCTCAAAGCCCAAGACCACCCAACTATGTAATCAGGCCTAGAGCGGGCTGGGTCCCTACCTCTAAGCGAGATAGGAAATAACCCCAAATACCACTGACCAAAGGACAATGGACTAATAAGTGATTCACTGATTCCACCTCAGCCTTAGTCATGAAATATCTGTTAGCGAGTCTCCATCTCTTACTCTTCAAGTTTTATATGCTGAAATTTGTTTTCAAGGAAAGCTGTTCATAGGAATAAACCGATCTTAGATGGAATGCTAGGATTCGATACTACTCTGTAAGGAAAAGAATCATTAGGACTAAGCCTAAAAAAATTGAAAGGTTAATCTCACAATGAACCACCCTTACTATCCCTGGACTATATCCGACCATCGCAGACAAGAGGGTTAGACTTTATTGTTGAGAGGAGCCTCAACAATCTAAGATAATCCTCCAGCTCTCAATCAGTTAAGTCTATTCTTAGCTTAGGATCCCAAACCACGTCATCATTCCTAATCTTGAAGCAAGAATCAACCATGCAATGATTCTCAGATGCCAAAAGATAAATATTTCCGAAGACATTTTTAAGCGGAGTTGTTCTCCTCTCCTAAACTCACTATGAATGGAATGTGCTTGTTGAATTGCTCTTTAGTCTTTACTCTTTACAATAGCCTTTCACATGCTAAACCCATAAGGACTTTGTATATCCTTTGGAACCCACACCGAATCCATCCTATATTTCACCACAATAACTTATCTCCATAGATTCTCTCTCATCCATAGTGACAAAGTCGGTGTTCGGGAATAATTCGGCAGAGGTCAAGTTCGGAAAAATTCGAAAAAAATTCGGAACAAATAAAAAATAAATTAATAAATATAAAAATATACCGAACAATTTGATTAAAAATATATAAAATAAACAATTTTTTGCCAAGTTTGAGAAAGTAATTCGAGAATAATTCGGAAAATTCGCGAATAATTCGGCAAAGCAAAAATGCACGAATAATTTGCGAATTTTTTAAAAAAATAGAGTTTTTTGTTACAGAGCTCTCATCCTTAAAACCTCCAAAGCAACTTGCCTAACAGAGTTGAGTTCATTTCATGAAAGGGTATAGTGCCAATCTTGCCCTTGTGAATAGGGGTGAACACATTTTTCACTAAAGAGAATGATTATTTTTTAACGTCATCATGGTCATTCCATAAAAATTCCTTTGAAATGTTTTTAGGAAATCTGCCTTAGTCATGGGAATGGATTGGTACATTTGCCAAAGTGCTCTCATTGAGAGTGAACCTCCTGCCTTTAGAAAGGTACGAAGCCTTCCACGCAATTAGTCTTCAAGAAACTCTCTCAACAACTGGTTTTCAAATCTCTTTGGCTTAAATCTAACCCTTAGGGGCATACCAAGGTACTTAGAAGTAAAATTCCCAATCCTCCACTACAGCACCTTGGCTAATTCCTCTAGATTAGAAACATCCCCAACACCAAACCTCTCACTATTATGAAGGTTCACCTTCAGACTAGAGATTAGGCCTGTCTAAACATCCCTCTAGATTTAATGAGGTTGCTTGGCCTGGCCCGGCCATCCGAAGGCCTGACGTTTCGATAGGGCCCAAAAATTCAAGGCCCTCTTTGTGACTCTGCTCACCCTCCTTGGTCCAGCCTTACATTACCTATTATCAAGGTTCTAAATGTCGATTTCGCTTGACATGTCGAGCTACGGAAAAAAATATATCGTTTATCAGTGATTTTTGGAAAAAGGCATAAAATTGGGCTAAACTTAGAATTTTGCAGTGCAACTTTAGGAGATATTAAAATAGATGTTAATACATATTTGAAAATAAAAACATTTTTTTAAAAAAATGTACATAAGAGATGCAATGGGAAGGGGGCTAAGATGTGTATAGCTATGTTCTTGAGAGTAAAATTATCATTGATACTGCTAGATAAGGTTGTACCCTCATACTCATATTCATACGGCTCATACCCAAAAATATATCTATATGCTTTTTTTAGAATTTGAGAGTATTTTAAATGAAGGTGCCCATAATATGCTTAATTTTTTTTTGTAAAGCTTGAATGTAAAGTTTTTTTTGGTTGAACTGTTAGTTGACTTTTTGACCCTATAGATGAAAATATTTTTGAAGACTAAAATACGATATTTTTTTTACTAGACTTTTGAGTTTTAATAATGTTTTGATATGGTTAAATTTATGAAATTTAAGATTTGAGACTTAGTATTTGGAAAATTGAAATTCTAAAAAAGGCGTTAAAAAGTGGATTTTGTTCATGAACTTAAAAGTTGACTTTTTTTCTTCAGGAATTTGGATCTAGGATAATTTTGTTGAATTCAAATGAGGGTTATAATCTTATTTACATATTAATATCTTAAGTAAATGGTAAATGATGTTTTATGTAAATAAGATAGAGTGAAGCAATGCGCTTTACATTGTTTTACTCTCATACATGGTTGTTAAATCCTTGCGATGTGTGATTCAAATCCTACGATTCAATTCGAATCCCAAGCAAAACGATTCAAATCAGAGGTGAAAATCTTAATTGAGTAAATCTTATTTGATTTGCGATTCTGATTACGAATTGAGATTCAAAGCGTACGATTCAGGCGATTCGAGCACGAAACCCCCCTTTTACGGACCAATACTTAAATAATATTTTTAATTTTTTTTAATTTTTTAAAGGTACTCTATATCTTTTAAGAAATAAGAAAAAACAAGAAAACCCTTATTTCGGACATTCCAACACTCCTATTTGGGTTCTCTCAGTTGATGGCATGCTGTGAAGTGGAACAAAAAAAGAAGGAAGAAGAAAGATGATGAAGTTGAATTTTGGGAAAACTTGATAGTTTCCCTTGATAATTTATTTTATTAGTCTTTTATTTGTAAAATGTTTTTGATACTTGATCTCATACAACATGATTATATGAGTTTACTTTTGTTAATTTATCTATGATATTGGTTTTTTTTTCCCATTTTATGGAGTTCATTCTCTTTTTTTTTATAGTGTATGCAATGAGATGTTCATTACTTTCTTTTATCAATAGATATGAATGAAAACTTTTGGATAATAGATTATTCTATTTTTTGATTTATTAAGTAATTTTTTATATTTTTAAACAACTCTTAAAAAAATATAATGAATCTTACGATTTACGATTTGAATCCTGATTTGGATCGAATCGGTCCTAAAACGATTTTACGCTTCGGTTACGATTTAACAACCTTGCTCTCATATCCAAAGGCCAAAGCCTATTATAAAAAAAAAAAAAGATATTCGGTTGATATTGCATGATATCGACGATATATCCTCGATATGGTGTAAAAATTAAACATGTAGATGTGTCACCCACCAGCGATATCGATAAATATCGGCGATATGTCGCCGATATTTTCAATTTTTTGAACCTTGCCTATTACATATAGTAAATATTGTATATAGTAGATACATAGTTTTTTGTGATTGATAATCAAATGAAATACTTTAAATATACTATGAAGAGAAACACAAAAGAGAGATGTCCAAAGGGAGTTTACAAGGTTATAAACCTGCAGAAATAGAAATAGGGAAAGAAAAGATGTACTATCTAATAACACATACTACAATGACAAGCCTAAAAACAATGAAGATGATCATCCTAGTAACTCATCCACCTATATTCCCATCCATCGAATGGAGCACCATTCGGAAATGCACAGACCAATATGAGAACACAATCGGCTAGGAGTAGAGTATGCGTTATCAAAAACCTGCATATTCAGTTATTCCTCTCCTTCCGTAGTGTCCAAGATATTGCCCCCAGCAAAACTGTTCCTATTGACTCCGGCGAAACTGTCCCTATTACAAATATCCAGAAAGAAACAGATTCGTAACATGCCTTCATCCAGGCCTTCTATTCAACCCCAAAGACCATCATTCTCAGTCAATATCATAGAAACACCCAATCATATGGTCATAGGCCTTCTTAAAATCCAACTTGCATATATGATCCCCTTCCTACCACTTCTTAACCTGGAATTTGGACATTTGTTTGCTATCAAAATACCATTTTTCTCCCTTGAATGAAAGCTTCTTGCGGCGAGGATTTGATCAAGTTTGTTGTCCCTTTCAGGCATCTTGTAAACCCTTCCCGCTAGGCTGATATGGCGGAAGTCTCTAAGCTATTGGGCACCTCCAACTTTAGGAATCAGGTCAAGAAAGGTACAATTTAGAAGTTTGTTGAATGAACCAGTCCTGCAAAATTCCTCCACTATCCTCATGACATTGGAATCTATCCTAGGCTAGCATCTTTCCCAGAAGATATGGTAAAATCGTCTGGGCCAGGAGCATTATCACCAATCATATTATCAATGACCTCAAGGATTTCTTCCTCCTGAAATGGCCTCTCTAGCTTTGCCCTAACCTCATCAGAAATTTTATCAAAGCTCAGTTCATTAAATTGCGGTCTATAAGAGTGATTTTCTTTGTAAAGATTCTTGTAGAACTCTATGACCTCAGGCAACCTCATGCCTGATACCCTCTTCCTTATTAGCAAAACTCCTCCCACTTTTAAACTGGATATGTGATTGTCATTCTTCCTCGTGTTTGCAGTCATATGAAAGAACTTGGTACTCATATTCCCCTTCTTTGAGCCACCTCACCTTAGACTTGTATTTTTAACAAATCTCCTCATTAACCAAGAGATTTTGATAATCCGCTTTTAAAGCCAACAGCTTTTGTCTGTCCCTAGAAGAGCTGAGGACTCTTCTTATTTATTTTCCTCAAGGATTGTTGTTTTTCCAGATCACCAGATTCCCCAATTTGTTTTTGTAGATAGGCAAGCATTTGTGTGAGCATATAAGCACAGGTTTTGAACCTCGTTGTTTTGACGCCGACCGAATTTTGCAACTTAGCAAGCTGGCATCCTTATCTTTGTCATTATTATTATTGTCATGTTACTTACATCTACCTTTATATGGGTTTAGGGTGACTGCCTTGTCACTATTGCTTTAACCTTCAGCGCGTGGGTGATGACGCTTAGGTGCAACTAGATGACCTTGTCCTAACAAGCGCCTGCCTGAACCCTGAAGCAAACGCTAGGTCTCCTGGCTTTGCCAAGTGGCTACTTAGGTGACACTTTACTACATTGGTCTGGACTGACAATCAAATCTTGGTTAATTGCGACATGTTTGTGTACTTGATTAAGTTGATTGAGATTACTGGTAGTTTATTTTCTTTGGTAGTTTGGGTATATTTTGATTTTTTGGTGGGGTTTGAGCAATGCAGCAAAGATGGGGAACAAGGAAACTCAAGTACTCTTCATATTGATTAAGGTTAATCAACCCTGTGCTAAATACGTAATTTTATGAGTTGCTACATCTGGATCACCTTTTTAGGCTGAATAATGGATATATTTTATCTGATTTTATATTTATGTAAATTTCCATTTGATAATACAGTGCAGCATGGATTTTCATGCTCCCTTCCCCATCTGCCGTCCATGTGGTGCACATGCAGAGGGCAGTGCTAACTATTTGCTATAACCTAAAACTCAAGCCTGGTCAAAGTGATACTGAACTTCCTTATGGTCCAGAAAACAGAATCCGTTTACGGGGTGCCTAGTGTCATCCTGTACTTTGACATTTTAAAATGTCGCCATGTTTTGCTTTTTGCATTATTTTGAGATACATCTCTTGTTATATATGCACTTGATTCTCATCTCTCTCTACCATCTCTAGGAATCTTGAATTTTGATGATCCAACGATGGCTAATCCAAATACATCTGCAATGATATCGTCTTTGGAATCCTCAAACCTGAGTGGTACAAGTACCATAAACTCAAACATGTGCCCACCTCAGCCGCCTGTGAGCCAGCAAAGCAGGACCTCCTCAATTGGTCCCGTGGCTATTCTCTGGGATATTGAGAACTGCCCTGTCCCAAGTGATGTCCGCCCCGAAGATGTTGCGGGTAACATCCGAATGGCACTGCGGGTCCACCCTGTGATAGAAGGAGCTGTTACTATGTTCTCTGCCTATGGTGATTTCAATGCCTTTCCGAGGCGACTTAGAGAGGGTTGCCAGAGAACTGGTGTAAAACTGATAGACGTCCCAAATGGAAGAAAGGATGCTGCCGACAAGGCTATATTGATTGACATGTTTCTCTTTGCCCTTGACAACCGACCACCATCTTCAATCCTGCTGATCTCGGGGGATGTAGATTTTGCTCCAGCATTGCACATACTTGGCCAACGTGGGTACACTGTTATTCTTGTTATTCCATCTGGAGTGGGTGTTTCATCTGCCTTGAGTAATGCTGGGAGGTTTGTCTGGGATTGGCCTAGTGTGGCTCGTGGAGAAGGCTTTGTCCCCCCTAAGGCTTTAATGCCCCGTGGATCCTCTGACATTGCCGGGTATCTCATGGGGTGCCATATCAGTGACAACCCAGATGGCCAAAATGAAGAAGCTATTATATATAGAGGAGTCTCCCAAAGTGAGTTCACAGGTCGGGCTAACGTCAACCAGATCTACTATTACAACTCCATGGAGAACTCAAGGGCTTCACAATCGTTTTCTGAATATGCCATGCCTTTCCCCACTTTTAGATCCCAAAGTCTCCCCTCTGGTTTAAGCGATGTTTCAGGTGGACCTGTTTCTGGTGTCCGGAATGAATCGCAAGACCTGACATTGTGGGTTCAGCCTGGAGACCTCAATGGTCTGAAGGCCCAGCTAGTGAAGTTGCTTGAGTTGTCAGGGGGGTGCCTATCTCTTGTCCGTGTTCCTGCAGAATATCAGAAGATTTTTGGGCGGCCCCTGTTTGTGGCCGAGTACGGGGCGTTTAAGCTCTTAAACCTCCTGAAGAAGATGGCAGACACATTAACCGTGGCGGGGAAGGGCCAAAAGAAGTTTGTCTACCTCCGCAACTCCATTGACAGACCTGACAAAACAGGGCCCACCGGTGCTCCATCAAGTATAGTAAGGAAAGATAAGAAAGGGAAGGGGCCTCAGGTGGAGAATACAGATATTATCACGATCCCTATCACGGGTTGCTCTTCAGATGAGTCGTCAGATGATGAAAGGATTGTCAAACACGATGAGAGGAGTGTAGAGACCACTTTGGCGGAAACCCACAAAATTGACAATTGTCTCGAACGGTTCAAGCACGAATTACAAGAGATTCTCGTGAGCTACTCGTGTCGGATTTTCTTGGGTTGTTTTGAGGAAATATATCAGCAGAGGTACAAGAAAGCACTGGATTATCGGAGCTTCGGCGTGGATGAACTGGAGCAGCTATTCGGCAAGTTGAGAGACATTGTTGTCTTGCATGAGGAACAGGGAAGCAAGAAGAAGTTTCTGACTGCTGTAGGTAGCTAGTAATGGGCGCCATCTCGGCATTTTCCCTGTTTACTGATATAGGATCTGACAGTTTTGAGTATAGTTATGGCTGCCCCTCATTTTTTTTCCTTCCTTTAACAACAATTGAGTAGGAAAAGTTTGTGTGTGTGTGTGTGTATCTGCACGTCCAACATGGATTACATGCCTATTTTCAACATGTCCATGTAAGAATACTAAGGCTCCTCTTGATGCAAGGCAAGTCACTGTAACTGATCATTTTGCTAATGGAGATTATCTGTAAATTCACTTGCGTTTCAGTTGTTGTATGTGATCATGGATTCAGGTTTTCGTGAACTTTGATACGATAACAATGGAAGCTAAAGCTAGTCAATTAGTTCGTAAATATGAAATTTAAGCTGGTGAAAGGTGAAGTATGAATCCCACCCTGGGGGAAGGGATTTTGACCACTTCTTTTTAACTGTGACCCAACTGAAGAATTTGTCAATTTGTCAATTTATCTGAATTTTGGATCCTTGGTGCTTCAACCAGTTGGTCAGAAAGGGTTAATTACACTTGGGGATGTCAATAGATGCAGATAATATCTGTATCCAATTTGTACTGGAATTCGTTTGATCAGATAATCATCTGAATAGGCATTTGGCTGAGCAAATTCAATTAGTACTTTTACTATTGGATGTGAATTGGGATATTGATATAGTTGATTTAATAAATATAGGATCAGTTATATAATATGTTATTATATACACACATAACATAATATTATAAGTTCATAAGACTAAAATACTCTTACTAATATGTATTTTTTTTTACATAATTTCAAGTAATATTAAATTATGTTTTTTAATATAAGTGAGCGTAAAATAATAATTTATTATTTTCAATAAAATTATATTTCTTTTGCATTTTTCTTTTAATTTTTTATGATTAAAGTAATAAGATATTCCAGATATTATCCAAGTTTGAACATTTTAATTGGAATTGTGTACGAATGTTCTATTATACCACAAATTGGATATTTAATCAAATTTGGATAGTCGTTATCAGATATTAATTTGAATATACCACTATTCACCTTCAATTTGTTCCGTTTATAGTTCTAATTACAAATAATCTACTAGCAGTCAAAAGTATGGTTGTCAATAGGCGGGGTCTAGGGCTATCAACGGGTGGGCTTAGGCCTTAGTAGGCCTGCCCCTCACTTATAAGGGTGATATCCTATCTCAGGCTTAGCACTCAGAGGGCCTAAACTAGTTAGGCCCAAGCTCTAGGCCCAAAAAAAAGACCATATATATTTACCGAGTCATGTGACTCTTAGAAGTTTGATCTCCCCTTAAAATCACAGATATCCTTTTTTATATGAATCCTAGGATCTTTCTAGTTTATATTTTCCTCTTATTATCATTTTCCCTTTCTTTTCTCACTGAAATCTATTTATCCATTATGACATAACTCTTCCATTTGACCTTTGTTTGTATTGTGAGTGAAGAATGAGTTCTAAAAGTGAACAGTGACCTTGAATTTAAATATTTTGATGATGCTTATTTGGATGAGTCTATAAATATTATTGTCGTTCAATAATAATAAATAATATATAGATTGAGTTCCTCTCTATCATCCTTATAGTATACTAGCGGGTGGCACGTGCGATGCACGTGAGAGCGAGGGAAAGAAGTTAACCACAATTAATAGGAGTTAAAAGGGACATGTGTTAACCGGTAGGTGTGATTGAACTCTCCCCGAGTTCAATCACGATTGACTGTGATTCTATTCTTTAAATTGATAGAGGAGTAAGGGGTAGTTTGAGAATTAAAGTAAAACATTAAATCAAAATTTTGCTTTATATAAGGGTAGTTTGGGAATTTCAGAAAAATCAGGCTACGCCTGTCTCTCCTATTATAATAGTAAAGATAATGGCATGTATGAATGACGCTTATATTATTCCCTCTATCATCTTTATAATAAAATATAGTATATGGTGGTCTTGAGCTCTTTTAGGGTTAATGTTATCACTCTCTATGCTAAAATGCATTGTTCTAGATCATTGAATCTTAATCCTAGGTCTTGAATAGGGTATGAAGATATCATTTATTAATTTGCAATTGTATACAACAAAAGCATATGTTTTAATGGGCTTATGAAAAAGGGGAAAAAGAAAAAATAACTTAGACTTATCAACCCTCAGGATACATAAATCTAAATATATTATTATCTCTCTTTTAGCCTCTAATTAACTGTTTTGTAAAAAATATATTAAGTATAAATTACACATAATTATAAAAAGGGCGAGAACTGGGCCGGGCCGGGTTTTGTAAAGCATTTATCAAGCCCAGCCCTAAGTATGATGGCTTTGGAATATTAAGTCCGGTCCGGCCGGGCCTTATAAAAATAACAAAAGCCGTACACTTTGAGGGCATAGGAGGGCCGGCCTGGTCCTCTTACTGGAGGGCTGATTTGACATCCCTAGTCACAAGTATCTAACCTGGTGATGGGAAGCTTCACTTGCCCCATGGGTTATGTGTGCTAGTCACCACTCCATTGATCCGAGTTCCACTCCTGAGAGGGTGTGAGTGTTGTCATCTCCACCCGCCCATAACTTTGAACAGATACTAACCTACTAACCGGGATTGCGGCCTAACCGAGTATCTCTCAAAAAAAAATAAAAAAACTGGTAATAAGTTTGCTCTGAATACACTTTTTTTTCATCCACAAATAAATGCAATAGTGAGGTTGTTATCCATTATTTTTCTCTCTTAAATATCTCTAGTGGTAAACTAATATAAGGCCATTTACTATAAAATAAGGATGCTAATTTCATTCCCTCTTTGGTAAGTTAAAACATCTCATATCATCATTTACATAACCAATAGCTTGCTAAATCCAGTGGGGACTAATCCAAAATGTGAAATTCTGAGGGCTGTAGAGTTATATAATCAAATTCTTGTATGTTGATAGAATAAAAAGGGGGCATAAAAGTATGCTGACTCCAAACAGTTGAGATACGGCACTGGTGGTGGTGGTTGTAAGAATTCTGATTTATTGAAAAGCTTGAGTTGATTACAATGACCCATAGAGGGATTAAATAGATAACACAAAACTCCTAACTTAGAAAGACAATATTAAAAATACTCCTAATATACTTAAAGATACTAATCTAAGATTATCTATGAGATCCTGTGTATCTAATAGATATTAGATCAATATTTCCCTAGCATAATATTTTCCTAACAATATTTCCCTACCTAATAGTGGTTCTATTTATACTGGTATAAAGTTGAGGTATAGACATACATCTCCAATCTATCACTTCTTTTGCACAGTGAAAACGACTCTCACACAGCACAAACATCGACTGGAAGATGGTATACCAGTCTTAACGTCTATCATACAGGATACATTATGTTCTGCTGCTTTTCAATCATCTGGGGTTGATCAGAGAAGAATAAAAGAAGAAGAAGGAAGCATGACTGTGCCAATAAGGAAAACAACTTCATACTTTTGCCTGTAAATGAATGAGGGTAACAAAAAAACATAGAAATAACGATGGTAACAAATTCCAAAATATTATTCATTATTACAGCAGGAAATAGAAGGAGAAAAAAGAGGAGACATGGGTGTAAAAGCCAAGTCCACGTTAGTAAGCTAACGCGTCGAACCCATTTGTCTTTCACTTACCAAGCAAACGACGGCAACGTTGATTTGCACCTTTCACTCGAAAATTTAGCTCCTCCACGTCGACTTGGAGATGATCCAGACCTTTATTTTGCCTGTATTACCATAACAATACTATATTTAGAACAATATTTGAATAAAAAAGTGGTCAAATAAGTTTGATTGGGTATATACAGAAAAATGAACTTGATAAAAAATGACAGATAAAAAAATATTGGGAAGGGTTTTGCTGCACCAACAAAGCAGTTCCACTCTTCTACAGCTTTCATGTTTTAAACTAGTAATCACTTTGGCTTTTGTGAAAAAAAAATTTTTTATAAAGAAAGAAAAAAACAAGAGTACCCATGAAAATTAAAGTATTTATGTTCTTCTGTTTGCCCATAATATTACTCTGATTTATTAGATGATTTGCAACACAAATTTTGGTTTTCACTAGTCCAATGATTAGTCCAACAACTGAATGGTCTGTAAGTACGAGATTTCATAATCCAATTGAATAGTCCAACAACTGAATGAATGGTGGTGGTCTCAGGGAAAATGCTTAAAATATATAGTCAAAAGAGATGCCCATGGAAGTTTGCTTTGGTCATTGCTGCAAAACAAGGGCATCTGCTGTTTTTCTCTGAAAAAAAGCACTTCCATAGGCCCTCTTAAGGAAAAAGCCAAGGCTACTTTGAAGAGATACACTGATCAGGATGCTTGTTTTTAAAAGCAATGAAAATAAATAATAAGGATCATGGACTGAGAGATGCGGAATGTATTGAGACTTCATGTGATAAAAACAACCCAACTGACCTTTGGATTTCAGATCCCATGTCAACAGCCATAATCTTTAGGTCACCCAATATATTACTTAGATCCGAAAGTGCATCATCTTGCTTTGAATTCTCTACCTGTTTTAGAATAACCCCAGAAATACAAGGAAAATGAAATTAAAAGGTGAATAGGTAATGCTATATATTTTGTTTTGCTTTTCACTATCCGTTTGTTTCGAAGTAAAATAGCGGAAAACAAATGAATTTCACGGAAAATGTCAGTTGTCCTAAAGAAAGTACACTTGAAAAAGGACATTTTCCATGGAATTCATTTGTTTTCCCCTATTTTACCTCAAAACAAACGGAGATTGCAAACGGACCTCAACTTTCTGTAGTGCATTTGTGGGTTCAGGAGAAGGCACTCGAGTGCTTGACCATCCCCTGGATGCGGGAGTCAATCCCAGCCTCTCCCTCTGCTCCGAGTGGTTGCCGCCCCTTCCTTTGAATGAATCATCTGTTAAACAAACCAAGTAAATCAAACAAGAACAAAATCACTAGCTAAACAGGGTCCAACATTAACAAACTTCTTTGACACCCACACACACAACAGTTAAATAACAATATTTGAATCACAAAATAAATTGAACAAGTGGAGCAGGCTGAGTATAGAAAAAAAAAAAGACCTCTTGTTATTACAGGCCCCGTAATTGTAGTGGTCTTCTTTGGCTTCCAAGTCTTAGAGAAAATGCCCCCGAGACTTCCCAAAAGCTTCTCACCCTGAAATCATAATCATGGAAGATATTCCTCATTATTGCCGAAAGCCACTAAAAGAAATTTACAAACAACACCAGGGGAAATAATTGCTTATAATTTTCCTTTACTTTCTTTGGTTCATATTCTTTGTTGCTATGATATAGTGCAGTCAAGGCGTCTAGGCGATTAGGCCTAGCTATGCGAGGGGCTGCCCAGATGCACCCCAAGCGATAAAAATAATTAAGTTATATATATATATATATATATAATATTAATATATACACGTAACAATTAATATGTAAAAGTTGAACGTAAGTCTTTTTCGGTTGAACTATTAGTTGACTTTTTGACCCTATAGATGAAAATATATTTGAAAACTAAAATATGAGACTTTTTTACTGGACTTTTGAGTTTTAGTTATGTTTTGATATGGTGGAATTTATATATTTTAAAATTTGAGAAATACCCTAACATTTGAAATTTGAAATTTTACTTAATCCCTAAAAAGCGGATTTTGCTTTTAAACTAGAAAGTTGACTTTTTATTTTTCATGAATTTGGAATCTAGGATAATTTTTATTGAATTCAAATGAGGGGTATATCCTTATTTACATATAAATATCTTAAGTAAATGAAAGTGAAGTTCAAAACCATTTACTTAAGATATTTATATGTAAATAAGTTGTTGAAGCTATAAAATAGGCTAACAGAGGGAGGCCAAGAGAGTGCCACACACCTAAAGAGATGCCTACATGTGCTTAGGGTCCAAAACCGCCAGGGTGACCGCCTTTACTACACTGCTATGATCTTGTTAGCATGTGCTTTATATTTATAATATATCATTTACCAATAAAAAACAACAACAGGGGAATAAATGCTACAGAAATGGAGAGTGGAAAGAAGCAGTCTCCTGCATGTACTATACACATGGCCAAATATGCACAAGAGAGGAACACACTGTTTGATGGTCGGTCATCTAATTCGCGTAGGTAAAACTTGACTGACATGGCAGTTAACATTTTCTCTGAGCATCAGAAGAAAATACAATAGAGTAGCTCCTTAAGATTATCTGATTGGATTGGTGCTCGGAGATATCCTTCACAGGATTTGTCATATGGTGGGTGTCTCAACCCCCTACATGTCCACTGTAAACCCATATGCCACACGAGTCAAAGCTGTCTGAGCATCCGAGATCTTCTTCATAAAGTCAAAGGTTTGGTTACTGTAAGTAGTTTTAATGGTTTGATCAAGTGAAACTGAGAGCTGGCTAAACAAAATTTTGAACAGATGTTTTTTTATACAGTTGTAGATTGTTGGAATGCATGCCAGCTTCAGAAATAAGCATCTTTACAAAGCTCTTCTGCTGACTATCAACAAAACTTGTTTCAACTTCCCAAGAAGTGGCTGAAAAATGGTTTTGGCCACCTGAAAAGGTTCCACAACAACTAGAAAGTTGTGAAAGTTCTCTAATTAGAGGCACCATGAGAGAGTGTGGAAGGTTCAATTCTTCACAATTTTTTGATGAATGGCAAAATCATATCAAGAGAGAAAATAAAACAAAAGTAAAAAAGAGAAGATAGTTCCCTATGTACAAGCAGTGTATGCATAAACCAGAGTTGGCTGGCGAATTAGCTGGTTGGGACATCATTGCAGTTCAAATTGTTGGATCCATGGGGCCACCTCTAGCAATGGCTAAAACCAAAATTTGCACCCATCTCTGACCATATGATATATGGAAATGTTATAAACCATTTCAACAGGTTTATTATCCAAGGATGCAATTTCTCGGATGCTTACAATCATTTGATTGTTGCTGTTATATGGTTATTGCAAACATCATAAAGAAATAGTGAAGCAGAGTACAAATATTGTGTAAAATAAGCATATAATAAATACATAAATTAGACCACATAAAGTGTCTATATAAATAAGACCACAATTTCTTGAAAATTAATTGTTCCTTCAACTTGTCTGAAGAGCAAAATACAGATCATGCCCCAGAAAATTATTAATCTGTAAATCAAAGTTCAAAAACTCAGCGAGTCACTCGACTTGACAGAATTTCAAGTTGAGTCGCCTCAAAACCCGAATGAGACACTATTCGGGAAGTTACTTGGGTAACTCGGTACTCGCCAGACTACATCGAATCACGGAAGAGTATTTTTATCATTTTCATTTTTTAAAAACCTAAAATCGGACGCCACATTGTTTTTGCATCATATTGTTTTGGGGCTGCAAAGCCAACCTACTATGGGCTCTGTACTTCTCTTAAACCTGGTTGTCGGTTTGGGGTTGCAAAATCAGACTACTTTGGGTTCTTTTAAGTTTTAAACCAGGTTTTTAAAGTTATTTGTGGTTCAATCTTGGACTAAATGTCAATAAATTGGTAATTGCCTGATTGGTACACACACATATATATTACATATATTTCCAATTAGACCGAGTCAATTTTTTTTTTTTTATCAAGTTTTCTGAGTTACTCGACCCGGCTAACTTTCAAATCGAGTTGAGTTTTCGGGTCTTTGAACCATGCCGCAAATGCATTAAGCACAAAGACACAACTGAAAAAAAATATCAGATTTACTTTTTCTTTTGGTTTAGCACTACTGAGAGCTTTTAAATCGGAAGTCAGAACTCCTTCAGCTCAACACCGTAACCTAAACACCAGCACGGTAGATATTCTCATGAACTTTTCAAAACTCCAAACTCTCTCTTAGATCCTCCAAAATCAAATGATGTGTATCATAGGCTACTAAAATGAAAACAATAACACCTGCATTTTACAGATAAATGGAGAGATCATCCTGATACAAAGGGGGTACTAGTTTGAAAATTCATTTCTTTTGCAGTAAATTTCGCCCTTGTACCTATTGGGTAGGCGTACGAGCCCCTTTGTTATACTTTGTTGCTTCTTCAACAGAACTCATTCACATATATATGAATAAAAGGAACTAAAAAATTATTTTGTTCATTACTATAAAGGTTTAACATCTAAAGTTACAAAGTATATGCGACTATATGCCATTCTTCTTTTATTGGTTGTGTAAGACTTTTTCAGTTTGTGGTCTTGCAATAATCACAAAATATTTTGTTTTATTGAAAAAACTACGAATTGGTATTCCCTGGTTAATTAGATCATACTGGATTGAGCACAAATAATGAGGGTGATACGTGTTAGATCTTGTGGTCACACTATGATCACGGGGTTTGATTTCATAACCCCGGATCAATCTTGCTGTTTGATCGAAGCATACCGGTAAGAGTCCGATCATGCGGTGGTGATCATTAAGGTACGTACACCCTAGACACACACTAGTGTGTCATATTTAAAATGGTATAATCACCATTCAATGTGTGGACCAGAATCCTTGATGGGTAGGATTCTGTGACCCTATAAATAGGGATGGTCCCAACTCTCGCTCCCTAAGGTTTCTTTTGGTTTTCCAAAAGGAAAGGCTCTCCATCCAACCAGAGGAGGAGAAGAGAGTTGAAGATCCATCTTTGCAAAAGAGGACTTCAAAACTATGGCAGGTATACTATATAGTTATATTAGTTGAATTGTTTTCAATACAAAAAGCCAGATGATCCAAATTATAGGTAGTCATTGTGACCACTAACAAGTGGTATCAGAGCTTCATTGATCGGCTTTTGTGTAGTGTTTGAGGCGTTTATTTAAACCCAGAATTTTCATTATGTGTCTGGGACATGGGAGGTGCAGAAATTCTACTTGAGGAAGAAGATGATCATCATCTTCTCTTTGAGGTGGCATTTCACCTCCACCTATCAAGATTACTAACTCTTGATCCATGCAAGTTGGCTCCCACTATCACATGGTAGTGATCCTTCTTGCTATTGATATCTTGTTGCAAGTCTTAATTAGGCATGCAACTGTGGCAACAGACCATTAAATGGTTTTCCATTTGTCCGTGACCTTGTGGCCACAGAATAATAAATGGTTTTCCATTTGTTCGTGACCTTATTTGTGGACCGGTCCATAGGACTTATCCACGATATTTGCTTGCAAACTTGTCCGTGAGACTTGTCACGGCCTAGTCCGTGACAATCGGTTCGTGAAGCTTGACCGTGAAAATCAGTCTGTGAGATAAAAATGTCTATGAATTAAGAAATTTAATCTGTCCACTAGTATAGCCCGTCCGTGGGTTTTTTTTATCCGTGGATCTCTTAGTTGTCTGAGGAGCAATTCAACAAAAAAAAAAAAAAAAAAGATCAAATCATGCGTTGCATGTCCGTATCCGTGGGTTTTGTGTTTTTTTCGTGAGAATGACAAGAACACTTATCCATGGACATAATATTTTTCCACGGACAGAAGGCTTGTCTGTGAGTGGAATGCTTGTCCAAGGCATCATTTGTCCACAGACAGAAGACTTGTGTGTGAGTCTTTATGTTGGTCACAGTTCACAAACAATTAATGGGTTTCAATGGCACTACAAGTAAATACCATGGAGGTTCTAAGGCATTTATATAAATCAAAACTGAAAACAATGATTGTTCTTACACATTCATTAATGTCATGTAAGAAGAAATCTAACATCACTCTTCTTTGAGATAAGTTGATTCTCACTCTTCTTTGACACTTTTTTTTTTTTTTTTCCTGAAAAAAAGTTAATGGAAAACATGTGTCTTCCTCTTAATGGAAAACAATAATAATGTCTTGCTAATTAATGGAATAATTATAAGGTGATCCATAAATTGGGTTTTGTGGGGCGGAGTACATATAATTTGGATTCGAGTATTGCCCTATAACTCATTGGGGTTACTTATAGTTCTTTCCCGCACAATTGTTTGTGGCTTTAAATAATCATAAAATAAGTGATCAAGCCCAAAGGTGGATCACTCTGTTTTGGATAATGTGAAAGGGCAAGGTGGTTGGTTAGGATATCGAGAAATAGAGGTTTCTTTCTGCCCAAAGGTGATAAAATCTTCAAGATTCTGATATCTATAACTTACTAGCTTTATATTGTGAAATATTTATCTTGTTAAAATATTTTTGTACATTGCAATGCTGTCAATTGTTATAAAATAAGTGATCAAGCCCAAAGGTAGATCACTCTGTTTTGGACAATGTGAAAGGGTAAGGTTGTCGGTTAGGGTATTGAGAAATAAGAGTTCTTTCTGCCCAAAGGTGATGAAATCCTCAAAGTTTCTGATATCTATAACTTACCAACCTTATATTTTAGAAAAGTGTTTATATCTTCAGCAATGTCTGTATGTGAATGGTTAAGTTGTTCCATGGAGTTGTGAATCCCGCTGCTATTACCAGTTATCTGTCAGGCATCGAACCTTTAAATGGTTCAAATTTTTCAGAATGGAAATAACAAATAGAACTGGTTCTAGGATGCATGGATCTTGACGTGGCTATACGAGATGTTAAGCCGACTGAACTCACCATTGAGAGCACAGTTGAACAACGGTCTAATTATGAGAAATGGGTAAGAGATCCAATTGACTGTGTTTGATGATTATAAAATGTTCCATCTCTAAATCCATCAGAGGTGCTATTCCTGATGTTGACAATGCCAGAGACTTCATGACTGCAGTACAAGAATAGTTTAAGATTTCTACCAAGGCAGAAGGAAGTACTTTATTGACCAAGCTGGTCAATTTAAAATATGATGATTCTGGTAATGTGCGAGAGCATATACTTAGAATGTCTGATATGTCAGCTCAACTCAAGGGTATGTATATGGAGGTTTCTGAAGGTTTCTGAAGGTGTTTCAGTACGGCTTGCACTTCAGTATCTTCCTCCACAGTTTGAACAATTTAAAATCACTTATAATACGCAAAGGGAAAAGTGGAGTTTGACTGAGTTAACTGCTATGTGCTTACAAGTAGAAGAAAGAATTAAAAACCTATAGGCCAGAGAGTGCTCATCTAACTAGTAAGAATCGTTTTAAAAGAAAGTTCAAAGGAGAAAGTATTTTAAACGAAAGTTCAAAGGAGAAAGTAATAGAACAGGTTATTAGAAAGGTTTTAAAGATAAGGGAGTCTGGCCCAATCAAAAACAGAATATAAAAGAGACTAAAGATTTTGTCTGTTTCTTCTGTCATAGAAAGGGACATATGAAGAAAGATTGTTATCAGTACAAGAACTAGTTGGAAAAGAGGGGTAAAGATTTGTCTCTTGTGTGTTTTAATCCAATTTGATAGATGTTCCAATCAATACTTGGTGGGTTGATACCGGTGCTACTATTCATATATGTAATTCTATGCAGGGCCTTTTTAGAAGAAAGATGGTAGAAAACAAAGAAAGAACATTGGTGATGGGAAATGGAGAAAAGGCGAGAATTGAAGTTGTTGGTGTCTTTAGGCTAGTCTTAGAGTCTGGTTTTGTTTTGGACTTAGCCGACACCATGTATGTGCCTAGTATGAGGAGCAATCTTTTGTTAGTTTCAAGGCTAGATTCTAGTGGTTTCAAGTTCACCTTTTGTAATGGGAGTTTTACTTTATTATATAAAGCTCAAGTTGTTGGATCTGGTTATTTGTGTGATGGCCTTTATAAACTTAATATTGATGCCATGTATGCTCAATCTCTTTTATCCACATATATGTGTGAGAACTTTACATCAAAAAGACCAATAGTAAATGAAAATTCTTGTATGTTGTGGCATAAGTGTTTGAGGCTTATTTCTAGAGAAAGAATTGAGAGATTAGTCAAAGAGAATGTTCTTCATCCTGTTGATTTTACAGACTATGAGGTTTGCATTGACTGTATTAAGGGCAAACACACAAAGAAGACGAAGAAATGTGCTACAAGAAGTTTTGATCTCTTAGAAATTATTCATACTGATATACGTGGACCTTTTCCCACTCCCTCTTAGGATGGTTAGAAATATTTCATTACGTTTATTGATGATTTCTCTCGACATGGCTATGTGTATCTCATTCATGAAAAATTTGATGCATTAGAAGTTTTCAAGATTTATAAAACTGAAGTTGATAATCAACTTGACAAAAGAATCAAGGTTGTGAGATTAGATAGAGGAGGAGAATATTATGGTAAATATGATGCATGAGGTCGTAATCCAGGTCCTTTTACAAAATACCTGCAGGAGAATAGTATTGTTGCTCAGTATACTATGCCTAGAACTCTAGAGCAAAATGGAATAGCTGAAAGAAGGAATCACACTCTTAAAGATATGGTGAGGACTATGGTAAACAACTCTTCACTTCCAGAATCTCTATGGGGTGAAGCCTTGAAGACTGCTGCATATATATTAAATAGAGTGCCTACTAAAGTAGTAAGCAAGATTCCGTTTGAGTTGTGGACTAGGAGAAAACCTAGTTTAGTGCATTTACGAGTTTGGGGTTGCACAGCGGAAGCCAGAATATATAATCCACATGAAAAGAAGTTAGATCCTAGAAACATTACCTATTATTTCATTGGTTATCCAGAAAGATCCAAAGGATATAGATTCTACTAACCTTCTCCCATTACGAAGATTGTTAAGTTTGGAAATGCCAAATTCCTTGAAGATGGTGAGATCAGTGGAAGCAATAAAACAAGAAATGTCACTTTTGAAGAGAATCGTATCAGTATACCTTTATCTATTATTTAACATAATGCTACTATTCAACCTATTGTCGAGAGCACCAGTTCAAATGACCAGACAGTTGATCATATACCATCTCAAGTGGATAGTATAATTGTTCCACCTGTTGTTGACATGCCATTGAGAAGGTCTCAAAGACAGAAAAAGTCTGCTATTTCTGATGACTATACAGTGTATTTGCAAGAAAATGACTTTGACTTTGGTTTGGATGATAATCCAATTTCGTTTGAACAAGTTATAGACAATTCTGACTCATGAGAATGGATCAATGCCATGAATGATGAGTTAAAGTCAATGGAAAAGAATCAAGTCTGGAATCTTATTGAATTACCAAAGGAAGTCAAGGTAGTTGGTTGTAAATGGGTATTCAAAACTAAGCGTGATTCCAAAGGCAATCTTGAGGTGATTGGTTATTCAGATTCCGACTACGCTGGTTGCCTTGACAGCAAGAAGTCCACATCTGGATACATCTTTTTATTAGTTGGTGGAGCCATTTCATGGAAAAGTGTAAAGCAAACACTTATAGCCTCATCCACCATGCAGGCAGAATTTGTGGCATGTTATGAAGTCACTACTCATACAATATGGTTGTGTAACTTCATCTTCGGCCTTCAGATTGTTGATTCAATCTCCAGGCCATTGAGAATATTCTGTGATAATCAAGCAACAATTTTCTTTTCTAAGATCAACAAGAGTTCTGGTAGTTCTAAACATATTGATATCAAATATCTTGTTGTAAGAGAAAAGGTACAAGACCATCAAGTGTCAGTAGAGCATATATGTACAAAGCAAATGATTGCCGATCCTATGACTAAAGGTTTGAACCCTGAAATTTTTTAGGAGCATGTTGCTCAGATGGGTCTTGTAGACAATTATGATCTATTTGGCTGAAGAGATAGTCATGACACTTGTTTTGATCATCATATTGCCTGTTGCTCTATTTATATATCAAAATGTTATGTCCCCAGAGGTATCTAGACCATTAGGTGAGCATAATGACTCAAAAGCGCTCACAGGGAGATCTAGTTGGTTGATGAATCCTCTGAAAGGCTTGGGCTAGACGTGACTGGACATCATAGTCGGTAAACCCTCGTTTCAGATGTGAAGGGCGATGGGTCTCAGTCGCATGACAGTAATAGTCGTAAAAACATCTGAAAGAGACACATGAGATAATGTGTGAAGCAAGTAAGGACCAATTATGGATAAGCATGAATTGATCACCATAAGGTTTCATGCTGATTCTATGCTGCACAAATTATATCAATGCGGTGACTTGGACAAAGGATTCTGTCAGTATTGTGACTATGGAAGGTCTTATGTTGATATGATAATATAATGACCGCCATAATTCAATGTTGATGGTATTTTTTCGAACCAAGTTGTTGGATGTTGCTCGATCTTGACTGGGAAGATAAGTTTTTCTTAAACAGTGGCCACTCATCGTGTTTCATTAAAATGTCTTCATCCGGGTAATTTTCTTTAAAAAGAATTTTCAAATAAATGAGTCACCGTAATCATTGTAGACCAAGTGGGAGAATGTTAGATCTTGTGGTCACACAATGATCACGGGGTTTGATTTCACAACCCCGGATGAATCTTCCCGTTTGATCAAAGCATACCGGTAAGAGTCCGATCATGCGGTGGTGATCATTAAGGTACACCAGACTCGGTACACCCTAGACACACACTAGTGTGTCATATTTAAAATGGTATAATCACCATTTAATGTGTGGACCAGAATCCTTGATGGGTAGGATTTTGGGACCCTATAAATAGGGATGGTCCCAACTCTCGCTCCATAAGGTTACTTTTGGTTTTCCAAAAGGAAAGGCTCTCCATCCAGCCAAAGGAGGAGAAGAGAGTTGAAGATCTATCTTTGCAAAAGAGGACTTCAAAACTATGGCAGGGATACTATTTAGTTATATTAGTTGAATTATTTTCTATGCAAAAATCTGGATGATCCGAATTATAGGTGGTCATTGTGACCACTAACAATACCGTGTACAAGGCTTGGTACGCCCAAGTTGAGTGGTATCCTATCTTAAAGGAGCACAATCGGTTACTAATGGTGTAGGCCTAGAAAATCCATGATGGATTAGAATTCTGGTGACCTTTATATATAAATGGAGTTGGTCCTCTCACTCATACTTACATACGTAAGAGGCAAGAGAAGCTCCCTATCTAGAGCTTGAAAAGTGGAGAAAGTTGAACACCATCAACCCAACAGGTAAAATGAGGCATTCAACTCAAAGGAACATGTCTATAGGTATGAGCATTTAATCTCAGTTATTATGTTGGCACCAATCCTACATTTTGTCTCTATGGACCAAGGAGAGAGGGGGCTCAATGGAAAGAGGATTGTACCATGAGAGAAGCAAGGAGGTCAACCTATTTCAAATATACAACATGGATTGAGCCAATCTACACAGTCAGATGAATGAACCATGGGAGCTCATATGAGAGTTGGATTGAATGCCCTAACCATGACAGTATTTTTGGGATGTTAATGAACAAGACGTACTTCTATTTATCAACAATATCTTTCATTTAATCCAAGCAGGATTTTATGCATGTTAGATGAAAAGATCCTATATCATGGTTCTGTTTGAATCGATGAAAACTTACAGGTTAAGCTAGTAATATGATAAAGCCCCAGAATGTTAAACACTTTGGATTATGATTAAGAAAACTCAATTCCCTAGCACAGTTACAAGCCTAATCAAATATTTATTAACACTTTATGCATTATGAATCCTAAAGTTGTGACTCGAGAATCTTCAAATTACCCAACTAAGATATCAAGAAACTAGTGAAAATGGTCTCATGACTTGAAAAAAATCCTGAACACAATTTGGATGAAAAACTGCAGCCACCCTCCGATAGCATAGAGGTTTCAAGAGTATTGGCACTCAAATTACAGTTTCTACTTTCTTGGAAAGAGCAGTATCAACCTAAGGTGAGCAAAAGATCTTGATATAAGAAAATCAGAGTGGATACTTCTTGTTGTGTAGATTTTCATCTTCAAATTCTTCCTTTTTGATGAATTTATTTGTTTTCCTATACCAACCCATCACATGTTCACTGCTTAAAAGATAAACTAGGATTGAGAAAAGAGGCATACCCGGCTGAGATCCAGATCAATACTGGCAGCAACCATGTGAGTCCGGGTGATTTGCTCACCCTGCTGATGCAAGGTGACCAAAGTTTTCGTAGCATCCTCTCTGATGTCCTCCGCCATCTTCAGGCAGCTGTTGACCGTCTTTGTAGTCTCCTCAGCCTTGTACACAGCATAATTCTGCACGGACTGGTTCTCTAATCCTCCCGAGTGGTGGAAATCATTTTTGTAGTCCTTTCTCGCAGCCGAAGTAACCAAGTACGAAGATGATGAAGAAGAAGAAGAGCCCCCTATTCCTTCATCTTCATCAAAAGGGTTGAAATTTGGTATGATGAGTGCTGGTTCAGAAGAAGTTCTTCTGGAGGGTTTAAAGGTTTGCTTGGCATCCGACTCGGTGTTGGAATCAAATGGGTTCGAACTAGAAGAACCAGTAAATCCAGGGTCAACCGAGTTTAGCCTAAAAACCTTATTTATTGGGGTTTTCATAAATCCAAACATTTTGGAATGAGTAAAGATTGTAGATTTTAACTGGGCAATTGATGGGTAAGAAACCCGGAAAAGGAAAATGATGGAATTTGAGTAAATATTCAACAATGGCACCTGGAAACACAGACAATATCAATACGTGAGATGGCGCTACAGATGAAAATCGCCCTAAATTCAAGTGCATGCTCCTAGTGGGCGTGGGGTGCAATTGATAGTCAAAACCAGTCAAGAAAAATAAATAAATAAAATAAAATAAAATCGAAGAATTAAGAGCAAACAACTAAAATGCAATAAATAAACCAAATTTATTGGTGTTTTGGGGGAAGAAATCAAAGGCAAATGCAATACAAATTCATAACATCAAGAAAATAATAAGATCCAATTTAGCAGTGCCCCATATGGAAAAAATGGGATGAACTTAAGAAAACCACATAAAGAAAAATAAGAGCAGAAATCGAAGAAGAGATCAATAATGGGTACCTGCAATTCCCAAAATAACAAGTGTTCAAGAACAAAAACAGAGAAGATAAAGAACAACGCCAGTTTGTTTTAAATTATAAACAATTAAAACTACCCAAAAAAAAAAAGTGAATTATGCGGATCAAGAACAATATATTGAATTAGCAATACCTGAAATTCCAACAGAAGAGGAGAGAATCTTGGAAGAAGGAAAGTATAATAGGAACGGAGGTTATCGAAGACAGATCTTAGATACGAGATTTGGGAATCCAAGAGAGTAACAAACGTGTGAGAGAGAGAAGAGAATATGTTTTCCTTCTCTTCTATTCTCTCATATCTCTCTCTCTCTCTCTCTCTCTCTCTCTCTCTCCGAACAAATCGAACGAATGGAGGCCGCGAAAAATTAGACCGTTGGGAGCCATGTTTCAAAAGAGAAACGGAGTTCCCCAAATATATGGAGCTCCCCAAACGGCCCATTCAAAGAGGTTTTCGGAGCTAGGCCTATTAACGGATCAGTTCGTCATCTGAACCAGATCCGACCCGATTAAGCAGATATATTGATCTATCCGTTGAATTATAATTGAATCGAATTATACTTATAATTCAGCTCTTTGGTGATCTGATCCGATTAAGATTTAGTTCAAATATATGTTCGCACATATGTATTTATATATAGGGAGAGGTCTAATGAGTCATGTTCATTGAAGCTTGTAATGAGCACTCCCTCTAAAAGGATGACATGTAACATACTTGTTTTTAATCCGATCGTTGATGTTAAGTTGGATTCATTGGAGAGACATGTGTCAAAAAAATTAGTCCGATTGGACATGTATAGACCGTCCGATTAAACCCTAGTTTATAGCATTAACTCCTTAGGATTCACTAAACCCTACCAGGATATAGAAATGACTGACATTCCCTTCTTAGATCGAACGGTTTATAAATGTATAATCAAACTAATTTTTTGTCATGTGTCTTTCCAGTAACCTCTTGACATCCAACAGTCAAATTCCAAAATTAATTACCACATGTGACATTATTAGGAACAGGTCATTACAAGCTTCAATTAGCATGACTCATTAGAATGTTATTCTTTATATATCTTTATCTTTACTATTACAATGCAAGAGACATGCGTAAATGAATTTTTCAAAATTTCCAAACTACCCTTATATAAAAACAAGACATTGATTTAATGTTTTACTTTAATTCCCAAACTATCCCTTGCCTTTGATATAATGTTTTACTTTAATTCCCAAACTATCCCTTGCTCATCTATCTATTTAGAATCACCGCCAATCATGATTGAACTCGGGGAGAGTTCAATCGCACCCACGGGTTAACATGTGTCCCTTTTACTTCCTATTAAATGTGGTTAACTCCTTCCCCTCGCTCTCACGTGCCACTAGCGAGTTCAATCGCACCCGCGGGTTAACACGTGTCCCTTTTAACTCCTATTAACTGTGGTTAACTCCTTCCCCTCGCTCTCACGTGCATCACACGTGCCACCCGCTAGTATAACATAATAATATTTTGTTTTGAATGCATAAAATACTTGTTTTTGTTTAAATTATTTTAAAAAAAAATCATAATTTGTTTATATGCTTATTTCTTTTTGAAATTTGATATTAATTGAACTCATTGAATTCGTATCTTGATTAGATAATTGGATTCAAACTTAAATTAACCAATTTATAATCATATAATCTAACGGATCTCGAATCGAATTTGTCAGATATTTAATCGAATCGAATTCAGATTTGACAGGATCTGGTCTGAATCCGATCCATTCACAGTCTTAGATGGAACTCCACTTTTATATTGTAAAAGTTATGAACTTCCACCAAGCTACAAAATTGACATTATTTTTTCTCATAATTATAGAACTACCACCAAGCTTTGCCTTGAAACGAGAAGATTAAAGTGGAGCTGGACCGGACTAACCCATTCACACCCCTAATCCTAAGATTTACCAAAAGGGACTCCTAAATGGATATAAGGTGTGTCCCTGGGGTATCTAGGGCCAATTATTTTTAAGGAAAATAATCACCTCCTCGATCAGTGACACGAGGAGGGGTGTCTCAGCTCCTATTTTCTTTCCATGTGTTGCCCTTCTAACCTCATTTAACCGTGGTTAAGATTCATCCAATCTTAGGGTTCACCCATCTACCCTTGGTTTTTATTAAAATAAAATAAAAAAATCAACTAAAAGGTTAAAAAAAATTAACCTAAGTTAATGGGAGTTGAAGGGTCAGCTATGTCAGAGCGAGGAGTCCCGTCCTCGGCATGCGTGGGGACTATCACTCTTATTTTAAAGGGAAGTGATTAGAAACTCTTGATAGTACATACTATCGAGAGCTTAGCCGCTTGATTCACAATCTAATGAGACCTTAGCCACTTGATTCACAATCTAATAGAGCTTAAGCATTAAGTGGGACCCATCATTTCTGCATATGTGCATTTTGAACGGTTGGATTTAAAATTGAACGGCACAGCTCTCGATAGTACGTACTATCCAAAGTTTTCCATCACTTTCCTATTTATCAAAAGTTTTCCATCACTTTCCTATTTTAAATGGATTTGATTGAAAAATCTTCTAGCTAATGACGAAGCAGCCATCAAGGCCTTAATTAGCTATTAACAAAAAGCGAGAAAACACCCCCGGGCCTTTCATGGGGAAAGTCTGGGAATCTAATCCCCTTGGGGTAAGGGTTGCAAGAGCCTCAATGCCCTCAGCTAACTACTGGCCGTGCTAACTCTACTAATGTATGTCGATACCCAAAAAAAAAAAAAAAGAGAAAAAAACAAGGCTTTATAGCAGTGTAAAGCCCAAAATGAATAGGAGAAAGAGGCAGAATTTCCGTAAGCAAAAGCCAATAGACTCTCCAGCTTTCATGCTTTTCTGCCATTAGGTTGGCTTTTTGCTCTTATTTCTCAGTGTCAGGTTTTTCAAAAACTCAAGTTGTGCCTATTTTTTTGGTAACACAGGGTGTCCCAAAGCGTTCGAGCCAAGGACTGATCTCTTCAGGTATCCGTACCGATTAATCATAGCAATTATGTTAATCTATTAGCATTAATAAGATTATACCTAAAGGGGAAGCGATTTAAAACTATAATACCTACTATTGAGAGCTGTACACTTGGATTCAACATCTAATGGTGTCAAACATATGGTGGCTCACCATTTAAAGCATGTGTGCCTTGGCACCATTCGATGTTGAATCCAACGGTCCAGCTAGAATAGTGGAATAGGATTCTTGTTACAGACTCCACACAGATATGAGGAACCTCCTGTATCCTAATTTAAAATAAAGTCAACTAACCTTTCAAAAGTGAGATAAAATGGGTACCTCTTTGTTGTGTAATTAGTGCCCTAATTTTGAGTCAGTCATGAAGGAGACAACCCTAAACCAAATTGTAGCCAAATGAGGTCTGAGAATCAAGCCCCACTAGTGGGTGGTTCATACGATTCCTAAACTAGCTAACATAACACATGGAGTTTGCCATGGAAAACAGTCTGCAGTATTTAGGTTAGGCATCGTGTCATCCGATTTGAGATGACAAATGACAGAGATCGAATCACAGCCAATCGTGATTGAATTGGAGGAGAGTTCAATCGCACCCAAAGGTTAACATATGTCCTTGTTTACTTTTATTAACTGTGGTTAAGATTCACTTACCCTTGGAGTTCAATAATCTAACCTATGTTCTTAGAAAAAACATTTTATAAAAAATATTAGTCTTAAGGGTAAAAAATTCTTAACTAGAGTTAAAAGGTTTATATAAAAACCAAGATTAGATTATTAATCCCTTACTGTTGGTCCGGAATGCAAGAGAAAGCGAAGCGAAGCGCTATGAGTGTTACCGTGCCAATGATCTTAGTAGAGATGCTTAGAGGACTATCTGCATGTGCCTTCGGGTCTTAACTGCATTTAATAGGGGAACACCTGTTGACTTGTGGGTGCAATTGAATCCTCCCCTAATGCAATCGCAATTGACTTTGATTCGATCTCAATAACACACGTTGGTATGGCTGTTTATCAAAACCCCAAGACTGCGCTCTGCTTTGATTATTTTGACCATAAACATTTACAATATAATCATTAGACATACGACCACCAAAATAAAGAATTGATTAAATCATGCTATTTAAAAAAATATTGGGTTAAAATGATAACGATTTTATAAAATTGATTAAATCACTTGTTATCCAAATAGATTTATTTATTTTTTTATTTTTGGTAAGAATCCAAATAAATTTATTGAACAACTAAATATTGTAATAACTTTTCAACGATTAAATGAGGAGAATATCAAACCCAAACACACCCTTATTTTAGGTGAACTATAAGGGGCCGTTTGGATACACTTCCATCTTTCTATTTTTGTTTTCTGTTTTTTAAAACCGAAAATAAGTTTATGTTTTCAATTTTTTTAAGTAGAAAATATGTTTGACATTACTAACTATTATTTGTTTTAAAAAATAAAAAACAAAAAAACGCGTTTGGGAAATATGATGAATATAATAATGAGTAAACAATTCCAATCCATAATGTTGGTGAGTGGTGGTGGTGGTGAATGCGGTGGTGATGGTGATGATGTTGGTGGTGGTTGAGTGGTGTTGGTGTCGTTGGTGGTGGAGTGGTTGTGGTGGTGGTGGTAGTGAGTGGTGGTAGGGTGGTGGTGGGTGGTGGAGTGGTGAGTGGTGGTGGGGTGGTGGTGGTGGTGACTGGTGGAGTGGTGGTGATGGGTGGTGGTGGTGGTGGTGATGTTGGTGGTGGTTGAGGGGTGTTGGTGGCGTTAGTGGTGGAATGGTTGTAGTGGTGGTGGTGGGGTGGTGAGTGGTGGTGGTCGAGTGGTGTTGGTGGCGTTGGTGGTGGTGGAGTGGTTGTGGTGGTGGTGGTTGGGTGGTGAGGGGTGGTGGTGGAGTAGTGATGGTGTTAGAGTAGTGATGCATAATGGTTCTGTTTTTATTTTTTGTTTCCAAAAACAGAGGTAACAGAAATTTTCTGGTACCTTGATTTTAAAAAATTTTGCTACTAATTTTTAAAAACCAAAAATAGAAACATGTTTTGTGTAAAAATTTTCAAAATTTTGTTTTTAAAAACAGAAAAAAGAAAACAGAAGTGTAACCAAATGGGGACTAAATGTTTGGTTTCCTTTTTGGTTTTAAATACAAATAGGAGCTCTGCTTGACTACGTTGAGCGGAGCTCCCCTTTTTACACTATTTGATTTGATGGTAATGTTGTAATTATGGTGTGTTGCTTAAATGCCCTAGTATCCGGCTCAAAATTAATCCCTTCATCTTTGCAATTACATCACACAAAGTTCTGATATTTGCAGTTTGCAAACTGCAAGAAGTGGCCTTGGGTTGTGTAACGGGTAAAATTCGTAAACCAGCTCAGCGTTGTGAGACGAGCTCGTTTTTGTCGTTTTGTTCACGAAAGTGACACGTGTTCACGAGTTGGGGTCACGTGCTTAAAATATAAGGGTCACACGTTGTCTGATGTACAACGATCCGTTGTGCGCATTGCGACATCTTTGTTCTCACGAAGAACAACGTTTCCGTTGTGGCTTCGACAACGAGCTCGTTGTCGAGAGCACAACGTGAACGTTGTGCTCTTGACAACGTCGCTGTCGTTACGCGAACAACGAGTCCGTTGTCTCACCGACAACGATGTCGTGCTGTGTTTTAAGGCATCTACGCCGTAACCGAGCTTAAGTCAACAACGAGACCGGCTCGTAGGAGGAAGTGATCAGGAGGCGATCCAAGATCCCGACAAGCGTGCCGAACGCGCCGTTTCGTACCGAAAGCACTGTCTTGGCATTTAATGCTGGTCACTTCTGCGTACCGACCAATCCCGTCCGATTGGACTTTTTGGAGACTCTCACGTGTGATGCAACCGGTGGCAACTGTGACTAAGATGTTTGGCAATGAGTGCAAAATCACGTGGTATGTACACCTATGGCCATCCATGGTCATCGATGGCCATACCAACCCTTGCCCTATAAAAATCTCGTGATTTTTAGTGCACAGGACACTGGTTGACTGACCTAGATCGGAGAATACGTGTGAAGAGCCTCCAGTGCCTCGTGTATTTTTCAGTGACTGTTCTAGCATTTTCTGCTCATCATCTTCTACCCTTACTGACTTTACCATCGGAGTATAGGTCAGGGTGTCACACCCTCCGCTCCAACCATCTATCGGGAAACCAGAACGTGGAAGAAGCTGCTGCTGACGCGTGTCCGTCCGGTATTTTTCCCCTCACAAAATTGGCGCCGTCTGTGGGAAATAATAAACGGACTCCCCTTTGCTCTCTGTGATTATGGCAGACCAATCAGAAGTTTTCGGGCATGAGGATCAAACCCCTCACGTCACTTCTTTCATACCTTCTGTCGTGCACAATCCTGGAGTCAGTCCTTCGTCTGGGCAACCAGAGAGGACCGTGCCTCCCCTTGCTGAGCTCTCTGTCTCAGATCGCATCTTGGCAATGCTGCAAGCGCAGCAGTCTGCCCTGGACCAAATCACCAGGCAGCAACAGTTGATGCAGGCAAGACTGGAGACGTTCGAGCATAGCAGGCTCGAGGTGGATGAAGTGCCACTGCAGAGGCCTTCTTTGAGACGTCAGTTTGACTTCTCTTCTTCTCCTTCTGCCCCAGAGAATCGTGATACCAGGTTTGTGCTTCTTCCTACTGAAGGGGATGTAAGACAACCTCCGGTTCGGGCAGAGCAGAGTATCCCTTTAGATCGTGTGGATTTCCGGGAAGGGGCAGGAAGAGAAGACCTAAGAGTGGGTACTGGAGGCGCAGACACCCAGAAGACTTGGGTGACAGCCAAGGAGGTGGAGGCTTTAATCGGTGCTCGCGTTAAGAGCATGAAGGGAGGGATTCCTGACCACTTTGCTCAGTCAGCAAAGGACAACGTTGAGAACTCTCCCTTCACGGATGCCATCAACCAGTCCTATACTTCTTCCAAGTTCATAACTCCGATCTTCCCCATGTACACTGGAAAGACGGACCCGGAGGAGCATTTGTTTGACTTCAAGCACGCGATGGCTGTTCGCAATCCAGATGATGACTTGTATTGCAAGGCTTTCCCCAACAGCCTGTCTGGGGCAGCATCGAAGTGGTTTCGGAACTTGCCTCCTGGTTCCATCAGTAACTTCTCAGAGCTCCGGTCGGCCTTTATTGATCACTTCATCATCAATAAGAAGAAGAAGGCGGGTGCAGACACTCTCTTCTCTTTGAGGATGAAGCCAGTCGAATCCTTGAAGGACTTCATTTCGCGTTTCACCGATGAAGTCCACAACATTGACAAGGTTAATGAAGCAAGCTGCATCGCCGCTTTCAAGAATGCTATCCCCAAGCATTCCGAGCTCTACAAGTCCTTAGCTCTTGACTATCCCGTCAAGATGGACGAGTTGATGGTACGTGCCACCAAGTACGGGAGGTACGAGGAGGACGTATCCGTTGTGTCAGCACCGAAGCCCAGAGCGAGAGTGGTGGATGTCGCGGAAAGGGCACACCGATCATCGAAGAGGAAGGAGACGAAGCAGAGGTACGAGTCTTCATCATCTGAGGGCTCGCCACCAAGGAAGCAAAGGGAGAGAGTTGTGTATGTGACTCAACGGGATCAGCCGGACCGGCGCCCGTTTGAGAGAAATTTTAACCAGCATCAGAGCAGGACGGAAAGACGTCCTAATGACCAGCAGGCGAAGCAACAGTATCAGCCACGCCAGGTGCAGCCTCAAGTACAGCACGAGAGAGGTGTGCAGCCTAATGAGAGGCGATCTTTTGCAGATCGAGCACCGCGCATCAATTTCACAGTCAGTCCGGCGACCATCATGAAGTCAATGGAGGATCAGCCATACTTTGAGTGGCCGGCGAGGGCGGTGCCGGATATTACATCGGGGCCACGGGTGCATGAGTACTGTCATTATCACAAGTGTCGTGGTCATCTCACCAACCGATGCCGTATTCTGAGAGAATACTTGGAGAGGCTTGTTCAGGAGGGGTATTTGGGAGAGTATCTTGCTTCTGACAGCGGCGGTGGAGAGCGCGCCAGGGAACCGGTGTCCCGATCTCGTGGAGGAGAACCTGCCAACAATCCCAGTACCAGTGGAGGGGCTTCCTTGGGTACGATCAATGTCATTTGCCGCGTGCAAGCGCCTGAAGCTGATGTGGAGAGAAACTTCAGGGCGAAGGCCAGGAAGCTGTCTCACGAGGCCGCAGTGTGCCAGGTGCAGGTGCCTAGCAGAAGCGTTGAGCAGACACTCACCTTCACTGATCTTGATCTGGCAGGGGTGGTCCGACCTCACTATGATGCTCTCGTTCTCACCATGAGAATAGGAGACTTCGACATCAAGAGGGTGCTCGTAGATTCTGGGAGTGGGGCAGACATCTTGTACCTTCATACTTTCACTCAGATGAAGCTGGACCCTTCCGTCCTCATCCCTGCTCAGACTCCCTTGTATGGATTTGATGGCAGCTCGATGAAGCCCGTAGGCGACGTTGTCTTGCCCGTTGTGGCTGGGCCCGTTGTCCTTCAAACCAGGTTTTCCGTTCTGGATGCGCCATCACCGTACAATGCCATCTTGGGTCGCTGGTGGACCCATGAGATGAAGGCTGTACCGTCCTCGTACTACCAGGTGTTGAAGTACCCAACGCAGGACGGACCTCGGGAGATCCGAGGCGATCAGTTGGCTTCGCAGAAGTGCGATTTTCCAGCCTCCGTTGTGCCTTCGTAGCAGTTACAGGTCGTTCCCGTTGTAGAAGATAGCTCGGAGGCATCGTTGTGCAGACCTTCCGTTGAGCCCACAAAAGCTGTCAATTTGGGAACGGAAGAAGAGCCAAAGGTGTTACAGATCGGGACGAGCTTGACAACGGAGGAGGAGCTCGAGTTGCTGAATTTTCTTAGGGAGAATCTCGATGTCTTTGCATGGTCTCACAAAGATATGACTGGCATCGATCCGAACGTTATCTGCCATCACCTCAATGCTGATCCTGCCATCCCTCCAGTGAAGCAGAAACCTCGGAGGCTTGCTCCAGCTTATCATGATGCAGTGAATGAGGAGATTGACAAGCTGATCCAGTTTGGGTTCATTCAGGAGGTGCAATACCCTGATTGGATAGCCAATGTTGTGGCTGTGCCTAAGAAGAACGGGAAGGTGAGAGTCTGCATTGACTTCACTGGTGTCAATAAGGCGTGCCCCAAGGACTTTTTTCCCATGCCAAGGATAGACAGGCTCATCAATGCCACTGCCGGCCACGAGATGTTATCCTTCATGGATGGCTATTCGGGTTATAACCAGATCCTCCTGGCGGAAGCAGATCGAGAGAAGACCACCTTCATAACGGAGCGAGGTTTGTTCTGTTATCGGGTGATGCCTTTTGGCTTGAAGAATGCAGGTGCCACCTATCAACGTCTAATGAATCTCATGTTCGGGTCGCTCCTTGGCAAGACGGTTGAAGTGTACATCGACGATATCGTTGTGAAGAGTCGAGTACGAGGTACTCTGGTGGCGGACCTTGCTGAGCCTTTCGCTGTGCTGCGATCTTTCAATCTGAAGATTAACCCAGAGAAGTGCACCTTTGGGGTTACCTCGGGGAAATTTTTGGGTTACCTTGTGAGTCAGCGGGGGATTGAAGCTAATCCATCTCAGATCCGTGCTTTGCTGGACATGCCAGAACCCAAGTCGAAGAAGGAGATTCAGAAGCTGACAGGTCGGATTGCTGCGCTCAACCGGTTTATCTCCAAGTCATCCGATCGTTGCAAACCTCTGTTCGAGCTGCTGAGGAAGGACTCCATTTTCGCATGGACTCCGGAGTGTTCCCGAGCTTTTCTTGCCTTGAAAGAATATTTAGGGTCAACTCCTATCCTCTCGGTGCCAGAGCCAGGTGAAGTCTTATATCTCTATTTGTCTGTTTCAGAGCAAGCCCTTGGTTCCGTCCTAGTGAGAAGCTGTGATGGCGTGGAGAAGCCTGTCTACTTCATCAGCAAGACCTTTCTCAAGGCAGAGTGCAACTATAGCAAGCTCGAGAAGGTGTGTCTGGCTCTTGTCTTTTCTGCAGAAAAGCTTCGGCCGTACTTTCACGCTCATTCTATCGTTGTCATCACAACGTATCCTTTGAAAGTCGTGCTGGGACGACCCGAGCTGGCGGGGAGGATGTCAAAGTGGGCCGTAGCTCTGAGCGAGTTCGATATCCAGTACCGGGCCAGGAGTTCAGAGAAGGGGCAAGCAATGGCGGGGTTTCTTTCTGACTTTCCTGTGGAGGAGGAGGCAGAGGATGTGATTGTTAATCTTCGGGAGCTCCCAATTGAAGTTGACAACGGAGACGCCGTTGTGGAGGGGGTCGAATCGTCAGAGTGGAGCGGTTGGCTGTTGTACGTGGACGGGTCTTCCAATTTCAGTGGTGCGGGACTGGGTATTGTGCTTATAAGCCCGGACAACATCAAAGTTCAGAAGATGTCACGCCTCGGGTTCACTGCCTCTAACAACGAAGCTGAGTACGAAGCCTTGCTCCTTGGGTTGGAGAGCGCACGAGAACTGCGGGTCTCCACGTTGAGAGTGTTTTGTGATTCACAGCTCGTGGTGAACCAGGTGAATGGTGTTTATGAATGCAAGGACGACCGGATGAAGCAGTATGCTACTCTCGTTCGTTCGTTATGTGAAACATTCATCGTTGTGGAGATCAGGCATACCCGAAGAGACGAGAACAGGCATGCTGACGCTTTGGCGTATTTGGCTTCCATGGTGTAGGCTGACGAACCTAAGGCTATTCTGATGGAGTTCCAAGAGTATCCCTCGATAACTCTTCAGGCACAACGAGAAGTGTTCTTTGTCAATCAAGTCCCGAGCTGGATGACAGGGTTGGTGGCTTATCTAAAGGACGGAGTTCTCCCTATCAGCGTGAAGGAGTCAAGGCGCATTCAGTCAAAAGTATCTCGTTATACCTTGGTACAAGGAGAGTTGTACAGGAAATCTTTTGGCGGACCTCTACTGAAGTGTGTTCATCCCGTAGACGTGGAGGGAGTACTTGCTGAGCTGCATGAAGGTATATGTGGTATTCATTCGGGCGGGAGGACCATTGCCCATCGAGCTCTGGGACAAGGCTACTTCTGGCCTTACATGCAGGCTGATGCTCAGAAGTATGTGAAGAGGTGCAGCCAGTGCCAGCGGTTTGCTCGACTGATTCACGCTCCAGCTCAAGAGCTCAGCACCGTATCGCAGCCTTGGCCATTTGCACGGTGGGGACTTGACATTATGGGACCTTTCCCGAGGGCTCCAGGGAATCTGATCTTTCTTTTAGTGGCAACTGACTACTTCTCACGGTGGATTGAAGCTGTTCCCCTTGCACGTATCAGGGAGCAAGAAGTGAAGAAATTCTTGTGGGAGCATATCATCTGTAGGTTTGGCATACCGCAGTCCATCATATCTGACAACGGGAAGCAGTTCTCAGGACGTATAATGGCCGACTTTTGCAGCGAGTTGAAGATCAAGCATGTCTTCTCTTCCCCATATTATCCTCAGGGGAATGGTTTAGCCGAGGCAGCCAACAAGAACATTCTCAATGCCTTGAAGAGAAGATTGGAAGATTCGAAGGGGAAGTGGGCCGCCGAGCTGCACAACGTTTTGTGGGGGTACAGAACGACTCCAAGGAGCCCTACCAGTGAAACTCCCTTCTCTCTAGCGTATGGCATGGAGGCTGTCATTCCTACAGAGATCAGTTTGCCTACAGTGCGCTCTTGGCACAGCAAGAAGAAGGATGGAGAGAAAGATCAGAACGCAGAGCTCATGGCTATTCATCTTGATCTGCTAGAAGAGAAGCGAGAAGATGCCAGTATTCAAATGAGGAGATATCAGCAGCGATTAAGGAAGGCCTACAACAAGAAAGTACAACGGAGAGTGCTGCAAGTCAGTGACCTCGTCCTCCGAAGAGTGTTCCAGAACACAAGAGAACTTAACAGTGGCAAGTTGGGACCAAACTGGGAAGGGCCTTATATCGTGGAACGATTGGGAAGTCCTGGAGTCTGCTACTTGAAAGACTTGCAAGGTAACCTCATCTCGAAATCTTGGAACATCATGAATCTGAGACAATTCTTTCAATAGAATCTGTGAAATGATGTTTCCATACATCGTCGTGATTACCAGTTTTCAACGATTTTACATAATCATAGTGTCCATATTTCAACATGTGATTTGTGCCTGCCCATTGTTTATGCTATTCTCTATTTAGTTCATCAGTGTAATGTTGTGAATATTTTGCAAGTAATTCAAGTAAAGTTTTTGACCGAACAACGTACTCACAACGAACACGAGTGGCTTATATAAGGATGTCATCTGAGCAAATCTAGTGGCTTATCCTAGTGACATCCTCTGAGCATGTGTTTCGGAACTGGGTTACGTTGCCTTCGTCTCATAAATTTTAGTTGTCAGATTACGTTCACAATGAACTGCGCAAATGATGTATCTGGATCAGTGCTCGCTCGTAGTGTTTGCTCATGGTGAAAGCTCATAGCGAACGATCATAGTGCTTGCTCGGGGTGTTAGATCATGGCGCTTTGGTCGTAGTGTTTGCTCATGGTGAAAGCTCATAGCGAACGATCATAGTGCTTGCTCGGGGTGTTAGATCATGGCGCTTTGGTCATAGTGTTTGCTCATGGTGAAAGCTCATAGCGAACGATCGTAGTGCTTTGCTCATAGTGCTTTGCCCATAGTGCTTTGCCCATAGTGCTTTGCTCATATTTCTTTGCTCGTAGTGCTTTGCTCGTAGTGCTTGCTCGTAGTGTTTTGTTCGTTGTGCTTTGACCATGACATTCTACTCATAGTGTTTTGCTCATAGTGTTTTGGTCAAAATAGTTTATTTGGTATACAACAGTTATAATTTCGCGAATATCCGAACGTTCACATAGCGAAGTACCGCCTTAACATCGGTACAGTGGACTGTGAAAAATCATTCAGCTACTCACGTTGTGTTTTCTTTCTTATTCTGTGTGCATGCATCGTACTACGCTACGAGGTGAAAAGAAGTGCAAGCACGAATAAATAAGAGAAGAGCGATCCATTCATGTCAAAAGCCCATTTCTGGGCAATTACAGTCAGAAACTCCCATAAAGGGAGAAGGGAGAATTTACATCAACAAAAGAAAGGAGCAGAAGCATAGAAAGGGGCAAGGGATCAGAAGAACAGGAGATCGGAGGGACAACAGTTCAGACGAGCTCAAGGTCAGCCTCCGTTGCCGTTGTAGTAGGGGCAGGGGTAGAGGCTTCAGCAGTAGGGGCTTCCACCGGAGTAACTTCATCGGCAGCAGGGGAAGCTCTGGAGCAGCAGACTCGGAGTACGGCTCGGCAGGGAGGGGTGCAGGACCTTCAAGAAAGTGAGGCAACTCGACGCCTTGCACCTCGGGCTCGTTGTCGAGCTCGATCAGTTCTTTGCTCTGAAGCTCGGAGAACGTGGTGGCGTCCTCTTCATTGTCTTCCTTCAGGCGGCCTTGCTGGCGAAGCGAGTCGAGAACCTCTTTCTCGGTCTCAGCACGATCTTCATCCAAGAGCGTGTCCAGCTGAGACTGGTAGTACTGCTGCAGTCTCAGGGTCACGGACCTCTCGGTGTCCTCCTGAATTTTCTTGGCCTCCTCGAGCTCCTCCGCCAGTGCCGACCTGGCTGCCTCAATTTCCTCCAGTTGTCTACCCAAGGCTTGGGAGACATGCTCCAGCTCGCTGATGCGAACAACAGCATTCTCTGTCTCTTGCTTGGCCTTCTTTTCGGCCTCCTTTGCTGCTCGTGCCTCAGCTTCGGCCTTTTCCCGAACCTTGGTGGCAGTGCCTAGCCTTACCTCAGCACGAGTCGTGTCAGCCTTGGCTTGAGACAGATCGAAGTCTGCCCTGAGTCTCTCCTCAACAAGAGTCTTCTCCAGCGTCTCCGTCCTGTCTCTCCAGTAGTTGATCCCGTCTCGCAGCTGAGTGTATTTTTCCTGGCTGCGATCGCAGAGCTCTTGCACGAGCGCGTTCATCTGCAAAGAGATGTCTGGGCGTTAGCACAACAAGAAGTAGTATTTCAAAACAATTGAGGTAGGAGACGAGGGAGGGAGAAGCTTACTGTTGCCACGGACTGACAGGCGGCGTAGGACAGGTCGGCTAAGTGGAGTTGGCCGACCTCAGCGATGTCCCGGGGAAGCCTCATCGCATGAGTCAGAGCTTGGGCAACCGTCCCCGAGTTCTTCGCCGATTCAATCACGGTCGGCACCCCGAACCGAGTGAAGTCGGGTGACCAGTCCGGAGCGGAGGTCGGCAGCATACTGGCCGGGAGACTCGTCGTGCCAGTTTCCGTTGCAGCCAAGGCAACGACAGCGGAGCTCGTACTGGCTGGGGCAGCAGCAGCTCGAGAAGGGGCAGGCGCTGAGCTAACCTCGGGCACTGCCGTTGTCGCCTCGGCTCCTGGACTTGTTGGAGGAGCGGTAGGGACGGAAGAGGGAGCAGCAATGACCACGACCTCTTTTTCCAGGCGTTTGTCCGCCTTGGCCTTCTTCCTGGCCTCGTACTCGGTCGGGGCGGCCATCTTTCTCTTCGGGTCAGCAGGCGCTGTACCCTTGGAAGAATGGTTCTTCTTCTTCTTCGGCAGTGGTGGCGGTGGAGGCGGCTGGACTGCAGGGCGAGCAGACCTCGGCTTCCTGCTTAGCGGTGGTGGGTTTGAGTCGGCCATTGCTTCTTCTTCTTCTTCGGGTAGGTGAGGGAACGGTGAAGGTACGGAGGGGGAGGCGCCCTGTTGCTGTTGTTGAGTAGTTGCTGGGTTGCTGGAGGAGGCCCGCGTGACGAGCTCGAGTGGTTTCCACCTAATGTATTCCCCGCCTCGAGCACGGCGGATACCAGTAAGAAGTTCTTCTTCTTCTGAGGTCAACTTCTTGTATGGAAATTTCTTTGGGTCCACTGCGCACGGGAAAAGCAAAATTAGTACAACGAGAAAGTTAGCAGGACGTACAATGAGAAGGTACAGCGTACAACGAAAGCGTAGTCAGGACGATGGTGCACAACGGACAACGGATGACTAGTGGTATACCTGCTTCCGCTCGGAAGACGTTGGGGACCGAGGAATTCTCTGCCTTCCAGCCGCCAGAGACAACGAAAGGAGTGGCTTTCCATTTCCTTTCTCTGTCAAGGATGCCCGAGACGAGCTCTGGATGGTAGGGTTTCTTGTTCCACGAAAAATAGGAATACAGACCGTCGTCATTGCCTCGGCATCTGACGGCATGACAGAAGTGGAATAGATGCCTAGCCTCTATGGGGTACCCGTCCTTGATGAATTTGATCATCATGGACATGTATTTGTGGAAGCCCGGGTGCATTTGCCCCGGTGCAAGTTGCAGGGTGGACAGAACTTCATCCAAGACAGGATGAAGAGGGAAGCGAAGGCCAGCCTCAAGCTGGGAGAGATAGACAACGGTACAGGCAGAGCGCCTATCTATGATGGCATCATCTCGCTTGAAGTGGAGATTGACATTGGAAGGGAAGTCGAAACGTTCCCTATAACGGTTCAGATGCGCCAACTGGTATTGGCGCAGAACTGAGGATTTTTCAATGTAGGCACCGTGAGGTGCGCTACCTGTGCAACTGGCCTCGTCATCAGAAGGGCCTCTAACTTCCTCTATCCTAGCAGGTTCTACGGGGACATTGGCAGCCATGGTGGTAAGGAGAAATCGGAAAGAGGGACAAGAACAAAAGAGTATGCGCAGAGCAAAACCACACTGGGAACCGGAGAAGAGAGAAATGGAAAAACAGTAAGAGAGAATAAGAGATAGGGGTGAAGGGCGTACCGAACCGAAGAACTCAGAGAGATCGTTGAAGAGCTTGAGGAAGATGAACTTTCGGGCAAGAAGAGGATTCGACAGAGTAACAGTGCTTGATGAAACAGGGTGGGAGAGAGAGAGGATTCGATGGGATTTTATAGACGTCTCTGGCTTGCGAAAGTACACCACTACCCTTCATCTGAGGCGTACACCTGTATCAACGGAATTAAGAGCAGTGGCAAGATCGTCTTTTCACCGAGTATTATAAACGTCAGGGTCATTAAAGCATTCTCGAAATTTAAATCGGTGATGATGACAGCCTGTCCGCATTGAAGAGACGCGACGGTTCGCACGCGTGACCAGCTGGCGTGAACGGTCGACCTTCTCGATAAGCGTTTAAAGCATGCAACGTTTCGCCTTCCGGAGTGGTGCCAGGTATGATCTTTTTGTTCGTTTATGACGCTTCGAACTACGTTCCAAGCATCATAAAGGGGCAAATTGTAACGGGTAAAATTCGTAAACCAGCTCAGCGTTGTGAGACGAGCTCGTTTTTGTCGTTTTGTTCACGAAAGTGACACGTGTTCACGAGTTGGGGTCACGTGCTTAAAATATAAGGGTCACACGTTGTCTGATGTACAACGATCCGTTGTGCGCATTGCGACATCTTTGTTCTCACGAAGAACAACGTTTCCGTTGTGGCTTCGACAACGAGCTCGTTGTCGAGAGCACAACGTGAACGTTGTGCTCTTGACAACGTCGCTGTCGTTACGCGAACAACGAGTCCGTTGTCTCACCGACAACGATGTCGTGCTGTGTTTTAAGGCATCTACGCCGTAACCGAGCTTAAGTCAACAACGAGACCGGCTCGTAGGAGGAAGTGATCAGGAGGCGATCCAAGATCCCGACAAGCGTGCCGAACGCGCCGTTTCGTGCCGAAAGCACTGTCTTGGCATTTAATGCTGGTCACTTCTGCGTACCGACCAATCCCGTCCGATTGGACTTTTTGGAGACTCTCACGTGTGATGCAACCGGTGGCAACTGTGACTAAGATGTTTGGCAATGAGTGCAAAATCACGTGGTATGTACACCAAAGGCCATCCATGGTCATCGATGGCCATACCAACCCTTGCCCTATAAAAACCCCGTGATTTTTAGTGCACAGGACACTGGTTGACTGACCTAGATCGGAGAATACGTGTGAAGAGCCTCCAGTGCCTCGTGTATTTTTCAGTGACAGTTCTAGCATTTTCTGCTCATCATCTTCTACCCTTACTGACTTTACCATCGGAGTACAGGTCAGGGTGTCACACCCTCCGCTCCAACCATCTATCGGGAAACCAGAACGTGGAAGAAGCTGCTGCTGACGCGTGTCCGTCCGGTATTTTTCCCCTCACAGGTTGTCTCTGGCGAAGCCCAGAAAGGGCTTGTCTTGGGCAACCATAGAATAGGGGATAAGTGGTGGAGAAATCAAAATCATGGCCTATGATTTTGACTTCTCAACATACTATATAACACATGGCGATAAGGTGTTGAGATAAAAGAGAAGAGATATCAAGTGGGGAGAAGTCAAAATCATGGGGGAGAAAATGAAATGACTTCTCTCATTTTTAATGCCACATGTCCCTTATTCTATGGTGGCTTCGCCAGAGACAATCCAAGGCCGCAAGAAGCTGATGGTTATTGGAGAATCACCACCCCCCCCACCCCCCATCAACCAAATGCACCACTGACGAAAAATCTAAGCAAAACAGAGTCCCTATTCTTGTTAACGTCGGTTACTCAAAATCTTGATTCCATGTCCGGGTGTCTGTAGCTTCTCTTTCTCTTTCTAACACTCGGGTTTTCTCTGGATGGCAAGCTAATAGCTATGGGCCAATGACTGCTATGTAGAGTGTCATCATCAACCCCCCTTTCGTAAGCTTCGGATTCTACAGACACTTCGTGAGATTTCGCAGTCTTTCTGAATTTCTGCATAGTTCCTTCCAGAGTGGGAGATTAATAGCAACAACAACTATCATTTAACAATATACATTTTCTTTTGAGAAGTAGATGTATGGTGCTTTTCGTCGGAAACATATCCCTTGTGTTCTTCCCTGTGACTAGCACTTCTGAAGGCCATGATCTTTCCAAGAGGTGGTTGTAACTGTTAAATCAGTTGATCCTGACCTTCCAACACTCATGGCCACAGTTCATCTCTTGGGTTGGAATTCCCATAAAGACTTCAAATGCAACAAAATGAAGGGAACGGATTGCCTCTGGTCGATGCCCAAGGCCCAACCTCAGGTGTCCACACATCACCTGCCATGCCATGTGGTGATAAAAAGGGGGAAAGATATTAGTTGGGAAGAAGTCAAAAATCAGGGGAGAAAATGAAATGACTTCTCCCCCTTTTATCACCACATGGCAGGCGATGTGTGGACGCCCGAGGCTGGGCCTTGGGCATCCGCCAGAGGTAATCCATTCCCCAAAATGAATGATTTCAAATCTCATGAAAAAATATAAAACTTGAATTCTCATGATGGTAAGAATTAATTTTATTAAAAATCTTGGCATAAGTGACTCAAATTTCCTAATAATTACCATGACAAAGTGCATAATGCCAAGGATTATTAGTCTAACAAAAGAAGGGACCCTTAAAAGAAATTGAAGAACTCCATTTATAAAAATACTTAACAGCTTATACCTCCTCCCTGACTTTAGTGTTCCTATTTGTAAGCATGCATTAGGGTAATAGAAGCAAAAAAAGGTGTTTCTTTTCCTTGATTAGGACATTTAGAAATAGATAGTAACTATGAAGAAGAATTTTTTTGGTAGAAAGGTTATCATGTAACACACACATCCACCCTAACGCACACACACGGCTAGACCTAAGGTAGCCGCTAAGGTGTCATAAAGGTAAGTCCATGCAACCACTCCAAAAGGGGCTGTCTTAAGGAGGGTTGATGATGACCCCTTATACACCCCTGCAAAGTCCACTTCCCAACCGATGTGGGACTAAACTTAGGATACACACCCTAACACACACGGTAAACATCAATGGTTTTTTTTAGTAGAAAGGTTATCATGCAACACACACACACATACACCCTAACGCGCATACACAACCAGGCGTAGGTATTATGAACAAAGTTGAAGAGATAATCAGGGGAACCCAAAACATGCCTTGACAGGGGTATTTTGAAAATTACTGAAAAAGTTTTAGTTGGCAGAATACCCTTCTTTTTGATTTGTAATTTTCAAACTACTACTGTCATCAAGGGCGGAGCCAAGAATTTTTCATTGGGGACCAAATACATGTATAAAAAACTAATGGATTTGAGGGTATGAAAAAAAATTTGGGGTGATTTTTTTATTTTGAGAATTTTTTTCCCGGTAATGCCCTTGAGGTTGGCACATGTTTCTATTGATATATCTTAACTGTGGTTAAGATTCACCCACCTATCCTTGGTTTTTTTTTTTTTTTTTAAATCAATTTTTTTTCAAACCCTAGTTAAAATTCACTAACTCGTAAGGTTAAAAATATTCAATATTTTTTCTAAAAACTAAGGATAAGTAAGTGAACCCTAAGAGTGGGAGACTTTTAACAATAGTTAAGGGGTGTCTGTGGGGACATGTGGCAACCTAAGGGCATAGTTGGACTTCATTGGGGGCCGACTATATGTATGAAAAAAATATTGCTCGGGAGTATACTGAAAAAAATTAAAAATATTTGAGGGGCCACTAATTCATACCAAAGAAAGAAGGAATTACAAAAATTTTGGGGGGGGGCGCTCCGCCCTTGACTGTCATAAAGGATATTTTGGGTTGCGTTAGTTATCTCTTCAACGGATCTCTTGTTCATAGTTGATTAGAAATATCTCCTCATTCAACCTTTAGAGTTTAATTATGAACTGATACTCTGGATTTCTCTGAATTTTTGGTGCTCCGAAAACATGGGTAAATATAAAATTTTATGGACAGAAATATCCTTTACATTATTTCAATATTTACCAAAATTCCTTTCCCAAAACGTGTTTTGGAAGCATTTCGGAAGCTTAGGAAATCTAGAGCTCCAGTTCATATTCTACCTCTAAAAATAAACCAAATGTTTTGTGTAAAGTCAAATGCACGTGAGTTTATCATTAAGAAGCTTTTCTTTTCATTTGAGATCAAACAAACCAATAAATAAATTTAATTTAATTTGAACTTAAGTGTTGAGGTGGTGTGATCTTATATGGATCAAGCAAAATTGGTAGAGAGATTGGGTTGCTATAGTAGTGGTGATATTGTTAGTAAGTGCATCTTAAATCTTATATTCTTAGCAAGTATAGGAGAGGAGTGAGATTTGGTTTATCTTCCTATACGTGTATGAAGAGACCTATTAATAGTGGAATCTTTGTAATCCCTCTCATGACAGTTTGAGGTTACACTCATGGATGTAGGCACCTTTTTGCCGAACCATGTAAACCTTTTTCTCTTCTATGTGTGCATGCGTGAAAATCACATGGTATCAAAGCGGGTTCTTATGAGGAAGAGTGTTTTCAATTGCTAAACATCCATTGATTTTTTTCTGCTTGTAAATAAATGTTACAGCCTCTGTGACTTTCACAAAAGAGCCTTTCTCCCATTGTCTTTATTACATAGACAAATAAAGAAACAAAAGGACAGTATCTCCTTCCCAACTCGTGTCTTCAACCTTGGGTTCATACTGAAGCCACTCGGACATCAAGCAAAGGCTACTGATATAATCGGCTCTTATTGTTGCTTGTGGTTGTTGTGTGAGCACGGGTTTCGAAGAACCCTGATTAATTTCACGGGTGAGTTTAGAGCCGCCAGCTATTCATTCAGAAGGGATAAGTCTCCGGGATTTGGATAAGGTCTTGGTCTGTGATTGAGATTAGGGCAAGAAGTTCAGTTAAGTCCGGGGAAGGTGTTAGGTACCTCGAAGCTTTCGTTTTATAACAGTTCCTTACTCACTAGGATTAAGTCAATTAATGTCAATGTTAATCAAATGTCTTAGTGTTTAATGTAATACTAATCTAAGAAAGAAAAACTAACTAGGGTCGAACCCGCATTGGGTTGCCTACGTACTCACATTGGGGTGAGATTAAACCGAGCGTAGTTCTGCCACATGAGCCCGTGTCAAGACTAGGGTGTGTGTGTATGCACCAAGGGTGGTTAATAGGCCTAATCCGGTATATTAGGGTTTTGTTTAACCGAAGTTGGTCAATGTGCAACGTATTGGGCCTGTTAGGCCAATGGGTAGTCCGGTAGACTAGGTTTTAGGCCCGGTAGGCCAGGAGAGGAGTTTGATCAAGATTAAAGTTGCTAACTGGGGTTAGGTCAAACTTACCATGGTTAGGATAGCTAATCAGAGTTGATATGATAAGGTCAAGCTCGATAAGCTGAGGTTGGGCCCGGTAGGTCTAGGGTGAGCCCGGTAGACTAAGGGATGAGGTCCGGTAGGCCAAAAACGCTTTAACCAAGGGTTAGGGTTGCTAATCGGGTTAAATGAGAGTTAACCATGGTTAAGGGTGCTAACCATGGTAAAATGGTTCAAAAAGCTTGTTTTTGATCTTTTTATATTTTTTAGATTTTTTTGGGATTTTTCTAGATTTTTTCCAGTGGTTAAGGATTGCTTAACTATGGTTAAGGGGGGAGGTCACCATGGTTAGGGCTACCAACCGAGGTTAAATAGCTGAAACAGATCATTTTTGGACTTCTCAGAATATTTTTGAATTTCTGAGTATTTTTCCAAATTTTTGTTGGTTAAGGGCTGTTTAACCATGGTTAAAAACTAACCAAAGATGCAGTTTGACCATGGTTAAGGGCTCTAACCAAGATAAAAATGATCACAGAGAATCTTTCTGGAATTCTGGGAATATTTCTGATTTTTTAATCAATTTTTCAGAATTTTGTGGGCTAAGGGGTGTTTAACCATAGTTAAATATTAACCACAGATGGATTTAACCATGGTTAAGGATCCGATTTGGTCAAAAGTGGGCTTAGGGATCATGGCAGGGCCTACAATGGTCTCCTACCTGGTCTGGACCCCGTACAAAGGCCAGAAATAAAAAAAATAGAAATTTCAGTCATGCTTTTAACCATAGTTTGTGGGCTGGTAACTTGGGTTAGGGGTAACCTCAGGGGAAACTGAGACCATGTGAGGATAGCCTAAAGTACAAGGAATACCCTACGCCTTTGGTGGGCATAGGGGAGGTCTGGTGTGGGCCCCACAATGGGCCAAAAAGGCCTTGGTTGGTAATACATGAAATAATGAGTTTTAATAACTAGCTTTTTAGCCATGATTTGCATTGTGTTAAGTCGGGTTAGGGGATGACCCAGGGGAAATTGAGATCATGGGTGTGTAGCCTGAAGTGCAGGGAACACCTTGGGCCTTTAGTGGGCCCAGGGGGAGGTTTGGTGTGGGCTCCACAGAGGGTCAAAAACACCCTGTTTGATTGTTCGAAATGGTGAGTTTCAACCTTTGAGGCCAAAATTAACCATGGTTAAGGGATGAGTTAGAGGCTGGGATGACCAAGGTAGGTAGCCAGAGGTGAGGTGAGACTATCCATGGCCCTAGACTTGACCAAAGCCTAACTTAACCATGGTTAAAGGGGTGTTACAATCAAGGCCGAAAATGGAAAAATCTTTTGAATTTTTTTTTTGCTTTACTGGGGTTGCAACCATGGTTACCAAGGGTTCCCTCATGACTTGAGGGACCCCCAGTACCTACAGAGGAGCACTGAGGTGATAAGGGCTCTTGTACCCGAAACCTCAAGGGTTTCCCCGTACCTATGAATGGGGTAGGACCCTATCCTCGGTTTGACAGTGTAAGTTAAAAAAAATACGCTATATGTGACTCCTAGAATGGGACCAGGAGTCCCTTACAAAGCTTTGAAATAACAAAATAAAGATGTGTGAGGGGTGGTCCTACCCTTTCTCGATTGCTACGGTGGTGGTAAGGAGATGGTGGCAAGTGGTGCAAGGTGGCAGCAGGATGGTGGAGGAGCTGTGGTGTTAGTACGGGGCTGAGATGGTTCCTTGGAGGACTTGGGATGATCTTAGGAGATTAAGGGTCGACTGGGATGGGTGGTGAAGGTTGAGTGAAGGTGCAAGTGAGCTGATTTGGTTTTGGCAGGGGTTTGATGCAAAAAAAAAATGGCGTCCAGAAACTGTGGGGGAGTAGGGGATTTATAGGAGAGGGGGAGCAGGGCCAAGGGCATTTCGGTCATCCCCCCAGGTATGGGGGACAAGCTGGACGTGGCTAGGAAGGAGCTGGAGCAACTGGAACAACAGTTAGTACGCTGTTCTGAGGTAGAAGACAGTGAACAATAACTTTGAAATTTTTTTTTTATTTGGTTTCCATTTTGGGCCCAGCTTCACCTCGACCGAAAACAAACCTCCCCTCTTGGAGTTGGCACCCAAATTCAAATTTTGAAAAAGTAAGTAGGCCCCACTATGATTGGGCCTTGTGGGTCCATGTTTGGGCCCAAAGATGAATTAGCAACGTTTTTTGGAGTTTTTGGCCTTGAGTGGGCTTTGAGCCCATAGGGTTTTACCTAGGGTTTGCCCTAGAGTTTAGATTAGGGCTAGGCCTAGGGTTAGGTCTAGGGTTTAGCTAGGGTTAGCCTACGGTTAGACTAGGGTTTAGGTTGTTTTTGGTTGAAATGGGCCTTGAGCCCGTAAGGGCTTTAGCCTAAGGTTTAGACTAGGGCTAAGCCTAGGGTTAGGTCTAGGGTTTACCTAGGTTTACCCTAGGGTTTGGTCTAGGGTTTAGGTTTTTTTAGTTGAAATGGGTCTTGAGCCCATAGGGGCTTTAGTCTAGGGTTTATCTAGGGTTTAGACTAAGGCTAGGCCTAGGGTTTACCTAGGGTTAGACCTAGGGTTAGCCTAGGGTTTGGATTAGGGTCTAGCTATGGCTACTTGGGTTTGGATTAGGGTCTACCTAGGGCTACTAGGGTTTAGATTAGGATCTACCTAGTGATACTAGGGTTTAGTTGGGGATAACCATAGTTGAAATTTTTAACTATGGTTTGGATAAGAGTGTAAAAATTGGGTACTTTCAGCTGTCTCTCTTTGCCGGAGAATGTCAGGATGACAATTGAACGGTAAAGACTAGAATCATCATATTTTTACACCAAGATGGATTTTATGGATGATGAGATGTATGCATGTTGTGCAAATGGGGAGTGCAATGAGGTGGTTAGGTCTACTATTAGTGGATAGCGATTAGCTGGGGAAAAAATGGATATAAGGATGGCGTAGCCCGGAGGCGCTTGCCGGAAGAAAGTGTTTATCAAAAGCGGTAGGGGGTTTGATCGAAACAGTTTTTCTTTAGGGATATTAACCGAATCGATCGGAGGACACGCGGGGTGTCGAGAACACATGGGGTGTTTGGAAACACACGGGGTGTTGGACATGCAAGGTACCGACAAAGTGTGTTATGTTGGCACTCACCTGGGATGTCGAGGACACACAGAGTGTCAAAATAATACATGTGAGGTGCCGAAAAAGTGTGTTATGTTGGCGCTCACTTGAGATGTCTTCGACACACGAGAGTGTCACAAAGGGGACATGCTGGTGGTGTACACTGTAAAGGTATACACGGGATGTCGGGCATATGAGGTGTTGACAAAGTGTGTTATTTCGACGCTCACCTAGGATGCCAAAGACACATAGAGGTCTCACAAAGGGAACATTCTGGTGTACACTGTAAAAGTACACATGGGATGTCAGGCATACGAGGTGTCGATAAAATGTGTTATGTCGACGCTTACTTGGGATACCAAGGACACACAGGGTGTCAAAAGGAGACATGCGAGGTGCCGACAAAGTGTGTTATATTGGCGCTCACCTGGGATGTCTCGAACACACAGAGGTGTTACAAAAGGGACATGCTGGTGGTGTACACTGTAAAAGTACACACGGGATGTCGAGGACACATGGGGGTGTCGAACTGGTTTGAGGCATGATGCCGGATTTGATATTTATATGGCCGAGAGGCACTGAATTTTGATCATGTTTGGAATAATAGTGAGAAGCAACTGGAACACAACTGTAGTGGTGACTTGATTAAGTGCATGCAGTTAAAGTGCAATGTGTTGTGCAACTTGAACGTATTGGATGAGACTTTCACCTTGTATGCAGCTAATGTGTAGCTAGGGTGTATTGTGGGTGACTCGATTGAGTGCATATAGCTAGTATGCAGTGTAGTTAGAGTGTAATATGTGTACTGACTATGCAGGATTGTGTGTGTGAATGACATGCACGACTTGACCTATGCTGATGCATGAAAGGCTTGACTAGTCCTGGTTTCCCCGGTATGGCATGCAGGTTGATGGAGGGCTGGGTACATGACTTGTTTTTAGAGACTAGTCCTTTGCTGATTGAAGATTCCAGAGGCATTCGATCTTGCTCTTGCTTCTTGTTGGAACTGTGATGCATCTTGGGCGATTGCTGAGTTCTGTTTGATCTGGCCAAGCTGATAGACAGACAATTGGAGGGTAATTGATCCAGTGAGTATTGAGACTCTGGCAGTGATTGGGAGATGTCACAGGATTTGACAGACTCGGGAGACTTCGAGGATGGTTGATCCGACGAGTATGAGAACTCTGGTGGTGACAAAAAGACTTAGGATTTGAACTTGAATGCTTCCTTTGCTTATGTGATTTCACAGGGAGATCACTTTTATAGGGTAAATAGATTATGCCTTTAGGGGTAGAGTACGATGTTAAGCAGATTTGTCCTATTATAACATTGATGAAGCCGTGCTTTGCCCCTTTGCGGAGTCGGGCTTTGCTGAGGAGCTGAGGTTGCTTTGCCAATAAGACTTGCTCTACTTTGCTGCTGCCGGAGATTGGACTCTAGCTAGGGAGAAGCTTGCTGGGGAGCTTCTAGACTTTTGCTAGGGATAGTATTGTAGAGAGCAATTGGAGGCTTCTACTAGGGATCTGTTATGGAATATGACACTGTTGTGGACCACTGCTAGGGAGTGGCACTTTGCTGGAGATCATCAACCGTCTGCTGGGGAATTGAAATCTATTGGGAAACTATTTTTTAATGTCATCTGCTGGGAATGATTGGGCGTCTAGTGAGACTGGATGCTGCGGGATTCTGTTGTCAAACTGCTCTTCAGTTTTTCTCTATTTTTTTACCCTTGGAATGATCAAGTCATGGGATTCGCATGATTTTTGCGCAATAAGGCCGTTGCCAGTTTTCCTCATGCCTACGAAGCTGATAAGTTTTCTTTTCTTTTTTATCCCTGGTCTCGAGACTAGGCCTGTGGTTCGTGTAATTTTTGCGCACCAATGTCATTTCTAGTTTTTATCGGGCTTGCGATGGATTTGAACGGAGTTCTGTTCCTGTTGCCTTAGATATTGGTATCTTGCTTTCGAGTACTTGTATGATAAGTTGTTTGCATTTTCAGTCTCTAAGGGAGCTAGGAAGACTTGTGATAGGAAGAAATGTAGGCTGGGGGGACCGAAGTTTGGGACACCCTAGGATTTCTCCTTTGCAATTACCCTTTTTGGGGATCTCTTCCGTTGTACTCTCCTGGGGATTTGTATTTTTGGATTTCCAGCGAATTTTTTTTGCTCCGTTGGGGAATTTGAGACAGGTTGTCCCTGCTAGGGCTGGTTTCGAGAGAAGTTGTCTCTACTTGGGGAATGTTTTTCGGGAGAGATTTTCCTTGAAAGGTGTCTACTGGGGACAGAGTCCGAAGGGGTTGTCTCTGTGGGGAGTCTCTGATTTTGAAAATGTTTGAACTTCTATTTTGGGCTTTTCTTTGATGGAATTTTTGTACCCTTGAGAGTTGACTCGACTGGGAAAGTCGAGAGGATTTTTGATTTGTTTGGACTCCGCAGAGAGACATTAGCGAGGCTTTGGCTCCACTGGGGATATTTGGACTCTATGTAGGGAAGTCGTGGAGGTATAATCACCTTTTAGTGACCGTACCTGATTTTTCAAGTTGCCTACGTACCCTTTGCAGGATCAGGCCATGACGTAGTTCAGTTAAACGCCATAGTTTGGCAAGGGAGGGTATCCTTGAAAAGGTTTTATGAAAGAAAGGTTGTCAGGCTCAAATGGCTAACTAGCGGGTTTCATTGATCTATAAAAAGGTTTTCATTGTTAGAGATGGAGGGGTGTCAAGGATGGCTTCCTGTCCTTTCCTAAAGTGACTAAAAGTGCAAGCATTTATCAGAAAATATCTTAAGTGTTGTACTTTGATTTTGCCCATTTGATTGGTTCGGGATCCACTTATCGGTTCGATATTGCCCCTAGCTTTTACTGGGGCGAAGCATTTTCCCCTGACTAGTAGATTTACGCAACTTTTCTGAAGTTGTCAGTCACTTGTTCGGATATCAATTTCGATGCGTGTCTTGAAAAAAAGGTTGCCCCCTACCCCTAGCATTGATGATGGCGGGGTATGATTGGAGATTATGTCAGATGATCGGAGACGGGCTTGCCCCTTGCTTTTGATTACCCCCTGCCCCTGGCGGGGCGAGGTCTTGACCTTTACATTCAGAGTTACTAGCCGGCTCTATACAGGACGAGGTTTGTGCTCCTCATCGTATTCTGCCCCTGAGGATTGTGTGTCTGATTATCTGTTTAGGTGACCTCTTGTTAAAGCAAATGAGCTTAAGAAGCATTCAGCTATGCATGACAAAGGAGATGAAACTCTTGAGAAAGAGAGTGATTTCATTGAATTGAAAGAGTTGGACTCTGGACTAGACTCGTACTGGGGCCACTGCGGCCGACTATTATAGAAAATAAAACCTAACTAAGACTGACTTAGACTTGGCCTGGTTTTGATCAACCGAACTCAGCATCTTGTTTCCAAATTTCCTCCTTCTAATGGGCTGGTGGCACAAAGGCGGCCTGATGATGGGCTGGTGAGGGGACAAGGTTTTCAGGAGCACTAATTACTAGGCACATAGTTGAGTTTGTCTTCATCGATTAGGTCTTCGACTGCGTACTTTAGAGGGATGCAGTGATCAGTGGAATGCCTAGGGCCTTGATGAAAAGCGCAGTATTTGCGTTCCTGGTAATTGCAGCCTCTCTTTTCTAGGGATAGTAACGAGGTAGGTCCATGAAGTGCGATCAGCTTCCTTTCTACGAGAGTCGATAGGAGTTGGTCGAGTGGAAGAGGGGTGAAATGCTTAGGTGTTGCCCACTCTTTTGGAGGCTTGGCAAGCAAATGGGTGGAAGGTTTCGGTGGTTGTGCCACTGGGTTAGATATGTTCGTCAGAGAGGTAGAGGCGGATCTAGGTTTGCCCTTGTGCCACCAGGAGTTTGTTTAGAGCAGTCATCATATCCTAGAGGAGAGACTTGATTTCCTTGATGTCCTGCTCTTGACAGAGGAGGGTTGTCAAGATAATCTCTTGGTCGCTCGATGCTTCTCTTTGTTCCATTGCTTGGGTCATTGTGTTACTACCTCGGTAAGGTAGGATCTGAAAATATATAACGAGTCAATACCGGGGGTAAGTTATGTGAATCTAAAATGCTTGAGCATGCGTGGGTTAGACCTGATGAATGAGGTGAGACTCAAAATGGAAAATGACTCAATCCTTAAACAATATTTATGATGAGATAAACAGGATGGGCGTAGTTTGTATGCCAGAGTTAGGTCAATTCTGGGAGTGCTGCTTACTATATGATGAATGGACAGGGTTAGGCTAAATGCATGAGTGATACTAGGTACAATGCAATATTGGTAATGCATTGACTAGGGATAGACTGGACTCTAGGGATACTAGCACGAGCAGTAGCAATGAGGGTGCATGGATGATGCAGTAATGCCTAAGGGGCGTAGTGTAAGTGTTTGCACTCAGTGTCGTGGCACCATTGTGAATAGAGTGACTTGCCGGCTAAATATGCATGTTCATGATGCAAGGAAGAAGATGCTAGAAAGGATTTTGCACTTGATGTGTGCGAAAAGAGTACAGGACTGTGTGACTCAAAAACGAGAAAAGACTCGATCCTAGGCAGGTCCGTCAAAGATTGCGAAGTCAAGTGGCCGGGGCACATCGTCCAGGTCTACGATCTGCTGTTGGAGGGATGTGACCTCAACCTCAATGTTTGCAATGGTCTCGGTAGCGTTGAACATCCGATATCCCAACTGTTGGATACGGGAGGTCATCTCAGCCTTTGCACTATCAAACTATTCTTGGTAGAAGTACAACTAGGCCCTGATGACGGCTGTTTCCTTGGCGTCACATTTTCACTTCTTCTGACAAGATCGGACTGTCCGCTCAAGCTGCTCAATCTGCTCTTGCATAGTTAGAAGTTCATGGTCTTGCTCTGCTTCCTATAACCTGGATACCTGTTGGGCTTTCTGAAGCAGTTTCTTTTTTATCTGGATTTGGAGCTGTCTCTCCAAGAAGATGTCTCTCCAGGGAACTACCTTTTCAGCCAAGGGTATGGTCTCGCGTGATGGAGCTGAGACTGGGGTGGGCAGTTCCCTGGGCATGTGCATACTGGATGGAATGTCAGAGTTTTCCACCCAAAGCCGGTATACTGCATCTGTATAAGGTCCTGATGTAACCACAAAGTCTAGTCACTGATCTCTCCTAAAGCTTCATCAATCTGATTAGAATCAGTTAGTGAGGCGCTCAGAGTGCAGTGTGAAGGTGGCAAAATCATTTCCTTGCCGGTCTATAACTGGAATGCGCTGGGGGAGTCCACATTGGCAAAGTGCTCAGAGTGTTACATAAGCTGCCGAGCCAGTTAGACCGGCAAGGATCATGCACCGTCTTCTTAATAAGACGACGCGAGGTAGCCTGTTCGTGACTAACCATTCACATTATCGTATGATCTCCTCCTCTGACAGGGCTTAGAGAAGCTGGTAGAGCTCTTCGACATCTGTAGTTGCTATCGGTCCTTGATTCTAAGAAATCTTCTGAGGTAAGTTGTACGCTTCACGGAGGCCGACTGGTACTGCTATGATTGTAGGTAGGTGTCCTACTAACCAAGGGTGCAGGAGAGGTGTATTAGCATGAAAGATGCCCTTTCTGCTATCTGTTGCTTGATTAAGAGCCTAGAGAAGCTCTACAAGGATGACTGGTACAATGGCTCCGGAACTGCAGGTGTCCTCGATAATCCCCACCAGTACTGACTCGACAAGTGTACGGCATCTCAGGAACGGGAACAGCAACTAAGATATAGCTATCCAAAGGCATTGAAACCGGGTAGTTCCGCTGTGATGGGATCAAGGTTCCACTTGGGTTGGTACTGCTTTTCCAGAAAGCCTATGGGAATCCAATCAAAAGTGTTGTTAGGATCGGGCTAAAAGCAGGCAGACTTGAGATGCAAGAACCTTGAGAGGTTTGCCTGATAATTTGTCTTGTAGCGTAGTACTATGGCATTACTGTCCATGTTTAACTTCAGAATGCACTGAATTTCTTCCAAGGTCGGACATAGTTCGTTCTTATCGAAACGAAGGACCATGTACGAGGGGTTCCAACACTGTATTGTAATGTTTAAGAGGCACAGATCTGATTTAACCATGGACAGGTCTAGAACGGATCCCAATTTATAGTACCAGGCCCAAGCGAGACGCTGATCGAATGTGAGGACCTTTATTGCATGTAGAGGTTCTTGTTACAGGCCCCCTGAGAATCCAGAAGCACGAGCCATGAGTGTTGACCTGTTGTCTTAAAGATCCCTGAAGGACCTGTCATCTACCTGAATGAAGATAGACTTGATGTGAGTGACTGTGTATGCAGATGAAAATGTAAAGATGCAAATGATGATGATTTTTTTATTTTTGATTGGGTGTGACAAGGCATATGTGAGCCGATAGGGCAGTCGGACAGAGTTCCGACGTGTTTTACCCGAGTTATTGGGAACTGGAGGCATATCAAGTCAAGGTCGGGGATAGGTCTAGTGAAGGCTTAATCGATTGGGATTTGAACCTCATATGCTATGTCTAGAAGCAGGGTAGGATGTGTTTTATTACAAGCACATGTTTCGCTCATCACATGCCCCTGGGTAAATGGTTATCCGAGTAGAATGTGCCTGGGTAATCAACCATGATTAAGGGCAGGTATAGGGTGCAAGTAGGTTAGGGTTTTAAGGTAACCCTACCTAGGTGGGCTGCTTGTAGACTATACCCTAGCCTAGGCTATATGTATGAGTGTTAGGCTGATGCAAGTGTATTTCTAGTAGGGTGGAAGGATCACTTAACAACGTATATGCAACTCCCTTGAAAAGGGACGATTGGTATAAGCGGAAGCATTCAGAATCCTTCCCTGAGGGTAATCACCCACCAGGAGTAACTCTGCGGACCTCCAAGACTGTTAAGCCATTGACACTAAGAATGATCATCCACTATCCGTTAGCGAAATAAGTCTGTCTAATGGGTTTAGTAGGACAGTTACAATACTATGAGATGAATGAGATGCACAGTACACAAGTCACCCAAAAGATATAAAATGATTAGTATTAGGTTAAATACTTAGGCATTTGATTAATTTGAGGTTTATTTGGTTTAAACCTAGGTTCCGGGCTGAACCTTAGGGTCCATCCCCAGCAAAGTCGGCAGAGCTGTGAATGCGGGTTTCGGAGAATCCTGATTAATCTTACAGGTGAGTTTAGAGTTGCCACATATTCATTCAGAAGTGTTAAGTCCCCGAGATTTGGATAAAGTCTTGGTCTGCGATTAAAATTAGGGTAAGTGGTTTGCTTAAGTCCGGGGAAGGTGTTAGGCACCCTAAGGCTTCCTTTTTACAACGGTTCCCTACTCCCTAAGATTAAGCCAATTAATGTCAATGGTAGTCAAATGTCTTAGTGTTTAATGTAATACTAATTTAAGAAAGAAAAGCTAACTAGGGTCGAACCCTGGTTGAGTTGACTATGTACTCACACTGGGGTAAGATCAGACCAAGCGTAATTCTGGCACATGAACCCGTGCCAAGGCTAGGGGTGTGTGTGTATGCACCAAAGGTGGCTAATAGGCCTAATCTAGTATATTAAGATTTTGTTTGACCGAGATTGGTCAATGTGCAAGGTATTGAGCCTATGGTGCATCATGCCAACCATTCGGTTTCCATAGCCAATGGTGCTCGTATCCCAATCCAAGGAATCAGGAAAACTAATTTTTTTTTCACGTACCTCTAATGTTTTGCTCATCCCGTCCTTCGCCTCTAATCTATTACCTATTAGTAAAATTACTAAAGAATTGAATTGCAATGTAATTTTCTCTCCGCATGCTGTGACGTTTTCAAGACAGGGCCATAAGGATGAAGATTGGTGAAGGGCACCTCCATCATGGATTATATAGCTTCTAATCACAAAGTGTGGCAATGACTGTTAGGACCAAGCAAGCTACCTCTTAGCTATGTCATAAAAGATTGGGTCATCCATCAGATCAAATTCTTAAAGTTTTACATCTTGCCTTACTCTTAGACTCTAATAATTATGAGACTTGTCATTTTTCTAAACAACATAGATTACCATTCTCTCATAGTTTGCATGTTTCTAAAAAAACCTTTTGATTTAGGTTATTCAGATGTGTGGGGCTCAGCCCCGGTTGAGTCTCAGGATGGATATAGATATTTTATTACCTTTATTGATGACAAGTCACATGCCACTTGGATTTATTTGTTGAAATCTAAAACTAATGCATTGACTGTCTTTCAAGATTTATGTTGTATGGTTTCTACTCAATTTGTTGGCCAAATCAAAATTTTAAGGACTGATAATGGTCGTGAATATGACAACAAATTGTTCTCTGCCCACCTTAAACACTTAGGAATACTTCACCAAACCACATGTGTTGGCACACCCCATCAAAATGGGGTAGCTGAACGAAAAAATAGACACTTACTTGAAGTCACTAGGTCATTAATGTTTCAGACACACCTCCCCAAGAGCTACTGGTTCGATGCAATTTTAACTAGTTGCTATTTGATAAATAGGCTTCCTAGTAGGGTGTTAGAAAACAAGTCACCCTTACAAATTTTAAAGGGTCGAAAAATTGATCTATCGCACCTTCAAATTTTTGGTTGCATTTGTTTTGTACATCTACAAAATAGTGGAAAACTTGATCATCATGTCACTAAGTGTGTCTTTCTTGGGTATTCGTCTACCAAAAAGGATCATAAGTCTATGACTTGAACGAGAAAAAAATGTACATTTCTAGAGATGTTTATTTTGTTGAAAATGAAGCTTTTTTTTGGTTCTGCCTCCTATGGACCAAATTCAGGGGGAGGATTATAGAAAATTTGCTCCCTTGCCAGTCATAGGAGTCAATTTGAATAATAATGTCACAAAGCAGACATGTGACGGAAAAGAAAGAGAGGTTCGTGAACAAAGTCAGCCTACTGTAGAAGAAAGCAATGCATCAAATAGTTCTGACCCCGTGGCCCCACTTGATTAAAATCCTTTTCAGAGGTCCACTTGTGTCTCTCAAACTCCCTCTAAACTCCAAGATTTTTTTTTTACCTATCATACTGTGTCATTTTCTATTCAAGATCACATTTGCTATGATAACATATCTTCTGCTCATTCTGGTTTCCTTAATGCTATTGAGAATCATATCGAACCATCTAGTTTTCATGAGGCAAAAAATCAACCTGTGTGGAAAAGAGTAATGGATGAAGAACTCCACGCCCTTAATAAGAACTAGACTTGGGACATTGTTCAATTTCCAAAAGGTAAACGGATTGTGGGTTGTAAATGGGTCTACAAAGTAAAATACAATAGTGATGGATCCATTGAAAGGCACAAGGCTAGACTTGTCGCCAAAGGATTTACCCAAACTTATGGAGTTTATTACAAGGAGATTTTTGCCCCAATTGTCAAAATGAATATTGTTAGAGTTTTGTTATCTATTGCCATCAATCAGGGATGGCCTCTATTTCAAATGGATATTAAAAATGCCTTCCTTTAGGGTGATCTTGAGGAATAGGTCTATATGGAACTACCCCCAGGCCATCCCCACCAATCTCATGATGGTCTTGTATGCAAATTAAAAAAGGCCTTATATGGCCTTAATAAATCTCCTTGAGCATAGTATGCCAAGCTTAGTATGGCTCTCACAACTATTAAGTTCAAACGAAGTGAGGCTGACTCATCAATGTTCATAAAGAAGAATGAGTCAGGAACTATTATTGTCCTAATATATGTGGATGATATAGTCATTACGAGGAATGATAAGACTGGAATTTTAGACCTTAAAAAGCATCTCAACAAGAAATTTGATATTAAAGACCTAGGCAAAATGAAATACTTCTTGGGCATTGAGGTTGCATATTCGAGCAGAGGCCTATTTCTTTCCCAAAGAAAGTATACTCTTGACTTGTTGAAAGAAACTGGAATATTAGGTACGAAACTAGCAAGCAACCCTATTGACTATAGTCAAAAGTTTGCCATTACTGAAGAACCTCTAGAAGATATAGGAAGATTCCAAAGATTAGTGGGTCACTTAATTTACCTAATCATTACTCGGCTAGATATTACATATGTTGTTAGTTTTGTCAACAGGTTTATGCATGCTCCTAAGGTAAAGCATAAGGAAGTAGTGGATCATATATTGCAGTATCTTAAGTCATCTCCAGGAAAGAGAATTTGGATGAAAAGTAATGGACATACAGAAATTAAAGGATAAAAGATCAACCACATGCTACTATAATTTTGCTGGAGGAAATCTTGTGACTTGGAAGAGCAAGAAACAGAATGTCGTTGCTCGCTCTAGTGCTGAAGCTGAATATAGAGCAATGGCATCAACCACCAATGAGTTAATATAGTTGCAGTCCCTCCTTCAAAATTTGGGATTTAAACCTAATATGCCGATCAAGATGTTTTGAGACAATCAAGCAGCCACCCATATTGCATCCAACCCAGTTTTCCATGAAAGGACCAAACACATCGACGTTGACTGCCACTTTGTTCAAGAGAAGGTTCAGGCTAAGATCATTGACACCCCTTATGTCCGAAATGGGGACCAACTTGATGACATATTTACCAAGGCTACTGATAAAGGACACTTTCAAAAAATATTATCCAAGTTGGGCTTCATTGACATCTATGCTCCAACTTGAGGGGGAGTGTTGAGGTGGCGTGATCTGATATGGGTCATGCAAAATTAGTGGAGAGATTGGGTTGCTATATTAGTGGTGATTGTGAGCGCAAATTTCATTCTTTATTGGTTTCAGATTTTCTCCATTATTGTATGAAGTTTATTGTTTGTTGTGGGAGACTATCCTTCCAATTTGAGTAAACTCAGACTGTTAAATTACCTTCCCTGTATCAGGGAAGAACCTCTGATTAAGATGAAGAATAAAAAAAGAACAAATATTGAATCAAATATTTTATTTATTCAATGAGGTTGCCCAATTCCCATGTAGGCGTTACAAGTGCCTCATTGAAGTTTTTTTCAAATAAAGAAAAAGATTGGTGGCCATTTTATGAGGCTCACCTTATATTCTCCATGTCGAGGGAGTCTTCTTCTTCAGTTGCTTGCTTTTTGCTTGTTGTTGCTTGAAAGAGAGTTTTTTCTCTTGTTCTCGTGTCTATCTTCTGTCTGTGTTTCTTGTGAGAAACACACCCTTTATGGGTTTGAGAGAGTCCTTTTTTTGGGACTCCTTCTTTGACTCCTTTATTTTAGGAAAGTCAAAAAAGGACTTTCCTCTTAGAGGATGTCAGCTTACGGCTCTTCCTTATCTGAGAGAGTCCTCAAGCTCAAGAGAATCCTCTTATTTTGAGGATTCTTGTACCAGGTTTCCCTTTTGGGGAGGAATCCAAGCACTATTTGAAATGGGGATGTTTAATCTTATCATTTTCTAAGATAAATGACATAGTCCTAATCCTAAAGTAATCATGGGGTGCCATGTGGCATTCCATGTGATTTTAAAAGAGGGGATCCTTATCTTGAGATCCCCCCCACAGCTTGACAGAGAATCATTTTTATTAAGGATTCTCTGCCTCATAACAGTCAAATACTGACTGTCTGCTGGGGCAGACTGGCCTAGGTCAATCCACGGACTAGGATGAGACCATAAGTCTCAACCACGGATCACAAGGTGAGACCATAGGTCTTAACCACGGACCACAAGGTGAGACCATAGGTCTCAACCACGGATCACAAGGTGAGACCACAGGTCTCAACCACGGACCACAAGATGGTGCCTGTGATCTGGGCTAGATCCAGGATATTATATTTATTCCGTGAGTACTTGTCCTCATGAATTGGACACGTGTCAACCTCTCAGAAGCTGACACTACATATGATCCGTGGGGGTTTTGTTTTTTACGGATAAACACATGTCAGCCTTTTGGAAGCCAACACTCAAAGTTGGGTCCGTGAGACTTTGGTCCTCATGGATGAACACGTGTCAGCCTCTCGGAGGCCAACGCCAAAGTTGGATCCGTGAGGTTTTGGTCCTCATGGATGAGGTATGTATCAGCCCATTTGGGAGATACCATTTAGGGTGGATCCGTGAGATTTATCCTCACGGATCAACCCTACCATTGCTTAGCTGGGTAGCATGGTGCCAACCATCAGCATTTAATGCTGACAGTTAAAGGTACTGTGCGTGCCACAGGCACGCGTGAACTCAAACCATCTCTCCTAGAGACTGTGATCAGGTGTGTGTTATTACACACACACCTGGGCAATGGACGATGAGATTTTCACTGCCCACGGTGATATTGTTAGTAAGTATTTTAAATCTTGTATTCTTAGCAAGTATAGGAGAGGAGTGAGATTTGGTGTATCTTCCTATACGTGCATGAAGAGACCTATTAATAATGGAATCCTTGTAATCCCTCTCATGACAGTTTGGGGATTACACTAGTGGATGTAGGCACCTTTTTGCCGAACCACAGAAACCCTTTTTCTCCTCTATGTGTGTATGCATGAAAATCACATTAAGGATTACATTTTTGAAACGATGGATCTCCATGAAGGATTTTATCTGTTCATTTCGAACCTTGTTCCTAGAGAAAAGAAAAAACGGTTCAGGAACTTACAGAAAACTACCCTTCTTGATCCCTACTGAAATTTTGCAAATCTAGGCATCAGTACATGTGCTTCTAACTCAGCTATTCTCTATTAAGTTGCTTGTTTGACAATGCTTGCACTTTTGTTCGGGTATGCCTGCTATTTCGTACCTCAACTCAGCCATTTCTCGAGATTGGTCCTCAACTTCGTCCTTCACCTTCGAATTCTCTCTCTTAGCCCTTCCTAGTAAAAGTTGGGAATATCAGTTCAAGAAATATGCATTAAACTTCTAAAAGTTAAAAGCAAGCTTTAAAATCTTGAAACTCAATGAGACTCCAGTCCAAGTTGATTCAAATACTTGATTGAGTTTTATGCGTTTTCTTGGTTTAAGTTCTAACGAAACCGAGATAGCAATACAGTTAGGAGAATGTCTTTATAGCTCATGAATTCCTCCATGTTATTGGACAGAAAAAGGGAAGAGACTTTTTTATGGTATTAATGGAGTTTAGTGATCACTGGAAAACCTATGGAAATAAAAATCGCTGAAATCGATACGAAACGGGCGATACGTATAGATATCAGTAGTCCTCTATATGATATTTATACTAATACGAGGTATTATTTATTCATAGTTTAATTTATTGCGTACTTGTAATTTTATTTGCTACTTTGTTTTTAAGTCACTTCTCATGACTTTATATTTGATTCTTATAACTCACTTAAATTTTTTTTGAATTTAATTTGATTATTTTATTTTTTTTTCTTAAAAAAGAAAATTTTATATGTATCGTCCAAAAACGATATATATAGCTTTCGGTTGGGACCGATACTTCCCTCAAAACCGTAGTTTATTTCTATTATTTTCTATGCAATCCTGATCAATGGATCTACTCATGGGACTCAGACAAGGAGATCCTCTTTCTGTTATATTATTTTTCTTATCCTGGCGGCGGATAGGCTAACCTCGTTGAAGGGGATGAGGAAGGTGTTGTTAAATGGGTAAGACCCCGTTTGGAATTGCTAAATTTTGGGTCTTTTTATCTTTTTGTCTATTACGGGTAGACATTTTCATAAATTAGAACGTTGGGTAGCATGTATAATTCCCCAAAAAAAAAGACAAAAAGACTTTTAGTGTCTATAATAAAAATTCTACTTTATGAGGATTTTTACAAAAGATGTTCTTATCTTTTGCGGGTAGATGACAGGACTCTTGTTTTCCGGCTTTTTTTTTTTACTGTAGTGCCCTTCGTAACTCTTTTATATCACTTTAGGTATTTTTTTTTGTTTTTTAGAAGGTAAGTTGGAGGGTGGAACGAACAAACAGAGGAGGAGAAGAAGAAGGTATCTCCTCCCCCTCTCTCTCCCTTCTCTTTCTCCTCTCTTCGTTCATCTTTCTCTCTCTCTCTCTCTTCCATTATCCATGAGATTGGTCTGCATTTGGGCATTTCACACGCACACACGATGTGGGGGTTTCTACAAACATAAAAATCTCCAATACTCTGTTGGTTTTCTTGCTTGGAGCTATTAGTTGATTAGATTTGTACTCTATTGGTTTTACTGAATGGTAAATGGAGAATAGGATTTATGAGTTTTAGAGTGGCTGATTCCATTTTTTTTCCTTCTTTTATCTTTTCTTAGATCGGTTCATCCTCAATTTGATCTTGAACTTTGAGTTTGGATGACAGTGTTGAATAACATGGACTTGACAATTCTGTTTAGCCATAATAAGAGTCTGGGTGGGTTATTTTTTTTGGAGCAAATGTTGCATTGTAATTCTATCTCATTTGAACTTCTATTGAAATGCTGAAGAGGGTATAATACTTGAAAAGAAAGGAAAAAGATGTATGGGAGAATTGGGTCTTGATTGATATAGGAAAGCTAAATCCTCGGAGCCGTTCTCAGTGACTCTTATAATAATTCAGCTCCTAAAATAGCTGCCCAACTTGCCCCACAAACAACTAGTCATCCATCTGTTCCATCTTTCCCTTTGCCCCACAAACATAAAAATCTCCAATACCTCCTAATTCATGTTTGAGATTTAAGAGCTTAGAAAAATTTAAGAAGGGAATATGAGTACTTGAATTGGTGTTGACATTCAAATGACATGTAATATTCATGATTTTCTTGGGTTGAAGTACTTGAATTTATTAATATTATAGATTATGGGACAAAATTTTCAGCAACTCATGTGTTCATGTGGGAGTGGAATTGGGTACCTAATGAAAATCTATATTTCTAGAAATGACATCAACTGCCCTTACAATAAGATGTAATAAGACGATGTTACCAAACACAATTTTACAAAAAAGCTTTGTCTATTACTATGCTCTGCCAAACAGTTTTACCGTCTATAGATCTATTTCTTATAGATATTTTTGTCACAAATCTATTTTGACTAGATCTGTCCGAAATAGATAAGATCAGAGAAGATCTATAAAACGAACCCTAAGTATATGCAGAGGTTGTCCAAGGGTATGCTATTTTCTGTTCCCTGAGTGCATTCTGGTGGGGTATTAAGAATAGAAAAGGAAAAACCAGATGGGTTGCTTGGAAAGAGATGTGTAAGGTGAAATTCCTTGATGGTTTGGGATTTAGAGATTTGTCTAATGAACTGGTTCTTGCTCGCCAAGATGGGGCCGTAACTTTTGAATTAAAAGGAAAAAGACTCTAATTGCACGTGGATTAAAATGGTTATGAAGAAATACATCCCTAATCAGGATTTTCTAGAAGCTAAACTGAAACCATGGGCAAGGTTACTTTTTGGCTGGTTGTTAAGGATGACAAAATTCGAATATGTAGGGCAGTACCCTTGAGTCCTTTAAACCACTTGAGTGTTTGCTCTCGAAAGTTGAAGAACTCATTAACCACCATTGAGTATTTGGAAATGGACCTTCTTTTTTTTTTGCTGGGGTTATCATGTATCTACGTAAGTGTCATGAATCAGTTAGGCTGTTAAGGGCTAGCTTGGGCAAGGGAGTTCTTGCAACTCATACCCAGAGGTATTCGATCCCCAGACCTCCCATCCTAGAGGCCACACCCCAACCACTGGCGCAAGAGGGCAGGGTGTTACTTTGAAAGGGACCTTGTGAGGCAGTCTTTCTCACCTGATATAGCTAAGAGATAGTGAAACTCCCTATTCCATTATTTGCTAAGGAAGATAAGGTGATTTGGAAATGGAAAAAGTTGGGTTAGTTCACAACGAAATCATCATATCATTGGGTATGAGTTGCAGTATCCCCTTCTTACATTGATTATAAATATAAACAACTATAAGCATTTCAGTTTTTTTTATGGGTAATAGAGATGAGTATATATATATATATATTGAAAAAGAAGTACAAAGATGGGCTGAGATTTACAAGGGTGTGAACCAGAGCTCTAGAAAAATAGAAAAAGGTACAAAAGCGGAGCACAAATGGTGATGTTATAACAAGAAGAAAGTCCAGGCTGGATCGAACTGCTCCTAATGGTGCACCAATGTGTGAGGTGATGGCCTGCCCTTAGGCAAGTTCTGATAAATGCTGAGCAAGAGTCTTTGAAAACCTGTGAATTACGTTCTTTCCAGATAGACCAAGTCACTGATGCGAGTAACGGTGGACCCTCATCAAAGCCCTCTTCCCCAGTAGCACTGAGAACTTATAGGATAAAATGTCTTAGAAGGAATGAGGGAAGACCCAACTAAGTCCCTAACAGGAGATGAAATAGCTCCACACCTTATATTCAAAAGGATAGTGTAGCAAGAGATGATCTACTGTCTCCTCAATTCATATTAAATGGTTCATTTAGAAACATATAAATATCATCCATAATGGAATTTATTTGTTGGAGGGTTTGTGTATCTATGCAAGGCTCTTGGCTCATGCCTAATGAATGTTCTACGCCTCTCAAACATCAAAAATGGATAATCTGATCAATTCAAAATTCTACAATTTATGTTCATATATTGAAAAATAGATAATGTTAAGTCATTAATTTATGTACTAGATTTTGGATCCCAAAAAACAGTTGCAAAGAAGTCTCGAAGAGGGGAAAAAATATATCTAAAGTTTTAAGTTATATGGCTAGAACCTGATTTCTGGATAATGCACGTGGTTTATGTCCCAGGCATAAAGCAAGCCACAAGGTGTGGGGCATTCGCTTCATGTAAGTCTCACACTTTGAGGCCTATACCTCAGGGAATTTATGCCATGAGCCTCGAGTCGTATGTCTCACATGCCTTTTAAAACACTACTTCCGATCAAATTATCAATTCTCAATAATAGTAATAAGAGAAATATAAATAGTAGTAGCAGTAGTAATTAACATTAACATGTGAGTATCATAGTGGGGGAGTTCGACACACGCCAGGCGCTAGGGAAGTAACCAAGGGAGTGGCAGGATTACCTGCCCACAGTCTATGTGAGTACCAAGCCGGGCGTAGGTGTACTCTATTTGGGCCTTTCATAGTTCTAAGGTGGATCCCTCTCTCTCTCTCTCTATTGCCCAATAAGCAGCTGGAAAATTAAGCTGAAACCCTGAGGGTGAGGCCCATGCACTCTCCAGTGAGCATTGGGCTCAACTCAAAGTTAAGTAAAGACCAACCCATCTATCTATCTATAATATAAAGAAATAAGTGTCACCTAACCCCCAAGAAATAAGTGCCACCTAACCCCCTCTCTTTGTTCTCCAATCTTCATTCCAAGGAATCTTACGAGTTCTATTTTAAGGATGCCACGTGGCACCCTTCTTTAATCTCAACCGTTAACCCTCCCTCTTTCTCACACGTCTCCCTCTCAATTCAAAAAATCATTTGAATAATTTTACGAGTAATTTTAGGAGATTCTGATAAATGAAATCTATCTCTATCCCTCCCACGTTTTTCTCTCTCTATGGCCACATCACCCTTGCTCTTTGACCTTGCTTATCATCTTCCAAGATTTTCTACATTTCTCTAATTTTCTCTAAAGACACGTATGTTGATATTGAGGAGGCCTTAATCTCCCAAACTTTGCAACTAATGACACTTCATGCTTTACAACCGTATATGAGTGGGTATCTCTCCTCTCTCATTTCTCACCTCTCATCTCTCATCTCTCATTTTCATTCACACTTCTTTTGTAATTTTTTTTAAAACACCAACAAACCATTGCTCTTTGGTTCTTACTGTAGCAATACACTGTTGGCCAGGTAATGACCCTAAAGGGGGGGGGGGAGGTGTGAATAGGGTCTATGGCAGATTTTAAAAATATGAACCACAAGTTCAAAAGGCGGAATAAAATTAAATATGCTACAAGCTAAACAATAGAATATTAAAAGAAATGGAGAAGAGATATGGAATGTGCAAACTCAAGATTTGTTCACAAGGTTCAGCAAACTAGCCTACTCCCTGCCTCAGCTTCTTGCTAGAGGATTCACCACAATTCCTTAATCGCACAGGCTCCTTCACAGGTGGAGTCCAAACCCTTACAATCTCTCTTGCAGGTCGAGATATTACCTTTACAAGCTCTCCTTTAGGCCAAGCTGAAGCCTTTCAAGAGCACAACCCTCTCTTGATAAAACTGAAGCAACAGCTTCAGTGCAAGAATCCTAAATTCTTTACTGACCTCAATAAATGAGTTTTGAATTTAAAATCCAAAATGAAAGCTCCTTAAATGAGCTGAATAAGAGTGAAATACAAACTCTAATAAAGTCTCTCAAAGGAAATAGGAGTTGAATGAGCTCAAGAGAGATTTTTGGGGATTTTCTAAGTGTGAGAATGAGTGAGAATCAATAGCAATGAATGAGTGATCAATAGGAGTTATTGCTGTGATCAAGAGTTGTTATTTGTTCATAAATGAACTTCTTTTATAGCATTTGATCCAATAAAGCCGTTATAGGCTCATTAAATGCAATTTGATCCGTTGAAAAATAGCCGTTACAACGATTTTTCAGAGTCAGACAAGATTTCGTCAACGAAGTGGAGTCCCACTTGAATTCGTCACCAAATACAGATGACAGAATTGAATTCTGAAAAACCCTGTAATGACTTCATCGCCGAATTTAATTTAACCAGAAAGTTCGTCGCCGAAATCAAGAGACAGAATTGAAGTTTAAAAATTTTGTCATGACTACGTCGCCGAATTCAATCTATCCAGAGAATTTGTCGACGAATTCAGAGTAAAAAACCTGAATTCAGTTTTGGATCAGACCAAAAGTGATGTGATTGATTTCCTAGGTCAATTAGCTATACTCTTATCATGATATTATGATCAATTAGAGCTTTAGAATTATTTTCAAAAAGTATCCTAGGCTCCTATAGTCAATCTATGATTCTTGAGCTTTTCAACTTGCCATTCTTTTTTAGGACTTTTTACATATGTCCTATGAACTCTCAAAAATAAAAACTAAATACATTTAAATAGTTGAGAGATGAACTTGGCTTGACTTGGGTCTAGTGATTTTGCCTTTAATCTTCAATGGACCCGACTTGGACTATGGTTTTATCTTGAATTTTCATCTTGTATACAAAGGGTTGAACTTCCTCTTGGGTAATTTCCATCCTTTTTCATGATTCGAGTGCTGTCATCTTGTGTATTCTGAAATGTTCAAACACTTTAAACAAGATTATTAGTACCAAATAGTTCATTTCATTATTATGTAATTATCAAAATTATTTAAGGTACCCATGGTTGTAATCCTGAGGCTAACATACACGTGGTACAGAACTTGGTCAAGAATCTCCAAATCCAAGCAGCAGAAATTTTAGTCGTCTCTGAACCGGGTTCCTTGATCTCATCAAGGACCCGAATAAAAATCCTATGGTATAGAGTTTGCTTGCCTTGCCTTAGCAACGAAGATAATAAGGTATGTATTTTTTTTTAAAGGTGAAAAATCTTATAATAGGTTCGTAGATTTGGGTGGTTTTTGTCATGTATGTATGCGAGTTCTTATCAATACATTGTATTGGAAGTCAACCTTAGATGTCAAGTTCCATGATGTTGCTTCTAATATGTAAAATTTATGTATTTTATTTAAGTAGTTTAGTTTCACAAATTAATTTTTAATAGATTGATTTTTTAAAAAAAATTTAATTTATTTTCTCCCGTGCATCACATGGGGTCTTTGCTAGTACTATAATATAAAGAAATAGGACTTTCTCCCTACTCTCCAAACTCCAATCTCTCGAATCCTATATGTTCAATCCTAGGGATGCCATGTGGCTTCCCTCTTTAATCTCCACCATTTGATTTAGGTCATCAGTTATCAAACTCTTTGCTCTCCAAACTTCAATCCCTCCAATCTCATAAGTTCTATTTTAGAGATGACATGTGGCTTTTCTCTTTAATCTCCACCATTCAAATTTGGGACCCACAATTTCATCCTGGAACCCTTTCTATCTCCACTATTATAGACTCCTCTCTTATCTTCAACTCTTACAGGTTTGGGACCCACTATTTCATCCTAGAGTCCTATCTTTCTCAACTTTTATAGAGTTCTCTCTTATCTCCAACTCCTGGGTGTATTAATTTAAGTTTAATACTAAATAACTTATGATTTTCCTATAAATGTTATTAAAATAATAATAAATTATTATTATAAAATTAATTAATTGATACAAATAATAATGTATATCAAATAATAAAAAACTAATACTATTAAAAATAAAATTTATGAAATATTCTTAAAATATATTACTTAATATTTAAATAAATAAATAATATTATTTAATTTTAGATATTCTTAATTATTACCGTGCATCACACGGGGTCTCTACTAGTGGAGGATAATAACCATTTGATTTGTCCTAAACTGGATAAGTTAAGAGTAGATGATCATAACCACCCAATGCACAATAAGGCTCCACATGCAGATCAGGCCGCCTTAATGACACCCAAGACCAACCCAAAAAATCATTGGATCCAGCAGCTTGGGCCTGTAACTAACTAGGGTCCATTACAAATGGTTCCAGTCCATGATTGAATAGTGAACTGAATGAGGTTTTTTTTTGTTTTGTTTTTGCTTTGGTGGTGGGGGGATTTTTTTAGTCAATTAATTGGTCAATATTAAAGGTATATGGACCACCTCCACACAATACCCTAAGAACAATCTTCAAAACTATTTGTATCTCAATTATGCTAATCGAACCTAGGATCTATTTTCTGTGAATACGAGGAGCACACTCTTACCACCCTTCTTGCCTTAAAAGGCTGGTGCTATGAGTAGCAACCCGGCCATCCAGTAAGGGTACCCGGCCGGCCCTCCTATGCCCATCAATTCAAGGGCGTTTCGCCTTCCTTAGGGCGCCCTGAAATGTTGAAAGCCCTCTAACTTGAGGGCCGGGATAAAGCCTTGCATGGCCAACCCTCCAAAAGTTTAATACTATGCTTGTGTTGTGCTAAATTTAGATATATACTAAGTATATATCATGCCTTATGACATCACTGATTCAAAATGGATTTTATAATCATTAAGTCAAAATTAGTACTATGACTTATGTTAGCAATTTAAGAAGATCTATAGTTGCCTTGTGTTAGTGTCGTGTCAAAATTAAATATATAGAAAGGAAAAACATATAACTAAAATATACAACAAAATATAAGGTATATTAAATATAATTTCAAATTTTCATTATAAAATAATAGTGAACACATAATAAATCATAGTATAGTATACTATTTTTAATTTAAGAAAAGTATTTTACACTGCCACACACTAAAAAATAAACAATAATAACTCAGTTGTGCTATTCTTTGCATTGCATTGCTTGTCCTAAGATTGAATAAACGAGGAGAGTTGATTTAACGTTGGCATTTGGTGACAGTATATGCCATGGCATAGGCCTGGCTCTTGAGAGTAAGGTTTAGGCCTTCCAAAGGCTAGAATTGGATCCGTGTAAGTGACGACTGAGCTTGGTAAGACCTAAGCACTGCCCTTTGACAACCTTAGCTGGTGCAAACAAAAAGAGTTTAAGTTGGTTCAGTATATGTGGAAAACTATTATCTCGCCTTGGGCTAAAATCAGACCTAATTGTGTAGACTTTTGATTAGATGGGCAGAGCTTGTGCAGAGCGAAGCTGTGTGTGAATTTGTTAACATTCACCATAATTTTTACTCTTTATGTATTGAATATTTATATTACTCTTTATGTATTGAATATTTATACTTTCATAGGAGGTCATTTAGTAAATAGGAGAGAGAAGAAGCTCAAGAAAAGTCAACCTGTATTTATTCTCTCATGTATTTAATGATGGCTTTGGCTTATCTCTGACGAAGCCAGAAAGTTGTCTCGGGGTTCCATACATTGTGCGACAGTTGGCTAAAAAAATGGGAGAAGACTTATCGTCACATGTCTTATAATGGTGGAGAAGTCAAAATCATGGGTCCCATGATTTTGACTTCTCCACCACTTGTCACCTATTCTATGGAACCCCGAGATAAGCCCTTTCTGGCTTTGCCAGAGACAATCCGAGGCCTTTAATGATTAGTTTTCCATGAAAAAAACTAAACTACCCTTTAACTTTAGGAGTTCGGATGGGCAACAGCGCATGTTGCGCTGTTGCCCCTTTGTGTCTTACAAAGGAGGGCCCCAATTGAACAGGGTAGACTGAGAATCAAAAAAAGATAGGCCATTTTTTGTAAGACACAAACTGTTGCCCATCCTAACTCTTGAATTTAGTGAGTTTGGTAATTAATGAAGGGTAAAAATGTCTTGGTGATCACTGAGTGAATGTTAGCAATACCCTTTTGGATAAATCCCTCCTAATTTAAGAGAGATTATGTACTAGTAGTGAGGATTAGTGGGTTAGTAACTGCAAGCGAGTAATTTTATTTTATTTTTTTATTATAGTGGTTTAGTAACTGGTGAGTTCACCTCCTGCCAGGGAAAGCTTCTCTTTTGGAATTGATCCAAGGACCACTCTCATCAAAGACCCTTTTTGTCTGCCATTAGCCATCTCAAATGCAAGTTAAGTACACCACATATGGAGCCCAACTCCCTCTTCTACTTGAAAAAGAGAGGTTTGGTGTGGGATCAGTTCAAAGTAAAAAGCGTGGAAAGCTCTCTCTTCTTATTGAGAAGAGAGGTTTGGTGTGGGATCAGTTCAAAGTATAAGCATGGAAAACTGCTAGGTTGGATTTCTACTTGTATGAAACGTGACTCAAAACCACTGATTCAATGACTTCAGTTAGGAATGAAATCTATTTTAATGAAAACAGTTTGATTGTAGAAGTACTAAGAAAGTGGCCTAACATTCTAAATAGATAAGTAGACGACGTTATACTATGGAATCACTTCTTTTCAAAAAGTTACTTTCAAGCTAGTCTTCTCAATATCACATTAACATAAATAAATCACCCATTGCCTGGGGACATACTCCACACCCAAAAGTCACAAAAGTGCAGGAAACACTACTTTTTAAAGTAAGGTTACACCTCTTAATTAATTTTGCTTATCTTTTATCTAAGTTGTCCTCAAACATCTGTTATGAGCTCCTTGATTATGATAATCTCTCTCTCTCTCTGAAAACTTATGCCCTTGCTTTAGATCGACGATTCCCGACCAAAAGAATGGTATTTGATTGGATAATTCAGATCAAGTGTCGGTGGCATATCTTCGGTTATTCCTACTCAGATGAGTTGTCTAGCTCGTGGAATTGATTCGGTCAGTGACGACGAGTGCTGCAATGTGGGGCACATCTAGCTACCTCAGGCACATGAAAACACCTATACATTGTTGGGGAGGCCCATCTAATCTTAGTTAAAAGAAAAAGATCTTGATTTTACACCAACTAAAGCTAAGCTTGAGGTGACCATGCAACCATCAAAGTTGATAACTACGAAACCCTAAGGCGCGAAACTAAGGCCAATGGGAACTTATCCATTCGAAAAAAGGCGTTGAGTTTTCGCAAGTGGTCCACTTAGCTATAATGCGACGCGTTTAATTAAATGATTCTTTTATCCAAAGCTAAAGTTAAATAGAGTCATTGCAACATTAGGTTCATGCATGGAGTGTGCAATATTAGTGTGAGCAGTTGAGATTCTCTGTGTGTTGTTATTGTCTGGTGCAAATGGTTGCAAAGGTCACTTTCAGAGCTCCCAAAGGGAACATAAATGTTCAAGAATCATGGCTTTTCACCACTATATAACTGTAAAGATAATACTAATGAGAAAAAAATTATGATGGTGGACATGAATTATGGTATCATCAAAGTTCATTGCACCTGGTAATGCTCCTCAATGTAGACTATTTAGTCGGTGCCGGCCTGTCGGGTGTCGGTGGGAGGCGTTTTATCGGTTGATCTCTGAGTATAAACATGGATGGCCAATTAGTCACTTATAAGCACGCTTAGTTCAGCTTATTTGAGGCGATCTAATGGCTATTCTTCACATGGAAAGAGTTTGGTTAGCACATAATCAATTGCTTTTACAGTTAGGCTCCTTTTGTTGGGATTTAAAATAGGAGAAAACAAAAAAATTTCATGGAAAATATCAATTGCACTAAAGAAAATACACGTGAAAAATGACGTTATCCGTGGAATTCAGTTGGTTTCTTCTATTTTACATCAAAACAAACGGAGAATTAGTTCTAAAAGAAGTAACCATCTAACTGTTGAGTTCCCAAATATACTCCCAAGTATACTCCCTCTCTCCCAAAAAAAGTATGCTTGGCATTCTTCTTAGTCTAATTTTCTTCTATATTAAAAATATATATATGTTTTGTTTTTTTTTTTTTTACGTGTAATGCTATATTTTTGTTTTGGCAATTTATCAATGATGACATTATTTTATAAGAGTTTGATAATGGTCTTTTGTTTTTTTAATATCTGGATGGTGTATTTATATTTAATTTCATAAACTTGATTAGAAATGTGGGGTCTCTATATTATCCAGATGAATTTTGAATAAGAAATGCAATATATATATATATAATTTCAATAGTTGTTTTATAATAACTAAGGATCTCTAGTCCAGAACAATCTATTTGAGAGTATGAGGAATGCTAGCACTCTAATTCTAGTGAAGTGACACAATGTTATTGTTTTAACACGTTTTTGTAATTAGTTAAAGCAATAATTTTAGAAGAACTGAAAGTTTTTGTTTCTTTTTATGCTCCATTTGTTTCTATTTAAAATAAGAGAAAACAAATGAAATCTGTGAAAAATGATCCGTGTTTGTTTGCATGTAAATTTTTTCAAAAGTAAAATGTTTTACAGAAAATGACTACATTTTAAAGTTCTGTATGTTATTTTTGCATACAATCTTTGTCTCTTTAAACGTATTTTAAAAATTAAAAAAGTGTCCATCTTCACATATATTTATAAAAAATGACAAAAATTTCACTAGTCACATTTAAGATGAACTAAATACCCCACTTTGCATGTATTTTTTAAAATAACAAAAATATCCCTTTTTCACATATATTTTTATAAAATGATAAAAATCTCCCTCTACATGTATTTTTCAAAATGACAATATACTTCCTTTCATTAATATTTTCCAAATAACAATAATACCCATCTTTACGTATATTTTTCAAAATGAAAAAAATACACATCTCCACTCATATTTTCCAAAATGACATATATGCCACTCTATATCTATTTTCTAAGATGACCAAAACACTCCGCATGAATCTTCTAAAATGAAGAAAATACTTCTTTAAATGTTTTTCTAAAATGATAAATATACTCATCTTCACATTTATTCTAAATATTGAAAAATTTTCAATTTAAAAATTTGCAAAATATTTTTTTACATTTTTATATTTGAATGACAAAAATCACTCTTACATGTGATTTTTAATGCTCCTTTACTCTAAACACAAATATGTAACATGAAAAAAAATCATCTTATTTTTAAGAATGCAATTAAACAACAAATATAAGTAGAAAAAGACACATTTTACCATAAAAAGCACCGTTAATGATTTTAGTCATAAAGCCATTTATGTGCAAACAAACGGAGCCTTATATGAAAAATGAGACAATTATTGCTTTAATCGGTTGAGTAGTAACCAGTTAAAGCACCAACACACATCGCTTTCACTATTGAGGGTATGATCCAGAAAGTAGGGATACCATTAATACTCATTAGAGTGCCTAGTATATGAATTTGGACAAAAAAACAAAGGTGATCCAAACCTTAATAATGTGATCCAATTGATAACATAAACAAAGTGATTACCCAATCTTCTTTTCCCTTTTTTGATGTAAGTGTAGGGGATAAAATTCGTAAAAACTAATTAACGTTGGGGAAACGAGCTGGCTTTTGTTGTTTTGTGCACGAAAGTGACACGTGGACGTATGTTTGGGTCACGTGCTTAAAATAGGAGGATACACATTATCTGATGCATAGCGTTCGCGTTGTACACATTAAGACGTATCCGTGGTCTTGCGAAACAACGTTCTCATTGTGGTTTCGATAACGTTTCCGTTGTCTTGCGCACAACATAGACGTTGTATTCTCGACAACGTTTTCGGTGTTAATTGAACAACGAGCCCGTCGTGATTCGGATAAGGATGTCCAGGTCATATTTTAAGACATATACAACGTATTCGAGCTCGAGTCAACAACGAGACCGACTCGCAGGAGGAGATAATCAGGAGGCGATCGATTGTTCTGACAAGTGGGCCGAAAGCACTGCCTCGGTATTTAATGCAGGTCACTTCTGTGTGCTGTCAGACTCAACCGACTGAACTAATGGTAGGCTTTCACGTGTGATGCAACAGGTGGTAGATTTTACTGACATATTTGGTAATGAGTGTAGGACACGTGTTATGGGCATCTATGGTCATCTATGGCCATATCAAAGGTTAACCTATAAATACCCCGAGAATTTCAGTGTTACAGGGATGGAGAAAGATCGAAAGATAGACATATTTTTCAGTGCTCCTACTTGCTTTACTATTCATCATCTTCTTCTTCATCTACTTACTTTATCATCGGAGTACAGGTCAGGGTATCACACCCTCCAACTTCTACCTTCTACCAGTAAACCAGAGGTGAACAGTTGCAACTGACGCGTGTCCTTTCCGGTATTTTTCCCCCTCAAAAATTGGCGCCGTCTGTGGGAAATAATAAACGAACCTCCCTTAGCTCTTTGTGATCATGACTGATCAAACTTCTGTGCCCGGGCTTGAGAATCAAACCCCTCAGGCCACTCCCTCTGCACCTTCTGTTGCACAGACTTTCATCCCTGGGGTCAGTCCATCATCTGACCAGCCAGGAAGGACCATGCCCCCCCCATCGAACCTTCTGTCTCTGATCGTATTTTGATGATGTTGCAAAGGCAGCAATCTGCTCTGGATCAGATCACCAGACACCAGCAGATGATGCAAGAAAGGCTTGATGCGTTCGAACATTTAAAAATGCCAGCATACATTAGTTTGCATAACGTATTGTGGGGGAAGTGGACTACCGAGTTGCACAACGTATTGTGGGGGTATAGGAGGACACCGAGGAGTTCTACACCGAGTTGCACAACGTATTGTGGGGGTATAGGACGACTCCGAGGAGTCCTACAAACGAAACACCTTTCTCTTTAGCCTATGGCATGGAAGCTGTCATTCCTACTGAGATTAGTTTGCCCACATTACGCTCTTGGCATAACAAGAAGAAGAGTGGAGAGAAAGACAGGAACGCTGAGCTCATGGCTATTCACCTCGACTTGTTAGAAGAAAAGAGAGAAGATGCCAGCATTCAAACGAAGAGATATCAGCAACAGCTAAGGAAGGCGTACAACCCGAAGGTACAACGAAGAGTCCTTCAGGTCGGGGATCTCGTTCTCCGCAAAGTATTTCAGAATACCAGGGAAGTTAACAGTGGCAAGTTAGGACCTAATTGGGAAGGACCATATATCGTAGAACGATTGGGGAGTCCTGATGTTTGCTACTTGAAAGATCTGCAAGGTAATCCCATTCGTAAATCCTGGAACATTATGAACTTAAGGCAATTCTTTCAATAGAATCTGTGGTGAATAAATGAGTTGTTGCAATGAAAAGTTTTCCAGTATTATTACATGAGCATTTAAATTATTGCTTTGAAGTTTTTACATCAACTCGTTGTCTGGAACATCAGTGTAATATTGTGAATGTTTTGTAAAATCGAATAAAATTTCGCTTGGACGTCATACTCACAACGAGACACTAGTGGCTTATCCTAAGGATGTCATCTGAGCAAATCCAGTGGCTTATCCTAATGACATCCTCTGAGCAAGTGTCTCGAAACTGAGTTACTTTATGTTCATCTTATGGAATTTTATTTGTCAGATTACATTCACAATGAACTACATAAAGATGTATCTAGGCCTATGTCTCTTTTCCGTTGTATGAATGCTTCCGTTGTGTATATGGTTCAGAGTGCTTTGATCGGTGTGCATCAATCGTCGCGAAAAGGATTCCTTTATATATGCTCAAAGTGCCTACGTTATGAGTTATTTGTGATCATGTCTAATTCTATGATCCATAAAACATGTTCATACACTTATGTTATATTTTTTCATGTATGCATACGTTGTGCAAGCTCTGCAACTTCGAGTTCCAATACAAAGAAAAACAAAAGGGAAAGAGAAAATGATCATTCATTTAGAAAAAACTCATTGCTGGGTCAAGTACAGAGAACCCCATAACTCGGGGAAGAAGATAATGCAATACAAGTAGCAGAAGAGAGAGTAAGAAGAGAAGTCAAGAGTCGGCAGCATCCGCAAGGACATCGGGAGGACAGACAGGGTCAGCAACATCAGCAGCTTTGGCAGCTTCAGGAGCTTCAGCAGCAACAGGAGGAACTTCGGCAACGGGAGGAGCTTCAGAAGCAGCTGGTTCAAAGAATGGTTCAGATGGAAGAGGTGCAGGACCTTCGAGGGGATGTGGCTTCTCAACTCCTTCAACTTCGGTTCGTTGTCGAGGTCGATGACATCATCGCTCTGGAGCTCGAAGAAGGTAGTCACGTCCTTCTCGTTGTCTTCCTTCAGTCGACCTTGTTGGCGGAGCATATTGATCACCTCCTTCTCGGTCTCTGCCCTGTCCTCGTCGAGAAGAGTGTCCAGCTGAGACTGATAGTGTTGTTGCAGTCTCGTGGTCACCGTCTGCTCGATTGCCTCTTCAGCTCTTTTGGCTTCCTCGAGCTCCTCTATCAGTGTGGCTCTCGCTGCCTCAGTTTCCTCTAGCTGCCTGCTCAGAGTCTGGGAGACGAGCTCCAACTCGCTGATCCGGAGAACGGCGTTCTCCACTTCTTGTTTGGCTTTCTCCTCTCCCTCCTTGGCTGCTCGAGCTTTGCCTTCAGCCTTCTCTTGCCCCTTGAAGGCGGCAATAAACTTCTCCTCCACCCGCACCACTTCAGCTCGAGCTTGGGACAGATCAAACTCAATCTTGAGGCGATCCTCAGCGAGAGTTTGCTCCAGCGCCTCAGTCCTTCCTTGCCAGTAGCTGATGGAGTCCTTGTGGTGATTGTAGTGGTAGGTACTACGATCACATAGCTCGTGGAGGAGGACGTTCAGCTATGATACACAAGATTGAGAATATTAGTTTGTCACAACGAGAATTGAATAAAGCAAGACAAAGAACAGAAGTCGTACCGAGGCCATGGACTGGCAGGCCGCATAGGAAACCTGAGACAAGGACATCTTGCCAGCATCAGCAATATCCTGGGGGAGCCTCACGGAGTGCGTCAAGGCCCTAGCAACCTTCTCCGAGCTCTGCACCGAGTCGTGGATAGTGGGCCTCCCGAAGCGCGTGAAGTTGGGTGACCAGTTGATCTCATCTGAAAGCGGTGCTCCGAATGGGGAAAGAGGTGTGGTTGTCTTTGTTGTGGTAACAGTGACCAGGGCGGAGCTCGAAGCAATTGGGGCAGCCACAATAGGAGTAGCAGCAGGCATCATGCTGGCTACAGGTGTCCCCGTTGCAGCCTTAGCTCTTTGGTGCGTAGCAGGAGCAGAAGGGGAAGGAGTGGCAGCACGAGCAGTGTCCTTCTGTCGGCGCTGTTCTTCTTTTCTCTTCTTTCTGGCCTCGAACTCGGCCTGGGTCATGGCCTTCCGTTTCGGCTCGGAAGGCGCTCCCGTTGTGGATGGAATTATTTTTGGAGGAGGTGGAAGAGGCGGCAGCGCAGTTGCAGGACGAGTTGTCCTTGGCTTTCGGATCAACGCAGGAGGGTTGGTGCCGGCCATATCTTCTTCTTCCGAGCTTGGCTCAATTACGGGTGAGGAGGAAGAGGTGTCTTGTTGCCTTGGAGGAGACGGGTTCGAGCTGCTAAAAAGACTCCAAGTGTCAGGTGGTAGTGGTGTCCACCGGATGTACTCCCCTCCTCGTACGCGCTTGATGTTGGTAAAAAGACTTTCCTCTTCAGGCGCGAGTTTTTTGAAGGGAAGTTTCTTTCCTTCAACTGCAAAAGTAAAAGTTAAAGTGTCAGACAACGAAAGTAAGCAGGACGAAGAAAGTACACAGACAACGGACGATGGGACGGAAAGACAGAAGAAGTAAAAGCACAACGGACAACGGTATCGTGTTACCTGGTTTATCTTGGAAAACATTGGGTACGGCGGAAGTTTCATCTTTCCAGCCGCCAGAGACAACGAAGGGAGTTGCTCTCCACCCTCTTTCTCTGTCCAAGATGCCGGAAACGAGGTCTGGGTACAACGGCTTCTTGTTCCAAGAATAATAATTGTGTGGGTCATCGTCGGTACCTCGACATCTGACGGCGTGGCAGAAATGAAAAAGGTGTCTAGCCTCTATAGGGTACCCGTCCTTGATGAATTTGATCATCATAGACATATACTTGTAGAAGCTGGGGTGCATTTGCCCTGGGGCAAGGTGTAGGGTGGAAAGGACTTCATCCAGAACGGGATGAAGGGGAAATCGAAGACCGGCTTCGAGTTGAGAGAGGTAGACAACGATACATGCTCATCGTTTGTCAATATAGGCATCTTCTCTTTTGAAGTGAAGATTGACGTGGGAGGGGAACTCGAAACGTTCTCTGAAATGGTTAAGGTATGCTAATTGTTGTTGGCGTAGGGCAGAAGATTTCTCGATGTAGGCACCATACGGTGCGCTACCAGTACAGCTAGCTTTGTCTTCGGATTGGCCTCTAACTTCACCTAGCCTAAGGGATTCTATGGGTGTCTCGGCAGCCATGAGTTGAGGAGAATGGAACAAAGGATAATAGGAAGGAAAAGGAAAAAAAATGGGCTGACTGACGACAGAGAAGAAGAGGAAGAAAGAGAAGCAAAATCAATGAAGAGAGTAAGAAAAAGGAGAAGGACGTACAGCGAAGAGAAACGAGAGTTTGAAGAAAGCTTGAACTGTCGCTTGAGATGCAAGTGAGGCAGAGTAACAGTACTTCAATGGCGAGATAAGTGAAATGAAGCAGCCAAGAGGGATTTTTATAGATACTTTAGAGAAATGAAAAGACCAGAATACCCTCCATCAGAGCCGTACACCTGTGTCAAAGCCGGAAAGACTGGTGGCAGGATCGACGTTTCACGTAAAGAGAATAACCGTCAGAGATATAAAGCGTTTTGAATTCCGAAACGGTAATGATGACAGCCTGTCTTACATTAATGAGGCGTGACGGTTCGCACGCGTAAACCAGCTGGCTTGGGCGTTCTATCTTCTCAGCGTAAACCACGCAGCGATCCAGGTGCCGGCAGAAGATTGAGGTATGAACTGTCGCTCTTTTGTCCGTTTATGACACTTAGAACTACGTTCTAAGCCTCATAAATGGGCAAATTGTAAGGGATAACATTCGTAAAAACTAATTAACGTTGGGGAAACAAGCTGGCTTTTGTTGTTTTGTGCACGAAAGTGACACGTGGACGTATGTTTGGGTCACGTGCTTAAAATCGGAGGATACACATTATCTGATGCATAGCGTTCGCGTTGTACACATTAAGACGTATCCGTGGTCTTGCGAAACAACCTTCTCGTTGTGGTTTCGATAACGTTTCCGTTGTCTTGCGCACAACGTAGACGTTGTATTCTCAACAACGTTTTCGGTGTTAATTGAACAACGAGCCCGTCGTGATTCGGATAAGGATGTCCAGGTCATATTTTAAGACATATACAACGTATTCGAGCTCGAGTCAACAACGAGACCGACTCGCAGGAGGAGATAATCAGGAGGCGATCGATTGTTCTGACAAGTGGGCCGAAAGCACTGCCTCGGTATTTAATGCAGGTCACTTCTATGTGCTGTCAGACTCAACCGACTGAACTAATGGTAGGCTTTCACGTGTGATGCAACAGGTGGTAGATTTTACTGACATATTTGGTAATGAGTGCAGGACACGTGTTATGGGCATCTATGGTCATCTATGGCCATATCAAAGGTTAACCTATAAATACCCCGAGAATTTCAGTGTTACAGGGATGAAGAAAGATCGAAAGATAGACATATTTTTCAGTGCTCCTACTTGCTTTACTGTTCATCATCTTCTTCTTCATCTACTTACTTTATCATCGGAGTACAGGTCAGGGTATCACACCCTCCAACTTCTACCTTCTACCAGTAAACCAGAGGTGAACAGTTGCAACTGACGCGTGTCCTTTCCGATATTTTTCCCCCTCAGTAAGCAGATAGAATAGTCATCTCGTAGCAAATAAAAGAAAAAAAGAAAAAAAAATTTGAAATAATGTTCTTTCCTTTAACTATATTAACAAAAATGACTAAATATATTAACAGCGACAACCACAATGATAATGGAAAAAGCCCATTACAAATTTACAGCAGGAAATTTAAGATCGTTGATCTATGGTGGATTCGTTGATCAGAGAAGAAGCGAGCTGTTGATGTAAATCAACGGCTTAAAGACTCAAATGATGTTCATATGCCTTCTTCTCTCTTTTATAGGGAGAATTACTTTCAACGGTCGACTTTATGGTTGCTGTTACAATTTTTTCTGGCCATGGGTTTTCGATCCTTTCTTAATGATCAAAGATAGCCAATAAATTCCAACAAAAAATGAATGAAAAAGGACCATAGTATGTTGAAAAGAAGACGCGAATAAGTAGGGCATGGAATTGCCTCCTCAATTAATATATAGATTCTGGTAAGCTTAGTGGCAGTCAGACTCAATCATCCTCAAAGTGAGAAAAGTCAAAACATTTTGTCTGCTCCACCCAAAAGAATTTGATTTTGGGAGAGGAGCCACCAGGACAATATATATATATATATATATATATATATATATATAGATATACCCCTATTATATCCAAAGGGCTGCAACAAGCATGAATGCTATTAGCCCACCTCAATAAAATATTCAAATAAAAAAAAATTAAATGTTTTGGAAAAGATGAATTGTAGTAAAAAAAAACAGGCGTATCTTTTGAATATTTTATCGACGTGACTAATAACATGCCTGTTGTAGCTCAAAGGGCAACAAGAGGAGCTACACTTTATTGTAAAATATCATAATTTTTTCTTTTTTTTCGCGAAAACGAAGAGGTATCCCAACCTTTGGCCTGATTAATCCTCTCAGGCCCATCCTAGACACCCACACCAAGTGGGAGATAGAAGCTACTGGGAGTCGAAACTGAAATCTACGCTTGGTGCTGGACCAACTGACCCAGCAAGTGGGTGTAAATATCACATAGTTTGTGTAGTACAATGTAGCGTTTCAATGGCCACACATCACAGACTCACTCGAATTCCTCTTCGCAGGAACATCAAATCCTATATTAAAATGTTATAAATGTAAATATCTAAAACTTTGCCTTTTAAAAAAAATAATTGTACGCATGTTGACATATGATTGGAGAAGTCATTTCATGGGTTCCATGATTTTGGCTTCTCCACAAATTATTATTTGACAAATAGCAATAAAGTGGTTAGATAAAAGGGGGAGAGATATCAAGTGAATAGAGGAGAAAATGAGATGACTTTTTCTCTTTTTATCGTCACATGTCTCCTATTTTGTAGTTATCCCATACCACCTTTCTGAATATCAGGGCATTTAATGCAAACTTGACAACTGTCTTATTTTGGAAGAGAACTAAAGAACAACGATTAGGCCTTTTCCCAAGTGGGTGGTTCCATTTCTCATTCCCCCTTTGGGCCATGCCATCCCCGCACGGTTTTACCCGGACTTACCTAGTGTGGCGGGTTGCAGGCTCACGTCACACCCTCGAGGATTAGTTATGATCCAAAGGATTGGGACACCAGAATTCCAAAAAAAACACACAAGGATTCAAATTAGCATTTGTTAAAACCAAAGGAATGGAACATGATGGCGTGGTGTTTTCGAGGATCTAGATCCATATTCTACTTGAAGGGTCTTCCTGTGAAGGGTGTAAAGATATATATGAAGATGGCCAGCTTGTGTTTTTGAGGATCAAGATCCATCTTCTCGAAGGTTTGACGTGTGCTGGAGTACCATAGTACAATACACCAACCACCTTACGATCATTTTTTTTTTTTTTGGAAGGACCGCCTTACGATCTTAGCCAGCCATACTCTTATTCCTCTCTTGTATTAAAGAAATATTTTTCATGAAAATTCGGTTGAAAACGACGTGGTAGCGCGAGGATAAGTTCAACTTATTGGGTAAAGATTCGGATAAATCCTCACTGGTCACTCCTAGAAACTTTGTACTCAAAACAACATCATGTGAAATCTTACCACCACACTGCACTCAACTCAAATGAGTGAGTTAGCAACCTGTTACATTACTAAATGAAACTTTTATCTAATCATTCTAGAGTTCGAGTTGTGTGTATACACATAGCTTGAGTTATCGTAGTTATGGGTTGGGCGAGTGCTAGCCCCACTCTTCCCTTTTGGGAGCAAAAAGGAAAAAAAAATTATATAAGTATTATACATTTGGGTCCTTTTTAGGGGCCTTGGACAGGAGTCATGATGCGCGCGTACATGCATATACCTATGTGCCCGACCGAGTAATGTTTGGAAAGTAATTGTCTTCTTACTCAAAAAAGAAGAAACTTTCTTCTTGTTAGCTCAAGGGATGGAGATAAAAATGAATGGTTTGGCACGCCTACAAACATAACATTTTTTGTCTTGGGTGAGTAATAGCCTTAATCGTCCCCTTATCTTTTTTTGGTGATTAGGTTAAGACACAGACCACACACCAGACCAAGTCCCAACCGAAGCCACAACCAACACACACCTTAATCACCCCTAAAGCGATAGTAAGACAATAGCATTTGGATAAATTATGGATTTACCTACATTCCTTTGTCCTGTTATTAATTATAGGGTGAATAAGCGAGGGAGATTAAGGCAACAAAATCGTTTTAAGTTATTTTTGTGATACACCTCTTGGTTGTCCCTGTTCCAGAAAATATTTTCTCATAGGGGTTATCGAACTCGATTTCGAGTCCTTGGTGGGTATGGTGGTTAAAAGACCGATCATGGTATTAACCTACTAACCTTTCAAATAAATGATGCCATATACTTTTTTTTTTTTAAAGTTCATTTTGCACAAAAAATTATGTATCCCCCAATCACCATGCTCTTTTTAGGAAATGTCATATATATATATATATATATATATATATATATATATATATTAAAAAGAGAAAATAATTAAATAGCTAAATATCAGTGCTTGTGGGACTCTCGCACAAAGTGCAAACCAAAAATATTCCCAAGCGGCCTGCAAACTAATGAATTTGTTAAATAAAGTAAAGTATAATTTTTATTAAAATTGGAAATGGAAAACAGACCCTGGGATCTGACCCCAGTAATCTCATTGGTCCAAGCCCCTTTTTTACCATCCATCAACAGTGGTTAATCCCTTAGGGTTAAGCAATCTATCCATGGTTTTTAGAAAAATAAATAACAAAAATACTAATTTTAATTTAGTTAAGCTTAACCATGTATAACAGGGGTTAAAAAGATACAGGAACACTTGGATCCTTGGAAGCGGACTGCAGGACTATCTATATAAAGAGCAATAGTCCCCTCGTAGACTGAGGAGGGGACTATTCCTCCTCACTCTCGCATAGCCGACCCTTCAACTCCATTAGCTCGGGTTAGATTTTTTAACCCTTTAATTAATTTTTTTTAAAACCAATGGTAGATGGGTGAACCCTAAGGGTGGATGAATATTAACCACAGTTAAATAGGGTTAGAAAGGGGACACATGGCAAGAAAATGGGAGCCGAGACGCCCCTCCTCGCGTCACGGACCGAGGAGGTGATTATTTTCCCCACATAAATCATGTGTATCAGCATATGTGTACTGCATAGCATGGGCTCAAGCAAGTGTGTCGCTAGCATTGCTCATTTAGATGGCAACGAGGCAGTACAGTCCTAGGGCATCGTAGCGGTGTATCGAGACCTCACTTTAAAATAAATTTCAAATAGCTTAAAATATTTAGTTATTTCTGCGCATAGGATTTTTTTTCTTTTTTTTTTTTTATGTAAACGTATATATAAAAAATACCCAAACCTTTTATAGCAACATCAAAACTACATATTATTGTTCCCTAGCCTAACGTGTGTGAGTTTAGTGTGTGTTAGTTACAGTAGACTCTCTTGTAATTAAGAACCTTGGTGGAAAGAAATTATATTAATTATAAGATAATATTATATATAAGAATTACTATATAGGTCCATCAAAAATTTTATTTTCATAATTTCTTTTGAATGTATTGTATTTTCCATATAATCTTCATGTAGATACAAATGTATAAGGCTGGTATATGATAATTTCAGTTTGGTAAAGTTAACCTATTTTCTAAAGAAAAGAAGAAACATCATTTATTTTAGAAAGAGATAAAATTCTTTTTGAACTCTGATTTTTGTGGGAATCTCCAACTTTTGTTAATTATTTTGAAATCCTCATACAATGGAATTTTTAGTTTTTTCTTTATAAAATTTATACTATGTATATGATAATTTATTATACATACTAAAATATCTAAAAACATTTATCCTTTTCTCTTACTAATACCTAAACCATCATTAGCATTTATAAGATTCATATAACTATGTATTAATATAGTATAAAAACCTCTCTTATAATTAATAAAACACTAGAACTTTCTTAAAAAATTATTAAATAGCAAGTATAAGAGATTATTAATTATACACTATAGAACCAAGTTGGTTCCTTACAAATTTATTAATTATTAGAGATTATTAAGTTATAAAATATTAATTATAAGAGCGCCTACTGTATATGATAATATTTCCACCAAAAAAATAAAGTATTTTGCTACCCCGAGACCCAAATCTTCAAAAGACGCAAGTGGAGCGTTACAAATGACTTAACCTTCTGTCATTTTTACTTTGTTTTAAACGGTTAAAATAATGAAACATCTCCACATGTTAGCCCCATCTTATGTCTATGGAAAAATTTGCAATAAATGCGGCTGAGGCTAGCACTCCTCAAGAAAAAAACAAAAACCTTCAATAAAAAAAGGAATTTTGAGATTATATGTTTGAAAAGTGTTATATGGGTAAGGTTTATGTCCCCAATTTGATTTTATTATTAATAAATAGTTTGGGTCCACCTAACCTAACCTCCACTGGGTAAATTTCTTAGAAAAATAAAAAGAAGACAACATCTCGGTTTAGCCTAGAAATCTAAAGCTCTTTTTTAAAAAGTTAATATTAGCCTGATCTTCAATACTCAATAGCCTATGAAACTCTCGAAATCGAGTCACAGCCAATCACGATTGAATTCGGGGAGAATTCAATGACACCCATTGGTCAAAACATGTCTCTATTAACCCCTATTAACTGTGGTTAAGTTTCAAGAACCCTTAGGGTTCAATAATTTAAATTTAGTTTTTTTTAAAAAAAATAAAAAATATTAATCTCAAGGGTTAAAAGTTCTTAAAATATTTTTTTCTAAACACTATGGTTTGATTATTGAACCCTAAAGATTAGGGATTCTTAACCAATTAATAGGGTTAAGAGAGACACATGGTGACATGTGGTTCCATTGAACTTGGGGGAAATTCAATCGCAATTGGTTGTGATTGGATCTCAAAACTCTCTATCTCCAAAAGCAAAGTACGGTGGCAATTATGTAATTATCGGAAAGAATGGTAATTTGGTAGCATGATTACTCTCATTATTACATAATTGTCTAAAGTTTACAATAGAAAAAGGAAGCTCAGTGGAACACATTGAAGCGGAGCTCCGGGTCATATTTAAACTCTTTTTTTAAAAAAAAATTCATGAACACATCTTTCTCCTCTCTTTTCTTTGTTCATAGTGTTTTGTGTGGATTGAAGGGACAAAGCTACTTCAAAAAAGTTTGAAAACAACGCGTCTTTTCCAACTGCAAAAGAAGATCACTTTTTACAAACCCTACTTTTTCTCTTCTTCTCTTATCTTTATACTCTCGTTCTTCGACGTGATCGGACTCAATTCTTGCTGAAAATCTGAAATTCAAATTTCTCTGTAACAGATTCTAGGCCATGGACAATGCGAAGAAACCTGAACAAAATACTTACTTTTCCAGTGGCTCGAGTTGGAAACTAGGAGGCCAAATGGATGACGGATACTTCTTCAATAACGATCAAGAAAGCAGTATTTTGAGGGAATTTGGGTGGGATCTTCAGCCGGAGATTGACCGGAATTATGAAACTGGAAGCTTTCCTAAATTCTATCGGATCGATTCAGATTTGGAGGGAAGCTTTCTGTTTCCGAAAAACCGCTCTTCGCAATGCTCTAGTCAGGCGATTCCGATAGAATCAGTTGATTTATCCGGCGATGTTTCGACGTCAAATCCATCGGTGTCTTCGAGCTCGAGCGAAGAGCTACCTGAGCAATCGACCGCGTCTGGTAGGAAACTGCCCGAGATACCGTGAGTGGTTTTCTGAGAATTTTGTGGTTCAAGTGGGTTTCATTTTATGCATGATAAATTCGTAATAAAAAGGGTTTTCGATGGGCAATTAACATGCTTCTCTCTATTTTTCTTCTGAGAAAATGGAAGGAAGTGGGTAGGTGTTTTCGTAATCTACCAAAATCAAAGAACTCCAGGGAAATGCATTTTACTCCTTTTTCGTTATTTTAATAAATTTTCACGTAATATGATGTTTTTATGTTCCATTTTATAAGTTTTATTAAATCAAGATACAATATTAAATAAATATTCAAAAACCTTACTTTTTTCTTGCTTTATTTGCAGGTTTCTCTTTATATTATTTGTCTTTCTTGATATATCTGATATGGGTGTTTGCCATGCATTTGTTGGTTCTCCATGGTAGTTTTTGAATTCTTTCAATCACATTCACTGACTTGAAGGGGCCTTTGATTATGTTTGTTTGCAATTTTAGGGTAGTAGAGCATTTTGTTTATAGTTAATTGCTTTCACTATTGGCTTGACAATTTGTTTTGCTTCGCTTTGTATTTGAGTATGGATATCAGTCTGTGAGTTGCTTAATAAATTGTTTCTTTTAATATTTTTTGGTGGATTTTCTTAGATGAGTATTCTTATTCTTCATCTAACTGTTTATATGTTGGGTTAGTCACGATTGTTCTGGTCTTTTTCTCAATGAAATATCCTTTCAATACTGGCTTCGAAGCTTGTTTTTCTAAAACATTCTTCTTTCTTGATGTCAATGTATGTCAGGTTTTCTCTTTAATTCCTGTTGGATTAGCTAAATCTCACCCATTTATTATTTCAGATGCAGGTATTGAAAGAACACAGTTTGCAGGTTCCTAGCTTACCCACAAAGAATATTTGACTTAAACATCATTTTTATCTGTAGTAGCCTACAGGGGCGGAGCCAAGGGGGGGCCTGAGGGGGCACATGCCCCCCTAATTTATTTATTTTTTGTTATGTCTGTATTTATATGTTATAGCATGGAGGTGCATGGATTTCCAATCACAGCCAATTGTGATTGAACTCGGGGAGAGTTCAATCACACCCATAGGCCAAACATGTGTCCCTTTAAACCCCTATTAACTGTGGTTAAGATTCAATAATCATTGAGGTTTAATAATATAACTTTTGTTAGCCTATAGGTTTCCAACCTTAGGTCTCCATATTAATTTTGATGATAACACAATAATGAAATGATATTTGTGTTACTAATATTTCTATGAGTTCAAGTGAATTTCAGCATTTCAAGAGCATTAGCAAAATTCATTCATGAAAAAAGCATGAAAATAATTAATCGATGAAAAAGATTCTCAAGGTAAGCCATTGACATAAAGTTAGATCAAGTTGATCACATTAAAGATCATAAAGCCAAGTCATGAAGATAGAAGAACGATCATGAAGCTTAAAGTTAAATCAAGTTCAAGATCATAAAGATGAAGATAAAGACTCAAGAAGGTTTTAAATGATTTATTTAAAGAGTCTAGGATTTATGTAAGAAATCCTCGAAGTTTGGTCAAGTTGAATGCTCAATTACTTAGATTGACCTTAGGTGCCTTTAGACTAGATTGGAAATCTTTCTAATGACCTAAAATATGGTAATCGTTATAATTAAAGTAAGTTAGAAGGCCCATAGAATCATCCCAAAAAGAAAAGAATTGAAAAACAATTTTTCTAGTGAAAATGCTCATTCGGACGACCGAATGAAGAGATCAAATCTCAGTTGGTTACTGTCATTTAATTCAGACGCCCCAGTCGAGCATCCGGACGACCCAGGAAATGAGATTGGCCTTCATCACCATTCGGACGATCGAATGGCGCGGGACAAAGTATTTTCATTTTGTAACAGCTATATTTTAACGGCTCTTTGAATTCCAATGAAGCCTCCAACGGCTATATTATTGAAAAGACTTTAAAAATGATTGATTTATGATTGAAAAGCAGAACTCCAATACTTCCAATCTTTAGAATCATTTACTCTAAGTTTTAGATTTCTAAATCTATCAAAGTTGAACCTAGAATCTCCAAATCTCAGTTCTTGAGCTATTCAACTCCAATCTTTGGGAGATTTTCTAGAGTATGTTAAAGTCTTTATCAGCCCATCCAAATAGCAAAATCAGGATTGTAAACCTCTTCTACAAAGAGAGTATTAAAATCAAGAGGTCCGAGGGACTCTTGTCCGTGAAGCCGGAGAGCTTTGTAAACGGTTAGGTCCCAACCTAGAAAGTAGACTAAGTTTAGGAAGGATTGTTCCCTAGCAAGGTTTTAATCTCGACCCGGAAGAGAGATTGACGATTAGGAATAAATCGTGGTAAATCCTCTAGTAGGTAGCTTGAGGCGCCGAACCTTATGAACAAATACCGTGTGTCAAGTGTTTGCATTCTCTCTAACTCTTCTCTTTATATTCTTGTTTGAATGCTTGTGTAGAATTACATAGTTTCTATTTCTCTTTAACTTACTTAAGTTGAAATTTCGATTAGGGGGATAGATTGAATTTTAAAAATTGTCATAGACCCTAATCACCCCCACCCCATCTAGGGTCCATTACTTGGGCAATAATTGGTATCAGAGCCTAGGTCTCTATTTTTATAAAGATTTAACCATCTTAGAGAAAAGATTTTTAATTGGCAAAAATAGAAAACATTTATGCTACTACCATAGGAAAAGGTCAATCTACTCTTAGACCTCATTTGTTTGAAAGTCAAAATTACAATTATTGGAAAGTGAGAATGATGTATTTCATTCAAGCTTTAGACTATAAGTGTTGGCAAGTAATTGTTAATGGTTCCCACATCCCTACTAAAATGTAAATGGTATTGATATACCAAAAGATGAGGATGAATGGACACAAGCCGATATCAAGTTTGTTCAACTCAATGCTAAGCTATAAGCAACCTATATTGCGCATTGAGTGCTCAAGAATTTAATCGAGTCTCGGTTTATAAATCTACTAAGAAAATTTGAGATAAACTCTAAATTATTTATGAGGGAACCAACCAAGTAAAAGAACAAAAAATTAGCATGTTAATCCATCAATATGAAATGTTGAAAATGGTAGAAAATGAACCAATTTCTATTATGTTTTCTAAAATTACTAACATTTTAAATGAGCTAAAATCTCTTAGAAAGATTTTTCCAAAGGCAGAAATTATAAGAAAAATTCTCCGGTCTCTTTCAAAGGAATGGGCACCAAAGGTGACAGTCATCCAAGAAGCAAAAGATTTAACAAAATTACCCATGAATGAGCTACTTGGATCTTTAATGATGCATGAAGTAATCATATGGAACCAAGATATCCAATAAGAAGAGTCTACACCAAAATAGGGTCATGCTTTGAAGTCTTCTCAAATGAGCTCAAGTGAAAGTGAAGAAGAAGAGGAGATTGAGAAGATGGTAAGAAAATTTCGAAAATTCTTGGAGCATAAGAAGAATCTCAAAAAGAGGGTCTTCAAGAAAGAATTGGCCAAGGAAGTCATCAAGGGCAAAACGAGTAAAAAAGAAGATATCATTTACTATGAATGCAATGAGTCAGGACACATAAAGCTGGATTGTCCCAAACTCAAGAAAAGCCAAAAATACAAGAAAGCAATGAAGGCTACATCTTGGGATGACTCGGATTCTAACTCAAGTGATGATGAAAGAGCAAATCTTAGCCTTATGGCCAATGATGATGATGAGGTAAATTCTTCCAACGATAAATCTCTTTCCTTTGATAATTTAAGAGAAGCATACGATGAGTTCTGTAGAGAATTTAGAAAAATGGCTTCTAAAAATAAAATGCTCAAAAATGAAAACTCTTCTCTTCAAAATCAAAATGAATTTTTGCTTGATGAAAATAAAATTCGAAAAGAAGAAAATGAAAAATTGAAAAATGAAAAACATGTTGTTTCTATAGTACTAACAAATGCATGCAATGATTGTGAAAATTTAAATGCTACTGTTAATGATTTAACTTATATATTAACCAAATTTACTAAAGGCAAAAATATCTTAGACAAAATTTTAGGTCAACAAAAATGCATATTTGATAAAGTTGGATTAGGCTACAACTTGAAAATTAATCAAAAAGATTATGAAAACTTTTTTACCCCTTGCTCTTCAAAGTCTATCTATACTTTTATTGGTAATAAGAGGATTAGACAAGTTTGGGTTCCCAAATAAGTAACCTATCATAAGGCTAATTTGGTTGGACCCAAAATGGTTTGGGTACCAAAGAGTGCTACTTAAGCTTATGGAGTAGGATGCTTGAGTCTAGTTTCTTTAAATTAAAAATCTTGTAAAAGAACTTGATTAATGATATTTAATATGTTTGAAATATGTTTTAATGTTTTGGTATGCTATGATATTGGTAATATGATCCTTCAAACATGTTGTGATGGTATGATGGATGAAATGCTTGAATAATTGGTATAACCCTATACTATGAATTGAATTATTGAAATGGATGTTTTGGTGAAATGGTTGATTAATGCTTAATGCTATGACTTATTTAAAATATATATGACATAATTATTTGAATTTGAATGTGATATGATGAATGCTTGATGAGTTGAAAATATTTTGAATGATGATTGATTACTATGTGTCACTACACAAATGTTCAACTGAGTAGTGTCGTAAGTCTTTGATATCCATACTGGCTATTAAAGAGCAAATACCTAACAAGCTCAAGAATTAGAACATTCTTGTTCACTATTTGATGTTGTTTTGTTCTTTAAAATGATATAATTGATATGAATTAAATATGTTTTGTTCTTGCAATAATTGAAAATGATTGTGTTTGAAAAAAAAATTGTATAATAAGCTTAAAATTTTGTTTGATATCATGTATATTCATGCTTTTTGATGATGTCAATAGAAGAAATATGAAAATGAAATAATAACTCCAAAACCCCTAAAGTTTTTTTAAAATTTGGTATTTAGAGTCTATAAATTTTAAATGATAAAATTTGATAATGTATAATTGGTATAATGAGCTTAAAAGAAATATTTAAATTTGATATCAATTGCTTGAAATAACTTAATCATATATGAATCAAATATTGAAATCATGACTAATGAATGAGCTATCTAAAATATGCAATTAGTTATATTTAAATCTAAATTTGATAATGCATATGTTTAGGGGGAGCTAACCTCAAAAAGTTTATTGAATTTATTTATTAATGGGAGGCTTATTCTCAATCCATTCCATTATTTGTCATCATAAAAAATTGGGAGATTGTTAGCCTATAGATTTCCAACTTTAAGTCTTCATATTAATTTTGATGATAACACAATAATGAAATGATATTTGTGTTACTAATGTTTCTATGAGTTCAAGTGAATTTCAGTATTTCAAGAGCATTAGCAAAAGCCATTAATGGAAAAAGCATGAAAATATTAATCGATGAAAAAGATTCTCAAGGCAAGCCATTGACATGAAGTTGGATCAAGTTGATCACATTAAAGATCATAAAGCCAAGTCATGAAGATAGAAAAATGATCATGAAGCTTAAAGTTAAATCAAGTTCAAGATCATAAAGATGAAGATAAAGACTCAAGAAGGTTTTAAATGATTTATTTAAAGAGTCTAGGATTTATGTAAGAAATCCTCAAAGTTTGGTCAAGTTGAATGCTCAATTACTTAAACTGATCTTAGGTGTCTTTAGACTATATTGGAATTCTTTCTAATGACCTAAAATATGGTAATCATCATAATTAAAGTAAGTTACAAGGCCCATGGAATCATCCCAGAAAGAAAAGAATTGAAAAATAATTTTCTGATGAAAATGGTCATTCGGACGACCAAATGAAGAGATCAAATCTCAGTTGGTTACTGTCATTTGATTCGGACGTCCCAATAGAGCATCTGAACAACCCAAGAAATGGGATTGTCATTTGTCATCATTTGGACGACCGAATGATCCCTTTGGACAACCGAATGGCATGGGACAGTATTTTCACTCTGTAACGGCTATATTTTAAAGGCTCTTTGGGCTCCAATGAAGCCTCCAACGGCTATATTATTGAAAATGCTTTAAATATGATTGATTTATAATTGAAAAGCAGAACTCCAATACTTCCAATCTTTAGAATCATTCACTCTGAGCTCAGATTTCTAAATTTATCAAAGTTGAACCTAGAATCCCCAAATCCCAGTTCTTGTGCTATTCAATTCCAATCTTTAAGAGATTTTCTAGAGTGTGTTAAAGTCTTTATCAGCTCATCCAATGAGCACAATCAAGATTGTAAACCTCTTCTACAAAGAGAATATTGAAATCAAGAGGTCTGAGGGACTCTTGTCTGTGAACCTGAAGAGCTTTGTAAAAGGTTAGGTCCCAACCCGGAAAGTGAACTAAGTCTAGGGAGGATTGTTCCCTAGCAAGGTTTTAATCTCGACCCGAAGAGAGATTGGCGATTGAGAATAAATCATGGTAAATCTTCTAGTGGATAGATTGAGGCAGAGCTGTAGGCAGGAATTGCCAAACCTCGTGAACAAACATCATGTGTCAAGTGTTTGCATTCTTTTTAACTCTTCTCTTTATATTCTTGTTTGAATGCTTGTGCAGAATTGCATAATTTCTATTTCTCTTTAACTTGCTTAAGTTGAAATTCCGCTTAGGGAGATAGATTGAATTATAAAAATTATCATAGACCCTAATCACCCCCCCCCCCCCCTCTAGGGTCCATTACTTGGGCAACAACTTCCGTTTTTTAAAAAAATATATTAAAAATATCAATTCTAAGGGTAAACTACTTAACTAGAGTTTAATATATTTTTTTTCTAAAAACTAAGGTTATATTGTTGATCCTCAAGAGTTAATAAATCTCAACCACAACTAATAGGGGTTAAAAGGGACACGTGTTGGCCCATGGGTATGATTGAACTCTCTCCGATTTCAATCACGATTGGCTTTAGAATCCTCTAAAGTTATAACCAGACTCCTTGGAGTCGGTTACAACCCACAAGTTAACACATGTCCATTTTAATACCTCTTAATTGTGATTAAGATTCATTAACCCTTAGGGTTCAACCACCTAACCTTGGTTTCTAGAAAAAATATTAACTCTTAAGGTTAAAGTTGTTGAAAAAATTAACTCTAGTTAAAAAAAAAATTGTGTTGTAATTGGACTCCAAGGAGTTTGGTTATAACTGTAGAGGATTAGTCACGGGGCAAATGTCCCATTGAATTTTCAAAAAATATATTTTTTAAAACTATTTTTTTTAATTATTTAATAGGGCAGAGTCATTAGACAAGGGGAAACTGCTCCATGAATTTTTCAAAAAAATTTATATTGTATTATTTAATAGGCCATAGTCATAGGGCAAGAGGATAGTTGCTTGTGTAAATAAGGAGAAATAATACTTGTAGGATATATACTAAATTTATGGATGAAATTACCCACAAACTTAATAGTAAAAAAAAATATCCGTAGGCTCCACCCCCGAACCCCCATTTCTTAAACCAAATGTGCCCCATACAATAAATTCCGGCTGACTGCCTATGTGTTTTACTGATTTGTTTCGCAACTTTAATATTGAAGAAGATAGTTCTTCCCTTTTTTTCTTTATTATAATGGGTTTAGAATTTGATTTCTTATTTATTGATGAGGAATAACAGTTAATGAATTGCTCAATGCATACATCTCTTAACGTTTTTGTAGGATTTTTTTTCCTTTCTTGTTGCTTCTTAGTCTCTCTCATTTTCTTAATGTGCACATCTACATTTTGATATCTCTCCTCTTAAACAGTCGGTTTGAGTTATAGAAATTCTTGAATTTTTCATTCCTAACAAACGTAATCATTTATAGGAATTATTTCTTCATTAGTATTTCCATTTTTCTCATTTCTTGTAAAATTTAGTTTGCCAATAAATAAAATTAAAATGATAATATTAGTAATTAAAAAATAATATTGATGAACATGTATTTTAAATTTCAATTTCTCAGTTATCTAGTATACTTATTACTTACCATAAACATTTTATCTACCGTATTGGTCACATTAGGTATTTTGTTTATAGATTGTAATTAAGAGATGCTGATATTCATTTTATTTTTTCAGGGTTTTCTGTTAGTTAATGATTGTTGGTAGCATGTTGTGTAGGAATAAAGGTAGAAAGAAGGGGCAGGAGCAGGTCCGACAACCACGGTTTGCATTCATGACTAAGAGTAAAGTTGATCAACTTGAAGATGGGTATCGATGGCGGAAATATGGACAGAAGACCGTCAAAAATAGCCCATTTCCTAGGTTTGTAGCTACTTTCTATTAGATAAAATCAAATTGACATCGCATCTTTGCAATTGTAGAATTTACTTCATTTTCTATTTTCGAATCGTTCAAAAGTAATATATTGTGATTTCAACGTTTTATGTTTTCTTTTATGTTGCAATTTTCTTCTAACTGAGGTTTATATATGAGTTGCAACTTATCAAGTATATATATTTTTGTTATATTGGATGCAAAAACAATTCTTACATTCGCTTAGTGTATAACAAATTGTAAATAGAACAGTTTCCTGTAAATATTAAATATGAAGTTTCTTTCCCTTCCATATATATATATATATGAAACAATGTTTAACTATAGCTTCTATTAGTCTATTCTTTATTTTCTTACTTGTTGACTATAACTTTACATTTGACCTTTTGATCTATTGCACGATTAGTTGCAAATCATTTTTGTTTCCTTCCTGAATTTTAGTTTTCTTCTTAGTTTATAAGTTGCATCAGTTATCGTTTCTGGATATTTTGAATTATTTTCCTTACAATTTAGAGTTACACAAATGAAAATTTTAAAAGGAATGGATAATTCACATGTTTATTTAAGTGAAAAAATGTGCAGAATGACATCAATTACAATAAGTTTCAAATCAAGTGCAATCTAAACTTAGACGTACCATAGCTACAAATAATTTTAATGTCAATGATTCTCAATTACATTTTACAATTAAACAAATAGAAAATTTTCAATACACAAAACCAAAAATATAAAAAATGAAGAGAGATTTAGAACACAATCTCATCTCCTCAATTTTACAGGAGCTACTATCGCTGCACAAACAGCAAATGCACCGTGAAGAAAAGGGTTGAACGCTCCTCCGAAGATCCCACTATTGTAATCACAACGTATGAAGGTCAGCACTGTCACTACAGTGTGTGCTTCCCACGTGGCGGTGTCACTACTCGTGAGGCTGCCTTTACTAGCCGACTGACTGCTTCTAACCCACAATTATATTTTTCGGGGATGCAACTTCCTCTTGGAGGTTCAATGAGTGTTAGGCAATCTCCTAGAGTCCTATATGAAGAAGAGCAATACCAAGTGTTGACAGAGCCAATCCCACAGCTTCCCCCCGACGAAGGACTGCTGGATGACATGGTGCCTACAAGAATGCGTAGCAGATGAGGAAGAAAGAGTGGTATACACTTCCCCACTTAAAGCATTTGAAATTGCTGATTTTTTTTATCCTTAACAAAAATATAGATGGTTTAATATAACACCAGTATCATTAATAGTAACTACACATTAAGCAATGACAATGATAATATCGTTACATCATTACACCAGGGGCAATTGAAGCCTAATTTCAAAGGATCTTAACTAGGAGCTTGCATACATGAAAATCAACATGAACAGATGATTGTTACTTTTATATTTCTACATTGTGGTGGACGTACGGAAATAAAAATTATGGTCTCATCCCACGGACATGCACTTGTTGTGTGTGCTCCTATGAGGATGATGGACTGTCATTAGGGTCTTACTTCAAATGATATCTTCCCATAATAATAAAAATAGTAATGATTTTATTTCCATTAAATGATTACGATTGGCTCATTTTGATCAATCTCAGTTGTGGATCTTACACTTGATTTTAGAATCAAAAATCTAATATTTGAGGGATTTGTGGTGACAAATCACAAGTACTCTTTTGAGGGGGATATAATTTATTGGATTTTAGAAATTATAAAACATATAGGACCTTTTTTATCCTAGGGTTTGGGGATATAAATAGTCATACTTTTAGTTTAGAATAATAAGTGTGAGAAAACATAGTTTTTCTTGTGAGAAGAAAAAAAAAAGCTTTTTGGGTGCACGTGGAAACAAATAACACATACTACTTTTTTGTGGTTTTTATAATTTATTGGGATTCAAAAATTATAAAACACATGGACTCTTTTTTATCTTAGGGTTTGGAGATATAAGTAGGCCCTTTTCTTATTGTAGAACAATAATAAGTGTGAAAATATATTTATTTATTTTTTCTTTATGAGAGGAAAAGTGAGAATCTTTATTGATCTTTTAATTTTTCTTTAATTATGTACTTGATTATTCTGCAAGTTTTATCACCCGATCGTCAACAACTAGTATCAAGGCTTTTGGATCTTTATTGAAGACTGATCTTGGATCAAATGAGAGCAATGGCTGAAGAAAAAAAAGTACGAATTAAAATTTCAATGATTTTAATTTTGGATATTGGAATATGCGAATTGAAGATTAAGTTTTTCAAAATGACCTTTATCTACTATTAGGGGGAAAATCTAAGAAGCTTGAGACAATACCAGATGCATATTGAGAGTTACTTGATTGGAAGGCTGTAAGTATGATTCATTTATCACTTACTGCATCTGTAGCTTTTAATATTACAAAAGAAAAGACTACTCAAGATCTTATGAATTCTCAATCAAATATGTATGACCAACTAATACAAATAAGTTTTTTCTTATGAACAAATCATTAACATGAAAATGCTTGATGGTGATGTTGTTGTTGAAAATCTAAATGAGTTCAATACAGTAGTCAGTTAACTAAGTTCATTAGAAATTAATTTGACTATAAAATTTGGGCGCTGGTAATATGTTTCTCCCTATCAAAAAGTTGGAACAATTTAGTTATAGATTTGAATGATTCTGTAAGGACAGTACTTTAAAAATTAATGATGTCGTGTGTTTTATTTTGAGCGAGAGTTTGCATAAAATTTTCGCGTGAATCATCAAGAAATGCCTTGAGCATAGATAATAGTGGAAGAACTATTGAAAGGGGCAAAATTGTGAAAGATCAACGTCAAGAAGATGCAAGTCAAAATCAAGAAGAAAAATTTTGATTATTAGAATTGTAAGGGAAAAAAAAGATATCTCAAGAGAAATTGTAAATCTTTCAAGAATAAAAAAAAAAAAAAAAAAACGATCATTCCGCATATTCAAGTTATTCTTATTTCCAAACAACCACTATTCAAGTTATTCTTATTCTTTCATTAGATAATCATATTGAGTCTTGAGTTATAGATTTTGGTGCTTCTTTTCATGCTACTACTCGTAGGGATCTTTTTAAGAATTATTTGCATGGTGATTTTGGAAGGATTTATCTTGATTATGATGAACCTTGTATTATCACAAATAAATTGAATATCCAGATAAAATTATCAAATGAGACTATGTGATAACTAGTTGATGTTAGACATGTTCCTAACTAAAATAATAATAATAATAATAATAATTTGTAAGAAAATTAACTAAATCTAGGTGTGTCACAAAATTCACAAATGAATCGGGAAAGGTTACAAAAAGAGACATAACTATATCTTGAGGAAACATAAAGTAGGTACACGTCAGTTTGGTCTCTCAGTTATAGAAAATTTTTGTTATCTCTACAATAGAGGCTGAGTATGTTGTAACTACAAAAGTATTGAAGGAAATGACATGGTTACAAAAATTCACAGAGAAATTTGATAAGAAGAAAGATAATAGTAAACCATACAGTGATAGCCAGAGTATCATTTATGTTGCAAAAAAATTAGGTTTTTCTTTAGGATGAAGCATATTCACATGCAGTACCATTTCATTTATTCTTTTAGAAGATAAATTAGTGACATTTAAGAAGATTCATACTAGTCAAAATCTTGCAAATATGTTAACCAAAGTGATAACTATAGAGAACTTATGTTTAGTTTCCATTGGTCTCTAGGCTTAAGGAAGATGAGTAGAGATTCAAGTCGGAGTTATTATTTGATGTGTTTTCATGGTTATAACGATGGTTAGATTTGCTCAAATTTTTCTCAAAGTGGGAGATTGTTATACTTAGTTTTAGATTCTAAAATCCATTTTTAGGGCGTGTGGAGACAAATCACACGTGCTCTTTTTTTTTTTTTAGGGGGGGTATAATTTCTTGAAATTTAAAAATTATAAAACATATAAGATTCTTTTTTATCTCACTGTTTGAGGATATAAATAGCCCTATTTTTAGTTTAGAATAATGAGTATGAAAAAATAGGGGTTTTTCTTGTGAGAAGAAAAAGGAAAGAGTTTTTTCTTGTGAAAAAAAGGAAAGAGTTTTCTTGCAGGTTTTTTTCATTGTTGTTTGCCTTTTTGATAATCATACTGAAGGTTAAATCTCTATGGATGTATCCCACATTGGGTGAACCACGTAAATCCATGTCTTATTGTTGATATTGATATTTTAATTTTTCCAATTATTTGCTTGATTATTTCACATGTTTTATCGCTCGATCCCCAATAGTGGATGTGCCTTTGCCGACGTATGATGAACATTGATTTGGGTTGACATAGCATAGCAATAGACTACCTCATAACAATAACAAAGAAGATAGGAAAATGATGAGGGTGATTGCACTAAAATTAGTCGATAAGGTGTACATTGTTGTAATCATAAGTCAAAGTCTTGCTTGTAAGGTTTGCAATATGTTGGTGTATTTGTTGTCATGCATTATTGCCAACATTGTGTAGTTTACACGGACATTTGCAACTAAGAGGGAGCTGGTAAATCGTCAATTGAAGATCCAGGTCAATCAACTTCTATTAGGCGTTGGTTGTAATATTATATGTTACTACTTGTTCAGTACTAGTGTTCATGGCCTACCTTTTGTCCATTGTTGCCTACTTTATAAAGCTATATCATCAATTATTGGAACAACATTTATCTCTATATCTTAATTTGATTTTAGTTATGTCCTAAAGTATTCAAATAATTACGTTGTGAGTTGTTTTTTTTTTTTTAGGTGAAAGGGAGGTACATGACATCATTTATCTACTATTAGTAATTAGGGTTAGTGTACATCCTGCTTGTCACATTATAGAGGGAAAACTTCCCTCATTTGGACTTGATCCGAGGAGTACCCTCATGAGGAGCATACCTCGTCATTTGAGCTATAGAGGCAGGTATCATGCTAGTGTTAGAAATTATTTGAGATCAATATTATTCTATCATCCTAATTCTACATTACTTTTGAGCAATTCAGTAATCTTCGATGACACTTTTATCATCACATTTAGCCGAATTGGAGACTCGCAACCTCTCTCTCTCTCTCTATCTTGGCTCTTTAAATTCTACCCTTATATTTAAGGAGTTGAATGTAATCCACAGTCGTAAACCAATAGTGAATAAAATATAAATTGTCCGGTTAAAATATATGGATATGATCATATCAAAATGCTTCTTGTTTTCTAAAACCTGAATTTTTCATGCCAAAAAAAAAAAAATTTTTGTGTCTTGTATGTTAACTTACTAAACCATATAAATAAACATGTACAGGTCATGCAGTAGTGGGTTTGGAGCAACACTAATTCATATTGCCCTATCAAAATAATATTTCAAAGAAGACAATCAAGAATGCTAGGTGTTCTTCAACCTAACAACATGCTGGTGTTAATATGGTGAGTGAGAGACACTGGTATGTAATCACCTCAGATATGTCGTCTTTCACACATTGAGCTATGATTTCTCTCACCCAAAGGGCTAGCTTAGATTTATCATAGATGTAAGATGAAAAAGAAATGGTCCTAGGCCCCCTAAGTACACTGTATATGCATTATTTTCTTAAATTTGGCAGTTTAAAAGAGGATAGAGATTGGTATTCCCTTTTTCTGTATGAACCCTCACATTTTCAGCCATTGTTTTCTTATTTGTTATATTGGGATATTTTCTTTCACTAAATTTTTTTCAATAATTCCTAAAATACCCCTATCTAAGCTTTTTTGTTTCGAGTTGCCCGGTTATATGTTCAATTGGAGCTCCTATTAAGAGAATAACCATCAACATGAGCTTTAGTCTTTAGTTGAATAGATAAACCCAAAAAAAGCTTATGAGGAATAATAGTTTGGTAATTACAAAGAATTAGTCTAAGGATACTCCCAAAGTGTACTCCCATATATACTCCCTGATCCTAACCATTTATTTCAATTATTAAACGGTTAGGATTCCAGCTAATGTGGCAATAAAAAAGACAAAATAAGCCTACTAAAATCTTGGCCCTTAGTGGTTGGTTATAAACGGTTAGGATTAGGGAGTATATTTGGGAGTATAATTGGGAGTACCCATAGACTGACTCAATTACAAATACAAAAATGATTACTTTTCTTAATCACAATTTTCTTATGGGAATTTAAAAAATCCATTGTCAGATTTTTTTTAATTTAATTTTAGATTGCTTTGATTATCTATGTTGATAGCAAGATGGAATCACATCCAATTGCGATTGAACATGAGGATAGTTCAATCACATCCACAGGTCAACACGTGTCCTTTTTAACCTCTATTAACTGTGATTATGATTCATTAACCCTTGAAGTTCGATGATATAACCTTGGTTTTTTTTATAAAAAATATTAACTCTAGTTAAGAGTTAAAAATTATTAACTAGAGTTTAAAATCAAGATTATATTATTGAACCCCAAAGGTTAAAAAGGGTTAAAAGAGACACGTGTTGACTCGTGGGTGCTACTGAACTCTCCTCAAGTTCAATGGCAACTGGTTGTGATATGATCTCGTACGTTGATTTGATAGCTAATCAATAGAAGAACCCAACTAAAATCTGCACAGATGTCGATGTTGTTTCGATCTCATCGGACTTTGGTTTCTTTTCTCTTTTTTTTCCTACAAGCTAATGAGATTTGGCTTGACCCTCATTCCACAGGTCTAACACGTGTCCCTTTTGACATCTTAAAATATAGTTAAGATTCACTGAGTCTTAAGGTTCAATTGGTAACCTTTGTTTTTAGTGAAAATATTTTAACACAATAATTAGATCTCCCAACTTTGGTTGAAACTCGAAAAGACAGTTAAAACAAAGCTATGTGAGGGCGGTTTTTGTCTGACGACAGACCTGACCAAATCCGATCCCGATCCCGATCCCGATCCCGATTGCGATTGGATTAGAATGAATGAAATGCCTTTTGTTCTGGCATCGAATTAGCAGTACAGTTCTATAGAAAGATGAAGCGCGCTTTCTCCGCCGCTAAAACCGGAAGCGAGAGCACACCCTGTCCAACCACCCACACCGACAGAATTTCATTGGCCAGCCGCGATTCCTAGGAGCTGTCCCCCTTTTACTTACCGTGTGTCCGTACAGTTTAGGCAGTTAAAAAAGAAGTTTCGAAACTAACTTCCTAACGAGAAGTAGAAGACTGAGTTGCGGCAGTTGCCTATGCTACTGTCTGAGTCGAGTACGGTGGTTCACTGCTGAGGGTGGTGCCAGGCATCTGAGCATCTCTTTGATTGGCTTCCGATTTTCTCCGGCTTGAAGGCCCGAGGTTAGTGCTCAGGCGTCCACAAATCATTGGACATGTGGCGATAGAATATGGGAGAAGTCATTTCATTTTCTCTTCATGATTTTGACTTGTCCCTACATGATATCTCTCCCCATTTTATCACCACATGTCCAATGATGTGTGTAGGCACAAGCGCCCAGGCATCCGTTAGAGAAAATCCGAAGCCCTCTTCATTAGGCCAATAGGCAATAGCCCTTCTATCATGGTTGACCTGATTTATTATTGGATATTGGAGTATACATAGTGGGATTCCTGGTTCACGACAATGGAGATTGGTCTTTGGGGATGAGGACCTGTTATTTTTTTCCAAAAGTTCAAGGGGCTCCGCCCATGCTCCCAAGCTACACCCTGCTGATACACTACATAATTTTTTTTTTCTTATCAAAAGTTGAGGGGAGAATACAGCCCCCCGGGCCCCATGTCGCTCCGCCCCTGCTCTGTCCATACACAAGGAACACAGCCTGATCAAACAGTGAGTCAGTGGATGCTCGATAACCTGTAGAATGTATTAACCCATTTCTCTTTCTCAAATTGTGGAAATTTTGTATAGCCAAGAAGTTTCAGTGATGAATTTGGAGACAAACTGGCTATGTTATCTTTCACCAAAAGAGCACATATATATATAACTGAAAATACCTAATCAACCCCATGCTCTCTCCTTGATTTTCTATTTCGGGCATTCCGTCTTTAGGCAGTAGGTATTCCAGCCGCTTGTTTCTCCACCATTGCAGCATGCTTTTGTCCAAAGAGATGAAAATTGAATACTGTCTGGCTATTGCACGCCACATTGCATATTGTGCACACCCTGACAGCATTTGCAGCCGCCCCACCTTCCATGAGCTTCCGTCTCTTTGTTTCTAGATCCTCTACAGGCACCAGCGGTGTGGCCACCTTCTTCCTTGTCTGTTCCACACTGCTGGCATTTTCCTTATCGGTCAGCTTTTCTTTTGGCCCAATTACCAAATTCAATGCCACTGGTGCAGCAGCAGAAGCAGAAGCATTTGCGTCTTTCTTTGATTCTTCTAGTTTTTCCAGGTTCATCTTGTGTTTCTTTCCTAGTTTGTGTCTGTCAAGGACGTCTTTGCTGTTACAAGCGATCTTGCAGACCTCACACCAGAGGGAATGCCCAATCTTGGTTTTCTTTGGACCCCTCCTCCAGTAGCCAATTCCAGGAGGTCGAACTGATGGGTTAGTTGGGGAAATGAGATTTGGATTTGAAACGACCAATTACTCCATCCCAATTGTAGGTTTTATGCCCAACTGCACAATAACCGCAAGATTGATTTCTAAGTAAATAACACAATACGACAAATATACATGCGTGTATATACTTGAGAAATGTAAATTTATGGACCAATAGACATTATGTGTAGCCCCACTACACCAACACATATCTATGAACAATGCTTGCATGCAAATGTAGATGCGTACTCAGATAAATACAGAAAATATGGATTACAAAATAAGCAAGAAACTAGCAGACTCATTTGTGAACAAAATTGCAGCTCTGTGATATATGAAAAATTGGCAGTTCTTTAAATTGATGCTAGGATATGCAATAGGGAAGAACGGCTAGAATAACAGTTGTGACCTGCAACAACATCCCTAAATAAAGTGCACATGGCTGTGAGAAAGCTACACATTTGTGCATTTAGCAAATACAATATATGGACTATAATCAAGAATGGCTTAGAGTGTTCAATAAGACCATAAAAAGTGGTGTCAAATGGGAAATTTACATCATCTTAAAACCTACAATGAAACCAAAAATCTCGGCCACCTCATTGAGCCCAAGAGGGTGAATCAGATCTCAAAGAACCCAAAAACTCATTGCCATTGATCCAAAGATGACAGACATCAATAGTGAAAATTGTACTCTTATGCACTAAAAGAATTAGTACTCCTGTCTCCTGCACTCTAAAAGAATAGCATAATAAGACCAAATTGAGATGATCCCCAAGTTATCCCCTTACCCAAACTACTGTGTCCCCCATCATCTTCAAATATGTAAATAATTGCCAATCCACCTGGTCATTGGTAGAAACTCCCTAAACGCTTTTCTCGTTATACTCTAAACTGTACTGGCTTCCTAAAAACACCCCCATCACTTCTATCAAGACAATTCTCCATTCATCTTCTCCTGTTACGTTTCACCTTGAAAGAGTATGTTTCAAAACCAGCAAACAGAAATTTAGGTAACTTCACCAAGCACCTTGTAAGAGTTAGTTCCAAAATCAGCAAACAGAAATTTAGGTAACTTCACCAAGCACCTTGTAAGAGTTAGTTTCAAAATCAGCAAACAGAAATTTGGGCAACTTCACCAGAAACCCAGCCAGAAGAAGTTGCATTTGATGCATAAACCATTATACCAAATCTTTATTTAAAAGTAACCAAATCATCCACTCCTAACCCAACCATAAGCTAGAATCTTCAACATATACACTAACAAGGTAGCAACTCGAATCTCAGCAAAGAAGTTATAACCCTTGCCCTTCGAAGATGTCAACTTATTGCCATCCTGTCCACCACATACTCCATAGGATTTCAGTCTCACCCACTTACTGTAAGATCTGCAGCGACTCCACTTTGTCATTTTCCATCTATTTGACCAACCCAGGTTCACATTGAACTATTACCCAAGATCAGCTCAAACAATTAAAAATGAACCTTGGGAAATTTCTTGGGGCTTTTTCGAATTATTATGGTACATCTAACAATATTATTGCTGAGATGAAGGTTATTCATGATGGCTGTGAGCTTTGTGTCCAACTGGGTTTTCAAAATGTGATTGTGGAAAGTGACTCTAAAACCTCTATTGATATGATAAATGGGGGGGTGGGGAAAACCTGGATTATCTGCAATGATTGGAAGGCTATTATTAAAATCAAAGATCAATGCAATTTCAGTTTTAGACATACCTTCAGAGAAAACAACCAAGTGGCTGACATTCTCTGTAGACATACGTTCAGAGAAAACAACCAAGTGGCTGACATTCTCTCCAAGGAGGTTTGTTCTATTCCGTGTACTAAAATCTACATTGATAGGAACCTCCTTCGTAGGCAAGCTAAGGGCTCTCTTGTTCTTGATTGTTGTCCAATATTAGACGTTAAGTATCCTGGGTCGAGGTAAGGGTATATCCCCGGAGTCCATGCCAAACCCCCCTCCCTCTTGTATTGGTATTTTTATGATTAATAAACAGGTAGGGGTCCATGTCAAACCCCCCTCCATCTCTGGGTGGCTTTATTTTTAAAAAACGAAAACAGAGTTGATCCTCCCGTTCAAGAAGGCTACCATATGATACACGCCTTCCAACCGACTACTCTTTTAAATCTCAGTCAATACTTCCTGAGCCATATGGAGAACACACGCCACATGCTTGGAGCTGGAGAAACAACTATATCTTACACCTCTACTACTGTTTTTTATTGCAGAAAAGAACACTTTCTGTCAAAACTATGAAGTGATCCCTGAAACTTTCGTACTATTGATGCAGGAATGATTCTTCCTGCCACAATCTTAATATTGTTAGTGATAGATGAACTATTTAGAATGTTGATGAAGGAAAGTTTCATTCTTGCTCAATAATCTTAAAAAGTTCTGGTTAGAGGCCAGGCCTCTCAAGTGACCACATTCGCTTTCCCTTTTCCTTTTTATCATGGTTACAAGGGCTCTTAGTAGATTACTCAATAGAGCGGAAAAAGTGGTTGTTGAGGGTCTTGAGGAAGGAAGGGAGAGGTTGAAATTATCTCATATGCAATTTGCTGACAATATCTTGGTTCTTTGTGATGCCTCTCACCAGCAATTTGGCTACCTTCGTTGCTTGCTTAGAAGTTTTGATGCAATTTCAGGGTTGAAAGTTAATCTCAACAAGAGCAAGTCATATGGTGCTTGGTAGGTCTCGAGGATATGGGATGCAGTTTAGGTTGCAAAAATGGGGAAACTCCCCTTGACATATTTGGGCATGCCGCTTGGGGCTGGTTTCAAAATTAAATCGGATTGGAATTGTGAGCACCCAATTTTTACACCCTGCCTTAACCATGGTTAAAACTCTTAACCATTGTTATCCCCAGCAGAGCCTTAGCTAAACCCTAGGTAAACCCTAAACCCTAGTCAAACCCTAAGACAAACCCTAGGTAAACCCTAAGTCCAAACCTTAGTCAACTCTAGGTCCAACCTTAGTTAAACCCTAACCCTAGGTAAACCCCTAGTCAACCCTAGGACCTAACCCTAGGACAAACCCTAGGTAAAACCCTAGCCGAAACCTAGGCCCAAAACCCTAAATCCATAACCTTAAAACCCTAGCTAAGCCCTTAGGGCTTAAACCCAAGACCAAGGCCAGTAGGGCCTAAACCCTCGGTTTGGGCCAGGGGGCCCAAAAATTTGAATACAAAACCCCTGTACTACGTGCACTATTGGGCCAGGCCCTTGCTGGGTAAAAACCAGAAATGGCGGTAATATATTTACCGCCATTCTTAGTTTAACTCAAAAGGGGAATGGCGGTAGATATTCTACCGCCATTCCCTATTTCGTGTTTCAGTAGCTCACCTGCCCCCTGCGCACCAAGCATGCGTCTGGACAGCCCCTCTCCTCCTCCAGACCTCCGCCCACCTTGGCACTATTGCCCATGGTGTCCCCAAACTCCCTCCTATAAAATCCAACCCCCACGGCCTTGTTCCCCAACTGGCAAAGCCCCCAATTCGAAAACCTGTTGGATTGACCTAAGCCAAATGTCACGACCCACTCACTTAGGCATTTTCTCAAACATCTAGTAGGCATATACAGTATAGGCAGGCCTGTACAAATACTGTAGAAGGCTTGTATATACCCGTAGAGATTCTAGAAGTAGACTCTTTTAAACTCCTCAAGAGGAGGTGGGAGAAGACTCTAGAGCAAAGTGGGTTCTAGAAGTCTAGAATCCTCCCTTGTAGCCTATAAAAGGAGAAGACCTCTCCACATTTGTATCATCCAAGAACTTGTATAGCTTTCTTGTGAGTAATCCAAGTGTCTTAGCATTCTTCAAGTGTTTGTGTTCTTTCATCATTCTTCTTGAGTTGCTAGTGTGGTAAGGCTTACTCGGTCTTGAAGGATCAGTTATCGAGTGCCGCATGGTCATAGGTGAAGAATTAAGGTCGTGACACCAAGCTTCCTTAAACACACCCAGTGCACCAGGGTTCTCAGGAACAGCCCCAGCTCCTCCCCCAGCCTCTATACAACACCACCACTGTGCACCACCACCATCACAGGCCTCCATCGCCTCCGCCACAGTAGTAGTAGGGTAGGGCCACCCCCTACCCCTCTTTCTCTTCTGTTAGGATCAATGTGAGCCTTTGGTCCTTCCAGGGGACTTTGTATTCTATTGTTTTGCTTAAACCCAGAACAGGGGTCGCCCCCCACCTTCATAGGTGTGGGGAACCCCTCACGGGCATAAGCACCTCCCCTGCAGCCTCAGACCTTTTTGGGAGTCCCTCAATCCATGAGGGATCCCCTGGAACCCTTGCAATGCAGTCCTGCAAGGCACAACCAATTTTCTGGATAAATCCAGGAATGACGGTAAACACATCACCACCATTCCTGGTACTCCCCATTGCTGCCTCAGTGGCCCCCTCTTGATCAAGCCCTGGTCCATTCCAGGGCCTGGAATGGATCCCTAAGACCTCCTTTGACTCACCCTGGTCATTCCAGGGTAACCCCCTTTGCCTAACCATGGTTAAAACCCAAAAAAAGAAAACTTGCTAGAATGGCAGTAGAACATCTACCGCCATTCCTTGATATTCTATTGCAGATATGGCAAGCCACTGTGGGCCCATTTTGGAGCCCAGTCCAGGGCCCACCACAGGCCCAGGACACGTGGCAGACTCCCCTTGATCTTACTTGAGGGTCTATGACCCTCGGGGTTCACCTTTAACACCTCCCCTGACTAGCAAAGCCACTATTCTTAGAACAGCGGTAATGGCGGTAGACATTCTACCGCCATTCTCATTCTGTATAGAATAGAGAATGGCGGTAGAATAATTACCGTCATTCCCTGTTCTTTAAAAACAATGGGCTTTGCAAGGGCCCAGACCTAGTAAGAGGCCATTCTAGGCCCTGCCAAGCCCCCTAGGCCCACTTCAGACCTACTCTGACCTTAACCAGGGCTTAACCCAACCCCGATTAGATTTTAACCATGGTTAACTGGTTTAACCTCAAGGAAAAAAATCCTAAAAATTTCCTAAAAATCCAAAATAATCAGAAAATGCAGGAAATGACTAAAACCATACTCATCTCCCTGCCTAATCATGGTTAAATGGGCTTAACCACGGTCTAGTTTTTCATCAATTTTTTCCATTAAATTTCTTGAAGATAATTGTTTTGACATATCTTTTGGAATCTCATGTGGTATGAAAATTGGTTTATCTGTTTGTTTTTGTGGTTCAACTTGAGGTAAAACTTTTTCTTTTTGGATTAAATTTTCCCCTCTGTTTAGCTGTGTACCTATTGTGTTTAAGTGTTGATTTGTGTAGTTGTTTTGTTCTATGATTTTTTCAACATCTCTAGCACTAGGTGCTGCATTATCAATTTTTCTTTTAAAAGGAGAAGCTATAATTGGAGTTTCTTGATGTGTTATTTTGATTTCTTCTAAAGGAGGGTGAATTGATTCAATATTTGTGTCTTTAGTGGTTTGCCAATTGGTTAAAGATTTTGTTGTAACATTTATGGTTTTGGCAAAAGGAAAATATATTGAATTTGCTTCAGCATATATTTCTAACCATTTAAAGAAATACATTTGACATTTATGTTTAGTTAAAAATTGATAATATATTTGTAAGATTTCATCTTTTTGTTTATCAAAATTTGAGAAATACCAATCACGTACTTGTTTGTTTTCTTTTGAATTGAAGTCTTTACGAATATAAGGTTTATCTATTTCAAATTCAGCATCTATCATATCTATTTGTGAAGGTATATGCATTTGTGAATTTGTTGTTTCACTATTTACTATTTGATTACTGTTACTAGATGAACATGATCTAGAAGACATGGACCTAAATAAAGAACTCATTATAAAAAAGATATATAGTCTGAATAAGATGAATTATTACTATAATAAATTTTCGAGAATTACGAAGTGACTCCTACCAAGTGTGTTACCGTTCGAGAATTACAGCAATACACAGTATTCATCAATATCTCCTTCGTCTAATCAATCACCTTACCTACTTCCATGGCTTTGATACCATAATACACCCAATATTGGATCTTTTAATACTTGCGGAAAATATCATATATTTGAGTGCACAATATGTTCTAGTTAGTCCTAAGATTAAAGGACACAGTTGCTCTTTTCAATTCCAGTGTGGAATTGCCGAGGCTCACAGCGATCTCTCAGTTGAACATAGTGCAGTGTGAAAGTTGAAGAGCGAAAGACATTTAATTGAAAGAGAATAATTTCATATATTGATAATTGAAAACATACATATAATTGAAATCAAAACATATATATGAAAATACCTTTTGGAACTGAAAGGTTACAGATTGGATGTTGTAATCTCCCGCTTACAGCATCATACTTGAAAAAAGAAAGAAAAGAATGAAAGAAGGGAAGGTTACAAGGGGGAAGATTAAACTAAACTAAATTTGAAAGGAAATTTTGTATAGCCAAGAAGTTTCAGTGATGAATTTGGAGACAGACTGGCTATGTTTTCTTTCACCAAAAGAGCACATATATATATAACTGAAAATACCTAATCAACCCCATGCTCTCTCCTTGATTTTCTATTTCGGGCATTCCATCTTTAGGCAGCAGGTATTCCAGCCGCTTGTTTCTCCACCATTGCAGCATGCTTTTGTCCAAAGAGATGAAAATTGAAGACAGTCTGGCTATTGCACGCCACATTGCATATTGTGCACACCCTGACAGCATTTGCAGCCGCCCCACCTTCCATGAGCTTCCGTCTCTTTGTTTCTAGATCCTCTACAGGCACCAGCGGTGTGGCCACCTTCTTCCTTGTCTGTTCCACACTGATGGCTTTTTCCTTATCCGTCAGCTTTTCTTTTGGCCCAATTACCAAATTCATTGCCACTGGTGCAGCAGCAGAAGCAGAAGCATTTGCGTCTTTCTTTGATTCTTCTAGTTTTTCCAGGTTCATCTTGTGTTTCTTTCCTAGTTTGTGTCTGTCAAGGACGTCTTTGCTGTTACAAGCGATCTTGCAGACCTCACACCAGAGGGAATGCCCAATCTTGGTTTTCTTTGGACCCCTCCTCCAGTAGCCAATTCCAGGAGGTCGAACTGATGGGTTAGTTGGGGAAATGAGATTTGGATTTGAAACGACCAATGACTCCATCCCAATTGTAGGTTTTATGCCCAACTGCACAATAACCGCAAGATTGATTTCTAAATAAATAACACAATACGACAAATATACATGCGTGTATATACTTAAGAAATGTAAACTTATGGACCAATAGACATTATGTGTAGCCCCAAGGCCCCCAACTACACCAACACATATCTATGAACAATGCTTGCATGCACATGTAGATGCGTACTCAGATAAATATAGAAAATATGGATTAAAAAATAAGCAAGAAACAAGCAGACTCATTTGTGAACAAAATTGCAGCTCTGTGATATATGAAAAATTGGCAGTTCTTTAAATTGGTGCTAGGAGATGCAATAGGGAAGAACGGCTAGAATAACAGTTGTGACCTGCAACAACATCCCTAAATAAAGTGCACATGGCTGTGAGAAAGCTACACATTTGTGCATTTAGCAAATACAATATATGGACTATAATCAAGAATGGCTTAGAGTGTTCAATAAGACCATAAAAAGTGGTGTCAAATGGGAAATTTACATCATCTTAAAACCTACAAGGAAGCCAAAAATCTCGGCCACCTCATTAAGCCCAAGAGGGTGAATCAGATCTCAAAGAACCCAAAAACTCATTGCCATTGATCCCAAAGATGACAGACATCAATAGTGAAAATTGTACTCTTATGCACTAAAAGAATTAGTACTCCTGTCTCCTGCACTCTAAAAGAATAGCATAATAAGACCAAATTGAGATGATCCCCAAGTTATCCCCTTACCCAAACTATTGTGTCCCCCATCATCTTCAAATATGTAAATAATTGCCAATCCACCTGGTCATTGGCAGAAACTCCCTAAACGCTTTTCTCGTTATACTCTAAACTGTACTGGCATCCTAAAAACACCCCCATCACTTCTATCAAGACAATTCTCCATTCATCTTCTCCTGTTACGTTTCACCTTGAAAGAGTATGTTTCAAAAGCAGCAAACAGAAATTTAGGTAACTTCACCAAGCACCTTGTAAGAGTTAGTTCCAAAATCAGCAAACAGAAATTTAGGTAACTTCACCAAGCACCTTGTAAGAGTTAGTTTCAAAATCAGCAAACAGAAATTTGGGCAACTTCACCAGAAACCCAGCCAGAAGAAGTTGCATTTGATTCATAAACCATTATACCAAATCTTTATTTAAAAGTAACCAAATCATCCACTCCTAACCCAACCATAAGCTAGAATCTTCAACATATACTCTAACAAGGTAGCAACTCAAATCTCAACAAAGAAGTTATAACCCTTGCCCTTCGAAGATGTCAACTTATTGCCATCCTGTCCACCACATACTCCATAGGATTTCAGTCTCACCCACTTACTGTAAGATCTGCAGTGACTCCACTTTGTCATTTTCCATCTATTTGACCAACCCAGGTTCACATTGAACTATTACCCAAGATCAGCTCAAACAATTAAAAATGAACCTTGGGAAATTTCTTGGGGCTTTTTCGAATTATTATGTTACATCTAACAATATGATTGCTGAGATGAAGGTTATTCGTGATGGCTGTGAGCTGTGTCCAACTGGGTTTTCAAAATGTGATTGTGGAAAGTGACTCTAAAACCTCTATTGATATGATAAATGGGGGGGGTGGGGAAAACCTGGATTATCTGCAATGATTGGAAGGCTGTTATTAAAATCAAAGATCAATGCAATTTCAGTTTTAGACATACCTTCAGAGAAAACAACCAAGTGGCTGACATTCTCTCCAAGGAGGTTTGTTCTATTCCGTGTACTAAAACCTACATTGATAGGAACCTCCTTCGTAGGCAAGCTAAGGGCTCTCTTGTTCTTGATTGTTGTCCAATATTAGATGTTAAGTATCCTGGGTCGAGGTAAGGGTATATCCCCGGAGTCCATGCCAAACCCCCCTCCCTCTTGTATTGGTATTTTTATGATTAATAAACAGGTATGGGTCCATGTCAAACCCCCCTCCATCTCTGGGTGGCTTTATTTTTAAAAAACGAAAACAGAGTTGATCCTCCGGCTCAAGAAGGCTACCATATGATACATGCCTTCCAACCGACTACAATCTTGTAAATCTCAGTCAATACTTCCTGAGCCATATGGAGAACACACGCCACATGCTTGGAGCTGGAGAAACAACTATATCTTACACCTCTACTACTGTTTTTTATTGCAGAAAAGAACACTTTCTGTCAAAACTATGAAGTGGTCCCTGAAACTTTCATACTATTGATGCAGGAATGATTCTTCCTGCCACAATCTTAATATTGTTAGTGATAGATGAACTATTTAGACAGTTGATGAAGGAAAGTTTCATTCTTGCTCAATAATCTTAAAAAGTTCTGGTTAGAGGCCAGGCCTCTCAAGTGACCACATTCGCTTTCCCTTTTCCTTTTTATCATGGTTACAAAGGCTCTTAGTAGATTACTCAATAGAGCGGAAAAAGTGGTTGTTGAGGGTCTTGAGGAAGGAAGGGAGAGGTTGAAATTATCTCATATGCAATTTGCAGACAATATCTTGGTTCTTTGTGATGCCTCTCACCAGCAATTTGGCTACCTTCGTTGCTTGCTTAGAAGTTTTCATGCAATTTCAGGGTTGAAAGTTAATCTCAACAAGAGCAAGTCATATGGTGCTTGGGAGGTCTCGAGGATATGGGATGCAGTTTAGGTTGCAAAAATGGGGAAACTCCCCTTGACATATTTGGGCATGCCGCTTGGGGCTGGTTTCAAAATTAAATCGGATTGGAATTGTGAGCACCCAATTTTTACACCCTGCCTTAACCATGGTTAAAACTCTTAACCATGGTTATCCCCAGCAGAGCCTTAGCTAAACCCTAGGTAAACCCTAAACCCTAGTCAAACCCTAAGACAAACCCTAGGTAAACCCTAAGTCCAAACCTTAGTCAACTCTAGGTCCAACCTTAGTTAAACCCTAACCCTAGGTAAACCCCTAGTCAACCCTAGGACCTAACCCTAGGACAAACCCTAGGTAAACCCCTAGTCAACCCTAGGACCTAACCCTAGGACAAACCCTAGGTAAAACCCTAGCCGAAACCTAGGCCCAAAACCCTAAATCCATAACCTTAAAACCCTAGCTAAGCCCTTAGGGCTTAAACCCAAGACCAAGGCCAGTAGGGCCTAAACCCTCGGTTTGGGCCCAGGGGGCCCAAAAATTTGAATACAAAACCCCTGTACCACGTTGACTATTGGGCCAGGCCCTTGCTGGGTAAAAACCAGAAATTGCGATAATATATTTACCGCCATTCTTAGTTTAACTCAAAAAGGGAATGGCGGTAGATATTCTAACGTCATTCCCTATTTAGTGTTTCAGTAGCTCACCTGCCCCCTGCGCACCAGGAATGCGTCTAGACAGCCCCTCTCCTCCTCCAGACCTCCGCCCACCTTAGCACTATTGCCCATGGTGTCCCCAAACTCCCTCTTATAAAATCCAACCCCCACAGCCTTCTTCCCCAACTGGCAAAGCCCCCAATCCGAAAACTTGTTGGATTGACCTAAGCCCAATGTCACGACCCACTCACTTAGGCACTTTCTCAAACATCTAGTAGGCATATACAGTATAGGCAGGCTTGTACAAATACTGTAGAAGGCTTGTATATACCAGTAGAGATTTTAGAAGTAAACTCTAGAAAACTCCTCAAGAGGAGGTGGGAGAAGACTCTAGAACAAAGGGGGTTCTAGAAGTCTAGAATCCTCCCTTGTAGCCTATAAAAGGAGAAGACCTCTCCACATTTGTATCATCCAAGAACTTGTATAGCTTTCTTGTGAGTAATCCAAGTGTCTTAGCATTCTCTAAGTGTTTGTGTTCTTCCATCCTTCTTCTTGAGTTGCTAATGTGGTAAGGCTTACTCGGTCTTGAAGGGTCAAGTTATCGAGTGCCGCACGGTCGTGATCGAGGTGAAGAATTAAGGCCGTGACAGTTGGTATCAGAGCTACGTTACGAGGGGACGTGACGTGGTGATGGAGGGTCACTAGCTACGAGACGGAGGAAGAACAAGGGATGGCCGTGGGAGGCAACGTGAGTCGACATGAGGTTCCCACCACCACAAGGGAAAGGTCCAAGGACTATCGTGCTGCAATGGAAGCAAGGCTTTCAAGGGTGGAGCTTGGTTTCCAAGATGGTGAAGTTCGGTTGGAAGAGCTGGGTACTCGCCTTGATGGCTTTGAGGACAAGCTCGACGAGCTTCGAGGGGAAATACAAGGGACCCTTAATGAAGTCATGTACGCCGAGCAGCAGAAGACGAGTTCCTTAGAGGCCAGGGTGATGGAGATGTTAGTTGCGAGGCCAAGTTGAGGAGATGCGTGGCGAGTTCGCCGTGTGGAAGAGGGCCATGGCCAATGGGGGATTGGCTACCCAGGAGACACCTAAGGTTAAGGCACCTGAGCCCAAGACGTTCAACGGCACCCGGGATGCTAGGGAGTTAGATAACTTCCTATAGCAGATGGAATGGTATTTTGAAGTGGTTTCCCTCGTGAACGAGAGGATGAAGGTACACACAGCAACCCTCTATCTTGCTGATACAGCTACTCTATGGTGGCGCCGACGTCATGTGGACATAGAGCGAGGATCGTGCACCATCGACACTTGGGAAGATTTCAAAAGAGAGATCAAGAGATAGTTCTACCCTGAGAACGTGGAGTACTTGGCGAGGAAGAACTTGAAGCGGCTCAAGCACACCGGAACTCTCCAGGAATATGTGAAAGAATTCTCTACCCTTATGCTGGAGATCCCAGACATGATCGAGAAAGAACTTTTCTTCAACTTCATGGATGGTCTCCAGCACTGGGCCAAGCTGGAATTGCAAAGACGTGGAGTCCAGGATCTTACAGCGGCGATGGCGATGGCTGTTGCGGAGCAGCTCGTGGAGTTTAAAAGAGACTATTCTTCCAAACCAAGAAGGGAGGACCATGATAATGGTGGGGGAGAACCGAGTCCAAGCCACAAAGAGAGACCTTCCAAGCCAAGGTGGCGTGAGGAAGGAAATTCTTCCAAGTCAAGGAGAGACGACCATGGAGAACAGAGTCCGAGCTCCAAGGAGAGACCTTCCAAACCGAGGTGGCGTGAGGAAGGTAATATGGACAGATTCAAGGGTAGGGATTTTAACTGCTTCATATGTGATGGCAACCATCGGGCAAGGGAATGTCCGAAGAAGGAGTCTTTAAATGCCCTTATCGCCAAGGTCGATAAGGTAGATGAAAGCCTAGAGGTGGCAGAAAGCGAAGGCGAGGAGCTGAGGATGAGATCCCTTCAACGCCTCAACGCGGTGACTAGGGAAGACACATCTAAGCCCAAGGGTAAAGGGCTCTTGTATGTGGAAATAAGTATCAATGGGAAGCCCGCATGTGCACTGATGGACACGGGAGCATCGCACAACTTTGTCTCAGTGGAGGAGGCAAAAAGATTAGGCATTAAGATAGCTAAGGGGACAGGAAAGCTCAAAGCTGTTAACACTGAGGCTAAACCCATCCATGGTATGGCCTAGGGAGTGGAGCTACACGTTGGAGCATGGAAAGGGAAAGCGGACTTCTCCGTGGTCGGGCTGGATGACCACAAACTCATTCTAGGAATGGATTTCCTGAGCCAAGTGAAAGCAGCCCCAATGCCATATGCTAACTCCTTGGCAATCATGGAAGAGAAATCCCCATGCATGGTCCTCCTGGTGCGTGGGACCAAATCAAGCACTGGGATATTGTCAACTCTGCAGCTCATAAGGGAAGGGAAATGTGAACCCCTAGGAAAGGAGCGCAAAGGAAGCGGAGAAGACACCGGAGGAAATGCAACGAGGACGTTGCGGAATTGGGTAGGGGAGAATGTCACGACCCACTCACTTAGGCATTTTCTCAAACATCTAGTAGGCATATACAGTATAGGCAGGCCTGTACAAATACTGTAGAAGGCTTGTATATACCAGTAGAGATTCTAGAAGTAGACTCTAGAAAACTCCTCAAGAGGAGGTGGGAGAAGACTCTAGAACAAAGGGGGTTCTAGAAGTCTAGAATCCTCCCTTGTAGCCTATAAAAGGAGAAGACCTCTCCACATTTGTATCATCCAAGAACTTGTATAGCTTTCTTGTGAGCAATCCAAGTGTCTTAGCATTCTCCAAGTGTTTGTGTTCTTCCATCCTTCTTCTTGAGTTGCTAGTGTGGTAAGGCTTACTCGGTCTTGAAGGGTCAAGTTATCGAATGCTGCATGGTCGTGATCGAGGTGAAGAATTAAGGCCGTGACACCAAGCTTCCTTAAACACACCCAGTAGCACCAGGGGTCCTCAGGAACAGCCCCAGCTCCTCCCCCAGCCTCTGTGCACCACCACTACTGTGCACCACCACCACCACAGGCCTCCCTCGCCTCCGCCACAGTAGCAGTAGGGTAGGGCCACCCCCTACCCCTCTTTCTCTTCTGTTAGCATCAATGTGAACTCCTGGTCCTTCCAGGGGACTTTGTACTCTATTGTTTTGCTTGAACCCAGAACAGGGGTCGCCCCCCACCTTCATAGGTGTGGGGAACCCCTCACTGGCATAAGCACCTCCCCTGCAGCCTCAGACCTTTCTGGGAGTCCCTCAATCCATGAGGGATCCCCTGGAACCCTTGCAATGCAGCCCTGCAGGGCACAACCCATTTTCTGGATAAATCCAGGAATGACGGTAAACACATCACAGCCATTCCTGGTACTCCCCATTGCTGCCTCAGTGGCCCCCTCTTGATCAAGCCCTGGTCCATTCCAGGGCCTGGAATGGATCCCTGAGACCTCCTTTGACTCACCCTGGTCATTCCAGGGTAACCCCCTTTGCCTAACCATGGTTAAAACCCAAAAAAAGAAAACTTGCTATAATGGCAGTAGAACATCTACCACCATTCCTTGATTTTCTGTTGCAGATATAGCAAGCCACTGTGGGCCCATTTTGGAGCCCAGTCCAGGGCCCACCACAGGCCTAGGACACGTGGTAGACTCCCCTTGATCTTACTTGAGGGTCTATGACCCCCGGAGTTCACCTTTAACCCCTCCCCTGATCAGCAAAGCCACTGTTCTTAGAACAGTGGTAATGGCGGTAGACATTCTACCGCCTTTCTCATTCTGTATAGAATAGAGAATGGCGGTAGAATAATTACCGTCATTCCCTGTTCTTTAAAAACAATGGGCTTTGCAGACCTAGTAAAAGGCTATTCTAGGCCCTGTCAAGCCCCCTAGGCCCACTTCAGACCTACTCTGACCTTAACCAGGGGTTAACCCAACCCCGATTAGATTTTAACCATGGTTAACTGGTTTAACCTCAAGGGAAAAATCCTAAAATTTTCCTAAAAATCCAAAATAATCAGAAAATGCAGGAAATGACTAAAACCATACTCATCTCCCTGCCTAATCATGGTTAAATGGGCTTAACCACGGTTAATGATCGTGGTTAAGCCCATTTAACCTTGGAAAAATCCCTGAAATTGTCAAACAATTCACAAGGGTCATAAACATACCTTGGACCTTCCCAACCATGGTTGGCAACCCTAACCAAGGTTAAACCATCTCTTAACTCCTGTTAAACACTCCTTTTGGCCTCTGGGCCCAATCTTGGCCTACCAGACCCAATCCTTAGCCTACCGGGCTTACCCTTGGCCTAATCTTGGCCTACCGGGTCTACCCTTAGTCTAGCGGTCTAAACCCTTTAACCTACCGGGCTAGACCTTGGCCTATCGGGCCCAAGTCGATTAAGCCAATCATACCCTAGCCTCTGGGCTAGACCCTATGCCACCCTTGATGCACACACACACTCCTTTAGCCTCGACATGGGCTCATGTGCCAGAACTACGCTCAGTCTGATCTCACCCCAATACGAGTACGTAGGCAACCCTATCCGGATTCAACCCTAGTTAACTTTTCCCTTCTTGGATTAGTATAAACTAAAACTAAGGTAATTGAACAATAAATTGACATTAATTTGGCTTATACATAAGGAGTAGGGAACCATTGTAAAATGGAAGCCTCAGGGTGCCTAACACCTTCCCCGGACTTAACCGAACCTCTTACCTAGAACTCTAAAGCAAATTAAGACCTTATCCATTATCCGGGGACTTATCCCTTCTGAATGAATAAGTGACGACTCCTAATCTCAAACCATTCAAAAGTGGGTAGAACGAAATCTGTGCTCACAGGGATCATGTGTTGGAGAGTATCAATAGAATGCTTGTTGGGTGGAAATTACATTTCTTATATGAAGGGGCCATAGTAACCCTCATCAAAAGCACCCTGACAAGCTTGCTGAATTATTTCATGTCACTATTCACTATCCCCATTTCTGTTGCCAACAAATTTAGAGAAATCCCAAAGAAATTGGTGGAATGATAGAGTGGAGTGAAAGAAATACCATTTGGTGGATTGAAGTACATGTGCCTACTGAAGGAAGGCGGTTTAGGATTGAGGTTGTTAAAGGATATGAGCAAGGCACTATTGGGCAAATGGTTGTGGGGATTCAGAGAAGAGAGAGTTTATGGAGGAAAGATGTGGACTACCAAAGAGGTTAGAGGATCCCATGGTGTTGGAATGTGGAAAACAATCTTGAGTGCTAAAGAGGAGTTCAAATTTATCAACTTCAAGTTGGGGAGGGGAAACAAAATTAAGTTCAAGGATGATTTTCGTGCAGACAAACTCCTCCTAGATGTTAGAAGTGACTTTGGTAACTCACTAACTTGTATACAATTTATCTCGATAAAGTTTCTAGAGTTGCCTCTTGTTTTGAGGCTATATCAAATCAGGTGGTTTGGACCCCTAAGAAGAGGAAGAGTCTTAATGAGTGGGAGATGGACGACCTCTTACGCTTAGTGAGCCATCTGAATTCGATTAGAGTCTTGCTAGAGATGGTAGAATATGGATTGGGGACAAAAAAAAAAAGGGAGATCCTCTTTTCGGTTGTTTTGTGGCAATTCAGGTGTTCCATTTCCTCATTGTGGTGTATGGAATCCTGGTATTCCGTAAAAAATCTAGTTCTTGTGGACATCAACCTTGGATAAGATTCTCACAAAAGACCAGTTAAAACATAGAAGGGTGGAGGATGGAAAATAGATGCTATATGTGTCTTTCAGAAGAGGAAACAGTAGACCATTAGTTACTTCATTGTCCTCTTGCTACATGGGTTTGGAGCTAATCCCTATCCCTGTTGAGGGTGCAGTAGATGTTTCTTCTGATGGCAGTAGATGTTTCTTCTAGCACATAGGAACTTCTTATCTAGCAAGGATTAGGGAGATTGGAACCTTTTTCTTGGGGCCATTTGTTGGAGTATCTAGGAAGAGAGGAATAGAAGGGTTTTTGAAAACCAAACTCGTCCAACAGAGAGATGATGACTGTTCATTTCCAAATTTATCCTCTCTTGGTGCTTTATTAGAAGGGATTGTGCCGCTTTTGATGGCTCTTCCTTCTAGAAATGGATAATGCTTTTTATTATCCTTTTATAATCCTTGCGTAGTCTATCTTTTGTTCACTCAAGTTGTTGTAATGGGCCTAGATCTCTAGGTCCATGATGCATGGTAGACTTTATTTATGGTCATATGTTTTTACACTCCACTAATGATATTTTTTTATCCAGTAATGGTATTACTGTCCTTTAATATATTTTTTTATTAATAAAGTTGTGCATGTACACAAGTGATGGTACACTTACTATTCCATCTGTAGAGAACATGTTCCTGTTCTCTTCTCCACTTCTTCATCCTGTTTCTTCCATTTTTTCTATTCTATGAAATAGCTTTCTACTTGGTATCAGAGTCAGACACAACAGATGACTAAACCAGAACCAAGAAGAACAAAAGAGGATCAAACTCAAGGTGATATTAACAGGCCGTACGGGACCTCTCAGATCCAATAAAAACAGATTTGGGTAAGAGAATTGTTTTTGGTCAATTTACAGAATTTTTTTAGATGTTTTTCATGATGTTATTACCACTCAATTAATTTTGGGGGAAAATCGGTTTTTGATCAATCGAATGGGAGGAATCCTTAAAGGTTTTTTTTTTGTGTGAATCTTGTTGATCATGTTTGGTTCATTATAAATTTTTGGAGAGTTTGAAACAAGTTTCATGCGATTTGGTGAAGAATTGAAGACTCTACATTGATTTCTCAATGGCATGTGTACCCCCCCCCCAAACCCAAATGTTTTTGGTTGGTTGTTTGGACTGTGAAGTCATATGTTCTGAAAACCTTCTGATGGTGAAGATTAGTGTTGTGTGTTGGGGGCTGTTTTAGTATAAATCATCTTTGTTTTCCATCTGTTCGAATATCTTGTGGTGATTGGAAGGCTATGGACTGTATTATCATAATATCTATTAAGTCCAGATGAGACACTATGTCTGTAAACAGAGTGGTACAGAAGAAAGTTCCCCAAGTACTAGAATCTATCTAGGGGGTTCCATCTTATGTGATTTCTCCACAGAAGAATCCAAGTTTACAAATCACAACTGTGAAGTTGGATGGTAGTAATTACTTATAGTGGTCCCAGTCTATGAAGATGTTTATCAGCAGTTAGATAGTAGAGCCCAGTTCTTCAGATGCTTCATATGATAAATGGGAGTCTGAAAATCTTACAGCAATATCTTCGTTTATGCATTCTATGAAGCCAATCTCTCCAGGACTTCTTTTTCTAAGGACAACCAAGGAGATTTGAGACTCAGCAACTCAAATCTAATCTCAGGCCTATAACATTACCAGTGCACGCCAAGAAATAACTCATCTTAGACAGGATGACAAACCCTTGATTGAATACTTTACTCATCTTCGTGTTATGTGGGAGAAGTTAGATCATTATCAGATGTTCTAGCCGGTGTACCACTGATAGTAAACAATTTCGAAGACTTCTGGAGCAAAACAGAATATTTGATTTCTTGGTTGGGTTGAACTCAACTTTTGAACTATCCAGGGTTCAAATTCGAAGTAAGGATGAATTGTCATCCTAGAGTCAGGTTTATGCTGTTCAAGGTGGGAGAGTATGCGGGTTGCTATGCATACTCCTAATAGTTCAGAGCGGTCTGCTCTAGCATGAGCATCACAATCTCATTAAAGGGAAAGTGAAATTCTCACAAGCCGAAAGGAAGTATAAGTTCAGATAAAGAAAGATAAACTTTAGTGTGACCATTGTAGGAGGTCAAGGCACACAAAAGAGACATGTAGGGACTTGGTTGGAAGACCAACCAAATTTACTCGTCTTGGATCATCATCTTCTGCACATAGTGCTTCATCTACGACTTACACATCTTCTAAGCCACTTCCTCCTACTCAACCTTCTTCAAGGGAGATGTTAACAGTTCATTGGGAGGAGAATGAGGCCTCAGACACCTCTTCGCTCAGTTGGATCATTCTTCTCCATCATTCACATTTCTTGCCCAATCAGGTATCAGTGCTTCTACTTCTACTCACCATGTTTCTTCTTTAACTTCATCTGACTACTCCTGGATTATCGAATCAGTACCTTCCGACCATATGTATGGTACGTTTTCTATTTTTTCTTCATATTAATCATATTTTAGTAATGTTAAAATCAAAGTTGCTGATGGGTCCCTCTCCTCAGTTTTACGGAAAGGAACCATCAATGTTTCCCCCAGTCTAACCTTATTCTCTGTTTTACATGTACTTGGTTTTTCTTCTAATCTTTTGTTAATATCTTGACCAAGACCCAACTTTGTATTATAACCATTTCCATTTACAATGTGTTTCAGGATCTGGCGACAGTGGTGGATTGGGAGTAGGCGTGAAGTTGATGATCTTTACCCCCATGCAGTCACTTGGAAAAGTAAATCCAATAGGCATCTATACAAAGGTGATCCCTGAGAGATTGAACCTCTCCCAAGAGCCATTACAGCAATCTGATGCCGAAATCCTCTAACATTCCCTTCCTGGTGACAGGTCAGTACTCCCATCTCTGAGAACACCAAAGCCCCCCCAGCCTGTACCTTGCCTATACTTTGAGGGACACGTTGCACCTACTAAAGCTATCCTCTGGTGATGAAGAGCCCATCCTTGATCCAAAACCTCATAGTGGCCCTTGACTTGTTTCTCTAGACCTTTCCCTCTTATGGGGTGGGGGAACTGGCTTCAGTAGAGGCGAGTGGATAAACCCCTCTGGGCATAGTTTCCAACCCACAGTTGTAATTTGGGGATCACCTAAGGATAATATGGTCTAATTAAAAATTAATTTTATTTTAAAGAAAATCCTAAATAATTACTTGTGCTTTTAATAGAATAGTAGAATGAGAACAAAAAATGGTTATGATCAAATAACAACGGAATGATATTTGTAGCATCAACAATAACAAGCATATAGCCCCTCCAATTGTACGAAGCCATTCATTAAAGTAGTTGTTGGTTCATACATGAAATTTCACAATTAGAATGAATAATAAAGTTACATAAAGTCATAAACTTTGAAGTAAGAAACTAAAGCAAAACACCAACATACTGTCCATATTGCCAGCTTATGGATGGATGGAAAATCTCAACCTTATATGTAAGAGGCTTCCAATCAGTCCCAATTTTTTTTTGATCGGTAAGCCAGATATAATATAGATAATTATAAGCAGTTTACAGAGATGTAAACTAGAAAAGAGAGCAAACTGAAAAGGAAAACAATAAGAGCAAAATGAGACTACTAGCTGTCCTCAAGGGAAAAGGGCATCCCTCACTTCTTGACCCATTGAACTAGGAGAGCTCCAATCCACAATCGAACGCCGCACCCGTGATAGGATACGCTGGCCAGAAGAAGAGGAATTATCAAATACACGACCATTCCTCTCCTTCCAAATCGCCCAAGAAATGGAACCGGGCAAAAACATCCAGATCGATTCCTCAGCACCCATCAAAGGCATCAACTGCCAACCAGATAAGAAGCTTAGAAAGGAGGAGGGGAAGACCCACTCCACACCCATCCGAGCCAAGAAGTAAGCCCAGACCCCAAAGACAACCGGACAGTGAAGGAGCAAATGACTCACAATCTCTTCCGCCTTTAGGCACAAATAGCATCTGTTAGCCAAGCTCCACCCTCTCCTCTTCAATTGATCTGTAGTTAGTATTTTATTTAAAGCAGCAGACCAGAGGAAGAACGATACCTTAGTGGGAACATGGTTAGCCCACACAACCTTATGAGGAAAGGAACGCGAAAGTACAGGGTCAAATGACTGCAAGAGTGACCTCACTGAAAATCGACCGTTGTTGCTACGGGACCACGTCCTACTATCGCTAATCTGAGGTCTGGGAGCGAAGGGACTCAACCGGGCCAACAGTCTCTGCATATCCCCGACTTCCCAATCGCTCAGTGCCCTTCTCAAGCGAGGACACCAAACTGAATTGCTACCCAACCGCTCTGCATACTCAGCTACTGACACCCCAATCAGTCCCAATTCACAAAGTACAATTAATCCTAACATATGGAAACATGGCATATCTCCAAAACTGTCGAAACTCAAAATACATTTGACTATAAATTACCAAGAAAATCAACAATCAAACGTAATGCATGGATATTTAAAGCTCCATTTGTTTGCATGTAAAAGCTTTTACACCGTAAAACCATTTACGAAGTAAAAGCTTTACTGTAAAAGAGATTTCCCCTGTTTCGTTGTAACCCTGAAAATAGTAGTAAATTGGTCTGATTTACTTCTTGTGTTTGTATTGAAGAAAAATTGATTAGGGAAATATCTTTTTTTGGTAAACAATAAAGATTATCAAGATGAAAGAGTCCAAAGAAACAAATCAATAAAGATAATCAAGATGAAAAAGTCCAAAGAAACTACATGAGGAACCAAGTGTCTCTAATTACAAGCACAACCAATACCACAAAAGAGATGGCAATGTCATTTGTTTGGCAATCCCAATACCTGGTGAATCTAGGTTTGCTCAATTGTATTACCAATATTGACATCTGCGTCATAAATCAATCTAGCAATGTCAAGCATCTGCCTTCTGTGGTCCTCAGTTGCCAGCAGACCTAAGGAAACCACTTTAATCTGTACCTTGTCGCCCCAATAACATATCCTCCTCTCCAGCCCCAATAACATATCCAATACCACAAATAGTACTTATAATGGCAGCAGGACTAAAAGGAGCACAATGTCTTCTCCCAGAAAAAGGAGCACACTAAGTGCTTTCTCAATAGAGAGGTCATTACAGATTCTCTGCAAAAGTTGGAAAACTAGGCTTCAACTATTTCCTTACCATCTCATTGTAAGGGTCAAGAGCACTTGCGGTATCTCCCTTCATGCATTGGCAGGCAATCAACTAGGAAAGCAGATCAACTAAGCAAGAGAAAGAGAGGTTTTATTAAAACACATTTTCTTCTGCGTATGTGCAATGTTTTGCAGATGAAATGTTACACCAGAGAAATAAGTTAAATAGTTAAATGAAAATAATTATTAGGTGATTATACTTCTATGATTTAACATATAAAGGGACGAACTATCAAGTGTGTGTCTGTGCAATGATTTGCAGATGACACAATTTAGGGAGACACAGAAAGACATTTCTCAGTGGATCTGAGGGAGGGAGGGGGAGAGAGAGAGAGAGCTTACCCTATGAGTCTAGAGTCGCAGCAGAAGGAAAACCTAGGTTGTAGATGAAAGGAGTTGGGAATAGAATGACTAAGTCAATAAAGACTTCTTATACCAATCAAAAAATAAATAAACTTCTTATCCTGATGAATTTTTGGGAAAAATAACTTACTGAAAATTAATCGATAAGTCTTTTTCCACAAATTTGTTTCAATTTTGGTAAAATGTTTTATGCAATTTCCCTTTTACAAATTAACAAGTAACAACAAACACGTGGAGAGGACCATTGGTTTTCCCCTTTTGCATGCAAACAAACGGAGCCTAAGATGAAAAGAACATTGGGAAATTATACTTGATCTAAATATCTAATGATCAACAAACTCAACATCAGAGCAAAACTCAGCTTTCTCATTAGGTGGCCACCACCCTATCTATGACTTCAACATCTTTCCTTGCACATGCCAAAGTTGGTGGATAATGGAAGGGAAAAAAATTATCTTATGGTTGCATTTCAGAATAGCCCAATGAGCAACCAGATTGCTGCTTAGCAAACAAATTACATTTTACCAACTTTTCCATTATGAAGTTCACCAACTCTTATGAGCTGCTAGTGACCATTGGTGCATATATTATCCAATCTAATATGAATTACATATGTTAAATTCATATGCCTTCTTGAGAAGGAAGATCCACTCATAAAATATACTGCAGACCATAATGATAACTATATGCTCATTTAAAGACTGACAGATCTTCTTTTCCTAAGCCTGTCGCTCCACCCATTCAAAGTTCAAAGCCTTGTTTCGATACCCAGACACTCTTAGCATATAGATCAAGGCTTACAAACTCCCAAAACCGTCTCAAACCAAAAAGAACTTGTAACCATATAGCCTTACTCATGAGACTATGATTTGAGCCAAATTTCACAATACATCATGTGAATCCAAGCCCAGTGATTACCAAATAAAAAGAAGAGATTTCAATCCCATGTAAGTCATACAAAGTTAAGCTAGATATTTGGTTGTATGCCATGTATACTTGTGAAGGGCTAATCTTCAAGTGATAGTGGTTGCTTTTCGGAAGAATATTGGCAAAGGATAGCTACTCTTTAAGTTTTAATGGGCATAGATCACTACTGTAACATTGAATGAACCTAAAGGAAAAAGTCCATTGTGTAAAAAATCATAGGTATAACAATTGTTGTTGGCGTTCCTAAGCATTGTCAGGAACAATGAATTTAGCCAACTCACTAAAGCGATCAATCATGTTAGGATGCCTCAAGGGACTCTATTTGCAGCTGATAGCAAATGGTATGATATTTAATAAGTTCCCCTCGAAAATGAACTTCGTCGGCTATCCTCCTCCGTGCAATATCCCCACTCTAGGAGTAAGGCAAGGGGCTTGGATAGGAAGGCTAGGGGTAGTTTGTTCCCCAATGATGCACAATCACTTCATTTCCTGGAACATCTGTGACCTGGGTTCGGCAACTAAGAGAAGGGCGGTTAGGGAGCTTGTTTGCTCCCACAAACCCTCCATACTTTGCCTTCAGGAAACCAAAATGAACGCATTGTCGGACTCGTTAGTTGTGGAGGTTTGGAGGACTGGGCCCCACCTCTGGAAATAGATACCGGCCTATGGGGTGGCCGAAGAGATTCTTATTGTTTGGGATTTGGACTTCCTAGAGGTGGTGGAGTCCGAGTTGGGGGATTTCTCCCTCTCCATCCATTGCAAATCTCGAATAGATATCTTTGAATGGGTATTTTCGGGTGTCTACGGGCCTTCAGTTCATTCTGACCAACTCCGCTTTTGGGAGGAGCTCGATAATGTTGCCGCTCATTGGGATCTTCCGTGGTACTTAGGGGGAGATTTTAACTGTATCAGATCACCACAAGAGAGATCTAATGGGGTCTGTTCACCCGGAACATGAGGGCTTTTGAGTCCCTTCTTTCTCGGAATTTTATTCTCGATTATCCGCTGATAGGATGTCGGTTTACCTAGTCCAATTTCCAAGAGTTTGCTATCTGCTCCAAGCTCGATAGATTTCTAGTCTGTTCTATATGGGAGGATAATACTGATGACCGATCCTATCCTCTGGACGTTTCCACTTTCCACATCGAATCACGTCCCCATCATGCTTGACCCTTAAAAGATCCAGGGGGGGACTCGCCCCTTCAAATTCGAACTCATGTGGCTAGACCATCCAGAATTCCATAGACTAGTTGAGGAGTCTTGGTCGAGTAATGTGTTCTGGGGCCTAGCCAGTACCAGATTCAGCCTAAAGTTGAAAGCTCTCAAGGTCCGTCTCAAGGTCTCAAACAAAGAAGTCTTTGGCCTAATTCCAATCAAGAAGGAGAGGCTTCTAGACGAGATCAGACACATCGACTCTCGGGAAGAGGTTGTCCCACTCTGTCTCGAAGATGTAGGCCAGAGTAGCCCTCAAGTCTAAATATCATCAGCTCCTTACGTTTGAAGAAGTCTTCTAGAAACAAAAGGCTAGATTGCACTAGCTCAAAGAGGGGGATCAGAACACTCATTTCTTTCACTGGGTGGCGAACTCTAGGCGCAAAGGTAACTTGATATCTAGCCTCCGCATTGGTAATCCGCATGTGGATTCGGAGTAGGAGATAGCTTCTAAAGCAATGAAATACTTCGAGCATCTATACTCGGAGTCTAGAGCATTCAGACCAAAAGTGTATGGCCTAGAATTCTCATGCCTATCTGATGACCAATACGATACCCTGGAGCGCCCTTTCTCTAAGGAGGAGATATCCTCCGTGGTCAGAGGAATGGCGGGTGAGAAAGCACCGGGTTCCGATGGCTTCTGCATTGATTTCTATAAAAAATGTTGGCACATAGTCAAGTACGATCTCTTAGAGGTGTACTCCACTAATTCCTTTGACTCGGTCCTCAATAGTACATTCCTGGTCTTCATTCCCAAAGTGGCAGGAGCCCAACAGATCGTGAATTTCAAACCAATCAGCCTAGTTGGTAGTGTGTACAAAATCCTGGTCAAAGCCCTAGAACTTCGATTGAAAGTGGTCATGAACTTGATCATTTCCCCATATCAATGTGCTTTTGTGGGGGGAGACAAATCCTAGACAGGTCCCTTAAAGCCAACGAATGCTTAGAAGATCGACTTCGCCAAGGGGTCCCAAGGATCATGTGCAAGATTGACATGGAAAAAGCTTACGACCACATTAATTAGGATTTTCTGGAATATATGCTTGGAAGAATGGGTTTTGGTCTCAAATGGAGGGCTTGGATGAGAGAGTGTGTAAGGTCCGTCAAATCCTCAGTGCTCATCAATGGATCCCCCCATGGCTTCTTTAGGAGCTCTCGAGGCCTACGCCAAGGGGACCCGCTCACTCCTCTTCTCTTTATCAGTGTTTCGGAAGCCTTGAGCAATGATCTAGAAGGCCTCACCCTTGGTGTGGGAAGGCTTCTCCATTGGTGGTGGGAACCTACATATCTCCCATCTCCAGTTCGTAGATGACACTCTCCTATTCTGCGAAGCGTCTTGCTCAAAATTGGCCCTCGTCCAATGTCTCTTCCATTGCTTTGAAGCAGTGTCGGGATTGAGTATAAATTTTGGGAAGAGTGTGATGTTCGGAGTGGATGAGAAGCCCAATCTCAAGGAGTTAGGAGCCTGCATAGGGTCTAGGAGAGGAAGTTTCCCGACGACATATCTAGGTCTCCCCTTGTGTGCCCCGTTCAAAGCTAAGTCGGTATAGGACCCGGTCATTGCCAGATTCTGTAACGACTACAAGGTTGGAAGTCTCGCTTTCTTTCAAAAGGGGGGAAGTTGCCTTTGATTAAAAGCACCTTGCAGCTTACCGACATTTTTCTTTCCCTGCTCACCATTCCTGCCTCGATTGCTTCCACAATTGAAAAAATCCAGTGGGATTTTCTTTGGAATGAAAAGGTGGACATCTGGAAGTACCACTTAGTGGATTGGAAAACAATTTTTCTTCCCTAAGATCAGTGGCGGGCTAAACACCCCCCCCCCCCCCCCTTTCAAAGGTGAATAAGGTCCTCTTGGGGAAGTGGTTGTGGCGCTTCGGTGAGGAGGAGAGGAACTTGTGGAGGGAGGTGATAATAGCCAGACATAGGTCGGTTAATGGGTGGCGCCCTAAGATATGGCAAGGTCCTATGGGAGTCGGGGTCTGGAAGCCTATGCTTAAAGTCTGGGAGGAGTTTTCCTCCCATACCCACCTTCGGGTGGGCAACAAGAACAGGTCTGTTTCTAGAACGATCATTGGTGTGGTTAGGTCACTCTCAGACAATCGTTCGGCAACCTCTTCCTCCTTGCGTCCAACAAAAAAGCCTTTGTCACAGAAATCCTGGATTGGAAGGGAGGGGTCCCGGTTTGGGGCTCCCAAACTAAGACGGAATCTATTCAACTGTGAGGTCTCGGATCTTGTGGGACTATTGACCCATGTGTTGTAAGTTACTCTATCTTTTTCCACCAGGGATAGTCATATTTGGTCCTTAGCCAACAAGGGGAGGTTCTCTGTGGGATCTTTTTTGCGAGTGTTGCATCCTAAAACTTTGCTACCTTTTCCTCGTCAGGTTGTTTGGTTCCCGGTGTTTCCATCAAAGGTACATTTCTTCTTATGGACTGCGGTCTTAAATAAAATCTTGACTAGTGATCACCTCATGCATAGAGGTTGGGCTCTAGCAAACAGATGTTTCATTTGCCTTTTAGCAGAGGAGATGGTGGATCACCTATTGCTTCATTGCCCAGTGGCAAGAGAGGTTTGGTCCTATTTCCTTGAGCACCTAGACATCTCCTGGATCTTTTCCAGCTCCTTCCGGAGCTTCTTATCTTATTGGTTGTCAGTGGTGCTCCCGTCGCCGGCAAGAACAGTGTTGCCTCTCCTTCCCGGGGCAATTGCTTGGTCCCTCTAGAAGGAGAGAAACATGCGAGTATTTGAGGGCTCTTCTGCGTCGACTTCCTGCATCCAGGGTTGGGTGCATCATCTAGTCTCAGTCTGGGGCTCATTTCAGGGAGCTGAGGAGGACCCATGGGGGAACACCTTCGTACTATGATTGTCTTCTAGTTATTGCATCGCTTTTGCCTATTATGTTTTGTTTTTATTTGCCTCTCCCTTGGTTTACTATTTGTGGACCCTGCATTGTATGCTCCCTTCCCTTCTTTTATATATTATTCTGATATTTACCGATAAAAAAAAATGAGTTCCCCTCAAGATGGACCTTAGTTGTGGACCTGTGGTCCTTGAAGGCTTGAATATTTGAAGACCTTGAAGAAGAGCTCTTATATCAGCTTAGTTCAAGTCTACCATATTAACTTGGCTGGAAATGTCACTAGATTTCTTCTCTGGCATTAGAGAAAACTCCCCTAATGCTGACCATGCTTGGAGAGCCTTAGCAACTTGCATTAAAATGAAGCCCATCCATTATATACAAATTTAAAGTCCATATATAGAGATTATTGTGGTATGACATCCAAAGGTTGAGATGGCTTTTGGTTAGGGCAAGTTAATGATGGAGAGCACATTAACATGCTGGAGAGCACATATTTTTCGGGCAATATATGCATGACCATTTTAGAAATTGGACTCCACTGCCATTCTAGCCATTATTTTATTCGTGGTAAAAAACACTCACTAGAGTGACTAGACATGTGAGATAATTTTTCATATAACCGACTATGACACAATTATTAGATAGTATATTTTGTCCATCAGTTAATTAGCAAACACAGATCAAATCACTGAATCCCATTCCCAGACTCCTCAAGTATGACGTTGTAGGTTGAACTTGACAGTCCTGCCCATGATTGTGCAACATATTATGACTACTGTTATAATCCTGGGACCAATGAAATATCAAAGGGAAGCCTTATGGACACCAAAAAGGTGATAAAAATATGTGAGAGTTGATTGAGGTGCTTTGATCATGTGCAGTAAAAAACAATGATTGGAACAGTTAGAAGGCATGGCAGGTTCAAGGCTCGAAAAGGACAAGGGGAATGTTGAAAAGGATGTGGATTGAGGTAAGGGGAAACACCAAAAAACTCACACTTTTGAAAAAGACATGGCCCTAAAATAGAGTGGAAATGGGGAACACGCCAACAATATTTGTGTTGGTAAGTTAAACGTGTTAAGTTTCTTATTGGTTCAATGGATTTAAGATAAGGGCCACCCAATTAGCTTTGGTTACTAAAATATATGAGTTGGTCAATATAATGTGAATTAAAAAAATACCTAAAGTATTTTTATCAAGTTATAGCAAAATACATACATATTCATCTAGAGCCTGCTGTTCAGGACAAATTGAAAAATTCACCAAAAAAATAATCAAAGATGCAACTCCTTATGATGGTTCCACGAATGCAATTTACTTTAAGGGGACTGGTATAGGATACCTCAATATATCCTAGACAATTCATTCTTTGCAACTAAACAAACACCATAAAGGAAAATTTTATTTTCCTAATTTGTCTCTTGCAATGATAATATTTGGACAAATGAGTGGCAAATTCAAGACAGGGAAAGAAAATGATTGCCTCAAAAAGTGACTGTTTCGTTGGTTTTGGTCAAGCCCGACTGGATACTTTAAGAGCTATAAAGGGTAAGGCAAGCAGACCCCCCCTATCTCCTTTCCTCTTTCTAATGGTCACAAAAGCTTCGAGTAAAATATAAGGCGGAACATGGTGTCATTGAGAGATTCTCAATAGGCCGAGTTCCTCTGTTGGTATTCCGGCTTGCAGTTTGTTGATGCCACGTTGGTTCTCTATGGCCCCTCTTATCCGTAAGTGGCTTACTAAAGATGCCTCCTCAGGTGTTTTGCGGTGGTGTCAAGTCTTCCGGTTAACCTCCATAACAGTGAAATGTTCAGTGTTGAGGAGGTTCCAAGCTTGGAGGAGTTAGCAGGGGTGTTGGGTTGAAAGATATGGTTATTTCTTGCTAGATGTTTGAGTTTTCCTCCTGGAAGCTAGCTTTAAAGCTAAAGGGCCGTTTGGCATCACTCTCGGGAATTGATTTCCTATTTCCAAGCAATAGAAAATCAAAGAAATTAACTGGATGCATTTTAGAGTAGAACGATTTTCAAAAAAGTTTTGTTTCTGGAACAAAATATTGGGAACGAAAAAAAGTCACTTCTGGGAATCAATTCTTAAAAGTAGAAATTCTATGAATCTCACCACCACCACCACCACTACCTGCTCCTCATCACCACCTCCCACCTCCACCCTCATTGCCACCACCTCTCCCCACTGCCACCACCTCCATCATGACCACATCACCACCACCAGCCACAACCGCCATCACTTTAGATGGCTTATCTATCTAAAGGTGGTAGATTAACTCTCATTTTTTAATCTGTAAATAGAGAATTATATTAACTCTCATCAAAGCACCTTGGCTAGGATTCCTACATATTTCATGTCTCTCTTGACCATTCTTGCTTCCATAACAGACTCCCTAGAGAGCCTTCAAAGAAACTTTTTGTAGAATGTTTGAGAAGAAGCGAGCAAATACCATTTGGTAGAATGGAAAGAGGTCTGTTGTCCCATTTCAGAGGGTGGTTTGGTGTGAAATCACTTCTAGAAATGAATAAAAATTTAATAGGCAAGTGGATTTAGAGGCTTGGGGAGGAGAGGGAGAACCTGGGCTGTGGAGGTAAGTAATTGTGGCCAAGTACAGTTTTGACTGGACAAATCCTCACATTGGACTATCTAAAGAGCAGAGGATGGAGGCATGGAGTTTTGCAAATAGATGCTTTAAGTGTTTGATTGAGAAAGAATCTGTAGACCATCGGTTAATCCATTGTCCTCTACTCAGTAGGATTTGTGGCCCTTTTCTACCTGCCTTAGATTACAATGGGTTTTTTTTCCTGCCATTTTAATGACCTAATGTCCAGCTGGTACCTGTGTGGTATAGATGACGCCCTGCATGTGGTGTGAAGGTCTTCCAAGTGCCATCAGATAGGGTGGGTGTGTGTGTGGGTGGGTTGGGGGGGAGAGAGAGAGAGAGAGAGACAAACGCTCTTTCATAACTCCAGTACCCCATTCGAGAAGTTGCATGCAGATATCTCAAACTTGATCCACTCAGGGGTAGCGATTAGGAAAGATTTGATGAGATTCGAGTGCTTCCTTTATGTGCATGAGTTGTGGTATCAGCTAGCTTTTCTTGTTGCTCTAGCCATAGTATGTGTTTTGTCCACTTATCGGTGAACCTTTCGTTTGTATCTTTGCTTTTCCGATTGATGACCATATCTATTTACCAAAAAATTATAGTACTCATATCTATAGAAACAAAACAAAAGCTTCAAATATATAATACACATGGCATGAGGTAATATTGTAGTCATGAAAGCAAGGATGTAGCATTTGGAGGTAGGAGCAATGTAATTTTAGGAAGCGAATGTGAGATTTAAGATCATGAGAAACACTCTAGGTACAATAATCCTACAACCAGGTCCCTATTGTTTGTATGCGTATCAGACAGTTCATCCGGATTTGGTGCTCATCTCATAAAGAGATTGAGAATGTAGAGGACTTACCATTATAGCGAGTATCTATTATGTAGTTATCTCTGGTAGTGTTTTTTTTTGCTCTTGGTGTTTAGCATGTTTTTAAAATTATTTTGTGCTTTTGAGTTGTGAACTGTAGGTGTATCTGTACTTATTTCCGATCTTTAATGAAATCTCTGTTTACTGAATTTTTTTTAAATAAAAAACACGAAAATCAAGTTTTCATCCCTCTAACCATGCTGTCCTGATAGTAAAAGCAAAGAAAAAATAGATAAGAATAGTTCTTAAAGGGGAAAACAAAGGTGGTACATGCCATTTTACAGAACTAAGGGTAAGATTCTTCAGGCCATAACCTTTGAGATTATAATCACTAAAGAAATAATAGCTGCATGATATATACTGGTTTGGTTAACTTGTTGGAAATCAATTACTTATGCCAGACATCCAAGCAAATAAAAGAAGTGAATTAAAAAAAATAAAGAAAAGTATTAAAAGAGGAAAAAAGGGAGAAGAGGAAGTGAGAAGGGCAATGGCGGAAGGATAAGTCAAATGAAATCGAGTCGGGCGTGATTAAAAATAAATAAATAAAATTTTCATGGATTATTATCACTAAATAAACTAACACATAGTTATTCAAAGGAACCCAATTGCTCAAGTCAAATTACTAATTAGACTCACATAACCAAATAAGGGAAAATTAAGCGCCATTTCAATTGCACAAAAATCTCTAACCATGTTATTCATCCTCACAAAAGCACGTGATAAGATCACTCCAGCCCCATCACCACATAAAGAACTAATCTAACACAACCCCATATATCAGATAACCCAAAATTTCATCTCTCGCAATCTTACACAGTAAAACCCAAATCCAAAGAAAACCCAACAACTCAAATTTTGATATAAGTGAGAAAGAAATTCATTAATGAAACAAAAACACTTACAGCTGCATACCCAACAGTGTCCACTGCGAAATGCCCAATTGACTCCGCCAAGGCCAAATTCTGGGTTGCGGCATTCGGATCATGATAATACGGCGCTGCGGCGGCCATTGCACCCACCTGAGCAGGCTGGTCATTGTACCCTACAGGCGCCTGGACTTGGTAACCCAAATGGGTAGGAGGGTATGAGCTCATAGCAGCATAGGGGTCGACGCCGGGAGGCTGAAAGGCTACTTTGAGACCAGTTTCGTACTGGGTAGAAGGAATTTCATGGAGTTTTACAGACGTCTGAGGGTATGATAGGTTAGAGTTAAGGTTTTGGGATTGGGGTTGGTGAGGGTAATGGGTGTAGGATGACTGCTGCGCCTTGTAGAATTGAACATATGGGTCTGTTGAAGAGCTAGGGTTTGGTGGGTTTTGCTGCATTTCAGCCCGTCTGCTGTAATCCATGGAAGTATCATTCAGAGAGAGAGAGAGAGAGAGAGCTCTCTAGATTCGCTTTTTCTTTTGCCGAAAGAAATGGGAAAAGTACGGAAATAGGCTTCGGTTTTTGAATAATTACGGAAACCAGCTCCCTTTTCAGGGAGTTATTTTTTCCAGCCTCCACGCGTGTGTAGAGCTGAAGCGTGCGGGAGGGCTTGTGAGAATGTCCAAAATGCCCCCGTAAAAACTTTAACAGTTTATGTCTAACTCCCCATTCCATCGAATACCTTACCTACCCATTTCGAACGCAGAGGAAGAAGAAAGAAGAAGAAGAAGGAGGAAGAAGGAAGAAAAAGCCTTCTCACACACGCTTCAGCCATCAGATTAAGAGGTATGTTGAAAATTTTGAAATCAAAATAGTCTTGTTCATTTTTTTGCATTTCGAACTCATAATGGATTGAAACCCTAAAACCTAAGGAAGATAACCCCTAAACCCCTATAAGAAAAATCCAAAAAATCCTTAAACAGCCCAAATAAGATTTACAGTCTTGAATTCGAGATAACTGTCTCGAATTCGAGATGGTTATCTCGAATTCAAGACAACTATCTCGAATTCAGGACTGTTATCTCGAATTCATGACAATCATCTTGAATTTAGAATGGTTATCTCTAATTCAGGATAGTTGTCTCGAATTCAGCAAAACCATCTTGAATTCAGGATGGTTATCTCGAATTCAGGACAACCATCTTAAATTCAGGATGGTGATCTCGAATTCAGGACAACCATCTTGAATTCAGGATGGTGATCTCGAATTCAGGACGGTAATCTCGAATTCAGGACAACCATCTTGAATTCAGGATGGTTATCTCGAATTCAGAACAATCATCTTGAATTCAGCATGGTTTTCTCGAATTCAGGACAACCATCTCAAATTCAGGACTGTTATCTCGATATTGCATAACACATTTAGTGAATTCGATACACATTTTATCCGATATTCGAACTATTTTTAATATTGTAAGTCTTTATTGGAAAGCATTGACATTGTTGAGTTTTTGCATTGTTTTTTCTTGATGTTGCAGATAATGAATGTATCAGTGATTTGTTGTTATGATGGAGAATGGAAGATTATCCCTGACAGGTCCCACGTATATGAGGGTGGAAAATCGAAATTGATACAGTTGTTTAGTGGAATGACACGAGCAACTTTTAAGCAGAGTTTATAGATTGACTAAATCCCGCCGGGAAGAAACTGAGATGAGAGTGAGGTCTATGTTCCCTACACACCCGACAATTCTTCATACTGATATTGAAGATGATGAAGACTTGTTGGTATTTATTTCAGAATGTGAGCGAGCACGAACTCATAATGTACTTTTGCCAATATATGTAACCGAAGTTGCAAAGGGAGTACAACAGTGTGGTCCACCCTGTTTGAGTTATGAAGGTTTTCCTGATAACGAGACTGTCGTTCCCCATGTGAACGAAGGTGATACTTGTCATGTCCTTCAGCCTTCTACGGTCTATGTTCCCGACCCTGTCCTACCAACCATACATTGGCCCTTTGAAGACTTGACAACAAGACCAAGTCAATATACTTGTTTTGTGCCTAACACATATGCAGATTATGGTGATACCAGCAGGGGCGACAACTACCATAGTGAAGAATGTGGTGTTCAGGATAATGAATGTGCTAATATTGGTGAATGTGCTGATGCTGAAGATGAAGATGAAGATGATGATGATGATTATGATTATTCAGTGGAGGTAGATGAAGATGTTGCTAGAGACGATGTTGATGAGGGTCCTATCCGCTTAAATATCCCAACGGTTAATATCCGTAGCTCCTCTAGGTCTGCTTTTCGGCAAGTCAGTGAAGGCCCTTCAACAAATGTGATTGAGAATGATGACTATGTGAATTTCGATCCTTCAGGCTTTGTAGCTACACTCGAGAATGCGGATGATATTTCACTTGGGCAATTGTTTAAAGATAAGAGGTGCCTACAGAATGTGTTGGCAAAGTATGCAATGACAAAAAACTTCCAATACAGGGTTGTGAATTCAAATAAATCAAAGTTTGTAGTTAAGTGCCTTGGGGGTAATTGTACTTGGAAGCTGCGTGCATCAAAAGTGAATGAGTCAGGTGTTTTCAAGATAAAGACTTATAATTCACATCATTCGTGTGAGTTTCCCTTAACTGGACCCGATCATCGACAAGCATCTAGTTTGGTTGTTAGTGACATGGTCGTGGGACGAATCGAGGGTCGTGTGGCATCTAGGCCCAAAGAGATTATCCATGATGTTTGGAAACAATATGGAGTGCAAATGAGTTATCGGAAAGCGTGGAGATCTAGAGAGATTGCAATAGAAAATGTTAGAGGATCATACGACCAGTCGTACGCTGACCTCCCTGCTTATTTGTACGAGCTACGCATGACCAACTCGGGAACAGTAACTGCAGTATTGAGTGATCCAGATACTGGTGCGTTTGAAAGGTGTTTTGTGGCCCTTGGACCTTGTATCAGAAGTTTTCAGCTCAGTTTACGAAGAGTATTAGCCGTTGACGGGACGCATCTAAAGGATAAGTACAAGAGGATCTTAATCATAGCAACATCACTTGATGGTGATAACCACATATGTCTGGTTGCTTATGGAATAGCTGAATCAGAGAACAATGACAGTTACAAGTGGTTTTTAAAACAATTAGCTGACTCACTTGGGTACATGGAAGGGTTAGTCATTATAACTGATCGACACGCTAGTTTGATAAGCCAAGTCCCCATTGCATTCCCGCATGCAGTTCATAGTTACTGTTCATATCACATTAGCCAGAATATGCATGCAACATTCAAGGATGAGGGACTGAAACCGTTATTTTGGTTGGCCGTAAAGACATGCATGTTCAGCAAGTTCCGAGAGTTTATGTCACGTCTTGCAAGCGTAAACCCCGAGGCACATGAATGGTTATCTGCAATTCCAAAAGAAAAATGGGCATCCGCATACTTTCCTGGGCTGAGGTATAACATTGTAACTACTAATATAGTTGAATCGATCAACCATTTGCTTAAGGAAGCGAGAATATCCAGTCACAGTGCTTTTAGAGGATGTGCGCCTTAAGATCCAACGAATGTTCTTTAACCGACGTAACAAAGCGATGGAAATGAATGAAAGCCTAACAACATGGGCTGAAGGTAAATTGCAAAGGAGACTTGCTAAAGCACGTTATTTGGAATGTGACGGAATCGTTCGGTATGAGTATTATGTGAGAGGAGAATTTAATGCTACAGTTAAGCTTCTTGAACGTACCTGCACCTGTAGGAAATTTGATGTTCAGGGTTGCCTTGTGTACATGTTTTGGCTGCCTGTAATAAGTATCGACATGATCCGTATGCATACTTTTCTCCTTACTATACATCTGATATGTATCGAGCCACCTATGAAGAGTCAATATATCCGGTACATGACAAAAAACATTGGGATCTCCTAGATGAAGTAATAGTCGAGACCAAGCGAATGAAACCCCCTGTACAGAAAAGAAGCACGGGAAGACCGAAGAAGAACAGAATTCTTTCACATGGCGAAAAAAGGTCGACTGTAAGATGTGGTAGATGTAAACAAAGTGGTCATAATAGACAAACATGTACTAATGTAATCCCACAAGTATGATCCTTTCATAATGAGAATTCAAAGAGTTTTTGTATATTCGAATATTGTACTACTGAATCAATGCATGATTTTCCTCTTCGGTGGGTCAGAGCTTCACTTGTAGTCTACAAGTTATAAAATTTCATATGACTACTTAAATTAACATGTGAAAAATCAGCCATTGGACCATGTACTTGAGTTGTATATAAAGGGGGACAAATCACAAAGAAGTCTCAAGACACGACCTGTAATTTAAAACTTGAGATTTAATGTAAGCAACAATCTCGAATTCGATATTGGTTAGGCTGAATTCGAGATTGGTTAGGATGAATTCGAGATGGTTATCTCGAATTCGAGATAATTTGGATGATTTGGGGATAACAATCTCGAATTCAGGCTTAGTCCCTGTTGTACTTGAGCTTTTATAATGCAAGCAACAATCTCGAATTAGAGCTTGGTTAGGCTGAATTCAAGATGGTTATCTCGAATGCGAGATTGGTTAGGCTGAATTCGAGATGGTTATCTCGAATTCGAGATTGGTTTGCCTGAATTACAGATTGGTTAGCTTGAATTCGAGACAGGAACTGTAAATGAGCTATATTGATCAAAAAAATTAAATCTATAATAAATCCATTATAAATCCAGTACATACATCCAATGTCGGGTGAGAAGGTTGAAACATACATCTATAAGAAAAGATGAATTTACATATGGGTGCCCCACGATATTCTTTTGATCCCCCTCATAATCCAAGTTGTAGCATTCTGGTTTGTCTACATATACTTCTGTTCTAAACTTATCAGGGTCTTGCAATACATAAGATGAATTTACATATAGAATTTGCCTAAAGAAACATGAATGGTGAAGATTTCCGTCCGGGAAATAACCACTTCTCATTTGCACACTAGGTGCTTCGCAAGAGCCGGATGTTCTCCCTCCCCAAATAACCACCTCCCACTTGAGCCTGCAATTAAAATTTTAAAAAATTAATAGATAAATGTGATTGAATATGGTATTGAGACTATCTAGTCCTACATTTTTTATTTATTCTCTTAAGTGGTATAAAATATAGAAAAGAATGGATATTGGAAGAATTTAGTTTTACCTGGTAATGTATATTTCTTTCTGTATATACGAACCACCAATTTCCACTCATATTGATCTCCATTGTAAACAGAAGTATTGGTGAAGGCTTCACTGAATAATTGTGGAGACACCTGATATATCCAACAATGAAGTTCAAATTTCTATTAGGAACAACTGATAGTTAGTAAGAGCATTAGAACTTACAATCTTTATCCTGATTGGGCATTAGAACAACTGATAGTTAGTAAGGCTTGGCAATCCCATCCATCATCTCGTAAGCTATCCGCTTTCAGAACTTGTTAACATCAATCTACAAATTAAAAATACGTTGAGCGTAATAGTGAGCCAGATAAATTAAAAATACTGTGAGCATGAATAATGAATCAGAGGAAAATGTGTAATACCTGCTTAAAATTAATCTCTAAATCGGAACATAGGAAATCCACATATTTCATCATGAATATTCCACAATCGTGCCTGATACACATAAACAACACATTTCATCAGTACATTCTAGGTAAAAAAAGTGAGGTACATTACAAGTAAATTGCTTATTTTCATATAGACGTACGGATTATTCTGTTTCGGTAACTCAATGACCTCCCGCACCACCCACTCATGTCCTAGAGCCTCCACGTCGCCGCACATATGGAAAAGGGCAGGGATGCACTCTGTTAGTCCATGTAGTTCTGCTTCATATCTTGTTGAGACATTGTCGAAGTATGAGTCCAGAATTAGGACCTCCCTTCTTGGAGGTTCCAACACCGCCAAGACCCAATGGTGGCTACTAAGAAACGGGATGTACACCCTTTCAACCGACCACATGGCCGGTCGCCCATCCAGTCCCTCAACAATTGGGGTAATGTTAGTGTTTAATTGATTCCTTAACAAGTCACGAATCGCAGAGTCATTTGCATTGATATATGATCGTAAAGTGTCTGCTTCTATAAGTAGGAATTCTTGTGAAGACACTAAATAATTAGAATACCGTCAAGAATGAATGTCGATAATAAATTAATAAATACCCGCCTTACCATAAACCACGTAGGTACAAAGACACAGGACTGGGCGTAAAGATCAGGATGTCTCGCATGTCGTTGCGCTAGTAGTTCCATCCATATGTCAATATGCTATGTATGTACATTGTATTAGTGTTAGATTTTTAGAATTACAATTTAGATACACAACATTAAATTAAAGTCGGAAATAGTCAGATACCGATGAATCGATCTCACGTTTGCTTTCTGACACAATACTAAGCATCTCCGGAGTGATCTGAATGCTATAGATCGACCTTCACAATTAGAATAAGTAAAATAAGGAAATTTGATCATCATTAATTCCTCATTTATGCATATACTTTTCAATTCACAATTAGAAACATTACCTCGTATTATTTGGATCAGCCTCCGTATTCAAAAATTCTCGCAGGGCCTTTTTTTCAGCTATTGTAGCTGCCCTCATTGGATTTATAGCAATCACGCCCTTGGCCATTTGTTTCCTCACTCTAGTATTCAAGTAAGGGGAACGGAGATGCTGAGAAATCATTGTAAGTCTTTGTGGCATTCCCTCAACTCTTGTAATGGTTCCATCATCATCATCTTGAAAAACCGTTATTGAGGCATTACCCACCTCTCCCCCTGAGAAGGCCGTTCTAACTTCATCACCCACCTCCCCCCCTGAAATGGCCGTTCTTATTTCATCCCCAACCTCCCTCCCTGAGAAGGTCATTCTGACTTCATCACCCACCTGCTCCCCTGAAAAGCCAATTCTTTCTTCATCACCAACATCCATATACTTTTTGTCTTCTCTTTCTTTTTCTCTTTCTCTATCTTCTCTTCTTCTTTCTCTTTCTTTTCTTCTTCTTTTTCTTTTTCTTTCTCTATCTCTTTTTCTTATAGCGACCATTTCTGATACATAATTATCAAACCTCTCAGTCAGGCGATCCATTTTCATGTCTAAGGCATCAAACCGTCTGGCAAAATAACGTTTGAGTCGCTTGTATAAATATGGGTGTGATTTCGTTTGTACATCGTGTACCTGAAATAATGGTAGACATTAGAACACAATAAAATTTGAATATATTGAATAAATGGGTCAGAATTCGAGATTACAGTCCTATATGTGCCTAGCAGCCTCATCAACATGACTTATTGTGAATTTTGGCTACTTATATGTTTTGACCTTTGCTCATGTACCGGGAAGAGACTATCCTCCTCCTCGTCATCATCCAACTTATCCTGCTCTACTTCCTCCTCCTCATCACCATCCTCCTCGGGACTATCCTTCTGACCATCCTCATCACCATCCTCATCATCACCTTCATCATCATCATCATCATCATCCTCATCATCATCATCCTCATATCCAATTATTGCAAGGACACCCCTTACTACTTCTTGCTCCTTCTCAAGAGCAGTGACTTTTAACTTAAGAACATCAAGCTGTGAACATAAAATTAAGTTAGGACTAAGCAAAAAAATATATATATTGTACTAACTTTCGTACCTCTTCAAAATTAAATATCTTCTCTTCTAATGTTTTGTAGGTTTTATAAGTAGTATCTTTCCAACATAGAACACGAGGGAACATATCAGTAGTAGGAGGAGATCCACGGGAACATAACTTTCCAAGTGCGGGAATGCACTCAAACATCCAAACCTGTCATCATTAGAATTTGAAATGAAAATAAAAACAGGAGTGTAATTACAAATTAAACATACATCAATGATATAATATACCTGAAAAGCAATACAACATCTGTTAATGTTGTATTGTGGAGTATCTATATGCGCCATTTCAATACTTTTCTTGAATATCGAGTACCCTACAGTGCCCCAAGGGTATCTGTTGAAGGTATCGAGGTCCTCTACAAGATCCAAGTACTCAATCTCAATGTTTGAGTGTGTCTCTTTTGCAATAATCAATAACTCCACATATAGGACCAATGCAATCTTGATTGCGTCCATATCATTGTCACACGCCTCTAACACCCTAATCAGGTCCAATTTTTTTATAAGTTGTACTTCACCAAACTTGCGAACCTTTAGGGAGGTTGGAGAACTGACAGGTACTATGACAGGAGGGACACCTATACTAGCATTTAAACTCATTATCAATGTGAAGTCTAACAACCTAAACCGCATTACACTACCAGCCACATCAAAAGTAAGTGCATCCCTACGCCTCTGAAGTAGGTGGTGCAATGCCTGACCACATTGGGGATTTTTGGGCAAATCATAAAGATGCCCAAAGCAAGTCTACATCCACAAAGACTTCCTCTCAGGATAGGCCTCCAAGTGCGGCTTTATTTTTTCAAACCATTCTTTCATGGTACATTTCACAGAGGGTTGGGTCTTTTCTACCTCTTTCCCTTTACCTCTACCTTCCCTTTTTCTTTGTTTTTTGGCATCTTGAATCTGCAAGTATTAATAAAATTGCTTAGTAATACATAGAAAAACTGAATTCCAAAATAAATAGTCATAAATTCGAGATTATAGTCCTGAATTCGAGATGGTTATCTCGAATTCGAGATAATAATCTCGAATTCGTGATTGTTTTCTCGAATTCAGGATGTTGAAAGAAACATTGAGTTTTTCTATCAGGGTTTAGGGTTTATCTTCGTTAGGGTTTATGTTCCTTAGGTTTTAGGATTTCAATTTTGTTAATTTTAAGGTTCCATAATGAATATACCTTCCCCTACAGGGTAATACATGGGAAGAACCAGTTCCTTCTTCACACTAATAAATATTAAGGCTTAATTCTGAATTCGAGATTGTTAGGTTGAATTCGGGATAACCATATAGAATTCGAGATAACCATTTCGAATTCCAGACTGTTATCTCGAATTCTATATGGTTATCTCGAATTCAACCTAACAAATTCGAGACTTATTATCTCGAATTTAAACTGTGTAAAGGAAGTTTGATTTCGATATTTTACACATACCTCTTAATCTGAAGGTTGTAGGGAACGAGTGACGAAGAATCAGTTCCTTCTTCTTCTTCTTTTTCCTCTTATTCTTCTTCCTTTACTTCCACTTCTTCTTCTTTAATTAAACTATGATGTAGGATTAATCTACTTTGTAGGGAACCGGAATCTCTGATGCAATGGTATTCTCTGTTCGAAATGGTGAAAGGGTTATCTCTGTTCTTCGTTCGAAATAGGTAGGGTAATCTAAGTTGTATTCGAGATAGTGAGAAAGAATAGTGAAACATAAACTGTTAAGTTTTTACGGGGGCATTTTGGACATTCTCACAAGTCCTCCCGCACGCTTCAGTTCTACACACGCGTGGAGGCTGGAAAAAATAACTCCCTGAAAAGGGAGCTGGTTTCCGTAATTATTCAAAAACCGAAGCCTATTTCCGTACTTTTCTCGAAAGAAATGTTTAGAGAGAGAGAGAGAGAGAATTGGGGAGGGAGCTGGGGTTTTAATAGGCTAATCTAAGATGAGCTGGTGTGTGATATCGGCTTATCCTACGCTAATAAACGGATGTCAATGGGCCGGGCTTGGGTTGAGATTTGTATTCTCTTAATGAGTAGCGTTAGCCCAAATGGAGTAAGTCGAATTTTTTTTAAAGGCCCAAAGTATTGTGTTGTTAAAAGGGAGATGCTTTGACATTTGTTGTCACCACCTTAGAGTATTTTGAATACTGTGATTGGGGCTAGTATTTCTATTATTGGGGCTAGTATTTCTGTTTTTGAATAAAGCAATAACCCTTCCCTTGAGCAAGGAGCGGACTACTGCTCATTGCTCTCACCAAGTTCTTTTAACTGTTCTTTAATTATGGTTAACAAGTTTTAATTATGTAGTTAATTTTTTTATAAAATATGTTTTAGCTCTAAAGGATAGTGAACTTTAATCATAGTTAAAAGAGAATTAAAAATGGACACAACAATAAAAGGGGGTCGAGATGCCTTCCTCCGCTCCCAGCAAGGAGGGGTGGTTATTTTCCTTTTGAATATGTCCGCCCGAGCCAGCATCTTTTTTGGTCACGACAACAACACCACAAGGTGAAGCTGTAGGCATAGGAAGGAAAACACACGCACACACACGCCACATACAACACCCAACTCATGAACCGCATCTACAAGAGGGTTTTTTAGGTCTGAATTTGGCCAGTGAACACCCCTATTAATAGTAGCATTATTATATGAATTTTCCACCATTTGACCTGTATACTTTTTTAGAGGAATGTTAACACCAACTAAAATTGAATTGGAAAATGCTAAACTTACACGTGGTTTCCATTTGCAACAAAATGGTATGTCCTCATTGCACGCTCCACTTTTTAACACTCATTAATTGTGGTTATGATTCTCTCATTCCTAGGGTTAAACAATACAATCTTAGATTTTAGAGAAAAAAAGAATTTAATTATAATTTAATTAAGGTTAACCAAGGTTAAAGTGTGTTAAAAGAGACAAAGAGTTCCAACCGAAAAATCATGTCGCATTTGTTTATATCATTCTGAATTTGTGACCCATGCATTGTGGGCTTGTCCATTGACTCGAAATACTTGGGCGTTACTGAAGGGGAGAGTCCAGAAAATGACTACATCCATTTGGATTTTATTCATATCATGCTAGATCTTGAATCTCAGTCTTCAAAAAAGAATTTAGAATTAGGGATAATGATAGCTTGGGCTATTTGGGATTCGCGCAACAAGATACTTTTTGACAATTACCAACTCCACCCAACTCAAATTATCCAGAAAACTAAAACTCTTTTAGAAGATTTTCAAGGGTTAGCAATGGTTCGATATCTCCCTCCTACAAATTTCAGATCAATCTCAACAGGGATAATGGATAATAGAATTGTCTAGATTCTCAATTGATAGTCTTTGATTTGTTCTTCTTTTTCTGAATACAGTAGATTCAGATCTATCCATAACCATGGTTCTTTGTAAATCTTTGTTTTCATTTTAGTAATAAAATTTCTATCTTTTAATCAAAAAAGAGACACGAGGACACGGTGATGAGTTAAGCAGCGGACCCAGGTCCGCTAATCACTGCTCAATTGGAATTCCTTTTCCCACGGTCTCTTGAACTCCTCGTGTTTCTATGTACAGGACAGTCAAAGGCCCTCTAGTAGCTGTTGGTTGTCTCTATTTGATCGATTCGTGCGGTGGTGATCACGGGGACTGTTACACTGTCTCTATGCAATCATTTTCAAGGTGCACCATTTGATATTGGGACCCCCTACAAACATACATTCACTATAGACATTTCCTTTCAGTGACCCCATTCATCTGCAGCCGTCAAAATTTTGATCAAACGGTTTGATGGGTTATTGAACATTATTGCTCGTTTGGGACTCTTTTTCTTACGAATTCAGCCCATCGGGCCGGACCCTACAGGCTGAGTTCTTGCTTGAAGGGCCCAATACTGAAAGTCAAAGATCCGCCCATGGGCTCTTGACTTATGTAAATGGTCTTTACACAGAGATATGGTCCACCACGTATACACTGGATCATATTGGAGTTGTTGTAATGAGCTTAATTACCAATACCATATTACCCTTGTTTGATTTCATATTAACAAGAGGTACCCCCTGAGTGCGAATTGGTCAAAAGTCAATACAAGAAAGAAAAGAACCTCTCAAATGATGACAATACCCACATTAACTAAAACCGTTCTGGTTAGTTGTAGTTGACACTTATTTACCAAAATACCCCTATCCATCTTTGACCAAAATTGCCCTTGATCTTGATAAGGGAATAACTAAATCCCAAGCTTCCTTTGGTTGTTCATCTTTTTTTTTTTTTTCTGCTTTTTGACAAAGCAGCTACTGTGAAACCACAAAAAAAAAAAAAAAAAAAGGAGAAATAAGATTTATTTCTCTAAAACAGTAGCTCTTCCATCACTATAGGATGTAGCCGGATCTCCACCTAACAAAAGAGGATTAAATACTGTATCTAGTTGGACTTAAATCTCAAGACATGATTTATGATGTTGAATTCACTTAAGCATGATAAGGAGTTTGAGCCGATTTGAACCAAATTTTACCTGCTTCAACTATGGCCACTTCTATCAAAATGTTCATGGGCTCGACCCTTGGTGAAATAAACAGTAAATACGAAAACAAAAACACACAAGATTTACATGGTTCACCCGATGTGAGCAACGTCCTTAGAGAAGTCATCTTCTTCATTAGTTCAAAACAAAGAGATTACTCTCTCATAGCCTCTTATTCAAACTTGTTATCTGCATAATAAAAACCCCTAGACCGAACATTATCTTATATATTCCATCAGAAATTTAACTTGAAACAAACTCCAAGTATAATTAGGAAATTCCGAAAAAAATGTACGGACTGTATGGATGCGCATGGGCATATGCTAGAAAAAAAAATTTGTGTTACCAGAGGCCTGGGTGAGCACTGAACAATACTAAAGTCAAATCAAGCTGAATGCAAGACACTTTAGAGAGAGAGAGAGAGAGGGGATTGTGGAGCAAAGTCATCAGAATAAAGAAATATGAATTCCCCTACTCTACTAAATTAAAGAAAGAAAAAGACTTCAACATACAAAAGTGAGATGGGTTGTCATGTTTTATGGTAGGTGACTAAACAACCACTAGGAGCTCACTTACCATCTTGTATAGTATAAAATGCTTCAAGGGTCATCAATCTTATTTCCTAATGACTTCACAAACCAATCATTTCCATCCAATCTCCAAAACAGCCCCACTAACTTCTCTCTAATGCCAAGAAATCTAAATCCCAAACAGAATACTTCTTATAATATTATAATCTGTTTTTTAATTCTTATAATTTGAAGTTCTTGTAAGATTAAGAAGAGATTAGTACATCTTCCCCATTCATTTCAGAAGAAGTAAAACAATCCAGCTATATTTTATTTTTAACGCAAACTCCACCAGTTGCATTTACCCCAAGTGACAAAGGTGACTAAATTCAGATTCTTCAGAGAATTAACCAGAGAACAGTACTGTAGTTAAGTTCCAGTAGTTTCAAATATGGGAGTTTAATCCTGGGTTATTTACAAAAGGAATGTAAGAGTAATCTGAGTTCATATTAGTAGTTTCTGGTAGAAGATACAATGCAAGAAGAAACATAAAATTCAATTATAGTACCGAAGTTTTGAAATGAAACAAAGCAATGAACTTGGAATCTGCAACAATGGAGATTTATTCTCTTATCAAGAGGAAAAAGGAAAAAAAAAAAAAAAAGGAACTGAATGAGAAAAACTGCTATAAGCTGCAAGTGGAACTGTTACCTCTGTATGGCAAATCCTTAAGTCTGTAAAAATTAATGAAATAATATCCACCAACTCATCTGTACACTCGCGCGTCTTCATGGGAAACAAGGCCATAGTCAAGTTTCTCAGTTAGAGATCAGACCGACACCCACGAGCGCCTCATGCTTGTGGTTGCTTCCAACCCACCATGGCTTGAACCCGACTTGGCCATCGGTATCTTCCTCAATAGGAGCAGGGAGATTAAGATCAAGTAGATCACGAAACTCGGGAAGTTTTTCCTGAATTACAATGGTCTGAGTCATCTGACTACCTCTAGCTTCAGATCCCCCAACCAAATGGGACCTCTTGTGACCACCCAAAGCTTGGCCAGATGCAAAAATCTTGAGGCAAATTGGGCACTCATGCCGCTTCCTCTTCTTTGACCCATAATTTGTTTCATCACTGGCAGCCACGGCCTGATCGATTCGGTACTCGTTACTGCAAGGCTTATTAAGTTTAGTATCAGCTGTCGGAGCAGGGGAAATCTCGGTCTCAATGTTGTTCTCGCTGTTCTCAATCCTCGAAGCGGAGCAGCATCTGATCTTTTTATGGCTTGCTCGATGTCCTCCAAGAGCTTGGTAAGAGTGGAAGATCTTGTTGCAGGTTAAGCACTCATATTTGTTTTTCTTCTGAGCATTTCTGTAGATTTCAGAAATGGAAGCATCATCTGTCATTTTCTTGCAGGAATCTATCTCCAAAAACCTAGTTCTCTTGCTTGAATTACACTTCCTGGACATTGAATCAACTTTACTGAATCTCTCTTTCTTGATCGAATCCTTCTCCAGTTCAGTTTCACTACACTTGAGCCTATTTCCATTACATAATTCTATCCCCAATTCAGCATCAGAAACCTCAAAACCAGATTCTTCATCCAGTTTAGGGTTCTTAAATTCATCATCCTTGAGAAACCCATCAACAGAAACTTCCAATTCGACTTTCTTGACCCCATCCCTCAAAACCCCAGAATCAGAAACACTGAATTCAGACATCTTCTTCCCAAACTGAACATTCTCAGAGTCTGAAACACCAGATACAGACTTCTTATCTCTTGGTTTCTTCATCTCCACAGTATCACCACCATTACAAACAGAATTTCTACCTTCTTTTTTAGTAATTCGCTTATCCAGACATGATGATCTAGTTTCTAAAACCACAGAATTATTATCAGAAGACTCTGCAACAAAATTCAAACCACCCCAGTACCCAACATCCCTAGATAGCATCATCAAACACAGAGCTACCTCTTCTTGTTCTTGCTCAATCTCAGAAACAGAGGAAGAACCATTTGCAGTTGCAGCAGTAGTAGTAGTCTTGTACCTCATTCTTCTCGATCTTCTCCCCCGCTTTGGGGCTGCAGCTTCATTGTCCGATTGGCTGTCCATGACCAGTTTCTGGTTCGCGCTAGTCCATGAATCGTCCTCCAAGCTGTTTGAGACCCTCTCTGAGTGACATTTCATATGACCAAACAGAGCTTTCCATGACTGAAACCCTTTACCACATTCTTTACAGACTTTCTCTTGCTGTAAATCACCGTTTCTTGAATCCGAAAGCCTCCATGTTTTCTTGGGGTTTTCTCTAAGGCCATAACCAACATGACCAGCAGCTTCAAAACCCATGTAGGTGTTACTGTTATTTCCACCATCAAAAGAAGAATCAAGCTTCTTCTTATTGAGCTTCTCCTCTGTTTCAGCCGAATTCGCAGTCATATGAGACCTCATATGACCTCCCAAGGACCTCCCACAGGAATAACTCTTCTTGCAGAACTTGCATACATGATGCTTCTGCTTTTGATCTTCTTCCATCGATTTCTTAGAAACTAAAACAGATCAGAAAACCAAATGCTAGCTCAAAATCTTATGACTGAATCTGCAAGAATGCTACAATTCTCGATCTCATTTCATCCAAACAACCCAAATATTAAAGAAACAAGAAAAACCCAGATTGTAAACTCAAATCTAATAAGCAAATTCAATCAGATCCTGAATTTTCTTGCTTTAAAAACAGATTAGAGAAGACCCCATCTCAGATTTCATAGTGTTCTTGAATTTGGTCTCTATTTCTCTCACTCTCTCTTGGGTAGTTGAAATTCGCAGAAAAATCAAAATTGAAGAAATTGGTTTGTGAAATTCGTCGTTATTGATGGCTAATGAATAGGCCAAAGAAAAAATAAAAAGCTCTCTCTCTCTTCTCTCTCTCCTCTATGGTTGTATGTGCTATATTTGGAGTAGAAATCCATGCATGGAAGCAAAGATAAAAGAGGAAAGGAAAGATAGCAGCACGTGTACTCAACTTGAGAATCCTTCGCCACCACATCCAACGGTCAGGATTCTTCCATATGAGTATCCCTAGGTTTGATAACCTTACTCTACCTATTCCATCCTTTGTCCTGCTCATAAGGAAACACGCGCAGTGAAAGGTTCGAATCTCCAACCGTTATGTTATGGGACCGTACGATCTAAGCTTAATCAAGATTTTTTTGCCTTAAAACACTCTAATTTAAAGCATAAAAAGTTAAGCTTTAGAAATTATAAAGAGATTAAGAGATTAACTATGAACAAGAGCTGCCATTTAGACAATGAGAGAAACCCAAATTATGTTTGACATAAATAATTTGAAAAATAACAAAAATAAAATAAAAGTATTTTCTTAAAACTAATTTTTATGTAATTTTCAAAATATTCTTTTCAATGCATATTTTTAATTGCTCCATTATTTCTTTAGTTAGAGCTTTGTTCATATATAATTAAATTCTATCATAATTTACTAGGGGGTGGCATGTGCAATGCAGGTGAGAGCAAGGGGAAAGAGTTAGCCACAGTTAATAGGAGATAAAAGGGACACGTGTTAATCCACAAGTGCGAATGAACTCTCCTTGAATTTAATCGCGATTGACTATGATTCTAGTATTTAAATAGATAGATGAGGGTAGTTCGAGAATTAAAGTAAAACATTAAATTAAAGTTTTGTTTTATATAAGGATAGTTTAAGAATTTTGGAAAATTCAAGGTATGCCTGCCTCTCCCATTATAATAGTAAAGATAGTTAATCTTAATTATATTAAAGTGCAATCCAATTTTTAATAAGTCAATCTATGGATACTCTCAAATATTCTCTCAAATTTATTCTCTAATCTTAACCGTTTATAATTAACCACTAAAAGCTAGGATTTGAGTTGACTTATTTTATCTTTTCTAATGTCACAAGATAAAGTATTAGGATTTAGGAGTATATTTGGAGTACACCTTGGGAGTATCCCTACACTAATTTATTTTTAATACTTAATTTTAGGACAATGTCATCTCAAAGCCTTTACTTTATTCTTCTAGAATAAAGCTTTTGATATCGTACAACTTAGTCTCGGTTAACCCTATCACCGTATGGTATAGAAGTTTTATTCCCCTAGACTTTTCATTTTCTCGCATTTTGTCAAGAAATAACCACTTCCCCATTTCTCAAAAAAAAAAGAAAAAAAACTCTTACCTTCCTAGTTATATAAATTATCTTCTTAGCTAGGAAGTTAATATCATGTGGTTTAAGGACCTTGGAAGTTGAAACACTAATCCCATGTTTCATCCTAATTATTTTATTAGTGCAGTATGTATGGGGTTTTGGGGTGCTTTGTTATTTTAATCTAAATGAGGTTTGGATGTTAGTTTATGTTTACTATAACCTTGTCACAGGTTGGCCAACATGGCTGGACTCCGAGCAACGGTGCCGGCCTTGTTCAGGACCGCGTCGGCTTCATCGCACTACCCGTAATGCGACTGTCTTATTAACAACTGTTAATCACATCTAGAGTGCAAAATCTTCCCTTTTTTGTGCCATTTTTTGCCGGCATTTTCATGCACTGCTTAACTGTAAGCTGTCTGGAATTAGATTTTTTTTTCTTATTTGATTGTGAGTTTGTGTCTGTCTTTAGCAGACAGATAGATGATTAGAGGGATTAGTGATAAGCAATAATCACCTATTATGTACCGGTTTTTGAATCGACATTTAAAGCATTTACATTGTACTGTTCTTTCGTGCTTAATCATTTATTAATACAAATTTTACATATAAGAAATATAATTATTAAGGTTTTATCCTAGATTAAACAAGGATCAAATCTACTGAGACTTCCCATCAAAAAAAGTTAAATAAATAAACTGTTTTACATTTATATTATCTAAAAAGTAAAGCTACAAATTCCCCCAGAAAAATGTTTATACAGAAAAAAGATGCATAAGTGCATGAGATATAAGGTTGCATGCAAAGATACCATGCTTAACCATCCCAACTGCTGCATCAGTGGGGCACTCCTTAGATTAGCTACATCACAAGACTAACACAGTTTTGAGAAATCCTAACCATCTGTTGTAAGATTTAGATCACTGCACCAATTAAATTTGACCGTTGATAAGAAAAGGCGGTATGACGTTTGCTATATGGTCCACACAAAGGCAGTCTTACATGTGGAAGGTCTGAATCAATGATCGAGTGAGCCACATTGCACGCATCAATGATTTGCATAGGGAATTCCTTGTAACCCCCCCCCCCCCCCCCCCCCCCCCCCCCCCCCCACACACACACACACACACACACACACACACACACACACACGAGGCTTTGCTTATTCACCAAAAGAAACTTCACTTAAGAGCTAAGAAGTAAAACCCTCCAAAGTCCAAAAGTGATGCTTCAAATTGACAGATTGATGCCTTACATGGAAAGGTAGGCCACTCTTTTGTCTTCTCCTAGGCCCCTTTATACGGGCAAGGTTAAGCTAAGATACCAAACTCTGAATTTACGTTAGATCAAGTCCTTCCTATTCACCACCCTCCATGACCTAAACCTTACCAATATAACCACAATGGGGCATGAGTTCCCTTTCTAACAGTTCTATCCACCACCCATTTTCCCAAACCATGCACTCATCTTGTCTCCTTTCCTTTCTTTAATAACCACCATCAGACAGTTCTTTTTCTTAAGCAAGAGCTAACCACCTTTCTAGCACACAATTATTAACTTTTCTGATAAGGTTCTTCTTCTTGATTAAGCTTAGATTCTCAAAGTTCACAAAAATGGGTAATTGTTTAGCATCTTTATTTGCTATAGCAGTAAGAAGTGAAGTACACTTGTGACTATTAGGGAAATATTATGTTAGGGAAATAATGATGTAATATCTATAAGATACACAAACTCACATAGATAATATTAAATTAGCACCAATCAAGAATTTGATTAGATTACATTTCTATCTTGAGCTCAATGTAATCTCTATATAAACCCTATTAAAGGTTATTGTAATCATCCAAGAATTCTCAATAAATCAGAATTTCTACATGGTATCAAAGCGGGCAATTAACTGCCTATTTTGATTTTTTTTTAATTTCGCTTTTCCAGCGGGCAGTGTTGGCTTTTCAACGGGTGGTGCCGCCACTGCCCGCCAGGTGTGAAAACTTTGATTTTTTTTTATTTTTAATAAGAACTCTACTATCATTTTTTATATATTTACAACCCCAATTCTCATACTCATGCCTCACGATCTCTCATTTTCTTTTCATTTATTGAAAACTTCTCCAACGAGAATTTATTTCTTTAAATCATCGGTCAAGAATTTTTTTCACATGAGAATTTTTTTCTTCATGTGCATTGGGAGAAGTTTTCAATAAATGAAAAGAATCACAGGTCATACTTCATGTGCTTTGGGAGAAGATCATGATAGTTTGATCTAGTAGGCCATAGACTCTGACAAACTCAAGAATGAGCGAGATGCGACAAAGATGGATTTCACAGACCGGCAGTGACCACCAAGTACAGAACTATTCATTAACAAATTATCAAAGAAGTTCAAGGGTGAGGAGTATTTGACTTGTGGCAAACAATAAAGATCTCGATCCTCATGTGTTTGAGGAGGAGTATTAGAGAAATATTATGTTAGGGAAATAATGATGTAATATCTATGAGATACACAAGATCTCATAGATAATATTGAATTAGCATCAATCAAGGATTTGATTAGATTAGGTTTATATCTTGAGGTCAATATAATCTCTATATAAACCCTATTAGAGGATTGTAATCATCCAAGAATTCTCAATTAATCAGAATTTCTACAGTGACTATATATAATTCATTTATCACTTAATTTCTAATTTAATTACACATACTACATCAGCACTCTTAAGCTGTAGAGTGTAGTTTCTAAAAAAAAATTTACAACATTAAAGTGTTTTTTGTAAGAGGATTTATATGATAATCGAATGGTCTTATCCGGTGCAAGTCGCAACTTTGTGGTCATGGATTCGATTGTTTTTTTTCCCCTCAAACCCATTCCAGGGCATGTTCTAATATTTAGCATAAATGCAGGATTTTAATGAATGAGAAAAGGGTAAGGGATAGAAAATTTGAGAAATCTTTTAAATGTGTCCTCTTTTACTGCCTGGAGCGAAAGCTCTTCCATCTTTAGCGTGAAGTATCACCTAACATATTGTTCTTTACTTTTTCTTGTTGGTCAGTGAGGGTCTAGGCGACCCCTTTCAGTGATGATAAGAAAATTATGGAAAAGAAAGTGATATTTATTATGTGCAAATTAAGCTTAAATCTTCACAGTTATGAGTATTTGTTGTTGGGGCATCCCTACTCAAGTGCTTGAATTAGCAAGATAGTGATGCCCGTTTAGATTCCTTCATATAGATGAAGTAGAAACAAAAAAAACTAATAATAACCCACAAACTAATACTAAATTTGAGTGATTGTAGATACCAATCAACCATATTCACTCAATGATGTTTAAGGAAAACTCTCTCTCTCTCTTTCACTCAGAGTAAAACCTTGAGCAAATTAAAACATAGTGTTAGAGCTTATTACACTATATATATGGCAAAATGAGACCTGAGGTCAGTGATCATCTTGATACATGCTCTTTTGAGAGAAAATGGTGAGTTAAAAAATAACTATATGGGCAAGCAACTACAAGTCCACCACTCTTTTTTTTTTTTTTTATTTAAAATATATATATATATACTCTACTCATAATGGTGCATGTGTTCCTTTGCATAGGTAATAATGGTGCATGTGTTAGTGAAAATGTTCTCACCAGCAATGCTTGGGGAATACTCAAATGAGTCCATGAAATTCAAATCTTTAGGTAAAGTGGGCCCAATTTCATACCTAGTTTTTGGATCGATAAGGTGGTTTTGGTGAGCACTATAGCACTATCACTCCATTTTGTTTGTTTACTTCTTTTTAGTTAACCAAGCTAGCAAGGGTTCATGTATTCCTTATCTAAAGGCATGTGGGGTTTATTTATGTAACACATGGCTTTTCCATCCTAATTGGAAAAAAGTTGTAGGAGCCCTATTTTTGTTAATGGAGGTTATTTCGGATCTCTTTGTCTCCTTACAGAACTAACTAATTATAGAGACAAAGTTGGGGTTGGAGAATAATTCGGAAATGGTCAAATTCGAAAAAATTTGAAAAAATTCAAGAACAATTTAGGAATAAAATAATAAATATAAAAAATATCCAACAATTTGATTTGATAATATACAAAATAAACAATTTACTATATTGAACTAAATAAATTATTGTAAAATTCGTAAATAAATCGGGAATAATTCGCAAAATACACAAATAATTTGAGAATAATTTGGCAAACCTAAACTACGCGAATAATTCGGCACATCTAAAATTCGCGAATAATTCACAAATTTTTTAAAATTGTGGATAAGTTTTTTACTATGACTATAGAGCTACCTAAAACTTATTTACAAATCCTTATAACTGAGTCGACTCAGTATGTTAATCCAGTTAGAGGTTTTAGAATCCTCTAATAGTTTAATGTAACCAAGTCAGCTACTGAGTTTTGATCCTAGTAGAATTTTTTTCAATTGACTCGGTCGAATTGAACTCAGAACCGAGTCAACTCCAACAGAGTGGGGGGATTTTTTTGAAATTAATTTTTGGAACATCAAAGGGGACTTAATTAAATCAAAAGACTGTTTTATGCGCTTAAACTCACTAACTTCTCTAAGACTAGTGTTCATGTGCTTATAAACCTTAATCTCTAAGACTTTATACAAGCAAATATCATAAATCAGATACTACGCGCGTGCTTGTCACTACCAAAGGTAGAAGGGGTTTTATGTATCCTTCATATTCTTATTAGTTCATGCAAGTATAGATAAATTTGTGTAATAAAAGGAGAGTGCGAGATTGATTGAATGAAATAGAATCGAATCGTTCTCTCTTATTATAAGATTTCACAATTTTCAATAGAGAATCACACGAAAATGTTGGTTAATTACCGAAATTTTTGCCCAAATCTTTCTGGGATTATATTTCGTCCATGTGGGAAGCAAAAAAGAGAGGAGTTGGCGCTGATTAAGGACACAAACATACCTAAAGAGCCATCAGATTAAGTTGTAAAGGCCAACTTTTAACTATTAAAACAGTGGCTAAAGGCTTCGTAATAAAACTATACAGGGAGAAGTGTTTAAACCATCTCTAGTGGGCCATCAATCTTGTCTGCCAAAATCCAAAGATCTGTTATAACCATCAATCAATATTATTGCTTTGAGCAGTCGCTGAAATCATGGGCAACTCCCCTTTTGCCAATGAGTCAGCCAAGTCTTTGTTAGGATAATGCAGTCAATTTAATCCATCGCCCCCACACGGACTGTCCTTAGCAGTCTGATGCGGTTCAGCTGTAGAACTTCAAATAGACATAATTTTGGATTTGGGCATCCATTTTCTGGGCTGTTTTGATGGTTTTGGAGCTTTTCTTTACAGGAGTCCGTCTATCGGTACTCCCATATATACTCCTGAATCCTAACCGTTCAGAGCTAACCATCAAGGGTAACGATGAATGCTGAGGCGGCACACTTTTGACAAAAAGAAAGCCAAACCACACTAAGCCAAGCCAGACCTTTTATTTTATAATACCTATTATACCCTAAATTAAAAACTACAAAAAAAAAAAAAAAGACAAAAAAGGAGATTGGGAAGGAATGCCTCTTCATCCAGCAATAACCCTTCAATGTCTGTGCCTCTGCATCGCCGCCGTGCCTTTGCCTCCAACGTTGTTCTCACTGCGTCACCGCCGCACCCTTGGATGATGTTAACCACTCAATAGATGTGATCTTTACCTTTGATTACGCTATGACCATCCAATGTAGGATTACCCTATCAGGCTAATGTTTGTGCATTTCACACCTTCTCTAGCCTTAGAAATTTAGAAACATAGGCATACTACTCTTTACCTGTATTTGTAGCATGAAGAGGGACTCTTTCGAACCTGTAAACAACTGGCTTTGACATGGGGCTGCAATTGTGAATATAAAATATGTTCAATGGGTATGCAGTATTTTGCATTTGCATCCTCTGAAAGGTTTTGGCCCTGCTCAAACCCTTTTCTGCAAGTTTTCGTAGTTCTTTGTTTGTCCAGGCATCTTCAACTTGCATATATGAAGGTTTGGCCTCAACCCAGTTGATTATTGAGTCCTAAACTAAAAAAAAAAACCTTTTTTTACACTTCTTAAAGTTTTTTGATATGAAATGGTGAAGAAGAATATTAGACACGCCATAGAGAGGAAGATACATCAAACTATTTTTTTTAGTGTTATGGATCAAACAACACGGTGGTCTAGGGGAAGGAGAGGAGACCTTCGATCTCCCTTTTTTTTTTTTTTTTTTCAGTTTTAAATTGAGGGCATATTAGGTATTATAAAATAAAAGGCCTAACTTGGCTAGTATGACCGTGGGCAGTGAAATTTCACCCTCCATTGCCTAGGTGTATGTGCAATTGCATACATCTGATCTCCACCTCTTGAAGAGATGATTTAGAATCACACGTGCCAATAGCATGCGCAATCCTTGAGACTGACCATCATACCACTAAACATGGGCAGAGGAAGGGTTGATCCGTGAGGACGCACCTCACGGATATAACCCTAAATGCCAACCTCCGAGAGGTTGACGCATGTTTGATCCGTGAGGATAAACCTCAATAATATAACCCTTTGAGTGTCAGCCTCCGAGAAGCTGACACGTATCAGGTCCAGGAGAATAAACCTCACGGATCTATCCTTTGAGTATCAACCTCCGAGAGGTTGACATGCGTCTGATTCGTGAGAACAAATCTCACGAACCCAACTTCTAAGTACCAACCTTCGAGAAGGTTGATGCATGCCTAGTCCGTGAGGGTAAATCTCACGGATTCAACTCTTTAGTGTCAGCCTCTGAGAGGCTGACATGTATCCCATCCGCGAGGGCCAAAACCTCACGGATGACTCTTGAGTGTCAGTCTCTGAAAGGCTGACACATGTTTGATACGTGAAGATAAACCTCACAGATCAACCGTTTAGGTGCTAGTCTCTAAGAGGCTGTCATGTGGATGGTCCGAGAAGACAAATCTCACGGATTCTATCCTGATAAGTACCAGCCTCCGAGAGACTGATATATATTTGATCCGTAAAGGTAAACCTCATGGATCAACTCTTTAGGTACCAGTCTCCAAGAGACTGACACGTGTCCATGAGATCAAATCTCATAAATTTAGATGGCAGACTGCCACGTTTTGGAGAAAATCTTAAAAGGAGATTCTCCTGACTTTGGGGATCCCAACATAAGGATCCCCCTCTTCTAAAATCTCATGGGATGTCATGTGACACCTCATAATCATGAAAGGATTAGGACTTTGTCCTATATCCTAGGAAAGGGTGTGACTTAATATCCACCTTTTGAGGAGAAAATATGATCTTCTTCTCCCTTTTCGAAAGGTACTAGGATTCCTCTCAAAAAGAGAAAACCTAGTACAAGAGTCCTCAAAAGAAAAAGACTCTCTTCAGCTTTAGGAATCTCTCAGATAAGGAAGACCCATGAGCTAATCTCTTCTAAGAGAAGAGCCCAAGTTGACTTCCCTAAAATAAGTGAGTCAAAGAGAAAGGCCAAAAATTACTATCTCAAATCTATAAAATAAAGGTTTCTCATAAGAAACTCACACAAAGAAATACAAGAAAAGAGAGCAAAAAATCCTCCAGAAAGTACAAAGAAGAAAAGAAATAGTTCTTTTCTCATTTTGAAGCAACAATAAGCAAAAGCAAGCAAGCCGAAGAAGAAGACTCCTTCGACATGGAGAATATCAAGTGAGCCTCGCAAAATCGTTACCCCTATTCTCTCTTCTTTTCTGAAGATATCAAAACCTTAAAGAAGTATCTGTAACACCTACATGGGATCTGGGCAACCCCATTGAATAAATGAATATTTTATTCTCATTTATTTTTCTTCTTAATCAGAGGTTCTTCCTCAAATTGGGAAAATAATTAACAATCCGGGTTCACTCGAATTGAAAGGATAGTCTCCCACACAAAATAATAAACTCCGTATAACAATAGAAACAATTTGACAGGCAGACGAAATTTACGTGTTACAATGACTTGACTTTCTTTTTGTCAAAGGTGTACCACCTCAGCATTCATCCTCACCCTTGATGGTTAGCTCTGAACAGTTAGGATTCGAGAGTATAAATGGGAGTATATATAGGACTACCCATAGATGGACTCTTTTTTTAGTGGGCATTTTTATAATTTTGACTTATGGATGTTTTTGTAATTTTCTTTTAGGGTTTCTTTTTGCATCTTGAAACGTCAATTCTTATGGTTTTGGATGGTTAGGATCAACCCTAGGGTTTTAAGTCTCTCAACTTCAAACACTATTAATTGTAAAAGTGATTATTTGACAATTAATTTCTACACAATCAATTTTATCACAATTGATTTTTGATTAATAAAATCCAATCCAAACGCCACCTAAACCATTCATAGAAAAACGAATTCAGAATCACATTAATACAACTCTTATTCCCTTTCAATTAATTAACATACACTCATGACAATTACCCAACTTCTACAACACTATTTTACAATGGGCAGCAGGGCTTCCATCTTCCACATAGATGAATGTATCAGGGAAAATTGGACTCTCTTATGCTGTGTTTGGTTGCTGAGAAAATAGAGGTGGAAAAGAAAATTGAAGGAAAATTGAAGTTTCCGCCGTTTGGTTACTAAGAAAACAAATGAAGGAAAAGAAAAAGGAAAGAAAATTTTTAAAAATTTTCTCTCAAAACATGGATTTCAAAATCTTTACAAAATGGTTGGATTTTAAAGAGAAAAGGAAAGAAAAAAAAGAGGAGAGAAAGAGGAGAGAAAAAAAAATCGGGGGTTTTTATTTCAACCCCTTCGCGTCTCTTCTTCTCCACTTCTACCTCACTCCTCTTCACGACCAGCAGTTGATTTTCGGCAACTTTTCCGGCGACATCGGTGACTCCGGCGACTCCGGCGACTTGGTTCAGGTACCTCTCTCTCTCTCTCTCCTCTCTCTCTCTCTCGCTCTCTCTCTCTCTCTCACCTTTCTCTATCTGTTCGTTTGTCTCCTTGTTCATTCTCCCTTTCATATTCGGTTGGGTTGAGTGATTTCTCTCTCTCTGCTTGCGATTTGGTTCATGATTTTGAACCCTAACACATTTCGGATAGAAGGTGTTTGATGAAATGTCTCAATGGACTAAATCAGTCCCAAGACTTTATACATCTTTTTTGCTTCCTAGATTCTGCTATACCAACTACCAGATCTTAAACTGGGTAAAACCACTTTCATTTCATTAACTGCAGATGCTAAGCAAGCTCTAGGGTTTATCTCATTCTTTAAAATTTTCAAAATCCTATACCCTATTTAAGCTTTATCTTTCCCTATTTACTTGAGTTACTATTTAGATTTGAAGTTTGACAATTGCTTGCCTAACTTAATTGCAAGACTGCAGAGCTATACAGTTCTTCGATCTTATCTTTGGGTGAGCTTGCATATTCGACCATTAATAGAATTACATATTTTAAGTGATTATTTTTGCTTTGAGAACTATTTTTTTTTATATTATTCATGTGGTTTTTTTTCCCTTAAAAAAAAAAATTATGTGATGCCTTGTGTTGAAATGTGATTGGATTTGTTGAAACGGGTTCTTTTTGGTTGAGGTTGTTCTTTCTTATGAATTTTTGTTGAAGTATGAGAAGTGAAATTAGATTTTTTGACAAGAATCTGTAAATTATTTATGTGGGTTTCATTCATCCAGTTTTTTAAATCTGAGGTATGGATGGATCTTAATGGGTCTTCATTTTTCATTTATTATTTTTTTGTCTGGGAAGATTAGTATTCGTTAATCTCATCACCCATGTTCATTTGGATCTTACTCCTTTCCCCTTTATCTAGATATCAAGTGAAGGGTTGCTATAGGCTGCTGAAAAAAAATCATGTATATCAAGAAGTGTGTTTGATAATATTTTTTGTGGGAATTACAATGTAGAGTTTAAATTGATGAGTGATGTGTTGTTGAGAAACGGGTTCCAATTAGTATCCTATCACCTATGGATTGTTATTGGGCTGCTGAAAATTCATCTATATCAGGAAGTGTGTTCATAGTTCTTTTGTGGGAATTACAGTGTAAAGTTTTAATTGATGAATGATGTGTTGTCGAAACAAATGGATCCAATAAATTTCCTATAATCTAAGAGTCCCCAAGGCACTTTGACTAAGCTGATTTTTACTAAAAAAATATTTTTTTTTTGTTACTTATAAAAAAACTTAATTAAATACATATTGTCCAATCTTTTAATTTTTCCACACATTACATTGCTATTTGAAATACTAATCAAATAGCTGTATCGTTTTATTCCCTTGCTTTTGACATAAATAAGTGTGATCCGTCAAATGGTGTATAACCTCTTGTTCCTAACTTTTTTTTTAGACTCAAGTATGCTTATCTCTTGGTGCTTTAATTATCCTTGAGATCATGACCTACCACTTATTAATTTGCTTTAATTATTGTTATTAGGTTCTTGAAATTCTAGATGGAAAATCAGGATAACTTGGAAAGGAAAAAAAAATGTGCTGCTGCTATGGCAGCTTATGCGGCATGCATTGCAGTAGTACACCACCATCAATATTATTTGGATAAGTTGCCATCAACCAACGGTGAAACAACAAGGAATGATATAATGAGACGGCTAGCCGATGAGAGGGAAACTGATTGTCGCAACCAACTACGAATGAGCAAAGAAGCATTTGCCAGATTGGTTTACATACTAAGGGGAACAAATCGTCTACATGATAATGTGTGTAGTTCTGTGGAGGAGCAACTTGCAAAGTTCCTCCATATTATATCGCATAATGTGAAGAATCGAATGATAGGTTTTCACTTTAGGCGCTCTAGCGAGACCGTGAGTCGCCATTTTCACCAAGTGTTACAAGCAATTATAAGCCTTGAAGATTCACTTCTTAAGCAGCCAGATGGATCAAAAATTCCCTCAGAGATAAAAAACAATGATAGATTTTGGCCATATTTCAAGGTAAACACAATTCAAATGATAGGTTAGGATAATTACATGTAATTTTCTATAAGGTAAAAAATAATATTACATTTATGACAGGATTGCATAGGTGCAATTGATGGGACACAGATTCGTGTAAAAGTATCAAAAGAAGATGTGCCGAGATATCGAGGTCGAAAAGATTATCCATCGCAGAATATCTTGGCTGCATGCTCATTTGATTTGAAATTCATGTATATCCTTCCTGGTTGGGAAGGTTCTGCTTCTGATTCTAGAGTATTGAACTCCGCTTTAACGAGGGAGGACAAGCTAATTGTCCCTCAAGGTAACTAACATTTAGCATTAAAATATGTTATCCTATTTTAGATCACATTATCATTGTGAAGTAACCAAACTTCTCATTTGGTCTTAGGTAAATATTACTTGGTTGATGCGGGGTTCACGTTGCGAAGTGGATTTCTTGCACCATATCGAAACACTAGTTACCATCTTAAAGAGTATACTAACCATCAACCTGAGAATGCGAGAGAGATTTTTAACCTTCGACATTCGTCTTTGCGAAATGCAATTGAAAGAGCTTTTGGGGTATTGAAGAAGCGGTTTCCTATTATAGGAAGCGGAACTGAACCAAATTATCCTTTTGCAACGCAAGTAAGAATTGTGCAAGCATGTTGCATCCTTCATAATTTTCTCATGGGTGTCGATCCAGATGACACGCTTTTGGCTGAAGTTGACCAGGAGCTTATGATGCAAGAGGTCACTCGAGAGGGTGTTGTTTCTCAGACGAATAGAAGTGATGATTCTAGAGAAGGTGCTACTTTAAGGCAAAATATAGCTGATAAGATGTGGCATGATTATATGTTAACTCATCAATAAGAGATATGATTAACTCCTTATAGTCTTACTGAAACATGAGGTCAACAGACAATATGTCAATGAATGACAAAGTGAGAAGTTGATATACTGATTAAGAGGGTGTAGAAGTTAATCTTTTGTTATTTTGAAGACTTTGATTTGAAATACAGACTTTCATGCCGTTATTTATTGTTGTGTATATGGATAGGATCATATAATATAATCCTTTGATGAGGAAGTGCTTCAATTCTACGCAGCCCAACACACCCTAAACATACATTTAAATTCCCATTAATACAGGTACCCTTCTAGCTATGAGGCCATATACATTGCCCTTGTACTTTACAAATAATTAGTTTGCTGCAAAATCGGTCAATGCCATGTTCTGTGCTGCATTGCCAGCCAATGGAAGGTTACATCAGGCTGGCAGCCATGTAAAATTTTGCTAAATCCTATTTCACTCACAAATCCCAAATAGGCATCGTTTTTAAGTAGAGTAGCTTAGTGCCTCTGATTGATTTTTGCTGCATTTCAGAAAGTTTCTGTTTGTTCTCCAATTCTAACCCATATTTTTATAGCTTGAAGTGAAGCATGGACATTGCAAAAATTGCTTTCATTGAGCAGAGTAGTTACGGATAGAAGGAGACTGAATAGATATTTTGAATAGAAAGGAGCAGCCACGATGGAGGATCTGGACATTGATCAATCCATGACTAAATGGCAGTGAACCACCTTGCCAATTTTGGCCTCAAATACGCCCAAGCTCTTGCATGATTTAACAACTGTTGAGAATCCATTGAACTCTTTTGTTAAATACTTTTCAAGTTTAGTTTTGACAAATTTCATCCTTATCCCCAAGGAGTCTGGTCCAAATTCATTGAACTCTTTTGTCATTGCTTCTCCCCAAGGTGGAGGAAGTTTAGCGAAGTAGAGTCTCTTTAACTCTAAACTTTCACTATCACCATATAACCAGAATAATCTATAGCAAAGGTGTCAGACTCTGCCCACTCCGCTCCCAGATTCGTCCTATCACTCCAAATGGAGACTCATTGTAATATCAAGTAAACGGATCCGAGATCGAATACGACCATGAGAAACTATGGGTCTGCTTCAGGTTGTCTGCTTTGGGTTTAAATCTGAGCCCCAATAAGTAATAGAAGGGATTGCATTAGGTATTAGGATTCTGCAGAAACTCAGACTGGCCAAAGAAAACCTTCCGGGTCGGATAGTTCATGCTGGGTTGACTAATCCAGACTGGTTCGTCCCATGCAGAACCAGACCTGGAGCGGTGATGGGTCCGGGCCCTAGATCAATCAGTCCAACCCTGTGAATATCCAATTTTACAATATGGATCAGCAACTGTGCATCACATTGTTTCTCCAGCACCCAATAGCAAAGTGACACATCAGCAGAGTACAGCTCAGCAACAGCACCCTGCTGGGGTGGCAACAGCGCAGTAGTGACACTGTTGCTTATCCCTATTCCTAATTTTATAGCCTGGCACCCAACCTACCCTTTTTCTTTTACTCTTCAAGAAACTTTCATGGATTACAAGATTGTCATTTGTAATGTGAGGGTCCTTAGCATAAGGTATTTTGAGAAGAGAGACATCAAACTGGAGAGAATTGATGATGATTGATTAGCCAGAATATAAGACATGAGCTTATGAGCAATATTAGAAATGCTAATCAGTTAAAATTGGAATATAAAATCAGGGTTTCTGTTGTTTAGATAATTAAGACCAAGTGGATTCAGAGTCATTTCCTGCAACATGTGTTCAGAATGAAGAATGCTATTATGGTCACAAATAAAGATGGTGGCCTCCATAGAATCAGTAGAGTTGAGCTTGATGGCCGGCCATCAGTGCATATATAGCAAGCTTTAGTAGTCCTCTTGCATAATTAAATTTTGAACCATGGTGAGACTATAGAGCATAATTAAATTTTGGAGAGTTCCATTTGCATGTGTATTCCCTTGGCAGAGAGAGAGACCTTGGAATGCCCCTTTGAGACAGATGAGGTTTTGAGAGCACTTCTTCGCAGCCAACGCCTTATGTAGCTGTCCACATGAGAATAGAGAAAGACTGGATGATTCACTGTAAGAAGCTAGAGCAGAGGTCCAAAATCAGCCAAATTTGTAGTAGCAAGGAGGAGATCATGGAGAGGGTGGGCCACATTATTGGTCTAAGACACCCTACTGTTGTTTATCTTGCAGTGGCCGGTAGTCTTCTTGAAGATCCCTCGATTTTGAGTGGTTGGAAGGAAGGCTTGCTCCCTATTGAGAAGAAGAAATTGGGGGTTTGGGACATTTACAGCAAGTATCCTTACCTCATTCAATCAGCAATTGACTATGAAGTGTGCTTGAGGGCCGATGTCTTTGTGGGGAACAGTTTTTCTACATTTTCCAGCCTTGTGGTACTCGAGAGAACACAAAAGTTGATCAGAATGGGTGTCACAAGATTGTGTGACATAGATGTAAGATGGCCTTCTTATGCATATAATATCTTAGGGAAATCTGGAGGCCCTCAGAGATGGACGACGGATATTTCTGATTCAAGCCTTCGAGCAATTAGCTATGGTTCTAATAAAACCTCTTGTTGAAAGTGATTTCAGATGGGTGTTTCTTGCTGCATTTCCTCTGATCTCTGGAGATCTATGGCCTCCACAAGTTTTCAACACCGATTTTACCTTTTGGCGGAAACGTATTGGTATAGCATCACAAGGATTATTTGGTACTTTCATGTTTTCATACAGAATATTCATGTAGTGCTGGATTCTTTGTAAACTTTTGCAGAAAATATTATTGGTAAACTTAGGGCCACATGTGTCAGTGATAACCTTTTCTATCTCTGAATCATGTAGTGCTGCATGTGTATTCTATGGTGCTATGGCTAGAACATGATATTCTTTCTGTGCATGTATGCTATGTAGATTGCACGTACATCTCGATTCTCTGATGTTGCTGCTTTTTTGTGTTACTGGATGAGGATGTCATTGATTGATGTGAGTAAGGCCGTTTTCCATGGAGACATCCAGAATAATGCGTCGTAGTGCTATTGATATGTTTTGCAATATTAATGCGCCCTGTGTTTCATGTGGGTCCAACCCTACTAGACTTATCTCCATTTAAGGATCTTTAGCACACAATTCAAGTGTTTTCTTAGTAAATTATTAGGAGTGGCTGAACTTGAGAACTGGAACTGAAGGCCAATATGGTAAGAATTTTCATCTTCTTCCATAATTGATCTCTAGCTGAAATCTTTTTAGGCCAATTGATTGATGTTGCTGAATTTCATGTTTGGAACTCGTTTTTGGAATTTGATTTTTGGCTATGGAATTTATTGTATTTAGGTATGAATATTCATCAAGTGGAGACAAGTTCCGAGAAGGATAAGACAAAGAACTTGTCGTGGACTCAAGATATGGACAATTGTCTTATTGACGTACTAGTAGTGCAGGCGCAACTTGGTCTAAAGGTTGATAAAGCCTTTAAAGGTCCTGCTTATACAGCAGCTTGCAAAGAAATGAATGATAAATTTCAAATAAATTGCACAACCCAACATATCAAAAATCGCTTAAAGACGATTAAGAAGAACTTTGCAACTTTAAGAGAACTTATGAGGAATGGTAGCGGGTTTTCTTGGAATGATATGAGCAAGACATTTGATGCTGAGCCTGCAGTGTGGAGGACATACATAGATGTGAGTTTTAAGTTTCATTTATTTATTTTTATTTTGAATATAAAGCTTATAGTAACAATATTTGTATGTAATGTCAATACATAGGCACACCCTGATGCAAAACAATTCCGTTACAAGCCTATCTATAATTATGACAAGTTGCTTATTGTTTGTGGCACGGATCAAGCAACTGGGGTTGGTGCATTTACACCCAAGGAGACATCACGGAGTTTTAGGGAAGAAGAGGCAAGGAACCTTGACAATATGGAGGACTTTGTTTCGCTCGATAAAGAAGTTGAGGGAGAGACAGGTGATAAAAAAAATGGCTGAGCTTTCTTAAATCCTCATCAAGATGTTTTCTTTCCGTCCTCTCCTGATCAGTAAAATGGCATTTACATTAATCAGCAGTAGATGAGCATTTCATTCATCTGAAATGATAAATAAATTAAATTTTCCCCCGGACATGATGCATCAGCGGATCAACTGTTGAGATCATGGCAAACTTATGTGTCTATATTGGGAATAGTAGTAACCCGCTTTTCTTTCTTTTTGTCAGTTTGTCTTCTTTTGGGGGGGGGGGGGGGGGGGAAGCGGGAATTGTAGTCTCATACCTAAACCTCCTTGTTGCGGTAAAGTACCACAACCAATTGAACTATGGGCTCGATCACATAGTAACCAGCTTTTATATGATTTTATATGGTCTTTGCCACTAGAAATGAGACTTTTGCATATTTTGGCTCTACAAATTAAGGAAGAGGAAAGACAGAGGACTAAGACTAATATGAATCCAAGAATGTTCTTTTTAATAATTTGTTATTGTGAATCCTTGTTTTTCTTTCTCCAGCAAAAAGATTTTCACATAAAAACATCCAAAGCTAAATATATTTTGAAGGGAACATGGAACTGCAGTAACTTGTGCAGTTGTAATTGATAATTGAAATTATTAATGGGAATTGAGACTGTTGGAGAGGGTGTGACAGGTCAAGGACCAGGATCCTTTTACTCCCTCATTCTAAAAGGAATTGATCGCAAGCACCTAGAGGAAGTCATATGTAGCCTCAAAACAAACACCAATGTGAGAGATGAATAGTATAGTCAAGGTTCCCCTGTTTCCCATTATAGAGGAGGAAGTGCATCAGCTATTGTGAGATACACTATCAGAATTCAGAAGTTCTGGAAAGGAAGTCGCTATTAAGAAAAATTTCCCGTATGCAGCATTTATTACCAATGATTCTGCATGCTCTTTAACACTATGAAGTCTGTGCCTTCACAAAATGCTTCCACCCACTGAAACATACATATCCCACACTCTGGTTGACCGTATTGCTGCAATCAACTCTACTGACAGGGTCTTCTTCCCCACTGAGGTGTGAACAAGATTGCCATTTAATTCCAATTATAACTATAATTCCTGAAAATCTTTAATTAAGTACTGGTGCCACTTTGAATGTTGCAAAACTAACAACTGATTCCTCATTGGTTCTCTTTTTTCTGAAGGGAACGAAAGCCTTGTTCTACACCTGCAAAGAGGGGCCGAGCCAGGTGGGGGCACGTGCCCCTACTAAAATTTATTGCTGGTGTTGGTCTTGCCTCAAGAAGTTGACAAACATTGGTTTGAGATGCTTCTCAATGATCCATGGAAACCAGTGAATACCTCTGCTGCAATAAAAATGCTTGAAGATCGATCCAAATATCAATCTCCTAATCTTGTTGACAGGTTTTATATTGGGAACCATACAAAAGCGAGTAAGGAGGACAGTCTAGATGATTGGACCTTCGAAGATGCAGGGGAGATTTACAATGAAAGTCCTGCAGAAATAAGAGACGATGATCACAATTCCATACTTAGAGTTCCTGGCTTCTTAACCATGGCCTGGACCAAACACCCTCTCTGCATATGCTTCTTGGGAGCTTCACAGCTTAGAGAAGTTCTTAAATTCTTGCAGGAGCTATCCAGTTCTTGTAATTTTGGCACATCTGATGAGAATAGTAGCTTTATATTCTCTTAATAACTCTTTGCTAGTATTGCGGAAAGTACTCCAATTGCTTGAAGATCCTGATAATGTTCAGCTGTAAATGTACCATTTTAATTCATTACTCAAATCTGTACTTCTAACATAAAATGATAAATACAGTGCAATTAAATGATTTGAAAGTTAATTAGACTTCAAAACATTTGTTGAAATAAATTCGAGAGTTTAGTTGAGATTACAAATTGAATTCCGCTGTCATTGAGGATTCCGATCCTAGCAGAAGCAGAGTCAACCCGTGTCAGGAGAGAAAGTGATATTGAATCCGGTGTCATTAACATCTCTGTCATCTAGAAAATGATATTGAACAAAAGTTTGATTTTTTTTTAATCATAAATAACATTCTATGAAGATATATATTTAAAATTTATTGATTATAAATATAGGTTTTAAAGTAAGAATGATTATTGTGGTAAAAAAATAACAAATATATTTTTTCCATATATTTTCTTAGCAACCAAACAAGAGAAAATACTTTCTCGATAACTTTCTCTTTAACTTTCTCCCTAATTTTCTAGACAACCAAACAATGGAAAATTTGAAAGTTTATTTTCTTTTCTCTTCTTTTCTTTTCTTTTTCAAATTTTCTCGGCAACCAAACACAGCATTACAGTCTAAAAAACAAAGAAATTATGGCTCACCCAACTGACCCACAAGGGCCTGAGATGCTTGGACCGCTTGGTGTTTATTGAGCCGCCCAGAATGCACGATTTGAAGACTAGCAAAAATTCAACCTAATGCTCCATGACTATGGCGAGCGAGGTCACGAATAGCTTCTTATACAATTACGTCCGGTCAAAACTTACCCAAATAATGTGAAGTAGGAATCTTTGGCCAAACTAGGGTGACTCAGTCAAGTCAGTAGTATGGTAGTAAACTGCGATTGATGTTGAATAGTTATGGTTTTTCATGTCCAATATTTTGCTAACGATGGATCAAACAATTGATGGACAAATTATTTATCTTCACACACAGACACAAAAAAAAAAAAAAAAAAATCTGTTGGTCAGTTCTTTTTCTTCCCTAGATATCCATGTAAAGTCATGGTTCCACCAAAGAGTTGTGCAGTCAGTAGAACAAATTTCTCCCTGCACTGGTCAACACTTGACTATGTCGTGGACAGAACGCCTAACAATATAAAGTCATAGAAGCAAGCACTAAAGGGCAATGTTAACCAGGCGCTTGAAACTGCAGTGTGTCTACACAAGGTACCCAGGCAGTATCCCTGCCATAGCGGGCTCTAAACAACATCAGATTTGAAGTAGTTAACCACACTGATGTTTACCGAAACAGAGAAGCCCTACCGGGCAACAAACTGACATGTTTCTCTAAATTGGTATCTTGTTTCTCTTTTTCCACCCACAACATTATCTTCACTGTCGAGCACAAATCAAACAAGACACACACAGACCCAACAATCCCCAGAAGACCTCATGGAGTATTAAGCTTACACATCCATAACAAATTCTTAGCAAGAGAATACGGTAAATAGATAGACAAATGGTTTCTAAAACTCCCCCTGAATTATATAACTGCAGATTACACCAAGTAAAGAACAAATTCAGGTTTTCTACTAGAGACAAGAAGCAAATACTAGTATATCAGACGAATAAATTGCAAGGCAAAGACAGATCCTCTTACTTTCACCAAGATGGTACAGTAAGTAATTCTAACTGACCAGTATGCAAAACAGTAAAAGTAAGAAACATCAGAACCCCATGACTAAAAGAAATAGATTTTAAAGAATCAAACTGCATCTCAAATTTCAATTCTAACTTTGACCCCACCACAAACCATGGTACTCCATCTTATGCTTCTCTTTTATGCAACAGCAGGCATGTCCTTGAGCCATGAATCCAGCGGCTTACCGATCGAGTACACAATGAATCCAATCTCTCTCAGCTTGTCCATATTCACGATGTTCCGACCATCAAACACAAATGCAGGCTTCTGCATGTTATCAAAGATCTTTTGGTAATCAAGTGACTTGAACTCATCCCACTCAGTCAGAATGCAGATGCCATGAGCATCCTTGGTTGCTTCATAGGCATCCCAAACCACGGACACTTGCTTCACAGAGGTCGGGCTCACTGGCTGCAGGTGAATTGGGTGGTCCCAGTCAAACTTCTTCATTGAGAGATCCCTCTGGATCTGATCCTCGGTGACCTGCGGATCATAGATGCTCAAGTGGGCCTTGTCCCCCAACAGTCCCTTGCACACGTCAATGGCGGGGGTCTCCCTTGTGTCACCTGTGTCCTTCTTGAAGGCAAACCCAAGCACAGCAATCTTCTTACCCGAGACAGTGTTGAACATGGAAGAGACGACCCGGTTCACAAATCGGTTCTTTTGGTAGTCATTCACCTTGATGACCTGTTTCCAGTAGTTTGCTACCTCAGGGAGGCCATTGCACTCACAAATGTAGACCAGGTTCAGGATATCCTTCTGAAAGCAGGACCCACCAAACCCAACACTGGCATTGAGGAACTTGGGCCCAATCCTCGTGTCCTTACCAACGGCATGGGCCACCTGTGCAACATCTGCCCCAGTTGCCTCACAGAGTGCTGACATGGCATTGACGGATGAGATCCTCTGGGCCAAGAAGGCATTGGCAGCGAGCTTCGAGAGCTCCGCGGACCACAGGTTGGTGGTTAGGATTTGGTCTTCAGGGACCCAATGGGCATATACATCCTTCAATGCTTGGATTGCCTTCTGGCCTTCTGGGGTTTCCCTGCCTCCAATGAGCACCCGGTCAGGGTTGAAGAGGTCCTGGATTGCAGTCCCCTCTGCAAGGAACTCCGGATTCGAGAGAATTTGGAAGTCGATGCCCTTGCTGTTGTGGGTCAAAATCTTTTCTATTGCCTCAGCTGTTTTAACTGGGACGGTTGATTTCTCAACTACAATCTTGTTAGATTTCGATACATCAGCAATCATTCGTGCCGCACTCTCCCAATAGGTCAAATCGGCAGCTTTGCCTGCTCCAAGGCCCTGAGTTTTGGTCGGGGTGTTAACTGAAACAAAGATTATATCTGCCTCCGACACATGTTTCTCTACATCGGTACTAAAGAAGAGGTTCTTCCCTCTTCGCTGCATCACAACATCTTCGAGGCCAGGCTCGTATATGGGGAGATGATCACTGTTCCATGCAGTGATCCGAGAAACGGATATGTCAACAACGGCCACTTCAATTGATGGGCACTTGAGTGCAATCACTGCCATGGTAGGGCCCCCAACATACCCAGCTCCAATGCAACAGATCTTCACCATTTTTCTTTCTTAGTATAACCTAAAAGAACAGTAAGTCCATGTATCAGAATAAAATAATCATTCAAGAGAACCCCATTTCAAGATCTATATATACCAGTCAATAAAAAAATAAAGAACTAGAGTCTAACAAGATGCATATATCGCTTGCACAGCAGGTCATAGACAGTATATGGATTCTAAAAGAAAAATTCTACTGATCTGCTTGTTAGTATCCCGTAAAATTGTCTATAAGTCAACAGATTAGCTATGAATTAGTCATAATATTATACATCATAATGTTGATTTCAAAGAAGAAAAATGAGGAACCCATTTTAAATCAACTGGGGCATAAGGGGATCTGCAAGAGGAAGAGGCCAAATGACTAATTTTGGTCTGGAAAAAATCAGAGAAAGTGGAAAAATTGAGAATAACAGTAATTAAAGCTACAGATAAAATGCAGAGAATAGTTTGAAACAAGGATCTAAACATTAGACCCAGAGTTTGTAGCAGATGTACATGAAATTGCTGAATGTTCATTGATTTTCAGTTTCCACCTTGATACTTACGAGGATTGCTCGATTTATCATAGCAGACCCACAAGATCATATACGAGAGATCAAAACTACGAACAGTAAATTCAGATTTCAGATCTATAACAGAATGTGAGAATGGGAACAGATCTGTGCATTTTGAACAGATTCAAAGAACATAATATCTAGTAAGAGAAGACCCAACAAAAACAAACATGGAAATCTCAAAGCCAATCAAAATGAAAAAATGCAAACAGATCATGAACCCATGACGAGAATTCAAAGATGGGTTTGTTTGTAAATTGAAGTTGAGATCAAAATTACCTTGTGAATTGCTGTCTCTCTTTCTTGAAGAAAGATCTAAACAGAGATAGAGAAATGGAGACAGAACTCTAACGGAAGGGGAGAGATCAAAAGCTTACTCTGCGGGAAAAAGGAAACACAACCTCTTTAAATACCCAAAGCCCATCTAAGATCTACCCCTCAGATTTTCACAAACCGAACAAAGTCAGATTTACCTTCTGAACTCGAACGTTCAACACGTTTTCATACACATCTCATACTTAACAATCAAAAGAAAAAACAAAGTCTTCAAAAAAACAAAAACACCTAATTATAAAGATAAATTTCCAACAATACCCATTTCATGAAAAGTCATAAATGACATTCTTTTTTAAAAAGAAAAATATAAATAAAGGAATATACTTAACGTACTCGTGTTTTCATTTCATAACGAAGGCGTCCACACTCCAATTCTTAATACTCATCAACTGTGGTCAAGATTTAGTTACTCTTAAGGTTAAGCAATTCAATTATTACTTTCAAAAAAAAATCTTAATTAGAATTTTTTAAAGCTTATTAGTGGACACTATTAAAAGGGACGGCCTTGGCTTGTCTTTCGCGAAGCCAGAAACTCCTCTCAGGTTCCATACATTATGCGACAGTTGGCAAAAATATGGGGAGAAGTCATTTTATTTTCTTCCCAATTTTTTGACTTCTTCCCCTATCATATCTCTCCCTTTTATTCTCACACACTTATTGTCACATGTCTTACTCTAGGTGGAGAAGTCAAAATCATGGACCCCATGATTTTGACTTCTCCACCACTTGTCACCTATTCTATGGAACCCCGAGATAAGCCCTTTCTCGCTTCTTCGCTAGAGACAATCCGAGATTTAAAAGGGACACAAACACACCGAATAAGATAGGAACCTGACCCAAATTCACTAATCACTACTCTAAAAATAAATTTGTAAATAAAAATCACATATTCTAACAAAACTCAGATCATAAAACAAATTATAGACTTAAATACAATGGAGCGGACTGAAATTTTCTGTGATTCAAGCAAAACCCTTGGGAACCAATCGAAAACTAATCTTTACTATTATAATGGGAGAGGCTGGCGTAAAAGATTTTTCTGAAATTCTCATACTATCCTTATATAAAAACAAAATTTTGATTTAATGTTTTGCTTTAAAACCCAAACTACCCCTTACCCCTTGCCTTTGATTTTATTTCCAAACTAACCCTTGCTCATCTATTTAGAATCACAGCCAATCGCGATTGAACTCAGGGAGAGTTCAATCGCACCCGTGGGTTAACACATGTCCCTTTTAACTCTTATTAACTGTGGTTAACTCCTTCCCCTAGCTCTCGCATGCATCGCACATGCCACTAGCAAGTTCAATCACACCCGCGGGTTACACGTGTCCCTTTTAACTCCTATTAACCGTGGGTAACGCCTTCCCCTCGCTCTCACGTGCATCGCAAGTGCCACCTGCTAGTAGCCATAATTAGAAAAGAAATTACTAAAAACATTTATTAATACAATTAAAAGGTCTAAATAGTACAAATTTTATTTTGGACACTCAGATCAATTTTGGCACTTTAAAAAAAAAAAAACTGTAGCTTTTATTATATTCCTAATGAATAAAAGATAACTTCAAATTTCTTAGGATACAAAGTATCCGTTACTTTTTTTTTGGGTTGTTGAAAGTATCCGTTACTTACCTATTAAAAACCTTTTTTTATTTAAGTAAAATAACTTGCTTCAAGGAATATTATTTAGGACTTTGCTATCTTTAGGGCCGAGACCACCGAGATTGTGCTCTAAGAGCACAGGATTTAGGTGGGGCCAATTTCTCATGGTAGGCCCTACTTGAAATCCCGTGCTCTAAGAGCACGGTCCCGATGGTCTCGGCCCTAAAGGGGTCTCGGTAGCATTTCCCTATTATTTAAATCGTCAGGATTATGTGGCTCATAAAAATAACTATACTCATGTAAAGTAACTTAAAAAAACATTTAATGGATAAACAAGTAACTGACACTGCGTTTCTCAACGGTTTCACATGCATTTCTCTCAATAAAATCCCCGATTCCAAAACCCAAGTTCTAGAAATGACAACAAACAAATCTTGTAATATTATAAAACATAGTAAGTGTGATAGTGATTTCATGCGTTGGGGTTTTAAACAAACTCCAGAATTTTACCATTTCTGGTAAAAGATTAAGGAAACTTCAAAAGCCAGAAACAGCGTGGCTGGTGGGGTTCAAGAAGCTTTGAGTGAGATCGAAGCCATGGATTAAAGAAAAGAGACAGTTAGAAACCATAATTCGACGAAACAAAGCTGGAAGATGAACGTGTTAATGCCTCATTAAATGCCCAAAAAATCAGCTAAAAATTATATACTCTCCAAAAAAAGATGCTAACTTAAAGAACACTACAAAATGATTATTGGAAAAACGAAAAGGTGAAAGGGATAGAAAAAGAAGAAACTAGGGGGCGTTTGGATACAATTCCGTTTTTCTGTTTTTATTTTTTGTTTTTAAAAATTAGAAACGATTTTTTATTTTCAATTTTTTAAAGCAGGAAACATGTTTGGTATTACTAACTGTTACTTATTTTTAGAAAAGAAAAACAAAAAAACACGTTTGGTAAATATGATTAAATAATTTCAATTCATCGTGGTGGTAGTGATGAATAGTTGCAGTGGGTGTAGTGGGGTGGTGATGGTGGTGGTGGTGGTGGTGGTGGTGGTAGTAGTGATGGTGGTGGATGGTGGTGGTGGTGGTGGTGGTGAGTAGTGGTGGTGGTGGTGGTGGTGGGTGGTGGGTGGTGGTGGCAGTGGAGGTAGTGGTGGGTGGTGACTAGTGGTGGTGGATGGTGGTAGTATTATGGTGGTGGTGGTGGTGGGTGGCGGTGGAGGTCGGTGGTGGGTGGTGGGTTGTGGTGGGTGGTTGGTGGTGGGTGGTGGTGGTGGTGGTGTGATAGTGGTTGTATTGTGTATTGTGGTGATGGGTGGTGAGTAGTGGTGGTGGGTGGTGGTGTAGTGGTAATGGTGGTGGTGGTGATGGTGTTGTGGTGGTGGTGATGGTGGTGGTGGGTGGTGGAGGTAGTGGTGGGTGGTGAGTAGTGGTGGTGTGGTGGGGGGTGGGGGTGGAGTGGGGGGGGGTGGTGAGTAGTGGTGGTGTGGTGGGGGTGGTGGTGGGTGGTGGGTGGTGGGTGGTGGTGGTTGTATTGTGGTGGTGGGTAGTGGTGGTGGTGGTGTGGTGGTGGATCGTGGTGGTTGTATTGTGGTGGTGGGTGGTGGCGGCGGTAGAGGTGGTGGTGGGTGGTGAGTAGTGGTGGTATGGTGGTGGATGGTGGTGGCGGTGGAGGTGGGGGGTGGGTGGTAGTATTGTGGTGGTGCGGTAGTTGTTGTGGGTGGTGGTGGGTTCGTGTTTTCCATTTTTGTTTTTTGTTTTCCAAAACAGAGGTAGCCCATGATTTTCAAAAATTTTGTTACTAATTTTTAAAAACAGAAAAGCAGAAACATGTTTACCAAACATGCTTTGTGTAAATTTTTTTAAAATTTTGTTTTTAAAAACTAATTATACAGAAAACGGAAGTGCAACCAAACGGGACCTACCTTTTCTGATTTTGATAGGACTTTCTTTGAAGGTCCGCTTGTAAAAGACTAGCTACTAAGATTTCTAGAGTATGGAAACGGAACTTCGGATTTTTGGAGCTCCCAAAACACCCCTCTTGTCACATGGTTTTTAGTTGGGCTGCATTTAAGCCATGTTAGCTCAACGACTCGATTCAGCTCGGCTTGTTTGAGCCAAGTTCAAGCTGACAGTTCAGGCTAGAACAATTTGAACTTAAATGTTTAAACAAGTCACCTGTTTGAGTCGGCTGGACTCAAAGCTTGGCTTATTGGGCATCTAGCGATAAAAAGGGAGATAAATCATTTTATTTTCTCCCCATGATTTTGACTTCTCCCCACTTGACATCTCTCCCTTTTTTATTGCCATATGTCCAATGGTTTATGGATGCATGTCAATCTTAAACTAAAGCATGCGTAGCCCTATTCTCTAGCATTTCCTACTCAATCAAAAACACGACTCAACGGTCTTTATTTTCAACCAAAAATCAACCCCTATAACTTTTAGCTTGAGTCAAAACTCTCTCCCCATAGTATTTAATTAAGATATTGAGTTTGTATGGTAACTCTACTTTCAATATTGAATTGACTTTTTTTGTTGGTTGAGAAGAGTTCTCATAGTTCGGGTGCTATTTCACTCCTAACAACTCATTTGTTAATTCTTCAACATCAGTCAGTACCTTTACGTAGTTTAACCCAAACTTCATCTTGGTCTTTAATATGTGTTAGTTTTTGGCTTAGAGTAAGAAATGCTTGAGAGTAATGTTAGCACGCCTCTTTAAACCATTACTTTTTATAGTTATCTCATAAATGTAATTTAAGGTCTTCTTTTCAATTTCATAAATGATCTTAACATTCTGTAAATGACTATTGGTACTTTTTTTAATTAACTTCAAATGTCAAAATTACCCTTGAAGCAATGAATATTCACTTCCAATTCAGCTATTTAGTGATGGTACCCATCTCACAATGGCACACAAAAATGAGGATTTATTAGGGCTCTAAAGCCCGGGGTGGAGTGGGGAATAATTTATAAAGCCCGTCTACTTTGGTAGCAGTTGACCAATTCCCTAATTTTATAAAGCCCGTCTAAAATGAGGATTTAACTATGCTTTATTTAAAAATACACCAGATTAAGGTCTTGGCTTTGATAGTAGTTGACCAATTGCCGTAAGATACAGCTATGAACCCAAATGCACTTATGATAAGCCAGAGCATCAAGCAACCACAAAAGGTATGGGCGCACCAAGTTTTATCGTGCATGATGTATAGAGAGTCGGTCTATGAGTACTCTCAAATATACTCTCTAATCCTAACCGTTTATAACTAACTACTAAGGTCCAGAATTTGAGTGGCTTACGTTATCTTTTCAAGTGTCACACCAGCTCTAATCCTAACTGTTTAATAATTGAGATAAACATTTAAGATTTGAGAGTATATTTGGGAGAATAGTTTTGAGAGTATTCCTAGAATAATTCATGCATAAAATATCAAAATCCTTTTTCATTAAATTCGTAATTGTGGCGGACAAATCTCTATTCAAAGGATAGATGAAATATCGAGATGGGGATGTTAAAATGAACGAGTGAAAAATATTGAAAATGATAAAATTATAAATCAGTGCCTCTAAAAGAGTATGGTAGTAGCTTTAATGGATAATAAAGTAAAAAAGAAATAACTAAATTAATTTGGACAAGTTTTGCAGAGACTAACAGTGACTCTAGTGAATGGTAAGTTGATGGAGGCTGAAGACCAATAAATTAGAGGGAAAAAATCATGTGAATAAAAATATTAAAAAAATATTTGATAGTGTACGCTTCAACTAAATTTATAAGACCTTAATAGAATTAAATAGTAACCCCTGAAGGTGTAGCCTAGTGACCGAAGGACGAATCATAAACCTGAAGGTCTCGAGGTTGATTCTTGGGCTCCCTTCAATATCGGTTGTATAGGGTGGGGTTATTCCCTATGCAGCATGTGAGACTAGTTTGAGTCTTTAAGAGTCGGGATATCCACGTTTATAAAAAAAATTCGAATTAAATAAATGAACAAGCTTTGTGTCAGTAACCTTTTTTGTTTGGAAAATAGTTAACGTAACTTAGATATCCATTTACAAACCTAAGGCTGGACCTCATTAGTCCATGTCCCCCTTTTAAATACAACCTTTGTAGAATTAAATAATTGAACAAGATTTGTGTTAGTAACTTTTTGTTTGCTTGTTGAAATGTTAGTAACCTCATGCAGTTGAACATCACATGCTTCAATTAACCTTTTTTTGATTGAAATGTTATAACCTTATTTATATTCCATTTATTCCTCCTTCTCTTAATCAATCAAAAAAAAAAAAAAAGTTGAAACGAGGAGGCAAAACGGCGAAACGGAGTAGAGTATCCGATATGATCGAGTGAATAACATCGTGATCATGCCTGAAAGAGTTCTTGAAATTCTGTTATTGCATTCAAGCCATATGTGACAGAGGACAGTTCAAAGACTACTTTTTTTTTTTTTTTTTACAGTTTGAGCCATGTTTTTACCTTGGAATGCAAATATAGCCCATTGAAGTTGGTCCGGCTAAGGCAAAATTGATCTGTTAACTATACCCATTCTTAGACAAAATGTGTTTACAAATGATGCTAGAAAACCGACAATCAAAGAAGAGATTGGATTTGTTTTCAGTAGCTGAATTATGGAGAATGAAATTCAAACTCGAAATGATGTTGTGACGAAGGAGAGTATCCTGACTTTGGAGATTTCCTCTCTTCCCAAGCAAAAAAAAAAAAAGTTATAGGAGGAACAATTGAAATCAGCCCGATCTACCATGTTTACAGAGGTATTGATTGATTACCATGCTGATTTGAGGGAGTATTGGCCGTTGAGAGATTCTTTCCAAATAAGATTGGCCTGGAGGAGCAGGAGGAAGGGTCGCCCATATCCCATTTATGTGAGAGGGTTCAAAGTTCTCAACTAGAGTTAAAAAGTTTTTCTGAAAATTAAGGTTAGATTGTTAAATCCTAAGGTTAATAAATTTTAACCACAATTAATAAAGATTTAGAGATACACATGGACTCGTGGGTGTGATTGAACTCTCCTCGAATTCAATTACAATTGGCTGAGATTCAATCTGGCTCAAATCTGAGGTCTGATTTGTTGACTTCACGAAGCCCACTACCCAATGTAATTTTTTGTTGACCTGGTACTCGACCGAGTAATGTTGACTTCCGAGTCCTGACAATGAATCAATCTTGTAAGAGGCCAATGGCATGCTATTTTTGTCTACATCATTGCACGAGGCTTAGCCCACTTTGGGTTCTTTGGGTGGGCTAAAAAATGCCACATGGCGCTACCAAACAGTCTCAATTACCAAATGAAAAAGGCATCGGATTACCTCTGGCTGATGCTTGAGGCATGCACTCGATCGTCCATACATCATAAGACATGTGGTGATAAATTGGGGAGAAGTTATTTCATTCTCTTCCCATGTATTTGACTTCTCCATTTTTATCGCCACATGTCTTATGATGTATGGATGCCCGAGCGTACGCCTCGAGTATCAATCAGGTAATCTGATGCCAATGAAAAAAAAGGAGAAATTGGTGTCAAACCAATTAATTTATTTTTATAAAATTCTTTACAATACTTTTCTTTTTCAACCACATTTATATAGACCACATTTTTCTTTTTTAATAATATCATTTGTTTTTATTTTTTATTTTTCATAACCTTCTATTTATATTTAAGGTTGAATTTTAAAACCCATTTTCTTCTTTATAATACTCTTTGCTTTTATATATTGTTTTTGTAAAACTCTTTTTTTTTTCTAATTTATATATCAATTATATCTGGATGTTCCTAGTGCTCACTCGACATCATTCAAATCCTTCAATAGGGGAATTATGTTAGGCCTAATAATGAAAAACCTATATATTGTGAGTTTTAATTGTCCATTGAGTAAATTTTTTATATTATATAATATATATAAAAGATTATTTCTAATATAAAGTATAAGTGTACTTCAACTAGTATGTATTACTACTTGATAAAAGAGAAAGAGAAGCTGGCAGTACAACTAGTATGCATTATTACTTGATAAAAGAGAGAGAGAAGCTGGCATGAACTAACATTTTTCTTTTCCATAATATCATTTATTTCTACTTTTAGATTATATATATATATATTTATATTTTTGGTTAAGGAGGTCATGTAACACTTATACACACACTCATAAAGTATAAGTGTACTTCAACTAGTATTTATTTTTGGTTAGGCCGCAACCCCGGTTATTAGTGGTATCTCAGAAGTCTTTTTTTTTACCACATAATATCCTTTTTATCTATATATGTTATTTTTCATAATACCATTTTCTTCACTTATAGCAATTGTATCCCAAAACCCTTTATTAAACCAATATTTTTCATGCTATTTTGTCCACATCATGCATGCAGCCGAGTCCACATTGGTTTCTTTGGTGGGCAAAGATTGCCACTTGGCGGAGCCCGTCATACTCAAATACCGTATGATAAAAATGAGGAATTGGTGTTAGCCAATAAATTTATTTTTATAATATCTTTTTAATCTACTTTTATATCAACCACATTTTCGTTTTCATAATATAATTTGTTTCTATATATATATTTTTTTTAATATTATTTGATTCTATTTATATACAGGCTGTTTGCCAAATTCTATTTTTCTTGCTTTTATTCCTCTACCTATATACCATTTATATTTAGGTGTTCTTCCCATAGTACTCAATCAAAGTAGTTCATCATTCAGATTCATTAGTAGGTGTTGAGCCTGGTAATGAAAGAACTTATATGTTATGAGTCTCAATTGTACATGAAGTAAATTTTTTAAATTGTATAATATAAGAGATTATTTTTAATACAAAGCATAAGTGTGATAGAAAATGATTTTATTGAAAATAACTTGGATGATTAAAATGACTCTTCCTTAAGGATTATATAGAGATTACATGAGTCTCAAGATAGAAGCAGTATCACATCATAATCATATTTAATCTTAATCAAATCTAATACAAATCAAATCTAAGATTTGATACTAATATATTTCAAATTCAAATCTACCTAGATATGAGATGAGATATAGTGTATCTCATCTCACTTTATTACACCACTCAGTATTCTCTAATCCTATTTCTAATACTCTCCCGCAATTGCATGATCCTTTGAAAAATGATTTTGTAATTGTTACAAACAAAAAAGTAGCACAAGATCATTGAGCATTGTTGAAAAGTCATCAAAAAATTCAATTGTATATATTGGTGGTCATCATCATTCTGTGAAATTCATCACTGTCGTATCCTGCTCATCTTAGAGTCTGTCGGAACTGGTAGTCCACTAGAGCAAACTATCATGATTTCTCTCAATAGCACTTAAAGAGAAGCCGCAAGTCGTTTGAAGGAAAAAAGGAACTTGAAATTGTTAATGATAGAGACATTTCAACTAAAATTGGTGATAACTACAATTTTAGGAAAGAAAAAAAAAGTGTTGGTCGGATGGGCGGTACTACCGCCCATCGGAAAAACAAGATTAAAAGAAAGAAAATTTTAAAATAAGGTCTGATCGACTCGCTCTGATACCATGATAGAAAACAAAGATAGTGATGTTTTTGAGCGGTATCATAGCGAGTGATCCACCGCCTATTTTGATTTTTTTTAATTATGTTTTTCCGACGGGTAGCACCACCCGCAAGGGTGTGAAACCTTTGATTTTGATTTTTATTTTTAATAAAATCCTACTATCATCTTCTATACTTTTACAATCCTAGTTATCATACTCATAATCATATCTTACGGTCTTTTTTTTTTTTTCATTTATTGAAATCTTCTCCAACAAGAATTTATTCTCTAATTCGCTGGTGATGACAACCTGATCTAGTGGGTCATCAAATCCGACAGACTCAAGAATGAGTAGGATGCGACAAAGATGGACTTCACAGACTAGCAGTGACCACCAAACACTGAACTATCCATCAACAAATTATTAAAGAAGATCAAGGGTGAGTACTCAACTTGTGGCAAATACATGAAGATCTCGATTCTCATGTATTTGAAGGGGAGTATTAGAGAAATATTATGTTAGAGAAATAATGATGTAATATCTATGAGATACACAAGATCTCATAGACAATATTGAATTAACATCAATCAAGGATTTGATTAGATTAGGTTTCTATCTTGAGGTCGATGTAATCTCTATATAAATCTTATTGAAGATCATTATAATCATCCAAATTATTCTCAATAAATCTCTTTTCTATCAAAGTACCCTTCAACAAGTATGTATTACTTGATAAAAGAGAAGTTGGTGTCAACTAACATTTTTCTTTTTCATAATATTATTTGCTTCCACTTTTTTATCAGTTGTATCTCATAACTCATATTTGTTTTCCACTTAATACCATTTGTTTTTATATATTGTTTTCCATAATATCATTTTCTTGTACTTATGTAGCAAATGTCTCCCAAAACCCTTTATTACACCATTATTTTTCTTTTTCATAATGTCCTTTGTTTCTATATATTCTTTTCTATAACACTTTTTTCTTTTAATTTTAACATATGCATCCCAAAACCCATTTTTCTTTTCCATAATTCTTTTTGCTTCTATTTATTATTTTCATAATATCTTTTTGTTCTACTTATATATCAATTATATCTCAAAATCCTTTGTATATTGAGATAAGACTTAGGTGTTCTTCGTAGTACACTCACTCACTCAGAGTAGTGCATCACCTTCTCAATGGTCGACCATGTTGGCCTGGTAATGGAAGAACCTATCAGCTTTGAGTCTCAATTGATCCATTAAGGTAATTTTCTTCTATTATATAAATATAAGAGATTAACTACTAACATGAGCTCTGTTTAAGGAGATAATTGAAACCATCTAAAAAATATGCCTTTAGGGAGATATTTTGGTAATAATAATATACAACTAGGTTATTTTTGTCTATTAAAATATTTTTATAATTCCCAAAATACCCCTACAAAGGAATATTTTCGGGTTGCTCTGATTTTCTCTTCAACCGAAGCTCCTATTGATAGTTAATCTGATAATATAAACATTATTTTTAGGGTAGTGATTAGCAGACCATGCATTAGACTATATAGTCAAATGCCATGGCCGATAGTTAATCTCATAATATAAACATTATTTTTAGGGCAGTGATTAGCACACCACGCATTAGACTATATAGTCAAATGCCATGGCATGTGTCCCTTTTAACACTCCTTTAAACTATGGTTAAGCTTAAGTAAAGGTGTGATAATAGAGACGGAGAAGTTAGAACACTATGCAATTTTTGCCTTGGAAATATAGTCAATCCGTTGCTTACTAAGAACTCTCACATTTAAAAACCATTTTGAGCTAAAAAAACCTCGAATCCCACCACCAGTTCTCACACATGGGAGAAGTTTCAAACCAAATTGACCCTCCACCGACTGTAGACACCATCTTCTCAAGGGAGAAACAGGTAGCCATGATCCCTTCAACCTCTGTCCAGTTCAAGCCTCTGACCCCCATTTGGAGGTTTAGCCCCCGCCATGGTACTGATAGCACGCTCATCGACTCGTACGAGTTCAGAGCTGTGACCCACCAGCTGAATCGCGCCATACAAGGCTCACAGCAATCCTCTTCACCTTACAATTGCCATATAAAATCTCCCTTTTACACTCGCCGCCTAGATTGCATATACAAGGAAAATGCGAAGGCGCCGAAGAGAGTTACGTTTTCGCGATTCGTGGGCGAGACCATCGACGCCAAGGTGAGCACTCGGGGTACGAAGAGTTTCATACCACGGCTATGGAAGAAGTTCAAGCGGACTTTTCTGAGTAAGAAGGCATGATGCTTAAACATGTAGTCGCAGTTCACAGGGAGTGCCGTCTAGGCATTTCTCGGTCATATGGTAGTGTAATATATGTATGAAGAGGGTGGGTTTTAATTACTCGGAGTGCAGCATGGCAATGTAATACATGTACATGGTTCAAAATTTCATTATGTTGAAAGGGGATACTAGTTCTTCATTGTTATTCATAAAGGGCTCTTATATAAACTTGTGACATCGAATAGTCCTAAACATCCCTGAATCTGATATCTAGTTTGCTTAAGTTTATCTTTAGGCATTGTTGGTGTAAGGGCAAAAACTTAGGGCAAAACTCATTTTTATATGTGTTGCATTGACCAAGAGCTCGTACCTCGGCCACACCAACAACTCAGACCTTGGAATAGCTCAGAGCTCGGCCACACCAACAACTCAGACCTTGGAATAGCTCAGAGCTCGGCCACACCAACAACTCGGAGCTCGCCCACACCACACAGGTCAGAGCTTGGACAGCTCAAAGGTCAACCACACCAAACACCAACAACTCGGAGTTCGAAACAGCTCAGAGCTTGGAATAGCTTGGAGCTCGACCACACCAACAACTCAGAGCTTGAAATAGTTCAAAGCTCGGAAGAGCCTTGACCATACCAACAACTCAGAGCTTGGAATAGCTCAAAGCTCAGAATAGCCTGACCACACCAACAATTTGAAACTCGAAAGAACTTTGTCAAAGTAAACAACAAACCAAGTATAAGACCATCTGACTTAACATTGATGAGAACTTCTAACTTGTTGATACTTGGCTAAGACATGTAGTTGTGACTGTAATTGAGAACTCGACACATGGAATAAAATGCATGGACATTACTAGGATCTGTCAACAACCAAATACCTGAATGACACACAACCACACTTTGTAAGCACAACCACACTTGACACTTGAAATATGTGAATTAGACGAGACAACATGGATCTCTGAAAAAACTCTCTGAAACATCTAAGTAGAACCTCTGATTATTCTCACTCATCAGATCCGATTTTGAGTTGATCAGAATGCTTTTTGCAGGTCAGACACCGCCACATCGAGAGGAGTAAGTGCTCTAAGTGCTCAAAATGCTCAGGGTGCTCTAAGAGCCTTGACAGAGGGCCTGGAATACCTTGAGAAAGAACTTGAAGTGACTGGGCCAAGAACTTGGAATGCATTTCCAAGTCGGACCATCGCCCAACACCAAAACCCATCTCTTCCTTCTATCTTTTAGCTAGTGACATGTGCCACCCGAGATATTTTCCCCCACATTTTGTTTTGTAAACGTTTTGGATAATTTTGATATAGAGATGAAATAGAGTTCACTCTTTGGGAAATGGATTTTCTAAAATTAAAGTTTCAAGTAACCTTTTTGAAACTTACAAAGTTCAGCACTTTGCAAATCTCGAGACTTTTAAGTATTGGGTTTTGCAAGTCTCATTATTTGGCAATATTTTTGTTCTTTTGACTTAAGTGCAAGATCTTGATAAAACATAATTCTCAAGAGACTTCAATTCCCTCTATTTTTTGCGAGACTTAAATCCCTCATTTTGAGGCTAAAGTCTAGTGGGAATTACTATCCCAAAAAATGAGGAATCAAAAGAACAACATAAAATTTTACAATTCTAAGAAATTATGAATTCTCACCTCCAATTCCCGTAAAGAGAACAAGGCCATGGGAATTCAAATTTCTGTGTCCAGCAAGCCATGAGAAAAACTGGATAGGTTTGGAACTAAGATTTTAGCCAATGTAGCTGGCATTTCATAAAAAGAAAATCAATAATTTAAAATTTACAATAAGAAATGAAAATCTATTACTTAGTCAACACACACAGGTCACACTCTTTCTGAAAAATTAGGAGAGAAATTTCTTTCCTCTAGTGTATTCCATACACAAGTTTCTGGGCTCTCTTTCTTACACTCTCTGTTGTACATACCATATACAATTTTCTGGGTAGGATAAGAGTTCGCAAGAGAAGAAAATGAGGTTTTGCTCGTAAAAGTTTTACAGATCATTTCCTCAGCATCCATGTAGCAAAATGTGGTTAAATTGTATCTGTCACACAGCCCACTAAATATTTCCATTATTTGATTAACACGTGATATCTCCACTGGTCCAAACCGCCCAACCAATTGGCACCCCTGAAGAGGGCGGCCTTAAGGCTCCACTGTTCGTTCACGGAGGAGTGGATCAATCATTCATCGTTCGGTTGACCAAAAAGGTATGCCACGTGGTAGCAAATCAAGTACACCTTTACAAAATGTATGCATGTACATACATTCTTAGGCTAGCAGTGGAAGTTGCATTCTGAAGATTTTATATCTGAAGCAGATTTGACTGGGCAATCTGTGTAAATAAACTACATTTGCAAAAGAGCAACTCCACCTATAACACAATCACTACCAATGAGTATATAATAATAGAATGGTAGAGTAGACCTCTAGGAGAGCCTCAGTGCCATGTCTTGAAGAAGGGCTCGCTTCTGGGAGGCAGTAATTATATGGTTGGTTTCAGCATTCTCAAGCACATCAGCGATAATTGCAGCTGCATGACCAAGAGGCTCCTCAGATGTCCTCCTCAACATGAATGCCTGTGAGATGGAATTCAAATAAGGAAAATATCCAACAACACAAGTGATCATTGCAGTGTAGTTAAAGGCATCAATGAGGCTCATGTCTGTACTGCATCCTATCAAGTTCTACAGGCACCAACCATAAAACCAATTAATGATAAATGGATAATGAAGCATGAGAAAAAGAAATGCAGCTTTTACTGAAACATTGATGACAGAAATGTAGGCCCATCAATGTGTTCTGAAAATCAAGCTGTTTGTAATATCCTCGGAGGGCCAGACTTCAATTGTAAATTGAAACCAAGTTTTAGCTCTTTATTGAAAGATAAGCCAAATCAACCATATTGTTTCCATGTATTAAGATTCACATATTTGAAGGCTCCAGAATTTTATCTAAAACCACATTTTGCCCTCCAATCTGTGGGATGAAGATGCTTACTTCAAAGCCATTAACTGCAAGACTATTAACTTTTTCATTTTGAGTAAATAGAAAATTCATGTACCACTTTATTCACCCAAGATCCATGTTGCCTCACTATTTTCTAGATTCAAACCTGTGTGAATGGACTGTAATTTCTACAATTTTAAGCCTTTAATACAATAGTGGACGGCATTTAGGACTTTGGAATTAACTCACTCATTCAACAACATAGATAATCATTTGACAGGATTTTGAAATTAAGGTCACACAAACTAAGTAAAAATCAGTGTGCATGAGAGAGAGAGGGAGAGAGAGAGAGAGAGAGAGCACCTGGCCATGATGCGATATGACCAATGTGCATGGCTGTTGAAACCAAGGCTCTCCATCTACTTGGACTGGCAAGGCAGCACCGAGATGGATCTTGATTGATTTCCCTTGTGCCAGTTTTCGAGCTCGAGAAAGCCCCACCTGTTCCCATAACAAAATTTCAGTAAATATTGCCCCAAGTAGTCAGAACCTTAAGGTCTAGAAGAATAGCAGAAGTTCAACCCAAACTTGATGAGGGTCCAAGTTATAGTTCAGCCAAAACTGGTTCAGTACTAAAATTAAGGCTCTCCATCTACTTGAACTGGCAAGTCAGCACAGAGATGGTTCTTGATTGATTTCCCTTGTGCTAGTTTTCAAGCTCGAGAAAGCCCCAAGTATTCAGAACCTTAAGGTCTAGAAGAACAGTAGAAGCTCAATCCGAACTTGATGAGGGTCCAAGTCATAGTTCAGCCAAAACTGGATGAGCACTAAAATCAAGTTCTATCAACTTTAAAAGGCTTATGCTAACATATTAACTAGGGGGCAAAAACTAACCTACGAATTTTGACATTCTAAGGCTGTATCACTTTAATTTTGACAAGAAACCACACACCCAAGTAACATAAAAACAGTTACAGGACCAATATTCTGAATTCTAAATTGGTGGCACTTTGTTTTGATACCTTAGAGGCATGATTTTGTTCTAGTAAAATGGATAGATAAATCATGAAAGAAACAAAACAACCCAAGGAATTGAGTCGGCTGAAACGGTCAATTTCAGTTGGAATACATACTAGTTTGTTTCGTACTGTTCACGTCTAAGGACCAGAAATGCATTTTGTTTAACTTGTCACCATACCAATCTTATACAGGAGCAGAGCGAGTTTGTAGCGTCAGAGTCCTGTAGAGAGACAGAAATTGGATGGGTAATCTTCTGAGGGATTGTTGGCGGAGCAAAGAGGCAGGTTAGAGACACCTTTTGATGAGGAAGAACTGTGGGCTGCCATTAAAGGTATGAAAGGAGATAAAGCGCCTGATCCCGATGGCTTCTTCATTGAATTTTATAAGTCATGCTAGAACATTGTGGGGAAGGATTTCAAGGGGGTGCTACTGGATTTGTATGACGAGGTGTTTTGACAAAGTTCTGAATAGTACTTTTTTGGTGCAAAAGAAGCCAGTTCTCAAGATTTGAAGATTTTTGGCCTGATCAATTTGGTAGGGAGCATTTATAAAATCTTGTAAAAAAAATATTAGCAACTAGAGTTAAGGGTGTTATGGGGGCCTTGATCTCCCCCTATCAAAGTGCTCTTGTAGAGGAGAAGACAAATTCTAGACGATATCCTGATAGCAATGAATGCATTGATGCCAGAATTAGGTCCAGAATACAAAGTTTTTGTGAAAGTTAGACATAGAAAGTGCCTATGAATATGTAAGTTGGGACTTCCAATATTATTTATTGGGCATAATGGGTTTCGACATAAAATGGAGGGAGTGGATGAAAGCGTGCTATTCGTCAGTTTCATTTTCAATTTTAATCAATGGAAGTCCTATAGAGATAGAGTACTTTAAGAGTTCCTGGGGTCCTAAGCAGGGAGACCCCCTTTCTCCATTCCTATTTATCCCATTCATGGAGGCCCTAAGGCAAATGATTTCAAGAGTGGAGGGAGAGGTGATTGAAGACTTTGGTGTGGCCGTGTGGGTCAAGAGGGTATGCGTATCTCACACCTCTAGTTTACAGATGAGACACTACTCATGTGTAAGGCAGCATGCAGACATTTAGGCTCATCTATGTTGTGCATTTAGGTATTTTGAATCGATGTCTGGGTTGAAAATTAACCTAACCAATAGTGAGTTTGTAGTAGTAGGGGATGAGCCAAGTATAGAAGCGCTTGCAGCCTATCTAGGTTGTTGGAGGGGAGTTCTCCAATCTGTTTATTTGAGGATGCCCCTTGGGTCAGGTTTTAAATCTAAGTCGGTCTAGAACAAGGCGTTAGCCATGTTTTCCAGTAGACTAGCGGATCAAAAACCATCTTTCCTTTCCAAATGACGAAAGTTGGCACTCATAAAGAGTACCCTGTTGTAATTGTTATTATGGGCTCTCCCATTCTTCTTATTATTTTCTTCTTGTTGGGCCTTGGGCCCATTTATGAAAGTTATAAGCCTTTTAAGTTATTTTGAATATAGGTCTAGAAGAGAAGGGAGAACATAAATTTTTCCCATTCTCTCTTTCCCTCCTTCCTCCTTCCTCTTTCCATTTCCTTCTCTCAATCCCTAAACAACAAAAGCATCAACCCACATGGTATCAGAGCATTTTTAACAAGAGTTCAAGTAAAGCAGCCAAGCTAGAGGGGAAGAGCTCCCTTTCACCACCAGCTGTACGGCTGACGTATGCTGTACAACCTAGGACCTCTATGGGAAAGATTTGAAGGTTGGTTCTTGTAGATCTTTTTTTTTGGAGAGTAAGCTGGGGTTGGTTCAGATAATTTTTTAACCCAATCTCATGTGATTCGGAGAAATATTGAAGAAGTTATATGGACTTTTCAGAAAAATCAGAAAAAATTTCAAAAAAAAATACATGTTTTTAGTTTGATGATGATTGTGATTCTATGAAATATTTCTAGTTTGGTCTATCATATCTCTTTGGGTCATTTTTTTGGTGGCTATCCTTCTAAAGTGGCCTCATTTCATTCCATTAAGTATTGAAGGAATGTTCAATTGTTTTCTATCTCTTGGGGCCACTGATTTTCTGCAGAAACTGTATTTTTTGTGTGTGTAATGGTTGGAAAGTGTTGGACAGTCCCTTATTTGAACTCCAAAGTGTTGGAGGAAGACTTTGAAGCATTTGGTTTGTTGCTAAGGGATTTGACCTTGTTGGAAGTGATTTCTTAATCCTTTTATTGTTGTGTTTTTTCACTTTTTCCATGAATTGGAGAAGAATATTTGGAGTTTGGACTCTTCATTGGTATTGGAAATTTGTCGGGATTATTTCATCTCGCCTTGGTTGTGTTTGAAGAAAATGCTATGTCAAAAGAAGATCAAACCTCAAATGTGATACCTTCAAGTGTCGGAGTAAGCTATGAGGGGTCAAGTAATGACAACCCTCACTTGCAAATCACATCGGTCAAGCTTGATGGTGAGAATTATGTGCATTGGGCACAATCAGTCTACATGCATGTTGGAGCTAAGGGTAAGTTAGGCTACCTCCTTGGAGACCTAAAAGAGCCACCAAAGTTGGATCCTACACATGCCAAATGGGATCAAGAGAATTTAACTGTTATGTCTTGGCTCAACAATTCTGTGTTACCCCATATTAGTAGGAGTTTGGTGCTCTTAAAGACCACTAAGGATGTGTGGGACTCTCTCTCTCAAGCCTACTCAAAAGTCGGTAATTTTGCCCAATTTTATAAGCTCCAACGAGACATCTCCTAAACTTGTCAAGGGAAACTGCCCTTGGCTATGTATTACGCGAAATTAAGGGAGAAATGGGAAGAGTTTGATCATTGCTCCGACTTCAAACCTAGTTGTCTTGCTGATGATGTGGCTTTTCGAAAATGGGTTGAACGGATGCAGATCTTTGAATTTCTTATAGGATTGAATCAAGAGTATGAAAATGCTCGCTCTCAAATCCTTGGTCGTGACCCACTTCCTCACTCTCTTAACCTTGTCTACGCTTACATCCAGAATGAAGAGAGCAGAAGAGAGGTGATGGCTCCCAGAATGGTAGTAGTCCCTAAGAGGTATGTTCTTTCCTCCATCTCCCAGTGTGGTGGAAGAGGTGGTCGAGGAAATGCTAGAGGTCAAAGTAATCAGTTTGATGGTGGCTCACATGATGACAAAGACAGGTTGAAATACGATTATTATGGGTAGAATCATCATACTCGGGTTCAGTGTTGGCAATTACATGGCAGACCTACACAGAGAGGGGGTCGCTCAGAGGGTTTGGAGACTCCTTCACTCATGTTGCTTTCGCCACTGGACCTATATATCCTCCTGCTACTTATGAGATCCCTGGTGCTGATGTGGAGTCTCTCCACCACGAAATAGAAGACATGCACGAAGCTATGTCTCATTTGGAGGTACCTTCCACTGCATCCTCATTCCCCCTTGTTGAGTTAGGTATCTCTACTACTGCTCTAAATGCTTGAGTTTCGTCTCCTACCGTCCTTGGATTATTGATTCTGGAGCATCCGAGCATATGACTGGTATATCCTCCATTTTTTCTACTTATCATCTTAGTTCTGAGAGAGATAAAGTTCACATTGCGAATGGTACCATGTCCTCTATTGCTAGCAAGGGTACTATCCAAGTCTCTCCATCCATGTGTTTTTCTACTGGCCTCCATGTCCCTAACTTTGCCACTAACCTTCTATCTGTTAGTATAGTAACATTACTAAATCTCTCAATTGTACTGCCACATTTTTCCCTTTTGTATGTTTCAGGACTTGGTGACGAATGGAATGAATGATAGTGCCGTGAGAAGGATGTGTTGACAAGGGTATTTATGGTATTTCATGTTATTAGCTATATTGTGTGTATTACGCGTACCGTATCTAATATGCGTAATACACATAAGGATAAAAGTGTAATTCTCTTCTTTAGTTATAATATATAAAGGAAATGAGGGACATGAATCATTCATGCTCTCTAACTCTAATCACTTTCTTCTCTCTTTTCTTTTCTTCTCTTTCTCCATTCTCTACATCTTTATACTTGGTATCAAAGCCTACTGATCTAAGAGATCAATAAATAACACAAAAGAGAACAAAAAAAAGGGGGGAATTTTTTTGACATTGGATGACGTCAGCATCCGTACAGACTGACATATCTGACGCACTGACGGCCATCGGATCTCGACTGTAAAGGTATGTTTTGATAGGTCTTGATTTTACAGACTTTTAGAATCAAATTTCATGTGATTTGGAGTTTTATTTAGAAAGTTATGACACTTTTTGTGGGAATATAAAAAAATTCAGCAAAAATACAAATTAGTGTTTTCTAGCCACGAGATTCGTATAGAGATATTTTTTTGAGTTTGATCTCAATAGGACTCTTCATTTTGTTATGCTTAATCTAATGGAGGTGGTAGTGGATCGTTTGGACCTATATTGAAGCTCCGGTGATCAATTTTTCAAACCATATTTGCTGTTTTTTCTGTGTTTTGAGGGTTTTGTTCCTTTTTCATGAATAGAAGTGCTGTAAAATGCTTGGTAAAAGTGATTTGAAGTTTGTGAAGGTTGAAGAGGCTGATTTCGGGAATCCTAAAATATCTTTTTGGGTTGCTTTTGTGTAAAAGCAACCCTATTTTACCTTTGTACGAGGCGTTGAAAGGTTTCCTATTGCTTTTTTTGTACTGAAATTTTTCTGTTATTAACCTAGTTGGTCAGATTTATAAGGAAAGTATTTCTTTGAAGTGTTGGATATTTTCCCGTGTTTTTCTGAGATGATGTCGATTTCAAAAAAATCGGATGTTTCTTCGTCACCTCCTTGGGCTTCCAATATGAGTAATACTCATAGAGAAAATCCTAATTTTCAGATTACTACAATCAAATTAAATGGGCAAAATTATCTTGAATGGTCTCAATCAGCAAAAAAGTCGATCAGAAGCTGGAGGAAATTAGGATATATTAATGGCAAAATTTGTGAACCTAAGGAAGATGCTCCAGAGTATGAGCAATGGGAGTCTGAAGACTTGATTGTCATGGCATGGTCACTTCACTCCATGCACCCACAGATTAGCAGGGAGTTCTTATTTCTTCACACTGCAAAGGAGATTTGGGATTCTGTGCCTCAGTCTTATTCTTAGACAGAGAATATTGCTAGTGTCTATCAGCTAAGTTACGAAGTTGCTCATTTTCGACGGGGTGATACATCTTTGGTAGAGTATTTTGTTCATCATCGCAGTATGTGAGAAGAGTTAGATCACTACTAGATTTTTTAGCCTTTATGCTCTGAGGACGGAGTTCTCTACAAGAAACAGGTCAAGCGAACCAAAATTTTTGAGTTTCTTGCAGGACTGAATCCATATTTCGAGCTGGCAAGGGTACAGATCATTGGTGAGGATAAGTTACCATCCCTGAATCATGTTTATGCTTATGTTCAGAGTGAAGCAAGCAGGAGGACTGCCATGACACTTGTTGTGGGTAATGAGAGGTCTGCCCTAGCTTCTTCCACAATGGGACAAAGGGGTACTAGAAATGGGCCCAGACAATCGCAAATGAACTATGTTCGCCCTAAAAATCGTGATAAGTTAAAGTGTGATCACTATGGCCGAAAGAGGCACACAAAGGAAAACTGTTGGGATTTGGTTGGTTGACCACAAAAGTTCAACAGGCAAGGTTCTTCCACTGCTCATAATGCCTCTACAGGAGATACTACTGGTTCTGTTCTGTCTCCTCCTTCAGCTACTCGAGCACCTCAAGAAACCTCATAGGATATTTTTTTTCCACAAGGATATGATCACTATCTCTAAGGACGAAATAGATAACATTTGGCGCTTCATGGCACAGTTAGATGACCCATCTGCTACCTCCACCTCTACCTTTGTGCAGTCAGGTATCGTTGGTTCTGCTCACCATGTGTCTACTTCTTCGAGTCCCTCTTGGATAATTGACTCTAGTGCTTCTGAGCATATGACTGCTATGCCCTCTTTGTTTTCTACTTATTATGTTTGTTCTAGTAGAGATAAAGTTTGAATTGCAGATGACACTCTCTCTCCTGTCGCTGGAAAGGGAGATGCTAATATTCCTTCCCACTTGTCTTTAGCCTCTGTTCTCCATGTTTCTGATGCAGCAAATCTTCTATCTCTTAGTTCTCTTACAAAAAATTTGAATTGTAGTGTCACTTTCTTTCCTTCTTACTGTGTTTTTCAGAACTTGGTAACGAGGAAGACGATTGGTACAGGCCGTGAAGCTGCTGGCCTCTATTTGTTGGATGCAACTCTCACTGTTCCTCGAGCATTTCAGTCTTATAATAATAGTAGTAGTATCAATAAAGAGCGTGTCCTGTGTTGGCATGCCCGTCTTAGTCATGTTTCCTTTCATTACTTAAAGATTATGTTTCCAAACTTATTTGTTTCTCTCTTTATGTGTAATCTCCATTGTGAAATGTGTGAACTTGCAAATCATCATCGTGCTTCATTTTCTCCTAGTATTAATAGAAGTTCTACTATGTTTGATATCATTCATTTTGATATTTGGGGACCTTCACCTGTTATTTCTCTCTGATTATCAATATTTTGTGAGTTTTGTTGATTATTCTAAATATACATAGATTTATCTCATGAAATCAAAAGATGAGGTCTCTACTATTTTCAAACAATTTCATATGTTAATTCAGACACAATTTGACAAAATGATCAAAATTCTTCGATCTAATCAAGGAGGAGAGTATATATGTGGAGGGTTGACCGAATATTTGACTACAAATGGGATAGAATATTAGTACTCATGTCCGTACACCCCTCAACACAATGGTGTTGCTCAAAGAAAAAATCGTCATCCGTTGGAGGTAACTCGTGCTCTCCTATTACAGAGTAATGTGTCAAAGTTTTTTTGGGCTGAAGATGTCCTAACTGCTATGTTCTTATTAATCGATTCCCCTCTCGTGTTTTGTACTTTCAATCTCTCTCTCAACTCTTAAAACCTAAGAGTCCTCTGTTTCTGATTCCCTCCAAAGTATTTGGTTGTGTTTGATATGTGCATATCTTGGGCCCCAATAGAACTAAGTTGGACCCCAAGGCTCTTAAGTGTATCTTCCTTAGGTATTCCTCTCATCATAAGGGATACAAATGTTATCATCCTCATTCTCGGAAGAAATTTGTCTCTATGGATGTTACATTCTTTAAGTCTGTTCCCTTCTATTTCAATCCTCCCTCTCTTCAGGGGGAGAGTTAGTGTGAAGGGAGAAGGATTTCATTGCCAATTCCGGTTCTACCTCCCTCATCATTGGCTCTTGATGACTTTGTTACTGCTGCTCAAGAGGAGAATGTTAGAAAACATGGGGAGATTCAAGTCTACCAAAGAAATGTGAAAGCAAACACAGACTCAGACCAAATCATCTCCTCGGATGATTCAGGTAAAATCCTTCCTGTAAGTACTTCTTTGCCTCCAATGTCTATTGATGAATCTACTATTCCTATTGCTATCCGGAAGGGTAAGAGGACTTGTACTCAACATCCTATTGCTAACTTTGTATCCTACAAAGCGTTATCTTCGTCTTATAGGCCGTGTGTCTTCACTATCATCCATTTTCATTCTATCTTTACTGATGCTTTAAACCAACCAATGTGGAGAGGAGCAATGGTAGAGAGATGAATGTGCTAGACAAAAATAATAATTGGGAGATGGTAGATTTTCCTCAAGAAAAAACTCATGTGGGGTGTAAATGGGTGTTCACAGTCAAATGCAAAGCAGATGGATCAGTTGAGAGGTATAAGGCAAGGTTAGTAGCCAAAGGCTACATTCAGACTTATGGAATTGACTACCTGGAGACATTTGCCCCAGTAGCAAAGATGAATTCAATTCGTGTAATCTTATCATTGGCAGCAAAGCAGTTGTGACCACTATACCAACTTCATGTCAAAAATGTTTTTCTCTATGGTACTTTGAAGGAAGAAGTTGTCTCCAAGGATCAAAAATTTGACAATATCAACGATATATCGTTGAATTTGTCGGTGTCGCCCATTGCCGACACATCATACACTGTAAGAAATTTTTTACATTATATCGAGAGTTATCGCCGATATATTAACGATATCGGTGAGATATCGCCGATAACTCACCGATAACGACCAAGAGCCGTGAATCAAGTTTGAAACATTTTTTTCCCTTTTTGTTTTTGCAAATGTGCAGGCATCCATCCAAAAAAACAAAGAAAAATTAATTTTGAGATATTTGATTTAGAAGAAAAAAGAAAAAGAAAAGGGTTTGAGACTTAGTGTAGACCGTAGAGAAGAAAGAAGGAAGAAGAGGGTGTTGTGACCGTGGGTACATACCTGGGCTGTCCCCGACTCGCCATAGCCTTCGCCGATTGCAAAGCCAACGCCGTCACCGACTCCCCTTACCCCTCTCTCCTCTCTTCCATTCGGAGCTCTGCTCCTGTTTTTGTTTTTTTGTTGGGTTTGAACTGATCGAAGGCTAAGGCTTTGATGTATTAAGTGTTTTAAACCCTAAAAGGGTAATGATAATGTCACTCATTTCATCAAACATATACATACTTCTGTTTTAATTGTTTTAACCTAATTAGGGTTACGCTAATGTCATTTGTCTCATTAAACATACATATACTTCTATTTTAATTGTTTTAACCTAATAAAGGTCATGCTAATTTGACTCTCAATAACATACTTCCCTTTTAATTATTTTAATAATTTAACTTAACAAGGGTAATGCTAGTTTCACTCTCTTTAAAAATTGGGAGCTTAGGCTTTTAAGGGTTCTAACCTAAAATTAAAAAAAGTAATACTCTTTTTAGTACAAACATTTATAAGTTAAAGTGTAAACTTATAAATTTATAAGTTTTTTTTTTGGTTTAGTACATAATCTAAAAGAAAAATTATAAGATAAAATTTTTCATATAAGGCTTTTTTGTAAAAATGATGTGCCATATAAAAAATTATATTATACGACAAAAATTGATATGTTAAAAACTAATATTGATTTATATTACACCCAATTCAAAAAAAGTAGTAAAATTTTAAATATAAGGCATTTTTTTATTTTAAGGATTATGCTTGAAATTCATGTATATTTTATTAAGTTATGAATTTGAACAATGTTATATTATTATTATTAATAGCTAATAATTCTAAATAATATACATAGTAATATCGACCAAATAATAAAACTTATTTCACTAAAAATGATATATAAAATTACTAAATATTACTTAAATATGTTAATAACAGTAAAACTAAAACAAATTATTAAGTTGTTAAAAAATATATAATATTAATTGAGATAGAGGTCTTGTTTGATTACATTAAACATGTAATCACCTAAACAACACTAAATGTTTTTATTTTAAAAGGTGTATTAATATCTATTTTAACATTTCCTGAAGTTTCACAGCAAAATTTAATGTTTTACCCCATCCTTTTGTTATTCTTTCAAAAATACCGAAAAAAGATATATCTTGCGATATATCTTTTTCCCGTGGCTCGACATGTCGAGTGATATCGACATTTAGAATCTTGTATGTCTCTTCCTCCAAGATTTCACCTTGAAGGAAGTGAAAAGAAAGTGTGCAAGCTAAAGAATGCGTTATATGGCTTAAAGCAATCTCCTAGAGCCTGGTTTAAAAGGTTCAGTGTTGCTGTAAAAAGAAGGGGATACTCAAAAAGTCAGGCTGATCATATATTATTTGTCAGGCGCACCAAGGATGACACTACAATCCTTATTGTGTATATAGATGATATAGTTGTCACAGGAAGCAATATGACAGAGATCGAACAACTGAAGAAGTATCTAGCAAGTGAGTTTGAGATCAAGGATCTAAGTCTTCTTAAATACTTCTTCGGAATAGAGGTTGATAGATCTCGTGATGGAATCTTTATATCCCAAAGAGAGTACATCCTAGATCTCTTACAGGAAACTGGAAAGCTTATGACCAAATCGGCGACACCCCAATTGAACAGAATCACAAAGTGGATGAGATAGATGGAGTTCCTCTGCAAGATGTTGGTAGTTTTCATCATTTAGTGGGGCGGCTAATCTATCTCTCTCCCACGAGGCGAGATATTGCCTATACTGTGAGTATAGTGAGCAGGTTTATGCATGCTCCCAAGTCCACACACTTAGAAGCGGCAAACAGGATTTTGAGGTATCTCAAGTCATCTCCAGGTAGAGGACTCTTATTCAAAAGACATGGGCATATGCGAGTTGAGGCTTATACAGATGCAGATTGGACAGGTGCTAAAGATGACAGAAAATCTACATCCGGTTACTGTACATTTGTTAGAGGTAATTTGGTCACATAGTGCAACAAAAAACAAGCAATGGTTGCTCGCTCAAGTGCAGAGGCAGAGTTTCGAGCGATGACACATGTTATATGTGAGTTACTGTGGCTAAAGATCCTCATTCAAGAGTTGGGATTTCCAGTTGACGGATCTATGAGTTTATACCGTGACAACATGGCAGCAATCAATATAGCTTATAACTCAATGTTACACGATATAACCAATCACATTGAGATAAATCATCACTTTATCAGAGAACGGATCATCCGAGGTGAAGTGTGCACTCCATATATGAAGACCAATGATCAACTAGCTGATGTTCTTACCAAGGCCGTTAGCAATGTTCGACTACTGAAATGTTAGGCAAGATGGGCATGATAGATATCTATGCACTATCTTGAGGGGGAGTGTTGATAAGGGTATTTATGGTATTTCATGTTATCAGCTATATTGTGTGTATTACGCGTATCGTATCTAATACGCGTAATACACATATAGGTAAGAGTGTAATTCTCTTCTTCAGTTATAATATATAAAGGAAATGAGAGACATGAATCATTCACGCTCTCTAACCGTAATCACTTTCTTCTCTTTTCTTCTCTTTCTCTATTTTGTACCTCTTTCTACTAGATGGTCTATATCAACTGGATTCCTCTCTTGTGTTGCATGCTTATCCATCTATTTCAGGGAACAAAAGTGATTTTGATCAGTTGATGCAATGGCATCGTCGTTTAGGCCATCCATTTTTTTTTTGCTTCTTAAGAGAATATTTCCTCAATTATTTAGTTCTTTATCTAATGTTTCTTTTCAGTGTGAAACCTGTGAATTGTCTAAACACACCTAGGAATACTAAATGCAATTCACCTTTTGAGGGAGCTAGGTTTTCATGTAGATAAGCTAATGAACCTATACTGTGACAACAAAGCCGTGATTAGCATTGCTCACAATCCGGTGCAACATGACAGAACAAAGCATATTAAGGTTGATCGTCACTTCATAAAGGAGAAACTCAATTCTAGGAAATTTTGCACTCTTTATGTGAAGACCGGTGATCAACTCGCAGATATCTTAACCAATGGGGTTCTTGGCTATCGTTTGCATGGTATCCTTAGCAAGTTGCAGCTGGGCATGTGTGACATATACACACCAGCTTGAGGGAGAGTATTGTAATTGTTATTATGGGCACTTCCATTCTTATTATTATTTTCTTCTTGTTGGGCCTTGGGCCCATTTATGCAAGTTGTAAGGCTTTTAAGATATTTTGAATATACCATAGAAGAGATGGGAGAACGTAACTTTCACCCATTCTCTCTTTCCCTCCTTCCTCCTTCCATCTTCTCTCAAACCCTAAGCAACCAAGCATCCACCCATTTACCCTAAGTAGTTTACCCACCTACTTTCTTTGTTGACCATTTTGTGATCAACAACATAGGAGTTTCTTATAAAATGAAAAAGTGGAGAAAAAGAAATATCATTGGGTGTCTTGGGAGGTGCCTTCCGAGGTTGGTGGAGGTAACTTGAAACCATTGGCGGGAAGGGATATTCTTTGGAGGAGGGTTACAGTGGCCAAGTACTGAGCGAAGTCTTGCTGGGAGTTGAGAGAGGTGATGGGTTCTTATGGGTTAGGGTTGTGAAAGGTATCATGAGGTGGTCCTCTTTGTTTTCGAAAAATATTAGGTTTATCATGGGGAGTGGGAAAGTGGTTAGGTTTTAGAGGGATCTTTGGTGTAGCCAATCGCAGTTGATAAATGATCTTTGAGAATCTCTTTTTGTTAGTGGTGGATCGTCCTGCCTTGATTGCAAATTACCTAGATAGAGTAGCTGGAGAGTGAGTGTGGTATCCTAAGATTAGCCATAGGTAATGACTGAAAAATGTAGGATATGCTTAGGCTTTTGAGTGTTTTGAGCGAATTCCCCCGTGTAACCAGAATAGGGATACAAGGTTTTGGACTAGGGTTAACAGTTGTCAATTTTCAGTGAGATCATGTGTATTTTTGTCCGTTCAAAACATGCTCCTCCTTTTCCTCATTGGACTGAACACTGAAATCCCGTTCATTCTTTTTTACCCTCCTTCATGTCCATGAAATACAGATATTAGACATAATATGCCAATATCTGAAACTGTAAAAAAAAAAAAAAAAAAAAAGTGAAATGATTTGGACGAAAAAACTTATGTAAATTATAAAAATTCCAGATTAGTAATCACTAGAACACTTGCTTTTGTGTTGCCCATTTGCATATGATATTTGGGGATTCTTCTGCGTTGCTCCTTTGCATATGGTATATGGGGATTCTTCCTTTCTCGTTTGGGATATGGGTCTTTTCTTTTTCCTCTGTGAACTTCTTATTTTGTTAGTCTTTGGTGAGTCTGGAGTCTGGACACGCTCCGTGAGCGGTTATTTGATCGTTTCTTCCACATTTTAGGTTATAGCTTGGCTTATTTGGAAAGAAAGGAATTCAAGAGTCTTTGAGGATCACTCAACCTCTCGACCCTACGTACATGCGCATTACACATCTTAGTTTGTTTAAATGTTCCTCCCATACTGAGGTTGAGGACTTAGGTGAACTTCCCTAGTGAGTCAGATAACCTCTGTTGAGATCGTTGTCATGCTTTTTGTTGGTTGTCTTATGTTAGCTTTCTTTCCGTTTTTCTTCTTTAGAGTTTACATTCTTGTGACCTCGTTATATATATTTTCCTTTCATTGAGCTATAATATAATTCAATGAGTATAGATCCAAAAAAAAAAAAAATTGTGTACCTTAGACAGATAAATGAATCTCTCACCTGAAGCTTTCCTAGGTGCCACGTTCCAGATATACTCACGATCTCCAGCATCTTGTCATGCATAGATTGTGGATCAAAAATATCGTAAGTTTCATCATCAATTTGCCACAAATCTACACCTCCCATGTAGCTTCCAATGTTAGAGACGAGCACACCTTCTGCATCCTGTACAATTTGGAAACTATTTGTTGTGAGTTTGATGAAGATGGCTATCCACTCACCACATTGATAGGGAGCTTCATAGACAAGAAATAGCATAAGTATTCTAATAGCAAGAAGTTCATGACACTCTCAACTATGTTGACATATATGCCCACAAATTAAAAAAATAGGGAGATGATAATTTCTAGGAAAATTGAAGAGACCCTTTTGTGTACCCACCTCAGGGACCTCAATCTCAACCCCATCCACTTCTACTCGAACTTGCCATGGGAAGTCCTCAAATGTTCCATCCATGATAGTCTTTGCGCCTTGTCTCGCGTAAAGAACTTTATTCATAAACTGCAAGTGAATCGCAAGTCTTTACATATAAATGGAACTGAATAGCGACGGTTAGAAGCTGGAAGACTTCTCTCTTAATAATTAATATCATTACTAGTTCACAAAACAATAGAGCTATGAGGATAAGACTAGTCTGGGTCACCAACACAACTCCAACATATATGTAATAATATGCCAATATTTAGAAAAAATTAAACTCAAAAAAAAAGTAGAGAGATCCAATGATCCTAAAGTGTGAGTGATGGAAACTACATTAGTTCCTACATAACAAAATGAAATAGAAGTAGATGAATTAAGATTCTTCTTTAGAATTATATTTCATATGCTGCAGTTGCAGCCGTAAGTTTGTTAGATATGCAAGATCCAAACTGCAACCAAGGAGACTTGCCTAGGTGGTCTTATTGCAAAAAACAAAATCTTGTTTAGACACGACAGGCTTCGTTTACCCTTGTGGCAAGGGGTTTCAACCACGTGCAGGGTTAGCAAGGCAAATCCAGACAATCCATCTAATAAGAGACTCTTTGGATAGGTCATATGGACAGGGCACTCATACTCTGATACACATCAGCCCCCCCATACCCGACCATGTATTGGGCATCTCCCATGTGATGAGTCTGATGACAACCGCAGAATTTTTTGTTAATTCTTTAAGAGACAAAGAGGCAAGAAAGGGGCTATCCTTTTGCCACATGACAAAGCATGGAGATACCCCATAGAGAGTGGTTGAGGTGGCTGAACAGGTGGACCCCTTCGGTCAGTCCTTCAACCTCAACTGATACGTGTAAAACCCTTCTATTACAGAGAAGGTTGTGCATTGTGATATAACAGGCTACCTGGAGTGGGAAATTTTCTTTCAAGGAAAAGAAAAAAATCTTGTGGACCATAACTGTTTTTTAGAGGTGAGAGTCAGATTTTATTTACAGAAAGGGAGGGTCTGGAAACAAAAAGATCAGCCAGCCAAATAAAAGCACACTACACAAAAAGTTTCAAATCATGCAATTAATCAAAAGAGCACAGAGAGATAAATCACTCAATATCTGGTGAGAAGAAATTGGCAGGCTTAATTCCTTCAGATACTTTCAGTGAACTGCTCCATAAAACAATAAGCTTTTAATGGATGTCCATACTTTCTCTTCTGAGCATGCAAAGTCCTAAAAATTGTGAACCAACCAGAGACTCCAACAAATAGCACTCAGAGTAGAGCACCATGCAATGGACCATCACTTGTCGAAAGCTCTCAAGGTCCAACGACTGATACAGTTAATTAGTCTAAAAAGGAAGCACAATGGGGATATCAAATACTTTAAACGCCTCTGACCAAATCTTCTAAGAATAGTGGCAAAGAAGAAGTAAATGATCCACATATTCCACAATCGATGCATAGGATGCACCAGTTAGGCAATCCCAATTCCCAACCCTTACTAATGGACAGCGAGATTTCACTTTTGAAACCCGCAAGATGAACAGTAATATGGCAGAATCCTGTCAGCCTCCATGAAATTGAATCAACTGCAAAGAATATAATATACGAGATTCATCCCATAGCTCAATTGGTTGACATTTCTCCACAACCATGGGTTCTATCCCTGCTTAACAACAAATATGTGTGATTGACTGTAAGAATGTTAATACATTCGGCACTTGAAGCTTTAACAAATTTAATACAAGAGCTCAATTCCGTAAAAGAGGATACCCAAAAAATTAGCAGTTCTCCTAATTGTGGCCCCACATGAACCCACATGGGGCCATACGGTTGGCTTTATACCCCCTAATAGGCCAGTTATTTTGGTAAATAAGCCATTGTATAAATTTAAAAGGGATATAGTACAAAAAGGAGTTCACGAGAAGTTGAACTAAAATAAAAGGCAACAATACAGTAGTCCTAAGAGAGCCAAAAACACGTAAAGTCTGAAGTAGATGACAAAATATGCTATTAACCGTGATTTAGCTTGACCGATTACCTCTATCCTCCCTCATAGAATTCCAAAAAGCAAGGAGACGCATGGCTCTCAAGAACACCTAATCGGAATGTATTGCAGAGTGCTTGAATACTCTTCGATTTCTCTCCTTCCAAATGGACCAAACTATGACCCCCAGTACCATGTTTCAAGCCTCCACCAAACACCCTTCCACCTTTACCGAATCCCAACAAGATAAGAAGCCCCGTAAGGTACAAAAGAAAATCCAAAAAATATCCAATCAAGATTTAAAAAAAAATATATCCCAAAGGCAAAGGGGCAAAGGGGCAATGTAGGAGAAGGTGATCAATTAATTCCTCCACTTAAAGGCATATGAAATAACAATTAGTCATCTTCCAACCTCTATTTTTCAAATGATCACATGTGAGGATCTTATCCAGCGTTGCCGACCATAGAAAGAAGAAGGATAGTTTGCAAGGAACATTTTGATTTCATGTCAGCTTATGAGGGAAGGAAACACCATAACTAACTCTAGTGACCTGGTAGAGAGATCTCACTAAAAACTTACCCTAAAAACTTACCCTTGTTGTCTCATGAACAAACTATAGCATCCCTAAGATGAGAGAAATTTTTAGCAGAGTGGAGATACTCTAACAGATTGGACACACTATTAGTTTCCAATCCTGAAGATTGTGTCTGAACCTCGGGCAGTAAACTAAATTATTGCCAACCCTTTCTAGACAAGATTATACATAGGTATCCAAATCCAACGCAATTGCCATAGATTGCTAAACTCTTGAGAGATAACTGATCGCAACATCTATCCTTCCAAATTTTGATCCCACTACCCGACCCTACTCGGAGTGAACTGTGATGCGAAAATATCAATCTAACTTTAATGATGCTTTTGCAAAGGCCACAACCATGGGCGCCACCACCACGAAAAGGTTTGGGACTCCAACTCAAAAGAGACTCCATACTTATGTATTGAATGGGCCAAATTTATTTTAGGCTTTAATTAGTTGTTGGGCTTAAACCAAAGTCCATTAGTAAAGTCTCTTATTTTATTTGATCTTCTTTTGTTTTAGAAGTCAAATTTCTCTATATGTTATAAAGAAAATTAAGATTAATATTATTAGAAGTTTCTAAGTTGGAATTAGAATAGGAATGAGAAGTACATTTCTGCCATCTATAAAGGCCTTGAGTTGAGGCTTTGTTAGTATATGTTGAGTTGATGAGAATCGGATTATTGAGATTGAAGAATTGCTTTGAGTAATTTCTTTGGTTGATGGTTGTTGATATTGGTTGATTATTATCATCATTATTGGAGTTTGGATCAAAGCAATTAGTATCTAACCCTAGCCAAAACCTAAGGTGAGAGATTTCTTTTATTTGTGATTAATTTCAAGCTCTACTATTGCCTAGAGGTAACCGTACACTTCTATAGAGGTACTTCTTTTACTCAAACTCAATTTTCATTCTTAGAATTGAGATTTTGTTACTTTCCATAATTTGAAATATTCTTTACATTCAAAAGTACTGAATTTTTTTATTAAGTCCTTGATTTTGATCCTCTGCTCAAATTGATCATAGGATTTTGTTATATCAATTATCAACATCCTTTGACCTAATACTAGTGCCAATTTCGCTTTCCAACTAAAGCCCTAATATGTAAATTCGGAATTAAAATTTTTCAGTTAATAACAATTTTGCCACTTTGATTAAATCTTACTCGAAATATGGTTTCTAGTACTTGTCAGATTGTCCTAATTTAAGATTTTCCAGTTAATAACAGTTTTGCCACTTTGACTAAATCTTATTCGAAATATGGTCTCTACTCTCTACTTGTCAAATTGAGCTGATTTTTGGAGCAGAGCTTATTTTCAACCTTCGGAACCTATTGCGACATTTGATTTCGGAATTGACTGTTTCAATTTAGGGATTTTGGTAATTAAAGTTGACCCCTTGAGGTATTCAAGGTTATAACTTCCACACTACATCAAAATTGCTCACATATAATGAAATCGAGATACGGTGCTTTAAAATCATGAAATTCAAGCTCTATTTAGTCAAGATTTCGTCTGATTAGAATTCCATTTCTATCTTACACCACCTTTCCTATTATTTATCCATACTTTTTTTTTGTTTTTTTTCTTCTTAGACTACAACGGCCTACCACTAATATAGTAATCCTGCCTTCACACTGTGCAGACATGTCAACATGAGCAATTTCCTGGAACTCTCTCTCTCTCTCTTTTTTTTTTTGATCGGTAACTCTCTCTCTCTCTCTCTAGTATAGAAAAGTTTGTGGCGGAGAGAAAGGTCAAAATCCACGGATTCTACTTAATACCTGGTTATAGAACTTCTCCGGATTTTCTTCCCGCAAATTATGGATGTCCAGGGCAACCTTTGCATCACAACCAATTCCTGTGAACAATATTTGCCAAAGTCAAGTATAATAATGCATGAGAATATCGAGGGTAAACCATTGGGTAGACTACAAGTTACAAATATTACATAGCTGAACATATGGCCCCATGCAGGAAGTATATATTGCGTCCCATCATTGTAACAAATCTCCCGAGAAATACCTAATTTCTCACGAGAAATACCAAGAAAAACATCTAAAGTTTAGAACTCCGTTTTTATTGGTATTTTAAAAGTCTTGCAAGAAATACAATTTCCCATTTTTATCACTCCATATCCCGAGATTTAGCCAAGATTTAAATAAATCGCAAAAAATACCCAATACTGCTGGTTTGAAGAATTTAAAAAATTCGTGATAAGTTTTACTATATTTTGTCATTTTAGTTATTATTTTAATCATTGCCGAGATTTAGGCGAGAAATACTCTAAAAAAACTCCATATTTGAAAATTTCCTAAGAAAAATTCAGCCAATAAAAACCCAAGAACGAGATTTGTAACACTGGGTCCCATAAGGAAATCTACCATTCTAAAAAACCAACAGCATCAGAATACTGGAATCACTTATTCAAAATTGCATTTTATTGAATAGTTAGAAAATAGGGCCAACATTCAAGAAAAGAATCTACATATCAAATGGATAATATAGTCCAATTAGGTCGATCATAGGCATAGACCTGCTAGGACAGATCAAGTGGTGAGTGCAACCCAATGCAAGTGCGCAGCATGTGTTTGCTATGATATTGCCATGGTCTTCCTGAAGTGTACCTTAGACTTTCTATTGAAGTGTAATTTAGGTAGTTGGGAAAGATTCATATCAACATACCTAGATAGTTGTTCATAAACTTTGGAGAAAGGAATTGCTTTCCCTGTTGATTTCTGATTGCAACCTTCCATCGATCAAGAATGGTGACTGCAGCATGCTCTATGTGGTGCAACACCGTGCAGAGCCCTCCTTGTCTCTCTACCGAGCCCAAACCACCTCCCCAAGACAAAACCCTGGCTAGATCATTTCCCGTACCCGCCGGAAGGATTGCAACTGGGGGAGGGGAAACAAAATTTTGCTTTTCGATGGCATCCAGAACCCAACCAACAGTCCCATCTCCCCCACATACAAGAATTCTAAAGTGAGGCACTCTTCTGAACAGATAAAGACCTGCCTCCGGTCCTTGTGTCGAGCTCAACTCAACAACCTAAAAGGAGCACCCTCAAGATCAACCTTATGAAAACCATCAGAAAAATCATGTAAAGAGTGGTCTGGCATGGTCCAGTTGATAACTTGTGGGCCATGTACAGTATAAGGTAGTAAGCTGCATTCATGCAGCCACACGCCGGCTTCATCATATTCCTTCTCTTAGAAAAATTTAATATATACAAACTAGAAAGATCATGGGGCCTACCAACTAACTAGCTTATGAGGCATCACAGGTCCAAAAGTAACTTTGCAAGGAAAAAATGTTTCCATGCAGGTAATTCAAAGGTAGCTGGTTACCTAACCAACAAGAAAAGCCATCTCGGCAGATCCTAGATGGCTAGATATATACATATAAGAAGGTGGACCCCCCTTTTCCATCGAAACAAATGAGATTGTCGCGAATACAGCACACGCAGAAAAAGGAATCGAAAGTACAACCCATAAAGGCATTAAGATGTCATTTCAGTTTTATAATTTAGTGAAATGATAAGGGAATAGAAACTTACAGCTGCAAGTATGAGGTCATCCTACCAAAAAAAAGTAAGAGGTCGTGAATTCAAGCTTAGGTAGTGGGGTCAAACCATTCAGGCGATAGGGGTTCTCAAGCAAAGCATTGCCTGTTCATTGCTTTGTCATTACCAAAATTTATTATTTATTAAGGTTATGACAATTAAAGATATTCAATTATTCATATATTACTGAAATAAAGATTAAAAAATAACTAACTGGAAATAAAGTATAATAGACCAGAATGCCATTTAAAAAAGAAAGAGCATATTTACTGCCAAGAGTGAAGTAATCACTAATCAATGCCAAATAAACATGAAAAAAGCAAAATAGTTTAGTGGTTGCTTGCACCAAAAAAGGGAAAAAAAAAACAGATAGAGATACAAAGAGATTCGACCTTTCTTGTTTTTTTTCCTAACTAAGATATCCTGATACAAAACTGTACAAAGTTCCCCAAAACTCACAACATTTTTTCTTTCTTCTTTATTAAGGAAAACTTTTATGTCCCCCACCTAATATCTATAAAAATATGTTTATTATACTTGTTTATTACATTTTTTTTTTTTGTAAATGAAATCTAACTTTAAGTGTATCTCAAGTGACCGCCTTTGCTACTAGCATTTTAGCACCTACGTAACAAATAGAGGCAACCATATCTTAAAAAGGGGTTTTACTAGACCCCGATGCAGGTGCTAGGGGTCCCAACTAGGCAACACTTTACTACACATAGCTTAAATGGACTGTTCTCCTTGTGGCAAACTTAGGGTCATCGGACAAAAGATTAATTTAAAAATAACTGGCATAAAACAAATTTGGTTGTGAAAAGGATTCATGTCACTGACCCTAAACTAGTTGGGATAGGCACTGTGGGGGGTAAAAAGATACTAACCTGAACAGGATTCAAAAGAATGTTCAAACGTTGCATGAGTGAATCCCCGCGTTGGCCTCCACTCTTCTTATTAATGAATACCAATAGGGGTCTTGCTTCCAGAGGCAAATCAATCAACATGTACTTCTGTTTCATGCCTAATATCTGAAACTCATCACTCCGATTGGCTGACGTACTTCTATTATAGTTAGGCTTCAACTCCGTCTTGTTATCTATTTCACTGCCTTGGTGCAGCACCACCATTTTCATACCAACATTACAACTACCATCATTCCCATGAGAACCACCCAATGATTGATGAGCATCAGTGGTGCTCTCACTTGATGAGTCGCAGGTACTACCGCTGTTACCTGAATCAATGGAGTTTTCAACTCCATGTTTGTATTTCTTACTTTGACTTCTGATACATCCACGTACAGAAGATGCAATCTCGTTGGCACCATGTGTGATTGAGCTCAAAATTCCACCCGAGGCCGTCCAACTCAATTCCTTAACGGAGAGAGGCGATAAGATCAGTTTTCTAAATGGTCCTAGATCACATATATCACCTGGTTCACTAGACATGCTAGTGTGGCACTCAACATGTACTAGCCTTTGACACCACATGCAACACCAAATAGGAGATCCCCCAAGAAAGGAACCACTACAAGGTTCTTCACAATTAATACAACAAGAAGTTTCATCAGGTTGATCTGTAATCTCCGTCCACCTAACAGCCCATTGGTGTATCACATTTTCAAACCCGATCATAGACACACACTTGCAATCCTTGTGTGCATTCGAAGAGCAGCTCAGGTGTGCCGCTGCACCACAAACGCTACAACGGTGGATGAAGCTGTCTGAAGCCACCATAGGCCCAAGTGACTGAGAAGGGGATGTTGACTTCAGGCATACACAACAGTTTAGATTTTTCCCACGAGACAATGATTCTAAGATCCAAGTATGGAGGGCTATGGGGACCTTGTGCTTTGCTTTTCTATTTTTCTTTGAACTAGCTATGGCCTTCATCCAGCTTAAACTAATATTCCTTCTCCATTGGAAGACAGTGTAGGCTATAGTCAGGATTCCAACTATGGCAGCAGTAAAGCAAGCAACAATGAAGAGACGAGATTCTGCCATTCCAGATGGCTCTGTGTTGCCCCACGCTGCACGAAACATCCTAAGATTTTCTTTGTAGTAATCCATTCTTCAACATAAAAATCTTCTAGTGTTCTACATATACCCCAGATAGATACGAATAACTGTTTTGCGTCAATATATCAACTACTCAAAAACCAATCACCAAAGCAGTGCAAAGAGGAAAAGGCCCACTCCATAAACATAGTGGACTCGATAAGTATAGCAGCCTACTGGTATGTAATTTAATCCACTCCCATCATTCACGTCTGAACCAATAAAAATACTAGCAGTAAGGTTAAATTAAACCTTTCGCACACCCCTTTCTTCATGTTGAATTGAGTCATCCTTATTCCTCCCACTTCAAGTTCACCAAAATTTCTAGGTATGAGCATCAATATGATCTATGCAATCCTGTTTCCATGGAACTACACCTTAAGAACTCCACCTTTTATTAAATAAAAGGAAAAGGGTTCATAAGTAATGCATCTACAAATGACTCCAAAATACCCATTACCAGCCTCTATGCACAAACTCCTTTGTCTTGAAATAAGATTCATAACCAAGGAGAAGTCGGAAAACCTGCAGAACCCAAGAATTATGTCACATGGAAAAGTGGAAAATGATAATATTCAATAGACACATTCAAAAGAATATAATCAATCCATCATGCTATGAAAAGCAGATGCAGTAATATATATATATATATATATATAAGCAGTAATTAATCACTAGAAGTACTTAATGGCCCATATTTTTACATAAGTCTGTAGTTTACCTTTTATGATCAGTATAAAAACATGAGAAATTTAGGACACTTAAATCCATGTTAACAGAGAAAAGAATTGAAACTGAAACTTGAAATTTTATTTCACATCCATCAACCATAAGTAATCATGAATTCCATAAAAGGGTCAGACGGATAAGAACTTCTAGAAATTAAAGTTAGAGTCACAACGACGATGACAATGGTCATGATGATGTTAATCTTTGTAACAAAAACAAAAACTATGACAGCAATATTTTTCTTTTCTTATTTGATCGATGACAATATTATTGTTTTTTGTTAATGTATTATTTCTTTCCATATCATCACCATGTCATCGTTATCATTATGACTAGTGTGGTTGCTATTAGAATTGATATCAGTATTAGTACTAGTATTTGCATTAACAGTAGCACTAATAGTAGAGACAGCACAACATGCTCATCAGGCCGTCGACCAGAAAAAGACACACCCGGTAACCTTATCAAGCCATTGATTGGGTTGTTTTTCTTCTCTTTTCGGTCTTCCAAGAGGATTGTGATTCATAAGATGATTTTAATCAAGCTTTCAGATCGGTAAATCTCACATTATTACTACAAGTATTATCATTTTATCACAGCATTGTCGCCATTGTTCTTGTTAGATGTTTCTTGTACAAAAAAAGAAGTAGTTATTATTTACTACTACTAGTTGAGGTGCACGTGCTTTGCATTAAAATAATGTTCAATATGGTATAATATATAAAAAATAATAAACATTATATTTTGTAATAGAGTTCCCTTTCAAAAAATCAGCAGCCTCCCAAAATACACCTAATAACATTAATATTTTAGAAAATATCCAAATTTAGTAGATTGAAATAATCTCCTTTATAAGTGTATCTCTTCAAGTACCTCTATAATTAGGAGCATTTTGTGTGCGTGTGGGTGTTTTGTATCCTTATTTAAGCTCTTATGAGTTATGAAATATTAAATTAATATCCAATGGTATTTTTAAAAAAAGGCAAAATAAATAACAAATAAAAAGTTGACGGGCAGTTTGGGAATTGATAAAAAAATTTAAAAATAAAAGTGAAAAAAATTTACAAGGGTATTTTAAGAATAGAGGGAAAGTAAGTACAAATTAATTATTGAAGTTAAAAGGGGTATTTTAGGAATAGAAATAAAGGAAGTGGAAAGAAAATATTAATATAATAAGGTTATTTTAGGAAAATTAAAGGAGATGATAATATAATCAAAATTTATAGAATTGAGGGAAAGTAGATAGAAAATTAGAAATGAATAATAGAAGTTAAAAAATGTATTTTAGGAATAGAGATAAAGTAAGTGAAAAGAAATTGTTAAATAAAATATAATAAGGGTGTTTTAGAAAAGATAGAAGAGAGAATATAAGCTAAATTTATATAATAGATGTTAGGAGAATTTTTTTATTGCAATTTATGTCACTTTTATTATGGGGTTACAGAATATTATAAGATACAATAAGGGTATTTTAGCAAAGTAAAAAACAAAAGAGTTTATATAAGCAAAATGTATATAATAGATGATAGGTAGAAACTCTTTTAAGCCCTCTTTTATTATAAGGTAATATATATATATATATATATATATATACACATTAAAGTCATAGATTATAAGGTCATAGATTATAGATAGAATAAATGTATTTTAAGAAAATAAAAAGAGATGATATAAACGGGAGAAAATTTTATTGAACATCAGTTTATGCCTATTTTATTACAAAGTTACCACTGCGCAGTGTGGTAGAAAAAAATTACTATTACATATTGCAACTGTAAAAATAAATATTTGAGTTGTACTTAATTTCTACCATTATTGAAGAAAATGATGAGGATGACAGCGACAGTTAAAAAAATTCAAATCTAGCCAAAAAGTGAATTCTTCAACTTAAACCCAGAAGAAGTTAGAACAGAATCAAAAGAGAGATTTTTTTAATTTTCTTTTGGTTATAAAACCGAGAATTCATGAACAGTAAACAAATCCCAGAAAACCCCATCTTGGGTTCAAGCAGTGTTCTCGCGATTTCCGTTCAATCGAAAGAAATTTGGAAAAATTGCAAAGGTTTCAGAAGAATCTGAGGAGATGCGAAAAGGGGGGAGATCAGAAGACTTACAACAGCGTTTGTAGTGATTTTGGAGGGTTTTGAGGAGGAGATCGAGCCGATTGGATTGATGATTGAGAGAGATTTCGTTTGAAATCGAGAATCGAAGCAAACGTAATCTTTGATTCACTGTTTAAAATCGAAAGATATTAGCTTTATGGTTCGAAATCAAAAGATGTGCTTTTCTTCGTCTTACTTTGAATGAATGAATTCTCGGTTCTGTAACTTGTTGGAACCTCTACGAGGGTCCAGAGAGCACAACGGTCCATAGACACGCAAATCACGCGGCAGAAGGAGAAGGCCATTACGTGCGTCCGAGGGACCCTTCCCTTCCCTTCCCTTCCCTTCCGGGGATGAGTGAGTGGGCCACACATAACTAATAGCAAAAAGGCCCTGCACTTGTCTCCTCTGTTAATCTCCAAGTTAAGTTAGCATTAACCTACAGAATTAGGACACAGGATCTTGATACGTACCTAGGGCCCCACATGTTTGGTTTGTGATTACTCAGGGTTAGTGGTTGGTTAGAGTTAATGGTATGCCCCTCTAAATATCTAAATAAGTCGTATCAGATCTTCTCCTGTTCCTACTGGCGATGAGACGGCTAGATATTAGCAACCAGTAGGAAGGCACAAGCAATCCCAACTGAGGTGTTGGTTTGCGTGCAATTAAGGTGCACAAGTGTGTATGTGACACCTTCCCATTGGGTGTTGGCGATCTTCTCGCCAACATGAACTGGCGGCGAAAATCCCAAGTCTAAAATTAGAGGTCGGCATGGACTTGTAAAAAAAAAACCAATGTTTAAAACTTGAGCCCGACATTGGCCAACCAAGGAGGTGGGTCGGTCCAAACTAGTGGAACCGTCGGGTCAATTCAAGTTGACCCAGTGACATCAAGTAATATTATAAAAATATTTAATATTAATATAACATTAAAGATGTCTAACACCCTTATTAGAAATTTTTACGAATAGTTGGTAATTAGTATACATAGCTAATATATTGTTCTTTGGTTGAAATGATATCATGTAACTAACACCCTAACGATTTCATAGATGAAAAAAAAGGCTCCAAAATAATTTCACTTTCTCACCAAAATATTTAAAAAATAAATAACAAAAATTTAAAGATTATATTAATAACATAAGCTAATGGAATATAGGATTACTAATCAAACCAAAGTAGAAAAAATATATAAACTCTTGAAATCAAGGAAGAGAAAATATATTTTTATCCTCACCTTGGCTTGAGCTTCATATCTGTCTCTATCTCTTCTTCACTTTCCTAAGTAGTTTTTTATTTTCTCCTAATTAAATATTTAGTAATTAATTTTTTACTTAGGATAATGGGTACTATAATTTTAAAATAAGTAAATAAAATATAGAGTTTTTCCATATCTTGGACAATTTTTTACGATTCATAGAAAATTGTCCAGGTCAATTGGGTTTGGTCACTCCGGGTCAATCTGAGATAATTTACACATGAATGATATAACCCAACCCATTGAGGGTCCTGGATCCCATTGAGGTTCCGAGTTCCAACACAAAGTATTTACTTACACACATATCTCTGTGTACAATTCCCACATGTTTTTTTTAAATATTTCTTCAATGTTTGTGGTCTAGAAGTCCTTGAAAACGTGGAAAAAGTCCCATGGGTCAAAAGTCGGGCTAAAATCGAGTTGGGCCAACCTGATCGATTGACACACCTAGTTAAAATACAAGAAACTACACAAAATTAATGCATTCATACTCAAAAATAAGATTTGACTATAGTCTTTTAATCCAAAGAGTAGAGAGTTTTAGGATTAGGGTTTTGTGCTTTTAAATTATCAACTTTCTTTTGTTATTATTATCTCACAAACTTACTTACTATAAGAAAAAGTATTATAAGTTGTAATAAAGAAAGTTTAAAAGTATTGCTATAATTCCAAACAACAAAATATATATATATATATATCAAACTGTAATGAGCCATAAATAAGTCGAGTTTTGAGCCGAGCTGAATGCAATAGAGTGACTTGCAACTTGTTTAAACATTCAAGCTTAAATAAAAACTTCGCTTGGCTTGTTCGAATCTAAAACGACAGCTTGAGCTTTGCTTGAATAAGCCGATTGAGTCGAGCTGACTAGCCAAATTGGCTTGAGTGCACCCCTATGCATATACATAGGCAAGGTTACCTATACGGCATGCATATGTTGCATATCCTTACACAATTGGGTGCCAATGGGCCGGGCTGGCCAGACAGCCCCTAACCAAAAATAGCCCAATTTCAGCCTATTATCAAGGCCCATAAGGCTAGGATCGAGCTCACAAACAAATGCCCCTATTTATCTGGGGTGAGCTAGGGCTTGGCTGCTTGAAGTCAGCCCCAAAGTTATAATTTATTAAATATTATATTATATATATATATATATATATATCTTTTATATTGCAATATTGTTAGCAGTTTCAAACCATTCAAGTATTGAAAATTGTAGATAGAATTGCAATTTTACTTATTTCATGTATAAATAATATTTTAGCCCTATACTTTAACTCACTCTCTCCATCATCTTCCCCATCCTCATCATGCTTTCGCTACCCAAAAATGCAACTTTGTAAAATAAAGATCAGTCCCCATCCTCTTTAAGAACATTTCCCATCTTCTTTAAGAACATTTGTGCCTTCTCTCACTAAACAACAAAGACCTGGAGCATTAAAGAGTACATTTAAGCAGCAGGATTATGAATGTACCTCTACCCTCTTGCTTTGGCAGCTGCTACTGGAGTTATTGTGAGATGATCCCTACGTGGAAAGGCTAAGATAATACATCTCGTTGCAACAAATCAAGTTTCAAAAGCTCATTTATCGCACATTTTCAGGCACACCAGTCAAAGACCATTGAAGGTGGTTTCTGCTTCTAGTGCAAAAGCAGACAACGTGAGGGAGCAGTTGGCTCAGCTCTGAAAACTGACGGATGAGAATATGTCTTCACAAACCTACGAAACTACCCCTTAAGCTGATCAAACACAAGCTCGATCTTGGCTGCCTTAACTGCGGAGGAGTTCGTTCTTACTCTTTCCAGTTACAGACCCATCCAAATAGAATGTCCAACTTCTAGCACTTTCGGGGGGGGAGTCACCGAAAAGGAACAAGAAGAAGAGCTAAAAGGAAGGAGGAAGGACCTTTGAACAACTCCTTTCCTTTCTCTTTTGCCCCATCCTTAAGAGTGAAACTCGAACTCGCACTCGCAGGAAAGAGTGGAGCATCTTAGCTTTCTTCCCTCGGGTCTAGCAAGAAAAGGCCTCTTACTATATATAGGCTAATGTGCAAAGACTTTCGCTAAGGCTCGCCCTTATCATGGGTTGCCTGTTTGGTCGTAAATCAAGCGCCCCTAATCCTGTAAAGCAAGGGGTAGGCCTTAATAATGAAGCTTGAGAACTAGTAAAAGGTGTGTGTCAAATATGTCTTATTTGAGAGCTCTTGATAAATCATGTTTAGTAACTGGCCATATCACATCCATTTCTATCCTTTCCTAATTGTTTCAGCAGCTCTTCATAATCCATGTCTCATTGTGTAGAACCCCAAAACTCATTGGTAACCGTGAATAGTGCATGTAAATAGTGTTTTTAAGGCTTTAAGCCTTGTATATGGTCTTGCGGAGTTCTCAATGATAATGAGAGCTTTGGAATTTTCCTTGGTATTTAAAATAATGGAATTGGTGTTTGTTAGGGTTCTAAAGACCTTAATTAAGGTTTATGGGTGTTAAAATGGGAAAAAAAAAGGAAAAAATGAAAAGGTTCTAAGGTTGGAAAATGGGAAAAATAGCACAGTGGGCAAAATCCAGGTCAACCGGTTGACCCGTCCACTTCCAGTCGACCGCTCCTCAGGTCCGGTCGACCGGTGATCACACTCCCTTGTATGGGGAACTTTTCCAAAGAGATGATTTTCGACCGGTGTCCATGACTGGTCGACCCCTCCACTATCGGTGGACACCTTCGATCGACTGCTCATGCAATTTTTTGCCCTGTTTGGTCAATTTTAGCCCTTTCATTAAGGGTATTTGGGTCTTTAACCACCCATTGGCCTATATAACCCCAATTTCATGGGTTAGCACCAATCCTCTAAGTCATATTTGGGGATTTTGAGAGAGAAAGAAGAGGAGAGTTAGGGCTTTTGGCTAGGGTTGTTCCAAGATCAAGGAAGGAGTCCAATCTTACTCTTTCAAGCCTCCTCAAAGCTTCTCTTGCTTCCAAGGAGTCTCCAAAGCTCTCAACCAAAGAGATTTGGTTTTTGTAAGGTAGGTACTCCTACTAGTTGGCTTTGTTAGAGTTTTTAAGTTAAAGAGTAACATTGAAAACATGAATTCTTGAATATTGGATGTTATTAATGTAAGAGTGATTATGGTTGTCATGTTTTGTTATATTCTCATTTTGAAAAACAAGATATGAGCATGCCTTGATGTAAATGGATTGTATAGCCTATGTATGCAAGTACGAATGTGTAAATTGAGTTTATATGAACATGTTGGAGTGTTTAAGAACTTTTTAAGTATATCATGATATTCACAAGCACGATGCACATGTAGGCATTACATGACCGGAGTTTTCTTTGAGTTTTAAGTTTCAAGAATTTCAAATGAGTTAAACTATGATTTTTCCAAGTTCACAACATAAACAATTGAGACAAATTATGATTTACACAAGAATGCATAATAAAGTCAAACTTTGGATTGGTCAAGGATATGACATATATGTCATATCCAGCTTCAAAAAAAGACAAGCAAGAATGATAATGCCAAACTTTGGGTTGGTCATGGATGTTAGTGTGCTAATTTCAAGTATGTCAATGAAGGGTATCTACATACCTAGCTTCAAGTAATTTCAATGAGGGATATTTATATACCCGGCTTGAAGTCGTTTTCAAGGGCACTAACATTTGGCTTCAAGCATGATTCACGTAAGATAAGACAAACATGATTCACGCAAGACAAGAGAAGACAAACATGATTCTCACATGACAAGAACAAAACAAGAACTATGTTTTAAGAATAAAAAACATGTTTGAAAACACGAAATACAAGTTTTAAAGTATGATTAATAAGCATGCACACATGATTCTAAGAATGGTTTTCACACATGAAATTATACATGCATGTGAGTTGTACTGCTTAAATTGCAAGCATGCCATGATGTATATTATAACATTGTTAGCTAGTGGCTTGTACACGTTGAGTGTTTCAATACTCAGCCGTACATTTTGATGTCGGTAGGTACTCTCTTTGACATTTGCACGTCAGAGCCATGGGTTGAAGAAGAGTATGTTGAGGAGCCTGTAGGCGGTCTTCCCAATGAGGGAAAGGATTTGGATAGGTGGCCTTACGAGGCATATTATTGAGTGATGAAAGCGAGTGACATGTATATACATCTTGATGAGTGGGCATGTCTACTCTTACTTTTGGATTTTGTTATTGTATACAACTTTTGGAATACAATCATGTTATATAAAAAGAAAAATTGTGTTAGCTTCTACTGTAGCATGCCTTGTTATTGTGCAGGATGGTTGATATGGCAAATCAAGTCACGAGCCAAAGTCTCCTAAACTTCTAAGGGGGATTTTAAGTCATGACACATTGACTGTTTGAGATACTACCACCTAGATCCTCTTCGTAAAGTTCTCAACTACATCTTTATCATTCAAGATATTTGGACAATGGTGCTCTTTCCCTAACCTCCATCCCCAAAATCCTAACTCGGTGTACTACCTCATTTTTTTGAGCGAACCCATCATTTTATCTACCTTGTATCTTCTATCAAACCGACTATCGTAGATTTGATCGAAAGCCTAAGAGGTCCATCTTGCACCTCTGCTACTACTTTTTTTTGTTCAAAAGGGGGAGCAAAGCCACAAAACTGCAAAGAACAATATCTGGTGGTTCGTCCAATAACATCATTTTGAAGAAGAGGTCTTAGCCCTTCTAAAGGTTCCTCCAAGGTGGTCAGACCAAGTGGAGAGTTTAGCCCTTGATTAGCAAGCCAATCAGCCGCCATATTTCCTTCTCTAAATGTGTGAGCCAATTTGCACATCCATGGCCTAGCTAAAAGTTCATGATATGCACGAATCAAAAAACTTTTAGGGTCACTATCAGTAGCCTCTCTGCCCAGGACTATCAGGACAATTAGTGAATCCAACTCCACAACTACCTCCTTGAAACTCCATGCCAATCTCAGCCTTGAAATACTGCCCAGAGCTCTACCAGAGTCATGGTGCATATGCTAATATTAACATAAAACCCCCAAGCCATCTACCTCCACCATCCCTTAGGAGGCTATCGTCGATCACTTGTTGGACTTGGGTTCCTTTTAGAACACCCATATGTATTCAATTTAGCCAATTAGAAGGAGAGAAGATCCACTTAACAAAAACTTGTTATTTAGACCTTGTAACTACTTTTTATTAAAAAAAATTCATAGTGAACAAATTTTTAATAGCATTGTATAAGCCCGAATTTAGCCCGAACCCGGCTCGAATTAGGGCAGGGCTTGGGCTTGACTTGTTTAGGCCTGATCAGGCTTTGGTCGGGCTTGTGATTAGCATTTCCTTGATTGGATTAGGCCTAGACATCACATGGCTTGACACAAGCCCATCTCACTAATAGCCCTACTAACAAAGGGCTCGTCGATGCTTAGAAGATGTCTAGAAAGAAGATTAAAAAAAATAGAAACTAAAAGAGAGTTGAAACAGTTTGAAAGGAATCCAATAAAAAGATAAGCATTTAAAAATCTTATCAAAGAAGTGGATAGAGAGGAGAGAGTTTAAAGCCCCATATCTAACTATCAAGACCCGCCCTCTCCTTCCTCCACAACCCACTTTGTTGAAAAGACATGTCATAAGCTAGGACCTGATGTGGCATCATAAACTAGAAAATGGAAAGAGAGATTTCACCTCATACACCAATTTTTTTAGGCCTTGTTTGGTTTGGATTATTGCAATCACAATTAATTACACATAAGTATTGTCATGCATAAGTGTTGTCGTGACTAATCCTGCTTTGGTTATTGTAGACATGGAAATTTACCTCCCTTCCGAATTAGAGGAGAGTATCTCCTAAAACAAACTGACGCTGAATAACCAAAATACAGATTCCTCACCTATTTAATTGAAGGAAAAATAGAATTCCTAGGGGCATGGTCTATTTAGAGATTAAGGTAAGAGATTTAGTTAGGTTTAGGAGAAGGTATTAGGCACCCCTATGTTAATAATGGCTCAAATTTGGGAGTGTCCGATCAATCGGACACTTAGCTCCGATCGATCAGAGCGCGCACAGGAAAACCACTTTTGCTTCGGGTCCAATCTGGCCGATCAGACTTACGGGAATTTTAGTTTTGTGATTCTTTTTTAGGGTAGATCCTTGAGGGTATAAAAGAGGGACTTCGACTTAGGGTTTGTATGCTTGTGAAAATTGCAAAGAGAGGCCATTAGAGAGAGAGAGAGATCACTCTTGTATCTCTGTATTGAATCTCATAGTGAAAGCTCCGATCATCATCGCCCATGGACGTAGGCATTAAGGCCAAACTACGTATATCTTGTCTCGTGTGATTGTATCTTTGTTTTGGTTTGTTTCTCTTTCTCTGGTTTGCTATTTTCTTGTTCTCACTAGATCCATAGTGTTATTTCTGTAATAAATTGGTATAAGAGCTTTGGGTTGTCAAGAAAAGGGATGGCTCCAAAATTGTCAAAGGTTTCGAATGCAAAGTTTGAGGTGGAGAAGTTTGACGGGAGAAATAACTTTGGGCTTTAGAAAGTCCAGGTAAATGATGTTTTAATCTAGCAGAGTTTACATAAAGCCTTGAAAGGCGTGAAGGGTAAACCGGAAGACATGACGGATGATGATTGAGAGGAGTTCGATTTACAAGCATACAATACCATTCAGTTGTGTTTAGGTAAGGAGGTCACATACAATGTGATCTATGAGAAGTCAGATGCTTTGATCTGGTCAAAGCTTGAAAGTCTCTCTACATGACGAAGTTTCTCACCAACCGTTTATATCTGAAGAAACAACTGTACACTTTTCGGATGAAGGAATGTACGTCAATGCATGACCATCTTAATGATTTTAATAGAATAATATATGAACTACTAAATATAGATGTTGAGATGATGAAGAAGATAAAACCCTTTTACTTTTGTGTTCTCTCTCTGATTCGTATGAGCATTTGGTTACTACATTTTTATACGAGAAGAATACTATCGATCACGATGACGCTACTGCAATGCTTCTTTCCAATGAATTTAGGAAGAATGCTCGTGGTAGCGATTCTCAGGCAAATGGCATGTTTGCTAGGAGAAGGACATAAAATAAGTAAGGGAAGAGGTAGATCTAAATCAAGGAGTTGGAAAGACTCGGTATGTTATTTTTGTCACAAGAAATGGCACTTCAAGACTGACTATCTGAAATTGAAAAATAAGAACGATACAAATAAGGGTATAATTTTTGACATAGTAGGTGTGGCAGAAAATAACTTAGATGATGTTGCAAAAGTTTTGTCAGTAACATCTCAGGGTATCAAATGAATGGATTTTAGATTCCGGTTGTTCTTACCGCATGTGTCCTACAAAGGATTTATTTATGACCTATACAGGTATAAATGGTGGTACTGTTTTGATGGGTAATAATATAGCCTGTAAAACAGTGGGGATAGAAACAATTAAAATCAAGATGCATAATGAAAATATTGTAAGAGTTTTGACAGATGTCAGACATATTCCGGATTTGAAGACGAACCTAATTTCTTTAGGTGGCTTAGACTCTAATGGTTGCAAAGTTGCAATGGAAGGTGGGTTATGAAGGTAGTCAGAGGTGCATTGGTGGTGATGAAGAGTAACAAGTTAGGAAATCTGTATTTTCTATTAGGGAGTACAGTAACTGGTAGCGCAGCAGTGTCTACCTCAAGAGATACTGATTTCAGTATCTGCACATTTATGACATATGCGATTGGGGCATATGAGTGAGAAGGGATTGACTGAATTGAGTAAGAGAGACATATTTGGTGGGGTGAAGATTGGGAAGCTGGATTTCTGTGAGCATTGTGTGTTTGGCAAATAGTGCAGGGTAAATTTATGCACAACTATTCGGTGCACAAAAGGCACCCTGGATTACATTCATTCGGATGTATAGGGTCCCTCGCAAGTAGCCTCGAAAGAGGGATCCAGGTATTTTGTTTCTTTTATCGATGACTTCTCACGCACAGTATGAATTTATACTTTGAAGAGTAAGGATGAAGTGTTCAACACTTTTAAGAAGTGGAAGACAATGATTGAAAATCAAACTGGAAAGAAGTTTAAGCGATTGAGAACCGATAATAGGGGTGAGTACAAGTACACACTATTCTTGAAGTTTTGTGAAAATGAAGGAATTACTAGGCACTTTACAGTAAGGGACACCATAGCAGAATGGGGTAGCAGAAAGGATGAATCATACCCTATTAAAGAGAGCAAGGTGTATATTATCCAACGTTGGGTTGGGTAAAGAGTTTTGGGCGGAGGCCATCAACACAACTTGTTTTATTGTGAACAGATCACCGTCAACATCTATAGAGTGCAAGACTCCTCATAAGGTATGGTCTGGTGAGACAACGGATTACAAGAACCTTAGAGTTTTTGGGTGTCCTGCTTACTTCCATGTTATGGGAGATAAGATTGACCCAAGAGCTAAGAAGACAGTATTTCTTGGTTATGCAACTGGAGTAAAGAGATACAAATTATGGTGCCCAGAGTTCACAAATTTGTAATCAGTAGGGATGTTACTTTTGATGAGTCTGTTATGCAAACACCTTGCAAGCTGAAGACAGTACCAAAAGAGAAAGTGTGTGATTCAGTTCAGGTGGAGATAGACTCTCCAGAACCATCAATGCAGGTTGATGAACAGAATGTTCCAAGTGAGGGAGATTTTGAACAACAACAACAGCAGCAACAGAAGCAGTCCTTAGCAGGTGGCAGAACCAAAAGGGCACTTAAGGCACCGATTCGATATGGATTCGAAGATCTAGTAGCCTATGCGCTTACTATTGAGGGAGATGAGCCAAATACATTTCAGGAAGCAGTGAATGATGATCATTGTAAGGAATGGAGGAAGGCCATGGATGAGGGGATGAGCTCTCTTCATAAGAACTAGACTTGGGAACTTGTTGATTTGCCCAAAAGGAAAGCGTGCAATTGGGTGCAAGTGGGTTTATGCTATAAATGAAGGTTCTCCAGGATCGAGTGATGTTAGATGCAAAGAACGGTTGGTAGCCAAGGGCTATGCACAAAGAGAAGGCGTGGACTACAATAAGGTATTTTCACCCGTTGTAAAACATACCTCAATTCGTGTTCTATTAGCAATGGTAGCGCAGTATGATCTAGAGCTGGAGCAGCTTGATGTGAAGATTGTAATTTCTACATAGTGATTTAGAGGAGGAGATTTTCATGAGTCAACCTGAGGGGTTCAAGGTTGCTGGGAAGGAAAGCAGAGTGTGCAAATTGAAGAAGTCATTGTACGGGTTGAAACAATCGTCAAGACAATGGTACAAGAAATTTGACACTTTTATGATAGGACAGAGCTACACCAGGAGTGAGTATGACCATTGTGTTTATTTCAGGAAGCTTTCTCATGGGTCATTAATTTACTTACTTTTGTATGTTAATGACAAGTTAATTATTGCTAAGAGTATGAAGGAGATCAACAAGTTAAAAACTCAACTTTGTAGAGAGTTTGAGATGAATGATTTGAGTGGAGCTAAGAAGATTCTTGGAATGGAGATTCAAAGAGAGAGGAAGAAAGGGTGATTGTGCTTGTCATAGAGGAAGTACCTTAAGAATATGATTTCCAGACTTGGGATGGAGAACTCAAAACTAGTGAATACTCCATTAGCTTCTCATTTCAGACTCTCAACTAATCAGTCTTCAAAGAATGATGAAGAACGTGAGTATATATCGCATGTTCCTTATGTTAGTGCAGTTAGTAACGTGATGTATGCGATGATGTGCACTCGCCCAGACATCTCACAGGCAGTCAGTGTGGTTAGCAGATTTATGGCAAATCCGGGAAAAGAGCATTAACAGGCCATGAAGTGGTTGTTGAGGTACCTACAGGGTATGCTGGATGTTTATCTGGTATATGAAGGGGACAAGTCTTTGGAGTCTCATGTTAAAGGGTATGTTGATTCAGATTATGCAGGAGATCTGGATAACAGGAGGTCCACTACAGGGTTGGTTTTCATACTAGCTCATGGGCCGATTAGTTGGAGGGCTATGCTACAACTTCTATTTGCTCTGTCTACGACTGAGGCAGAGTATATGGTGGTGACTGAGGCCGTGAAGGAAGCATTATGACTCCAAGGTTTATTAGGTGATTTGGGGATAACACAGAAACAAGTCGATGTGTTCTATGATAGTCAGAGTGCTATTCACTTAACGAAGAACCAAGTTCATCATGCGAGGACCAAGCACATTGATGTTCGGTTCTATTTTATCCGAGGGATTATCAGTGATGGAGAGATTGCTTTGCAGAATGTTGGCATAAAGGATAATCTGTTTGATATGTTGATCAAGACAGTAACATCGATCAAGTTCAAGCATTGCTTGGGCTTGATCAATATTTTGCGAGTTTGATTGCCTTGAAGCGCATTGGAGATGGTGATCAGATGGAGTGATTTTAAAAGGAGAGAATTCAAGTCAAGGTGGAGTCTTGAGGAGGAGTAACTCAAATTCTCGTCATGGTGGAGAATTGTTAATAATGGCTCAAATTCGGGAGTGTCCGATCGATCGGACACTTAGCTCTGATCGATCAGAGCATGCACAAGAAAACCACTTTTGCTTCGGGTCCAATTCGATCGATCGGTGCTTAGTCCCGATCGGACTTACGAGAATTTTAGTTCCGTGATTCTTTTTTAGGGTAGATCCTTGAGGGTATAAAAGAGGGACTTCGACCTAGGGAGAGAGAGAGAGAGATCACTCTTGTATCTCCGTATTGAATCTCATAGTGGAAGCTCTGATCTTCATCACCTGTGGACATAGGCATTAAGGTCGAACCACGTACGTATATCTTTTCTCGTGTGATTGCATCTTAGTTTTGGTTTGTTTCCCTTTCTTTGGTTTTCTATTTTCTTGTTCTCACTAGATCCATAGGGTTATTTCCGCAACACCCTACACTTTCATCCAATGATGGTCACTTAGTCCTTAAATCTACACTAAAGAAGGAAAATTATAAGAAAAACATGTATTTTATAAATCATACTAAACAAAACATATGCTTTAAATGAAATAATGCTAATGTAGAATTATGCTTAGTCATAGAAGAGAAGAGAGAGAGAGAATAAACTAAAAGAAAATTTTAAATTAGGTGGGCTGAACCTAAGAGGAATGCCTATGTATTCACATAGGTGGAATCAAATCAAAACCTAGTTTAAGCATGCTAAACTTTGAATTTCTAGGGTTATTTGAATGTTCTTGTTGTTTTTAGAATGACTTACAATTTAGGCTCATGTAAGTTTAGAGCATAGGGGAATGAGATAACTTAAACAGAGTTAGAAACTAACTTAGGCGACTCCAAGGCCTAGAATAACTGATGTTAGGATAAAAGCTCAATGGGTTAAACAAGAACAACCAAAGGGTTGGGGACACCTCGAGTTACCAAAAAAAAATAGTGGTGGAAGAGCTCCCAAAATAAGATAGGAAAGTGCATTATTTTAAGCACAATCTTAGTTTAGGGGACTTTGGCTCACCATTTGGCTTGTTAACATCCACACTTTAAAAAACAAATGCATAAAGAAAATTGAAAGAAATTGATAAGGTAGAAGTTCACATCCCTCTTTCAATACACTACGTGAAAAGGAAAAAAAAAAAGGACCAAAACCATCATTTTTCACTATACAACTTGTAGAGAAGAAGTGATTAAAAATTATATATAAAGGTCAAACAGTATATGCATGAGTCATGCTCTTGACTTATACGTGGCACTCTTTTGGATCTACAAGAAAACTCAATGTGTGAGTCATCCCTCTCTAACACATGATAAAAAAAAAAAAAAAAACCAGTCCGATAAAAAGCCTTTTGATCGGACGGTTAAAACTATAACTTAAGTTGAAGTATTAATTATAGAGATTAATGCTGGCCAATTAGAATTAATGTAAGATGTTCTTAATTTCCAATCTTCTATTATTTTGCCTCCTTTTAAAAAAAATAAATATGGGCACCTTTCCTAGGCCCAGACATAGACTAATTCAACGTGATGCATAGGAAAATCACTATACATCCGACATTGAGGAGAGCCAAGAATCAACCCCGAGACCTCCGAGTTACGGTTCTGCCTTCGGCCACTGAGCTACCACTAGCCATATATTTTATTGACTTTTACCTCCTTTAAAAAAAAAAAAAACCATTCATTTTATTGACTTTATTGCATACTACTAGCCATATATTCCAGTCCAAATTAAAATAATGTGATAGATCTAAGCAGCATTCCGTGGGGTTTTTTGTCTCTGTCATGCTGATGTTCTTGATGCTAGACAGAATGGAAGGTGGACCATTCCTTATGGTCTACTGAACTTTTCTTACCAATTGAGTCGACTGTACATATAAGGTGGAATTCGTAAATCCATTATGAAACAAGGGTATTTTCGTTACTAAAAAAGAGATTAGAAAGTAATCATGCCATTTACGATCAAGAGAAATGCAATCATCCGCTCCCCTTTAATCACTTATCCAACGGCTAGAAGCATCCAAGGCCCACAAAAAAAAAATAGCCGTTACAAGAGCGTTCAAAATTCAACGTTCTTTTTCATCCCATCTATTGCGCCCCTTCATTTCTCTCACTTCTCCATGAAAACAGAATCGAAAGAACCCCAAGCTCAATCAAGAGCCACCTTTTAGAACTCCAAAACCTCTTCACACCCTTTTCCGGCTACAATACAGTGATCCGTTGATCGATTTCCGGCGACCTTTTAATGGGTTTGAGCGGAAAGAACACCGGAATCATGACCCCTGCAAAAGACCCACAAGCATCTCGATCAAAGACTCCAGATAACTCCAAATTCACTGAAAATTTCAATCCCAATCTCTCTGATGGAAGTCCTCTTCAGAAATCCAGAAATTCCCCGGCAATCAAATCCAAGAAATCAGTCTCGAAAAACCCAAATCAGATCGTTTCCCCTCGTAGCAAAATTCAGGAGAGGAAGTTTGTAGTGGCGAAGAAGAACGCGAAGAAAGCGGCCGCAGTGGTAACCTGTAAATGCAAAGAGAAGATGAGTGGTAATCTCAAGAAGTGCCCTTGCATCGCTTATGAGAATCTCCGGGCGTCTCAAGAAGAGTTCTTTCGAAATCGGAGCAGCAACGAAGACTACCACGATTTGGGCCAGTCAAAGAACTGCATAGGATCTAAAAGCGAAGAAGAAGAGAAGAACTATACAGTTGAAACCTTCGAAACTACAGATGGGTTAGAAGGGAAATCCGTGGAAGGTAATGGGTCTTCAACAATTAAATCAAGTAAACAAGATCCAGATGAACAATCGAACAAAATGGGTACTTTGAAGATAAAAAGAAGGAGGGAGAAGGTTCTTGAAGAAGCCAGGAATAGTACCCCCGAACCAGGTCTTGGAAGAGTGATGCATTTGGTTAGCGCATTCGAAAGAATTCTTTCAATACCGAGTTCCAAGGATTCGAAGGGGAGGGAAGAGGGAGATGATAAAGAAGAAATCAAGAAGGTAATGAACTGGGCACTACCCGGATTGCAACCTAAGGTTCCTGAATCACAGATTTCTGCAACTTCTGTCTCTCAGTCGGAGATGTTCTTCACATCAGAGAAATTTGGTATGGATTCTGGGGTTTCGTCTTCATTAGATAGCAGCCAAGGAAGGTTGGTAATAACTTTATTGGATCCCAAAACACCCATTTGAATTCCTTCTGGTACACTTAATTGCAATCTGATTGGGTCTTTTTTTTTTTAAAAATCTCTTAAGCATTAGTAGTACTAGCAGGACTTCTGGTGGAAGCCGAAGGAACCGTCGAAATGTAAGAATTTTATCACTTCTTCATTCATCCGTTTTATTACTGGAGCTGGATATTTTTTTCCCTTTAGCTGATGTACTGTTTTACTTGTTTCTACTTTCTTAAAATTTGGATGTTCTCCATGTCCAGAGCTCTGAATCCTCGGGGACGAAATTTGGAAGAAGCAGACGGAAGAAGAAACAGGTCAAAATAACCAGCCAACAACCATTCAAGCTAAGAACAGAGGTACCCATTTTTAGAACATCCCTGAAAAGTCGGATGATCCGAATGTACTCAATTTCTTTTGTTACCAAGAAATTGGATCTGAAATGTGATGATAAGGCTAGCTTAATTGATAGTGTGTGCTTATAAGTGAACTATATGAATATATCTTCTATATCAATGGTGGCATGCCCCGGCACAACCGCGTCGTATGAATAAGGGTGATCTTCTTCTTCGAATTAGTTCAAACAGGAGTTTTGATTATAGCAATCCTTAATTCTACAGTGCATGGAAATTAAACTTTCAGACATTTTTCTTAGTTCTTAAGAAAAATGCTTTTCTTTCTGCTTCATCTCACTTGCAATTGTGTAAACTCTGGCAAATGGTACTCATTTCAGCAAAGGGGGAGATGTAAAGAGGAAGACTTTCTCAAGAAAGTGCAAGAAATAATTACGGAGGAGGAGAATCAGCGGATACCAATCGCACAAGGGCTCCCATGGACAACAGATGAACCAGAGGTGAGGCCTTTTAAGCAAAAAAGCAACAAAAATAATTATCATATTAATTTATCTGTATCTTTTGTTCTATATCAAAATTTCAATGTCACAACTATGTTGGATATTATGGAGACTCAGAGTTGATTTTTTTTATTGTTTCATTTTATTTTTCCTCCTTTCATGTTTCTAAAAATTAAAATGGTAAGATACTTAACAATTCTAAGCTTTAAATTCCCAACTTCACTATTGTGATTGACAACAGAGACAATAGAGGAATAATTATGTATATCTCCATTAGGTGTTAACATGGCAATTATGTATATCTCCATTAGGTGTTAACATGGCAATATATGTTTAGATTTCATCTTTTCCTCAAAGAACTAGGATTATGTTTTAATGATATTTTAGATGTGTTTTCTGCTCTCCATGTTTTGATTTTCAGAAGAAAACACAATTATGCAGAAAATTTGTATTGCCTACAAATTATAAGGATCCATGCTTAAGAATATTTTTCCCGATTTCTAGAAACTGTGATTTATGGGACAAAAAGTGTCATGTAATTGACTGGTTGTTTCTGAGATATGAAGAATATTGTGACTTGTGGACTTCATAAATGAAAGTTGTTTGAGTAATTCTAGTAATTTAATCTGGTATTGTATTTTGCCCCATCATCATCGTTTTTTGTATTCATCCTAAAACTAGTGACTACATAATTGAATCATCCTGCCATCTCAGAGCTTAGTAAAGCCTCCAGTTAAAGAAAGCACGAAGCCAATTGACCTGAAGCTTCACAGTGATATGAGAGCATTGGAGCGAGCTGAGTTCGATAATCATGTAAGTTTCATTTATTTTTTTATCAAACAGATTGAATTTCTAGTATTTCTTGTTCTTATACCATGCACTGCTCACTGTAAACTTAAAAATGAGCCTCCGGCACATTAAGTAGCCTAATACATAGAAAATGATGTTGAATTCCTTCTACTCTTGTGGAAAAAAAAAGGTTGAATTGGCTAAAAAGCTTCATGGTGCACATCTCAATTCTTCCCATCACTTATTTTTCGGTCTCTCAAAATAGCTCAACAAACCTACACAAAAATGGCTCATGATTTGTGTATTTATGGGTCTAACTTCTAGTGGGGTATAACTTAGTTAAGTCTCCACCAGAACCTTTAATATCGACTGTAATTTTTTTGTTTATTACTTAACAATAATGATTTTCCTCTGAGACGGATTGAAATATTTTATGTTCACCAGATTGCTGAGAAGTTGAGCTTGATTGAGCAGTACAGAATGGAGAGAGCAAGGCAGCAAAAGGCATGTATAGATAACAAAAATGAAATATGCATACTAAGCTAAATTAGTATGATATATGTTGGTTTTTGATCAAGGTACTAAGCTAAATTAGTATGATATATGTTGGTTTTTGTCCTACAGTTGGAAGAAGAGGAAGAAATGAAGAGGTTGAAAAGGGAGTGTATTCCTAGGGCTCAACCTATGCCTTATTTTGACAGGCCTTTCCTCCCTAGAAGGTAAAAGCTAACCTGATCTTAATCTGATATGCACATATAACTTACTTAAACAGCGATAGGAGAGATATCCAAGGCATAAGTTTTGACCTCATCAGATTAACCAAACCATAGTTGTAGGGAAGCGCTATGTGGGTGGGTTGCTCACTTTCTAGGAAGCTCGTTCCCAGAACTCTCCTCCCTAAGAAGCTCGCTTCCATCACATCCATAGATTGGTCAAGGGAGCTGCTGTGTATGTGGTGAAGGGGGAGCTGTGTATGTGGTGGGAAGTCAAGGCGGGGTTTATACCCTATTGCTTAGGGTATATACCCTAGTGTAGTCAAGGCATCGCCTGGGCATCGCCGTGGTTTTGGACTGCTACCTCTCTAGGCGGGCTGAAGTCACCTAGACCCTTTAACAGTTACATGTTTTATAGTTTTACAACTTATTTACAAATAAATATCATTTAAGTAAATGATTTTACTTAAGATATTTATATGTAATAAGATTATACTCCCCATTTGAATTCAATAAAAATTATCCTAGATCCAAATTCTTAAAGAATAAAAAGTCAACTTTTCAATTAAAAAACAAAATCTGTTTTTTAGCATATTTTTCAAATTTTCAACTCACAAATGCTAAGGTATTTCTCAAAATTTTATTCATGAATTCTATTATAACAAAACCAGGGGGTGGCACGTGCGATGCATGTGAGAGCGAGGGGAAGGAGTTAACCAGAGTTAATAAGAGTTAAAAGGGACACGTGTTAACCCGCGGGTGCGATTGAACTAGCTAGTGGCACGTGCGGTGCATGTGATAGTGAGGGGAATGAGTTAACCACAGTTAATGGGACATGTGTTAGTGGGTGCGATTGAACTCTCCCTGAGTTCAATTGCAATTGGCTGTGATTCTAAATAGATAGATGAGCAAGGGTTAGTTTGGGAATTAAAGTAAGACATTAAATCAAAGGAAGGGGTAGTTTGGGAATTAAAGTAAAATATTAAATCAACATTTTATTTTTATATAAGGGTATTTTGGAAAAGTCATTTACGCATGCCTCTCGCATTATAATTGTAAAGATATTTACTAAAACCCAAAAGTCCGGTAAAAAAATCTCATTTTTTATGACTTAAATATTTTTATTTACGTGGTAAAAAAAGTCAACTAACAGTATAGCAAAATAAGACTTACATTCAAGCTTTACAACATTAAATGTCAATTTGCGTACATTATTATCAACCTTAAGAGGTTCGAATTTTTATGTGTTTTTAATTATTTTTATCGCCTAGGCAACGCCTCGCCTAGCCTAGGCCTAATCGCCTAGACGCCTGGACTACACTGATATACCATTTCTTATTTCCTAAGAACTTTTTGAGCCTCATTTTCAATTTGCTTCTTCCATTTTTGCTTCTCGCTCTAGTAACTCCACACAATTATTTCTCGTCCATGTCTCTTGGAAAGTCCATAAGAATGGAATAGCTTAGATGGGTAGAGGGGGGAAAGTAATAGTAAAGTCTCTAATTTTGTTGGTTGGTGTGGTTTCTTGAAGGTCGATGAAGCACCCAACAATTCCAAGAGAGCCAAAGCTGCGCGATCCTCAGCACAAGAAGATCAAATGTGTATCCATGGAATGACATTAGCATCTCAGACCCCATCAACACTGAGAAGCTAAGAGAAGAGAAAGGAAGCATGGATGACACTGAGAAGCTAAGAGAAGAGAAAGGAAACCCACCAACACTGAGAAGCTAACAGAAGAGAAAGGAAGTATGAATGACAAAAAATAAAAGAACCTCTTTAATTCTAAATAAAAAATATGTTTTTTTTTCTTCTTATTCTTTTTATATATATATATTTTAAAGCTTTGATCGATCAATTTTATTTCATTTGGGCGAAACTTGGTAAAGATTGTTGCATGCCAATGGTGTTGATTTGTTTTTGCGCTGTTACATAATTGATATATCACTCTTGTGATTTTGGCAATCTCTCTCTTTTTATGGGCTATTGGCTTCTAGTTCTAGTAGTTCCATTCCATATAGCATCTATACCATATTCTCACCTCACAAAAATTTTACGGAAATCTATGGGCATTGACAGAATGAAAGGATCTAACATATGATCAACCACCTCACAAAAATGAAAAATTCACTCTTGACGGTTAGGTTAATGGAACTAGCTAGACTTAGCAGCAACAAACATTGCCGCCTAGGGCTGCAAACACCCAAATCGGACAGGTACAGGGTTGCCATTGGATATAAAAGGGTTGGAAAATGGGAACTCTTCAAGAGTGGCATACCCATCTACAAGTTCATCTCTCCCACACGGCTCAGGATTGTCTCAGGCTATGCCAGAGAGAATTTAGGGGAGAAGTCATTTCATTTTCTCCCCATGGTTTTGACTTCTCACATATCTCTCCCCATTTTTATCGCCACATGTGTTCACTGATTTGTAGAGCCAAAAAAATTGTTTCTAGCATCTCCAGAGACAATCATAAGCATGGTTTAAAAACCCAAAAACTCGACTTAACTAGAAAGTTAGCCAGGTCGAGTAATTCGAAAAACTCGAAAAAAACTCGATTGGATCCAACTCCGAATATATATGTAATAACTTGAAACACTTTGAATAAAAGAACTCAAAATATGCTCATTTTACAGCCTCAAACCTATAAACTAGGTTTAACAGAATTCATAATAAGTTGTTTTTATAGACCCAAAAAATATAATACAAAAATAGTGTGACATTTGAGTTTACGTTTTAAAAATGATAAAAATACCCTTATGTAACTCGACCTAATCCGACTAGTCGGAAAACTCGGCTCGACTTAACCGAGTCATCCGAATAACTCGGCAAATAATGAATTCTTCAAGTTTTGAGGAGACTTGACTCGAAATTCAGCCGAGTCGAGTTACTCGTCAAGTTTTTGAACTATGATCAAAAGCACTCCCAACCCAAACAAATGCCATTCAGAAGATCTCAAACTTAAGACCTTATTACCTAAAGGAGGTAAAGAAAAATCTGGAAGATCTAATAACAAGCTGTGCTTGTGAGCATTTTGAAGCAACTACTATTGCTATCCACCATCATTTGAAAAATGTTGACATCCCATTTTCAAATCTCAGCAATTAGGAAAAAGCCTGTAAACTTTGAGCTCCTCATTGAGTTTCAAACAAATGGGGCAATAATTGAGGATCACACCCATTCATAATCTAACTTAAGAATTCGGGGGAGCCAACATCATTTTTTTTAAAAATGATGAAAGATTTCATTTTGAATTTGTTGTGTTGAGATAGTCCTATCTTAAATTAATAATCAGTTGCTTTATTAACAACACAAGGGAAGAATAGGTGTTCCAAAGAGCTATAGGCAGTATAATGTGAACCTCAAAAGTCAACATCTAAACACATTAAAAGCAATGTTCATCTCAAGTACTCAGCAACAGCAAAAGAAAAATGCTTAACAATAATAATATTCTCCACAGCTACATCACATCCGTTTCACCAAATCAAATTAAAAACCCTACAAAAGTTCAAAACATGTATGCAGTAGCAAAGCCCAATAAGTTATTCCCTCAAGGAGCAGCAACAACGATCCGCCCTGCAACTTGGTCGAGATCTCGCTGGCCACTGGATGTGATTCTTCTCCCCCTGGTACCCAACAAGTTCACATGATTTCAAATTAACTAGTTTTACTACATCTATATATCATGCCATCAGTGTCTTGATTAGCCCAAACAAGGACTACAACATCTTATTGGATTTTGCTAGCCCCAGTCGCAAATCTTCCAAAGACGCAACTTGGAAGCTACAAATGTCAAACCCTTCCTTTTTTGAATTTTTTTTAATCTGTAAAAGTATCAAACATTTCGACGTCATGTTATAGCCACTTGCGTCTGGAAATGTTTGGAGTAAATGCGACTGTGGCTAGCACTCCTCAATCTTATTATACAACTAGGCCAATGGCACACAATGTGCTGCCTTGATGGAGAAGAGTTGTGTCAGGATAGAAGCCAGTGGCATCAGTAATATACAAAAAGAAAATTGTATATGCAGCCAGGCTAGGTGACAACATGCTATGTGCTGCAGACAGCCCCAAGCGAGGATGAAGGAGGAATTACACCAGATTGGAAGTTGGTTGCAGTTATGATCTAACCAAAGATACTGCTCTAAAAGATTATGATGACCAAACAGATTTCATGATGCCTACCCTGACTAGTTGGGATATGCATTGAGATCAAATTAATCTGGATCTAGGACTAATGGATCTAGAAGGCAAGGGTTGTCCATGCACTTTTACTTTTATCCCTTTCAGAGGAAAAAAAAACAGTATTGATCTTGTTCTGAGAAACAGATGGGGAAGAAAAAAAAACTTGTATCAGCACAAAAAAAAAAGTCATTTCAAGGGAAATAAAGAGAGTCTGGAATTCATGGTAAAGTTTCACATTTAAAGATCCAGGTTTTGAACAAGGTAATAGATCTAAAAATTATTTTCAGGCCGATATGATTCAAATTGGGATTCTTAATCATAAATCGTAGGATTCAATCGATTATTTTTTTTAAAAATGCAGAGAATCCCAAAAAATACTTTAAAAAACAAAAAACAATAGAATGATCAACCAGGAATCACAGGTACGGCGATACTTAGATACGGGTACGGCGATACGGCAGAAATTATGAAAAACAGCTAAGTTTTACCTTAGAGTGCCGTATCTAATACGTATCAAATACGGCGATACGGGTACGACGATACGGGTACGTTTCCATTTTCAAAGTATCTGTGCTTCCTAGATAATCAATAATCCAAAAGCTATAAATCTTCTCAAATCTCTCACCAGTCTATTAAAAATGGGCTAAAGAGGTTATAAAATAACCCAAGAGACCTTTTAAAAGCAAAAGGAGACAAAAAAAAAAAGTTTCGTATCATAGAAGTATCATTACAATTCGAACTTGATTCAAATCCTACGAATCGAATAAATCATGCGATACAAATGATTTGTAGGATTCAAATCATATGGGTGGTACAATTTGTTGGGAAAACGATTTATGGTCGCGATTCAAATTAGGTCCCCTACAATTCGAATAGTGAATTGTAGGGTGTTGATTACACTGGTTTTGAAGGCTAATGACGCCCAACAGTGTCTAATGAAGTTAAAGTACCACCCATACTAATCTATTGATAGTTCCACGAGTGTCTAACGTGCATAAGGTACTTCTCACACTTATCCATACACAATTGACTTGAAGGATGAGAAAGGGATTCTTGTTGTCAATCATGGAACAGAAAACACATGAGGCGCAAAAAATTGATAACTCACCCCTTTGGCTCAAGGTCAACAATGTTCATTTTCTGCAACTCTTGAAGTATGTGACGAGCAACAGCACCACTGCTCTTGCAGAAATGAGGTGGACGACTCCCGTTCCTCTTGCGCCCACCATATATCTTCCGGAAACCACCTACCCCAATTCCCTGCCTCAAGTAAATTTTCCTTGCCATTGAAGCTGCAATGACGTCAAGTAAATAAGTTATAGGCATAAAGTAGATACCAGCAAAGCTACTGATATATATATATATATATATATATATATATATAGAAAGAGAGGGTATAAGAGGCAATAGGCTGCATACCGGCTCTGATATAGTACCAGTCAGGATCATACGGAGCGAGTTCCTTGAACTTACCAGTCTTCACAATATCAGTCCAGTGAGGAAGCTCCATCTATTAACAAAAAAGAGGACTTATGAAAAAAATGGATAATAGAAGAGATGAGCAAGAATTATCACATGAAGGTATACATAAAACATGACAAAGTCACAAGTTATGAGTCAGGTGGGTTTGATGGTGGCAAGTAGTAAATACCACATCTCAATCCCTGAAAGCCCGAAAAAATGCATTATCACTTTAGCATAAATATATTTCCTTGTCAACATTCCACACCAGATAACTCATGCCCATGCACTATAGACTTCAGAAAGAGTAGGCAGTTTCAATTAGTAACAGTATCAGTGTAGTCAAGGCATCTAGGCGATTAGGCTTGGCTAGGCGAGGCACTGCTTAGGCGACGCCCAAGCGATAAAATAATTAAATTATTTAGATACATTAAATATATATATATATATAAACATAATAATTCAAACATCCTAAGGTTGACAATAATCTAGACAAATTAACATTTAAAGTTGCAAAGCCTGAATGTAAGTCTTTCTTTGCTAAACTGATAGTTGACTTTTTGACCTTATAGATGAAAATATTTTTTAAGACTAAAATATGTCTTTTTTTAAAAATAGATTTTTGAGTTTTAGTAATGTTTTGTAATAATAGAATTTATGAAATTTTAATTTTTGAAAAATAATTTAGCATTTGCAAGTTGAAATTTTGCAAATGTGCTAAAGAGTGGATTTTGTTCTTGAATTAGAAAGTTAACTTTTTATTCTTCAAGGATTTGGATCTAGGATAATTTTTATTGAATTCAAATGGGGGGTATAACTTTATTTACATACAAATATCTTATGTATATATAAAAAAACCATATACTTAAATGATATTTATATGTAAATAAACTGTAAAATTGTAAAATAGTATAATTGTGTTCTAGGTGATTTCCACCCGCCTAAAGAGGCTCCTAGGCGGTGAAAGTCTAAAACCGCCTAAGTGATGCCTTGACTACACTAATACCTATTTTGCTCATACAGATAGTGCTTCTTTAGATCCTTCACACTTCAATGAATTGCATGACAAAATTTTGGAAAGTGAGTCTAGTTGCTCAAAATGATGTCTAAGAAGCATATAGGTATGGTGAGTGGTGACCTCATTGTGAGTCCCAATACAATAGAAAATTTATTAACTATTATCGATTTCTTGTTAGTTGTTTTTATTTTGAGAAGGGAATTAGTCAATTAGATTAGACATAAATTTCTGACACATTGTCTTAAGACTTTCAGAAGTTATAGTCCACAACTACATGTAAAAAGGGAGATCCATTTATGTTGTTTGAGATTAAAGTAGTAATGTTGAAGAATATTGGAATCTATTTAGGTTGTGTAACTCCACCTATATCGTGTGTGGTGCTGATACCATACACCTTATCCCTTATTCTCTCTTCTTTGTTCTTCCTCCATTTTACTTCTCACCATAAAAGTAAAACTGGGGCTCCATCAGCACAACTGTTTTAACTCTTAATACCATCTACATGAAGCCGACTTTTGAGTTCTATTGTCCAGAAAATATAAGTGCACTTTCTTCTACTGATCATAATGACTTGTATAACAGAGTAGAAGATTAAATGCATTTCACTGACATATTCCAAGTTAAATAAAATCAAATCGAGCAACAAAAACACTAATCCAAAACCCTAAACCCCAACTAGATTGTGTGAAATAGATTCGACAAATCGGGATATCAAATAAGAATCGGCCTTTGCAAGTACACAACAACTAAACACGATTAGATCAAAACTGTAACCAGATGCCTGAATGTCGTAGAGAAATTCATGGATTTAGAGATCTAAAGATGCATATGAAATTGAAGAGAAATCTAAATTAAATGGTAGAAGATGGGAAAATTACCTTCCCAGATCGCTTGAGATGAGCAGAGTAAGCCTTCACGAACTCGTGAGGCGAAACGTCTTTCACAGTTCGAGCAGTCTCCATGGCTGCTAGGGTTACCAGACCTTCAAGCTCCGAGCGGAACAAGAAGGAAGAAATACGGGAATTAATTAGGGTTTCTGCTCTCTAGGGTTTTTTCTTGTGCTATGATAACAGCATTATATATAGTAGCGGAGCAGCAAGGTTAGTATTTAGTGTACCAAAGCTGCCCGTCTTTTTATTTAATTCGTAAAGGTTCACTGATGGTCCATCGTCGACAATAAGGTTTAATGCCCACACAATGAACGGCCTTATTCTTTTTTTTGGTCACTAATGAACGGCCTTATTTTATTTTATTTATTTTTGGTTAAGGATGAACGGCCTTATTCACCACTACTTTTTTTTTTTTTTTAGCTAATTAAAGATGGCAAGCCTCAAGATCATTATATAACCCATTAGCAGGCTCAGGAAGAGGAAAACTCTCTAAGAGAAGATTAAAATTTATCATGACATCTATATCACCTTCACAAGAAAGTTGTCATTTGGCCAAAATATGTGCTTATGGATAATAGCTCTTCCCACGAACCGAATGTTAATTAATCTAAATTCAGAAATGATGCTCTTGATATTGTGTACAGATAGTTTCATGAACCTCAAAAAAAATAAAAAATTCCTCAAAAAGATATTGTGTACTAAAGCCATAATAGCTCATGGGTAATCACTTTCCGAACCAGAAATTAGATCAATTAAGACTTTTACATCGCTCCAGATTTTGATGTTGCTCAAACTTTTAGATTTTACAAATTTTAGAACTTCAAAGATTGCCCAAGATTCGGCCACAATTGCTAGACCACCTAGAATAAGCTTTGCTACTTTGGCAATATTCAACCCATCACAACTTTTGCACACAACCATATGATGATAAACTTCCATCCGTTCTTGCCGCCCCATCACATAAAAAAAATAACCTAAACGGGATCCTCTGGTAAATTACTAAAACTCCCTCTCGAATCTATATATGTAGAAGATTGCTCACCTTTGGGATTTTCATGAATGAGGTCTTGAGCACTACTTCAAGACTTGAATAAATATGTTATCATGCACCCGATACAGCTAATTGGTGGACCATTATTCGGTGAAGGTCTACTCTGGTCCAAGGTACTTCGGACCCATCCTAGGTTAACATCAGATTGGGCCTACGAAATTTTTTTTTGAAAGATAAGTTGGGGTTAGGCAGACCCTGGCCGGATATATAAATATATAAAGAGGGAAGGTTACAATCTGAAGAACTAGACTTATCCTCTTGGATAAAAGTCTGAAGCTCCTCAATGGTATTTAGAGGAGAGAGAAAGGTACAAGAGTTTATAATGTCAGTCAACCGCACAATTAGCTTCTCTCCACACATGAGAAAACCACCATGCCTCAAAGGAGATGAGCAATCAACTAATTTCATGAAGATTATGACTCCATCTCCATGGAAGAACAGAACTCCCATTTAAACCATCCACTACCTATTTTGAGTCGGAATATGTAACAAGACGGGAGGCGCCTATGTACACTTCAATAGGTTGGGGCCGAATCACACATATTTTTGGCAAGAAGTTGAGTTTGGGCTGGGTTGGGGCCGGCCCCAAATCAAATATATGGTTACACCTCATTGTCTTTTGGCATCCTCGAATCCTCTACTATTGTTTGATTTTATCTGGTTGTTTACTTAGGTTGATGAAGCTTAACCTCAAGGGCAAAAACTACCTCTTAGGATTTTGGATTAAAAACTAAAAGCTATTCAATTTCTACAAATGATGTATTATATAATTATAATCACAGAGGGTTTGCAATCATTTTCTTATGCCCATTTGTTTACATATATATATAGGGAAGGATACTAATGAGTCATGCTCATTAAATCTTTTAATGAGCCATCCCACTAAAAAGATGACATTTGCTGTCACGCCCCAAAATACCCCCTAGGAGTATAGGGATACTTTAGGTGGACTATACAAACCTGCCAAACCATCCTGTAATGAACAAGGCAAAATATAATACTAATACAATGATAATCAGAGCGCGGAAGCTAAACAAAAAAAATGCGGAAGCGCAACCAACTCTTTTTTTTTTTTTTAAGTTCCAAAACAGTATTCCAAGTTTAACATATGTACAACACGTCTAAGCCTAAGGTGGACAGGCCCACCTAACAAAATATAAAGACAAAATACAACTCTGCCTCGCTCAATAGTCACCCCCGTGGGGCCAATGGTCTAAGTCTCTCGCCTCCGCCAGAGGCTCGACTACTAGATCCTCATAAGGTTCCTCCTCGCCATAGTCCTCCTCTATCCAAGGACCCGGATCACAAATGTCGAGAGGGACTCGGGTACCTGCCGACATGAAAGTACGGCTGAGCATGGAATACTCAGCGAGTACAAGCCCCTAACTAACAATGGTAATAACGAACAACATCATATACAAGTAATGGGAGGAGTATAGTTCATAATCATTTCTAGCAACCTCATACATAAAAATTTTATCAAGTCATAATTATTATGAAACTAAAACATGTCTATGCATCATACAATTCCTCTTTGAGTTGTCTTTTCAATATTTCTTATGAGCCAGAGGTTAGCACCCGCATATCCCTGGGCTACCAACCTCCTTGACAGTACAATACCTTTCTTATGAGCCAGGGGTTAGCACCCGCACATCCCTGGGCTACCAACCCCCTTGACAGTACAATACACTTCTTATGAGCCAGAGGCTAGCACCTGCACATCCCTGGGCTACCAGCCTCCTTGACAGTACGATACCTTACTTATGAGCCAGAGGTTAGCACCCTTAACCGGAGCTACCAACCTCCTTGACAGTACCATTTCCTTTCTTATGAGCCAGAGGTTAGCACCCGCATGATCCCTGGGCTACCAACCCCCTTGACAATGCAATACGTTTCTTATGAGCCAGAGGTTAGCACCCTTAATCGGGGCTACCAACCTCCTTGACAATATCCTCCATCTACATACTTGCTCGTGCATAGCAATCGTGAAATCATGATGACATATAGCATTTTAACAATTCCCAACTCACAGGAGAATTTAAGAAGCGAAATAAACACATGTATACAACTTACCAAATGGGGAACATTTATGTGACTCATGCTTTCAAATCTTAATTTATTCATGCATTCTATCAAACATGTGGTATTCAACCTTTTTACCTTTAGTTATTTCATATTTTCTCATTCGAACATTTCATCAAACACTTGGGGTGTGTTCATTATGCATAATATGCCCTTCCACCATTTTTCCATCATTCAATACATCACAACATGGCATCCAATCGCCTCCACTCCTCATCCATTCATACATTCCACCCTTTGTTTGTATTATCTTGTTTATGTTTTAGGGATTTAGCATATACCAACACAAGGGAGCAATGAGGAAGATCTAACACATATTTACTTAGGAAAATCCTAGGTTATTACCAAAGTAACTTGAAGGAGTGTACTAACCTTGAAAAGGGAAGGAAAAATCCTTGAGGATGATGTAGAAACGCTGCCCTAGCTTGGAAGAGGTACTCCACACGAGCTTGAGGTTGGATTTGGAGAATCCAAGCCTTGAACTTGAAGCAAATCCAAGTTTGAGGACGACCCAGGATGGTCCACCCCTTTGATTTCTTCCTCAATGGAAACCCTAGGTCAAAACCCTCTTCTTCTCACTCTCTAGCTCTCAAAATGTCTAAGGGTTGTGAATGAGGGCTCAAAGGGTCGAGCAAACTGTTATGGGTAAGGGTTTAACACCCAAAAGATGAAAACGCCCTTACTAAAATTTCTGCAAAAACGCGAAGACCGAGCGATCGGTTGTTATGACCGATCGATCGGTTGCCTACCGAGCGATCGGTGTTATTGACCGATCGACCGGTCAAAAACTCACTCTCTGAAAAATTTCTTCATACAAATTTTTCGACCAGTCGATAGCCTCCGATCGATCGGTTTTGGACTGATCGATCGCTCCGTGGACCGAGCGATCGGTGCTCTGCTGGTCCCGACTGTTTTGGCCATATCTTTTGACTCGTTCGTCCGATTTCGACGATTCAACTTGCGTTGGATTCGTCTCTCGAAAACGTACATTTCTGACGTTTCGAAATTTCCAATTTCTCCCCTATTTATAAATTAGACTACACGGAAGGCCATTCAACTACGAAATACTTATTCATTTAAAGATGAAAAAGTCTAGGGTGCTACATTCTCCCCCCCTTACAAAAATTTCGTCCCCGAAATTTGGACGATACTTACATGTGTAAAATTATAAAAAAATACAAGGGAATGTCAAGGCCTTAAACAAATAAATGGGGGTACTTTTCTTGTACTTCGGTTTCTCGTTCCCAAGTAGCTTCCTCCCTTGAATGGTGTTGCCATCTTACCAAGACCAAGGGAACGGTCTTGTTGCGCAAGACTTGATCTCGCCTATCCAAGATCTGCACCGGTTGTTCAACTAGGGTGAGGTCCTCTCGGATCTCTATCGGATCAAGCTCGATGACATGAGAAGGATCCGGGATATACTTCCGAAGCATGGAGATGTGAAATACGTTGTGAATCGCCGCCATGTGAGCGGGCAAGGCAACTCGGTAAGCTACCTCACCAACTCGAGTAATGATCTCGAATGGATCCACATATCTCGGGCTAAGCTTGCCTCTTTTCCCGAATCTCATAACCCCCTTGGTTGGTGAAATCTTGACAAAAACAAAGTCACCAACTCGATATTCAAGATCCCTCATTCGGTTGTCGGCATAGCTTTTCTGTCGGTCTTGTGCGGTCTTCAACCTTTCCCGGATGAGCTTGACTCTATCCGTAGTTTGTTCAATCAACTCGGGGCCCAAAATTTTTCTTTCTCCCACTTCATCCCAATACAACGGAGATCTACAACTCCTTCCGTACAAAGCCTCAAAGGGTGCCATCTGTATGCTTGCCTGGTAACTATTGTTGTAGGCGAATTCCACCAAAGGTAGGTGATCCTCCCAACTTCCCTTGAACTCTAGCATACATGCACGGAGCATGTCTTTAATAATCTGATTCACTCGCTCGGTTTGCCCATCCGTCTGTGGATGGAAGGCCGTGCTAAAGTCTAGTCAGGAACCCATGGCATCCTGAAAACTTCTCCAAAACCTGGATGTGAACCTTGGATCCCGGTCTGAGACAATGCTCACTGGCACTCCGTGCAATCAGACTATCTCTTTGATGTACAAGGCAGCTAACTGATTTGAGTTGAATGTAGTCCGGTACGGTAAGAAATGGGCGGACTTCGTGAGTCTGTCAACCACAACCCATATCGCATCAGTCTTTTTAACTGTCTTTGGCAACCCCACGATGAAGTCCATAGAGATATGTTCCCATTTCCACTCGGGAATAGGGAGAGACTGCAACAGACCTGCCGGTCTCCTGTGCTGGGCCTTGACTTGTTGGCACACCAAGCATCAGGACACGTACCCCGCTATTTCTCCCTTCATGTTCCGCCACCAAAAGTGCTTCTTCAAGTCCCTATACATCTTGGTACCCCCGGGGTGAACAGTGTACTTGGACCGGTGAGCCTCGTACAAGATTTCTCGCTTAAGCTTCTCATCGGCTGGGACACATACTCTTCCCTTGAAAGTGATAATTCCATCATCCCTCACCGCAAAATCCTTGCTGCCACTTTTAACTGACTGCTCTCGGTAAGACAGTAGCTCGGCATCCATTCCCTGCAACTCCCTGGTCATGCTTATGATATATGGCCTAACTGTGATGTTAGCCATTACTGGCCCAAAAGTAGGGAGACTAAAACTGATGTCGAGGTTGGATGCATCTTCTAACAACCGCCATTCCCTCAGCATCATATGCGCCAAAAGTCCAGTGGGCTTCCGGCTAAGAGTATCGGCTACAACGTTCGCCTTGCCCGGATGATATTGAATGGAACATTCGTAGTCTTTCAAAAACTCTACCCATCTCCTCTGCCTTAAATTCAATTCATTTTGGGAGAACAGGTACTTCAAGCTTTTATGGTCCGTAAATACGTTGAACTGTTCCCCATAGAGATAATGTCGCCAAATCTTCAAGGCAAACACAACCGCGGCGAGCTCTAAATCGTGAGTGGGATAATTCTTCTCATGCTCTTTCAATTGCCTGGAGGCGTAAGCAATGATTTTGTCGTGCTGCATAAGTACACATCCCAACCCCACATGCGAGGTGTCACTGTAAACCACAAAACCACCACTCCCGGATGGCACAGTAAGGACGGGGGCCGTGGTGAGGCGTTTCTTCAACTCTTGGAAGCTCGCTTCGCATCTGTCGCTCCAACTAAACTTAACATTCTTTCTCGTCAGGTAAGTGAGAGGTGCAGCCAAACTGGAGAATCCTTCCACGAATCTCCGATAATAGCCTGCCAACCCGAGAAAACTACGTATCTCCGTGACACTCTTGGGTCTCTCCCATATCATAACTGCCTCTATCTTTGCCGGGTCAACAGAAATACCCTCGGCCGACACTACGTGGCCTAGGAACGCCACCTTCTCCAACCAAAATTCACACTTGCTTAACTTAGCGTATAGCCTATGCTCTCTCAATATCTCCAGAGCAAGACGAAGGTCTCGTGCGTGATCTTCCCGTGTCTGGGAATACACCAAAATGTCATCTATGAACACAATCACACATCGATCCAAGTACGATCGGAACACCCAGTTCATCAAATCCATGAACGCCGCCAGTGCATTCGTCAGCCCAAAAGGCATGACAAGGAACTCGTAGTGCCCATACCGAGTCCTGAAAGCTGACTTCGGAACATCTTCCGCCTTGATCTTTAACTGATGATACCCCGATCTAAGATCAATCTTGGAGAAAAATCTCGCTCCCTTCAGTAGGTCAAACAAGTCGTCTATCCGAGGCAAAGGATAACGATTCTTAATAGTTATCTTGTTCAACTGCCGGTAATCTATGCACATTCTCATTGACCCGTCTTTCTTTTTCACAAAGAGGACCGGAGCTCCCCATGGTGACACACTTGGTTGGATGAAACCAAGTTGTTGTAACTCCTCAATTTGCTTTTTTAATTCCTCAAGCTCTATTGGGGTCATTCTATATGGTGCCCTTGAAATCGGAGCGGTGCCTGGAGTAAGCTCTATAGCGAACTCAATCTCCCGATCCGGAGGCAATCCGGGAAGTTCCTCCGGAAACACATCCAAGAACTCACTCACGACCGGAATGACCGAGGAGTTTTGTGCTTCTGGGTTTGCTAAGCTCAAAGCTGCTAGGCGAGCAATGTCTCTTTCCCTCAACCCTCGAAAGTGAAATGGCTTAACTCCCATCGGCTCGAAGTTCACCATCTTCTCGAAACATGCCACATGTCCGTGGTGAGCCGATAGCCAATCCATACCGAGTATAACATCGAAATCTAAGTCTTGGAAGTCCAGGATGATGAGGTCGGCTAACAACTCATTTTGTCCCACTTGGACTACACAGTCCCTGTATATACGGTCCGTCTCCACCGACTTGCCGAGCGGTGTGGAGATGGTCAATTCATGCTTCAACTGACTGGACTTGGTTGAAAATTCTTTCGCAAAGCTAGGCGATACGAAGGAATGAGTGGATCCTGTGTCGATCAACACTCGGGCTAGGCATTCATTCACTAATAACGCACTTGTGTGATTAATTAAATTCACGTTAATAGATTTCACACAATAACACATAAGTATAGGTAGTATGTCATACATATAAGCAATCACATCACATAATAGAAGCCAATTACAACTCAAAAATTTAGCATGATAGCATACCTTGCATGACATCGTCAGATGCACGTGCATCCCGTTCCGATAAGGCAAAGGCCTGCCCCTGGTCTTCCCTGCGAGGCGGTGGAGTGGATAACGTGGGTCGTGAAGGCCTAGAAGCAGAAGCCTGTGAGGATCCCGGCTGGGAATCCTGTCGAACTGGGGGCCTACTCCCCTGGGGTTGGATAGGCTGCAGCTGCCTGCGTGGGCAATCCCTAACCATGTGATTTACATCTCCACAGTGAAAGCACCCACCCGAAATCCTCCGACATTCACCAATCCGGTGACTCCGACCACAATAGGAGCACTCCTCAAATGCTGATGAGGATGAAGGTGGAACATATCAGGTGGCCTGTGAAAGTGTGGGACAAGGTACCGGTGTAGTGGTAGGCCGAGATACCTGCGATGTCAAGGGAGGCCTCTGTGACCGTATCGGCTTGGATGCCTGATATGGGGCTGCCCTAGCCCTCTTCTCTGCCGACCCCGAACTACTCGATTGGCCTCGAGCCACATCCCTTCTCTTGAAGAATTCTTCCGAATTCTTCTTGGCAAGCTTCGCCTTGCTCACAACCTCTCCCCAGGTAGCCACCTGGAACATCGAGACCCTGTCTCTAATGGAGGGTTTCAATCCCCGTTCAAATTTCCTGACTCGCATATGCTCCGATGCAATTAGGTGAGGTGCGAATCTCGACAACTTTACGAAGGTAGCCTCATAATCGGTCACACTCAACTCTCCTTGTTCAAGAGTCATGAATTCAATCTCCTTCTGTTCTTTGACAGCCGCCGGAAAATACTGTTTATAGAAGACATCCAAAAATTCCGACCATGTCCACAGCTCCCCCGTCCTGGTGGACTCCCTCTGTCTCTGTGCGGCTCTCCACCAATGCTCGGCCGCACCTTCCATCACGAAGGTGGCCCAGTCCACTCTCTGTTCATCCGTGCAGTGGAGCGCTCTAAAAATCTTTTCCAATTGCATCACCCATGCCTCGGCGACCATGGGGTCAGTATTACCGAAGAAGGTAGGAGGACGCAATCTCCTAAATGCCTCCAATCCTGAAGCATGGTGTGCCGGAGGTGGCGGAGGCGTAGAAGGAGTAACAGCAACCGGCCTTACTGCTAACATAACCAAAGTCTCGGCTATAGATGCAAAAGCTTGGGCAAAATCGGGTTGCTCGTCACCGGAAGGGGCATCACTTCCACTTCCCCTCGTATTGTATCCGCGACCCCGAGCACCGCGTCTCATGATGTGATCCTGAGAACGACAGTACCACATGAGTCTAACTTGGATACGCATTTAATACACTTTCGCAATTCACTTAATACATATTCATCAGACATATTTAATAAGCACAACACAATTTATGCACACATGGTATACAACATCATATCATAACATACATGTCGTGTTCCTAGCGTAGGATTCTAAGTTTGGTTGAAGTTCAACCTATTTTGACTAAGATTAACTTGTTAGTCTATACTTGGAATACAACTCTTTCCTACACCTAATGCCTTATTCAATTATGGTATCTAGTACTAAGCGACCCTAGGGACTCTAATGCCTAGAGCTCTGATACCACCTCTGTCACGCCCCAAAATACCCCCTAGGAGTATAGGGATACTTTAGGTGGACTATACAAACCTGCCAAACCATCCTGTAATGAACAAGGCAAAATATAATACTAATACAATGATAATCAAAGCGCGGAAGCTAAACAAAAAAAATGCGGAAGCGTAACCAACTTTTTTTTTTTTTTTTAAGTTCCAAAACAGTATTCCAAGTTTAACATATGTACAACACGTCTAAGCCTAAGGTGGACAGGCCCACCTAACGAAATACAAAAGACAAAATACAACTCTGCCTCGCTCAATAGTCACCCCCGTGGGGCCAATGGTCTAAGTCTCTCGCCTCCGCCTGAGGCTCGACTACTAGATCCTCATAAGGTTCCTCCTCGCCATAGTCCTCCTCTATCCAAGGACCCGGATCACAAATGTCGAGAGGGACTCGGGTACCTGCCGACATGAAAGTACGGCTGAGCATGGAATACTCAGCGAGTACAAGCCCCTAACTAACAATGGTAATAACGAACAACATCATATACAAGTAATGGGAGGAGTATAGTTCATAATCATTTCTAGCAACCTCATACATAAACATTTTATCAAGTCATAATTATTATGAAACTAAAACATGTCTATGCATCATACAATTCCTCTTTGAGTTGTCTTTTCAATATTTCTTATGAGCCAGAGGTTAGCACCCGCATATCCCTGGGCTACCAACCTCCTTGATAGTACAATACCTTTCTTATGAGCCAGGGGTTAGCACCCGCACATCCCTGGGCTACCAACCCCCTTGACAGTACAATACACTTCTTATGAGCCAGAGGCTAGCACCTGCACATCCCTGGGCTACCAGCCTCCTTGACAGTACGATACCTTACTTATGAGCCAGAGGTTAGCACCCTTAACCGGAGCTACCAACCTCCTTGACAGTACCATTTCCTTTCTTATGAGCCAGAGGTTAGCACCTTTAGCCGGAGCTACCAACCTCCTTGACAGTACGATACCTTACTTATGAGCCAGAGGTTAGCACCCTTAACCGGGGCTACCAACCTCCTAGACAATACCATTTCCTTTCTTATGAGCCAGATGTTAGCACCCTTAACCGGGGCTACCAACCTCCTTGACAATACCATTTCCTTTGTTATGAGCCAGAGGTTAGCACCCTTAACCGGGGCTACCAACCTCCTTGACAGTACCATTTCTTTTCTTATGAGCCAGAGGTTAGCACCCGCATGATCCCTGGGCTACCAACCCCCTATAAAATGCAATACGTTTCTTATGAGCCAGAGGTTAGCACCCTTAACCGGGGCTACCAACCTCCTTGACAATATCCTCCATCTACATACTTGCTCGTGCATAGCAATCGTGAAATCATGATGACATATAACATTTTAACAATTCCCAACTCACAGGAGAATTTAAGAAGCGAAATAAACACATGTATACAACTTACCAAATGGGGAACATTTATGTGACTCATGCTTTCAAATCTTAATTTATTCATGCATTCTATCAAACATGTGGTATTCAACCTTTTTACCTTTAGTTATTTCATATTTTCTCATTCGAACATTTCATCAAACACTTGGGGTGTGTTCATTATGAGTAATATGCCATTCCACCATTTTTCCATCATTCAATACATCACAACATGACATCCAATCGCCTCCACTCCTCATCCATTCATACATTCCACCATTTGTTTGTATTATCTTGTTTATGTTTTAGGGATTTAGCATATACCAACACAAGGGAGCAATGAGGAAGATCTAACACATATTTACTTAGGAAAATCCTAGGTTATTACCAAAGTAACTAGAAGGAGTGTACTAACCTTGAAAAGGGAAGGAAAAATCCTTGAGGATGATGTAGAAACGCTGCCCTAGCTTGGAAGAGGTACTCCACACGAGCTTGAGGTTGGATTTGGAGAATCCAAGCCTTGAACTTGAAGCAAATCCAAGTTTGAGGACGACCCAGGATGGTCCACCCCTTTGATTTCTTCCTCAATGGAAACCCTAGGTCAAAACCCTCTTCTTCTCACTCTCTAGCTCTCAAAATGTCTAAGGGTTGTGAATGAGGGCTCAAAGGGTCGAGCAAACTGTTATGGGTAAGGGTTTAACACCCAAAAGACGAAAACGCCCTTACTAAAATTTCTGCAAAAACGCGAAGACCGAGCGATCGGTTGTTATGACCGATCGATCGGTTGCCTACCGAGCGATCGGTGTTATTGACCGATCGACCGGTTAAAAACTCACTCTCTGGAAAATTTCCCCATACAAATTTTTCGACCAGTCGATAGCCTCCGATCGATCGGTTTTGGACCGATCGATCGCTCCGTGGACCGAGCGATCGGTGCTCTGCTGGTCCCGACTGTTTTGGCCATATCTTTTGACTCGTTCGTCCGATTTCGACGATTCAACTTGCGTTGGATTTGTCTCTCGAAAACGCACATTTCTGAATTTCCAATTTCTCCCCTATTTATAAATTAGAGTACACGGAAGGCCATTTAACTACGAAATACTTATTCATTTAAAGATGGAAAAGTCTGGGGTGCTACATTTGCGGTCTTTTTTTAAATCCGACGGGGGGATGTTGAGGTGGGTCCATTGAGAGACATGTGTCAAAAATTCGATCTGATCAGACATGTTTAGACCATTCGATTAGACCCCAATTTAAAAGCATTAACCCCCTAGGGTTCACTAGACCCTATTTAGGTTATAGAAATAACTAATCTTCTCATCTTCAATCGGATGGTCTATAAATGTCTGATTGAGCTGATTTTTTGTCATGTGTTTCTTAGTAGACCTATCTTGACATCCAATAGTTGGATTTTAGAAAAACCTGCCATGTGTCATGTTTTTAGGGACAACTCATTAAAGGCTTTAATGAGCATGACTCATTGTAATGCTACTTGTGAGCACCGGATTTTGGATCCGCTCACGAAGAAGCAAGTTGACTTAAGAGTTGTCACCTATGCATTCTTGGGGATAGGTCCCAGGTAAGCCATTATTTAGATAAGGCAAGTGGTCTATCAAAGATTTAAGGTAAGTGGTTCGATTAAGCCCTGGGGAAGGTGTTAGGCACCCTATGACTCCTATTTAATAAATGGTTACCTGCTCCCTATAGTTAAGCCAAATTTAATCTCAAAATTAATTAAATGTCAAAGTGTTTAATGAAATGCTAATCCAAGAAAATAAGCAAAGCAAGCTAGACTAGGGTCGAATCCGAGTTGGATTGCCTACGTACTCACATATGAGTGAGATCAGACCGAGCGTAATTCTGGCACATGAGCCCGTGCCAAAGCTAGGCGTGTGTGTATGTGTGCATATATTGTTAAGGGTCTCGCCCAGAGGCTAGAGTTTAGTTAACCGGGTTGGTTAAATGCAAGGTCGAGTCTAACCGCAGTTAGAAGAGAGTTAACCATGATTAGGGGCTAACCAAGGTTAAGAAGTCCTAACAAGCATGTTTTTGGTTCTTTTATATTTTTCTGATTTTTTTGGTATTTTTGAGGATTTTTCCAAAAGGTCTAGCATCTCAATCATGGTTAAAAATTACTGGAGTTGGGTTAACCCCAGTTAAAAGGGCAAGACAGGGTGAAGGAAGGATTAGCCATGGTTGAGCTTAGACTTGGTCAGAGTCTAAGAATGGCATTGGAATGCATAGGCCTAAAATATTCTTGAATTATCAACTATTAAAAGCTCTTATGGCCAATGCATGATACCCATCATATTCCTCTATGCTCTCAAGCACACACAGAGCACTATCTCAACGTTGAAAGCAAGAAATACATATGTTTATGGATCAGGGCTTGTCCTGGGCTCATGCCAATGCCAAGACGGGTCTGAACTAAGGCTAGCCGAATGCGGTTGAACACAGTGATGGACTGCTCCACTGTTGGCATGATGGGAGGGTAGCTTTCCTTGGTTAAAAAAAGAGGAAAAAAACTAAATTATGTTAATTGCGGCCTAATTGGTGTTCCAAGGATACCGGTAGAGGTCCATGCTTGAGCCCCGAAAGACTGAGAAAAAAAGAAAGTGCATTACCCTACATGCAAGCTTACTGGGCGAACCTGAAGTTGTTGCCCTATTGGGGTCGCCCAGCATAGAGCCTTTGGGACCATGAGTTAACATTGCTACAACTTCAAGAAAAATATGAAATAATAAAAAGAACAACGTTAATAAGGTGGTTGAGGGAGTGCCTCTCCTTCTCATAATGGAAGTACAGAATCCAGAGAGAAAAAAAAAGAAAAGGAGGAAGTGAAAGAACACTGATTTTTAGTACTATTTTTGGATTAAAAAATTGGAGAGAAATCCTTGTGGGGTTAACTAGGGTTAAGTGTAACCCTAATTTGAGGTCTAAGGGGCAAGAGGGTTTAATCAGGGTTAAGTTTAACCCTCGTTTGGCCGTGCCAAACGACACAAAACAATGCTGTTTTAGCACTCTTTTGTACAAGAAATAGAGGGAAACAAAACCTAGAACGGTTAACCAATGTTCAGTGTAACCCTGGTTTACGGTCCATGATCCAAGAGGGGATGATTAGGATTAAGATTAACCCTAGCCCCGCAGTGCTAACCATCCAATCAAAGTACAATTTGATATTGTTAAACGCCCAAAACAGTGCTGATTTTTGCACTGTTTCGGGTGTTTACAGGGAAGAAGGATGGCCTAGGGTTAAGCTTAACCCTGGATCGGGGTCTGAGTCGCAAGAGGGACTAGCTAGGGTTAAGCTTAACCCTAGCTGGAGGTCTAAGGGGGTTCCTCACGTGCCCCAAAGCTTCAAAATGAAGTATTACAGCAGTCCAAACTATGAAACAGCGTTTCAGCACTTTCCTTTGGGTGCAAGAGGGCAAGTTAACTAGGGTTAGGTTTACCCTGGTTAGAGGTCCAATCAGGTATCTAGAGGTTTCCATTTTTACAAATCCAAAACCGAAATTCAGAAGCTTCAGGATGGAGGACCACCAAGCCTATCTATATGCATTGCATATAATAACAAAAAGTAGTGGAATAGTGGGTACCCTCCTCTTCGTGAGAGGTCCTTTACTTTGTTGGAAACAAGGCAAGGGACCCCAACTATCCTGTTAAAACATGGGACCAAGGAAGTTCCCTAGAGTAAGGACTATGGAAGAGGAGTAAAAAAACAAAACAAAAAAGATAAAAGAAAGAGAGGGTCCTACCCTCCTCACTGTGCTCTGCGAACTCTCAAGGTGGGGGTTGGTCACATGACAAAAGCTCAGGAAAGATGACCTTACAAGGGAGGATAGCCAAGGCTAATCCTCAGGTCTGATTCCAATTCCTAGCGGTCAAGAACACTAAGGACATAGGATTTCGGATGGTACTATCACTATTGCCAAAGGGTTTCTTCTCTCTTTTTTCTGTTTTTCAGAATTTCTGGCTCTCCCTCAAAGCTTGACACAGGCCGGCACTTATAGAACTCAATAGGCTTAGGATAGGTTGGTAAATAGGAGAGGGTTAGGTGGGGAGTTGTACAAGAGCCCATTGGGGGGTCAATTTGATACACCAGAATGGTGAAAACTCCAATGGCCCCTTCTCCCTTTAATTCAAAATTTATCATTGAAATGGAAAAGGCCAAGTTTGCAGCTAGGTGCTGGCCTGGGATGGATGGTTTTTCTGAGTTTGATAACTAGAGTGGAAATGGATCTAGTAGATGTGAACCTTGGGTCTAGACCATGGGTCTAATGGGTCATGGACCCTAGGCTTGGGTTTGCTTAATGCTGATGGGCTTTAGCTGTTTGGGGATTAAAATGGACTTGGGCTAAAGGGCCATGGGTCTTGGATCATGGGCTTGGCTCATTTGCTCAAGTTTAGATCAAGGGTAGGTAGGCTAACCATGGTTAAAATTATTAACTATGGTTAAAGAGGTGGGATGTAAAAATTGGGTACTTACACTACTCTATATATATATATATATATACTTAGTAAAGGTGCACGTGCTTTGCACTTATACATTTTTCATTATTAATGAAAAACGTAACTTCTTTAAAGATTTTTTTTTAAAACATCTAATTTTTATTAGACGTTAATCTCTTTATATTAATTAATTTATAATATATTAGTATATTTTAGTAATTAAATTTCAATTTCTTATATAAATTTAAATTTAATATAAGTAAAGAGTTACTAATAGTTGATTATTTATGAGTCCCACTTATAAATGAATATAAAACAAGGACTCTTTCTACTAGAGTTTTAGCGTACTGTTTTGAATTTCATCTAAGACTACCTCTTACATATCCTTTGAGAGTATCTATTGGTGGATGTTTTGAATTTCATCTAAGACTACCTCTTACATATCCTTTGAGAGTATCTATTGGTGGATCCTGTTAATAAGACTCACTTTCTTCTCATGGATAAGTATGAGGTGGAGGATTATTCTTATAATTCTAATTCACTTCTACTTATTAATTGTAAACAAACTATACTTCTATTATAATAATTTGAATGAAATGTCAATAATTTTTTATATAATGAAGTAAGGTGAAAGGTAATTACGTATACATAAAGTTTGGTATACTCCTAGTACTTTTATTAGTAGAATGATATATATATATAATATGCTATGTATGTGTGTTCATAGATAAAAAAGATAAATGGTTTGTGTAAGTTCAGTACAAAATATGTTTGTAGTGGCAAAATCCATATTAGTTATAGTTATAAGGGAAAATCTTCTTTATACTTGAGCTCTCCCAGCTCCCTCATTGGGAACGCTCACTTAATAGGGGAATGTCACTTAATAGGGGAATGTCATGTGTAAATAAGTTGTTCTCTTAGTTAATTACTAGCAAACAGCCCGTGCGATGCACAAGACAAAAATTGAGATGAAATAAAAAAACATAATAGAAGAAGAAATGTTAAAATGAAACATTATAAATACACCTAGCCCTCTAGAATGATTAAATAACAAAACTAAAAATAAATAATGTCATATATATTAATAATAACACAAAATTTTAAAATATAGTTATTAAAATATAAATAACAAAGAATATTTTTTTTATTAAAATGAAAAAAAGTAATATGTTCTTAATAGATAAATAAATCATATTCATCGTCAATGTCTCGAAAACTTCTTTTATTACCTGAAATTACAAATTGGCAGCTTCAATTGCTAGTGAATTTGCAAGTAATGGAGTGGTGGATGATTACTTAAGCATGCAAATCTTGCATTAGGTCTATAAATAACATGCATAAAATTGCAAAATACATGTTTCATCTAGAACTAGGTAATGCTTTCCCAGATATTTAGATACCACCATTTGTTGCTTAGCCAGTGAGTGCCAAGTGCCAACATTGAAACCCATAAACAGATCGAGGAACCAAAAACACTGAATCATCAAACATAAATAAAATAAAAAAAAAATAGAAAAAGAAGAAAGACAAAAGCAGAGGAATAAGAAATAAGTGTCCAACATTGCAACCCATAAATTGATCAAGCAACCAAACACAGTCACACTGAATCAAACCCAAAATCTACAGAATCAATGTCACCGATTGCATTTCAGTAAACCCAAACATAAAATCCAGCCCAGCAAAACACAGCTGCAGAGTCACTACCTCCATAAAAAAAAAATCTCCAAGAAACCCAAAAATGAGAAAGGAGGGAAACATTTAAATAATGTCCATTAAACGCAAAAAAGAAGAAGATAAATTGATTATCATGGAGAGTTCACTTATAAAACACAACTCAACCAGACAATAATCTCTTCCAATCTGTGCTACATTGCGATGCACGAGACTTAAAATCCACAACTAGTAGGGAAAATTAAATCTCTCTCATTGCAGACTTCTAAATATTAAAAAGAAGCCTATTAATAAATGCTCGTCCTACTAAAAGCCATGCAGATTGAGTAAAAGAAAAACCCAAAAGTATCCATGACATTTTTTTGAACAGCCCTTTATAAGGATCGTGAAAATAGTTTAATAAAGTCAGGAAAGTCATTCGACTGATCGTCAATGGAAGAAAATGTAAGGAATAATTGATTGCTTTCGAAAGATTAATGTACTTCGATCAATGTTCATGTGTTAGTTCATGTATGTTTTGTTTGCTACTATAATTGTGTTTTACCCTTCCTGTTCAAATTGACTTTGTTCAATGTAAAGGGAAATTTCCAGGTTTAAGGTACGTGTCACAAGCTGCATGGTTCAGGTCCTGTACACTTGTCCTTGTTGGGTAGTGATCCTTACTCTCATTTGAATAGCGCATTCTTTCGAGAGTGTACATTTTGCATGGAATCGTCTAGGGGTATGCTCTGCACGGGATCGTCCAGGGGTGTGCTCTACATGGGATCGTCCAAAGCTCAACTCGGGTTTGTCCAGGGTTCAGCTCGACATACGAACTCTCATTGAATGATAGGTACTTCACAAGGTGGACGGTCGTTTGACCTGTCATAGACACACAGACGACCAAGTTAGCATATAGACATATTAGCGAGAGTATAGAGAAACTTATATTGTGACCGTCGATTGGTTGATAGAGAGTGGTCGGAGGTCTATCCAGGTCAGGAATAGCGGGCAAATGACCAAGGCGAGAGGTCGAACTTGACTTGGGAGGAGGTCGAACATAACCTAGGTGGAGGTCAAACATGACTAGGGTGGAGGTCGAATATGACATGGGAAGAGGTCGAAGATGACCTGTTCGTGTGCACTGTGCAAGTGTACATGTCGAGAGCATTGTGTAAGTGTATAGGTCAAGAGCATTGTGCAAGTGTACAGGTCGAGTATGCCATGTGAATGTCCATCCAGGAGTACATTCGGTCAAGTCAAGAGTGAGTACTCATACAAGAGTGTACTCGGGCAGGTCGGGAGTGAGTGTATTCATGCAAGAGTATACTCGGGCAGGTCGGGAGTGAGTGTACTCGGATAGGTCAGGAGTGAGTGTACTCATACAAGAGTGTACTTGGGCAGGTTAGGAGTGAGTGTACTTATGCAAGAATGTACTTGGGAAGGTCAGGAGTGAGTGTACTCAGGTATGTGATCAAATACGTGACCGTGCAGGTGGTCGTGTGACATTGACATATCATCAAGCATATAATCATTGAAGCATCAAGGTATAGGGGTATCTATCATATGACTTGGCATAGGCGATCAGATGGTGAAGATCCGTTGGGGTGACATAGAACATTGATGGACATTAGCCTATCTAGGTGGAGCGATCTTTTGGGAAACTCTTCGGGGCTGTGGATTGCAGACCGAATGGCCCAAACCCCCTTTCTTCTTCTTCTTTCCTTTCTTTTTTTTGGTTCACACATCACCCACCACCTCTCTCTCTCTCTCTCTCTGGTTTTATAGGCAGTGCTCCATATGTGTTAAAATATCCTCAAAAGATATTTTAACAAGTCGATGGGGGTAAGTCTATGGGGGTTTCCCACTTTACCCTTACAAAATTTTTCCCTTACATTAAATTAAACCAAATTGAAAAATAAATCAAGAAGAAGACCCAATATAATAGACCCCAGTCCTATAGATGAGGACATTCAGGAATCCACCAAAATTTTATTTAGATGCATAATTTACAAAAATCACAAATAGAGAGAAAGATAGATGGAGTACTCAATCGGTTTATTACCGCCAAGAAGGGAGAAAAAAATGCTCGCTTTGTCTCCCCCGTATTCCCACCGAGATAGGAGAAAATACGCGCGCTTCGTTGCTGTTGTACTCCCGTATTTCTAAATCTTTAGTCGTGAGATAGCAATAGGAAATGAGATAGTTGTGTTTGGGCAAGTGCAGTAAATCCATAGAGAGAGAGAGAGAGGTTCAGTTTGGGCAAGTACAATAAATCTGTAGATAGGCTGGAGAGAGAGAGAGAGAGAGGAAACTTATGTATCTATACTATACTACTCCTATATAGTAGTTGGTATCCATATGGCACACTCAATTGCTCTCTATTCTCTTCATATTGGTGTCATATGACACACCCTTCAACTAAAAACATTTTTTTTTTTCTTCAACCAATAACTTCACTCCATATGTGTATGGATATTCTCTCCTCACTTTCCAATTCCCATAATCCCATAAAACTCTTTCCCATCTAAATACAGTTGTATGTGGATGTAAATCTATCTTCTATGGGCCCACACACTTGAATTAACCCCAATGTTTCCCAACCCTTACTTATTGCATCACTAAATGACACACATTTCCAGCAGTTCCCTCAACACGATTTCAACTCTTTACACGTCTCTTCCCTAGAGTCCATCTAATTTACCCCCAAGGAAGCGCGTTCCCTAGGGACAACCCTTGCAAAGTGTTGCCTCATACAGGACCTATCTTTTCGTCTCCCAAGGTTTGTGATTTCACCCACTGTCAAATTAGTTATTTCTATCCGATTTCCCTTTCCCCGCCCCTATTTCCAATGGGAAAATAATCACCTCCTTGGTCGGTGGTGATGTGAGGAGGGGTGTCTTAGCTCTCATTTTCTTGCCATGTGTCCCCATTCTAATCTCATTTAACCATGTTTAAGATTCATCCACCCTTACCCTATGTTTGGTTGTCGAGAAAATAAGTAAAAACATGGAAAAAAAAAGAAAATTAGACAAAACACAACAAAAATTTGTATTAAAAATCTAAAATTTTCTTTTCTTTTCCATGTTTTCTACAATTTTCTCGGCAACCAAACATAGCATTAGGGTTCACCCATCTATTTCTTGGTTTTTAGAAAATCAATGCTTAGGAAAAAAAGAATAAGAAATTAATTAAAGGGTCAAAAAAAGGTAACCGAGTTAATGGGAGTTGAAGGGTCGGCTATGTGAGAAGAGGAGGGGGAATAGTCCCCTCCTCGGTCGACTAGGGGACTATTGCTCTTTCCAATGACCTCCTATCTCACCCCCAATGTCTCCCTAATCCATCCCCTTTCTCGACGACTCTCCATCCTCTCTCGCCCTCCATCTTCTTCCCCACAACACATTTTTCTCTGGTTTGAAATCCTAAAGAAGAGAAGTGAAGAAAGGTTGCAAGAGAGTATGCTGTTGAAAATGTCTACGCAAATACCCCAATCCTCTCTTTCTCTCTCCAACGTAACGTTCGTAGGAACTCTCGGTATGTCTTCCATCTGGTGGATTATCTTTACTCGCACACTGTTTGTACCTAGCCGTCCCTCAAGTATGTAACTCATCTCTAACCGTGGTATTTCATTACTTTGAAGACTAAAAATAGATTTGCTTGCATTTTTGGCTTGATCATTGGAGCTGCGTAAACGGTTAAGTAATAGCGAGGATGTCCGAGGCAACACGATAGTTGATGATTGTGACTCACTAAAGGGAGAGTAGGAGGAGACAGATCCCGCCATTTTCAGGAACATAGAAGAAGAGTCAGGACTTCTTTTTGAGATCGAATCATAGCCAATTGTGATTGAAGCAGTTCAATTGCACTCACAGATCAACACGTGTCCATTTTGATCCCTATTAACTATGGTTAAGATTCACTAACCTTTAGGGTTCAATAATCTAACCTTGGTTTTTAGGAAAAAATATTTTTAAAAAAATTAACCCTAAGGTTAAAATTTTTATCCTAGGGTTAATTTTTCAAAAAACTTTTTTTCTAAAACCCAAGATTATATTGTTGAACCTTAATGCTATGTTTGGTTACCGAGTAAATTGATAAAAACATGGAAAAGAAAAGAAAATTTTAGATTTTTAATACAATTTTTAGTTGTGTTTTGCCTAATTTTCTTTTCTTTTCCATATTTTTACTTATTTTCTCGTCAACCAAACATAAGGTAAGGGTAAGTGAATCTTAATCATGGTTAATAAGGGTTAAAAGAGACACATGTTGACCTGTGGGTGTGATTGAACTCTCCCTGAGTTCAATCACAATCGGCTGTGATTCAATCTCCTTTTCTTTTTGTGTATCCAAAAAAAAATCAGTGGAGATCATTGAACTGGGTAAGTTTCTGTGCGGGAAGTTTCTTCCCTTCTGTTAATGTTAATTTTACCTTTTCCTTTCACTCCCATTCAATCAAGTGAATGGGTGAAGACATTCATCGAAAGATAATGGTTTTTTTGGACTTCGCTACTGAGACCCCATTAGGGCTGAGACCACCGAGACCATGCTCTAAGAGCATTGGATTTCAGGTGGGCCCGAGCCCATTTCACATGGTAGGCCCCATCTAAAAACTCATGCTCTTAGAGCATGGTCTCGACCCTAAGGGGGTCTCAGAAGCTTTATCCTAGTTTCTTTAGGCAAATGCTTTTGAGACCGTGGAAGGGCCGAGACTACTGAGACCGTGCATAGATGCACGGGATTTTAGGTGAGGCCTATTATGTGAATGTGAGCCCCACTTGAATTCCCATGCATGGATGCATGTGGTCTTAGCCCTTTTGCGGTCTCATAGCAAAGTAGGTAAATGATGCCGACACCAAATAAAAAATGTCTATGATTTTTTTTCCTTTTTCTATCAATTTCTTCCTAATAATTAGGTTTTTCTTTGGACTAAAACCCACTCCAAACTCTCTTTTAGCCTTTGGGTACAGAGACTAATTTGCCTTATCTTTTAACAAATAAGTTAGTATAGAAAATTGTAATGTAAACATTTACATACATGTTAAAACTATTATATTTATAATTAATTTTTATTTGAAAATATTGTATTTATATTTTAACTTTTAAATTTATTTTGTTAATTATATTTTAACTGGATTTGCGTAGAAGATTTGGTCTATTTCCTTAATATCTATTAAATAGATACTTTAATGAGTGTTTATATCTATTAAAATAAATAATGAGGGATTATATACTTAATCCAATCCCTTTGGCTCCCCTAGCCTTCCATCTCTCTCTCTCATTAACCCTCCACCTCCATTAATCTTCGTTTCCCTTGGCCTTCCATCCCCCTCTCTCTCATTAATCCTCCACCCCTATTAATCTCCCCATTCGTGTCCCTTGGCCTTCCATCCCCTCTCTCATTAATCCCTCATTTGTCTTGGCCTTCTATCTGTTTCTTCTACTCGCCTCCCCATCTCTCTAAAATCAACGATGCTTCCAACCATACTTAAGAGGGCAAGAAGCCTAGGGGAATCTGCAATGGTACATTTTTTGAAGGCAAATGTGATGATGAAAAGGATATATAGACACGATTTTTTCCTTGCTTGAGTTTTATTTTTTCTAATTATTTATGCGTGATCTTAGATTTCTTAGTTCAAATATTGAATTTTCATATTTAATTTTTGGGTGAGGTTGATCAAATCATTGTGTTCATCTCACTTTTTGCATGTGGTGGACATGAAAACGCAATCTCAACCTACCGACCCAGAAGCTCCCGACATTTTCAAGAGAGCAAATCATCCTACGTACTGCTTTCCCTCTTTCTATATTAGTTTCATATCATTGGAGGTCGGTCTATTAACTAGACCAATGGTAGTAAAACATCAGATGGGGAAGGTGAGATATAATCAATCTCTCCCATTCGATCGTCTTCCACTTCTTTCCTTTCGATCAGCACAATCTGCACTTGCAGAAACGTTCAATATGTTATCACATATATTTCCTAAAAGATTTTCTCTATTTCTAAACAAAAGCTCTAGTTCAATAGATAACCGGTGCTCTTCAAAGAGCAATAGTCCCCTCATCGGCCGAGGAGGGGACTATTCCTCCTCACTCTCACATAGCCGACCCTCCAACTCCCTTAAACTTGGGTTAATTTTTTGAAAACCTTTAGTTAATTTTTTTATATTATTTTTCTAAAAACCAAGGGTAGATGGGTGAACCCTAAGGGTGGATGATCTTAACAACAGTTAAATGGGGTTAGAAGGGGGGACACATGGCAAGAAAATGGGAGCCGAGACGCCCCTCCTCATGTCACTGACCGAGGAGGTGATTATTTTCCCTCTTCAAAATAATATGCTTGATGATTAACTTCTAAATTATATAAAATTATTTTCTGTCATCTTAGTTCGTTTCCTTTAATTCCCCCACTTTTCAGTTCTTCTACTATGGACATCATGCAAGGCTCCATCTAGGTTGACTTATGCCATTCACGAGTTTTTAAGGTAATCTCTCTCTCTCTCTCTAACCTTGAGATGTGTGGCTTAGGTATTCTCTGCTGATTTTCTTCTAGGATTTTGCTAAATCTTCCAAAGACGCAACTGGGGCGCTACAAATGTCCAACATGTTCTGACTTTTACTTTTTAACAAGTTAAAATAATGAAAGATCTCCACGTGTTAGCCTCATCTTGCGTCTATGGAAAATTTTGGAGTAAATGTGGCTGGGGCTAGCACTAGGGGCGGAGCTAGGATTCACTGGCGGGGGGGGCTAAACATGGGGGTTCACGGGAAAAAAAATTTGAGGGTCACATTCATGGACCACATCTGTTTGTGTCCATTTGTAAGGTATATATTTGCTAATAAAAAGTTTAGGGGGGGCTAGAGCACCCTGTCCCCTCAGCTCCACCCCTCTCCGAGGCTACGCCCGTACTAGGAGTATAGGAATTATTTTTTTTTCAAAATTTCAGGGGGGCTTCAGCCCCCCTGGGCCCCATGTGGCTCCGCACCTGGCTAGCACTAGTCCTCTTTCTTCTATGTTTACTTTACTGAGTAGCCTACATTGTTTATGGTTTATTTCTCTGTATTGATGGGCATGATGATGTGGGTTTTTGTGTATTCTTTAGGTATCACAAATTCAACTATCAGAAAACATATTTTTATTCTAAAACCCCTTTGTTTTGTTCCCTACTTATAATTAATGGTGTAATTTTGAATGTAAATGAAGTGAGAATAAGCATGTTGCATAGGGTTGAGCCTTCAGAAGATTCTAATCTTAAGTCTCAAACACTGACCTCACTACCAGTATCGAAATCATTTGAATTCAATCTCTAAAAGTGCCTAACCTTAAACTCAACATGCATTGGAAAATTTCTCAATTTCAAGAGTGAAAAATATATGAATGTAGATGGTTTTATTCATCAAACAACCAATTATATGATGCAGTTCCATTAATGCATGAAAATCCCACTTAGTGATGACATCAATGACCTATATAGAGACTATCATGATAATCCTTATTTAAGTTTTCTAGAATTCTTGTATGGAAAATTTCTTTTGTAGTTCAATGACAAGGCTCACAGTATCTTTTTTTTTGGCATGCTCTAATCATTTATCTAACTATGTCAGGGGGTTAGAGGGTCAGCAGGGTTAGCACTCATGGTGGGTGTCAACAGCCACACCAAAGACTTGAACACGAGTCTCCACTCCCCAAAGGTAGATACACTACCACAGGGACAAACCCATATCTATAAGTCCAATAAAATGTATACAAATTAAGGTATTTAGTACAATAATAATTCTAAAAAACAAATAAGGCATATTAAAATGTGTAAGAATCAATATTAAATGTAGTATGACATTAAAAACAATAGTGTTTTTTGGAAATACCTATAATGTCGTCTTCATGATTAAGCAAACGCTGTAATGAGTCGAATCCTGTGAAGTTATACTTTCGGAGAGGAATTTCAGAACATTCATCCTCAACTTTGTGAATCCTCATTTCATTTGTAAAATTTAGTTGGTATTGATGCGGTACCACTCTAAATTTTGCAGGCGAATTAATGGTTTTTATATTTTCCAAAAAGTATACACCACTTGTTTCTGAAATTGATCCAAACTTATCAAGGTCATTGTTGAATAAGGTGCATTGCATTTGGTTCCCCTACAATTAATAAATGCTAGGAGTCAATAATTTTATGAATTTATTGATGCATAAGTAAATTAGGAATACAAAATTAAACGTAACTTTTCGTCCATCACAATGAATTTTAGAAATTTTCCAGATCCTTTTTGTAACGACCTGGATCTTCGGAAGAAAATCCTGAGACCAGGTTGACATTTAATTAGGTATAATTAAATTAAATATTAATATTTATAATATTAGGGTGTCACTTTGCCTAATCGGAATCCGTAAAACTTCAGGAAAGTGTTTGTGTTTAACCGCGGGTTCTAAATTATCAGATTTGGTGTCTGATAATTACCGTTGAAAACAAGGAGGTACCCACCCGATATTCTCGTACTATGTGTCAGTCTACTATCTGGACGATTACCCCATCATGATAGTTCCATCATGCATCGATTTGCACAGTCGCAGTGCCATCGGTACTCAAAACCTAGGAAATCTGCAGGATCAGGAATTTTGTCGGTCCTCAGTACTTTCAAAATGCTTCCCTAGAAATCTTTAAATCTCACACACCGTGTGTCGGTTGGCCTTCTGGATGATTGTCTGTCGTCTCAGTTTTATTGCAATTCATAACTCGAAACTGCGGCGTGTTTAGTGTTCAAAACCAATAAATTTGTGAGTTTCGCAGTTTTCTTCCGGACTTACTTTTTACTGTCAAAACTCAATATTTTCCCACAAAATTTGTATAGCAGGTGTTAGACTGGCCTTAATTCTGTCACCTGTAATTTCGTCACCATCGTACGTCGTTTTGCGGAGTTACAGAGACTGTATGCGTGAAAAAGTGGAAAACCGGTCAAATCGTTAAACGGTCAAAGGACCATGACATCACCATGGTGACATCGTCAAGGGACACCTCACCCTTTTCTACTACTATATAAAGGGTTCTTACCGCCCTTAATTGTTCACGTCCAGAGGGTTTCACTGAAACTCTGTTCGAATCATTCTAGAGTGAGAAAGTGAGGAGAGAGAAAGAAGAGAGAGAAAGAGGAGAGGGAAAGGAAGAGAGAGAAAGGAAGAGGTCCATCTTAGGGTTTTTCGACATTCCTGACGTGTTGGCGATGTCCGTTTCACCACCCGGTACCTCAATTGGTGTGTAGAGAGAAAGTTAGAGAGAGAAAATGGAAGCTAGAGAGAAAGAAGGTTCACCTTGGGGTTTATCGACCTTCGGGACGCAACCACGCCATCCATTTCGCCCTCCAGAATCTCGTTTAGTGTGTGGAAGGTAAAATCTCTTTCCCTCTCTTTTATTTTTCCTATTAATTATATTTTTTGTACATGGAATGGTATGTGTGATGATGTATGGATGAAAAAATGGTCGGAGACCTAACATACGGTGCATGGAATGGATGGGAATGTGTGAAAATTGAGCAGAGGGGCGTAGCCCTCGGTTTTGGGCTGAATAGCTCAGAATTTTGGCTCACATAGAATAATTTGTGATGATGTGTGAATAAAAAAGGGTCGGAGACCCGATATTATGTGTATAGAATGGACGAGGATGCGTGAAAAATGAGCAGAGGTAAATAGACCTCGATTTGGATCTAAACAACTTGGAATTTAGGCTCGATGATCGATCGATTAGTACGTGATTTGTTGACTTGGAATGACATAGGTGTATAATGTGCTGATTATTGAAATTTGTTAGGGGTGATGGACAGACCCATCGACCCAGATATGTCTCCTAGCGGGACGATCTTGTATGATATGATATTGTTTGAATGTTGTAAGGCGATGGGCGGACCCATCGGCCTGGATATGTTCCATAGCGTGACAATCTTGTATGATGTGATGTTTTTTGGATGTTGTAAGACAATGAAAGGAGTTCATTGGTTGGGTAATGTTTTACATTTGGACAGTATACCTTTCTATTTAATCCATGGGCATGAAACCCAACGTATTCAATTAATCAAGCTAGTCTTGGATTAATTGGGGATTTCTCACAGTTAGAAAACCTAACTTGTGTTAAACGCTATTTGTGGTCCCTCTTTGACTAGGTCTGGAGAGGCGATGTTTGTTAAGAGCCGGGGTTCCTCCGTGACTGATAGCCGGGAGAGTTAGGATGACGTTAGGTCTACGGACCCAGGGTTATATTGAGTTTTCGAACTCAAGGATGTTACCTCGAGGGGTGGTGATCTACGATGGCAGATATGTCCTAATAGAGGTTTGATTAAATGAATGTTGGCTTGAGGGGTGGTGACCTCCGTACTTCGGTATGTTCCAACAATACTTTGAGGGGTGGGGACCTCTATACTTTGGTATGTTTCAATAAGAATTTGAGGGAGGTGTTTCGTAAGAGGGGTTGAGGACTAGGGATCACTGTACTTAGGTATGTCCCAAGATAGGTTGAGGAATGGAGATCGTTGTACTTAGGTATGTCCCAATAGAGCTTGGTTGAGGGTGATAAATACCCTAATACGGTGGTGATCTTTGTATCTAGGTATATCCTATAGGGACAGTGAACTTGTACTCAGGTATGCCCTGGTTAAGATTGAATATAATGTTGTACCATTAAGGATGGTAACTTATTTACTTTGGTATGTTTCAACAATACTTTGAGGGGTGGGGTCTTCTGTACTTGGGTATGTTCCAACAAGACTTTGAGGGAGGTATATCCTAAGACAGGTTGAGGAATGAGGATCACTGTACTTAGGTATATCACAAGACAGGTTGAGGAATGGGGATCACTGTACTTAGGTATGTCCTGAGATGGTACAAGTTATTGATTATGTGCTGAGTCTAAGGACTTAAGATTGTATGGAGTCTAAGGACTCAAGGTTTGATTTCATTGAGTGTAAGCCCAGTTGATCTCGGTAGTTATTATGGTGGTATGAGATGCCATGGTAATGGGGTTTTTCATTGGTAACGGGTTCTGAAATGGATAACGAGTCCACGAAATCAAGAATAGAACGTGAGCAGTTATCTGGAACGATAACCTGGTGTCGTGGACGATGATTAGGTGAACTTAGCAATTAGAGGCTGAGAACCTAGAAATATGGTGAAATAGCCTTGAGTGACCATATTATTATGATATGAGAATTGAACTGTAATAATATATCATTACGATAGATGTTGCTATGTGGAAAATAATCTAGATGGACTGTGGATTTTGCTGAGCTCTATGACTCATCCCTCATTTTATGTTTTCAGATTTTGAAGCGGTTGCCGATTGGTAAGGAGCTACGCTTGATAGATTTTGAAAAATATATTGACACATTTGTGGCACCAAAAGTAAATGCTGCTGTAGTCAGTGAGGTAACACATTTGCTTATGATAGGTTATTGTAATGACCAGTTGTTATTGCTTATGTAAGTTCTTAAATAAGAGTTTAAAAATTCCCGTATTTTTGCGAGTAAAGTCTTCCGCATGCGTGGTTATGACAAATAGGCACGTGTCTCGGAACATGATTCCTTAGGCGCGGGTTCAGAGCATCACACTTTTGCGTTGTTGTATTCATAAACAACAAATATTTGACCCACCCTTACTCTTATAGTCCAGAAACTTTTGTAGGGGTGAATGCGATCCAAAGTCTCATGATCCATCCTATTTTTTTGAAAGTAAAATGCACATGTTATTATAGGCATTGGTTATGCTTTTGAATAATTGGTACGACAAACACATCATGTGTATAAGGTACATTTCTTAAGTTCACAATAGGTAAGTTTAATATATCATATATATAGGGTAAGGATACAATCTAGCAATGCAATTATAGCCATAAGAGGAGACGAAATGTTTTTTTTTGTGGGTGGACAGAACAGTGAATTTTGTTAAGTTTCACTTGCCTGATTGTGAGGTTATTCCCTTGTTTTTGTTTTTGTTTATGTTCCTAAACACGAGGAGTTGGTTAATTAGGGTTTGAATAGAAGTGGACAGATCAAGGGTGGCTATAACACGAGTTGAAGGAGCGTACAATTGGGGGCCTTAATATGAGTTAAATGAGAGATCAAGGGTTTGTCGTTAATTCATGAAATCAAGAAATTTCTTAGCAAAGGTATTGTGTTGGTTAGAAAATAGATAGAAATGTGGGTTAGCCTTTGGCCAGAAATAATTAAATGGCCGTCATATGGTCTTTATCTAAATACATGAATTTAGAATGACTAAGCAAACGCTGAAATACATACTACCTATTACGCAGACAACTTACAGGGTAAGTTTTGCCTAGGCAGAAATATATTAGAATGGGTATATGGACAATACATTAACATCAAGGGTCTATGTGTCACAATAACTCTACATATTGTTTTATCGTCATTTTTTAAACATTAGAATTAGTATATGAATAAAAGATGTAAGGATTTTCCCAAACGAAGTTTTCTTTTTTTAAAATTTCAATCTAACTGACATAAATTCTGGGTAATTTTAAATGAAAATTAATATCAAGAGTCTATGTATTATAATAAGTGTGAAATCTTCATTCCCATTCCATATATACTAAGATTTTCAGAGGTGATTATCTGAATTCATGAAGTTAGAATGACTAAGCAATCGCTGAAATACATACTACCTATTACACAGACAACTTACAGGGTCAGTTTTGCCTAGGCCGAAATATTTTAGAATGAGTATATGGATAATACTAAATTAGTATTAATATCAAAGTTTTATGTATTAGAATAAGTCAACATATTGTTGAATCGTCATTTTTAAACATTAGAATTAGTATATGAATAAACGATGTAAGGCTTTTCTCAAACAAAAGTTTAAAAAAAAAATTTAAATCTAATAGACATAAAGTCTGGGTAGTTTTAAATGAATACTAATATCAAGAGTCTATGTATTATAATAAAGTCTGTGAAATCTTCATTCCTATTTCATGTATACTAAAGCTTTCAGAGGTGATTATTTGATTTCATGAAGTTAGAATGACTAAGCAAACGCTGAAATACATACTACCTATTACGCAGACAACTTACAGGGTAAGTTTTACCTAGACAGAAAACATTTTTGAATGAGTATATGGATAGTACTAAATTAGTATTAATATCAAGGGTCCATGTATCAGAATAAGTCAACATATTATTGAATCATTTTTCTTAAACATTAGAATTAGTATATGAATAAACGATGTAAGGATTTTCCCAAACGAAGTTTTTTTTTAAAAATTAAATCTAACAGACAAATTATGGGTAGTCTTAAATGAATACTAATATCAAGAGTCTGTATTATAATAAGTCTGTGAAATATTCATTCCCATTCCATGTATACTAAGGCTTTCAGAGGTGCTAGGAATAGGGAGAAAGGGGTTGCCTAACTGAGATGGTAATTAGAGACTTATAGTATCTTAAAAATGACCAAAAGCAGAAATAGGAGTACGTATGAATCAGACACACCCACAAATCATAAGTTGTATCATTTAAACCTACATGAGGAACCTTGCATTGGATCCAATTTTTTGGTAGGGGTTTCATTTTAAGGGAACAAAATTATCAACAAAATCAATGGGGCCATATTCATCAATCTGAGCTAGGTATTTCTTGAATAATGATTCCAACAAATGACGCAGAGGAAAATGGTTTGTTAAAAAAAAAGAAATCCATTGATCTAATAGTGCTAAAAGGGACAAGATTCGTGAATCTGACGAATTATTATTTTTAATCAAGAATCCCAACAAATGATATGGAGTTTAAAAAACCACAGATTTTTTAAAACAACTAACGTAGAGGAAAATTGTTTTTCTAGAAAGAAAAAAAAAACCACTGATCTAATAGTGCAAAAAGGGACAATATATCTTCGACTCTGGGTTGATTTGAACAAACAATCTATGAAACAAATAAGAGGAAAATCATTGATGCGGAGTTAAAAAATTACAGATTTTTTTAAAAAGGTACTAATAGTGCAAAAATGTTGGGGTAAATACCTTATGAAGCCGAGCCAGACTCGGTCTAAATAATCTCTTTGACTCGGAGCTGATCTCAACAAACAATACATGAAACAAATTAGAGAAAAATTATTATTTATTATATATATATAATAAATACCCACCACCTCCCATTAAGATACCCAGTTTCAGCCCATAATTAACGATGCTAAAGAAGACACATCTCCTATTGATTCATCTCCTCCAAGACATTGACACCCACTCACCTGCCTCGACTTCTACAAAATGTCATCCTCTCCCACCAAAGTCTCAGAACCCTTAGATTCCAAGTCGATCTATTACTGGTTCAACTTCTATAAAGCTAATTGGGGCAAGGTACTTCTACAAAGGCTATGCTGTCTATGTTGGCTTATTCAACTCTCTGGATGCTTTCGCTCGTGACCACGACCACGAGGGCCATGGGTCCCACACCCCTGTCAACGGCGGCCGGTAACTTTGTCCACGGAGCGAGTGTCTTCAGTTTGGGAAAAGGAACTGCAAAAGGTGCATGGATCACCTAAACCCTGAGTGGATGCTTATATACAAGGTATACTGATTGCTCACAGCCGATGTTGGCGAGTGCTTCAATTCTAATAACATGCTGCCTTTAATTAACGCTGCAATAGAAGATGGGGTCGATGTGCTATCAGTGTTGCTGGGCGAAGATTCCAGTGATTATTTCAATTGATGGTATTTCAATCGGATCCTTCCATGCCATCAAGAATGACACCATTGTAGTTTGTTCAATTTGGCAATTTTGGACCCACAATTAGATGGTACTGTTTCGAATATATTCCCATGGATGATAATTGTTGGAGCGAGTACCATTGATAGGCAGTTCTTACTTCTCTACTTTTATTGCACTTGGAAATATGAAGCACCTCAAGGATATGTTTCTACTTTCTATTATTTGGTTTGAGTTGTACCATGGATAGAGAGTTCTTACTTCTCTACTTTTATTGCACTTGGAAATATGAAGCACCACAAGGATATGTTTCTACTTTCTTTTATCTGGTTTGAATTTTTCTAGGCTTAGCTTAGCTTTCTTTAGTTACACTTGCAATTATTCTCTTTTGTTTTCTCTATCACATTTTCACAAGATATAAAATAACAAAAAAATTTCATATGATGGGTGATATATGTGCAAAATCCCTGCATTCTCAATGCCCCCACAGAAGGCATAACCATTAAATCCGGCCCGGCCTGAACAAAAGTGGGTGACCTCCGAGCAGGAAACATGTCATTCTAAATGATTATCTATTTCTTCTTCTGACTCAACTGGAGAAATCGAGGACTGGCCGCTAGTGAAGATGGCGCAGACTCGCCCATAGCTCGAAGTAGGAACAATTTACTGTTGGATCAGTTCTCATATCATTAGTGATTGGTTGGTAAATACATGAGCATTAATGAAACTATCTACAACCTAAATGGGGAAACAAATGGAATGGGCAAGCGGGAAAGCACATATGAATTTCATTGCAAGAATGAAAAAGAAAGGAGAGTAGAGATAAAATTGGGAAGATCATGAATAGAACAGAAGATGAATTCATAGTGAGAGACCAATTCCCTTTTCTTTTAAGGGGTTTTCTTTGCATCTTTTAAGGTGGTGTTTGTGGAGAGCTCTGAGTTAGTAAGTAAGATAAGGATGAGTCATGTAATGAATCTAACTTTTTAATAATAATCTTTACTATTATAATGGGAGAGGCAAGCGTAGCCTGAATTTTCTAAAATTCCTAAACTACCCTTATATAAAACAAAACTTTAATTTAATGTCTTACTTTTATTCCCAAACTACCCTCATCTATCTATTTAAAGAATAGAATCACAGTCAATCGCGATTGAACTCGGGGAGAGTTCAATCCCACCCACGGGTTAACACTTGTCCATTTTAACTTCTGGTTAACTCCTTCCCCTCGCTCTCACGTGCATCGCACGTGCCACCCGCTAGTATATAATATATGGTATAACATGTGTTATATTAAATGTATATATTAAATAAGGAAAAAGATTAGCTCTGGTGGCTGCCTGAGCTAGGCGCTCGGGCATCCACAAAACAATGGGCACCTGGCAATAATTTAAGGGAGAAGTCATTTCATTGTCTCCCTATGATTTTGACTTCTCCGCATTTGATATCTTTCCCATTTAAACTGCCCACTGGTTTGTGGATGCCCCAGCGCCCAGCTCGGGCAGCCACTAAAGCTAATCTTTTTCCATTAAATAAATTATTTAACATATATAAATTTTAGCCCACAATATTGACAAGGGTTGTAGGGCACCCTAATTAGGGCTGGTCATGATCAATGGGGCCAGGCTATGTTATGCCCAGTTTTAAATGGGCTTGATGTATAGGAGCCTAAGCTCAAGCTCGCTCCATTTTGCTTTGGGCAGGATAGGTGATCGGAGCTTGGTTAATAATAGAGATGGGATAGTCAACCCATCTATATTCAATAAATGTATAATTGTATAATAGCATATTATAATTACCCTCCAAAAAAAATGTATTATAATTGTATAATATGTTATCTATTATATTGAAAACAATATTTATAATAGACTACATTAACACACTATTAGTGTTATACATAATAATAATAATAATAATTATTATTATTATAATATATGATATATAGTTTAACAACGTGTTATATGACCCATTTATATTTAATAAATGTATTATAATTGTACATTATGTTATCTATTATATTAAAAAAAATATTTATAATAGACCATATGAACACACTATTAGTGTTATATATAATAATAATAATATATTATATGTAGTTTAATAATGTGTTATATTAGAAATATATGTTTAGTAAATAAATTATTTACCATATATATATATATATATGTATGTATGTATTTGTCATATATTATGTAATAATAATAACTTATATAGTATAACAATGCGTTAACCCAATGGTAGGGCTGCTTGCTCCAATAGTATAGTGTGACCAGGGCCGGCCCGTCCATTAGGCCATCAAAGTCTTTGCTTTAGGCCCAATTAAAAAAAAGAATATTGAAAAGGCCCGTTTTAGAATATTAAAAATAAAAATAAAAGGCCCATTTAGAATATTAAAAAGGCTCCATTTATAGTTAATTTTTTTTTAATAATATTACAATTTTTTAAAAAAAAGCCCATTTAGAATTTTCGCTTTAGGCCTCCAAATGGCTTGGGCCGGCCCTAAGTGTGACCTCTCTTATGAGAGAGGTTTTGGGATCCATTGCCACTAGGTGACAACTAGCAAGAGCTCCATTCCCCACTGCTAACCACTAACACTAACCATGGGTAAATGATATCCAAAGCAAATAGAACACTTATAATTTTAATATTTTGCTTGAAAACCAGAGCTAGCCAAAAATATGCTTTCATAGGGGTAGTTTGAAGGTTACAGTAACATATTTTATTTGATAGAAATATGGACCCTTTGTTTGTATTGTAATTTCAAACTACCTCTCTCATAAGGCATAATTTTTGTTGCTCCAATTTGCTCATCTCTTCTTTTTTACTTCCATCTCAAATTTAATGCCCTCCAAATTCCAATTCAAAAAACAAAAAAACAATAAACAGTAAAAGTAGAGAAGAATATGGAGCTCATGTTATATCTTTAATTTTTTTTTTTTTTTTTGATAGTGCCCCATGATTGCTACATCACCGTATGACTAGTGGTGCACACACTTCAGAGGAGTGACAGGAAACCTGGTGGTCTTGATGCAGTTGTCGTACGTAAACCATGTGATTGGCTCGTTGTAGAGATCCAAATTTAGTTCATCGGCATTCATGTCATTTATATGAATTTCTTAGAATATGTGTCCAATTTTAAATGCATGTGTTCCTATGAGAATTAATGTGGGATGCCTAGATGTAGAAACCCCTTATATAATAAAAATAGTGATTAAATTATTATTATTACTATTATTAAATTAAAAGTTTTAGGTTTAAGGGGTCACCTCATTGCTTAAAACTAGGTTAAGGTATCTATTTTCTAACTTCTAGGAGTCTAGGGTTCAAACCTTAGGTTTTCAGTATTATCCCAAATGTTTTGGGGTTCTCTTTCACCTTTATCCAACTTGATGAGATATTTTGACCCCCAAGGACTTGAAATTAGGACATCTCTATCCAAAATAAATTGTTCCCATTCGAATAACAATTCTAACGCATCTTGAATCGCCTAATTTCGATTACCGAGTCAAAAGTTATGGACAAATTATCGGAACAAGTTTGTATATATATATATATATATGGGATCCGACCGATCGACAGAACTAGCTCCGATCGATCGGTGGCGGCTGGGATCGATTAGCCAAACTCGCCAAATGATCGGCGGGCACTGAGATTTGCACGAAGATGCTGATTTTTGACTTTTCAAGTTCTTTTGAGTCCCAAAACCTTATAAATACCACTCTAACTTGTGAATTAGGTTTCCTAGAGCCTCATAAATATAAAAGAGAGAAAAAAGAATATTTTGAGAGATCTAAAGAGGGAAGACCTAGAGATCACAAGATTTAGTCAGAGAAGAAGGAAGGAGACTTGAAGATTTGGTTCGAGACCCATTCGCAAGCATAAGATCGTAGGGAAACGATCAAGAGAGATAAATAACGATGCCTAGTTCTCAATATCTGGAATATTAATCTAAGGAAAGAGTTAAAAGAGATAGATCTAAGTAAGAAAGTGAATATAAGCAAGATCTATAAATTTCTATTATCTTTAATGTATTGTTTCATAAATGGTTAAAGTAAAATGTGAATAACATGATTAGGATGTGAATAGCGTAAATAATTTTCCCTAGTTCTCAATTTTGTAACTATTAATCTAAAGTATGAATCTAATGATAAGATCTATGTAAAGAACATGATTAATAAGAAGATCAAGGGATTTTGATCACCCGTCATGCAATGTCTCCATGAATAACGTAAATATGGATTTCCTTTCTATCAATATGATAATCATTAATGTAAATAAGAAGAAAATGTATAGATTTTAAAGTAAGAAATAAGATCAAAGAATGTTATATTATGTATATCCCTTATGAAAGATTTTCATGATTTTTAGAGATGTTCTCTTTATGATTTTTATTATGTATATCAATAAGGGGAAATAAAATTAAATTTGTGATGTATGTATGGATTAAGAATTGAAAAGGGGTGAATTTATGGAGTTGAATGAAATGTATGAAATAATTGAATGATAGATGTAGATTCTTAGTGATATTAGGGTTACATGATAGTGTGATTTTGAATATGCCTGATGATTTATGATTGATAAATTAGGTATGTATTCATGAATTTAATCTTGATTAAAAATGCGTTATTGAAATTTAAATTAAATTACAAATTATGATTATTGAAAATAAATTGTAATTAAAGCCTATTAAATTATGGAAATACGAATGTTGTTGTGTGTTTATTTTTATGTTGTTATGTGTGATATATTGTTGGGTAAATGAACCTTTGATGAGAGTCTTGCTTACCTAGGTCTGGTTAACATAGTGGAATGAGACGCTATGATGAGATTTCCTATGACTCTTGACCAATAGTCTTAGGTATAATTTTACCACGGGTATATTACTGTGCCCTCACTCAAGATAATGAAAAAAAAATAAGATTACAAGTATTATATAAGTATACAAGTATACACAAAGCGATGAATGAATAATTGAGTTTTACATTACTTGAGTACCAACAAGCCTAAGATCATGGCAAGACAAGCCGTATACACTGGATAATGTGTAGACAAGTAGTATGCACCAGATAATGTGCAGACAAGCTATATACACCGGATAATGTGTAAATCATGTGGTACCATATGTTAATCTGTACCCAATATATGAGATAGAGTTATTTTAAATTATTGCACAGTGCATGTTATTTGATTTATTTACTAAAAAGAAAGATAAGTCAGAAAAGTAAGACAAGTCAAGAAAAGTAAGACAAGAAAAACAAGTTAAGAAAGAAAAGTCAAGTAATAAGACAAGTAAGATAAGTAAGAAAGATAAGTACAAGTGAGCACATGAAAGAATTGAAAAGAAAAGATGTTTCCACACTTTGATTTACGTATGTAAATTGTAATTGAACTGTTACTTGTATGCATGTTATCGTTATGATATTGTTTATTATGGATTGTTATATACACGGAGTAACTTGTTACTCAGCCGATATCTTTGTTGTCGGCAGGTTCGAGATTTGATAGTTGTGCTCCGGAGCCTTGAGTTGAAGATGAGTACGTAAAGAAGATTTTGCAGGTGATTGTCCTGAAGAGGAATGAGATTTCGATGGATGGTCTTACTATTATTTTAGTTTATTAGAAATTGTTTAAATTCCAGAGAGATTGTAATTGACTTATTATGAATTTATGTTTTGATTTAATGGATGATTAAGAACTACATGGATGATTTACTAAAAAAAAAAACTACAAGGATGATTTAGATTTTAATTGATGTTTAGTTCAGGTATTAAATGTTATTCAATTTAAGAAATTTTTAGGTCCTTAATTTAGTATGGCTTTGTTGTTTCTAACAAGATGGTATGATAAGTAAGTCATGTGCCAAAGATCTCACATTCTCCTAGGGGGGATTTTGGGGCACGACACTCATACCTGCTCGGCTTGGCTTGAGCTTGGATTGAGTTATTAAAAATTATTTTTAAATAAAATAATAATATTTTTATTAATTTATCTTATATATATATATAGAGGAGGTGACTAGTAAGCCTGGTTGATTATACCTTATAATCAGCTCACCTCCTCTAAACCATTAGATTGCAAACAATGGTCAGGATTAAAAAACCCTTTATTAGTCTAATTTTGTAATTACCAAAAATACCCTTCATTTAAGTGTACAAGCTCCAACACATCTCTTCTTCTCCAAACAAGTTCAAGACCGCTCATCTCCTATTCTCTCTTCATCCCTCCGGTGGCTGCAAGTGCGAAATTCTCCAGTGGATGCAAGTGTGAATCTTCTCCAGCTCCCTCCCGGTAAGAAACCCTAACCTCTCTCTCTCTCTCTCTCGTTGAAAACCAAAGAAGATTCTACGGCCAAAAATCAAACTACGACTTCAGGAAGCCCTATGAAGGAGACAATTGTAAGCATGGAAGAGAATTTGGAAGAGGTAAGTCAACTCAAAAAGATCTGCCCTTAGGAATCTTGGCTCCCCATCACCGAATCCAGAAACGGAAACGCCTTCTTCTTGGCTTTCCACACCCTTAGTTCCAGATTGGGGTTATGGACCCTAGTTTTCAACGAGAGAGAGAGAGAGAGAGAGAGAGAGGGGTTAGGGTTTCCTACCGAGAGGGAGCCGGAGAAGATTCACACTTACAGCCACCGGAGAATTTTGCACTTGCAGCGACTGGAGGGATGAAGAGAGAGTAGGAGATAAGCAGTCTTGAACGTGTTTGGAGAAGAAGAGATGTGTTGGAGATTGTACACTTAAATGAAGGGTATTTTTGGTAATTACAAAATTAGACTAATAAAGGGTTTTTTAATCTTGACCATTGTTTGCAATCTAACGGTTTAGAGGAGGTGAGCTGATTATAAGGTATAATCAGCCAGACTTACTAGTCCCCTCCTCATATATATATTTATATATATATGTATAATAATATTTTTTATATAATATTCAAGCCAAGTCGAACTCGAGCCTCAATTGGAGCTGAGCATGGAGTCGAGCCAAATCAAATAGGCCTTGGATCGAGCTCAGCTTGAATACATTTTCAAACTCAAAAAATAGTTCGGCTCAGCTCAGCTTGATCGAGCCTATTTTTTGAGCTCAAGCCTGGCTTGATCTGCCAAGCCGAGTTGAACTTCGAGCTAGCCTAGTTCGGAGACACCCCTACACACAAACATGGGATGACGATTCAATACAAAAAAATGTGAGATGACGACATAGTGGCGGAAGAGATGATATCAATTGATTGGGAGGAATGCTAGCCCTACTCCATTCTAGATGAAAGAGTGTTTCAATCATTATAATTTGGACAAGTGGTTATGGAGGGTGAGAGTAGGTCTAGCAATCGTCATTGATAGATGGTGCGAATACGATGGTTTGGAAAACATCGTCAACTTCCTGCAGAAGTCGATATCAACTTTCCTGGGAAGCAACAAGATCCTGCTTTTCGAGGAAGTTAATAATTGATTTTCACTGACTTTCTACTTTTTCGGGAAGTCAAATTAATATTGGCAAACCAAACATGCTAATACCCAACTTTTGACTTCCCCAAACCCAAATTCCACCTTAAAAGTCTTTTCTCAAATTTCCCTTTGTTAAGAGACTCTTCTCCTTCACAGAGAAGTAGCTACAAAAAGCCACAAACTGAGTTTCTGTCCAAAAGTTTTCATCTTAAAGAGCACGAGATAAATAAATAAATAAAATCTTAGATATCGTCTGTCTATTGGATCACCCAGTCTAAAATGAGAGTCACATACAAGATCACAATGGCTTCAAACAAGTTGGTAAGATTTTAAATCTTCATCCATATTCAACCCTTCAAAAACTAGAAAAACATACATGTTCTCCTTCCTCTCCTTTCTTCTTCTGAAAAATGTGATTAGAGATTTAAAAAAAAACTTTAATAGGGTTTTATAAAATAGTTATGAAATTATATTTTATACCTGTTATGTTCAACTTGGGCTGATTGGTCACCTCATCCCCTACCTCTACCCCCTTTGGTATGTGGGCCTAGGGTTACCAAGTTCGCTACATGCTATAGCGAACCACGAATCGAGCGAACCCAACTTGTTCGTGGTTCGGTTCGTGAAATTGAGCGAACCACATAGTGGTTTCAAAACAATCTTAGTTTGTCAAATTTTTCATTCAAATTCACTGATATTTTTCTTTAGGTTCGACAAATTTATAGTTTGAGTTCACAAACCGTTCATTAAAATGTATTTTTATTATTTTTCAAATAAGTATTTGTAATATATTGTTTACATGTTTAAAAGATATATATACTTTTATAATATAATATTAGTGGGCGGCACGTGCGATGCACGTGACTAAGATAGGGGAAGAAGAGAGAGACTGGGAAGAGGGATCCTAGTGAGGGCATTTTGAAAAAAAAATTAAATATTTTGGGTATAGAAACTTGAGGGACTTCTTAGATAAAAAACGTTTTTGTGAGGGACAAGTTAATATAGAAAGAGACATTTTGAGAACCAAACAGCCTTATTTTTTTTCTTGAAAAGTAGTTACCACGTAGAGAGGATGTGCCTCTTCGTTGAGAGAGACCAAGGAGGCAAGGAAGGAGCATGAGAGAAGATTAAGGATAAAGATTTGAGGGAATTGTGGAGACATAGAGGGATTATTGTTAGTTGTAGTTGATATTACTTCAATACCCCTACTAATTTTTCTCATGTAAAATAAGACAACATAATATCTTAAATTTTTTTATATGAAATTATGGATGAAATAGAGAAAATATAAAATCACCCATACTAACTACGTTCAAAATTGGGACTTATTAGGAATATTGGAAAAAAATCAACCAGCTTTTTAACCCCACTTCTCTCATTATAAGAGTAGAAATAAATATTTATCTTTTTTTACATGCTTAAGTAGTGAACCAAGCTAGCAAACCAAACAAAAGAACTTAAGCGAAACGAAAAATGAATTATCTCATCCTATCCCTAGCGAACCGGGTTCACCTTAGAGTGGAAAACTGCGAACTACGAACCCGAATTCGAATTGAGCGAACCGATGAATCAGGTAACATTGCATGGGCCTATGTTGCCTTGTTTGAAAAAAACAAGGGAGAGGATAAGTGATTTGATAAGGTTGTGTTTGATTGGTTTACTTCGAGGGAAACTTTCCTCCAAGAGTTCCTACTCAAATTAACTTCTTTTTCTCCCATTTTTCTCTTCTCAACTATATATCTATAGGACTACTTACAACGATAAAAAAAAAGAGGCAAAATGCACAAGATCGTGAAGACACCCCCTCCTACAAACTGGTAACAACCTAGAGGTTCTCTCCTACAAACTAGCTACTTGATTAGAAAGCTTCAAACAATTAAATCCACTAACCCACGTAAACCCAACCCATAATTCTCTCCCTCATTCACATGGACGTGCAACATATTTACACGTAACAGTACCATTCAAGGATTGGTATGATCTAGGATTAGAGGTTTAAAAAAGGGGTTTTTTCTTGGAATACACCCGGGCTTTATTGTGGTAGCCTATATACACCCCCTTTTTAAAACTTATTTTTTCTATACCCAACCTACTTTTTAATGACAAAAATGCCAATCTCATAAAAAAAACATGAATAGAAAGTTTAAGAGTTTCTTAAAGGAGCCCTACCCCTCTTTTGTCCATTTCAATCTCCAGAAGAATGTGGCTTATCTTTTTGCTCAATCACTTTCATGTGTACGTATGAACCAATTAACTATGAAAATTTCTCCTGAGCTATAAACGGGCAATGCAATACATGGATTGAACCCTAATAATTTCTAATTGTAATTAAGGGTGAAAATTTTCAGAATAGCTTTGTTTTACTGCTCCTCAAGAGTTTAATTCCCTGGTTCATGAGTTTGTGATTCATGAAGGAAAAAGATGAGTTCGTGAATTCATAAGTTCAAAAAGGCAAAAGATGAAGGGATCGTGAGTTTGTGAATGAAGGTCCATTGGTAAAAAAAATTACAGTATCTTGAAGATGGAGCAAGGCCATATGTGAGTGCGTGAGATCCAGATAAAGTTCCGTGAAATACAAATAAAGGTTCATGGTTTCAATAGTGAGTTCGTGAAAGAAAAAAGATGAAGGGGTTGTGTGTTTGTGAGTTACAATAGTGAGTAAGGTGAAGTTCATGAGTTAGTGGTTTGTGGGTTTGAGAGTTAGTGAGTTACATGTAGAAGAAGATGTTGTCTATATTTCAGTAGTTACTACAGTAATTTGTGTACTCAACCTTTATTATCTAAAATTTCATTCACAGCAGTAATTAAATTAAACAATACAATACTAAAATTTCTGTTACAGTAAACAGAATATTAATTCTATCTTGATTTCCTAAATATTCTGTTAAAAACAATGAATTAAAAGTTACAGAATAAAATAACTCACTGTTTTCGGGATTGAAAAGAGCAATAGATCAAGTCAAGTAGAACTCTCTCCTTAAGACAGATTTCGTCCCTTGCACAGGTACTTTTGAACAGCGGATGTCTGTCTCCCAGGATGAAGTGATCTTTACACAAGCAGAAGAAGCACTGCAATCTGTTTGTCCAGCGAACCAAAAACTTATGTAACATACCCCTCTGGAATAACACAGACTTTGTATGAAGAGTAGAATGCAGAAGAAATTGGAGACTAGGGAGTAGAAGAAGTAATTTCGTACTCCAGAATATGCAACAGAGAAGCCTTAAATATTAGGCAAAGGAGACTGTCCAGAATGGTCATGTCTATTAGGTTTCAGTTTAAATCCAATAGATATGACTGTCGGATTAAAAAGCTATTGGAAATAACTGTATAAGTTGAATGGGCTCTAGCCCAGCAAAAAATAAATATAGGGGCCAGGCTTTAAGGCCCACTAGAACCAAACCAAGCCAAGCCAGCCAGCCAGCCAGCCGGCCGGATCGGACTGGACTCGGACACAGGTCAGGTCGGCGACGGTGGCGTGCACGAGGTTAGTTCCACCTTGGAGCATGGGCTCACTCCTTCGCAAAATTTGGGTGCCCCAAGGGCCCACCCCTTACTCCAAGGTAATGGTATATAAACCACTTTATAGTTTCAATAGTTTTCCAATGTGAGACTATTAAACTACTCCATTTTTCAACTTACAACACATGTTCAAGTGGCCCACTTTGAGATAAATTTCTCATTCACCACTTCACTATTTTGCACAAGTGAATATACTACGTTAATCTCCTCATGGAGGAGAACACAAATCAACTTGGACTTGCCTTAAAACCCTTGTGGGTCCCACTTATATTTTGGGTCAAAGTTTGCAAAAAACTGTTTTCCAAAATACCCAGATTTTTCCAAAACAGAATTTTTCCAACAATCTCCCACATGAATGAAAATTCTTGGACAGAATACAGAAATTATACAGACACTAACGAGAGAGTACATAATAAGAGACATCTTGCATAGGATAGGTAGCTTTTGGCCTTGAACTTTCCTTTATGTAGGATTATCGGATTTACTGGCTAATCAGTGAACATGATGTCTTGAACTGTTCAGCCGTTATTGTAAACCAAGACAATAGAATACACACATGATATCTCTAAACATAGTTTAGTTCTCATTGTTGTGTTCATTTTGGCCCTGAACACTTCCTGGTTTCATGAGTGCTCTAGAGAATTTTAGTCTAATCAATTCTTATATAACCGGCCCAGTTCACACTCACATAGGTGATTCTTATTAAGAGTATTCTTCTATAGTCCACTTGGAATTCCAAGATATAAGAAGCATTAATAACTTAGTTAATCCTAACATGATGCAGCTATCACTTTCTTATTACAGAAATGGGTAAGAGATATTATCTCTTAAGTGATTAAGTCGAGTCATACACAACTTAGTTATCCCTTTAAACCTAGATCTTGGGATCTCCAGTCAACTAAGTTGGGTTTCCATTATGAATACTCTTAAGTTATAGACTTTAGCCTCATTCCCCTCGATGAGTTACTCACTTGCTCTCTTGATAAACCTTTAGTTAAAGGATCAACAATATTATCCTTTGACCTTATGTATTCTAAAGAGATTATCCCACTTGAAAGCAAGTGTCTAACAATATACGACGAATGTGTCGAGTCTTTCTGTTATACATGTGACTCTGTGCTCTTTTAATCGCAGATTGACTGTCGCAATGTATGCAGATAGCAGACACAAGTTTTTGCCACATCGAAATATCTTCTAAGAATTATCGAAGTCATTCTGCTTCTTCTCCAGCTTTGTCTAGCGCAATAAATTCAAATTCCATTGTAGACCGTGCTATACATGTTTGCTTAGAAGATTTCCATGAGATTGCTGCACCCCCTAATGTAAAAGACATATCCACTTGTGGATTTTGAGTCTTTAGTATCTGATATTCAATCTGCATCGCAGTATCCTTCAAGGACTGCTGGATATCTAGGGTAGCACAATGCATAGTTTTGGGTAAATTTTAAATATCGAAGTACCCTCACTATGGCTTTCCAGTGGTCTTCCCCTAGATTACTGGCATATCTACTCAGTTTACTTATGGAGTATGCTATATTAGGACGTGTACAGTTCATCACGTACATCAAACTTCCTATGATTCTAGAATACTCCAATTGAGATATGCTTTCCCCAGTATTCTTAGCTAAATGAATATTTCCATCTATTGGAGTCTTTGCTAGATGGTCATCATACTTGTTAAATTTTTCAAGTACTTTCTCAATATAATGTGATTAAGATAAAGCATATCCATAAGATGTTTTGGTAATTTTCATTCCCAAGATTACATCTGCCACTCCCATGTCTTTCATGTCAAATTGTTTGTTCAACAATTTCTTAGTAGTTTTGATCATTACTCCCTATGATGAGCATGTCATCCACATAAAGACATATTATGACATATCCTGTATCTATGTTTTTCACATAAATACATTTGTCACATTCATTGATTTTGAATCCATTTGACAACATTGCATTGTCAAATTTTTCGTACCATTGCTTCGGTGTTTGTTTCAATCTATAAAGTGATTTAACAAGCTTACAGACTTTCCTTTCTTGTCCTGGAACACAAAAACCTTCTGGTTGTTCCATGTATATTTCTTCATTTAGATCACCATTTAAGAAAGCCGTCTTGACATTCATTTGATGAATGTCAAGATTCTTTAATGCAGCAATTGCAATCATCATTCGAATTGATGTTATTCTCATCACTGGAGAATATGTATCGAAGTAATCTAGTCCTTCCTTTTGATTTTATCATTTGACCACAAGTCTTGCCTTGTACTTGTCAATTGAACCATCTGCTTTCATTTTTCTTTTGAATATCCATTTATATCCAAGAAGTTTACTTCTTGATGGGATATCAATTAACTCTCATGTATGATTATGCAAAATAGATTCAATTTCACTATTCACAGTCTCTTTCCATAAATGAGCTTCTGGACTTGACATAGCTTCTTTAAAGTTTGAGGCTCATTTTCTAACAAAAAATGTTAGAAAATCAGGACAAAAAAACTTTGACTTTTTAGCACGTTTACTAAGTCTAGGTTCTTCACTATTACCTTCAAAGCCTTTATTACTACTCATAGTAGTATTCCTAGTTCTTTTAATTGAACTAGTCTCTTGTACAGATTTACAAGGAAATAAATTTTCAAAGAAATATGCATTCCTTGATTCAATAATAGTATTTACATGCATATCAGGATTTTCAGATTTGTGAATCAGAAATCTATATGCACTACTATTATTTGTATAACCAATGAATATGCAATCAATAGTTTTAGGTCCGATCTTAGTCGTTTTAGGACTAGGAACAGCCACTTTAGCCAAACACCTCCACACTTTCAAGTATTTGAAAGAAGGTGATCTTCCATTCCATATTTCATAGGGTGTTTTATTGATTACCTTTCGGGGTATTTTATTTAGAATATAATTTGTAGAAAGCATTGCTTCCCCCCACAAATTCTGAGGTAATCCCGAACTAATCATTTCTTGTATTCATCATTTCTTTTAAGGTTCTATTTTTCCTTTCAGCAATACCATTTTGTTGAGGTGAATAAGGTGTTATAGTTTGGTGTATGATACCATGTTTTGAACAAAAAGCACCAAAAGGTGCTTTATATTCACCACCTCTATCACTTCTTATAGCCTTAATTTTTCTGCTAAGTTGATTCTCAACTTCGGCTTTGTCTTGTTTAAACATATCCAAAGCTTTATCCTTGCTTCTTAAAAGATATACTTTACAATATCTAGAGCAATCATCAATGAAAGTGATAAAGTATTTATTTCCACCTCTAGTATGTAAAAATTTTAAATCACATATATCTGTGTAAATTAAATCTAAAGGTTCAGAATTCCTTTTAATAGATTGGAATGAAGTTCTAGTTAATTTTGCTTCCACACAAACTTCACAATTATTATTTTTATCAAAATTACATTTAGGCAAACATCCTAAGTGTATAAGCTTACGTAAAGAATCATTATTTACATGTCCTAATCTACCATGCCATAAATTAGAAGACTCAAGCAAATAACTAGAAGATGATGCATTCTTATTCATATTCTTATTCGGTACAATAGTCATTGCATCGAGTTTAAAGAGCCCATCGCTCATATAACCCTTCCCTACATACATACCACTTTTAGTGAGGACAAATTTGTCCGACTCAAATGCTAGTCTAAACCCATTCTTATATAACAAAGATCCTGAAACCAAATTCTTCCGGATGTCCAACACATGGAGCACATTGTTGAGGGTAAGTTCATTTTCCGAAGTCATCTTCAGCACCACTTTTCCTTGTCCTTCAACAATTTTGGAAGTTGAGGAGTTACCCATGAAGAGTTGCTCTCCATTTTCCACCACTTGATATGAAAAAAACATATTCTTGTCAATACAAATGTGGCGAGTCGCTCCAGTGTCCACCCACCATTCTTTGGAATTGCTAATGAGGTTCACCTCGGACACTACAGCGGACAAATTCATATCATGGACTCCATTTAAAACCATGTCCATTTCTGTGAAATTGGCTTGAGCAGGTTTCTTGTTGTGACTTGTTTGACTTATTCGCTTGCTCTTGCAATCCTTAGCTCGATGCCCAGGTTTATCACAAATGTAGCATTTTCCAGTGAATTTGAATCTCTTGTTCTCTCGACCTTTAAAACCTTTTGAGGAGCCTTCATTGAACTGTCTCCTCTTTCCATTAAACTTTTTCCCCTGTTCCACAACATTTGCCTTGGACTTCATTGAAAATTTTTTGGTTTTCTTTTCAGAAATCTGGTTATCCTCTTCGATCCTCAATCTCACAATTAGTTCTTCTATTTTCATCTCATTTCGCTTATGCTTCAAATAATTCTTGAAATCTTTCCACCCAGGGGGTAATTTTTCAATCATGACTGCCACCTGAAAGGATTCACTCAAAACCATATTTTCTGCATGAATGTCATGCAGAATTAATTGGAGATCTGAACTTGACTGATAACAGTCTTGGAGTCTGACATCACATATTCTAGAAACTTTCCGACCACGAACTTCTTTACACTGGCATCTTCTGTCTTATATTTGATGTCCAAGGAATCCCAGAGTTCTTTTGTAGTTTTGATTGGACTGTAAACATTATACAGTGTATTATCCAATCCATCGAGGATGTAATTTCGGCATAGGAAATCAGATTTTTCTATGCCTCCACAGCATCAACCACTTGCTTATCAGTTTCTCCCTCCTTCAATGCAGGAGCATCTTCTCTGAGAAACCTAGCCAGATTCAGAGTTGTAAGATAGAATAACATCTTTTGCTGCCATCTCTTAAACTTTGTTCCATTAAATTTTTCTGGCTTCTCATCATGGTTCACAGGAACAGTAGGATGCAAAGGGGTATGCGTAACAGTAGGTGTTGTGACTGATTGACTTGCAGAAGACATTATTTTTGATATACAGTATACAGAATTCAGAGATTAATATAGTATTACAGCATCTAGAGATTTATCCTATCATACAGAATTCAGTATTTTCAAATTAGTATACAGAATTCTGAAATTAGAAAAGTATACAGAATTACAGAATTCAGGAAATTATAATAGCATACAGAGTTTTGAAAATTTAAATAGTATATAGAAACCAAAATTATAAAAAACCAGTATATTAATAAACTAAAGATTGAATACAGCGAAATCTGTCTTAAGATTGTTGTTTATATTTCAGTATTTACTACAGTAATATGTGTACTCAACCTTTATTAACTAAAATTTCATTCATAGCAGTAATTAAATTAAACAATACAATACTAAAATTTCTGTTATAGTAAACAGAATATTAATTCTATCTTGATTTACTAAATATTCTGTTAAAAACAATGAATTAAAAGTTACAGAATAAAATAAAGCAATAGATCAAGTCGAGTAGAACTCTCTCCTTAAGACAGCTTTCGTCCCTCGCACAGGTGCTTTTGAACAGCGGACATCTGTCTCCCAGGATGAAGTGATCTTTACACAAGAAGAAGAAGCACTGTAATCTGCTTGTCCAGCTAACCAAAAACTTATGCAATATACCTCTTTGGAATAACACAGACTCTGTATGAAGAGTAGAATGTAGAAGAAATTGGAGACTAGGGAGTAGAAGAAGTAATTTCGTACTCCAGAATATGCAACAGAGAAGCCTTAAATATTAGGCAAAGGAGACTGTCTAGAATGGTCATGTCTCTTGGCTTTCAGTTTAAATCCAACAGACATGACTGTTGGATTAAAAAGCTGTTGGAAATAACTGTATAAGTTAAATAGGCTCTAGCCCAGCAAAAAATAAATATAGGGGCCAGGCTTTAAGGCCCACTAGAACTAAACCAAGCCAAGCCAGCCAGCCATCCGGTCAGACTGGACCGGACTCGGACACAGGTCAGGTCGGCAAAGATGGCGCGTGCGAGGTTAGTTCCACCTTGGAGCATGGGCTCACTCCTTCACAAAATTTGGGTGCCCCAAGGGCCCACCCCTTACTCCAGGGTAATGGTATAGAAACCACATTATAGTTTCAATAGTTTTCCGATGTGAGACTATTAAACTACTCTATTTTTCAACTTACAACACATGTTCAAGTGGTCCACTTTGAGATGAATTTCTCATTCACCACTTCACTATTTTGCACAAGTGAATATACTACGTTAATCTCCCATGGAGGAGAACATAGATCAACTTGGACCCGCCTTAAAACCCTTGTGGGTCCCACTTATATTTTGGGTCAAATTTTGTAAAAAACTGTTTTCCAAAATACCCAGATTTTTCCAAAACAGAAATTTTCCAACAGAAGAAGAAGTAAGAGAAAGAATAGGAAGTCAAGCTTGTGTTAGTGAGTTTACTGTTTCTCTAAGAGTTTCTTTTTTCCTGTTCGAGGTGGTATGTTTTGTTTCAGAAATTTTGGCCTGAGCTTTTGCTCAAGCTATGGTTCCTAGGTGAATATTGTTGACGAAATTTCATACAAATGAAAATCATCAAGCAAAAAGATAAACACTAGTTTAGCTCGGCAATAGTGGCAAGGTGGAGACTGAAACAGGCCAAAGAGGGGCAGAGGTTTCATAAGAAACTCTCAAGACTTTCTTTTGGTGAGTGGGGCTAGGGTCCCCCAATAAACCCTGGGTGTAACCAAGGAAAAAACCATTTAAAAAAAAAAGGAGTTTTTCCCTGAATACACCTAAAGCTTATTGTACACCCCCTTTAAAGAACTTTATTTTTTTATACCCATCACTTTTAATGTGAGATATGTACCCCTGCCCCTCTTCAAAAGACACATCCATTCTCATCGTAAATCCCTTTCTCATTCTCCCCCTCACTAATCATTGCCTCATCGCCAGTGATTGACCACTAACCGACACTTACAAACGCAGGTCTCTCTCTCCCCGTTTATTTTCTAACAGGAGTAAATCATGATCAAATGCAATACACACATGGTGGGTAAGCTAGGGATTTGGGTTCTATAAGAGTAAATATTCAGTATGTATAAAGGGAATGGATTCAACCCCAAGCTTCATTGAACGAACTACAATCCAAAGGATTATACCCATGAAAACCCTTGTTGATCTACACCATTCAAACCAACAGAGTGACAATAAATACTCAAATAGAAATCATCCAACGCAATGCAATATGCAGACACATAATTACAATCAATAGAAAACGGACGCCCTGCTTGCAATTCATGTATTATTTTACAGGAAAACCCTGAAAAGATTTAAAAAAAATTAAAGAAGAGAAAATATGGAAAGACTTTCACGATTTAGAGAAGATCCATAATATCTTTAAAAATCAACTCATATGAAGCTGCTGAATGGTACAAAATACTAAAATAATACTCGTTATTTCTTCTTTCTTTTCATCTATTCCTTCTTTTAGACTTACTTACATGTAACTAATCTCTTCAACAGAATAACACACACACAGAACTTTAGATTTAGTTAAAGATTCAATAGAAAAAATAAAACCTTATGAAAGACACCCCAAACCCAGGAAAAAATCGTTAGACCTAGGTATACGGTAGTTATCAGTGGTAGCTGTGGTGGGAGCTGTGGCATGAGCAGTGACGAGCCTCTTTCGTTTATAAAAATCAGTGTTTATAAGGGTAGGGGCACTTACGTCACACTAAAAATGCTTAGGTGTAAAAAGTCAAGCTCTTAAACGGGTGTATTTAGGCCCGCTCAATAAAACCCGGGTGTATTGAGAGAAAAAACCCAAAAAATAATATAAAAATGTATATATTAATTTGTGGGACACAGAGATATAAATAGAGGAGGAGGTTATGGGGCACAGAGATACAAACATAGAGAGAAGCTTCACCTCAGTGGGATGGTAGGATGTTGCTTCGCCGGAGAGCTCAAGTAAATGAAGGAGGATGGCTAGAGAGTTGGAGAGGATGAACAGTAAATACTGGAGAGCAAGAGACACTACGTGAAAAAGGCCTAAAAACGACACTATTTGGCGGAAAAAACGACGGTTTATAAAAGTCGCTAAGTATGCGACGGCCTAGACTTGTCGTGGAGATTTGTCGCAAACAACGACGGCTTAAAGCCTTCGTTTTTTTGCAAAATAACCCAGACCGTAAACCCTCTTTTTCTTTTCTTTTTCCCCAAAACTCGTTTGCCTCTCTATCGGTTTCTCTCAGACGGTTTCTGCTTCCTCTCTCTCGGGTTTTCTCAAATCCAAGAATCAACCGCATCGATCCCTCAATCAGAAAAAATGTATGAAAATTTACGATTTCCCTGTTCTTTCATTCCAAAATTTTTTTTGATCCAATGGTAGTTGATTTTGGGTTTTGTTTTGCTTTGGTGTTTGATCCATTGCTGTCAGAAGAAGAATAAATTCTCGGTTTCTTCCTCTCTCTCGGCTACTATGCTCTCTCGGTTTCTTCCTCTCTCTCTCTCGGTTTCCCCTCTCGCTGCTGCTGCTCGCTCGCCGACGTCTCCAATCGCTGGCCGTCTCTCGGTTTCCCCTCTCGCCGACGTCTCTCTCTCAACGTCTCTCTTCTAACCACTGAAGAATTTCCCCAGAGGTAATTTAGATCTTGTTGTTTAGTTATGGTTTCTGTTAGATCTAGAAGTTTAGATCTTGTTGTTTAGTTATGGTTTCTGTTAGATCTAGATCCGAACTCTATGCAATGGATCGTTCATTTCTCCTTGAAAATTTAGTTCAGAATGGTTTGCTTTGTTCGATTTCTGAATCTGGTGGTTACTAGGATGTAATCGCCTTTTCTCATTTTTATGTTTAGTTATGGTTTCGTTTTTTTTTTTAATCCTGATTTTTCTTGGATTTTTTAGAAAATATATCTGGTTTTCTTTTACTAGTTTGCTGTTTTGGTTGAAGCTGTTTTTCCTACTTTTTTTTAAAACCATTTTTTTGGGTTTTTGTAGTGTTTTGGAGACTCGCATTTTTGCCGAGCATTTTCTATGGGAACTCGCCTTTTGTTGAAACACTTTATTCTGTCGATTCTCTTTTTTTTTTTCTTTTTTTTTTGTGTGGTCAGATTTCTGAGAGTGTTCAGTGGAGGTTTCTCTAATTTATTTTTTTTTTGCCATTATTTGAGCTGTTTTTCTTTGATTTAGGTATTTTTCTGTCTGAGAACTTGCATCTTTACTGTTCTGATTGTTGTTCTGAATTTTTCCTGTGAGCTTTCCTCAAGATCCTGACTCGTTGTTCTGAATTTTTGTAGAGTGCTCGCATATGCAGTTTCCAATTTGGGATTTCTCTAACCAATGTTACTTTTTGAAGGTATTTGATGATATTCATATCCCAAATCTAGGTTAGTTCTAGTTTATATTTGTTGCTGATGTCCAGTTTGCATTTTTCCCCCTTTTTTAGAGCCACATTACAATAGCTGCTAATTTTCTTCAATTTCCATTTTCTTCAATTCCAGTTTGCGCTTACAGTTGAAGACCCCTCTGTTTCACCCTCCAACTGTTTTCTTCAATTTCTGCCTCTGTTTCAGGTAATATATATGGATGAACATATTTATGATAAATTTCTTATTTATTTTGGAAGAAGTCTTATGATCTTTTTAAACCCTTTTAAGGGTTTATATCGTTTCTGTTGTTGCTTGTTATTTCCCTGACTGTCTTGATTTGTTTTTGTTGTTGCCTTCCCTTGTCTTGATGAATTTTTGATTCATTCTCTTCTACAGAATATTTTTGAGCCCATACGGTTTTTGGGTTTTCAACTTCAGAATATTTTTAGTGGTGCTTCCTGGTATTTTTCCTTTCCCTTTTTGTCATTTATTTTCTCAGAGTTTCTATTCAAGTTTTTGACTTAGGGTTTGGTGGATCTATTTTATTCTTTAGCCTTTCTATTTTCTCAGTGTTTGTAGTTTTGATTTCTTTAACAGATATTCTTATAGTTTCTCTGATTATGTACTTAGGGTTTGGTGGGTAGTTTCTTCTAGGGCAGAAGCTTCATCGTCCGGCGTCGACTTCTTGTTAAAGTCTAGGTATGTTTAAATTGTTAGGGTTTATGTATTTTGATATTATATGGTCTGCAAAAAAATAAACCTAAAACAACAATTTTTTTATTAGAGAAAGAGTAGTGCCTATATTTTGTTCTTTTTAATGATTTTTTTTTTTATGGTAAGTTTTTGGTTGGGCCGTTTGAATTTTCTAGGGTTTTCTGGCATGGTTGATTCTGGATCTGGTTTTGTTGATTTCTTTTCCTGCCTGATGCTGGGTTTTAGCATGTTATCTGCTACTTTTTTGACACGACTCAGATATGCATTGCCCTTTTATTTTGCTAATGAGTATGATAACGTTTTTTCTTTGAGAAAGATGTTTTGATGTGGTTTACTAGCTAAGAAAGATAGGAGATCTGATTATGGATTTCTATCATAATAACTCTGATCTATACACCTGTTGATTTTGTTAATGGTTACTGTTTTTATATTTAAGATGTATTTGGGCTTTAAGCTTCTAATAGTGACTTTTGAAAGGTGGGTTTGTTTATCTTCATGGACATATGGTGACAATGGATCTATGTGTGGAATGAATTTCTAGCATATTTAAGATACCTCATTAGATTTGAGCTCTACTTTGGTTTTTTGATCTGGTTTTTCTGAGTTCCCCTGTTTATGAAGTATTTAAGTTGTCTTGATGAACATGGAAAGAATTTCAGAATTTTCCCACTTTCCCTACTCCAAAGGGTTTTTTTTTCTTATACAATTGAGTTTTGAACCTATATATCAACCTATTGGAAAACTACTAGAACAAAGATATTTGTTGGTTTGTTGGTTTCAAATGAAAACAGGTCACTACTGAAACTGATATATCTTTGTTCTAGTAGTTTGGTTTCAACGGTTGTGACAACCCATTCTGTAATGGGAATATTTCCATAACTCAAACCTCACACACTCGGTGGCCACCAAGAAACCAACTCTATTTCTTCATTTTTTGAGTTCCTCTTTCTCTTTGAGAGAGATGATGATGAGATCGAAGAGAATGAGAGAAAAAAAATGAACAATTGAGAAATGGCAAACCCAAGCTTACTTTGGATTGGGCTCGGGTGGAGGTTTCAAAAAGCCAACCTCTATAAAGACATTATAATATATGTTTATATATAAAATAAAATATATAGTACAAATAGATACCTAGAGGGTCTAACCATACCCAAGCATATAATTATATCATTGTGAACATTAGATTCCAAGTTTCTTATATCATTTTGAATTTTTACCCAGTTAACTAGAAGATGTCTTCTTCGACCCCCCCAAGCAAGGAGTGGATGACAGCACCGAGGATGTCTTTTGAATACCTTGAAGGTGTTGCATCATTCTTATCATTCGCAAAACAGAATTGTAAGGGTGTTGATTGGCATTGTTGTCCTTGTGTTAAATGTCGTAATCTGCAAGGGAAGAAAACCCTAGAAGTTATCTCAGAGCATTTAATATGTGATGGTATAGATAAGTCGTACACAAGGTGGATCAACCATGGAGAACCATTTCTGATAAATCATGATAATGTTGGGGTTCCTAGTACGTCGACTAGCAATCAACATGAAGATTTGTACCCAAGAATGACAGATATGTTGAATAACACATTTGGACGTGTTAGTCCCGATGACATGGATACATGCCTAAATGAAGTTCATGATAAAGATGACGGTCAAGCTTCAGGTGATTCACAGGAGGATATTCAGTTCAAGAAGTTAATGGAGGATGCGATGCAACCCCTATATCCCTCGTGTCGAGGTGAGCACACAAAATTATCAGTCACTGTTCAATTGTTGAGCATGAAAGCTAGACATCAGTGGTCTAATAATAGCTTCACAGAACTATTAGAAACGATCAAAAAGATTTTACCAGATGAGAACACTTTGCCGGATAGTACCTACACTGCGAAGAAGTTGATCAAGTCTTTGCGTATGGACTACCAGATTATCCATGCATGTCGTAATGATTGCATACTATACTGGAGAGAGCATGCTAGTAAGGATAATTGTCCTACGTGTGGTGAAAGCAGATGGAAACCGGTGGACGACTCAAAGCCGAAGGCTAAACCTTTACCGTGGAAGAAGCTAAGATATTTTCCATTGACACAGAGGTTGCAAAGAATGTACAGTGTACCATGGATTGCAGAGAGTATGAAATGGCATGCAAATTCAGTTGAAAATGATAGCCACATGCGCCATCCGGTAGATTCTTCTTGTTGGAAATCATTAAATATTAGGTGGAGTGACTTTGCTGCTGAACCACGTAATGTTCGGCTAGGCCTTGCAACAGATGGATTCAATCCTTTTGGGAACAAGAGTAACTCTTATAGTTGCTGGCCTGTTATGATTGTTCCTTACAATCTTCCCCCATCTTTATGCATGCGTAAGGAATTTACCATACTAACACTATTGATTCCTGGCCCAAATGGTCCAGGACATGACATTGATGTCTACTTGCAGCCATTGGTCGCAGAGTTGAATGAATTGTGGTCTACTGGAACCATAACATATGACTCTCACACTAAGAATAGGTTCATCATGAAAGCAATTTTGTTGTGGGCTATACATGATTTTCCAGCGTACGGCCATCTTTCGGGTTGTAGGACCGCAGGAAAGTATGGTTGTCCTGTTTGCAGTGAAGGGACAGACTCAGTGTGGCTATCACATGGAAAAAAGTTTTCCTACATGGGTCATAGAAGATTCCTAGCAGATTTAAGTCATCCTTTCAGGAGTCAAAAATCACAATTTAATGGGAAAGAAGAACTTAGGAAACATCCTCGCCGTTTGAGTGGGTTTGAAGTATTATGCAAAATGGAAGCTATTCAGACTAAGTTTGGAAAGGTAGCAGGAAAGAAAAGGAAGAAGTCCACGACCGAGGAAAGCACTGCATGGTCAAAGAGATCAATCTTGTTTGACTTACCATACTGGAAGGTGCTTTATAAGATGTTTTATAATATTAATGTTTTGTGGAATATATCGCATTGATAATAACATATCTCGTTCATTTGTACAGGATTTGCATATTCGTCATAATTTGGATGTAATGCATGTGGAAAAAAATATTGCAGAGAATTTAATTGCAACAATTATGGACACGAAGGGTAAGACAAAAGATGATATTGAAGCCCGTAAGGACCTTAAGGCTATGAAGATAAGAAGAAATCTATGGCCGATTGAAAAAAATGACAAAGTATCTTTTCTAAAAGCTCATTTTTCTTTGTCTCGAGTGGAGAAAGAGATAATTTGTAAAACTTTGCATAATTTGAAGGTTCCTATCGGATACAGTGCAAATTGGAAACATAATGTTAGTTTGCAGGATTTTCAACTTAAAGGCTTGAAGTCACATGATTATCACATCCTTCTACAACAACTACTACCAGTGTTATTGATGCACGCATTCAAGAAACATAAGCCATTGCGTGCTGCTATTCGACAATTGTCAATATTTTTCAATATCCTATGTTCCAAGGTTATTGTCCGTATTGAGCTTTCGGAGATAAGAAAACGCATTGTTGAAACACTATGTGTGTTCGAAAAATACTTCCCGCCATCATTTTTTGTTTCCATGACACACCTCGTTGTGCACTTGGCAGAGGAGGCACAGGTTTGCGGACCTGTTAGATATCGATGGATGTATCCTTTTGAGAGGTAAATTAAAATTATTTTGGATTACATAGTTTTTTTAATTTAAAGGTATCGTATCAATAGTTGATTGATGTTATCGTTTACAGGATGATGAAAACATACAAACGATATGTAGTGAATCAAACTTTTCCAGAGGGCTCTATTACAGAACAGTACCTCATGGAAGAATCAATGAGGTTCTGCATGGAGTACATGCCTAATGGTAGGGAAGGAAGCCATAAGCGGGGACGAAGGGCATTGAGAGATGATGAAGTTGAATTTGCCTATCCTATCGATAAAAAGGGAAAGGCCTACCGTCTCCCACATTTGCTTTACCAGCAAGCACGCAGATGGGTTCTACAACAATGCCCTGAAAATGTTGAGTGGGAGAAGTAAACAAAATTTGATATTTATATCTTTACAATTATTATTTTGATTTTAACACACTTTAGTACTTAATTTAAAGATCTATTATTTGCATTCACAGGAAGTATCAAACATACCTTCAATCACACATGTCTAGTGATAAAAGTCGAAGAGGCAATCAACAAACAAAAAAAGCGATGGATTACATTCCTTGGTTACGACAACAACTAGAAAAAGAAAAAACATCTACCTTGAAGAGGCTTGCTGATGGTCCAGACTTAAATGCCTTGTCATATAGTGCATATGCGGTAAATGGATATGTTTTTTGTACAGCGGAATGGGAAATGAGCATGACGACACAGAATAGTGGAGTCTCCATAAAGGCTGTTACTAGTTTCAGGGCAAGTGCCAAAGATAAGAACCTTGTGGAAGAAGAAGTCACTTATTATGGCATCATCAAACAAATTCTTGAATTGAATTACTATGATTTCAAAGAAGTAGTATTCTTTTGTGATTGGGTGCGTATAGAAGATAAATCAAATGGATGTTATGTTGATCCATAAACAAACTTGATCTTTGCTAACCTGGGGAGGTTCAAAAGAAATTTAAAGGAAGATGATGAGCCGTTTATTCTTGCATCTCAAGCCACTCAGGTCTTTTATTGCAAGGATCACACTAGGGATAATTGGTATGTTGTCTTAGATGCTCCAAAGAGATTGCATCGAGATGTGGATGCTTATGAAGATCCCTTAGTGTTTGAAGCAAGAATGAAAGCAGATAGTTTAACATCTGCATTAGTCGCTGATATAGTAGAAGATGATGAAAATGAATGTATTTAGCATGTACTTGCTTGCTTATTTTGAATGTAAACATCTTTGACATGAATTATCAATGGAATAAGATTATTTACTGAATGTTCTTTGTGTTTCTTTATGTACTTGCTTGCTTACAATGGGAACTTATAAGTTTGTTCCTCTATCATTCATGTACGTGGATTTTCTGCATTTTTTGTAGCATTTAATTATTAATCTCATTTCTTTATGTACTTGCTTACTTGTTGGATAATTATAAGTTCGTTCCCATTTTATATTAGTTTTGTTATAAAAAATTGCAGAAATGAGCCAAGAGCAATCAAGTGGGTCTGAACCTAGTGGGTCTCAACCTAGTGGGTCTGAACCTAGTGGGTCTAGACAAAGTGGTGAGTTTATTACATTCATTTGCTTAATATTTGTTATTAATTGTTACCTAATAATATATTTTTTGTGTAGATGAACGTCGCTTAGCCGAATTTAATGAAGATGGGCAGTTCATTGGTGAGACAAAGTTTTCGACATTTGTGGGGAAGGTCACGAGGACACATTGTCCACCTATATACACTAGTTGGGTTGTAGTTCCAGATGAAATCAAGGAGCTTATTTGGACCCTTGTCATGGTGAGTGCATGTGATTGTTATTATAATTTATTTTCTTTTTATATTGACAAATATGATTTATCTTCTAATGTTGATCACAGTCCCAGTATAATGTTCCAATCATACATAAAGATGCAGTATTGAAGTCTGCCAACTCCACCTGGAGGAATTGGAAACACGAGCTCCACCTACATTACGACAAATTCGAAACGGATGCCGAACGAAAAAGAAATCCACATCATCAGGTGAGGAGTGAAGATTGGGAGAAATTTGTTGATATGTGTTCAACAGATGAAGTCAAGGCTCGTCGGGCAAAGGGCAAGTATTCTAGGGAGCAGATGAAGAGCCCGCACACGTCTGGTAGACGAGGAGCAGCGAGAACTGCCGAGGATCTGGTAATAATCTGATGTGAATGCTTGATTATTATTAATTATTACTTTATGGTAATATTATGATGGCAAAGATGCTGTGAGGAGCTTTAATCATTAAATAAGATGTTAATGCTTGCTTATTTAATTGTATATTTTCTTTTACAGAAAAGAAAGAGCTCTAGTGGTACAGTGTCAAGAACAGAAGTATATGTGGCCACCCATACAAAGATAGATGGGACTTGCCCTTATCCTGTCACAAGCCAACAAATAGTGAGAATAAAAACTCTAGTTTTTTATTTTATTTTATTTTATCAATAAGCAATTAATATAAGTTTTTCTAACTAATTCTACTTTTTGTAGGATGAAATAAGACAAATTATTAGCATGGATCCATCACTAGGACATGCAGATTTAGATAATGACCCTGTTGCACAGGTATGTGATTCCTTTCTCTCTTCTTGTATTGTATTCCTTCTACTGAAATTCCTCATTTAATGTTAATTTTTGTTATGTTATCAGGTATGTGGTCGTGATGGAAGGGGGCGTGTACGAGGATTGGGTAGTGGTGTGTCTAAGACCACTATTCGTGTGTCAGCTCCTTACAAGGAGGCTATTAAACGGGGGAAGAAAGAATCTAAAAGCCTTGAGGCAAAAGTTGAGGCCCTTAGCAAACGACTTTCAATTTTTGAAGAGAATATGAAGGGGCGTTCATCTTCCGAGTTTTCTACTCATGGGGCACATATGCTAGATTCCTCAGAGTTTTGTAGTACTTCCCAGGTATAAATTTTGAAACTATTTATTACATTCGAATTTACAGATTATTATAAGTTTTTATTTTTTGTGATAAATTTTGATCCGGAGCTCTGTTTCTGATAATTGGGTTTAGTCGTTTAGGTACTATATTAATTAAAATCTTGATGAGTGAAAGCTCCCTGAAATCCAAGGAACCCCAATTCAGTTTCTGATAACCTGATATCTCTCCCCACAAACTAAAAATGAAGAGATTGTAATCTCATCTTAATTCATACCTGTAACATGTATGTAACAGTCTCGAAACCTAAAAAAACAGAACCCAAATAAATTTTTTTTTAGAAAAATGAAGAACAGAATCTCTGAGACACCATTAATGAATAAACCAAAATATAAATCAGAAAATGAATTTGAGACTAATCGAAAACCTCTATGTGGATGGTCAGGAAATCCAGCAGGAGCCGAAACTGCAAGAATCAAGATAAAAAAATCCCACTATCTTAATAAAATTTAATTGTCTAACAAGAAATTAATAGCAGAAAAGAGAGAGAACAGATTAGATTCTACCTGAGAATTCATCCAACATGAGAAAAGGATCCAAAAACTTCAATTCCATCCTGAAAATCCTCCCAAAACCCAATTAGAATCATTACCCAGAACACGAAAAAACTCTAAAAAACAAGAAACCAAGAACAAAAAAAAGAATACAATACAAAGAAATTGAAGAAAAGTAAGAATTTCGTTATACATAATACTATAATAAGAACTAAGCTTATAATTTCGTTATAAGCTTATAACATAAGCGAGCATTTAGCATGGTAATTTTGTCATATCAATCTGACATTGTCATTGCCGTGACCAAGAAAGGTTCGACGAAAAACATAAGCGAGCAATTTATCTTAACATTTCTCCAGAACATCAATATTTGATATTAAGAGCTTAATTTCACACCGACATTCTGCGCTTTCTTATAATCTATACCCTTATAAAAAAAAGCGATTGAAACCAAGCACCTGTCGTCCAACTTTTGTTACCTAACATACCCTTATAAATTTTTCTTCTCACACTAGGAGCTGCTGCATCTCAATGGTTTCTACCATTGCTTGTTAAGTCGATCGATTGCTAATTCTATTTCTACCATCTCAATGATAAAACTAAGCTTATAATCAAATCATCCAATTTCTATGCAGAGATTGGTATAAGTTGAAGTATATAAATAGCGTTTGTCTCCTTTCTCCGAGCCTTCTTACCATTGAAATGTCACAGTTTCTGGTATTTAAGTGTTAGATGGCCTGGAATTCATCTGTAGGCTGTAGCTTTGATATGTATGTAGACTTTTTTTTTTGGGTTAAAATATGTATGTAGACTTCAGTATGTGTACTGCTTTTAATCAGAAAAGTGGATTTAGAAAGGAAATGACAAGTATGGCCTTTATTACAAGCTCTTCTCCCTCTTTATCTTTATCTTCAGCTCATAAGAAATGTAATTAAAAAATTTGTTTTAAACTTATTTATTTTCAAATCTTAGCCCGCATTGCTGTGCTCCGTCTTTGGCACATTTGAAAATCCAGCAAAAGAGACAATAGATTTAACTTATCGAGGCATGATTAGCTACCGCTTCCCTTGTAGTCAATTTCAACCCCCCCAAATACACCTTGGGATGGTATGAGGTTACAGCCACTGTCAGTTTCAGAAGATTTTGATTATTCAGTGTTGCTATTATTTCTTACATGAGGATTTAAGACATTCTTAAGGCTCTGTTTTGATAAGACAAATAATATTGGACTGCATTTCCACTTAAAACGGTGCAACTTTTCAAGAAGAATAGATTAGTATACTGATTTATTATAGATCCTGCATATTTTCTGTACAAACGTTTGGAACAGTAAGCTTAGTTCTGATCTGTTTTGAGATTGCTTCACTTTCATACATATTTAATTGTCATCTACTTGTTGAACTTGAGAAATTTGAAGCATTTAATCTACATAATCGTTATACATAATACTCTAAGAATTTTGTTATACATAATACTATAATAGGAAATATATACAATATAATAAGTAATAACCAGTAGAAAATGGCTCAGCTACACCTGAGCATTTCTTACATTGGGAGACTAAAACCTTACAACAAAGTTTTCAAGATGTGAACTACGTAGAGATGTCCACTCTGGTACATAGGATTTGAATGAATGAGACATGCAAACTTTTACCCGAGTACAACTGTCCATATGTGTTTTATAGTTTATATAGAGAAATTACATGATAAGAACTTGAATTCCCACCAGGAGAGAATGAAAGAGCTGTGTTACACAAAAGTGGGTCAGAAGACAGCTTTTTTGCTCCAGACCTCCTGTCTTTAGGTTTAATCTGTTATGTTCTTGTGACTTCAGAGCCTCCATAAGAAGTTGTTCTAACCATCTAAGTGAGAACATGATTTCAAAGAAGCAATCAGATCAGAACATGTGTAGTAATATTTATCTTGCGAAGGTCAAGGTCTTTGTTACTGACAAATTCCTAATTCAAAATTTCAAATAAAATACACATTATTATTTATTCCCTAATTTTTACAATCCAGTATATATGGCTTCAATAAATCTAGAGGAGCAGGATGCTTCATTAGTACTATACCGTACCCATGGTAATATGTGTTTCAATACCACCCCATGATTTCATTAGTATCATACACCTAGGGAAGAATTGAAGTCCATGAATGTTTTGGCACAAAAAAAAGTCTTTTCCTCATTATAAACAAATCAAGCCAAACTATTTATTTCTTAAACAACCCAGTTTGAATTATAGGATATACTGCTACCTTTATGACGAGCTTCTCAAGTGTATTGTTTAAGCAAATTGGATCCATGCTGGGCAGAGATTGCTCTTCACTTAAAATGGACAGGAGGCGCAATGCAAGTTCAGATGTAATAAGCTCCCTTCCATGCTGCCCAAAACTCTGGAAGACAAGGAATCCTCTGTCAAACACACCAGAAATTACCAATTTGAGACCTTTTATCAGATATATAACCAGTTGTTTCGATCATATAGTTTTTTTTTTGTAAATTCTCCTTTTCTCTCTTAAACTCTAAATGGAAATAATAATTATTGTTTCTTTTTTCCTTTTAACAATTCAAAGACATGAGGGCATAACAGACTTGATTGTTTATCATCCATAATCTCATTTGTCTGCTAAAAAAGTAACCCAACAGAGAATATGTGCAAAACTTACAAGAAGGATCCGAAACTTTGAACTGTTATCTATCTCTCTCCTACTAGGATCTCTGCAGAGTAATCCTTATTTCCAGTTGTAATTGTCTCCATCTGTTTAACATATCAAGAATTCATATACTCAGAACTAGGGTCTGTCTCTTCCATGAGTGTTTCCTATACTTTGATTCTAATCTAAGCAACGGCAACTAGGCCAGAGTCTTCAAGCTAGCGCTTCTTTTCAATGCCTCTTCCTTATGCTTCCTCCCTGAAAAATTCTACTGTACTGTAATCAACCACACCCACCCTAAGCATCTTAGCGACTAACATAGTGTTCCTGGGCTGGTCCATGGCCCAGGCCCCAATAGGCACACCCATGCTAATGCTCAAGAATTCCAGCCACAGTGGCTCAAGAACCCTCCTGTTGATGGATGGGCCAGGATCTCAATCTGTGGGGACCAATCTCTCACTCATCCCCATTCCCCTTACTCTATCCTCATACCCTTTTGGAAGTTGAGTTCTTCTAACTTCCTCATCCCCAGCAAAAATGTCTCCTCGGTCAGCATCTCTCAGAACCCAAACAAAAGGTACCTTACTCTGCTCTAAACCGATAGCAAGCTCGATGATCTGATCATCTGTTAGAGAAGTGGTAGTCCCAAATGAAACACATAAAGCTGATCTTGGTGCTTGTTTGTCTAGCCATTCTAAGCATTTGTGTCGGCGGTGCGAGTCACCGGCTGCACCGATGACTATTGGGTTTAATGGCCCGACTGCCCATTGTCCCTTGTTTTCATTAATCTGCTCTTGACCCAACAAATCAATGAACTTACCTTCCATTTCTCTGCATGTGTTGTAAAGATCACCGACATCGAATTTCAAGAACTCAAACTGGCTAGCTATCAATTAAATCAGCGAACTGGTTAGTGAAGCAGCCTTCAAGTGGGGGCAGGTCATTTGGAATTACAATATCTTGACTGTTCATTTTTTTAAGGACATCCATTATGAAGAAGAAAATTGCAAACGCAGAAACACCAATGTAAGGCATAGGCTTCGGAGTTGGGGAGGGACACAACATCTTGGGCAGCAAATGCTATAAGAGGATCATGGACAATGGCAATTCTTCGGGCGGCGGGGGAGAGAGTGCAGCGAGTGGCTCGCGTAAGTGCAATGAGGCGTCGAAGGCTGGTTGAAGGTGTGCTGGGAAACCAACTCCCTTCCCCCATACACCGTCGTAAGCTTAAGAAACTCAAGCAATCTGTAATTAATATCTTAATGGGTGTTCTTTGATTTTGAATTGTGAATTCCGGAATGTTTGTAGTTCATGTGAATGTAGGTAGATTGATAAGTCTTTTATTTGATAGGAGTGATATTAAAATCTTGGGAAATCAGATATCTATATCAAGTATGACAACAGAAATAAGCATTACTAACGGAGCTCAAAAGAAATCATCCAAAAAGCTTGAGAACAAGACCCACACAAAGCGACAACCACAGCTTCAAGCCCAACAATAGGATCAGAAACAAAACACAGAAATGAGCATCACTGCCCGTATTTGTGTATCCTCAAAATCCCAGATTGGAATCCATACTTCTGACTTAGCTATTATATATTTTTTGTAAGCTTAGCATATATGTAAAGTATCTTATTGGTTTATTTGTTATTATGGAAGCTTGACATGTAAATGATCATATTGACTACTCTTATGTTGTTTTTCTTTTGAGGTTTATTGTTTAACAAACTCTTTTTAATGTTTGTAGGGAAGGCGGCATTCTCTCCCCGAGTCACCCCCAACTTCCAGGCAATGTTTATTAAAGAATTTTAGAGGGGCAATTATTACCTTGGGACGGATTCATGGCGATGTACCACAAAATCCTGAAGTATATAGCGTTATAGTAGATGACATCTATGATCAAAATACAGATTTGTATGAACGAGTGGGAACACTTGGAGATATTAGCATTGGCGAAACTATCATTTGGCCCAAATATTGTGTTAAATTTCTTTGACTTTTGTATTGACATATAAATTGGTTAAGTACTTATGTTTTCGTTGTTTGTGCGTGATTGCCTCGTTTGCTTAATAATTAGAAGATGAAGTTGTGTATTGTATTGTATTGTGTGATGGGTTGGACTAAATGTATATTAAGCGAATTTGCAGGTAAAATGTATAACTGACAGGTTCATCCAGGAAAAAATAGTGATTTTTTTTTAAAATTTTTCGTAAAAAACGACGGCTATTGGCCGTCGTTTATAATAAAATTAATTTTTTTTAAAAAATTGTATGTCGCGAAATAAACGACGGCTCTAATACGACGTTTATTTAAACGACGGTCATTAGCCGTCGTTCTTTCCGTCATAATAGCGACTGCTATAGGCCGTCGTTTATGGTGAACTACACCCTTGTTCCCCACGGCCTACACGACGGCCGAAGGAAGTCGTAATTGTGTTTAAACGACGGGTTTGGGCCGTCGTTTTTAGCGCATTTTCACGTAGTGAGAGGATGAACAATATTTCATTACAAGGATTCCTTGTGTCAGATATCTTTGATATCATTACTTCAGTCGTAGTCGCAATGCAAAGAGGAGGACTTGATACCGAATCACAACCAATTGTGATTGATTTCGGGGAGAGTTCAATCACACCCACAGGTCACCACGTGTCCCTATTAACCGTGGTTAAGATTTACAACCCCTTAGGGTTCAAAATATATTTAACTAAGGGTTTAAAATACTAACCCTAATGGTTTAAAATATATATAACTATAGTTAAGAATTTTTAACCGTTAGGGTTAATTTTTTTTCTAAAAAGCAAGGTTAGATTGTTGAACCCTAAGGGTTAGTGAATCTTAACCATGGTTGATAGAAGTTAACAAGGATACATGATGACTTGGGGGAACACACCCCGAATTCAATCGCAATTGACTGTGATTTGATCTAACCATCCACTACTGAGCCTCCATGTGGTGTGTTCTCATATTCCTTCACACATCCATTATGTATGATTCCAAATTCTCTCAAAGTTAAGGTCGTGTCGCTATTGACATCCCTTAACTATGGTTATGATTCAACCACCTATCCTTGTTTTTAAGAAACAAAATATTGAATATTTTAACCTTAGTTAAAATTCACTAACTTTGGTTAAGAGATTCTGAAATGGAAGGACATAGAGATGAGCAGTAGTGCAGAAAGGGGCATGGATGACCGAGGAAGATAAGATAGGCGGGAAGGAATTGTAACATACATTCAAAATAAAATTACAAAGATCAGATGGCTATGACTATGATCATTCCATTCTACTGATAACTACCCGTAGTAGCAGGGTACTGATCTTTTTCTGGAAGGTAAGGAGGGGACTAATGTTGTGTGCCAAGTTTTTCATACCCTTCGCTAAAAATCAACATGGGAATTCTCTTTGGTCGTAATATATATATCCAAAACACAAAACGATCGGAATTCCAAATCATAGTGTGGTGGAGATTCACCCTCACAGATCAAACTTAAATGCTACATTTAAATAAATCTTGTAACAGAAAAAAGTTAAAGCACCAGTGAATTCTGGCCATGCCAAATTATCTCGTCCATCCTGTCATCCAAGCAGCCTGTTTGGGTTCACTTCAGCATGGGTATCAACACCCCCACCTAGGCTTATACACCAAGTAGCATAAAGAAATTACCACAAATTTGTCTATGAATGCCTCGAAAAGGCACACTCACAATGCTTGAGCGTGACGTCAGTGTATCGCCGATATTATAGACAAGTGACGTAGTAAGAGCCGCCAAACTTTGAAATTATAAGGAGTTATGGAGCACCTCAGATAACAACACACAATTGGCACCTTCTGTGGGATGAGGAGCTTCCCATTCAATTAATGACACAATATCGCCAACAGAAGACAGAGTAGGGAAGAACTTCTCCTGATCTGGGAGAAAAGGAGGTCGGAGTAGCTGCAGTGAGTAGGGCCGTGTTCTAGTAGAAGGTTAATAAATTAGCTCTGTATCTCCATCCTAAAGCAAATCATGCGAGCGCGTGTAATATTCTTGGTAGAGACAGGGATGAATGCTGCAAGTAGACTCATTGGGGATGATAATATGTGTAGGTCAGCTGGAGAATTGTAGAAGGGATAATAGAACATGCTAATTGGGTGAGTAATCATGCTAAAGCTGAATATATATATATATATATATATATATATATATATATTTGTATTTGGGAGATAGAGGAAGAAGCACGCCATCATCATGTAAAACGAAGGAAGGTGCCAGTGGATGGGGCAAAAGAATTTGGCCGGGAGCGTTCTATAGGAGAGGAGCTTCCCAAAAGATGCACAAAACGGGTTGGGAACACAAATGGAAACCCCTCTGAAAGACACAGGTGGGCAAAAGGTCATTAGGTAGCGCAGCAAACACTCCTGGAATATCCTGCACGGAATCCTCATGAATAGCCGACTAGATTTCTTTTGGCCCGTGCTTTAATGAACTTCAGAATAGTGAGCATGGGCTCCAGACTCTTCCTCCCATAATAAGTTGCCAACCAAGGAGCAGTTCAGAGGGGCACCACCATTACTAGCAATGAGGCAGCATGTGGTACCCAATGCATGTGACATATACGCATGCATCATGTGCACAAATAGACACCTTGCTTAGGCCGAGGACCTCCAACCTCATCAGCAGCCAAGACAAGACCGGCCAATCAAAATCATCTACACATCCTTCCTTAGTACCAGCATTAGCTCCATTAACTCGGGCTAACCTGCAGGAGTGGAATGATCCTCCAAGATAGTGTGAGAGCCCTCCACGAAGGACGAGGCTCAGGGACCAGTAACGGCCAAACCGCTCTGCCCAGGCAGGCCCCGTCGTCGTTTCATTCAAGCAAGCCGAGCCGACCAAATACATAAGCCCCGAAGAGGCGTTGGACGTGAAAAATAAAACTGGGGCACCAAGCCCGTCCTTAGCAGCAACGATGACCAAGCGACACTCCAACTCTATGTAAAAAGGGACCTGCTCAGGATGACATCGTCCTACAGTATGAGATGGGACCAGCCCAGTATGGTAGCACCCTGTGCCAGAACTTGGGGGAAGAGACGTGGAAGCATCTAGCAAGGCATTCAAAAAATTTGGGAAGAAATAGTAAAAAGAGTGTCAGCCCTCTTTACGACTCCATGAAGAATCTAAGGACGACTAAAAAGAAAAACACCTTGACGGATGTTGGATAACAACAGATTGCCTTGATAGTTCCTTGCATCCATCACTCGGAGATTAACATATGATTTGTAAGGGATCATTGCATAACTCGGAATGGCTCGACAGAAAGGAGAAGAGCAAATCGAGAAGAAGTTGCGCGTGGAATCCTGCAGTTTGGGAATGTGTGTATTTGTAACCAAATGCATGATCCAAAAACACTTCTCTGAACCCACCACAGAAGTGTTGCAACAAGGAAACTAGTTGAGTGAGACACTTGTAAAGTCCCAATGAGTAGTATTAATGGTTGAGAGAATGAAGGAGACGCCTAACGCTCCCTAATTCAAATGTACAATATTAGAAGGTCATCTTTAAAGTTCATCTAACTTTTATGTACAATATTAGCAGTTTGTCTTCAAAGTTCAAACCACCAAGCAGGAGCGGTGTTTTCCCTATATGGAGGAGGAGAAGAGAGATCAAGTGGCAATGAATTTCCTCTGGCAGATGCCTGAGTATCACACTCGAGCAAGCCTCTTCAGCTCACGAGTGTATTGGTATTTCACCAAGGAGATGATAGCATACATCTCACCATTAGGGTCGTTGGATTCTTTTTAATCACTATCCTTAATTGTCATGAGTCACTTTGCTAATCGGATCTTTTTTTTTTCAATTTCTATGTTTTAAAATTTTATGTTTTGGGATATGATGTTATCTCAATAAGTGCAACCAAAACCTCTACGGTTATAACCGGATTTGGAAAATCCGATTATGTCCCTGAGGTTGCCATGTGTCCTTAGGGTTCACCCACCTATCCTTGATTTTAAAAAAAAAAATATTAGTTCATTTTTATAAATATTTTCATTTTATATTTTTTGAAAAACCATGGATGAGTGAGTGAACCCTAGGGGTGAGTGATTTTTGACCACAATTAAGGGGTGTCAAAAGGGGGGCATGTGGTGACTCAGGGGCATAACCAGATTCACCAGAATCCGATTATAACCATAGATGATTTGATTCCAATGAAGACCTCGACCTGAGCCTCTTGTGACTCCCAAATCAACTTGATCCTAAATTGGCTTCGATGACATTCCTCCAAAGCCTATCACTTTCTATATTGGACCTCCAAAGCCATTTGCCTAGTAAAGCCAAATTAAACCTAACCAGTGGTTTAATACGTAAACCTCTTGAGTTGAAAGTAATTTGAAAAGTCAACGTTATTGATTTGAAATTTCAACGTTACTAACTTAGTGATTCGAAGAAGTTAACATGAGTGTTTTGAAAAATTAACGTTAGTATTTTATTAATAATTACAATCAATAGAAAACGGATGCCCTGTTTGCAATTAATGTATTATTTTACAGGAAAACCTAGATAAGATTTTAAAAAATTTGAATAAGAGAAAATATTGAAAGACTTTCACGATTTAGAGAAGATTTATAATATCTTTAAAAAACAACACAGATGAACCTGCTGAATTACACAAAATACTAATATAATACTCGTTATTTTTTCTTTACTTTCATCTTCTCCTTCTTTTAGACTTACTTACCTGTAACTAATCTCTTCAATGGAATAACCCACACACAAATAACTTTAGAATCAGCTAAAGATTTAATAGAAAAAATAAAACCTCATGAAAGACATCCCAAACCCAAGAAAAATTCGTGAGACCTTGGTATATGGTAGTTATCAATGGTAGTAGCGGTGTAAGCTATGGCATGAACAGTGACGAGCTTATTTCATTTACAAAACTCAGTGTTTATAAGGGTAGGGGCACTTATGTAAAACTAAAAAAGTTTAGGTGTAAAAATTCAAGCTCTTTAAATGGGGTGTCTTTAGTGTCGCCAAATAAAACTCGGCTGTATTAAGAGAAAAAGCCAAAAAATAATATAAAAATGTATCTATTAATTTGTGTAACACAGAGATATAAATAGAGGAGGTTGTGGGGCAAAGAGATACAAACATATAGAGAAGCTTCACCTTAGTAGGATGATAGTATGTCTCTTCGCGGGAAAGCTCGAACAAATGGAGGATGGCAAGAGAGCTGGAGAGGATAAACAGTAAATACTGGAGAGCTGGAGATGATGAACAATACTGCATTACGAGGATTCCTTGTATCAGATATCTTTGATATCATTACTTCAGTCACAGTCGCAAAGAGGAGGACTTGAGATCGAATCACAACCAATTGCGATTGATTTCGGGGAGACTACAATTGCACCCACAAGTCATCACGTGTCCCTATTAATTGTGGTTAAGATTCACAAACTATTAGGGTTCAAAATATATTTAACTAAGGGTTTATAATATTAACCCTAAGGGTTTAAAATATATTTAACGATAGTTAAGAATTTTTAACCCTTAGGGTTAATATTTTTTTCTAAAAAGTAAGGATAGATTGTTAACAAATCTAAGGACGACTAAAGATAAAAACAACTTGATGGACGTTGGATAACAACAGATTGCCCGGATAGTTGCATCCATCACTCGAAGATCAACATATGACTTGTAAGGGATCAATACCTAACTCGGAATGGCTCAATAGAAGGGAGATGAGCAATTCAAGAAGAAGTTGCACGTGGAATCCTATAGCTTGGGAATGCGTGTATCCGTAACCAAATGCATGATCTGAAAACACTTCTCTAAACCCAACATAGAAGTGGTGCAACAAGGAAAATAGTTGAGTGAGACACTTATAAAGTCCCAATAAGTAGTATGAATGGTTAAGAGACTGAGGGAGACGCCTAATGCCCCTCAATTCAAATGTACAATATTAGTAGGTCATATTCAAAGTTTATCTAAATTTTATGTACAATATTAGCAGTTCATCTTCAAAGTTCAAACCGAGCAAGACTGGTGTTTTCCCAATTTGGAGGAGGAGAAGAGAAATTAGGTGGCAATGAACTTCCTCTGGCAGATGCCTGAGTATCATACTCGGGCAAGCCTCTTTAGCTCATGAGTGTATTGGTGTTTTACCAAGGAGATGATAGCATAAATCTCACCATTAGGGTCGTTCTATTGTTTTTAATCTCTATCCTTAATTGTCATGAGTCACTTTTCTTATCGGATTTTTTTTTTTCAATTTCTATGTTTTAAAATTTGATGTTTTCGGATAAGATGTTATCTTAAAAATAAAAGTGCAACCAAATTTTCTACGATGATAACGAATTTGGTAAATCCGATTATGTCCCTGAGGTCGCCAAGTGTCCCTAGGGTTCACCCACCCATCCTTGATTTTTAGAAAAAAATATTAAGTCATTTTAAAAAATATTTTGATATATTTTTCTAAAGACCATGGATGAGTTAGTGAACCCTAGGGGCGAGTGAATCTTGACCATAGTTAAGGGGCCTCAAAAGAGGGGCACGTTGCGACCTCGGGGGCATAACCAGATTCACCAGAATCCGGTTATAACCATAGATGATTTGGTTCAAATGAGGACCTCAACCTGAGCCTCTCGCGACTCCTAAATCAACTTGGCCCGAAATATGCTTGGATGACATTCCTCAAAAGGCTATCCTTTATACACTGGACCTCGAAATCCATTTGCCTAGTAAACCTTACCAGTGGTTTAATACCTAAACCTTTTGAGTTGAAGTAATTTAAAAGGTTAACGTTATTGATTTAAAAATTTAACATTACTAACGTTAGTGATTTGGAGAAGTTAGCGAGAGTGTTGTGAAAAGTTAGCATTAATAACGTTACTGTTTTATTAATCATTACAATCAATAGAAAACGGATGCTCTGCTTGCAATTCAAGTATTTTTTTATACGAAAACCCATAAAAGATTTTTAAAAAATTAAAGAAGAGAAAATATGGAAAGACTTTCACGATTTAGAGAAGTTCTGTAATATCTTTAAAAATCAACCCATGTGAAGCTCCTGAATGTTACAAAATATTAAACTAGTACTCGTTATTTCTTCTTTCTTTTCATCTATTCATTCTTTTAGACTTACTTACCTATAACTAATCTCTTCAATAAAATAACACACACACAAAAAGCTTTAGATTGAGCTAAACATTCAATAGAAAAATAAGAGCTAATGAAAGACACCCAAAACCCAGAAAAAATTCGTGAGACCTTGGTACACGGTAGTGATCAGTGATAGTAGCGGTGAGAGCTATGGCAAGAGCAGTGATGAGCTTATTTCGTTTACAAAACTTAATGTTTATAAGGGTAGGGGCATTTATGTCACACTAAAAAAGTTTAGATGTAAAAAATTTATGCTCTTAAAACGGGAATGTATTTAGGGCCGCCTAATAAAAACCGGGTATTGATAGAAAAAACCCAAAAAATAATATAAAAATATATATATTAATTTGTGGGGCAAAAATATATAAATGGAGGAGGAGGTTGTGGGGCACAGAGATACAAACATAGAGATAAACTTCACCTTAGTGGGATGGTAGGTATCTCTTCGACGGAGAGCTTGAGCAAATGAAGGAAGATGGCTAGAGAGCTAGAGAGGATGAACAGTAAATACCGGAGAGCCAGAGAGGATGAACAATACTTCATTATGAGGATTCCTTGTGTCAGATATCTTTGATATCATTACTTCAGTCGTAGTTGCAAAGAGGAGGTTTAGTCTCAGTTGCAAAAGGAGGACTTGAGATCGAATCACAACCAATTGCAATTAATTTTAGGGAGAGTTCAATCGCACCCAAAAGTCATCACGTGTCCCTATTAACTGTGGTTAAGAATCACAAACTCTTAGGGTTCAAAATATATTTCACTAAGGGTTTAAAAAATATTTAACGATAGTTAAGAATTTTTAACCCTCAGGGTTAATATTTTTTTCTAAAAAGCAAGGATAGATTGTTGACGAATCTAAGGATGAATAAAGATAAAAACACCTTGATGGACGTTGGATAACAACAGATTGTCCAGATAGTTGCTTGCATCAATCACTCGAATATCAACATATGACTTGTAAGGGATCAATGCATAACTCGGAATGACTGGGCAGAAGAAAGAAGAGCAAATCGAGAAAAAGTTGCATGTGGAATATTGCAGATTGGGAATGCACATATCCGTAACCAAATGTATGATCTGAAAACACTTCTCTGAACCCACCATAAAAGTGTTACAACAAGGAAACTAATTGAGTGAGACACTTGTATAGTCCTAATGAGTAGTATGAAGAGAATAAAGGAGACGCCTAACACCCCCCAATTCAAATGTACAATATTAGTAGGTTATCTTTAAAGTTCATCTAACTTTTATGTACAATATTAGCAGTTCATCTTCAAAGTTCAAACCACTGAGCAGGAGTGGTGTTTTCTCTATTTGGAGGCGAAGAGAAATCAGGTAACAATGAATTTCCTCTGGCAGATGCCTGAGTGTCACACTCGGGCAAGCCTCTTCAGCTCACGAGTGTATTGGTGTTTCACCAAGGAGATGATAGCATACATCTCACCATTACGGTCGTTCGATTGTTTTGAATCACTATCCTTAATTGTCATGAGTCATTTTGCTCATTAGATTTTTTTTCCAATTCATATGTTTTAAAATTTGCTATTTTGGGAGAAGATGTTATCTTAAAAATAAAAGTGCAACCAAATTTTCTACGATTATTACGAATTTGGTAAATCCGATTATGTCCCTAAGGTCGCCATGTGTCCTTAGAGCTCACCCACCCATCCTTGATTTTTAGAAAAAAATATTAATTCATTTTTAAAAATATTTTAATATATTTTTCTAAAAACCATGGATGAGTGAGTGAACCCTAGGGGTGAGTGAATCTTGACCTCAGTTAAGTGGCGTCAAAAGATGGTTACGTTGTGACCTCAGGGGCAGAACCAGATTCACCAGAATTCGGTTATAACCATAGATGATTTGGTTCAAATGAAGACCACATCTTGAGCCTCTCGCGACTCCCAAATCAACTTGGCCCTAAATTGGCTTCGATGACATTCCTCAAAAGGCTATCACTTTTTTCTACACTAGACCACCAAAGCCATTTGCCTAGTAAAGCCAAATTAAACCTAACCAGTCGTTTAAAACCCAAACCTTTTGAGTTGAAACTAATTTAAAAGGTCAACGTTATTGATTTAAAAATTTAATGTTACTAACGTTAGTGATTTGGAAAGGTAGCGAGAGTTTTTTGAAAAGTTAACATTACTAACGTTACTGTTTAATTAATTATTACAATCAATAGAAAACGGATGCCTTGCTTGCAATTCATGTATTATTTTCCAGGAAAATCTAGAAAAGATTTAAAAAAAATTGAAGAAGAGAAAATATGGAAAGAATTTCACGATTTAGAGAATTTCCGTAATATCTTTAAAAATCAACACTTATGAAGCTCTTGAATGACACAAAATATTAAAATAATATTTGTTATTTCTTCTTTCTTTTCATTTATTCCTTCTTTTAGGCTTACTTACCTGTAACTAATGTCTTCAACAAAATAACACACACAAAAAACTTTAGATTAACCTAATGATTCAATAGAAAATATAAAACCTCATGAAAGACACGCAAAACCCAAAAAAAAATTCGTGAGACCTTAGTATACGGTAGTTATCATCGGTAGTAGCGGTGAGAGCTATGACAAGAGCAGTGACGAGCTTCTTTCGGTTACAAAACTAATTGTTTTTAAGGGTAGGGGCACTTATGTCACACTAAACAAGTTTAGATGTAAAAAAGTCATGCTCTTAAAATAGGGCGTATTTAGGGCCGCCTAATAAAACCCTAGTATTGAGAGAAAAATCATAAAAAATAATATATTAATTCGTGGGGCAGAAATATATAAATAGAGGAGGAGGTTGTGGGGCATAGAGATACAAACATAGAGAGAACCTTCACCTCAGTGGGATGGTAGGATATCTTTTCGTTGAGAGCTCGAGCAAATGAAGGAGGATGGCTAGAGAGCTGGAGTAGATGAACAGTAAATACCAGAGAGCTAGAGAGGATGAACAATACTTCATTACGAGGATTCCTTTTGTCAGATATCTTTGATATCATTACTTTAGTCGCAGTCACAAATTGGAGGTTTAATTTAGTCGTAGTCGCAAAGAGGAGGACTTGAGATCGAATCACAACCAATTGTAATTGATTTCAGAGAGAGTTCAATCTCACCCACAAGTCATCACGTGTCCCTATTAACTGTGGTTAAGATTCGCAAACTCTCAGGGTTCAAAATATATTTAACTAAGGGTTTAAAATATATTTAACGATAGTTAAGAATTTTTAACCCTTAGGGTTAATATTTTTTTCTAAAAAGCAAGGATAGATTGTTGATGAATCTAAAGACGATTAAAGATAAAAACACCTTGACGGATGTTGCATAACAATAGATTGTCCGGATAGTTCCTTGCATCCATCACTCGAAGATCAACATATGACTTATAAGGGATCAATGCATAACTCAGAATGGCTCGGCAGAAGGGAGAAGAGCAAACCGAGAAAAAGTTGCACGTGGAATCTTGCAGCTTGGGAATGCGCGTATTCGTAACCAAATGTGTGATCTAAAAACACTTCTCTAGCCTACCAAAAAGTGGTGCAACAAGGGAACTAGTTGAGTGAGGCACTTATATAGTCCCAATGAGTAGTATGATTGGTAAAAAGAATAAGGGAGACACCGAACGCTCCGCAATTCAAATGTACAATATGAGTAGGTCATATTCACAGTTATTCTAACTTTTATGTACAATATTAGCAGTTTGTCTTCAAAGTTCAAACCACTGAGCAGGAGTGGTGTTTTCTCTATTTGGGGGAGGAGAATAGATATCAGGTGACAATGAATTTCTTCTGGCAGATGCTTGAGTATCACACTCGAGCAAGCCTCTTCAACTCACGAATGTATTGGTGTTTCACCAAGGACATGATAGCATACATCTCACCATTATGGTCGTTGGATTGTTTTTAATCACTATCCTTAATTGTCATGAGTCACTTTGCTCATCAGATTTTTTTTTTCTATTTCTATGTTTTAAAATTTGTTGTTTCGGGAGATGATGTTATCTTAAAAACAAAAGTACAACCAAATTTTCATGATTATAACGAATTTGGTAAATCCGATTATCTCCCTGAGGTCTCCATGTGTCCCTAGGGTTCACCCACACATCCTTGATTTTTTGAAAAAAATATTAATTCATTTTTAAAAATATTTTAATATATTTTTCTAAAAACCATGGATGAGTGAGTGAACCCTAGTGGTGAGTGAATCTTAACCACAATTAAGGGGCGTTAAAAGAGGGGCACGTTTTGACCTCTGGGCATAACCAGATTCACCAGAATTCGGTTATAACCATAGATGATTTGGTTCAAATGAGGACCTCAAACTGAGCCTCTCGTCTCTACCAAATCAACTTGGCCCTAAATTGGCTTCGATGACATTCCTCGAAAGGCTATCACTTTCTACACTGGACCTCCAAAGCCATTTGCCTAGTAAAGCCAAATTAAACCTAACCAGTGGCTTGATACCCAAACCTTTTGAGTCGAAAGTAATTTAAAAGGTCAACGTTATTGATTTAAAAATTTAATGTTATTACGTTAGTGATTTGGAGAAGTTAGCGAGAGTGTTTTGAAAAGTTAACATTACTAACGTTACTCTTTTATTAATCATTACAATCAATAGAAAACGGATGCCTTGTTTGCAATTCATGTATTATTTTACAGGAAAACCTAGAAAAGATTTTCAAAAAAATTGAAGAAGAGAAAATATTGAAAGACTTTCGCGATTTAGAGAAGTTCTGTAATATCTTTAAAAATCAACACGTATTAAATTGCTGAGTGATACAAAATATTATAATAATACTTGTCATTTCTTCTTTCTTTTCATCTATTCCTTCTTTTAGACTTATTTACCCGTAACTAATCTCTTAAACAAAATAACACACACACAAAAACTTTAGATTCAGCTAAAGATTCAATAGATAAAACAAAACCTCATGAAAGACACGCTAAACCCAGGAAAAATTCGTGAGACCTTGGTATACGGTAGTTATCAACGGTAGTTACGGTGAGAGCTATGGCAAGAGCAGTGACGAGCTTCATTCGTTTACAAAACTCAGTGTTTATAAGGGTAGGGGCACTTATGTCACACTAAAAATGTTTAGATGTAAAAAATTCATGCTCTTAAAACGGGTTGTATTTAGGGCCGCCTAATAAAACCCAGGTATTGAGAGAAAAAACCCAAAAAGTAATATACAAATATATATATTCATTTGTGGGGCAAAAATATATAAATAGAGGAGGAGGTTGTGGGGCACAGAGATACAAACATAGAGAGAAACTTCACCTCAAAATACTTCATACGAGGATTCCTTGTGTCAGATATCTTTGATATCATTACTTCAGTCGCAGTCGCAAAGAGGAGGACTTGAGATCGAATCACAACCAATTGCGATTGATTTCAAGGAGAGTTCAATCGCACCCACAAGTCATCACGTGTCCCTATTAACTGTGGTTAAGATTCACAAATTCTTAGGGTTCAAAATATTAACCCTAAGGTTTTAAAATATATTTAACTATAGTTGAGAATTTTTAATAGTTAGGGTAATTTTTTTTCTAAAAAGGAAGGTTAGATTGTTGAACCCTAAGGGTTAGTGAATCTTAACCATGGTTAATAGAAGTTAACAAGGACATGTGGTGACTTGTGGGTGCAATTGAACACACCCTGAATTCAATCGGAATTGACTGCGATTCGATCTAGCCATCCACTACAACATCTCTATGTGGTGTGTTCACATATTCCTTCACACATCCATTTTGTATGATTTCAAATTCTCTCAAAGTTGAGGTCATGTCTCTATTGACACCCCTTAACTGTGGTTATGATTCACTCTCCTATCCTTACTTATTAGAAAAAAATATTGAATTTTTTTAACCCTAGTTAAAATTCACTGACTTGGTTAAAAGATTCTAAAATGGAAGGACATAGAGATGAAGCGGTAATGCAGACAGTGGCATAGATGACTAAGGAAGATAAGATAAGTTGGAAGGAATTGTATCATACATTCAAAATAAAATCCAAAGATCAGATGACTATGACTATGATCATTCCATTTTACTGATAAGTCCCCATAGTAGTAGGGTACTGATCTTTTTCTGGAAGATAAGGAGGGGATTGATGTTGCGTGCCAAGTTTTTCATACCCTTTGCTAAAAGTCAACACAGGAATTCTCTTTGGATGTAATAAATATATCCAAAACACAAAACGATTGGAATTCCAATCATAATGTGGTGGAGATTCACCCTCACAGATCAGAGTCAAATGCTACATTTAAATTATTCTTGTAATGGAAAAAAGTTAAAGCACCAGTGAATTCTAGCAAAAACCAAATAATCCTGTTCAGCCCCGTCATCCGAGCAGCCTATTTGGGTTCACTTCAGAATGGGTAACAAAACCCCCTACCTAAGCTTATATGCCAGGTAGCGTACAAAACTTAACAAAAATTTTTCCATGAGTGCCTCAAAAAGGCACACTCACAATGCTTGAGTGTGACGTCAGTGTATCGTCGATATTGCAGACAAGTGACTTAACAAGAGCCGCCAAACTCTGACATTAGGAGTTATGGGACACCTTAGACAACATCCATTGATAGAAGGCAAGGAACTTCGAAGGGAAGATATACCAACAGAGAGAGATGCGCAAGGGTAAGCAAGAACTCTAGGGGTTAACACTAATATGAAATCACAACTAACTTGAGTGTCAAAGTGTCTTCCGCAGGTGGAGGACAACCCCATGGATGCTCATGGACGTCGTAAGACAAAGATGAAAATGCACATGGAATCCTACAACTCAGGAACACGCGTATCTGTAACCATAGGGATTATTTGAACCCACCACAAATTGGCGCCGTCTGTGGGATGAGGAACTTCCCGTTCAATTAACGACAAACAATATTGCCTACAAAAGACAGAGTAGGGAAGAAATTCTTCTACTCTAGGAAAAAAAGAGGTTGGAGTAGACACAGTGAGTAGGGCCGTGTTTTAGTAGAAGGTTAATAAATTAGCTCAGTATCTCCATCCTAGGGAAAATCATGCGGGCACATGTGAGATTCTTGGTAGAGACAGGATCATAAAGGGTATTCACAGATAGGGATGAACGCTGCAAGTAGACTCATAGTGGATGATAATATGTGTAGGTCGGCTGGAGAATTGTAGAACTGATAATAGAACATGCTAATTACATGAGTAATCCTAAAGCAGAATATATATATATATATATATATATATATATATATATATATATATCTCTGGGAGAATGTAACAACAGTCTATTATTCAGTAGATTACGTTATTCACTAAATTACATTCGAAATTGGAACAGATGCATTAATTGGAGCATAAGGCTCAGTTGATTTACATTGGACGAAGTGCTAAGTAAAAAATGACAGAGGAAGAAGCACGCCATCAACATGTAAAACGAAGGAAGGTTCCAGTGGACGGGCAAAAGAATTTGGTAGGGAGCCTTCCATAGGAGAGGAGCTTCCCAAAAGCTACCCAAATCGGGTTGGAAACACAAATGGAAACCCCTCAGAAAGACAGAGGTGGGCAAAAGGTCATGAGGTAGCACAATAGATGCTCCCAGGCCTTGCACGGGATCCTCGTGAAGAGTAGACTAGATTTCTTTCGGCCTGTGCTTTGATGAACTGTAGAATAGTTTGCATGGGCTCCTGACTCTTCCTCCCATAATAAATTGCTGACCCAGGAGCAGTTTGAAGGGGCACCACCATTCTTAGCAATGAGGTAACACGAGGTACCCAATGCACGTGACATGTACGCATGCATTACGTGCATAAGTAGACACCTTGCTTAGGCCGAGGGCCTCCAACCTCATGAGTAGCTGAGATGAGACCGGTCAATCAGAATCATCTACACATCCCTCCTTAGTACCAACATCAGCTCCGTTAACTCAGGGTAACCCGTAGAAGTGGTAAGATCCTCTGGGACAGTGCGAGAGCCCTCCATGAAGGAAGAGGCTCAGGGACCAATTATGGTCCTGCTCCTCTGGCTAGGTGTGTCCTGTTGCCGTTTCATTCAAGCCAGCCGAGTCGACCAAATACATGCACCCCGAAGAGGCGTTGGACCAGAAAGAGGAAACCCGCACACCAAGCCCACCGTTAATAGTAGCGACGACAAGCGATACTCTAAATCTACGTAAAAAAGGACCAACTCAGGGTTGCACCATCCTGTAGTATAAGATGGGACCGACCCAGCACGGTAACACCCCATACCAGAACTTGGGGGAAGAGACGTGGAAGCATCTAGCAAGGCATTCAAAAAATTTGGGAAGAGATACTAAAAAGAGCGTTAACCCTCTTTATGAGTCCATGAAGAATTTAAGGACGACTAAAGAGAAAAGAACTTTGATGGACGTTGGATACCAACAGATTGCCTGGATAGTTCCTTGCACTCATCACTCGAAGATCAAGACATGACTCGTTAGGGATCAATGCACAAATTAGAATGGATTGGCAGAAGGGAGAAGAGCAAATCGAGAAGAACCTACGCGTGGAATCCTGTAGCTTAGGAATCCGCGTATCTGTAACCGAAGTTATAATCTGAAAACACTTCTCCGAATCCACCACAGAAGTGGTGCCACAAGGAAACTAGTTGAGTGAGGCAGTTATAAAGTCCCAAAGAGTAATATGAACAATTAAGAGAATGAGGGGGATGCCTAACGCCCCCCCAACTAAAAAATGTACAATATTAGTAGGTCGTCTTCAAACTTCATCCAACTTTTATGTACAATATTAGCAATTCATCTTAAAGTTCAAACCACCAAGCAGGAGTGGTGTTTTCCTTATTTGGAGGTGGAGAAGAGAGATCAGGTGGCAATGAAATTCCTCTAGAAGATGCCCGAGTATCACACTCGGGCAAACCTCTTCAATTCACGCATGTATTGGTGTTTCACCAAGGAGATCATAGCATACATCTCACCGTTATGGTCTTGGATTCTTTTTAATCACTATCCTTAATTGTCATGAGTCACTTTGCTCATTAGATCTTTTTTTTCTATTTCTATGTTTTAAAATTTGATGTTTTGGGATATGATGTTATCTTAAAAAAAAAAGTGCAACCAAATCTTTTATGATAATAACGAATTTGGCAAATCCGATTATGTCCCTGAGGTCGCCATGTGTCCTTAGGGTTCATCCACCCATCCTTGATTTTTAGAAAAAATATTAATTCATTTTGGAGTTAAATATGAACCAATTTTTTTTTATACAGACACAAACACAAACATTGATGATTTGGAAGATTTAACCAAACTTATAAACAATCTAATACCTCAATTGGCAAGTCTTTTCGAAGTATGACTTATCTTCTCGTGATTGTGTGGCACCACATAATAATTCTCCATAGCACGTATTTGTTTCTATTTGGAAAATTAGATTTTATAAAACAAAAAAGAACTTAGTGTTGGCATTACAAATGTACAAATGAAGCCTAAAAGCATGCTCTTTACTAAATATGTTTGCCACTGATTTAACACGAATAGTGTCACCTCATCTCCAGCATCGACAACATGATGGATGAGAAATATAGGATGAGAGAACACAAGTTTATGACAGGGTTCCTTGAACATGATTTCGATGGAGAGAGGAATTAATCACTAACGTTAGTAACGTTAATTTTTAATTCTCTAATGTTTACTTTCAAATCAATTCCCCATTTGGCTTGGTGTGTCAGTATCAAATTTTATCATTTTGAGGTACAAAATGTGGATAAGGTAGAAGATATCCCATAGATGAGAAGTGAAATGTAGACGATGACAAAATAGTGGTTGATATAGGAGCAATGGATAGATTGCTTAATTAATGCTGATCTTGATGAGGTTTACTTCAACGGAATGCCAATCTACAAAGGAATGGTATGTTGTCTAGCTAACTTAGACATTCTCTTTCTCAAGTTACTTAAATGTAATCTCACTACAAACACAAAGTTCATCCTATCACCAAGATTATAGGATGGTTACATATTTAAGATTGGTAGCAGATGATCTTGAGAAAGAATGGATCAGAAAGATAACATTGACTCGTGGCAAATGACAATAGATGACAGAATGGGGGAATATATTCTGGTGTAGTATTAAGAAATAGATTCTAACACTAATTAAGATTATCAATCCATGCATGATTGGTAATGCTCATCCAACTAGGGTTTTAACCATTCAAACAAATATTATTTTTTATTTTACAAGTAAGGTCTTTGATTGCATCCGTGCTCTAATTCTGGACATGTGTAGAGAAGCAAACCCTTAGTTATTAAAACCACAAAAGATACTATAAATAGCCGAAACTTGTAGTTCTACCTTTTAATGGCATATTTTTATAAGTTTTAAAACCCTAGTTTTTCATGTAAAGTAAATGTTATTACTAGCCCAAGACTTGTCATTCAAAGGGCTCAGAATTGTCTCTGGCAATCCCAGGAAAACATTTCTGGTCATACACAAAACAGTGAACATGTGACGCTAAAAAGGGGAAAAGTCATTTCATTTTCTCCTCATGATTTTGACTTCTCCCCACTTGATATCTCCCCCCTTTTTAGTGCCACATGTCCACTGATTTGTAGAGCCAGAAAATTTTTTCCTGGCATCGCTAGAGACAATGCTTAGCCCATTCCAAGCGACTACTACTGATGGTAAGCTGTTGCAATCTATAATATTGCACCAGCTACTTGGAATTTGAGCAGATTTATGAGGAAATAGTTTTTGAAGATAAACAAGGAGTGTTTGCCAACGAGTATTAGTGCATACTGCAAGTGCAACAAGAGAGTACATGTTTTAGAATAAAATCTTGTGCATGATTTAGTGGCCACATTTTTCGTGGGGCTGTTGGGCCTCTTCTGACTCTCAGAATATGGATGATCCACAACAAAATTTAAGTCTTTTAATGGCGTTTCAACACCACCGTTAAAAGACAAAAAAACGCCGTTATTGGTAACAATGGCGTTTCATACCAAACGCCGTTATTAGTCACGTCGGGGAAGGTAAACACGACATTTATTCTCACCGTGTTTGAATAACGCCGTTATACGTTGTGTCTTTTATGGCGTTTGGCAAATGCTGTAATAACTCCACATATAACGGCATATACAACATTCACGAGTTGGGCATTGTTTGAGCTCGGATCCCAAAAAACATAAATTTTTTATTTAATTTTTGGTTGAAGGCTGCTTTGGGGGCCTAGAATTGGAGGATAAACAAAGATTTACGGGGGTTATCTGTTAAACATACCTGTGAGGAAAAATTGCAGGTACACCAAATGATCAGAACCCCAACTGAATTGAGCAATATCTAACAAAAAAACCTTCCTTCCTTATGGGAGCAAGTTCTAGATCTACAGAGCACCAACAAGGAAAATACGAAAGATTAGAATCACAAACAAACGGAGAAGGGAAATTGTGGAATAAAGAGGTTGGTGCTCACCTCAATCCACTACCGGTGAAGAATATCACTGAAATTCAGACCAGAACTTAAAATTCCAGGGCACCTCTATGATAAAAGGAAGAATCTTAGAAATACCAAAAATAAATGAGAACCCTAGGTTTCGGAAGAAAAGAGGGAGAATTCTAGATGGAGGCCTCAAAATCCTCGGTGAATGGTGCTTTGTGTCTTGATTGCAGGGAGTATGGAATGGTAGGCTTTCCGCTCTTGGCTTCGGCTTCTGCAGATTTCATTAAAAATAAGCAAAGAAAACTTGAAGACCGACATTGAGGTTGAAGAGGTTAGTTAGAGAGAGAGACTACGAGAGATTACCTGAGAAAAGAGAGGAGGTGAGCAGTTCACCGAAGGTGCTGGTCTAGGAGGTGGAGAGCACGAGTAGGGAGTAGGAGCAGGAGTAGGGAGGAGCCAAAGAAGGTGGCAGGAGCTGGGAGCATGGAGTAGGGGAGCCGAAGCAGGTGGCTAGAGCTGGGAGCACGGAGCAAGGGAGCCGGAGCAAGTGACCGGATTTGGGAGCATGGAGCAGAGGAGCCGGAGCCGAGAGTAGGAGGAGGAGAGAGAAAAAGTGGAGGGAAAGATAAGAGGGGAAGTCTTGGGCCCTAAGCCTCCAAATACGGGGCCTTTCACGGTGCTTTTAAAAAGCGCCGTGAAAGGCCCTTAAGTGATGCTGTGGTTGGCATGGCGCGAGCCTCTATCCACGGCGACTTCAGATAAGTGCCGTTGAAGTCGGCTTCCCGCCATGTCTTCTATGATACTTTTTTCAAGAGCGTCGTGATAGAGTCCACCAACCATGGCATTTCTTTATAAAACGCTGCAACACATGTTTCTGCCATGTAATCTACGACATTTCTATAGAAACGCTAGGGTTGGTTGCCTTTCAAGGCATTTTTTGCTAAACGCCATTAAAAGATTGCCGCTAAAGGCCTATATTTTTGCAGTGATCCTTGTTTTTTATGATGATGAAAAAATTATTAGGAGTATTGTAATATGGTGAATGAGTATATACTACATCATTCAAGTATATCTCATCACTGTATAGATTAGCATCAATCAAGATAAAATAGATTTTATTAGGAATATGATTTTATGTTTCTATCTTGAGGTACTAATGGAGGTCATTGTAATCATCTAAGAATTATTCAATAAATCATATCTTTACAGAAATCTCATTTATAAAATCTGCCAAGTAAGAGATTAATTGAGCAATTACTCTTTCTTAATCTACAACTTTTTAAAATTTCATAACCACTTAGAGAACATTTGGTAACTCTAAACAAAATAGGTAGAGTTTATTTGAAAATTGAGCTTGTTTAAGATTTAGAATGTTAAGTTAAAGCTTAATTGAATGTCTATTTTTTTTTTTAAAGTAGAGGTTTTACCTATAAAGTAATAAGGAGACATGAACAACTTTTTTCTTTAGAGATACAACCTCTATTTAAAAAAGATCTAGATGTCCAATTAAATTTTAACACTTAGTTGGCCATGTAAAGCCATTGCTGGTAGGATAATGCTAGCAATAGTACTCTCTTTTCCAATACACTCTCTTTATGAGTGAGTGGATAGAGTGTTGATACAAAACACGTGTCTTTCTCTTAATGGTAACACATGTCTTCAAGGTGAGTTTAAAAGAAAAGTGAAGCTATAGGAATAATCTGAAGATAGAAAACTATGGAGAGAGAGATGAAAATCTAGAAAATGATGACAAAAATATCCATTGCACCTTCAACCAAGGTTTAAAATTTCGAAATTTTCGTCGATTTCGGAAGCCCACCTCGAAACGAAATTTTCTGAAATTTAGGAATTTCAGGTGACATCTCACCGAAATCTCATTTAATAATAAAATATTATTCCGAAATCTGATCCAAAATTTCGTCAAAATATTCCAAAATTTCAAAATTTCGACCGAAATTTGATGATTTTTCTATATATATTTTTTCTATAGTAATAAATATATTTTATATATTTAAAATTTAAAATACATGATGTAACGACACCAAAATCTTACAAGGCTAAAATAGGACTTTGGAATCGTCACATTTCCTTAACCTGCTTAAATCCATGACATACAAGGCATACTAACACGAGTCTCCAAAAATGAGGATAATAAAATTCCGATATATATAAAACCAAGTCATCCTGCTCAAGTCTATACTCAAAATAACCACCCACAATAAACAAATAGTCTAATACCCAACTATAAAGTAATCTAATGAGCAACATCATTTAAAAGTCTATTACAAATCTCTTAACCAAAACAAAACTTAAACTAATAGGGATAACCATTAAAACCCCTGGCTCCCTCCTCGAAAGGCTCACCTTCATCTCCTTCTTCAACGTAAGCCTATTCAATCCACGGCTCCGCCGTATGCTCCTGCTCTAAACTTGCCAAGACAAAAGTCTGGCTGAGTACAAAAGTACTCGGTATTTATAAAATCCAACCAATAAGATAGTATACCTACACTTAGTTAGAACTATATCCAATAGCATAATAACATAATCAGAGTGCGGAAGAACATGTGCTCATATACATCATATCATCACCTTGACTTGTGTACTTGTGAGAACCTTAGACTTAGGAGACAACATACCTATGAGATGCTTATGCTTATGAGACCACGTGCTTGTGAGATGCTTATGCACTTATTCAAACTATACACTTATTCAAATCCCTCATTGGGCTTATTCAGAAGACAGGCGTATGCAATGCTTATGAGTCTTGAGCAGCTTATTCGGAACATGCACTTATTCAGATCCCTCATTGGGCTTATTCAGAACATTAGGCGTATGTAATGCTTATGCTTGTGGTCCACATGTGTGATTTGTGAGACTCTTATCTTAACATACACGTGCGTTTGTGCATAGGTGTCGCAATTAACATTCGAGTTGGTAATCATTTGGATTCCGATCTCCCACCATGAAAACTCCACTATGCTGTCTCATACCATATAGTTAGAGAATTCCCGGTTTGAAAGATTTTCCTTTAAATTTTTACCTTCTTGAATATCAATTACCATGCAAATAATTAAGAATAACCTAACAAACATTCACATATAAATACCTTATCATGATTCTTAACATAATTCATCATCAATTTCCAACAATTTCATAGTACCATATTAGTATTTAACCTCTCAAGCATTTCAACAAACACCTTGGGTGCGTAATTTATGAATACATTGCCCTTTCCCATTTCCAACATTTTACCACACCATAATCCATCCATGCAACCCAAATACATTCCACATCCATAAATTCATCCCATCCTCCAAAGTATTTCCCATCCTCAATACATTTCATTCACATTATTAAACCATATTTTCATCCATAATAGCTTAATTTATACAAAAATGATGAAAAACTCATCTAATCTTGGAATAAGCCTAGATCACATCACACCAATTAGATATAGTTACACAAGCATTAAAACATCACAAGGACTATAATACCCCTAATACTTGCATAAAAAGCATGAAAAGATTCGGGTCTCTACATATAATTTACTAGTACATTACTATATTATAACAAAAATCAATGAAAAATATAGTAATATACTTACTAGTATATGAATATTAAATATAGTAATATAGTTACTAGTAAATTACTATATTTATACGTAATTTAAAATAATTTATGCTTTATTTAAAATACTTAATTTATATATTTTTCAGGGATCCGAACATAATATTCTCAAAATATTCCGAGCATATTATTTTCTAAATATATATATATATATATATATATTTAAAATACAAAGTATACTTACTAGTATACTATTCATATATAGTTTATATATTCGTTATAAAGTATAATAATATACTATTCATAGTATACTTCATTTCATGTATAATATATGAATATATAATATAGTTATAAACTATAGTTTATATACTCTTTATAAAGTGTAATAATATAATATTAATAGTATACTTTATAAACTATAGTTTATAAAGTATAATATAGTAGTAAATTATGTATTTTAAATATATAAAAATATATTTAATACTATATACAAAAATATATATAAAAATACAAAAAATATCACTGGAAAAAAAAATTCATCAAATTTCGGCCGAAATCCCGATATATCGTAAAATCAAAATTTCATCCGAAATCAATGAAGTTTCGTCCAAAATCGTCTCTTCCGAAATTTCATCCATTTCGATGGGGGGGGGTTCGAAACCGAAATTTCAAACCTTGCCTTCTACTTTTATATATTTTGAGAAAACAGAGAACAAAAATACAATCCTAACCCTTATTCGAATTATTCGAAATTTCAAACCTTGCCTTCAACATATATATATTTTCATAAAACAGAGAACAAAAATACAATCCTAACCCCTTATTCGAATTATTCAATATAACAATGAAATCTTAGACTCCATCTGTGACTAATATTGGTTCCCCTCAAAAGTCTGTCCAAAATGCCAATTAGCTGGTGTAATAGAATCCGACAGCAACATTTTACCATCACTAGTAGTCACTTGGAATGATAAGCTTTGCCCTTGCAGCTGAGTTCCCGTCTGCCAGTTTTGTCCCGAGCTTTGCGACATTTGTACCCAATTGCTTTGCGATCCCTTAATCGCAACTTGCTGAACATCCCCGGCACCTCTGACGTTGTAAACTAGTACATTCATCACATAAGGAGTACCAGGATTACCACTAATCTCAAACTTAATGCCACCATTCGTCTGACAACTAGCACGGCGATATTGCACCGGGACAATCCCAGCTCCTTGTACTGCAATTTTAAGGAACATAGGTTTATTTAAGTCAAAATGCTTGTTAGGGGGATTGCACCAGCCTCCGGCTTCAGGAGGCTTGGAGGGATTTGGTGCGCAAAAATCGGTAGCAGTAACAAGGACTGAGCCTGGTTGACACAATGTGGAATTGTAGCACATAACCAGATAGCATGCACCACATCCTAGGCCGTTGTTGAAGAGGGCCGAGCTTAGCCCCGTCGTCTCTATACCGTAGTCTGGCATGGCTAGGTCTCCATAGCCACAAGCTACATAGAACATTACAGATTTTGGATAGTACTTAACACAAGAACATGTACTACAAGATAGTTATGGAAGATTATATTAAATAAGTTAAACAAGAAGACGCAGAATCAAGAACTTACGCGTAGTTCCAGCCCCCTGGTCACCAGAAAATGTCGCAGTTGCTACATCCCATCCAATATCGCTTGATGCGATGACAAAGAAGAGTGCCATGGAGGACATGAGAACCACTGTGTTACCATACCTAACCATTTTTATCTCTTAGTCTGTAACCAAACTCGTGTAATGTGGTATTTATAGAAGTAAAGAGGTAAAAATTCATCAAATGGGAATCTTCTGTGAATATTGCCTTAATATTGTGTTAGATAAATAGTAATGTAATGTAATATCTAGGAGATACACAGGATCTCATGATAATATCTCATAAATAATTTTAAATAAGGGTGGTGTTACCCGGACCCCATAATTTTCAGAATAAACACCATAAGTGAAAAAACATTATAAATGACAATAATACCCTTCTTTATTTTCATCTCCATCTTCCCGTTTTTTTCTACCAAACCTTAGCAACCCCAGGCCACCCAGATAGAAAAAGAATGGGGTCGCAACAACAAATTTATCTCTTTAGTGCTTTTGTATGATTTCTCCTGCTTTTCTGCAATGTTACCGAGTGATTTGGGTACTATAGTCCTTTGAGTACCTAAACTATGATTGTTTTTACTTATGGTGTTTATCCATCAAAATTTGGGGTGCACTTAACACCACCCTTAAATTTTTATTTTCATGGTATAATATTTCCTAATATGCCATGCACTGTATCTGTATCCGAATAAAAAGATACCAAAAGAGGAAGAAGGTATTGTACAGATGAGAAACGATTGGGTACGAGGATCACATCAAGTATAAATGGTACATTTTCAAGAATAGGTGATTTCATACACATGATCTGTAGACTCTTTGATTAGAGTCGTTGGAAAGAGGGTCTCAGATCCCTTAAATGGGTGCCACTCCATGTGCCCTGACATGTGCTTATAGACGGGTTTGTTGGATTGGGAAACCACACCACCAACACAAACCCGGATTGTTCACAAAATGGGTTGGCAAAGCAAGAAACCAACCCAGTAACAGACCCCTCTACCAGAACCTAGCCTGTCATAATAACATTTAAACCTAAAATTTCTAATAAAATTATATATATATATATATAACCTAACTAGGAATAATTACTTGTTGGGTCGAAAACCAACTAAATCCATGGACACGAAAACCTCAACCTGAATATGTGAAAGCATGATGGGTCGGGTAAAATATTGGCACCTTAGGGCCCGTTTGGTTGCACTTCCGTTTTCTATTTTTAAAAACAAAACCAACTAAATCCATGGACATGAAAACCTCAACCTGAATATGTGAAAGCATGATGGGTCGGGTCGAATATTGGCACCTTAGGGCCCGTTTGGTTGCACTTCCGTTTTCTATTTTTAAAAACAAAATTTTAGAATTTTTTTACTCAAAACATATTCGGTAAACATGTTTCTATTTTTAAGAATTAGTAACAAGATTTTTGAAAATCAAGGTAACAGAAAGTTTCTGTTACCTCTGTTTTTGAAAATAAAAAACAAAAACAGAAAACATGAAATGCCACACCACCACCAAAACCACTCACTATTACTATTGCCCAATTATTGGACCTTAGAGGGGCAGGGGGGTGAATAGGGTCTTGGTAAATTTAAAATTCTTCATATTCCCTTTTTACGAAATTTCAAATTAAACTAATTAACAGTGGAAGGAAACTAGCAATTCTACAATAATGCAATTTTAAAGAAATGATGAGAGATAGAGAGAGCAAACACAAATGATTGTTTTAGAGGTTCGACACTCCCGCCTACGTCCCCGTAGTCTTCACTTCAGTTCGTACAATAATACACCACGATCCACTATCGCACGAACTGAAGTGAATCCAGATAAAAAAATATGCGGAATACTAGATCTCAAAGATCTTTACACCATAGAAAACAAATAATATTAACTATATATTTAGATAATTACCTCGGTGAATAATGTTCACCGGTGAAGCACAAAACATGATGAATTGTCAGAACTCTTTGTAGAGATTTCTCGAAAAAATACTCAAAATTCGATCCTCGCTCTTCGCTATCCCCGCGAAGCTTTTAAATCTATTCTTGGCCTTTTAAGAAAAAAAGATGAAAGAGATTTTGAAATAGATTTTCTATCTCACAAAATCCTTAAAGTTCAAAACCTTAGATTTCAAAACACCTTTTGAGCTCTCCCTAGAAGCTCACGAAATTCCTTGACGGACTCTCCCTTGGCTCACAAAAATTGTAGAGATTTTTTTGAATTAATCTTGTACCCCACGGTTTTGGGTGCTGGGTATTTATAGATGTGGATCTTATCCACATCTTGATCATTATCCTTATCATTATCAAATAATGATAGTTATCCCTAAGAGTTACTAAATAATGATAACTCTTATCAATAATTAAACTCCAAGTTTATCCATAACTAATTAGTTATAACAAACTTCTAATTTATGATTTATTTTCCCAAAAAGATTTCCTAATTAATGGGATGTAACTAAATCCCTTGAATCTAGGGATTCTAATCAAATTAGAAACCCCTCAAGGGGTGGGCGTGAGCTAGGAGTGGGCATGAGGGAGAGGAGAGTCTTGAGCATCAAGTTAATAGGGATAATCCTTATCTCTTTGTTTCTTGTCTTCCAAGTAAGGTATCTAATCTCATTAGATAATGACTAATTAATTAATAATTATATACTAACCAAAAATCCCATAAAATTAGGGAATTAGAAGTGGGTGCCCACTTTGGGGAGATTATCCCATGGGCTTGGGCCCACCATTAAGGTCCATCTTATATGGGCTTTTATGGATATGGGTCAAATTCATATCCTCTTATATTTGGTTAATTAAATAATAATAATTATTATCCTTTAATTTAGATTAACATTTAATATAAACCATAGATTAACATTTAATCTATTTATTAAAGATTAACATTTAATCCATTAATTATAGATTAACATTTAATCTATTATTTAAGCTTGTATTTCTTTTATGAGCATCTCCATAGATTGCTCTGCGACATTCTAATCCTGGCTTACCCGATATTATCCCATTGACCTTTTAATAGGAATAACATCGGAATTGCAAGTGACGTGAGATATCCATGTTGCAATTGAATCCCAATGTAGGAACATAAACCAATAAAGGATCCCACCATATGAACTTTTCAATTCAATTGATCATTCCAATAACATTATCCCTAATGGGCCTTCAAGATTAATATATATATATATATATATATATATATATATATATTATCTAACTCATAACCCATTGTACATCATCCGGATTTCCAATACATTTGATTAAGCCATGAGAAACTATTTCTCATGTAAAATATTTTGAGAAAAACTTTTGTTAAGTATAATATATTTTATTAAAAATATATTTCAAACTTATTTGATTTCAAAATCACATGCGCAGGATTTAAGCTTAATCCATTGTCTTACCCAGAACTTGGATAATCTCTCAATTTAATGAGCATGAATTTCTTATTTGAAATTCATCATGACTTCAACAACTTTCTGATTATCCAACTGTCACTGTATTATAGTCCCTTAGGTAGAGAGTACTTAGGTGCAATCAAAACAGTCAGATTACTGCTCAGTTAGAAATGAACTCATCAGATCTAAGGATCATCAAAACTGTTAAATGTGAATGAGATACCAACTATTTGATAGTATGTTTGTGCAAGAGGTCTCTCATTGCATGCAATCAGTCAGTGTACATTTAAGCACTCATATGCTGATGTGTAGTCTCCACTACAATAGTTTGAGATAAAACTACATCTCAACCATTGAGAACATCTTAGCATTGTGGCAGCCATATAAGTGAAGTGCCCAGCTTTACCTACAGCTGTGACTCTATAAGGTATAAGGAACTAGAAAGCTATATCTGCCTGTGATAGTCCAATACCTATCACATAGCTTTCCTATAATATATCTTAGGGACCTTGATCGATATCTCATATCGTATAGATCATCTCATGATCATGGTCAATTACCCATAATGAATTTAGAATAGATAAAGAAGATGTCTTTGTTAATCTAATCAATAACAATCTTACAATCTAAATGACTTTTAGGGCATCATGTCCAACACGAACTTCTTTCGGGTGAAGACCCAACCTTTACAATCTTCTTACGGCTAAAGATTAAACATTTCCTTGCAAGAGAACAATCTTCTCTTAAAATTAACTTGAAGCTCTCTAAAAATCTCTCAAAGATTGGAAATAAATAGCTCAATAAAAGAGATTTAGGATTGATTTAGGATTTCTAAGGTATGATTGTGAGAGTAGATGATAAGAGTTATTACATTGATCAATAGTTGTTGTTTGTTCATAAATGAACTCCTTTTATAACATTTTTAGAAATTATGGCCATTGGAGAGCATTAAATGCAAAAATAGTCGTTTAAAATCTAGCCGTTACAACATTTTAAGTCTCCTGCATGAATTTGTCGAAAAGATTGGGTGGGTATCTCAATTCATTGCCGAAATCAAAGCTAGAAAAAAGACAGTGGCTTAGAAGCTAGTTTCGTCATTGAAATTCCAGTACCCCTATAATTTCATTGATGAGATCACTGAATTTTCTCTTTAATCCCATCTTAATCTTTTCTCAATGGTGTGATCTTTTTGCAAGGTCACTTGACTTGTCTTTAACAAGATTTTCCTCATTTTTCATGATGTCCTAGGACCTTAGAATTAATATAGAATTATGGTCTTAGGCTCCTATGGTCAATCTAGGTATTTGAGCAATTCAACCTTCAAGCTTTGAAGACTTTTACAAAATGTCCTAGACACTCTCATAAGACAAAAAATAAACTATAAACCTTCTTGTGAGTTGTTCTTCAAACGTTTTCTTGAATCTTCTATGTTGACTTTGTTTTCATGATCTTCTAAGAGTTCTTCATTAGAATTTTCAATCTTGGCTTCAAGTGAGACCTTAACTTCTTGATTTTGAGTTTGACTCTTTTTGCTTTGAATTTGAGTAGTCTTCATATTTGAATGGATGACTTGCTTCTGTTGATCTATTTTGAATACTTGATATCATTTTCATGCCTTGAAAGATGTGCTAATGTTCTTATAATCTGAATTTCATAAAAACGTGATAGAACCATTAATACCATAATGATCATTTCATTATTGTGTTATCATCAAAACATGTATCTCACTTTTATGAGACAAAAATAGTACCCAGGTATATCTTGAATAATCATCAACAATTACAAAGGCCTATAGTTTACCACCTAAGCTAGCTACATCATTAGGACCAAATAAATCCATGTGTAGAAGTTCTAGTGGTCTAGAAGTTGAAATTTCTTTCTTCTTTTATAAATATGTTTTAATTTATTTTCCTAATTAATATGCATCACACACTTTATCTTTTGTAAACTTTGTTTTAGGTAAACTTTTAACAAGTTTATTTCTAGATAATTTAGATACTAAATCCATGATAGCATTACCGAGTCTTCTATGTCATAGCAAACTAGTTTCATTTAAAGCAAAAAAAAAATATATATATAATTTAAGAAGTTAATTCATCAAATTCAGTAGTATACACATTCTCACTTCTATAAGCAATAAGAAAAAAATATTAACATTGTCTTTATCTTTTATTATGTACATATTAGATTTAAATGAAACATTTAAGCCTTTATCACATAATTGGCTAATGCTTATAAGGTTATGTTTTAAGCCATCTACAAGTAAAACATTTTTAATAAAGATAGAGTTATGCTTACCAACATTACCTATCCCGATGATCTTCCCATTGGCGTTGTCTCCAAAGGTCACATATCCTCCATCTTTAGGAGTAATTGATACGAATAGCTTCTTGTTTCCGGTCAAGTGCCTCGAGCATTCGCTATCCAAAAATCATGTTGTCTTGAAAGAACTTGACTTCAATTATACCTACAAGAAAAGTCTAAGTAACTGCATTTGGTACCCAAACCATCTTGGGTCCTACATTGTTAGTCTTGGGAGGGGATGTTCCTTTTGGAACCTAAACCTTTCATGCTATCTTCTTTCCATAATATGTATAAAAAGCGCTAGAAGGAGTATCCAAAGAGCTAGTTGGTTTAGTAACGAAGTTTTGGTAATTCTTTTGTTTTATTAAAGGGTTAGCTAATTCCAGTTTTACCAAAAACATATCTTTGTTGACCTAGCAACCTATCCAAATGCTTTTATCCATTAGTCAATTTGGTTATGGTGCTAGTCAAGTCTTCAACCTTAGTTTTAAGATTTTCATTTTCATTGGTTGAGTCTTGAGGCTTAGGAATGACTTCTTTTCCTTTCATTTTCAATTTGTAAAACTTCATTTTCTTTTTGCAAAATTTCATTTTCATTGGAATGAGAAATGTTTTCCTTTTTAAGCATTTTATTCTTGGAGACAATTTTTCTCAATTCTCCATAGAGTTCATCAAAGACATCTCTTAATTCATCAAAAGAAAGAAATTCATTAGGTGAAGAGTTTACCTCATCCTCATTTGTCATAAAGCACAAGTTGACAACTTCTTCATCACTTGAGTTGTCTTCTAATCCACTATCATCAGAATCATCCCAACTTGCTGTTATTGCCATTTTTTTGAATTTATTACTCTTCTTGAGTTGGGGACACTTCGTCTTGATGTGTCCGGACATTTTACATTCGTAGCATATTATAAACTCTTTCTTGCTTGATTCGCACTTGATGACTTCTTTGACGAATTCCTTCTTGTACGACATCTTCTTGAAGTTCTGCTTATGTTTCAAGAACTTCTTGAATTTTCTAGCCATGAGGGATATTTCTTCATCTTCCTCACTTTCTTCCTCATCACTCTCATTCACTTGAGAAGATTTTAGAGCAAAATCTTTCTTGAGTTTGGCCTCATCCTCTTGGTCCTTCATTATGATCTCATGGGTCAAGAGTGATCTAAGGAGCTCATCTATTGCTATTTTGGTGAGATCCTTGACTTCTTGAATAACCGTTACCTTGGGAGCCCAATGATTTGGTAGTGAGCGAAATACCTTTCTCACATTCTCTGCATTAGAGTACACTTTGCCAAGAGACTTTAATCTATTTAGTATGTTAGTAAATCTAGTAAACATATTACTAATGGATTCATATTTTTCTATTTTAAATAGTTCATATTTATGAACTAACATGCTAATCTTTTGTTCTTTTATTTGATTAGTCCATTCATAGGTAATTTGGAGTTTATCTTAAATTTTCTTGGCCGAGTCACATCCTGAGACTCTATTAAACTCTTCGGGGCTTAAAATGCCATATAAATTGCTAATTGCTTTAACATTAATTTGAATGAGTTTAATTTTGGCCTCATTTCATTCTACCTCTACTTTGAGTATTTAAACCCCATCCATAATTTTTGTGGGAAGATGGGGACCTTTGACTATGACTTTCCAACATTCATAATCAAGGGCTTAGATGTAATACATCATTCGGATTTTCCAATAGTTATAATTTTCTCAATTGAACAATTGAGGTCTATTGGTGATTTCTCCAAAGGTAGTTGCAAAAATGTTTACCATGTTATATCTTTAATCTAAGATTATTAAATCTAAATATATAGAGTCCTACACTCTGATACCAATTGTTGCCCTAGAGGGGGGGTGAATAGGGTCTTGACAAATTTAAAATTATTCATATTCCCTTTTTGCGAATTTTAAATTAAACTAATTAACAAGGGAAGGAAATTAGCAATTCTACAATAATGCAATTTTAAAGAAAGGATGAGATATATAGAGAGCACACACAAAAGATTTTTTTCGAGGTTCGGCACTCCCGCCTACGTCCCTGCCTTAAGTCTTCCCGCTCAAGGATTCACCCTGATTCACTATCACGCGATCTTCTTCCAGGTGAAGACCAAACCTGTACTATCTTCTTATAGGTGAAGTTAAATCTTTCATTGCAAGAGAATAATCATCTCTTGACTTTTACAAAGATCTCCACTTCAAGGACAAGAATCTACGATTCTTGATTTCACAATACAATTTGAATAATTGGATTTCAATCCAGAAATTTGATCTTGATATGAGCTGAAAAAGATTGACTTGAAGCACTGTAAAAATCTCTTAAAAATTGGAAGTGAATAGCTCAATAAAAGAGATTTGAGATTTCTAGGGTATGATCGATGTAGAAATTAATGTGATCTTGAGAGTAGATGATAAGGGTTATTGCATTGATCAAGAGTTGTTGTTTGTTCAGAAATGAACTCCTTTTATAACATTTTTAAAAATTATGGCCGTTGGAGAACATAAAATACAAAAATAGCCGTTATAGCATTTTAAGTTTCCTGCATTAATTCATCGACGACATTGAGTGGGCATCTCAATTCATCGCCGAAATCAAAGTCAAAAAAGAGAGTGGCTCAGAATCTAGTTTCATTGCCAAAATTCTAGCGTACCCTATAATTTCGTCGACGAGATCACTAAATTTTCTCTTTAATCTCATCTTAATCATTTCTCAATGGTGTGATCTTTTTGCAAGGTCACTTGGCTTGTCTTTAACAAGATTTTTCTCATTTTTCATGATGTCCTAGGGCCTTAGAATTAATATAGAATTATGGTCTTAGGCTCCTATGATCAATCTAGGTATTTGAGCAATTCAACTTTCAAGTTTTGAGAACTTTTTACAAAATGTCCTAGACATTCTCACAAGACAAAAAATAAACTATAAAACTTCTTATGAGTTGTTCTTCAAACTTTTTCTTGGATCTTTTATGTTGACTTTGTCTTCATGATCTTACAAGAGTTCTTCATTAAGATTTTCAATCTTGGCTTCAAGTGAGACTTTAACTTCTTGATTTTGAGTTTGACTCTTTTTGCTTTGACTTTGAGTAGTTTTCATCTTTGAATGGATAATTTGCATTTGTTGATCTATTTTGAATGCTTGATATCATTTCCATGCTTCATGTCTTGAAAGATATGCTAATGTTCTTATAATTTGAATTTCATAAAAACTTAATAGAACCATTATTACCACAATGATCATTTCATTATTGTGTTATTATCAAAATTATTAAGGGTACCTAAGGTTATAACCTATAGGCTAACAATTACTACCACCACCCACCATCACCACACGACCACTGCACCACCAGAACAACCAACCCACCATTCACCACCCACCACCTACTACCACTACAACCACCATGGATTGAAATTGTTTACTTATTATTATGTTCATCATATTTACTGCGCTTTTCTGTTTTTCCTTTTTTAAATAAGTAATAGTTAGTAATGTCAAATGTGTTTCCTGCTTAAAAATTTTGAAAATAAGAAGCCGTTACCAGTTTTGAAAAATAAAAATAAAAATAGAGAAACAGCAATGCATACAAATGGCTCCTAATCTTTTATGGTTTTTTTTTGGTTTATCGATTATGGTCTATTTACTCACATGTAATATCAGATAGGATTCAAAATGGTTTATATTTAGCTTTGTGCTTCACACATCTCATGATTTAGAATCTACATCATCCCTGCAGCTATCCAGAACTACAAAAAATAAATGGGATCTACTGCAATAGGAGTTCCCACAGCTGAGCGACTTAAAAAGAAACGTGAGAGGTTCACTTCCTTCGCTCCACCAGCGAGGAGGTGACTATTTTCCTTCATAAATATGTTTTATAATTTTTTTAAAAGCCATAAATTCTAGCTAGTTCTAGTGGATTTCCTTTTACCACATAAAGATCCTATATTATTGTTGTATCCTCTACATATCCAGCTTAGACAACCAAGAAAAACCCAAGCTTTACTTATCAATACTTTTTATTTTTACCTGTTTTTGGGTAACGGAGGGTGTCCCAAAGCCTTCGAGCCAAGGACTAGTTCCTTCGGGTATCTACACCGACCCACTCAAAATTTTCCCTACGGATACCAAAGACTAGTCCCTTATCAATACATTTAACCATTATTGAGAAAATCAATTTCCTCGCTAGTATTTAACATGGATCCCCCATAAGTTATCAGTGAGATAGTTGATGTAGTAGGGGAGGTACACCATATTGCATTCACTCATCCGTCTTGCATGCACAACTAGTACCAACTCTATTATATACATAGGAAATTCTGCCTAAGAATCAAAATAGTCTTAGTCTAGATAAATGACAAGATAGACCGGATCATTTGTAACCGAATTGATGATGAACAGGTTAATTCTGGATCTTATCCAAACAGTAAGGATATATAGACCTATTTGTAACCAAGCAGACCGAATTAAACAAAGAATAATAAAATTTGAGGCAGTTTCCAAAAAGAGGACAGGCAAACCGACTCTAAACCAAAGTAAGATTAAACCAAACTAAGATTACACTTGTATCCAAACATGAATGAGCAAACCAATATTTACTTACCCATTCATGTATCCTAGACAAGACACTTATTATCAAAAAATATTTAAAATAATATTTTGAAATACCTTTTAAAAAAGGTTGATTTGACTGTTTAAATTAATTTTTAATGTGATGGACCAATGGCCTGCCTACTGTAACCCAATAGGCTACAAACAGGGCTGCTGCCCATCTACTCTCCCCGCGGGCTTAAAAGCTAAGTCCTGTGTATGATTTTGACATCAGTTTATCATTGTTGGCCATAGTTTTTGTGAGGTTGTTGGGCTCTTCTGACTCTCAGAATTTGGTAATCCTTGTTTTTATGATGAAATCTCATCTATATAATTTGCAAGTAAGAGATTAATTAATTAATCACTTTCCAAAAAAAAAAAGTGAGAGATTAATTGAGCATTTATGGTCTCTTAATCTACAACTTGTTTGAATTTAATTCATAATCACTTGAAGGTTTTGGATTGTTAGCTGGCCATGCAAAGCCATTGTAGGAATAATCTCAAAAGAGAAAACTATGATGAGAGAGAGAGAGAGAGATGAATATTTAGAAAATGATAACAGAAATATTCATTGCTCATTCAATATATATTTTTCAAAAAACACAGAACAGAAATACAAACCTTTCATCCCATCCCAAGAGAATGCCCCCTTTTTTTTGGTTGTCTCCCAAGAGAACACCTTATTCTATTTATTGAATAAAACAATGAAACCCTAGACTCTGTAACTAAGATTGCTTCCCCTCATAAGTCTGTCCAAATTGCCAATTATCTGGTGCAACATTATCTGACTGCAACATCTTACCATCACTAGTAGTCACTTGGAATGACAAACTTTGCCCTACTAGCTGAGTTCCTGTCTGCCAGTTTTGTCCCCAGTTTCGTGACATTTGTACCCAACTGGTTTTTGATCCCTTAATCGCAACTTGTTGAACATCCCCGGCACCTCCGACATTGTAAATTAGTACAAGTATAAAATAAGGATTTCCAGAAATCACAAACTTAATGCCACCAGTCTTCACACAAGAAACACGACGATATTGCACTGGGACAATCCCCGCTTGGTATACTGCAATTTTTAGGAACATAGGTTCACTTAAGTCAAAATGCTTGTAAGGGGGATTGCACCAGGCACCGGCTTCACGAGTCTTGGAGGGATCAGGAGGGCAAAAATTGGTAGCAGTAACATGAATTGAGCCTGGATGACACCATTTGGAATTGTAGCACATGACCTCATAGCATGCCCCGCACGTTAGGCCGTTGTTGAAGAGGGCCGTGCTCAATGCTGTCGTCTCTAAACCGTAACCTTGCTTGAATAGGTCTCCATAGCCACAAGCTCCTTCTGGGGACAGAAAATCGATCACAGGTTTTAGATTGTTATAAGAAGAACATACTGCGAGATGATTATGGAAGCTAGATTATGTTAATAACTCAATCGCGGGGTGTTGCTGGCCTTGAACACCCAGGAATTGATCTGTACAAACCAAAAGAGGGGATTCAAGAATTTACCCATAGTTCCTCCACCACGTTCATCGCCATAAAATGTCGCAGTTGCTACATCCCATTCACTATCGCATGATGCGATGACGAAGAACAGTGCCATGGAAGACGTGAGAACCACCTTGTAACCATAGCTAGCCATTTCTGATCTCTTAGTCTGTAACCAAAACTCATGCAATGTGGTATTTATAGAAGAAAGGAGGTAAAGTAAATTAAAATTCATTAAGGGGGTTTCTTCAGTGAATGTCTCAGCTCTTCATTGTTACAAAGTTGGCTTAGTAAGCAAATGCACTGTATCCGAATAAACATGCATGTACATTTATTAAGATACCAAAAGAGGAAGAACGAATTTTGGAGATGAGAAACGATCGGGTATAAGCATCACATCAAAGATAAATGGTACATTTTCAAGATGGCTCAGGATCCTCTCGAGTTCAAACCGGAGAGACTCTCTCCGGTTTGAACCCCTAGAGGTCGCCACGTGTCTCCTTTGACACCCCCTTAACCATGGGTAAGGTTCACCCACCCCTAGGTTTCACCCACCCATCCTTATTTTTTTTTATATTAATTATTATTTTTTAAATTAAAAAAACTGTTTTTAGAGTTTTTTTTAATATTAAAAACAGTTTTTAAATTAAAAAAAAGAAACAGACCCCTCAACCAGAACCCCTTTGCCTACACTACAAAAATAATGGTCCTTGGTGGCGGCTTTTTGGCGGCGGTTAGGAAAACCCGCCGCTACTAATTACATACGACGGCGACTTTATAATACCGCCATTCATGAGGAACTATATTTACGGCGGTTTGTTAATAACCGCCGTTTTTATAACATTTGCACGACGGTTTTTTAAGAAACCGTCGTGGAAAGGTTTCCCTCCAACCGTTTTGGTTTCCCGCCCCCTCATTCCTGACAACATGTTAGCAGTGGGTTTTTAAATAACCGTCGTTAATTGTGTATTAATGGCAGCGGGTTTTAAAGAACCGTCGTGTTTTATTTATATATGACGGCGGTTTTGTAACAACCGCTATGAAATCTCTTTAATTAGGCCCCGATAGTTTCTCCTCTTTTCTTCATTCCTTGCGCGAATATAGCTCTCCTGCTCTCTACTCTCCCGCTCTCTAGCTCTCCTGCTCTTCGGCCACTCCACCACCTCCGACCACCTTCGTCCACCTGCTCTCCCCTCTCTATGCTCGTGTCCGGCCAGCTGCGATTTCCCTCTCTAGTCACCTGCTCTCCCTTAGTGGCCACCTCCGGCACCTCTGGCCACCTACTCTCCCCTCTCCACGCTCAGGTAATCCCTCTCTCTGTGCATGCAAGCTATGATTTTTAGTTTTTAGATTTCTCTCTCTTAACTCTCTCTCTCCCACCTCCGGCAGCTCCACGGAAGCTCCATGGTAGCTCCATCCCTCCACGGTAATCTCTCTCTCTCTGGCTCTCTCTCTCTCTATTTGGCTCTCTCTCTGTAATTTCGCAATTTCGCAACACCCTCACGTCTCTTTCTCTGTAATTTCGCAACACCCTCCACCTCCAGTCACTTGTCTCTCTGTAACTCTAGGTAATTTTTTTAATTTCCTTAATTTAATTAAGTTAATTAACTTAGGTAAATTTTTTGTTCTTAACTTCTTGTGTAATCCCTTAGAATTCTAAATTTGTATTCCGTCAATTTTGATGATGTTATGTATGTATGTTGGTTTTCAAGGACTAATATAGAGAAAACAGATGATTGGTCATTTTGAGTTATAGATATTTTAGGCGGTTTTGTCTATGCAATTATAGGGATTTATATTTTTTTTAATTGGTAATTATAGGGATTTATTAGGATGAAAATATATGATTTTCTTATTTTTTTTTGGATAAATTTGGTGATTTAGAAAGCTAAAAACTTAGGTTTATTATGTCTCTATTAGATATATTTGGTGATTTTAGATATGATCGATATTTTGTAAATTTGGTGATTTTTGTTTGCATGAAAAGATATTTTAGATATGATATTTTTTCTTTGTCAGATTCACGCGTCCCTTTTAACACCCACTAATTGTGGTTAAGATTCACTCAGCCATAGGATTAATCCATCTTATAACCTTGGTTTTTAGAAAAAAAAAAATTAGGTTTATTATGCTTAACCACAATCAAAGGGAGCTCTACAAGCTGCCATGTGTCCCCTTTAACACCCACTAATTGTGGTTAAGATTCACTTACCCCTAGGATCCATCTAAACTTGGTTTTTAGAAAAAAAAAACTTAGGTTTATTATGCTTAACCACAATCAAAGGGAGCTCTACAAGCTGCCATATGTCCCCTTTAACAACCACTAATTGTGGTTAAGATTCACTTACCCCTAGGATCCATCTAACCTTGGTTTTTAGGAAAACAAAAAAGGGGTTTTTGCATATCAGCTGCTAGGTTAGGCCTAGTTTGCAAATACACTGTTATGAATAACAGTTTTGCAAATTAACTCAGCATTATACAACCGTTAGCCAAATAACCTCATTCTTCCACTTCTTAAATTCATTCAAAATTGTTGAAAGAGTGACTATAATACCCTTGTGACATTTAATAGACTTAGTACACTTGTAACACATGTCTTCATTTAACTTTTTTTAACTGCGGTTAACATATACTAACCCTTAAGGTTAAAAGAATTTAACTTTAGTTTTATAAAAAAATTAACAACAAGGGTTAAAACTTATTAACCATAGTTCAAGGGCAGTTAAAGGAGTGTCCTCTTTTAACTCCCTTTAACTATGGTTAAGATTCACTAACCCTTTGGATTAAAGCATCTTACCTTGGTTTTTAGAAAAAAAATAACCATGAGGTTTAAAACTTGTTAACCATAGTTTAATGACAGTTAAAAGAGTGTACATTTAACAATAGTTAAGATTCACTAACCCTTAAGGTTGAAGCATCCAACCTTGGTTTTTTTTAAATAAAATAAAATTAATCACAAGGGTTAAAATGTTAACCATAGTTCAAGGATAGTTAAAGGGGTGTCATCTTTTAACACCCTTTAGATATGGTTAAGATTCACTAACACTTAGTGTTAAAGCATCTAATCCTTAATTTTTAGATTTGTTTTTAAAATTAGTTGTAGGGTTAAAATTTGTTAACCATAGTTCAAAGACAACTAAAGGAGTGACCCTTTTAAGTCCCTTTAACTATAGTAACCTTAGTTTTTAGTTAAGAAAATTTAAAAATTAATCACAAGGGTCAAAACGTTAACCATTGTTCAAGGGCAGTCAAAGGGGTGTCAACTTTTAACACCCTTTAACTATGGTTAAGATTCACTAACCCTTAGGGTTAAAGCATCTAATTTTAATTATTCATTATTAAAAAAATTAATCATAGGGTTAAAACTTGTTAATTATCATAGTGTAACTTTAAGGGTAGTTAGAGGAGCTTTGTGAGGTTATGAATATCTGAAGGGCATAGCAGTCATTTTATTAACAGGTTATAACCAAATGCCCAACGAAAGTAAGGATTGAGGTCCTTTGTCAAATTGTTGAAAAATTATGAGTTAATTTGCAAATATGTTTTCCATAACAGTGTTTTTGCAAACTAGGCTAAACCTAGCAGCTGATATGCAAAAACCCAAAAAATAATTATGCTTAACCACAATTAAAGGGGCTCTACAAGCCGCCACACGTCCCTTTTAACACCCACTAATTGTGGTTAAGATTCACTCATCCCTAGGATTCATCCATCTAACCTTGGTTTTAGAAAAAAGAACTTAGGTTGATTATGCTTTAACCACAATTAAAGGAGGCTCTACAAGCCGCCACGTGTCCCCTTTAACAGTTGCTACTTGTGGTTAAGATTCACTCACCTCTAGGATTCATCCATCTAACCTTGGTTTGTAGAAAAAAAAATTTAGTCTATTTATACTTAACCACAATTAAAAGGCTCTACAAGCCGACACATGTTCCTTTTAACACCCACTAACAGTGGTTAAGAGTCACTAACCCCTTGGATTTATCCATCTAACCTTGCCCAAGTAATGGAATTTCTTAATCTTCCATTTTTTCTATGATATATATGCTTAGTAAGATCTCTTGTTTAATTATATCTTGTGCTTACTTAATTGTTAACAACCTTGTTCCCGTTCTGCTACACTTTGTATAATGCATGACGGAACCCTATGGTCTATGTTAACTGTTTGGGTGGTTATATGATATTTCCTTATGATCTCTATTTTATATCAATGTTGGAGCAAAATAATGTACAGATTACCCTATTTAGTACATTATCAGTGACTAAATGAGAATTGAAGTTCATAGGTTCATACTCATGCGTGAATTGAACATTAGATTTCTCATTCAATAATCATTGCATGACAAGTGCATTTCTTGTATCACTTATTTGGACGGATTAGTTGTAAACTATGGCATTAATTATCTTGTGGAGCTAAATGTAGATTAACAACTTTTTGGTCTTGTTTGTGATAAAGTTTATTTGTCTATACATGATTCTTGAATTGTCCAATTGGATAGTTTGAGAATGCATAATTTCCAGTATAGTCAGTTGATCATGGTTTGTTCAGATTGAGAAAAAATTTGGCAGTCGTTTCTCTTGCCCCTAGTTTAAGTCTTGTACTTGGAGAACCATAGGGAAATCCTGTCAAAATTTCCTTGAAATGAAACAAAGTACAAGCTATTGACTTTTGGGGATAATGTATTCCTGAATGGATAGGAACACCTCATTAGAAGAGAAGTTTAGGCTAAACGATAGGAAGCATGCATGCATACATACATATTGTATAGATGGTGAAGTCATTTTGACAGCTATTTTATTACAATTGACTAATGTGATCATCGTTTGTTATTTCTCAGAATAACTAATGAAGATTAAAGGACATAGAAATCTAATCTCATTCCTTATAGATAGGAGTTGGATTGGGATGTCAAGGTACTATTTTTCATAAGTTTTGATGAAACACTGAATGATAAAATGTTAGTATCTAAGCAATTATGAATGCATGTTTTGGGTTACATAGGGTGTCAAAGGAATACATAGAAGGGATGAAGGGGTTTATAGAGTTTGCATTAGCTCGTGGAGCGACTGATAACAATGGCAGTATAAAGTGTCCATGTCCCAAATGCAACAATCTGGTTTATCAACAGAGAGGTACAGCGTATAACCATATGATCTATTATGGATTCGACTTGAATTATAAAATTTGGTTTTATCACGGGAAAAACATATTACAACACACACCGGTTGGCCAAGTGTCTCAAAATCCTGACATGCACAACAGACAAAATGAGATAGAAGATCTGGTGCATGATTTATTTGGGGTCCCAAATCAAGATGAAACCAGCATCAGTAGTCAGGATCCTAGTCCTGAGGCTAATAAATTTTTTCAATTGGTAAGGGATGCGGGACAGACTTTGTATCTAGGATGTCTGAATCATACGAAGTTGTCTTTCATTGTAAAATTATATCACATTAAGTGTCTTAGTAGATGGAGCAACAGATCATTCACCTTGTTGCTTAAGTTGTTGAGGGAGGTACTCCTCGAGGGATCAACACTATCGGATACTTACTTTCAGATAAAAAAAGTGATGTCTGACTTGGGGCTTAAATATGAAAAAATCGATATTTGCCCTAATGATTGCATACTTAACTGGAAAGACACTATGAACAAGCAAGCATGTGACATATGTGGTGAATCAAGATGGAAGACAGGGGATGATCAGTTGGGAGGCAAGAAAAAGAAGACTCCGGCGAAGATTTTCTGTCACTTTCCGTTGAAACCCAGGTTACAAAGATTGTTCATGTTGTCCAAGATTACTTCTTAAATGAGATGGCATGATGAGGGTCGAATTAAGGATAGGAGGTTAAGGCATCTTGCAGACTCACCGGCCTAGGAAAATTTGGACAACAAGTGCCATTTTTTTGCTTCAGATGCTTGAAATGTGAGACTTGGGTTGGCGAGTGACGACTTCAATCCATTTAGTATGATGAGTATTTCTTACAGCACATGGCATGTGGTTCTTATCCCATACAACTTACTACCGTGGATGTGCATGAAGCAGTTGAACTTCATTCTGTCCTTGCTTATCCCCGATCCCTCTGGGCCTTGAAATGATATTGATGTCTACATGATGCCTCTAGTCGAGGAGTTGAAGGACTTGTGGGAGAATGGCTTTCCAACTTATGATGCGTCGAAAAAGGAGACATTTGTAATGTGTGCGGCATTGTTCTGGACCATTAGCGACTTCCCAGGGTATGCTATGTTATCTGGTTAAAGCACAAAAGGAAAGTTGGCATGCCCGTCATGCTACAAGGGTACTTGCAATCGACACTTGTCTAATAGCAGGAAGCAATGTTAAATGAGGCACCGCCGTTTCTTAAAGGCGAATCACAAGTTTTAGAGGTACAAAAACTCTTTTGATGACACTCTAGAGTTCAGCTCTGCTCTAACTACAGTGTCTGGGTTCGATGTGTTATGTCAGTTGGAGGGGATTGCTTTCTCCCTTGGGAAGCAGACAGGGCGAAAACGACCAAGTAGGCTAGCCAGGAGATCATGTTGTATAACTGGAAAAAGATGAGTATATTCTTTGAGTTGCCATATTGAGAGCACAATTGTTGAGGCACAACCTTGATGTAATGCATATCAAGAAGAATGTATGCGACAATGTGCTTGAAACTTTGTTAGGTTTAAAAGGAAAATCGAAGGATAGCTTAAAAGCTCAACTTGAATTGGTTGATATGGGCGTAAGACCAGCACTTCACCCTCAGTTCCAGCTTGACACAAATAAAGTGTATCTGCTCCCGACTTATTTTTCGATGGACAAGAATGAGAAAGAGTTGTTTTGTAAAGTTTTGAAAAGTGTGAAGGTTCCAGATGGTTACTCGTCTAATATTGCAAGACATGTCAATATCAAATAGAGTAAAATTTATGGACTAAAGAGCCACGACTCTCATTTAGTAATTCAATAATTTCTACCATTGGCAGTGAGGAAGACATTGCCGAAGAATGTAACTTCCTTGCTAATTGAATTGAGCGACGTCTTTCTGGTTTATGTTCCAAAGTCTATCAGGTCGAGGAATTGAGATGGTTAGAGGAGAAAATTGCACTTACGCTTTGTCATTTAGAGAGAAATTTTCCATTAGCATTCTTTGATGTTATGGTGCACTTGCCTATACATTTGGCAATAGAGGCAAGGCTAGGTGGACTTGTATAATTCGGTAGATGTATCCCATCAAAAGGTATGACTTCAATTATAATGTATCAATTGTTTAAACTTCTTGTGGTTATATGATTGTCTCATTGTTTTACCAAAATTTAATTCCTATAGGTACTTGTTTACACTGAAATTGTATGTCCGCAACCGAGCTCGACCAGGGGGTTGCATTGTAGAAGGGTACTTGGTAGAAGAATGCTTGACCTTCTACTCAAGGTACCTAAATAATTTTTAATCGAGATTGAATCGGCCGGCTAGGAATAACGATGAAAGTGTGATAGGGGGTGCATAATCATTCACTCTAAGTGAATTAGAATGACAGCAGACACATCGTTATGTGTTGTTCAACTTCGAGAAACTCACAACATACCGAGAGTAAGACAAATATTATCATGACTTTTTTGCTAATTGTCTTTCATTTAATTTTCATTTTTACTTAAACAGTAAATCTGACTTTGAGTAATGCATATCGATTCGTTCCTTGAAGTTAACACATGAATGTACTGAAGATGACCAATCCTAAACTTAGATCGCCCCCCAAAAATTCCAAAAAAGCACAGCGATCAGTTTGTTAAATGGTTTAGGGGTTATGTAAGTCATATGCACTTAACTTTTATATTTGTACAACACATACATGAAGTTTTGAGTAATGAATCAATCTTATTATGTAAGTCATATGCCTTTGGCGTTCAAATAGGTTCAAAGGTCGCGAGCATTACGTAGTTCGATGTCTGATGAGATTATATGGCTTTCATATACTCCACAAAAAGTCACACAAAGTTTTAAAGTCTACATCATCAACAGATATAGGTTTTGTAGTAAGGATAGAGAGCGCAAACGCAAAAATCAAAATAGTGGTGTTACGTTCACTGCAGCGACTTCTTGTTATGCATCTTCTAGGGATAGGATTCTCATTGAAGGAGATATAACCTATTATGGCCGCTTAACCAACGTTGTCCAATTGACGTATTTAGAAAGCCTAAAATTTGTATTGTTTAAGTGCGACTGGATTGATGTAATGTCCTAGGGTAGAGAAATAAATACCGATGCGTATGGGTTTATGCTTGTGAGCTTCACATGCCTACTCCCGACACACGCTGTGTCTCATGAACCATAGGTTATGGCATCTCAGGCAGAGCAAGTATTTTACGTAGAAGATCTTTCTGACCCAGATTGGCATGTTGTTATCAAGACTAAACCCAGAGACTTCTTTAAATGAATGAAGAATCTACTGTGGATGATAATGCATTCAGAGAAAACGAGCCATTCGATGACCAACATTTAGATGGCACTGAACATGATGATGACAGATGTGTTAGTTGGGTGAGATTAGGGATTACCGGAGCAACTGTTGATGCGCCCCCTCAAGTGCAACTCCACCAAGCTCCTTCAACCGAATCTAGTGAGGACGAAGTTGAATCGGATTATAACGATGAAACAGACAGAAACGACTAATATGTACCAACGTATACAAACAAAAACATTGTAAGTTTAATCCAATCTACAAGTAAAATTTCATTTTATTTTTAAATCTCTAAGTATGAAATATCTACTATGGGTATTTTATTTGCAAGTTAATGGTGAAATCCATAAACTTTTATGTATTTAAATTCTCTAAGTATGACATATCTGCTAGGGATTGTTTATTTGCATGTTAATGGTGAAATCCATAAACTTTTATGTGTTTAAACTCTCTAAGTATGAAATATCTGCTATGGGTTGTTTATTTGCATGTTAATGGCGAAATTCAGATACTTTTACGTATTTAAACTCCCTAAGTATGAAATATCTGCTATGACTTGTTTATTTCCATGTTAATTGTGAACTCCAGAAACTTTTATGTTTAAACTCTCTAAGTATGAAATATTTGCTATGTGTTGTTTATTTGCATCTTAATGACGAAATCCAAATACTTTTATGTGTTTAAACTCTCTGTATGAAATATCAGCTATGGGTTATTTATTTGTATGTTAATGGAAAAATCTAGAAACTTTTATGTGTTTAAACTCTCTATTTGCATGTTAATGACAAAATCCAGATACTTTTATGTATTTAAACTCTCTAAGTATGAAATTTCCTTTAATGAGTTGTTTATTTGCATGTTATTTTTAGATGGATCCTATAGGACCTCCCGGGTCACCATCACATGCTGGGGCCTCTGCACCTACGCTCGAGCCTATTAGGAGGGCCTGAGGTCAAACCTGATGTCTGAATATGTACGGTTTACAACCTAGGGAGAAGAAGGATATTGAGGTCGATGATCTTGCCTAACCTGTAGGGCAGGGTGGCAAGCTGCTGGGTCAGTTTTTGGGTACTCTTGCACGGGACCTGTACATGTTTCGTTTCAATGCCGGTTGGAAGAACATCGATGTCGAAGACAAACAACATGCATGACTTTTAGTCTAGGTAAGACATCAAAAATATGCATATCTTTTATTATTAGTTTTTGATTATGTAGTGTTTGCTATATTAGTTGAAATATTAATCAATTGACAACGTGATCCAGGAAAAGTTTCGGCTCCTGCCTACCCAGGAGCATTATGTCTTGGCTTCCCCTCAAGCATAAATGGAGGGACTGGAAGGCGAAGTTGAAATTGAGGCACATGGATCCAGAGCTTGGACCAGCGGGGTTCTATGCCAGATGCCCCTCAGATGTGCCAGTGAGCCAGTGACATGGTCTCGTCGATTATTGGTTCTCTGAGACAGGGATGGTATATTTTATTTAACTTCTTCATTCTAATAGGTAATAGACTTCAATTATGTCACTTCTCCATTCTAATAGGATACTTAAGAAGTATGGATTCCGGGCCTCTTGGTGCCCAAATTGGGAAAATGACCTCGGATTCCCTCGAAACGAATTGCAAAATTTAGGATATATTGAAATACGTATGTTAGAAGAAACGACATCGAAATTCGAGCCCCAATTAGGATTTGATGGAAGGTTGTAGGTTTAGGGCAGAGTCTACTTAAGAAGTTGGAATTCGGCCTTCTCGGTGCTCAAATTAGGCACACGATCTCGGATTCCATCGAAATGAATTTCAACACTTAGGATATATTGAAATACACGCATTAGAAGAAACGACATCAAAATCCGAGCCCCGGTTAGGATTTGGTGGAAGGATGTAGGTTTAGGCAAGAGTATACTTAGGAAGTTGGAATTCGGCCTTCTCGGTTCCCAAATCGGGCAAACAATCTCAGATTCCATCGAAACCAATTCCAACACTTACAATATATTGAAATACACACGTTAGAAGAAACAACATCGAAATTCGAGCCTCGATTAGGATTTGGTGGAGGGTTGTAGGTTTAGGACAGAGTTTACTTAAGGAGTTGGAATTCGGCCTTCTCGGTGCCCAAGTTAGGCAAACGACCTCGAATTCCATTGAAACCAATTTCAACATTTAGGATATATTGAAATACACGCCTTAGAAGAAACGGCATCAAAATCCGAATCTCGGTTAGATTTGGTGGAAGGTTGTAAATTTAGGCCAGAGTATACTTAAGAAGTTGGAATTCAACCTTCTCGGTGCCCAATCGGGCAAACAACTTCCGATTCCATCAAAACGAATTCCAACACATTAGTTGGGTCGAAATACACGCGTTAGAAGAAACAACATTGAAATCAGACCCGCGGTTTGGATTTGGTACGAGTTTGTAGGTTTAGGTCAAACGATACTTTAAAGCTTGGATTTCGGTCCTCTCGGTGCCCAAATCGGGCAAATGACCTCAGATTTCATCAAAACGAATTCTCACACTTTGGTTGGGTCGAAATACACACGTTAGAAGAAACGGCTTCAAAATCCGACCTGCGGTTTGGATTTAGTGCGGGTTTGTAGGTTTAGGCCAAACGATACTTCAAAGTTTAGGATTTCGACACTCTCGATGCCCAAATCGGGCAAATGACCTCGAATTCCATCGAATCGAATTCCCATACTTTGGTTGGGTCGAAATATACGCGTTAGAAGAAACGACATTGAAATCTGACCCCTGGTTTGGATTTGGTGCGGGTTTGTAGGTTTAGGACGAAACGATACATCTAAGTTTTAATTCCGGGCCTCTCGGTGCCCAAATCGGGCAAATGACCTCAGATTCCATCGAAACGAATTCATACACTTTGTTTGAATTGAAATACATGCGTTAGAAGAAACAACATCGAAATCCGACCCCCGGTTTGAATTTGGTGCAAGTTTATAGGTTTAGGCCAAACGATAATTCAAAGTTTGGATTACGGGTCTCTCGGTACCAAAATCGGGCAAACGACCTCGGATTCCATCAAAATAAATTTTCACACTTTGGTTGGGTTGAAATACCCATGTTATAAGAAACGGTATCAAAATCCGACTTACGGTTTGGATTTGGTGCGGGTTTGTAGGTTTAGGTCAAATTATACTTGAAAGTTTGGATTTCGGTCATCTCAGTGCCCAAATCGGGCAAATGACCTCGGATTTCATCTAAATGAATTCCCATACTTTGGTTGGATCAAAATATACGCGTTAGAAGAAACGGAATCAAAATCCGACCCCCGGTTTGGATTTGGTGCGGGTTTGTAGGTTTAGGCCAAAACGATACTTTTAAAATTTGATTTTGGGTCTCTCGATGCCCGAATTGGGCAAGCGACCTCGGATTCCATCGAAACGAATTCTCACACTTTGGTTGGATCAAAATACACGCATTAGAATAAACAACATCAAAATCCGACCCCCGATTTGGATTTGGTGTAGGTTTGTAGGTTTAGGCCTAACTATTGCTGAAAACTATTAATATTCTGAGAGGAGTTTGTTTCTTTACATATTAATTAATTATTACATTCTTAAATTTTATAATTTCAATATTCTAATAATAAATTGTATATTATTGTTTTTTGCAGGAGGGAACTGATAGCACACACTTGTCGGGTTTTGGAGCACCGCTAGGAAGGAGCTAGGCGACTAGCTTAGGATTTTTTTCGCATTTTACTATGTGCACTTTTTATGTTCATGTATATATTATTTTATTATTACAGGCTTAGGGCATGTATTTTTTTTATTACATGAGATATATATTTTTAGTTTGAATTATATATTGCTTACTGGTGTAAAATTGTACACGCGTTTATTGATTTTTATATTGCTGACATATACAAATAATACGGGCAAAAAAAAATAAATTTAAAACTAGTTGTGGCGGTTCCAGCTACTGTTATAAAAAATATTAATTTTACTATTTGTAACTTAACGACAGCAGTTTGTAACCGCCGTTATATTTATTCGACATATGATGACGGTTTATAAACGGCCGGCATATATTATCTCTATAACAACGGTATGAGACGCCGTTAAATAAATTATAAATGAAGACGGTTTAAACCCGCCATGAAATATTATATATATAACGGCGGTTTAGAAATTGCCGTTATATATTTACTATGTAACGGCAGTAGAACCCACCATCATAGATGGAATAACTAACGGCGGTTAAGTCACGACGGTTATATATGACGCAATAGAGCATTTTAATAATCATATTAAAAAGTTAACGACGGCGGTTGAAAACCACCGTCAAATATTTATGTATAACGACGGTTAGATTTAACCGCCGTTAATATTCGCCACTACAGGATTCCCCGACAAGATAATCGACGACGGTTTACTCCACCACCGTTATATCCTGTAACGGCGGGTTCTCGTCTTATAACGGCAGTTTTGAATCACCGTTAAAATTAAACCTTGATTTTTGTAGTGCTAGGCAGTCAAAATAACTTTTAAACTTTGGAGTTTAATCAAACCATTAAGATATTTTTGGGTCAGAAACCCGACCCAATACACGGACTCAAAAATCTCAACCCGAATATGTGAAAGCATGATGGGTCGGGTCAAATATTGCACCTAGATTTTTATGGTTTATTTTGTATTTGCTCACATGAAATATCAGAGATTGAATTTTAAAATGATTTATATTTAACCTTTTGCTTCACACATCTCATATATCTAAATCATCCATCCAGCTATCCAGAGCTATATAAGATGAATGGGATCTAGTGCAAGAGGGCCGCAGAAGAAACATGAGAGGTGCCACGTAGGTAACTCATAACCCCTAGCCCTAAAATCCCCCTAATGTTCCTTCTGCAGCCGTTCTGCTGCAGAACCACTGATCCAATTGTTTTCCAAAAAAATATAACATTAAGAATTTGCTAGAAACAGCACTATTAAGAAAATTATCTCTACTATTTCTATTTTTTTAATACTTATTTCTTATACATAAATTTGTTTTATAAATATTTTTTTTTAAGCCATAAATTCTAGCTTAGACAGCCAAAAAAAAATCCAGCTTAGACAGCCAAAAAAAATCCAAGATTCTATTTATTAATTTCATGGTTTCTATTAGAAAGATATGTTTGAATTTAAGCTTCTTAATTTTGTTCTTCTAATTTTTCGTTTGCAATATTTACCTCCTATATGGTTGCCAAGAAAATAGGCCAAAATAGACAAATGAAAAGAAAATTTTGGTTTCGTACAATTCTTAATTACGTTTTCTCCAAATTTCTTATCTTTTCTCTGTTTCCACTAATTCTTCTCACGTATAAATGGAAGGAAAATCCATTACTAGGAAATATTTTTTCCTATCTATGAAAAATCTTACCATATTTTCCTCATGTAACGTCTATAAATACCAATTGTTAGAGCTTGTTTCGAAAAACAGATTAGCATTAGCAATCAAACACAGATAGAGAGAGCTAAGATGGATAGCTCTCGGTATGTGGTGGTTGGGGTCCTGGTCATGGCTCTTTTCTTTGTAGCCCTCGGTGAGAATAGTGCTCAAGGATGGGATCATGCAACTGCAACTTTTTACGGTGACATGGGCGGCGGCGAAACCATGCGTAAATTCATTTCTTCTCTAGTTTCCCATATTTTTTACTTCTGAATTCATGGTAGTATATTAAAGAGAGAGGTTAAGCAATTTTTAAAACTCAATTATACACGGTTTTCCACAGAGGGAGCTTGTGGCTATGGAAATCTTCTGGATCAAGGATACGGCCTTGAGACGGCAGCCCTGAGCACGGCACTCTTCAACAACGGGCTCACTTGCGGTGCCTGTTTCGAGATCATGTGTGTCAATTCACCACAATGGTGCAAAAGGGATGCTGGTGCAATTTTAATAACAGCAACCAACTTCTGCCCTCCCAATTACACCAAGCCTACAGGGAATTGGTGCAATCCCCCTCAGAAGCACTTCGACTTGTCCATGCCCATGTTCTTGAAGATTGCAGAATACAAGGCCGGGATTGTCCCGGTACAGTATCGCCGAGTCAAGTGCTTTAAGCATGGAGGGATCAAGTTCGAGATTAAGGGCAACCCGTATTGGATACTCGTGCTACTGTACAATGTCGGAGGCGTCGGCGACATTGTTAACGTGAAAGTTAAGGGCCTGAACACCGATTGGATACAAATGTCGCGAAACTGGGGACAAAACTGGCAGACGGGGACGCAGTTGCAAGGGCAAAGCTTGTCATTCCAAGTAACTACTAGTGATGGTAGGATGGTGCAGTCTGATAATGTTGCACCGGCTAATTGGCAATTCGGCCAGACATTTGAGGGGAGAAATTTCTGATGATCCTATGTATGTTTTGTCGATGTGTTTGTGTATCTTTTCAAGTTGTGTGACTCACACGTTTGAATTTCTATCTTTATTTAGTTTTTATTGTGTCTGAATTTGGTTGTGAATTAAATCCAGTTTTAATGCTCTTGCGATCTTTGGTAAGAAATTTGAAATATGATGTGAAACGGTTTGTCATGGTTGTCTCCATCAAAGAGAGAAATGGTGACTTTATGATTCGGAAGGCATTTGGGTTGTTTCATTACAAAGTTACGCACGGTGCACCATTGTGGTGAACGAGATGGACCAATGGCCTGCCTGTTGTAGCCCAATGGGCTACAACAGGGGCTAGTGCCCATCTGCTCTGAGTTCGGATGGGCAACAGCGCTTGTTGTTGCGCTGGCGCTTGTTGTTGCGCTGTTGCCGGTTGTGTTTGAAAATCAAGGGCTCTACTTTCAATAAGGTATGCCCCACATCAATAGAGGAGGGCCCCACTTGCTTTTAAGACATAACCAAGCAACAGCGAGCGAGTGTTGTTGCCCATCCGAATTCATTTGCTCTCCACAAACCATAATGCACATTTGTATGCGTCTGGCCAAGTCGGCATTTCTAAAATCTCAGGTAGAAACCCCTAAGGGTTAATGTTATCGCGGCAAGCTAAGAGGTGCGGGCCAAGGTTTGCTGGCTCTTTGTATTTGTGGAATTGAAGGAGGGACCTCAATTCCAATTTGGTCCCCGGGGGGTGCATTCCAGAAACGACGGAATTAGAACTGCAGCAAATATTATGGAATAAATATTATGGAGTGAAACTTAGCAACAATGGTCCTTGTAACTCAAGGCAACAAACAACAATTGTTCTCCGGGCACATAAGAAAATAGGCCTCGGATTGTCTCTGGCAAAGCCAGAAAGGGCTCTCGGGGTTCCATACATTGTGCGGCAGCTGGCAGAAAAATGGGGAGAAGTCATTTATTTTCTCCCCATGATTTTTGACTTCTCCCCATTTGATATCTCTCCCCCTTATTCTCACACACTTATCGCCACATGTCCATTTGTGTGTGGAGAAGTCATTTTGACTTCTCCACCACATGTCACCTATTCTATGGAACCCCGAGATAAGCCCTCTCTGGCTTCGCCAGAGGCAAGCCAAGGCCCAGAAAATATGTTACAAACTTTAACAATGAAAAAAAGGGTGCTTCACCTAAAAGGGCGAGCTTTTAACATATTTATCAAAAAAGGCATGCTTTCCATTTTTATTACCTAAAGGATATGATTTTGACATAACCCTTAGCTATGTATAAAACCCGGTAATATTGGAATACATACCTTATTTGGTAAATTTTTTCAAACCATGCCCTTTTAGGTTATATTTTTGATTTAGGGTGACTAAACAGCACTCAATGCCGGACTTTCTTTTGGCGACCTTCAAAATCATGAGTCATGAACATGGACAGGTAGATAAGCTTTAGAGAGAGATTACACAGGATTTCGGAATTCGGAGCATTAATTCTCGAGACGTTAGAGCACCATTGAAGAGGGCACAGCTCAATGCAGTTGTCCCGAGGCCGTGCCATTGTTCGAATGGATTGCCACTGCTATAAGCTCCCTGTATGAACATAGATGGAGCCATTATATCATATAAATGTGTACTAACAAACATCTAAACAATAGATTTGTTGAATAATTATCATATATATAAACATAGTTTGAAAACCAAGCGAGTCCATCCGATCCGATCCTAGCCTTGGTTGAGTATGGGCAAGGTGATTCCAGTCGAATTCAGGCCAGCATTGTGGTAGAACCGGATGGATCAAGGTCATAAAACCGCTTTCTTCTCACTAAAGAAGACAGCAGAACAAGTTTCCTTAATAGACATGTACAACCCATTAGCAACAAATTACACTGAACCTATCTAATTTCATTCCAATCTATTTAAAGCAACTTAATAGGTTCATCACCTCTTTATGGGGTAAAGCTGTACTGTATTTGTTCTAATCTCTAATTGTTCTTCTTTCATTTGTCTACAAATACCATTCCCTTTAGCTTGTTTCGATATATTGCTCAGTGACAGTGCTACAATGGCTAGCTGTATTTCAAGTGTCGGGGTCATCACCATGGTTGTGCTCTATGTAGTGGGGGTGACGAGCGGGCAAGGCGGTTGGGATACCGCCCATGCAACGTTTTATGGCGACATGAAAGGCAACGAAACCATGCGTGAGTAATTTCGGTCTTTAGAAGATATAATGACATTACATTTTGTTAACCATCTTTTCATTCTTGATGGTTTTGATATGCAATGTGGGCAGAGGGAGCTTGCGGTTATGGTGATCTATTCCAACAAGGCTATGGTCTCGAGACGTCGGCATTAAGCACAGCCCTCTTTAACAATGGCCTCACTTGCGGTGCCTGCTTCGAAATCAAGTGCTACAATGATCCACAATGGTGTTTGCCAGGCACAATTCATGTTACAGCAACCAACTTCTGCCCTCCCAATTACACCCAGCCTACAGGGAACTGGTGCAACCCCCCTCTAAAGCATTTTGATTTATCCATGCCTATGTTCTTGAAGATCGGAAAATACAAGGCAGGCATTATCCCCGTCCAGTACCGTCGAATTCCATGCGTCAAGACCGGAGGGCTGAAGTTCGAGGTCAAGGGCAACCCTTACTGGATACTTGTGCTGGTGTACAATGTTGCAGGCGCGGGTGATATTACGAGCGTTAAAATTAAGGGCTCGAACACAGACTGGATACAAATGTCGCAAAATTGGGGCCAAAACTGGCAGACAGGGACTCAGTTGCTAGGGCAAAGCTTGTCATTCCAAGTAACTACTAGTGATGGTAGGATGGTGGAGTCTGATAATGTTGCACCAGCGAATTGGAATTTTGGTCAGACTTTTGAGGGGAAACAATTCTAATATGCAAGCTGAAGCTGAAGCTCATTTATGGGCCTATGTTAGGGAACATATGTTCATATAGTTCCTTTATTTTTTCGCCATTTCTGTTTCTGGGAAAGATTTGTGGGATATGACAAATTAATATCTGCATAAGAAGTTCTAAATGCACAAACTGATGGCTCCAAGATATCTAATACAAACAATTAACAAAGATTCATTGCAACTAGGACACTGAGGGAATGTAGAGTTAGGGTTCAACTCTTTCTGAACCCTAACCCTAAATGCACTTAGCCTCCTCCTGTTGCAGCATCCTTGTCGAGTATCTCTTGTAGTGAAATCTTGTTCGATTATGTTAAAGGTGTGTTGCACCGTGAGATTGGTTATCACTTGCAACCAATCTTATTACAAGAAAAAATAAAGATTTTGGTTGATCTATACCAAACAAAGAGGCACTGAGCCAAATTATTTAATTTCTTCAAAAGAAGTTGCAATTAGGGGTGTCAAAGGGGACCATAAAGCGGAGGCCTTTTTCCACCGCGGCCCAAGGTGTTGGTGCATAACAGTACCTGAAAAGAAAAACAAATGTGAAAAACTTCTATAAATTGCGACACAAATGACTACGATAAAATTATACAAAAATATACATGACTCAATTTGCTAAGAGGCGCTTCGTTAAAAGTCTTTCTTGAATATAGTCAAAGGCTTCTATGCACAAGGAAAATGACAATACTACCTCCGTGACTCAACTTAGTTTAGATTCACTCTGATCAATCTATACAAGCTTACACTGCTCGACAAAAACAACTGCACTTAACCTTTTTTAGGATATCCAAAATACACGATAAGAACATAATTTTACTTTCTTGCCTTGTCCCAATATTGTTATTTATTTAAAATCAATGGAAATCCTTTTAAAAAAACTGGATTTTTCTTGTTAGTATGTTATTTAGTTCCAAGGAGAACCAAACATTCCTTTAGATTCATGTCCATTTTTTTGACAAGAAGAGATCCTCATTTGATTCCATTGGTATTAATTTATTCAAATAAAGTCTTTTTGGTTGTAAGCATTGTAGAGTCAAATTATTTGTCTTAATCCCAAAACAAATTTATCTCTTAGTCCGGTTGCCCATTTGTGTCTAAAAATATGTGGGGCCATCCTATGTTAGTGTGGGGCCAACCCTGTTGAATGTGGGCCCCATTTTTCCAGACACAACCCGGCAACAGCTCAACAACGAGCTTGCCCATCCGAACTTGACTAATATCAAGGACCCTGCTAGGTTTGTTGAACCTGGCTACACACTCCTTGGGTGGAAGCGCATGATCTCCCATCATAATTTATTCGATAAGACGGACACCACTAGATCATGTGACATAGAACATTCCCTTAGATCTCCTAACAGAGTCTAAAAATCTTATGGATCTTTCTACACTATGATGGAACACGTGGCCACCGGTAGATGCATGGTCAATGACATCACACCTGTTCTAAGTCTTAGGGATGGATTTAGAACAGAATATTATAACCTCAACCTTTTATTTTTTTTCGAAAAGAAAAACTTGAAATTGAAACTAATTATATCACACAAGGCTCATGTAGGATATTCTAAAGCTCTCTTACTTGAGGATCGGGCTTGGTGGTTACACTACAAAGCTGTCGTCTATCTTGACCCAATATTTCTCATTATATATATTAATAATGTATATATATAATTTTTACCAATTAATTTTGTGTACTTTGATTCAATGGTTATAATGAGGGCGGGGTGTGCTAGTACACATTCAATCAATCTCCACCAATGCATCAGGTTAAAATTCCTGTTAAATTTTATGAAATGACTAAATAAAAAAAATTGCTCATTTTTAGGCACTTGCTGACCATGTGCCTTGAGGATAAGGCTTGGATCTAGCTAGTTCAGCTTATTCAGACCCTAGAACTAGGATCGGGCTATTATCTTTCCCTTAAAAGTGAGAGGTAAGCCTAGTAAGAACTAGGCGTTGCCTTAGCCCAACCAGGCCCATTGTCTGCTCTAATTGTGATGCTTGCAAGGGAAGAGACACGCTTTCAACAAAAGGAATGCTAGCCTACTCTTCCAATTAAAAAAAAATTCAATTGCCCTCTTAGTAACAAAACCGTTCAACACCCTTGCACTTTGGTTCTCGCTCTTAGTCAGCGCTCCTCCCAATACTATGCTATATTTAAAATAGACACTCTCGTATTCTCACTTCGGTTACTTAGCTTGCACCCTTTTTGAAGTAGGAAAGGGTCTCAGTGTGGAATTACTAATGGTGCTACCAAAACTCTTTTTTTTTTTTTTGGAGGCCACATGCATGGACCTATGGGCTACACAATGAGGGGTAACCCTCCCTCTCCTATAAACCCCACAACCCTGATGCAGGTAGTATTCGATCCCAATTCTCTGGTAGGAAGCCGAGAGACCAACTAACCTACAGCTAGCATGCACCTATAACGTGCTAACAAAACTCTTTCAATAATATCTATATTACCCTCTATAGGGCTGCACTCAAGCCAAGCTAGCTCGTCGGCTTGTTTGAGCCAAGCTCAACCTGACATTTCAAACTCGAACAAATCAAGCCAAGCTTTTATTTGAACTCTAATGTTAAAAGAAGCCAAGCTTAAGAAGCTAGACCCTATTTTATTTGGCTCAATTCGAAGCTCGGCTCGTTTAGAGCTTAGTTTGGCTGGAGCTTGACTTATCTCGAAATATTATATATACATATTACACACAATACTTTTTGGTAAAATTGTTTATATTAATACACATTATATTTTAACTTTCTTTCTTTCTTATAAATTGTAATAATTTTAATTTATAATAAATAAGTTTAAGAGATAATAATAACAAAAGAAGTTAAGAAGCTAAATGTAGAAACTCTCTTGTTTACATATATGACTATATTAATTTTCTATAGTCTCTTATATTATAATTTATTAGTAAACTTTTTTATTAAAATCATATAAAATTAAAGAAAAATAATTCTGTGATTCAACCTTGAGCCAACCCAAACTTGACTCGACTTGGATAAAGTTCGAGCTCAAACAGGGCTTGAGTTCGATCAAATTTGTTCAAGCTAAGCTCAAACCTAAACATTTGAGTTCGAATCAAGCACAAACCAAGATCGAACATGTTCAAGCCAAACTCAAACTTGGTAAAGTTCATCTCAACTCGATTACACTCATGTCCCTCTACATATCGTTTCTCAATGATCAAACCCGTTTGTCGATTTGATTGAAATTTTCTTTTTCTTAATTTAATTATCAATCATAATCATTAGCAATGATCCTAGCTCTACATAGTCGTATCTTTTTCAACGATTAAACCCTTTGTTGATTTTATTTTATTTTCCTTAGTTTTGCTTTAATTTTGGGTGAGTTTCTTATATTTTTAATTCATAGATTTTTAAATTTTTTTTTTTTTTAATAGATTCTCTGGATTTTTAAGCATAGGTTCTTCTACCTAATAAGCTGTGCATGACTGCATGGCCAACTAAGTAAAACACTACAATCCAATAGCTCCATTAATGCAATAACTATTATTAGAAAATTATTCTCTGCTATATAGTTAATTTCCTGACATTCATTGATAAACATGTATTAATTTCATTTAACCAATTCTCCAGGTAAGCCTTCTACGGATCTACTTGTTCTATAAATTCATTCCATTAGCTTTATCTGAGGCATCGGTAATTAGTATTACCTAGTGAGTGAAAGAGAGCTTAGATGGCTTGCCATGGGTCTTTGGTTTGGGTCATGGCCATGGCTTTGTTCTTTGTGAGTGTAGCTGTTATCAGCAAAGATGAATGGGATACCGCAAATGCTACATTTTACGGAGACATGGGAGGAACTGAAACGATGCGTAAGTTCCAAATTAATTTTTTTTTTTTTGTAGATTATTAAAGTAGTTTCGATTTTTATAAAAATTAAAAAAATGAAAACAAATATTATCCACACCAAGGCAAAATGATAATTTTTTAAAACTCACAGCCAAAATACAAATAATAAATATTAGATATTATTGAATAATTATTAGATATTAATAATTTCCTTAACCATCTAAAATAGTATTTTTATCTGCTTTTAATTGTGTCACTGGAGGTTTGGTGTATAAGTAATTGTTAAGGTGTAGCACCACCCTTTATTTAATGTCAAATCATTACTGAAACCCATGCCATTGTCAAATTATACTGGGTGTTAAAAATAAAATACTAGGAATGAAAATTAATAGAGGTTTTATTTCTATGTCTTGTTTATGATTTAAAACCTAGAAAGCACTGACACTTCAAATAGGTCATTGTACCCATATCGGATATGAATATGCCTCTGATACGGCGGGATACATATGGGATACAGTTTAGACGTATCCGATTAATTAAAAACAAATTTTTTTATTTTGGATACGACAAGGATACGGTCCGATACGGCATGGATACGCAGCGATACGGTGAACATTTTTTTATTTATTATTATTTCTTTTTTTTTTGGAGACCCGGGGGTGTGACCCTATCTCTTTTGTTTTTTTATTGACATAGTCTTCTTTATATTTTGCTCAGTGGATGATAGGATATTTTTCTTTATTACTTAGTAGATGATGAGATGACCCTATTTCTTTTGCTTTTGTATGGACATGGTCTTTTTTATACATAAATAGAACTGAATCAATGATTATTTTGTAATTATAATACAAAATATAGTATTATTGTTATTTTAAAAAAAAATTATAGACGTATCCTGGTTGTACCCGTATCTTTTTTTTTTAGGTTTTACCATATCGCCGTACCCGTATTGTATCGTACCTGTATCCATATCCGTGCTTTCTAGTTTAAAACCCACTTTTCAAGTTTAAATTGGTATTGGAGACGTTCTAACGTGCATTGCTTGACAAGCTAGACATATATTCTGACTATAATATAATAATTCTTATTAGAATAATAAGCTTGATATCATAATCTTAAGTAAATTTTAACCCCAGCTTAGCATCCCAGAAAAAAAAGAAAAAATCTTAAGTAAAATTCATAGAGTAATAATGGTTTTCGAATCTTACAAAATAATAGTTAGATATGATGTAAACAATCATTAGGTCAAATTTGTTTTTGCAAGGATTTTAGAATAAAATGATAATATTAAATATTTTAATTTTAAAAAAAAATGCTAATAAGAGTAATGATTAGATTTATTTTGGTTTTTTTTAATAACAGTTTTTAGATTAGGGCTTTGTGTATGAGATCATTTAGATGGATCCCACAAGTGATCTTGCCTCATGAGTAGACTACTAAAATCTAAAGGTCCGTTTTGAAACTCTTATGGATTATAATAAGCACTAATTTTTTAGAGTTTGATTTTTTTCTAATTTAAGGAGAAATAAAAAGAATGAGGGTATATTTAGAATTTTTGAAAAGAAATAAGAACACACAAGTATAGTTTTAAGAAAATTTTATGCACAGGTATACAAAATATATAGCATCTAAACGCATTAGAGATAAAAAGAGCCCCAGTCTATTTATTATTTTAGAGGTAAAAACCTCTATTTCTAATTTTTTTAGAGCTTTAACTAGATCAAACGCTCTAAAAGTAAACTCTAATTATTTAGAGAGTTATTAAATGAACCCTAAAGATTCGCAATCATAGAAGTTCTTTTCATCAACAACAAGAAGGGGTTGTTTGATATAGATACTGATTATAATCTATGATGGCCTAAACAATAACTTGGGGATAGATATCAAATAACTAATTATTAGTAATTGAAAATTTGCTTTAACGAATAAATAATAAAAAAAATTAATATTTTTTTATTCACATCTAATGAGCCCCATTGGGCTCTTCTTTGGACCGTCGTCCCTCCACTTCTCATTTCTCAATTCGCTATTTTTTTATTGAGTTATAAAGATCATCTACTCTTAAGAGTGTCAATATGAGGTGATGCTATGCTTCAAGCATATTGGGCGGAACTTCCTTTTGTAATGCATAGATGGCAATCGTATAAATATAAAAAGAGATGGTGATAATTTTGGAAAGAGATTTATCTTCATGATAACAAACGAGCAGTGCTTATAGGATCCATGGGCCCATTTCATATATTATCCCATGTCCGCGTGTCCCTTTTAACACCCCTTTAATCTTGGTTAAGCTTAACTCAATTAAAATTAAGATTTTTATTTTTTTTTTCTTAAAAAAAAAACCCATGGTTGAATTGCTTAATATTAGGGGTGAATGAATACTAACCACAGTAGGTAAATATTTAAACTTGAGGTGTGGACCAATCAAGAATGGCCATTCCGTTATAAAATGGGACCCCGGTCCGTTAATTATTTTAAATATCAAAATTGCCAGCGATTTTACACCAAAAGAGGAGCGCGGCTCAAGGGCCAAGGCTGCCAAAGAGCTTCCGCCTGATATTTTAACACTTAAGGTTATATTTCATACTTGACTATTGTACAATATAGTATGTGTTCTCTCGTATGTATAAAACAAACAAACTATTTTCATTAATTTTTTGATATGCTTATTTTTTAAATGAGCAATAGTTCGCTGCAACGGTGAGGAGCGAACTATTTCTCCTCACTCTCACATAGCTGCCCCTTCCACCTGCCATGAACTCGGGTTAAGGTTTCTTAAATTTTTTATTTTATTTTTCTGAAAACCAAGGGTAGAGGGGTGAACCCTAGGGGTGGATGAATCTTAACCGTAGTTAAAAACAGTTAAACAAAGGACACATGGAAAGGAAAAGGGAGCGCATCACCGACTGAGGAGGTGATTATTTCCCTTTTTTAAAACCTTAATACGGTAACATTAACCTTGGGTTAATGGTTGTTAACTATAGTTAATAGGATATGTGTTAACTTGGTAAACATCTGGACACAATTGAATGAAACATAACCGTAACCGATCCTAAGTGTTTACTATCTATATGTTAATTACTTTTTAATTCACTGCTTCCCTTTTTCTAGTCACATATTTGACCTATGTAATCAAATTTTCCATCGAGTTAACCACACATATATTCTATGCAGCTATTAATTTTGAGAAATGCTAGTGAGAGCGCAATGGGCCAAGACCACACTGAGACAGTGCATGCGATGTACGGGACTCAAAAATAATAAAAACGAATTCAATAAAAATTTGAGTCTAGTGCATCACATGCACATTCTCGGTGTGGTCTCGGCCCTTTGCACTCATTAATTTTTATTTGATCACAATCCACGTATTATAATCCCATTGATTATAGCCTAAATAATCTTAACAAATGCCTAAAAGACCCGTTTAGAATCACCTTGCAGACAAGAAACATGACTCATACCCCAAAAAAAAAAATTCAATGAAAAATTGTTTTATAACATGCATCTAAAAAAAGTTTAATTAACACTGAAGAGTTTTGTTGAAAGTTTTATCACCAAAGGCACATTTCCTTTAAATTTTATTTATACCATTCAAAATAAATGTTATTTAGACTAGATTGTTTGTGTCGCTCAGAAGGAGCTTGTGGCTATGGTAATCTCTTTGATGAAGGATATGGCCTCGAGACCACGGCCTTAAGTACTGCACTTTTCAATGGTGGCCTCACTTGTGGAGCCTGCTACGAGATCCAGTGCGACAAATCTTCACAGTGGTGCCTACAAGACACGATCCATGTAACTGCGACCAACTTCTGCCCTCCTAACTATAGTAAGCCTCATGATAATTGGTGCAACCCACCAATGAAGCATTTCGATCTATCGCAGCCAATGTTCCGAAAAATCGCGCAATACAAAGCTGGCATTGTCCCTGTTCAATACCGACGAATCCCATGTATCAAAATCGGAGGCATAAAATTCGAAATTAAGGGCAACCCTTATTGGATACTGCTCTTAGTGTACAATGTTGGAGGAGTTGGCGATGTTACGAACGTCAGGATTAAGGGGTCGAACACCGATTGGATAGAAATGTCACGAAATTGGGGCCAAAACTGGCAAACTGTGACACAATTACTAGGGCAAGATTTGTCATTCCAAGTGACTACTAGTGATGGTAGGATGGTACAATCTGATAATGTTGCACCAACTGATTGGCAATTTGGGCAGACCTTTGAGGGGAATCAATTTTAAAGATATATATGAGGAGTGTTTAGTATCCGTGCATGTTAGTGTACTAGCATGCATGTGTACTTGCATATGTGCGTTTCAGAATAATTTCAACTTGCATTGGGACTTGGAAATAAAATTTTGTGTTTGATTTACTATCAGCTTCTATATCTTGTGTATAAGATTTGTATAAGATTGGTATTAGATGTTGAATCTAATTTTAAATTGATTTTAAAATAAGTTATTTAGTTTTAAATTTGGGTTTTAGTCCTTAAAAGTGTTTTGTTTTATTTCAAATAAATCTCTATTTTAAATCAAAAGTATGATGCTTTTGCTTTGGGGGTGATTTGAAGTTTGGTCTCCTTGTGAGACAAGTTCATTTCACTTGTGCATTTTCTTTCTGAAAACATAGTCCTACAACGGAAAAATAAAAGAAAATTTCCTTATTTATAAGTGTTTTAAAACTCTAATAGAATGTAATCTTGTGGTATAGGAGACTCCTTAAAGTGTACGGAACTCCTATTTTCCTAGTCTTTAGACCATATCTTCGGCGGGTGAGCGGCGTGCAAAGGGCAATGAGCTTTGGGCACTTTGGACGTGCACATCGTCACAATTAGTCGCTTCTTCTTTTGTCTGATCAGATCAGGGCGGTCGGATAGATGGACTAAGATCTTGTGCTCCTGAGGAGACATGTGGCGGGCTGTGTGGGTGTGACCCACATGGATCTGGGTGAGTTTGGCCGACCCATGTGGGTTGGCGGACCTGGGTTATCCATGCAACCCTTCGATTAGTAGTTGGAGCGGTTAGATTCAATGAATCTGGATCGTGGATAGTTAGGGTGGTTATGGTCCAACGACAAAGTACCATACAACTTAGGGCTCTATACAAGGAGTGGTTGAGAAGGCTCAAACCCACTAAATAAAATAGAGAACCCAGAAAATTTGCTGAATTTCAGATAGAGCCTAGAACCAGTCCATCCAGAGAAAGGAGGCAGATCAGTCCAAGGAGGAAGAAGACTAACATGATTTTAATGTTCTAATTTAGTCCATTTTGTGGTATTTAAATTAATCAAGGGAATGCAACTAGAAATTCTAAATTGAAAGCAATACAAAGAAATAAGGAAAGAGTTAAGGAATTCAAACTCAAAGACTTTGTTCACGAGGTTCGGCAATCCCAACTACGTCCCTGCCTCAAGCTATACCTGCTAGAGGATTCACCACGATTTATTCTCAATCAGAAGTCTTCTTCCAAGTGAAGACTAAACTATTACACTTGCAAGAGAATCCTCTCTCTTGACTTTTTCCGAAGCTTCAACTTCAATGTAAGAATCTACCGATTCTTGACTTTCTCAATACAACAAGTATGAGTTGGAGTTGTTTACAATCTTGAGATATGCTCCTTAGATGAACTGAATACGATCTCTTTGAAGCTCTAATAAAATCTCCCAAAGATTGGAGTTGAATAGCTCAAGTTAAAAGATTTGGGATTTCTAGGGTATACTCAATAGATTTGGAAATCTAAGCTTGTGAGTGATTGATTGGATAATAAGAGTTCTTATTTTGTTCATAAATCATCTCATTTTATAGCCCAAGAAGTTTTATGACCGTTGGAGTAACATTTAATACAAAATGAGCCATTAAAAAATAGCCGTTACAGAGTCAAAATACCCTGCCCGAGCCATCCAGTCATCTGGATGAGTTCATCCAGTCTACTGGATGGTGCTCCATTTTTGTCTCTCGGTGTTTCGACCATAAATTTTGATTGACTTATCGGAATTAGGTGATTCAACTTCCATTAGACTCAAAATTCAAAGGGAAACAATTTTGTGTCTAATATAAAAATCCTTATTCTACTTTATGTTTAGTCTAAGTGGGTCCCAACATTGACTAGTCCATCCAGTCGGCTAGATGGTGCTATGTTTTGTCTCCTTTAGTATTTCGACCACAACCTTTGATTGGCTTAATGAAATTAGGTGATTAAGCTTTCTATTCGATTTAAAATTCAAAGGGGAACAATGTTGTGTCTAATGATCAAATCCTAATATTGTTTTATTCATGGTCAAAATGGGTCCCAAAGATAACTGGATTTGGAACAAAATGGCTAGAAAAAATTGGCTCATCTAGACGATTGCATGACCCCATCCAGACGTCTGGATGGTGCAATTTTTGCACAGAATCCATTTTTTGAGACTTCAATAATGAGATTTGATTCAAAAGACTTCTTCCTCATTTTCATCAAGATTACCAACTTTTTAGGTTCTTTAAGTAATTTTCAATTTGATCATACGGAACCTAGGGTCAATCGAAGTTTATGAGTTTTTCAACAACCAAACTTTGAGGACTTTTTACACAAGTCTTAAACTCTCTTAAAAGATAAAAAATGTTACTTTAAACCTTCTTGAGAGTTGGTCTTCAACTTGATTTTGGATCTTCTGATTTGACTTCTTTAGGTTCAAGATCATCCTTCTTTTTCAATCTTCATTGATCTTTAATTTGATCCAAATAACTTGCATTGACTTGATGAAAGATCTTCTCATAAATGGTGTCACTTTCATGCTTTTTCCTTGAATGACTTTGCTAATGTTCTTGGTAAACTGATTTCACATAAAATTCATTGAGACATTAGTAACACAATTCACATTCTATTATTGTGTTATCATCAAAATCACAAGGAGACTTAAGGTGGACACCTATAAGCTAACAATTTCTAGTCTACCAGAGAAGGTTGAACCATAGGCCCGTTCGTTGTTCAGATTGGACTAGATCCAATTGAATAGAACAGTGTGTGATTCCAGAAATGGTTAATCATAGATTGGTGCTACATGTAGCCCAATCATGGTGTCAACCCTGAAAGGATTAGCCTCTTTAGTAGTCTATAAGATTGACTCACTCGAACCGGTCAGTCTAACCGGTTAGTCTTCAAACTAAACCAATTTCACAGATCAACATGAGATGGTTAAATCAGACCGCCTAATGTTTTCCTAATGAATTTCTCTAACAGATAGCCTAACCGGTTGATCTACGGACTAAACCAACTTGACTGATCGAATTGAGATGGTTTAAAAGGACTCAACCAATTGGACAATTTCGGTCCATATACCGTTATGCTGCCAAATTTATGGCATAAAATAGTATGGTTGGCCTAGACTCTGGATAAAATAGATTAATGATTTAATCGAATTTGTGAAGTTAAATAAATATATTTAACTTGTGATTTGATTGATTTTCAATTAAATGATTGTTTATTAATTAAAAAATGTTTTATTAATTGGACTGGTTTCTAAAATGATTTTTTGAACTAAAATCATGTTTCACTATTTTAGATTAATTCTTTTATTAATTTTTTTTTTCATAAATTTAGTTAATCTTAATTATTCGGGCATACTCTAAAAGAGGTTTAGTGCACCACAAGTATGCCTAGTAGTACAAACTCTTAGGAATTGGTCGGTTGAATCCAAGTTGAGTTATATCAGGAGATAGGGTTGCTTTTTCCTTGCACATGGGAGACTTCGACTATCTTCAAGAAAGACTCTCTTTCGAGCGCCTCTCAACTTGTGGGATTCGGTTATATATATATATATATATATATGCTTATATATTTGTTATTCAATTATTTAGTTGTCTAACTTGTGCAGGGATTTATGAAATAAATCCAACAATTTGAAGATTGTTTACTCCCTTTTGCAGATTAAATCATAGCAAAATGACAAGTTCAACTCCAACACTTGTACTAGTCAATGTTGTCCCCAAGTTAATAAGACAGAACTACAATCGAAGGGTCCAATAGATGAAGCATTTTCTGAGTAAACTTAACATTCCGTATGCTCTTACAGAATTGTTTCCTTTCATCTCTTCTGGGACAGATGTGGATAGAGCAATAGTGGAGAAAGCGACTAAGGATGTATAGAAGTGGTACGATGACGAATATTATTGCCGCAATCATCTATTCAACTCACTCTCCAATGCTCTTTATGATCAGTTCTACTAGAAGGTAATTACAGCAAGAGAGCTTTGGGAGACTCTCAGGACCGTCTACATTTCCAAGGAGTCCGACACCAAGAATTTTCTGGTTGCAAATTATCTGGAATTCAAGATGGTGGACAACAAGCCAATCCTGAATCAAGTTCAGGAATTCCAGAAGATCGCTAATGCCATTGTATCATCTGGAATATCTATGGATGAAAATTTTCATGTTAGGGCTATTGTGGCAAAGCTTCCAACATCCTAGAAGTTGTACCAAGCCAAGCTCATGCACAAGGAGGACATGACGCTTGAAACTCTGATGTACATCTCCGAGTGGAAGAAGAGTCTTGGAAGCGAGACAAAGACGAAGAGAGTTCATCCAAGGCCCATATGGTTGTGGGCAAGTCTGACAAAAAGGTTTCTCCTAAGAAGAAGGAGTTTTAAAAAAATTCAGGAAACAAAGATCCCTCCAACATTGCTAGTAGTTCCAACACAAAAGCATTGAGTGCTACAATTCTGGCAAGATGGGGCAGATAGTGAGAGAATGCAAGTTCAGAAAGAAGACCAAAAAGAATTTCTACGAGAGCAAGAGAAATGACCTAAAAGAGGACAAAAATGATGCAACAGCCATCGTCATTACTGAAGTCTGTATGGTTGGTGATGAAGCTGAGTGGTGGATTGGCACCGGTGCTAGCCGCCACATCTGTGGAGACAGAAAGATGTTCACATCCTATGAATTGGTGGGGGATGTAATGAACATGTATAAGGGTAACCATTCATTCTCTAAGGTCGTCGCAATAGGAAATGTGAAACTAGAGTTCTCATCTAGGAAGTCAATGATTCTTAGAGAAGTCCTGCATGTCCCGGACATCAGGAGGAACCTTGTATCAGGTTCCTTGATGAGAAAGTACGGTTTCAAGATGATCTTTGAAGCAGATAAGTGCATTCTCACCAAGAATGAGATTCCTTTGAGAAAGGATATTCTGTATCTGGGATGTTCAAACTCAATGTTATCAATGAAATAAATTATATTTCTGCATATATTACAGAGTCGTTTGACTTATGGTGTGATAGGTTAGGTTATGTAAATTTTAAGAAGATTAAAATCATGACTAATCTTGGATTAATTTCCAAAACCATGAGTAATAAACCAAAAAAGTGTATTGCATACAGTAAATTCAAGATCACCAGATCTTCCTCTCAAGGAATTCAAAGATCAAAGTCTTAGAACTTGGTCACTCAGACATTTGTGAAATGACTAATGTTCAATCAAGAGGAGGAAAGCATAAGTCTACCTGATTTGTACTAAGGATGAAGCATTTGGAGAAATTTAAAGTATTCAAAACCGAAGTTGAAAATCAACGTGAAGACAAGATCAAGATCTTTCGATTAGATCGAGGTGGTGAATACTTGGATGTTGAATTTACTAAGTTTTGTGAAGCTAGTGGAATCCAGCATTAGACTTCTACTCTGTATACACCGCAACAAAATGGGATCGCAGAACGGAAGAAAAGAATTCTAACCAAAATGGTCAACACAATGTTAACCAGTTCTGGCCTCCTACCCAACTTATGGGGAGAGGCATTACTCTCGGCATGCCATATTTTGAATAGAGTTCCTAAAAAAAGTCTCAAGATATTTCATATGAGATATGGAAAGGAAGGAAGGGTAATTGAAGTATCTCAGAGTTTGGGGTTTCTTAGCACAAGTAAGAATCCCAAATTTGAATAATCCAAAGGTAGGACCTCAAGGCACTGATTGTGTCCTCATTTGATATTCATTGTCAAGCAAGGTATATAGGTTCCACAACCTAGAGACACCATTAACGCATTCGATTGTGGAAACAATTAATGCAAATTTCTTTGAGAATGTCTTCCCGATGAAGAAATGTTTGGATTTAGTGGGGGTTTAGCCTGAGTCAAGCAACAAGCGAAAGGAAACAGAAGTTCCTGAAGAGATTGAGCCAAGGAGGAGTTCAAGGAATAGAATTCCTAAGGACTACGGTCCTAACTTTGTCTATTTAATCGAGAAAGATCCAGTCAGCTATGCTGAAGCAATGTCATCTAATGACGTCGTGTTTTGGAAGGAAGCAGTTGACGAAAAAATGCACTCTATCCTCTCTAACAACACTTGGAATCTTGTGGATCTATCCTAAGAAGCAAACCAATAGGTTGTAAGTGGATCTTTAAGAAGAAGCTTAAACCAGATGGTACTATTGATAAATTCAGAGAGAGGCTAGTAGCTAAGTGGTTCATATAGAGAATAGGCTTTGATTACTTCGATACCTACACCCTTATAGCTAGGCACACCACAATTAGGCTTCTAATTGCTTTGGCTGCAATCAAGGACCTTATTATCCATCAGATGGATGTCAAAATTGATTTTCTGAATGGAGAACTTGAGGAGGAGATCCATATGGATCAGTCGGAAGGTTTCGTTCTTGCAAAGAATGACCAGAAAGTTTGTAAGCTGTTGAAGTCACTTTACAGTCTCAAGCAAGCTTCAAAGCCGTAGCATGAAAATTTTAGGAGGATTCTCCTAACAGAAGGCTTTCAGGTTAATGGTGGAGATATTTGCGTGTATAGCAAATTTGATGGGAGACTCTAGAATTATCATATGTCTTTATGTGGATGATATACTGATTTTTGGAACAGATCTAGAATGTGTTGTAAACACTAAGATGTTCCTATCATCCAATTTTGATATGAAAGATTTAGGTGAAGTTGATGTTATCTTAGGGATCAAGATTACTCGAAGTAGTCAAGGAATAGCACTTTCACAATCAAACTACATTGAGAAAGTTCTGAAAAGATTCAACTACTTCAACATCTCTCCTGCACCTACTCCAGTAGACTCTAACCTTAAAATGGTTAAGAACCAAGGCAGAAGTGTTTCTTAGTTGCTATATTCCCAAGCGATAAGCAGTCTCATGTATGCCATGCACTGCACAAGGCCGAACATTGACCAGACAGATACACTAGTAATCCAAGTGATGTGCACTAGAAGACACTAATGCGAGTCATGAGATACCTTAAGGGTACTACGTCATATGGATTACATTATGGAAGATTCCAGCTGCACTTGAAGGGTACAATGATGCGAGGTGAAACTCATATCCGGACGAGTCCACTTCGGTGTTAGTCTGGATTTTCACGATAGGAGGAGGAGCCATCTCTTGGAAATCAAAGTAACAAATATATATAATTCATTCCACTATGGAATTAGAGTTTATTTCTCCCTCATCAGCAGGAGAGGAGGTTGAATGGCTTAAGAGCGTATTGGTAGACGTACCAATATGGGGCACATTTGTGCTGGCTATCACAATTTATTGTGATAATCAGGTGGCCATGCTGAAGTCATATAGTGAGAACTATAATGGCAAGTCTAGACAAATACGTCTAAAGCACAATCATGTGCGAGGCGGTAAGATTGTCATTCAGTATGTTAAGTAAAAGGAGAACTTAGCAGATCATTTATCAAAGAGACTTGGCATGGACCTTGTGATAAAGACATCAAGAGGAATGTGATTGAATGCCTTGTAATATGTTTTACTAGGTAGAAACCTAACCCAATGAGTTTCTCAGGTTCAATGGGATAATAAGCTTATGTAATTAACTGTTTGAGTACTATCAATAAAGAATTTATTTTCTTATATCTCTTTTGAGATGAATCGTTTTCTAGAGTGATGTGGATAGTGTGTTTGCTTGTAGGTTGTTAACCAACAAATTATCTTGTTTTAAAAGGTTAAGAATTCTTTTAATAAGTGACTATAAAGCCTTAAATGGTTGAGAGTGTTACAGGATCACTCTAGATAGACTCACCTTTCTGAGAGCCGAAAGTTCATCCCTTTCTATGAGTTTGGGCTAAACTCTAAATCTCTTAGTAAGTCAGGACCAGTACATACGTAAAAGTACTGAGTTGTATGCACAATAGGAAGATTGTGTGTGCGACAGGTTCGATTAGTAACCTGAGTTTGCAGCTCAAGGTTCTGTCCACTGTGATCTTATACTAGTTTTAACTTGTTTGCACTAAGTGAGGGTTTAAGTTGAAAGACACCTTCATCTATGCACAGGATATCCTAGAATTCCTGTAATATAATTTTTTTAAAATGTTTTAAGATTAAGTGGGCGATTGTTGAATCTAATTTTAAATTGATTTTAAAATAGGTTCTTTAGTTTTAAATATTGGGTTTTAATCCCTAAAAGTTTTTTTTTTTTAAATTTAAAATAGATCCCTATTTTAAATCAAAAGTATGATGTTTTTGCTTTTGGGTAACTTGAAGTTTGGTCTCCTTGTGAGACAAGTTCATTTCATTTGTGTGTTTTCTCTTTTAAAACATAGTCCCACATTGGAAAAACAGAAGAAAGTTTCCTTCTTTATAAGTGTTTTAAAATTCTATTAGAGTGTAATATTGTGGTGTAGGAGACTCCTATTTCCCTAGTCTTTAAACCATATATTCGGCGCATGAGTTGGGCTCACGCAGCGAGCATGCGCGTGCAAAGGGCAATGAGCTTTTGGCACTATGAGGCGCACTTTACACTTCACACGTGCGCATCGTCGCGATTGGTCTTTTTTTTTTTTTCCGATCAGATTGGGGTCGTCGGATAGATGGACCGAGATTGTGTGCTCCTGAGGATACAAGTGGCGGGCCGTGTGTGTGTGACCTACATAGATTCGGGTGAGTTTGGCCAACCCATGTGGGTTGGCAGACCTGAGTTATCCATACAACCCATCGGTTAGCAGTTGGAGTGGTTAGATTCAATGAATTTGGATCGTGGGTAGTTAGGGTGGTTATGGCACAACAAAAAGGTCGTACTTAGGGCTCTATATAAGGAGTGGTTGAGATGACTCAAACCTACCAGATGAAATAGAGAGCCCAGGAACTTTGTTGAATTGCAGACAAAGCCTAGAACCAGTCCGTCCAGAGGAAGAAGACAAACCAGTCCAAGGAGGAAGAAGACCTCCATTTCCACTCCACTAGAGAAGGTCGAACCATAGGCCTGTTTGTTGTTCAGATTGGACTAGATTCAATTGACCAGAATAGTGTGTGATTCCATAAATGGTTAATCACAGATTGGTGCTACATGTAACCCAATCATGGTGGCAAGCCCGAAAGGGTTAGCCTTTTTGGTAGTCTATAAGATTGACCCACTCGAATAGATAAGTCTAACCGGTTAGTCTTCAGACTAAACTAATTTGATAGATCAACATGAGATGGTTAAATCAGATTGCCTAGTGTTTTCCTAATGAACCACTCTAACAGATAGTTTAATTGGTTGGTTTACGAGCTAAACCAACTTGACTGATTGAATTGAGATGATTCAAACGGACTCAACCAATTGGACCATTCCGGTCCATATACCGTTATGCTGCCAAAATTATGGCTAAAAATTATATGGATGGCCTAGGCTCTGGATTAAATAGATTAATGGTTTAATCGGTTTTGTGAAGTTAAAAAAATGTATTTAACTTGTGATTTAATTGATTTTCAATTAAATGATTTATTAAATAGACAATGTGTTCGATTAATTGAACTGATTTCTAAAATAATTTTTTTGGACAAAAAATCATGTTTCAACATTCTAGATTAATTCTTTTATTAAAATGGATTTTTAATAAATTTAATTAATCTATTGTGGGATTTTCATTCATTATTCGGGCATACTCTAAAGGAAGTTTGCTACACCATAATCCGCAGAATAGTGCAAACTCGTAGGGATTGATCGGTTGAATCCGAGTTGAGTTTTATGTCAGAGATTGTGCTACTTTTCCCTTGCACACGGGAGGCTTCGACTATCTTCAAGAAAGACTCTCTTTTGAGTGCCTCTTAACTTGTGGGATTTGGTTATATATATATATATATATATATATATATATATATATATATTTGTTATTCAATTGTTTATTTGTATAACTTGTGCTGAGATTTATGAAATAAATCCAACAATAGAAATATACCATTGGATTTAGTTGCTTGATTTAGAATGGTTGGGTTGTTTGTAATGTAATTGGTTTTTCCTGTATTAAGAAGTTGGCAGAAAAGAGGGATATCCCGAGTATGGTGAGAGACGAGATTTTTGCTATGAATTTGGCAGAACCAGCTACGGTCTGAACGTCCCCTTGAATGGAGTAACAATTTCCCAGCCCCCTTAGGGCTACCTATTTCTATATATCGTGGTAGGTTGCGAATTGATCCCTGCAAGTGGAGAGTGGAGATGAGCACTTCGTTGCTCACGTTGATGAAGACAGCGCATAACTCCTCGAACGAGATTTTTGGCTCTACATGGTTGACAATGACTGTGATGAATGACTTGTAGTTAAAGGAGAGACTATTTAAAGTGTATAAAGATTAATATATATATGTATGAATTTATATGTTTTCAAATATAGACCCTCTTTTTCTCCAATTCTTTGAGCAGTTAAACTCTTGCACTTAATCTCTCTTTCTCCAGTATGAATTGGTTTTTCACATGAGGTAAGAGAAATACTAATTAACTGTGGGAACTAAGAAAGATATAGCACTATGTAAGAATTAAGATAGAGGGAGGAAGAGCCTATAGAGTAAGAGAAAGAAACATTCTTTCTAGTAAGAGAAAGAAAATCTTCCAATCTAACACAAAGGGGAGGGCTGAAGACCCTCCATGAAGGATCTCAACACACTGCCAGCAAGTCAGGAATGTTATTTAGTTTTAAATTATATTCTCTAATGCTATTTTCTACGTGATATTACTTAAGACAAATCTTCTACGGTGATTCCTTATGCACAAAGCAAGATCCAGCCAAAAGATTTGATAATGTTGTAATCTGAGAAGAATGGTTTAGAATAACAGGAAGCCATTAGAGGGGTTAGGCTTGGGAGATTTACAGAGAGAAAGGTTTTGGGGAGAATCGAATTGCCCATCAAGGAGATCAAACGATGAGATAAACTAGGGTTCCAACGAAGAGATCGAGATCAAGTGAGAGGTTACGGATCAGCATGAAAGAAAAGCATAGACAGATTGAATCTATTCAATATACTACAACCTGCAAGGTGGGTTTTGGGACTTGAGAACCTATGATGAAGATGAACCAAAAAAGAAAATCTAGGGTTCGAAGAGAAGAAAGAATAATGAGATCCTTCTAGGGTTTCATGGTTGCCACCCCTGTGGAAGGAAGCTCTCCACCCCATCCTCCTGATATCCCTAAGGCTTTGTATGCTAATGTGGTTGGATCTTCATCCAGCCCAGATAGCACAATTGCTCATCAAAATGACTTTAGCTTCAAATCCATATCTGATGTGAAGAAACCATCGACCTATCAAGGAGAAACAGCACTGTTCTTCTCATCTGAAGAACTGAACAGATCTGCACTATTGTTTTGCTTTGCGCTTATTGCCAAATGTGCATCCAGAAGACGAACCATTGAGGCGCTAAAGGTACACATCAAAAAATATTTCCACACAAAGCTTGCATTCTACATTGGGATCCTTGATGCAAGACATATGCTGGTTCGTTTTGAATTTGAATCTGATTTTTTAGCAGTATGGTTGAAGGATCTATGCTATGTATATGGAAAACTCGTTAGATTCATAAAGCGGACACCATTTTTTTGTGCTGGATCTGAACCATCAGTGGTCCAAATCTGGATAAACCTTTCGGGTCTTCCCATAAATTTTTCAACCTGAAAGATCTAAAAGCGATCAGTAGCATCGTTGGGAAAATTTTGTTGGTTGATGGGCCAACTCGAACCATATCCAGAATTAGTCTCGCTCGAATATGTGTTGAGGTGGAGGTGAACAAAGAAAAACCAAATCGTTTCTGGTTAGGGCTGAGTTCTTTAGGGAAATGGCAAAACATTATTTACGAAAAAGAACCTACCTTTTGTTCGATTTGCCACAAACAGGGTCATAAGATGGAATCCTGTAAGATGGGCAAAAGGAATACTGGTAATAAAGGTATGATTACAGCACCAACAAGGAAGCATAAAGTCATGAAGAATGGATGTAGTTTTAGATCAAAAACATGGTGAACTGAATCCTAAACCATTGCACAAGGAAAGCACAGTGAGATGGGTATAGAAAGCATTTGGATAAAAAGAAAGAAAGGTGTAGAACGTGGAGGATGAAGCGGAGATTGTAATAGATAACTCGCATACTAATACAATCAGGGCTAGATCTAATGTTTCTCAAGATCTTAATCTCAGAAAGGAGCATAATGGGATCTTATAAAATAGATCGTTCCAGATTTTGAACAACAAAATACAATTACTGTAAGCAACTCATATGAAGGAAGAAAGATTGGGCAAGATGATCAAGAAGAAGAAAGGGAAGAAGCTCTAGGGACGGTGTGGCGGATGAGGATATTGAAGGCTAGAATGATGATAGATCAGAAGAACTGAAAGAAAAGGAGAATTCAAACCGTCAATTGGAGTTAGCAGTATTTACAGGGAATTTGATTATGATTGATCAGATAACTTTACATTAAAAAAAATAAGGAAGAGGATGGTTCTCCTATGCTTCAGGGTCCATTTGAGACTCAGGTTGGCCCTACAGGTGCTCGAAGAAATGCCTCGGAGGTTTCTTTGGATTCGGTTAGCAATTGCTCCAAGCTTCGTTGAGGGATCAAAATGAATTCTTTAATAGATGGTTTTGTATGCGAGGGGGTACAGGTAGGGTTGGCCTCAACTCCATCTTCTTTCTCTCACCTTGATCAACAGGATATCGTTGGTTGTAGCAATGCAGTGTCTGTCATTGGGTTTTCGGTCTTGCTAGGAGTTCGTGAAATTGCTTCCGAGTTGGGTAATGAGATTAACTGATTGGTGGAGCAGAGGGGGACCCAAATTTTGTGAGACCGAGTGTAAAGTGACTGGTTGTGCTAGTCCCATTGCACCAGGTGTATGTGATGCTGACCCAGCTTCTTCGACACCTGGCTCTAACAGTTGTTTCTGATGATGAGGATTTTTCAAAAAATGCTAATGATAATACAAATAATGAAGAACCTCTGTTTGATGATTCTGCTTATGTGCAAGGATTATGTGAATCCCATTCCCAATATAGGCTTGTAGATAGCTGAAAATATCCATAATCAAGAAATTATTCCAATAGTGAATTCAGGTGGTGGAGAGTTTCCTATTCACTTCAACTCTGAGGAGCAAGGTAATGCCATTAAATTGGCTCTAGCTAGTATCTGACAAGGGTGAAAAAGAGTACAAAAGAGTTAATACTACTCCTATTGTCAAGCATTGGAACTACATTAAGATTTTCTTTGACAAGAGCAATTCTAGATTGACTAACCAACAAAATGAGAATGCATTAGATGAGTCAGATCAAGTTTGAGATGATGTTCTTATTGAAGAACCTCGGGATGAAGAAGGTTTTCAACCAATGAATTCAAAGAGAATTAAGAAGAAGAATAAGACGAATAATAATAAAACATGTGACACCACATTAGCAATTGATTTTTCTCAAGACCAAAGAGAAAGGTTAAGAAACCTACTCGACTTGAGGAGTAGTTTTACAGTGTCTCATCGCTTGTTGGTTTATGCTAAGGCTTTATGTCCCCCATTGATGTACTTGACATTTTAATAAACAGGTAGGAGTCTTGCCTAACTCCCTCCCTCTTTGGGTGGTTTAAAAAAATAATAATAAAAAAGGGCTGTCAAAGGGCTGGGCCAAGGAATTGCTTAGGTCTTACCGGGCCCACCCCTTACTCACAGGGGTGAGGCCCAAGCCCTCAGAAGGCTTGAACTAGCTAGGCCAATCCCTACCCTCAACAGCTAGGGCTGGGCCAAGTCAAAGTAAGAGTCGAAAGAACATAAATTAGTTATCATTGTTCTAGAAAAAAAAGTTGATGAAATTACCAACACACCCCCAATTGTTCCCGTTAGATTATTAGATTAGATTAGAAAAAGAAAAGAAAAAAAGAACTTGAATTCTGGAAAGATAATACATTTCTATTACACATACACACACTGTATCCTCTGTTGGATTTGAAATAATACAAAAGGAAGAACGTGACTACTACAGTTGTGGTCTATTACACAAAGAAATTAGTCTTAAGATATTATATATATATATATATGTTATAAATAATATTATATTTGGTAAAACGTATAATGTAGAGAGTCGGTCTGGGTCGGGTGCTTACGACCCTCAAGTAAGAGGGCCTTTCAAAATTAAACCCAATTCGGCCCTAGGCCTTAAGGAAGAAGAAAAAGTCCCTTATGTTACAGGCTTTGGAGGGTTGGAGCGGGCTAGGCCCCCTCATCACAGGGTTAGATTGACAACCCTAATTATCAGCTCATTAATTACCAAGCAGTTTTTCCACCTTATTCTTAATTTCTTTCCTTGAAATGATTTTATGGTCATTCTAAACTTCCCAAATGTCAGAAATGTAATTATCATTAAGGAATTGGTCACTGAAGAAAGGCTAGCATAGGAAAGGAAATCCCATGCTTAACCATTACATAGTTAGTTTCAACTACAATGGGTTGTTACGAAGCAGGCAATAGAAGAGTGGGCTAGATCTTTCTACTGAGGCGCCCAACATACCATCCATCTGTGGGCAGCTACTTTGGTTAGAAACCATCTCGGACACAGAATCCACAAGAATGGCTGGTCAGCAAGCTCGACCCGAGTGCTAGCTCATGGAATCGGCTTGATCAAAGACTAATTGCTAGGGGCAACAGGATAACAATAACAAGAAAACCTTATTATTTAAACCAATAACAGTCTTTTATAGAAATTGATCAAGTACAATATACCCTTGATGATACAGATGATCTATGAGAACCACAAGATCAATGGTTATTCAGCTATATAAATCACAAACATTATTAAGATTTTTGGGAATTTCTTATTGTATTGGGGTATTTTGGATACTAGGGCATATATATTCGGACTAGGGTTTTAAGAGAGATTGTCGAACTCGTGAGAACAAAGAGAGGAGAGATGCTTGTAACTTTTTCTTTCGACTAGTGAAGAAGACAATCGTCTCCATCGACGTAGCGGTGAAACAGGTAAATGATCTATGTGTGTGTTGACTTGATTTGCATCTTTATATTCAACACTACCATGGGCAAACATGCAAGTCATGTCATTCACAACACAGGACCATGTTATGCTCATCATGGAACTCACACAATGATCTGTCGATTGGGGGTTCAAGATTGTGTGGTTTTATATTATCTTACCTATCTGATTGTTAACTTGATTTTAAGAGTCATTAGAACTATAAGCAAGTCTAAACAACATTATATATGATCGGTGGCTTCTCTTTCTCTATTGTGGGTGTTAGAACCAATGTATCAAAAATATGTAATAGATAACAAGAATAGGGACGGAAAACCTATTAAATGCTTCAAGGTGAGTTGGAAATCCACTTTCCTTAAGATATTATTCACAAACAGGTTTGTAGCAAATCGTCTCCAGGATACAATGAAGCCCAATAAATCACTGTTGTTGATCTATGTCTTACAGTGATCATCAAGATCAACCCCAAACAATACTCACAAACAAAAATCTCGATTAATTACAACCCTCTCCATGGTCCCCAACTTAAAAAATTAAGAGCTTCGTGTCTTTTTTGAAGAGATGTATTTCTTCTCTTCTAACTGGACACAACCACCTCTTATGACCATTTAAGGGGTTTGCTACATAAAAAAAATTTATTTTAAACTTACATGAACTTTAGACTTTTGAAGAGTATCTTCCCTTAATTAGTTATAACCACTTCAATATACCATTATTTGAAAAGACTTTGAGTAACCACCTCAAACTACCATTATTTGAAACTAGCGGAATGCACGTGCGATGCACGTGAGTGAACGGTTCTAATGATAAAAAGAAAAAATAGGAATATTTTTTTGATGGTATGCTAGTGTCTAACATAGGAATAAAATGTTAGATAAATGTAACAGATATTATCTAAACTTATTAGTAGAAGGTGAGTATACAGAATCTAATGATGCCATTTATGTGAATACATTCATATTGACACCCTAACAAATAACCATATTAAAATTGACAAACGTACATCTTAGTATTGGGGAAGCTCAATCATGTTAAATTGGAGAATGTAAAAGACATAAATAAAATGAAATAAATATAATGAAGAATAGAATGTTATGCGTAGTGAATGTAGAGCAAAAGAGTACAAAAAATTAATTGAAAACATCAAAGTACAAAATAAGTCTGAATTAAACTAAGAGCAATCTGAGTTAAATATGGAATTAAACTAAGACCAATCGCAATTAACAAAAAGATGTTCCCATAGGAAATGAGAAGATGCTGACAGGATTGTAAAACATGAGTTTAATGAAATTGATAATACATCAAATGAATTTTTCAGCTCAACATCTTAGGTTAGCAGAGCATCGTAATGCTCTAAGAAGAATAAAGATGTTCAAGTTTGTGGTGCTCGATATAATATGCAATCCAACACTGAAATATAAATCAATTTATGGATTTTGCTCAAGATATGTTTCATATTTAAGGGGTTGAAGAATGTGGTTTACAACTTCTAATTCCAATGGAGGATCTCTTTTATTATCTAGGTTTGGATTGTTTTGCAGATTTCTAATTTGGTTAGATAGGATTTGGAATCAAAAAACTATATTAAAATTTTATATCCTATTGCCTATTTTTGGTGGAAGAATCTTACTGGAAGGATCTTATTATATTGTGTGGAAAGGGTGTTGTTTGGGTAATGTTTCGGTCGTGAATCACTTATTATTATATTGTGTACTATGCAAGGATCTTACTGGAAGATGACATATACCATTGCTGCTTGTTCTACCAGCCATTGGTATTTCCTATTGTTAATGTTGAATCTACAATATCGAAGAGAATGAGAAATCATTGAGAGAGCAACAAATAATCACAGTGCAATCTTATAATCACTTACATAACCTGTTTGTCTTGCCTGCTAATTGAAGCATAAATGCTCAACATGTGGCTAATAGTCGGTCTCATAGCCTAGCTCAAAGTAGTCTTCGTTGGTATCCAATCCTCTTCAATTTAGCTCATTGATTTTCTAATTTTGGGTCTATTTCCTCAAGTGATTGGTGGGGGTATTTCCTCCTATGAACCTCCACTGCAACTACTTTCAGTGGCTAACGACAAATGCCCCTAAAAAGCTGAATAATACTAAAATTAAAACATATTAAAGAAATCTACGTACTTAGGTGCAAAATAGAAGAATATTGAAGTATCTGAATGTCAGTAGGTATCTGCCAAAATATGCTCCAAGCAATGTAACGAAAAAAATCACAGTCATAAGAAATCCAAGTTGCAAAGAATAAAGGAACTTGAGATTGGAAAGGCAATTTACAATTGATTGGATTCTAGAGAAACACAATATGGTCATTAAAAGTTACCACTTGCCCAGCTAAGGTGCCAACTATGCTAACCAGGTATTGGTGCTCATGATGATGTGATTCTAAGGTTCTAATTAGCAAGACCCAAATTTAATTGAATCTCGGCAAGTAGCATAATCAATCGGTGATAACAAGTGGTTGCAACATCAAGTGCGGCAATGGATAATCTGAACATGTTCATGAAAGTTCTACCCCAAAGAGAAGAAAAGGGAATGAAAAAATAGGGTAAAATCCAAAGAAACCCAAAAATTGCGGAAACGGGAATTGTACCTTAGCAAATTAGGGAATACACCATACACCATGAGAGTAGGGAATCCGAGGATATTTTAGCAACTTTTCTGGTATCAATGAGACTACCTAATCTGAGTTGGAGGAGGATGGAAAGCCCATTAATCATACCAATAAAGCAAAGAAAACAAAAACATAGAAGAAAATATAAACACAGGAGAAGAAGAACAAAGAAGAATGGAGGATTAAGGAAGAACAATGAAGAAAGAAGTTTAAATAAGGAAGAACAATTAAGAAACAAGATTAAAAAAAAAATATACCTAAGCTCTCTGGAAATATTTTCGCCGACTTAAGATTCAATCATCCGGAGGGGTTCATCCATCAACCCTTGGTTTTTAGAAAAACTATTTAAAAATAGTAATAATATTGGGTTAACTAACCTAAATCATAGTTAACACGTCCTATAGGTTGCCACATGTCACTTTTAACACACATTACTGTGGTTAAGATTCACTCACCCCTAGAATTCATCCATCTACCCCTTGTTTTTTTTTTTTAATCCTTAAGTTAATAAACCTTAACCAAGGTTAAGAGGATTTAAAAGGGACATGAGGCAAGAGATTTACCATTAAAGTATCTACTATTATGAAAAGGGCAAAAGAGAACCCAGTGAAATTATTGTTCGAAGAGAACATTTAGAGGTAGACGATTCCAACCATGATCAAAATAGCAAATAATTTTTTTTTTTTGAAAATTACGGTTGTCTCTGTCTTCAACCTCACGCCTAAAACGCTACTGTGTAGTGTTCAAGTTTTTTTTTTTTTTTTAATTCTTTATTCTTCTCAAATGAAAAAAAGGATTTAAACTCCGTTAACTAAAGCCTTCTTTTACTGATTCAAATCAATCCAAGATAGAACCGTGAGTGTATGGGAGGTTTTGGATAAAACCAAAGTCTCCATTCCCATCCATTTTCAACCCATTCCTCAAAGAATTTCAACCCCATTCCATATAGAGGTCATTGACATCCTGATTTTCTCTACACTTTGATCAAACATAAAATCTGATTTGGGTTTATGCAATTAAAAAAACTGAACAAATAAAGCTACAAACTCATTAAAAAAAAAAATCAGATTTGAACTAACTTATGAACTAAAATAATAGAGAATTAGGGTTTCAATTTTCTCTTACCTCTAAAAGAAACCTCATATGGATTCACTTAACCACTAAACATAGAACTTTGAAGCAAATTCACTTTTTAGAGAAAATCATGTAAGAGACGACAAAGGGTGAGAGAATAGGGTGAAAGAGCGGTGAGAAGAAAGGAATACAAAATAGAGTCGATCGTGAGATCTAAACGGATGTGTAGGTAGTTATGCGTGAGAAAAGAGTGAGGATAGGAGGAGCAGCAGGCGACGGCAGCAAAGATCAGGCGACAACATTCGGCGAGGGGTGAGGTTGTGAGAGAGGATGAGCGAGCATGAGAAGTAAACTGAAATAGGGGCGATCGTCGGAGGTAGTCGTGCTATTAATAATAGGGTTTCAAATTACCTAAATACCCTTAATGGGACTCTGATAAAAGTAACGTACGAAAATAATAGTGGGGTTTATGGTCTTAAAAAGGGAAATAATCAGGCTATGAACCTACCTCTTCTTCTTCTCCTATTATAATACTAAAGAAGTTGTAAACGTTGGAATATGAAAATAAGACTAGAGTAACTACTACCTATAGCCACAAGTCAAAAACAGTCTCTATTAAGTGTGCAAGTGCATGAAGTGCAATGCACCACCTTACGCACTATCATCTCTCACACCTATATATATATATATATATATATATATATATATATATATATATATAGGGAAATGATAGATTTTGTAAGATTTCCAGTAGTGGGAAAACAAGATAATCCGTGTTCCTAACCAAAGATACCAGCAACCCAATCAAGTTCTAGTTCTGAAATCCTAATCTAAATTAGGAGTTCAAAATTGTTCTACCCAATCGAAACAAAGAGAAGTGATTCAAGATGAACAAGAACAATCTTTTAGTTTAGATGTACAAAAAATCTTACATGTGCTTGTTCAAGAACAATCTCGGAGGTGTCGGCCCTAATGCGGTCTCAGTAGCAAAGTCCTAAAGAAAATGCATACAACCCACATATATGGGCACAAGCTACAATTACAAATTATCCATTAAATAAAATAAATGCATGATACCTAAGAATAGAAAAAGACAAAAGTAAACACATTCGACCTAGGAACCAACTAACATGTGCAACTTTACCAAGACAACCACCAACATTAATTACTAAAAAAAAAAAAAAAAATTTGGATTCCTAGCAAGATGCATTAGACTTTAACATCCACATGATCACCATGCTCATGCAACATAGTTTAATAGGAGATCTCATTCAGTACATCACCCATGTCCATGCAACTTCTTTTCAACATTTCATTGGTTTGACGAAGTTCTAGAGTGTCATTATCTCTTTGATGAATTCTTGGAGATTCTTAGAAGAGGATCCACCATCACTAACAGCCTGTCTAGCTATTTCCTTCATTTTCAAAACATTCACTCTTATACCTTCATCATGAAGCAAGTTCTCCACCTTGCTCTTGATTTGATGCCTTGAGACAATCCCATCTTCTTCTGGGTCTAACCCTAAACCAACCTTCCAAACATCACAAATGCATCTCTTAATATAGAAGTGATCAGAAAAGTAAGGCCAACCTATAAAGGGGACTCCCATGCTTAGACCATCCATGATTGAGTTCCAACCACAATGTGTAAAGAAACAAGCAATAGAAGGGTGAGCTAACACCTTTTGCTGAGGTACCCACTTGACTATCTTTCCATGGTGAGCCACTCTATCTCTAAACCCATCTGGGTACACAGCATGGTCTGATCTAACAACCCATAAGAATGTCAGTCCGACGAGTTCAAGCCCAAGTGCTAGTTCATCAAATTGGTGCTGGTTGAAGATTGCGATACTTCCAAAGGCAACATAAATGACAGAGCGTGCAGGTTGTTTATTGAGCCAGCTTAAACAAGTTGAGTCCTCCGGCCAAAAGCTTCCAGAAGGTTGCTCCAGACGATTACTTGAAAGTAAAGGACCGATAGGTAGGAGATTTGGAATCAAGTCATGAAGCAAAGGGTCAAGTTCATAAAATGAGTTGCAAAGAACCCAGTTAGACACTTTGACAGCATGGTTATTTGTGAGGGACAATGAAAGGGCCATCTCATTTTTTTTGTTTGTTCCACGCTAATTCGGAGGTCTTAATGGTATGCGTGCTTGGTGACAGCCTGATTGTCGCGTCTTTCATAATAGTTCCTGCAAAACATGCACAGAGAGAGTAAATCTGTTAGAAACAAAATCACTGTGATAATTTATAGACCCTAATAATGCTCTACTCTCACATGGAATATATATGTGCAGGCTAAGATTTCCTACGTCGAAAAATCGACCTACAGACTGTTATAGTTCAAACTATTAATTCTTGTTGAAATTTTGCTGATCTTGGCCATATTATCTACCATAGAGATGTGAAAGATTGTAAATATATAGGATACTATGATTGTGCTAATCAGTAACAGCAGACATTGGCATGGTCTTACCATTATTATATATAATTCCCTCATCAATTAGGAATAAGATTCAAAACATAACAGCAGAGATTCCCATAGTAAGTCTTACCATTATTATTGATAATTCCATCCTCGATAAGCTTTGGAATTTTGAGATTCAAGGCCAAGAAGGCTGGTGGTGAAGGATAATATGTGGCCCGCTTGATTCCCATCTTCACGGGGACATCCAGTGCCCAACCAATTGTGGTATCAACAATAACGCAACTGATCTGTTCATCATCTGACTTGTTGATTTTCCTAATTATGTCTTCCAAATGACCTTCCATGATCCTTGGAATGGTTTTTATTAGCTTTATGAGATCATTTTGGTCATCCCCTGGTTCCAACCCATCGGGTACCGAGACTAGATGAATCCGGTCACTCTCTTCACATTTCTCCGGCGAGGCGGCCATAAACTGTGCCTTTATGAATTCTGTTGTCACAAATGTGACCTTGATGCCACGACTGACCAACCGGTGCGATAACTTCATGAGAGGCATCACATGGCCTTGTGCCGGAAATGGTACAACTAGCACATGTGGTCGCCTCCCCATAATGGATGCCCGTCTCTCCCACACTCTACTTTTCTTTGCCTTGATCCCAAGCTACAAAGCCTCTCCTAGACTTTACATTTGTTTGCCTTGATCCCAAACTATTTAAGCTCTAATCTAATGTTGTGCATGTGCCTTTGGAGTCAACATGTCTCCTTAAAATAAATAAATAATAATAAATTACAGATCACTGTAATCGGCCCCCTAAATGGTGACAACTGCAAACCACGTACTTTAATCTGAATCCACTGTAAAGTTATTTATAATATTAACCCCTTTAGTGACCATTAAGACTAGCGTTCTCCAAGAAAATTAATAGTAATAATAATTAGAATAATACGCCGAGACGCGGGCTACAAAAGTCTCACTGCAGTAGCATATTTTTCTTTTGTTGTCTTTAGTATTTGTTGAAACTATAAATACAAGTATTACTAGAAGTCCACCTTTCGTGATAATCTCTAATAAGTAAATCATATGATTCATAAGGAGTTTCTTTATCTTCAGAGAGTTACTTGAGATCTAATCAATCTTAACCAGTGCCTGAATCTTTTGTAGAGACGGAATCCAGTAGAGACTGCCACGTAAAGATGTTAAAAATAACAAAATAATTATGAAATCCTACTCTACCTGGAATTCTTCTAGAGGTCACTATAAAAGATTGCAACTCGATTAATGATCAATGCTAGCAGTTAACTGCTTCCGTCAATCTCGTTTGAGTGGTAATCCAGACGTAGTCAGTCAACTCCTTTTTACAAAGGCGTAATAGGAAGATAGTCTAACACTAATTTCCACCACCTTGCAACTTGGGCTAGCATTTCTGATCTCGTTTTGGGTTTACAAATTAAAAGAAAATATTTTTTATTTGATTTTAGTCCCCCTCTTTCTCTCTCACACCACTCACCCCCTCTCCTTTTGAGAATATAATTTTAATTTAGTTTCAGCTCCCCCTCTCTCTCAAATGTCTCTCCAATCTTTGCCACATGTCCTTTACATGTCCTTTTCAACCCCTTTAACTGTGATTAAGCTTTATCAACCCAACCCATGGTTAATATTCTTTTATTTCTCTAAAAACCAAGGTTAGATGGGTGAATCCTAGGATGAGTGAATCTTCACCATAGTTAATGGGTGTCTGAAGGGACACATGTCCACTTTTAACCCTATTAACTGTGGTTAAAATTCACTCACCCTTAGGGTTCATCCATCTAACCTTAGTTTTTAGAAAACATATTATAAAATATTAATCGTATATTTAAAAATTCTTAACCCATTGTTAAATTTTTAAATATTTTTTCTTATAAAAATTAAGGTTAAATTGTTGAACACTAAGGATTAGATTGGTAGGTGTTACAAGGACACTGGTTGACATGTGGGTGTGATCTCCCCTAACTAAAATTGGAGAGAGAGGTAGTGTGTAAGAGGCTGACGAGATAGTGATTGGAGATAGATATCCTGGCAGGAGAGAGTGAGCGCATGTGAGAGAGGGTGAATGACATGAGAGGAAAAGAGGAGGGACTGAAATCAAATTAGAAGTGTCTTCATTGGTGGATACGTGTTTAATAAAAAGACTTTGCTACTGATACCCACTTAGGGCTGAGACCACTGAGACCATGCTCTAAGAGAGCATGATTTCAGGTGGGGCCCATTTCACATAGTGGGCTCCACCTGAAATCCTGCTCTCTTAAAGCATGGTCTCGGTCCTATGAGGGTCTCAAAAGCTTTATCCTTAATAAAAGTAGAGTTCACAAGAATTCCTTGTAGAGGTCTCTGCAAATGATCTCATAGTTACTTAAGTTGGATTTTATATTTGTTGATACAACGTACGTTACATGATGTTGATTTCTTATGTGATTGATTTCGAATAATTGCGAGTCCCAGCCATCTTGGCCCTTTCGCAGCTGACACTTTACTTATAATCCCCACTGCCAGGCATGCTATTGGTTGACCTCAATAAAAATTTTAAACAACAATATTTGAATGTTGTGAAATGCTAGTTGAGAGCCTTCCAAACTCATTGAGATAGTGATATGTGTCGCTAGCTGGTTAGCATATAACTTCTTTTAAAAAAATTGTTTCTTTAACCTTCACAGGTAACAACCACACTCCAACAAGGTTTGAATTTTTTTTTTAATCTGCGTTTGGTCTGGCACTCCTTTTATTTTTTATTTTTAATCTGCGTTTGGTCTGGCACTCCTTTTAAATGTTTCGAAGAAACGCGTTAGAGGAGGAAAAGCTTTTTTATTTGATTTTTTTTATATTAAAATGGACCAATAGCATGAGATGCCTCTCACGTCTGACTCACCTCCCAGTGGAGGACCATTTCATGACATGATAGAGATGCCATTGTAGGAGTTATTGAAATGAAGAAGCATTTTATGTACAGCAAGTGAGATATATGTATCCCGAAACTAGTAGGATTATGGAGAAAAGAATTGTAAGTTGCAACTATAATGAAGAATCTCGTATCTAGTGAGGTGGAGAATTGATCCGTCAACATATCTCCTAATACTCCCCCTCAAGTTGGAGTATGAAGTTTGATCCACAATGCCCAACTTGCAGAGAAGAAATTGAAGTTGTTCTTTGCCAAGAACTTTATTAAAAATGTTAGCTCTCTCATAATTTGTAGGGACATACTATGTTGCAATAGCGACTTGTAGTTTTTTGCAGAGCAAGTAACAATCCAAATCGATGTTGTTTATACATTCATGGAAGACAGAGTTGGCAACAATGTACATGGCAGCGTGATTATCACAATACAAGGTAACGGCCAACGGGCTAGGTGTTGGATTTACTCATTAATTCCTCTGCACAAGTTACATAAATAAACAATTGAATTGCAATTAATATATGAATATATATATAAATGAATCACATAAGTTGAGAGACACTCGAAAGAGTCTTTCTTGAAGATAGTCAAAGTCTCCCATGTGCAAGGGAAAAGAAGCTATATCTTCAGGATACAACTCAACTTGAATTAAACCGATCAATCCCTACGAGTTTGCACTACTTGATAGATAGAGCCCAAACCTCTTTTAGAATAGCCTGAATAATTAATTCAAAATTAATCAATTTAATTTAGCTCCATCATAAATTAATTAAGTCCTTGAAAATTCAATTTTATTTTAATTAATGTATACAAAACTCTTAATCATGCTTTTAGTCCAAAAACCATTTCACGATTCAGGTCCCAAAATTAAACTCCTTTTATTTAAATAAACCAAACACTTAATTGATTCAATTCAAGCTATGTTAAATCCCTTTTGTTTAACTTATAAAAAACTAGTTAATTATTAGTTTATTTTAATCCAAAGTGTGGGGGGGGGGGGGGGGGGGGGGAATACTTGTTGTACGTACCTTGATACCACATGTAGCCTTCTGAACAGCTGCAATAGCTTTGTCCTCTGGAATAGGTGGGCAGGGTGACATGTGAATATACTCCGATGATCAAGTCAGTAATGGGACGATGAAGGGGGATAGAAATAGAAGAAAGAAAAAGTAGTTAGGGTCTTGAAGATGGAAAGTTAGGTATCCTCGAATGCAAGAAAATGCGGATCCCTTTTCTGATCCCTGCATTACCTTTGTATTTATTTCCTGGAATAGAAGTCTTTCTATTCTCGTAATATCCTGTTAGTGGGGTGATAGATCCCGTTTTCTTTTTGTGGGAGAGATTGCCTTGATCGAGTTAAGGATCTTTCATGATCAAACTAATCTGCACTGCTGTATGGGTAATCCAATGATTCTTGGTATCTTTATGGACTCTCCGAGCGGGGTCGGGAATATGCACTCCGATGTGCTTCTAACCTCGGGTCTGAAGCGTAGATTGGGGTCAGATTGGTTAACCAGGTCACAAGTCCTGATGTAATCAGGACCATTGATGTAGACAAACTGTCAATGCGCATGCCTTTACAGTTTTTCACCCTTACAAATACCCCCCCTTCTCGAGGCTCTGAGAAGCATAATCGTCTTTCAGAATGTTCTCCAGCTGGTGGAGCGGTGGTGCGCCTTTTCTTCATATTTGAAGGCCTTGTATTCTGTTTGTATTTAATGCACTGAACCCCACTCCACCATTTTGCCTGAGGGGATTTGATTGCTAATGTTTCAGTGATTTTCTGATATTAACCATCTTGCCCCTAGGTGATCCAATATATGGGTTCGATGTGGGGAGTTTTTCCTTTCTTGGTATAGATACAAGGGAGGGAGTTGACACACTCACTATTTCTGTTCGGTATTCTGAATCTCTTCTTCACGCTTCACCGATTGTCTAAAAACCTTGTTCAGCATCATCCTCTCCCTTCCAGCCGATAAGTCTTCTCTTTAGACTCTGATCTTTCTATTATGTCGGGAGCGTCTAGTTCTTCCTTAGAGGGCGACAAAGATCCTACTTCTTTGAGTGTTAACAAGAATAAGGTATTTCTTGCTCGGGCTAGGAGGCAGTTTTGGACTTCGGAGGGGGTCTTAGTTGATTCAAAATATATGGTTGTTGCCCTTCGATCATCCGAAGTAAGCACTTTGGTGTATATTAGTTAGTTAGAGTTTGGTCTTCATTTTCCCCTATCGCCCTTGGTCTGAGCTCTCCTGTCCAAACCGAGACCTGCTCCAGAACAGATGCATCCTAATTTTTACCACTTGACCACCAAGGTTGAGGGGCTTCAATCGGGATGGCTTTGAAAACGTAATTATGCACATCCTGTCTTTGTATTCTGTTTGGAAATGTCCTATTGATTGGAAATGTCTGATTGACTCAATCCGAGATTAGAGGTTGAACCCTTTGCTCGTCTCGTGGGAATGGACAGGTAGAGGCCCAGTAGGTTTTTATCTAGGTAGACATCTAAGAGAATAAGGCGAGCAATACGCCTAATTTTTGAATTCTTGATTTCTCCTAGCGGTTGTTTGCCTTCTGACCTATTTGCTTTGTTTTTCCTGCGCAATACCTTGCAAAAGTTCAGTTCAATTAAGTGGGGTTGAGCTAGCGTAGGTCGAGTGCTTGTTAGAGATGGAGGAGAAATACTTTGTTTGGAAAGGTTTGGAGTCATCCGCCCTTGTTTTATTGGTCGGTTAAAGTCGAGTTAGCCTTGCCACCCAAAACCATCCTCTCATCTACCAGTGCTACTTCCGTCCAAGAGGTTTCGGCTCGAAGATTGTCTGGGAAGATGGACCGAGAACCCTTGCAAAACCATGCCTCTCTGAGTTCCTGCCTAGGTTGGGGCTACTAGCTTCAGATCTCGCGCTCCGGGATCTCAAGGCTCAAGACTGTCCCCTGATGGTTCCATTGGTTTGATTCTGAGGAAGCACCACATACAGAGGCAGGCCCAAGCCGAGGATGCCAAGAACCCAAAGTCTTCCCTGGATCCTGAGATGACCCCTTTCGAGGCCTTCCCCAAGCTGAAGCACATCCCCAACAAAGGGAAAGAGGTTGTTTCATGAGGGTCTAGTGGAGCTAAGGTTCCAACCTTTTAATCGAGTTTATTTGTCTGTTGTAATTTCGTGACATTGCAGGATAGTGCGCTAGGGGATTCTCAGGTTTCCCTGGCCTTGGTTGATGGTGTTCACCTCCCATGGGATATCACCAGCTCGGAAGGCTAGGCGGACCATGAGGTGGTTGATCGGGGCAGCCTTGCCCTTACCAATGTAAGTTGTCTGACTTCCCTCTTTGTATTAGTGGTTCTTAATTATTGTTCTAAGGTTTGGTTTGGTATTTACTCTAGCTCATCTTATCTTTGTGGCCTTCCATTGGCTTCTACAGCAGGCTAGGGTAGATCATCAATTCACGCTCAAGTCGGCGGAGCTGGCAGCTGATCAAGCACTGGTTAGGGAGGAGGATCTGGAAGTGGATGTCTAGTTCACACAAGGTGAGGTTGAGAGGCCGATGGAGGAGCTAACCGAATCAAAATCTCAGTCACGCTCTCTTCATGATCTGGTGAAGAAGCTCAGGAAAGATCTAGAGGAGTTCTATGAGGATTTGTGGAGCCAGTACCAGGCAAAGCTGGAGGCTATTATAAAAGAGTGATCGGAGGAGACCAGTCATGTTTGTCTTGAAGATTTATAGGGCCAGGGTCACCTTTGTCCCGAGACTCCTTCTAGGGGTTCCATGGATCTTGCGCTGGGTACGTCGGATGTTCCTTAAGTCACCTCACCCGTTGTTTGCTCCGATGTTCTTGTTCCTGATGCTCCCGTCGTCTCAGAGCCATCCTTGTTGCCAATGGACGAGATTTCCCTGTCTTCTCAGGTAGTAGGTACCGCGCAAGGTGTGCGTATGGCCGAAGTAGCAGTGAATGGGGAAGACGCTAGTACAGAGGTCGAGATAACTAATCCCGAGATGTTGGGTGGTTCGTTGGTGTAGGGTTTTTCACGGGCCCTGATTTTTCTAAATGACTTCTCTTTTCTTTCCTTTTTCCTTACTAGTCATCTCCCCTCAGAGGCATGGGATACCTCCTCTTAGAGGGTTTAGGTCAAGGCACTCATCCCTCTGCTGTGAATCTGATGTTCAATAACGTCTCAGATCGTATAGGGATAATACTTGTTAAGGTCAAGGCACTTAGGGGGCATCAAAATGAGTGCATACGTTGAAGAATAGTGCATGACACCCCACTCTCCTAAGAACTATTTGTGGGAAGGAAACGGATCTCACAAGACATAAAATCCCCCGCACAATGGCCCAAAGCCCGTCAGCTCGCCTCCCAAACCAAATACGAAAACTGGCATTGGAACATCCTAGTCAAAGACTTTAAAGATTGACACATCGGAGTTCATAGGCAAAAAAATTCGCTCATAGTCCAAGATCGTGCCAAGAAATCACAATCTCATGCCACAAAGTCTAAGTGTATACGAGAGAGAGGGTTAATGACATGAGAGAAAAGGAGGAGTCAAGATAGCGCCAAGAAATCATAGTCTGAGTGAGTGAATGTGAGAGAGAGGGAGATCCCACCCTCTCTTGTAGTCAAAAAATCACTCATAGTCAAGAAATCACAGTCTGTGCGATCTTGGCTCGATCAATCTCCTATAGTAAAGAAATCACAAACTACATGGAAAGAAATCACAGTCTGAGTGCATGTGAGAGAGAGGGTGAATGACATGAGAGAAAGAGGAGGGATTCCGAGGCATTTTGTTAATGGATTTTTGTTGAAGCCTATGAATGCCAAGGCTATGGCGATATTGCTAATGAATGCTCAAATAAGAAGAAGTCTAAGAGCAAGGCAATGGATGATAGTGAATCCGAATCTGAGAAATTAGATAGTTCTTCTTGTGAGAAGACTAGGAATTATATGACTTTCACTGCTTTTATAAATGGGATTAAAGAATCTTTTTCAAATTTAAATGTGAGTGACCAACACTATATTGATGGTGAGGATGATGAAGAGAACCAAAGTCAAGTCACCTCCTCTTGCCTTGCTCTTAGATTTCTTCTTATTTGAGCATTCATCGGTAATATAGCCGTATCCTTGACATTCATAGCATTGAACGCCTTGTGATTATTGTCCATACTTTTAAGATGTTTCTTATATTCAAAGTGTTTGGACTTAAGCTTATCAACAAATTTTCATCATTTTGGATTAAATCTTCTATTAAATTTTAGAAATTTTTTGAATTTCTTAGCAAGTAAAGTCATCTCTTCTTCATCAATCTCAGAGTCACCATCTGAACCATCTATGGATTCCTTGCCATATTTCAAGACAATTGATTTTGGATTCTTAAATGGGTGCAGATTTAAATCATAAGTCTGGAGAGAACCAACCAACTCTTTAATTTTGAGAGCATCAATATTTTTGCTCTCATCGATGACGGCAACGTTCGATCTAAATCTCTCAGGTAGAGATCTCAAGATCTTCCTAACTATTTTGGACTCAGATATACTTTCTCCAAGGTTAAAACTAGAGTTAACAATGTCACTCAAATCAACATAAAAACCATCAAAAGTTTCATTATCATTCATTCTCAGGTTTTCAAATTTAGAAGTAAACATTTGAAGTTTGGAGATCTTTACTGTTGTAGTCCCTTCAAGGATAATTTGCACATTTATAAATATGCCAAAATTCTTCGGGTGTGAAAACAGTGAAGATTACATTTAGACCTTTATTATTCCATCTACAACTTTCAAGTTCTACATTGGTTCAATCTGTAGAAGGTTTGGGGATGGTCTGGTCATCTATCGTCATTATTGGATGGGTCCAACCTTATTCAATAGAGATTCATACTCTCTCATCCAAAGATTTTAGAAACGCTCTCATACAAGCTTTTCAATAGACATAATTATTCCCATCAAATTAGGGGACAAGAGATGGATCCTTCCTCTTTTTAGAGATTCATAGTCATTGAATAAAAGAATAAGACCGCACTAATAAATTAGTGAACCCGCTCTGATACAAATTGAAAAAATCCGATGAACACCAAAAATAACATTTTTAGGTTAAGAACTCTCAAACCCAATGGAGTGGTTAGGTCTCCCTACAAGTCTATCTATTCTTTTTAAGATTTAACAATTAAATTATTAACCAAGAGAGGATAAAAAATAAACTGTAGAAATAGGAAAGACAACCAAACTACAATACAAGTATTTTTACATGGAAACCCTTCCGAGAAAAACCACGGGACCTAGTCCAGTAAGAGATATCACTAAGACAAAGTAACAAATACTTACAAGACTTGAACTGTACTCAACCAGACTCAACATTACGATCCTTAGTACTCAGTCCTCCTCGCCTTGAAAAGCAATCACGATTTCGCAAGACTTGTAATCTACCATAGTAGCTTGTTCTTCTTTGTGTCTCCACAGTCACAATCTCTTGATCGATCTCCATCAATGACGGCTTCAGATTCCTCAGACCAAATAACCACAATCCTCCTCGGATAGATCTCCTTCGCAAAGGCTCTGGTTCACACCGACCAATTGTTCTTTACAAAAACGGGTTGATGGTCGTTGTTCTATAACAAACCCTAGTTTGAATCTCAACAATGGAATAAACAAGTAAGGATAATCAAACAATGTATTGCATACTCTAGGGTGGAAGAGGAGAGGAGAATGGGTTTGGGAAACCCTAAATTTATCAATAATGCTCTCTCAAAACTCTCCAAACTGCTTAGAGTCAAATGGGGATCAAACCCTACTATTTATAGACCAAAAACAGAGTTGGAAGTCAAGTAGGAAACAAAAATCCGTGAGGACCAGTTGACCGGTCCCAAGGGCAGTCGACTCCCCAAAAGAAAACTCACTGGAAAAAATCATCATATAAAAAATATGCATTGGTGCTCGACTGGTCACATTGGCGGTCGATCGGTTGGTCAATGTAGGCTTAAAGTGGGTGGTCGACCGGTCCTTACAAGATCTGCCCAGAAATATAATTATCCAAGTTCTAAAGGGTCTAATATGAGTGAAATGAAGGCGATGATCGGAATGTCTTCAGTTGATCTTCTTCGGTCTTTATTTTTACTTGAATTAGATGCTTCAAGGCAAGGACTCAAGACACACTAGACTCACTATGTTTTGACTACAGAATAAGCCAACCTAAAAATATGGACTTACACAGGAAATTGTATTATCTATTTTGGGCATTCGATTGAACAAATCTAGATTGACCATTGGTTAATTTCTTATTTATTTGTGTCTTCCTTTAAAAAAATCGATGAGACAATGAGAATGGCTACCTATTGGGATAGTGTGAAAGCTATTATTGGATGAAAATAGTAGTATGTCAACAAGGTAGGTATCTATCTGGGTTGCTAGAGTGAAAGCCCATACTGTCACTAGAGAGGGTTACCTACCCAAATAGTGTGAAAGCTACCATTGTAAGAAAAAAAAATGTGAAAAAAAAAAAATGAAGAGTAAGTCTTACAGTTTGGCTATGTTTGATAGAAAAATAAAAAGAATAGAAAAATTGTTTGGTCAAACAATGAAAAGATGTACTTGATTTAAAATCAACATTTTCTTAAATTAACTAGGTTTGACTTCTAGCACTAAGATACTTGAAGTTTCCTTAGTGGTATAATGACAATTCCTCACTAGGAATAAAAACCTAAGATTGGAGTCCAGTTAGAACCCCCACTTCACACATGGCTACATGAAAAACTTTTCACTAATGTGACAAAGTAATTAAGCCTATGCTTCGTTGCCCTGTGAGACTAGATTAGGTAGATTTATCCTCAATTGGTCTAAACTATATTTGTCATATTTTCTTGGGCATATCACATATTTTGTAGCTTGGAATACCTTTTATGCATTGTAATTGTTAATATGCATGAACTCAGGGGGAGTTCATGTGTATTAAAGGGTGATTGATCTTAACGGAGTGCCTAAATCAAATTTGGAGTTTGCACATATCTTAAGGAGTATTATTTCTTCATAAATACAAAATTTTGATTTTGTGCTCTCTTGTTACTTAGTTTGATGAGATTCTCTAATTGACGGCAATATGATATTTTTCCTTGAATTTTGGTTGAATGACTGTCTATTACTATTATGGAATATGGATTGTGGATGCTGCTTGAATGATGCTCTTATTTTATCATAAATTCATTTGGATTGCCTTTGGCTATTCGTGCAAAAAAGGGAGAGAGCACATTGCTCACATTAGCGGAGAGCACTACATTGGGGGAGAGCACTCTCATTGGGGGAGAGCACATTGCTTCCATTGACATATCCATGTTATTTTTGTTATTGGCATTTGCGCTTTGTGTTTGTCTATATAATCTTTACATTCTTCATGCTTTATTGGTATTATTGTTTAAAAGCATGTACATATTACAGGTTGTAGACAACGCAAAATCTTTCTCATGAAAAGAAACAATTTCAAATGTCATATAATCTTTTGTTGGTTCATTAGTCTGAGTCGTGTAAAAGTCATTGTCTCTATTATTTGAATCAGTTTGAGAGAGTATGTACTTCTAACATGTTCATCAGTTGTGTTTTGTCTTTGAATTGACAAAGGAGAAGATTGTCAAGTCCTATTTTAGATTGGTGAGTTATGTGGTAAAAATAGTGTCTAGTATGTCTCAGTCTAACGTGTTCAAGTGCTCGAATTCATGAGCAGAAGGAGACCAAAGATTCAGAGATCAAGCTTCGCTCACTCCCTTTAGGAATGGTAAGGGACTTAGATTACATTTTATCTAGGAGGAATTGACTTAGCCAAAGTGACACGTACCCCAGGTTGCTAGGAAAACCACTTTCTAGAGAAAATCTAAGTGTTTGGTTTGAACCACCTTACTTTGGTTGTCTTGAGAAAAAATGTATGAGAAAATTTTTCAAACTATAAGTGGTTCGAACCACTTTGGATATGTTTTGAACGAAATGCAAGTGGTTCAAACCAAATCCATTTGGTACGAGCCAAATCTGTTGTAAACCTTTAATTAGAAACTTTTAATTTTGCTCTTTGGTTTGTCTAAGACTTCGTCCCCTAATATGAATTATAATTTTTGAGACGGAGTTGAGGCTCCCAAGCTCCCATTAAAGTTTCTAGAACTTCATTGGATCATTCCATTGAGCCTTCTCTCATGTTCTAAGCTAGAGTTGCAAGTTCAAATCGATTTACCTTATACTTGCATATATGATTCACACAATTCCTTGTGAGTATCTTGGTTGACGTGTGCCAAAGCCATCTTAAAACGGATATCAATTTGAGAAGGATCGTAGTTTGGTTTTGTGGTCAAAGAAATCTAGAGCCGTTGCAAAGGAGATTGATCTTGTGAGATTGTGGTATTGCATTACTTTGAGAAAGCCTTGATCGGTGAGGAGTCAAAGTGCTGCAGTGGGGATCGATCTTGCAAGATCGTGGACTATAAGGACGAAGAGCTTGTTGTCATGGAGCGACGTGTTGGGTCGTGTCCTATTTGGGTAAAGTTCCGTGTCTTGTAATTTTTTCTTATATATTGTTTCATTGCTCCAACTAGACGAGGTCCCATGGTTCTCTGGAAGAGTTTTCCTCTTAAAAATATCGGTGTTGTGGTTTGTGGTTTGTTTACCATTTTCGCACTTTAATTGTTTAAAATTAAAATTAGTAGATAGACCTTACGTTAACCTATTCACCCCCCACTTGGTCTTGAAACATATCAGAAGGGTAATTGCTTCAAGCTCTTTTATAACTTGGTCAAAAGGCCTCTGCACTAGTTAATGTCTTATGCCTCTACTTAGTCTCTTAGTCTGTCAGTAAGGTTAGTTAACTGTCTTTCCAATTCTCTTATTAGGAATGTTAGACTAATCTTATCTGCCTATCCATGTGGCAGTGCGTTGCGGGCCTTTGTGTCAATCAATATAAGGTTGATGGTTTGTTTGTCAGGGTTCTAATACAAGGGCTATACACGTACCATCACCTCCTCTGTATATGTATAACATAAAAATGTCTTATAGTGTTGAGGCAGACATGTACCTTGTAGGAGTTGTATGAGACTTTATATGCTAATCTTCTTTACTAATATAAATTCCCATGTTCAAAACCTTGATAAAAATTTATTAATATCAAAATTGCCCTTACTCATATCTTTACTTATATAAAAAGGATGGGTGTTCAAAATGATGAATACGCTTACTTAATTTCAAAACTACCCTCTACTCTTATGAATTCGAAGTGTTGAATGATTTTATATTTGAAGTTGAAGGAGACTCCAAGTCTGGATCTGCACAGCTGTCCCCACACGTTAGCAGAGCAAATTCTGGGTCTGCACAACTCTCCCACACATTAGCAAAGCACCTAATTGATAATTTGGGGTTAATAGATTTTTTTTTTGGTTCGAGATATACGTTTAGGCCACAACGCCAGTTAGGTGTTAGTATCTGTTCAGTTGGTGGGCGGGTGGAGAGTATATACAAACTCTCACCCTCTCGGGAATGGAACCCGGTACCTCACCCCAAAGCAGGAAATACACTACCACTGGACAAAGCCCTAGTGTGTGGGGTTAATAGATTCAGTGAAGATATGAAGATATAGTATCCAAAGAGAGACAACACATGTTTCCTATTCTAAGGAAACTTCTTTGGAGAGTTTCCCGTTTCTAGTTAGTTACTTTGGGGAAAGTTACATATTCTCTGCAAACTACTTTCGAGTAGTTTTCAGAGTTGCTTATTTACTTGTAATACACCTCCTACATATACAAAGTTGGAAGATATGGTTCAACACGTTTTGATGTGTGAACGTTTACTTTCTCCCAAAAACTAATTAACGGTTCCATCTTTTCTTTTGTCTCTTATTTTCTTCATGGTATCAGAGCAAAGCTCTCTTGATATGGTATCTTCACCTACAATGGCGGATTCATCTACGACATCAAAATAATTCTCACTTTCCATTAGCTCTCTTCCCAATCTCATTAACATCATCTCTGTTAAACTTAACTCCAATAATTTTCTTGTTTGAAGAACCCAAATCCTACCTATCATATGAAATTTGAAAGCCATTCACATTCTATATGACGGTGTGCTGCCCGAAATCATACAAAATGATAAGGGTGAGGCAATATATAACAAATCCTTATTATGAAACATGGCAAGAAGGAGACCTTCTACTCCAAAGTTGGATTACCGAAACTCTTTAAGAGGAAGCACTATATTAAATTATCAGATGTAATTCTGTGAAGAAAGTTTGGAGATGCTTAGAAGATAATTTTCTACAAGCGACAAAGGATCACGAGATTCAATTAAAACAATAAATGCAAGATATGAGCTTGGGGACTCATACTCTAGCCGAGTATGTCAAGGCCTTCAAAAATATTTTTGATGGTCTTGCAGCCATTCAAAAGCCAGTACAGGGTGAAGACAAAGTTATTTACATGAACAGGGGTCTTGGACAGCGATACAATATTTTGGTTACTTCCATGCTTGCCAAACCCCCCTTCCCAACCTATGCTCAATTTGTCACTGCCGTTTAGAGTTATGATTTGAGGATGAAGAATATAGATCCCGAGCCAAAACCAGTTGATCACAATATGGCGTTCTTTGAGCAACGCTCTATTGGTGGTTCAAATAATGGTTCATGTAGCTTTAATCATGGATTTAATGGAGTTAATAATACCAGTTTTCATGGTGGCAAAGTAAACAACGGATATTTTAACGGTGGTTGTGGTAATGGCTGAGGAAGGGGTGGTTATGGTTACAATAGTCTGAATTTTAATGGTGGATTCAACTCTCATGGTCGCGATTTTGCACCAGCCAGTCGACAGGGGTTTCAACCCTTTAATCAAGGCTTCAAACAAAATTTTTGGCCACTATAACCAAATCAAGGGTTTGGTCAAAATCGAGGTTTTAATCAGCATTAGGGTTCTAATCCAAATTTCCAGCAAGGACTAACCCAAACTTTTAGCAACATGGGCTAGGTAATCAATTGAACGATGGTAATCAATTTAATGGTTCTAAGCCTAGGCCTGCAGGTACTCCCGAGGGACGACCCCCCATGGGTGTTCAAGGAAATCAAGTTGTTCAAAATGGATGTCAAATATGTGGCCGTATAGGCCACCATGCAATTCGGTGTTGGTATTTGAACCTGGACACTAGAGCTAGCGCACACATGACCAATGATCTAGGTACATTAACGAATTTCCTTATTCTGGATCTGATAAAGTTGTTATTGGTGATGGTTCACAGTTAAATATATCTCATGTCAGACTACTTATATTCATTCTAGTTCGGTGATATGAAATTAAATGATGTTTTGGTAGTACCTGAATTGCAAAAAAAATTGCTTTTCGTGAGCCAGTTAGCTAAGGATAAATCTTGCAATATTGAATTTATTGACAATGGCTTTTGTATTAAGGATCGAGCAACGGACAAAATTCTGCGAACCGGGAGTAAAAAGGGAAATTTGTATGCCTTAGATGGAGATGTTGTTGCAGCCCTGGTAGCAATAAAATCAGGAAAGGCACCGAAAAATATTTGAGATCGACGTTTAGGATATCCCAACTCTAAGTTATTGCAGTTTTTAAACTCTCAAAACATAATTGATGTTAGTTCTTGGTTAATTAAGTAGTCCTAGAATTTGTGAGAGTTGTTAGTTAGGAAAAAAGTTGTAAGCTTCCCTTTCCAATGAGAAATAAAAGATCTCTTGTTTCTGTTACGAAAATTCACTGTGATTTGTGGGGATCTGCTCCCATTGCTTCCTATCAAAACATGAGATATTATGCTGTTTTTGTTGATGATTACTCCAGATTCACTTGAATTTATCCCCTAAAAAATAAATCTGAATTTTATGATACCTTTCCAAAATTTCAAAAATTGGTAGAAAATAATTTCTCCAAGAAAATTAAAAAATTTCAGAGTGATGGTGGTGAAGAATTTCAATCTAAGAATTTTAAAATTATGGCATTTTGAGGCAGATGTCTTGCCCAGCAACCCTATAGCAGAATGGTGTTGTAGAAAGGAAGCTTCGACACATTGTTGAGATGGGATTAACAATAATCTTTCACTCCAAGTAATTAATTGCCTTAGATTTTATGGGTTGAAGTTTTTCTCTCAGTTGTACAATTGATTAATAGATTGCCTTCTACTGTCATTAGGATGGAAACACCATTCTTTATAATATTATATGGAACTCAACTAGATTGTTATTCTTTGAAGATCTGTGGATGCAGATGCTTCCCATATTTACGAGATCGAGTGTGATGACCTGAACCCGCACCTTAGGGAATTATGTTCTGAGACGCACGCATGTTCGTCATTAACGCATAATGGAAGACTTTGCCCTCCAAAATGAGGAAAATTTTGATCTTTTGTGAGATGCTTTAACAAAGCAACATACTCACTGTTCATCACAATAGTCTTCATATCAAACCAAATACCTGTATTAATTACATTTGAGTCTTTTTACAAAATAGGCGCTTATGATGCGCCGAATATAGCCTTTTTCATACTTCCAAAATATTATCCAAACAACCTGGATCATCGAACTAGCACGTCCTGATCTGCTGACATGAAACGTCTGTGAGGTATAAAGCTTAGTAAAATTCTCAATCCATCTAAGCTATTTTCTACGTATTAACATTAATTATCGATGATATAATAGTACAATCTACAATTCCATAATAAGATAATATGCAGAAATAGAAAGTGAGTAATAGTATCAACGTCATGAAATGTAACTGTGTAAGCCTTAGCTTATAGTTTCATAACATTATTATCATATATCAACCCATTGTTGTTCAGGGAAACTTCACCCTATCTTCGGTCTTCAACCTCTTAGTGTTTTATATTTATCAAGTTCATCTAATATCGATGGTGTTCACAACACCAGGTCAACATCCTAGACAACTGACCACATTTTACCTTCGAGTCTGTATACTCTATCATCTGGGCCTTAGCCCTTAAACCTTTACCCTTGAGTTCATAGACCCAAATTGTTAACTGATTAGATCTACACCCAATGAAACCAACTCCGAGTCCTTGGACTTCGTACAACCTTCAACCCTGGCATTCACCCGCTACAAACATACATTGAGTCATTTAGTCCCAACACCACCATGAGTTATCAGACCCAATACACAATCCCGTGCCTTCACCCGATTACGACCAAACCTTGGGTATGTAGATTCGATACATATCCTAGACCTTCACCTGCTAGGGCTATACACCCTAAATAAAGTCGACTCCAACATAATCACCGCTTGTTCATCGTCTCTCCTGATCATCAGTCATGGAGGACCCCGTGAATCTTGTCTACCGTCTCTCCTAGCACATCAATGTAGGAATCTCGGGTTTTACTAGACACCGTCTCTCTTGATAAGTCAATGGAAGCACCCCAGACATTATTTGTAATGAGCCCAAACCCCACCTTGGTCATAATGGGGCAAACTCATAGGGATTGGTCGGTTGAATCTGAGTTGAGTTGTATCCTGGAGATAGGGCTACTTGTCCCTTGCACATGGGAGGCTTTGACTATCTTCAAGAAAGACTCTCTTTCGAGGGGATTCGGATATATATATATATTATTTGCTATTCAATTGCTTATTTGTCTAACTTGTATAGGGATTTAGGAAATAAATCCAACAAAGCTGGGTTATAAAAATTCAAAATGGAGAACTACTGTGTCTTACCTCATGCAACAATGATAATTTTAACATGGTTTTGGAATGTCAACAATCACAATGTCGACATTCCAAAACAGTGTTGAAATTAATATTTTTTTTGGGTGCAAAGGGGGGTGAGACACCTATAGGGACTTCTCCAAGGGTTTAGGACTACTCTAGAACGTTAGGGGCCTAGATAAGCTATTATTTTATGTGAAATGAAATTTTGAAGAGTGAAATAAGGGGATGATAGAAAATAAAATGAGGTTAATGGAGTGCCATTTTGATGCAGGGTTCCCTTCACATTGCTATGAAAATGTAAAGGGGAGGGGGCCTGATTTGCTCAAATAGAAATGGCCATCCTCCAAGGAATGTCGTGACTACCAAAGAGATAGTAGAGGCTTCACGGACTTTGGGATATTTCAAAATTCCCATGAATATGGCTTTTAATTTTCAGGAAAAACCATAATCGGAACCGGTCCCTATGCCTTTCTAAGAATTCTGGAATGTCTCAAAGTTTACTCACTTCACAGTCAACATCTTTGAATGGTGCAAAAATAATAATAAAACAAAACAAAGATATCATCTTGTATTGGAATAGCAATACACAACACAAGTGGACAATTTCCTCATTTTCTATAAGCTTTGATCGTTCACCGATCAATCGCACATGGCATAGGGAAGATCCCCAACCTTCTATAACACCTCAGATCAATAGTACACGGCACAAGGAAGATCCCCAATCATTTATACCACCTTCAATCAATCATCGATCGATCGCACATGGCACAGAGAAGATCCCCAAAGTTTTGTACCACCTCCGATCGATTACCAAACAATTGCACGGGCAGAGGGAAGATCCCCAGCCTTCTATATACCCCCAATCGATCACCGATCGATAGCACATGGCATAGGGAAGACCTCCAGCCTTCTTTAACACCTCCAATCGATCGCATAATGTAAATTTTTGGCAAATTTTCCAAAAATTGAGGTCTAGCCACCTCTAACTCTTCTCCCTTCACTCTTATCCTCCACATTACCCATTATTGGGTTTCCAATATGGTTTCAATCCCCTTGATACACACATCATTGAATCAAACAATATATGAAGAAAATAGGAAAGAGGGAGAGAAATTTCACCTAGGCTTTGCTCAATGATTCACCTATGTGATTCCGGTTCATGGACCTTCCTCGGGTGCGGATCTCCCTTTTTTTTGTTCTCCTTCCTTTCTCTCATTTTTCCTCTTTCTTGCTTTCTTTCTTTTTACTCTCCCTTTTCTCTCTTGTCTCTCTCTCTATGCAAAAACTTGAGAAGAGGGTGGGGTGTGGATTTATATAGGGTGTGAGAGAGGTGAGGTAGCATGGCACTTGGCATGTCACATGGGATGATATGGGGGGCACATGGTGAGGGTGTAGTGGGGGTGTGGGATACAGTGATATGGTGGGTACTTGGCCTTTTTCTTTTTTCTTATTATTTATTGTTTTTTCTTTATAACTAACCCCACTAACCTAATACTTGCCACGCGATGCACCTCCATTTCACAACCCGACATGCGAAAAGACCGACAAGATTACTAACCGCCCTGGCTGTGCCGACGCACAGTGCAAGGATACTGACAGGAAAAGTACTAGGTTTACTGCTAATTATCGGACACCGAATCTGATAATTCACGCCATCTAATTAACCCAACACTTGTCCAGAGGTTAATGGATATAAATTTAATAATCCTAATTAAGTACTAATGACCCTAAATTTTATTTAATTTATTTAAAATTTTTGGTTCATGACATCGAGCTACAACTAAATTCCAACCCAAGTCTTACCCGTGTATCTTAGTTTGATATAGCTCAATGCACAAAGGGTTTCGGTGCTACTACCCTCCATCTCGGAGAGTTTTTCTCTCCCAACATAGGGAATTTGATGAGTCCATTTTTCCCTATACAGACCCATCAACCCTTTTGGCTCCATCCTAGGACTCATTATTCGTCACCACTTACTCAGACTTCTCAGAGTGCAATGCTTTACCACAAGAGGTTGTTGAGGAAATTTCAGGGAATATATTTCTTACAAGGGATGGCCTCCTTCCTATGCATGTTGATACATCCCCCTAGACCAAGCTCTATTATTGACGGAGTGAAGCCTCCTGTTGATATTCCGGTCTTTGTTATTGAAGGGGAGAAGCCCACTATTTATATTTTGGCTTCTGTTGTTGAGGGGAAGAAGCTTGTTTCTGCCACTCCATCTATTGATAATTTTGTTCCTTTTTTTCTAATGCTCCTGACACTTCTTCCTCTTCTATTGTCGTCGATCAGATCTCTAATGAGTTACTTAAACAAAATACAAACACTTATGTAGAAGTTGATGTCGGTCAAAAGTCCACAACTATGTTTGATGAGACAAGGTTGCAGGGCCCTTTGTTATTGATCTTGTCCTCCCAAGTGAGGGATGTCCCCCTCTTGAAGTTGGGCTACCTCCCCTACCTCCACTATCAGTGATATCCTCACAACACTCGATTTAAAGCCAAACTCAAGGCATCTTCCAATCTAGCCCTCATTGCCACACATGGAGTCCTTCCTAAACCTTGCAACATCAAAGAGGTTGTTCAAAGTTCACAGTGGCTCAATGCTATGCAGGAGGGATTACAAGCCCTTGACCTAAATGACAATTGTAATCTTGTGCCTCGAACAAGTGATATGAATGTAGTTGGTTTTCATTGGGTGTATAAGACCAAACTCAAGTCAGATGGTTAAATTGATAGATATAAAGCTCGTCTTGTTGCCAAGGAGTACAACCAAAAATAAGGTATAGATTTTGTGAAACTTTTAGCCCCGTCAACAAGCCTACTACTATTTGCATTGGCATTTCTCTTGCTATCATTCGTAATTAGTCCATTCAACAACTTGATGTGAAAGATGCCTTTTTGCATGGTTTTCGTAGTGAAACTGTTTACATGGAACAACCACCTGCCTTTCCTTTGTTAATTCCATTTTTCCTAATCATGTGTGTCATTTCAAAAAGGCTATATATGGTCTAAAACAAGCTCCTCGAGCTTGGTTTGAATGTTTCAGTATGTTTTTGCTCTCTGTTGGCTTTGTTTGTAGTAAAGCTAATTCCTCCCTATTTTTCTTTCATTGTTCTCAATGTGTTATCCTCTTGTTACTATATATTGATGATATTATCATTACTAGTGATAATACATCTCTCTCGTCTCACTTGATTGTCAAATTAAGTATTGAATTTGAAATGAAGGACCTAGGTCCTCTCCATTATTTTCTTGGCATCGAGGTAACACCCTTCTTTGGTGGTATTTTTCTCTCTCAACATAAATATACTCACGACATTCTGTCTCACACTGATATGCTCGTCAATAAGTATGTTAGTACTCCTCTAGCCGAAAAACACAACTTACATGCTTCTTTTGAGAATTCTATTGATGACACCAATTATAGAAGCCTTGTTGGTGCTTTGCAGTACCTCACACTGACCCGATAGGATCTCTCGTATAATGTCGATCTCGTATGTCAATTTATGAATGAAGCAACTACACTTCATTATCAAGCTATTAAAAGGATTCTTAGGTATCTTAAAGGAACCATTCACTATGGGATTCAGATTCTCTCTCAATCATCTATGAACTTGTATACCATCTCAGATGTAGACTGGGCAGGTTGTCCTGATACAAGGACAGGTTACTATATTTATTTAGGTTCCAATTGCATTTCTTGGGTAGCAAAGAACCAATTTACTATAGTCAGGTCCAGTGCAGAAGCTAAGTATCGGGCCCTAGCCTCCACTATTGCCGAGTTAACTTGGATTTCCTACATCCTGCATGACATCGGGGTTTTTCTTGCCAAACATCCAATTTTATTTTGGGATAATCTTAGTGCTCTCTATTAATAGTGAATCCTGTGTTTCATGCTCACACCAAACATGTTGAACTTGACAATCATTTCGTTTACGAGAAAGTCGCTTGGGGGGCATTTGTTACTCAGTTTGTGTCTACATTTGGTCAGATTGCAGATATTTTCACTAAAGCCTTGCCTAAGGCTACTTTTCAAAGTTTGCGAGCAAGTTGGGTGTGGTTTTTACGCCACCCTCCAGCTTGAGGGGGAGTGATGAAGGAGACTAATTGGTGCTAGTTGTTACACATTTATGCACCTTAAATTTCATTTGTTAATCCCTTTTGAACCCATTTATCCACTATGGTACTTCACTTGGGTATATTTAATATTTAATGTTTTTAGGTTTATGCAAGGAAAAGAAGACAAAAATGATCATTCACAAGCTTTAAAGCTTCTTGTGAATCGCTACCGAGCAAAGATCCGAACTTAAGAGAAGTAGAAATGCAAAATCAACCCTTGTTCAGTGTTCAGGGCATAACTCCTTAACCGTAGCTCCGATTTAAGCCCATAATATATCAAAACGACCGGCTCAAAAAGATCTAGCACTTCTGTCAAGGAAGTTTGGACAAATTCTATAACTACCGATCGATCGTTGTCCTTTTAGCCGATCAATCGGCAGACGCCATTTTGGGTATTTGTAAACTCATGAAAATTGGATTCTTGAGCTCGTTTTGGATGTTTCTAAAGCTACAATTCAATGAAACTCTTTCTCTATAAAAAGAAAAGCCTCCTTCCATGTAAAAGGTTCTGAATTTTAAGATTTGAAAAAGAGAAGACTCTAGAGATCTGTGAAGGTTGGAGGATGGATTGCTCGTGTTCTTCATCGAAAGCGGTGTTCCTTGCTCTCGCTATGAACTAATTCCTTTTTTTCTAGGGTTTAGATGAAACCCTAGCCAATTAATTATGTCTCTTTGTACTTTATTTTAATTGTAAACAATGATTGCATAATAAGAGGGTCATTTATAACCAGAGTTTATTGATTATATTCAATTTCAATGTGATTCTATCATTGTCTTAGGTATTATTATATTGAGATTGAAATCATCCATCTTAATTTTTTGTGATTATTAATGTGGATTTTATGCAATGGTATTACTGTTGAGGAATTAAATCATAGGATATTTTATGCTAAGGGAAGACGAGTGATTTCACAACCCTAGTTTAGTGTGTATCACTCGTGCTAACCGAAGTTAGGATATGCCTATGGTCTAATCTCTTGAATCATTTTAGATGGATGAGTGGAGTCTTGTAGTCACTCTCATTCCTATTGCTTATATTGTAATGGACTTGAATAAATGCATTAGGGATCAGTTATGAAGCTAGTGGTGGATTCGAACACCCTAGATCTCCTCTTACTGATATATCATCAAAAACTCTTAATTTAATTAGTTAAAATAGAATTTGCTAGTTTAAGTTATGTTTTTAAGTTAAAATAAATTCAATCAAATCAACTTGTTACTCCTTGACTCACAATCAATCTTGAGATAAAAGCAATCAAACTAGCGTAATCTTCTGTGGTTCAACACCCATACTAGTCACTATTCTACGGAATTGTAGTTACTACGAGGTTTATTTAATTGATGATTAATTTTTGGCACCGTTGTCGGGGATTGTTGAACGGTTTAATTGCTTAATTCAAAAGATTAAGACTGAGTCATTTTTATTAAAAAAAAAAATATTGATCTTTAAAATTCTGTGTTGCAAGTACTAATTGATCAGATCGAAAATAGTGCTCTGCTAAAATTTTAACAGGAAAGCTGTTGTTGTGCAAAAACGAAAGTTACCCAACTGTTCAATTACCGAAAGCACTGTAAGTATTCTCTCATCTGGAGTGAATTATTTTGCAAATTGATGTTTGTCGAACATAGAATTTACCTGTAGGGTGTATGCACGGTAGACGGTCTTGTAAATCAGAGTTAATCCCTATCAATTCAGAGTTAGAGCATACCGCTAGGCTTCTCAAGGCTTCGACCCGATTTTACTCAAACCTAAAGACTACTCATTTCTCTAAAATGGCTGAAAATTAAGACTCAACCACGTCTTTGAAGGAATACTTTGTTCTTTTATCATACTCTTCTCTTTCATGCATCCGGTTGTTAGACGCTACGGTAGCCCACTATAAGATTAAGTCCAGCACAATTCAGATGCTCCCATCCTACCACGGACTTAGTAATGAAGACCCCTATAAGCATCTGGATGATTTTAATAAAATCTGCACTACATTTAAGCTGCAGAATTTTACAGATGATGCTCTCAGGTTGCACCTCTTCCCATTCTCCCTGAAAGACAAAACCAAATATTGGCTTAACTCTCTTGAGGCCGACACTATCCACACATGGACACAGCTCTATTAGGAATTCTTAAAGAAATTTTTTTCCATTGGCAAAACCAATCAAATAAGGCGAACCATTATGAGTTTTTCTCCAATTGATGGTGAACTTTTTCATGAGTCATGGGAGAGATTCAAGGATCTCTTCAGAAAATGTCCCCACCATCAGATTCCTAAATGACAACTTGTCCAGGCATTCTATGATGGTCTATCTCAATTCAACCGAGAGATGGTTGATTTCTCATGTGGGGGGACGTTTATGACAAAGAGCGAGGTGCAAGCATGGGAATTATTTGAAAATTTGAGTGAAAACACCTTACACCATGCCTTCTCCAATCGTTCTGAGAGACAAAATTCCATCCAAATCCAAAGCGAGGCATCTATGGAGTGGGCACTTCTAATGATGTATCTTCTAAAGTGAATGAGTTGTCTCAAAAATTAGACCAACTAATGGCTATAGGGCAATCTTTCTACACACCCTCTCAACCAACTCCCAATTAGAGAGAGGTGTACCCTATCTGTTCTAGCCCTGTACATTATGTGCATGAGTGTCCTGCTGCAAATTAATTTCCAAAATTTGTTCAAGAGCATGTTAATGCTGCCTACGCTCGCTCAGTTAATGATCCCTACTCAAACAAGTATAACCCGGGGTGGAGAAATCATCCTAATTTCTCATGATAGCCACAAGCTCAAGGGAACACATCTTCCCAAGCTCAAGGAAATTCTTTTTCCCAACATCAAAGGTCAAACAATCGACCTTTCCAAAATCAGTCCAATTACCAGTCCCAACAACAATTCCAACACTCCAATCCTCCTCCTCAAAGGAATCCATCATTCGAAGATAAAGTGCTGAATAGTCTAAAAGGGTTGGAAAGTAACACTCAATTGCTCCACTCACACTCTCAATCGATTCAAAAACTAGAAACCCAAATGGATCAACTAGCTAATGCCATGAATAGGAGAGTTGAGGGAACGCTTCCTAGCCAACCCGTGAGCAATCCTAGAGGTGTAAATCAAGTCAATGATAACAATTGTGAACATGTCCAGGCTGTTACAACCTTAAGGAATGGGAAAGTGGTAGACAATCTAGTTGGGGAAAATCAAAACAACCTTAAAGAGCCCATTGTAGGTTCATCTCACTCTAAGGGCGAGGAAGGGAACACAAATAAAAAGGATCAAGGGTCCTCTGTTTCATCACCTATTCTTATTTCCGAGACACCCTACAGACCTAAAGCCTCATTCCCAACCTGTTTGAAGGACCCATCACCCTTTGATAAAAAGGGAGCAAAAATGGATGTGACGATTGAAGTCTTCAAATAGGTTAAGATCAACTTGCCCCTCTTAGATACTATCAAGCAAGTTCCAGCTTATGCCAAATTTCTCAAGGACTTGTGCACCCAAAAGTGTAAATCTAAAATTCATATATCCAAGAAATTCCTTCTAACCGAACAGGTAAGCTCTATTCTCCAACATTCTACTCCACCAAAATTCAAAGATCCCAATGCTCCTACTATCTCATGCATCATTGGAGATCACTCCATTGACCGGGCACTCCTAGATTTAGGAGCGAGTGTTAATCTGTTACCCTTTTTGATTTATGAGCAACTTGGTTTAGGTGAGCTTCGCCTTACATCATTCATCTTGCAGTTAGCTGACAGGTCGATAAAAATGCCTAGAGGGATGATTGAATATGCTTAATCAAGGTTGACAAATTCTTTTTTTCTATTGACTTTTTAGTCCATGATATAGAACTGGTTCCCAATCCTAAAAAGCAAATTCTGGTGATCCTTAGTCAACCATTTTTGGCTACAGCAAATGCATGTATAAATTGTCTAACCGAGATAATGGATGTATTGTTTGAAAACATGAAAATCCGGTTAAACATCTTCAATACTTCCCAACAACCATTTAATGATGAAGAATGTTTCATGGTCGACACTATTGACGAGATGGTTGAGGATACCCTTCCCTACACCTTATCTTATGATTTATTCGAGACATGTCTCTCTCATTTTAACATCGATGATTTTGATATAGAAGAGTCCATTACAGAGGTCAATCAATTTCTAAATTCATCCCCTTTTATTGACTCTCCCCCTTGGAAATCCCGGACTGAACCTCTTCCTACCACCTCTAGTATCCCAGCCATTCCATCCCTTGAGGCACCTCCCACTCTTGGGTTGAAGCCACTCCTGGATTCACTTAAATATGCCTTCTTGGGATCTCAAGAAACTCTTCTAGTTATCATTACAGCCGACTTGTCAATCAAACAGGAGATGAGATTAATGACTGTGCTTCAAAAGCATAAGGGAGCTATAGGATGGACCGTTGCTGATTTAAGATTGACCCTTCCATGTGTATGCATCGCATCCATCTTGAAGAGGATGCCAAACCCTCTAGAGAAGCACAATGGAGGTTGAATCCTAACATGAAGGAAGTGGTCATGAAAGAGGTTGTCAAATTGCTTGATGCGGGTATCATTTACCCGATCTCGGATAGCAAATAGGTGAGTCTTACCCAAGTGGTACCAAAGAAGTCTGGTATCACCGTTGTGTCCAATCCCAAAGGAGAGTTAGTTCCTACTCGTGTCACTACTGGGTGGTGTGTTTGCATTGACTATAGAAAGCTCAAGTCCATGACTAGGAAAGATCACTTCCCACTCCCATTCATTGATCAAATCTTAGAGCGGTTAGCAGGCAAAAGCTACTACTGTTTCCTCAATGGTTATTTTGAATATAACCAAGTGTCTGTATATCCTGAGGACCAAGAGAAAACCACCTTGACGTGCCCTTTTGGTACTTTTGCCTATAGGCGCATGCCCTTCGGTCTATATAATGCACCGACGACATTTCAACAGTGTATGATGTCCATTTTCTCTGACATGGTAGAGAAGTTTCTTGAGATCTTTATGGACGATTTTTCTGTATTTGGAACCTCCTTCAACGATTGTCTCCACAATTTGACATTGGTTTTAAAAAGAAGTGAGGAGACAAATCTTATCTTGAGTTAGGAAAAGAGTCATTTTATGGTTCAAGAGGGCATTGTTCTGGGACACATTGTGTCCAAAAAGGGAAACGAGGTAGATAAGGCTAAAATCGATTTGATTTCGAGTCTCCCTCCACCGACCACGATATGACAGATTTGCTCTTTTCTTGTCCATGCGGGGTTTTACCGTCGCTTTATCAAAGATTTTAGTAAAATTTCTGGACCTTTGAGCAATCTTCTTGCCAAAGATGTCCCATTCTCCTTTGATAAAGCCTGTTTAGAAGCGTTCAACAACCTCCACTATCTCCTCTCTACAGCCCCAATCATGCAGCCCCCAGATTGGTCTCTTCCCTTTTAGTTGATGAGTGATGCCTCAGATTATGCAATCGGGGTGGTCTTAGGGCAAAGGGTGAATAGGACCCCTCATGCAATCTACTATATGAGTAAGACCCTCTTGGATGCTTAATTGAATTACACCACCACCGAGAAGGAATTACTAGCCATTGTTTTCCCTGGATAAGTTCCATTCTTATCTCTTAGGATCCAAAATCGTGGTCTACACTAACCACGCTGCCTTGTGGTATCTCCTTTCCAAGAAGGACACCAAACCTAGACTAATTAAGTGGATCCTCTCCTCCTTCAAGAGTTTGATTTAGAAATTCGAGACAAAAAAGGGTCCGACAATGTGGTCGCCGACCACCTATCAAGACTCCTAATCAACTCTTCCCATGCTCCTTGTCCCGTTCAAGACTCCTTCCCAGACCAACAATTGTTCGAGGTAACTCAAGTACCACTTCCTTGGTATGCCCACATTGTCAATTACCTCGCAATTGGGGAACTTCCACCTCATTGGTCCCCGCAAGAAAAATCTCGATTCTTCTCCCAAATCAAATTTTTTTTCCTGGGAAGATCCGGAATTGTTCAAATATTGTTCGGACCTAGTGATCCGACGATGTGTGCTGGAGAGTGAATTCCAAAGTATTCTCATCTTTTGTCACTCTCTTGCATGCGGCAGTCATTTTTAAAGGGAGAAAACAACCGCTAAGGTCTTACAAATTGGTTTTTACTGACCCTCTCTCTTCAAAGATGCCCATGACTTCTGTCGGGCTTGTTTAAAGTTCCAATAGTTGGGCGCGATGTCTCGCAGAGACATGATGCCTCTCACCCCTATCCTAGTAGTAGAGATATTTGATGTGTGGGGTATTGATTTCATGGGTCGATTTCCGTTATCGTTCGGTTTTGATTACATCTTGGTGGCGGTGGACTACATCTCTAAATGGGTAGAAATGGTTGCCACTAAGACAAATGACCACAAAGTTGTGGTCAAGTTTCTTCAAGAGAACATCTTTTGTCGATTTGGCACACCGTGTACTATTATAAGTGGAGGAAAACACTTCCTCAATCGTTATTTCAAGGCCCTGTGTCTCAAATACTTCATCACTCACAAGGTTGCCACACCATACCACCCACAAACAAGTGGCCAGGTCGAAGTCTCAAATAGGGAGATTAAGAACATCTTAATGAAGACTGTGAGGACAGATCAGAAGGATTGGTCTGCACGGCTCAATGATGCCCTATGGGCCTATCGCACTGCCTACAAGACCCTAATTAGTATGTCTCCTTATCGCTTTGTCTTCAGAAAGGCCTGCCACCTTCCGGTTGAACTGGAACACAAAAGTTCAACTTTGACATGGTCACAACCGGATCCAATAGAAAACTCCAACTTTCGGAGTTAGAAGAGTTACACAATGATGCATATGAGAACACAAAGATTTACAAGGCGAAAACCAAAATCTTTCATGACAAACATATTCTCCAGAAATCCTTTGTTCCGAATCAAAAGGTTTAGTTATTCAATTCTAAATTGCGTCTCTTCCCTCGTAAACTTTGCTCTCGATGGGATGGTCCTTACATTGTTATATCAGTCGCCTCTCATGGAGCTATCGAGGTTCAAGACCCCAAAGATGGGAGTCTATTCAAAGTGACCGGTCAAAGATTGAAACCCTACATTGAGGGCATTGTGACCTGCGATCTAATTGAGGTTATCGACTTGTTGGACCCTGCCTATCTCGACTTTTAGTTGTGAGGCCATCTGGCTGAAGATGATAAACTTAGCACTAGTAGGGAGGCAAGCCTTTATTGTGTGCTCCAAATTCTTCCCATATTTTGTCAGTTCTAATTTTGGGTGATGCTTCATCCACACTACTTCCAAAAAAAAAAAAGATCACGCCTGTCGATTGATCGGCAGTCCTGGGCCGATCGATCGCCCAATTTGCAAATTCGACTCTTCGTCCTCCGATCGATTGCCCAATCAAGGCTGATCGATCGCCCCAAATCCGGTAAATCTCATCCTCACCTTTCGATCAATCGCCCAAAAGCCGTTTTCAAATCCACCTTTACCTCCCGATCGATCGGCAATACCTGGGCCGATCGATCGCCAAACGCCGTTTGCCGATCTTCCGCCTTCCATTCGATCAACAATACCTGTGCCGATCGATCTCTAAAAAAAATTAATAATAATATAGCCATTTTTGTAATGTTAACAACTATTGGGGCCGATCGATCGACCCTCTCGGCGCCGATCGATCGGCGCCCGACGGGAGTCTATATATTTAGGCCATTTCTTCTTATTTTTTCACACTTTTCACTTTCTCCACTCCCCATTTCTCACACCCCTTTCCTCCTCCTCTCCCCCATCTTTCTCCTTCCGCACTATGAGGCGTTTTCGGGCCTCTCAAAAACGTCCTCATGGTGTCCCCAATGAGCTTGACTCTTTTTGGGGCTCTCGCAAGTTAAACCATCAAACTTGTTTTGAGGTCGACTCTCATTTCTGCTCACAAGGGGATACTGCCTGGGCTATCGAAGAATTGGAAAGCCCCCAATTAGGTGGCCTTTTCCAACCAACTTCCACAATTTATCCCAGGTTGGTGCGTATTTTTTATAAAAATTTACGTCGGGATGAGGACTACCCTCATATGCTTTGTTCTTCTATTCATGGTCATGATATACGTTTTGGTGGGCATGATATAGCGGTATTTTAGGGTGTCGCTCGCCCCGTGACCTAGATATTGTGTATGCTGATGAGGCACCTTTGGTCACGGTGCAAGAGATTGTTGCCATGTGTGCTGGTCAGTACAGTGATCATAATCGGACTTGCACTACACGCACGTTTCTTCTACCACGTCTATGGTTGGTTGACTCCATCTTTCGCCGTAATCTCAATCCGCTTGGTCATAAGTTAGAGTGTCGGGGCCCACTTCTCAAGGTTCTATTTTCCATCCATGAGGGCTTTTATTTTGATGCACACCATCCACAATTCTAGATGTTTTTGAGTGAGTGTTGGATGAACTCATCAACATTCAGAGCTCTTCTAGCAAGAAATGGGCACTTCTGTTACTCAATCTTATTTGCTCCATTATTGCCAGCTCCAGGTATGCCATATCTACGGATGAGCCCGCCGACTCCACTTTGCCCACCTTCGGCCATGCCCAATGGGACAAGAGTGTCCATGCTATGCATGCCGCTCCCAATGCTCCTGTTATCCCTCCCCCTCGGGTCCATCATCCTGCTCCACCACAGGCTTCCTCTTCCATGATCCATGAGGACTATGAGAATCTGTGCTCTAGACATGAACTATTGTGGGGCAATGTGGCTAGTTTCCGACATGAGTTTAACATCTTTCGTGACCACAATTATGCGTCTCATGAACAATTCAAGTATACTCTCAACAACATCTATGAGCACACCACGGTCATGTCTGAAACCGTCGAAGAGACCCAAACCATGCTTTGTGCTCTTCATCTCTCTCACTTTCCCCCGCCTCCAGGCCCTCTATGAGGACTTTTTCTAGTCGTTCGGCTTTGCTTTATCTTCTGTTGTGATCTGTGCTGCTATCACTTAGGTTTATTCGGCTTTTGTTGTTTTCTAGATGTATTTGCTTCACATATATATCTATATATTGACATTTGTGGTTTCTCCTTATATGCACCATCTTTCTCACTCACCCTGCAAGATACAGTTTCAATGAAGTTTGGGGTGATCTTTGCTTAATAAATTTTTTATATTCTTTCTCTTTATTCATCTTTCATTCATGGATTGCCCTCACATGTTAGGTATTCTTGTTCCCCATTACTTGTGCTTTAATTCTTTTTACATTGAGGACAATGTAATCTTTAAGTTTGGGGTTGAGAAATAACTATCATTATAATCCACTCATTATTGATTAGCTTAATTTGAGAACACATGATCCCAAATATATACAATGCTTACTCTTGACTGAACTTTGCATGCTGAAAATTTATGAAGTCATGAGTCACTTTGAGAAATTGTACGTGCACTCTACCATATTGTCTTGTGGGGCTTGAAACTGAGTCAATCAATTGATGTTTTTGAAACCTCTGAAGAAGTTAGATGACCTAGAAATTGAAAACCACCTTGGCTAAATTGAAAAAAATCTTTAATGACACAAATGATTACTTAACTAGGTTTGCACTTAGTAACCGGGCCTCCTGCCTCACTAAGCAAAGAGTGTTCGCGTCAAACTGTGTGTGTGAGCGCAGGATTTCGGATTCACAAAAAGGGATGTCGTGTTGTACCCTCTTGGGTGTGAGGGTTGATTTAGAGTCGCCACTTGTTCATTCAAAAGGGATAAGTCCCACAAGAGTTGGATAAGGTCTTGGTCTGTGAATGAGATCAGGATAAGGGGTTCGATTAAGTCCAGGAAATTTGTTAGGCACTCCGAGGCTTCCGTTTTACAACGGTTCCTTACTCCCTTGGTTTAAGCCAATTAAAGTCAATGTTTGTTTAAATGCCTGAGTATTCAAGTTAACACTAATCCAAGAAGGGTAAAGCTGACTAGGGTTGAACCCGGGTTGGGTTGCCTACGTACTTACAAGGGTGAGATCAGACCGAGCATAGTTCTGGCACGTGAGCCTGTGCCGAGGCTAGGGGTGTGTGCGTGTGCACCAAGGATGGCTAACAGGGTTAGTCCGGTAGACTAGGGTTCGGTTGTTCGGGGTTGATCAAGTGCATGGTTCAAGCCCGGTAGACTTAGGGGTAGTCCGGTAGACTAGGGTTTGGATCTGGTAGGCTCAGGAGAAGCCCGGTAGGCTAAGCCAGAGTTTGACTGGGGTTAGGTCAAACTAACAATGGTTAAGGTTGTTAACCACAATTAAAGGAAGATGTGATTAAGCCCGGTAGGCTAAGATGGGGCCTAGTAAGCTGAGGATAAGTCCGGTAGACTGGATTTTAGGCCCGATAGGCCAAAATCGAAAGTAACCGCAGTTAGGCTTGCTAATCGGGGTTAAGGGTGGTTTAACCTTTTTTAGGGTTGCTAACCAGGGAAAAATGGGCCAAAGTCAGTTTTATGGTTAAAGATGTGTTTTTTGTGAATTTTCCAGATTTTACCACTGTTAAATGGGCTTAACTGTGGTTAGGAAGGTGTTTAACCATGGTTAAACCGTGGTTAGGAAGCAATTGAGTCTAGTTTGCTCAGATTTTGCAATTTCGAATTATTTTAGATCTTTAGGGAATTTCTAGGATTTTTTCCTTATGGTTGGGTCAGTTAACCACGGTTAAAATCTAATCGGGGTTGGCTTAACCCCTAGTTAAGGCTGAGAGAGGTCTACAGTGTGCCCAGGGGACTAGGCAATGCCTAGAGTGGCCTCCTACCAGGCCTGGGCCCTGTGCAAACAACCCACAATTAAAAATAGTTTAATGGCGGTAATAGGATTACCGCCATTAAAACTGAAATTTTAACCCTGGTTTGCACACTGATAACTCGAGGTTAAGGGTTCAACTAGAGGGTTCTGAACCCATAAGGTTGAAGAGGGGACTCCAGGAAAGAGAATGAGCCTGGGGTGGGCCCCAGGGATGTCCTGGAGTGGGCCCCACAGAGTCCCAAATGTGTTGTATGAAAAATCACAAAATGGCAATAGATGATCTACCGCCATTGCCAAACTAGGTAAAAAAAAGAATGGCAGTAGATGAACTACTGCCATTACCGATAGAGTTTGTTTTTATAGATTTTAACCATGGTTAAGCTTAAACCCTGAACCTGGAAGGACCAAGTTAGACTCATGGGAGTCAGGGGAGTTCAACCCAGGCCCTGGACATGGACAAGGACCAGGACCCATCCAAGTATGTTAACCATGGCTGCAAACATAACTGCCAGGAATGACAGTACTGAGTTTACCGCCATTCTTGGATTTTTTGAAAACCAGGTTTTGTGCTCTCGAGGCTGTGCACCCATGCTACTAAGGGTTCCCTCATAAACTGAGGGACCCCCAAAGATGCCTGAGGTGATCTTGATGCTTCCGGATTGACTGCTATACCCATAGGGGTTCACCACACCTATGATCAAGGTGGGTGAACACCCCTATGTTGGGTTTTAAACTGAAACCAACCAAAGAACAATAGAAGTTCCCTGGAAATGACTAGGCGCTCACAATAGATATAAAAAGCGATAAAAAACTAGGGTAGGGGCTGCCCTACCCTGATGCTCTGCTCTTGCTGAGGAGGTGAAGGCTGCTATTAATGGTGGTGCACCAATGGGGGTGCTGCACAGACGCAAAGGAAGGAGCTGGGAGGGATTTCTGGATCTATTGAGGGCTTAGGGAAGCTTGGATGAGGGTTGTGTGACCTGAGAAATGTTCATGGGTTCGAACTGGGGAGTTTTCAGATGGATCATACGGTTGTGGAGGGTGTGGATTTATAGGGGAGAACCTTAGGACACTATGGAGATTAAGGGGAAGGTCTAGATGGTGGACGGACCCTGTGGAGGTCGAGTGAGGGAGGTGAGGTAATGGCGGTAGATCATCTACGGCCAAACTGAGATTTGAATAAATTGGGCTTGGCCCATGCACGTACAGTAATAGGGGTTTGGATTTAGGATTTTTGGGTCCCATGGGCCCATGTTTAAGGGTTCAGGCCCAAGGGGCCTTGGACTTAGAGTTTAAGCGTTAAGGGCTCTAGGGTTAGGCTAGGGCTTTGGTTTAGGGTTACCTAGGGCTAAGGTTTTGACTTAGGTTTCACTAGGGTTCACCTTAGGGTAGGACCTAAAGTCAACTGGGGATTTACTTAAGGTTAAGCCCTAGGGTTTACCTATGGTTAAGCTAGAGTTTACCTAGGGTTAGGGCTTGGTTCTAGGGTTCTCTAGGGTTCGACTTAAGGTGAGGCCTAAGACTTAACTAGAGGTTTACCTAGGGTTTAGGGGACTTGGTAGGGGTAACCATGGTTAAAGATCTTGACCATAATTAGATAGGGGTGTAAAAATTGGGTGCTTACAGTGTGAATTCCGGAATGGATAAAGAATCACAGAGAAGTTATACCTCCACTATCATTATTTAAATCTTTGAACCGAACTCCTGCTTAGTAACCGGGCCTCCTGCCTCACTAAGCAGAGAGTGTTCATGTCAAACAGTGGAGGTTTGGAACAAACATTTATCAAGAGTGACTAGTCTGAGTTCGGAGCCTATTTGACTCAAGTTAATAAGTCCTAGGGATGTCTTAACACCTGGTGCCCTAAGACCGTCTGGTTTGGGAGTCACTGGCCTAACACTTGCTACACGGGTTGTTTAGAAAGCTTAATGAACTTAGACTTTGCACAGTCAACTCATTCAATAAAAAAAAAGTGTCAAGAAAAATCCTTGGGTCGGTAATTGAATTGATGAGAAATCTGATAACAGAAGGGGTGATAGAACATCTGTTGAAAGAAAATGTTAAGATCAAATATTCAATTGACAGTCACACTACACATCAAATGAGACAAATGACCAATCTTTAAATAAGCATAAATGTTCAAAATTGTGTAAGGTTTTGTGAAATTGAGGATGTGGAGAGTCAAGAATAAAGCCGGTTGATAACGAGAGAATTATGTTGTGTGTATTATGATATTTTTACTAGTGCATGTCATACTTTAGCATATGTGCAGAGTTGTAGGGGAATTGTAGGTATCGTCACTGGTAAACCCTCACGAGACTTCACTCGTCCACTAGGGCCACCTAGGGGTTTAAAAGGCTTGTTGCATATGTCAACTGCAACCAGAGATCCCACGAAGGGGATGTAATTTAGCTTAGCTTAGTTTTATTTCTATTGCTTGAGGACTAGCAATATGTAAGTTTGAGGTTGTGATCGATGCTAATTATTACACATTTATGCACCTTAAACTTCATTTGTTAATCTCTTTGAGCTCATTTATCCACTATGATACTTCACTTGGGTGTATTTATTACTTTCAGGTTTATGCAAGGAAAAGAAAACAAAAATGATCATTTACAAGCTTTAAAGTTTCTTGTGAATGGCTACCAAACAAAGATCCGAGCTTAAAAGAAGTAGAAATGCAAAATCAACTTTTGTTCGATGTTCACGGCATAACTCCTTAACCGTAGCTTCGATTTAGGCCCATAATATATCAAAACGACCGGCTTGAAAAGGTCTACAACTTCTATCAAGAAAGTTTAGACAAATTCTGTAACCACCGATCGATCGGTGCCCTTTTGGCCGATTGATTGGTGCCCTTTTGGATGTTTCTAAAACTACAGTTCATTGAAACTCTCTCTCTATAAAAAGGAAAGCCTCCTTCCATGTAAAAGGTTTTGAATTTTTAGATTTGAAAGAGAAAAGGCTCTGGAGATCTGTGAAGGTTGGAGGATGGATTGCTCGTGTTCTTCATCGAAAGCGGTGTTCCTTACTCTCGTTATGAACTAATCTCTTTTTTTCTAGGATTTAGATGAAACCCTAGCTAAGTAATTGTGTCTCTTTCTACTTTATTTTAATTTATTCAATTGTAAACAATGATTACATAATAAGAGGGTTATTCATAACCAGAGTTTATTGATTATATTCAATTTCAGTGTGATTCTATCCTTGTCTTAGGTTTTATTATATTGAAATTGAAATCATCCATCTTAATTTTCTGTGATTATTAATGTAGATTTTATGCAATGGTATTACTGTTGAGGAATTAAATCATAGGATATTTTATGCTAAGGGGAAGATGAGTAATTTCACAACCCTAGTTTAGTGTGTATCACTCATGCTAACCGAAGATAGGATATGCCTAGGATCTAATCCCTTGAATCATTCTAGATGGATGAATGGAGTCTTGTAGTCACTCTTATCCCTGTTGTTTACATTGTGATGGACTTAAATAAATGCATTAGGGGCCAGTTATGAAGCTAGTGGTGGATTTGAACACCCTAGATCTTCTCTCACTAATATATCATCAAAAGCTCTTAGTTTAATTACTTAAAATAGAATTTACTAGTTTAAGTTATGTTTTTAGGTTAAAATAAATCCAATCAAATCAACTTATTACTCTTTAACTCACAATCAATCTTGAGATAAAAGCAATCAAACCAGCGCAATCTTCTGTGGTTTGACACCCTATACTAGTCACTATTCTACGAAATTGTAGCTGCTACGACATTTATTTAATTGACGATTAGAGACTCCAAGTCTGAATCTGCACAGCTGTCCCCACACATTAACAGAGCAAATTCTGGATCAGCACAACTGTCCCCACACGTTAGCAAAGCAACTAATTGATACTTTGGGAGTAATAGATTCAGTGAGGATAGATTCAACACTTTTGGATGTATGAACACCTACTTTCTTCCAAAAACTAATTAAAGGTTCCATCTTTACTTTTGCTCCTTATTTTCTTCAAAAAGGGCACTCACTTTCAATTTATACGAAAAATGACCAAGATTTGAACTCTGAGATAGAGTGACTCATTGAAGAAGATCAATGACATACTTGGACTGAGATAGAAACAAGCCTGAGTGTGTAGATACTGCTTCAATTCCAAGAAAGTGGTGCAACAGCCCCAAGTCTTTCATGGAAAACTCATAACTAAGCAACCGAATGAAGGTCTAGAGAAGAGAGGAGTTACTTCTCATGAGGATGATGTCATCAACATACGCAAGTAGGAGCATCGTGCCAATAGGGTTGTGGAAGATGAACATGGAGGAGTTGGCATGGCTATAGGTGAAGCTAATGTCAAGTGAAAATATGCTAAAACGGTCAAACCCGGATTACTTAGCTAATGAAGCATGTGTCAGCGCCACCAGTAAGATCTTCAAGAGCTTGGATGACATTCTGGTTGGGCTTAAAGGGTTAATCTTAATCTAGGGGTTTTGGTTTATGTCCCCCTTTGTAGCTTCTTTTTCAATTTACTAAACAGTTAAACCTCCCTCCCCCACAGGGAGGTGTTTCTATAAAAAAAAAAGCATGAGTATCTATTTTAAGCATTACAAGGCTTTATTGAGACGACATACATGTTGGGGATGAGATTCATCAGAGTAGCCGGTGGGTTAATCCATATGCACTTCTTGCAAATAGCCATGCAAGAAGACATTCTTGACTTCAGGTTGTTGGATCTCTTATCGATGCATAGTAGCTAAGGAGAGAACCAAATGAATGGTAGTAGGCTTGCCCACAGGACTAAAAGTCTCATCAAAGTCAACGACGTGCATCTGAGAGTAGCCCTTGGCCACATGTCGAGCCTTGTATCATTCTATAGTACCATCAGCCTTGAGTTTGGTTTTGTATATCCGATGACAACCAACAATATTAATGCTAGCAAGGCGAAGAGTGAGGTTCCAAGTGTGATTCTGATGAAGAGCGGCCATCTCTTCATCCATAGCGGCAAGCCATTGGGAATGTTTTGCAGCGGATTTGAAGCCACGTGGTTCAGAGTTACACAGATGTGCCTCAAAAAGATGAAGATTAGTCTGTAAGCTAGATTTGGAGGTGTGTGGCAGAAGTGGATGCTTGGTAAAATTCTTGGCCTTAGAACGTTTGACCATAGGATGAGAGTTATCTGAAGCAATGGGTAACTCAATGATGATCTAACCTCCAAACATGTGAAGAGCACTAGTACTTGGAATCGGCTAGGCAAAAGAGTTCCCAATAGCAACCGGGTGGACATCAATTATGGGTCATGCAGGTGTAGCATGAGCAGGTATGTTGATAGATCCAAACAGAAGTGAGGGTGATGGGAGCTGAGCAAGAGGAGATGTTGCCGAACTACTGTATTTCGACGGATCCCTGGATAGTGGTGGGAGCAGCACCTGAGAGCCTAATGGAGCCATATCGTTTGAAGGAAGATCCAGTTGGTGATGTGTGGGGTCCAATGGTTAGCTAGAAGAGACTTGTTCATCACTAAGAGATACATCTGGTTCATGCATGCAATCGGGATCGTCAAAGCCAACAAGATCATGTGATACAGATGAAGTATGAGGTGAGTGAGAAAATGGAAAATGAGTTTCATCAAATACAACATGGCGGGAAATTTAAACCAATTAGTTTCCAAATCAAGGCAATGAAAAACCCTAGTGAAGAGAGTTTTATCCAATAAATGCACAACGAGAGCTTTTGGGAACAAGCTTCTAGGGTGAGTAATCACGAAGATATGGAAAATATAAACATCTGAATATCCTAAACATGAACAATTAGGAGTCTCACCAAACAGTAGGACTTACAGGGATGAATGTTGGTGAACAGGGGTAGTAAGCCGATTAACAATGTAGACCGCAGTAGAAAAGGTTTCGACCCACAATTTGGATGGTGCATGACTATGGAGGAGTAGAGTGAGTCCCATTTCTGTCAAGCATCTGTATTTATGCTCAGCTTTACCATTTTGAGAAGGGGTGTGAGGGCATGAAGCCCTTTTTTGGATACCGTAGTGAGATAAATGCTGCAAGAACACTGAACTAGCGAACTCTTGACCTCCATCGCATTGACGAATTTTTATTTTGTGATTTAGTTGATTCTCAACCAGTTTTTGATAATGAAGAAAGGTTGAGAAAAATATATGATTATTTCTCTAATGGAAAGAACCATGAGTATCGACTAAAATCATCAATAAAGACAACATAATAACGAAATCCTGATGGAGATGTAATAGGTGAAGGGCCCCATATATCAAAATGCACCAAACCAAGAGGTGTTGTGCAACTTTTATTATTAGAATCAAATGGTAAACGTTTGCTTTTTCCTAACCGGAAATGAGAGAGAATAGATAGCTTACATAAGGAAGAGTCCACTAGTTGGATCTCTTTGGATTTATTTAAAAACTCAATTATTTTGGGAGCAACATGACCCAAAGCGATTGTGCTGAATTTCCGAACTTCCCTTGACCAAAGAAGATGAGAATAGGAATGCTTAGTGAAGTTGATCAAGGATGTAAAGATCGCCTTTGCTGCTCTCTGTCTCCAACACTTTTCCTATTTTTCGTGCTTGAGTAACAAAGCCAGTAGAAGAAAAGGTGAATAGAAAATCGTTATCTCTAGTAAATTGGGTTATCGAGATCAAATTCTTTTTAATGTGAGGGACAAGAAATGTATTATGTAATTGAAAAAAACCTATAGGAGTGGTTAGAGAAACTGATCTTGTATGAGTGATAGGAATACATGATCCACTGCCAACTAGAACTCGATCTGCACCATTGTAGGATGTAAAGTGAGAGAGCTTACCTTCATTATTGGTCATATGAGCGGTTGCTCGACTATCAGGGTACCACTCATCATCTTGAGTATCTTGAATTGTGAAAGAGGATAATGCCTCAGCTATAGAGAGTGTTTGATATGAATGTTTTAAACGGTTGCAACATTCCAAGGCTGTGTGACCACCATGACCACAAATCAGGCATGTGCTTGGAATATTTTTTGTGCCAGGAATAAGAGAACGTTGATCATGGCTTGATGAAGCTTGATTCGGCCATCATAAGGCTGATTGGATCTATGATAACTCTGTCCTCCACAGTTTCCATTATTGCCTCCGAAAGTGGAAGCAAAATTCTGACTACCTTATTGCTTACTGTTACTAGAATTGTGGTAATCTAGTTGTGGTGGTTAGGTTTGTAATTCCTACCACCACCACTACGATTATTTTTCCTACCATTTCCTCTTCCATGTTGAACAGTAAATACAGATTCATGGCTAGATGGAGTGGGCGAGAGACTTCATAGGAGAAGTTCATGATTGAGAAGATATGGCACCACCTCTTGAAAATGATGGAATGGGAGGTTTGGTGAGTGTGGTGGTCACAAAGGTATGATACTCTTGTCCTAGACCTCGTAGCAACAAGTACACCTTATCTGTGTGAGGAACAAAGCTGCCTATGGCTGTGAGGTAATTACAGATTGCTCAAAATTTTCGAACATGATCTGACATGTTAGATGTGTCTCGTTTCAAGACTTGTAACTCCTCATGGAGTTGTAACTCTCGGTTCTTGGATTTATTGGCAAAGGACTCTTCTAATGCTGTCCATACTTCAAAAGCATTCTTCCAAACCATGGTCACACTCATGGTTGCCTCTGTCAGTAAAGAATTGATCAGGCTTATAACAAATTGAACAGTGATGCGCCATTTTCGATACTCAGGGTTGATGACTCAAGTTCCATCTTCCTGAGTAATGGTTGAGGATGGTTGTTCCATCAATATAGCCAAGTAACTCTTGGCTTTCAAGTAATGGAAGAATTTGATTTCTCCGTAAGAGATAGTTGTTCCCATTAAGCTTAATCAAAAGCATGTTTGACATAGATGAGTAGGGCAAAAGGGGTGTGGTATTGATGGTAGAAGTACCAATTTGATTGGCCATGAAATAAGGAAAGAGAGAAATCTGACTTACAGGTTTTCTACAGAAACCTTTTGCTCGATCTGATACCATAAAAGGATGTGTGCATCCTTGAACAATATTACAAGAGGTCGATGAGACAATAAGAGGTTTGTGCAATGTGCACAAGGAAGAAGCACTCGACCTAAGTTGCTTGTTCCCTTGATTTAGTATATATACTTGAGCAGATTTACAGAGTACTAAAAATACAGTGTACTGAAAATAGAAAGACATATATACAAAGATCTCTATCGATAGCCAACTATATAGGTTGCTATTCTTGAGGTAATAAATCCCTAAACTCCACTACAAAACTTAAGGCCTTTTAATTAGCGGCAGATTTTTAGCGATGGTTATAAAAAACTGTCGTAAAAGGCTTCCCCAACAATCTATGTAATGAAGGTATGTTAAACCACCATTGTAAGAATTAACAGCGGTTTAGGAACTTTATGCGGCGGTTTTGAACCGCCGCTCAAAGTCTGGAATCTTATAGTGCTTGCTCTCCTTTTGGTTATCTAGAATCTTGATTGAAGGGGAATTAGTAGCTTCCCTTATGCAATGATATCCATGGGTATCTCTAGGATTAGCAACTCCCTTGTTCAAAGGAAGATCCTCCTTGAGTGAAGCAATGGTAACGGCAAGCACGTGGATGAGGTTGTTCAATAACCTCTATGGTTAGCTTCCTTTGATACCATGGCCTCTAAATTTAGATAGATTGGAGCTGAGTTGCTGTATTGTTTTAGATTTAAAAGTTTTTGTACAAAGATGTAACCGTGTATGAGTTGTAATCTTTATGCGATAGATATCATCAACCAAATCTTATTAGTACACATTAGTCTACACAACATTAATATATAAGTTCATAGAAACGCCTCATATCAGTTACTAAGTTCTCTTGTAAAATCACCATATCGATGCATCATATTTTGATAGGAGATTTTATAGAGTAAAGCACCATGTCCAAGAGACATCTTCAACATTTCCTCTGCTTGAAGAAGTGGCAAAGAACATCTTTAACACCTAATCTGTTCGATGAAATCTTCGAGATTCTTTGAAGAAGATCCATCTTCACTAATACTCTTTCGAGCCATTTCCTTCAATTTCAAAGCATTTGCTCTTATGCCTTGATCACAGAGCAAGCTCTCAACCTTACTTTTAATTTCATGCCTTGAGATGATTCCATCTTTATCTGGGCTCAACCCTAAACCAACCTTCCAAATATCACAAATGCACCTCTCATTATAGAACTGATCAACAAAGTAAGGCCAGGATATAAAAGGGACCCCTGTGATTAGGCCTTCCGTGGTTGAGTTCCAACCACAATGGGTTATGAAACAAGCAGTAGAAGGGTGAGCCAACACCTTTTGCTGAGGCGCCCACATGACTATCTTTCCATGATGAGCTACTCTATCTTTGAAGCCATCTGGGTATACAATATCGGACCCGGCAGTAAGATCTGATCTCACAACCCATAAGAATGGTCGACCGATAAGTTCGAGCCCAAGTGCTAGTTCATCAAATTGATGCTGGCTGAAGATTGTTATACTGCCAAATGCTACATAAACGACTGAGCATGGCGGTTGTTTATCGAGCCAGCTTAAACAAGTTGAGTCCTCTTGCCAAAAGCTTCCAACATGTTGCTGCAGATGATTACTCATAAGTAATGGGCCGATGGGTCGGAGATTCGGAATCAAGTCATGAAGCGAAGGGTCAAGCTCATAGAATGAGTTGCAAAGAATCCAGTTGGAAAGCTTGACAGCTTGATTAATTGAGAGGACGAACCCTAACATTATTTCTTGCACCATCGGGTTATCTGGGCTATTCCATATTATTTCGGTTGTGTTCATGGCTGGCATGCCCGGTGAGAGTTGGATCACCTCGTCTTTCACGGTAGTTCCTACAAAAAAGTAGAATTATCCTGTTCAAAATTTAGAAGTCACCAAGATATTACAAGTACTTGCATAATTCCGAGCATAGAGTGATTGAATCTGTAAGAACAGTAGGATCAAGGCTTTATAACAGAGTTGTGACAATTTGCAGACTTATACCAATAAGAATGCTCTAAGTTGTGTGTTGAGATAAACCAACTTGATCAGATGACTTCATGACGATTATAACTACTATTGTTGAAATTTTATGAATCATTTGCCATATTTTATCCTGACAGTCCCAAAGAAATGTGTTGCACCTAAGGTTTTAGGTAACAATTTATTAAGTTTAGTAACTAGTCTTGCCAAAATTACTTCACAACACTATTACATAACGGTTTTAGCCATTACGGCTAAAACCTGTAATGCACACATTGTTTTTTGGATTAAAATTTAAAAGTATAAATTTGAGAACAAAATTTAAGATTGATAATTGAATATAACAAACTGTTGGCAATGAACGCATATTATATATAAGGATAATACTAAATTATCCAATAGATATAAAGCTTAATTAACAAAAGAATTCTTAGTTAATAATATAGATATAAACGAAAATACATTATTAATGTCATCATAGATTAATGGATTTAATAAATTTATAACCTACATGTTTCTTACATAGGAAAGGTGAATCCCTGAAATCCATATATATATCTAAAATTAAATAATAATATTTATTTATTGAAATATTAAGTAATATATTTTTAAAATATTTAATAAATTTTATTTTTAATAATATAAGTTTTTTATTTATTTGATACATTATTATTTGTATTAACTACTTAATTTTATAGTAATATATTATTTTAATAACATTTTGTAGAAAATCATAAGTTTCTTAGTATTAAACTTAAATTAATACATCTAAGAGTTGGAGATAAGAGAGGACTCTACAATAGTGTAGATAGATTGGGCCTCTAGGATGAGATATTGGGTCCCACACCTATAAGAGTTGGAGATAAGAGAGGACTCTACAATGGTGGAGATAGAGAGGACTCTAAGATGAGATAGTGGGTCCCAAACTTAAATGGTGGAGATTAAAGAGAAAAGCCGCAGGACGTCTCTAAAATAGAACTTAAGAGATTGGAGGGATTGGAGTTTGGAGAGCAAATAGAAAAGTCTTATTTCTTTATATTATAGTAGTATATATATATATATATACACTACAATATAAATTCTCTTCTTTGCTCTCCAAATTCGAATCCCTCAAATTCAAGAGGTAGCATATGGCACCTCTAAGAATGAGTGATTTTAGGGGATTGTGATATTTTATCTCCAAACTGCAATCCTTGGAATTCTAGAAGTGCTCATGTGGCACCTCTAAAGAGTGATTATAAGGGATTGTGATACAAGAGAGGAAATAGAGACATAGTAATCTATTGGAGGGATTTTAGGAGATTATGACAAGGGAAATTTTAGGAGATTGTGATAAGATGGATAGAGATTAGAATGATAGAGAGAGAAGATGTAGAGATGTATTAACACATGATAGGGATTTTAGGGGACTCTGATAAGAGGGAGAGTGATTCTGTAGAGATTTTTTTTTCACACTGATGTATCGCACGGGACTCTACTAGTATATATATATATATGGGAATGTTAACCTTCGCGTATGTCGTGAAGGTTAACAATCTTTACATGATTGCCATTCAATTTACTCTTCATGAACTTGATAATTAGGGCTGTACATTGGGCCCGGCCGATGGCCGCATGACCCACCCTTTATTAGGGTAGGCTGGGCTAAGGTTACATGTGTTTGGGTTGGGTTTGGATTCTATTTTCATTTCGTGCTTGGGTTTGAGCTGGGTTGGTAAACTTTAAAAAAGCCTGGTTAACCCAGCCCAGCCCGAAACATAACATGTTTCTTAGTTGTATGTTGTCTGATTTTCTTTTGTTTTCCCAGTAAGCAAACAAATGGTAAATAGAAACATGTCCCTTTAAGAGGCTCTAATATTTAAAGTAATATTAAATAATGCTAAAATTAAAGAGGGGGGAAATCATTTAGATCCTAACATGGTGACACATTTTGCACCCTGAACTCACGAGGTCAATAGCTAATTCACCTAAATAGCCAATTCAGTTCATCTAGACAGCCATCTCTGCTAAGTATCATCCATTACAAAGAAGTAAATTGAGAAGTTCGTGCTCGCATGAAAAAGGCTGAAACAGGTGGTCAGAACACAAAGGTAAAAATTGAGTTGAGTATGGGCTGGCCCAAGCCCAACCCAAACGTATAATAGAGTACATGGGCGGGGTTTGGGCTAGGTTAGGCATGGGGATAAATAAGAAGGGTTGAGCCCAAATTAGCTTCAGCCCAACCCGCCCATTGTACACCCCAATTGATAATGTTCATTTTTTTTTTTTTTGAGATCCTTGAAATCAATGTTATAAATCTTGCAAATATACATTGACTGACCAACATTAATAGAACTAAAAGAAAAAGTTTAGAAATCTCACCGAATCACAAAGCCCAAAACGAATTTTATCTCAAAAATGGTTTACTTTGTTTATCTGAAAAGAAGATGGAATGATCATTTATGGCTCAAGAGGGGAAGAAATAATTTTTTTTTTTTTGGTAATGAGGAACCCCAAACTTACCCTTCCGGTAAACCAAGGCACATGCAAGACCCCGCAACCCACATGAACAGCTAAACCCAAGCCCATGAGAAACATGGAACCTTGTGCAGGGGGTGAAAATTTTGATAGTATGCATAGGGAAGGCACTAAAGACGTTTTACAGGATCTTTCAGGATCACCTATATAAACCCGAATGGCTAGGCAGCCAGTTTAGAGAACCAAATAGCTTAGTTCTCTCGGCCAGTGAGAACCGAAGAGCTAGGCAGCTAGTTTAGAGGATGTTTGAACAAAGACAAATTTAATTTGGAGAGCTTGATTATCACCAAAGCCTATTCCACAAAGACAAATGTATAGTACAATAACATTGATTGCATCGATCAATTTTCAAGGCCCATAGAGTCTTACCATTACTGTCAACAATTCCAGCCTCCATAAGCTTTGGAAATTGGATATCCATGGCCAAAAGGCCTACTGCGTAAGGACAAAATGCAGCCCTATTGATTCCCATCTTCACGGCCACCTCCAGTGCCCACCCAAGTAATGTATCAACAATCACACAATCGATGCGTCCCTCACCTGATTCCTCCATCTTCCTAATCAACTCCTCCAAATGACCCGGCATCACCTTCGCCATACTATCTATCACCATTCCGTCTTTTCGATCATGCTCCGCTTCCAACCCATCCGGGACCGAGACTATATGAATCCCACTATGCTCCTCACCCTTCTGCGGCAGCGCCCACATAATCTTTGCATATATGAACTCCGTGGTCAAAAATGTGACCTTCACGCCGCGTTCGGCCAGTCGATGCGACAACTTCATGAGAGGCATGACATGGCCTTGTTGCGGGTATGGTACAGCTATCACATGTGCTCGCCGGCCCATGATTAATTCAGATGGTCTCTCCGACTATGAGCACCTTCTGTATGCCTTGATCGATCCAAATCTAGACTTGTTAGTCCTTTTATATGCAGGGAGGGATGAGGAGCCAACAAAGCCTATATATGGTATTGTTCTCATGTGCTTAATTTGGCCGTTTCAACTATCTTTTTGATCTGTTTTTGACATCGAAACCAAGAAAATAGCCAGTAATGTTTATTAAAGTATAAGCAGCTGTGACGAAACACTTTCGGATCTTCTCAGTTGCAAAGCTTGATATAAAAATGCTATATTTGCCAGTTTTTTGTAAAATCTAGATATGAATTGATGCTGACGAAACAGGACTAACGGCATCTTTTGCAACTGGGCAGCAGCTACTAGACAGAACCGGACGATTGCAGCAATAGAGGATCCTATGCGATGATGACAATATACATTTTTCAAAATTTTATATTGTTTGGTTAGATGGTATATTTGCAAGCTAAGAAATGACTAATTCAAAAAAGAAAGTGTTTCTTTTGTTGTTTTTGGTTAGAGTCGCATTTTTTAAGATCTTGATTAATGTATTTTTCTTAGCACAACCATAATTAAGGTTAATAATTACTTAGTATGGCTTTTATATTTATTATTGTATGTGACTGGTTTCGAATAAAGCCTAAGTCGGCTATTCGTTCACTTTCATATGTATTGTCACCACGTATCCCTTTTGACACCCTTAATTGTACGGTTAAGTTTCACCCACCCTTAGGATTCACCCAGGGGCTGGGGCGGAGCCAGCGGCCAGGAGCGGCCATGCTCCCCCCTCCCCCGCCCCCCAAAATTTTTTTTTTTGGAAATTGCTTCTTAACTTAGATTGATTTTTTTAATTAAAAAAATAGAAAATTTTTTATATATAGTAGCCCCCCAAATTATGAGTTAATGGCCCCCCAAATTTCCATGCGCTCCGTCTGCCTCCCTCTAATTGTGGTTAAGCTTAATCAAATTAAGATTAGTATTTTTTCTTCTTCTAAAAGCTAAGATTAACCTTAGGGATGAGTGAATCTTAACCACAATTAGTGGGTGTTAAAAGGAACACATTGCAGCTAGTAGTTCTTCTTTTAACTATGGTTAAGCCTAATCAACTTAAGGTTAAAAAAAAAAAAATTTCTTAAAAACCAAGATTAGATGGATGAACCTTAAGGATGAGTGAATCTTAAATAAAGTTAGTGGGTGTTAAGAAGGGATATGTGGCGGCTCTAGAGGCTCTCACAATCCGTCGAAAAGAGTAATTTCTCTTAAATATAAAATAAAAAAATTAAAAATATAATTAATTAATTTAAATAATAGCCCTCCCAAACCCATTGTCTAAAAAATAGCCCCTAAACCCCCAATAACAATACTCCCCCAAGGAAAATTTCCTGGCTCCATCCCTCCATGTGGCGAAGCCAGGATTCTCTTGCATGGGCCTAACAATGGGGTTCGGAGAGATAGCCTCTGAATTTTTTTTTAGGTCCAAGTTCATTGGCCATCGCGTCTGTTGGTCTGATTTTAAGGAACATATTTTTTCAGAAGTTTAAAGACGACTAGAGCCACCCGTCCCTGGCTTCGCCCTATACCCCTATTAGTACTATAGGTAAAAAGAAATATTCAAAATTTCTGGGGAGGCTTCAGCCACCCCTGGCCCCATGTGGCTCTGTCACTGGGTTCACCCACCCAATTATCCTTGGTTTATAGAAAAAATATTTTAAATATTTAATTTTTTTAAATCACAATTAAATTTGTTTTAATATTTTTTTCTAAAAATCAATCAAGGATAGGTCCGAGAACCGTAAGGGTGAGTACATGAAACTTAACTACCTCAAAAGGAACACGTGACGAACTCAGCACCGTAAGCGGACTCCCAAGTCCTGTTATAACTGTGGAGGATTTGGTTCTTACTTTTATATGTATTGATAACCTCAACTTGACGTTGATATTGTATGTGACTAATTTCGAATATGTCACGAGTCGGCTATACGTAATGGCTGACTTGAGGATCTTTAGCACCCGGACAAAGTACTTAGCTAGGCATAACCGGGGTAGTAATGTTTGTTTGTAAATTATTGAATGCACACCATGACACACGTCAATGAAACAAACATTGATGTTATTAAGCTAAATGAATATCATGATACAAGATACTAGACATGAGAAACAAAGACATTAGTTAGTTAGGTAGATGATCAAATAGGGTGTTTCGATGTATGCCAGAGGTATCACGAGATTCTCACACCTAAATTGCACTACTATACCTAAATTGCACTATTATAAATATGTTTATTCGTCACGGATGTATTTTCAAATACAATCACTGTGTTCATGACAAACGGTAATACTAGCTATTATAAATTACGAAAATAGTCTGGAAAAACTTTTGACGGGATTTTAGATTATGGTTAATATATCAAACGTGATAAATGTTTTCAGTAGAAAAAAAAAATCATTGTATTTATATAATCGTGAATCGTCGTTCATGAAAAAAATCATTGTTCTAAAATAACTTTGATCGAATTTCATTTTATTATTACGATTATCAATATAATTGTGATTGTATTTGATAAATAAATTTTCATTCAATTATTTTAAAATTCAATCACGGTTTATAAGTAAATGTGATCGAAATTCTAGTCTATCTAAACTTGGAAAGTCTTGTTAATTTTACGGTACGATTTATAGAATAAAAATATCTTTTATTCTCTCTTCAACTTCTCTAATATTGTTGGTTTACAGTCATTTTATCTTGTCGACTTCTCTAATGATGTCAAGAATGCAACAAAGATAGCAGTTTGTCATTCCTTTTCATTCTCAGATTGTAGAATTGTAAAGCATATGGAGTTGTCTCTGAATCTCCATTTTCAAAGTTATTTTATCATCCTGAACTCATGCAAGATGCAATGCGGATGTTACTTTTCAAGCAGATTGGTTTGGATTATGAAGAAGAATATGAATATTAACTTTCTTTAAAGTATATGTAGGATTTTCAATAGAGATGTACATCTTTTGTACTTCTATCTACTAAACATTTTGAGAATGAAAAAATGTTATATATCTAACAAAATTTATTTATTTTGTATACAAACGTGATCATTCATCATAATTTCTATCTTTCGTTTCCTATTATTCTACAACTCAAATTTTTGTTTTTTTTGACATAAAAGAGTACATCCCAGCGCGAGATAGATATTTAAGAGAACTATAAGTATGAATGACTAGAAGTTCTAGCAATTTTAGAAATGCAGAAGAACTTTAACTATTTCATATAAGATCAATGATCATGGTTATAAAATACCGAGATCGTTATTCACTTCAAAGATCACGGTAATATAAACATTGTAATCATTGGCCACATTAATTTGGTAACTTGATTGATTGGTCGCTGGATTGATTGGTCTCAAGAAATTAAGTAGATACTATTTACTAACGACATAATTTTCTGGATTGATGATCATGATATTTTTGTGTGTGTTTTTATTTGTAGTTGGCATGGGCCTTTCTAGCTTTAGTTGCCTAATCTTTTAGGTAGTGCCCTTGATCTTAAGGGGAGAAGATCAAGTTGAGGAGGAATTTGTGTTTAATATTACTATATTTTGTTCCCAACTCGATAGTCCCCTCATTATCTGCATTTGTTTCATTGTATTGTGGGTGCCTTGATATTAATTGTGCGATAAATTGGTATATTTTCTTGTGATTTGGATTCTTGCCTACTTTTGAATTTTCGTGCTAAAAAAATGAGAGAATATTGGGGTAATTAGTTCCCTAGTTCAATACATTTCTAGTGATCGATACATGTGTTTATTTATTTTCATATTGCATACATGTTTCACTCGGGTTTTTATTAGCATGTGCAAGTTCAGTTTTGCAGCAGACAGATCTTACATGACAAGAGCTTTATTTGTTTACAAGCAAGGTTATTTTTCAATTTGTGTCATGTAACTTTTGTTCGAGTCATGTAATGACCTAATTCCTCGTTTGATGTGTTTGGGTGAGTTTGTGTCGAGTCATGTACTTCAGTTTATGTTTTATCACGAAATTGTCAAAGGGGGAGATTATAGAGTCCATATTTGGTATTGACGTATTCTGTTGACCAAACTATGTCTAGTCGTATATTGAGTTTTTTCCCACAAGAGTCATGCTTGTGATGATGAAATCTACTAAAGACATTCCAAAAGCTTCGCTCATATTTTAGGATGGTAAGTCACCTAGATACCTTTTACCTAATGTGGAATTGACTTAAATAATCTTTTTTATACCATAGGTGACTAAATACTTAATTCTAGGTAGTTTAGAAGTGAAAATGGAATTTTCACTACTCTTAATCATTCGAACAATGGAATGATCATTTGAATGATGCCAGGAAAACATGTCAAAACTCAAACATGTAACTTCGATTGTTTGAATGATCTCATGACCATTCGAATGATCATGTGCATGAACATAATTATATTTTGATTATAATTCTTATTTCTTCTTTCCTATTTAAGGGTTTGTTCCCCAGGACGACCCTAAAAGTTTTAAAGAGTTGTGAAAGAGTTTCTTAGACATTATTATGGTTTCCCAAACCTAATCTCCTCTCTTCTTCCACCCTAGAAATGCAAGCCATTGATTCTTTCTTGCTTGCTTGTTTATTCCAATTGTTGAGATTCAACTAAGGTTTTTGTCATACCCCCAAAATCCCCCCTAGAAGAATGTGGAACTTTGACACATGACATTACTTGACTTAATTCATTCAAGAGCATTTAAAAACATACTAAAAGACGAACCTAAAAATTTTCTCATAATCATTAACCTCAAAAAATAATAGTAATTCCAATAATTGAATCCAACCTGTCTTATTAATCATAAATATCGAGTGAACCAGATCCTTAAGCATGATCAATGACTGAAAATATATCTAAACAATATAATCTAAAATTGTCTTATTGCATTCCTTAAATAAATTGAAATAAACAACTAATCAACTAAGCTCAATAATAAGGAAAGTAATCTAAATTGACTCACTCTTCCTAGAAATCACCTTCCTGCTCTTCTGCATACTCCTCATCTATTCAAGGTGATAGAGCACAGTTGTCGAACCCTCCTAAAACTAATGACATAAAAGTTAAGCAAACGAAAGCTCGGCGTATGCAAAGTCTAACTAACAATATATCATAACATATTCACTTGCACATGCTTTAACATAAAATAATATATCTTACCATTCATGTACGTAAAACATGAAACATACAATTATGCAAAGCATATAATCAGACTCTTGACATGTGCGGACTTGTGAGACTTATGAGACTTATGAGATGCATGTCAATTCTATCTAAGTTCCTTATAACCACCTGTTATCATGATTGTTATACCATTCTTGTCACCACATGTTGTCATGTTTGTTAGGTCATTCTCATTCACCACATGTTGTCATGCTTGTTCACCACATGTTACCATGCTTGTTAGACTATTCTTGTTCACCACATGTTGTCATGCTTGTTAGGTCATTCTTATTCACCACATATTGTCATGCTTGTTAAGTCATTTTTGTTCACTACATGTTGTCATTCTTGTTCACCGCATTTTGTCATGCTTTTTGGGTCATTCTTGTTCACCACATGTTACCATGCTTGTTAAGTCATTCTTGTTCACCACATGTCATGCTTGTTAGATGCCTCTTTTTATCACCACATGTTTCCATATCCGGTCCTCGTAACCAAGGTCTTACAAGTCTTTTAAGTTCATGTGGACTTATGACTTTTGAACTTATGAGGACTTCTCAATTATCATATCGTGAGACTTGTGCTTGATCATGTAATGATTAATCTTCATCTAAGTTATCCCTTAGGTTCCAATATCAAATCACTGCACTACAAAACTCAATACTTTTAGTGGCGGTTCAAAACCGCCGCCATAAGACCCAACACCGCAGCTACAACAGCAAACGGCAGTTAACAAAATCGTCGTTAATTACCTTGTTGGGGAAGCCTTTCAAGGTGCTCGTAATGGCGATTATTTTTAGCCGCCATCATAAAGTAATATTTCACAGCGGTTTGCTACCGCCATAGTTAACCTTTTAATAATCATATTAAATTGCCCTATTGCGGTGTCAATAAGCGGTTCTTCACCGTTATTATATTAGATGTCACAGCAGTTTCACACCGCCGTAGTTGATTAAATATATCACAGTGGTGATAAACCGCCATTATTTGTAACATATAAGACGGGGTTTTCAAACTGCCCTGATTGATTAAATGTATAACAGCGGCTATATACCGCCATTATTTATATAATATAATCAACGGCAGTTGAAAACCGTCGTAATTAATTAATTATTAAATTTTAATATTAAAAATATATATAGCGGCGGGTATAACTGCCGCTATTAGTGAAAATTTTAATTTAAAATATATTCCAATTTTTTTTTACCTCTATTATTTGTACCTGTCAGCAATATAAAAATAATTAATGCATCTATAAATAATATTGTACCTATAAGCAATATATAATAATTCCAATTAAATACAAAAAGTTCATGTAATCAGAATACATGTTGAAACCTATAATAATACAATTATATATACATGCCCATAAAAAGTGCCGAGTAGTAAAAAAAGAAAAAAATCCTAAGCTAGTCTCCTAGTTCCCTCCTGGCAGCAGTGCTCCAAAACCTGACAAGTGTGTGCTACTGGCTCCCTCCTACAAAAAATAATAATATATAATTTATTATTAGAATATCAAAATGATATAATTTAAGGATTTAACAATTGATTAATATGCAAAGAAACAACCCAGAGCAGAATTTTCATAGTTATCAGTAACAGTTGGGCCTAAACCTACAACCGCGCACAAAATCCAAACCGGGGCTCGAATTTGGATGCGTTTTCTTCTAACGAGTGTATTTCGATCCAACCTAAGGGTGTAAATTTGTTTCGATAGAATCCGAGGTCGTCTGCCCGATTTGGACTCCAAGAGGCCCAAAATTTAAACTTTGAAACTATCGTTTGGCCTAAACATACAATCATGCACAAAGTCCTAATCGGGGCTCGGATTTTGATGCGATTTCTTCTAACGTGTGTATTTTGAGACAATCTAAGTGTGGAAATTGGTTTCGAGGAAATCCGAGGTCGTCGTTTGCCCGATTTGGGCATCGAGAGACTCAAAATCCATACTTAAAAACTATAGTTTGGCCTAAACCTACAAACGTGCACCAAATCAAAACTGAAGCTCAGTTGTTGCAAATTCTTCTAACGTGTGTATTTCGACCAAACCTAAGTGTAAGACTTGGTTTTGATGAAATCCGAGGTCGTTTACCCGATTTGGGCACCGAGAGGCCAAATTCCCAAATTTCAAGTCTACTTTGGCCTAAACCTACATCCGCGCACCAAATCCAAATTGGGGCTCGGATTTTGATGTGCTTTCTTCTAACGCTTGTATTTCGAGACAACCTAAGTGTGGGAATTGGTTTCATTTGAATCTGAGCTTGTTTGCCCAAATTGGCCACTGAGAGGCCCGAAATCCATACTAAGAAACTGTAGTTTAGCCTAAACCTACAAACGCGCAGCAAATTCAAACTAGGGATCGGATTTGATATGCTTTCTTCTAACCCATGTATTTGGACCCAACCTAAGTGTGAGAATTGATTTCGATAGAATCCGAGGTTGTTTCCCTGATTTGGGCACCGAGAGGCCTAATTCCCAATTTTCAAGTTTACTTAGGCATAAACCTACATCGGCGAACCAAATCCAAACTGGAGCTCAAATTTTGATGAGGTTTCTTCTAATGCATGTATTTTGAGACAAACTAGGTGTGAGAATTGGTTTCATTGGGATCCGAGCTAGTTTGCCCGATTTGGGTACCGAGAGGCTTGAAATCCATACTTAGAAACAATAGTTTTGGCCTAAACCTACAAATGAGCACCAAATCCAAACCAAGGCTTAGATTTTGATGCAGTTTCTTCTAACGCGTGTGTTTCAACTCAATCTAAGTCTGAGAATTGGTTTCGATGGAATCCGAGGTTGTTTGCCCGATTTCGGCACCAAGATGCCGAATTCCCAATTTTCAAGTCTACTTTGGCCTAAACCTACATCCGCGTACCAAATCTAAATCAGGGCTCGGATTTTGATGTGATTTCTTTTAATGCATGTATTTCGAGACAACCTAAGAATGGGATTAGTTTCGTTGGAATCCAAGATCGTTTGTCCAATTTGGGCACCGAGAGGCCGAAATCCATACTTAGAAACTATCGTTTGGCAAAAACCTATAATCGTGCACCAAATCCTATTCGGGGCTCGAATTTTGATGCGATTAACGCGTGTCTTTTGAGACAACCTAAGTGTGAGAATTGGTTTTGAATAAATCCAAGGTCATTTGCCCAATTTGGGCACCAAGAGGACTAAAATCCATACTTAAAAACTATAGTTTGACCTAAACCTACAAATGTTCACCAAATCCAAATGGGGGCTCGGATTTTGATGCGGTGTCTTCCTATGTGTGTATTTCGACCCAACCTAATTGTGAGAATTGGTTTCAATGGAATCCGAGGTCGTTTGCCCGATTTGGGCACCGAGAGGCCGAATTCCCAATTTTCAAATCTACTTTGGCCTAAACTTACATCCGCACACCAAATCCAAACCGGGCTCGGATTTTGATGAGGTGAGGTTTCTTCTAAAGCTTGTATTTCGAGACAACCTAAGTGTGAGAATTAGTTTTGTTAGAATCCGAGCTCGTTTGCCCAATTTGGAAACCGAGAGGCCTGAAATTCATACTAAGAAACTATAGTTTGACCAAAACCTACAAACGTATAGCAAATCCAAACTGGGGTCGGATTTTGATGCGAATTCTTCTAACGTGTGTATTTCGACCCAACCTAAGTGTGAGAATTGATTTCGATGGAATCCAAGGTCATTTGCCCAATTTGGGCACCGAGAGGCCGAATTCCCAATTTTGAAGTTTACTTTGGCATAAACCTACATCGGAGAACCAAATCCAAATCGGGGCTCGAATTTTGATGTAATTTCTTCTAATGTGTGTATTTTAAGACAACCTAAGTGTAGGAATTGGTTTCATTGGAATCCAAGCTCGTTTGCCCTATTTGAGCACCGAGAGGCCTGAAATCCATAATTAAAAACTATAATTTTCCTAAACCTACAAACATGCACCAAATCCAAACCAGGGCTCGGATTTTGATGTGGTCTAAAGCGTGTGTCTCGACCCAGCCTTAGTCTGAGAATTGGTTTCGATAGAATTTGAGGTCGTTTGCCCGATTTGGGCACCGAGAGGCCGAATTCCCAATTTTCAAGTCTACTTTGGCCTAAACCTACATCCACACACCAAGTCCAAATGGGGCTCGAATTTTGAAGTGGTTTCTTTTAACGCATGTATTTCGAGACAACTTAAGTGTGGGAATTAGTTTCATTAGAATCCGAGCTCGTTTACCCGATTTGGGCCTGAGAGGCCGAAATCCATACTTAGAAACTATAGTTTTGCCTAAACCTACAAACACGTACCAAATCCAAATCGAGGCTTGGATTTTGATGTCGTTTCTTCTAACGCGTGTATTTCGAGACAACCAAAGTGTGAGAATTGGTTTCATTAGAATCCGAGCTCGTTTGCCCGATTTGGGCACCAAGAGGCCCAAAATCCATACTTAGAAACTATAGTCTAGCCTAAAACTACAAACGCACACCAAATCCAAAACGGGGCTCAGATTTTGATACGGTTTCTTCTAACACGTGTATTTCGACACAACCTAAGTGTGGGAATTCGTTTCGATGGAATCCTTGATCATTACGCAATATTAATTATTCCTTATAGTAATAATTCTGTAGAATAGTACTAGTAAGGGTATCGAACCTCTAAGGACTACGCTGGTTTCGTTGCCTTTTATCCAGATTAATTCTAAATTAATGATTTGGACAATTGATTTTCATTTGATTATGCTAAAACAATGAATTAAACTAATACTGGGTTTTAAATCCTTTGGAGGGAAGATCTAGGGTGTTTGAATCCACCACTAACCTCATAACTAATCATATTCTGAATTCATTCAAACCTCTTGATTTGCAAATATTACAGTTAGAGTGACAGCACGTCCCCTCTCAACTGATCAAGAAAAGTACAAGGGATTATATCCTAAGCATATCGTATCTTCGGTTAGCACGAGTGATATACATTAAACTAGAGTAGTATGATCACTCATCTTCCCTTAGCATAAAATATCTTCGGATTTAATCTCTCGATATGTTAAAACCATTGCATAAAACCTATGTTTAAATTCTATTGAAAATTAACATAAGTGGGTTCAATTTCAATTTTATAATACCTAAGACAAGAATAAGAATTCCGTTAAAATCGAGTATGATTCAATTAAATCCGGTTATTGACACAACCCTCTCATTATGCAATCAATGTCTTACAAATAAGAAATCAAAATAAAAACAAAATAAAAGACACATTTACTTGGCTAGGCTTCATCGAAACCCTAGAATGGAAAAATAGTTCATCGCGAAGGAGGAGTACGCCGTCTTTATAGACAAAAATGAAGATCTCATCCTTTTGGCTTCCTTGATCTCCAGAGCTCCTCTTCTTCAAATCTCAAAATCTCTACATACTGATTATGGCTAAGGGCTCTCCTATTTATAGAGAAAGATAGAGTTCTCGTTAAATTAGGAGCTCTAATTGAGATCCAACTCTTCTTTTTCTCTCTCTAAACTCTCTAAGGGTTAAATGAGGATAAAACCCTCACTTATGAAGGCAATAATAGAGTTGGAAAGTATTTAGAAGTGTTAAAACACTATTCACGCAATACTATTCACCCTATTTACAGTTTTGCCACTGAACTTTGAATAATTCTAGAGAGCTCAAATCTTATCGGATTGACCCGAAATTTGAAACATAGCTACTTTAGGTCATCTAAAATCTACCAAAAGAATTTTCATAAATTTTGGATGAAGTCAAATGAACAAACTACTCCTCTATTGATAGAAATGCGGTTTTGGCCAATCGATCCATCAAGCTAGATTTCCGCGATTTCACTCTCTTTTCTTCTTCTTTCTTTTGCTCTTCTCTTTTCTGAGATTCTTTGAGTCTCTGAAGCATCTAATCTTCTATTTTATTTTCTTTTCCTCGCATGAACCTAAAAAGCATAAAAACAACCAAGTACCGTAAAACAGTTTAAATAGAACTCTAAGGAACTAACAAATTTAGTTTGAAGTGCATAAATGTGTAACAATTAGCACCGATCAGAATCCGATGTCGTTGGACCAATTTAGGAACCGAGAGGCATGAAATCCATACTTTGAAACTATCTTTTGGCCTAAACCTACAATCGCGTACAAAATCCAAACCGAGGCTCAGATTTGGATGTGGTTTCTTCTAACTCGTGTATTTCAACCCAACCTAAGTGTGGGAATTCATTTCGATGGAATCCAAGGTCGTTTGCCCAATTTTGGGCATCGAGAGGCCCAGAATCCATACTTTAAAACTATCGTTTAGCCTAAACTTACAACCGCGCACAAAATCCAAACCGGGGCTCAGATTTGGATACGATTTCTTCTAATGCATGTATTTCGACCCAACCTAAGTGTGGGAATTCGTTTCGATGGAATCTAAGGTCGTTTGCCCGATTTGGGCACCGAGAGGCCCAAAATTCATACTTAGAAATTATAGTTTGGCCTAAGCCTACAAACGCGCACCAAATCCAAACCGGGGCTCAGATTTTGATATGGTTTTTTCTAACACGTGTATTTTGATACAACCTAAGTGTGGGAATTCATTTCGATGGAATCCAATGTCGTTTGCCTGATTTAGGAACCGAGAGGCCCGAAATCCATACTTTGAAACTATCGTTTGGCCTAAACCTACAACTGTGCACAAAATCTAAATCGAGGCTTGGGTTTGGATGTGGTTTCTTCTAACACATGTATTTCAACCCAACCTAAGTTTGAGAATTCGTTTCAATGGAATCCAAGGTCGTTTGCTCGATATGGGCACCGAGAGGCCCAAAATTCATATTTTGAAACTATCATTTAGCCTAAACTTACAACGGTGCACAAAATCCAAATCGGGGCTCGGATTTTGATGCGGTTAGCTCCCTTTAACTGTAGTTAAAATTCACTAATCCTTAGATTTAAAGCATCTAACCAGTTTTTTATTATTAATAAAAAACAAAAAACAACAACAACAGCTAATGGGGATGTGGAAGGAATTCTAAATGTACTTTAGTGAAAGTAAATTGTAAGTTTCTTGAATCATGGATATGCATTTTCCCATACTTTTTGAGTCTTGGATGATATAACAGTTCATAATATATATCTGAAGGAATGTTAGAAGCAATAAAGACTAGACTTTTCACATAGATATCCATATATCCATTTTCGTGGATATGTGAGACCTAGTGAAGATTGACTGTCTCCCAATCTATATTTTACAGTTAAGGTGACTCTTCTTGTTCTTTGGGGGATTAGAGTATCAAAGGTAGGGTCTTACAGGTCAGGGGGATCTAATGTTAGCACCCTTATGATTGTGAGCATGCTATGCATGCATCACTAGATAAAATATAACAAGAAAGGGAAATAAAATAAAATAAAATGCTAAGTTTATCATAGTTATACTCAAGAAAATGATACCATACACTCATCAGATGATGTAGTATTTTGCCCACCCACCACCACTACAACTACCTACCCACCACCACAATACTACCACCATCACCACAACCACCCACCACCACCACCACTAAAACTAACTAACCACCCACCACCTGTCACCACTACCACCCACCACCACAACTACCCACCCACCACCACAATACTACCACAACACCACCACTACCATCACACACCATACACCCACCACCACTACTACTATCACCCACCTACCACCACTACCATACACCCACCACCACCACTATCACCACAATAATATATAATGCAATTAAAATGATAACTAAAATCTTTTAAAATTAACATTTACCTCCTGAGGCGCATGTGGTGCTTTAGAAGGCTGACCTGTACCCTATTGTGAAAATTTTGAGTAAATAAATGAATATCACATTAGTAAAAATGTTTAATTACTACTAATTAGATTATATACATGACCCTGCAATACCCATTTGAGCAGAAGGCAGAAATCATCGAGTTGAGCTTGTTGGGATGCCACTTGTGCTATCTTCTCCTGAAGTGCATCCCTCAGCATCTGTGTCTCGGTAGCTCCTAAACTAGCACCGGCATGGCTCGAAGATCATGACCCCCATAACTGGGTGGGGGTCAGGCCTAATCCAAGTCCACGAATATGCCCAGGATGCTCAGGCCCCCTGACCTGAGAGAATACATCATCATGGGACATGCTATCTTCCGAGCCAATAGGTAGTTGTGTCAATAGCTCCCGCATTTTGCCCTCCAAACAATTGGAAACAGTTAGTATGTCATAAATATATAAAATTTAGTATTTAAAGATATGCTATTTTGGAATTTAAAGTTACCAACCATGAGCTCTCCCACCACTTCGTTGACTGGCAAGCCCTTCTTATTGTGGTGCTGCACGCCCAAGAGGTGTCTGGGTGGGGCTCTCATCTTTCTACTACAGTTATAATAATAAAACATAAACAAATCGATACAACATAAAGAATAATAATTGGTAAATTAAGACCATAAAACCAAACTTACCGCCTCATCTCTCACTCGAGCGAAGCTCTTCTACCAGCTGTATACACGACCTTCTGCTTTTGCTGATTTTCAATTTATTTTGGGCACTCATTTTCTGCAAAATTGAAATTTATTACCTATTAGAATGAAGAAGTGAAATAACATATACCATGCCCTCCTCGAACGATCAATTATCGACCAGGCCATGCCACTGACTCACTGGCACATCAGTGGGGCATCTAGTATAGATCACTACCGGTCCTCTCTCCGGATCCATGTGCAATAATTTCAACTTGGCCTTCCAGTCCCTCTATTTATGCTAGAGGGAAGCCAAGACAAAATGGTCCTGGGTAGGCAAGAGATGCAACTTTACCTGGATCACGTTGTCAATTGATTAATATTTCAACTAATATAACAAAGGCTACATAATCAACAACTAATAATAGAAGACATGAAAATTTTTGGTTCTTACATGTACTATCTCCCATTGATGTCCTTCCAACCAGAGGCATCAAAGCAAAACATGTGGGGGTCCCGTGCATGAGTACCTAAAAATTAACAAAGTTTCTTGCCACCCTCCCCTGCGGGCTGGGCAAGATAATCAATCTAGACCTCCTTCTTTTGCCTAGGAGGTAGACCGTACATATCTAGGCACATGGTCCAGCCTCGAGTCCTCCTCACAAGCCCGAGCACAGGTACGGAGGTGGTGACACGTGATGGCGACTGGGGAGGTCCTATAGGATCCATCTGAAAAATAATATGCAAATAAATAACCCATTAAAGGAAATTTCATCCTTAGAGAGTTTAAACACATAAAAGCATACCGATTTTACAATTAACATGCAAATAAACAACCCAAAGCAGATTTTTCATACTTAGAGAGTTTAAACACAGAAGAATCTATGGAATTCACCACTAGCATGCAAATAAACAACCCATAACAGATTTTTCATACTTAGAGTGTTTAAACATACACGAGTAAACTGATTTCACGCTCTCTATCCTTAGTAAAAAACCTATATCCATTTATGACGTAACCCTTAAAACTTTGTGACTTTTTGTGGGTCGTATGTGAGCCATGTAATCTCAGCAGACACCAAATAGTTTGAACCTATTTGAAGGATAAAAAGATTGATTCATTACTCAAAACTTCATGTATGTGTTGTGCAAATATCAAAGTTAAGAGCATAGGACTTACATAATCCCTAAACCATTCAACAAACTGATTGTTGTGCTTTTTTTGGAGTTTGTGGGGGGGACGATCTAAGTCTAGGATTGATCATATTCAGTACATTCATGTGTTGACTGCAAGGAACGAATCGATGTGCATTGCTCAAATCTAGTTCATTGTTTAAGCGAAAAATGAAAAATAAATGAAAGATAATAAGCAAAAAAGTCTTGATAATATTTATCTTACTCTTGATAGGTTGTGACTTTATTAGAGTTGAACAACACATAACAATGTGTCTACTGTCATTCTAATTCTTTTAGAGCGAATGGTTGCGCACCCCTATCACGCTTTCATCGTCATTCCTCACCGATCGATTCAACATTATTTAGGTATCTTGAATAAAAGGTCAAGCATTCTTCCGCCAAGTACCCTTCTGCAATGCAACCCTCTAGTCGCCCTCGATTGTGGATATACGATTTCAATGTATACAAGTACATATAGGAATTAAATTTAGGTAAAACAATGACATAATCATATAAACACAAGAGGTTTAAACAATTAATACATTATAATTGAAGTCATACCTTTCGATGAGATACATCCACCAGTATTGTACAGGTCCACCTAGCCTTGCCTATGTGGCCAGATGTATAGGCGAGTGCACCATAACATGAAAGAATACCGGTGGAAAAATTTCCTCTAAATGACAAAGCATAAGCATAATTTTCTCCTCTAACCATCTCAAATCCACGATCTGGCAGACTTTGGAACATAAAACCAGAAAGAAGTTGCTCAATTCAATTAGCACAAAAGTTACATTCTCCGGTAATGTCTTCCTCACAGCCAATGGTAGAAATTGTTGAATAAGGACATGAGATTTGTGGCTTTTTAGTCCAAAAATTTTACGCTCTCTGATATTGACATGTCATGCAATATTAGACGAGTAACCTTCTAGAACCTTCACACTCTTCAAAACTTTGTAAAACAACTCTTTCTCATTCTTGTTCATCGAAAAGCATGCAGGAGGCAGATAAACTTTGCTTGTGCCAGATTGCAACTGAGGGTGAAGTGCACGTCTCACACCCATATCAACCAAGTCGATTTGAGCTTTTAAGCTATCTTTCGATTTTCCTTCCAACCCTAACAAAGTTTCAAGCATATTGTCACATACATTCTTCTCGATATGCCTTACATCAAAGTTGTGCCACAACAAATTGTGCTCCCAATATGGTAACTCAAAGAATATACTCATCTTCTTTCAGTTATACGACATGATGTCCTGACCTGCCTACCTTGGTCGTTTTTGCCCAGTCTGCTTCCCAAGGGAGAAAGCAACCCCTCTAACTGACGTAATACATCGGACCCAGACATTGTAGTTGGAGCACATCTGGACTCTATAGTGTCATCAAAAGAGTTTTTCTACCTATAAAACATGTGATCCACATTTAAGAATCGATGGTGCACCATATAAGATCGCTTCCTGCTCTTAGACAAATGTCGACTACAAGTGTCCTTGTGGCATAAAGGGCATGCCAACTTTCCTTTCGTGCTCCAACTAGAAAACATGGCATACCCTGAGAAGTCGCTAATGGTCCAGAGTAATGCCGCACGCATTACAAATGCCTCTTTTTTCGATGCATTAGCATCAAAAGTTTGAAACCCATTCTCCCAGAAGTCTTTCAAATATCTGACTAGAGGCTTCATGTAGACATAAATGGCATTTCCAAGCCCGGAGGGATCGGGAATAAGCAAGGACAATGAAGTTCGGCTGCTTCATGCACATCAACGGTTATAAGTTGTATGGAATAAGAACTAGAGGCCATGTGCTGTGAGCAATACTCATCGTCCTAAATGGATTGAAGTCATCACTCACCAACCCAAGTCTCACATTTCAAGCATCGGAAGTGAAAAATGGGTACCAGTTGTCCAAATTTTTCCAAACCGGTGAGTCTGTAGGATGCCTTAACCTCTCATCCTTAGTTTGACCCTTATCATGCCATCTCATTTTAAAAACAGTAATAGATGACAAGAACAATCTTTGTAACCTAGGTTTCAACGGGAAGTGACGTAAAATCTTCGCCAGAGTCTTCTTTTTCTTGCCTCCGGATTGATCATACCCTGTCTTCCATCTTGATTCACCACAGATGTCACATGCTTGCTTGTTCGCAGTGTCTTTCTAGTAAAGCATGCAGTTATTGGGGCAAGCATCGATTTTATCATAATTAAGCCACAAGTCAGACATCACTTATTTGTCTAAAAGTAAGTATCTGGTAGTGTCAATCCCTTAGGGAGTACCTCCCTCAACAATTCAAGTAACAAGGTGAATGATTTGTTACTTCATCCACTAAGACACTTAATATGATATAATCTTACGATGAAAGAAAACTTCGTGCGATTCGGAAACCCTGGTTATAAAGCCTGTCCCACATCCCTTACCAATTCAAAATAATTTCTCATATTGAGGATTAAGATCCCGACTAATGGTACCGGTTTCATCTTGATTTGGGACCCAAAATAATCGTGCACTAGATCTTCCATCTCATTCTGTCTGTCGTGCACGTCAGGATTTTGAGACACTTGGCCAACCGGCATGTGTTGTAATATGTTTTTCCCGTGAGAAAACCAGATTTTATAATTCAAGGCGAATCCATAACAGATAATATGGTTGTACGTTAGATTTCTAAGTCCTTATTCGTTAGCTATTCTGAGAAATAGTAAATTAACATTGATCACATCAGTCAATTGCAATAAAACAGCTGCCACATGACTTCACCATCTACATAATATGTATGCATGTGTAAACGCAAAAATTGTTTCTTTGCTTTCTAATTTCCTCCATTTTTGTATGGAGTTTAGTGTTTGTTGTGGGGGACTATCCTTCCAATCTAAGTAAACCCAGATTATTAATTACCTTTCCTATTTAGGGAAGTACCTCTGATTAAGAAGAAAGATTAAAAGAAGAACAGATATTGAATCAAGTATTTGTATTTATTCAATGGGATTGCCCAAGATCCCATGTAGGCAATACAAGATACCTCATAGAGGTTTTCAGCATCAAAAGGAAAGAAAAGAAAGAGAGGTGACTTGAGGGTTCACCTGGTATTCTTCATATGGGGGAGATCCTTCTTCAACCTCTTTTGTTGATGTTGTTCCTTCCAAGAAAGCTCTGCTCTGTATGTTGTTGTGCTTTTCGAGTGTCTTCCTTCTTGGTTCTTGTGCATACCTTCATATCCCTTCCTCTCGAGAGTATCTAGAGCGACCCGTAGGGTTAATGCATCTAAAGCGACCCGTCGGGTCAGTTGCATTTGGGGTGACCCATAGGGTCGATTGAATTTGGGGTGACCCATAGGATCGATTGCTTTTGGAGTGACCCGTAGGGTCAGTTGCTTCTAGAGTGACCCGTAGGATCAGTTGCTTCTGCAGTGACCCATAGGGTCGGTTGAATTTCGTGCGACCCATATATCCTGTAGAGAATTAGGCAGCACCTCCCCTCTTTTGTGGTCATCAAAAAGGGGGAGTTCCCATATCCAACTTGGACTATAGGCTCTCATCAGCAGGCTCGAGGGTTAGTCATTTCGGCGTCCCCTATATGGGCTTTACTGAAGTTGGGTTTGGCCTTTCGGCTGATCCCATTAGCGGGCCCGATAGGGCCTGCAGCTTTAAACTCCATTTTCAGGGTGTCTTGTGACATAGGTTTACCTTTTGAACTAACCTGTCGCAGAGTGGTGAAGCCACCCTACTTGGTGTGCACCCGATTGGGTGCACTCTCCATTTCTTTGAGGCCCCTTAGTTGATGGGATGACGATGGTGCCTTAATATTTTATCAAGGCATGCCCATATCAAAGCCCGGCCTGAAGGCTAGGCCCATGTAAAGTCCATTCCGAAGGATAGTCCCACTGCGTGGTCAGACCCAAAGGGTCTAGCCATTGCATTGGTCCCTCATAGAGGGTCCAAATATGTATGGTCTAGCCCAAAGACCGGTCCAATACATGGTCTAGCCCAAAGGCCGGTCCTCACTTTTGGGTTTTTCCCATGTGCAATTCAAGGACACATTGCTCTCTGTCACCAGAAAGCCAAGAGTCTCTACTGCCACCATTGTGTTCTCTATATGAGAGAACGAGAGTTCTTGTTTGGGTGGGCTGTTGCCGTGTGTTGCCTTTGGAGAGAGAAAGTTCCCTTGCTTTCATGTGTTGGAAAACCAAAGTCCCCTCGCTGCCATTTGTATGTGTTCTCCTCTATACGAGAGAACCAAGAGCCCTTACCGTCATATGTATTCTCTTCATCTTGACGAGAGAACTAATGGCTCTTTTGTTGGTTGTTTTGGACTGCGTGCCCGAGAGAGAGCATGGTGGAGTGCACCATTTGATTGATACTGTTACAGTACTGTAATCTTTTCTCAAATTAAATGGAAAAAGAAAGGGAAGAAAAACAAGATAGACAAAGAAGATGGAATGGATAAAATTGAGGGATTTCTTATTGATCTTTTTGGTAGGCAATTCGATGTTGCCTGGGCCTCCAATGTTCAAGCTGAACCATACACATTTTCAATACCTTCTCCCAGCTAACATCCTTCTAGATATAACCTCCATCTTCCCGCCCAAACTACAATCGGTAACAACTAACCGATTCTGTTTACGAAACGGAAATGGAAATACAAAACAGAAATATAACGAAAGCTATCTATAAGCTTCTAGAAACCTTCCAGCCAACTGTCCTTGATAGCTCATCAATTCCTCTTCTTCCTCTCGAGCTGCCACGTATAATTCCTTTTCCAGCTATAATTCCTTTTCTAGCTTGTCACAATACCTCCCCAATTCAAAACACCTTGCCCACAAGGTGTGGGAATGATGCTTTCAAAGACTGTAAATCTTCCCATGTAGCATCATCTTTAGATTGACCCACCCAACGTATGAGGACTTTTCTAAAGGGCTGGTTGTTCCGGGGTCTGCAGCGTGGAGCCAAGGACTGCGGTGGTTGTAGGATACCCTCTGTATCGACTGGTGGCAAGTGTGGAATGGCAGTGGTGGCTGAACCCAATTTGGGTTTAAGTTGAGACACATGGAAGATTGGATGGATGCGTGAAGTGGAAGGAAGATCCAGTTTATAGGCCACCTCTTCAATCCGAGAGAGGATGGTGAAAGGGCCATAAAACCGTGGGGATAACTTCAAAGCCTGACAAGCTGCAGTTGAATGTTGCTTGTAGGGTTGAAGGCGTAGGTACACCTACTGACCAACCTCCAAAACCCTTTCACTTCTACGTAGGTCAGCATACTTCTTCATGCATTGTTGAGCTGAATGTATGTTATATTGCAACAAATGCAAAATGTCAGCTCAGCTGCGTAGAACCTCATCCACAGCATCACCTTGATGGTGCCTGGAACATAAGACAACAAGCGTGGAGGAGGGACCCCATACACTGCCTCATAAGGGGTCATTTTGATAGAGTTGTGCCATGTGGTATTGTACCAGTACTCAGCCCAATGTAACCAAACAATCCACTGTTTAGGCCGGTCATGAATGAAACAACGCAAATAATTTTCAAGGCACTTGTTGACAATTTCCATTTGACCATCCGTTTGAGGGTGGTAACTGGTGTTCATGTTAAGAGAGGTCCCTTGCATGTGAAAGAATTCCTTCCAAAACAAACTAGTGAATGTAGGGTCCTGGTCAGAAACTATGGAAGAAGGCATTCCATGAAGTTTGAATATGTTAGCAATAAAATCTTAGCTATTTTTACAGCTGTAGAAGGGTGAGCCAAAGAGATGAAATGGCTGTATTTAGATAGCCTATCAACTACCACAAAAATAATAGAATGCTTGTGTGAAAGTGGTAGTCCTTCCACAAAATCCATACTAATGTCCGACCAGATTCGTAGGGGAATGGGTAGTGGCTGGAGTAACCCGGCAGGGGAAGTATTCTCATGTTTAGTCTATTGGCAAATAGCACACTCCCTAATAAAGCTTTTCACCTCCTTCTTAATACCCTTCCAAAAACAATCTCGCTTAGCTCGCTGCATCATGCGTTCAAATCCTGAGTGTCCAGCTATAGGATCACTATGAACATAGTGTAGGACTTGATCTTTTATGATGGGATAGCTCCCCAAATAAATTCTCCCTTTGTACAACAGAAGCCCATCATGAAAGGAGAACTTGAGAGGATCTAGGAATTTGGACTGCCATTTCTCCACTAAAGCCCGCAAATCTGGATCTGCAAGGTATTGAGCTTTGAGCTGAGATATCCAGTCTACAACAGGAATGGATAGGAGAGATAGAGACACTTCTGCAGCCCATCCTTCCTTACGAGATAAGGCATCAGCAACTTTATTCTCCACCCCTTTTTTATACTCCACGGAAAAATCATATCCTAGTAATTTTGTTACCCACTTTTGCTGGAAGGGAGTGCCCACTTTCTGTTCCAGCAAGAATTTCAAGCTTTGTTGGTCAGTTTTGACAACAAAGGCTTGTCCTAAAAGATAAGGATGCCACTTTTGGATGGCTGTGACAAACAACTCTTCTTCATAAGTTGACATATGGATGGCTCTACCTTTTAAGGCTTTGCTTAAGAAAGCAATAGGGCGATTGTGCTGCATCAAATGGTTCCAATTCCCATCCCACTAGCATCGCATTCGATCACAAATGGTTAAGAGAAGTCAGGTAAAGCTAACACAGGGGAATGTGTAATAGCTATCTTCAAACTTTGGAAAGCCATCGTAGCCTCATCATTCCAACAAAAAGAATTTTTTCGAAGGAGGGCTGTCAATGGAGCTGTAATCAAACTATAGCCTTTAATAAATTTGCGGTAATACCCTGTTAAACCCAAATACCATCTTAAGGACTTGATAGTTTTAGGACAACGCCAGTCAACCATGGCCTGAATCTTTCCCGGGTCTGCCTTAACTCCTTGCTCCGAGATAATGTGGCCAAGATAGTCCACTTCATGACAACTGAACTTGCATTTGGATCTTTCGGCAAATAGGCGATGATGCCACAAAATTTCCAGGGTAGTTTGTAGGTGTTGCCGGTGAGTAATGATATCTTTACTAAAGACAAGGATGTCATCAAAGAAAACCAGAATAAATTTTCTGAGGTAAGGGTTAAAAATGTGGTTTATAAGACTTTGGAAAGTGGATGGGGCATTAGTAAGCCCAAATGGCATTACCAAGAATTCATAGTGGCCATGATGTGTACGGAAGGCTGTTTTAGGGATATCTGAGTCCACCACCCGGATTTGATGGTAATTGGACCTTAAGTCCAATTTAGAGAAAATTTTGGAACCCCATAGTTCATCTACCACAGGGATGGGAAACTTGTCCTTGATGGTTACCTTGTTGAGTGCCCTATAATCCATGCACATCCTCCAAGTCCCATCTGCTTTATGAACTTGTAAAACAGGTGATGAAAAGGAACTGTTACTGTGCCTAATGACCCCTGATTGCAGCATCTCTCTAACCACCTTCTCAATCTCCTCCTTCTGATAATAAGGGTACTGGTAAGGGCTGACCGAAACTGGAAGAACCCCTTCCTTGAGGGGATCGGTGAGGTGGTAACTCTATTGGTTCCTTAAAGATATCCGAGTATTCTGCCAACAAATCTTGGAAAGGCCTTGTATCTTCCTGTCCAGCTCCCAACTCCCCCTTACCCATGTGTGTCACAAGGGTTTCATTCCCTGCCGTGAGCAAGTGTATGATAACACTCTTACTACAATTTTTTGAAAGCTTAAAACTATTAGCATCAACCAAACTTAGGGAAGGTCCCTGCAATAACCCTTGCAATATACGCTGCTGCCCTTCATAAGTAAACTGCATTGTAAGACATCCAAAATCCCACAGGATGGGCCCAACAGACTTAACCATTGAATACCAAGGACCAAATCACAACCAGCCAGAGATAAGATATAAAGGTTAACAGAAAAACTGGATCCTTGCATCTTAATAGGAACATCATTACATTTCCCAGGACTACTCACTTCTTGTCCATTAGCCACTCTAACCGTGATAGCATCACTTCCCTTACTTGAAAGACCCCCCAAAGTAGCAATGTGCACATCCACAAAGTTATGTGTGCTACCCGAATCGATAAGAATAATTACTTGTTGATTCCTTAATACTCTTACAATTCTCACAGTTTTTGGGTGGGGAGTTCCTATGATGGTGTTAAGGGAAATTTCAGGAGCTTGCTCAAGAAAGAAGTCTCCCGGATCCTCCTCCTCTTGCCCTACAGGAGGTAAGCGTATATCCTCTCCATCCATAAGTGCTTCTATCATAAAGAGTTTAGGAACCTCACACACATCTCCCCTACTCCACTTAGCATCACACGAATAAGACAACCCTTTCCTCCTACGCTCCTCCATTTGGGTTTGGGAAATTTTTTGAACATGAACCAAAGCTTTAGGAAAGTTTGACTGGGGTCCTCTACTCTGCCCACTACTCATAGAGTTATTGGAGAAATTTTTCAGGTTAGGCTGACCATGAAACTTACTGCCAAATGCACCATACCCTCTATTGGAATTGGTATTGACATCAGTAGAAGTCCCTTGAATCCTAAATTGATTCTGAGACAACAAAGGTTTCCCACTCTTAGTAGCCATCAAACACTCTTCTTGGATCCATGCTAACGAATAAGCGTCGATTAAAGACTTAGGACTAAACATTCTCACCGGCAATCGTATATCATCCTTAAGCCCTCCCAAGAAACAACTCAACTTATGATGTTCAGTTAACCCATGTACCCGATTAACTAAAACTTCAAATTGAGTCTGATAATCCTCCAACAAGCCAGATTGTTTTAATTTGGTTAAAGAGTCCATAGGATCATCATAAGATCCCTTACCAAATCTACTCTGAAGGGCTTTAATAAATTCAACCCAACATGTAAGATTATTACTGCTATGAAGTTCTTGAAACCAAATCAGAGCTTTACCTTCCATGTAGAACACAGAAATGTTAAATTTCTGATGATCCGAAGTGTTGTAATACTCTAAAAATTGTGAAGCTCTATAACACCATCCTTCTGGAACCTCGCCATTGAACCGTGGAAACTCCAGGCGCAAGCTACTAGTATGGAACCCATCGCCTGAAAATTGGTGAGAATCGTCATGCTCTTCATGATCTTCATCCCATCCACCCACAGGACCTTTCTGTATATTGGCCAAAACCAACAACTCCTTCATCTAGTGCAGTAGGTCTTCTTGATTCTTCTGCATTGTCTCCTTGATAGAGTTAACCTCAACTTGCATACGAGTGAGGGCAAGCTGGAACTCTCGATTCTATTCACTGTGAACGTTTTTAGCCATAGCTTTGGTTCTCATCTACTGGATCGAGGGCTTTGATACCACTTGTTACAGTACTGTAATCTTTTCTCAAGTTAAATGGAAAAAGAAAGGGAAGAAAAACAAGATAGACAAAGAAGATGGAATGGATAAAATTGAGGGATTTCTTATTGATCTTTTGGTAGGTAATTCGAGGTTGCCTGGGCCTCCAATGTTCAAGCTGAACCATACACATTTTCAATACCTTCTCCCAGCTGACATCCTTCTAGATATAACCCCCATCTTCCCGCCCAAACTACAATCGGTAATAGCTAACCGATAATAGCTAACCGATTCTGTTTACAAAACGGAAATGGAAATACAAAACAAAAATATAACGAAAGCTATCTATAAGCTTCTAGAAACCTTCCAGCCAACCGTCCTTGACAGCTCATCAATTCCTCTTCTTCCTCTTGAGCTGCCACGTATAATTCCTTTTCCAGCTATAATTCCTTTTCCAGCTCATCACAGCTGCCCATATACGGCCCACCCGAGACGATGAGAGTAGGGACCAAAGATATATGTGTCTCTGTCTCCTCTTTTTTTGTGTCATCGCTAGAGAGAGGACTGAGAGAGAGAGAGACCTCTAAGAGAGATCTCTCTTTGCTCCTGCCAACCGTACCTGTGCCCCTTCTTTTTGGTATGCTGCCACACTCCAAACCGTGAGAGAGATGTGGAGAGATCTCTCTTTTCTTTATTTTTCTGCCCACCATACATATGCAGCCTGCCTCTTTGGTATGCTGCCCCCCTCAAAACCGTGAGAGATCGATGTGGAGAGATATCTCTCCTCCTTTCTTTTGGCCTCTCCCTTGCTTTAGGTATGCTGCCACACCCCAAACCGTGAGAGATCTCCATGAGATTTTGATGTGGTTCCTTGTGAGTGGGTAGAGAGAGAATAAGTGGTGGATAATGCTAAGATGTGAGACCCTCAAAATAGGAGATTTGAATCTCTTGAGACTCAAATACGTGAGTTGAAAGTGGTGAATAATAAAGGTGATGGATAATGATGAGTTTTGTCATCAGTATCCAATGATGAGCTTTATAATCATCACCATAAAGCTACAAATGTGGCTAAGGATGATCGGATGGAGGTAGTTGGTTGTGAGTGGATAATGATGAGTTTTATCATCATCATCCAATGATAATAATGAGCTTTATGAGTGTATCATGCATGATACACCCCCCTTATTAGAAAATCCTCAAGAAATGGGGTGTCCGCGGGATCAAGTGAGAAATAATCTATAGACAGCATTGTGTATTTTTTTACCCCAGGGGAAATGGGAAGGCTGTCCGCGGGATTAAATGAGGAGGCCGTGGCTGTCCGCGGGACTAAAATTAGGTGATGATATGGCTGTCCGTGGGACTGAAATGAGAAGGCCGTGGCTGTCCGCGGGACTGAAATTAGGAGAGGATATAGCTGTCTGCGGGGCTGAAATGAGAAGGTTGTCCGCGGGATGGAAGAACCATCCACGGACATGAGTGAAAGAGAGAGTTTAGGTGGTGGTGTGTTGTACATATTTCACCCTTTGATTTGGTGTAACGCGGGTGTACCTAGGTTGGTACACCACCACTCTTTGGCTTACGTATAAAGTACACACACCGAAACCAAAACACTTCATCAAATGATTTGATTAAGATGATAGTGTTAACACACCGTATTTGATGTGATGCGGGTGCAATAAAGTTGATGCACCCCAACCCTGATCGGGCGTTGAAATTTCGCTACCCATAAATGCCCCTTCGAGATTCGTGCAACAAGATTTGATTGAGTTGCACAAAACTCGACCCTAGCAGCGTTGGAACAAATGTCACTTTGGCTTCTGTCATGATCTTTCCCTTGGGCTTACGATAAATTGATCATATTTCTTCTTTTTCCTCGTTGTCAACTGCAGTTAAAGGAGAGTGTGGATAGTTTCCGTTCATATCCAGGAAGGTTCATTTTGATGAACAACTTTGACCTACGTCAAAGAGCCCTCGGGGGCATGCTAAACATTTTTAGCTCGTGTTTAGGAGCTTGTCAAATTGCTCTAATTTTTGCCTAAACTGACTCTTGGAGTGTTAGTTTAGCGAGCTTTTTGTTGCCCTAATTTTTACCTAGACCTTCTTCTTGAAGTTTTGTTCTAGCGGGTATTTTCTTTTGACTCATTTTTGGTCTGAGCCGTCCTTTCGGATTTTCAACTTAGCAAGTCATTTTACCCTAACTTTTAACTAAGCCGTCCTTTCGGATTTTCAACTTAGCAAGTATTTTGTTGCCCTAATTTTTGCCTAAACCATCTCCTTGAATTTTTAGTCTAACGGGCTTTCAAAATCTTACATTGGTCGGGGGAGATACTCCACTATCTGTCCATTGTAATCAGCAGATATGCTTCTGATGGTAAGGAGTCCTTCCTTAGAATTGTGGTTTCTTCTTCGTGCACCCGGTAGCGGTTTTCTTTGTTTCACCCATATTGAGGGGTAATAACAATGATTTTTCATCCCAGGGGGATGGTGTTCTTTTAAAAGAACTTACTTAACCCAATTTAATTTTCTCAAGCTGCATACGTACCCATGATAGGATCAAGTGTTTGGATTTGCATTTTGAGAGCGAATAGGTTGTTTTCGTTCATACCTAGGAAGGTTTTGACTTCGGCCTTGTATTTGGGGGGCATTTGAAGCTTTGATTCTCATTTTTAAGAGCGAATAAGTAGTTTCCGTTCATGCCTGGGAGGGTTTGGACTTCGGCCTTGTAATTAGAGAGCTTTTGAAGCTTTGATTCACAATTTGATAGCGAATAGGCAGTTTCCGTTCATGCCTAGGAGGGTTTGGACTTCGGCCTTGTATTTGGGGGGATTTTGAAGCTTTGATTTGCAATTTGATAGCGAATAGGCAGTTTCAGTTCATGCCTGAGAGGGTTTGGACTTCGGCCTTGTATTTGGGGGGCATTTGAAGCTTTGATTCGTAATTTGATAGCAAATAGGCAGTTTTCGTTCATGCCTGGGAGGGTTTAGACTTTGGCCTTGTATCTAGGGGGCTTTTGAAGCTTTGATTCGCAATTTGATAGCGAATACGTAGTTTCCGTTCATGCCTTGGAGGGTTTTAACTTTGGCCTCATTGTTCGAGCATCCTTCTATTAGAGCGAAGGAATAAGGTACTATCGCATTGTCTAGTGTGACAAAAACAATACCAACACCTAACTTGTTTTCCTTCGGGTTGATGCATTTGATTCCACCAGTGCTTCTTGAAGCTCCATCAAACTACATCTGCTAGTATGGTTTGACTTGAACTTGCATGACTTCTTCGTCAGGGAGGTCGGTGACCAGAGGCCAGTCCGCAGGGACCGGATGTGCTACAAGTCAGCAAGGGCTTGCCCTTTCACCGCTTTTTGGGGCACGATTCAATTTCGAATTCGGACAGGAGTACTGCCCATTTTGTCATTCTGCCAGAGAGAGTAGGGCGGGACATTATGTATTTGAGAGGATCGGCTCTGGATATCAGTTTCACCGAATGCTCAAGCATATAATGCCTTATTTTCTTCAAAGCAAAAATGAGGGTCAAACAGACTTTCTCTATCGGGTTGTATCTGTATTCTACTCCAACCAGAGTCCTGCTTAGGTAGTACAACGTATTTTCTTTTCCTTGGTCGTTATGTTGAGTAAGGAAAACTCCGAGAGATCCTTCGTGCACTGTGATATAGAGGATAAGTGACTTTCCTCTAATAGGCCCCATGAGGACTGGTGGATTGATGAGATAGGTTTTGATGCTATGATGGGCATCTTGACAAGTTTGATCCCACTGGAATGGTATTCCCTTTTTCATCAACCGGGAAAACGGTTGGCACCTTCCGACCAAATTGGAGATGAATCTCCGAATGTAAGTGAGTTGACCCTGGAGTCCTTTCAACTCATGAAGATTTCTTGGAGGAGGCATTTCGCGAATGCCCCTAATTTTAGTAGGGTCAATTTCAATTCCTTTATGACGTACCACAAAACCTAGGAATTTTTCAGATGTAACTATGAACACGCATTTGAGTAGATTCATTTTAAGCTGGTGCTGCTGCAATCTGTCGAAGATTTCTCGAAGATCATCCAGATGATTACTTTGTTGCCTTGTTTTGACAACCAATTCATCGACATAGCACTCGACCTTTTCATGGAGAATATCCCCAAATATGATAGTCATGGCCCTTTGATAAGTTGCTCCGGTATTTTGAGGCCGAATGACATGACTTTGTAGCAAAACACTCCCTTAGGGGTGAGGAAGGCTGTAGGTTCTTCATCTTCTAGGGCCATCTTGATCTGGTTGGAGCCAAAATATCCATCCATGAAGAATAAAGTTTCGAAGTCAGTTGTGGCAACGACCATCATTTCTATGATAGGCAAAGGGAAGTCGTCCTTGGGATAGTCTCCATTCAAATCCTGGAAGTCTATGCAAACCCGGATTTATCCGTTCTTCTTCTTTACGAGAACAACATTGGTGAGCCAAGTAGGGTATCAAACCTCTCTTATGAACCCAGCTTTGAGGAGTTTATTTACCTCAACTTCAATTTGAGCAACCAGTTCTGGGCGAGCTCGTCTTTGTGCCTGCTTAATTGGCCTAACATCTTCTCGAGTTACGAGATGATGAACTGTAATTTTTGGATCTAAACTAGGCATCTCTATGTAATTCCAGGCAAAAACATCTTTATACTCTTTTAGGAGACAAAGATATTCCTCTTTTTCTATTTCAGAGAGGGAGGCACTGACGAATGTTAGCCTTGGGTCTTGTTCTAAGCCAAGGTTAACTTCAAGAAAGTCATCAATTGTTGCTTGACCTCCTGCTTCAAAATCTAGAGGAGCAGGACGGACTTCCGTTTCTTACAATGGTTCTTCCATGATCATTTCTTCTCCTGAAGAGGAATCTTTATTTATGGTAATAGTATTTACGGCCCAGACCAGATCTTCATTTGGTGGAGGATCAGGATTTCCTAACTCAGATTTTCCCAAGTTTGAGCTAACCTGCTTATAGCTAGCTGAAGTCCTTATAGCCAGCATGATTTCATGTTCAGCTCGCTTTTCTTCATCAGTGTTAAATCCATGTTTCTTAAGCATTTTCTTGATTGTTGGATTAAACACGGGTTTCCTTTTATAAGAGTTCATTCTTCCGTCCCTATTGTTGTTCCGGGGGGTGGTTTTACCTATTTGCCCTGCGGAATGAAAAACAATGGGATTTTCCCATGTTCCTCTAGATGGAATAATGATACTGGAAATGATTTCCGCTGTCGGCCATTTCTGCCATGCACCGAGACTGACCTTAGTTAGGTCATCAATCATATCTTGATGTACCGCCTCAACCCATGGGGATGCTTGTAAGGATTCCGCTTCTTCTGGAAGCCATTCCATGGAGACTTTTTCTGACATGGACTCCTCCCTAACCATGACCATGTTTACGGTCTGGTTATGATTTCCTCCAAATACAAAGGTTGGAGGATCATACCAAATTCCTGGCGTATCTATATCAACATAGTTACCAGTATCCAGGGCTTTATGTTGCTCCATTTTGAGCATGGCTTCATAAGCTGGTAGGAGAGTTCCTTTGACTTGCTCTCCTTCTTCAGGATTAAACCCTTGACTTTTGAGGAATTTGGTAATTGTTTTACCAAAAAAAATTTTCTTCCTATAAGGATTGGAGACCCTACTCTTTTCATCGGTCCATGAGGAGTTTATCCTGTCATATGTACGGAATTGAAGAGCATCAGCTTCTATCCTCTTTTCTTTACCAGGACTGTAAGACTGGAAGTAGTTTCCACCATTGTACAGTCCATCCACCTCAACGGGACTAGATGATCACCTTTTAGATCTTGAAGAGGATCAACTTGTTCAACCTCACAAATCTGGAAGGGATCTGCTGGTTTGTCATTTTCTAACTTTTGAGAAGATTCGACCAAAGCCAGGGTTGGTTGTCCTTCTTTTCTTTGGGATTGTAAGATATATTTGAACACCCTTTTCAGAACTGCAGTTTGGGCTGGTTCGTGATTGCTTTTCGGGTCACTCTCAACTTTTTTCCCTTTAGGCTTCTGTTGAATACTTCTTTGGGTACTTTTGACATAAAAGCGTGCATCTATTTAATATGCCTCCGCATCATTGAAAGGATCATCATCAGCATCGATCTTTGCTTGCCTGTTCCCTTGAGGGTATTTAAAGCATTGGTGATAAGTGAATGACACAACTAGATAGTTATGCATCTATTGATGCCCTAACAAGGTGTTGTATGATGTATCAACATCGATCACTAGAAACGTTATGGCTTCGGCGATATCCCCAAACCTGGTTTTGAGGTTAATCATGCCTATGGGCTTTTGCTCATTTTGGTTGAAGGCTTAGATAATCAGGTTGCTTTCATAAAGCCGGCTTATTTGTACACCAAGCTTGGGCAGCATCCTTCTTAGGAGGATATTGACAGTCGAACCTCCATCAATCATTGCTCTGGAGATACTAGTTTCATTAACTAGTCCTGAGATGAATAGTGGCCAATTATGCTGGAGAGTCTTAGCTCGCATGTCTTCATCATCAAAGGTGATTGTGAAGAGGTAAGAAGTCCCTGTTTCAGGGGGCTATGACGGATGACTTCTGCTTCAAAGAAGTCTTCCAGATTAGAGAGGGCATATATAAGAGACCTTCTTAACTCAGAGGACATCTTGAGAGCATCATAGATGCTTAACAAGGAAGGGATTTTCTTTAGATGGGCCAGAATATCGTAATTGACCCTCTCATTATCGGGAGCTATTTGGGCTGGGACGGTTGAGCTCTAGTCCAATTTTCATGTTGGACTGGCATAAACCTCAGTTGTAGCTTTCTACCTGACCCGAGGTTGAGTTGATAAACTTTGGCAATCATCGGATCTATTGTTTCAGAAGACTCTCTTTCCAAGAGTTGGACCATGTTCATGAAACTGAAGTCTAGTTTCCTATTCTTGCTTCGAAAGGATGACCAACTTCTTCTTTCATATCGCCCTGTCAGACTTTCAGACTGGATTGAAATTTGTTTAGGTGCCAGCAAACTGCCAGCTGGCCCTGAGTTTAGGACTGCTTCTTCTATTGGAGAATCCTTATTCAAACCGATTGCAGTTGGTGAATTTTGATTCTCGGGATGAATTGAGGTTTACACCGATTGTCGCATCTGACGATGGTTTTGATTTAGGGTCTCAGGTATATTTAGCCTTTCTTGAGAGGAATCAAATTACATTGTTCATCATCCTCCTCTCGTTCTCCTCCCGATGAGAATCCTTCAGAGACACCTGAAAGCCTCGTAAGGGCCCGTCCTGGTGTGGATGGTCTCTTTTCTAGGAATTCAATATCTTTTGATTGATCTAGTCGATCTTAAAATGTCTGGTGTCCTTCTGGACTGCTAGCTGCCACTGGTCTTGGCACGTTCAACCATGAAGGGTCTTCATTTGGAACCACATCAATGACATAACAAGAGAAGATATTGGATTCATCTCCTGAGTCCGTTGACTGGAGACTATCACAGTCACAGTCGGAGCAAAATCCAGGAGGGCTGAAGTCCATCAAGGTGATTGTCGTCAATGACTTTTGTTCCAGAAGAGTATCTTGGGTGGGACCATTTTTCTTGGCTTTCCTTACCCTTTCCTTTTTCTTCTTCTTTTCAGTCTTGGCTATGCGCTTTCCTTCTTTTCTTCGAGCTTAAGCCTGCCTTGTAGCCTGAGCTTACTTTTTAGCATCAGCGTTTTGGGCTAACTACTTTTTCTTCTTGGCTCCCTTGGTTTCAAAGAGAGTCCAATCTTCTTCATTTGACGGTTCATCGCCAAGAAGGTTACCACTTGAAAAAGCTTCATCTTTTTCAAATGGTTCTGAAGCCACCACCATATTGGATGTAGCTGCCTATTGGAGATCCTGACTAATGACAATTTCTTTATTGTCCAGAAGTCTTTGAATGATGTCCTTCAGTACAAAGTAGTCATCTATTTTGTGACTGATTATACGATGATAAGGGTAATATTTGGGATCATCTTTCATCCCAATCTCTTGAGGTCTCCTGCTTTCTAGGAGAGTGATGAATTCATTGGCGAGGAGGTCTTCAAACAGATCTTCGACAATGTCTTCAAAGAATGAATATGTTTTATTCACTATTTCCTCAATGGTGATCTTCTCTGGTGAGTTGCGCTTATCTTGCCATTGTGGCTTCCTGGCTCCACCTTAAGCTGGTTTAGCACTAATCTTGACTGGTGTTTTACCATTGTTTGATCGACCAATTGGTCTACTGGCATTTGGTACTGGTTGCGCAGCCTTTTTCATTTCCACTACTATGGCTGTTGAGGATTCAAGGCGATCAGTACCTCTACCTCGCCTTCTCTTTCCTATTTGACTCTTCATGTCGTATGCTTTTGTGGACAGATCTTCGAAACCAATAAAGGTTTGAGCAATGAGGTTGGTTAACAGATCATGCTTGAAGTTGTTGAGGCACATCCGGATAAGTTCTAGTTGAGTGAACTTTTCAGGACAGGAAAAAGTCAAAGCTCTCCATCGAGCAATGAATTCTGTTACAGACTCATTGTCTCTCTGTCTGGTTTCAATCAATTCTGGAACACCCACTCTTCTTTGAGTGTTGTAGAATTGCTTACTGAACTCGTTCACCATCATGCTCCAATCAGGTATGAACGCCGCGCCTTCTAAAGATTGTACGAAGAGTTGGAGACAAAGAGCTCCTGTCTTGGATGCTAATCCACATCTCGAAAGGAAATGAGACAAATGTTGTCTCGGATCACTGGTACCATCAAACATTTTGAATATTGGTTAAACAAAGCCTAGAGGGAATAAGACCGCATCCATGATGGCTGCATAGGGCTTCACAATCATCTAGACATCCTCTTCCTTTTTTTTGGCTTACTGTATTTTATTGCTAACAGTCTCTTCAATTGCAGCCAGAAGAGATGGTGGAATTCCTCCTATGAGGGTGGCTTGATTTGGGTTGGAACCTGTTATGGATATCCTTGGATGATTTGGAGGTGCAGGGGCTGTGCCTTGATTGTTGTTATCTCCTTAGTACAGGAAACGGGGTCCAGGTGCCAATGCAGATTTGAGAGCTGACAATTGAGTAGCCAACTCTTGCATTTGAGACATCATAGTCATGATCTCATCATCCTTATACTGGAGCTGAGCCTATAGGGCTGCTGTTTGATCACCCGATGGTGGAAGTGCCGAAGTTAAAGGGTTATTCCCTTGACTTGCGTTCTCGTCCAAATTTGCCATCATGACCGCTACCGGTCGTTCTGACTCTGCTCCTTGTAGCTGGAACAGATTCGGAAATTCTTCTTCCGTGAAGTAAGTATCAGGCATCTCGTATAGAGGATTAGGTGCATTGAAAACCACTTGAGGTATTTCTAATACTGCCTCTGGCATTGCTGACTGGACCACTGGTTTGTCAAAGTTATCACCTTCGGTTAGAAGGATTCTTCCCAATTCTCTTGGAGAGGTTATTGGGGTTGTTTCTCGCTCAGATCCTTCTTGGGATTCACTGATGTCAGTTCTTGGAACTGACTGAGCTGGGTCTTGGGCTTTTTCTTTGCCTTTGGCCCTATTTCTGTGGCTTCTACTCCTTCTCAGAATCGTTTGGCCATGAGCTATCGTTTCAATAGCTCTTGCAAATTATGCCTCGTCTAAAGCAGCTAAAACAGCAGCGGCCGAGTTCTGGGAACGTTGCCTTTCCGAGAGATTTTGCTCGAGCGGTATACTAGTTCCTTGGAACAACAGAGTTGTAAATTGCTCTGGATCAGGGTTGTTCCTTATACCAATCACATTTATGGACACCCTTTCATAGTGGGAGTGCGATGTTCTAGTCCTTGGTTCCTCCCGAACACGATGAGTATGGGATGGCCTTTGCTTTTTAGACCTTCTTGACTTTGACCAGTAATTGTATGCCCTCCCTGGCGGAGCCGAGGGGTATTTCCAGTTTCTGAGCTAGAGGATTTCCTCATGAGTCTTCTTCCTTGGCATTTCAAAGGGAGAAGAGCTTATATTTAGCACTTTAACCCTAGGTTCATGTGATACTCTGGTTCTTCTTTCTGGTTTCGTATTTGTTCGGCCCCAGAATGGGCTGACATCTCTGGACAGAGGCTGTTGATGTTGATGACGAATATTTTTCGTCGTTGCTACGAAGGTCGTCGGATTAACACCTCTGAATGCATTTGGACCTAGCCTGAACAACAAGTTCCTGTCTGCTAGTGCTAAGTCCAGGTTTGTGTTTGCATTAACAGCCGGGTAACTTTGATCATGGGGGTTAATGTCCCTTGTGTAGTTTGAAGAAACTAGCAAGTTCGCTCCTTCACTTCTTAATCTGATAGCATCGCTGATGATGTCATCAGGAGTTGAGTTCTGTCTCATGGGGACATTGTTCCTATTGGCCTTCAGGTGCCAACGTTTCTCATTCTTGGAAGAGGAACTACCTGTGGATGAGGTTGACTCTATCCACAGTTCCCTCCTTCTGCTAAGAGGAGCTTGTTCGTAGACTCTTCTGTCCGCGGACTCAGGTCTGTTTCTAGACCTGTCCACGGAGTTGCTTGTAACTCTGCCCACGAGATAAACCTGAGCTGGACCCTTGGGTCTGGCTGGGTTTTGGGTCCGTGGACCTTGATTGGTGTCCGCGGATGGGCATTGCCCCTTGCCCGTGGAGTGGCCTTGGCCACTTCTCCTTCTGTCCACAAGATTATCTTGTGGACCAATCTTCTGATCCAGGGATTTGGTTCGAGGATTGGTTCCCTGTAATTTTGCTGGGAAAGCCTCTATAACATCTTTTAGGCCAGTGGCCTTGTTCTTTCGCCCTAATTTGGGCAGCATCTCCCTTCTGTTGATAAACTTTTGAAGGGTGAGTCCCAACAACCGACTTGGGCTGGGGGACTTCAACAGTCTATCTTAGGATCGGCGCATATGGCTTTTCCTATTTAGACCTTGACTAGCTTATGGCTTGGGCTCGAAACAAGCTTGCTCCATTAGTTGACCCCGAATGGTTAACAAATTTGGAATCCCTTTTTAGGGTTTTCGGTGACAAAGATCTGCCTTTTGGGTTGACCTGTTGCGAAGTGGCTGAGCTACTTTGCCTTGTGTGCATCCGATTGGGTGCACCCTTCTTCATATCCACAGACAAAATTGTCTGTGGGTGGGTACTTTTCTTCTGAAGTGCTCACGGGCTGTCTGACATCCTCTGGGATGCCCGCGGGCTAGCGATCTGCTGTTGGCAGGCAGCCTGATATGGGCTGGCTGCCTGCTTTGATGTAGGCGAGTAGACTACCTTTCCACCCTTGAGTTGATGGGGTGGGTTCTGCTTCTGCTGCGAACTGGTGCGTCTTCAATAGATGCCTCTGGTGACCGCGACCTTTTTGCAGAGGTCTGGCCAGTTGGCCGGACCTGCCTGGCTAGAGCTACTGCTACCTCGGCCCAGGTGAGTGGATGAATCAACAGAATCCGGATCGAGGGTACATACACCCGCCGGTTGATGGTCAAGACGTAGTCCTGACGAATGCAGACGGTCTCAATGATCCTGATTAGCGACAATAAGAAAAGAAATGAAAGAATCACTCATCTTTTCTTTTTTTTGTGCTTCTTATTTTTTATCTTTCTTCAAATATGAGAGGAGAAGAAAGTCTCACCGAGCATGCCATTAATTTGTAAGCGCAAAAATTGTTTCTTTGCTTTCAAATTTCCTCAATTGTTGTATAGAGTTTATTGTTTGTTGTGGGGGACTATCCTTCCAATCTGAGTAAACCCAGACTGTTAATTACCTTCCATATTTGGGGAAGTACCTCTGATTAAGAAGAAAGATTAAAAGAAAAACAGATATTGAATAAAGTATTTGTATTTATTCAATGGGATCTCCCAGATCCCATGTAGGCGTTACAAGATACCTCATAGAGGTTTTCAACATCAAAAGGAAAGAAAAGAAAGAGAGGTGGCCTTATTGAGAGTTCACCTGGTATTCTACATATGGGAGAGGTCCTTCTTCAACCTCTTTTGTTGTTGTTGTCCCTGCCAAGAAAGCTCTGCTCTGTATGCTGTTGTGCTTTTAGAGTGTCTTCCTTTTTGGTTCTTGTGCGTACCTTCGTATCTCTTCCTCTCGAGAGTTTTTAGAGCGACCTGTAGGGTTTGTGCATCTAGAGCGACCCGTAGGGTCAGTTGCATTTGGGGTGACCTATAGGGTTGATTGAATTTGGGGTGACCCATAGGGTCAATTGCTTTTGGAGCGACCCGTAGGGTCAGTTGCTACTAGAGTGACCCATAGGGTTAGTTGCTTCTAGAGTGACCCATAGGGTCGGTTGAATTTCGTGCGACCTATATATCCTGTAGAGAATTGGGTAGCACCTCCCCCTCTTTTGTGGACATTGAAAAGGGGGAGTTCCCATAACCAACTTGGACTATAGGCTCTCATCAGTGGACCTGAGGGTTAGCCATCCATTTCGACGTCCCCTATATGATCAATTTCTAACAAAATAGAATTTCAGATTAAACAGAAAATTAAGCAAATCAAACCTAACAAAGAATTAATTAAGAGCAAATTCTAAACTAACTTCAGATTAAACAACTAACGGAATTATTCTCAAACCTAATTTTTGTTAATTAAAATTAATCTATGAAAATCAGAATCAAAGAAAGAGATGAGGGATTAAATTAGGGGATTAAGATTACCACTTTTGGTAGTGGAGAAGGAGATGAGGGCACAAGAGCGTTCTTGGTGTCGAACTGCACTACAAGAGAAATATCTGTAGAGAGTAGACAGAGAAAGAGTTAGAGAGTAGACAGGGAGAGAGGAGAGCAGAGAGACTACGAGAGAAATAGAGAGCGAGGGAGAGAAGAGAGAGAGAGAGAGAGTTGACAGAGAGAGTTGAGAAATTAGAGAGAGAGAGAGATTAGAGAGACAGAACACTTACCAATGAGGGGAGCCAGTGGTGGGGCAAGCTTGCCGGTCGTGGAGATGGCCGGAAATTACAGAGAACACCGTGGTGAGGTCACCAGAGAGAGTAAACATAGGGGAGACACTGTCAAAGAAAGAAAGTTTACATGTTAGAGAGAGAGATTACAGATAATTAGAGAGAGAGAGAGAAAGAGAGAGATTACCGGAGCTGGGTGGAGCTGTCGTGGAGGTGGTCGGAGCTCGTGGAGCTGCCAGAGTGGCCGGAGACATCGAAGTTGGTCGGAGAGCAGAGATGAGAGAGCAAAGAGAGGGGACAGCAGAAATCATGGAGAGAGGGGGGAGAAAAGAGGAAATCATCGAGGCCCTATTTAATAGGCTATCATGACAATTTTTTAAAACCTACCATGAAATTCTAAATCTACGGCGGTTTATTATTAAACCACCAAGCATATGTTGGCGGGAATGGTCGAGGTGGGAAAATAATCACTAGCGGTTTTAAAACGGTTTAAAATAAATCGTCGTTACAATGGTTATATGAACGGCAGTTTATTTTTAAACCGCCGTTATAATGGTAATACACACGATAGTTTTTCCAAACCCGTCACTAATATTGTACCTAGAACTGTAATACACTGCGGTTTTATATAACCGCCATCACATATATGTACTAATGGTGGTTTTGTCTAGTCGCTGCTAAAGGGCAATTTTTTTGTAGTGTCGAATCCCACCAAAACCACCCATATAACTAAGGTTAGGGGATTCAGGGCGTTGATATCATCCTCTAAGTATTCCTCTATCCGAAATTCAATCCATCAATAAATATGTATAATTTCATATGAATAACATGTGAGAATTACATTAAAATCTTACTTATAAAATGAAGAATAATTCACAATATAAAAATCAGGTTTAATAATTGGCAAGGTTAATTCATAGAATCAATAGAAATTTTCAATTTCTAGCATTATTTATTATTCATCATAATTTCATGATTATTCTCATTCTTCTATTTTTAAGCATAAATCATAATGTTAAAAGAATTATTCACATCATACTCATGTTATTCACATCCTACTTTAATAATCTATGGATCCATAATTCAATCCCTTCCTCCATTCTCAATCATAAATATAGAATCATACATTCATTCACTCTAGGCCTCATCCTTGAAATTCTCTTCAATTCGTACAAGAAAACGTCACAATATATTTATCCAATTCACATAAACTCATAAACAACCCTAGATCTTGCTTTCATACAAACTCTTAGAGATATCATTAGGTTGGACAATGCATAGTACATAAACACATATCCATATCTTGAAAATACTTAATCTTATAACAATCATTAGCTAGAACAATGTAGAGTACCTTCCTTGATCGTTTTCCTACGATCTATCACGTGCGAATAAGACTTGATCTCGATCTTCAAGTCTCTTTTCCTCTTTTCTAATTGAATCTTTGAACTCCTTAAGTTTCTCCCATTTTGATCTCTTAGAAAATGCTCTCTTTCTCTCTTTTAGGTTTAGCATGCTTTGGAAACCCTAACTCCCGAGTTAGAGTGGTATTTATCGAGTTTGGGACTCAATAGAACTTAAAAGGTTGAAAATCACGTTTTTACAAAAAAATTACCGTGTTGGGCGATCAATCGCACTGGTGGACGATCGATCGCATCCCCGTATTTGTTTTTGCGATCGCATCCCCATTTATTTTTGTCTGGAACCCTTCTCCAGTATTTAGCCCATAACCTTTGACTCATTTATCGGAATTGAATGATTCAAGATGTGTTGGAAATTTTATTTTAAGGGAAACAATTTCGTGTCTAATAGAGATGTCCTAATTTTAAGTCTTTGAAGGTCAAAACAACCCGCCAAGTTGGATGAATGTCTGAGGACCCAAGGTTTGAACCCTAGAATCCTAAAAGTTAGAAAATAAATATATTAACTTTGTTATAGGTAACGGGATGACCCGGTAGACCATGAACTTTTAATTTAATAATAATAATAAGTTAATTACTATTATTATTATATAAGAAGTTACTACATCTAGGCATTCCACATTAATTCCCATAGGAACACATGCATTTAAAATCAGACACATTTTCCAGGAAATTCATATAAATGGTACGAATGCCGAGGAATTAAATTCAGGTCTCTACAGTTTGTTATTTGAACAACCTTCAACCCATTTTTTTGAAGAAAAAATTGGTCGGAGCAATCTGGAGCCGTTGTGAATGGAGATCGATTTGAGGAGGATCATGGTTATTTTGGTCGGAGGAATCGTGAGCCGTCATTGATGGAGATCGATCGAGAGGTCGTAGTTGTCAAGATATAGGAGAAGCACAGGAACTGCAGTAGATTGCTAGACTTCCGAGTTCGTGATTGTTTATCAAGGATTGAAGGACTAAGTACTGAGGATTGTTGTGTCGAGTACGATTGAGTACAGTTAGAGTCTTGTAAGTATTTGTTTGCTTTTACTCTTAGTGATATCTTTTTGCTAGACGAGGTCCCTTGGTTTTTTCTGAAAAGTTTTCATATAAACATCCTTGTATTGTGGCTTGTTTGTATTTCTTAATTTGTACTTTAATTTATCCTCCCATAGTTAATAATTTAATTTTTTTAAAATTAAAATTGGGTAGATAGACCTTGAAAGACCTAGCCACCCACTTGGGTTTGTAAGTTCTCAACTCAAATATTATTTTTGGGATTGACCAGAATTTTCACCTTTCTTGCATTTCTTGCAATTAAGATTTGAGTTCTTGTACTTCATGCAGATATGCTGAGTAGTTGGTGTGTTTGGGGCAACCCCAATATGTCATGGGGACAACAAGTTGTCTCACTGCCCTAACACAGCTCAGATGTTCTGGACCTAATACCGTCGTAAGAATGTCAGATCTCCCATCAGTAGGCATGCTCCTTCCACCTTCGGCATATTGCTGCTCAAATTATTCCTTTATAAGAAGCATTCAGTAATCATAAAATATGCCAACAATGAAACATGCAAAAGAAGAAAATTAATAATCAAATAAACACTTACAATTTATGCACACTTTTGTCTACTCTCATCTGAAGTGTATTGGTCTTGCTGTCTTTGTCGGACCTTAACCTACATAGTATGTCTCTCTACTTTCTGAATTGGCTGCCACTGAGAAGCAGATTCAGTCATCTGCTAATAATTAAAAATTAAGGATTAGTAGGCTAATGATTAGTATAATAGTTACATAATCTTAAATTCTAGAAATCTAAGTACTCATAATTTTTCTTTCAACCCCATCATAACCCTCCTACATAGATGATGAGGGTATATATTCTTCTTCCTTATTTCTTTATTTTGCTTAAAGCCTGAAAATTGTAATACAACTAAGCATAAGTTCAAGTAAAGTACAAAGATTAAAAATAATAGTTAAGTAATTACGTTCTTACTAATTTTAAATTTATCTGAAAGATTATACTTTAGAAACGTATCCCATTCTTATTAGATCGACATCTCCACTGGCGATAAATGGAGAAATGTGTTTCCTCTAGAGGTACTTCTTGAATGTCTTCCAAGAGAAATTAAAATTTTTCAAAAATTGCTTCTTGTAGCTTTCCCCAATATCAAATTCTTGCTACAGTAAGACATACAGACAAAGTTAGTATAAACTTATATTTTCTAAGTATCTTTGTGCAGAATTTCAAAGAATTTCATATATAAAAAATTTAAAAAAATATATTAAGTATATTATATATGCAATGATTCTTACAGTCAACTATTCTTAAACCTTGTCTTTAACCTCAGCTGGAACTTGCCTCCAATTCCTACAAAATATTAGAATTTCACGTGCATATAGACCAATGGTAGAACTCTAATTTTTTTTTTTTTTCACCAGTTGGCATTCTACTAAGATTGAATTCGACTATTTTCTTCTCTCCAATGGTGTTATTTTGACTCTGGATTTTCTTTTCAAGGTAGGACCATTGGTACTTGGCTCATGTCAAAATGTTGTGTTCCTAACTAACTGTTATGAACTTGAAAAGTATTGTTTGCTTTATGCCGAAAGCATAAATTTGTCATTGAAAACTTACCTAACTTTAAACAATTTGTCATTGGAAACCCTCCGTTCAATATATTTTGAGCATTTGTTTAATCATTTGAGTGAAAATAAATAAAAGAAGTGTTAGAAAAAAACATATCTTACGAAAGGAGGGAACATTGTTGTTGAAGATTGAACGGAACGGATGTCAAAGATTGAACGGGGCGGATGTCAAAGATTGAACGGAACAGATGTCAGAGTTTGAATGGAACGGATGCCAGAGGTTAAACGGAATAGAACCTTTGCAGGAGAGAATTATGCAGTGGTTGCTACGAGAAGAAACAAAGAGAGTTAGGGATTATGTTCAAAATATGAGCGTGAAGAGAGAGATGAAATGACTTTTTAAGTGAAAATAGGAGTTTCGATCATGGTTATTTTTTTCAGCATGATCCATTTTCCTATATCATTAGTGTTTTTCTTGTAACTGTGATCGTAACTCTAAAATAAGTAACTAAAGTTTATATTTTTATAATTGAAAAGATATTAGAATCATCTTTAATAATAAAACATGATTATTTCTTATATAGAATCACCGTTAATTGTATAAACGTGATTGTAATTAAAAAAACAATTAATTAAAGTTAGACGAAATGCCAGTCTTACAATCACGATAATAACGGTGATCTATATATTTAACAGTGATTTAATAAAATAATTTTATCACGGTAAAATAATAACCGTGAACTTATATTTCCCGCGACAAATATTTATCACCATTTCTATTAAAATTGTAATTGTAACACCCGTCAAAAATTTTCCATCATCTTTGCCGTGATTTATTAGGGATTTTATCAGTGTTTCAGTGTACACGATCATTGTTCTTGGAAATACAACCATGATGAATGAACATATTTGTTGGAGTGAACAATCACAGTTAATCTCAACACCGTGGTCTTATTACACCACACAATTTATATTCGAAATGTATTATCTCGGATATTAATTATACAATGAGGATAACAACAGTGATCATTTTATCAAGACAACCACTGTTTTGACTAGAACTGAGATCTTAAGTTCACTTTGAAATATCATACTTTTGTAATGTTTAATCTCAATTAATTGATATCTACAATCACTGATAAGTAACCGTGATCATTTATTTGACATACGATCATGCCGTAAAGATCACAGTTGTTTCTTCTCACGATAACTGTGATCAATGGCTTACGATCACGGATATAAACCGTGATCGATGAACCGATTTCTACTAATGGGGAAGTTATTTTGGAGGCATTTAAATAACCTTCTGCCATGTGTCATGGTCAATGCTGGTCAGCCAACCAATAACACACACTCAAGGGGCAATCCACAAGTGACAAGCAACGTATATATAAGTAATGGCAAATGTAAGACAAAAAAAAGCAAGACTACTTCAGCAACATGAAGCTTTATTGAAGTTTTTAGGCAACAAGTGCATACTACATTTATGAGGACTTGCTTACTAGGACCTTGTATTAGGGACTCACTTTCAACACCTATTCTCAAGGTAGGATACTAAGCCTTTTCTACACTTGCAAAAGAAACCTAGTGGAGTTCAATTATTAATAACAATTTTGCTGTTCCAAACTCTACCAAAATTGCCCTCAAGTACAACCAATTACAGAAAAGTAGTGGACACACTACATGACTCACAGTACAAGTTTCAAAAGTCACATTTCATGGCCATGTACGAAATGGTCGTGACAGACTCCCCTATTTATAGGGTTGATCCCTCATAAACTCTAAACGAACCTTTTATCTACCTGAAGAAGGCGTAGAGAACATCATTAACACTTAATCTGCTCGATAAATTCTTCGAGATTCTTTGAAGAAGATCCACCTTCACTGACACTCTTTCGAGCTATTTCCTTCAACTCCAAAACATTTTTTCGTATACCTTGATCACAAAGCAATCTCTCAACCTTACTTTTAATTTCATGCCTTGAGATGATTCCATCTTTATCTGGGCTCAACCCCAAACCAACCTTCCAAACATCACAAATGCACCTCTCATTATAGAACTGATCAACATAGTAAGGCCAAGATATAAAGGGAACACCCATGCTTAGGCCTTCCGTGGTGGAGTTCCAACCACAATGGGTCAAGAAACAAGCAGTAGAAGGGTGAGCCAACACTTTTTGCTGAGGCGCCCACTTGACTATCTTTCCATGGTGAGCTACTCTATCTCTAAAGCCATCTGGGTATACAATATCGGACCCAGCGGTAAGATCTGATCTAACAACCCATAAGAATGGCCGACCGACAAGTTCGAGCCCAAGTGCCAGTTCTTCAAATTGGTGCTGGCTGAAGATTGTCATACTGCCAAAGGCTACATAAATGACTGAGCATGGCGATTGTTTATCGAGCCAGCTTAAGCAAGTTGAGTCCTCTGGCCAAAAGCTTCCAGCAGGTTGATCCAGACGATTACTCATAAGTAATGGACCGACCGGCAGGAGATTTGGAATCAAGTCATGAATTAAAGGGTCAAGCTCATAGAATGAGTTGCAAAGAACCCAGTTGGAAAGCTTCACAGCTTGATTAATCGTGAAGGCGAACCCCAACATTATTTCTTGCGTTATCGGGTTATCTGGGCAATTCCACATTATTTCAGTTGTTTTCATGTCAGGCATGCCCGGTGAGAGTTTGATCACCTCATCTTTCACAGTAGTTCCTACAAAGAAGTAGAATTATTCTGTTAAAAATTGAGGAGTCATATATATATATATATTTGGATGGTAAGCTGGGGGAGTCATCAAGATATTACTAGTACTTTGCATAATTTGCATAAATTCAAGCATAGAGTGATTGAATCGGTAAGAACAACAGAATCAAGGCTTTAATAACAGAGCTATAACAACTTAAGATTCATGTTGGATACAAAGTTACCCACCAGAGGTTGGTGTAGTCAGGCACGGAACCAGGATTCTCTTGAGGGGGAGCTAACAATGGGGGTTCGGGGCTGAAGCCCCCAAATTATTTTGTTTTTTTTTTAGGGTCAAGTTCATGGGCCATCGCTTCTGTTTGTGTCCTGTGTCTCAGATGTTTAGAGGGACTAAAGCTCCCGTCCCCCGGCTCCGCCCCTCTCCCAGGCTACACCCTTAATGGTAATATTGGGTCTAATTTTTACAAAAATCAGGGGGGCTTAGCCCCCTGACCCCATGTGTGGCTCTGCCCCAGGATGCAGTTAGCTAGCATCCCGGATTTGCTCCATGTGGTTTTGTGTTCAACTCCCACTCTTTGACCTACCCTTGTGTCCATGAGGAAAACTCCAAGTGGATCATAAATGCGGACACCCGAAGGGACTAGTCCTTGCCTTGAAGGCTTTGGGACTCCGTCCCTTACCCAAAAAAATAATTAAAAGGTTTTGAACAAATGTATAGTACAATAAAATTGATTGCATGCATCTATCAAAAGAGAGTAATATTCAAAACAAAATCATGGTCATATTGAACAAACATTCCCATAGTCTTACCATTACTGTCAACAATTCCATCCTCCATAAGCTTTGGAAATTGGAGATCCAAGGCCAAGAGGCCTACTGCATAAGGACTAAATGCAGCCCGCTTGATTCCCATCTTCACGGCCACCTCCAGTGCCCACCCAAGTGTTGTATCAACGATGATACAATCAATTTGTTCATCATCTTCTTGGAGGATCTTCCTGATCAAGTCCTCCAAATTACCAGGCATTACCCTTGGAATAGTTCCCATTAGCTCAAGGGCATCTTTTCGTTCATTCTCCAGTTCCAACCCATCCGAAATCGACACTAGATGAATACCGCAGTGTTCTTCACCTTTGCCAGGCAATGCTGCCATAATCTGTGCGTGTATGAACTCTGTGTTTACAAATGTGACCTTCACTCCACGATCAATCAACCGGTGCGACAATTTCATGAGAGGCATGACATGGCCTTGTGCCGGGAATGGTACAACTAGAACATGTGGTCGCATGCCCATGATTGAGATATTCCCTTGAGTATGAACTTCTATATGCCTTGATCCAAATCTACACTTATTAGTCCTTTTAAATGCAAGACTGAGGAGCCAACGATGCTTATGGTATTGTTCTCAAGTGCTTTGGCCGCTTCATCCACTGTGATTTATCTGTTTGTGACATTGAAACAAAAAAGCATAACTTGTAATATTTGTTACAATTTCAAGCAGCATACGACATGTCACGCAACACTTTGGATCTTCAGCCATTCACATATATATATATATATATATATATATTAACCTCTACATAGGTGATGTTGATATTGTAGGTGACTGATTTCGAATATATCACGGCAATACGTAATGGCCGACTTCAGCATCTTTGGCACCCGGTTATCAACTTGTAGCCTTTGGGATGGCCATTTCTCACACACCAAATACATCAAGGAAAATATAGATTAATGTTATTATTCCAAATGAAGGATTACAAGATTCTAGGCAAGAAAAACAAATACACTAGTGGGGCAAATTATCAAAGATAGTGATTGGATGTATGGTGCACCAAAAGATCCACACACCTAAATGATTAGGCGTGATCCAACTCTTTTGGTATAGACCAACAAGGGTGCTTTGACACCAAAGTTTAGGTATTTGTTTTTTGAAGCCACCAAGAGGAGGAGGGGGTTTGGCATGGACCCTTACCAGTTTATTAAATAAGGTAAAAAAATAAAATTTAGAAGGAGACATAAACCTTACCTCATACACAAACCAACTAACATCTTATATTAGAGACAAACGATCTATCAAGAACTAAAAATTCAACTGCTAGTTTAGGAAGAAACTTGTTTTCTTGAAAAATTTAATTACAATTAGATAAGAAAACCTTCTTATACAAGATATCGGTCACCTGATTATTTTCTTTAAAAGTATGAACAAAAAAAACCACACTTTTTTCTCAGCAGCATAATAGTCTTCAAGTCATACCAAATAATCCATGACCTATTCTTTTTTTCTTTTTTTTGGTAAGAAAGTAAACTTCATTGATATCAAGGAATATTTACAGGGAAAGAGGTGGGCCCATGTTGGGCCTGGTTAGAGGTCCTAAAGAGCCAGAGTTACAGATACTCAAATTTAGGCCCTGTTAAGCGAGGTTATGAGCCATAGAGTTGGCTGCACGGAAGACATGGCGGAACAGTACAGTAGCTTGGGATTGTAGCAAGATGTGGATGTCCTCTATAATAGGATGAAGCTCAGCTATACTTTCCTCGACGACCCTGTTCAGAATGTTGATAATTTCCTTAGAATCCGACTCCACCACCGATTGGGGCCAACGGTTAGTGGTAGCTAACTGAACTCCAACCCGAATAGCTTCAGCCTCGGCTAATCTGGCAGATCCTCCTAGCAATGCTATACTGCATTGACAAATAGTGGAACCCTGGGCATTACAGGCAATTAGACCCACCCCAGTTGCAATCTCACTGGGAAGAGCCACTCCATCCACATTAATTTTTATCCAACCTTCGATAGGGGGCTCCCATGGGCTGTTAATGAGGCTGGCTTGCTTGTGGACCTCAAGTGAGTGATGACTAAACTCTCTGAAAAGTCCCTCGGCCTTACGAATGGTGGCTATGGGGTCTGGCTCTGAGCCTTCAAAGATCACCTCATTTCTTAATTTCCATATGTTCCACAGAATAGTGCATATGTTGATTCCCAAACCAAGAGTTGGGTTGTCGAAATCGGGGTGGTTGGCCCAACGTCTTTACCATTCAGTAATAGAAAGACTTGATCGGGTAGGGAGTTGGAGAGAAAGGTGTGAGCCAAACCATATTCCTTGGGAGTATGGGCATTCAATGAAAAGATGAGTCATCGTCTCAAGTTTGGTTTTGCACAGCGGGCACCATTCCTCAACTGGTACATGACGCTTCCTAAGGTTGGATGCCACTACTAGAGCGTTGTGATAAACTCTCCAAATAAACACTTGTAGTTTGGGAGGAATTGAAAGCTGCCAGATTTTTTTTCCACCAATTCCGACCTGGATCAAAGGGATAAGAGCTCGATGAAGGCCTGGAACTGGCGGACAGATGAGTTGCAAGGTAAGTTGCCGAGTTTACCATCCATGACCTATTCACTTTATCTTTTATAATATCAATAGCAATCTGATAATCACTCTCAATAATGAATATCCGCACACCCAATTCAGATGCTCTAAATTTGCACTTACGACCTGATGATAAGTGAGCAACTCATAGGCCGGTTTGTAAGTGGAGCATCATGTACTACCCCGATGGAATAAGTGGTGCAACCCAGAGATTCGCATGTATGTGGAGAAACTCGTGGAGCAACTGGAATGTGGAGTGATCCAAGGATAATTCTGTATTCAGATCAATCTATAGCGTTAACCCATAGGTTGGCTTTTATGTGGAGCAACCCATGGATTAATCTATAATTGGAATTGCCTTTAGGTTGATTGGTATGTAGAGCAACCCATAAATCGATTTGTATGTAGAGCAACCCTGTTGGCTAGAAATCTGGTTTGTGTCGGGCGTGCCAACACCATGTGGCACAATCAGACAGAAACCTTCAGACCCCAGGCATCAAGTTGGACAGAGTGACCAACAACACGTTCGCTTTAGTCGTCTGCTCAGTCACCGCCGAAATGCATCTATTGGGCGATTTAGAGAGAGAGGGTTTGTCCTTCTATAATGAGTTCTATTGCCTTCGATAACTGAAGGGCTTTCCAAATTAACATGGTAAAGTAGAATGTGATAATGTGAGCTATGGGTTTGTGAAAAATGAAGAAGATGATTAGACAGAAGTAATCTGAATTTGATTGAAAATAACCATATAAGGCAACTTACAAACCATCATGCGATCGAAGTGAGTAGCAGAGGCAAATACAAGGTCCCACTGAGGTGGGTGATGCTGAAGATAAAGTGACTAACTAGACTCTCCTGAAGGAGGAAACTAAGTCGAGGTAAGTTTTCGTAGGGATCGGTTATCAAGGACTGTAAAACTAACTCTCCCTGAAGAGGAGTAAGGTTGTCGTGGGTAGGTTATGGCGAAGCAATGTGTTGGGTGTGTTGGTTGATTGTGCGAGAGGTTATCCTTTGTGGTCTTGGCTATTTTATACATTCTAAAACGGTTGTGATAACCGTTCCCTCCAATTTGATGCAAGGCTTTGATCTCAACCATGTGTCCCTGAGATGGCTGCTCTTTTTTTAAGCATATTCTGTTGTGGGCATCATCCTGGTAGTTATCACATCTATCTTGCTTGATACTTTTCAATGGTCTAACAGTCTAGTCATCTGTCTTTTTCCAAACATGTCTGGGCGCATACTGTCACGTGCTTGATATCCATTGGGTTGAATCCCAACATGTGTTTGGGTTGTGTCAGTCGCCATCTTCTGAAGAGAAATCATCTTCGGCCTTCGGCCTTTAGGCTTTACCAAGATTCAAAGGATGAGCTTCATTCATGGGTTGGTTACCCTTCTAATTTGGACCATAGGTTTCTAGTGTAAGCAATGCGCCCGCTCCAGGTCTTTGGTTTTTTATGAATGAAAGCCGAAGAGACATAAACCCCTTCTTGGAAAAATCTTTTTCTCAATGGTTATGGTACACGACGCAGCCTTTTCTTGAGCTGATCTTCGCAAGATCTTTCATAATCTCTCCTCTCATAGCGTCACTTTGATAGCTGTCAAAATTTGAATTTTGACAGTCTTTCAAACTGATAAAACTTCTATAAATTCATCCCTTCCAGCACTTTCTAGTTATATCCTGATTTAAATCCTTCTTCCCTCAGCTGTCATCATGGCAGGAAGCTCTCACCCTAATTTCTCGAGCTTTTGGACAAACACAAGCAGCTTATTTCCAACTCCCCTCTCTCGGTTTCAAGTGAAATTCCTTCTATCGGTCCTTTCTTCATTGATTCAGTCCCTATTGTGGTCTCTCAATCGTACCCTCTTCGTTCAGATGAGTCCCTCGTTCTTTTGGCCGAATCCCTTATTGGGAACCCTGGCTGAAATATCACTCCGTCAAAACTTGGCTGAAATCCAATTCCCTATGGGTTACATGGTTAGATCGAGTCCAATCACAGTATGAAGGTCTGTGGAGAGATCTAGGAATCTTTGAATTCCTTCAACTCTTCCGACATTCTATTCCCATGGACCGTCATCTTCTGGCTTCGGCCGTCTATTTTTGGGATAGATCAAATAATGCCTTTTGTTTGGTTATGGACCTATGGCCCCTACAATTTTTTTGTTTGCTCTCTAACTTCTCTCCCTATTGATGGGGAAGAAGTCAGTGCCCTTTTACCATCCCTCTCTACTGAAGTCCCCTTTGATAATACTCTAGCCATTGTGGCCTTCAGCAGCTTTGTCAGTCTTTATTTCGACAAAGATGGAAAACCGAAGTTCAAAGATGTTAGTGATCAAGAGCACTGTGTGAGCACGGTTTTTGAGGTCCGCTCACGAAAAGCAAATGTGGACTAAAGAGTCGCCACCTATTCATTCTTAGGGATAGGTCCCAGGTAAGCAAGTATTTGGATAAGGCAAGAGGTCTATCAAAGATTAGGATAAGTGGTTCGATTAAGCCCTGGGAAAGGTGTTAGGCACCCCAGGACCCCCATTTAAGAAATGGTTACCTACTCCCTATAGTTAAGCCAAATATAATCTCAAAATTAATTAAAGTGCCTAAATGTTTAATTAAATGCTAATCGAAGAAATAAGCAAAGTTAAGCTAAACTAAGGATTGTCTAGACTAGGGTCGAATCCGAGTTGGATTGCCTACGTACTCACATAGGGGTGAGATCAGACCGAGCGTAGTTCTGGCACATGAGCCCGTGCCAAGGCTAGGGGTGTGTGTGTGTGCAAGGTGGTCAAGGGTCTAGCCCGGAGGCTAGGGTTTGACTGACCGGGTTGGTCAAGTGCAAAGTAGGGTCTAACCACAGTTAGAAAGGTGTTAACCATGGTTAGAGGGCCTAACCATGGTTAAGAAAGCAAGCAAGCAAGCAAGATGGTTTATTTTGGTCTTTTGTATTTTTTGGATTTTTGGGATTTTTACCAAGGGCTAAGGCAAGTTAACCAAGGTTAAATCCAACTGGACCCAAGCTAACCCCAGTTAAGCAAGCAAGATAGCACCCTTTTTTGGATTTTGGATGATTTAAACTAAGGCTTTAGAGCCAAAAAATTAGAAATCAAGTGGCCCAAGGCAAACATGAACCAAATTGCTCAGTAGCGTGAAATGGGTTGTAACTCCAGAATTGCCCTCTGTACTCTAGAATCAAAAGAAATGGATGATGCTAGGATTATAACCTTTTGATATTAGGCATGGATGACATCCCTGGGCTAGATAAAATGTTCTGCCAAACGCCAACTAAACTTAACAATGGTCTTGGGTATGGATTGAGTAGGACCAAAAGTCAATGGATGGGGAAATGTGCACTGTCCTGCACATACAATACCTTGCTAGACCAAAACCAAGTGGTATGACTTGAGGCACTCAAGAGGCTTTGGGCCTAATGGGAAGACCAAAAAAAGGCCTGGGGATGAGCACATCTTAATGTTGGCCTGGTAGCACATACATGGTCTAAAAGCATAGCAATGCTAGAATTTCATGGTGGGTGATGATGGAACCACAACCCACTACTGTGAAGCGCATAGGACAAATCCTTTGAACTACAAGTTGCTATACTCACCAGGTCCAATAAACTTAGAGGGCCCATGCAAGGAATGGGGCGAGACCAAACCCAAAACAGTCATATGGGAATGGAAGAAGAAAAATAAAATAAATTAAGGACTCTTTGTGTTGCACAGTTCGGCGTCATCTCCACTGAGGTTGCAGCCTCCCCTTGTAGAAATGTGCGAGGAACTCCAGGGGATACACGGGTTGTGCTATGAGATGCTTATCAAAGCCCAAACGGGTTGTGCTATGAGACGCTTAACAAAGCCCAAATGATCCGGGGGTACAAAGGAAGACATGGGATCACCCGAAATCTAAAACAGTCCCAAAAGAAAATAAGAGAAAGAAGGTTGTTATGTGCATTGAGATAATAGCACGCCCAGGTCTATGATGTTTCAAGGGCCATGTTACTCCTTCTCTTATGCCAACCCTACATCAGCCCATACTCTTAGAAAAAAGTAAACACAAAAGGAAAAACAACTAGGAGGACCATGGAAGTCCAGAAGGTCACGGTTTGCAAAAATCAAGGGATAGCTTAGAAAGTTAGAAACCCCAGCAAAACGAACACAAAGGAAGAAGCTAGAGGTGATACTAATGCTCTGCCTTAGATTTTTGAGTTATTCCCTAACTCATACCCTCCAGCTTGACCCAATAAGCAAAAAAAGAAAAAAAGAAAAACACAGTGATGTATATGAACATCGCCTTTTCCTTCTGTGTGGGGGGGCCCTATCCCATTGAGATTGGAATAGGGGGCCCTATATTTATCCTCAAGGGGGCTACCAAAATCCTAGAAATGGACTAGGAAGCTCAATAAGATAAAGAGAAGAAAATAAAAATAAAAAGTATAAAGAACAACAAGAAAGCAACAAAAAACAAAAGAAAGTCACCCTCTGAATCCTTGGCTTGGAGTGGTTTTACAAGAGGGTAGCCTTGGCTTCCCTTAGGCTCACTTCAAGCTCCTGTGGCCAAGACACACATAGAGAAGGGCTGGTTTCAAGATTTTTTCCTTAGGTTTTCTTTCTTTTTTTTTCTTTGAAAATTCCGACCTCACCTCAGGAGTGGAAACGGTGGGGGTATTTGTAGGCTCCAAGGGTGGGTGGCATAATGGTAGTTAGGGAGAAGATTAGTTCAGTTGGTGGGCTGTCATTGGAGGATAAAATCAAAGGCTGCCATTGGAGGTTTAAAGCAGAGGAGAGCAGAAGTTTGATTCTCCCATTTGAATTCCTAACATCAAAAGGGTAAAGGGCAGGCTTGGGACATCTACGAGAGGGTCTGGCTTTAACACCAAAATGGTGTTTTTCTTGGATTCCTAGCTCAAACCAGCTGGGCACATGGGACCACTTTATTAGTTGACTTAGGAGAGAAGTAGGATTCCGAGTGAGCATGAAAGGGGATGTGGGTTTGAATTTCATGGATATTGGGTATGGGTTTAACCATGGACTATGGGTCTAGACCATGGGCTTGGGACCTTGAGGTTTTTGGACTAAGCTTAAGATCTTGGGCTTTAGGCTAGGGTTTACCTAGGGTTTGGGCTTGATCTAGGAGTTGTCCTAGGGTTAGGTGGAGCAAACCTTGGTTAAACCAGGGTTTAAAGGGGGTGTAAAAATGGGGTGTTGACAGCTGCCCCTCTTTGTCGGAGAGTGTCGGATTGTCAATTGAACGACAAAGACTGGAACCATCCAATTTTTACACCTGTAAAGCAGGGCTAGTGAAAGCGAGCATGGTGAGTAGGCATGATTGCCAGCATGGTGAATAAGCATGATGAGCACGCAAGGTGAATAAGCATGATGAGCAAGCATGGTGAGTAAGCATGATGAGCAATCATGGTGAGTAAGCATGATGAGTAAGCATGGTGAGTAAGCATGATGAGCAAGCATGGTGGGTAAGCATGATGAGTAAGCATGATAAGCAAACAAGATGAAAGCATGGTGAATAAACATGATGGATAGGAGGTGTGGACATATGCAACAAAGATGAGACGAAAGTTGATCACACAACCATTTCACCGGAGACGAAATGAAAGTCAATCACACAACCATTTCACCGGGATTTAAGCAGCGCAAAGCAAGCATGGGCAAGATTGATTTTACAAGAGGCCACAATTGAAGTCCGATTACACGGGCGTTTCAATGTATTCCTTGATTAGTGAAGAAAGCAGAGCAAGATTGGGGAATGACGAATGCAAGATGGTGCAGATAACTGCCCGATCGCCTCACTGGGGTAGGATGCAAGATAGTACAGACAAACTTCAATTGTCTCACTGGGTAAGATGTAAGCAAGATAAATAGTGCAGACAAACTTCAATTGTCTCACTGGGTGGGATGTAAGCAAGATAGATAGTGCAGACAAACTTCGATTGTCTCATTGGGTAGGATGTAAGCAAGATAGATAGTGTAGACAAACTTCGATTGTCTCACTGGGTAGGATGTAAGCAAGATAGTGGGGGTAAAGACAGCCGCCCGACTGCTTTACACGGAAGCAAGCAAAGGTGATGAAGGTGAAAACAGCCGTCCGACTGGTCCACTTGGAAAACAAACAAATAAAATAAGAGGGTAAAGACAACCGCCTGATTGTTTTTTACGGAAGCAAGCAAAGGTGATGAGGGTGAAGACAGCCACCCGACGGGTCCACCTGGAAAGCAAGCAAGTAAGATAAGAGGGTAAAGACAGCCGCCTGACTGCTTTTCACGGAAGCAAGCAAAGGTGATGATGGTGAAGACAGCCACCCGACTGGTCCACCTGGAAAGCAAGCAAGTAGATAAGAGGGTAAAGACAGCCGCCCGACTGCTTTACACGGAAGCAAGCAAAGGTGATGATGGTGAATACAGCCGCCCGACTGGTCCACCTGGGAAGCAAGCAAGCAAGATAAGAGGGTAAAGACAGCCGTCCGACTGTTATACCCGGGAGCAAGCAAAGGTGATGAGGGTGAAGACAGCCGCCCGACTGGTCCACCTGGAAAGCAAGCAAGCAAGATAAGAGGGTAAAGACAGCCGCCCGACTGTTATACCCGGAAGCAAGCAAAGGTGATGAGGGTGAAGACAGCCGTCAGACTGGTCCACCTGGAAAGCAAGCAAGTAAGATAAGAGAGTAAAGACAGCCGCCCGATTGCTTTACACGAAAACAAGCAAAGGTGATGAGGGTGAAGCCAGTCGCCCAACTAGTCTGCCCAGAAAGCAAGCAAGCAAGCAAGACAAAAGATAATGATCAGGAATGATAGGGAATTCCTGAAACAAAGAAAGCAAGATGAGTTGGATATGAGGGATGAGAGCGGTGACCCTGAGCCTTAACCTGAATCTCTGCCTCCTTGTATATATAGCTTGATAGATTTTAAATGCTCCTGACTCAGGTGATCTGATTGTTGGCACTTGCCCCTCAGAATGTATCGATATGCTTCAAATACCTGTACTGCCTAGGATAGTCTGCTGACTTCGCTTTGCCCTGGTTTCAATGCTTTCCTTGCACCAGTGAGAATGAACAGTCGACTTTGAGCTGACTCTACTGGAGGTTGAAACTTGACTAAAAAGTACGAATAACTGACAAATGATACGACCGACTTGTTAAAAAAAACAAAATAAACTGACTGACAAGTGGTGGACTGACAGTTAACTAGCGAACTATATATAATGAAATTAACTGTTTGAACTTTCAAGAGTATGTCTGAGATTGCTTGTAGTGGGATACCTAACTAGGTTTCTTAGCCTTCAGGTAAAGATGATTAAGCCGTGGTTGATCATGATGTTTGATCATCGGCTAGCAAAGCTTGCATGAGTTTATCTTTTCCCTTTTTGCCCCTGGACCCTTGCGGGTTTTCACCAAGACTGGGTTGTACATATTGATCTTTGTCCCTTTTTTGCCCCTAGGCCTTTTTAGGTTTTCACTAGGACTGGGTTCATGTAATTTTTGCGCAATAGAAGGATTGATGATTCCTTACTATGCCCGTGAAATTTGAAGTTTAATTTATCCCTTTTTTGCCCCTGGGCCCTTTCGGGTTCATCAGGACTGGGTATATAAGCTTTGCTCTTCACGTTCTTCTGTTCTCGGATTTCCTTTGATAATGCTCCATTTTTCTCTCATCACTGCTTGTCGGAAATGGAGACGAATGTTTTTTACCATTGATGCTCAAGTCCTTTTCAGGGATCAAGGAGGGCTTAATATCGGGGACGAAACGTGGTTTGGCTAGAAACGAGATCACGCTCAAAATTCACTGTCTCAGCAAGGATATGGCACCCTATGACCTTTGTTCATTGTTGGTACAGAACCAACTTCTGCATTTTTTTCTTTGATGAAACTTTGCTTCGCCTTTTGGCCAAGTGCTTTTTCTCTTTTGTTTTTTTTTTTTTCTTTTCTTCTCTTGTTTTTGGCACATGGTTACCTTGTATTGAACATTTGTTTTGTTATGACCGAACCTGATTTTAGGCTGCCTACGTACCCAAATAGGGATCGGGTCAAGACGTAGTTCGGTCAAAAGCCACTTTGATGTTATGCTGGTTGTTCTTCTTTTGTATTGTTCTTTGACTTTCATAGGGTGCCCTTGTATGGGTTTTGCAAGAAATGGTTATCAGGCTCAACGGTCTAAATAGCGAATATATATAGCACAGGTAAGTGAGGTATTGAAAGGGGTATCAAAAGATGGCCTCCTATCATTTCTTTGATTGGTCGAGAGCATGTATGGTCATTGCATCGTCCTCATTTCAGTTGATTGACACTTGATGGCTCAGAGAGGTCTTCAACTCTTGTATTGTTCTTGTTCAGGAATGTTCAATCTTGTAAGGATATCCATCGATTTGAGTGATCAACCTTTATCAAATTATTCCTTAGGGCATTAGCAGCTAGTTCGGTTCCCAAAGTAAGCATCTCAAAGCATAGTGAGAATTTGATTTAAACGAGTCATTTCATTAAGATATTAATGGGTGAACAGACTCGACAAAATACACTGAGACAGAGGCCACTGGACATCAACAGACTTAAAGACAAAGCCATTGAAGCAAAGGTCATTAACCACTGACTGACTTGGTTGGGGAAAGAGACCGACACGGGCCACTGCGGCCAACTGCAATACAGCAAAAATATAACGGACAAACAGAATTTGCTCAAAATTCGACTGAAGATTCTGGCCGATGCAACCTTAATTTCCAGGAGTAGCATGGTTGGGCAGAGGGACTTGAGTGATGTCCTCATTTCCTGGTTCAAAGCGAATTGCATCTGTCTCCAATAGGTCTTGGATAGCATGCTTGAAGTCATAGCATAGATCTGTAGGATGTCCTGGCGACTGATGATATCCACAGTGTTGGTCTGGCCTGTAACCCTTTGGGAGAGCTACCGGTGGAGGCTGGGGTTCCTTCAGAGTGATCAATTTCTTGTTCAACAAGAAAGGGAGCAGCGATGTCAAAGAATACGGGAGCGACGTGAATACCCGGTTTCTTCTCTACTCAAAAGTCATCTGATGAGAGAGGAGTCTCCCTTGATTATGTGGAGCTTGTTGAGGCTGCCGAGGCTGCGGTGGCTGCCGAGGTTGTTGAGGGAGGTTGGGGACTCGAATGGCCGTGACCATTTGTCCATCACTCTCTTTCCTTCTGTTGTCCTTCCTTGGAGGCAGGGGAGCACGGGAAGAGGATGCACCCTTTGAACCTTGGAATATGTCGAATGCCCCGATGTCGTCCATGGTCGCCTCAATCCGAGCACCGCTCTTGGCCATTGTACTGAAATCAGAGATTGGTTGTGCGGCCAAGAAAGTCTTAAGTGGATGCTTGAGAGTACGGAGGAAAGTGGTCACTTGCTTATCTTCCGGCAAAGGGGTGCTCATTCTCCCAGCAATTTCTCTCCATCAAACAGAATACTCGATGAAGGACTCATTATCCCTCTGTGACATTTTTTCCAAATCTACCCTCTGAGGGACTAAATCAACATTATATGAATATTTAGTCAAGAAAGTTTCACAGAGGCCCTCCCATGTTCTGACCTTGTTGGGGTCGACCTTAGTGAACCATTGTAGGGCGGCCCCTTTCAGACTCTTCTAGAATAGTTGTACCAAAAGCTTGTCATCGTGTTCCAACTGGAATAGCTCTCCACAGTAGACTCTTAAGTGCATCTCAGGACATCCCTTCCCATTGTACTTATCGAAATCGGGTATCTTGAAATCCCGGGGCAGTTGAATCCCTGGATGCATGCACATGTCCTTGAAATCTGCAAATTTATGGGCTCCTTGCACTATCTTCACCAACTCTTCTAACTTCTCAATTCTTTCCTTGTAAGCATTCGAAATCTGTGCCAAACTGGAAGATATGTGAGCTGATCCAATATGGAGTTCATTGCCGGCCCTAGCTTCCTCCTCCTCAAACTGGTCAATGATGAGAGGTGTGATGTGGGGAATGGGTTGTGGTTGAATAGGTGGAGGTGACATGCCGAAGGTGAAGTCGGTTTGTGGTTGAACGGGTGGTGAAGGGATATTGATGACAGGTGGTTGTGGGATAAGATTGGTGACATGTGGCGGATTAGCTTGTGATGGGCCTGGCACATCGGCCGGTCGAGGGTTTGAGGAGGAGAGAGCATGTGTTACTGCCCGCATAAAATCATGCACAATGTTTTTTAGCTCCTCTATGCTCTGGGCATTCTCAGTCATTCTTGCCTCGATGCTCGGGGCTTGCAGCTGCTGAGATGTCGGGGTGTCAGGATCGGTCTCATGTCCGTCCACTAGTTGATCCATTCTGTACCACTTGATCGGATATCAATTGGTGGTATCTTTCAGATAAGTGCTTGACTCAGGGTCTGCTCCTGAAATAATAGAAATGTATAAAGTAAGAGCCGGAGTAAATAAAGGCGGGAAGATTGACAAGCAAGCAAAAGACCTAGCAATCTAACTGACATAGGGGCAATGCCCCTATTCTGGGATTCAGAATGACATGCAGAAGAGGGAATTTTGACTTTTGATTTTTTTTTGGATGACAAGACATATGTGATTCGATAGGGCAGACGGACGGAGTTCCGACATGCTTTACCCGGGTTATTGGGAACCGAATGCCTATCAGGTCAAAGCTGCGGATAGATCTGGTGAAAACCTATCTACCTGGGATTTGAACCTCATATGTTATGTCGGGAAGCAGGGTAGAGTGCATTTTATTACAGGCACAACAAAAGGGCTCAGTACATGCCCCTGGACGGGTGCTTATCCGGGTAGAATGTGCCCGGGTAGTCAACCATGACAGGGGACAGGTATAGGGTGCAAGCAGGTTAGGGTTTAGGTAACCCCTCCCGGATGGGCTGTTTGTAGACTATACCCTAGCCTAGGCTATATGTATGAATGCTGGTGTAATGCAGTTGTGTTCCTAGCAAGATGGGGGGATCACTTAACACCGTATATGCGACTCTGAGGTATAGAACAAACCGGGGACGATTGGTGTAAGCGGGAGCGTTCAGAATCGTTTCCTAAGGATCATCACCCAACAGGCAAAATTCTGCGGACCTTCAAGACGTTTAAGCCACTGACACCGAGAATCATCATCCAGCGGCCATTAGCGTAATAAGCCTGTCTAATAGGTATTGGGTTATTACACTACTAAGGATATGTATGATATGCACACCCATAAGATTAACACTTGATTAAACAATTAAGCATGTTGATTAATGTTGAGATTAATTTGACTTGAGTAGAGGTTTTGGCTTGAACCATCACCAGCAGAGTCGCCAGTGCTGTGAGCACGGTTTTTGAGGTCCGCTCACGAAAAGCAAATATGGACTAAAGAGTCGCCACCTATTCATTCTTAGGGATAGGTCCCAGGTAAGCAAGTATTTGGATAAGGCAAGAGGTCTATCAAAGATTAGGATAAGTGGTTCGATTAAGTCCTGGGAAAGGTGTTAGGCACCCCAGGACCCCCATTTAAGAAATGGTTACCTACTCCCTATAGTTAAGCCAAATATAATCTCAAAATTAATTAAAGTGCCTAAATGTTTAATTAAATGCTAATCGAAGAAATAAGCAAAGTTAAGCTAAACGAAGGATTGTCTAGACTAGGGTCGAATCCGAGTTGGATTGCCTACGTACTCACATAGGGGTGAGATCAGACCGAGCGTAGTTCTGGCACATGAGCCCGTGCCAAGGCTAGGGGTGTGTGTGTGTGCAAGGTGGTCAAGGGTCTAGCCCGGAGGCTAGGGTTTGACTGACCAGGTTGGTCAAGTGCAAAGTAGGGTCTAACCACAGTTAGAAAGGTGTTAACCATGGTTAGAGGGCCTAACCATGGTTAAGAAAGCAAGCAAGCAAGCAAGATGGTTTATTTTGGTCTTTTGTATTTTTTGGATTTTTGGGATTTTTACCAAGGGCTAAGGCAAGTTAACCAAGGTTAAATCCAACTGGGGCCAAGCTAACCCCAGTTAAGCAAGCAAGATAGCACTCTTTTTTGGATTTTGGATGATTTAAACTAAGGCTTTAGAGCCAAAAAATTAGAAATCAAGTGGCCCAAGGCAAACATGAACCAAATTGCTCAGTAGCGTGAAATGGGTTGTAACTCCATAATGGCCCTCTGTACTCTAGAATCAAAAGAAATGGATGATGCTAGGATTATAACCTTTTGATATTAGGCATGGATGACATCCCTGGGCTAGATAAAATGTTCTGCCAAACGCCAACTAAACTTCACAATGGTCTTGGGTATGGATTGAGTAGGACCAAAAGTCAATGGATGGGGAAATGTGCACTGTCCTGCACATACAATACCTTGCTGGACCAAAACCAAGTGGTATGACTTGAGGCACTCAAGAGGCTTTGGGCCTAATGGGAAGACCAAAAAAAGGCCTGGGGATGAGCACATCTTAATGTTGGCCTGGTAGCACATACATGGTCTAAAAGCATAGCAATGCTAGAATTTCATGGTGGGTGATGATGGAACCACAACCCACTACTGTGAAGCGCATAGGACAAATCCTTTGAACTACAAGTTGCTATACTCACTAGGTCCAATAAACTTAGAGGGCCCATGCAAGGAATGGGGCGAGACCAAACCCAAAACAGTCATATGGGAATGGAAGAAGAAAAATAAAATAAATTAAGGACTTTTTGTGTTGCACAGTTCGGCGTCATCTCCACTGAGGTTGCAGCCTCCCCTTGTAGAAATGTGCGAGGAACTCCAGGGGATACACGGGTTGTGCTATGAGATGCTTATCAAAGCCCAAACGGGTTGTGCTATGAGACGCTTAACAAAGCCCAAATGATCCGGGGGTACAAAGGAAGACATGGGATCACCCGAAATCTAAAACAGTCCCAAAAGAAAATAAGAGAAAGAAGGTTGTTATGTGCATTGAGATAATAGCACGCCCAGGTCTATGATGTTTCAAGGGCCATGTTACTCCTTCTCTTATGCCAACCCTACATCAGCCCATACTCTTAGAAAAAAGTAAACACAAAAGGAAAAACAACTAGGAGGACCATGGAAGTCCAGAAGGTCACGGTTTGCAAAAATCAAGGGATAGCTTAGAAAGTTAGAAACCCCAGCAAAACGAACACAAAGGAAGAAGCTAGAGGTGATACTAATGCTCTGCCTTAGATTTTTGAGTTATTCCCTAACTCATACCCTCCAGCTTGACCCAATAAGCAAAAAAAGAAAAAAAGAAAAACACAGTGATGTATATGAACATCGCCTTTTCCTTCTGTGTGGGGGGGCCCTATCCCATTGAGATTGGAATAGGGGGCCCTATATTTATCCTCAAGGGGGCTACCAAAATCCTAGAAATGGACTAGGAAGCTCAATAAGATAAAGAGAAGAAAATAAAAATAAAAAGTATAAAGAACAACAAGAAAGCAACAAAAAACAAAAGAAAGTCACCCTCTGAATCCTTGGCTTGGAGTGGTTTTACAAGAGGGTAGCCTTGGCTTCCCTTAGGCTCACTTCAAGCTCCTGTGGCCAAGACACACATAGAGAAGGGCTGGTTTCAAGATTTTTTCCTTAGGTTTTCTTTCTTTTTTTTTCTTTGAAAATTCCGACCTCACCTCAGGAGTGGAAACGGTGGGGGTATTTGTAGGCTCCAAGGGTGGGTGGCATAATGGTAGTTAGGGAGAAGATTAGTTCAGTTGGTGGGCTGTCATTGGAGGATAAAAGCAAAGGCTGCCATTGGAGGTTTAAAGCAGAGGGGAGCAGAAGTTTGATTCTCCCATTTGAATTCCTAACATCAAAAGGGTAAAGGGCAGGCTTGGGACATCTACGAGAGGGTCTGGCTTTCACACCAAAATGGTGTTTTTCTTGGATTCCTAGGTCAGACCAGCTGGACACATGGGACCACTTTATTAGTTGACTTAGGAGAGAAGTAGGATTCCGGGTGAGCATGAAAGGGGATGTGGGTTTGAATTTCATGGATATTGGGTATGGGTTTAACCATGGACTATGGGTCTAGACCATGGGCTTGGGCCCTTGAGGTTTTTGGACTAAGCTTAAGATCTTGGGCTTTAGGCTAGGGTTTACCTAGGGTTTGGGCTTGATCTAGGAGTTGTCCTAGGGTTAGGTGGAGCAAACCTTGGTTAAACCAGGGTTTAAAGGGGGTGTAAAAATGGGGTGTTGACACACTGCTCTTTTCTTCTTCAATGGATTTGCCACTTTGTTTTCTGTACTTATTCTGATTAGATCATGACCAAAGAATACTCCCAAATTGCCATTGCTTTGGCTTCTGAATGGAGGCTTGCATTAGCTCCGACCGTCCTCTATCAATTGTATCAAGGCCATTATAATCTTTCTGAGTGTCGATTAGCTGTTACCGAAGGGCCATTCTGGTTTCTTCAATTTTGGATTTATGAGTATTTTCCAGATTTAGAAGCTTGTCTTCCTGCATCATCTAGCCAGAAATGGATTTCGGTCATCCCCAACTTCTTGACCTTTGAAGATTGTTTCAAATTTTTCTACTCACTTGACCTGACTCATCCGGGCCATCTTTTCTGTCCTTTCTTAGCCCGAGACTTTGGGCCAACTTGGTATCGGTCTCCTTTTGTGGCCGATCACCAACATAAGAAAATTTGGCGTAGATATTTTATTTCTCGATCGTTGTCCTTTGGTGGCACTTTTGACAGCCTAAATTCCAAATTGGGGTTTGAGTATTATGCCCCTTCTCAATTTGCTCGCCAGTTTGGTCTCCTTCAATCGGTTCCCATTCTACCTTGCTGGTTTGTAGTGAACCAAATGCTCTTCTTTGGTCAGTTTTTAAATTTAAAACCCCTTTTGAAGAAGCTGAAGTACGGTTTAATTCTTTGGTAAGTGAACTTCGGTCACTTGCTCCTCCTTGGAAACCGTGAATGTCCAGTGGTTTCCCTATCTTTTGGTCAAACTTCATGACTAAGACAAGGGCTAGCCAGAATTTTGATGAACTTCTGCAACACCTCTCACCACCTTTTGATTAGAGAAAAACCATGACTACTAGTGATGTTCCGTCAGCTTCGGCCCCAATTCCTTCGGTCTCTGTCCTTCGGCATCCTCCACCATGTCTGAAAGATATTTCCATTTTATTTCCGTAGGGGATCACGTTCGGTTGATTCAAGCCCATAAAAAGTTTTATAAAATCAAATATAATCCTCTTCACCCAACCGATGTGATTGAATCTAAATGGAAGTAAGCGTGGGCCTCTGTCAAAGAGATCCATCGCATAAAATGCATAAAAAAATGGTTTGATGACCGAAGGACAGATAAGGAGAATGTATCTAATGATGCTAATTCTTATGTCACCCAATAGAGTACCTAGCTCACCATTCAGGTTATCTGAACTAGCTTTACCAATAATGAGACCGAAACCCAATCCTTTGGGGGTTACCGTTGCTTTTCTTGACCCATCGGACTGGACTTCGACCTACAGGACTCTCCCATGGTCAGTGTATACTATATCTTCTCCCCCTTGCCTGGATAAAAATATTTAGCGATTCAATAAGCTTTTGATTTCTTTTTAATGCATGTTGTTTGGAATTTTATCCAACATTTTGCTTTCTTTCTTATTTCTGGCACAATAGTAACTGCTTCACTTAAGTTATTGACAAAACCAGACTTCTTTGAAGGTCCTGAGGCTTCAAGCAGTCCTCCTATTAAGAAACTGATCTGGCCCTCCAAATTTATCAAAGCAGTAGCGATCAAAAGTGGTTCCATGGGAGGGAAGAAAAAATCAGCCACGCAAAGTTCTTTTTAGACCGTCAATGCAGGGAAGACATTTTAAAAGATGATGATGAAACTTCGACCGTTCCTTTTAAGAAGCAAAAAGAGGAAATTCCTGCTTCAATGACCCGTAAACTCAACTCAGCTTCGGCCTAAAGCTCGCTGATGTCAGTCAACAAAATAGTGTCACGAATCTCCCCGATGGATAGTGCAGTCAAGTCTACTCAGTCTCAGGACATGACGCCCATAGCAACTTTGATTAGTCAGCCAACTATACTGTCATCCCGGAAACCAGAAAATGGTTTAGAAGAAAGGAGAGTTGTAGAGAGCATTTCTGTTAAGGATGACAGTAGCCTTCAACCGTTGGCTGACGATGATGAATTCTGGGAGAACTTTGCGGATGACCTAAATGGTCCTCATCTGACAGTTAGTTTTCCTGTAGCTCATTCCCCGTCAATTAATGAAGTGAAGAAACAGTTGAAGGAACTTCTCACTCTAGATTTTCAGCATGTCCTCAATCCTGGTCGTCAGGCTAAATTTCATGAAGTCAAAGCCATTCTACTTTCGTCTCCAGGTATCTCTGAGTCTCACCAGTGTTTTCTTAACCAAACCTCATCAATCTTTGTCCTTTGAGGAAGATGGACAAAAACTGGCTTTGTTTAGCCAAATGATTTCTCGTTATGAGTCATTGAGGGTAAAGGCCCTTTCTCTCAAGAATTCTCGTTCTGAACTGATCAATAAAGTAAAATCAACCGATGATAAAATTGAATGAGTCAAGGTTGAGATTGACGACTTGAATCACCAATTGATTCTACTTCGAGGAAGGCTGGTGGATTTGGAAAAAGCTGCTGAAGAAAGAGATATGAAGAAAACAGAACTCCTTCTCGCAGCAAAGGCAATAGTCGAATAGAGAAGATAGATGGTTGACAAAGTAATTGTGGCAGAAGAACAATGCACCACTCTCCGTTTTAAGCAAGAAGAAACTTTAAAGTTGTGGAAAGATTGCTAGGGCTCAGTCCCCAATAGCATTTGATAAAATTTCTTTTCTCTGGCCAGTGGCCAAAAAGCTTCAATTCATCGAAGGTCTTCAGTTAGAAAAAACCATATTTACCGCCGACTTTTCTCAAACAAGTTCTTTTTAGTTCTGGCCATAGGCCATGTTTTAGTTTATTGGGCCAAGGGCCTTTTAATGACTTTGAACTTTTTTGAATATACATTTTTTTGTACCCCGACAGTCTGGCCGTTTTCGTCTTTCTATGAAATGATCACTCTTGGTTATTATTCTCCATGGCCTCCCAAATAGTTGGGTAATAGTGTTTTATAAATCGGCTATTGATTGATGTACTTTGTATTTCCCCTTCTAACTCTTGTAAGACATATGCATCTCCACATATAACTTTGTGTATCTTAAATGGTCCTTCCCAAGTGGGGGACCATTTTCCATATTCAGGGCTCTTTGCCTCAATTGGAAAAATGGTCTTCCAAACCAATTCTCCTTGGTAAAAAGATTTTATTTTTACCCTTTTATTGTAAGCCCTAGCCACTCTTTGTTTGTTTGTTTGCAATGAATCAAGGGCTTTGATCTTGGCTTCATCCAACTCTTCAAGCTCAACTATCATTGCCTCGGTAAAATCAGCAGGAGTTAGCTTTTCTTGGAATGAGACTCTGAGAGATGGAATGAAAATTTCCCTTGGTAACATGGCATCATGCCCATATGTTAACGAAAATGGGCTTCCACCAGTGCTTGTCCTACACGATGTATGATAAGCCCAGAGGATCCGTAGCAAAATTTTATGCCACGACCTAGGCTTATCTTCCATTTTCCTTCTAATCAAATCCTTCAAGATTTTGTTTGAAGATTCAGCTTAGCCATTTGCCTAAGCGTAATAAGGGGTCAAATTGAGTAGCCTGATCTTGAAATCCTCAGCAAAATATTTTGTTTCTTGGCCAATGAAAACTGTTCCCATATCAGTTGTAATGGTCTCTAGTAAACCATACCTAAATATGTATTTTCTTTGATAATGTAATAATATCAGCCTGAGTAACTTCTTTCATAAGTTTTGCCTCCGCCCACTTGGTGAAGTAGTCGGTAGCCCCCCACGATTACAAAACCGTGCAATTTGAATGAAATGAGATTAATCTTCCCAATGAGATCCATGGCCCATCCCCTAAATGGCCGAGGCTTAATGATAGGATGGAGGTCAATGGCCGAAGCTCTCTGCACTGGTCCATGTTTCTGACAAGCTCTACATCCCTTGGCATATTTCATGCATTCTACCAAACTTTTCGGCCAATAGCAACTGTGTCTTCTTAACAACCACCTCATCTTGGGTCCTGATTGATATGAACCGCATATTCCATCATGGACTTGACTCATTACCTCTCTCTATTATTCCGTTCCCAAGTAACGAAGCATCAAGCCATCAAATCCTTTTTCTGTATAATTCCCCTTCTATGAGTTGAAAATTGGTGGCTAACATCCTCGTCTTTCAATCAGCCTTTGCATTTGGGTTACTCAGATAACGTATCAAATGTTGTCGCCAGTCTTCAAGATTTATGTCAATGGGCATAATTTCCATGGTTAACCCTCGATCTTAATTAAAGGTAAAAAAAATGGGTTGTATGATGAACATTTTTCTCTGACACCCTTCCGTTATCCATATGCCATATGCCAATTGAGCCATTTCATTGGCTTCTTTGTTTTCTTCTCGTGGTACGAATTTTAGTATAACATCATCAAACTCGTCCAAAAGTTGGGCAGTCGTGGAAAAATATGGGGTCAATGCCGAACTACTACATTTATACTCCCCGGCTAATTGTCTAATGACTAGTTGGGAATCTCCAACCACTTCAATCATTCTTACTCCCATTTGTAATAAGATTTCTAAACCAATAATTAATGCCTCATATTCGGCCTGATTATTGGTGCAATAGAAGTTTAATTGAAAAGTGCCCAAAGGAATTTTATGATTATTTCAGCTCCAGAAGTATTCTCAGTGCTTGACTCGTCAAAAGTGAGCTTCCATGGAGTGGTGGCTATCTCAAACAAATCAATTGCATCTTTGAACAGAAAATCTTCTCATTCTTGAGGGTGACGGTCAAGAAATCACCCTTTGACGGCCCTTTGAGGAATATATCTTAGGCAGTATTCTGATAAGGCTAAAATCCATTTCCCTATTCTACCTCTTAAAATGAGTCGTGATAAGATATATTTTATCAAGTCAGTTTTAGCAATGAGACAAACTATATAGGATAAAAGATAATGTCTTAATTTAACATTAGAAAAGTATAGAGATAGATATAGTTTTTTGAACGGTGAATATCTTTTTTCTCCTGCATTAAGAGTTCTGCTTATGTAGTATATAGCCTGATCTTTCTCATCATCATTCTCTTGTGTCAGGAAAGCTCCGACCAACTTTTTGACTGCTGAGATGTACAACCATAACGGTATGTCTTTCTTTGGTGGGATCAACATTTGAGAGTGGGTATCCTTACACTTTAAAGGATTTGGGTTGGTATCATTACACCTCAAAGGATTTGGATTTTGAGTTAGTTATCCTTACACCTTAAAAGATTCGTATTTTGTTTCTGGCAATCTTGCGCGAGCCAGATTGTGTTGACTCAGACGAACTACAATGAGTTTTGCATTTGTTTTGTATTTCGGAATTTTCTAAACATATTCAGTTTAGGGTTTGTTTGTGAGAGTGAACAAGAAATTTTGGGTTGTATGAGAGCTATTTAAGGGTTGTGTTAGAGCTTTAAAATTGTATTCTTAGTTACTCTTCTCTTTTGTAATCGTCTTCATTATTAGTAAAGATTTCATATCATTTTCGATGGTGGACAGAGCCCTTTGGTGGGTGACCAGGTATTCCTGTCTTGTGATTTTTCTTTGTTTGTCATATTATCTTTGAACTCCACGATTGCATCGTTCTTGCACTATAGTTCCTTCTTGTATGACACAAAAATGAATTTAAAGAGGGAAAATGTAGATTATAAAGATTTCACTAGAATTAAGTAGGGGTGGATATGGATAATGGAATATGGATCCAAGTCAGTTCAAGATCCATGTTTGGTTTAGAGACCCATTCCACTCAAGATAAAACCTAGATGGTATGCATTAATGCCTTTTCTCTCAAAATGGAAACTCAAGTGGGATGTATTAATGCCTAATGATATTCCTCTAATTGGATTGATATTCCAAAATAGGCAAGAATTCAAACTGGGAGTGTTTGAATGCATTTTTTTCTAGACATTATGATATAATGTTCAAAAGACAACACAACTTCCAAACGCTCAATTACTGTCTTGAGGCAATTAGCTAGATAGCAACCTCAATAGCATATGTATGGTTATCGTTTGCATGTCTTACATGATGGCTAGCCACGCACTCAAGGCATTGATGTCTGATGTGAAAGAGGGGCGCCTGTAAAAGGAGCGAATTCGGAGCAAATGGTGGTATATCAATTCGTATCCGGTTACATATCTGATTAATGGAATTCGAATAAATATCCGATGGATAGTAAAATATGATGTGTATCCGACTCCGATTAATATATTCGAATTCAGATAATATCTAAATTGTCTGATTAATTTTATAAATTAAAAAAAAATATATATATAAATTTTATTTTAAAAATAATAAATTAATATTTATTTTCTATTGAAAATTATAATTTAATTTATTAAATTATGTAAAAACTAAATATTTATAAGGTTATTTTAATTTTATAAATTTACAATATATTATTTATATATATCAGTCGAATATATACCGAATCGGATAACACACCCTGGGAATAGCCCAATGGTAGGTGTATGCCTTCCTTAGGAAGGAGGTTTCGGGATCCATTCCTGAGAGGGTGAGAGTGTTGTACTCTCCACCCACCCTTAACTTAGAACAGATACTAACTTCTAATCAAGGTTGCGGCCTAACTGCGTGTCTCAATACCAAAAAAAATATATCAAATCGGATATATCAATCAGATGGTAAAATTACTATTTAAATTTGGACCAATTCCGATAATTATCGGAGTATTCACATACAAAAGCAAATCTAGATAATACCCGTATTCGCTTATACCCCTAGCCATATGCATCTTAAAGTCATGATGAAAGACCACAGTTGCTCCTTCTCTAGGTAGCCTCGATTACAACCATGGCATAGCTAGCTTCTTCTGTTTTGTGATAGAATATTTGAATTCTCTTTTTAAGTAGAGGATTTACAACCATGGTTCATCAATTAGACTGATTCTTTGTTTTAGTTACAAGGATGTAGACTTTGATAGCAGATTCCTGGAAAGAGTAATGATTTGACTAAGAGATAGATAGTTATTAGTTCATGTAAATGCACTATCCAGTTGGTTTAATTAATATTAATCAACATCCGTTAATTAATAAGAAATCTTGCTAACCAATATAACGTCGGCTCTCTTGACTCGTTAGATTGGATATATTTCCTTTGACTGAAATGCATGTCATAGCACTTGATGACAGGTAGGGTAAGACCAGGGGCTACTATTTTCCTTTCTGATTCGTAAATTACCTATTTATAATGTGTTAGTCTACTGGTACTCGCAAAGTTGACTCCCAAATCCTAACCATTTAATAAATTATTAAAAGGTTAATATTAAAGTTGATGTAGCATTAGAAAAGACAAAATAAGTCGAGCTAAAACCTAAAACCTGACTCCTATTAGTTAGCCATTGACTGTTAGAATCCCTTACTATATTTGGGAGTACCTATAGACTGACTCATAATAATTACATACTTATTATGTTTGTTTATTATTAATTTTACATTTAAATATTATACCACTCAAAATATTATTGACAATTTATTTAATCATTATATATTTGTTTTAAATAGTTTAGGCAGGCAAATATGGCTTGACGTGTCCCTTATTGAGCTGGGTTCGACCTAATTGGAGGTTGTATTTTTCAATCCATTTATAAATGGCCTGGTTTGGGCTGATGGTGTGCTTTCCCGTACCTGACCGGAACATCTTGTCATCTATAGTTAAGATGGTTCCATCATTGTAAAATTTCGGGTCTAATTGATAGATTAGTCTAACACCATACGAGGAATGCTTACATCATTGTAAAATTTGACGATTTTAAAGAAAATACTGTGAGAACATAACATGTAATTCTGGTACTCTGAAAAGATTATGCTTGTATTTGTAAGAATCCTCAATAAAAAAAAATTAAAAAAAATTATTGCTTTAACCTGTTATAAAAACAAACATATGTCACTTCTCTAGCGAGAGCGTGGAAAGTTTTTTTTTGACTTCTGTAGGGCCTAGAACTTAGCCCCTGCAGAAGGCAAAAAAACTTTCCACGTTTTTTGACTTCTGCAGGGGCTAGAACTCCCTGATGTGTGTGTATGCATATATACATTAATTCACATTCATCCTACTTTTGTCTTCCTACATGGTACATGGCAAATTTGCTGCATTAAGTAAGAGAAAAAAATGAAATATTTTCAAAGAGCCCACCAATATAACGGTTGCTATAACTGATGTAATGATGAATAACCATCAAGCTTCAACATCACTACCCCATTATTTTTGGTATTTAAATCCTGATTACATCACGAAAAAATAGACTTTTGAGACAGAAAATACTGCACATGACAGTATGGGGCCAAAAAAAGGTTAATAAAAACAAAGGCAAGAAAAAAAGACAACAAAAGAGTGCGAAATGGAGAAACATGGGAGCAGAAGGTTGGGAAAATAGACCTGAGACAAAGGCGAGGAGGGCAAGAAGGAAGTAGAAGTTAGTTGAGAGCTTTGTCATGTTAGTACTTGAAAGTAGCTTCCAGCCTTAGATTTTGAGTACCAAAGACAAGGCATTTATAGTGCCTTTGGGATCCTTATCTGTCTTGTAGGCATGCATAAATGCAAGAGATTCCAACAGATTTTCTGGACTCCAAAATGATATCATACCCTTCCCATGCTAGACATGAAATGGAGCGTTCGAATTCCGATATGGGTCGGGTTAAGATCCTAAAGTTGGCAATTGGATGAGTGCAGTTCTTTTTCTCTTTCTTTTCTTTTTCTTTTTTTTGTAAGTAGAAGCCTACCATTGGATATAGAAACTAAGCTAAATCACCATATTGTAGAATTATGGATCGAACCCTAATTCGATTAAAGGTGTCTTATATTGGAATGGATATGGATCATGGAATGGACCCGTCAACCAGATATGGTTTACCAACTCACTTACTCTGTCATGAAAAAACACTCATTTACTCAGAGAAATGTTCTCTTCACTGACCTTGAACTTAGGTGTTACATACATTATAATTATTAGTAGCCATTCACTGTACATTTAATTTTTCTGAACTCTATTGATTAAAAAGAATGTCATTCTACAAACAAATTTTCCTATTTTTTCTATGTTCTTTTATAATTTTCTTTATTTTTATTATCAATTGATATTTTATTTTACTCATTTGCGACAGACTTGGACGATCAGGAACCCAAAATTTCCGAATTTGACAGTTCAGGTTCTCAAAGGCTTAATTCAAACAAACACCCATATTAATGTAATTCAAAATAGAATCTTTAATTCCCATGCCCATTTTTTTGTGCAACGAACATGCCCTATGTGGGATTGATGAATTTATTTTAACTTTTTTTTTTTATGTCAAATTTATTCTAACTTGTAGCTTATGCACAATGAATTTTTTCACCGTACCATCAACCCTACAACAAGTTAAGACTCGAGACTTGTCGTTCCAGCAGGGTTTAATTTTTTATTTTTTTTTGGATGGTAAGCTGGGGTTAAGGCAGACCCCGACCCGTCCAGATATATTAGAAATCAAGAATTAGAGCCTGGAGAAAGATTTCCCAGCCTTGTCCTCACGCAGTCTATCATGCAAGATAGACTGAAGGACCAGAGGTATAGGAGTTGAAGGGAAAAGGATTACAATATTTTGCAAGCCAGGCACTGCCTGGTTAGATTCACGCCAAACATGGAGGAAGGTGCAAGAGGTGAAGTTGATTTGGAGTCTTTGGACCTCACACAAATCAGATTGGGCAAAGACCTCACATAAATCAGATTGGGCCTCGGCCCTGCAATAGCGTCTATCACCCATTTAGCATCAGAGAGGACCATGAGATTCCTAGCTTCACAGTTTATAGTAACTTGGAGACCTTTGATGATAGCTTTCAATTCAATGTGATCAATAGAAATTAGAGCAGAACTCATAGATCCATCTGTATTTAAAGCCACGAATCCTTGAGGAGGAGGAACCCAAGAGCATATGGTCTGACTTCTTTTGCAAGGAAAGCAATCAGATTACAAAAAGGGGGATAAGCTTTCTTCAAAGATTGAGTGACATCAGATCCCTTGAAATTGGCAGAAATCCACTCCACTTCATGAGTCCAGTCCAACACCAATCGATTTGGATAGAATGTTAGTTTTTGGTTTCCTAATTTGAATTTTAGTTTAGCTTACAAGAAGTTCAGAAAATAAATTTTTAGCAGGGTTTAATTTAGCTTACAAGAAGTTAAGACAATTAATTTTTGGTTTCCTAATTTGAATTTTAGTTGCATTTTTCACCTTCTAATTTTCTGCATTTTCACTTATTTTCTCGGCATGACGCCAGGTAATTCATGTATGATCCTCACGCATCGGATTGACCCTTGCGCCTACCTATCGAATGGATGAAATATTTCAAATTCCAACCTACAACGAATGAATTAGGGTCATCCAAAGGACAATTTCTATCTTTCTCCTACCAAAAAAAAATGCTGCAACTCGTTAAGTACAAAAAAAAATGCACAAATTATAAAAATGTTAATTTACATACAACCAGAGATGGCTCATAATTGAAACCCTAAAAAGGAAGCACCAAAAACCCCTTTTGCTTTTATATAATTATTATACACTTATATAACTTTTCTTCATAGAGAATATGTAAGTGGCTGGAAATAGACTGATTCGACCTTTGACTGTACACTCTTCTTGATTGAAGCTAAAGACTTCTCTAACTTCTCCATCTCCCCATCTTCATTATCATTATCTTCCTCTTCTTGTTGGCTTGATGCTTAGCTGCAATTCTCAGCTTCCTCTTGGCATTGCGCATAGGATTAATGACGGCCATGAGCTTATCTGCCTGCTTCCTCTTATCCCTCTTTGCCTTGAGACTCTTCCTGATCTGATTGTACACTTGCACAAAACTCTCAACACCTAATATTCCCCGTATACTGTCACACACCTCTTCTGCTAATTGCATGGAATCATCTGGAGAGCGAGATTGACCCAGAAATTGTCATGTGTTATGATCACACCAGAAAAAGCAATAGAAATAAGAGCTTGATAATCTAAGCAAACAGATACATTTAACAGCCATCAACTAAATTAATGCTATAATAATGACTCTGAGAGGAAATTAGTGTTAGCTAATTGATATCAAACAAACAATGCAAACAGCAATGCCTCCACAAAAGAAAATTCAAAATGAGTGAACTTCCAAGCAAAGCACCACAACTAATTGAACTGGAGGAAAATCAATTTGACATTGACTAAAAGAGAGAATGCCACAGATATTGGTTACATGGCTGAAGACTATTTTCAAGTCTTTATGAGCCTTGAAGATTTGAAATTCAGAAAATCACAGGAGTCTTTTCACCGGAGAAGTGAATGAAACAAACCGAAAAGCTGAAAGTATCAGAGAAGCACCTCAACGTGTAAATCAGTTCCTCCCTTTTTCAACCATGTCCCCAATAGCATAAATGTGATACATTTTGACAATACAAACTTGAAAAACTTTGTTGATCTTTTGATTAGCAATAGGTTATACATTTTAAATTTATTTTTTTCAAAGCAGCATTCATTTATCTGCATGCATTTTCTAAAATTACACCTACAAGGATAAGCAAGATCAGCACAGCATTTCACATGACGAGCAGAGAAAATTTTCATAGTAAATTACAGCTTCTATAAGGACCATGCCTAGGAAATGACAAACTTAACTCATAAACAATTGAAGACAACCTTCATCTGTAAGAATTGTATGCAATATCATCAGAGTTATGTAAACAAATAAAGAAAAGACAATTCTTACATCATAAACATGGGGATGGCCTACACTTTAAAGTTCTGTGGAAAAGGTTTGTAAAAAAGGTGGAATAATCTTAAGCAAAATATCTTCAAATGGGCTTTAACAGATTATGATCCTAATTGCCAAAGGCTCAAACCTGAATATCCACCATTTGAAAGGCCATCTTTCCCATTCTCTTAAGCAAAGGTGAGATGAACAACGATTGAAGATCCTCACTACTCTCTTGATCATTTTGATCCTTTACAATGGAAGTAAGAGCTGCAAATATGTTTCTTCCTTTCCTTGAACCAAGCAACTGAAAAGCCTTAAGAAAATGGCCTTGCTCGTGCTGTTCAAGCATAGACCAAAACTTGTGAAGATTCATGAATCTCCTTTGCCTCATAAAAGAATGCACACCAAAAATTGCAAACACAAGATTTTGCGTGATGAGGTTGCTTGCTGCATCATCAGTTAGATTTGCCTCAAGTTGGCAACAGAAGGAAACAGCTATTTCAAAAAGTCTACTTGGCTTCATGAGTAAAAATGTCCCTAAATTTACTTTTTCGTGATTTGTTCTGCTGGCCTCTGTTGCTGTGGCAAAATAGGAGGCCACAAATCGACTCGATATGTTGCGTAACCACATATGTGGATGCAGCAGTAATTCACAAACGGCTTCCCATATCTCCTGGAAAATAATGAAAAGAAAAAAATTTCAAGAAGTAAAATAAAATAAAAGGAAAGGGAAAGGAATCCACTACCAACAGAATACTGTTAACTACAATCTGAAAGAAGTTTGAGCTAAGCTATAACTTTCAGACACCACAAGGGAATACTGTCGGGTAATCCAGGGCAAACCAATAAATAGCAAACCAGCTGAAACCTATCACACTTTGGTTTTACACCCCAATGGCTAGACCAAAGTCTAAAATATTGTGCTATCGAATGTACGATTTCCATCAAATAGAATATGATGATAATGCTCATCGGCTATGGCAAGTGAAGTGCCCCTCCTCAGTCCTAAAACCTTCATTTTAGAACATTGTTCTGCAACACCCATTCCATTTGCTGCACATATTCTATTTAAATGAGTGGATAAAATTAAGATAATTCAAGGATCTCCAAATTTCAACTTGTAAACCATCATATAATTTAGAGAGTATATACAGAGTTCATACAGAGTTCCATACTCCCTAATTTCAAGATTTCAACATCCCACTAGGTTAACAACATAAAGTAAAGAAAGACTTTCTAGAAATAAAAATAAAAGAAATAAAGAGTACTGGTATGTCCTTTTAAGGCCTAAACAAGTTGGTCTTCACATGAATTAGAATGGATGGGAATTTCGTGACCAGAGATCATTAGAAAGAACCATTGATTTTGGGAAAAGAAAGGGATAGATTCTGAGGAAAAAGAAGGATAATAATTTATAACCTATATAGTCTAATGAGAGAAATCAGGTTGTTTTGATGAGAAAACCAGAAAAATTGGCATTGGTCGATCTGGCAAGGGTACCCGGCCCGGTCCGGCCCGGTCCGGCCCAGCCCACAAAAGAAAAGGCTTTTTTTTAGTTCCAAAAGCCCTAGGGCATATCTCAAAGCCCTCTTAACTAAGGACCGGACTAGGGCTTTGCCCAGCCCAACCCTGCACATCCACTTCCATACCTCATAAAATATAAACAATATATATATAGCCCGTCCCGGCCCTCCAAAGCCCACAAAGAAAGGGCTTCCGTGTCACTGTTTGCCGCATATTTTTATCTGATTATTCATGTGACACACTAAAGCACCAGACACCATAATATTTAAAAATTCACTTTGAGAGTACTTAGTGGCTTATCAATCTGGCATGCCAAAGTCAATTGCAATAGGTCCTCGTTGCAAAGAGAATGCAAGTAGAGTCCATTATAGACATTTTAAAACATGTTGTTTGTGGTAGGAAGCAATAGTGTTGTACCTCAAGATCCCTTTCGAAGTACAATTCTGGGAATTGATGTAGCGTCTTTTCCAACATAACAAGTGAATAGTAAGAACATGAATGAGTAAGAACATGAATGATATGACGCATTTAAATGAATCTGATGTTCGGATATTGAATAATCTAGAAGTGCCGATGGCAAAAAAAAAGAATAAAGCTATGCAAATTGTGAGATGGCTAAAACCGAGACAAGGGCGGTTGAAGTTCAATTTGGATGGGAGTAGCTTCGGGAATCCAGGTCCGGCTGGTGGTAGTGGTATCCTTAGAGACTGTACAGGTTCTCTTATCTTTGGTTTTTCAAAATGTTTTGGTTCTTGTTCTAATAATGAAGCTGAATTGCGAGTGGTGCTGGAATGTATAAATATTTGTAAGCAATTGGGTCATAATGGTATGGACATTGAATGCGATTCGACTATCGTAGTAAATTGGATAAGGTCCCGAAACTGCACTTTATGGTATTTGTGGGATTTTTGGGAGCAGCTTACTGGTTTATTGGAGGGAGTAGATTTTTCTATAAAGCATTCGTATAGAGAAGGGAATAAAGTGGCAGATGCTTTGGCTCGGCAAGGTGCCATGGGGAGGAATAATTTGTTTACAAATAGTGCTCAGCTTCCTAGAATTATCAAAGGTTTGTATAGATTGGATAAGATGGGTACGGCATATATTAGACATGTTTAGAGGGTTTATTGTTGGTTTTGGTTAGGTTAGTTTGCTCTTTTTGTTTGTTTTGTTGCATAAGGTGTTATTCAGTAACCCCCTAGTGTCCTTCTGTTCCCACGGTCTTCCTCCGCCATAAGTGAGGGCTTATTAATAAATTTGGGACGGGGCTGCTATGTGGGTGGCTTCCGGCTCTTCTTAAAAAAAAAAAAAAAGTGAATAGTAAGCCTCTTTCCAGAATGGGATTGCAGCTTCATTAGAAACATCCAGCTGCATATCCGTAACAACATCGAGAGCAGACTTCAAAATGTTTTTCACCACTGGCAATATATTGTTGATATGCCGCTGAAACCCTTTCTTCAAGACTTCAACAAGTAATCCCAGCACCTGTACAAACACAGTTCAAGGCTGTCAAACAAATAAAACAGATAATACATTCTGAAACAAAGAAAGCAGCTCTCTAGATGTATCAATAAGCAGCTATATTTTTCAGGATTTCTATTACACTACATCCTATATGTTTACAGAATTTCAGTTAAATCATAAGAAGTTATTACACTTGAATGGTTTCCTCTAAAAATTGGAAGACTGCCAAACAATGACAGGAGAAAGAAGACTAAGCCTATAGTATTCTTTCCAGTTTCCTATAATTTATAATTATATGTGTGTGCATGTGTGTGCACATTTAGATCTAACCAACACAGTTTACTGCTTATAAACAATATGACCAGATGTTAAACAACATTATAGGACAAAAAATACCATCAGCAGATATGTATGATGTGGATATTGGTGATAACCTAGGCGACAGAAAATATAATTTAACATGCTTATTAAGAAAAATCTACTTCTTTATAGGATTCATAAATTTTAACATACCTATAAACTGTAATCATAAAATTTTATTTATCTGTGATTACTTTTATATATTATATGAAAATATATATTTTCTTTTTTTTTTTTTTAATAATCAACATCTTTTACTTTATTTTTGAAGAAAAACAAACTCACAAAGCAAACTAAACAAGGAAGAGCATTCCCACTGCATCATCTCTATCAATTAAATATACAGGCCATGCATATAGGATTCCCGGCTTTTACATGTCGTACTAGTGTTAATACCCATGGTTTTTCAGTTACGTATAGGACCACTAACTTGGAACAATTAGAACTCTAAAGTCACTTTTCATGTTCATTTCCTATGGTTCTTTGTAGTTTTTACCACCTTGGTGGTAGGCTCTCATAAAGTGTTTTCACTTTATAGACTCAATTTATTTTTTCATCGATAACTTGGAGTCTTGGAGAGAGTGAGTGCATCATAAGATGGATCTTAGGACTCGGGTTCACTTTTTGTGAACTTTCGTGGTTCTCTCCTTCGCTTTTTATATATTGATATCTTGATTACCGATCAAAAAAAAAAAAGATGGATCCTAGCAAAATACCAATCACTCAATATCCAACTGTATTCTACCCAAGTGACTCACCAAAAACATCACTAACCCCAGATGATTAGATTTGCATTCTTCAGATCACTAATTCAAATGCTAAAACCAAGTTCAATCATACAAACTGAATTCCTGCCCCAACCACGTCCAACTTACAAAACAAACCTCATTATTTACCTGTGCTGCGGCACTCCATAAATGTTGCTTTCTGCCAAGATACCATGAGAGGCTGTACTCTAAGATGGGATGAAGTGATTGCCGGCTAGTTCGTCCAATCAAAACCAACCATGGAACGGACTTTATTGTCATGGTCGTTAGCCAGACAAACCACTAGATGTAGGAATAATGTCTGGGACTGCCCATCCAGGATGCTTTTTGGGAATTTGATTAGAATGGCATGCAGCATTTCAAGCACAGCTTCTCTTCCAGTAGAATGCTCATAGCTGAAAAATCGTGAAATCATTGTGAGACAGAATTTTTTATTTTTTTTTATCGGTAAAATCGCTGTGAGACAGATTGAAAATTAAATAAATCAAAACATAGAGCAGATTGTTGTGAGGTCAGATCCTTGCCTCAGATTCGCAAGCAAGAAGTCGAGATGCTGTTGCAAGCGTTTCTCAGAAAGATGATAGTCGAGCAAGAATTGCAATAGAATTTGGCTACATTTCTTGCGAATTGGTTCCACTTGACTTGTTACCATCAATTCTGCAACTCGAGTGACAACATCAATTGCCTTTAGAAGTGAAAGAGCAACAAAGGAAGGATTCCTTTCAAGATCAATAAACATTGGAAACTGGATCAACATATGCAGTTGATCACTGGAAAGTGTAATGCTAGTACTACGCAGGAGCACTGTCAACAATCTTAGACAGGACTGCTAGTATTTCCTGATTTTTGGGCAATATCCAATAGCAAAGTTTTTATCTTGTCGGCCTGGGAGTCCAGAGATGGCAAAGGCAGCCTTATCAATGGAGAGAGGCATCTGAGAGCTGCAGTCAAGATATCTTCGTACTTCGAACTCGGGCAATTACCTAGCAGTTTGACAAAGGGATCTAACATCGCTAACAGTTTTTCATCCTTCTTGTCCAGCTTCATGTTCTTCAGACGATTGTGCAGTACCCCAAGAGCAAACACTGTAACAAGACATGAACTTTGTGACCTAGAGACAATTGCCTTTCTGTAGAATTGTTTTTGTTTCCCATCTCACAACTACGTTGTTTGTTGGGCTTAGTACTCGATGAATCTTTACCTTGCATATTTTCTTCTATAATCCCATCTTCAATGAGGCCATATACAAAGATAAATAGGTCAGTCTGATCTACAGATGGATTGCATTCAATACCTGCAGCTATGTGATTTAACATTGTTTCCAATTTTGCTTTCATTTTTGGTGTCAGATGCTTCTGCAGATGTGCTTTAATGGGTGAAAGCAGCTTCAAGGCATGAGTTTTGAACGTAATGCTCTGGGAAATCAGCTTCAGGGTTTCAAAAGATTTAATCTTCCTTGTTTCTTTCATTTTTGAAGCAATCTTTTCAACTTCTTTTTCCTCAGCAACATCTCCAATGATATCATTCTCTGCCACTGATAGGAGCTCTTCCAAACAGTAATCCAATTTTCCGATGACGGGATTAAGAAGATTCTTCGACAAAATAAAATTGAGAGTATATCCCAATACATGCATCTCATATCCTCGCTTCAAGGTTGTTTGCAAGACTCTAACTATGAACTGCAAGTACTCCAGGCCTAGCTCCTTGGAACAAGCCACATTTCACTTTCGAGGATTGAGAGAAAGGGATATTGCTCGCCTGGCAGCCGTAAGCCTAGTAAACCCAGAAGCACAAAACTCCTCGGCCATTTCGGTCGTGATTGAATTCTTGGATGTGTTTCCAGAGGAACTCCCCGGGTTACCCCCTGATAGAGAGATCGAGTTCGCTATAGAGTTTGCTTCGGCACCGCTCCAATCTCAAGGGCACCGTATAGAATGACCCCGATAGAGCTTGAGGAACTGAAAAAGCAAATTGAAGAATTACAACAACTTGGTTTCATCCAACCAAGTGTCTCGCCATGGGGAGCTCCGCTCCTCTTTGTAAAGAAGAAGGACGGGTCAATGAAAATGTGCATATATTACAATCAGTTGAACAAGGTCACTATCAAGAATCGTTATCCCTTGCCATGAATAGACGACCTATTTGACCAACTAAAGGGAGCGAGATTCTTCTCCAAGATTGATCTTAGATTGGGATATCATCAGTTAAAAATCAAGGCGGAAGATGTTTCGAAGATGGATTTCAGGACTCGATATGGGCACTACGAGTTCCTTGTCATGCCTTTTGGGTTGACGAATGCACCGGCGGCGTTCATGGATTTGATGAACCGGGTGTTCCGATCATACTTGGATCGATGTGTGATTGTGTTCATCAATGACATCTTGGTGTATTCTCAAACACGGGAAGATCACTCACGAGACCTCCAACTTGCTCTGGAGATGTTGAGAGAGCATGGGTTATATGCCAAGTTAAGTAAGTGTGAATTTTGGTTAGAGAAAGTGGCATTCCTAGGTCATGTGGTGTCTGCAAAAGGCATTTCAGTAGACCCAACAAAGATTGAGGCAGTAATGAGTTGGGAGAGGCCCAGAAGCGTCACCGAGATTCGGAGTTTCATTGGCTTGGTTAGCTACTACTGGAGATTGTGGAGGGATTCTCCAGTTTGGTTGCACCTCTCACTTACTTGACAAGGAAAAATATCAAATTTGTATGGAGCTACCAATGTGAAGTTAGTTTTCAGGAGTGAAGAAGCGGATCACTACGGCTCCCGTCCTCACAGTGCCTTCCGGGAGTAGCGGTTTTGTCATATATAGTGACGCCTCCCATGTGGGGTTGGGATGTATGCTCATGCAACATGGTAACATTATTGCCTACACCTCGAGGCAATTGAAGTAGCACGAAAAGAATTATCCCACTCATGATTTGGAGCTTGCCGCGGTTATATTTGCCTTTAAGATTTGGCGGCATTATCTCTATGAGGAACAGTTCGAGGTATTCATGGACCATAAAAGCCTTAAGTATTTGTTTTCCCAGAAAGAGTTGAACCTGAGGCAAAGAAGATAGGTAGAGTTTTTGAAAGACTATGAGTGCTCCATTCAATACCACCCGGGTAAAGCGAATGTGGTTGCGGATGCATTGAGTAGGAAGTCACAAGGGCTTGTTGCATACATGATGGTTCGAGAATGGAAATTGTTGGAGGATGCTTCCAACCTCGACATTAGCTTTGGTCATCCTACGCACGGGCCATTGATGGCAAATATCACGGTGAAGCCGTGCATCAGAGATCAGACTTGAGAGTTGCAAGTAGCGGATGCCGAGTTGATCACTTTCCGTGACAAGACGGTTAGCAAAGGAAGTGAGGATTTCGCCACGAACGGTGATGGGGCAATCACGTTCAAAAGTAGACTTTGTGTCCCGGCCAATGATGAGCTTAGAAAAGAAATTCTGGATGAAGCTCACCGGTCCAAGTTAACTGTTCACCCTGGGAGGACCAAAATGTATAGAAACTTGAAGGGACACTTTGAGTGGCAGAACATGAAGCGAGAAATAGTGGAGTACGTGTCCCGATGTTGGGTGTGCCAGCAAGTCAAGGCCGAACACAGGAAACCGGCTGGACTTTTACAATATTTTCCTATTCCTGAGTGGAAATGGGAACACATCTCTATGAACTTTATTGTGGGGTTTTCAAAGACGGTTAGATCTCATAGCAACTTAGGAGTATATTTAAACATAAGATCCCTTAGAGGCATTTAACCAAACACATAGAGTGCATAATAGTGGTAGTTTACATCCTAGTAGAAAATCAACATCCAATCAACCCAAGAACATTCTTTAACCATGGTTTTTCTTAAGAGGAAGAGTACATGGTAAGTAGTAGAGTGTATCTACAATTTGTCTTATCAAAATCATGCTTTGTATCTTGCTTAAAATATAGGAATTACAAATATGGCCAAAACATCCTAACTTTCATCAAAACCATTTGCTTAAACCATAGAAAACAAAGTACACATCAATGAAATATAGTAAGGCAAGTTAGTAGAGTGTTCTACCTTGGTGAAATCAATGAATTTGGTTCCAAAGGCTTTGAACAAATGAGAACCTTGAGTTCTTTGTTGAAAAACACCAAAGAATGGAAGATTTGATCTTCTTCTTCAAGCTTGAGCAAACCCTAGCTTTCCTCCTTCTTCTCCTCTCAAATCTCTCTAAAATTTATGCTCTAAGGGTTTCTAAAACCCTAAGGCACGAGCTAGGCCTTTTATAGGCAAAGGGGTGGTGGTTAAAGACTGAAAAACCTTTAATGAAGAAAATCAGCGTATGACCAATAGATGACCGATCTACCGGTAGTGGACCGATCGATCGGTTTTTTTGACCGATCTACCGGTAGTGGACTGATCGATCAGTGTTTTAACCGATCTACCGGTAGTGGACCGAGCTCTCGGTATTGACTGGTGCTGCAAAACGCACTTCAGTATTTTGCCCATAACTTTTGATTCGGTGCTCCGATTTTGGCAATTCAACTTGCGTTGGATTTTTCTTTGAAAGGGAAACAAATTTCATGTTTCGCACAAATCCCAATTCTGAGATTTGAGTGGTCTAAATGGGCCCACAAGTGAACTGGTCCAACATGACTGCTGAAATGACAGCTGACCACCCTCTGGAAATCCCACATTTGACTTAACTTCTAATCACAATCTGGAAAAGCAATAAACATGAAGTTTAAAGAGGGGTTCAATACCTTTCCAATGGTTTAATAATCACTTGATTTCGATGAGATACGACGAAACTATAGATCCCACAAGTTGAGGGAATGGTAAGAAATCCACCCTCTTTGACACTTAAAGTATTTTATACTCTTGTTTTGGTTCACAAACCCACATACATCATACCTTATGTTGCATTTACCAAATTAACACCATAACACTCATTTTAGAATGAGACCCCTCATTTCCATTCAAACAAACACCATGGAAAACTTGGCCTTTACATACACCGTTCATAGACACTATTCACACACTATTTACAACACTATTCATAGCATAGTGAACTCGGTTCCAGGGTTCTACAGGTTTTCTACCTATCTTTGGCTTCTCATGCCAAAAAGGGAGAGAATGTTTAGTACATTCCTAGCAATATCTGTGTTTATTTATTTTAGTTCCCTAGCTCAGTACATTCCTAGCAAAGAGATATCACTAAGACAAATCTTACATGACGAGCATTATTTTTTTACAATTTAGATTGTTTTTCAATTGGTGTCATATAAATTGTGTAGGAGTCATTTAATGACCTAATTCATTATTTGATGTGTTTGGGTAAGTTTGTGTCGCATCATGTACTTCTGTTTGGGTTTTGTCACGGAATTGCCAAATGGGGAGATTGCAAGGTCCATATTTGGTATTGATTTATTTCGTAGTAAAAACTTAGTCAAGTCGTGTCTTGTGTCATATCCATCAAGTTTGTCATGTTGAAGATGAAGATTGAAGAAGTGCAACTAATGAACATCCTAATCGTCGCCTTCGTCTCACATCTTTAGGATGGTAAGTGACCTAGATACCTAGTCATTCCTAAGGTGGATTTGACTTAGAATAATCTCTCTTATCATAGGAGATTAGTTGCTTGCTCATTTGATTGGAAATCAGGTCAAACTGCACTAAAAATGATCTATGAACAATGCTGTGAATAGTGCCGTGAAAAGTAACCAATGAATAGTACTACAAGAGTGAATTGTACCACATTCGAACTGAACCCAAGTCTGTTTGAACGGACCAAGAGTCGTTCGAACGGTTCCGCACGGTAGTGAATAGTAACCACGAAAATTGTGTTTAAACTCATTTTTTAACATTTCTAAATACTTTAAAACTCTATTTTCGTCCTTAATATTTAATCTAATTTTTCTATGAACCAATTAGGGCTTTTATTATTGAGAGTTGAGATTGCTTTTGAGAGCTCTAGAGTTTCCCATTCTCTTTAGTTGATATCCAATTATTCTCCTTTCCCCTCTTCTTTGGGATTCAAGCTTAGTTTTACATTGATGATCCTTGCTTCCTTGAATTTCAATATTGTGAAATCACTCTAGATTGTTTATTTAATAAAATCATCAACCCATTCTTATTTAAGAACAATTGGTCGGAGTAATCCGAAGCCTTCATTAAACGAGATCGATCTGAGGAAGATAGTGGTTTTGTGGTCAGAGAAATCCAGAGCCATTGTGACAGAGATCGGTCTTGCGAGATCTTGGTTATTGGAGATATAGGAGAAACACAGGCTATTGTGGTAGATTACGAGACTTGCGGGGTTCGTGATTGCTTATCGAGGCGTGAAAGATTGAGTACTGAGGATCGTTGTGTCGAGTCCGGTTGAATACAATGCAATTCTTGTAAGTATTTGTTTTGCTTTTACTCTTAGTGATATCTCTTTGTTGAATGAGGTCCCGTGGTTTTTCCCAAAAAGATTTCCACATAAAAATCCTAGTGTCATGACTTGTTTGTCTTTCTTAATTCCGCAGTTTAATCTATCATCCCTTTGTTAATAATTTAATTGCATCAATTAAAATTGGGTATCCAGACTTTAGGAAGACCTAGCCTCCCGCTTCTTGATTTGTGAGTTATCAAAACGAAAATATTATTTTTAAGGTTCACTGATATTTTTCAGGCCTTTTGCATTAGAATTCCCTTTTGGGGGATGACGTAGGTCTGCCTTTTGGGCTAACGCATCACAGACTGGAGAGCCACATGTTGTTGTGCAGCAAGCTAGGAAATTTCCTTCTTCTTGTCCGTTTTTATAGGTGGCCACTTTTCCTTTTGGTCCCCTTTATTACTGGGGTGAAGATGTTGCCTTTGGTTTATCAAGGCAGACCCATTTCAAAGTTAAAAGTTCGACCGGAATGCTAGGCCAATATATAGTCCCAAAGGCTAGTCCACTGTGTGGTCTGACCCGAATGAGCTGGTTTACTAAACTGAACCTGCTAGAGGGTCCAGTTATGTGTGGGCTAGGTCGAAGCCCAAAGCCTGGTCCACTGTTATTGAACCGCTGCCACCTATGAGGCAGTGAGCTAGAGAGAACCTGTTGCCAGAGGTTCCCATATGATGAAAAGAGTTGCTGTGCCCACCCGAATCAAAAAGAGATGGGGAGAGGTCTGTGAGGGATCTCTCTTATGCAGAGAAGTCCCCTTCTGTTATTGGAAACCAGCAATCACCTTGTTGTCATTGTTTTCTCCATATGAGAGCCACCTTTTGAGAGGATTGTTGCTGATTTTATATGAGAGGAAAGAATGGCTGTGGAGAGCTCAAAATAAAGAAGACACCAGAAGGATTTGGGCTCTCTATTCTCTTCTATCATGTAAACCTGAGAGAACTCTTGCTGTGTTTGTTGCCTCTGCTTTCTTGTTTGCTCCCTCTTCAATAGTTCATGCCCCCCTTAGTCTCCTTTTGTGAATGGAGAACGTCACCCAGCTCTCTCCCTGTCGTTTCTCCTGTGTTGTGATATGCAAACTCTCTCAACACCTTGCTTTTGCTTTCTCTTTTTCACGAGAGAAGAGTGATGTGAGAGGGTGGGAGTGGTAGGACCTACTGTTGTCCTCTCTTTTCTCTCAACTCTTTTTTGTCCTCTCTTTTCTCTCACATCGCCAGAGATATGGGAGATCTAGGTGGTTAGTGGTGAGTGGGGAGAGAGAGAGTGGGTGGGGAGTAGTGAAAGAGACTTGAGGATTGGGTGATTGGATCTCTATGAGAGACACCCCACACAGAGAAAGTGGTGAGAGCTTAAGGATTAGTGAGGTGATTTTGTGTGTGTGTGGATGTATTGTTCTCAATACAACCCCCAACTGATAGAGAAAGATGAGAGGAGGGACTGTGAGTTAGAGAGAATGGAGAGGGGGAGAGAGAGAGCTGGTGGCAACCCTTCATTCAATGTAAAGCATAAGTACCAAAATCAGTGCACTGCCATCAACTTTTTTCTTGGGTGTGTTGTGAGAGCATTGAAGTTGGTGCACCTAATCTAGTCCAACGTGACAATTTCGCTGCTTAACCCTCTTACTGGTAGCTTGTAATTTATATAATATTATGGCCGCATTTGGTTCCAATTCTTTTTACCATAATCAATTGTGATGAGAATTGATCGTACAAAAATCAATTATCTAACAAGCCTTATTGCAAATAATCTTATTTGGTTCAAATGTTGGACAAAATTGATTCTATGTAGAAAAGTATTTCTATGTCAATAATCATATTTAGTATATTTAGCTATACAGAATCACAAATTGTTTATTAAAAAGTCTTCCGTAATTGTCTTTTGTTCTACCTCTCTCTCTCTCTCACTGTCTCTCTCTCTATATATATATATATAAAACATATACCCATTCATAAATATATTTGAGATTATTTTTTGTCAAGGTGAGGATGATTATATCGGTACAAGGATGTCCGTGTTTAATTAGTTGTAATTCAAATAATATATATGTGAAATTTATATGAATTCATATGATCAACGGGTTTTGTTCAGAACTTTGGCAAATGTCTATTATTAGATAGTTTTATATTAAAAATATCAATTTTCCCTTCTCAAAATCACTCCTTCAGATTTGAAATGTGATTTTTAAGAAATCAATTCTAATAAAATCAATTTTTCTGGGAAAACCAAGCGCTAAAATCATTAGAATTGATTTTAGCCAATTAAATCTGCTAAAAATCCAAATCAAAAGATCCTTGCATATGCTCACAGGAACCCCTCAGAGTTTGATAGGAAATTTTATTGAGTACATGCTTTATTGAGGTTTATAAGGTAGATCAAGAAATAATAAGAACAGAGCACCTTCAACAATACAGTTGTTTGACGAAGTTGCATAGAACATCGTTAACACTTGATCTGTTCGATGAAGCCTTCAAAATTCTTCCAAGAGGATCCACCTTCACTGACACATTTTCTAGCCGTTTCCTTTAGCCTCAGAGAATTCAATCTTATACCTTCATCACAAAGCAATTTCTCCACCTTGTTCTGAATTTCATGTCTCGAGATGGTCCCATCTTCATCTGGGTTCAACCCTAAACCAACATTCCAAACATCACAGATGCAGCTCCGATTATGGAACTGATCAGTAAAGTAAGGCCAACATATAAAGGGGACACCCATGCATAGGCCATCCATGGTTGAGTTCCAGCCACAATGGGTTAAGAAACAAGCAATAGAAGGGTGAGCCAACACCTTTTGTTGAGGCGCCCATTTTACCATCTCTCCATGATGAGCAATTCTATCTCTAAATCCATTTGGGTATACAATAGTGGATCCATCAATGAGGTTTGATCGAACAACCCATAAGAATGGCCGACCAACAAGTTCGAGCCCAAGTGCTAGTTCATCAAACTGGTGCTGGTTGAATATTGTGGTGCTTCCAAAGGCAACATAAATCACTGAGCATCTAGGTTGTTTATCGAGCCAACTTAAGCAAGTTAAGTCCTCTTGCCAAAAGCTTCCAGCAGGCTGCCCCGGACAATTACTTTCTAGTAATGGACCGATTGGTATGAGGTTCGGAATCAAGTCACTGATATAAGGGTCGAGATCATAGAATGAGTTGCTGAAAACCCAGTTTGAAACCTTGATAGCTTGGTTGGCCATGAAGGTTTCCGCAAAGATGAATTTTTGTATGATCGGGTCATGAGGGAAGTTCCATAAAAATTCGGCGGTGCTCTTGGTAGGCATGCTCGGTGATAGCTGGATCATCTCGTTTCTTGTAGGAGTTCCTATAAAGGTTCAATTATTCATATCAATGCCGAGGAATCACTGGGGAATTACTAGTGTGTCGCATAAAACTAAACAAACTATATTTTCACTAAGGCTCTGATTGTTTGCAAGGAAAACAGATCATGGAAATGATTCACAGAGGAAAAGTTTATTTTCTCCTTTTTGGCGTCCTGGAAAACAATTTTTTTAGAGAAATTTTCCCTAACCCTATGATTGATTGTCAAGAAAATAAGTAAAAACATGGAAAAGAAAAGAAAATTAGACAAAAAATAACTAAAAATTGTATTAAAAATCCAAAATTTTCTTTTCTTTTCCATATTTTTATCAATTTTCTCAGCAACCAAACATGGCATAAAGTAAATGTTTTCCATCATATATAAGGAAAACTTTTCCCCTCAGAATGGAGGGAAGTTACTTTCATCCCATTTTCCATGTAAACAAACACAGCCTATAAGGGTTATGGTAGTTGTTAGGAATTTTGAGTCACTTTGTGAAAGCTTCTAACAAGATTAATTCTTACTCTAATGAGATTTCAAGTCTTACCATTTTTTATGATGAGATTTGAAATAATGAAAACAAAATCATTCAAGAGACTCTTACCATTACTATTGATAATTCCGGCCTCCACAAGCTTTGGGATGTGGAGAATCAAGGTCAAAACTCCAACTGCTGCAGGCCAAAATGCTGCCCGCTTGATTCCTAACTTCTCGGCCATCTCCAGTGCCCACCAGACTGTTATATCAGCAATGATGCAAGTGATATGGTCGTGATCTTCTACAGATTGCTGCATTTTCCTAATCAAGTCCTCCAAATGACAAGGCATGACCCTTGGGATTGTTTCCATTAGCTTTAGAGGATCCTTTTTGTAATCTCCCGGTTCCAACCCATCCGGGACCGAAACTAGATGGATCCCGGACCCGCTCTTCTCCTCACACTTCTCCGTCGATGCTGCGGCCATAATCTGTGCGTGTATGAACTCTGTGTTCACAAATGTGACCTTTACCCCGGCGTCGGCCAGACGCTGCGACATCTTCATGAGAGGCATGACATGACCTTGTGCCGGATACGGTACAACAAGCACATGTGGTTGCTTGCCCATGATCACTTGTGTATGCCTTGATCCCTCTAGATACACACTTATAGGAGTTCAGATGGGCAACAGCGCAACATTCAATAGGGGTAAACTAGGAATAAAAACAATGGACCCCATTTTTTTTTGTAAGACACAAAGGGCAACAGCACAACAACGTGCGTTGTTGCCCATTCTAACTCCACTGAGTTCGGTTCGCTGTTCCTCTGTGTCTTACAAAGGAGGGGCCTACACCCCTTGTGTTCTTCGTCGCTGGTTGCTTAATTATTGGGTTGGGTTTGTTAACTTTGTTCCCAATCTCTTGGCAGCCACTCTTTGTAGCCCGGGGCTACAAATACCCAAAAGACACCCACCGTGTCAAACTTCTTGTGGCCACTAGATGCCATAGTGGATAGAGCTGTCAAACCCGAAAAAAGTTCACCCACTACCCATATTTTACGCCCTTCGTTAAGAGCCGGGCTCAATTTCTTAGGCCCATATTAATGTGAGTAAGGCTTGGGCTTGGGCTTGGGCCTGCTTGGACCCATATATTTACTTATATATATTATATTTCATTCATTCATATTTTGTATTATTAACATAAAGCATAATAGGGTATATACATTTTTACTATAACAATGTGTATAGTATTATTATGTAGAATGTCATCCTATATTAGTAGAATATTGTTTAGAATATGTAATAATACATATATAACATACTATTATACTAGTATATATAAGATTAAATATGATATAAAATATATGAGTATAATATAAACATACAACCAGTACGCACACTGTTGTACTGTTATATACCATAACAGTGTGCACAACAGTGTGCCTATAGTGGCATAAGAGTACATAGTATAATATTTCTTTACTATTATAATGCGAGAGGCATGCGTGATGATTTTTCTGAAATTCCCAAATTACCCTTATATAAAAACAAACATTGATTTAATGTTTTACTTTAATTTCCAAACTAGCCCTGCCTTTGATTTAATGTTTTACTTTAATTCCTAAACTACCCCTTGTCATCTATCTATTTAGAATCACAGCCAATCACGATTGACCTCTGGGAAAGTTTAATCACACCCATGGGTTAACACGTGCCCCTTTTGTTTCCTATTAACTGTAGTTAATTCCTTCCCCTTGCTCTCACGTGCATTGCAAGTGTCACTAACGCGTTCAATTGGGTGTCGCTAACTCCTTCCCCTCGCTCTCACATGCATGGCACATGCCACCCGCTAGTTAATATAATATGCAATACTTAGATATAAATAACACATAAATATATTTCTTATAATATAATATCTATCTATATCTACACTAAGGGAGAGTGTTTCCTTTTTAGTGATGACAGGCATCAATCACCTAAATAAAAAATTAAAGTAAGTTATGGATATCAAATGATGAGTGTTTGATATAAAACTAAAGAGATTAATTTTCAGCCGGGTTATTTTGCAGTGGAGCTCCCCTTTTTACACTAAGTAAATGACATATTTGTAATTACTGAAAGTGGCATGGGTTATTTTGCAGCAAACGTAATTATGAGATTGCCATTGTTATAATATAAAAAGAAGAGCTCCGCTCAACACGTTGAAGTAGAGCTCCTCTTTGTATTTAAACTCAAAACTAAAAGGGAAAGGACAAAAAAATCAGTAAATGGTGGAATTGATAAATGGTGGAATTATCAACGACTCTTAAGCTTCCATGTCAGTACACACTGGGCCGGATTTGATCTAGCTCTTGCCAGACCAAAATCATCCGGCCTCCACAAAACATCCGGCATGTGGCACTAAATAGGGGGAGGTCATTTCATTTCCCCATGTTTTTTGACTTCTCTCCATTTATTATCTTCTCCCCTTTTTATCACCACATGTCACACTCAAAGGGGAGGCCAGATGATTTTGATCCGACAAGAGCTAGATCAAATCCCATCCCGTGCACACTACACACATCTTGTCGCCCTTGACGGCACCGCCGGCTTTCACAGCCTTCGTGACGGCAGTTTCAGCATCGTCTCAAGATCGAATCACAACCAATCACGATTGAACTCAGGGAGAGTTCAATCCCATCCACATGTCAACACTTGTCCTTTCTAACCCCTAATCTAACCTTAGTTTTCTAAAGATAAAAATATTATAAAAAAAATTAACCTTAAAAGTTAAGAAAATTTAACAAGTTACATTTTTTTAAAGAAGAATTTCTAAAAACGAAGGTTAGATTATTGATCCCTAAGGGTTAGTAAATCTTAACCATGGTTAATAAGGATTAAAAAGACACGTGTTGACCAATGGGTTTGATTGAACTCTCACTGAGTTCAATTACGATTGGTTGTGATTCGATCTCCGTCGTCTGTCTCTAGGCAAAGCATGAAACCACTTCCCTCGCTCTTAACCCTGATTAGGTTAACGACAATATCAAAAGTGTCAACACAAGCATTCAAACTAAGTTAAGAAGCTAAAGTTTCGAGCATCAAAGCATGTGTCAATCGCACCAAGAGGTCAACATGTATCCCTTTAAGTAACCCCTATTAATTGTGATTAGGATTTTATAATCCTAATTAGTTTTTAGACAATATACATATATATATATATATATATATATATATATATGCGTTCTCGAGACTAGGGTTGTATCCGAACTGGGCTAGCTCGAAGTTTGGCTCGGCTCGATCAAGCCCGGCTTGAGCTCGAAAAATAGGCTTGATCGAGCTGAGCCTAGCCGAGCTATTTTTTGAGTTTGAAAATGTATTCAAGCTGAGCTTGAGCCAAGGCCTGTTTGATTCGGCTCGGCTCGATTGAGGTTCTGTTTGGCTTGAGCTCGACTCGGCTTGAATATTATATCAAAGATAATATTATATATATATATTAAATATCTATATCATTATTATTTATAAATAATACAATTTTTATATATATAATAAAAATATTATTATTTTTATTTAAAATTTATTTTTTAATCATTCAATCTGAGCTCAAGCGGAGCTTGGCTCAAGCTCAAATCAATTTGAGCTCAAGCCTAACTGAGCATATGCTTAATTAGCAAGTCATTGGTGTAAGTATATAAACCAAAAGTCATCATAGTTTAGTGATATTCATGAGTTAATAGATTTCATGATTCATCTTAGGTAGAAGCTGCACAACCAACAACTAATTTTTTTGGGGAATTGAAGCATTGGTTGTGCGATTTTCAAGGATGATGCGATTCTTCCTTTAGAAAATGATGTAAAAAATATTAGAACATATTTTGATACATTGTATATCACAAAAGAAGATGTCGCAGAATTGTGTACAAATAAATATATCGGTGTATCTTTGATTCTTTTATGCACAAGGTGAGACAACTCAATAATTAATTAAGATTATTTTATTTGTTTTCCTATTATTAATATTTGGAACTGTTATTTATTTCATAATTATATATGAAGTGTTGGGGGATAATAAGAAAAACAAGTATATATTTCTCGACCCTCAACAAACATTAAATTTCAATTACACCACGTGGTAATGAAGTGGATGGAGTGAGGGTAGCAGGTGGAAGAGAATAGGATAGAGGAATGATAGAGGAAGAGATGGGTGAAGGAGCATCGCTCAGGTGTTGGGCGGGACAAGACGTTGTTGGAGAGGTAGGAGGAGGGGAAGTCGGGGATGATGGTATGTGGGATGAGGACAAGACAACAGGTGACAGTGGAGGAGAAGAAGGAATGAGCGAAGGGGACTGAGAGATGGGGACTGGAAAGTGGGTGTAGGGTAAAGCTACTATTGGGGTAGAGGGAGGACTGACCGAGGGAAGGTCAAACCAAACTGTGAGATCACCAAGGAGATGGTGAGCAAGCACTAGAGAGTCTTTACCCGTAAAAGGGAAGATAATTTCATCGAAAACAATATTGCGATAAATGTAGATACGGTGAGAAAGAGGATCAAGGCACCTAAATGCTTTGTGAAATTCACTATAACCCATGAAAACACAAGGTTTTGCGCAAGACAAACATGATTCTCACACAACAAGAACTATGTTTTAAGAAATAAAAACATGTTTTGAAAACACGAAAAATAAGATTTAAAGAATGATTAGCAAGCATGCACATGTGATTTTACGATTGTTTTCACACTTGGATTTATACATGTATGTGAGTTGTACAGTTTTAAGTTGCAAGCATGTCATGATGTATATTATAACATTATTAGCTAGTAGCTTGTACACACTGAGTATTCCATGTTCAACCGTACATTTTGATGTCGGTAGGTATTCCCTTTGACATTTGCGCCGGAGTCATGGGTCGAAGAGAAGTATGTTGAGGAACCAGTAGGTAGTCTTCCCGAGGAGAGAAATGATTTGGACAGGTGGCCTTACGAGACTTATTATTAAGAGACGTAAGGGAGTGTCATGTATATACATTTTGATGAGTGAGCATGTCCACTCTTCCTTTTGAATTTTGGTTATCGTATAAAACTCTTAGAATACAATCATGTTATATAAAATAAAATAAAAATTGTTAGCTTCCGCTATAGTATGCCTTGTTATTCACCACCACCACCACCACCCACCACCCACCACCAACCACTACCAGCACACTACACCACTACCACCACCACCACCACCACATTACACCCACAACCACCACCCACCACTACCACCACCATAGATTAAAATTATTTAATCATATTTACCAAACACGTTTTTGTGTTCTCCTTTTTTTTTAAATAAGTACCAGTTAGTACTGCCAAACGTGTTTTCTGCTTAAAAATTTTGAAAACGGAAAGTCATTTCCAATGTTTAAAAATATAAAATGAAAATAGAAAAACGGAAGTGGATTAAAACGGCCCCTTAACTATCCAAATTAAAATAATAGAATTCTTGAATATTTTCAGGAATACATGTGGGTTTCACTGTAACAAACACAGCACCATATAACCATATAGATGAAATGGAAATAAGAGCTAAAATGAGAAAACCAGGAATAAAGGCCAAGTACATAAAACTAAGGTGCAAAGACAAAGTACATAGGAGATGACTTGCGTCATACGAATATACTTTAAAACGGCTAAGGCACTTGAGAACAAACCCAAGCAATCGGCGACAAAGAACATTATAAGTGTAGCTAGATTGACCAAGGCATACACAATAACACAAGTGATCATGGGCAAGCAAGCACATGTTCTTGTTGTACCATTTCCGGCACAAGGTCATGTCATGCCTCTAATGAATTTGTCGCACCGTCTGGTCGACGCCGGGGTCAAGGTCACATTTTTGAACGCAGAGTTCATACACGCACAGATTATGGCCACATCGACCGAGAAGCGTAAGGAGCACAGCGCGATCCATCTAGTTTCGGTCCCGGATGGATTTGAACCGGGAGATGACCGAAAGGATCCTCTAAAGCTAATGGAAATTATCCCAAGGGTCATGCCTGGTCATTTGGAGGACTTGATTAGGAAAATGCAGCAATCTGTAGAAGATCACGACCATATCACTTGCATCATTGCTGATACAACAGCCTGGTGGGCACTGGAGATCGCCGAGAAGTTGGGAATCAAGGGGGCAGCATTTTGGCCTGGAGCAGTAGGAGTTTTGACCTTGATTCACCACATCCCAAAGTTCATCGAGGCTGGAATTATGGATAGTAATGGTAAGACCCTCTAAATGGTTTTGTTTTCATTATTTCTGATCTATGATATATATATAATAGACAACCCATCATATTTATCTGGGGGCAGGCATGAAAAAAATACAAAAATATGGCGTATGACCCACATAAGATCAACAAGATTATCAAGATGAAACTTTGATGATTGTTACTATAATCCAATCTGCAGGTTCGTTTTTGGCATAGAAGATAATGTAATTGGGATACATCATACATGGAATGGGATTATTAATAGACAAGGATCCTACAGATGTTGAAGTAATATTGCACTACTTTGAGCATTCTTATTAATGAACTTATGTTAATGAAAATACAGTTTGTTAAGTTTTATGCAACATAGTAGGAATTCCTCGGCATTGATATGAATAATTGAATCTCTGTAGGAACTCCGATGAGAAACGAGATGATCCGGCTATCACCGAGCATGCCGCCCAAGAGCACGGCCGAATTTGCTTGGAACTTCCCTCACGACCTCATCATACAGAAAAACATCTTTAAGGCAGCCCTCATGGTCAACCAAGCTTTCAAGTTTTCCAACTGGTTTCTTAGTAACTCATTTTATGATCTCGACCCTTATATCAGTGACTTGATTCCAAACCTCCTACTAATCGGTCCATTACTGGGAAGTAATAGTCTGGAGCAGCCCGGAGGAAGCTTATGGCAAGAGGACTTAACTTGTTTAAATTGGCTCGATAAACAACCTAGATGCTCAAGTCATTTATGTTGCCTTTGGAAGCACCACAATATTCAACCAGCACCAGTTTGATGAACTAGCACTTGGGCTCGAACTCATCGGTCGGCCCTTCTTATGGGTTGTTAGACCAGACCTCACCGATGGGTCCGTTATTGTATACCCAAATGGATTTAGAGATAGAGTTGCTCATCATGGAGAGATGATCAAGTGGGCGCCTCAACAAAAGGTGTTGGCTCACCCTTCTATTGCTTGTTTCCTAACCCATTGTGGCTGGAACTCAACCATGGATGGCCTAAGCATGGGTGTCCCCTTTATATGTTGGCCTTACTTTACTGATCAGTTCCATAATCGTAGTTGCATCTGTGATATTTGGAATGTTGGTTTAGGGTTGAACCCAGATGAAGATGGGATCATCTCAAGGCATGAAATTCAGAGCAAGGTGGAGAAATTGCTTTTTGATGAAGGTATAAGAGCGAATTCTCTGAGGCTAAAGGAAACGGCTAGAAAGTGCGTCAGTGAAGGTGGATCCTCTTGGAAGAATTTTGAAGGCTTCATTGAACAAATCAAGTTTTAACGATGTTCTGTGCAACTGTCAAACAACTGTATTGTTGAAGGTGCTTTGTTCTTATTATTTCTCGATCTATTCTATACCGCGTCCGTTAGGGTGTTATCCTTGGTTTAGTCTCACCTCCGTTGGGAAGAAGACTTCAACTTTGCAGGGTTGTATAATGGGCCATCAACCCTCCTTAAAATAGGCCCTATGGGAGTGGTTGCTAAAGAGCCTGAGTGTATCCAATCCGAATCTAATCTGCTGAAGCAAGGAAAGAATTGGACTCTATTGCACTTAAAGGAAAAAAATCAGAATTTGAAGAAACAAGAAAGGAGTCTACTGTTGGTGCTACATCAACACATCTAATGGAGAGAGAGTTAAGGGAAACACCTACTATACCCTGTTAACTAAATTAGAAAGAGAATCCTTGTGTTATACAAGCTTTCCTACCTGGTTCAAGATACTCTTGACTGAATTGAAAGAGTCCTATTAAGACTATGACTCTGAAATTCTCTAAGATATACATGTTGTAATCACACACTGTAATCACACGCTGTAAGAGATATACACGCTGTAATCAAAAGCTGTAATTCTTACTCTATAAATAACAAAGACAATCAGTCTTATCCCCCTCACGGTTGTGAGAGAGACCTTAAATCTATAGGCTTTTGAGATTCTTTATGGTATTAGAGCATACACATGTTTGAGTGTGATTCAGTTCTTGCGTCTACAGATCAGTCCTCTCTCCAATGGCGTCTTTAACAATATCTATTGTTGCGCTGATCAGTTCTATGGTGATAGCCAAGCTCACTGAGAAAAACTATCTCGCTTGAAGGACCAGATCCTTCCCATGATTGAGAACATTGATCTACTCAATCATATAGCTGATGAAGTGAAAGAACCAAAGTAGCTAATTGCCTCGGATGGCAGGGAGGAAACAAACCCCTCCTATGCGAGTTGGAGAAGAGATGATCAAATAAAAATAGCCACAGATAAACCCCTTGAGTCAACTTCTCAGAACTTTAACAGCAGAGGTCCATACATTCGTAATTGAACTTAAGACAGCAAGGGAATTTGGATGTGCTTTGCTGAAACCTTTGCCGGAGCTTCTCAAGAAAGGGAACTTGGATTGATTCGTCAACTACAAACTATCCGTAAAGGTGAGCAAGGTGTTACTGAATATTTAAAGAATGTTCAAGTTAAATGTGATGAACTTTACACTATGCAAAAACCGGGAACGAATAGGGATAAAGTGTTCTGGAAGGTTAATGGGTTGAGACCATGCTTTGATAGCTTTGCTGATGCTATCATGGCTCGTCCTCCACCCCCACGTTTTCCCAACTCTCAGCATCTCTTCTTGCATTGGAACAACGAGATGCAATGAAAAACATAACAAAGAATACCACATCAGAAACTCATGCATATGTTGGGCAGTGACAAAACAAATCAAATAAAGGAAGTAGAAATTGGAATGCTCAAAAGCGTCAATCCTTTGACTCTAAAGGGTGTGGTTTCACCCAAGCCAGCTAGAAACAAACTGCCACACCCAAATCAAAGAAAGATGGCTCTCCTGGTCCTAGTCACCTATGTCAGATTTGCAAGAAACCTGGACATGATATTTTGAGATGCTGGCATTGCTTTAATCATTCCTACCAGCCTGAGGAGATACCTCAAGCACTGGCTGCCATGTCTATTAATGATCCATATGATCCAGAGTGAATTCCTGATACTGGTGCAACCTCTCATATGACAAACAACCAATGTATACTTTCCTCTATATTTCCTTATAATGGATCAGACAAGATCATTGTCGGGAATGGTAATGAACTATCTATATCTCACACTGGTCATACTAGAACTCTCAAATCCATATGGGAATCTGAAAGTAGAAAATATTTTGGTTGTACTCAGCATTACTAAAAATTTCCTATCTGTTGGCCAACTAACTGATGATTATTCATGCTTTTTTGAGTTCCCATTGTTAGCCTAAAGGTTACAACCTTGTGTACCCTTAATAATTTTGATGATAACACAAATAATGAAATGACATTCACTATACAAAATGGGTGTTTACAAAATAATTCTATCTCATCTCTCTCCAAAACCACTTCCTCTCTTTCTAACTCTTTCCTCTCCCACCGCCATCGCCGCTACAGCCACCACTCCCCATTACTAGCACCACCATCTCCACCCCATTCATGACACCTCATCCATACCTCCACCCTCACTACCACCACCCATACCTCCCCCCTCTCAATTCAAATAGATATAACTGTAATACAGCTTTTAGAATGGAACTGATTCGGTTTGGCCTAAGAATCATGCAACTTCTCAGAGAAAGTTGGCTTTGGTAGATTGTTGTAGTAACCTGTAATTAAGGTAGGGTTCTTATGGTTGTGGAAAATGGGATATTAATGGATCCACCAGAACCACATTCTATCTACGGTCAATTTTCAATCCGAGAAAGTTCCGTGGTCCTCCACTGTGCAGCCAGATCATTGGGCTGTTTTTGCAACTTTTCTTGGAGGGTCAGATAAAAGAGCAACACACTAAAAATAATGTCATTTTCCAGAATCTTTAGTCTCATCTAGAGGAGATGATTGTTTTAATGAAATGTCACTGTTTAAAGGATGTAAGGCATCATTATCAAATTCACAATTGATTGCTTTGTTCTATATTGAGCTTTTGAACTGAACACTCTTGTAGGAAACCAAGGGTGAAGAGATCTATGAAGGTGGAGATAACGAGCATGGTCAAGCTCAATATTAAGCTGAATCACCAAAAACTTCGAGGTTTCATTCTAGCATTCAGGGTAATGACAACTCTCTACTGGGTCGATCGAGTTCCACATCATGTGGCTGTGAAAATGCCTATAAATGGTTCTTAATGGGTTTGAGTGGGTTTCATCTTAATTCTTATTGCTTGAGAGAAGGTAGCTAACTCCTAACTAACTTTCTAAAGCTGACTTCTTTCTTCAGTCATCGGTGTGATTAGAGCAAGACCACAATGATCAGATATATACAAGATCAGAAAGCCTGGGTGTAAATGATAAACAGAGTAGTTTTCCAGTGGTTCACCAACATCATAGGTAGATTTGGATTTACCTTACAACTTAATTTCATCAAATTTCTCAGCAAACCCATCAAAACATGATAATATCTTCCTCAGAAGAATAGAATCCTTACAGTTCATTTTAACCTCTTAACATTGTTGTCCAAGGGAAACTTAGCTTTTTGGGCCTGGTCGAGAAGCGCCCAAGTAGTTCGTCACCAATCCCATAATAGCAAACCTGGCATTCAGATATACATGCGCAATGAAATCAGAATCACGTTTATAAATTCATAAATATTGCAAGTACCTTATATAAGAAAACCTGGCAGGATTCAAGTTCTACGAAAAAAACCAATATGATTCTTATCAAGACATAATTATTGTGACGACTAATAATAAAAGAACTTCAAGAGTTACAAGCAAGTAATCACCATCATTGTCACAAAGTCGAAAATTTTATATAGAACTTAGTAGCAGAATTTTCCACCACAAGGTAATAGTTGGCATCCAGGTCCCAGTTCAGAACCTCCTGTTCTATTTTTTCTAAACCTTATCATTTATTTTCTATAAGTAGAATTAATAAAGAAAAACACTGAGTTCAATAAGTTGGTAAGACATTCTAATATATAATATGAGTTATCATTAAACATTATGTTTAATAGCCGATGCAGTCTTTATTTACACACATGGGACCAAATTTTCTTATGAAGGGGGCTGGTTTCTATAGAATTCCCCTAGCTCTTATATTATAGGGAAAAAATTATGTGCTGTCTCCAGAGGCTAAAAGTTAATGATCTCTCAAGTGTTGTGGTCACTGATACTATGACACAGACCTGTCCACCTGCGAAAGCAAAAGAGTAGGCTTCAATTTTTTTTTTTTAGTCAAACAATATGAAATCTACATATGATTGGAAAAATCTACAATTGCTGTTTATGTAACAAGCACTGCCAAAAAGATTCCAGTGTCACACACCTGGTAAACACATTTACATTTTTTCAGGTAAAAGTAAAACACGGACATGGAGTGGGTAAAACATGAAAATGGCACTCAAAACTGAAAAGTTTAAGATGTAGGTATTGAATTTGAAGACATAATAAACCTATTTCTTCTTCTTTGTCAATGTTGTAGCCCAACTATTTGGGAGAGGCAAAACAAATCATATTCCTCTATTCTAGTCTATAAGAGCCATATTTTCAGCTTTAGCATGTGATATCAACATTTTCTCACCATTTTCATCCAAATCCTTACAGGGCATATCAACTCTGCAATACTGTATTTATCTTCATCCCTATAGGATGTAATTGCATAATTTAACAGCTTCATAAAATTTTATAATGATGATCACCTAGGCATATTTTATCTAGCTTTTTTTTTGCTTGTGTCCCACCTTGTGTTTGTGGGGTTGGTGCCTCTTCAATCTACTTTGTCATTTTTTTTTTTGAGTTCACCTATGTGTAAACTGTAAACTCCTTAACCATTTCTTTTTTCCACACACACACACACATATATATCCAATCCAATTACTAATCAAACAATCACTTCCTTGCTCTTGTACACAAATTTGTCGTTATTCTCCCCTCCAGATCCATGCAAATAAGAACAATGTGTAGCCAAAAGAAGAAGGAACTACTGAAGCCCATTGGTGTGACAAATAGCACAAATTGGATTGTGAAATAAATCGTCACGATGAATGAACACTTTATTTCAGACGGCCATTTTTTTTATTTTTTTTTTATAGGTAGTATCAGGATTATATGAGGAAGAAGAAGAGTGTGCATAGTAGCTGGAAACAACACAACCAAAAAAATGGTCCCCTAAATGGGAGGTTATGACTGTCCAATCAATCTAAAGTGTGTATTCGGCCAACCCAAAGGAGTGCAATCGTTAGCAACACTGATATACTGATTGCTGCATAGAGAGGAGAACAACCAAAACAGTGGGGTCGTGTCTCAGGCTTTCCTCCTTGACATCTACTACTATTTGCTCTTACTGTTTTTAATCATCAGAAAAAAGAAAAAAAGGAACAAAGACAACAATCAGAATAAATAGCTCCTATACATACATGAATCCAGCAAGCCAAACAAGATAAGACCCAGATCGGAGGCAAAAGTCATCAATCAACCATATTATACTCATAAAAGACTAGAAATAAAATGGAGGTAATCATGCAAATTTTGGAAGTACAAAATGTCTAAAGACGCCAATGCCAATCAACAACCAATGAGACTGTCTTGGTACAGTTGTACTTCCCAAAAAGATACGCAACATATAATCTATAGAAGGCTACCAAATCAAACAAGAAAAACAACATCGAATAGTTGAAAAAAAAACTGGAGACAAAAACTGCAATTAATAAACTCCAAACTCTAGAGAAGTGCAATACTTACATCATGGCCATGGATATCTGTTTAAGATCACTTTCTACATTCTTCATGTTTACGAGTGATTGGGCACAGAATATAATAGCAAGCCATGAGCTAAGTTTGTACTACAAAAAAAAGAAGTAACCGTCAAGAGAGAGAGAGAGAAAGAGTACAAGGTATCATGAGAAAATAAACAGAGAATATCATACCCAGACACAGTAACCTTTATATGCAAACAAAAAACAATATTTATTATACAAAAAAAGTAAGCCCTTTAATAGTTTAAAGGGAAAATGATAAACATATGCTCTACAATCAATAATGGAGGCAAAAGTACCATTCAAGGGAGAACAAAAGGCAGCACACACTTGAATTCTTTCTTTTTCTTTTTTGGTTTTTTCCTCTCTTTTTTTTTTAAGTTCATGTGAGCTGTGATTGATCCACAATCCTGTAGTTGCAGCAGAAATGATCTACCTATTGCCACAATTAACAAATGACCAACAAAAAGAAAAGGGCAAAAAAAATAATACAACCAAATAAAATCCTTAGTCATACAATTTCATGTTTGTCAAAAACAATGTTTTAAAATGCAAAGGTGTGGCGTTAGGACCTCAAAATGTGTGAAGCATAAGCCTTAAGGCATGAGGCATGAGCAGTGTTTTAAAAGGCATTGGGGGCGTACACCTTGAGGCGAGGCGTCCCTAAAACGCTATGATGCGTTACTGAAAGGCGTGATGGTATGCGGAGCGTACGCATTAATACAAAAGCGTGGAAAAAGGCGTACACTTCTGTGAGGCGTACGCATGGTAAACGATTTTTAAAGTGGGGCGTACGCTATTAACCAAAGGATAATAAGTTAATACAGTCTTTTACCCTTTCTCTTTTGTCCGTTTAAAAGTCTTTTACACTGTTGGGCTTACGTTTCAGCAGAAAAAGAAGGCACCGGATTTCCTCTGGTGCTCGCTAGAGGCTCGGCCTCTTGCGTGGTCCAGATCATTGACGCGTGGCCGTCTTGTGGGCGGGAACAAATTTTTCAGACCTCAGTTGACGGAGCCGTTAACGTTTGTTTGAGTAAAAAAAATATTATTTTATTTTCAAATACTTTGGGGACCGTGAAGGACAGAGAGTTAGAGAAACTTTACTCTTCCGGTCTTCTAATCCGATGCCCTATTGAAAGCTTAACTCTGGACAGAGAAACCATTCTTCTGGCAACTAAGATTCTTCCCCAAAGAGGCCATCCCGCCCATCTCAGTTCTGGAACAAAAGGTTTTCCGGGTTAGTAAGCTAACTCTTCTTCCCTTATGATATTTTACTGTAACCCTTCTTCTTCTCTTCACTTGCACCAGAAAAAAAAGGGTTGTTTGGGTGTTAAATTTTTTTTACTACTGTTTTGAATACTAGACTCAAGGGTATTTGATTGGGTATAACCGATGTTTGATTGGGTATAACTGATGGGTAGGATAATATATATATATATATATATATATATATATATATTTTTTGAAGAAGTCTGTAATGGCCTCCTCCCAATAACTGCCATTCTACATTCCAGAAGAAGAAAAGTGGTATTCTGAAAGTGGGTTTCAAGTAAAATGGTTTTCCATTTGCTGGTTTACTGGCTTTTTTTTACCCGGAAACTGGTTTTCTATACCCCGTCCTAGTTTCCCATTAGGTTACCGTCAATTTACTACAATAAAACTCAGATGGAACTTTGTTAAGTTTATTTATTTTCATTTCTGATTCGGATCTATCTTTTTCATGTTCAATTTCTCTCTACTTCTTCTTTTGTTTGTAATCTCCCAAAAAACGATAACACCGTTCTTCCTGCTTCCTCTTTTACAGGTTAGCAAGCTACCATTTTTTTCTTAAGCCCTAATTTTTGTGCGAAAATCAAAATAGATTTAAATCTATTTAGGGTTTATTGATTAGAAATGAGATTCCCATCCTTTGATAGGTTGCAAATCATCAAGAACTAGGTTTACTTGCGCCTTCTCATTTTTAGGGACATGACTTAGGGTTTTGATTTCTCAATATAACGAATAAAAATCATCATGGTGTTGGATGGTTAAGATCATCCGATCATGGCTAATTCTTGGTGTAAGTGTCAGTGGGGTTCACTGACCACATGGTCTAGGATGGTGAGAATGTTTCCCATGCCAAAGAGCCTCTTAGATGCCCTCACTAATCACGTTGAAGCTCTCTGTGGTTCCTGCTGTTGGTGATATATAGCTGAAGTCCTTGTGGTAGTGCAAAACTCTTGGCTTCTGCATGTTGATAGCTTCCTTTAAGGTAGCCATCTTTCAAATTCTGCTTTGGTTGACTATCATGGAAGTTCTCCATTTATTTAAGGGATTTTTTTGCTGAAAAGTAAGAACCAAAGTAAAGTTGTACAGCTACTATTTAAACCATATTTGTAGATTCTAGGTTGTTGTTTTCATTGTTTATTCTTTGGATTTTGGTCTTCACTCTAATCATCAGTATTGGACATTAGAAATAGACTAGTGGGAGTGATATTTTCTATTCTGTATCGTAGGAGGTATTGTTTTTCTTTTTCGATTTTCTTCTGTGAGGTAGTTTGTCTGATAGACAAGGTTGTGTTATTATTTATTAGTAAACTATCATATTTAAGCCGATAATATGCAGGTGACAAGTTCTCCAAGGCATTCTTTGCTAGAGGGAAGAAGCGTACTACCTGGTGGTTTATTGCTACATAAGATTGAAGAAGTTAAGCAATCAGTGAAGGTAACAACAGTTTCCAGTCTACTAAATTCTAGAATATTGAGAGAAGACAATGCAAGTTTACTATCCCTGTTATTATTTTGCTGTCACTATTGTCATCATTGCCGGAATTTGTTAGAACTTTTACCCTGTTCATTGGTGGTGCATCTTGTGGATCCTTACCAAGAATTTTTGCTCGATAATAATGTTTGATTGTGTAGGTAAAATTTTGTTTAACCTTTATTTCCATTGGGTTTGGAATGAGACTATAGAAATACGATGTTTTCCTTTGGTTGTAAACCTTTTATTATTGATTCTCGATAGATCCGGCTCCTTTGCTCGAAATGCTTTTGGTTGTAAACCTATTATTACTAATTCTTCTTTGATTTGTAGTAGAATCATACACGATGAGTTCATCATCTATAAGGAGTGAAGTTAAAACTTGGTCAACAAGGCAATGTAACTGTGGGGTAGGTCCCTGTAAAGTTAAGAGATCAAAAACGAAAACCAATCCTGATAGATATTATTATTCATGCCCTGGGAATATGGTAAGTTATTACTCTCTTAGTGTTTTATAAAATAATTATAACATGAATACTGATGATTTGTTAATATGATCCAACAGGGCATAAAATGTGATAATTTTATCGAGTGGTGCGATGAATACGAAGAATCGTTGGGACATGTTAGTGGCGCGACACCAACTGTCACGGGTGAAGGATATGTAGTGAATTTACATGCTGAAATTTTACGCTTACAAGATCGATGTTCACGGTGTGAAGCAGGGTTAAATAACTTACGGGTTTTCTTTTTTTGTTTCGCTTTATATTGTTTTTATATAAAACTGTTTACTTAATGGTAAGACTGAGGGGGTGGACGGATGGATGAAGTTTGTAATGGTAAGACTGGAATAGTTGTTATTTTGTTTTGTGAACGGATGAAGTTTTTAATGTTCATGAAATATTATGTTTGTGATGTGTATGGAATTAGCATAAACCATGGATTTTTACAGTCCCTTGCTGGGGTATAAATAAAATAGTCATGAAATACATGCTTCCATGTTCTAAGAAGTTGAATATCAGTTGATGATCGGACATGAGATTGTGTATATGAGACACAGCTAGAGCAAGATCACCTATGAAATTGTGGACATGAGATTGTGTCCATGAACAGAAGACATAAGCTTTGACAGCGAGCTAGGTGTTGTTGGGTCTGCTGATGGACCTTCAATGTCGGACGAGATTGATGGAGACCTGTTTTCTATGTTGATGGACATGGAGAAATTCAACCCTTCTTCTGCAACATCTTACTTATAACGCATTGACAAAGTTAATTCCTGTGATCACAGATAACGCATCTTACTTATAACGCATTGACAACATCTTACTTATAACGCATCTTACTTATAACGAATTGACAATGTCAATTTAATAGCCAAGCGACTTAATTCCTTATAACGCATTGACAACGTTACATCTCCCATTAATGATGTACTATTGTGGCTCTTACTTGAACTTGCAACTTTTGCATGTTTACTCCATCTCCTCAATATGTATCGATCTGGGATCTCACCTATCTCAATGCGGTCAAATACTCTCAATACATGACCACACAAAATTCCTGTGAACTCGAACTTTTTACAACTACAAGAAAAAGTAAACCCCCTTTTGTCACATGTCACTGTGTATTTGCGTCTTCTCTTTGGGCATGTGATTACAAATGTGTCCAATGTGTCACACCCGACACATAGTTTAACATGATAAGCCAATCCATTGAAATATTCATTTTGAAACAATTTAAAAGTTTCAGGGGTGTAAACATTTCTTGCATGGATCAACAATGGAACCTCCGCAATCAATATTGGTGTACTTTGTGTCATCTTACAGTCAGCTGCACATTCTGCTTTCCTTCTAGCACAAACCACCCTCTAAAAATGTTCAAAAAATTCTAACAAACAATGATTGTTGTTTAAATAACGCCTCAAAACACTATTTAAACCTTCACTTCTTTGGGTGATTTTCATATCGGCACAAAATGTAGTCCTTCCATACACCAAAGCCCATTTCTCTCTCTCATTGAACAACCTTTGTAACCATACATTCTCTCTTAAATTGTATTTATCTAACATGTTCTCCCACCCTTCAAGAAAATCTTCTTCTTCATCATAATCGTAAACCAATTTGTTGAAATCCACAGTAAAAGAGTTTGCACCACCAAATACATAGCTAAGATGCTTTGTAGCATTCTGATACATGTGCCACACGCATATGCGATGAAATGTATCCGGAAAAACTAAAGAGATTGCATTAGCCATTGCCTTGTCTTGGTCTGTAAGAATGGTTTTCGGCTGTTTCTCAGACATTGCATTTAGAAAAGCCCTAAACACCCACTCGAAAGATTCAGTTGTTTCATCGTACATCAATGTCGCTCCAAATAAAATTGATTGTCTATGATGATTAACTCCTACAAATGGTGCAAATGGCCGTGCTTGATTATTCGTCCTATAAGTTGTGTCAAAACAGAACACATCACCAAATATACTGTAGTCATTCACCATTCTAGAGTCTGCCCAAAATATGTTAGTTATTTGATCTTCGGCATCAAGCTGAATGGAATATACAAAACCTGAATCTTCCACGACCATCTTTTGAAGATATTGTAATATTCCTCCTGCATCTCCCTTTTTCATAGATCTCATTCTTTTAGAACGAATATAATTTTTCATATCTATGGGAAGGAAACCAACATTTTCGAGTCCTCCAACTTCTGCAGTGATAAGGTCATATGTCTGCTTCGCTGGTATACCCACACTACTTGCCATAATAGCTTCACCGGCTTGTGCCTTAGTTACTTTCCTATGTGATCTAAGCATGTAAGACTTACTTGGCGTACAATGATGATTGTGCTCTAATTGTACCCGTTCTATCTGATATTCTCCACTCGGCTGAAGCGCAATCATAATGTGAGCCTTACAATCAACTCTAGTAGGATCTCGTTCATATTGAGCAGGCCCTCGCCTATCTTCTTTCTTAAGACCTTCTCTCGAACAACAAAGTTTTCTACGGTAAATGACGCCAGCGCTATTTTTGTTTCTCCAATCCTTTCGAATACTAAAACCAAACATTCTTGCATAATCATTGTAGAAATCATATGCTTCATCCTCCGAATTAAATTTCATGCCAATTTCTGGATTTTCAAAACTTTTATTGGACTCATCATCTTCTTCCTCAAATGATAACCTCCGTGATACTCGTAATCCACTATTGTCTTCTTCACAAGGACTACCCAATATGTTATGCTCCATCAGGTTCACTGTATTTGAATATTAAACAATCCGTGGCATCAGAGAGAGTGAAGTTGATAAGCTCTGAATGCAGAGACATGTTTGAAACAGAAAGGCAAAAAACAAATATAGTATTCTCCAATAAAGAGGAAGAAACTTCAAACTATAAGGGCAATGGAAAACCAGAAAAAAAAATCCAATAAACCAAACCAGCAAATGGAAAACCATTTTACCTAAAACCCACTTTCGGAATACCAGTAAATGGAAAACCATTTTAACACCCAAACAGTAAAAAAAAAAACATAGGGGAAGAAGGGTTACAGTAAAAAAAAACTTAGGGGAAGAAGGGTTAGCTTACTAACCCGGAAAATCATATTCTTTACTGGGTATCCTCTAATTGCTAACCATTTAAAGTCGCCGGAAACGTCAGAATTTTCCGACAACTCCGGCAACTCTCTCTCTCATACGAAAGCAGCAAAACTTTTTTTGGGTTGCTCTTATCATGAAATCAACGTGAGCGAGAAACAGAAAGAAAAGGACCCACAAAAAATTTGAGAAAAATTAATCACTGTAATCGAGTTCTTCTGTAGGTGGAGAACAAAAGCAAGGGAAGGGATGTAGAAAATCTCTGCCAAACTGAGCAAGGTCAATTATTTTCTGAAGAAAATGAGGCAAAACATTGATAATTTCATCACTGACTATATATATTCTAGTGTCTTGTAAATAATTTGATGGATAGTAGAAATACATGAGAAATGATTTTGCTGAAAAAAACAGAGACGGACAAAAACGAAATGCAGACTAACCGGTTATTCGGATGCCGGCGAACACTGATCGTCGTGAACTTGATTTGGGATGAAACTTCTCTATTCCAGCCTCTGCTAACAGTGGATGGACTATTCCCTTCAAAGAGTAAAGAGTAAAGTAGTAAATAGTAGTAAAAAAAATTTAACACCCAAAGTTTTTTTTTACTGTAACCCTTCTTCCCCTATGTTTTTGGGATGTAGAATGGCAGTTATTGGGAGGAGGCCATTACAGGCTTCTTCAAAAAAAAAAAAAAAAAAAATATATATATATATATATATATATATATATATTATCCTACGCATCAGTTATACCCAATCAAACATCGGTTATACCCAATCAAATACCCTTGAGTCTAGTATTCAAAACAGTAGTAAAAAAAATTTAACACCCAAACAACCCTTTTTTTCTGGTGCAAGTGAAGAGAAGAAGAAGGGTTACAGTAAAATATCATAAGGGAAAAAGAGTTAGCTTACTAACCCAGAAAACCTTTTGTTCCAGAACTGAGATGGGCGGGATGGCCTCTTTGGGGAAGAATCTTAGTTGCCAGAAGAATGGTTTCTCTGTCCAGAGTTAAGCTTTCAATAGGGCATCGGATTAGAAGACCGGAAGAGTAAAGTTTCTCTAACTCTCTGTCCTTCACGGTCCCCAAAGTATTTGAAAATAAAATAATATTTTTTTTACTCAAACAAACGTTAACGGCTCCGTCAACTGAGGTCTGAAAAATTTGTTCCTGCCCACAAGACGGCCACGCGTCAATGATCTGGACCACGCAAGAGGCCGAGCCTCTAGCGAGCACCAGAGGAAATCCGGTGCCGAAAAAGAAAGCTCCCACTGTGTACGTTTCTGCAGAGAGAAACGGGGAAGGAATCAACAGTGTTCTCAGGAAAGAAAGAAGAAGGGAGAGGAGAACGTCGTCACCCCTGCTTCTCTCCCTCTTTCACGCTTTGTTTCTGCAATCAACAATGTTAAAAAAAATCAACAGAGAAGAAGAAGAAGAAGAAGCAGAGGGGAGAAGAAAAAGAAGAAGATGGAGAAGAAGAAGAGGGGCATGTCTTCAAACCCCTCCTCTCATCTCTCTTTCTCTCCCTCAATTTTTTCTGTGCCTCTTTCTCATCTTGACAGTGCCATTAGGAAAAAAACAAAAGATAAAGGAGAAGAAGAACATGTTCGTTCGTCTTCAACTCCCTTCTTTCCTCTTTTTTTCTTCTTCCAATTCAAATTTCGAAGTGTCCTGTTTGGCACCGGAAGGAATTACTGTAGAGATCAACAATAATTTCTCTTGAACCAGACACTGATTATTTCTCAGATTCTTCCCCCATTTTTTCAAAATTCAGAATTTTCATAAACACAATGTGGCCTGTCAAGCCCATGACATCAAATGACGCATTATTACATCTTTACAACACAAATATAATAGGATAGCAGTTCCTTAAATCAATGTGGGAGAGTCTTGTGTTTCCGATTTGTATCTTGGGCTCATGAGAACTCTCCTTTGCATCTCGTGAATAAGTGTCAAAGTTTAATTCAACACTTGTGCTGATTACATTATTTTTTTCCAGAATCTATCTTCACTCTAGCTTACAAAATTCTGCAACATAGGAAATGAAATTCACTTATATAGAAAGAAACATACAAAATAAATAACTAAAAATTAAATTCAAATGTACACTAGTTTTTCCCATAGGGATAGCTTGATTGCTTGTGAATTGTGATTATGCTAATTATATTTTAATAATCCTTTATTTTAATATTTTTTTTAGGTTATATAATTAATAGAAAAGTAAACCCCAAGAGCCTTACGCCTTAGGCCTTACGCCTTAGACAAGTGGAACGCCTCGCCTCACACCTTAGCGTTTTAAAACATTGGGCGTGAGGCTTAAGCCTTACAAGAAAGCTTCATGCTCTCTCATTTTAACAAATAAATAAAATATAAGATTAATTATAAAAAGATTCAAAAAGTTAACAAAAATTATAGTATATATATAGAGAGAGACATACATACATATATTTGTATTCGTATACATTGTTTGTATGGGCACACGTTTACACATAAAAAATACTATATAGATTATTAACTATCAAAAAAAATTTGAGGACAAGCAAATACTGAAATTTAGATTTACATTTTTGTTCATGTACATATTGAATTGAAGATGATGTTTCATTATTAATTCATGTGATGGATTTAGAATTTTAGTAAAAAATGCAAAGAAATCATTAACTATATTGTAAGCCAATCGCTTCAAAATTTGCAATGTCCACTAGGGAAATAATGTGAATTAGACTCAAAGAGTTTTATAATCCTAAATACATTTTAAAAATAACAAATTAAGTGTTAGTTGAAACTAATATCATCATCATCATTTACAATGTCGTATCTGAAATAAACAAAGTGTTATTTGTTATTAGTTGAAACAAATAACAAATTAAAGAAAAAGACATTTAAGTACAAAATATTGCTAGAACCCTAATTTTACTTAATCTACAAAGAGTATGTCATAGACATAAAGCGAGCCTCAAGGCGTGAGGCGTATGCCTCAAGTGAGCCATACACTTTGAGGCGTAAGACTCATGGGATTTAAGCCTCATGGTTGAGCCTCAAGGCATTTTCCTTAAACCTCACATCAAGGCGAGTCTCGAGACGTAAGCATCACACGCCTTACATTGGTCAAAACTTAGGGATAGGTTCTACATTTAATATTATAAATGTTAATTGCTGAGTCAACATATAAATGACAATATAAAGTCCAAGACCATAAGAAAAGCAAAATCAAAAAATCTAGCAATGAAGTTTTGAAAGTCCCAAATGGTTTAGTGAAAATTACAACCATTAATTAGTTTTTGTCCAGATACAGTAGTCTGATTGCTTCATTTCACTTTAGAAAAATGGAAAACTCCTAAACCAAACCTCCATATAAATAACAAAGTAAAGATCTGATAATTGCCGAAACAGTAATGATACCCAAACACAAATACCTCGTAAGATGCAAACATGAATCATAATCACAAAAAGAACCCTGATTCTACCCCTTTCAAGTTTCAATAGCAAAATCATCTACATTATTCATAGAAATTGCTGAACAACATTGGCCAGCTAAGCGTACAAAGTTCATATTAGGGGTGAAATAATAAATTCTAGTCTTCAGTTATGGATTACTCCAACCAGAAACAGATAAATTCAAGTAATGAAAACAAATTTTAAAGATAAAATACCAATTGAATCTACTTAAACAAAATTCAGACACAATATCAAAATCCCCATAAGAGGATACCCAGAAACAAGTATCTTAAATATCTCACAAACCCAAATCAGGAATCATGATTTCTTTAGAAACCCACATCTCATCCATCCGTTTAAGAATATATATATATATATATATATAAAATTAAGAATTTTTGATTGAATTTATCAATGGCATCCAGTGCTGAATTCAGAAAATCAGGAAAACTGACACTTAAACACCAAAATCACACAAACCCATATAGATTATCAGAAGGAAAAGAAGAAAATCAAATGCATATTCTTAATAAAAACTTAAATTGAGATAGAGAGAGAAAAAAAAAATGGTTTATACTACAGACCCTGAACATAACACCGGCGACACCAAAGACGATGGCGATGAAACCCGAGTAATCGACGGGCAGATCTTGTGGAGCTATCATCGGAGGTACGTATGGCTTCGCCGTTGCCGGTTGCCGTGGATCGCTCGCCGACGATGACGACGAGTTATTATGCGACGACATCTCTCTCTCTCTCTCTCTACAACAATCAAAATCCTGGTGCCTATACAATATAAGCGATGCAGATTATTGAATCTGAACCGTCCATAAAATCGATCAGATTGTTTAAAGGTTAAAATGACCAAAATACCCTCATAAGGAACGGGAAATAGACCCAAGATTCGAGATAGAAAGATAATCTGAAAACCCTAACCAGTTCAGTTCATTTCAATCCATACGGCAAAATGATGAACGGAACCCTAACCCTAACCCTAGATCTCCATTTGGGTTCTCTTCATTTTCCATGAAAGCTCTGCAACTGATTTACAGATAGGTAGACAAGTTATACAAATTATCAATGGCGTCGAAAATGGTGATCCTGACCAAGACTCGAACCTTCCTCAGAACCCTAAACCCTGATTCCCTCAGAGCGATCTCCACTTTCACATTCCTCTGTCAAGAACCTGAACTTGCAGATCCTTCAATCTCTTCTTCAACTCCATTGCCTCCAAACCCCTCCTCAGGGAGCCCTCTTTACCAGGAGAACTGGAGAAACCCTATTCCTAATCCAGGACTCACTCAATCTATTGTCCCTCTAGGGTTTATTCAACAGGCACCATCATCGAGGATTCAGGCCTTGTCTCGGACTCTCGACGTCCCGAGCCTCATGGATGTTTTCGCCGATTGGATGACTTCACAGCGATGGGCTGATATGAAGCAGTTGTTTGAGTTCTGGATCAGATCTCTCGATAAGAACGGCAAGCCGAACAAGCCTGGCGTGGATTTGTATAATCACTACTTGAGGGCGAACTTGATGATCGGAACATCGGCAGGGGAGCTTCTTGATCTGGTTGCGCTAATGGAAGATTATGAGATCACTCCAAACACTGCATCATTCAATCTGGTGTTGAAGGCCATGTATCAAGCTAGGGAAACTGAGGCGGCGGAGAAATTGCTAGAAAGGTTAGCATTGAATCTTCTTTTCTGAATGTTTAATCCAATTTTTTTTTTCTGGTTTTTGTGTAAACTAAACTGCTTTAGTAAAGCCACACTTTTTTTTTGTTTTCCTTTAGTAGTTTGCTGTATGAAAGGGGTGCTTTTTGTTTATTTCAGTTCTTGATTTCTGAATTAGTTTAATATTTCTATTGTTATATCAATTCCTCTAGGTTCTAAATATGTTGTTTAGTTTAGTTTTCAATGTGAATGCATCCAAGTGAGATCTTTCTTCGTTTTCAATTTTGATAGTGGATTCATAATGAATATTAGGGGCTTTTGTTTTTTTAAGTATCAAGGTTGCCAGAGCTGATTAAAATCTGGAGAAAATATGTAGGCATGTTTGATCCTGACTTTAGTTCAGTAAGTGTGCATATATCATCTGATTAAATGATTGTATATGTTATTCAGCGCTAGTTACCTCCCACAAAAGTTGGTTTTCACTTGCACGAGAAGGTTTTTTGTGGAAAACCTCAAGCAGCCTCATTACTAAACATACCCTTATGAACGGGAAATGACCACCAATATGTGGCAAGGGTACATAGCGTACAGCATAGTGACTAAGTCGGGGTTCGGGAATAATTCGGCAAGAGTCGAGGTCAGAAAATTTCATGGAAATTAAGAAATTATTATTATTATAAAAACATATCTAACAATTTGATTAGATAATATTGCAAAATAAATAGTTTACTAGTCAAACTAAAATATAATTCGTCAAACTTTAAATTCGTGAATAATTCGACAAATAATTCGGCACACCTAAAACTAATTTGCGGATTTTTCAAATTTTTGGTGAATTTTGTTACTGCGACGTACAGGGCCCACAATTTGGTTGGTCCTACTTTAGATAACTCGTATGTTGACATAACTGACTGATTATAGCCATCCAACTGAGGAACGACCTATATGCATCTTGTTAGGGTTCATAGCATACAAGACCCACAATTTGATTGGTCTTATTTTAGAATTCTCACGAGTCAACTTAACTTACAATTATAACCATCCAACTGGGAATTTTTTAATAGACATTCATTGGTTTTTCCCCTTTGAATTGGTGTTCTTGTTATGGTTGGCATTTTATTTTAGAGGTAGAGTTGTTAAATTTAGGTCACAGAGTAGAGATTGGAGAATATATGCAATTAGGACTCCCAGTATACACACAGCCTACCATTAATCACCATTCAATCAGTAGATCAACTCTTGGATACTACATGGCTCAAGATTAGAGCAACTAGAGTATCTAACCTTCTGGTGTTTAACTTCTTTCACACAACTTAACTGTATTACAACAGTCTATTGTGGTAACTCTAGATTGGATTATCCTTTCGTCAGTCTTTCATTTTATGCCCATCCAAAGGTTGCCCCACCATTTGAGCAGCCTGGATATGCAATTCATTAAATAGTCTTGGTCTAGGGCTCATGGAGGCTAATGAGGCTAGCCCTGTCTAATTGCCCTTCCATTCTACATTTTTCATCTTTGGAAGTTTGTATCAGTATTTATTGTTATAAGACAGTAAATCATGTGAACATTTGACAGGGAATAACATCTTTAGGTTTGATTTTTTGCTCGTGTTCTTAGTATAGCTTCAGTGTGCTTTCCTTTGAATCTTCTTTTTTTTTTTCATGTATTTATGTGTTTGTGCATGAGAGTTTTTTCTTTTCAGTTTTTTCTTTGGCGGGGGTTGAGGGTTGAGAGGTCTTCTTTTTACTTTATAAGTAACAACATTTTACATATAGAGATAAAGAAATACAATTTTGCTCCTGTGTGGCTGTCTAGAAGCTTACCTATTTTTGTTTCTAGGTTTTGTTCTAGAATTTCAAGTTTAGTATCTAGATTTGTATCGTAGTATAGATCTATGATATGTTCAATGGCTTCAGATAAATTATCTGGAAGACGGGTCTCTATTTTAAAACTTAAGGCATCAAGTCCTGTTTTAACAGTTCTATTAAGGGTCTTAAAATCCATTTCTGTAGATCACTCTTGTCTATGGAACCATGAGCTGTTATCTACACAAATTTTTACAAGGATTTCCATAATCCATCTGAGATTACTGGAAATATAATTTCCTTGTTGGCTTAAGGTCTGAAAGGTAATTACCTCTTCACTAGAGATATACTCTTTATGAGTATGGGTCTTTTTATCGAACCAAACTCCATTCGGAGGAAGGAGATAAGGGTCAAGAGATTCTAGGTTCTTTCTCTCATTTAACCAATCGTATAGTCTAGGGAAAAGTCCTTCTTTTGATGAATTTCGTCTAATCATCAAGACTTTCATCTTTATCTAAGAAGCGATCTAATACTGAATCAACATCAAGTAGTGGAGCATGTCCTTCTTGGTCTCTTTGTTCTTATCGATCTCGACGAACAGTACGGGCTCTATCCAATATATGTAAATATACATGATTGGATTCTCTTAAATTATACAACTTAGCGTAGTATCTTCTACGAAGTTGAAAATTTGTCTCATTATATGCTGGACAAGCATACCGTGCATGGTATTCCTCTATTAAGGTTTGTCTTTGTAGGAAGATTGCTTGTCCAGTTGCTGGAAAGAGTCTCCTACTGTCTTCTTCTAAGCTATAATTATAGATAGCTGCATGAATATACTATCAAACTTTGACAGTTGTGTCTATATACGGGTTTACTCGTATATGAAAGGGTCAATCCCTATGATAAGGATGGATTGGTATATATGTTCCTACAAATCTAAGGCTTTCCTCGTACTCGTAGAGTTGTCTAAGGTAATCCATACTATCCATTTGCTCACATGGGTCATGGACAAGAGGGTTTACGGGACGATTTGGTCCTCTAACGGGTCCAGTGTCTGGTGTGTGTGACCGTTTTGGTCGGGTCTGCCATTTGAATCCATAACGGACTCGGGTCGAAACAAACCGGTAAAACCGATTTCCGTCTCTGATACCAAAATTCACTTGCGGACTTTTATCTTTGGTTTCTAGTTACAGGTCTTTGAATTTCACTTTTAGAAACTCAAAGTGACAAAGTGATAACGACGTAGGCTTTTTAGAAACCCAAAGTGATAACGACTTATGCTTGTTTACAACAAAAGCCTTAGTAAACTTCCTGCAAGAAAGAAATGCCAGGCGTGGCTTTCGCCAGAGGCTCAAGCTTCGTGCAATTGTTGAGCTTCTCTAGAGGAGAAATTCGCTTTGCGGACTTTTATCTTTGGTTTTTGGTTACAAGTCTTTGAATTTCACTTTTAGAAACTCAAAGTGACAACGACGTAGGCTTTTTAGAAACCCAAAGTGATAACGACTTATGCTTGTTTACAGCAAAAGCCTTAGTGAAAGAAATGTCAGGCGTGGCTTAAGCCAGAGGCTCAAGCTTCGTGCAGTTGTCGAGCTTCTCTAGAGGAGAAGGCGACTATTTGTCTACCGGCTTCCACGCTCAACACGTGTAGTGACTCAAGTATGTGGGAAGGGAACCGTCGGGGTCAGCACATAGCTTTTCTATTTCACCTATGCACTAGGTATACTACCTGTGGGTTATGGTCCACTTTGCTTCAAAGAGTATTAACTTGTAGTTCTTGAAGCTAGTATTCGTCCTGGAGAGATATAGGGTTTCCCCTAGGCTATACTCAAGATTGTTAACTTGTATTTCTCGTGGCACCCCAGAGTTCTCAGACACCTACTCATACAAGCTACCAAAACAACTTTCGGCAGCAGAGAACCCGAGAATTTTTGGTAATGTATAAACTTTGAGGCCTGGACTCTATATAAGGGCACCTCATAGTATGGAATAGACATCTCGTTCTTGAGTATAGTCATACCCACTATCTCCGAAGAACAACTCTCTCTTTCTTAGACCGTTTGGAGTTTCAGACCACCTCCAACATATATTGTAAGTAACTTAGTATATGGCCAGCTAAGCATAAGGGAAACCCGACGGCGAAGCCATAGCCTTTTTCTGTATTTCCCTTTCTGCACTAAATAAAAGTTTGTTTATATTTCTTTATATTCCGTTCTGTATTTCTGTTCTTTCTTTTACTTATTCACTGCCAAAAATATACCACTAAAATTAATTTGATTTAGGATTGAAAAGGTCGTAGTACGCCATGGGGTTGTACCCGCCCAAGTCAATTTTAGCCTGTTGCTGGAGTGCGTAGGCGTTTAGGCGCGTTGGCGTGTTAGGACTATAGGCATAGTCAACAAAGTTAAACCACGGCAAAGATGAGTCCGAATCCCATTTTAAATAGAAATAGTTTTACGGTACCCTCCCGAGTGGGATGATGATGAATAGTAAAAAGACCAGATAGGAAGTAGGCGGAAGCAAAGTGGACCATAACCCACAAGTAGTATACCTAGTGCATAGGTGAAATAGAAAAGCTATGTGCTGACCCCGACGGTTCCCTTCCCACATACTTGAGTCACTACACTTGTTGAGCGTGGAAGCCGGTAGACAAATAGTCGCCTTCTCCTCTAGAGAAGCTCGACAACTGCACGAAGCTTGAGCCTCTGGCTAAAGCCACGCCTGACATTTCTTTCACTAAGGCTTTTGCTGTAAACAAGCATAAGTCGTTATCACTTTGGGTTTCTAAAAAGCCTACGTCGTTGTCACTTTGAGATTCTAAAAGTGAAATTCAAAGACTTGTAACCAAAGATAAAAGTCCGCAAGTGAATTTCTCCTCTAGAGAAGCTCAACAATTGCACAAAGCTTGAGCCTATGGCGAAAGCCACGCCTGGCATTTCTTTCTTGCAAGAAGTTTACTAAGGCTTTTGCTGTAAATAAGCATAAGTCGTTATCACTTTGGGTTTCTAAAAAGCCTACGTCATTGTCACTTTGAGTTTCTAAAAGTGAAATTCAAAGACATGTAACCAGAAACCAAAGATAAAAGTCCGGGAATTAAATTCCTAATATACAAGGATTGTCAATAGACAAAATGCACACTTTGCCCACAGATGATGACTTCTTCTTTTCATCACCTCCTGACATAATCATTAGTCAATTGCTTAATCTTATTCACATGGTGCTAACTTAGTTACAATTGAATTCATATATAACCTACACATATCAGGTCGCCCTATTTATTATGTTACTCTGAGTCTCTAACTACTCTATAACACTCTTTTTGCCCTATTTATTATGCAGGATGCTGCAGACTGGACAGGAATCTCTGCCTGATGATGAGTCATATGACTTGGTTACTGGCATGCTGTTTTCAACAGATCAGATTGATGCTGCCTTAAAATATTTAGATATGACTCTAAAGTCTGGTTATATGGTATCGATGAGAGTATTTACTGAATGTGTGCAAAGTTGTGTTAATAAGGGGAGGTTGGACACCTTGGCATCAATTATAGAGAAGTGCAAGGTATGCCACTGACTTCATTAACTCTTAAAATGTTTATATAAGTATTAATATTTATTTATTTTTTCTTTTAAGGAATCACATTTTTTGTTTTATCTCTTATTTATATAACTTTTTTTCTTGTTTGTGTTGTCAGACAATGGATCAGAACAAAGCTCTATGTCCTAGCTGGAGAGTGTGCAATTACATTGCGGATGTTGCAATGCAAGAGAATAATAGCAAGCTAGCTTTTTATGCGCTGGAATTCCTTGCCAAATGGATTGCTCGGGGTGAGAAGACAAGACCGCCTGTTCTTCTCTCTGTTGACGAAGGACTGGTTGTCTCGGCTCTTGGAACTGCTGGTAGGACCTACAATGCTACTCTTCTGGATGCATCGTGGGCAATTCTTCGTCGCTCATTGCGTCAAAAGAGGGCCCCCAACTCAGAATCGTACCTTGGGAAGATATATGCCCATGCATCGCTGGGGAATCTACAGAGGGCTTTTAGCACTCTGCATGAATTTGAGACTGCTTACGGGGATTTTACTAAAGAAGCAGAAGAAGATCTATTCTCCCCATTTAGCTCTTTATATCCATTGGTTGTTGCATGCTCCAACAAGGGTTTTGAGACTTTGGACTCGGTTTGTCTTCCCTTTTTTCTCTTAAAAAGTTTACAATTTTGCTTTCACAGATTGTCTTTCTGTACTCTGTATAATATATTGGTTTATGATGCATAATTTGAGATGCAAAAAACTAACTTAAAAAGATATAAACTTGTTTCACTTCGACAAATGATATCTAAAGTCTACAGATGAATTCTTTTTCTCATTACTTTGATTTTGTTGATCAATTGATGAGCTAAAACACAAAATACGAAAAATGTCATGGAAACAGGAAAGGAACACTTTCCCTCTTCTAAATTTTATTAAGAGAATAAGGAAAATATTTTCAACACATTTCATTGAAGGTAACCCATTTTTAGATATTTGGAGTCTTGACTCACTTGTCACATCTTGGACATCATTTGCACAGCCACGTAATCTAAATTTACGTTTCTCCTGGGTTTGTCGATGGTGTTATAATGAAGAACCAACAAAACTACATTGCGGCTTAACTGCGCCGAAACCAGTAATGCATGCACCATTTTAGATAAAAATAAAAAAAATCTGAAATTGGGAGAAATGTTTAAATTGATAAACAAACAAAATCATTGGTTTTAAATCCGTATTATGCATGAAATAATAATTTTATAAAGCTTAATCAGCACATAATGAGATAAAAATGAAAATTACATAACCCAAATTATCATAATTTCATGGATTTTAATTGAAATTCATGATTTTATTCTAAACTTGCTAATATGATTAACTAACAAATATTAATTGGAAAAAGTAGGAAAGTGATAGTTACCCAATCAAAACCCTCAAATTTTCCAGCTTTGGGTTTAGAAGATTTAAGAAGTCTTACCCAATAAAGAAACCTCAAATTTTCCAACATTCAGTTTTGAAGGTTTTAGTTGTTGGATTGTAGGCTTCGTAGCCCCCCCTCCCCCCCGGCCACACACACATAACAAAAAAGGAGTGGTCTTTCTTTGCTCTAAAGAAGGAAGAAATTAAAAGTTTCAAAACAAAAAAAAAAATCCAAACCGATGGTATGTTAAATGTACTGTATCAACCATTATGTACTGTAACATGACTCATATCAGTTCATGTAATGGTTTCAATGAGATTTATCACCATGATATGAATCAGTTGTTATGTAACAGCTTTTATCAACAGCTAGAGTCAATTATAGCATTCTCATAATGATGTACAACAGATTTTTTAATCATTATAAAACTTACAAGGGTCTATAATGCTAATGGAAGACTTCGACGTTATACAGCAATATAAGAATCTTTATTTTTTATATTTTATTATTTATTATTACACATTTTATTTTTTTTAATATGATTTACTTAGCGAAGAACATTTCACTGTACATCGACATTGATGTTACTAGCCAGGTGGGGCAGATACTATGCATATTTGTGCTGTGTCCATGTTGAACATTTTGTGCTTCAGTTTTTTTTCCTCACTTATTGGTAGCTTTTGTTAAAATATTTCCCAGGTGTATTTTCAACTAGAGAGTTTGAGCCATGCTGATCCACCTTACAAGTCTGTTGCTGCTCTGAACTGTATAGTTTTAGGTTGTGCAAATACGTGGGACCTTGATCGGGCCTATCAGACTTTTGAGGCTATTGGTGGCACTTTTGGATTGACCCCTGATATCCATTCATACAATGCTTTGATGTATGCATTTGGGAAGCTCAAGAAGGTGCTCTCTCTCTCTCTCTCTCTCTCTCTCTCTCTTGCTCATATTATCTTGGTAAATTTTTTGCACTCTGGGAAAAAAACTCGGTTTAGTTCATATAACTGTGTACCCTGATTATAAATAAATAGTGTTGTGGGGTGTTTCGGTCAATTCATGGAGACAATGTGTGGAAATAAATTATATAATAATCAAAGATTCTTGCATTTAATGACTACTTTTTCTCCCCAGTTAATTGAGTCAAAACACCCCTACTCTAGGTTCACGTGAACTTGGTAAAGTTTACATGAAGCGTGAACAGTAATCAATCCCTTAAATGCACACCTGCACAGACAAACACAACACTTGCACACATTGAATGTTTTCATGTTAAAATACTTCTGTCTGAAAAATGCAAGAACTTTACTGTGGCAGACATTTGAAGCTTCGAGGGTATTTGAGCACTTAACAAGCTTGGGCGTGAAACCAAATGCAATGTCGTATTCATTGCTAGTTGATGCTCATCTCATAAACCGAGATCCAAAGGCTGCTGTCTCGGTGATTGATGAGATGGTATGTACCTTTTTCCTGTAATTTTAACAAGCTGGCTTATGCTTGCATGGATGTCACATGTGAATAAGCTAAGGCATGGTAACAATTTACTGGGCAGGTAAATGCAGGATTTGTACCATCCAAAGAGACGCTGAAAAAGGTCAGAAGGCGATGTGTTCGAGAGTTTGACTATGAGAGTGATGATCAGGTGGAGTCCCTCGCTATAAAATTTAAGATACGAATGGGTTCAGAGAATCGCAGGGACATGTTGTTTAATCTTTCATACAGCATGGATTACCCTTGAGGTGATTTTTGAGTCACGAGGAATACTTGCATCAGGGCAGAAGGCTGGTAAGAAGCTATCCTCATTGCCAATACCTTACACATAGGACACATGTTGATGGTTCTAGGATAATAATTAATGGGTCCCTCCTAGATTGCACCAGCCAATATTTGACTTGATCTATGATCTTAAGCATTTTCTTGGACTGTCAGAGGAAAATATGGCAACTTGTTCTGAAAAAATATAGTACAGATATCTGATGCTGAGAATTACTCATTCTAGCAAACTTTTGGCACTTTAGAGCTTCCTGGTGGGACCCTTTGATTCCTCTGAATGTATGTCATCCTGATGTGAATAGGACATGCCACTTAGCTGTTATAACTTCCATCAACTGTGTTGAGCATCTGCAAAATGGTATTTGCTTACATATACGTGTTATGATTTAATTACAGATTGTTTGCTTGGATTTTTCTGCTCACGGGTTTCTTCCCTTTGTACTGGGACTCCTCAGCAGTGACATTTCAGTTCACCTAGTAAGTTCATATGTCTGCCTAATGTTATCCAACGAACCATCATCCTTGCTGTAAATTACTTGCTTGTACTCAATTTTTGAGAGTTTTAGTGGAAGGAAATTTAGGATCATAGCCATCTACAACACCATTCCTCTTTTCTTCTTTTATGCATTCTTTTATTGCCTTCTAATGAAGACTAAGGGGTATTGAAAAGTCAATGTCTGACATCCCTTGGCCCCTGGATATCTGAATGAGACACTTGGATATTGAGTAGGACCTTGCAAATAAATGAAGAGGTTTGGGGTAGACTCTTCTAATTGTCTTTAATCTACCAGTATCTTTTTTCTATCGTTGCTTGAAATGACTATAGTTGAGCTTGTAATGCTTGATGGATTATTGGGTTTTGTTCTTTTCCTTATCTTTTTGGCTTGTAAAGATTATACCTTGTGTAACAGGTCCTTTAACATTAATTCTAGCTGTGTTGAGACTACAAAACAACATGTGTACCAGACAGCAGAGATGCCTTAGCCAGTTTAGTCCATGAAGAACTGGAAGTGATTATGGAAAATAATGGTTAGGAAATCCCCACTAGGGGCAGTTCCCAGGTTGAATTCCCCCATCTTCGTTCAATATAACCTGAGTAGATGGTGAGACGAATTTTCTGTTGACAGTATAACATAGGTGGTGCCAAATTGAGCCCCCCTTAAACATTCTGATGTGCAAAATTGCTGTTGCCCAAAGTTGTAACACATCACCACCATGCTTTAGTCGAATTTAATGAGCAGACTGACAATTTTTCTTGGGTAATTGGCTATATGGTTCAACCCGAGCAGAGATGCAAATTGAGGGGAACTACACATCCTCGATCTAGATTTGGGTCCTGCTGTAACTAGATGCCTTCTTTGCAGGTTTATTAGCCACCCCATTTGCTTCTTGTTGTAACTGTAAGGTGACCAATCTGATTTTCTTTCTGACGCCGAAGGAAACTGGATTGTAATATTGTTAACTTATAAAGTGCCACAAATTATGTAAGATGCTACAGACAAGTCTGGGCTTGTAGGTTGCAAAGACTTTTCATCTTGGATACATGTGGGGCTTTGAACCCTTGTCCTGTCACTGGGTATTATCAATTCTGTTACCAATTAAATATTTTTTCGATATATCCTTGGACAATGACCTGCTTTCCACTTAGAATAATTCACAAAAAATGTGACTTCCCTAATGTTGGGTATTGAGTATTCCAGCTTGAAAAATCTTACTAGAGAAAATATAGCAGTTCTATAAAATAAAATAAAAAAAAGACAAGTGTCTTCTTGGAAAGCTCTAAGACTTTTGGGTTGGGGCCATTGGGCAAATGGCTATATTGTTTGTGCTGGTAGCTGGTGTGACAGATATGAATAATACTGAACAAATCAGTGTTTTGAAAACTGGACCAGCCAGTTGAACCAGTAAAACCAGGAATCGACCGGTCAACCAGTCTCCAAAGCCCTTAAACTTGGACTCTCTAAAACCGGCCTGAAAACTGGAACCGGAAGAAACATCTGGTTCAACCAGAAGAACGAACCGGTGAAACAAAATAGTAAGAACAGGTTAGGAAAAGGCAAAAGTATATTTTCTTTTTAATAATAAAAGGGAACAGTTCCACCGATCAAACTGGGAACCGGCCACCTAGCCAATTTGATGGCGGTTTTGAAAACATTGCAACAAATAAAGAAATCCAAGGTTGAAGATCAAATTATAACATTTATAATAGACATCACGCAATTTCATTAAATTTCTCTTCCGAAAGCTTTCTTGCACAAAGCTTGGAAAATTCTGGCCATTTGACTTTGAAAAAACAGCAGCAGCTCAATGAAGCTGATTGCAGAGATTCCACTCGCCAAATCTCAGGCTTTCCTTTATTACCTCAATGATACACGAGGTTGTGATAATCATACTGAAAACCTCTATGATGCGGCAGTTGCAGCAGCCTTCTGTAATGGATAAGTCAATTCGTGAGTCAAAGCAACTTGTTAACCCTAATGGAAGATTATTATCAATATAAATAAATTAATAAACAAATAAAAAACCCAAATGGAAGAAGCGAATAGATAGAATCATATCACTTTCATACAGACGGGTCATATAGAACATTCAACAGTACCTAAATGGGGTTTTTTTTTTTTTTTGTACATGCTAGTCAGTAGGATTAGTATCTGTCGGAAAGGGAGGAGTATCAACACGCTCACCCGCATGGGATTTGAGCCCAGAACCTCCCTCCTATTAAGGGGACACACTACGTCACTACCACTGGGCTATCCCCATGGTGTGTAACAATACCTAAATGGTTGAACTCACTATTCTGTGTATTTGGTAGAACTGCCTAAACCAGGCCTAGAGACTGACTAATTTACACACAAAAATTGTGAATCATTTTTCTTTTGTATGTTATAAATTTTTTAATTACGGTAAATTAGCAAAAATAAGGAAAAGAAAATTGATATTATAAACACAGTTATGACAATATTATGTATCATCTATCAACATACATAGGCTAAGTGGAAACAAAAGTATTACAGAATACGTTATGCCTAATCGGCTATCTGGTCATTCAATTTCTAGAAATCACCATCATCCAACAACAGTGATTAGCAATTCTATTAGCATCATTTGGTTCCTTCAGAAAGGGGATTAAATCATCAAATAGATAAAATAACAAAGATAAAGAAGTTATGGATGTTTCCCCTTATTGTTAACCCTTTTATTTTGTATGTTTATGTACATTATATTTGGCAAAGCCTGTTCATGTTGGTAGCAGAAACCTGGGTTCAAAACTTCGAAGGAAGTGTTAGCATGACCAAAGACCAAAATAGGCCTTAGATACCCATCTTTAGACCTATGGTCCTGTTTGGAAGAATTTTTTTTAAAAAAAATGGAAAATAAAGAGAAAAATAAAATAAAAGAAGAAATGAAAAATAGTGCACCGCAGAATCCAGTGAAAGATTTGCAGCCTATCAATTCATCAACACATCACCGGTCTATAATGTTTACTCAATGGTAAGCTCCTAGATGGCCATGGGCCCATGGTCTATAAATTGTAACAATTTAACCATTTATCAATAGATGAAACTTGGGCAGCAATGCAGCATAACATAGTTAATGCTTAGGAAAGTTCCATGCATGGCAGCATGAGAGGGAAGTATGCCTTTTTAGGTACCCCAATTAAGATTTGCTCACAAGCTAAACAGTAAGATTAAAGAGATGGAAAACATATGTTCTGTTTATTTTAAAAAGACCAGGGAAGAAAAACGGAAGAATGGTCTTGAATTATTAGTGTATTTGTCTTCCTACATTTTCGTGGTTTTCCGCATGCACTAAGCAGATAAACAAATTGACTAAGAACAGCTATTTTGGCATATTTCCAGACATAATAAACAAGACAATGATCACTTTATTAACCTCACAAATTAGCTAGCAATTCAATCAAATAATAAGTTATGGGTGCAAGCTAGATAGTCATGAACACAATTTCTGGTCAGGCATTGGTAGATTCAGTCGGACTTCACTAATACTTAGCTTGTATGTAACCACTAAATAGTATATTCTACTATCATGGATTTCAGTTAATTAGGAAAACATTGTGCGCCCTGTATGCAAACACTCAAAAGGTAGTTCCATGCATTACACGCCTTAACTCACATACAAAGGGTGTGCTCCCTTATGCTCAATCACCCACAACCATGGGAAAAGACAAGGTTGCGTGATGCTAACTGAATCTTACCCGTTTTTGCTCCTCTATATTTGCCTTTATTAGAGAATACATGGCAACACCTGCAATTGCTATGGCCGTACCAATCCCAGTCTGTGTGGAGATCCTATTGCCTGCAAGATTTTGCAAGCATTAGAATATAAAAACAAAAGAAAGAAAATTAATACACAGCACCAGTTTCAGCTGGTGGGTGGATAATCGTAACACTGAAAATTCAGGGTTAGCAACCATAAGATCTTACACTACTCTAGCTGCAGATTTTGTAAGAAGCATGGAACAAGAAATAGGAAACGTGGAAATTTTCATTAAAAGATAAGAATGATGACTTCTTTTTCCATTGTGACTTCTGCTTTATATTAATTTCTTTCTCAGCAGGTCTACTGGATTTGCACCCCCCAACATCAATGTCGAAGATATTTCGAGGAAGTAAATTTAGCTCATCAATCATTTTAGAATAATAAACAAATTAAATGGGATGGTTGGGTCAGTCAGTCGGTCGGTCGGTCAATGTGGAATTAAGGTCAACCCATGCTGAGGAAGCTAATTGGCTGCCTAGCTTTCCAACCAGGAAAAAGGTGAACTGAGTAGTAAATAGAAAAGTCCACTGGCCCCTTTTAACATCATATTTTATTGAAACCATATACATATATTGACATTTCTTCTTCTCTTAAAATAAGCCCATTCGCTCAGCAATCAGTGTTCTGGTGGAATGATCTGCTGAAGCCTGATGCATCTTTGTATTAGCAATTTAGCATCCAATGGCGAAGGTCTTATAACATGACAAGGCTGTGCCTGCTGCAGCCATAATCTTGTTGCAGCAGTAAGGACCTGCTACGCACAACCAGTGTGAAACTGGTATCACAATTTTCCTCTTTTCGTAATCATGGTTGTAAAAGGTACAGGCCAAGCTAGGAATAGGCTTAGTAGTTACAGCCCATCACATCACAGGTTTGGTGGAGCCTGGGCGTCATATATTAGACAGTCGTACAGGTCGATCAATCCTAGCCCAGACTAACCTCATCAACACTGTTAAACATGGTCATCTGACTCCTATAGAAATTGAATCCGTACAGAAAAGTCTTTGCTATACAAGAGCTTCACATGTTTAGTTGTTTACATGTAAATAAATCAGAGCAGAGGGACCGAGTAATTACCAAACACTACGATGGAGAACCCTATCACGAACACTCGCTTCAAAACGTTCCCAACCGCATGAGTTAGCGGTGCAACCCGTTCCAAAGTGTTAGTTGCAAGCTGCACAAGGAAGTTTAAAATTAGAGAACTTTTATAGCTGTTTGTTCAATACAATCCTATTAGTAAAAGACTGGAGGCAGCGAGAATAACAAGCAAATCAGAGTTAACAAATATAAAACATATATAACTCGGGCCTGACCACATTGCTATCAGACACGTACATCCGGTCTCCAACACAGTAACCCCAGAAGAGGCCACATGCCAACACATCCATACATATCTATTATCTATATGATAAATTTGTAATATAAAGACATTCTGTTTCAAATATTATCCATCAAAGGGTTTATAGAAAATATATATCCAAGTTTTTAGATAATAGAATAACAAAAACAAAAGAACTTCTACATGAATAATACAGAAACCAGTAAGAGGAACGAAACTATTTATGCGACCGAGTGGTAGTGAAGATTCCATGATATCATTGTTTCCTGGGGCAAAGGCAAGGTTCTTCAAATTTTTGAAACTGTGAAGGTGGCCCGTGATATACCTGATTGTAGAGATGATAAAACATTCCAATCCAAAACAGATCAGACAGGAACTTATATAGACCCACTTTGGCAATTGCATCACTGAAACCATGTTGCATGAGCTTGGGTCCCTCAATCTGAAAGTACACCCAAACAACCTGAAGTTTAAATCTGTAGGAAAATCATAATAAGGTACAAGAACATTAAACTTCCACTGAGCACACTTACAAGTATTGCAGGTGGAATGCAAAAGAAGAGGGCAATTATTGAAATGTATGCATACACATTTGTACTGTCCATTCCAGTCTGTAGAAATCAAAAGAAGATCAAGGAACATATGAGCAGCAAATGCAGAAAGAAAGAAATAAATCCTCACACCAAGTAGCTCAATATTTCAGCCTAGGATAGATATCTGTTTTAGTTAATACAGCAATCCTTATTCGCTATCTCCATAGGAAAATAAGAGCATTATGATTTGCATGCATTACTAAATAACTCTATATATGTACATGTGGGTACGCACCTATGTACAGTGGTATGCATGTTTATATGCATGACAATAGAAACCCTAATTAGTGTGTGCATGTACGAAATGACAACTTTGCAAAGAACAATAACATTGCTACAGGATTGCAGGTGGTATTAGAGTTGACCACTAATGGCTAGGGAATATAATGTCCAATGATGCTAAAAGCCTACCATTTACAATTCAAATACAATAATGAGATTTGAATCCATTAAAATCAATTTAAGATAAAAACTTGTACCCTATTCCAACACCTTGAAAGCAAAAAAGGAAGAATGATCCAGTTTATTTTTATAAGAATCTTACAGTCTATGGTTTCACCTAAGCCAACTCTTATGAGGATCCATTTCGATTTTCAAAAACTTTCGATAGGTAAACAGTAAACAGTATTAGAGATGTGAAGGAAGACAAAATCGCTGAGAAAACTTTATAAGGAAACTAAAGCAGAAAGGTATTAACTCTTTCATATAAAATCCTTGCAAGAGCTGTAAGGCTCCAACTCCCATTACCTAGGACAATCATCATTTACACAAGGACCAGTACGAGAGGTCACTTGCTTATGGCGGTCCACAGCCCACCATGAAGTACAGAGCTTAGATTCCATGTATGGTGAATAAGCTTCACGAGAAGTCTTACCATTGCCTTCTTAGAGTATATACTTCTGTATGTAAATGCAATATTTGAAATCATTGCACTGATGAAACCAGTCCAGTTGAAAGAAAGTTCAGTGAGTGATGCCATAGATACACCTAAAATAAAAGTCAAGAGGAATATCATCACAATTTATAATCAGTTTTTAGTGACTGGTCAATGTCAGTTTTGAACATGCTGAACTTACAAAGCTGAGAGGTCTACACATTTGTTCCAATATTTGAAAAAAGAAACATACAAATGTGATACATTTTTTAGAGTTGATACATCTTTTTTATAGAAGATATACTTTTTTATAGATGATGCATCTGTTTTAGAAGCATATATATATATATATATATATATATATATATATATATTGTGTGTGTGTGTGCACATGTTTTATGAACTTGAAATAATAGAGAAGATACATCTGTATTAGTGACAATGAGAAATAATCAATCAAGATTTTCCTCACAAGATCATTGGTGCGTGCCCGCATATATGTCTGAGCCTGAGACGTGTCTAACATGTCAAGTCTTTCAGATGATACATATTTTAGAAACATTCAAATATGATACATTTTTTATTGATGATACATCTGTTTTATAGATGATAAATGTTTTAGAAACATACATAATATATATATATATATATATGTGTGTGTGTGTGTGTGTGTGTGTGTGTGTGTGTGTGGGTGGGTGTGGGTGTGGGTGTGTGTGTGCGCACACATGCTTTAGGAACTCGGAATAATAGAGTTGATACATCTGCTTTTCGTGACAATGAGAAATAATCAATCAAGATTTTCCTCACAAGATCATTGGCGCATGCCTGCATATATGTCTGAGCCTGAGACTTGTGTCTAACATGTCAAGTCATTCAGAAAAGAAGTGTTCTTGTTACAATTAAAGAAAGAAATCATATATAAAGGAACAAGGGAAGAATTACCAATAACAACAGGGGCCAATGATAGCCATAGAGACAACGGAATCTGGTGGCCTAAAACAAACTGGGAAGCTGCAGCATTGAAGAAGGGCTCCAGAGCTGCGTAAGAGCACCAAGACAAGGGTGGGTTAATTTTAAATAAAAAGATACACGGCACAGAACAGTATTAGAAAGTTAGCATTTCTCCCAATTTTACTAAATTGTTAAGCTACTCATCCAACTTTTCCCACTAGATGAGCATGTTATGACAACAAAATAATGCCGAAGTACATAGACCCATGGTGCTAACTGCTACGAAAAGCAGTGTAGTCAAGGCGTCGCCTAGGTGATTTTGGGCTTGCATCGCCTAGGCACCCCTCTAGGCGGGCGATCCTAGTAAAAAAAAAAAAAAAAAAATTTGTTTAAAAAAAATCCAAAATATCTCAATAAATAAATAAAAATTAAAAAAAAACATGTAATGAAGAAGTAATAAGATTTTAAATCGTTTTTTTAATTAAAAATATAAATTTTTTTACTAAAAATATTGTTTTCGACGCAAGCTGGGCCTATTAGGCCCAAATTGGGGACGCACTTCGTATGTCGCAGGGGGGCACTGCCCTCCTGCCACCCCCCCGAGCAATCGTAGGAGGGCTTTGTCTAATATTACACATGGACAGTGACACAAATTTGGGTATTTGGCTCAGATTTTGAAGTGTTTAATACTCCACTATGTCAACATGTCTTTGGTTATGTGATAAATGATTGTAATAGACTTTTTATTTTATATTTTTGTGGAATGTGGGTGTGGAGTTTTGGTCTTTTGAATGTTATATATAATGATATATATACGTGATATATATATATATATATTTATATTAAATTTATCGCGTAGGCGTCGCCTAGGCAACGCCTCGCCTAGCCGGGACTAATCGCCTAGGCATCGCCTAGACGCCTTGACTACACTGACGAAAACGATATCTTATCATTAGTAGGTTAGATAACATGAACTGAAACAGCAATGAGTTGTTTATCCCACTTAAGTAAGCAAGGTTAATTGGAGAGAAGCTTCTCATTAATAACAGCTATTGACAAATATAAAGATCGTAAACCTCCATCAACTAAAAACTTGATGGAACCAAATTTTGAAGAAGAAGAATACCCTCCTAATTATAAATGATATAATAGGCACCAAAGAATATCATTACAATGAATGCAACACCACCACATCATATCCAGTCCATAGAAGGAGATACCAAAATGACAAGCACGTGAAATTTCATTCTAGGTAAATGAGAGCAGGTCCACTTATTCAAATAGATTGCTTGAGTGTGAGTAGCCTCCAACTCTAGAACATCCAAACACATGATAGACCATAAAAACTAGGTCAGCGTAGATATAAATTGAAAATATGGAGTTTTGGGCAATTTGTAACAAAAGTTTCTTCACACGCATTTTGTTATGAAATTTTATGAGGGGGAATCAGACCACCTTCAAAAAATTCTTCCAATGTTGTGCACAAATAAATTTCACACACTCCCCAACAGATATGTAAACTACCAATAAAGTTGTTAGTTTGAGTAAGATAGCTTTACTGTCTTTGGAATTAATATACCTTTGACTGTGTGTGTGAAAGACACAGCAACAGCTGCAAATGAGACATTTGACATCACATGTCCGAGTGCATGACAAAGAGCAACTGGAGTGAGGAGTAGCAAGAGATCCTTGTCGATTGGCTGCTCAAACAGAAAGCATAAAATTTTGATTGTGTAAGCCATAATGTGACTTGAGGAGCTATACAAGTCAGTGGGGAAAATGAAACTTACAGCACGTTTTGGTAGACCAACCCCCCAACTTATGAGACAGTACACCACTCCTACCAGGAGATGTACAAGAGAGACAAAGCTGCAGAAGAGAAAAACAAATGGATTCTTCTAATTCCTTTATGTGTCGGAAAATGCAATTATATTTTTAAAAAACTTCAATCAATGATATGAAACAAATATAGAAGAAATTAAGGTAATCACAGCCAAATTTTCAATCCACAAGTCACAAAGATATTTAGCATGGATAACTCACTATGGATATGGGAAATAATTATAAACCTTCTTGTTGAGTATATTGAAGATGACATTTAAGAAGTACCTGCATAAAGAAAAATCATGTCATGCAATATTCCTGTCATTACAACAGAATCCTGAACTTGAAGTAGACAGACACCAAAGATTGCTTAAGACGAACAATTAAAAAAAATTAGATGTTATCTATAAATTCCATCACCAAAGCTTTATTTTGGATACCTTTAAAGTTGAAATGGACATAAGAAAATGCAGATAAAACCAGATGGATACCTAGACATAAATGCATGCATATATACGTATTTACAACTTTGGTGAATATAAATATGCACACATACATACATATACTACATGTCCTTGTGTACATGGCCCCAACATATTGTTCATAAGACATCAGTAGAAGTTTCTATGCATAATTACACACAAATATTCCCATAGGTCACATGCACTACATCAAAATTCAAACATAAAAGAATGAGTTGAACCCAAATTATGAAGGCCTGATGAGAAGTTCTTCATGAGAAACAATTAGAGAACATAAAAATTACTGTGACATTACTTAAAACCATATAACAAATTAACAGATTTCAACAACTTGTTCCAAAACTTTCCATAATTTCCTTAATTTTTGGAATCAAAATTTTAGAAAAGTAAGTGATTTCCTAAATTGCATTACAATCCATCTGTGCACAATAACTTACCACATGAAGAAAAAAAATCCTGTAATCAGTGCTGGATACTTCTCAGCAAAACTCTTGGAAGGCTTAGCAAGCCTGCAATTATTATCCATACATTTAGCAAACTAACACCATAAGATTATAAAAAACATAATAAAATTGAAAAAACTACAAAATTTTCCAACCCATCGGAAATATTGATCTCACGTCCATCGGCATCGGCGGCCGCAGCAGAGACGGTTGGAAATTCAACAGAGCGGTGCTGCCTCAACAAAGGATTCAAACCAGAAAATCTCAAAACCTTGCCAGAGAAATCAAATTGAGCACGCAATTTCCGATTCTGCTGCAATGGTGAAAACGCAAGGCGGGAGGATCCAGATACTACTGAACGGCTCTTAAGGAGAAGAACAGAATTAGGGGAAGACCTCTCGGGAGACAAATAAAGAGAAGAGAATCGAGAACGAGGAACCAATAGATGAATCTGATTACCAACCGAAGCCATTATCGGAATCCGCTAAAAGGGCCAAGAATTCGAGTAATGGATAATGGAGTTTGAGAGTTCTGAAAAACCTGAACTAGTACTTGTTTTTGAGTTTGAAAACGAACAAAAACAAAAAACAAAATAAAACTTAAAAGTAAAAAAGACGTAGAAATCGAGGAATTAAATTTCTGTAGCGGTGAAACCAGAGAAGATTGTTTCTTTTCTGAAGATAATCCCTAGAACTCAAGAGACAGAGCTTCTACAAAACAGTGGTTTTCTCGATATAGAAATTTTCTGCAATAAAAACAATATTTTTGAGTAATTTAGCTTAAAAAGAGGGAAATTTAATGAAAATCTCAGAAACTACAGTAGAATTCAAACCACAATCCCGCACAGAACTTCTGCAACTTAAAACCATTTCGATCACCAAAAAAAATCTGAAAAAAAAAAAAAAAAAAATCGAGAGTCTGCGCTTCGAATACTGAGAAGACTCTCGATTGATGGATGAACTCAACAAACCCTAATTCAAGACGGACGAGCTTATGAAGCTCAGTAATGGCGATGGACGAGAGCTTATTAAGCTGTTTTGATTCGTTTGTCTTTTAGCCAAAGTTTCCCTCTAAAAACTCTCTATGTGCTAAGCAGTAACGCCAGTACAGGTAAATTTTGGTGTGACAAGGACGGAACGGTGATGCTGATGACTCCTTGTCCTAGCTAGCAAGTATAAATGGTAAAGGCGCTGGAGATTGGAATCAACGGTCTTGATGTCTCAGAAATTTTTTGGGTAATCTATATCTCAGAACTGAATCATTCTATTTCTGATTAATCACTTAAGTATATCCTATATATGGATTTCTTTTCCTTTTTATTAAGAGACATGTATAGGTAATTCTAATTATACTCTTATTTTATAATCTTTTAATTCAAATAATTAAGGTTCAAAAGATTATGTAACTTTTGAATGGGTTTGTTCTCAAACTACTCATGCCACAAGAGGCTTCTATTTTCCGTAATTCCTCATTTATGAAAAGTCTAAAACAGCCCTCCATTATCACCAACACTTTAAAGAATAGTTTTGAATGAAGAAGAGAAAACTACATAGAGATTACTTACGTGCGCATGAGATTAGAGAAGCTTCTCACTCTCCTTATTTTCCGATCTCACGAAGTTTTTGACTCCATTATCCATTAATAGATGTTTTAGTACAAATTTTCTGAAAAAAATTGGAGACTCGGTATGCTTCCACATTTGCATCTTTTAATATAGTAAATAAAATGACCACTCAAGATCCTATGGTTGCTCTATCAAATATGTAAGATAAAATAATTTGTCGCATATGAATAACCTAGCAGAGCTACTGATTTTATTTTATTTTATCTCCTACCAGATCATCAATGCTAACTATCGACACACCTTCTAATACCATATACAATTATTTGTCTTTTATTTAATATATCTCTAATGGTCACTAATCAATATTATGTCATCTCTAAAGGGTAACCAATCTTTATATTTATAAATCATTGGGTCATTGAGGATCTCTTTCTTTTGCAATTTGTTGCTAGGTTTTTTTTGGGTAGAATTTTGTTGCTAGGTGCAATGCACAAAGAGTCATCAAAATAAAGGGCATAAATAAAGAGAAAGTAAGAATCGAGTGCGATACCGATGCAAATGATTTGGACATGCATGTGAATGAGACTTGGTGGCCTCTTGTGAGTTGTTATATATATATATATATATATTTAATTGAATGTTAGTGAGCCATCCATTACTAAAAGGATTTGAACTCTTCTTCAAATGATCGTGAATGGCTTTTGACATGCATAACTTCAACCATACCCTCTAAAAGGTTTCTAGACTCCCTAATGCGCTTTTGTATCAAAGTAGGGCCCTTGGATTGGAACTGGTTTAGTTGATAAAGTCTCTTGGTATCGTACAAGAGACCTGGGATCGAATCTCACCTACATCAGGGTTGGGGTATGGGGATATGAGAAGGGTAGGTTTACCCCACATTGTGTATCTCCATTTGAGAGAGGTCATGGGGTCAAAACCCAAGCTACTGTGGTTAGCGGCCCACATGCCATTTACTAACTTCCCTTATTGGCCTTAAGGAGAGTGCTAGTTTCAGTCTACCCTCTTTTAAAGCATGATCAAGAATTTTGTGTTAGGTACTTGTAATCCCACCACAAAATTCTTGGTTTTTTTTTTCCAAAATGTGGAGAGTGCTACAAGGGGGGACAGTGGGGCTAGCAAAATCCTAGCAGTTGTAGTGAATGCCTACTAGGGGAGTACTAGGCACACTTTGGATTGACTTCTTGGCTCCATCTAATTTTTTTGTCTTTATTACTTCTTATTTTTTGGTAAACTCAATAACAACACAAGGTGATTACTGGATGATTAGGGCTGTCAATGTTATGGGCCCTGGGTCGAGCCTGGTTAGTCCCGATTCTAATTGGGCCTCTAATATTTAAGTACAAGTCCAGCTTATACAGTTATATTTACTCGGGCTAGGTCAGGCCGGGCCGAAGTTGGGCTAACCCAGATTTTCCAAATGAATCATTATACCTCATACTTGAAGCAGTATCAGGTCTCTATGGTACAAATGTTGCACATGGTTACAGATCTGAACCATCCTGATTGATGGTCCCACTAATGAGATCTTGTATCAAAATCTCCCTGATTAACTGGTCCAGAACTGTCTGTTCAATTCTATTCTTTGGACTGTCAAGAAACAAATGGGTGTGAAAACAAAGCCACTTATCATATGCTTAGGACCATCTATTTCTGCTAATTTTTAGGGGCGAGTGGATTCACTGGCGAGTTGGTCCAACCCTCCCTAAGGTGGTATTCATCAATGTCAGAAGTCAGAGAGGATATTTTACTGTTCTTTTTAATTTATATAAAAAAAATATGAATACATATATACATACGCATAAGCACGCTTGAAGCATGACATTTTAAAAGAAAATAATAATAATAATAATAAATAAATAAATAAATAAATATCGCGTGTAGCATGACGACTGTGATTAGATCACCATATATAATTGACTAAACATTGTATATTTTGATCAAACAGTTGACAGTTTATCCTTTTTTTATTATATAAAATAAGGTGTGGTTAAAGCCAAATAATGGAATCGGATTTGAAGGGCTATTTCCAGAAAGTTTGATAAGCTTGTCTAAATATAGAATGCTAATACACTACAAGAAAATCACGCTTTTGCCGTCGGTATTAGTTTTTATTTATTTTTTTGGTTCGAGATATACGTTTAGGCCGCAACGTTGGTTAGGTGTTAGTATCTGTTTAGTTAGTGGGCGGGTGGAGAATATATACAAAATCTCACCCTCTCAGGAATGGAACCCGGTACCTCCTCCCAAAGCAGGGGATACACTATCACTGAGACAATCCCTGGTGTGTCCGTCGGTATTAGTTGTAGCGACGGTTTTGAATTTCCATAGCTAAAAAGCATTTTTCTTGTGGTGTACATAAGCCAATGGTCATTCATGAAGAAAATCCAAGTCGAATCATTGACAGATTGAGGCCAATCTAGCCCGGGATTATTCAGGCCCAACCAATGAGTTTAACCTCTGTTATCTGGCTCCTGTCCTTGTGGGCACTGGTACATAATGTAGTTTGTGCCCCCTCCACTGAAAAGAAACTTTTCCACTGACTGGAAACGCACCAAAATTACAAGAGCACTATTTGCAGGAACCCAAAACATTATATTCGCTTTTATCCAATGAGTTTAATTTTGAGGTGGAGCTATGCTTCACTGCCGAAAAACAGAGCTCAGACCTTCTCTTTCTTAGTTTAAAGGCAGTGACAATTTTATAATTATGAGAAAAAACATTAACGGTTTTGTTACACTTTCTCTATAATTATAAAATTATCGCCATCTTAAGCTAAATTAAAAAAGAGAGCTCAATTACAAATCATTGTCTCCGTATTATATATGCGAGTAAATGATTATCAAAATCATTTCCCACAAAACAAAGCACCATGGAAAAGGCATGGAGGATTAAGACATGCACTTGTAACTCTCCCTTCACCACAAGCCTCAATATGATAACAAAGCACAATTTTCATTGTTATTTTCTAGTTTTGTGGTTGTCTCCTTTCTAGGGTCTTAATTTCCATCACTTTCTAATCATGGAAGAGATATATAGAGTTAGAAATGCTCCAATACGTCAGTAGGCCATCTGTCAATGAGAGAGAGAATTGACAAGAATCTATCTAACCAATCCAAACCCTAGTCAAACCTCCCTTTTTAATGTGCAAAATAATAAAAAAGCCTGTCATTTACTTTTCTCATGACAGCGAATCCATGAGAATGTAATTGTACTTTTCAGAGATTTGGAAAATATTAACGTACAAACGTACAATATCTATCAGGGTCCAGGCGACAGAGAATCCACGAGTTTGGAATTTTGTACTTTTCAGGAAAGAGAAAGACACATCATATCCTCCCCCACTTGCTTCAAAGAGGTTCTCTGCCAATCATAAAAAAGGCTTCACGTGCCCATTAGCTAATCAGGTCAGGCAGAATTATTGTTATTGTTAAAATTAAAATTCTGGACACTAGTCATATTTCTGTGATTGGCAGAGAAAACGTCTGTGGCAGGTGCTAGAGAGGATCTGGACTCCTAAAGGGAAAATGTCATAGAAGCTTCTGTTGTTTTCAGATCTCTTTTTGAAGGTTTTCTTAATGAATACCCAATGAAATGGTCAGGAGCGATTGTGAACTTTTAGTGTCATTGAGCACTACAGTTTCTGAATAGCCCCTCCAAAAGCTCATGTTGGTTTGAACCACTGAAGGAGGTGAAAGAATCTGAAAGTTTTGAAAAAAAGGATTACGTTACATAATATACAAAGACCAATATGTACTTCTCAAAAATGAATGGCATCAATTTGAAAAGATCCGACAGCCTCGATTACTTGAAGGAGCCATCGAAAACCATATCTTGTCCAGCATTCCCTCTTTTGTTCTTGTTTTGTTTCGGGGTGAGGAGCGTGCCAGAATACAAGTTAAGGAACAAAATGTATTTGCATAGCGGGATATGGAGACTAATAACCAAAAAAGAGGGAAAATTAATTAATTAATTATCAAAGTGAAAGACATTGTACCCCCTCGGGAAGATTCCTAGGCATTGGAAGTGCATTAACATATTTCTGGGGGCGTGTTTTTTGTGGGACAGCAGCTGCATCAGAGGACGATGAGGTCGCGGCCCCGTCAGCTTGTCCCCGGCCATGGAACTTGGCAAAACGATTGATGAGGGAAAACTTCTCCAAATCTTGGCATTCCAGTCTTATGTCCAAGACTGACGCTTGCTTGTCCAATCTGCATAGTAAAATGGTTATGAATTAGCAAATTCACCTTCATTGTGAATGTTATAATAAAAAAGTATATATATATATATCAGCAATGACACTACAATACTCATTCCTAACAATTCAATCACGCATAATAAGCAGACGACAATAACTCATTTAAACCTGCCTAAAAGCAACAAGACAAAACCCGAAAGCACATCCAATTGAAATGGTGCCTCAAAATAGAAAAGGAAAAATCATAATTTCAATAAAGAATCCTCCCTCCCAATATGATCAATCAAAACAGACCACCAACAGTTGAAAACCTCTCCCTATTATTAACTACTATAACCAAGGACAGATAAAATCGCCCAAGCTCCCGCCGTCTATATATTTGTTACCTTCCACATGAAATACTGGTCAAAAAAAGAACATAACCAAAATGGGGAAGTTACGTGCTAAAATTTGGTGCTCTGACAATGAGGGTGCCTGAAACTTTTAAGTTCAAATTCTTTTTTGGTGACTTCTTTCAGGGTAAATTTAATCGCCCTTCACCTCCAACCAAATTCACCAGAACTTCACATCCACAACATATAAATCAAAAACCATTATTTTGCTTGGAAAAGCAATACATCTAGATAAAATGATCTAAGTCTTTGTGTAGCCCCTCTATGGATTAGAATATTACTCTTATGATGCACAATAAGATTTCAAAGGCTATGTTGGTCGCAACCAACAAATCTTCACCACCTAAGAGCAAGGCCCTCCCCGTCTTAGCCTTATCAACATCTTGCCGCTAACATGAATTCATTTTATGTCTTCTAACACCATCCATGGAAACCAAACTTGGCCCCTCCCCATCTTATCTTTGTCAATAAATTTCTTTGGTTGGTAAATAAAAATGTTTTTAAAAAGAAAACATAAGATGATATAACTTATAAGGCAGGTATGCCATTCACTGACCAGTCAATCAAATCCTTCCTTCACTCGCAAATTTATGGATATGCAAATGAAGCTTATGACCAGAATTCAGATCGCATAAAATGTAATATGTAAAAGAAAAAGGCATCATTTCTATGGAAAATGAAAAGGAAATGGACAAGTCCTATGGCACCACTACCATATTGTGAACAGTAATAACATTAGATCTTAACAGGAAATAAGGAGAAAGAAAGCCAAGATAGTGTACACAGCACAAACTGGAGATTTTTATAAACATTGAAACAAGAAACATAAACGGCAGACTTGGCTTTTACCTCATATAATCATTTTCCACCTTTCTTGCTCTACCAATGAAGTCTTCCACAACTTTTGAGAAATAGTGATCACCGATTCCCTCAGAGTTCTTTAACTTCTCATATGTCCTGAAGAAATATTGAATGAAGAAGTCGATATTATCAGGTCAAATTGCTTTAACTGAAACTATTAAAAAAAAAAGAGTAATATAGTATGCGTCCCTGGCAGGCATCAACATCTGAGATCGAAAAGTACTACCGCGTTATTGTACTCTATTTTCTTATTTACAGTTAGGCCTTCAAGAGAAATTCTTACGTGTTGCCATTGTCAAGGCGGCCATGTGCATCACTTCCTGAACAGGAGATCAGGCTGCATGCATCCCCTAATGCTAATTTAGCAACAAAGTATGCCACACTCTCATAGCCTGAAGTGGCTTCAGCAGAGAGAATTGTTGCCGGTGCAGGGCTAAGCAGTTGCTGCATAAGCTGTGTTGTCAAGATAAGCCTTCTTTTTGGTCGAAGCATCAGTTGTCCATCTTCAATCATTTCAGCTTCATCTTCCACCTGTCACCATAAATGAAGCCATCAGAAAAACTGCAGGATCTGGCTGATATAAGACAAATATGAAGAAAGACTAGTTCATAATGACACCATTCAACTACAAGCACACCTTCTCAACCAGATGATTTGCAGCTTCAGCCCAGTCTAGTTCTGCCATGCTGCAAAAAAAAAAAAATTTAATTGTTAAATTAAAAAAACCAACACAAAGGAAATCAACCATTCTACTACAATGACGGAAATAAGAATATTACAGAAGAAACATATGGTGTAACAGTAGAAAATATTCTGTGCATTAACAAAACCAATATAAAGTATAAAGCTAAAATATAAGATTGAAGAAGAAATGTTGAAAAGTAGCATGTGAAAATAAGTGTTCAAATAAAATTTGCTGATTACAACAGCCACCTGATGTTTTGAACCCTTTGGGAACCCTGTGTCACTTCTTTATGCCATGGTAGAAGGGGGAATGTTTCACTTTTACGCTTCTTTGGTCTCACAACAACCAAACTTTGATCAGTGACATCTGGAGACAGAGAACGAGGAGGGGACACGACCTCGCTTGTTACTCTGGTGGTGGTTGTACTTTGCCAGACACTACCCACCTGACTGGAACCAGCAGCATTCACTTGTTCCGATGAATTATGTATGTGCAAACTCTCAGAAGGCTTCGCAAACAAGAACTGCTGTGCAGCAGTCTTTGCAGTCCTTCGTGCATCATACATCGGCAGCATCTGCCCATTTTTGAAGGTTCCATATTGCTCAAACCAGGAGGGTGCCATCTGCGGACTAATCTGGGAATGTTCGGTTCTAACAGATGCTATACTGTTATTACTGGAATGATTCTGAGAACCGTTTTGGCCAAATGTGACCATATCCTGAGAAGGTACATTTCCGAGAACAAGTTGAGAAGAAGCGTTCATATTCTGATCTTCCTTTGCCGCTGGCGAAAAGCTTAGCATTTTAGTATCTCCAGACGGTAATGGCATAAGCCGTGCTGTTGCATTCAGTTCAGTATCTACAGCATCTCTGACCATTGAATTGTATTCGTATAATAACTCTTGTCCTGCCTTAGTAGCTACCTGCTGAGCATCTGGATCACAGTCTTCTCCTTTAAATCTCTTCAGATTCCTCTTACTTGGATCACCCTCCCCACTCTTCATGGCCTGCACTTGGTGCAGTAAGGAGTAATTTTGATGCAAAACATGTGATGATCTCAATGAACGACCAAAGGCTTCAATATCTTTTTTGGAAGCAGCAGGGTTTTGAAGGGATGCATGTTCTGTTTGGGAGATCAAGGCTGGGTCCTTCTCATGACTTTCTCTATCAAGGTCCTGCTGATATGGACGAGCCACCAATGAGCCACGGGAAATAAAATCTGCATCCGAGATATGCTTTGGCACAAATTCTTGCCCTTGGAATGCACCTGCAGTCTGTGGAGCCAGGTCCACCTTCTCAGATGATATTTTCCGCCAGGATCTTTCTTTCTCTGGATGCTCTTCTCCATATCCAATGCCTTGTGAATTAATAGAACATGCACCAAACTCAGATGATTCATTCCCTCCTTTCTTGGTATCTTCATTATCTGGCTTGTTTGCGGCCCCTGAAGTTGTTTCAATATTATTATTTGAGGGATTCATGGACTGAAACAAATTGGGAGGAACCTTGTGAGGTTGTGCACCTGATAAACGACGTTGAGTTGATACATTGGTCCATACATTATGTAACATTGTTGAAAAAGCACCCTGTTGAGACATGCCTGATGTAGCAGAAGGCTGAGAAACTGGCACACCCTCCAAGGATGGAAACTGTTGGCCCGAGACTCTTAGATAGGAAGGGTTGGTACTAATTGGTTGGGAAGTATCTACAGGAGGAGCAAGGTTGAATGGTGGAACCCTGCTAGCTGTACCAGGGGATGATGCCTGTGCAGATTGATCAGTTGCAGCTCCATCATGAGAGTCATTATTCTGTCTAAAACGGAAAGAAAGCCTATCAAAAGAATTATTGATGGACTGATCCGCCATTACTACTCCACTTGCACTGGGCATGCGTTGATTTGGAAGCTGATTTCTTGAATATGGCAGACCAGATGTAAATGCGGCAGAAGAGTTTCCCTGCTTATTCGAAAGTGAGGTTTCATTGCCTGTTTGTCCTGAAATACTGGACTTAGTATCCAAGCATGCACTTTGAGACGTTTCATGGGAAGGAGGCAAAGAATGCACTGAACCTGTGGGACCAAACCGTGTCTGACTCTTCTCCCCAATATCGTGATCAACATGCCTTGAATTGAGATCATAAACTGTCTGTGAGGAATTCTGAGGGGAAAAAACACGGTTTGAAGTGGGCACCCATTGAGATGGAGGGGCCAACCGCAAACCAAAACCTTGAGAAGCAGCAGATTGAGTACGCTGAAGATGAGCAACTGATGCCTCAGAAGTTTCTGTTTCAGCCATCTCAGATGGCGGATTACTGTCAGAAGAGACGAAATGTGTTACGGTGCTGGGTTCCCTTGTTTGGTCCACCTTGTGAAGAAGCTCAAGCATATTTTGGCTGCCACAGTAAAAATTGTCAAAAGTTCGTTAAGTGATTGTACAAAAGACCGTAAATAGTAAAGTAACATATAAAATATACACAGTTCAATATACAAAATAAAACAAAAAAAAGGAGGTTAATTAATCAAAACAAGTCAAAAATCTGGAAAATTTGGACCATCAAGGTCAGTTCAATTTAAATGCTACAAAAGGACTATACTGAAGGTGTATCCAGGACAATAGTCACAAGACACTCGGTTTCCATTTCGGTTGTGTAATATGCACAATGATCATAAATCATAAAATGTTAAAGTTCAAACAAAACAAAAGTAGCAAAATAATCAACTACCTTGTGTGACCACTCCTGTTTGGGGCATAAAAGCCAACCGATCGATCAAAGGAGGAAGATATATTAGATTCATAGCCATGAAGAATGCCTTTAGAAGGTACTTCCTCTGATCCTTTTGTGCTAACTTGAAAATCAGGTAAACTCCCCTGTAAATGGAAAACAATTAACATTTTAAAGCTAACTAATAGACTTCCAAAAGATAAAATCATTAGGTTTATCCTCAATCAATATTGCGAAGTCCACCATTCACCTTTTCCATATCCACGCCACTGTTAGGAACATCACCAACAAACTTTGACTGCGCAAAATATCCTTGCTTGTGACTTTTCAATCCTTGAGTGACCTGCTGTGATAGGGCCTGTGAATGTGTAATATGTTTTGTAGTCTGAGCAGGTTCTGCATTCACCCCCAAATTTCCCATTGGATGATACTGAAATCTGCGAGACGCAGAAGCTTTATGAACATCCTGACCAGATTTCTGGTTGGCCCCAGCTAAATGACGAGAATCACTTGCACTTAACCACACATTTTCTCTCACACCACCTCCTGTGACTGTATGACTGGATGGATGAGAGTTATAGCTGTCACTAGAGTTCTCTTTTTGAAAGCAGTTATCTTGTTCCTCATATGTTTCACCTGCTCCCTTGTCAAAGTTATTCATTGATGAGTCCAAACCTTGAGGGCCCTGGCGCAGCTGATGCTGGTATTTCTCCACGTTGTCATTTCCTTTATATTTCACGGAAGAATGAACAGCATACTTCCTGTAATCAAGTTGATGACTACTTGGGCCCTGTTGTCTGGTTTCCTGACTGGCACTTGTAGTGCTTGGATTTGGTACGGCAGCAAAGTTATTCATATGAGAATCTTCTCTGTTGACCTGTGGACTATCTGCCCCACAATTTACTTGCTCCAGTCCAGCAGTCAAATTAGGAAAAGAAATTGCCACACATTTACCATCAGCATTCCACATGCCACCATCCTGGTCCCTTTCCTTGTGCATGGCTCTCTTATGATCACTGCTCTGAGAATGTTGCATGGTGTTTTCATTCTCATGGATTTTCAATGTAGTATCTCCACTGTGTGATAGGGACTCATTCATATTCCAACTGCTTGGTTTAATGCATGGCTGGCTACCTATGTTAGATGAGGACATGTTTTGCTGATTGGCCCAAGAAACCGGCATGTTCTGGGCATTTGACTCTGCATCTGCAGAACGTGCACTTCCTGACTGATCATAGGTTTGACCAGCCCAAACGTCTCTAGAATCCTTTTTCAAATGCATAGGTGGTCTCCCTTGTTGACTTGCTCCAACTAGTGGCTTTAGTTGAGGACTGTGATCTAACCACTTCCTAGCTTCATTAGGAGATTGCTGAATAGATCCGTAGTTGGAATCGGGCTGCACCATCTTGCTCTGTGCGTATGAAAATTGGATTCCTGGTTGCTGAAAACCAGGGGTGCTGCAACCACTGGCACTCATATTGGCATTTTCAAACAGAGGAAAAGGTCTTGAACCTAAAGAGGCACTCTGAAAGTTGTTTGTTAAATAATTCGTTTGTTGCTCCCCACAGTCATTGAATGCTGCAGGTTGATTCCCAGTCGATAGTTCTGTTTTCTGAAGACTCAAACCACTCCACTCTTCTTGTAGCCCTGTGTCACTACTAGAAGCTTCTGCAACAGCAGACTGCATAAGAGCACTCCAGCTCCCACTCTGAATGGAAGGAAATACACTCAAATAATCGGTTACTTCCAACGGATTACCATAGCCTCCTGTGCCCATGTTGGGACTCCTGCCAAAAGGAGCATCCCAAATATTGTCATCTGTGTTGAACAAAATCCTCTCTTCCGTCGGATCTAGGGTAACCAAGCCCTGAGAAGGACCAACCTGATTTGTAGTTTTTTCCTGTAAGCTTCCTGACCAACCAGCTTGCTCCTGCCTCCCACGGAACTCCAGTGCACTTCTTGGAGGGGTATTCACCTGATGGAAATTTTCCGCCAGAACTCCACTATTTAATCCTTGAATAGGAACATTCCCAAATAAATTTCTCCCTTGAATGCCCTGTTTTGAAACAGAAGCTTCACCCTGCATGCAAACCTGGTCTGACAATTCAGCATGCTGACCACCCTGAAAAGAATTAGTGAAAGCCGATGACTGCATAATAGGCTTCTCTACTTGGTTACCACATGCTTTAGTCAGCATATCAGGAGAATTATGAGATATTCCTTGGAGATGAGAATATAGGTTCAAAGTGCCTCTTGTGCTACCAATAGGGGCACCATATAGAGATTGATCAAGCTGTTGAGGAACCAAATCTGTTGAACGCAGAGCCTGACCTTGCTGGGGTGAAAACATTAGTCCATTAGGAAATCCTTGCACAGAAGGAGGTGCACCACGCTGCACCCAGTTCATGTTACTAACCATTGACATCTGTGAGGTGCTTGGTACTTTGGAGTCACCTCCAATAAGCTCAGTCGGCCACAAGTAATTAGATGCATCATGAATAGGTGTGCCATTGATGAGGGTTGGTAACTGATCACCAGCAGCCTGTTCTGCAGTGGCAGACAGCTGATTTGTCGAATTATGTTGCCTTGCTTCATCTAGTTGTTGGAGTTGCTGCTGCCTCTGAAGTTCTTGCAGTTGCTTGAACATAATGTGCTGTTGCAATAACTGCATATCATTAATCTCAGACTGCTGCCTTGGCCGAGGTTGTGGCATGCCTGGTTGTTGGCCCCTCATGTGGTGCTGTTGGCCACCAAAAAAGTCAAAATTTGTAGGAGCTTCAGTAGTTTCCAACCTTTCTGAATTTCTTGTCATGGAAGGATTATGTTCAAGAGCATGCCCTAGCTGTGATCGAAGATTAGATACACCTCTCGATGTTAAATTATGCCGATCAGATATTGTATCCTCTCCCAAAAACTCTGCCAGATTTTCCCTTGTCTGGAAGCCCTGATGGCCATGCATAAAGCCATTCAAATTCAACTGTTGGTTTCTAGATTGCCTTTCGGAAAACTCAGGCCTCAGATTTAACTGTGTAAAGTTCATGCCAAGCGGCACTCGTGAATGCTGCCTGTCATTTCCTCTCTCGGAATCTGCAAACTCCAAGCAGAAAAAGTAAGAAATATTTTCATAAGCAGAGAATGTATTCCAAACTAATATTGTGCTTCAAAACCTTGGGATCCTTTTTCTCAGATTTATCAAAAGAAAAATAAGAATAAATATCACCAAAAGGAACAGTGGTAAACTGTTGTTAAAGACAACAAAATCATTGGGCTGGTGTGAGATGTTCAATGAAAACCTAATGAAGCAAGAGAAACATCAAATAAAGTTATCAAAATTAGGAGTGCAACTTGAGTGGGTGGGGTGGAGTGGAGTGGGGGGCCAACCCAAGCCCATCCATTAAAGTAGAACGGTAAACCTGTGGCCCAAACCCAACCCAAGATTCAACTCGAGGTTCTTCACCCAAGAGGACTCATTTCTCAACCCTAGCCCAACTCGGATTGAGGAGGGTACAGTATGTTGGAATAGCAAAATCATATGAATTTTGGGGGGTGGAGTAAAAAAAAATAGGATGGCGTCATAAGTGTCAAGCTCATAACCTCTTACAGCAAAGAGCCAAATTCATGCCACAGGAACCAAACACCTCTGATGTTTATGTTTTAACACATCTATACATTCAAGTACATGACATACATAGTAATTAGTAGAATAGTAGGTACTATGTAGGTCTTGGGATGGGTGCAATTTCCCAGGGCTCTACTTAATCCTAACCAACCTAAGTCCAGGTTGCAGTTTTTCAACTCAAGCCCACCCAATGGTCGGATCGGACTCGTGTCTAGTCAAGGCCTTACCAAGTTGCACCACCAGTCAATATAATCAGTACCTGGTTGCTGTACACCATAATTCTTTGAGTTGGAACTCGGAGGTGCCCCAATTTGTCTCTGGTTTCCAACCCACGGATTGTTATTCAGCACGGGCCAATTTACACCCGTAACTTGAGATTGATGCCGGCCCTGTGCCAAGTTGTCTTGCTCAAAGAAATTGTGGACCTTGTCTGCATTTTCATTGTCAGGCATAGGTAATCCAGCCTGCAGATTTTCCGTAGCTAATTCTTTTGTGGGGAATAAATCTACCTAAGGAGATGAGTAGATTTCAAAACCTCCTCATTCCTAGAGGCCCAAACCAGTATTCAGTTTATAGCAAAAGTTCATCCCGAAAGTACGTTTGGCAGCTACCTCCTTTTCTGTACATATCAGTGCCACTTCCCAGCCCCTCAAAACCTCATCCTGCACAATACCACGCCAGTGCATCAATAAAAATTAGGGAGGATATGAAATAATCGCCACATATCAGCTTACAAAATTTTCTGAGTGCAAAGTCATACTGAACCGCCCAAGAACATTGATCTCTTTTATTATATTACACTAAGTCCTTGTTGTTAGGTGACTGACATTGGTAGAGAAGAAAATTATGGTGCAAATATATCCACATCTAGGCAACAAATAAAATACCATCTTCAAACAGTTTCCGAAAGAAATTTGTTTTGATTCTTTCAATACATAATTAATAATTTTACAGTTCCAACGAGTTTGCAACAATTGACAGAAAAAATTTCTGGTCTCTTGTGGAGTTTTATCTATGTCCAGCGGACTCTTTGAGTCTACAAGCAAGTCACATGTCCGTGTGGACACAGACTCACCATGGACTCAGCTATTGTCTCTTTGAGCAACTAGTGTCCATACCTCTAGACTCGAACACAGAGACAAACTCACCTACTATCTATAACTACCAAGTGTTTATTTATATGTTGTACAGTGTAAATTATTGTGTGTGACACGCATACAAATATGTCATTAATTTGATCAACTAATTGTTAAACTGCCTCTTAGATTTGACAAGCATGTAACTCACATTTATTAGACAATCACACTTGTTTAAAAGAATGGATTTATGCAAGACTTGTTTGGATCTTTGCCTAAGTAACTTCTTTTTGACCATCTAAATAGAAGCTCTATATGTGATGTTCATAATCATTACGACAACCTGACTTCAGGACATTAGTTAATCAAAGTATCAAACGGGCAGCCTTGGATTCTACTGATCTTAATCAGGAAGCATATTACCCCATGTAGTAAGACATCCACACCATTGTTCTTTGAAAATGTGGACATGCTACAGATTATATGTACTTATCTTTAGGGGTTAGAAGTTTCGTGCATTTTCTACCAGAAAAAATGTGTTATAGGGAGTAACATATAACAATACGGTTTTACATACACTACAATGTATTTATCATGAGTGTGGCACATACAAATATGAGTCAATACTTTGATTGTCTAAGTTTTGACTCTCAGATTTGATAAGCATAAAATTTACATTTACTCGATAATCACAACCATTTAAAATGAAGGAATTTATGCAACACTTACTTAGATCATTGCCCCATATTAAACAATTGCTTGTTTAGTACTTGATACTTGATAAACTACTAATGTTATAGATTAATAATTGTTGTTATTTGTTAAAAGGTTAATATATGTTCTACATGACTTCGAATATAGTATCATCAATTATAGATTTTCAATTTATTTGATGTTGTTTGCAATAATTTACCCTTTGACATTTAATATGTTCCCTTTGCAATCTCTCATAACATTTCTCATAAAATTAAAATATAATTTTTAAAAAAATAAATTAAAATATCCTACGTATCCTCGAATCCTACTTTTTGGGGTTAGCCAAATCTGACACCTCGCATACAAGTCGGCAAAAGGTTTACTCTATTGCTCACCAGAGTATCCCTCTGGTGAGCAACGGAATCAATGGACAAAAAAAGGCCACCTCACCATAAGTCATTTTTTTCCCTCCATTTTTTGACTTCTTCCTATTTAAATTTTTTTTCCCTTTTTTTTTAACACATGTCCACTGATCCGTTTCTCGCCATAGGGATACTCTGGTGAGCAACAGAGCAAACCTTTTGCCATACGAGTCTGACTTTGACACCCATGTTTGTGTCTTGTCTATGCAACAGAGTTTTATTCATTTGATAATGCATCTACCAACATTGTATTAGAACTGTATGTACATGTCAACAAGTGGGGTTTCCCAAGGTTGCTGACATACTGTTTCTGACACAATGTTTCTGTGCCTAGTTTACATAGAACTACAAAAATATAAGATGCACAACAACTACCATAAATAACAAGAAAGGATTGAAATGGATCGCACCATTGAGGGGTCTCAGAATGAGTTTCTTCTTCATGGAGTTGTGTCACATCGAAAGCTACAATAAAAATACTTCAAGAAACGGAAAGCCACTCTGCAAGGGAAGAGAATTCTGTCTGTCAAAGGAATAATCAACAAAAGCAACTTATGAGAACTCAGTGATAGATGGTTGGTAGAATAAAGGAAATTAGAAGGAAAAGAAACGGAGTAATTAACACTCGTTTTATGGAACTATATCCCTCCTTGTTTCCCTGTTTGTCAAAATTATGTGAAAGCTAGATCGTACCTAGTAATATAGAAGTATTTTGAATTACTGGTCATTTAATGTGAAATAACCATTAAATTTGGATTATAAAGTAGGAAAAAAAACATGGGCAGATGGGGAAACTGAAAAACCACCAAGCACATGGATGCATAGAAGTGCACCGTGCATATGAAAAGAACCATGCAAGAAAAGTAAAAGCTCAAGTACAACTAAACAAATATGAGCTGGATCCTAGGGAGTTCATCAAACAAATATGTTATAGCACTATAAAACCAAATGTCAACTTCAAGAAGTGGGTTTTGTTCCCTTAAAAGTAGGGAAGCCACTGGGAATTTGGAAAATCAACTTAGGCAATTAGACTGTGGAGATTAGCCAACAGCTGTCTCCATTGATAGTTGAAAAGTCCATTTAAGTGCTGCATGTTCAAATTTTCGACATATAAGTCTTGGGTTACATTTGTTGTTGTAGTCTCTTGCTTTAACTAACAAAAATGTATTGTATTCTCTTGCTTTAACTAACAAACATCTCAAATGCTTCCCAAACAACTTTACACATAATGACTGCTGAGACTTTGTAACAATTTATGAATTTTACGACTCTTTGTGGTCATAAATGTTCAATGAATAAGAAGTTTGAGAAAGAGAAACAATGAACTTAACAAGTAATCATCTATAATTTCTCGTGTTACTCATCAAAAGAGTTACATTTCTGCTTCTGATGTGAACTTAGAAGCGTCCTGCTTCTTAAGAAATGTTAGTTCCAGAGTTCTAGATTACATATCACAATCAACCATAAGTGTTCTCTCCACGAAATTTAGGGCATAGAAGCAAAATCAAGTCTAATGGAATTCTCTCTCTCGCTTAAAACAATCCCATACAAAACCAATGAATGCCCCCAAACCCTTACACTTGAACTCCTAATACAACTGAGTTCCAATAACCCAAATCCAAGCCTCCGCCCACAAAAAAACCTGTAAACGAAGAAATCTACAGAAAGCTAACAGAAAATCGTAAAATCAAAATTCTTCAGAAGCGGATTAGCCAAAGCCACCATTTCCAAAACAATTCCAGCAAGATCAAAAACGAAAAAACGTAATTCCGACTCGAATTAATAATTAGGTCAAATAGACGAGACAATACAAGAACATGAGCTGGAGCAGAGATCTGCCCAACCAAAAAATCAAAATCCTAAGCAGCAATGCCGCCACGCCTATAAATGGTGATCCGATGAAGAAAATTAGGGTTTCGGGAAGAATATATGTGAACTTACTTGGTTGTTCAATGTCCTCTAATGGCGAATCGAATTCGAAATCTGCAATCCCGTTCGATTTTAATGGCGTTAGGGTTTCAGGTGGTGGAGAAGAAACGCCTCTTCTTCTGTTAGAGCTCAGCGAGAACGGTGTTTTTGCAGCCAAGGCAAAGATAAAGTGATCGAAAATTTCAACGAACTGGGAAACAACACTCGGTTTGGGTCCGAGTCTTAGGTTCGGGGAACTAAGCAAAGTGATTTGGTATCCGAAGCTGATGGTATCAGAAATGAGAAAAGGGGTTTTGTTTTTTCTTTAATTGGCTTTTAATGTGTTCTTTCCGCCGCCAGGTTAAGCGCCAGTAACGTGAGGTAGCTGGGGTTACGGAAACTCAACGGCGTTACAATTTCCGTCTCTTTCGAGATTAAACCTTGGGCTGGGCTCATGGGAGCCCAAATGACCCAACCTAAATTTAGATTAGGCCTGCTACTCGCTCTCGAGTCTCGCCCCCAAAACCTCCCAACTTGCTATAGATGTCAAAAAAAACCTCCCAACTTGCTATAGATGTCAAAAAAAAAAAAAAAATTACAATGTACAAAATTCTTGTAAGATTTTTTAATTATTGGGAATCTTGTAATTGAACCTGAACAATATGTTTAATATATTAATAATTATCTTGCTTACTGTGATTATAAATTTGAACGATAAATAATTTTATAAACTCTTTCTTATGGTTTAGAAAGTGAATTCCATCTATAAGTAATTTTCAAGAACAAGCAAGTATACATACACCATACATATAAATAGGGGTGTCATTCAATGGACACCCCTATATATGTATAGATATATATATATGTGTCCATCTGAACTCTTACAAGTGCCTCTAGCAAGTGTCATTTATTTAAGGTTATTGTTTTTGTATTTTTGAATGGGCTCGGCCCGATTACAAGAGGCTTTTGATGCCCCAATTCGGCTCATCAACACCCTTACTGTAGGTAGGACCCCCTCACTCCCAAAAGATTCCAAACCAAGTTCACTCCCTATTGAGAATACACTCCTACCACTAGAGCAACCAAGAAGTATTTCAAAACATAACCATAGAGGTTCTGCAGTCTTTTATAAAAAAAAAATATTTAAGAATGCAATAAGTCAAGACGGTTAGATCATCTGATCAAATCAACCTCTAGGTAAGCAATAGGAGTGCCAATGGGCCCTGGTTTGGACTTAAATTTTGGTAAATTTTAATAGTTAGGCCTGAAGCCCATATATTTACAAAGTTTTTGAAGCCCAAACTCGGCCTGCACTCTTCAATTAGGGGTTATACTATTTAATGTGAGACCCCCACTTTGAAGCAGCATTACTTTCGGTCAACTCTTATTCTCAGTCTCCACTTGTCATTTGTCCATTTTGCACAAAGAGCTTTAATCATTGGAAAAGTGAGATAGGTGATTAGTGGAGGCCGAAAGTAGAGATTGAGCAAGAGTCTAGCATTCCTTTGACAGAAACATTTCTGCATAGTTAGCGGAAAGGGAAGTGATGAAAAATGCTTCAAATTACCTCTGACCTCGGGCAACCACCATTCATTGTGCACATGGCGATAAAAAATGAGAGAAGTCATTTCACTTTCTCTCATGATTTTGACTTCTTTCCACACAATATCTCTCCCATTTTAAAACGTCACATGTCCAATGATGTGTGGATGCCCGAGGTCCCAACTGGGACATCACTAGAGGTAATCTAAAGCCGATGAAAAACTCTCGCTAGATAAGTTGGACCGTTGGATTTAATATCCAATGGTTCCATGTCTTCACGTGCTTTAAATGAGGGCTCCACCTAATGCTTTGAAACCATTGGATCTTGAATCCAATGGTCCAACCATCGATAGTAGGTACCATGAAGAGTTTTAAATCATTTCCTTAGCAAAAATTGCATTTTTGGATCAAATGTCAAAACCCTAGAAAAAAAAATATGGCAAATGGTTCCGTTTTTTACTTATTCTTCTAAAAGGCATATTGACCAAAAACAAGATACAGGTTTTTGACAGAGGAGACATGGAAGTTGGTGTCGAGGAAGAGGAACAAGACGATTTGTCCGTACATTCTCCCTGCCAAGCTCCACCTTCATCAGCATCTTCTCTGCCCAAGGTTAGTTTTCTCAATTCGATTTCAACTCTTGTTCTATCTCAAATATTTCTGCATCATTGGATTTCAGTTCTTTTTTTTTTTTTTTTATGTTTTCTTAGGAGCAATCGCAGGTTGAATTGGAGCTGAGAGTGTTAGAAGCTCTTGAAATATATCCTCTGATCAAATTACAAGGTAGATTCATTCAATTCTCTGGAATTAGCCCCACCTTTACGTGCAGTTCTTGGATTAAGATTAGCGTTTCATCTTTAGTTTCCATTGCAAACCTACAGGTTATTTAGGGTTTCAGTTTAAGTTGGTGAATAGACTGCGCTAGAAAGAAAAAGATATTATTTTCGCGCCCTCAGTAGATTTTTTCTTGAGCAGTTTGAAAGAAACACATGTAGATTTTTTTATTTTAAATATTATTAGTTACATGAAATGGCTAGAGAGGATTAATATAATGAATGCAACCAAGGATTAAGTTCTAACAAGGTTTAAATATTTCAGTTTCCAGATTTATACTTGAACGAACTGGAAAAGTCGAATTGTCTAAACATATATTGAAAATTTATCGAACTACAACATGGACATGTGTAAAAAGAAAAATTGGAATTGGAATTGGAATCTTTAGCTATTCTGCTAATGGAAGCTGGTAAGCATGGAATTTTAGTTCTTATACCCGTCTACTTGGAAGTTGTAACCATAGTAGTTTGCAAAGAGCTTTGTTGGCAGTAATTGGTTTATGGTAATTTCATCTGAAACTGTAGTTGCTCCCCTTGTTTGTATCTGCTGACAGCATGCAAAAAGTGTAATGAATTTGAATATTGTCTTGCTCTCATCTCAGGTTCTGAAGTCAGCAAACTATATTATATTGTTTTGTTCCCAGCCCACAAATTGATGCAAGTGATATCCAAATATTTATCCTTGTTCCTCTTACGGCATGGTCCACTTCTATGTGAGCTAGTAAAACAATCTCAGATTCATTGAGATTCAGAAACTGAGAAACATAACATCTGAAAGCAGCACGTTTGCCATGAGGGATGATAGCTACTGTATTCATCTTTAGAGGTGAGGGATCGAGTCTTGCTGACTCCTTCCCATGTAAAGGTTGCAATAACTGCCTTCTATTAACTACCAGAAGGAGAGAGAGAGAGAGAGAGTACTGATAAACATATAGAGTACCATAGTCCAAAGAGATTTAGCTCATCTATAAGCAGCACATACTGCTGAATCACATCCCTGCAATGTATAATTTCATAACTGAAGTTTTAATGCATAATATGCTTGAGTGGCAACAAATGCAAAACAGAGACATTCCTTTGAAGGACTGCCTTTGATTGGCAACTCCATCTCAGCTGTCATTGTAGATCTTATTCAGCTTCAGCATTCAGGTTTTGGTCAGTTATTGCCATTTTGGAAGAATGTCTTCTTGAGCTGCATTTGAGGAAAGTCATGAGAGTTGCAAGCTGTAAGGTGGAAAGAAAGTTGCATATAGAGTGATAGGTCCATGGAAATTCCTAGTTTTCATTGAAAATGGTGCTATAGGGCAATAATGGACAGCCAGGCATATGAGGGAATCACAGGTCCCGATGACCCTCAAGAGGACTTGTATAACTGGAAGAGGTACAATTGGTGTCATGACGTAGGACTCGACATTTAGTATTAGTTAATTATTATTTGTAATGCTGTAAACAAGGACATCAATTTAAGACTTCATGTCTACCGGGTTTTTGAGTGGGGCTCCAGTAGTATCTTGTGGATTTTATGTATTAATGAGTTAATATACATCTGAAGCCTTGCAAGGAATTTATTGCTAAGAAGGCCATGGAGGCAAGGTTCTTTAAGAGTTCATTGTCTTTTGTGGCCTGTCTAGATATTTTTAAAATAATATTTATATTTTGCGTGTTTTTTGTCTGTAGGTCCTGTAGGATGCTAGGTTTCCTTCATTTGTTAAAGGTTATTGTTATCCTTAATTACCCTTCCAATTTCCAAAGGAAATTCCATAATGTTGTGGCCAGGGTGTAGAGGAAGTGGCATCAGTGCATCACATATTTGCCTTTTTTGGTTGATTGTTAGAGATGGTTTCCTCTGAGTCTTGAGTAGATCATTTTATTAACAAATGGCCAATGTTTGAGATGATTGCATAGGTCCAATCATCATGGGCTATATTGCTACTTCATATGTGGGTTCATTTGGTTGCATCTGACTTGAGCTTTACTCTCTCTACATGGTGATTGCATTTACTTTTTTATTGGAATCGAAGAGCAATAACCAAGGTTGCAACTCCATCTTTGTTGTGGCCAATCCGATCACAACAGATGATCTGAATCTTCAGCCTTAAATCTACCTTATGCAACTCTAGAATTCCAAACTCTAACCCAGCCCGACCCAACCCAATTTATAAAAAAATTAAAATAAAAAAAAACATAAAATCTAGCTGTGAGATCCACTGCTCTCACTATGTCGGCAATGTCCTTCCTGTGCATTCCCTCTGCTCTGCTATGGGTACCATTCACCCCAGCTATTGGTTTGCATCAAATTTTCACCTTCCCCCAGCTGTCTTGACAGTCATCATCGCTGTTTTTACTGGCCCTTTTTGGCTGTTATATCGCTAGAATTTGGGCTGCAGTGTGCTAAGGAAGTGCGGCAGCCTCCATCACCACCTGAGATATTGCCATTAGGTGTTTGGGTAGTTGGGATTGCATTTATTCTTTTGATTCCATGGATGATGCTATCTTGCGCTTTGTGGGAAAAACAGATGATCTAACCCATAGAGGAGATGAAAGGATTGGTTGGTGAGGAAAACACTGGAAAGGTTATTAGAGAGAGAGGATTTTGGCAGACTGGAAAAAAAGAAGAGGATTTTTTGATATATGGATTGTGTTACATTTGGAAAACCATACAATCAGAAAGGTTACATATTACTATCAAATCTCGATATACTTTATATGTACATCATCATTACTCCATATACATACATGGTCGGGTTTGGGTTGTCCAGTGACTCAGGTTGCCCGTGGACTCTACCCTACGAACCTGATTTTAAGTCAGTTTCTGGTTTCCCAGTCTGATCACAAACCTTTATGTAGGAAACCCAACCTGAACTGGCTCACATCAGATTGGGTCAGCCAGGTTGAGCCCAACTCAGGTTACACCCCTAGCAACAATCCGGGGTATATTTTTGGTTTGACTGCATAAGCCAATCTGACACGGTACCATAGTCAATCCTTATTTCTTTTTTTTGTTTATCAATCACCTCCCCCAACAAAATAACCAAACAAACAAACAAAAGAAACTATTGAAAGAAGCACATATTGAGCATTCAATCACAGCTGCAAGCCTTAGAGAGAACTACATTTATCTTCGATGTTGGAAAGAATCTGGAGACCTTTTGATGCAGGACCATGCAACTATTGTAGGGTGATGCAATTTAGAGATCAGAAGTCGATTCTAGCAATAAAGAAAATTTCAAAAGTATCTAGATTCCACAATTATAATAAAGAAACCCAAAAAGGAATTATCAAGATCCTAGGTCAAATCACAATCCCGTAGTGATGAGTTCCAAACTTAATTGAGTGATTGTAATGGAAGTGGGAACTTCCATTAGCTTAGGGATTTTAGGCAATAACCAATTTAATTACCTTATTCAATTTGAGGATTTCAAAAGATTAGTCGAGGCTCAACAAGGATTAGGGCTCGTAGAACACTAGAACCAGCAACAATAGTAATCAACAATTACCAAAATTAGGGTTAGGGTTTATGGGTTGGTTGTTTATTGAGTTTAGGGACATAGGAGGGTTGTGGCTGCAATGGGGATGGAGTAGGAGGGTTTCAGCTGTAGGGGAACAAGTTTAGTAACTGTAGAGTGAAAGGGAACAGGTGTAGGGAGTACGCTATTTTCCTCATAAGGTTGTTTGGCACTTTGGTGTCCCATCCAAGGTATATTTCTTCCTTTGGTGTGCATCTCTGAATCAAATTCTTATGATGGATCACTTAATGAGCAGAAAGGTAGAGTATGGCAAACCATTGTTATTTGTGTCTGACCAAGGAAGAGTTAGTAGATCATTTGACCTTGCACTGCCCAGTCGTCTTTGGTATTTGGGCTTTCAACCTGTCTCAGTTAGGTGTGGAGTGGGTCTTTCCTTTCTCCTTGCTAAGCTTCTTATCGGGTTGACAATTGTCTTCACTGGTGGGGGCAAATGAAGCAATTTGGATTATGCTACCTAGAGCTATCTCTTGGGGTATTTGGAAAGAAAGGAATAGTCGTGTATTTGACAATTCTTCCTTTTCCAACCCTCGTATCTTAGCTCGTATTCATTGCAAGCTTGTAGAATGGTCCTCTATTTCACAGTTGGGTGGGGAAGTGCGGGATATTTTGGTGTGAGGAGATCCACTACTACTACCTTCCATTTGCTTTTTTTCCTGTATGCTCCTTTCTGTTACTCCTCTTCAGCTTATCCCTGTAAACTGTTGTTTTTCTTATTTGCTATATGAATACACTTGATACATACCGATCAAAAAAAAAAAGGAAAAGGTGAACAAGGGTGGCGGCAACAATAGGGTAAATTGCAGCGGTTGTGACAGCAAAAAAGGGGAGATCGCAGGGGCTGTAGCAGCAAGAGAAGAAGTGGGGAAGGTGCGGAAGTCAAGGGACAGGTGTAGGGGAGGTGCGGCAGTGTGAAGATAGGACTGGGGAGCTGCGACAGTGAGGGGATGGGGCTGGGTACAGGCGTGACAGCAAGAACAGAGGGTTGGGAGGTTGGCTGGGGTGATACGGCAGTGAAGAAAGTGGCTGGGAATGCTGTGGTAGTGAAGGAGAAGGGGATAACCTGGTTTCACACCAAGGATTGATATGGCTTCACACCATCCCTTCACAGGAGATTCCGAAAGCAAAAGCTCTCATATTTTGATTCATTCATCAAGTGAAAAAGAAATCTCTACAATGAGTATTTAAAGAGAAAACCCTAAACATACTCTAAATAGTCAATTACCCTAATATTCGTCATTAAAAATGACTCTCAAACTAATAGCATGAATAGAACAGTAAATAACTAAATTACTAATAAAGGGACTGACCATCTATGATGGGCCACGTCATCCTATGGGCTAATCGTAGCCCTCCAATCCTCCATCTCTCAATATGATGGTAGATTTCCCTCCATAGCATGCTTAAAGGCAGATCTCCATCCAAGATAAGATCCAATGGTGGATCTCCATCATGAGCATGATCCAACGACGGATCTCCATCAGAAACATGATCCAGCGGTGGATCTCCATTGTAATCATGATTTAAGCCCATATACAAGTCATCCATCTATAGGGAGACTTGTCTAGTGGCTCTCCTCCTCCGCTAGAACACCCTAACACCGGATGATCCAATGTCTGCATCACCTTTGCTTCCACAATTAACTGAACACTGTAGGAGAGGTTACCAACCCCATCAAGAAGCATCAACGCATTGCTTAACTGTGTATGTGTTGCATATGCTGAAGGATAAAGACTGAGTTAAAATAAGCATGAACTTCTCCAAAACAACATGGATAGAGTTTTCATTCCTAAATAGAAGTCATCTGTTGGTAACTTCGGTTTGTTGTTAGTGAAATCTGCCCTTGTGGTGGTTATGCGTAAAAGTTGATAACAGGAGAGATATGACAGTACATTAGAGTTTTGTTCAGTTACTAGTTTGGTGCTTCTGATATGCTGTTCAAATTATTATTCCTCTGCAGGTATACACCGCCACTTTGTCCTTTACGGTCTAATGGAATATTTGAGGAGAAGGTTTGTTTTGTCCTATGTTTAATTTCATAACTACTCTTAAGAGTTTGAAGTAAGATTCTATTTAATGTTTAATTTTCACTTCCCCCCTTCACTTTGTTGACTCCGTTTGACAGATTTGATCGTCACTTCTCACCTGATGAAATTCTGCAGTTGCTGGATCGTTTCTACAACTTAGAAATGCTGGTATGGATAACCAGATTCAATTAATCGTTATCTTGTCTTCTCATTTTCGTAAATTTAGTTAGCAATAAAAAAGAAAAAAGAATCTAGCAACCTTCACCCTCAATTAATTCATTTGTGCCTCCATAAACTAGTGACACCACATTTGATTGTCTGTTCAAATTAAGAAGTCCTTGAATTATATTGTATGGGGTGTGGACATAGGTGTAATGATTTGACTCGTTCATTTCTCCACATTTGAATTGTGTATATTAACAATTTTTGTATCATCTGTGCTGTATTTGTTTTGCTGAAATTCAGAAACCAGATGATGAGGAGACAGAGATGCTGAATCAAGAGGAAGATTTTTGCTTACCGCAGAGTTACTTTGTCAAGGAAGAATCATAACTCCCAAAACTTAGTTATATATACATCTACTTGTACATTCTATCCTCTATGATATTGATGGGTCACCGTAATTTTCTTGGGGCAATATTTTTGGTGCAGTAATGTTAGATTCATGGATTGTCAAATTGAGCAGATTTTATGATAGTTTGTAGAGATAAAGAAGCAAAACCTAGGGATTTGAAATCACCTACATAAACTGCCTACGATTACACAATTTTTTTGGCTCACTTGGGCCAGAATTGTGTTGCTTTATTATGTATGTACACAGTTCTATTGTGCCCTCGGTAGGAAGGTATAAGGGAGGTTTTTACTGCTGAAGAGGATTTTACAGTCGAGGCTCATGACGAACAAGAAGCAATTCTCTTTACTGATTCAGGTTCCAGTTCTTGCTTTCTGTCAGATGTTACATGCAGAAAATGCACCTAAAGAATGGTTTTTTCCCCTGGTTTCGCTGGCCAAGCTTTTCTTTCGACCCATTTGGGTTTTGTAGCGCATGTGGCCAGAAAATTCAGACTGTCAAATGTGGTGGAGCAACCTTAGATTGGCCATGAGAGGGGGGGGGTGTTGGGGGAGAGGAATACACCCCATTTGGATGATAGTAGTCATCTGATCACTTTCCTAATGATATCGGCACAAGTCCAGAATCAATCTGGCTGAAGATTCTTTGGTCATCAACCTGGAGTGTCAAACTGCACTGTTGGGATGCAACTCAGGGCAGTTGGGTAGGGTTAGAGCAGAGCAGTAGTTTATGGTAGGGTTAGAGCAGAGCAGTAGTGTATCCACTGCCCAACCCAATTATACTCTCAACTCCAAGGTGCAACCCAAGGGATTATTCATGAACCCTAAGCTCAATTCTGTTTGATGTAGGTTGGGTAATGTCGGGTTGAGCCAGGTTGGGCTGGTAAATTTTTTTTTTTTGACTGAACACTTTTGTGATTTAACCAAAAAATTAGCGATAGCTGATAAGCATGTAGTAACCTGGCTTGCTAAACAAAGTCATTAACGCTTTCTCCTCACTTGTAATTATCAAAATAAGGAAAAAAAATTATCTTTTAATAAGGTGTTTTTATATATATACTAGCAGAGATCCCGTGCGAATATCTAAAATTAAATAATATTATTTATTTATTTAAATATTAAGTAATATATATTAAAAATATTTCATAATTAATTAATTTTATAATAATAATTTTTTATTATTTTAATAATATTTATAGGAAAATCATAAGTTATTTAGTATTAAACTTAAATTAATACACCCAAGAGTTGGAGATAAGAGAGAACTCCATAAGAGATGAGATAGATAGGACTCTAGGATGAGATAGTGGGTCCCAAACCTGTAAGAGTTGGAGATAAGAAAGGAGTTTATAATAGTGGAGATAGAGCTCTAGAAAATAATAAATATCTTCAAATCTATACGTTTGAGATAACTCTTGATAAGAGTTGTGTCGTTTGAGGATAAAGGAAAGAATCATTAATACTAATCTATACGTTTGAGATAACCCTTCATAAAAGGATCAATGCGACACGTGTCATAAGATTAGAATATTATAATTCTATGTGGCGAAAGGAGGAGGGGAGGAAAAAGTCTTCCTTGTGTCGTTTGAGGATAAAGGAAAGAGTCATTAATACTAATCTATACGTTTGAGATAACTCTTCATAAAAGGATCAGTGCGACACGTGTCATAAGATTAGAATATTATAATCCTATGTGACGAAAGGAGGAGGGGAGGAAAAAGTCCGCCTTATATTTAGTTAATATATAAGTAGTTGAATATTGTGAACCATTGAAGGAATTACAAATATAGACACAATAGTGGAGTCTTAACAGAATTCTCATCTGTGGAGAAATTTGTATAAATGCATTCCTCATTTTCTTAAAATCCTTTATTTAAAATTTAGGGAAATAAGATAGAACGGGTAGGATTAGGCCTGTCAAAAAAGCCCTAGTCAAAGGGTACCCGGCCCTTCCAAACCCACCAAAGCCCGGCCCTTTTTTGGCCCTTGGGCCAGGTAGGGCCCAAAACCAAGAAGCCCTTCTTTCATAGGGCCGGGCTAGGGTTGACCCCTGCCGGCCCGTCCTCCCCTCTTTAAGAATACTTAATTTAAGTTATAAATTACTAATATAACCCCCATTAATGATATTAACATAGGGTATATTCATAAATTCATAACCAAACCTCTTTATATATCAATTTTTCTTGAGAGTCATCACAAAATTTTTCACCAGTTCAATATGTTGTATGATTGTATCACCTATTTAAATGGTTTTTTTGAACAAAATCTCACTCTCTTCCTGCCCTTTGGCTCGGCCCAGTTCGGCCCTAGCCCTTGAAGGGTCAGGGTTGAGCTAGGGCCTTACTCTTATAGGAAAGGGTAGAGCTAGGGTTGACCCCGGCCTGGCCCTTTGACAGCCCTAGGTAGGATATACTCAATACGTTTCATTTTCTTCGATGTTTCTTGATTCACACATCTCATAATTAAGATACAACTTGCAATAGGACCAGAAACGAAGATAATAAATATGGAGGCAGAAGACCAGACAATTAAATTAAAAAGTTGTAGAGAGACCCTAAAAAAACTAGAACAATTATATTAAAAAGTTGTGGAGAGACCCTAGAAGTACTAAAATAATAGTGGGGAGAGATTTTTCAAAATCCCATCCATGCCTTCAGTTCATTGGCTTGGTTAAGGTTAGATAGGGCTGATATACCAAAAAAAAAAAAGGTTAGATAGGGCCCAGCCCGCCTAAGTTGCACTAGTATAGGATTTACCATAGCCGAGCCAGGACTGTCTGAGGGCCAGGCCAGGGTTGGGCCTTGCCTTGCCCTCACTTATAATTTCCACATTGAACGCCAACCTTACCTGAAAGTTGACCCTTCTCCCTTATCTTAGCTTGGGATCAGCAATGTAACACAATAGATTAGAGAGTTGAGAGATGAGGTTCGAGAGAGAGATCAGAGAGAGAGAGAGATCAGAGAGTGAGATGATTCCATTAAAGTATGTTTGGTTGCTAAGAAAATAGGTGAAAACATGGAAAAGAAAGAAAAAAAATTTGAATTTCTAACACAATTCTTAGTTGTGTTTCATCCAATTTTCTTTTTTTTTTCTTTCTTCTTACTTATTTTATTGGCAACCAAACATAGGGTTAGGGTAAGGTTTAGGGCTTTATATAAGGAGGTGTTGGTGAAATTATTATCATACTTTCATAATCAAAATGTTATTAAGAGTGTGTATGATAATTTAAAAAAATATTTTTTACTAACAAACATATTATCTACACTAATAACCATTGTTTAAACCATGTTTTAGTCCTTTATTCCTGGGCCAGTCAAAAAAATCATGTAACAAAGGTACTTAGCCTAGCACAACCCTTGAGGGTAGGGATAGGGCCTACTCAATCCAGGCCCTTGAAAGGCTAGGGCAGGATTTGGATCTCACCCTTACCCTTATAAGTAATTGAAACAGTCCTCTTTCACAGTGGTGAGGCCCAAGCCCGGCCATAGCCCTTAAAAGAGCTGGAATTGGCTAGGTCCAAGCCCTACCCTCAAAGAGCTGGGCTAGGGCCAAAAGAACAGAAATAAATCAGGTTTTACTTAAAAATAAAAAATAAAAAAATTGCATTGATTGCCAACTTAACATACGACCCTCCTCATTTATTCGAGTTTGGGCTGACAATGTAACTCAAAGAGCAACACGGCAAAGTTTTAGTACCCCCCCCAATTGTTAGTATTAGTACTGTTATATTTATATAAAAAAAGGAAAAAACGTTATACTTTTAATATGGTAACATTAAAAGATTTTAGAAAAGAGGCTACATTATTAAATCTTAGTCACTATTAGATATCTTTTTTTTTTTTAAAGGAAAAATGTTATAAGATACTATATTAGAAACTTTCTAGAAAAATATTACACTACAATGTTAGAATGTTACACATACACATAGCTATTAAGTTATGGAAAATAATCACCTCCTCGCGTCACCGGAAAATAATCACCTCCTCGGTCTAGCTCGACACGAGAAGGGGCATCTCGGCTCTCATTTTCTTTCCATGTGTCCCCCTTCTAACCCCATTTAACTGTGGTTAAGATTCATTCACCCTTAGGGTTCACCCAGCTACCCTTTTTTAGAAAAATAAAATAAAATAATTAACTAAAGGGTTAAAAAAAACTAATCCAAGTTAATGGGAGTTGAAGGGTCAACTATGTGAGAGAGAGGAGGAATAGTCCCTTCCTCGACCGATGAGGGGACTATTGCTCTTAAGTTATTACATAATATATGCAATATATTATATATGGTATAGCATATAGAATGGAGTGACGGGCCAAGCCGGGCTAGGTTCTTACGGCCTTTCAAAATTAGGACCAGCTCGGCCCTAGGGCCCTATTAAAGAAGAAAAAAAACTCTCTATTTTGCGTGGCCCCTCATCAAAGGGCCGGAATGATAGTCCTAATTAGGGATTGACCCCTGCTGCCCCCGACCCTACACTAGCTCAAACCCCTTAATTTTTTTTATTACAACCTTAGTTTATTTTCAAGATAGGTTATGTTTTATCTAGCTTTATTATTATACTTGTTTTACTTTTAAATTTATTTCATTTTAAATAATTTCAATTGGATAATCTGTTAAATTTGGCAATAAAATCATGTCATCTCAAAAGAAGAAAAAAATTATCGCCCTATGACCCTACCTTAGCTTGGCCTTTGAGGGCAGGGTAAGGACCTAGTCAATCTAGACCCTCGAAGGGCTAGGGCAAGTTTGGTTCTTGCCCTTCTAAGTAACCCTTTGACAGCCTTGGTTATACCATGTACAGAAATTATCAGACAGATTGGCTAGATATGACCATTGGAGCAAATTTTCCAAGTGGAGTTAGTGTAGGGCTGGGGTGGAGTCAACCCTAACCCTACCTTACTTATAAGGGCAAGACTCTAACCCCGCCTAGCACTTCAAGAGCCTAGATTGACTAGGCCCTAACCTTACCCTCAAGGACCGGGCCAGGCATGATACCCTTGTTACAAGATTTTTTTTTTTTTTCTAACATGCCTAGTCAAGAGACTCAGGACTACATATAAGGTACTTAGTATTGTTCTTGATATGTTCTAATAAGGGCACTGTCACTGTGTAAGAAGGATTAAAGGAAAATTGCATTTAATCCCAAACCATTAAAGATTGGAATATAAAGCAAGCAGTTATCATATAAAGGGACAGCAACAACTCGGGACTGGTTAAAGCTGAATGTAGTTGAGAGAATCACCTACTATTCTCCAAACACTATTATTTGAAAAAATGATTATTTGACCATTAATTTCTACACAATCAATTTTACAAGAATTGATTTTTGGCCAAAAAATCCAATCCAAACGGCCATCAGTGATTCAGAAGGCGCTATACAGGGGCAGCAGCCGCATTGCAGAAGCGGAAGCTATCAAACTAGGGTTCAATAAAGTAATGTCCAATGGATGGTCCAAGGTTATTATCGAATTTGACTCGAAAGAACTCATCAACTATCTTCAAGGACCGACGATTTATCTTCACTAGGAAATCCACTCTATAATCCAAGATATCCAACATTTGGGTCAAGGATCATGAAAGATATCGAGGGTATATGGATAAACCTGTGGCAAATCTCTGGAAAAAGGAAAAAGAAAAATAAAAGAAACATTTATCTAATTATCTCAGCATCCCACCTCCATAACTCAAACCAATAATCCATAATCATCACAAGAGAAGAACAAAGACCAGATAATAAAATTCTAACCATCGCGGTTTACAATTATAGCTTCCACGCGGTTTACAATTATAGCTTCCACACCTGTTCATTTGGGATCATCTCCCGGATAAAGAAAGGGCCAGAGTCAAAGAAAAGGCAGTGATTCAAATCAAGATTTCTCTAGTACTACAGGCTAAAAGAACAAGCTATCCTCTGTCTACAGATGAAACCCAAAAAATTAATACCATCTACTGTGATGAGTCTCTTTCCATTCAAACCCCACGTACAAGAACTATCTGTCACTCTTGATTTCAGGATTGCAATGTGCAGAGCTCTTGGAAATGGATGGAAAGCCCGTGCCCAGATAATAAAATTCAATACAATTATAGCTTCCACACCTGTTCATTTGGGATCATCTCCTGGATAAAGAGAGGGCCAGAGTCAGAAAAGGTGGTGATTCAAATCAAGATTTCTTTAGTACTACAGGATAAAAGAACAAGCTATCCTCTGGCTACAGATGAAACCCAAAAAAATTAATACCAGCAACTATGATGAATCTCATTTCCATCCAAACCCCACCTCCAGGAACTATCTCACTCCTGATGTCGGGATTGCAATGTACAGAGCTCTTGGAAATGGAGACCCCATCATTGCTGAAAAGCAGCTTCAAATCTATTCAACAAGAGTAACGAAAAAATTTGGTTTTCGGTTCAAGAATAACAGAAAGGAAATCAAGTAGGTGATTGCGTACCTTGGGTTTTGCAGCTCTGGTTTCATTAGTAAGAGAAGTAGTAATTTAATAGTAGTAAGAGTTTTGTTCCTCCTGCTCGATGGCAAAATCTGTACCCTACTATAGAGCACAACTCTTATTCCCAACATATGGATGAAGTATTCAAAATTAGTAAATGAAATCTGTTTTGTATAACTACAAGCAATTCAAGGATGTCCCTCAACCATAGAAATAAATAATGAGATATTCAAAGCTAGAGTCGAGGTTATAAATGCATCACAAATGAAACATATGGGCACTCTTCAAACTCCCGTGAATGTTTCTACGATATATTTTTTTTAAGTAGGATGGCCGCTAACCAGGCAACTGCATATCCACAGGAAAAATTAGTGCTTGACAACTTTGCCAGAGCAGGAAGAACAGCAGCAAAAAAAAAAATCAAATCAAGTCAAATTAATAATCCACTTGTACAAAATTCATGTATGGAAGTTCTTCTAATCCATATATGATCAAGCTCAGCTTATTTGTGGCACTCTAACCATCAGACAAAAAGGATGGAATTAAATGCTACTGGCCAGACCCACCAAAAGCTGTTTCCTACAACCAACATGCAAGAGACAGAACCCCCTTTAACTTAACAGGCTGCAATCCGTAGCCTCCTATCAGCCTTGCTCTTACAAGAAAATCAGATTCCTCTACGATCGTCTTCATATAGAACAGAAACATTTCTGGGACAAGAGGCTCTACTTCATTTCACCTCACTTCGTTGGAGGTCATTTTCCGTCTTCCATGTAGGTAAATAGATTGCTGTACTTCTGCACTACTGAAAAAACAGAAGGGCAAACATAAAAATGTTGAGGAATACAAAAGGGATTCTGTAACTCAGATTCAGTAAAGAGGGGGAATAAAAGGCATCAAACTTCTGTTAAAATGTGTTTCTGCTCCCCTAAAAAACTTTCTAAGCACTTGGCTATTATCTTGAGGAACTGTTTCAAATTTTTTTCTTTGTCCAAATTTATACTCCTCATACCCATACCTGTGGCCCACTAATGCATCAATGATCAATCCTATCTGTTCATTAGGGGACCCCAGATGGATGGGCCAAACCAAAAGTCTTTCAGCTAACCAACCCAATGTATGAAATATCTTACCCCAAATGTAACATTTTCGCTGGTCAAGCTTTAGGACTCGACTAGATGGTTAAGATCATTCCATCAGTATAATTATTAAGGTATGATCCAAGGGGTGCCCCACTAATTTAACGGTCAGGTTCAAAATATGCATGGTCAAATGCACGTATGAGGTAAACAGAAAAGTGTATCCATTACAAAAGAAAAAGAAAAATAGAACATGAAGTCAGTAATATGAGTCAACAAAGAAGGGTATTTATTATAAGTCCACCTCACTCAATATAAACTTCAGAAGAAATGCAAAGCTTCGAGTCTGCTCCACCACTGATCACACTATCACCTTTCCACCAGTCAGCACATAGTACCTGAATTTTGGCAAAGGCCGCTGAAGTTAGAGCTTAGCTCATCAGGTGGGCCCACAGACAGATATAGAAGACATATGATACCTTGTCTATATGGGACTTTATTACTGCTAGAGGCCACTGCAACAGAAATACTTTTATTCAGAGATCAATATAAATGTGATCTTGATCCATGTAATGAAAAATATTGGACACGGTACAAGATGAGACAATACCGCAGTTCTTAGATCCCACAACATCACTTTCCCATCATAGGATGCGGAAAGCAAATGAAACCATGACTTCCTGTGCCATTTGCAATCAGTAATCCAAGAGGCATGAGATGAGAACTGAAAGACAGGAGCTAAAGTTCCTGCAGAAAATGTGAATTTTAAGTGAGCTGTTGGTGTGTGTCAGAGAGAGAGAGAGAGAGAGATGATAGCTCACTAGACCTCTATACGTTTATTTAACTGACCTGGTTTGCGAGGATCCCATATCCTAAGAACATGGTCAGAACCAGCAGCAGCAATGAGTGCACAGTTTGCACCTCCAACATCAACGGAGTTAAGGACTTTCCCACAGAACTGCATGTGGAGGATGCTGAACATTAAATCTTCCGTGAATCATATTTAGCGTCTGTTAATGATTCTTAAATGGTAAACTAGGCTCAATCTAACTCGATGCCAGCATCATAGAACACCCATATAGGTGGATACCGTGGATTTGATCAGTAAATCAGTTGGCCTACTAAAGAATCTTCTAGCCCAAAACAGCCCAACCAGGTAATTCTAAGCACTAATGAAGAGATCTCTCCCTTTTTTTAATCTAGAGTTCTAGACCAACCATTTACTAAATGCAGTGTAGTCAAAGCGTCCAGGCAATGCCTAGGCAAGGGTTTCCCTAGGCGACCAAAATTCTCTATTAATGAGAATTATAATAATACAAGATATTCATATATTATTAAAAATGAAGATTAAAAGGCTAAAAATAAAGCATTCATTAGACCACAAATGTTATTTCAGAAAAATAAAGCTTGAAGAAAGGGGATAGAGAGGCAAATGCAGAATCTCTAGACAGAAAACTGTTTCAACATTTAAGTAAAAAGTGTTATGGTATCCACAGTTCCACACGCACGCGAGCACACACAGATATATATATATTTATTATATTTTTACATTATATATGGATTTAACTACTTTTCGTGTGCGAGTTCCACCCAGCAGAAACACTCGCCTCTACAAGCCGTTACGTGTCCCTTTTAACACCCACTAACTGTGGTTAAGATTCATTCACCCCTAGGGTTCATCCATCTAACCTTGGTTTTTAGAATTAAAAAAATAAACCTGAAGCTTAACTACAGTTAAAGGAGGACAAAAGGGACAGGTGGTGGCCTTTAGGCGCTTTCCTCTGGCGGAAAGCGCGAAGAGAATCACGGCCTTATATATATATATATATATATATTTATATATATTACATTTCTAGTAGATAACATCTAACTTTATGTGGTTGTGAGCACCTTTGTAACAAGTGCTTTAGTGCCTAGGAGATAAGGCATAGGCATCACCTACTCCTAGGTGACCTCGTCTTAACGAGTGCCTGCCTAGACCGTGATTAGGCAATAGGGGTCTTGGTTAGGCAAAACAATGGCTTAACGTTGCCTAAGCGACATTTTGACTGCATTGACTAAATGATAAGGTTAAAGTCATATTACAGTCTACCCATTTGATGAGAAATATTTACATAGTTGTACAAAACTTAGGAATGAAGGGAGTAGGTACCAAGTGGAGTAAGCAAGTGATGCAGGTACCATACCCATCAATGAGGGGCAAGCGAAGAGACTAGCTAGCCTAGCCTTTAGGCTAGCTAGTCTAGTTTTTCAGCTGCTAGTGCCATGGTTAGCTGGCTTGCTGCTTTCTTTCTCTCCTTAATGCTCACGCTAGCCTATGTGCGTTTTTTTTTTTTTTTTTTAATCGGTATTTGCGTTTTGATGGTTGTTTAGGATTGGAGTAAGCAAGCAACAATAGTTATATTTTTAAAACGGGCATGGCGTTATTTTCGCATACACAATCCAGCGTGTTTGTCACGCAGAAACTCAACTGAAAGTGTAGGTAAAGTATAGAAGACTAAAAGCATAGTTGTTAAGGCGACAGACCCCATGGACGCCTGAGGCGTCGCCAGATGAAATTTTTACTGCAGACGTCCCCCAATATGAGATTTAGGTGTGATGCATTTCCTTAAATAAGGGGACTTACAATTCATGTAAATACAAAATCGCTATTGTTAACATATACTTTGATAGAAACATCCTTGCAAACAGTTCTAAGAACAATAAAGGGGGGTTTCAAGTATTGGGGATTAAAAAAACAAAGTCTACCATGATTGTCGAAAGGAAAAGAGAGAAAGATTATGAAGGATAAACAATAGTCTACAATGACAGCCGAACATGAGAGAGGAAGGCGATGGGAGAGGAGGGAGAGTGTAGGACTGAATAAATAACATAAAAAATACTCAAGGAATGTAATAAAATATAAATAATTGGTAAAATATTTATAGGGTTTACACTTATTTAAATAATGAAAGACCTCTTTAAATATGGGTTTATGAGAGTTTTGAGGGTCCTAGAAGAAATTTAAGGCATTTTATTATTTGACCTCTTGAGCCCACTTGTATGCTTGGTATCAATCATGCAAAAGCAGATGATGACCATATGGTCCACCCACAAACAGAGGAAGAGAAAGAGAGAGGCCAATTGTCCACCCATTAAGCGAGAAAGAGGACAGGTTAACATGAGGGAAACATACTCGACACCATTCCTCTCTTCTTTCTTCTCAAGCTTCAAACCTTTTTGTGTTGGATATGCAAACTCTAACATACTATATGGTAAAAGACATGAAAAATATATAAAATAACATATTTGTTTGTTTACCAAACTACTACATTCAAATAAAATAACTTGTATATCCTTAAACAATAATAATATTACATATATCAAATTTATAATAATGATTGCCTGAGGCGGCCGGTCGCCTGAGCCCAGCAAAGCGCCTGGTCGCCTGAGACGACGCCTTTAACAACTATGACTAAAAGTTTAAGTAAGGAGCAAGATTATTAAGTTAAGAATAAGGTGGAAAGCACTTCTTTTTTAGGCTAAGAAGCCTGATGTGCTAGCGCTTGTGACTCAACCCCATTTGATGGTTAGCATCATTCAATCGAGTTGACTTTTCGGGCCAGATATCCAAATGGAGAGAAAATGGAGAAAACCTAGGGTTTTCAAGAGAGATTGCTAGAGGGGGAGGAAAAAGGCTTGGAGATCGCCCCCAAAGCCATTTTCAAGCGATTGGATCATAGGGAGACAATTTCTAAGGTCGATATACTATCTAACCTAACTCTATTATGTATTTTGCATGATTAAACATGATTGGGTAAGGATTATTAGGCGTTTTTCATGATTAATGGTATCTTATAGTTTATGGAGTATGAAATAGGGTTTTGCATATGTTTAAGGGTTTAATGATTATGATTTGTGGTTTATGGTGTTACTATTTGATGTTGAAATCTAATATGGTTGGAAATGGTGAAAGGGAAATAATGAAGGATGGGTTTGGATGAATGGTTGTGGTTTTTGAATGTGTGTGAAGGGAGAAGGGTTTTATATGATGGAGGAAGGGTGTTTTTATGTATAAATGGTGGATGCAATGGGTTAATGGAAAATAAATAGTGATGTTGGATGCTTATAATTATGAATGGAAATTGTGAAATTATGATAAAGTATTATTACGATTGCCTTGATAAATTATGTCATACTTATCTTGTATAGTGATCGATATTCGAATAAATCAAAACTTAGGAGAAAGTCTTCCAGACCGGAAATTCTCTAACCATGTGGAATGAGACGCTTTGGTGGAGTTTCCATGGTGGAGGATCGTAATCTAAGGGATGACCTATTCGAACGTTAATCATGACACTTATGCACAAATCACGAGTCCACTTTCTTGGTAAGTTTGTAAGTCTCATGATTATACACGTCTCTCAAGCATGCATGCATTACACACCTCACAAGAAATAGCCCAGCAGGAGCATGAGATCTCAAAAGAATTAGCCCAACAGGGGCATGGTATCTGACAAGGATTGGTCTGGATATGGACATGATATCTCACAAGAATTAGCCCAACAAGGGCATGGTATCTTATAAGAATTGGCCCAGCAGGGGCAGGGTATCTCACAAGGACTATCTCACAAGCTCACAAGTATCCGCCCACGCCAAGGTATGCATCTCACAAGAACATGCATCATGTAAGATCAAGTCAAAGAGTCTAACAAGTACACGAGTCTACGCGAATCAAGTTGATGTCATGATATGCTCACATGATTTCCGTACTCTGATTATGTAAATACGTCATGAATTATGATATTGACTATGTACAGGTGATATACTGATATTATGTTGTTAGCTAGACTTTATATACATTGAACGCTTTTGTGCTCAACCGGATATGTTGTAGGCAGATTTGGAGCTGGAACTAGCCGGGGAGCCATGGACTGAGGAAGCGTACGTGGAGGAAGAACAAGAAAGTGATCTCTCAGAGGAGGGAGTTAGGGATCTTGATCGGTTCCCTTATTACTACTTTGTTTATTGTTAAAAAGGGTTGTAAAAGATACTTGTTACCAGTGTTTTAAAACCTGAAAACTCGACTCGACTCGGAAACTTTCCAAGTAGAGTCAACTCGGAAACTCGAGCAAAACTCGTCCAAGTAATGACACCTAAAACTCAACCATATATAATATTTTTCTAATACTATATATGGTATAAATTCAAAATTAATGATAAATCATGCCTAAAATAAGATATATAATTCAATATATACTAAACACCCCCTTTTGTTTCGTATGCATACTTAAGAGTGGGTGGGGTGTGTTTAAAAAAAAAGAAAAAAAAACATAATTTAGTGACTTGGGTAGGCGGTTTACTTGATTTTTTGTTTTAACAAAAAAAGTACAAAACTCGGGCGAGTTGGGACGAGTTACTTGGTTTTCAGTGTCAAAACTGAATTTTACCTCAAACTCGACTCGAATCTTGGCTGAGTCGAGTCGATTTGACCGAGTTTCAAGTCGACTTGCCGAGTTTTAATACTATGCTTGTTACTTTTAGTTGATGTTGTTAAGGGGTGGATTCTGTATGGGGATCATGATGAATGATCCGAATTGTGGGTTAAGTTGAATTGGTCTCATGTCGTACTTGATGGTTTGTTTTATATCGAATTTTATCATTGTCAATTTTGTAGACTCGTATATTTAGTATTGCCTTGTATGTTATTAAGTCAAGTGTTTAAGCGGTGTCACGGCCCAAGGTCCCATTAGGCCAAGGTGGGATTTTGGGGCACGACAGATTTGGACCCACCTGCTTGTTGACTCCCTCTCGAGACTAGACAATAATTTCTTTATAAATGAGGTGACAAATCGAAACATGTGGACAAAGCTGCCTATACACAACGCGGTTAGAAGATGGGGGAGGAAGAATGAACTCTCATGATGTGCCTCATCATCATAACCAACTCATTTAACAAGAAAGATCAAACGTGCTAGACTATTATGCATTGCCACCAATGAAGAGACCAAAAGAACCAATGTTTGAAAATAAGTTGAAACTTGGAGAAATATGACACATAAAAAAGGCCGCGATGATGCAGCATAGGGAATACACCGCTTGACAGATTGTTAGGCATTAAAGTAGCTATGGCTCTAGAATACCACATAGCCAAATCACAGCACCAGCACATCTAACTTCACTCCCGTGTCTAAGTTACATAGTCTTAACTCTTAAGGCATTTCCAGATCTAAGCCTGTAATATCTGTCACTGGCATTGGGTCATAGTGGGACATGACGAACTGGTTTGATTTCCTTTTTCTAGTGCTGATGAATTTTGTAAAACTATATAAGATCCTTATGAACCACAGGTAAATAGATACAATCATTATATCCTTGGATTCTCTAGGGATAGCAAAGCCTCTACACTTTGGCACGACAATTTCGTCGACTTTAATATGAAAAACAGTCCACTGACTGCAAAAGAAGGCCAACATAAGGTAACATACCATGTTCAAGGAATCTTTGCCTGTTTCAACATCCCATCTTCTAATAGAATGATCCCATGATGCAGAATATATAGTTTCATGTTGCGGCCAAACAACAGAAGAGACGCACTGTGTATGCCCCACAAGAGTAGATACGGCCTCCACCTGAATGCCACAGAAAGCTATCAATATGAACAAAAATAGCCTGCTCCTGATGAAAAATATCTTAAGATCACAAAATAATAGAACAGATTAAAGTAAGAGAATTGCAAGAAACTTGAAGTCTTGAATAAGAAAATAAATACTGATGGATTTGACATCTCACAGCTCAATAAATACGAGTATTTCCATAGATCCCTACCAAGCAATATGTATTGTGATGAATTTGATTCTAACTTTTGTTTTAGAATATAAAACTATTCTACGAGCACAATGCAGAAGGTCAAAGAAACTGTGCTATAAAGAGGCACTATTTTAAAATTTTATAAATCCTTCTATAGCAGACTATGTATCTTAATATTCTATTGTGAGTCACATCGGACTTGCTAGTCTACCTGACAGCAAAAAGAATTTAAGAGGATGGAGAATATGGTCACAAACGATGATATAGAGTCCGACAACAACGAACACCAAGGTACACAAAGGATTAAGAATAGAGATAACGAAGGTTTCCAAAGAAATATTCTGCATAAAATGAAACCTAACGGGTGCTTTAAGTTAGTCTAAAAGCTAGTTTGTTCTATTTTATTCTCAGAGGAAACCCGTCTTAGAGATTGAACGTGGACTTATCTTATTGTGGTTCAATCTAAGAGAGTGCTGATAGCTTGTAGTGAACAGCCCCCTTATGAAACCAACTGAGCTTGAAAATGATGAGGCGCTATTCCTCCCGAAACAAAAGGATCAAACCTTCCATGCCCCACACAGAATTTACAGATTGTACTTTTCCAGTACTTAATGGATGACCCAACTAGACCAGGTTTAGCAGAGGAGGCTAGGACTCTGTGTGTGTGTGTGTGTGTGTGTGCAGAGTGCCAAAACTGCATGGCTTAAATGGGGCAACAGAAACGGTAAATTCTTTCACGTCATAATCTTATCCGGAAATAGATAAGGAATCAGGTGAATTGGTCTAGAACCATCAAGATATAGCCTGTGTCCTGGTTGATAGCTTTGAGAGGAGGTTTCAGTCAGAAGGCTCTTCTGAATTGAAACCAGCCTTGGGGGCAATAGAGGTGTGCATCAGAAAGGAATAAAAACTCAGTCTTACGAGACCAATGAGCATGGAGGAAATAGAAATGGAGTCAAAGCAGATCCAGTCCCTGAGGCTCAAGTCCCAAATGGACAAAAAGGAATTTTCTGTAATTCTTTCAGGCTACTGCAAGGGACAGTGCGTGAGGTTATGTCCTTTCACTCCGAGTATATCCTCAAAGAAATGAACAAAACATTTAGAACATTAATTCCTAAAAATTGAACCTCAGAAAAGGTGAATCGCCTCAGACCTACAAGTCTTTGTAACATCAGCTACAAAATTATATCAAAGATCCAAGCAAATAGAAGTAGACCGATTCAAGACCAGGTCCTTTATCCCCTTCAGGGATTTTTTTTTTTTCTTTTCGTAATGAGGATAATATATCAAAACTGATGATAGATACATAAAGAAAACAGTTCACCGATTTGTGAACAAGGAAGAAACTAACATCCCTGACAGAAGCAACTACCCCTGGTGAAAAAAAAAGCAGATAACCCAGCACGTCAAAAAATTCCTGATCAAGATAACATCAAAAATAAAATAGCAACACAGATATGCTCAACCAATACAGAAGTCTTGTCAAACACCTGTTTGTCCCTTCAGGAAGCAATTGTTCTTAAAAGCAGATTACGAACAATATCTTAAATGCTCATGAGATCATAGCATCTCTAGGGAAGAAAAACAGTAGGGAGGGTTGGATGTGTTTAAAACTGAATATGAGGAAGACATAAGATACAATACAATAGAATGAGACTTCTTCATGGCTGCCATAGGCAAAAGGGGTTTTGATAGAAGTGGATTGGGTAGTTAATGCAATGTATCTCTGCACCACCTAATTCAATAACCCTTTATGACACACCTGCTGGTAGCATTAAACCATCAAGAGGCCTAAAGCAAGGGGATCCTCTATCCCCATACATTCTTATCATCTGCCTAGAAGGTTAGAATTCCATGTCCAGGACAATCTCCAGAAAACAAAGCAGGAGGAAAATCCAAACACATACTAAAACATCTAGAAGAGAACCTAAAATATTTCATATACTCTTTGCATATGAGTGTGCTTGATATCTGCTAAGTCCAATCTCGTAGCCTTATTGAAATTAAAGGATTTGCATGATCTCTATCGTATAGCTTCAAAGCCAAAAAAAAGTTAATCAAGGTAAATCGTCTCTCTCAGTTTCCAAAAATGTCTCAGATAAATTCAGGAAAATGCTTCATAGAGCTATTGGACTCATTAAAAAAATTGATTATTGAGAATATTAATAGATCAAAAGAAGTACAAGCAATTTACAGAGATGTAAATTAAACAAAACTAGCAGAAAAGGAACTAAAGACAAAAGAAAAACATGCCACGGGTACAAAAACACAACTCCTCACAACAAGATATCACCCACTGCCACGCCCAACTGAGTAATTGAACACCATTCCACAATCAAGCGCTGAATCCGAGCTATAATCCAAGTTGAAAATGAGGAATTATCAAAGACGCAACTATTCCTTACTTTTCAAATGAACACGAGATAGCTCTAGGGAAAATAGTCCAGATTGCTTCATTGGCACCGACTAGTGTCGTCAATTGCCAATCCGATAAGAAACTTGGAAAGAAGAATGGTAAAACCCAATCCACACATAACCGACACAAGAAGAAACCCATAATCCCAAAAACAACCAGACAGTGAAATAACAAATAATCTACTGTCTCTTCCTCGAGTAGGCACAAATAACAACGGTTTGTCATACTTCACACTCTACTCATTTATGATATCGTATTGGAAAATACATAAGAACCCCAACCTTAGTGGCTAGGGACAAAAATAGGCTATGTACTAAAAAGATGACACACATGAATATGACTTGCATGGCTAAGTTGAGCTAGCATATCCCAACGGATAAAGATCGCTTTTAGGTTAAATTTAAGAGAACCAAATATCATAACATGAGCAAGTTTTTTTCAGATTACATTTGATTCTAGGTCATCCTTGCTTTGGAGGGGTATAGTGAGGTGTAGATAGTAGCATCCAAAAGGGTCTCAGATGGGTGTTTGGAATAGTAGCTCGCTAATGTTATGGTTAGACCATAGTTACTAAAATGATAAGCGAAAGCAAGAAGCGGGAAGGGAGGCTCAAAAAATCATTGGGAAACAAGAAACAAGAAATGAGATATGGGAGCCTCATGCCCATTATATTAATATGGGCAGCCATACCTTAGATTTTGCCTTACATGATATAGGTGAGGAGACCTAGGTGCCTCATACTAATACTATAGTAGACCTTGTATAAAAATCAACCAATTTGAATCTTCTATTCTAGGGTTGGGATAAAATAAGATAAATAATTAAATCAAGTGAAAAAATATTTAATCCAAAGGTATTCACGTAGGGTTTACATTACTGGTTGTAGAGATGCACTATATAATATCAATCATTTACCAATAGGGTTCCAATTCAACGGTACATGGTTAGGATCTACACTCTAGGCCATAGACTCGGGTCTATCCCATCACGTCCCACATATATAGCCCTCTTTGCCTACTAAATGGGGTGTGATGAAAGCAAGCTTCCCCACAACTATGGGGTTAGACAACTGGTTCATGGATAAACCTCTCATAGAGGCCATCCCTAAGGATAGCAGAGAGAGACTACTAACCTAGCTAATAAAGTGCTGAATCTATATATATATATATATATATATATATATATATATATATCTTTACTATTATAATGCGAGAGGCAGGCGTAACCTGATTTTTCCGAAATTCCCAAACTACCCTTATATAAAACAAAATTTTGATTTAATATTTTACTTTAATTCCCAAACTACCCCTTGCTCATCTATCTAGTATTTAAAGAATAGAATCACAGCCAATCGCGATTGAACTCAAGGAGAGTTCAATCGCACCTGCGGGTTAACACATGTACCTTTTAACTCCTATTAATTGTGGTTAACTCCTTCCCCTCGCTCTCACGTGCATCGCATGTGCCACCCACTAGTATATATAGATGAAGTAAAAGATCTCCTAACAGAGGTTATTGTAATCTAATCTTGAGTATTCACTTATCTGCATTTCCTATAAAGGATGTTGTGTTTGGGCCCCACAAAAAGAGGAAAATTCTTGGTCAAGTCCGCTAAGTGGGTGAATAGAGTAGACAGGAATGAGTTGAAGCACCCAGAGGCTCGACTTGACAATGCTATTAAAAAATGCCTTCATCTTATGGCATCAACATGAAGCAAGGAACTTTAGCACCTTCAAAATAATAATAATCATGATTGCTTCCCAATTGTGGGAAAAGCAACTCTTTATTATTCAAGTTTCATGGAAGCTAATTCTAGTGTTAACTTTGCAAGCATAGTTACCAAACACACATATTATACTCGTATAGTACCCGTATAATACTTTTAGAGAGGGTCCCGTTTAAAACTACATACTTTTGCCGTGTTGTGTTTTACGTGTATCGTCATTTAATACACGAATTATGTATTTAAACGTGTACAATACGCATGTTTTTGCCGTACTTTTACCGTGTTAAACGCATATTCCATATTATATGATTGTTATTAATTAATATCATGATTTCTATTTATTTATGATTATTAATTATTTTTTAATTTTCCCGTATTTTTACCATGTTTTTGCCGTATAATACCCGTACTTCCCGAACGAATTATTGTCGTATTATATCTGTATCCGTACTTGGTAACTATGCTTGTAGGTACAACAAGCAATCAAGGACATAAGAAGGAATAGGCACTAATCCAATGTGTACCTCCAGAAGACCCATACATTAAACAAAATTTTGATGGCTCCATTTACAAAGAAAACAAAGCTTCTGTTGGATGTATTCTGAGGCACTACATTGGCAGACCGGCCAGTTGGGCCAGTTTGCTATCAAGTAATAATATCCTGACAATTGAAAGTTGGGCTCTAAGAAGAGGCATCATGCTAGCAAAGGAAGAGTGAGGGCATAACATCTAAATTGAAGGAGATTCTAAGGTTCTCATCAACCTAATGAAGAGAGGTGCCCAGCATCCATGGAAAGTTCGGACTCTCATCGAGTAATCAGTGACATCAAAAGAATGTGCTCATAACACTTCGAAAGAGTTCGAGTTGAACACACCTACAGATAGGCAAATCAGACAGGAGATGCAATGACCAAACTAGGCCGGGGAAATATGTGATTGTTAATACAGCAAGAAACATGCATCCGACCACGAAGATTCTAATAGTTTCTTTCAGGCATTTTTCCAAGGCAAATATGTTGCAAAATAGTTAGATATAAAACGGAGCAGTAGCCAGTAAGTCATTAGTATGAAGGGGATTCTTGTATGTACGTGCGCTGTGCGCATGTGATGTGTCTAGGAAAACATTAACAATGACAAATTGTGGCAGAAATACCAATTTTTTACCATCATTTTGGTGAAACATAAGAATGAATACCTCTAATTGGGAATCCTCGGACTCAATATCCATTTTTCTTTTCTTTATTGACACTAGAGAGCCTTCTTTTTCAGTATCATTTGTCTGCCACAAATTGATGGTACAGTCCCAGGAACCTGAGCAAACCTAAGTGAACGTCACAAAACAATGAAGTCATGTGCTTAGCTTGCTTGTTTCATTTCGAGCATGTTATCATTGATAACTCAAAGGTGAAGATAAATAGATCAGACCATATCTCCAGGAGGAGATGCTGCAACAGTTTGTACGGACGACATATGCCCACGCAGGATTTTAAAGGCTCTAATCGTAGTAGGATGATTCCGGGGCTCCTCTGCATCAAACTTTTAGGGGGGGTAAAAGGGGGTACTAAACAAAACAAAATTCCCATTCAGAGTCAAGAGCAGAGACTTCTTCCCTTTACCTTCCATAGTCTCAGTGTTCGATCTTTGAAGCAGTGGCTACATACAAATTGGTATCACTCTCAACACCTGTAGTAGTACAGCACTTCCAAATCAATGGATAACTACAATGATGATTGCTTATGCACATACACATGCACAAAGTAAGCTCGTACACATAAAATAGTTACTAAAACAAAATTATGAAAAGAGCCATCTTTAGAGATATAATGGCAAAAATCTAAACTTTCGGGCATTTTGGCATTGATGGTTTTTCAACAGATCTTAAAAAAGATGTTCAGTTGTTGTTCCCAGGTAATATGTCAAAAAAATCCTAATGTTTCAGATCTCTTATGGGAAGAAATATAGCCTTTAGGCAACCCAGCATCACGGAAAGCAACCCCCTTAACGTGATTAAAAATATCAACAAAGAGTCCACACCCATGGATATTAGGTTAGTATCTATCATGGAGAAGATTATGGAAACATCTGACTACCTAGATGTTCTATGCATGTTCTTCAGGAAGGAAATATTGTTGCAGACTCAACCAAAGTTTTAAATCTTGGATGAGTAATAGGTGATGCGTCCAAATCTTTTGAGTTGGCTGTACCATAAAAGAAATGCTTCTTCAAGGGACTTGGCGGGCTGCGTAAAGACGACGATTCTCTAATCCTTGAACTCAGTAGTCAGGGAAACTGCCCTTCGAGCTTCTACAAGTACTAAGAATTCAATAGCTCTGCCATAACTTCGTTTTCTTTCGCTTTTAGCGTCGGTTCATTTCACAAGAAAACTGATGCTAGAAAAGGGGAAAATAAGAGAAAAGAAAAGAAAACTACTTTTCTCGCGCGCATTTAGTTCACGAGAAAATTTGCAATTAAATTGTTGTTTTCTTTTTCTGGACGTGTTCAGTTTGCAAGAATGCTAGAAGAGAAAGTGTATGAAAAGTAACTTTTTCTTAAATTTCAGTATTGAATTTGCACATTTACTTGTGTTTTTTTTTCCCTGGTAAATATCAGATAAATAGAAGGTGTTACAGCAGTTTACAGGGATGTAAACTAAGAGTAACTAACAAGCAAGAGAGACAGACTAACAAGGGAAAATCAACAACACTAAGTACAGAGGCTGACTCATAGTAATATCCCTCACTTCCTAATCCATCTGAGTAATGGAGCTCCATTCCACAATCAATTGCCGAACACGAGTTATAATAATTCGAGAATGTGTAGACGATGAATTATCGAAAACGCAACTATTCCTCTCTTTCAAAATGGTCCAAGAAATGGCTACAAGTAATATAATCCAAATAGCTTCTTTAGCCCCAACCAAAGACGTCAATTGCCAACCCGACGTCAATTGCCAACCCGATAAGAAAGGTAAAAAGGAGAATGGAAAGACCCACTGCACACCTATCCAAGAAAAGAAAGAAGCTCAAAGACAACCGAACAATGCAAGAGCAAATGATTCATAGTCTCTTCCTTAGTCGAGCACAAATAACACTGATTTATCATACTCCACCCTCTACTCTTTAAATGATCCAAAGTAAGAATCTTATTTAGAGTTGTTGACCTGAGGAAGAAAGATACCTTTGATGGAATATGGGTGGACCAAACAGCCTTAAAAGGAAATAAGTGCATGTACAGGGGCAAAGGATTGTAAAAATGATCTCACTAAAAATCAACAATTGTTGCTTTTAGACCAAATCCTACAATCATTAATCTGGGGTACATGGGGAAGAGGAACTCAGACAAATCAGAAGACGCTGCAAATCTTCAACTTTTCAATCGTTTAGGTCTTTCCTCAACCTAGGACATCAAACTAACTCGCTCCCCGACCTCTCAACGCATTCCATTGGCAAGGCAACTTGGGAAACCATTGTTTATCAAACTTCATGCTTTTCTTTTCTAGCAAAATGACCATTTTTGGTTGGGGAAAATTTGATGGAAAGTACATGAAAACTGACACTATTAAGAAAGTGTTTTCTTGAGAAAACTGAACTTCTCACAAACCGAACACATGGAAAGTTGGTTTTCACGAGAAAACACACTTTGCCGCATCACTTTTGCGCTAACCAATCAGATGTAGATTTTTTTTCTTCTTTTATGAAGTATGAACGTACTTTTAGTAAAGTTTGATACCCTTGTAATTAAATTTTCACATTCATCAAAATATATATATATATATATATATATATATATATATATATATATATAACTATTGTACTACATCAAATAGCAGCTGCATTAAATTGATGTATTTGTCCTCATAAAGGAAATGAACATGCTATTAAATGGTAATTTTCTCTAATTTGTACCTTTTGGATTGATGACACTGACAGAAGTAATTGCATCATTGTGTCCTTCAAAGATATGCATACAAAATCCACCGTCTTTCCATATCCTAGAAAAGGTAAAATTTCCACATCGGATGTTGACCATCTTTACATTTATTGAGTTCCTTACCATGAAGAAGGTGGTTAAATAAAAACTATTAAAGTTATAAAGAAATTCTAAAAAGTATAATTAACTAATAGTTAGGAAATTACCTTCCAAAACCATCATAGCACCCTGTCAAAACGAACCTGCCAGATAGGACATATTAGTGCAATTTCTACTAGAAATTAAAAAACACCATTATTTATTATTGCTAAAATATATCACAAGAAAATATTGGTTCTTCACACCATGGTTTAAAATATCGATACGTATCGACCAATACGGACCGATACGTATCCTATTTGGAGCTACCCAATACACTGGTACGCTGGAAAAAAAAACTCTATTGTATTCGGCCAATACAGGCCCGATACACTTGATACGCGGATTTTTCAATTAATTTTTTTTCTCCTTCCATTTACATTAGGATCCACAATACAAACCCGATACACACAACTTATTTACATATTATTTAAGTAAATGATTTTAACTTGATTTTACTTTCAATTACTTTAGATATTAATATGTATGTAAATAAGGTTATCCCCCTGGTTATGATGCCCCAGCCCAGTCCTACTTACTTATCAGGAGCCACTGGTTATGATGCTCAGTCTCAGTCGTCGATTGACAGTTATGGACAGATCACGACTCAGCAGCAGGCATATGTACAAATGTACCTGAGCATGTACCGCACGATGATGACTTGGATACAGTGGTGTCATCATGTCTGGACCACTTATAATGTATCACTCTACCCAATTCCTGATCCCACAATGATAGAGTATGAGCAGGCCCGAAGCTTAATGTGGAATTGAGCTTCTATCATGTATGTTACTTGATTTGTGAATACAAGGGTCTATGTATTTTCATATTTTTGATTTATGAATGCAAGTGAGATTGAATTACTTAGTTAAGTAACTATAGTTTATATTTTCATACATATGTATCAGCGCGCACACCTTTTTTAACTTATAAATTTGTTAACTCTCATATGTATGATTATAAATGTAGTTGGAGGCCATCATTTAGTTTGTTTTTAGCTTATATTTGCATTAAAAGAGATTTTATGTAAGGTATCCAAGTTTTTCCTAACGTATCCAAGCTTTTTTTTTAACATATCCTGAATTTTTCCACCGTATAAAACCGATACAGTACCGATACGTCAATACGTATCCTATTTTGGACTTACCAATACGGCGACCGATACCGATATTTTGAACCATGCTTCACACCAAGAAATGACGTATACTGGTCTTAGGGTTTGTTTGGTAACTCTATTGGTTTTAAGTATAGCTTTTTACTAGATTTAATTTTCAAGCATTGTTTTAAAACTCGTCGAGCCAACTCAATAGGGTTTCAAGTTGACTCAACCCTAAACTCGCATGCAACCCATTTTAACAAGTTACTCAGTTGAGTCAGTCAAATCGACTTAACCCTATCAACTTGCTTGACTCAACCAAGTCTCGTAATTATTTTTTTCAAAATATAAAAGGAGGGAGGGTGATTAAGGCTCTAAAGCCCAAGCCACTGTTCGAAAGAAAGAAAAAGAGGGAGGAGGCTCCCTCCCCTCTCTTTGTCTCTCCCCAATTGACAAGTACCCCTTTCTCAGTCGATCCTTTTCTATCACACAATCTCTCTCTCTCTCTCTCGTCCCTCTCTCTCTCTCTCTCTCTCTCTCTCTTGTCCCTCTCCGCTCCCCACAAAGGAACCAACCTCTCTCTCTTTCGTCTCTACTCCCTCTCTCTCAACTCTTTTTTTCTTTTATTTTTTATGGGACAAGTGGTCTCTCTACATTGATATGTTTTTTGCCGAAATTGTTTTATCAATATTTTGTAATTGCTTTAATTCCTGTAACTTCTGTAATGTTTTAACTTCTAATTCTTGAAATTTTCTTTATGAGTTAATTACAGTGTTACCTAGGCACTTCAGTTTTCCCAAATTTTGTCGTGCCGACACTTGGACACGACACGACACTCCTTGGTGCATGCCTATACCATGTCATGGTGACATCAACATTATGATTAGGCACATGGTACTTCAAGTATGTCGTACAATTTTAAATTAGAATTGTAAGGAATTTTTTGTCAAATTAAAAAAAAAAAAAAAATGAACTTTCTGTCAAATTGTGTTGCTTTTTTGGAAACATAGACGAAATTTTACTAGGAGAAAAGCGGCACCAACAATAATCAAATGATCAATATGTACGTCTCTCTTTTGTTGCTCATTTCTACTCCCTATATGAGTATTTTTTTATAACTTAGGTATGCACTCTTTTAAAAAAATTTGGGGGATGGTGATCCCCCTCTTTTTATTATATATATATATATATATATATATATAAATTTGTACATCCGTGCCGTCGTATTGGGATTTTCAGAGCTTGTCGTGCCGAACACCCCTAAACACCTGGACACTTGGCACCCGTACCACGTGCCTAGGTAACACTGTTTAATTAGTGTATTGTTTATCTAATTTCTATAATTGCTTTAAATCGTCTATAATCCAAATAAAACTCTTATTGTAGTTTCCGTATTCTGTAATTGAACATCTTAAATGTTTAATTACTTTATTTATGTTCTCTAAGTTATGTATTTGCTTTATTACTTGCAATTTGGAAATCAAACTACAAGTCATAAAGCAATTACACAACTAATAAAGCAATTACAAAACTTAGAGAAACAAAAATAAAGAAATTAAGCATTTAAGCTACTCAATTACAGAATACATAAATTACAATAAGAACTTTATTGGGATAACAGACAAATTAAAGCTATTACAGAAATTAGATAAACAGTGAGTAAGGCTGCACAAAACCCGATCAGCCCGTTGATGCGACTCGGCTCGGCCCGACTTGGCCCGAGCCCGAAAGCTAATTCAAGCCAAGCCAAGCCTAAAAAAAAAGCGCGAAATCTAATTCAAGCCGAGCTCAAACCAACCCTTGTGCGGCTCGGGGCTCGATTGAGGTTCGGCTCGGCTCGAATATTATTAAAATATATATATATATATATATATATATATATATATATGTATATCAATATTATATATATAAATAATATAAAATTTTATTATTTTTAAAAAAAAAGGATTCAAGCCGAGCTCGAGCCAAGCCAAGCCCGGCTTGAGCTTGAATCAATTCGGGCCGAGCCGGGCTTCAAGCCAAGCTTTTTTTTTCGGGCCAAGCTTCAGGCCGCACAATCAAACATGATTTCGGGCCGAGCCGGGCTTCGGGCCTCAATCAAACTTATTCAAGCCGAGCCGGGCTTGGCCAAGCCCAGCCTGAATACAGCCCTAACAGTGAGTAAACTAATTAACTTATAAAGCAATTATAGAAACATTACATAACTCACAGGAATTAAAGAAATTACAAAAAAAAATTTAATCCAACAATTAAAGGGAAACAAAACACAAAACAATGTAGAGAGACCACTTGTCCCAAAATATAAAAAGAATATAAAAGAGTTGAGAGAGAGAGAGGGAGCAGCAAAAGAGAGAGAGAGAGAGAGAGATGTTGGTTCCCCTTTATGGGGAATAGAGAGGGACTAGAGGGAAGGCATTACAGAGAGAGAGAGAGAAGGCGTGAGCAGGAGACTGAGAGGGGCGTGAGAGAGAGAGAGAAACAAAGAGGAACGAGAGAGGGCTTGACTGAGAGAGAAAGGATGTCAGATGGGGAGAGACGGGGAGAGGGGAGGGAGTGTCCTCCCTCTTCTTCTTTCTTTCGAACAGTGGCTTGGGCTTTTGGAGCCCTAATCCCCCCTCCTTCCTTTAATATTTCAGGAAAAAAAAAAGACCAATGAGCCTCGGTCTAGTCAGCTGAGTCGATCGAGTCGAGTCAATTGAGTCGACCGAGTCGAGTCAGCCAAGTCGATCGGGTCGAGTCTACTCAGCTAACTTGGTTGAGTAACTCGTTGAAATGGGTTGCAAACGAGTTTGGGTCGAGTCGACTCAAAACCCTATCGATTCGACTAGATGATGGTGGTTTGTCACCATCATTCACGTTATAACAATTATTGAAATGTTATAATGACAAGTTTTTTTCTAATTGTTTACTGTTTTTCAACATTTTATGACATAATATGATATATATTTACACACAATATTTTTATAACTTCTCTGTCATAAAAATTATGAAATAACAACCATCATACTGGGATAATGGTTAATCACAACTATTATTTTAGGGTGTGTTATTTACATATATAACACAACTGGGTATGAATACATAACCCTAAACTATCACAAGTGCAATATTAACTATTATGATGAACGCTGTAAAACCATTGGCATTTTGGACTTCAAGCTGGGAAATCAAAGACCGAAGATCAGGTTGGTCTTTGGTTGAGTTCTCGGGTAACCTGAGCCGGCCCCTTATATGTATATAGCAGTGTGTGTCAGCAGTGTTTCAATCAAGGTTTTTCTGCTCTCATCAAGGGAACCATTAGAAAGTCAAAGCAAAAGCAGGCTAGATAGGTAAAGAGGGAATCACAACAAAACAATGCCATGAAGTATGTGACAATACTTAATTAAGGCTGCTAAGTGTGACTGTATGATATATTGAGCAGTAAAGTAGCCATCATATTGCTAATTGTCCACATGCTTACCCAGGATTTGAACCGTTGACTGCACTGACCCAATCATCATGTAAACAAGGTTCTAATTGTTTTCGAGGGGCTACAGCCTTTATGTATTCGATTTCTAGAATCTTCTCCTGAAATAAATAAAAGATTCTAGTTAGGCATCAGAAGGACAAAAAGCTAAAGGTGTGATGAGGACTATAAATGTTATAGTTGCATCATAATAAAAAGTAGTTAGTAAGCTGTGTCCCTTGAATTTTTCTCAAATCAAAAACACTTTTTCCTGCATGATATGTCATGTTGTGCCATGTGAAATATCAAATGCATAGCTACACCCCTAAAACAGGACAAACCAATGACTGGGTACCCAATGAAACAGCACAATTAAAATGAAATCGTCTTAATTTTTGGCATTCAAAACAGTGGTAGGAGTACAAATTAACATGTGTGTGCAATTCAGATACAGTTTTTTATTGCTTTAAGTAGATAAAAATATCTAATATGACAGAACATATCACAGATGTATTGGGCAACAATGTAAAAAACCACATTTAGGAGTGAAAGGTACCGCAGAAATGCCCTTGGCAAGAAGAAACTGTTCAAGAGACATCCGAACCAGCTCCCCGTCGATAACAAAGTCAAAAGGTTGAGGTTGCCAGTCAGAATTTCCTGATAACAATCAGCTATCAAACTTGAGATGGTAAGAATGTTAGAGTAATAAATCAAGACAGAGAAAGGAGCTTCTCAAGAGCAATGCACATTTTTAAGCTATCTACAGACTACAGTTACAGAATACAGACCACATAAATCAAAACATTCTTGGAGTTGGGGCAGAATGCAAAGCAAAAACAGAAAGTTGCTTCTTAATTTTATTTTTGAAAAAGAACAACAAATACATTAGATCATCTCAAGGATTAGAAACCCACAATTGTATACTCTGTAATTTGAGTGAGTAAATCATGAAATGGAGAATACAAAATAATAATAATAATAATAATAATAATAATGACCACTTAATGAACGAAAACAAGATAGATATACAATAAATTTCTACCAGCTTTGAGAAGATTATTGACAACAGTAGAGAGACCCATTCTGGTCAGGTTGGAGGGAACTGCAATGGACGTAGTGGGAGCTTTCATAGGACGACGGAGCTTCGTGACAAAGCGGACCTGGACCCTCCTAGACGACTCCAAAACATCTCCGTCAATCACCATCTCTGCGGATAAAAGACAAAAACAAGAAAAGCAAGTTAAAAGCAGTCTGCCAGTTTCCTTTATGAATATATGCAGTGGACATCAGGTGGACTCTACATGGATAGGCCTCCATCCTTATGGAATTCCTTGACACCATGAGTGCTGATTTTGTACATAATTGAGTCTTATATTGTCTAGCAACTCTTAATTTTATCTTTGCTGTTTAATGGGGGATGTTTTTCCCTTCTCATGTAAATTTTTTTACATATTCATAGATAGTAGATACAATTACTTGTTACTGATCAAACAAATAGGTGACATTGAAGATAAAAGGTATCGTTTGGGGGATAAGTGTCAGACCAGCTGAATCATCAGATCTGAGGGTAAATGTGGTATAGCCAACTTGTTTAATACTAATATAATTCCATCCATAGTAGCAGGAAAATGTCTCTTTGCGGAACTGATGTTTTTCAAGAAAATGAATTGATAAACTGATGTAATATGAGAAGCAAGCAAGGAACTGTGTAAGGAAGACTACGAAAACAATTTGAAAAAGTATTTCCAAACAGAACAAGGGTTCTTGTGCATTTCATTTTAGACGTTCCCCACCCATTTCCCTTTAAATTTCTCATACATTTCCTGCACTTTTTCCCTCTATGAACAGGATTCTATTATTTATCTATCTTTCAGAAATAAGTCTATATAGTTTTTACTTGCTGGTACAAAATAACTGCTCACAGTGATTAACATAATTCAAAGCGGACAACAGGGTGGGACATAATGATCCTAGTATCGTAGATTCTTCCAACTACCAGAGCTAAAACCCATCTAACAATACCAGAGTACAAGTAGATAGCAATGTAAAAAGATCAACACTCTAACAAGAAACAATACAAATATTTTCTTTGATTGGTAAATATATATATATAATAAGGAAATGAGAAAGTACAAGCAGAATAGCTCGGGGTTCACCAAAAGTAAACCAAGAGTCAAGGGGAACAAGAAAGAGGACAAAGGGGAGTAAATGATCCCCAGCAGCTGTCAAAAAAACTACAGAGTAAAGATGCCCTCCCATGGATCCCCCCTGTCACCCCGTGCAGATCCCCAAGATGTAACCAGATGTCGAACCCACTCCTGTATTTGCGGGATGGTCAAGGATGTATCCTCGAACACCCTCCTAATCATTTCCTTCCAGAGGAGCCATGTTATCGCTCCTGGGAGGAAAAGCCAAACACTGCCTGCTGGATTTGGAAACGAAGCTAGAAGCCAACCGGATAAGAAGCTTTGAAAGGATCGGAGAAAGATCCAAAGGATACAGAGGTGAGATAGGAAAAAGGACCACACCCCTCTCGCTATCGGGCAATGCAACAATAAATGATCAACTGATTCCGCTGCTAGAATGCACATATAACACATGTTAGCCAAGCATCACCCTCTATGTATAAGGTGATCACTTGTTAAGATTTTGTCCAAAGCCGTTGTCAACAAGAAAAATGATACCTTAGAGGGAACCGACGGGAACCACACAGCCTGCTTAGGAAAGAAGAGAGTACAAGGCCCAGTTTGCAAGGCGTGTAAGATGAGTGGGGCGTAGGCTAACCTGCTGAATAAGGGATAATAGCCACAATAAGTCCATGAATTCTCAATCCAGTAAATTGTGTCTTATAAGTGGAGTCCAAATAGGTATCCCATCCTGAAAGGCCGGATACTCGGCAACTGAAACCTCCTTATTTGATGCTAGGAGGAACAGATTGTCAAAAGACTGCTTAAGAGAAGCTTGCCCACACCAAAGATCATACCAAAAATGGATTTGCTCCCCACTACCCACCTTAAGGTGGGTGAACTTGGAAAAGTCCTCCCAAACCTGCATAATCGCCTTCCACACCCCTACACCCATAGGACCACACCCTACCTTAGGGCACCACCGACTCAACAGCCCGTGCCGAGCCACGATCACTTCCCTTCATAAGCTACACTCCTCTTCCCCAAACCTCCAAAGCCACTTACCCAACAGAGCCTTATTCACCTGCCTAAGGAGACAAACACCTAGACCATCATTTCGCTTTGATAGGATTATAGTTTTCCAGTCAACCAAGTGGTATTTCCGAGTGTCAATTCTCTCGTTCCATAAGAACTCCCTTTGAATTCGCTCAAGAGAGACTGCAATAGAAGCGAGAAAATTAAATAAGGAGAGGGAATAGGTCGGGAGACTGCACAAGGTGCTTTATATTAGAGTCGGCTTCCCTCCCTTGGATAGGTAACTAGATTTCCAACCTTGGAGGCACTTAGAGAACCTATCAATGACCGGACTCCAAACCGATTTGGCTTTGAACGGCGCACCCAAAGGTAACCCTAGATAAGTAGTTGGTAGGTACCCCGTTCTACACCCAAGACAAGCTGCCAATTCGTCCATATTAGGAATGTTCCCCACTCCAAACAAGACACTCTTTCCAAAATTTATTCTCAACCCAAAGACAGCTTCGAAACATCAAAAAAGACACCTAAGAAGGGCCAACTTTGTACATGAGGGTTCACAGAATAAGAGGGTGTCATCCGCAAATTGTAGATGGGAGATGTGAAGGTTTCCTTGGCCTATACATAAGTCGTCCCAAACTATGGGCGAGGCTTTCTAGATCATTCTGCTAAGAGCCTCTGAGACGATGATAAACAAAAGGGGAGAGAGAGGATCCCCTTGGCAGAGGCCTCGAGAACTCTTGAAGTATCCATGAGGTGACCCATTGATGAGCACCGAGAACCTAATGGACTCGTAACACGATCTCATCGACGCCCTCCATTTAATGCCGAAACTCATCCTCCCAAGGATGTAGTCCAAAAAATCCCAGCTCACGTGGTCATAAGCCTTTGCCATATCAACCTTGCATAGGAAGCCCCTTACGCAAATAGTCCTCAATACACTCATTGGCAATCAAAGGCCCATCCACTTGTTTTAAACCATCACAAATATTTACTACTAGTCCACATCATTGATTTGACCTTATATTCAATTGGGGTGAGCTTGAGTTCACTACCCTGTTGGATGCTGCAGACATATATCATTCAACAACATCATCATAAGAGCCTCATCATAACTATCTAGGATCGGTAACACAAATCATGTTCTGTCATTTCATTCTACCTTATGTCATAATTTCAGTCAAAGTTAGTGGTATCAAATCTTCCCTCGCTATGTCTATCTGTTAGCCTTCAACTTGCACTAACTCACTCATTACTCCTACTGCCGAAACCATCTCATAAAGTGCTAAATTTTAGTATACATCAGTACTAAATTCATATAATTATACTGAGTAAACGCCTCCTTTTTCTCCTAAAACCATCAGAATGGCTATGAAAATGACTTATTATTGTATAAATGTAGGTTGAGAAAAGCATTTCAGAGAGGTGTGCAGAAAGTTATCTTTTACCAATACCCATTCCTCTCCAGATTTCTACTACTAGCAACTATATATATATATAGAGAGAGAGAGAGAGAGAGATGAACGAAAAATAAGAGATAAGAAGAGATGAAAATACACATTTTAGGAATAGAAGAAGAAGAAAAAAAGAAACACAAACCTCTGCCTTGTGCTCGGCTCCTTCAGAATCAGAGCCAATTGAGGAAGCCGGGACAGTGGGGGAAGGAGGGAAAATCTCGAAACTAGGGTCTCTTGTTTGGGATTGTCGAAATACCCCTTTATTATTCGATATTTATGAAACACTCCCCTCTGTTCTGACACTTGCGAATACTCCCCTGTTGGCTGCGGTTTCTTTCACTAATAAAATAGTAGAAGTCTAATGTACGTTTGGGAACCCTTTATTTATTTTTTTTGGAACTAATGGCTGAAAAATAATCAACTTTTATGCTGATCATTTCCTTATTAATTTTTTGACTTTTCTTTCTTTTTATCATATTTTTTTGTTGGTCTTTCCTTTTTTTGTCATATTTTTTGTGTGAGTGTATAGTCTTAGTTGGCGTTTGTTAACACTAGTCTAAAAATGTAACGACCCCAAAACCCCACCTTGGTCATAATAGGACTTTGGGTCCGTCACATTACTTATCCCTGCTTGACTTCCATGACAATAAGGCATAACTAAAAGTTAATTCTCCAAAAATAGCAACAATAAAATTCTTTCCATAAAAACCTCTCATCCGATATATGATAAACCGATGGTAATTCAAATCCACAAACATAAACTGAAATAAGCCCAACATAACCCACATGATCGGTAAAGTAAAGTCATCAAATAACAGTAAACAGTCTAAGCAACATCCTGAAATAACATAAGTCTAAAACAAAACAACTCATAAAGTAAACTATGATCTACTAGTAAAAACAACTATCAAAATCTCTGGCTCCCTCCTCTGGAAGCTTACTTACTTCTCCTTCTTCAAAGTACTCCTCTTCCACCCAAGGAGTTGCCGCCTGATCCTGTGTTATACCTATACGACAATAACAAGTCGACTGAGTATTGAATACTCAACAGATATCCAAACTAACCAATAAATAATACAAGCATATGTCAAATATCCAAATCATGTAACAATTGTAAAGTCCATAGCAGTTTAATATAACATAAACATAATCAGAGTATAGAAACATTTGAACATCTTGACTTAACTTGACTCGTGTACTTGTGTGACTCTTGAACTTGTGACCCTTGGACTTGTAACTCTTGAACTTGTATCATGAATACAATGCATGCTTGTTTTCCCATAAAATAGTTATCGAGGTCATTGTATTTAGATTTATGGAGGTGCATCAACAGAAGCGTAAGCCCCTAGAGCTCTTATATCCCAAATGTCCATGATAATTATCCAATACTTGAAATCTTATCCATAGAGAACATCAATGAATACCGGAGCTACTTTAATTTCAGGGTCTTTGTAAAACCATGCAGTGTCTTTATCCTTGTAATTTAGTGTCCTTGTACTTTTATTTCAGTGTTTAGAGTCCTTATCCTTATCCTTGTAATTCAGTATCCATGCAATGTCTGTGTTCATGTTTGTGTACTCATGAGATTTGTAAACTACCACACATATGAACTTCTGCTTGAGTGTCGTGATTAACATTCAAATTCAGTCATCACTTAGATTCCATTTTCCATCAAGAAATTCCACTAGGTTACATTTCCCTAGTTAGAGAATCCCCGACATAGAGGACTCCTCTAGGTAATATTGGCCTACCCGAATATCAATCACCATGCAACTTGAATAAGCATAATTATCAAAACATATTTTATCCCCTAGCATATTCATGCTAACATTTCTATCATCACATCTAAGCATCATTCATCATAGCATATTTTATTATACTCATACAAGTATTTCAATATCTTCACTTTTCATACTTAGTGTTCCTAGGCATTTCAACAAACACATACAATGTATTGTATGCAATGCCCTTCCCATTTTCACATTCCAAAACCATATCATCATTCATTCATAAACCACATTCATCCATTTCAAACCCAACACCAATCCATACATTCATCAATTCTTCATTTTAGCTCATCCACCATCATTTTCATTCATTCATAATCCATAAACATAATTCATAATTCAATTTAAGCTTCTAAAATACAAATTCAACCATATCCTTACTTATCATGCAAATCCAACACTAATCCATCATTTCTCATACTAATTCAATAATCATAATAATACAAGAGCTAAATTAGAGAGGATATTGACCTAAATTCATCTTTTCATTATTTAGTTCATGTATTTTCATGTAGATCTCTTGATAATCCATACATATTGTAGTTTAAGCATACAAAACACCTAAATAGGATTGAGTTAGAAGGGATATCGACCTTAGGAATCATTCCCTTGGATCCAAATCGCTCCCACGATGCTTTGGAGAAGATCTTCAAGCTAATCCTCTTATTCTCTAAGCAAAAACTCTCATTCTCCAAGCAAACCCTCTTAGAACCCTAGGTTCTCTCTCGTCATTTGCTAAATTATGTTAGAAATTGGTAGAATACCCTAAAACCTCGAAATAAGGCCCCTATTTATAGCCCCAATGGTTCATAAAAAAAAAAATGGGTCCGGGTGCGATCAATCGCACTATAGGTGCGATAGATCACACTTATACCCAAAAAAAACTTCAAAAACGTGCCTGCATGCGATAGATCACAGCCCCCCCTCGGATTTTGACTGATTTTTACCCTGATTTGGTATTTTAACCATAACTTTAGACTCACTTATTGGATTTTGACGATTCAAATTGTGTTGGATTCATCTTTTAAAGGGAAAAAATTTTCTCTCTAATAGACAAATCCTAATTTGGAGTTTTTAAAGGTCTAAATGGGCTCTAAAGTTGACTGGTCTGCAATTTAATCAGACAAAACATTGGAAAACCCACTTTTGACTTAGCTTAGACTCAAAATATGGAAACACATTAAACACAAACTTTGAAGAGGGTTCTAAAACCTTTCTAATGGTCTAAGAATCATTCGATTCTGATGAGCGGTGACAAAACTAGAACTTCCTAAAGTTGAGGGTATGTTATGACATCCCTCTTCTTTACAACTTGATTAAACCTTGATCACACCACACTAGTTAAATATAATTAAATAAACATTAAAGCATCTCAAGGACTATTATACCCCTAATACTTGCATAGAAAGCATGAAAAAGATTCGGGTCTCTACAAAAAAGAAGTGCTTATTTGAAAATTAGGCTTAGTTGGACTTTAGATTATTAAGTTGAAGGTTAATTGCATGTCTACATTTTAGAAATTTTAAGGGTAAAAACCTCTACTTTAAAAAGTTAATGTGTTGAATGTCAAATTTATGGAATTCATACTATTCATGTCTGTCGTTTGGCTTACTATTTTACAATTATTAAGGTGACGTTTGTTAACACTAGTCTAAAAAGAAGTGCTTATTTGAAAATTATGCTTAGGTGGACTTTAGATTGTTACGTTGAAGGTTAATTGCATGTCTACATTTTAGAGATTTCCGGAGGCTAAGGCATGGGCCCAGAGGCTAAGGATTGGGCCTGGAGGCATAGGGTTGAGCCCGAAATCTAAGGATTGGGCCTGGAGGCCAAGGTTGAGCCCGAGGGGAAGGCTATGGGCCCGGAGGCCAAGGGTAAGCTTAACCATTCCTTAAGTCAATTTTACTATAGTTAAGGGAGAGTTAACCATAGTTAAGGATTGCTAACCATGGTTTAAAATGTCAAACATCAGATTTTTGGTCAATTTCCATTTCTCAACTTTTTTTTAGGGTTTTTCCTGGATTTTTCAAAGGTAAAAAATAGTCTTAACCATGGTTAAAAGTGAAGCGGGGTTAAGTTTAACCCCAGTTAAGGGTCTAGGCAAGTCTGAGGTGGGCCCAGAGAGTGCAGTAGGGCCTAGACTAGCCTCCCACTGGTCTGGGCTTTGCAAGGCCTCTGTTTTTGTGAAAGCAATGATATCGGCGGTAGATAGAGCACCACCAATTCTATTTCATTGTAAAATGGGATTGGTGGTAGTTATTCTATCGCCACTATTGTTGTTTTATCAATAGTGGTTTTGCAGCCAAAAGGGGATGTCAAGGGTGATGATCAGGGGGCTCTAGGCCCATGAAGGTGTTCAAGGGACTTGTCACAAGTCTTGGGCTTGGTCTGGATTGGGCTCACAATGGCTATTCTCATCAAGGACCAGAAAACCCAAAATGTCAGTAGTCTTTTTACCAACATTCTAAACAATTTTCAATTTTGTTGATTTTAACCACGGTTAAGCTGGTCTAGTGAGCCTGGAAGTGGGGGGACATCTTAAGGACCTAAGCTAAGCCCTAGAATCAACCAAGTCTTGAAGACACGAGGCCTAGAGTTGATGCAAATAAGAAGGCCCAAAATGGCAGTACTGTGTTTATCGTCATTATGAAATTTTGCCAGAATCCGATTTGCTCCTCATGGTGTTGCACCACAATGCTTCCAAGGGATTCCTCATGCGTTGGAGGTCCCCTGGGAGGTCTGGGGAGGATAGGGGAGGCCTGTGCTCCGTGTGTGAGGCATGTACAAACTGGTATTCTGTATGGGGTCCCATTTTGCCCATGGGAGAGGACAAAGGGGACCCCCGCTCCTAGATACGCACTAAGTTTAGACCCCCATGTAGTTAACCAGGGGTTTACAAATGCTCAACAGAAAGAGAAAAGGGGTAAGGAAGGACCCTACCCTGCAAATGCGCCTCCGACAGTGGTGGTGATAGAGGTTGCGGTGGTGGCACGACTGGGAGGGACCTAAGCTGATCCCTCAAGGTTCCGGAGTCCTCTTGGGTCAGACAGTGAGTGGTTTTGATCTTGAGCTGGGATAGAGTCAGAGTTTTTCCAAGAAAATTATGGGGATTTTCCTCTATCTCCAATGAACTGAGGAGGGGTTTAGATTTATGGGAGAGTGGACTTGGGACCTAATGGAAATTAGGACAAGGGTGGATGGAGGTCCCAGAAGACAAATGGGGGTGGCCAGAGGCGTGCCTGAGCACTAGGGGTATAGAGTTTGCGTGAAAGCAAGAACAGGAAATGATAGTAATTCCAGTACCGTCATTCCCTACTGAGCATAGAAGATTAATGACGGTAGAAAGTCTACCTGTAGCGACCCCAAAACCCCACCTTGACCATAATGGGACTCTGAACCCGCTACATTTCTTAAACCTGATTAAATTCATACATACAAGATATACTAAAGCATCTCCAAAACTGATAATAACAAAATTTCTATAAAACCAAACCATCTTGTACAATGATAACCTACATATCATAACCCACCATAAACTGAGTAGTCTAACACCATCAACATGGTAAAACAACTAAGCAACATCAACTAAAAGTCATAAAATTCTTATACAAACATCTATTCCAAAAGCAAACCACTAACTAATCAGTAGGGATAACTATCAAAATCTCTGGCCTCCTCCTCTAGAAGCTCACCTCCTTCTCCTTCTTCGGTGTAAACCTCCTCAGTCCGCGGCTCCTCTCCTTTACTTGAAGACAATGACAGGTCGACTAAGTAGGAAATACTTAGTGGATAAACAAACCAACAACCACATAAAGTAGCATGAACAATATCATTATCGTAACTTAGTTTATTTATGCCTAGTTGTAATAAATTCACTTAACATTGACATAATCAGAGTGCCGAACATATACTATATCATAAGATCATCTTGACTTGTGTACTTGTGTGACTCTTACTCATGAACTTAGACTTAACATATGCATAGGCTCATACATGCTCATGATGGTTAACATATCTCATACATGCATTATTCGTAGGGTGTTTGTCTCATCAATACATATTTCATAGTGTTTTGTCCCGTCAACGCATATTTCATAGCTTTGTAACATAGTCCTTGCAACGCATAGAATGGTATGTTCGTAATTGGGGGATCATTCTTTCATAGCATAATTCATAATCTATTTGTGTCCAATGCTTCGTAACATGTTCATGTTCAATGCATGCATGCTTGTGTGACAAGTGAACTCATGAGAATTAAATACTTATCATGCAAGTGCACATGTGCTTGAGTGTCGTGATTGAAATTCAAATGAGTCATCCCTTAGATTCTAATCTTCTGTTAGGAAACTCCGCTAGGTTACATCTCCGTAATTAGAGAATTTCCAACGTGGGAGATTTTCCTCTAAGGTTTGGCCTAGCCGAATACCGATCACCATCCAAAGTAAATAGGGCATAATTTATCATGACAACAATAATATCCATTTGATTTAGTTTCTTAACAATCAATAGTATCATACTAACATTCATCATTCTTAAGCATTTCAACAAGCACCTTGAGTGCGTTAATTATGGATACTTCGTCCCTTCCTATTTTCAACATTTCACCACATCATACTCCATCCATACGACCCAACACAATCAACATCTACACATTCATCCAATCCTCCATAGTATTTCTCATCCTCAATTCATTCCATTCATAAAATTTTCCATTCCTATAATCCACCGTTTCTTATTTCCTAACAATAACCTTAAAACATGCTTAATTATAAATTTCTATCATATTATAACATACAACATATCATAATAGAGTAGAGTTAAAGAGTTTATCGACCTTAGTGATCCTTCTCTTGGATCCAAATCGCTCCCGAGAAGATTTGAAGAAGATCTTCAAACTTTCATTGAAATCTCTAAGCAATCTCCTCCTTCTAAGAGCAATCCCCACCTTAGAACTCTAGGTTCTCTCATCTCATTTGCCAAATTAGGTTAGAAATGGTTAGGATACTCTAAAACCTTGAAATATGACCCTTATTTATAGTCTCAATGGTTAAAAATCCTAAATATCTGTAATTTGGGGATTTTTAAAACCAAAATCGCATGCTCCGATCAATCAGAGGTTAGTTTCAATTGATCGGGGAGGACTGGGCAAACATTCGGGTTCTGACCGATCAATCGGGCTAGCGATCTCTGATTGATTGGCCGGGGGCAGAAACACCTGGGCAAACCTCTGCAGTTGCCCGATCGATTGGTCTATTCTATCCGATTGATCGGGGGTCCTGAAAAAGTAATTTTCGCCATATTTCACCTTCCATCTCGCCTAACTTTAAACACACATGCAAAGGACACCAAAATGACGATAACACCCCTACTAAAACAAGATAAAAACAAAGAAAAGGGATCCAGGACTCTACACTACCACCATTCCAAGTTTATTCCAAAAATGGGCATGGCCCAAGCTTCAATGCTCATGCACGCAGTACATAATTTACCAATGAGGAATGTCGATAGATGGACTACCAACTTTCTGAATTTTTGAATTTTTAGGGCTGGGCCCTCTTCCTATGGCTTGGTTAGGTTTCTGGGCCCATACTACGGCCCAAGGGCTCTTTGTCTACGGGTTTAGCCCTGGGGGCCTTTGTTTGGTCACCTATAGGCTTTACGGTTAGGTAGGGCTAGCTAGTGTTGGACCTAGGGTTTGTTCTAGGGTTGACCTAAGGTTGGACTATAGTTTTACCTATGGTTAGACTAGGGGTTGACTGAGATTTACCTAGGGTTAAACTGGGGTTAACCATAGTTAAGGAGGGGAGAAAAAATTGGGTGCTTACAGCTACCCCTCTTTGTTAGAGAATGTCAAGTTGACAATTGAACGACAAAGACTGCAATCAACCTATTTTTACACCAATATTGGATTCTGGGAATGCATTTAATTTTGGGTGTAAGCATGTTGTGCAGGTATGTAGTGATGGTGCAATCGGTGTTGAGTGAGAGACACATGCAGACTTATATCTATTGGGGAGATGAGTGACGGACAGGGGATGAGGAGTGATCAGATTTACTCATGCTGGGGAAGTGGTATGAAGAGATGGCATGTTCCGTAGGTGCTAGCTAGATGAATTAAAGTGACATCACCCGGAGGTGCTAGCCAATTGATTGGAAAGACATCATCCGGAAGCGCTAGCCGGATCGATTGTTATGGCATCTCCCTGATGCGCTAGCCAAATCGATCGAAAGACACGCGGAGTGTCGTAGACACACAAGGTATCGAGGATGCACTAAAAAAGTGATCAAAAGGACATGAGGTGTGTCAACATGTTGATAAGATGCAGCGTTGACCGACGGGTTGTTAGTGGTTCATGTGATGATGTTAAGGGACACGCGGGGGTGTTGAAAGGAGGACATGCAGGTGTCTCGGCATGCTGACAAGATGCAGCGCTGGCCGATGGGTTGTTAGTGGTACACACGATGATGTCAGGAGACGCATGAGGGTGTCGAAAGGATTGTGGCATATCCCGGAGGCACTAGCTGGATATTTACTGAAATTGAGATGGTATGTCCCGGAGGCATTAGCCGGATTGATATTTGAGATTGAGATGACATTTCCTTGAGGCACTAGCCGGATTAATATTGAGCTGACATGTCCCGGAGGCACTAGTCATGTTGGCTTTGATGTTGAAGTGCCTTGGCTTAGTAAAGATAGTAAATAGTTCAACTTGGTGAATATTGCCTCCGCTCGGTTGAGTAATGTTGTTCACTCGGCTCGCAACCGACTTGTTCTAACATTTCTCTCTGGGAAAAACACATAAGATTTGTTTGCTAGAGCTCATCACTGAAGAATGGTGGGGGATTCGAAGATATTGATCACTTTAGTGATATTTCCTATGTGCATTTATGCAAATTGATGTCATGCTGGGGATGAAGACGAAGATGCTTTCCCATGACTCTCTTAATGCAACCTGTAGGGATGTGCGGCGTCGGCTTCTTTTGATTGTCTTGTTGGGGCAACTTAGTGTAGATTGGTACAATCAGATTCTGGTACCAAAATTTTTTTTTGAAAACTTTTTGTATTTTAAAAAAGTGTTGTAAACTTTTGCAAAAGTTTAAATTTGGATAAAAGGTTTGTAGTTAGCTTTCAAATTTGCCAGTAAATTTTCTTTGTATGGGCTTATTAGGATTTATGGGTTGTCTTTTACTCTCGGAGAGTATAGTATAACTAGAGGATTTGATCTCATGGGCCCCTGGTGGGGATAGATGAGTCTTGTTACACTGTTGTTGAAGACTTGTGTTGGGGAAGCTACTCGGACTGTTATCGGGAGTCCTCTGGGGAGTAGAGAGCTGCTGGAGATTTCTACTGGGGAGATTTTGTAATAACGATTTACTGGGGAATTGTTCCTGGTGGGAATCTCCATTGGGGATAGTCGGGAGTCTGGAGTGACTGATTGCTTCCGGATTCTGTTGCTAAACCGCTTTTAAGTTTTTTCTCCCTTTTTTACCCTTGGAATGACCAAGTCATAAGATTCGCATAATTTTTGCGCGATGAGGCCATTGCTGGTTTTCCTCACGCCTGCGAAGCTGATTGAGTTTTGTCCATTTTTTACCCCTAATCACAAGACTAGGTCTGGAGTCGCGTAATTTTTACACAAAGAGGTCATTACCGGTTTTCACTCATGCCCATGATTTTAAGGGGATCTGGATTTTCTCCCTTTATTACACTGGATGACACTCCACTGAGGATGTAGATGTGATATAGCGCTTGCACTCATATTGTCTAGGGAATCTAGGAGGACTTAGAGTGGGATCAAATGTAGGCTAGAGGACCGAAGTTTGGGACACCCTGTGATTGCTTCAGCTGTAGTTGACTTGCACTCGCTTGGAGATTTTTTTTTTGCTCCACTAGGGAATTTTTCTCTATGGCAGAGGCTAACTTGGTAGGGATCCCTTTTCTGTTTAAGACAGGCTCAGCTGGGGAGTATTGAGAGATTGTCCCTGCTTAGGGATCGCTTGAGGGAGGCTGACTTCTTTGAGGAGAATTCTAAGAGAGATAGACTCCACGGGGGGATGGTGAGCTGGTTCTATTTGGGGAGAGATTCAGGAGAGATTGTCTATGTGTGGATTCTCTAAACTTGAGTATTGATCGGTGTTAATTATTACACTTTTATGCACCTTAAACTGCATTTGTTAATCCTATTGAGCCATTTTATCCATTACGTTACTTCACTTGGGTGTGTTTATTGTTTTCAGGTTTATGCGAGGAAAAGAAAACTAAAATTAGAATTTACAAGCTTTAAAGTTTCTTGTGAATCGTAACCGAGTAAAGATCCGAGTCAAAGAGGAGTTAGAAATGCAAAACAATCCTTGTTCGGTGTATGTGGCATAACTCATTGACTGTAACTCCTATTTTGGCCCATAATATATCAAATCGACCGTTCGAAAAGATCTACAACTTCCAAAAAGGAAGTTCGGTCAGATTTCATACCCATCGATCGATCGGCGCCCTTTTGGTTGATTGATCGGAAGATGCCATTTTGGTTGTGTTGAAAAGTGCGAAAACCCTCATTTTAGCCCGTTTTGGATGTTTCTAAAGCTATACTTCACTGAGACTCTTTTATAAAAAAAGGAAAGCCTCCTACCATACAAAGAGTTTTGAATTTCAGAGATTTGAAGAGGAATGCTCTAGAGATCTGTGAAGGTTGGAGGATGGATCATTCGCTTTCTTCGTGTTCTTCGTTGAAAGCGGTGTTTCATGCTCTTGTTATGAATTAATTTCTTTTTATAGGGTTTAGATGAACTCTAGCCAAGTAATTGTATCTCTTGTATTTTATTTAGGTTTTTTTCTTATATAAACAATGATTGCATAATGAGAGGGTTGTTCGTCAACCAATTATTCGAGTTTATACTTAGTTTCAATATGATCTTATCTTTGTCTTAGGTTTTATTATGTTGCGATTAAATTCATTCATATCTTCTTTCTGTGACTGTTGGTATAAATTTTATGTAATAATTTTTGTTGTCGAATAATTAAATTATAGGATATTCTATGCATAGGGAAGACGAGTGATGTCACAACCCTAGTTTAGTGTGTATCACTTGTGCGCACTGAAGATAAGATATGCCTAGAGTTTGATCTTTCGAATCATTTTTGTTTTGATGAGTTGAGACTTGTAGTCAATCTCATCCTTATTGTTTATGCTTGAGAAACCTGAAGAAATACTTGTGGATTTAATCATGAGGTTAGTGGTGAATTCAAACACCCTAGATCTTCTGTCACTGATATATAACCAAAAGTTCTTAGTTTAATTAGGTTAAATAAAATCTGATAGGTTAATTAAGTTAAAATCAATCAATCAAATCAAATCAATCAATCGATCTTATTACTCATTGACTTAGAATTAATCTGGAGAAAAAGGCAACAAAATCAGCGCAGTCCTCTGTGGTTCGACACCTCATACTAGTCGTTATTCTACAGAATTGTAACTATTATGAGAGTTAATAAATTGATGATCAAGTATGTTTCAACTTCTATTTTGGGCTCTGCCTTGATAGAAATTTTATACTTTTTGTCGAGGCTGACTCCACCGGGAGTGCTTATTTTGTGGTGACCGCACCTGAAATCATTCAAGTTGCCTACCTACTATTTGCAGGATTGGGTCATGACGTAGTTCAGGTTGATGGCAAGTGAGGGTGTCCTTGATGAAATGTTTTTGAAAGAAAGGCTGTTAGGCTCAAAGGGCTAATTAGCGGATTTCATTTATTTGAATGGGGGTTACATTGCTAGAAATAAGGAGGGAGTGTGCCAAGGATGACCTCCTGTGATTTCCGGGAAAACCTATGAGTGCAAAGTGCCTATCAGAATAGACATTAAGCGTAGTATCGTTTGACTCTGTCCATATTAACAGGCTCTGAGAAGTCTTCGTCATCCATACATCCGATTCGAAGGGCGCCGCCAGATAATTTTTCTCAGACAATGTATGGGCCTTTGTAATTGGGGGTGAATTTGCACATCGGGTCAAGGTGGTTTGGTGACATTTTTCGGAGAACCAAGTCGCCAAATTTGATGCTGCGGGGCTTAACTTTCTTGTTGAATGCCCTATCCATAAGCCTCTGGTAGGCATGAGAGTGGTTGATGGCTTTCAGTCGCCTCTCTTCGATTAGATTCAATTGTTCGTAGCAAGCTTGTGCCCATTCTGCTTCTAAGATTTCTGCTTCCATTAACACCTGGAGTGATGAAATTTTTACTTCAATGGGGAGGACTGCTTTCATGCCATAATCCAGAGAATATGGTGTTGCAGCAGTTGAGGTTCAGATGGATGTTCTATAGGCCATGAGTGCGTAAGGGAGCATCTCATGTCAGGTAGAGTATTTGGTCATCATCTTCTCTATGATTTTCTTCATGTTTTTATTGGCGGCTTCGACTGCACCATTGATCTGTGGCCTGTATGGCATGGATGCTATATTTTGAATTTCTGGCAGAGATTAGTCATCCTCTTGTTGCATAAATTGAGAGCATTGTCTGTTACGATCTTATACGGGACACCGTATCTGCAGATGATGTTATTTTTCAGAAAGTGTCGAACCACTGAGGCTGTAACATTGGCATAATAGGATGCCTCGACCCATTTTGTGAAATAATCGATTACTACCAGGATGAATCGATGTCCATTGAATTCTTTCGGGGCTATAGACCCGATGACGTCGATGCCCCAAGCTGAGAACGGTAAGATTTACTAATGTTTATATTCTTTTTAATTTAAATTTTAATACTTGACTATTTTTTATCCATCTGTCCTACAATTGTTTCATCACGCTGACCACTATGGTTATCAAGTTCATCAATATTATGACATCATCAGTGTATAGTGTAACCGACCACCGCTTGAATGCTCAGGCAATAGTAACTTATGATGGAACTAAATGAGCTAATTTATTCAAATAATTGCTTTAAGATTGCAATCAAAAGTCATTCTTACACACTTGCTCACTTGGCCTTATATAAGATTTACACACATTGAATCTAGACAATTATAACTCCATCAACCCATAGATTTTTCTATGCACTTTGAAAGAGGAGTGCCACCCCCAGTCTCAACATTCATATTTTTTCCATAAACATAAGGTGGTAGCAACACATGGTTGTGGTACCCCTTCAACCAATTGAAAAACAAAAAGTCAAACAATAAAAAAATGGCACCGTTTCTCAAGATAATAGGTTGATGTAGCGACATTTATCACTAGTATCTTGAGACTTTGGAAGTCTGAGACTGGGGTTAGCATTTCTCTAATTTGAAAATATGTATAGCTCATTTCCAATGTCTTCTACAATTCTCAAGCATTGAAAACTCAAAAGACTCAATGATTCCTACAAAACCTAAGTTAATTAGGTTGCGTTTAAATTTGTGGAATTAGAATTAACCAAAATAAATGAATTTAAGAGAAATGAAAATCGTTGAATTGGATTCGACATAATTTAATATTATAACACAAATCATCTAACACTTGTATATCATTATAATATATTAATATTATGTTTAACATACTTTCAATTCATTTCTTTATACTACAATAATAAAAATATTTTAGATCATATTGTAATAGTAAAATAATGAAAAATAAATAAAGAAACTCATTGTTATAACAGTGAGTATACAAATACACATAACCGTGTGTTCACTGTTTTTGTCTCTGTTAAAATATCTTAAGCGAGTTAGGCCCGAATTTTCTTGTAAATTTATGAAAGATTTGAGATATAAATGCACTCACCCAACTTTAACAATGACATGCATCCACAACTCAGCCAACCAAAGCTAACATATACTCACATCCATTTATGAGTTGTGTTTTGCTTCAACCTTCAATGTAGCTATTGAAATCCAACCCAACAGATCGAATGATCGTAATCATTACATAACAGTGTGCTCACTGTTACAATAGTGGGTACACTATTATGTATAACAGTAGATACACTATTATGTATAACAATATACTCATTGTTATAACAATGAGTTATTTTATATGTTTTCAAATTTTAAAATTTTAATATAATAGTATACACGCTGTTATTATATTACATATATTTATATATATTATATAAGACTTATATGTTATACATACATACATACTATTATATATTTATTGATTAGAGGTGGGTCCGCCCAACTGAAAAAATGATAAGGCCTAGGCCTATATATATCAAACCCATTTAAAATCGACATGAGCCCGACCTGGCCCAACCCATTGACAACCCTATGTACGAGCTATTAACCATGAATCCCAGATTCCAAATCCAAATGTAATGTGTTCATCTTCTACTATGAATTAGAACATGCCCATTTTGTGAACCTTATGACATCTTTAATCTAACATAAATGTCAGAAATTAAGATTCCATGATTAATTTATACTGTAAAGCTGGAAAATGTATGAACCTTTAACCATGCATCATAGTTTATGATTCCATATGTTCATCTTCCATTATGTATTTATAACAGATCGCGTAATCAAACAATTCTCCTGATAGTATTAGTCAAATTTGTTATATTAATTCGGCTAATCCATATATTATCCAAATTTGAGTATTTGTATTCAACTATAGTAACAAACAAATTCAAATAATATCCAAATTCAAATATTTAACCGAATTTGAATTCTATTTTAGTATACGCTGAATATCGAAATGAATTCCGATAGCCAAAAACAAATCAAATTCATATATAGTACTATCTGGTTCGAATTCGCTCAATTGACAATCCTAATTGTATTACTGATTACAAATAAAATAAACAAATTAAAGGAGTTTATCGAACAAATTATTGATATATAAAACACACACTATTCGTTTATTTGATTGAACACAAGTGCATGAACTCCCAATAAGATTTTGGGCATATGTCACTCTCTACTTTGAAAATGAACTAGCAAAAAATAGGTTAGAAATCCGATTTTATGTTCAATCGATATAGGCCAAAAAGCTAGTGAACGTTGTCGAGTTCACTAATTTTGGTGGACAAAAATATTATCTCCGCGCACACACACACACACATATATATATATATGACAACATATTAAATGGATGAGACAAATAGTATAAAACAAGTCGAATTGTATTTTCTCTATACACTTAATGATTGATTCATTGTGGAAAGATTAAACTATCCTTAATTTTAGTGAGTTTGATAATTAATACAAAAATATACAAATATATTTGCAGAGTTTACCAAATTCATTAGTCTATTGAACGCTGATAACACACTACAGGAAAGACAATTGTTATAAGTAAAAAAATTTAGCGGCATACTACAAAACCGTCGCTACAAAACATTTATAGCGACAATTTATAACACATTACTAAAAATCATTACACTATTTTTTATAGTAAAATTATAATAGCAAATTATATAGCGACAATTATTTACCTTAGTGTTGATATACGTTTTCATTAACGATAATAAATATTCCGCCAGTATAACATTGTTACCGATGGTAAATAATCGTCGCTAAAACTGTTAAAAATTGTCGTTAACATTCTTTCAATCGCTATTTGTTTCTAAGTGTGTACTAATTCAAGTTTTAACGACTAAAAAATGACTTTATAGCGACGAAATAATTTCGTTGGTACACGACAACAAATATGTATTACCGTCGCTATAACTTTTATCGACGCTTAGACTACGGGTGGAATGGCGACGGTGGCTATTACCCGTCGGTAATAGTTGTAGCAACGAAAAATTGAGTTTTATTGATGGTTTATGTCATCCCCCCAAAATCCCATGTAACATGGTGATTCACAATGACATATAACATTGTGTTATTGCGCTTGAACTTGTGAGATATGTGCTTGTAATATCTATCATGTGGTGAAACATATGTTTGAGTGTCATGATCAATTTTCATTTAGGTTATCCCTTAAATTCCGATATCAAACCATCAAAATTCCACTAAAGCCGACCATACAACGATGGTTAGAGAATTCGGAATTTTTAATATCATTCTCTAAGTATTCATCTATCCGAAATTCAACAAATGATACATGCTTAATTATTTATAATTTACATGGAAGATTATACCTAATCTAACTCCATTTATAATAGAAGTGTGTATGTGTAACACCCCAAAATCTCCCTTAGGAGTTAGGTGAGATTTTAGACGTTACTGTCATAACCTGTCAAACCATCCTGCAAAATGTACAAGGTACATTATAGTGAAAATGAAATAATTACAGAAGCAAAGCAATGTGAAAGCGTGAACTCAATTTTTCTTTATATACATATGACTATATTCCAAGTTTGTACAATAATAAAACCAAAACAAGAGTGGACAAGCCCACTCATCAAAATACAACGTAATCTCTCCCTCACCACTCTCACCAATAATTTGAATAGGGCCGCCTATCCAGTGCTCTATCATCCTGATGATGATGATCCATGGTGGGCTCTGGCTCGAAGTATTCCTCCTTAATCCAAGGCTCAGGAGCACGCTCATCAACACGACCTGTCGAAGTAACAATTTCGGCTGAGTATGGAATACTCAGTGTCTACAAACCACTAAATAATATATCGTAGTATCACATGATTTCACGTATGCAGTTCATAGAACACACATGCCCTGAAACATATAAGGAAAAACCTCTTTTTAAATACACGTGTGTGACACTTTGCAAAACACATACTCTTTTCACTTATCGTTTTCACATGAATTTTTACACATATCCTTTACACTTATCCTTTTTATGGTGGAGTACACTTGCACAAGACTAATGCCTACCCTACAAGGAGTATAGGCCACTAGTGTACACTTACACTTGACTAATGTCGTTTTACACATATCTTTTACACGTATTTTTTTATGGGAGAGTACACTTATACAAGACTAATGCCTATCCTATAAGGAGTAGAGGTCATTGGCATATACTTACACTCGACTAATACCTACCCTACACGGAGTAGAGTCTATTAGTACTAATGCATACCCTACAGGGAGTAGAGTCCATTAGCTACATCCCACATACACATACACATGAATCACTAACCTCATTTTTGGTATCTTTGCACATTTCGTTTCTCTTTGGGGCCGAATAACTAATGCCCACCTTATAAGGAGTGGAGTCCACTAATATCCTCCATATTCGTATCTTTACACATATCGTTTCTCTTTGGGGCCGAATGACTAATGCCCACCCTATAAGGAGTGGAGTCCACTGGTATCCTCCCACAGACCCACTTAAAGTTCACTTGCTTTACACATACATATATGGAAATTCTCGATAACATAATACACGTGCACTTGAGCAATTGTGAGTAGCATGATAGACAAAAAGAAAACACTTTACATGTAGTCCATATTTCACATTTTCATCCATAGCGATAGCCCATATACACTTAGTCCACACAATTCCAATTCATTGAAACATATAGTTTTCCTCTTAGATTTTCCTCAAACTTATGTCTTTTAACATGCTTTTCATCTTTGCATAATAATATACATTTTTCATTCTTTGGTCTAAGGTATAGAAGCTTCACAATGTAGTTCACATCACAAATCCCATGTTTTATCTTGATTTCCAATTATGTGTTTTAACATGTTTTTCATCTTTGAATGATAATATACACTTTTCCTTATTTGGTCTAAGGCATCGAAGCATCACAACGTAGTTCACATCACAAATCCCATGTTTTATCTTGATTTCCAATTATGTATTTTAACATACTTTTCATCTTTGAATGATAATATACAATTTTCCTTCTTTGGTATAAGGCATAGATGCATCACAAAGTAACTCACATCACAAATCGCATGTTTTATCTTGATTTACAATATAGTTTATGACAAACTAGGTAGTGAAGTGTAGTTACCTTTAGGGATAAAATCCATTTGATCAAAGGCTTGAAAAAGCTTGAGGAAGCTTGTAGAAGAGATACCCAAACTTGATGATGGAGATCCAAGCTCCAATGGCGTGTGGTAGTGAGATCCACACTTGTGGAAGATCCCCAAACTTTGATTAGGCTCCACTTGATCTTCAATCCAAAACTTCTCTTTTAGAACCCTAGATTTCATCTCATTTTTCTTCCAAGTCCCTTCTAGATCTTCCTCTTCTTCTAATAATTCTCTTTAGGTTTTGGGTGAACAAAAAACCCTCAAAAAGATCTCCTATTTATAGGCCAAGAGGTGAAAACCCAAAAAAATCGCACAAAAAAATTTGGATTTACGCACCTACGATCGTTTATAGGCATCTATGATCGTTCGTAGGTTTATACGATTGATCGTAGCTTCTCTAGTGAGTTTACAACAATTTCTGGGCTTTACGATCAATCGTAGCAACTCTATGATCGTTTGTGGTGCTGCTACGATTGTTCGTAGGTCCCATATGAACGATCGCAACTTTTGCAGAAAGTTTTCAGATTTTTGCATTTTCGTATTTTTGCCATAACTTTTGACTCGCTCGTCATATTTTGATGATTCAACTTGCGTTGTATTCATCTTTCAAAGGAAACAATTTTGTATTTAATAGAAAAATCATAATTTTGAGTTTTTAATTACCTAAATGGGCTCTAAAGACAGCTGGTCTGAAAATGAATTTCATAAACCCAGATTTGAAGCAAACCCGGTTTTGGAAATCCAACTTTTAATTCAACCCCGTCTCAAAATCAAGAAAAATGGCAAACATGAACCTCAAAGAGGGTTCCAATACTTTCCCAAAAATTCAAGAATCACTCGATTCCGATAAGTGGTGACTAAACTAAAGCTTCATAAAGTTGAGGGTAATGCCAAAACATACCTCTTCAACACCTAGAACATTTCGAGTGCTTTCACACTCTTTTTATTTGGGTCTAACACCCCACTCACACCTTATGAATCGTTCCCCATAAGTTTGTAACCCACCTCGGCGATCGTTGAATTCACACCAATATGCATGAGAGGCCCTAGCCTCTTTATGCCTGACGCACTAGCACCGTTTACTTACAACCCATTAAGCGCTTAAAGTATTTAATACCCTTGCTTTTATCCACTTAGAGTATACTTATACTCTCTCTTTGAGACTCAACACACTCACCTAAAACTCTTCACTTGACTTAACTTCATACTAAGAACACAATGGAAGACCTTAGGCCTTTACACACACCATATACGAGCATTATTTACTGACACTGTTCATCGTACAGTGAACTCGGTTCCGGGGTTCTACAGTATGAGGCTAGCAATCCGCATCTACCATTGTTGGTCCCAAGCCCAAGATAAAGGAGGGGAGTTGCACATTAAATTGACAGTCAATGTATATTTATTTTTGCTAAAATATGATAATTGTTTTTTGTTCTTTCGGCCTGGCCCTATGAGGTCTAGAGCCGGACTAGGGTCTTATCCCAATGAAAGAGGGTCAGGCCCGGTGAGACTTATGCCTTGCCTTGGCCCAACCTTTCGACAACACTAGCCGTGAGAGCCCTACTTTTAGGCATTCCGTACTTAACCAAAGATCAACACCTATCTTTGCTTTTATCCAAGAACCAACACCTATCCCTATTTTAACATGTGCTGGTTTTTGGCCGAGAGTAAGAATGCCTGGGAGTAGGGCTAGCACGCCCAAAATTAAAGAATTTTAATGGACACATGTCGCCACAACATTTGTGCTGGTGGGAGAACCCGACAGCAACAACCGGAGGTGAGGTGATTATGGCCATAATAAAGGAGACACAAAAGTCGTATTGACAAATGATATCGACCATCAGATAAGAAAGATATTTCTCTCTTCTCTTTCGTTTTGATCATCTTCGAGGGGAAAAAAAGCAGAGAGAGAGAAAGATGGGAGAAGAGAAGAGGCACCAGATGATGCAGAACCTCTTCGGTGATCAATCAGAAGAAGAAGAAGAAGAGGAAGAGGTCGAGTCCGAGCATGAAGCTGCCAGACAACCTGAATATCTCTCTGTAAGATCTCTTAGAGTTTTTTTTTTCTTAAAGAAGAAATTTTTGATATGGGATTCTTGTTTTCTGTAAATTTATACACATCTATTCGACTTGTTTTGATCATTTTCTTCTAATAAGTAAAATGGGTATGCTGTATTTGTTTATTTTTCCTTCCCCCCTTTTGGATCTCTTCGGTTGAAAAGTAAGAAACGAGTATCCTGAACTTCAGATATAGGCTGAATATTGGAATAGTTTTTTTTCCCCTTTCTCACCCCAGAATTTAAGGTAAAAAAATGCTGAATATTTGGAGGGGCGGGCTAAAGATAGGAAGGAAATGAATTGTTTGCAGGAAGTTATTTATTCGGGGTGCTCTAGTGCCATTGGTTATTGATTTTCTTCCCATGTTCGATTTTGTCTCATTTTATACATAGAGTCCATTATTTTCATTCTATAGTGCCATATACCGACTTTTCTTGCACTACCACATGCCAATGTCTAAATTGTCTAATGATCCAAAACAAATACAACACACACATATAAGTGTGCATATTGAGGAAGTGTTGAATTTTTGGGACAAGTTGAGACCGCATTCTCAACTCTTGGAAGAATATAGGCTGAAAAATATCAGATGGTCCAGAGGGATCCATTTTAATGATTTCGAGCATGTTCTATAGCTATATTAGAAAGAAGAGTTGAGCTTAAGTTCGATGATTGGTTGCTTGACAATTCCGGTGTGGCCTTTATGGTTGGCATTCTTAGAGGTAATAATAATTCAATGGTAGATTGTCTTCTTCTAGTTTGGTGGGCACTGCAATTCCACTAAATGGATGCACTTACAGTTTTTTGAATGTTTGAAGATTTTCAAAGAACTTTTCATGGGCGTCCTGAAGTGAAGGTGACTAATGTTTTATTGTGGGCAACGAGCATCCCCCTGAGTGCCCATGAAGGCTTGTGAATATACTAATTACTTGAAAGCATAACATTCAATATTATATTTGTTGGGATGCTCTAAGGAGTGATAATGGGAAAATAGTCCGCTCAATTAAATAAATATATTTGGGATGACATCTTCTTGTTCTCCCATTGAATTATTCTTTCTTATCATGGATTAAAAGAAAATATCATCAAAATTCATTAATATGACAAAATAAACTCTCTTTATGTACATTTCCAATCATGCTCTAGTATTATATGAGTGGAAGATCTTGCATGCAGGGGCAGAGTCATGGGGCAGCTGCCCATTTAAACTTAAAAAAAATCCTATATTGTTTAATTATTTAAAGGGCATAGCCATGGGGCAAGGTGGCAACTACACAGGAGTGGAGCCAGGTGCAGCTATCCCCCTAAACTTTTGAAAAGAATAATAAAAAATATACTATATTATTTAGTTATTTAAAGTGCATAGCCATAGGACAAGGGGGCAATTTCCCCCAAATCTTTGAGAAAAAAATATTTATAATATGAACCCAATCAAGAAAATAAATATTGAAAATGAGAGGAACAAAACTTTCACTGGGTTATTAGTTTCGTCGTCCTCCCATTCCCCAAACCTTCTCTTCTCAAGCCTGAAGGCAGGAACCAGGAAGCAAGCGTCTCTATGTTCATCCATTCGACACTCCACAATCGCAGATCTTAGTAGTAATAGCGTTCACTTGTTACCTACCTCTTTCGTCTTCTCGCTCTCCTACTCTCAAAGCTGTCCCTTCGAAACTGCTTGTAATTGAATATTTTTGGCTTTTATGTATCAAAAAGCAATCGGATCTACTTGGTCGACTAAGCTTTATGGTCTGCCGCACCCATGCCTCTGTTAGCCGCAAGGACCTTGAAAGTACGTGATTTCCTCGTTTTCGACAAAAAATATCCAGTTTCTCCCTTTTCATTAATATTTTACATTAAGCCTAACATAAGCATAGCAAAACTATAGATATAAAAGTACGTTTCATAGGATATATATGAAACGTACAGAAGAGATGACCCATGAACTTGGTCCTCAAAAATTTCCCTTGGGGCTAGCTATGCCCCCGAACCCCCACACCCTCCTAAACACATAATAATTCTTACCAGCCTAATCATACAAACTCATCAACAATTACTGATATCATCAATCGACCGTCGCTTGCCCCCTTACAAGGAAATCCTTGCTCCTCCCTTGCTTGCATGCCCACCACCTTAAATGTGACATAATTTTGTGATATATAATCCTTTAGATTTTTTTTTCTTTTTTTCTTTATTGCTTTTGAGTAGATTTTCTCCTATGTGCACATACACAAACACGGGTGTTGGAATCCAACATGGGATCTGAGGTATTGGATTCAGCGAACCCCATATAGTAGGATCCAAAGGAATTTCTAATGGGAGGGGAGTGACACCAGGAAATATTATTTTATTAGATGGAAGGATGTGTGACCATTCTAAAAAATGAAGGGAGGTTTAAGCATAGGCAGGGTGAAGGATAAAAATATAACTATCTTGGGTAAATATCCTTGGGATTTTCAATTAGAATTGGAAGGTTTTGGGCCTCTGTGGTTAAGAGTAGAAGTGTAGCACTGAGTCGAGCCAAACCAAGCTCGGCTTGACCTAAAATTTCATGCATTGAAATAGTAATAATATAATATTAGTATTACTATTATTTTTTTCAAAAGATATTAGTATTATTATTAGTGATACGTATTATTATTATTTTATTAATATATATGTAATAATATTTAAGCTGAGTCGAATTTAATGGGGCATGGTTTGTGCTCAGCTTGTTTATAGTTTCAAGCCCAAATAAAAGCTTGGTTCGGCTTGATTGAGCCCATAGTTACCAAGTACGAGTACGTGTATAATATGATAATGATCTGTTCGGGAAGTAGAGGTGTTGAGGTTGACAAAAATCTCATACAAAGTAGGTAGCGTCGAAGACAATTGATCTTACTTTCATTAGAACGTAAGATCACAAATGTTTTACGAAGGCTGTTGCTTCAACACATCATCATGGGCTTATAGGCATGCATGACATGCTGAATATTTTTGCTCCACTTAAGGGAGAGTGTTCAAGGTATTAAATTTCGGTTTTGGTATAAACTTTGGTCGTTAAGGAAGTTGACACATTTTGAGAAAGTTTAAAGAAGTTTAAGAAAGTTATGTAAAAATTAAAGAAATCTAGGAAACTTTAAGGAAATATTGAAAATTTAAAATTAAACTTCAAAGATTCAATATTTAAATATAAATACTAATCTAGAATTCATTATATTACTGATGCAAGCATTTAGTACTTAATTGTTAGAATCATATTAAGTGACATGCGTTGTCTGCACTCTGCTTGTCTGAGTTGTAATTTCTTCCTGATAATTTTCTATATTGTTAGTTTTTTTAACTATATTTTATCATTTGTCAAGTGAAGGGGATATGTAAGACTATTTTATTCTTTTTATTATTTCAATGATTATCCATGGTACTGGTAATTGTTTTAGAAACTTGAAAAACTTATGAATGGACATTAAAGTTGATAAATAATTTAAATTTAATTTGATTTTTAAACCTATTTCAATCTGCAATTGATGAGTTCAATGTTTTTACATAACTGAATCAATATGCCAAGAAGAGATGAGTATTTAAATAATTTTTAATTTATGAAATACTATTAGAATATTATTTAATATTATTAAAAAGCTCTTATGGACATAATATACTAATAATAAAATTATTAGAGTAAAATTTTTTAATTTATAATAAGGTAGCTAACCACACTCTAATAATAAAATTAGAATTTATAATAAGGTTAATGCTAGCAACTCTCTTATAAAGCTAATTATAATTATAATAAGGTTAATGCTAGAGACATATGTCTTTCCTTATGAAGAAAGTAAGTTTAAAGCGAGTGGAACTAGATTTACCCTTTTAAGTTAAAACTTAAAAGCCCTTCAATTTATAGACTTTTTCAGTACATTTCGGTTAACTTCCGTTGAAGTTATGTATTTTCCCAACACTTTTTTCTATTTCGGTCGAAGTTTATATAAGTTTAATAGGAAGCCCAGTATTTTTAAAATACAAGTACATTTTGTCGCTTTGAACATCACGAAAGTCGTCTCAATTTGGTCAACTTCGATGGAATTGAGTCGATTTTTTACACCATGGGAGTGTTGTGATGGACCGAATAAATAAGCCTATTTTTTTCTAATCATCTAGCTTCTTTATTGTTTATTAATCTTTTATGTACTAAGGTTATTTATGTCATTTCATCTTATTAGTAATGTAAAAAGAAGATCCAGAGGGGATGGAGGCAATTCCATACTCCATTATTCTTTTTCCCCATATTCCTCTCTTCTACAAACCCTAAAGAACAAACCCTAGTTTTCTACTAAGTCAAAATAATATGAACGTGATTGGACCTGATTTCGGGTTGCCTATGTGCCAATTGCAGGATCAGGTCATGACGTAGTTTAGATTTGCTATTGATTTTCATCTTGTTGGTCATAACATTTGGTTTTGGCTTCTACATTCTTCTCCCTCCCATCATGAGGGTGCCCTAGTAAATAAGGGTTTGAGAAAGAAAGACTGCTGACAAAATCATCATTCTCCCTCTCTTGATCATACTATATATACATCTCTGGTAGTAAAAGCCCCCTTGGTATTAGCTTTCCAGATATGGTGATCTTTTGCGCCTGGATTGATCCAATCCCATTCAACTTATCTAAGAGATGAACACATTTCTCTTTTTTTTCTGAAATTCTTGCGAAATAAAGGGCTTCACGCAATCTTGAATTTCCTTCTCTTGAAGAGATCCGTGACCAAGACCTCATTGGAAGGGACAAGACTACAAATGAGATTGAGAAAACTCGGCTCCCCCCCCCCCCCGAAAAAAAAAAAAAAAAAAAAAACCCTCAGATCTTCTTGCTTATGTTACCTGCCACAAACTTGGCAATACAAGGTCAAGTATAGTATTTCAGTTCTCACTTGAGTGCAAAATATTCCACGCACACATGCATATATATGCATGCGTGTGTGTGTCGGTGTGCGCACATGCGTCCACGTTTATGAAGACCTACTTGAGTCATGTCTATTTTTATCACCTATGTTGTATAAGTGATGTACATCTGAGGGGGTGATGCGACCATATAGTTGGTCCCATATAGGAATTCTCCTAGGTGAAAATTTGTATGGTACATGATCCTAACCATTTGATCTATCACTTTATTTTGGAATAGTGAGAAAAAGAATGCTAGGGGGGGGGGGGGGGGGGTGTCCTAAAAGCATCTTAAATCAGATGATTATGATCATTCACTCAAGATGACTAGGTATGAACTATCGGGCGTCCTTGTGCCATGAGCAGGAGTGGAGCCAGGATTTTCTTGTGTGTGTGTGGAGGGGGTAACAATGGTGATTGATAATGTTAGTAATTATTATTGATGAGTTTGTAAAGAATGATTAGAAGGGTATGAAATATTTTTTACTCAGGGGGTGTGGGGGTTCGAGGGCATAACTCCCGTTATTTTAGGGCTAACCACCTCATCTGTTTGTGTCCGCTTATAAAGAATATTTTTTTTTAAAAAAAGGTTAGGGGGCAGCTACTCTCCTTACCTATGACTATGCCATCTCAAACAAGGTTGTTAAATCGTAATCGAATCGTAAAATCTTTTTAGGACTTATTCGATTTAAATTAGGATTCAAATTGTAAATTGTAAGATTCAATCCATTTTTTAAAAAAAAATTGGTAAAAAAATAATTAAAAAATCAGGAAAATTGAATAATCCATTATCCGAAAGATCTCATCCCTATCTATTGATAAAGTAAATGAATGAACATTTCATTGCGCACACTATACAAAACGTGAATGAACTCTATAAAATGACCCCAAATATCAACAAAGATAAATAAAAAAACACCCATACAATCATGTTGTATGAGATCAAGTATCAAAAGACTTGTACCATTAAAAAGACTAATAAAATAATCTATCAAGTTCTCCGAGAGTCTAACTCTCCAACTCCATCATCTTTCTCTTTCCTCCTATTTTTTTTCCGTTTCACAGTAACTGAGAGAAAACCTAAATAGGAGTTTTGGCACGTCCGTAACAAGGGCTTTCTCGTTTCGTCTCTCTTCTTAAAAACCATAAAGTACCTTTAGAAAATTGAAAATTAAATTTTTTTTTAATTTTTTAAGTTTTGGTTTGTGACAGACTGACAGGGCTTTTGAGCTTGAATAGTATTTCAGTTCTCACTTGAGTGCAAAATATTCCACGCACACATGCATATATATGCATGCGTGTGTGTGTCGGTGTGCGCACATGCGTCCACGTTTATGAAGACCTACTTGAGTCATGTCTATTTTTATCACCTATGTTGTATAAGTGATGTACATCTGAGGGGGTGATGCGACCATATAGTTGGTCCCATATAGGAATTCTCCTAGGTGAAAATTTGTATGGTACATGATCCTAACCATTTGATCTATCACTTTATTTTGGAATAGTGAGAAAAAGAATGCTGGGGGGGGGGGGGTGGTCCTAAAAGCATCTTAAATCAGATGATTATGATCATTCACTCAAGATGACTAGGTATGAACTATCGGGCGTCCTTGTGCCATGAGCAGGAGTGGAGCCAGGATTTTCTTGTGTGTGTGTGGAGGGGGTAACAATGGTGATTGATAATGTTAGTAATTATTATTGATGAGTTTGTAAAGAATGATTAGAAGGGTATGAAATATTTTTTACTCAGGGGGTGTGGGGGTTCGAGGGCATAACTCCCGTTATTTTAGGGCTAACCACGTCATCTGTTTGTGTCCGCTTATAAAGAATATTTTTTTTAAAAAAAAGGTTAGGGGGCAGCTACTCTCCTTACCTATGACTATGCCATCTCAAACAAGGTTGTTAAATCGTAATCGAATCGTAAAATCTTTTTAGGACTTATTCGATTTAAATTAGGATTCAAATTGTAAATTGTAAGATTCAATCCATTTTTTTAAAAAAAATTGGTAAAAAAATACTTAAAAAATCAGGAAAATTGAATAATCCATTATCCGAAAGATCTCATCCCTATCTATTGATAAAGTAAATGAATGAACATTTCATTGCGTACACTATACAAAACGTGAATGAACTCTATAAAATGACCCCAAATATCAACAAAGATAAATAAAAAAACACCCATACAATCATGTTGTATGAGATCAAGTATCAAAAGACTTGTACCATTAAAAGACTAATAAAATAATCTATCAAGTTCTCCGAGAGTCTAACTCTCCAACTCCATCATCTTTCTCTTTCCTCCTATTTTTTTTCCGTTTCACAGTAACTGAGAGAAAACCTAAATAGGAGTTTTGGCACGTCCGTAACAAGGGCTTTCTCGTTTCGTCTCTCTTCTTAAAAACCATAAAGTACCTTTAGAAAATTGAAAATTAATTTTTTTTTTAATTTTTTAAGTATTGGTTTGTGACAGACTGACAGGGCTTTTGAGCTTGAATAGTATTTCAGTTCTCACTTGAGTGCAAAATATTCCACGCACACATGCATATATATGCATGCGTGTGTGTGTCGGTGTGCGCACATGCGTCCACGTTTATGAAGACCTACTTGAGTCATGTCTATTTTTATCACCTATGTTGTATAAGTGATGTACATCTGAGGGGGTGATGCGACCATATAGTTGGTCCCATATAGGAATTCTCCTAGGTGAAAATTTGTATGGTACATGATCCTAACCATTTGATCTATCACTTTATTTTGGAATAGTGAGAAAAAGAATGCTGGGGGGGGGGGGTGTCCTAAAAGCATCTTAAATCAGATGATTATGATCATTCACTCAAGATGACTAGGTATGAACTATCGGGCGTCCTTGTGCCATGAGCAGGAGTGGAGCCAGGATTTTCTTGTGTGTGTGTGGAGGGGGTAACAATGGTGATTGATAATGTTAGTAATTATTATTGATGAGTTTGTAAAGAATGATTAGAAGGGTATGAAATATTTTTTACTCAGGGGGTGTGGGGGTTCGAGGGCATAACTCCCGTTATTTTAGGGCTAACCACGTCATCTGTTTGTGTCCGCTTATAAAGAATATTTTTTTTAAAAAAAAGGTTAGGGGGCAGCTACTCTCCTTACCTATGACTATGCCATCTCAAACAAGGTTGTTAAATCGTAATCGAATCGTAAAATCTTTTTAGGACTTATTCGATTTAAATTAGGATTCAAATTGTAAATTGTAAGATTCAATCCATTTTTTTTAAAAAAATTGGTAAAAAAATACTTAAAAAATCAGGAAAATTGAATAATCCATTATCCGAAAGATCTCATCCCTATCTATTGATAAAGTAAATGAATGAACATTTCATTGCGTACACTATACAAAACGTGAATGAACTCTATAAAATGACCCCAAATATCAACAAAGATAAATAAAAAAACACCCATACAATCATGTTGTATGAGATCAAGTATCAAAAGACTTGTACCATTAAAAAGACTAATAAAATAATCTATCAAGTTCTCCGAGAGTCTAACTCTCCAACTCCATCATCTTTCTCTTTCCTCCTATTTTTTTTCCGTTTCACAGTAACTGAGAGAAAACCTAAATAGGAGTTTTGGCACGTCCGTAACAAGGGCTTTCTCGTTTCTTCTCTCTTCTTAAAAACCATAAAGTAGCTTTAGAAAATTGAAAATTAAATTTTTTTTTAAATTTTTTAAGTATCGGTTTGTGACAGACTGACAGGGCTTTTGAGCTTGAATCGCATGAATCATACGATTTGAATCACAATCTAAATTGCAAATTGTATGAGATTTACCCAATTGAGAATTTCACATGCGATTTGAATCGTTTTGCCTAGGATTCAATTTAAATCGTAAGATTTGAATAAAAATCGCAAGGATTTAACAATCATGATCTCAAATTAAACAATATAGTATAAAATCTATCTTTTTTTTCTTCAAAAGTTCAGGAGGGCAACTGCTTTCTTGTCCTATGCTTGCGCCCTCTTAGATTTAATAGTATAAGTATAAATAATTTTTATTTCTCAAAAGTTTAGGAGGGGGGCTAGGCCTCCCCGGCTCCGCTCCTGCCCCAAGGCTATGACCCTGTAGTATTAACCGATTTTTTTTCTTCTAAAGTTCTAGGGGTGGGTGGCTACTGCCCCCCCTGGGCCCCATGTGGCTCTGCCCCTGGCCATGAGTGCAAAAGTATTGAAGCATTGAAGGACAGCTGCTTCTGATCCTCCCATGTTGAATCGACTCTTGAGTACTATTTTATTGATCATAATAGATTGAATTAATGCGAACAATTATTTTGGAATAACTGTGGTTTCTTTTGACATTTACCTTATGTTTGGTTGCTGAAAAAATAAGTAAAAGCATGGAAAAGAAAAGAAAATTGGACAATACAACTAAAAATTGTATTAGAATTCTAAAATTTTCTTTTCTTTTCCATGTTTTCACCTATTTTCTCGACAACCAAACATAGCTTAAGGAAATGAAATCTTGGATATTTTTTCCATTGCCAAGTTCTACCTTTTTATGGTCGTGTTGTTTCTTGGAGAGTTTTCTAGGTCAATTTTGGATTTTCATACTTGATTTATTTGTAGGGATTTCTGGACTATGTAATCTAACTGCTTTTCATACCCCTTGTTACTGGCAAGGTGCTTCTGATCTAATGGTGCCTATGAATTTTTCTCTTTACATTCTAGTTTTTCTTATCATTTCATTTGAATTGGAATAACTGCAGAAAACTAAAGCACAACTAGCAACATTGTTGTCTGAGTTTAACATCATATTGTGACATTTATGTTCCTAGGATGAAGGGGAAGGTGGAGCAGAGCTTGAGGGTGAAGGCGAAGCTGAAGTGGAGGGGCAAGGGGAGGCAGAGGTGGAGAGTGAAGGGGAACTACATGATGTAGAGCCTGATCCTGGAGAGAGTGAGGGTGAAAGGGCTCAGAGTTCGCCAGAAAGAGAGGTTAGTGATCAATGGGCTGAAAGTGAAGGAAAAGAAGCTGAGAGTGATGATCAAGAAGAGTATGGCCAAAGAGTAGTAACGAGCAAGAGACGTGACGTAATTGATAGTGGGTCAGAGAGATCGGAGGAAAATCGTTATGTTGACATTGAAGATGAGGAAGTTGATCAGGCTAGAGGACCAAGGTAGTTTTGCGCTCTCTATCTCTCTCTCGTATGGCCAATGCATCTAAGAATTTTTTTGTTGGTTTTATTTTCTCATCTATGTGTTTCCTCATTATATTCATGCTTATATGTATCTGGTTATTCATGGATGCATAGGAGATGGGCCTTCTAGCTCTTTGGATTTATACTTGCATGCGGATTCACAACCCTCTTGATAAAGATTCTCTCTTTATAACACAACTTAATATTTTAGAGGCAACAATTTCTCACACCTTTTGATTTTTCTTTTTCCTTTTTCCATTTTATGGATATGCTGCTACATTACCGCTAGATTCTCGAATTATCCCTGGTTTATCCAACTATTATTGCAGAAATGTGATACTAGATGCTGGTCCTGTTTTGGGATCTCGAGTTTCTTATATTGGGTCCTAAAAGAACTTTCTCCAAATCCACATCGCAAACATCTGCTCATGTTTGTCCCCAAAATATCTCATTTGACACCTGAATATAACGTATTCCAATTTTTCCATAATGCACTTAGTGCGGACATTGTACTCTTGTTTAAGGAATTTATCACCTTTACTTTACTTATGCTAGCTGAGAATGAATAATGCTATTTTTTACTAAGATTATTGCATATCCACTGCATGATACAGTTGTTTGCATGCTATATATTGACAAGCACGGCAACTTTTTTTTTTAAACAGTAGGTCACCTAGTGAGGAGAAAGGTCAGACCAACATCTCACATTCAGCAGCTGAGATCCGTGATGTATTTGGTGATTCTGATGAGGACGAACCAGCAGAGTATGCAGCTCAAAATGAACTCGATCAAGACTCAAATGTGAGTGTGTGATACAAAATGCTGTAATATTATATTTAAATTTTGCATTTGTTAGTGTTCTCTCGAGTGAATTCAATTGCTTTCGCAACATAACAAAGTTGTCTTGTCAGAGATCTCCTATAGAAGAGGAAGGGAGCTATGGAAAGAATCTGAGACCAGGAGATATGGTGCATGATGAAGATGGACAATATGAATCAGAGGAGGAGAATGTTGAGCAGAAACCAAAAGAGAAACCGGTTGGCCCCCCTTTGGAACTAGAGATTCCATTGCGTCCCCCACCCGGTCAGACAGATAAGGTTTTATCTCCATTCTCTCTTTTATTAGCCATTACAAGAAAATTAAAATTTAGCCTTTCTCTTGACTTACAAATTTACAATGATTAGATTATTATAAATACTACATAAACATAGAATTGTTTCTATTCAAAATCATTAGTATAAAACAATATGTAATTATGTCTATTAATGAAAAAGAGAAAAATGGGGTAAAATTTAAATAATTTTAAATTGATATTTTAAACAAGCATTAAAAAGAAATCAGAAAAATAACAGAAATATTTTTAAGATTCGAAGGTAATACTACAAAAGTTAGAGAAAAGGTGCACACTTTATCTGCTAATAAAGCATCCCAACAATCTGATCGTGTCCTCTGAAATTATTTATATTTTCAAGATTTCTTCTCGGTACTTTTAATCTTCTCTCAATTATGGTTCTATAGCCAAATATAATACACATTTTTCTACTTAAAATGTGAGAAGTCCAAAAAATGATTTCCCTGGGAAATTTGAAAACGTTGGTTCTCAAAACGTGAAAACATTCTCTAAACATGCCTCTTCAACGACATTTGGTGTTTTTGTTTTGTACAAATTTCGTTAAATTGCACAAAACGCATTACACGACACACATACAGATAGAATTTTAGAGTTATCAATGACTCAGTTTTTGTACAAATTTAGTTAAGTTGCACAAAACGCATTACCCGACACATTACAATTAGACCTTTAGAGTTATCAATGACTCGGTATCCTAATTATAAGCAATTACTTGTTTTTGAATGTGTTTCTGTATGGACTTGCGTATTTGGTAGAAACATACATTTGTTAGCAGAAGCAGTAAATAGACGAGCATACAAGTGGCCATATAAATCCTCCCAGAACAGCTGTCGAATCTGTGGGGGAAAAGTCTCACACCATTGAATATGAGAAATAAGTTGTCTGAGATTGGCTAGTCGGACAGCGACCTACCTAATCTTTCGGTGGACACAGTGAAAATGAATTCTCATGAAGTGATCTAAACTGTGGTTTTGGATACTGTACGCCATTGTCCAAAGTCTCCTAGGAATCTGTAAGGACTCGAGAATCGCCTTCAATGAGGAGATCACGAATGCCAGCTTGTTTTATATTTACTACACTGGTGCCTGCTTACTCACCTTCGTATTACTTTTCAATCTAGGGACTAGAGGTTCTTACTGATATAGTTGACGAGTTTATACTGTAATTGGTGCTTCAGGTCATTTGATACTTAAGAAAGCATCCTGATTGTGTTGGTGTCTTCATTATGGGCTGAATTTTAATTTTCTTGGTTATTCTATGTTGCAGATAAACACGATTAGAGTTTCTAACATAATGGGCATAGAACCGAAACCATTTGATCCCAAGACATATGTAGAAGAGGATATGTTCGTGACAGATGAATCTGGATCTAAGAAACGTATCCGCTTGGAAAACAATGTTGTACGCTGGAGGAGTGTTAGAAATCCTGATGGGACAATGTCTGTAAGTGAAGACCTTTAGTTTTACGTGCTAATATATATATATATTCCTCTTAATTTTTTATTTTTTTTGCAAAATAATTATATGTTCCTGCAATTTATTATCCGTGATCCTGTGATTGGTAAAAAATGTTGAACTTGATCATCATATAAGATTCACCAAGATCATGTAAATGGTGGTCTAATTGTTGAGAATGCTTTTAAGTTTATGCCGTTATTCTATTAGCCATATTTATCTTGTGCTAGGAAAAGCAATTATTATGCCATAGGTTTTAGAGTAGCTAAGTGCACTGATTGGGATTCTTGAAGTTTGTCATGTTGAACTCTGTTTTTTATGGGATGAAGGTTAATATGAATGGAAGGGCTTAGTACTGGAGCTTCTGGAATGAGTTACTAGATAGAGTATCTTTTTCATTTTAGCGCTACACAAATTGTCACCAGAGATATAATGTATGAAGACTATTTTTTTTGCGGCCCAAACTTTGGAGTCTATTGCCTGCATCTGTTGGTGGCTTTGGAAAGAGAGGAACAACAGAATAATTGATGAAATCGACTCATGCCTCTCCAAACTGTGTTCTAAAATTGTCCCGAACAACAGCTGTTTGCTATCGATCAGCAGCATCAGCTATACGTTCACCCACAGTGGTTCTCCCAAATTCAGGAAGTAGGAATGCATAGGATTGTTTCTTTCTTATATGACGTAGATGGAATATATCTTCAGTATAGTAAAACATTTAAACAAAAATGTTGGGTGATGGCACTTAGGGGGTGTAAATGAGCCGAGCTTTGTGCATTTTGGCTCAAGTTTGTGTAAATGGACTCTAGCTCGGGTCTCTAATGACCTAGAGGTGCTGAGCTTAGGCTTGACTAATTAAAGATGATCTTGGCTTGTCTTAGAATTCTCAAGACCTCAGGATTGCCTTGTTTACGGTACAGAATGGGAGGGAAGGGAGTTTAAGTCCCCCCCCCCTTTTATTTCTAATGGCTGTTATCTCTTACTTTTTGGAAGGCTTCTAGGTAATGTATTGCAAGCAAGGATTAAAAATATGGTTTCGGGGGATGTATCAGTCCCAACCGAAACCTATACGTATCGGTTTTGGACGATACATATAATTTTTTCTCTTCTTTAAAAAAAATCAAATTAAATTTTAAAAAATCAAAAGAGTTATAGGAACCAAATTTACCAAATATAAAGTCAAGGGAAGTGACTTAAAAGACAAAATGGCAAACATAGTTACGATTACACAATGAATTCTAACATAAATAACTAATAAATGCCACGTATTGCCCGATTCGTATCAGTATAAATATCGTATAAGGGGTTTCCGAAACCTATACGAATCGCCTGTTTCATATTGGGTTCGGTCATTTTTATTTCCATGATTGCAAGCAACGAGAATCAACAAATTTTAGAAAAAGTGATTGCGTAGTCTTGGTGGAATTGTGATAGTGGTCATTGGTGGGAAAAGAATTGGATGTGGGTGCAAGATATTGGATTGGAGCATCATCTCCTATATTTGGAACATGCAGGATAACTGACATTGGGATGCTGTCTCAGTCAAGAAGGAAGCACTTGATGGCCTATTGTTGTGCAGTATTCAAGATTTTCATCCACGTGTTTGGTCAATTCAAGTGCTGCCCCGGTAAACACATCCTCAACCTGAACCCAACCCCCTAAATGGGTAAACCCCAACCCTACCCAATCAGAAATCCCTTAATCCAGGTCGGACTGAGGAAGCAGATGATGTGTTGAGGGGAAAAGAGGAATTTTTGAAAAAAAAAATGGAACAAGGAGACAGCGTTGGGACAACCACGCGAGATTTGGATCTGATGTTGGCAAACCAAATCGAACTGATCCTAGTCTTGGGAGCTGTAAGCTAGACTTCAGAGAACAAGATGAAAACATGTGGAGGGTAGGAGGCACAAATCAGTGACCTTTGCAACTTGTAAGGAGATGGAATCAGAATGGATTCACGTAGTCGGAAGACTTGGAACGCTGAAGCTTACCATGGGATGGTGGATGCACGGCAGTATGATGCCAGCTATGCGCTCGTTGGGAGAAAATAGTAGCAGCCCCCGATTTCCATGGTTGAACTTGGCTCGTAAAAAGCTCATTCATTTAATAAACGAGCCGAGCTCGAGCTTGATTTTCGAGCTCGAATGGTTAACAGGCTGTGCCCCACGTTTGCTCGGTTTGATAAATATGCATATACAAATCATTCATCTTCTTCTCTACCACTCGGAAAAATGAATAGAATCATAGAACAGACAGAAAAAGCAGCAGTGTGTACCCCCAGACTCTGATATCTACAATATTAGACTTTAAAAACAAAAGAAGAAAGACTTGAAGAATTCAGTGTCGGGTGCTTGCAACATCTTCTCCATTCTTCTGTGTTGCTCTCTCTCTCTCTCTCTCTATTGCATGAAAAACCTAGATTCTAGAACCAAAGCAGACTCTTTCCAGAGAGAAGAACCAGAATCAAAGAGGCCTTCTACAACGTATATGAATCCCTAATAGTATATGCTTGAGCATTCTTTTTAACTCAGATCAGCCATCGATCTTGTCTTCCCTCCACATGTGATCCAAGGGTTTCTTAGAACTTGCTCGTGGAGATCTCCTAAAAACATCTTTGCAAATCATCCTTTGCAAGATATCCTTAGCAGCTGGCAACATGGAATGAAAGATCCAAGTCCGGAACTGGAGATTCCTGCGAAGCACAACCTCAAAGATCCCAAAAGTCTTGTGAAAAATAAATAAATTTAAGTACAATAGAAAGAATTTTTGTTGCTTGGTAGAAGACTTCCAAGAATTGACAAACAATTTTAGCTTTTTCTCAATCCTCAAAGTTACGGGTGGCATCAATTAAGTTTCAGGCGTGTGACTCCAAGCGGTGGAACGCTTATTTTTAATACAGTGCAAGTATAATATTAAATATGTTGAGTTCCATCTCGTGTACACATCCAAACAGAAGCCTTTATTCCTAGGTATTCACTCTTGTTTGATAAAGTTGGTAAATTCTTGTTCCATTCTTTGTTACTCTTCACATTTTTACAGCATCAAAATATTGTTATTAGAATTTTTTTATCTCATCTAAACCATCATGTACATTCAAGTGAAGGATGAGCCAAGCAGCTTCTAGATGAGAACTGAGAAGTGATCACAAAGAGTTCCACTGTAGCAAACTATTTATGATTTTATCAGCGAGATTTTCCCTTGTATGTTTAGATGGCACTATTTAAAGTTGAGAATCCTCTTTTCTAACTTCATACATAACTTCTCTATGTTCCACTGTAGCAAACTATTTAGGATCACATTAATTAGATTTTCTCCTGTATGTCTAGTGGTACCATCTAAAAGTTTAAAAATCCTCTTTTGTAACTCGAATTTATCATCAATGAAATGTGGTGTGTAAGGGCCAAATACCTCAACTTCTGAACAGAAGTCCGCAATATCAGTGGTTCGGCAAACCAGTTGACTTGAGGTTCTCAAATATTCTTTCAGCTTACTTTTCTCGGACTCATAAATGTTCAAACAGTTCTTCTTAATGGTATCCAAGGCAAAATTGATGTTTGGGTTTAAACTCTCAAAGTTCTAAATGAATCCTCAACTAAATAGTTATTCTCTTAAAATTATGAAGCGAGTAAGGTCTTTCCCTCTAAATGTGCATTTGTGCTTTTAGTCCCCAGTACATTTTCTTCTTTAGATATGCAAGCCTGAACCTGGATTTACTGTATCCAATTTTCTAATGGAAAAGCATAAAAAATTGTCAACCATATAATAAAAGTGGTCTGATGTGTCCCTAATCTATGGATCACACAACGGCATTGTCTCCATTGTGTTAAATAAGGAACTAAAAGTGTACTAACAAACACTGGATTCAACGCCTATATGGTGAGCAATGCTGGAATCCACGAACCAATTCTATATGGCGGCTCACGATTCTACCATATTGGCCTCACTCTTGATTATACCTTCTGGACTTTAGGATTGCTATCCATTATTCAACTTTAAATGTTAAAATTTGGTATAATTCTTCATTGCAGTTGTACTTGAGGACACATTTTATTCTGTAATCTGACATTATTTAATTTCCGAAAGTATTTGTAACAGTTCCTTTTGATATGCAGTATGAAAGCAATGCACGCTTTGTAAGGTGGTCAGATGGAAGCTTACAGTTGCTAATTGGGAATGAAGTTCTTGACATATCGGTGCAAGAGGCGCAGCATGATCAAGCACATCTTTTCCTTCGACATGGAAAGGTGTCTCTTTATATCTCTTTGACATATCCAATGCTAAATAACTGTTCGTCAATCTTCTAGAAAGCTGTTGAGGCTTCCTTATCAAGGCTGGCGTAGAGGCAGAGCTTAGGTGTTCTGCCTCGGGGTTTTATTTATTTTTGTTTTAAATCAAACTGCCTATTAAGATCCCAAAGTTTGATACTACATTTTTTTCTCACCTTTTAATGGTCTCATGTTCTTGTCTCTCTGCTTATAACTTAAAGGTGAAACATTTGTGGGAGCTTATATATCCATTACCAGCTATTAGATATGCCAAAGACCCAAGGCAACTATTTGGGGTCAAGCACATTCTTTCCTTTGACATGGAAAGGTGGCTATTTACATCTATTTGACATATCTAATAGTAAACAACTATCCTTCAATCTTCTAGGAAGTTATCGAGGCTTCTTCATCAAGGTTGGCTCAGAGGCTGAACTTAGGTGTTCTGCCTCAGGGTTTTAAGAAAACCTTAATTAAACTGCCTATTAAGACCCCGAAGTTTGCTACTATCTTATTTCTCCTTTTATGGTTCTGCTTTTTTGTCTCGTTGATTATAGCTAGCTCTTTCTCCTTTGCTAATATTTTTAATTGTTGTCCAAATTTCGTCCCCCTTTTTGCTATAATATTCTATTGTTTTTTTTTGCCATTTTATATAAAGAAAAAAATATATAAAACAAGGGGGAAAGAAAACTTTCTTCTGGCTTGCGGTTTGTACCTACTTTTCTGGCAACATCGACAATGCTTTTCCGTGTCCGTCTAATGATGCATGTGTTTTGGCAGAAGGCCATTTTGATGATTTATCTCATGGTGGTATGGTATCTTTGTTTCTCACTTTCTCTAGTCTGGGTACTTGAGGAGATGCATTTGTGTGGGTTTCATGTACTAGCGCTGAGAGGTGAATATGGATTTGGCTTCTTGTGTGGCCTCTAAAGTCTTTTATAAAATGATGCTTCATTTTTCTGTTTTTTTTTTTTCTTTTCTGAAAGTAGATCATTGCTTATCTGTATTTTTAAAATGTAGGGAATCCTCCAATCACAAGGGAGGCTTTTAAGGAAGATGAGGTTTATGCCATCATCCTTATCGTCTAATTCTCATCGATTATTAACTGCTCTTGTTGACTCACGGCATAAAAAAGTTTACAAGGTCAAGAACTGCATCACCGACATTGATCCTGAGAGGGAAAAGGAGGAAAAAGAAAAGGTAATTAAATAGTCAAGATGAAGTTTCTGAAGCTAGTTTTATGATCAATAACTAGCTGCATTGACTTGGATTTTGGGTGATTTAATTTAATTTGGCTGAGCATCCATGTGTTGATTTTAAACTCAAATTAAAAATAAAATAAAATTATTAAATGTTTTAGCCCATGGGGTCTGCCAATTTCCCATAAATTTAGCATATTTATTGCCAGCTCTGCCAGCTGAACTTGGAATTAAGTGACCAAGTCTTGAGTTGAGTGTGTTTTTGAATGTCGTTGTGTGGATTTTTCTATGTTCTTGATTCTTATGCTTTTGCAGGCTGAAGGTCAAACAATAAGAGCTAATGAACTTCTTCATCGGAAGCGGGAAAAGGTGAACAGGAAGTATGTACAAAGTGTAGACAGGGGGCGTCAACTTTCACCTGGGTTCTTGGAGGAAGCACTTGATGAGGTCTTCTGTTGGCCATTTTATTTTCTTCATATTTTAATCATTTCTTTCCCCCTTTCTTAGGGATTTTTTTATAAAAATAATTTGGAATATTTTTTTTCACTGCCTTGCAGTTTTACGTATCGATATTTGATATTCAAAGGAGGAATCTTTTGAAATCTGTTTAGACAATAGGATGAGTCCAGTTTTTCTTTATTGATAAATTTTAACAACCCAAACTTTTTATTTTTGGACACATAATGATGACCCCTGGTCATCATTTAATTGGGATTAACATAACACACACACACACACACACACGCAGAGCTTGTTCTTATATCAACCTATCTATCTGAATTTTAGTCAATTGTCTCTCTTTACTTATGGTTGATCAGGATGATGAGCCTGATTATTACGAGTCTCGTCGTTCAGCAGCTCACCGTCGCTTTGAGGAAGATATGGAGGTAGAAGCACAGGCCGAGAAACGCATTATCAATGCAAAGAAGGTATCTACTGGGATTTTTGAACAATCCTTTTCTGTTTTGCAAAATCCATTGTTTATCCTTTTTTGCTTGCTTAAGTGTACATCCCTGTTTTAATTATCATTCACAGGTACACAAAGACATTCCACGCAAGTCATCCTTGCCAGCTGTTCGATCGTTTCGTCATTCTGCGGAGGAGCTCTCTGACAGTGAGGGGGAGGAGTCTGAATATGAAAGTGATGGGGGCGAAGGTGATAGATCTCCCCCACGTAAAAGGGCAGAGGAGCTGGAGCACGAAGATGAAGATGTTGAAGACGATGAGGAAGAGACAGGAGGAAATGAAGCATCAGAGGAGGAAGTTGAGGTATGCGTGTCTTGGCCAAACGTCCCTAACTGTTTGCTTTAGCACATATCCACTGTATCCAGTACGGTGCACACTGCCTACCCACTTCCATTTTGGATATCGGGTTGATGGGTCGTCTTTTTCTTGTTTTGTTTAGAATGGGCCATCTTTTGGATAGACCATGATCAGAATATTGTATGAGGAAATTGAAGGTCTTTTGTCTAGACTGTAAGTGCAGTCTGGAATCATCCATCCATTGGCCATACATGCAGAGAGGGTGGGGATGGCAGGAGCACCATTTGGTGGGCCCAACCTAAGAGATCTACAACAAAGCCTTGAATCGATTGAGTGATAGATAATATCAGTCTAATATCAGACAAAATGTGGTAAAAACCTGAAACAAAAGTACACACCAGATGTTTATAGTAGTCCAATTGCGTGGACTTCTCCTGCTAATAATGCAGGAATCCTCCAGTCACAAAGGAGCCTTTTAAGGAAGATGATGTTTATGCCGTCATCCTTGCCATCAATTCTCATCGATTGTTTACTGTTCTTGTTGACTCACAGCATAAAAAAAGTTTACAAGGTCAAGAACGGCATCACTGACATTGATCCAGAGAGGGAAAAGGAGGGAAAGGAAAAGGTAATTAAATACTTAAGGTGGAGTTTTTGAAGCCTGTATTATGTTCAATAATTAGCTGCTTTGACTTGGAATTTGGAAGATTTGATTCAACTTGGACAAGCATCCTTGCGCTTACTTTGAACTTCAAATTCGTAAGATACTAGTGCATGAGCTTTGCCTATTTCCCATGGAATTAGCAAATTTCTTGTCAGCTCTGCCAATTGAACTTTGAACTTGGAATTAAATAGTCCCATTGACAATTGGCAGAGCCCATGCACTACTTACTATCTTATGAAATTGAAGTTCAAAGTCAGCACATGGATGCTTGGTCAATTGAATCAAATCATCCAATTTCCAAGTTAAAGCAACCAGTTATTGAAAGTATAACTGGCTTTAGAAACTTCACCTTAACTATTTAGTTTCCTTTTCTCTTTCCTTTTTTTCCCTTTTCGGATCAATAATGCAAATCTTTGCATCATTAATTTTTTTTTTTATGCCATGAGTCCACAAGAGCTTAGGCCCGGGCCCGTAATGCTTTACTTTTAACTGGGTTGACCTGCCCAATAAAGCCTGTTTATTAAATAAATGCCCAAAAAACTCTTTTTTACCTTTAGTTGTTGCGGGCTTGGTCCAAGCCCGGCTCATTGACACTCCTATTTACGTGTGCATGAGAATTGACGCATATCTTTCACAATTTGATTATCCCTCTCACTTGACCTTCTTAGATCATTTTGTATTTGAATTATTTAAAATTTTCCTAGATAAAAAAATTATTTATCTATTTTTCGAATAATTTATATTAAGTATTTTTTATTGAATATATTTAAACTAAGTTTCTATTCAATTAAGCTAATTTTTTTTAGTTTAAAATAGTTTTTTTTTATAATTCAAACTTGTTCATACAGAAAACTTCAAAATACACAATGATTATTTATCTGATGATTAATTTAACAGATATTTTATTATGATTATCCCATTACATTTATTTTATATTGTTTTTCAATAATACTATATTTTCTAAAAATACAACATATAATATTGTTATTTGTTGAACACAAATATGTTAATCTTATAAATGACTTAAAAAAAATATATATAACTAGGAGTCTTTAATATATTTAGAATGTCTTTATTTGTTTTAAGAAGTTCTGGGATCCAAGACTATATTTTCACTTAAAAAAATATTTTTATTTATTGTAAACAAAATTTTAATCTATATAATTGATTATATATATATATATATATATATATATATATATATATAGTAAGAATGTTTTTGTTTATATTAATAAGTTCTGGGATCCAATTTCTAAAGATAAGAACTTGTTCGGATTGTGGGTCCAAATTAGTGGGTCTCTGTGTGTCTATTGTTATCAAGAAAATTAATTATATATCTCGTATGTGTTGAGCAAATAAATGATTTATCAAGTGGTTTGTTGGCATTCAGATGGTAAACTTGGAATTCAGAACTTATTTTCCAGCAAATTCCAGTATCAACCAAACAATAAGATTCCAAGAAATGGACTTTCCAATTCATAGATATTGCAATATGTATGCATTGGAATTCTCACATATGTTTCAATTACTGCGATCCAATCTCGTTGGTGGATCCATAGTTTGATTAGTGGTTGTATGCTGTTTGTGGACCATTGGGACACTGTATAAGGATTGAGAACCTTAGGTCATCCCAATTTAATATGTATTTGTGCATGTGAACATGGTCAATAACTTTTTAGTTTTTTTTAAAAAATGTCTTTGCAGGAACCTAGGCGAAGAAATAAGGAATCTGGAGGAAGTCTCAAGCGCAAGGAGATTGAGTCAGATGGGGACTCTCCTCCTAGAAAGACAACTACCCATCGCCGAATGGCATTTGTTTATGATAGCGATGAGGAATGAAAACCAGCTTCTGGCAACTACAAAAGCAGTGAGTAATTCCCGTGTATATATTGTAAGTGTTACTTAAAGATCTGGTATTGCTTGCCTCAACAGCTTATTACAAAGGAACACACATACATATGCAGAATACACGTCCTTTAAGAAAAGAGAAGATTGACTACACGCATAACGCATGCTTAAATAGCGTATGCATGTGCATACATGACCTTGGGTGAGGATTGTCCTACATTATTTTTTGAAATTAATGATGAGCAAATTTTTGAAATGAAAATGAAAATTGTTGAGTTTTAGTCTGAGTTTCACTACATTAATTTTTTTTTGTCAGAATCCTAATCTCTTCTTCCACAGCCATCTATTTTTCTTCTTCTGAACCCATATATTGATAAAGTGAGGAACGGCCTGGCTCCATCCTCCCCCAAAGACGAACGACTGTGCATATGAGCATAATAAAACCTTCTACTTTATAGATTTTCTTCATTACAATACAACAATGCGTGTTCACACTATTTGTTGTAAAGTAGTAGAGTTTATTAAGCAAAAGGTTATATATATTATGAACATGTTTTTTCTACCTCTCTTGACGAGATATCGGTCCACAAAATTATATCCTTAATACTCTCAATTCTCAATTTAATAAAGCACAAAAATTTCAACAAAAACGGCGATTCTGTTTTAGATATCGCTGCTGAATGGACAGAAAAGGATCATATCCAACTAAAAGCTCTTAATTAGAAGGGTAGGACTAACTCACCAATGTGAAATTTGCTAATTTTTGTGGCCTAACATTTGCATGATCTGTGTATGCTACTTGTACATTTGAATCACAACAAATAGTGAGAAACCCACATACTATTGCCTATTTACCTCAATCCAAACATATGCATGTAAGTAGGGGAGAGATTTCCTCACTTGGTTTATGTGCTTCTTACCAAATGCAAAACCATACTATTGCCTATGGTCTTGACTCAATAATTTCTTAAATGCATGTGATTGATTCACAACTTGTTTTTCTTGATATTGTTTAAACCTTTTTTTGCAGGAGTTGAGATGGACGATTAAGTTGTGTAATTCTTTTTTATGTTAGAATCTTCTTCGCCTCGTCAGTCTCTAATTTCGAATTTAATAGGAGAATTGATCTTCTGTAACATATTATTTAGTGGGGGACACCTTTATTTATCAGACACTAAGGAGAGGGTAAACTCTGGACTGTAATGGTTAGAACACGGAAATCATCCATTCGGATGTCAAATTATTGATCCGGGCCTACCATTTTTAGTGATAAAATGAGAATTATGTATGCTAGAAGCTCAAACAATTTCATTTAATATTAAGAAAAGTCTAATTGTACACTGATGTAATGGTCCATAAGATGGACTGAGACGATTGATTAGATCACAGGGATCTAAGTGATATGATTTTGATACTGCTGGTTACCTACAATGGAGGTATATGATTAAGCTATTGAAGAGTGAATTCCATTTAAGATGACTCTTTGATCAAAAAGCATGGTCAGGTCCATCTGATTGATAGAATTGAGCACAACCAGCACTGTGCAGGTGAGGGATGAAGAACACCCCCTAATCAAAAGAGACTTGCATATAGATAAGAGTTAATTTTCAAATATCCAGATTGGCTTTGATCCACTGCTCATCGCACCTTCTGTAAGAAGTTTGTTATCATTCAAAATGGCCTGGACAGTGGACGCCAAACTGAATTATAATTTCTTAAGCCTCAACCACTCCAGAGAGTTTGCTACGGGATTTGGCCGAGAAAATGACACTCATTTCTCAAAAAAGGAAAGAAAAAAAGAATGACATTTTATGCCCAAATCGTCTATTGATCTGGATAGCCCAATGCACTGATTTGGGGATATATATATGTCTAATAACTTCAATCTCCCATGGTACTAGTAGTAGCATGGATCTAAGGAAATATTTTGAATAAGTAGGGCCTTGCCATTTAAGCAAGTTGTGCCCACCCCCATGAAGGATGAGAGCCTACTGGAGAGCATAAAAATTGAAGTGGAACAGAAATAAATGCCCTAAAGATCCATTATCAGGCCTGGTTTTGCCAAAAAATGATGAACTGTAATAGCTGAGACCCTGAAATCCCATACCCCTTTGCATTTTGGAATTGCATGGGATAGCCCAATGCATTTTTGAACCACCTGAAGTTTGAGAGAGAGAGAGAGAGAGAGCAGAACCAGGTCTTAGAAAGCTTAAAGGAGCTATGACATATGTGGGAAATGCCTGGGGGCTACTACTGCTTAAATCAGGTGCAACGCCGGCTTAGTCACGTAAGACCTAAAGCTGCTCGTTGATGTAAGTAAACAGGCCTACTTTTGCACGATCTTCCCCCCCTGTGGACATGATTCGTCAAAACTTAAAAGAGTATTATGACTGAGGTAGGCTAAATTTGTGAAAATTAACTAGCTGGCCTGATGCCTGACAGTAGGAGGAAACCAAATGGTTTAGGGTTGCAACCTGTTCTAAATCCGCTCGAAGGAAAATGAGTGGCATGGGCAAAAAGAAGGCAAGACGAATGTGGAGCAGTTCAGGCAAGATGGATTCTGCTTTATCTGATATAAGTCGAGAGTTTGATCAAATAGGGCCACATATTGAGCACTTAGAATGGATGAAAATATTGGCCATTTGCTATTGAAAGGACAAAATTAGTAAAACCAACCTAAACAGCAGACCGTACTCCTAATATAGAGGGACTTGATCTTGTTCCACCAGATCTGAGTTTAATCTCGCAACAATGGACTTTCATTAGAAAAAATACATAACAATCAACCTTCTAGTTGTAGCTTGGATTAATAAAAACAATAACAGCAGAAAGAAAACCAAAGCTCCATCAAAATCCACATAAAATAGTAGGAGTCTCTCACACTACCATTTGGAACCTAATTAATATTACATTTTGGGATTCTCACATACTATAAAGAAAAACCTCCCCTTTAAGAGCAATGCTAAGCCTACTCTCACAAAGTCTACTCTCGCCCTTTTTAGATAATATAATAAACAAAGAAATTAGTGTGGGATCCACAAGTGGGTCCAAAAAATGACACTAGATCCTTGGTTTTATTATCTAAAAAGGGTGAAAATATGCTTAGCATTCCTCTACCTTTAATCACATAACCTGTAAGATTCAGACTGTTTTTGCTAACACGTCAATACATTTTGGGTGAGCAAATTGTTTCAGGCGTAGGCAGATCGGTAACATGTTACTCGGTTGAACTGGATCCCAAGACATACCTTGATTTGCAAATCCTCTAATTCTGCATCTACATCCCTCATGCCCCAATAGGTTCATTCAAGCAGTTCCTAGTTCCCTGTTCAAGTAATCAACAAACATCCTTTTTGCACTGTCTGCGTCTGAAGGCGGGGGTGGCCCACTCAAGCTTGATTGCGCCGTCAATTTTATGAACGTCCGTCTCAGTCTCCGAAGCTCTGGTAGCCCAACTGGACTCCCAATATTAATGGTTGGTAATTGTAGGCCTAGCGAAATTCCATTGACAGGTCCTCCGAGTGACTGGGCTTGTGCTTCCACAACTGCATTGATCACTTCCTGTGTTGCTCGGTCCATCTCATAAAGCGAATTTGCCTCTGACTTCCGTACATTTTGGGTGGCAATGGTGGGTTGGAGGACTCTAACATCTCGCGTTTTTGAATCCACTTTTTTCGTCAAGTACAACACAGCATCGACAATGGCAGCAGAAGATTGCTCTATGCCATCTTTAGACGGCCATAACTCAAAGAGAGGGGAATCCCATCTATTGCGCCTATCTGGTTTCTCAAATCTCCTTGCTAAATCTTCAAATATTTTATCATCATATGTGGCCTCTCCCTTCTCCCCACGTTCTTTGTTCCATTGCCTACAATGGTTCTCTCCCACATCACAATATAACACACAATATCGTATTCCAGCAGCACGAGCCAGACACCATAACTCATATCTGTAACCCTTGATGCTGTTCAAAGAGTCTACAATAACAATATTGTCTTTTGATAAGGATCTGTCGACTTCAGACCTGAGTACCCCCCTCAAATTCTTCTCTGCGGTCATATCGGCGTAGCTCAAATTTCGATCGAGATGGAAGGATGATTCGTCAATGATTCTGGTGGTCGGTTTGAAGTCATGGAGAGCACTGGCTAGGCAGATTGCAGCTGTTGACTTCCCACTGCATGGTTGCCCGCATATCACAACCAATGCCATGTGAAGATATGGGCCGCCTTAGTCTGACGTTGTAATGCTCCTCCTATTACCACTTACAACTTTGAGGGCTCCTTCCTTGTCTCAAGTTGTGTATCTCAATTACCTATTTATCCTGAGTCCTGTATACAAAACCAAGAAAGATAGCTAGGTCTGAAATCGAGAGACAAATAGCACGACTGATATCTCAACAAACTGCTATTAACTTATTCAATATAAGAAAAAATGAAAAATATAAATAAACCACAATGCATGTAATAAGTGACAAGAAAAAATCAACGAACCTTCTCTTTTAGTTGTCTTTCAAAATATTATGAATTTTACTAGAAAGATATGAGTAAGACTTTCATTAAGAGTTCAGTCTTTCTTTCGTGGGCAAAAAAACAAGTTACTTACCAAGGCTTCTAACCTAAGAGACAAATACCAACCCTCAACAATGACTTCAACAATCCCTCCTAAAAGCAGGTGTCTGTTACCCAGAGTTCATGTCGATAATCATGTTACTTATTAGTAACAGTCTCAATAGCATAGTTCAAAAACCTGGAAACTCGACTCGACTTGAAAGTTAGCCGGGTCGAGTAACTCAGAAAACTCGAAAAGAACTCGACTTGGTCCAACTCAAAATATATATGTAATAATTTGGTTAAAAGAACTCAGAGTATGTTGGATTTACAGCCTCATACCTAAAAACTAGGTTTAACAGAATCCATAGTAGGTTGTCTTTATAGACCCAAAAAAATATGATGCAAAAACAATGTGACGTTTGAGTTTAGGTTTAAAAAAATGAAAAAAATACCCTTTAGTGACTCACCTAGTCTGGTGAATCGAAAAACTCAACTTGACTCGGCCGAGTCACCCGAGTAACTCAGCAAATAGCGTCTCCTTCGAGTTTTGAGACGACTCGACTCGAAATTCAGCCGAGTCGAGTAACTCGGTCGAGTTACCCGGTGACTCGCTGAGTTTTCCAACTATGCTCAATAGTACTAGTAGTATCAGTGGTAATACCCATTAACAGCAGAAATCAGTGCAACACATCGAAGCCTCACAGTTGAGACTATAATTTAATCACAGTGAGAATGCACAATGGATGCCGAGATCTACAAATTGTGAAATCGATTGTAAGTCATATTTCATGCGAGAAAAAGGAAAAAGAAAAAACCTTGCAGAGTAATCAAGCAAATTACTTATTAGATTATAATCGCATGCATGCATGCATGTATATGTGCATCGTGCAAAATAAGTCTTGCGGGAAAGATGCTGAATCAAGAAAATGATTGAGCTCGTTGGACGCCATCAACCTTTGAAAAATCAAAGAACAGTGTTTGATTAGATTTTGCTCCAAAAGAATGAGGAGCCTACTAAACCTGGCTACTTTTTGTATACATGTAGAATAGGGTCTCAAGCTATGTAATGTTGAACATTTGAATACCATTTTCGTTTGTTTTCTCACAACCCTTCTCTCTCTCTATATTTTTTTCCCTAATGGGTAAATATATATATATATAATGAAAAGGAACAAAGGTACAAAAAGGAGCAACTTAGCTGAAGGGATGACAAGGCCAGTAACTAAAGAAAGCTAGAAAGCAAATAATATGGGTAACATACAAAGGACCGAACAGGAAAGTACCATATATCAGACCCCAATACAAGAAAAAACAACCAACCCACAAAACTAAATCATAACAAAACAGATAAATCAAAATCCTCAAGATCCCTCCTAATGGAACACCAATCCACATTGAAGTAATGCTCCTTAGGCTTAAAATTGACCCAATAGAGTCGCCATTCTGATGGAAACCTGGAATGCATGAGGCACATTTTTTTTTGATCAATAATGCAAGCATATATATTAATCAAAGAGGAAAACGAGTACAAGATGATAGCTGTCAACCCGGCACTCGACCCAGATCCACCCCTCCATCCCGAATGGAGACCCACTCCAAGATTAGTGATCGGATACCCTCTTGGACATGAGATATGGAGGATGACGGGTTATCAAAAACTCTTCTATTCCTTTCTTTCCAAATGCCCCATGCCCCATGCACAAGGCACATGAAAAACCAAAGACCAAGAGGGAGTTCGAACCAGATAATGAAAAAAACGAATACATGCTGGTCCTAACTGGAGTTGCTCGATCCACTGGTATTTATGTATGGGTGTATCATCTCAATAGTTTTTTTTTTTATATTTTTTATGTGGGTGTTGTAACTTAAGTGCTCAGAAGCGGGAGCTCAAAATTTAAAAATGTCCTGGTATGTGAACTCATAAGTGCACAACAACAAAAATACAATGTGTATAATAATTGATATATTTATTTACCATTTTTCTGCACAATCAAAATGATTAAATCCCTTCATATGAACAACCTACAATAATAAAAATACAACCCAGCTATGCTTACCCATAACCCCATAAAGTAATCTCTTGAATAGATTCATCCAAACACATTTTAGTATGAAAAGAGCTGAATACTTCAAGAAGGCATACTGTAATTCTTCAATATGCTTAGATTAGTAGCAAAATTAAGAACATGGAGCACTTAAGATAAAGACAACATGAAGAAACATTAACATTCTCTTTTCCTAATATTGAAAAAAGGACCCACTAGTAATACGGATTTTTCTATACTCGAACTGAGATTGTATGAAGAAAAAAGGGAAGACATACTAGTAATGTGATTTGAGACTCCTGAATCTATGATCCACGATGGGTCAGAAGAGTTGAGTGAAACATTGTAAGCTGAGAGCCTGAGACAAAAGTACCGCATGAGTAAATGAGGAGGTGGAAGTGGTAGAAGGGCCTTCTACTTGAGCCATCATACGCATAGGCTCTCTAATTCACCACTTCCCTATAGGGATTTACACCCTGATGAGACATATCCTACAAAATAGACTGACACAACAAGAGCTGTAGGACCTGAAGATAAAGCCATATGGGCAATAATAAAATTAGGACAAGTAAACTTAGTCGGGGCGATCATACAAATCCCAACATGTTTCCCTGGTGTGACATAAACGACCATAATGATCATACTTCAATTTATATTTCTCATCAGTCCCACTAAAAGTCTTACCAGATCTCTTTAAACTCCTTTTATCTCCCATCTAGGATATAGAGGCAATGATAGTTCTTCCCCCACCAGCTTAAGAAACATAATAATCCTCTAGCTCTCTTCACTTTAGACATAAGCATAGACTTGATTCAAGGACCACAAACTCTCGTTCAAGAATCTAAATACGAGTTTATTCGTAGTCTGTGAATATTCTGATTCTTTCCACAAACATCTTAAACCGAGCAGCATGCCAACATGGTAGGCCAAATAGGTCTGTACTCCTGATAATGATTAAGTCCTTCCCACAAACTACGGAAGGAGGCAAAATATCCACCAAGAGTCACGTAGGAATAGGTTTGGACTGTAGAATCCCAAATCCCTCTTGCTGTTATGAGAAACAAGAACTCTCTACTGATTTGAGATTGCATCGAGAGAGAGTAGAAGCCAAGACATAACTGTTGAATTTTCTCCCTACCATCTATCATATGTAGGATCATCAAGGGCTATTTTCCATTTATATATCCCAACTAGCATCTAATACCAATAAACATCCAGGCCGATTGAGACCACTCCAAATAGTTAGTCACATCCATTACAATAGTGATCTGCAACCTCGAGTTGTCACCTTGAGTATTCATGTCTGATCCAACCCTACCCGGATCCCAGGTACATAAGAAGTTGTAGTCTAACTCAAGTCTAATATTGAAAGGACCAACCAAATTCCCACGAAATAACTTCTAAATAACTTTCAAACACAATCCTTCAAATCCAATTGAGGTAGCACTTCAATGTGCATCACATGATGCTAAAAAACCTAAGGGGGCATTAAACATGGCATGGTAAAATTCTCACAACTCCTTCAAAACAACTATGATCGACGTGAAACCAATTTTGCTGGATACAGAAAAAGAAATACACCAAACACTATCAATCTCCAACAAAAAAGAGATTTCTATATGCATACATGCATCAGATTACTCGAATATGTATTTTTCTCAAATTTTCAGAGAAATACACATACCTAATGAAATGCTGCTCCAAAAAACTAAATTCAATTACCAAAAAATCAGCATAAATCTCTCTTTAAAAAATTCTAAACTTACATGTCATTCCGTACTGTTCACGTCACCGGCATCGTTCACGACATAGTTGTCAAGGTTCTTCCAAAAAAGCTCTTGATTCCCCACCTTTCCTCCAACAATCTTCGAAAAAAAAAATCATACTTTGATGCTAAGTTGGACTAAACTAGGGATTGATGATGAGAAAAAGAAAAGAAGAGAGAAGGAAGAGAATTAAGAAAATCGTAGTAATTTTCTACGACCCACAACTTTTATAATATATTAATAATTGGGGTGACAAAAATACTCCTGGTAGAAGAATATAAAGAAGCTAATCACAAGAGGAATATTAAAGAATATAAAGGATAACACTATCCCTGACAGCAATTCTTAATAATAAAAAGATTAAAGACAAGAAAATCTACGAGAAACACCAAGAAAAGTTCACTACAAAAAAATGCAGTTAATTGAGATCGGAAATTAAAACTAACTCCAAAAGTTTTTTTTAACTGGTAAATGCAGATATGTTAAAGGAAAGAGCTTAGTACAACACGGGGTTCATGAAGCAATGAACCAATATAGAAAAGGTTAAAAGCCTAAAATAGTCATTAACTCCAAAGATTCAAAGTCATCCCTACCAATGTTTTAAAACCCATACCTGACACTAATCGGGTCAAGGGGGCGGGTCGGTCCAAACCATAGTTGTAGGGAAGCTATGTACAAGGTGGGAAGCTCGTTTCCTAGACTCGCTTCCTCGGACAAACTCGCTTCCTAGGAAGCTCGCTTTTATCATGTCTCATTTAGTAGTCAAAGAGAGCTGTATTTATGAAGTGATGTGATAAACCTTAGTCTATAACCTAGGGTGTAAACTCTAAGCAAGTATCGTCAGTTTGGAACCTAAGACACTTACTTTCCAAATTTTTTTTATGTAAGATAATGTCAAGCCTCAAAATCCCATGTTGGTCAATGAGACCTTGGACCCATGATAATACATATTCATATCCATATCCATACGATAACATAAAAGGCAAGCTAATAATTGAGTCTCAAAATTTCTCCCATAATTAATAAAATAAACCATCAACTGTCGACCAACTAACAGAGTAATTATCCGATCACCCATATGATCTCAAATATAAATTAAACCTAAGCAACATCTTTAATTATCTTTGTCTTAATACATCTTTTTCAACTGAAATAAATAGAACTAACTAAATACTATATCAGTAGTATGGATAATGATCCAGATCAGCTTCTCCCTCTTGGTAATCCACTGAGATCCCTTGAGCTGAAACTACATGGCCTAGAAAGGATACTTTTTCTAGCCAAAACTCACACTTGCTAAGTTTAGCATACAATTTATGCTCTCTTAGTTTCCTCAAAGTGTTCCGGAGGTGCCTATCATGATCCTCTCGTGTTTTGGAGTATTATCAGGATGTCATCCACAAATCCTACCACATAATTATCCAGGGTTGGCCCGAATATCCGATTCATCAAATCCATAAAAGCTGCTGGAGCATTTGTCAAACCAAATGGCATAACCAAGAACTCATGATGTCCATATCGAGTCTTGAAAGCAGTTTTAGGGATATCTTCATCCTTGATCTTCAACTGATGGTAGCCTGATTGAAGATCTATCTTCGAGAAGTACTTGACTCCTTGCAACTGATTGGATAAGTCATCTATCCGTGACAATGGATACTTATTCTTGATGGTGACCTTATTTCGTTGCCTATAGTCGATGCACATCCTCATTGAACTATCTTTCTTCTTCACAAAGAGCACTGGAGCTCTTCATGATGATACTCTGGGTCTAATGAAACCCTTTTCTGACATCTCCCGAATCTGATCTTTCAACTCCTTTAATTTTGTTGGAGCCATCCTGTAAGGTGTTCTTGAGATTGGTGCAGTACTCGGAGCTAGATCAATGATGAACTCTATCTCCCTATCTGGTGGCAAACCAAACAAGTCATCGGAAAATACATCTAGGAATTCGTTCACCACTGGAATGATAGAAGAATCCTGATCTTTCGTATTCGAAATGCTCAATGCTTCAAATCTAGCAATATCCTTCTTCAATCCTCGAAAATGGAATGGTGGTCCACTAGCTGGCTTGAAGTTGACAACTTTCTTGAAACAATTGATGTGGCCATGACAAGTTGAAAGCCAATCAATGCCAAGGATAACATTGAAGTCTTGGAACTCGAGAACGATCAAGATGGCTGACTTCTCTTGTTGTCCAATCCGAATGATACAAAACCGATACACTCTATCTGTAATGACTGAATTGCCTATAGGTGTGGCAATGGATAGAGCAAGCTCTAGTGGACTTGGTTCAATTGGAAAGTCCTGGGCAAAACCAAGGGTGACAAACGAATGAGTGGATCCGATGTCGAACAAGACTCTTGCTAGATATTCATTAATCAGTAGTGTGCCTAAGGTTCATATATAATAGTGTCATGGTTTGCATACAAGCCAACATAAGTTCATACATCACAATATAACTTGTATAAATCATAAAATAGAATGTTGATTCAAATATCAATCCAAATCATAATTAATATTTCTATTTCCTCGATTGTTGCATCTCATTCTGATTATCTAGAGAGTAGACAGTAAACCATAAGTCTCTAAGACAGAAAATTTAAATATAATGCTAAGCCTAGATAAATCTAGTGTTTTATTCATGATGTTGCTTTTCTAAGTTTTCTGTCCTTGATGTTTCGTCCCTAAGGACCTATTGCCTTGCTCTGATACCACCTCTGTCGCACTCTAAAATCCCATCTTGATCATAATGAGACTTTGGACCCGTGAAACCACATATCCGGTCCTTATCTTTTAAAACATACAAGACATGCTAAATATAAATCTTAAAATTTCTCATAATCATAAATAATAATTTCAAACTTGTCTGACCAATCATAAATACCAAAGTGAACTTAATCATTCAACATGATCAATGACTGAAAACAAACTTAAACAATATAATCTGAAATTTGTCTTCTTATATCTCTTAAAATAAACTGAAATAAACAACTAATCATCTAGACTCAATAATAGAGAAAGTAATCCAGATTGACTTCCTCTTCTGGAATCACCTTCCTGCTCCTCTATATATTCCTCATCTATCCAAGGTGGTAGAGCACAGATGTCGAACTCTTCTGCAACTACCGACATAAAAAATACAACTGAACAAACGAAAACACAGTGTATACAAAGTCTAGCTAACAATATCATAACTTATAATCATAGTCACGTTTTATCATAAATAAACATATCTTACAGTTCACGTGTAGAAATATGTAAACATATAATCATCATTCATGGTATGTTGAGACTCGTGCATGTTCATATAATCATGTGTATCAATGCATGTAAAATGATTCGACAATACATGTAACATGATAATTCATAATTGCGTGTAATATGTATCGACGACGAATGTAACATGATAATTCCCCAATGACATGTATCGACAACTCATATAACATAACAATTTCTCAATGACATGTAATATGTATCGACAACGCATGTAACATGATAATTCCTCAATGACATGTAAAATGCATCGACAATATGATAATTCCCCAATGACATGTAAGATGTATAATCCCCTATGACATGTAAGTGCTTATGAGACATGTTCTTGTAATACCTATCATGCAGTGCAACATGTGCTTGAGTGCCATGGTTAATCTAGGTTATCCCTTAGATTCAATATCAAAACATAAAATTCCACCAAAGTCAACCATATAACTAAGGTTAATAAATTACGAGCTTTGAGATCATTCTCTAAGTATTTATCTATCCAAAATTTAACCAATCGATATACATGCATAATTTACATGAAAGTTCATACAAGGATAACTTATGTACATGAAATAGATTCACAATTATAATCACCATTCAACCAAATCCCATAATTCATCCCTTCCATCACATATCTGTATAACAATTCTCAATCCCCTTGTTCAAACATAAAATATTATATCCACATCCTACTTTACGGTATTCACATCCTACTTTGATCATTCAAAAGAATATTACATAAGGAATGATAAAATTCTTAAATCTTCTCATGTGCAAATATCCATCATGAAAACTCCCCAGAAATCGTGGAATCCTACCCTTAACATGATCAAGAACACATAAACATCATTCTTATATCACAAAATACATATTTCATACATATTATTAGGTTAGAATAATGGATGGTACATAATCATTCATTCCCTTCCAAATCTTAACATTAAAACCATGATCTTGAAACAGTGTATAGTATCTTCCTTGATTATTTCCATACGATCTCTCGCTTGAGAATGACTTTGGATGAGATTTCCAATGAGAACTCTTAGGTTTTTCTTCCCGCTTTCTCTCTAAAGTTTTATGATGATTAAAAAAAACCTAAAACCCACGAGTTTAAGGTTCATTTATAGAGTTTGGAACCCTAAAATATTAAAAAAGTCGGAATCAGCGTTCTCAAACCCGGCTCCGGTATTTAACCCGTAACTTTTGACTCGGTTATTAGAATTGGATGATTCAAGATGAGTTGGAAACATTATTCAAAGGAGACCAATTTATTGTTTAATAGAGATGTCTCAATTTTAAGTCCTTAGAGGTCAAAATAGTTTGTCAAGTTGGATGAATGTAGGAGAGAACCCACAAACTTTTGGGTTAGTACCGAGAATCCAAGATTATAACCCTAAACTCCGAGAAGTTAGAAAATAAATACATTAACCTTGTTATAAGCAACAGGATGACCCCATAGATCCGGAACTTTTAACATTTTTACAATTCAATTAATAACTCAAACATTTTTTCACAACAATCAAGGTTCTTAATTTAATATGCACGAATTACAAGACATGAAGGTTTGGGTCTCTACATCCTCTCATCCTTAAAAGAATTTCGTCATCAAAATTACATACCTTAGACGAACAAATATGGATACTTTTCTCAAACTTCATCATCTTTTTCTTAAGTGGCTTCTTCAATAGAATGATGATTAAAGTATGATGTGAAAAACCTAAGTAGGACGTGAATGATGTAGAGACCCAAACCTTTCATGTCTTGTAATTCATGCATGTTAAATGACCAACCTTGACTCTTGTGAAAAAAATTGAGTTATTAATTGAATTGTAAAAATGTTAAAAATTCCGGGTCTACGGGGTCATCCCGTTGCCTATAACAAGGTTAATGTATTTATTTTCTAACTTCTAGGAGTGCAAGATTCTAATATTGGGTTTTCGGTACTAACCCAAAAGTTTGTGGGTTCTTTTCTACATTTATCCAACTCAACGAGTTGTTTTGACCTCCAAAGACTTAAAATTGAGATATCTCTATTAGACAAAAAATTGTTTCCCTTCGAATAACATTTTCAACACATTTTGAATCGTCTAATTCCGATAACTGAGTCAAAAGTTACGGGTCAAATACCGGAGCAGGGTTTTAAAAAGAGATTTTTTTCCAAAAAATGCTGATTTCGATTTTTTAAATATTTTAGGGTTCCAAACTCTATAAATAGACCTTAAACTCGTGGGTTTTAGGTTTTCTATCATTCTAAAACTTATTAGAGAGAAAGGGGGAAGAAAAACTTAGGGTTTCTTAAAGTGTTCACATTGAAGAGGAATGAAGAGTTTGGAGATCTCATCCAAGGTCATTCTCAAACGAGAGATAGTAAGAAAACGATTAAGGAAGATACTATAAACTGTTCTAGCTAATGATTTTTATAAGAAAAGTACAAGATCTGGATATGTCTTTATGTGTTATCATGGTTTGAATAAGCATGTTGAATGTATGAGTTACATGATATAAAGAGAGTTTAATGTTAAGATTTGGAAGGGAATGAATGATTATGTACCATACATTCTTCTAACCTAATAATATGTAGGAAATATATATTTTATGATATAAGAATGATGTTTACGTGTTATTATGGGTTATTGATCATGTTAAGTGTAGGATTGCACGATTTCTGGGGAGTTTTCATGATGGATATTTGCACATGAGAAGATCTAAGAATTTTATCGTTCGTCATGTAATATTCTATTGAATGATCAAAGTAGGATGTGAATAACCTTGTAAATATAGTATTTTATGCTTGAGCAAGGGGATTGAGAATTAATATTGAGATATGTGAATGTATGTGATGGAAGTGATGAATTATGAGATTTTGTTCATGAATGAAAATTAGAAGAATGAGATTTGGTTGAATGATGATTAAATTTGGAATTCTATGATTATAATTGTGATTATATTCCATGTACATAAGTTATCCTTGTATGAACTTTCATGTAAATTATGCATGTATATCGATTGATTAAATTTTGGATAGGTAAATACTTAAAAGATGATCTCAAAGCTCGGAATTCATTAACCTTAGTTATATGTGTGACTTTGGTGGAATTCTATGTTTTGATATTGGAATCTAAAGATTAACCAAGACACTCAAGCACATGTTGCACCGCATGATAGGTATGACAAGAACATGTCTCGCGAGCACAAGCACTTACATGTCATGGGGGATTATACATCTTACATGTCATTGGGAAATTATCATGTTACATGTGTTGTCAATACATCTTACATGTCATTGGGGAATTATCATGTTACATGCGTTGTCAATACATATTACATGCCATTTGAGAATTATCATGTGACATGCATTGTCAATACATTTTACATGTCATTGGAGAATTATCATGTTATATGCGTTGTCGATACATCATGCCATTGGGGAAATATCATGTTACATGCGTTGTCGATACATATTACATACAATTAGGAATTATCATGTTACATGCATTGTCGATACATATTACATGAAATTAGGAATTATCATGTTTACATGCGTTGTCTAATCATCTTACATGCATTGATACATATGATTATATGAACATGCACATGTCTACAAGAGTCTCAACATATCATGAATGATGATTATATGTTTACATGTTTCCGCACATGAACTGTAAGATATTTTTATTTATAATCAAGCATGACTATGATTATATGTTATGATATTGTTAGCTAGACTTTGTATACACTGAGCTTTCGTTTGTTCAACTGTACTTTTTTATGTCGGTAGTTTCAGGAGGGTTCGACATCTATGCTCTATCACATTGGATAGATGAGGAGTGTATAGAGGAGCAGGAAGGTGATTTCCAGAAGAGGAAGTCAATCTGAATTACTTTCCCTATTATTAAGTCTAAATGATTAATTGTTTATTTTAAGGGATATAATAAGACAAATTTCAAATTTATATTGTTTAGGTTTGTTTTTAGTCATTGATCATGTTGAATGATTAGATTCACTTTGGTATTTATGAATTATTATTTATGATTATGAGAAATTTTAAGATTTATATTTAGCATGCCTTGTATGTTTTAAAGGATAAGGATTGGATAAGTGGTACTACGGGTCCAAAGTCTCATTATAACCAAGATGAGATTTTGGGGCGCGACAGATAAAATCAAAGATTAACTATCCATAATAACATAATGAGGAATGAATAGCCTATATTTCATTTCTCGCTTCCCCTTTCATAAGGTTTTTTTTAGCCTCGCTTCCCACTTCTCGTTTTTGCTTTGCTTCTTGTTTTCGATTCTTGATCTAGTAACTATGGTGCAAAATGGTCGAATTGTCGGGTCAATCCGGGTTGACCCAATGACGCTAAGTAATGCCATAAAAATATTTAACATTAATATTCTTTCCTATTTTTCCCTATTAACAGATTTGATTCAAGAGATTTTTTTGGGTAATTCAAGATATTAAAATAATACAACTTAAATAAAAAAGAAGCTAACAAATCCAAGAGTGGATATCCGGTTGATAAGGATCTTATTAGAATGGTCTATGTAACAATTGATCAAAACAAATCCAAGAGTGGATGTTTGGTGAAAAACTTGTTGATGAAGGGTCTTTTTTAGAGGATCTTTCAATCCGGGTTCCTGGTATATTACCAAATACGACAGTTTCTTCACCTGCAGAAAGCCTAGTTGAAGAGCCTAATGATGTAGGAGCATCATCTTCTTCTACATTTAGAATTCCTCAACGACAGTAATACAGGTGTGAGTTTGATGTAGGAACATAGGTCTCATCCTACTCTGAGAATATGAGCGCTCATCCAAACATGCCTATAAGTATACTTTACAATTCTGATACAGGAAACACCTCTTGAAATTAGTGGACAATTATTAAAATATGCAGTGTAGTCAAGGCGTCTAGGCGATGCCTAGGCGATTAGCCCTGGCTAAGCGAGGCGTTGCCTAGGCGATAAATTTAATATAAATATATATATAATTATATATATATCACGTATATATATTATTATATATAACATCCAAAAGACCAAAACTCCACACCCACATTCCACAAAAATATAAAATAAAAAGTCTATAACAATCATTCATCACATAACTAAAGACATGTTGACATAGTGGAGTATTAAACACTTCAAAATCTGAGCCAAATACCCAAATTTGTGTCACTGTCCACGTATAATATTAGGCAGAGCCCCCCTACGATTGCCCGAGGGGGTGGCAAGGGGGGCAACGCCCCCCTGCGACACACGAAGTGAGTCCGTAATCTGGGTCTATTAGGCCCAGATTATGCGTCGAAAATGATATTTTTAGTGAAAAAAACGATTTAAAATCTTATTACTTCTTCATTACATTTAAAAAAAAAAATTTATTTATTAAGATATTTTGGATTTTTTTTAAGCAAAAAAAAAAAAAAAAAAATTTTACTAGGATCGCCCGCCTAGAGGGGCACCTAGGCGACGCAGGCCCAAAATCGCCTAGGCGACACCTTGACTACACTGAAAATATGAGAATTTTTTTTTGAGTAAGGAGTCCATTAAGACCCTAAAGTTCGTTAATGTTGCATTCCCATAAAGGTCCATAAGAAGAAACATAAGGTCTCCCTTTTTGATAAAGTCATTGTATAAAGAGCAGTGATTAGCATACCCCTCAGTACGTTGTCTAACGTACTGTCATGTCCTTGTGACCCTTTTAACACCGTTTAACCCTGGTTAAGCCATCAGCCAAGTTGGGTCCCTTCCCAGACCCACCCAGTTGCCTAATTCCTGACCACACACTCATTTGAATTGCCAATATGGCAATACGCAATATAGCATTTTCTCTCTCTATAAATACATAGATACTAAAGCAGCCTTCCAACTCCCAATTCTTCACCATAAGTGTTAAAACTTTCAATTTCTTACTTTATCAACAAACCAATTTAGACAGAGGCAGACAGAAAAAACCAAAAAATTTTAGAGTAAATATAGAAAGAAGAAGACCAGCCGACCAGGGGAGAGGAATCAAAGATAAATAGATAATGAATTAAAATTCTAGCGAGCTAGGGTTTTGAATAATTGAATTTTATTTGCAACTAATTACTTTAGAGAAAAAAAAAACTAATATTCAGAATCAGAAACCCTAAGCCTAATCGATAAAGTAAAACCAAGAAAGAATAAATAAAAATACAAAGGAGAATGAGATGAAGAAGAGAAGAGAATCTACTTGGGGAAGTGAGCAAAGCATAAGAAAGCGGAGAGCGAATTGCTCAGTTGGGGTTTTGTTCTCGCCTTCACGACTTCTCCTTTGATGCATACGTACCTGGTCATTAGTGGTGTAGGTGAGATGAAGGATATCGATAATCATGCAACCGTTTGCATGTGTTTGAATTAGTCTACACGTCTTAGTGGGTAACTAAGACTTGCTACTATGTAGGAGTGTTAGATACCATGTAGGAGTGTTAGTAGGAGTGTTAGCTACTATGTAGGAGTGTTAGTCCTAGGGTTTGGGAAACAGTTATGTATACCATGTATTTAAATCTATGCATTGCCTCAATAAAAAGGACTAATGAATTTTGAAGCACTTTGTGAGAAGTTTTGGAGGTTCCCGGTTCTCCTCGAATTGAACCGAATTTCAAGTAACTTGTGTTATTTGTTGATATTAGGAAATGGGTACGCATCAGTTGGTCCCAGAGCCAGGTTTCGATGGCGGATCATAGACCGGAAGGATGCGTCGAAGAGATGAACCTGCAGCAAGCTATTGCCGATTTAACTCAGAAACTCATGGCCTTTGAGGCAAAGTTGGATAACAAATTCGAGCAAATGTTGAGCTCTGGAAAAAGGGAGTACAATGAAGGGTGTGATTTTCATCATGGAGAAGGTGTGGAGTCTTTCAACTCAGGTGCTATGTTGGAAGGCAAACTGGCGGGATCGATTCGAGGATTTGTACATACAACAAGTCATCAAAGAGGACAATTCAAGCACGTCCCCTGATACTTGGGCAACGAGATCAATTCAAGCACATCGTCAACTTAGTCGTCCAGACACTAACAACTAACAAGACACCAACTGTTGCAGTGTCAAAGGAGATGAATACTAAACTTGCCACTTATCAAAAGATTAGTGCCTACAAAAGCAAAAGAAAGAAGGAAAATGGTGGTAAGGTTGCCTATAAGTTACTTTTGCCACTTGGATCCAAGGTTCATCCTATCTTCCATATTTCACAACTACAAAAAAAAAAGTGGGATCTGAGATTCAAGTTTTTGTTAACTTGCATCAAATTATTGACGAACAAATTGTCAAATGCAACAACCAAGCGGTGAGCAAAATGTTAATATATTGGTGTGGCCGTCCTCCGGATGAGGCTATTTGGATGTTGTTGACTTCATTTCTAAATCGATATTCATAATTTAACCTTGAGGGCAAGGTTAATGCAGGCTGGAGGAATGATGCATACGTACTTGGTCATTAGTGGTGTAGGTGAGATGTAGGGTATCAATAATCACGCAACCGTTTGCATGTTTTTGAATTAGTCTACAAGTCTTAGGGGTAACTAAGACTTGCTACTATGTAGGAGTGTTAGCTACCATATAGGAGTGTTAGCTACTATGGGAAACGGTTATGTCTACCATGTATTTAAATCTATGTATTGCCTCAATAAAAGGGACTAATGAATTTTGAAGCACTTCGTGAGAAGTTTTGGAGGTTCCCGGTTCTCCTCGAATTGAACCAAAATTCAAGTAACTTGTGTTGTTTGTTGATATTAGGAAATGGGTACGCATCATCCTTCTTTTAATTTCTTCTACAGTTCTACTGTTCCTACAGTTTTTAACTTCTACGGGACCTGCTTAGGTGTCGTTTGGATAGACTTCCCCAACAACTTTTAATTTTTAGGAAGTCAAAAGTTGACAAATTAGTGTTTGGTTTACCATTTTTTATTTGACTTCACACGGAAGTAAAAAGTCATAAGAATGCAATTTTCTTACTTCCCCCAAGAAGCTAAGGAGACTAGCTTCGGCGGGAAGTGGAATTCTCACTTCGGCGGGAAGTTGACGGAAGAGCCGGCGGAACGATATCCACAAAAATCACTATTCACTTACGTACAACAATCACTATTCACTTGTAAGCTTTTGTAGTATTAAGAAGAAAATGTTGGACCCACCCACTCAAGTATGGACCAACCACTGATTAGCTTGGATCCTTATAGTATTGGAGCAAATCCTCTACGGTGAAAACCTGATTGGGCAAATCCGGTTATCACCCTTTGAGGTGGCCACGTGTCCCTTTTGACACCCCTTAACTGTGGTTCAGATTCACCCACTCCTAGGGTTCACCCACTCATCCTTGGTTTTTAGAAAAAAAAGTAATAATTCTATTTTTAAAAAATATTTTAATATTAAAAAAAATCCTAAAAAATCATAAAAAATAGTTTTTTAATTTTAAAAAATATAATTAATATTTATTTCTAAAAACCAAGGATGGGTGGGTGAACCTTAGGGGTGGGTGAATCTGAACCACAGTTAAGGGGTGTCAAGGGAGACACGTGGCCACCTTAAAGGGTGATAACCGGATTTGCCAAATCCGATTATCACCGTAGAGGATTTGAATCCTATAGTATTATAAAGGGAAATGGAAAACGGACCCTGGGTCAACTTTGAAGTGACCCCGGGATCTCATTGGTCCATGCCCACATTTTACAACCCATCAACTGTGGTTAGATTCACTAAACCCCTATATCTAACCACGGTTTAAAAAAACAAAAAAAATGAAATTATTAGTTCCAATTTAGTTAAGCTTAACCATGATTAAAGAGGTGTTAAAAGGGACACAGGGACACTTGGTCAGCTTAGAAGAGGACATTGGGTTCCTCATCTCAGGGCTCTATTATAAATGAAACGGGTTAACTCTGGCTGATGCCAAGATCTCATCTCGGGCACCACTCTTGACGCGTGGGAGGAATTTAACTAGAGAGTGATAACATGCATTGCACATCCTGTTGAGTGGTACATGCACACCTACGAAGCTCGCCAGATGTCATCTTTGACATTCATTTAACCATGGTTAATATTCGCTCATACTTAGGGTTAAATAATCTAACCTTTGTTATGTAAAAAAAATTTAAAAATTAACCTTGGTTATGATTTCATTTGTTCATGTGGTTAATGATTTTAAGATATTTTTATAAAAACTAAGGTTACTCTACTTAACCACAGTTAATGGCTGTCAAAGAGCATACATGGTGAGTTTGGGAGATGTGCGTGTACCACTCAACGGAATGTGTAATGCATGTTATCACTCTCTAGTTAAATGCCTCCCATGCGTCAACTGAAGAGTGGTGCTCGAGATGGCATCTCAAGCATCTACTAGAGGTAATCCATTGCCTATTATAAAATAAGATTTCTAATCTTCTACCATTATAACCAGACTCGGGGGGAGTTTAGTTATGCTCTTGAGGTTGTCGCGTATCCCTTTTGAAACACCTTAACCGTAGTTAAGATTCACCCACCCCTAGGGTTCACCCACCTATCTTTAAAAAATATTTTTAAAAAATTAACCCTAAGAGTTAGTGAATTTTAGTTAGGGTTAAAAAAATTATTTTTTCCCTAAAAATCAAGGATAGGTGGGTGAACCTAGTGGGGTGGGTGAATCTTAACCACAATTAAGGGGTATCAAAAGGGACACATAACAACCTCAGGGATGTAACTGGACACCCTAAGTCCGATAATAACTATGGAGGGTTACAAGTTTATAAATAATTTGGTTTTGGGAGGATATAGGGCTTGTACTTTTAATTCATGGTTAGACGGAGAGGGCACACTTATTTTAGAGTCTAGGTTATGAGCTATTGAGTGAAACTCAACAACAATGATCTGTGTATCCTAAGGTTACAAAGAACCAACACCAACATATTAGAAAAATCATGAATACCTATATATATATATATATTTTTTTTTTTTTCGGTATAACTCAACTTTGAGGTTAACTTGGGTTATCTGTTCTAGAGGTTAGTGGGTTAATTCCTAACATTTGAAGCTTGGCTAAGGGTTATGAAGCACCCCTCGAGATAGATCCCAGAACCTCCCTCCTAGTAAGGGGATGTTTTACCATTGGGTTAGGTCCACGGTGTGTAGTAATTTCTATTTTACCTACTAGTGCATGTACATGCATAAAACATGTTTTTTTTTCTCATCTTTTATATCTATGAGCATCACAAATTCTATAAAAGTTTATATATGAAAATAATCATATATCAATTTGATACCATATATAAAACTTTTAAAAATTACTTTTTGTAAGTGCATACCAAACACAAAATTGATTTTTGAGTTTTTAAAAGTCATTTTTAAGTTGTGCAAACCAAACATTATTTTATCCCTCGAAACAATTTTGTCAAACTTCCTCAAGAATTACTTCCTACGAAGTAACTCCTAGGAAGTAGTTTTCTTCTTTGAAAAGTCTATCCAAACGCCACCTTAGATTCACAACAAACAACCTCACTACCCCTTCTAGAAACCATTAACCATAAGAAAAACCCCAGCCCTGCTTGGTATACTTGTTACATAGGCATAAAAGAAAATATCAGAATTAAAAAAAAAAAAAAAACTCAAATCAAAAATCGAAATAGGCATCTGGTTGAGAATAAACAAAATCCCAGAGCGAAATAAAAATTGGAAAAAAAAGAAGAGATAATCTAGAATAAAATTTAAGAACCCATTAAAGAAAAAATTGGAAAAAATCTGAGAAAGTCAAGAACAAAAAATTTAAGAACCCATTAGAGAAAAAGAAAATAAAAAAATAGTATAAATTACCCTTTTTCGATCAGAAGTGTGGAATAGGGTTTCTGAATACATTGATTTATTGAACATTAAAGAGTTAGAATTTGATTTTGTCTTGCGCGTTGCAAGGTATATTTGTGGAAGTACCCTAGTCTTTTAGCAAGTGACGAACTCTCCCTCTATTCCTAAGCAGTTCGGTGTTGTAGAAGATAAACGAAACCCTAGGATGGCTTAGAAGAGAAGGATGAAGAAGAGGAGAACTTACCGGCGCCGGGTGGAACAGGCGGTCAGAGCAAACGGCAGGTGGCCGGAGTAAAGGAGTAGGGCAGCTGAAGGAGGAGAATGAAAACCCTAATTTTTGAACACCTCTCTATTCGAAACACCTCTTTATGTGCAAAAGTCACGACTTTTCGGAGAAGTCACTAACCAAAACCATATGCAAAGGCAAAAACAGATAAGGGGTTGGAAACTTAGAAGATTTTTATGGAGAGTTTCCTAATTACTAGTTGAGGCTGCATGTGCACAGCATTAAAATAAAAATAATTTTTTTAAGAAAATATTTTTTCTAAAACTAATATTAGATTATTAAACCGAGTTAGTGAATCTTAATCATAGGATTAGTCAAGGTTCTAAATTTCGTCGAAATTTGCAAAATTTTGACGAAATATTTTGACTTCGCAAGGTGCCGAGAAATCTGGACACCGGATTTTATTTTTTACAATTTTTCGTCCAATATCGACCGATATTTACGAAATATCGACGATATTTTGTAGATATCTACCGAAATTGTCAAAAGACAGTCTTTCATGCGATATTGTAAAAAAAAAAAAACCCCAATTTTTTTCCTTTTTTTTGCTGTGGAATTATTTTTCGTGAAACCTTGTTAGGGTTCACTTTGTTTGAAGCAGAAAAGAAAAAAAGAAAAAGAAGAGAGGAGAGGAGAGGAGAAAAAAGGAAGAAGATAGAAGAAAGGAGGAAGATGAAGAGAGGAGAAAGGAAGAACCATACCTGTAGCCTCCACCGTTGCCGTTGCCGTTGCCGTCGCCATCGCTATTGCAAAAAGACCTAGCCATGTCTTCGTTCTCCTTTGAGTAAGCTTTGCCCTTTTCTTCTTTTAATGGTAAGAGATATGAGAGTTTGGTTTTATTAAGTTTAAAGTTGGGTTTACATATCAGCTGCTAGGTTTATTCTAATTTGCAAAAATACTGTTATGTATAATAGTTTTACAAATTAACTCTTTGTTTTCCAAAAGACAAATAACCTCAACCCTTATATCCCATTATTGATGTATTAACTATTATATATGAAATTGATTGTATTTGAGTATATTGTTATGCTTGATTGAGAAATGAATAAAACCTTTTATGTAAACTACATCACTACTAGTGAATCATATATTGTAGTTAGCGTTAGGGCACATTTTTTGCCCCATTCTTATTGTATCTTTTATATACATTGTTATTTTTTTAAATTTTTTTATTCTCAAATGTGTATTAACATCTATTTTAACATCTCTTGAAGTTTCATTGAAAAATTTTATGTTTTCACTATTTTTTTTTCGATTTTTTCCTCGAAGTGTGATTTATTCCCGTGATATCGATATATCTTACGAAATATTCTCGATATATATTTTTTCCAACGCTCGAAATGACATGCGAAATCGATATTTAGAACCTTGGGATTAGTAGGATTAGAAGGGACACGTATTGACCCGTGGGTACAACTGAACTCTCCTGAAATTCAATTGCGATTGTCTGTGATCCAATCTCATTTTGAACCCCTTCACTACAGCTTGGGAGTTGGAACCAGTACTTTCAACCAATTTGTTTATGTTTAGAAGAAGGGTTTATGCAGTATCTTTCTTGTTTAGGAACAAATAAGAAAATCTAAGGTTTTGTAAAGAACACTAAACCTGATTTTAAAAAAAATACCCCAAATTTAACAGAAAATAAAAATAAAAATAGAAAAGCTATAATCTCTTAACTAAAGTAACTAAACCACCTCAGCTACCAAAAATTCAAAAAGAATCACCAGCAGCCACTAACAACACGTATACTGGTTTTAAAACCCTAAAAGACAATGAAAAATCTGAGAGATAGTTAATCGGTGCCTGTAAAAAAGAAAAAGAATGAGTTGATTTCAAAAATCATTGAAATTCAAATTATTTATCAAATAATCATGAATGGATTTCATAAATCATTAAATTAACTTCATTTAACTGAACCAAGATCAATGCGACAATTGCACACATCAGATTTGATCGGACGGCCTGAGGTGAGATGAGTGAGAACCAAGAAGAGGTCTCTAGAGTCTTAGTCTTAGACAATGGGCCCCACGATTTCTTTGCCAACTGCTGTGTTGGTTTTTTTTTGGGTAATTGTTGTATTGGTTAAGGATAAAGATTAATGATAAGTAAAAGAACGAAGGCGGTGAGTGATGGGCATGTTCTAACCAAAAAAAAAAAAAAAGCGATGGGCATGTTACTTTTTATTTACGGAATAGATACGAGACGGAAGACATGTTAATGTTATCGTTTAGCATATTGAAGGACATTTTAGGGAATGGAGATGTTAAAAATTGAGAGAATGACATTTCCTGAATTCTACGGTGATAACCGGATTTGGCAAATCCGGTTATCACCCCTAGAGGTTGCCACGTGTCTCCTTTGACACCCCTTAACAGTGGGTAAGATTCACCCAGCCCTAGGGTTCACCCACCCATCCTTGGTTTTTTTTTTTTCAAATATTAATTCTTTTTTTAAAATTAAAAAACAGTTTTTAGAGTTTTTTTAATTTTAAAAAAGAATTAATATTTGAAAAAAAAAACCAAGGATGGGTGGGTGAACCTTACCCACGGTTAAGGGGTGTCAAAGGAGACACGTGGCAACCTCTAGGGGTGATAACCAGATTTGCCAAATCCTATTGTCACCGTAGATAATTTGGTTCATTAAAGAAAAAAATGACAGCGTGATAGAACCGAGGGTAATATAGGTTATAGAAAAGTTCGACGAAAACTTTTGGATGCTAGTGAAACTTACCCTCTTTTTATACAGGTTATAGATATAAGTTGAACCTGCTTATTATTTCAGTTGGTTGAATAAATATAATTCTTTTTAAAGCAAAATAATCAATATTTCATGGTATTTAGAGTAAAATGATGCTCCTAATTTTACTAATGTTAGCATATTAGAGTTTGGATTTTTTTTGTTTCCCCATGGCAGCATTGTGTGAAAGCCCAAGTCTTTGGGTGAAGCTTATTTGGGTTGAGGGTGTGTGGTGTGTGTGTGGTCTTCTTTCTCATTACTGTAGCTTCGCCTTGTGGTGTTGTTACCTTAACCAAAAAAAATAAAAAACCAAGTCTTGTAATTTTTTTTCCAACCTGAAGGCATTGCAGGAAAATTGTTAAAACATAATCACACTTGTATATGCAAATTTTCATATAAAAAGCTTAAGATCATTTACAATTCAATGAAAAAGGTATAAAGAGCATAGAAACATTAAAAAAAAAACATATATGGAAATATATTGTAATTTTTATGTTCCATTTCATGCTGATATCCATGAAAGCATACACATGCCTTGGGAAATATTAGGAGAATTTTGGGTTTTTGTAAACCCATTGTTGATAAAGGGACAGATTGGTAAATAAAGGAATTTTATTTATAATTCAATAGAAACAATTTTACGTGAATTCAACTATCCATGAGAAATGTTCTTAACACAAGTAGATTGGCACCTAAGAAAAATAGGCTATTGTCACTTGCGCAAATGAAACTCAATAAAACTATCAATAATTTTTTTTCCATTTAAGTTACAAAACAATTACCAAAAGTCAAAAACTATTAACATGCTTACTGATAGTCATCTAACAAGAGAAGCAAATAGTCATCTAACAAGAGAAGCAAAATGAGCAAAAACGAGGAACAAAACAAAGGAGGAATCAACACATCAGATTTTTATTATTAATTACAATCATATTTTCAACAATAAACTCAAAGCATGAATAATTATTTTAAAGAGGAAGGAAACAAAAAATAAACTAAACATAAAAGAAAAACACCAAAAAAAAGTCATAGAACGATTACCCATGATTAACAAAAAAATTCAATGTCCAAAATAAAAATGCTTATGAAAGCGCATATGCATGTCCTGTAAAAGAAAATAAATTTGAAGAGAGACGTGTGGAACTAGGAAAGGTGTGGGTGATGATAATGTGATAAAAAGGAAATGTGGTAAAACATGCATCAAAGATCTTAAAAATTTTAAAACTGCCCCATCTATACATTACTTTATCAAAAAGAAACTTAGTCAGACTATCACCGACTTTGATATTAGGTTTGAAATGTCCAAAACTTTGCAATACTTTTTTGAATATATGGCTAGCACTTTGAATAAGTATAGCACCTTAGATTTGAAATGTCCAAAACTTTGCAATACTTTTTTTGAATATATGCTAGCACTCTGAATAAGTATAGCACAAACCTTGGTCACTACACAATTAACTGTAGGAATATTGTCCGGTCTCCCGACAACTTAACCAAATCTTGGTGACTCTGGTCTTCACCTATCTAGGTACTACTACTTAATTAAAATGGCTCAACTTGGTTGAGATCCAATATTTTTTTTCGGGTTAAGTTGAGATCCAAATCAACCTAACAAGTTTCATAATAAAATTTATTTTCCAAAGAACAACAAACTGAATATCTAACAAAATCATTAACTAAAGAGATTTTTTTTTAAATTTTTTTTAAAAGAAGTCTTAGATCAAGAGTAAAAACAATTTTACAATAATAATAATAATAATTCATGACCTATATAAAAAGCGAGCAAAATCTTGTGTCCGATGAACTCATCGGTGAACCTTATCAAGCAAAATCATTAGCTAAAGAGAATTTTTTTTAAAAAAAGTCTTAGATCAAGAGTAAAAGTAACTTTACTATAATAATAATAATAAATAAATAAATAAATAAAATATCTTCTTTTTTTCAAAACCAAGTCAAGAAGAAGAAGAAGAGATTTGTCAATGTATTCTCTGAAAATGTAGAAAAAAATAGGAAAAAAAATAAAATAAGAATCAGAGCATTGTCTGTAGAGAAATGAGAAACATCCACACAAAAGGAGATTATTAGAAATTAATTATTATATCTTAAATCCTAACCCAACAAAATCACTAAAAATAACCCAACAAAATCATTAATTAAAGTTAAGTACGACAAAAGGGTATTAGATCAGGAGTAAAAGCAATCTTTCTCCCTTTAAAAAAATTGAGAAGACCATATTTTTTCAAAACCCAATTAAGAGAAATAGAATTGTACAACACATAAGTAAGAATCATACAAGGGAAGCAAGGGTATATAAAATAATTAAGAATAGTATAAGGGAAGCAAGGATAAGAATAAAGGAGCTTGGGAGCACTAAGGAGGTCGAGAGCACAAGCTGTGGTAATCAGGAATAAGAATAGTGGGGCATAGGCGGGTGGGAAGCAAAGATAAGGATAGGGCATAGGCGGTGGGATGTGGGGGAGTTAAAGAGGAAGGTTACTCGCTAACTGCTGCTATACAACAACTGCTTAAATTTCTTTTAGAGGGGCAAAATCAAGCACACGTGCAAGGTAAATGGTTCACATTGACAAGGGTATGATATGATAGAGGTCAATTTTAAAATAGGCCTTGGATTGTCTCTGGCGAAGCCAGAAAGGGCTTTTCTCAGGGTTCCATAGAATAGGTGACAAGTGGTGGAGAAGTCAAAATCATGGGGCCCATGATTTTAACTTCTCCACCCATTATAAGACATGTGGCGATATGTGTATGAGAATAAGGGGGAGATATATCATATGGGGAGAAGTCAAAATTATGGGGAGATAATGGGGTGACTTCTCCCCACTTTTTTGCCAGCTGTCGCATAATGTATGGAACCCCGAGAGGGTTTTCTGGCTTCGCCAGAGACAATCCAAAGCCTTTAAAATATAATAAATTAAGGGAAGTTCTTTGACAACTGTTACTCAACAACTACAAAGATGAACACTAAAGAGTATAGTTGTACACATCAATTTTTATAATATCATATCTTATTAGACGGTTGAGGTGGTTCACAAATGATGAGCACACAAGGGGAGGCCATTTTGGGAACAAGAAAAGGTTCGACGAAAATATTTGTCACTTAGCGGTACTATCCTCTTTTTATTTAGATAGAGATTATAGAGATTTTTAATATTTTTATTTCAAATAGAATTTATAGTAGGTTGTAGATAAAATAAAATAAAAATTATATGTTTTGTAAACAAGAGGAAACATCAGCATCAAAGCAATAAAAAATGTTAGTGAAATTTGCTTTAAATGAGGTACTTTTTCCCCTGATTTAATCATTGAAAAGTGATTAAAATATTTATTTTTTCAATAATCCTAAATTAAAGTAATTTAATTAATTTTATTACTATGTTAAACAACTCATACATGTTTTTGATTTAGTCAATTTATATTTTTTGAAGTAATTAGAGATGGTTACCGTCATCCGTTTGTAATTAGCGGTGAATTATGATCGTCGATAAAGATAAAAAAATGTGTCCCTAAAATCACTTACTTACCACGGTTAAAGGAACATTAGCGATGATATGCAGACATTAGTGAACAGAAGTATTTCCATTGTTAAAACTGATTTTTTCTATAAATTTTTTTGTAAAAATCCCACTTTTTTTACAGGTTGTAACCCGCTTCGTTCACATTAATGAAAACATGAAATATGTAAACCTCAATTAATTATTCTTGTAACCACTTCAAGATAACGATCAAGAATTTATTTCCCTAAGTTGTAAGAACATATAAAGCAACATAATATATGTGATGGTCTAAATTGATGCTGACATAGACAAGCGTTTTCTATGTAAAAATTGATATTATTAGGAAGTAAATTAATTTGCTGCAAAGAGGAATTTATAATATTACCTACTAGGTAATCCAGAATACATAGCCACTTAAAAATATGTGATCGTAAAGCTGCAGCAGATGAAACAAATCAGGAGTAAAAGCTTAGAACAACAAAAAGTAAATCAGGAGACAATCCAAACATACAGTTTTTCCCTAAATTTCAACAAGCGAGAAAGTGACATAGAATTACTTGGCAAAACTTGTTAAGATGTCGTGATGTGATCTACCATTCTATCAGCATTAGTGGATATAAATGTACAATTACAAAATTACAAGTTGAGGATTGAAGTGGATTACTCTCTACTAGATTGTGCATGGTTAGCTATCAATAGCTTGACCCCTTCTTGCTCGGCTAGCTTGTTATGAAAATCACCCCATTCTCAAATCTATATCCATCCTCAATCATCCAAATCTGGACAAATCGAACTACTAGACCATTGACAGACCCAAATTACCTGGAAATGGAGAGGTTCCAATGGGAAAGAACCCTTTTAGAGTTCAAATTTTTTGTGGGAAAGAAACCTAAGCCTCATTTAAATTCACATCTTTAGAGACGAAATTAAATCCGTTGCTAAAAGTAAAAAAAATGTTTTTAATGTAGAACCCAAAAACTAAGGCGCACCAGCCTGATCACTCTACAGCCAAGTTTGAGCAACCTTATTTAACTTCAGTCCTTTTGCTTTACTTCTTTCAGTCTTTCAGTTATATTTCCTTGTTTTTTTAATTTTTTCTTCCATTTGACCTTGTTGGCATGAGTCAATCCTTATCGAGTCGAAAAAATGAAATGAATAGGGAGCACATGGTGATAGCATTTAAACTATTGAAGAAGCCAAAAGGTAGTTTCTTATCTGCTTACTAACATAGGTTGGATAGAATGGAAGGAGAGAAACAATCACAATTGGTCTTTTAATACTAGAGACAGAAATAAATCTGTCTCCTTAGGTACTCTACTGTCCCTATATGAATGAGTGACGAAATTGTTTTGTCTCTATACTTTATTCATATTAGCAACGGAATATTTTCGGCTCTATAGGTAATTTTTTTTAATGTATTAAATGTCGAAATATGCATTAGAGACGGAACATTGGTGACAATTTTTATTACCGTCTCTATAGGTATGTATTAGAGACGGTTCTATAATCCGTCTTTAAATTGCTGTCTATGATCAGTAGATTTCTTGTAGTGAGAACTCTTAGACTAAACATTTATGATAATGGGATAATCTTAATCACTTGAAAATATAGTTATTAGGTTATTTTAAAGACACCACATGTTTTAAAGTCCATTCATGAATAAAAACTTTCCACAATTAGCACTTTTCCCTTACCTTACTCACCATTCTCATAACTAACGTATGAAGGAATTATATAGCTTTAGTGATTTTTGTGAAATAAATTCGATTATATTCTATTCATTTGCTCCTCTATTTTCAATAGTTTGTTAACTAGTTTAAGATGAAATTTTTACATAAAAGATAAAAACAGAATAAGATATTGGTGAAAACTATACTTTATCATCTACTTATAAAAAACTGAGTTTGGTGTAATCTAGTTTAGCCTGTTGAATAAAGCTTTATAATTTTCATAGCTTTGGAATATATGGGTGACTAAGCGGTACTTGCCCCATTGGTGTGTGCATAAGCACCACATGTTAGATCTGGGATCTATTCCCATGAGGGTATGCATGGTTGATTTCTCTACGATTTAGAACAGATACAAACTTTGCAAACTAGCAAGTGTAAAAAGAAAAAGGAAAAACACATATGGGTGACAAGTGAAGTGTTAAGAATAAAATGATTTACTTATCACATTGTTGTGTATCTCATTGATGGCCCCCCCCTAAAGGAGGCCTTCTTCGATTCTCTAAAAATGTTATTTTTCATGTGACTAGCGCACAAAAATTTTTCAAATAAAAATTGTAAGGGAAAAATACCTAATTTGATATTGTGGGGACTCGTGCATGTTGCTGATTGACTGTTGACTCCTTCCTCCTTAGTACGTGGTGGTCGTCCAACTTGCTTTCCCTCTTTTCAATCTATATCAGATCCTCCATTACTTCTTTGCATTGCCTTTTAGCTTTCCTTAAGCTGCTACTTTAGGAAGATTCAGACAGTTATGCATGCCTTCTTTTAGGCATCTAGATGCATTCCCCCAATTCTAAGATGCGTAGTAGCTCTAGTAAGTCTGTAGTTGGATTTGGATCAGGATGCAAAGTTTGAGCTGCGGGGTGAGGGAGAGATGGATATGTCTATCCCATCCCTTCTTTGGTTCAGTCTTTGCAAAGATGCTCCAATGATCAAGTTAGCACATGGGTAGGTGATAATAGGATGGTTGGGAAAGAGAATGACAGATCAGGAACTTGTAGAGAGTTTTGGGCCAAAAGTTGGTTTGAATTCGGATAATTTTCTCTGCCCCAACTAGTCTTATTTTATAGTTCTTAGACTAGGATTGGCCCGTTGCTCTTTTATTCCAACTCTTAATCGAAGTATGAATCATTCTCATGCATGTTTGCCTATGTGGCAAGAATTTCCAAGGTATGTTTCCAACTCTGTTTGGGTTAGCAAAAAGTTTTTCCTTCCTAATAAGAGAGCAATACGATCTCGGGTGAGATCTGCGGGATTGAGTATGATCCCTTGGTACTCAAAAACTTCTTAAAATAGTTTGAGTGTTGTTAATTGCAGCTTGAACAATCTCTAGCACAAGTTAGGAGGTCCTCATACTGGTCTGGTGGAATTAGCGTATAGGTCGGATAATGATATGTTCGGTGTGTGAGTTGGAAGTTAGGTCAGGGTAAGGTTTGCTATCCAAGCTGGAGGTTAGCTCGGGATAATGGTCTGCTTGATTGAGGTCTGCAATATTCTAAGTGCATTGTGGTCGGTGTGTGTGGCGCAGTATTGCTACCTGTATAATGATTCTTGCCATTACAAAAATGTTTGTCCATAAGAAACTGTTTTTGCAAAAAATAACATACATTTTAAAAAAAAAATTGCATGTATTCCTATAGAATCATCGGGTTCTTTTTTTAACTATAACTCTCTCCTCTTCACAAATATAATTCTTTACGAATAAAATGTTGATTTGTAATCCAAATATTATAAAAATACCATTTCTTTTTATTAGGAAACTCTTGGATGCAATAGAGATACAAGAGTTAATCACTGATACATACAGTGGAGGACTGCCATGTTCTTATTGAGAGAGAACCTATAAGAAATACAAAGTTAGCAAGATATGGAAGAATGTGATTTTGGCACAAAAAGAAGAAAACTCTCTTAAATTAGAAAGATGAGATGTTCTCTAAAGATGTCTCTATTTTAAAGGAAGGAGAAAATCTAAATCAAATAAAAGCGAAAAGTAAACACATATAACTATATATATCCCATGTCATACGGACGTCCCACCATAACTCTGAAAATATATTAAAAATTATATATATTTCTTAAAAGTTATATTTTCATTAAAGATGAAAAAATTATATGTGCAAGGCATGTGCACTTTTACTAGTATATATATCTATCTATCTACTATACTAAAACACAGTGTGTCCACGTGGACACACTCAAAAGTCTTTATTTTTCTCCCAAATTGATGCCATGTGGCAAAAAACTTCTCTCCAAGTTTTGCCATGTGTGACGATAAGTTCTCTCCCTTTAAACTCTCTCTCCTCATTGACAAATGCTTTTTCAATGCCAGGAGAGTAGTGCTTAAACGTTACCTTCTCAATTATTTCAATTTAGTTTCTCTATCATTTAATGAGTTGGGATTTTATTCCCATAAGTTTCTCCTCCCATACATTTTTCACTGTCCCATATTTCATTGGGTCCTCAACCATTTAATAATTTTTAAAATTATTTTTACACACATTTATCCCAGTGCAAATGGTTACAATTTTTTTTTGTCAAATGCCTTTTCAATCCCTATTAAAGAGGATAGTAGTGCTTAAAGGTTACCCCCACTATCATTAAAATTTAGTTTCTTTATCATTTAATGAGACTTGGGATTTTATTCCCATAAGTTGCTGATCATCCCGTACGTTTCTCACTCTCCCATATTTCATTTGGTCTTCTACCATTTAATGTGTTTTTAATTATTTTTACACACATTTATCCCAATCCAAATGGTTATAACCCTTTGAATTCTCTTATTCTCTGATTTCATTATCTCCTAAACTCTTCTACATATCTATCTCTGTATAAATCCTCCTCCATCTGGAGCCTTTTTAGCATCACCGGTGCCTCTCTAACACACTATTTGCAAATCTTTCATTTTTGGATTCATATCCCAATGTAGGAAACAAGACATCTGCGAGGAGATTGATGAACATTCAGGATGCAAAGAACCTTCAAAATGACACTTTTTTGGAAGAGATTCTTCATGCAAGCTTTGTTGTTTCTCTCACATCAACCCGAGAGATGATTTCGTAGTCCTTCATCTTTCATAGCAACATCCCGTAACAAAAATAACTTGAGGGAGTGCTCAGGGAAAATCACGCTCCTACCTTGGTGATGATTATCACGTTCTTTTTTCACTTTTTTTTTGGTTTGTAGTTCCATCTTCGATATGTTCAAGTCACTATAATATCAGTATCAATTGTTGTTGCCTGTGTGTAGGGAATGCCTAGGGCTAGCACATGTCTAATTGTACTTTTATTTTTAATTCTTTACTTTTTTCTTTATGGTCTTTTAAAACTTTTTCCGATACAAGTTTAGTGTGGTATCTATCCCTTTAGCCACATCTCTAGGAGAATATCTAAAATCTATTCGGACTAGATCACAAAACTTTCATAAAATAAGGAGCACACACTAGAATACCTATCATAATCTTGATGAGAGTATGCTGTTAGGATGCTTCCACCATTTAAATGAAGTCCTCTCATCAAGTAATGATGTTGGGCAGTTTGTTAAAACAAAGAAAATATAGTATTATATGTTTTATTATGTTTGTTCAATATACCTTCCTTCATATGTGATATATATATTATACACCCTAGGAATAGCCTAGTGGTAGGTGTATCCCCTCCTTAGGAGGGAGGTTCCGGGATCCATTCCCGAGAGGGTGAGAGTGTTGTATTGTCCACCCGCCCTTAACTTAAAACAGATATTAACTACTAACCAGGATTGCGGCCTAATCACGTGTCTCTATACCAATATATATATATATATATATATATATATATATATATGGGATATATATTTGAATATAATATAAGTTGAGCGGTTCCATATGAAACATGAAACATCTTCTCTGTGACTAATATTGTATCCAAGCTTGCACATACCTTCTTTTAATTTGATCTTCATAACAAACTTTCCACCTAATAGACCATACCAGATAGTTCCACTCCCCATTGCCAACCACTAATTACTACACACAGGAGGTCGGTCATTGATATATATATATATATATATATATATATATATATAGTATAATTTCCATTATTAAAAATTATATACTTTTCTTGAATAAAAGATTATACATAATATTTTATTATTTTTATAGACATTTTGCCTTTTTTTCTTTTCATTTTTGCGATCACATGTAATTATTGTGTTAAAAAATCTATACTACTACAATAAAACACAGTTAGAGTGTTTTAAATACCAATGGACGTGCCTGTTGCCTCTTGAAATACCAACCATCTCCCCCTTTAAAATTTTGTACAGCCCGTCCTCCATATATCTCAAACTTTAGGAGGAGAGATGATATGGGATGGGAAGAGAGGAAAAGCTAGAGACGATATGGGCAGGGAGAGGAGGAGAGACGTCATCTTCTAGCTATCTGATATCAAGTCAAAGGACAACACAGGTCCATCCAAGTCGACGAAATTTGTGCCCTACCTGGATATCACTGTCTCTAAGTACTGGCTTTCACATCCTTTTATCCTCAGTGGATAACCGTCAGAATGGGAGACTGCGATTTGAATAGACTATATTGATACCTATTTCAAACTCTTTCTAATAGCCATATATTGTATTTTAATAGTTGTTGTAGGGAGGGTTTATTTTATTGTAATAGACCCTTAAAAACACAAACGACGTAAGTAGGAAGGAATGCATAGATACAAATTATTTAATAAGAATGTTTTATACATGTGTTAAAGTTCTGTAGTTAGAACTCTTATTTCTGTGCATCGCACGGGTTTCTTACTAGTACTATTACTATATGGCAGAGTGAAAACTCTTCTCCTTATGCCACATAAGCTTACTCTTCATATGTGAAGCCACCTCAGCTTGCTCTTCATTTGTGAAGCCACTTAAGCAAAATAATGGGAGCCACTACTTTATTTTGTATTCCATATCATTTATCTTCCTACCAAACATTTTTTTTAAAGATTCTAGATAGTGGGGCCCACCCATTTCTTTCTCATCCCTACCCATTTACGTTTCCTCCCATTCATCTCCCCCTCATTCAAATTTACGTTTCCCCCTTTTATTACCTCATATTCACAATTCCAAATTTAAGAGGGTGGGCATTGATTCCATCCATCCATCTCTTGGGCATTGATTCCCATCTAACCGATGAAAACAATCTTTCTTCCTTCCATCCTTCTTCCTGAGCTCCTTAAAACACACAACTCATCTCTCCTCCTTAACATCTGCACGATCAGATGATCTGTCATCTCAGCGGCAAAGAATCCACTCCATCTCTCTCTCTCTCTCTCCCCAATCTATCTCATGCTCTACAACAATTTGTTTAACAAGGATCTAATGGCGGATGCATCAGGGGTGAGACTGAGTTATTGTTCTATTTTTTATTGGTAGATTTGAATTTTTATATCTCGATTTGTTCCTTTCCACATGTACCTCATCTAGAAATTTCTTATTTTAAATATAGGTGGTAATAAGCTCAACATCTATGTTTCTTTGTGCAAGAACATTTGTTATAAGGTTCAGGTTTATCTGCATATCAATTCGAAGAGGTATGGTGATAAGAAGAAGTTTGGATTTGTCAATACCCAGAAGGACATGCCTCCTGAAACATATGTCAGGAAGAGCATTAGGTGAGTAATCTACTTATATTTCTATTAAATTAATAAAAATATTTTCGTTTTTTGTGATTATGTTGTTGTTCTGTGTTTTGTTGAATTGAGTTTTAATTGGAGATTAGTCATATTTATTGAAGTTTAAAATTGAAGTTATGGGTGGTTGGATGATTGTTATCACTGAGAAGTAGTCTATGGAGACCCTCAAAAATAGATGAAACATAGATATTGTAGTTTGGAGTAGAATTCTTTACTTGGTGGGTCTTTATCATTAGTAGATGCCTTTTTATCATTATATGGTTTTAGCTCAGTTTAGTGCTGGGGCATGGGAGAGTTAGAGCCATGCTATTAGTATAGAAAACGGTAGACAATAATTTTTTTAAAAAAATCTAGACAGGAAGCAGAATGACAGGCAATTCTATGTCCCACTACTCATTCTCTCTCTCTCTTTACCGCAAGCCTAAAAGATAATTTGTTTTGCAGGATTTTGTTTTTTGGAAAATAATCACCTCCTCGGTCGGTGACGCGTGGAGGGGTGTCTCGGTCCCCTTTTCATGACACGTCTCTCTCTGTTAACTCCTTATAACTGTGGTTAAGCTTCGCTTACCCCTAAGGTTCACTCATCTACCCTTAGTATTTATAAAAATAAAATAAAAAATATTTAACTATAGGGTTAAAAGAATTAAACTCGGGTTTATGGCAGGTAAAGGGGTGGCTTTGTTAAAGAGAGGAGCAATAGTTTGCTCCTCGCCAATGGAGTGAACTATTGGTCTTTTTTTTGGCGGAATCAGAACAATGGGAGATGTTCAACTCCTCATTCTCTCTCTCATCCTCATCTTTTTTTTTCAAGAGTTTGTTTTTTGCAGGAAGCAATTTTTTTCTCCTCATTCTCTCTCTCATCTTTCAATTTTTTACTATTTTATTTTTTGGTAGGAAGCAATTTTTTTATTTGAACCAGAACAACAGGAGTTGCGAATCCCCACTCCTCATTCTCTCTCTCTTATCTTTTAACCGCAAGCTTCTCCCTACGTGCTTTATTTCTTATCATTGTAACATTGAGGAAGAACTTATCCAACCAGTATTCATGATTGTTTGAAGTGTGTGCTTGTTTCATTTCTCTCCTAAATATTTGAGAGAGGGTGTGATGGTTGATATAGCCACCTGTTAGCTAACATAAAATATATACTAATAGTAGTATCTATTGAACCAAACAAAAAATAAATGTTTACATGCTCAATTGCTCAAGGTATTTGGATTTGTTTTGTTTTTAAAATTTTTTTATAATGTTTATATGCTCAATTGCTCAAGGTATTTGGATTTGTTTTGTATATAGCTTCAATCAATGATTGAAAGAAATTAGTTTAAGTGGTGGATTAGATGGGCTCAAAACATATTCAATATGCCCCACAATTGGTTTAACTACTGCCTTTCGTTTTTCCTTACTAACTATTACTAATCATTGATAAATTTTATTGAAATTTGACATGGGTTTTTATCCTTAAATTGGTTTTTATGCCCTGAGATTTTTCAGTGCTTAGCAGTTGCCGAGAGAAATTAGGTAATCATCTAACCGGTTTCTGTTGTAGTGAATTTTAGATAGTTGAGTAATTATTACATTAACTAGATTTAGTAATAAGTTATTTTTTAATAGTATATATTTCTTACTATGAGATCACTTACATATGTTAAAAAAAATTCGAGTAATCATAATTTAAAGTTATTTGCATGCATTTCGCGGGATTTTTGTTAGGTTGACTAGAATGCTTGATTGCTTTGCTTTAGTTTATCTATTTTAGCATTTATAAGAAGAAATATAATTTTTTGGTTCCTTTGACTTGCATTCAAACAACACAGATATGTAGGACCTAATAGCTTTTTTTACCTTGCTTATCTTTCTACTTCAGGCGATTTTGGATGATCAATCATCAAAGTTAGGTTTGGAAATTGCTGCATAAAGCCTACGCTGATGACCTAGGTGTTACAGACTTGTTGTTCAATCCTTAAACTTAGTTTCCTTTGCACGTCTTATTTCCTTCAACAAATCTTGCCTAACTAAGAGTCTCATTATCATTTACATTTTAAAAACTTATTCGTCATAGTGAAATTTTTCTTTAATTTGAATTTTATTTTAACCTTTTATCTCCAGTGCATTGCACGAGTTTTTACTAGTATATATCTACTACTATTATAAAACACAGTTTGAGCCTTTCTCTTGATGCCACATATGTCTTTCTCCTTATGCCACATAAGACTCCTTTTCATTTGTCAGGCCATGTCTTCAAACTAAAACTAATTGGTGGGACCCACATCTCTTTTATTTACGGAGTGTAGATCCTCTATGGTTCGTGCTTGTCCGGTTGAGTCCGGTAGCTATAGAAAAGCAATACGCGTCCTTATAATTGGCGGGATATGAAAAGTTAACAGAGGTTCCGTTTGTCTTTGTTTTAACAATTAAAATATAATTTTAATAAATTTCAAAAAAATATGATAAAAAAAGAGAGGAAACGTAAGCAATGAGAGAAGTACTTTTCTTCTTCTCCTAGAGCCTTGCACCTTCCTCCTCGAACTTTGCACCTTCTTCATCTTCATTCTAGAGAATTCTTCATCTCTCTATTCCATTTGTTCTCTGCATTTCCAGCAAAACAGTGGCAAAGAGGATGCTTAGCATTCAAGAAACGTTAAACTGAACCAAACGATTGAAGCAAGGTAGAGTATGAGGATGCTCTGTTTAGTTGGATTTAATTGCATTGAAACATTGTTTTGGATAGCAATAGGTTTTGATCTGAGATTTTTTGGGATGCTTTTTTTTCCTTTCAACTATATTGGTAAGATGGTAGATGAACTTAGGTTTGTATTGTTGATGGATTTTGATTTGACTTGGTGTTTATTATTTTTTTCTCCTTGGATTTGTTTGTCTGTAAATTTTTTTTTAGCCTTACTTGTTGCATACGGAGCCATTTTTATTGTTTTTATCTTAGCTATATATGATTCTTTGCAAAATTGCAAATGATATGTTGTAAAAGAAAAGAACATATCAAAAATCTTTATCCAAAGCACCTAAAGGGGTAGAGGATTTGATTCCAAAAAAAAAATAATGTTCTCTAGCACATAGAGAGTTCAGATAAAATTTCATTATCATGCGCCGTCCTACCCATCTCACCCCATCCAAACACTTGAACAGAGCTAAAAACCGTATTCCTCGGTGAACAAACTTATTAAAGTCAACCATGGCAGTAGATCTAAGATCTAAATCTGCTTCAGTATAGAAGACTAACAAGAAAGATTATTACATTTATTTCTCTTTCCAATATTAAGTAAACAAATTAAACAAAAAAAGCCACAAAAAAGATTGAAAAAAAAGAAAGAAAGATGACATTAAATTTTTTATTTTCTATTTCTTGAGTTGAGGATGGTTTGATCTCATGCCGGGAAGCTGGCAAAGGAGATTCCCATGCCAGGAACCACGAAATAGGCATCCATCATGATCCTTTGTTGTACGAACTCGAATATTGCACAGGCTTCAATAAGGTCCTTCACCATCGAACGATTGTACTCCTTCATCTTCTTTAACATGCACCAGCCACCTCACTCAAGCTAAAAACCATCTTCATCTCTGTCGACACATCTTCCCTCCTAGATGAACTGATGGTACATTCCACCGTTGTGACAATATTTTCAAGCGACTAGACCATTGGAAACTGGTGGTCCGGTGAGTTTGGGTAAGATTTTGATGGGTATCTCCGTTGTAGGCCATGGGAGAGAAATGGAGATATATTGAGATTTAAGAGAGAAAGTTGACCCAATAGGAAGAGAGTCACAAAGCATCTCTTGCACTTGTAAGGGCATGTGATTTGGAGACCAACTACAGATCCTCTATGGTTGGAGGGATGAAGATTGCCTACGTTTTGCTAGAAACTACAGTGTTTTGCTGGAAACTGCAGAGAACAAATGGAAACGAGACTCAAAGCACCTCAGCTTCTATATGGCACACTGTTTTGCTGGAAATTGCAGAGGGCAAATGAAATATAGGAAAGATTTCTGGAGAAGGAAGAGGAAGGTGCTAGGTTGAGGAAGGTGCAAGATTCAAGGAGAAGAAGAAAAGTGCTTCTCTCATTACTTAAGTTTCCTCTCTTTTTTAATTATATTTTTTTTGAAATTTATTAAAATTATATTTTAATTGTTAAAACAAAGACAAACGGAACCTCCGTTAACTTTTCATATCCCGCAAATTATATGGATGCATGTTGCTTTTCTGTAGCTACCGGACTCAATTGGACAAGCATGAACCGTATAGGATCTACACTCTTATTTACAACATTTAAAGTGAGGAGTTAAAGTGAGAAAGGAGGGGTGTGGACGTGTGGTTGTAGGCCTCGGATTCTCTCTAGCGAAGCCAGAAAGACTCCTCTCGAGTGTCCACAAAATAGAGGACATGTGGTGGAGAAGTCAAAATCATGGGTCCCACAATTTTGACTTCTCCACACACTAGAGGACATGTGGCAATAAATGGATGAGAAAAAGGGGGAGAGATATCCAGTGGGGAGAAGTCAAAATCATGGGGAGAAAATGAAATGACTTCTCCCCTTTTTCAGGCCACTTGTTGCATGATGTATGGATGCCCGAGACCACCTTGGCTTCGCCAGAGACAGTCCTGAGCCGTGGTTGTAGGGTGTAACGTAAGTGAGGAGTTAAAGTGAGAAAGGAGGGGTGTGAACGTGTGATTGTAGGATGTAACGTTCACCCACTCTCCTTTTATTTTTGTTAGCTATGTCCTTGAATCTATACTACTATATTATAAAACACAGTTAGTGTGCTTCTATGGATGCCACCTAATCCTTTCTTTTGATGCCACGTTTCTCTTGATGCCATGTAGGACTTCTCTTCATTTGTGAGGCAACATCATCAAATTAAAATCAATTGGTGGGACCCACAATCTTCCCCTTACACATGGACTTAAATTCTAAGAGTTCTCTCAAACCCTTTCTCCCATTGAAGCGTTTCCTTCTCTTTTTAGGAAACCCCATATTAGGCAAGTCTCAAATCGTTTCCTCATTCCTTTGAATAAATTCAAGTGTTTTCCATTATGAGCGGATCTTGGGAGTAATGGAGGAATCGTTTTCACCTAATGAATGCGATATGGGAGCTCAGGAGTTATGGGGATTTCAAATGTTTCAAACTGTCCTCCCCTATATTATCTACTTCAGAATCTTCAGAGCTCAGGATGTGATTTTTATCGCCCTTCCCTCTAAAATTGGCTTTGTGTTTTAAATCATTCTATAGAGATCTCACTGATTTTATTAATTTTGGTTGTTGCTGAAGGATCGATTCCTCTTTACGCTGGAGGTTTGGAATAGTTTATGCAAAGAAGAAAACCCTATTAGAGGAAAAAATTCAAAATCAGATCATGCCCGATCCTGACCCATCCTATTCATAGAAGCTTGTATATTTTGGATTCTATCCAATCTTAACAGCCTGTAGATTCTATCCCTTCAATCATGGGATATCTCTTTGTATATATACTCAATACTAATATCATATCAGCAAGGAAATTTTATTCAAATCAAACCTTCTGTATTGTCTCTTTTGTTATGGTATCAGAGCCCCTCTAAGGCCTTTCACCTTCATACGATCCTCATGGCTTCTTCCAATACTCTTGTTCTCAAAAATGTCAACAACCTTGTCTCTATGAAACTTGACAAGGATAACTATCTCATTTGGGAGAGTCAGTTTGAACCGATTCTTCTTAGCAATGATCTCTACGGATTCGTTGATGGATCTTTTCCATGTTCAGAAAAATTTGTCACAGATTCTGATGGCAAATTTACAACAACAATCAATAAGGAGTATATGACATGGAAGAAACAAGACAGCATGTTGGTAAGTTGGCTTAAAGCCACACTATCTAAGAATACATTGACTCAGGTTGTTCGTTTGAAAACATCCTACGAAATTTGGCAATCTCTTGCCGCCCAATATGCCACTCGATGTCGCACTCGTAAAGCAGAATTGCGTCTTCAAATTCAGACCTTGAAGAAAGGCTCATCGTCGGCTTTTGAATATTTCAATCTGGCCAAAACCATTGCCAATAATTTGGCATTATTGATTGTCCTGTATCTGAAGAGGACTTGGTCCTCGCTATTGTTGGAGGCCTCCCAAAAGAATACAATTCTTTGTATTTACATGTCATCTCTGCAAAGGAACCAACAACCCTTGATGAGCTACATGGTCTTCTCTTAAGCCAAGAAATGCGGCTTGAAACACAGAGAGTTGAAGAATCTCCTGTAGAGTTACCATCAACAACATTATTTACACCCAAATCAACAGATCGCTATAAAGATGGGTACCGTCAAAAGAAACGAGGTAGGGGAAGGACAAATCACCATCATCCTGTGGTAAACTCCAACAATACCCCTCCTACTTCAGCTCGCATGCCATGTCAAATATGCAACAAAACCGGGCATACTGCTTTGGATTGTTTCCATCGAATGGACCATGCCTATCAAGGCAGGCAACCACCATCCAAACTTGCCGCTATGGCTGCGTGGTATACAGATTCAGGGGCCACCAATCATGTGACTTCCGACTTATCGAACATGTCCATTCACTCCAACTACAGTGGCAGCAATCGCATCTCAGTTGGTAATGGTAATCGTCTTGACATTAAAAAGTCTGGTTCTACTTCCTTTACTTCCAATGATCATACCTTTTACCTAAAAGATATCTTACATGTTCCTAAAATTTCTGCAAATTTACTCTCAGTGAACCAATTTTGCAAAGGCAATGATTGTTCATTCATTTTTAATGCCGCTGAATTTTATGTGAAGGACAATCGCTAGGGGAAGACAGTGTTTTGCGGGCGGAGTAAGGATGGTCTATATCCACTACAAATCCCTACCCATGTTAGTTCTTCTTCTTCAGTTGCTTTTCTCTCCGATCGGGTTACTTCAAGTGTTTGGCATCACCGCCTCGGTCATCCAGCCAAACCAGTCATGCTTCAAATACTATCTAGTTTTAATTCTAGTTTACATGGTACACCTAAACTCCCTTCCATTTGCACATCATGTCAAATGGCAAAGAACTCGAGGTTACCATTTTCTTTATTAGATTCTATTGTTGATGCTCCTCTACAACTTATCCATTCGGATATTTGGGGACCATCCTCTATTTCTTCACTTAGTGGGTTAAGGTATTACATTGTGTTCGTTGATGATTACAGCAGGTATTCATGGATATATCCTCTAGTTCGTAAATCTAATGCATTTGATATATTTGTGTCCTTTAAATCTTTGGTTGAAAATCTTTTGAATGCCAAAATTAAAATTTTTCAATCAGATGGTGGTGGGGAATACAAAAGCAACCACTTCACAAAATTTTTAGGTGACAATGGTATTTTCCACCGCCTCTCATGCCCACACACGCCCGAACAAAATGGCCTTGCGGAACGCAAACACCGACATATTGTTGAGACGGGTTTATCCCTTTTAGCCCATTCTCATGTGCCTCTTCAATATTGGTTTGAAGCTTTCCACACTGCCACTTTCCTTATTAACCGCATGCCCTCCAAAGTCATCAATAATTTATCTCCATGGCAACGGTTATTTAGTTCTTCACCTGACTATAATTTTCTCAAATCTTTTGGATGTCTATGCTTTCCTTGCGTCCTTACCAATCCCATAAACTTGATTTTCGATCAACCCCGTGTGTGTTTATTGGATATAGCCCTAATCATAAAGCATACAAATGCCTTGACCCTACTTCTGGGCGTGTCTACATTTCCCGCAATGTTCGGTTTGATGAAAATACTTTCCCTTTCCTCTCTCAATGTGTGGATATGCCTCCTTTCGACCGCTCGCTATGGCTGTCTCAACCTAGCATACTTGGCCCATTACCCACATCCATGGCTTCTCATGCACAACCCAACAGTACCCCAACCACCAATACCACTCCTCCTTACCAACACCATGACCAAACCTCCTTGCCTATAGCAGCCATACCACCTACTATACAGTCCATCCCACCAACTTCCGCACCACTAGACACAACTCTTCCTTTGGAAAATCAGTTTACTAGCCCAACACCACCTCATCCCACCTCATTACCCTTTCATAATGAAGTTCCCATTGGGCCTGATTCACAACTTTCACTTACCGAACCACACCTACCTATGAATCCCTTATCAACCCCACCCGACCCTCCCCCTAGGCCAGCTACCACACAATCTTGACACCCAATGCTCACATGAGCTAAGGATGGTATTGTTAAACCCAAAATCAGAACTTTTATGTCGACACGACACCCGTTATCCACTGCTTGGCTTGCAACTTGTCTACTAGAGGAACCTACTAGCTTTGCACGGGCTAACAAAATCCTAGAATGGCGGGCTGTCACGACAGTTGAAATTGATGCTCTCCATAAAATGGGAACTTGGACACTTGTTCCCTCACATCCCTCACAGAATCTCGTTGGTTGTCGATGGATCTATCGCATTAAACAACGGGTAGACGGGTCTCTTGAGCGCTATAAGGCGCGGCTCGTTGCAAAAGGATATAATCAGCAAGAGGGCATTGAGTATGGTGACACCTTTAGCCCTGTCGTCAAACCAACTACTGTACGTACCGTTCTTGCTATTGCTCTTCACTACAAGTGGCCCATTAGGTAGATGGACGTTCAGAATGCTTTCTTACACGGGCTTCTTAATGAGGTTGTTTTCATGGCCCAACCCCAAGGCTTTGTGATAAGTGCTTAATTTTGCTTAATTATCCCCATTTAAATAAGCATTATCATACTTCTTTGGTTTATATCTTCATTTTTACATGTAAAGTGGTGTATTCTCTTCTCACCATTGCGTTGTCCTCTTTCTCTTAATTTTCATGATACATTTGCATGTATTCATATATGTCTTGGAAGACCGCATGCAAAATATTTTTAAGAGAGACTTATTACGTGTATTTATTTTTTGTAGGAATCCTAACCCTAGACTACTCTCGGGATTCAAGAAGTCCAAAGTTTCAAATACCCCATGTTCAACTCAAAGATCTAAAGGAGCTAGAGCCCAAAGAGTAAAGCCCAAGCCAAAAGTCCAAGAAGCCAAGTCGCAAGTCAAAAAGTCGCAAGCCCAAGAGCAAAGCCCAAGACCAAGTATAGAAAGATTCTACAACATGGCTGGAGAATCTTAGGAAGATATGGATTAATATGATTTTGGCATAAAAATGGTGGAACTCTCTTGAATTAGAAAGAAGAAGTGTGCTATATTAATGTTTCTATTTCAGAAAAAAGGAGAAAACCTATTTTGGTCACAAGAACTCTTTATTTTGGGTGGATTTTGGAATTCAAGCAAGGAGCTTAATGGAGGTCAACTAAATCTACAAGAAAAGCAAGAAATTTCATGGATGGCTAGAGGAGTGCTATTATTTAGCAACCAATCCCAAACAAAGAATGAGGATTTCCCGGATTCCTGACTAATCTGGACAGTACTTACTAATTTGGACATAACTTTTGACTCAAAATTCGGATTAAGGCAAGGTTTAATTTTTGGAAAGAAGACTTAAAGGGAAACAAAATTGTAGTTCATAAAGATCTCCTAATTCAGACGTTTAAGGGGTCAAAACATGTCGTCAAGTAGAGGGAAGTGCAATTTTGGTTGGAATTTTGGAATTAGAAGTTTCTCTTTTGTTTTTTTTTCATTCTCTTCTTCCCTTTAGTCTATATAAACCTAAAGTGAGAGACTTTTAGGGCTCTCTGATCTTTTCTCATTCTCTTTTCTCTCTTCTTCTTTTAGCTTTTTTTTGAGTTATTTTATTGTAGTGTTTGGAACACCATTAAGGAGGATGACAACTCCAATCATGGTGGGCTAAACACCTTTCTAAGGTTAGGGATTTGAAACCTTTTTCCGATTTATGTGGATGATGTGGATGGTTTGATCATTAATTTTAATTGAATAGTTCTTATTTTGGTTAATTGTTCTTCTCTATATGCTCTTTGATTTCATATGATCTACTGATATATGGAATGCTTGGATCCCCTGTGAGTTAGATACAAAGTACTCTTCAAATTTCTCTAATTATTCAATTGAATTTAATGGTCAGTGGTTTTATCGTATAATTTTTCATCTAGATTAAATCTTTATTTAATTCTAGATGTGTTTTCATCCAAATCTAAGCATAAGGAGGGATATGTGGATTTTCCTGAAGCTTTAGACCTCTTTTTCATTGCTTTACAGCTATCAGTGATTTTTGCTCCATTCTCATTGAGTGGAAAATCGATTTTAAATCTCTCTTCTCTTTAGATTTCGTTTCCTTAATTCTTGTTGCACAATAGTCAATCCCTGTGGATTCGACCCTATGCTCACCGATACATCAACTGTGTCACTTGTGTACTTGCAAGTATATTATTTTTACTCTTGATTTTATGTCCATTAATTTGGATTAAATTAAGTTGTAACACTTTGCCAACCCCGAACATCCTCAGTATGTTTGTAAATTACATCGCTCTATATATGGCCTCAAACAAAGCCCGCGGGCCTGGTATACCTGTCTTACTGATTATCTAGTGGGCCTTGGCTTTGTAAGCTCTAATGCAGATTCCTCGCTATTCATCTATGCCACACCAAAGACAGTCATTCTCACTCTTATATATGTTGATGATCTCATTGTTACAAGTAATCATGATGGCTCTCTACAACAACTAATGTGCGATCTCAACCGTGTATTTGCAATGAAAGACTTGGGCCCACTCAATTATTTTTTGGGTATTGAAGCTATTCGTTCATCCAATGATCTTCATCTCTGCCAGACAAAGTACACTATCGATCTGTTAAGGCGTGCTCATATGGAAGGGGAGAAACCATTACCATCACCTGTGGTTGTCAGCCAACAACTCTCATTTGAAGGCGAACCATTTGCTGATCCGTCTACTTACTGTAGTATCGTTGGTGCTCTCCAATACCTCACCATGATGCGACCTGATATCGCATTTGCCGTGAATCAAGTATGTCAGTTCATGCATTCTCCGACAATTGATCATTGGAAAGCCGTGAAACGAATATTAAGGTACTTGAAAGGCACAATCGATCATGGTCTTCACTTTCGAGGTGGATCATTTGAACTCATTGCCTACTCCGACGTCAATTGGGCCGGAAGTCCTGACAATCGTCGCTCTACAAGCGGTTATGGTGTTTACTTTTGTGGCAATCTGATTTCTTGGAGCGCTAAGAAACAGCCCACGGTGTCAAGATCAAGCACCGAATCCGAATACCGATCACTGGCCCATATGACGGCTGAACTTGCTTGGATTCGTACACTCCTTCGAGATCTCTCCATTTATCTTCATCAACCTCCTATTTTATGGTGTGATAATCAAGGGGCCATCAAAATGTCATCTAATTTGGTATTTCACGCGCGTACAAAACATATCGAAGTCGATTATCATTTTGTACGAGAAAAAGTGATCCGCAAAGAACTTGATATTCGGTTTGTTCCATCCATGGATCAGATCGCGGATATCTTCACCAAGGGCTTATCCACCACTCGTTTTGCCTACTTGAAATCCAAACTTCACGTTGAATCTCCACCGTTAAGCTTGAAGGGGCGTATTAGAGGAAACAATTCAAAATCAGATCATGCCCGATCCTGACCCATCCTACTCATAGAAGCTTGTATATTTTGGATTCTATCCAATCTTAATAGCCTCTAGATTCTATCCCTTCAATCATGGGATATCTCTTTGTATATATACTCAATACTAATATCATATCAGCAAGGAAATTTATTCAAATCAAACCTTCTGTATTGTCTCTTTTGTTAAACCCTTCCGTGATCCCTTCTCTTTAGCATGATTTTCCTGCGAGAATCATAACTTTATCGTCAAGACTGATACGCCCACTCACCGACAGGGCGAGGACTCAAAACCAATTCAGCAATCGTCGATAAAAAAATCACAATTAATTTCCACACTTGCAGAGACTTCAATTGGTTTTGGAATGAAGATCTCAATTCCCAACAACCACTCCAATGGCGAGAGGAGCCGAGAGAAGAGAATAATGACAAATGGCACTGCGTGGATCTAAGCAGTGACAAGTACTTCACGTGGAGATTCTGATTGCTGGAGATTGCAAATTAAGGTAGACTAGTTCATGAAAGAAAAGATGGATGTTGGGGTGCTTACAGTTATATATGGTGCCAAAGGAGGAGACTATGAAGCCAGATGTGAAGTCCATTGAGATATATGGTTGAAAAGAGATGAAAAATAAATTTCATCGGCAGAGAAAGTAGAGCATGAATCCATTAAGTGCAAAAAAAAGAAAAGAATTGGAAACTGTTTTGCAGTGTCTATTATTTTTTCAAATTCAATGGGTGGGTACTACGAGGGAGAGAGATGAATGCTTGCATAGAAATTAAGCTTTCGATTGAGAGGTAGTGCATGGGACCAACGTGTTTTAACTCTTTTTTTTTTTGTAATACCAATGTGTTACTTTCAGATTAGCAAAAGCAAATGGGGTAGTGAAGAAAGACACCATGAAAAGGTGAAGAAAGAATGGAAGGCTGTTTGGGGCAACCCAAAAAGGGTTGTTTACTTAAGCAAGGCAAAACACTATAATGGAGTTTCTTTGAAAACGTGCCAAATTGAATCTGAAAGACTAAACCTTTATGTGTTTATGATCAGTTGTTTACTCCATCCAGAACTTTGTTTTGACTGCTGAGGGATTGGATAAAAGAAAATAATGGCTTTTGGGTTTATATCAGTTGTTTAGTAGTTTACCAAAAAAAAAAAAAAGTTACGTTGTTTAGTACTCCATGCAATTGAGGACACTTTTAACATTATTCCTTTAATCCAAAAGTCTCTGGCTATCCCTCAGGTTCTGTGGGCTAATGTGGAATTTCTTTCAGAGTCTTCTAAGCTGACCGCAGTGTCCAGTGTCCCTTTTAACACCTTCTAAACCTTGGTTAGGTTTAATTACATTAAAATTAATAATTTTTTTTTCTTCTAAAAACCATGGTCAGATTGCTTAATCCTAGGGGGTGAGTGTATCCTAACCACTTGATGGGTTTTTTAGGACTCTTCTAAAGTTGGAGAAGTCTTTGGAATATAAATGACATCTCACTGCTTGCTTATTGTTTTTTTAATAATTTAATTCATTGATTCTTAGAGGGCATGTAAAAAACGCAAAGACAGTTAGTACTGTGATTGTTAACTCTCAAGTGTTGCAACTCTTCTTCCCTTTAAAACCTTTCTACGTGCACTGCAACTCTTAGGTGATTGAGATATTTTATTCTCCTTGCATTGGAGGGATTTTAGGTGACTTATGAGAAGATCGAGATTGTGGAGACGAGTGTAAGCCAATATATTGACAGTTGGTAAGGTTTCCAACACCATTTCAGCCCAAATAGTATTCCCTGCATTGGGTGGTAGTGGTATAAAATCCAACATGCATGTCAAGATCCGGGTCGGTCAGTTCATTGTGATCAATCCAAAGGAAGAAAAGGCCATCATCTTCTTCAACCAGTTTCATGACTTCAACATCAGCATAGGTTCTCTATTTGCTATTACAGTTTTGGCGCCTATAGAAGATAACGTGGTGAGAGAATGGGATCTTTTCTTATTTAGGTCTACCCCATATAATGTGATCATTGGTTGAGCGGTTCTGCTTGGGGTTTTCTAGTCAAAGTCCTAGAAAATTACATTCATCTTGGTCATGGTCTAAAATTAACTAAGAAACATTTTACATTTATGTTGGAAAATATTTTTTTCTTTATTTTTTAAATATAATTTTATGATAAATTATTATTTTATTTTATTTTATTTTTACATTCTCCGTACATCGCATGGGCTTCTTACTAGTACTATCTAATATTATTGGACAAGAGAAACGTGTGTTAGGCTTGATTGCAACGATCTCTCTTCCTCAATTCACAGCTTTTCAAAGCCTTCCGAACTAGGCCTTGATTGCAAGCTCCACAGCTATTTTATGCTACTAAAATCATTTGGAGATCAGGCTGACCAGACCCAAAAGCTTGCGGAGTTCCTTGCTCATCATGGTGAAGAACGACTCAAGATCGATGCATTCAAGCGCGAGCTACCTCTATGCAACTTCTCAGTTCTCACCATTGGTATATTTTTTCTTTATGTATCCAGATTTAGTATATAAAATCATGGAGAAAATATATTAACACTCCTGAGGTTTGACGAAAATATACATAGACCTCCTCAATTTTCAAAAGATACATTAAGTACCCTTACTTTTTAAAATAATGCACTTAGACCCCCTCCATCAGTTGACCGTTAGTCAACTCTCAGAAATGATGATGTATGCTAATGTCATGCGATGATATATATAAAATTTCAAATTTGCTCCTCTAATTTTTAGAAAACACTATTCTTGCTCCAAACCACTATTTATTTAATATTTAAAAATCCGATTCTCACTCATGAGGTTGCCACGTGTCCCTTTTGACACTCCTAAACCGTGGTTAAGATTCACCCACCCATCCTGGACTTTTTTTTAAAATATTAATTCATTTTTGAAAATTAAAAAAAAAAATAGAGTTTTTTAATATCACCCCTTGAGGTCGTCACGTGTCCCTTTTGACACCCCTTAACCGTGGTTAAGATTCACCCACCTAACCTTGTTTTTTTTTTTACATATTAATTTTTTTTGAAAGTAAAAAAAAAAGCGTTTTTTTTAATATTAAAAACACTTTTTTAATATCACCCCTTGAGGTCGCCACGTGTCGCTTTTGACACCCCTTAACCGTGGTTAAGATTCACCCACCCATCCTTGGCTTTTATTAAAAAAATATTAATTCATTTTTGAAAATTTTTTAAAAAAATTAGAGTTTTTTTAATATTAAAAACAGTTTTTAAATATCACCAGTTGAGGTGCCCCCATGTCCCTTTTGACACCCCTTAACCGTCACCCCTTGAGGTCACCACGTGTCCCTTTTGACACCCCTTAACCGTGGTTAAGATTCACCCCTTAATTTTCAAAAATGAATTAATATTTTGAAAAAACAAAACCAAGGATGGGTGGATGAATCTTAACCACGGTTAAGGGGTGTCAAAAGGGACACGTGGCGACCTCAAGGGTTGATATTAAAAATCTGTTTCTAATATTAAAAAAACTCTTTTTTTTTTTTTAATTTTCAAAAAAATTAATATGTATAAAAAAACAAGGATTGGTGGGTGAATCTTAACCACGGTTAACGGGTGTCAAAAGGGGCACGTGACGACCTCAAGGGGTGATATTAAAAAACTCTATTTTTTTTCATTTTAAAAAATGAATTAATATTTTAAAAAAAAAGCCAAGGATGGGTGCGTGAATCTTAACCACAGTTAAGGATGTCAAAAGGGACACGTGGCGACCTCAAGGGATGGTATTAAAAAACTGTTTTTAATATTAAAAAAACTCTAATTTTTTTTTAATTTTCAAAAAAGAATTAATATTTAAAAAAAAAAACCAAGGATGGGTGGGTGAATCTTAACCATGGTTTAGGGGTGTCAAAAGGGACTCGTGGCGACCTCAAGGGGTGATATTAAAAATCTGTTTTTAATATTAAAAAAACTAATTTTTTTTTTAATTTTCAAAAGAATTAATATTTTAAAAAAACAAGGATGGGTGGGTGAATCTTAACCACGGTTATGGGGTGTCAAAAGGGACACATGGCGACCTCATGGGTGAGAACCAGATTTTTAAATATTAAATAAATAGTGTTTTGGAGTAAGATTAGTGTTTTCTGAAAATTTGAGAGATAGTTTTGGAATTTTATGTACTTTATCACATGACATCAATATACATAAGTATTTCTGTGAGTTGACTAACGGTCAACTGATGGAGGGGTTTAAGTGCCATTATTTTAAAAAGTAAGGATGTGTTTTTTGAAAACCAAGAGGGTCTATGCGTATTTTCATCAAACCTCAGGGGGTGTAAATATATTTTCTCCTAAAATCATACTATCATAGCATGGTTTATTGATTAAGCTCATGATCGCAATACCATGAGTTTTTTTTTTTTTTTTGGTAAACTCAATCATACCACAAGGCAATGACTGAAGGCAAATACAAGGAAATACTCACACACCCATGCAAATCCACACACACAAACCCAACATGCAAACTCACATACACAGCACACACACATGCAACCCTTGTAAGCTTCATCCTAGAGCTCCTCAAAATGGGTACCAACCGTTTGAGGCACCAAGGAACTTGTAAAGGACAGCATGCTCGGATAACTACTCCATGTGGGACTAAACACTCACCAATACCATGAGTTTACATTATCATAAGTGAGATTCTATTTGTTGTACATATAAGCATCTCCACATGTTGGAGTAGGAGAATGAGCGCCCAGTTTCAGACCATTCTAGCGTTGATTTAACCTCTGGGGTGTATCTAACCGCTTAGATGAACTGCTGGCCGCCTCCTTTGCAGCCAGTGGTACGGGTATCTTTGCCTCTGAATGCAATCTGGCTTGGGCCTATTGGATTGGGATCCGGAGTGCAAACAGGCAGTAGGCATAGCAAGCTACTGTGGTGGGCCCTTCCTCAGAGAAAAATTAATTTAATATCGTGTGGACCGATGGGCTACGTATCAGATATTAAATAGATAAGAACATATACTTACATTTGATCACATCTAACCTTAAGGCACGAGTGCATTTCATAGTTTAAAAAGTGAATGTCAGAAAATGTTAGACATTTGTAGAGCCTAGTTGCATCTTTGAAGATTTACAATGGGGGCAAGCGAAATCCTACTTATAATTCCAAAAAACAATGCTAAGCATACTCTCATGCACACTTTTTAGAATATGATTGCAAGAGCATGCTTAGCATTCCTTAATTCCAAAAACATATTGAAGCTCAATAAAAGGTTACTTACTACTCAGTACCCACAAGTGGAAATTCATTTCCTCTGCAGTGAATTGTAGGTTTTCCTAACCAAAAGAAATTTAGCTTTTTATATCTTCTCCCTTCTTTTCTTAATAAAAGTGAGAAATTATTTTCCATTGCCATTGGTATATATTTTCTTTGGTGAGATCATCCCTTAATATCTAAAGTAGCTATTGTTCTTAATTTTATTTAAAGACGAATTAAAGATTAACATCATCTAGCAAAAGCAACACATTAATGGACATTATCTAACACATGAAAAGGAATTGATTGGAGTTTTTTTTGGATGAAAAATGATTGGGGTTTAAAATTTAAAAATGTGGGGTTAAAGGGTATTATACACTTTTCTTCTACACACTAGGTTAATTACATTTCAAATCATGTATTGTCCCAAAATGGGTGCACTACAACCTCCTAAGTATTCTCTCCTCCCTTTTGTCCTCTCAATGCTTCTCTCAACCTACTACCAGGAGCTTAACTATTTTATGCTAGTTAATCAATTTGAGATCAGTTTGACCAGACTCAGAAGCTTGTGGAGTTCCTTGCTCGAGATTAACTATAAGAAGTTCCTTGCTCGAAATTAACTATAACTAGAGCGTCCTAAAATATGCATTGGTAATGTATTTTGGATATTACAAAAAAAAAAAATATATTTAGTTATCAATTATCAAAAATACCCTTTCTTTATTTTTATTTTTTAATTCGCAAACTATCCTTACCATAAGGCATTTTTTGACACGCTCTGAGTTCCTCTTCAACCTGAGCACCTGTTGATAGTTAATCTCAATAAATATATGGTTCTGTCTTTTGTAATTTTTTGTCTACAATTTGCTATTTTATTTTTATTTTCCCGTGCATTGCATGGGGTCTTTGCTAGTATTATATATATATAATACTAGCAAAGGCTCCGTGCAATGCACGGGTAATAATTTAAGAATATCTAAAATTAAATAATATTATTTATTTATTTAAATATTAAGTAATATATTTTAATAATATTTTTAATAATATAATGTTTTTATTTGATAAACATTATAATTTGTATTAATTAACTGACTTTATAATAATATTTTTTTATTATTTTAATAACATTTAATAAAAAATCATAAATTTCTTAGTATTAAACTTAAATTAATACATCCAAGAGTTGGAGATAAGAGAGAACTCTATAATAGTGGAGATAGAGAGGTCTCTAAGATGAGGTAGTGAATCCCAAACCTGCAAGAGTTGGAGATAAGAGAGGAACTCTACAATAGTGGAGATATAGAGGACTCAAGGATGAGATAGTGGGTTCCAAACTTGAATGGTGGAGATTAAAGAGAAAATCAACGTCTTATCTCTAAAATAGAAGTTATAAGATTGGAGGGATTGAGGTTTGGAGAGTAGAGAGAGAAGTCTTATTTCTTTATATTATAGTATAGAGAGAGATGCCACCTAACCCCTTCTCTTTGCTCCCTAATCTTCAATCTTAGGAATCCTATGAATTCTATTTTAAGGATGCCACGTGGCACACTTTTTTAAATCTCAACTGTTAACTCTTTCTCTCACACACATCTCCCTCTCAATTCAAAAACTATTGGAGAGATTTTAGGGGATACATACGTTTTCTTCACAATTTAAAGATCATTGGAAATATTTTAGGAGATTGTGATAAGAGAGATAGAGATAAGGATAGATAGAGAATGTAGATAGAGATTTTAGGAGATTATGATAAGGGATAAAGAGAGAGATAAGAAGGATAGGGAGAGAGAGACAGAGAATGTAGAGAGAAATTTTAGGAGATTGTGATAAGAGAGATAGAGAGAGATGTAGAGTTTTTTAATTTTATTTTATTCACACCCGTGCATCGCACGGGGTCTCTACTAGTATATATATACATATACTATAATTTAAAGAAATAAGTGCCACCTAATTCCCTCTCTTTGCCCTCTAATCTTTAATCGCAGGAATCTTATGAGTTCTATTTTAAGAATGCCATGTGACACCCTTCTTTAATCTCAACCGTTAACTCTTTCTCTCTCTCTCACACGTCTCTCTCTCAATTCAAAAATCATTAGAGGAATTTTAGGAGATTGTGATAAGAGTTTAATCTTGACCGTTCAAGTTTGGGACCCACTACCTCATCCTAGAGCCCTCTCTAACTCTACTATTGTAGAGTCCCTTCTGATCTCAAACTCTTACAAATTTGAGACCCACTATCTCATCCTACAGCCCTCTCTATCTCCACTATTGTAGAGTCCTCTCTTATCTTCAACTCTTGGGGTGTATTAATTTAAGTTTTTTTGTTAACGTATTAATTTAAATTTAATATTAAGAAACTTATGATTTTTCATTAAATATTATTATAATAATAATAAATTATTATTATAAAATCTATTAATGTCTATCAAATAAAAAACCTTATATTATTAAAAAAATTATTAAATATTTAAAAATACATTACTTAATATTTAAATAAATAAATAATATTATCTAATCAAAGATCTTCTTAAATTATTACCTGTACATCGCACGGGTTCTCTGCTAGTAACTATCTATCTATCTATACTACTATTATAAAACACAGTTAAGTTGTTTTTCTGAATGGCATATAGGTTTTCCTATTGATGTTATGCAGGATTGTTCTTCATTTGTGAGGTCAAGTAAGGATGCTAAAATCAATAAGTGCGACCCACCTCTTTTCTCTCATTCATCTGCCCTTCACAAACAATTCCAAAATCTCTTCATTCACCTCCCCCTCAATCTACCCCTTTATTATTTCACTTAATTATTATGGCAGTTACGAAAGGGAAGGGGTGCACTTAATCCGAAACAGTACCACCTCTCTCATCTTCATCTCTACCCTTTAATGGTCTCATATCTCCTCTTTTATCTCTCTACTCTACTGTGGATGGCAGTGGAAGGGGGTGTGCACTTATCAAATGAAAACTCTCTACCCTTTAATCACCACCTCTCTCATCTTTATCTGATGGCTCAGGATCCTCTCGAGTTGAACTCAAGAGAATCTCTCGAGTTCGAACCCCTAGAGGTCACCATGTGTCTCCTTTGACACCCCTTAACCATGGGTAAGGTTTACCCACCCCTAGGGTTCACCCATCCATCCTTGGTTTTTTTTAAATATTAATTCTTTTTTTTTAAAATTAAAAAATAGGTTCATTGCTCCAGCCCAGAATACGATTAATCCGGCATGGGCTACGTGAGCCCCGAGTAGTTTACCGGACAAATTGATAAGTCGGGCATTCCCGGCCCACCAAGCGAAACCGGTGGTTTCTTGATCACGACCAGGTAAAGCTAAAGTTCCATTAAAGAGTAATATGAAAAAAACTCTAAAAACAGTTTTTTTAATTTTAAAAATAATAATTAATATAAAAAAAAAACCAAGGATGGGTAGGTGATCCCTTGGGGTGGGTGAACCTTACCCATGGTTAAGGGGTGTCAAAGGAGACACGTGGTGACCTCTAGGGGTTCGAACTCGAGAGATTCTCTCGAGTTCAACTCCGGAGAATCCTGTGCCTTATCCAGATCTACCCTTTAATCACTACCTCTCTACTGTGGATGGCAGTGGAGGGGTGTGCGCTTATCAAATGAAAATTCCCGTTTCGTCTCCTCTACTCTTCAACTTGCAAGTAACGGACCCACCTCTCTCCTCTACTCTATGCCACGGATCTTAGGGAGGAGGTGTAAAGGGCAGTTACAAAGAGTGGGGTGTCCATTTCTCAATTTAAACCATTTGAAAGTGTAACAGTCCAACCCCACCGAGAGGAGCTGTGAAGGTCAGTTACAAGGAGTGGGGTGTCCATTTCTCAGTTTAAACCCTTTGAAATTGTAACCGTCCAACCCTACCTACTTTTTCTATTAAATCCGTCAAAACCAACATTGCAAAATTCAGACAAGTTGGTGATTGGCTTGGCTGATCTCTTTTACAATTGCCCCGTGTTCCTCTGACAATGCTGATATGTACTAACTTAAGGGGTGGTTTGTAGTTCATGTCTAAGTTTATGAAGGTTGGAAGAGTATGTAGAAGATTTCACAAATAATGTATAGCAAGATTATGTATTCAAGATGATACTTTTCCAAGTGTTACAAGCTGGACATTGGTTTATACACTTTTAGAAGATGAATCTCTTTCTGGTATTTTTTTGTTGTTGAATCTGTTTCAGCTATAGACTTTTAGAAGATGAATCTGTTTCAGTTTTTTTTGGCAGAATCTGTTTTAACTATAATAATACTTTGTTGTTTGTCATGTTTGCTCCTATTGTTGTGTGCATTCCTATTGTCCAGGCCAGCTCCAGGGCTAGACGGGCAAAGTGCGAGTCACCAAGCAAGCAACTTCTTGGAGCTGACACACAGCAAGGACAGAGAAAGTAAGAGGGGACTTTTGCATGCAGTCGTAGATTTCCTTCATAAATCGGGCCTCAAGGAGGCGCGCTCACTTGCTCAGTATGGGGCTTGGTGGCTGCACATAATAGCTAAATTTTAGGCTTTATATAGGTTCTCTTACAACTGTTAGATTTAATTTGAACGACTAAGATTAAGGTTGCTCATTAGATTTAATTTGAACGACTTAGATTAAGGTTGCTCATTAAAGCCTTCAGTGAGAAACTTCAGATTAATGTTAGGTGATACAGAGCATCCTGAGAGCCGATTAGCTCTTATATAACTGTGAGTACCTGGATTTTACCCTCCCTTCCCGATCAGGATAAATCTGATAAGGAATAGTGATAAATTGTATTGGGTTGTGAGTCGCCAACTATCTAATTTTGAGGGAAATAGGTCCCTGAAATTGTTGGATAAGGCATGGTCTGGAAATCAGAGGTCAGGGTAAGGGATTCAGTTAAATTAGGGGAAAGTGTTAGGCACTCCTAAACTCCCATCCAGAGATGGTTACCTACTCCCTAAGTCTGAATCAAATAAAGGAAATCATAAAAGAAGCTTGTAATTTCATCTATATGCTGAGCAATGTATTATTAATAGAAATGAATGAATTGAGATATACAAGATAAGAATGGAATAAGGATTCTATCCTAGGGGAGCTGAACCCGATCAGGGTTGCCTACGTATCCACTGTTAGTGGAATCAAGCCGCACATAGTTCCAGAAGGATTGATGATTTGAGTTGATTTGATTGGACTGGGTTATGGATGATTGAAAGCTTTGAGGGTTTTTGCTCCTATTTGAGGAGCGAGGTGGCCTTTTAAGCTTGTGCTGAGGAGCAAAAGGTTGGAGGATTTGATGGATTTCGCTGATTTGGCAGCGAAATGGCCTTTTAAGCTCGTGCTGAGGAGCAATGGGGCAGTTTAAGCTCGTGCTGAGGAGCCTGGAAGTGGGTATTTGAACAGGGCTTGAATCGAAGCAGATAGGGGTTAACTAGAGTTTAACTAGGGTTTCGCTAGGGTCTACCTAGGGTTTAATTAGAGTTAAGTTGGGGTTTAATTAGGGTTTAACTAGGGTTAAGCTGAGGTTTAATTAGGGTTAAGTTGTGGTTTACCTAAGGTTTAACTAGGGTTAAGCTGAGATTTACCTAGGGTTTAACTAGGATTACCTAGGGTTTTTGGGCAGAGGTTCGACTAGATAAGGCTAGTTTTGAACAGGGATTTGGGTAGAGATTTGACTAGACAAGGTTAGTTTTGAACAGGGATTTGGGTAAAGGTTTGACTAGGCAGGGCTAGTCTTGAACTGGGATTTGGGCAGAGGTTTGACTAGGCGAGGCTATATTTGAACTGGAATTTGGGCAGAGGTTCGACTAGGCGGGGTTATATTTGAACTGGGATTTGGGCAGAGGTTCGACTAGGCGAGGCTATATTTGAACTGGAATTTGGGCAGGGGTTCAACTAGGCGAGGCTAGTTTTGAATTGGAATTTGGGCAGAGGTTCGACTAGGTGAGGCTTAGCAGTCTAAACTAGAAATTAAAGACAAAACTAGAAATTAAGCAATTTAATAAAACTAAAAACTTGAAAGCAAGACTAGGGATAGAGGGATTACCTGCCCGAAAGTACGGCGAACTTTCGGACAAAGAGGGATTCTCCAAAAAAACTAAAAACTTAGTGTTTCGGAAATGGAACTCGAAAAACCAAGGCGAGAGGAGTGAAATGGATGATTTTTGAAGGAAGAGAGGGGGGTATTTATAGTGTTTCGGAATAGTGCCCGCGCCTTTTTAAAGGGCGAGATTTACTATATTTTAATGAATAGTAAAGCGGTGTGAACAGTGAGTCGGCAACGCGGATATTACTAAATCCGCGCCTTTTTAAAGGGCGATATTTTAATATATTTTATTATGAACAAAAATAATAATAAAAAATGAAGTTTGCAGTGTAGGTGGGGCCCACATGGTTCCGCGCCTTTTAAAAAGGCGAGATTGCCCCTTAGGGCCTGTGGCCCGTCAAATAACTGATATTTTGGCTTTTTTTGTTTATACTCCTATTTGCCGAAAAACTGTTTTTATCGTTTTAAGCACATTTTGAGCACAAAAATAGTCAAAATTGAACGGGTAAAATCCAGAATAATTTTTTAGATAAAACATGAATTTTTCAGAACTTTTTAGGGGCATTTTGGTCATTTTGCACTCTAGGGGCATTTCAATCATTTTCTACCATTTTAAGTCTAATTTAATCCTAAAAATAGCCAAAATTCATCAAAAAATTTGTAAAATCATTTTGAACCAAATGACAACTTTTTAACACATTTTCAGGGGTATTTTGGTCATTTTTCACCCTAGGGACATTTTGGTCATTTTTTACCATAGGGGTAGTTTTTTAAAATCGAAACACCTGAAAAGAGGGTTTTAAAAGAGGGTTTTTAAAAGGGTTTTAGAGGTGTGAAAATAGATTAAGGGGGTACAAAATTGGGGTGTTTATAGTTGCCCCTCTTTGTCGGAGGGTGCGGGCACGTGAACGACAAAGGTTATAAGACTTCAATTTTGCACGTGCGAAAAACTTGTGAGTTTGAAGACAAAAGAATCGAAAAAAGAAAAAGCTAAATTATGCTTAGACTGCTTACCACAAATGGGATCCTAGAGGATAGGGTTGACGGGAAAACCTGTTTAGTTACTAGGGATAGAGAAGAGAAATGGATGGTTCAAACTTCGGTGAAGTAACATCTGAAATGAGGGAAAAAAGGTGGATGACAAGCTTAGGGTCAGCCAGATTGAAAGGGTGGATGACAAGCTCGGCGATGTCAACCAGATTGGCAGGGCGGACGACAAGCTTGGCGATGTCAGCCAGATTGAAATGGTGGATGACAAGCTAGGCGATGTCAGCCCGATTGAAATGTGCTTTTAGTCTCTTCACAGGAAAGATTGATTTTGAAATGTTGCTTTTAGCCTCTTCATAGGAGGGATCTGTGTTGCTTTTAACCTCTTCACAGGAGGGATCGATTTTGACGTGTTGCTTTTAGCCTCTTCACAGGAGGGATCGATTTTGAAATGTTGCTTTTAGTCTCTTCACAGGAGGGATCGCTTTTGAAATGTTGCTTTTAACCTCTTCACAGGAGGGATCGATTTTGAAATGTTGCTTTTAGCCTCTTCACAGGAGGGATCGCTTTTAAAATGTTGCTTTTAGCCTCTTCACAGGAGGGATCGATTTTGAAGAGTTGCTTTTAACCTCTTCACAGGAGGGATCGCTTTTGAAATGTTGCTTTTAGCCTCTTCACAGGAGGGATCGCTTTTGAAATGTTGCTTTTAACCTCTTCATAGGAGGGATCGATTTTGAAATGTTGCTTTTAGCCTCTTCACATGGGGGATCGCTTTTGAAATGTTGCTTTTAGCCTCTTCACAGGAGGGATCACTTTTGAAATGTTGCTTTTAATCTCTTCACAGGAGGGATCGATTTTGAAATGTTGCTTTTAGCCTCTTCACAGGAGGGATCGCTTTTGAAATGTTGCTTTTAGCCTCTTCACAGGAGGGATCGCTTTTGAAGTGTTGCTTTTAACCTCTTCACAGGAGGGATCGATTTTGAAATGTTGCTTTTAGTCTCTTCACAGGAGGGATCGCTTTTGAAGTGTTGCTTTTAGCCTCTTCACGGGAGGGATCGCTTTTGAAGTGTTGCTTTGAGCCTCTTCACAAGAGGGATCGATTTTGAAGTGTTGCTTTTAACCTCTTTACAGGAGGGATCGATTTTGAAATGTTACTTTTAGCCTCTTCACAGGAGGGATCGCTTTTGAAATGTTGCTTTTAATCTCTTCACAGGAGGGATCGATTTTGAAATGTTGCTTTTAGCTTCTTCACAGGAGGGATCGCTTTTGAAATGTTGCTTTTAACCTCTTCACAGGAGGGATCGATTTTGAAATATTGCTTTTAGCCTCTTCACAGGAGGGATTGCTTTTGAAATGTTAAAGTTGAAATGATGGGTGACAACCATTCCGATGTCAGCCAGATGGGTGGTAAGAGGGTGGATGACAACACATTACGATGTTAATCGGACTGAAAAGAGTGGATGACAAGCTCGGTGATGTCAGGCTGAACGAAAGGGTGGATGACAACTCATTACGATGTCAACCGACAGGATTGAGTGAGAAGTATATGAATTTTAGTATGCAGGTGTTATGCAGTGCACAGGAATGCTAAAATGGTGTACTCGATGTACCAGGGTGTACATATGGAATGTTGGGATGCTCATGGAGCACGGGAAAATGCTTACGGAAAGCTAAGGTGCGCATGGAGCATGAGGAAATGCTTACGGAAAGCAGAGATGTGCACAGAGTGCGGGGAAATGCTTACGGAAAGCCGAGATGCACACGGAGCGCGGGGAATGCTTACGGAAAGCTGAGATGCGCACGGAGCGCGGGGATTGCTTACGGAAAGCCAAGATGCACACGGAGCGCGGAGAAATGCTTACGGAAAGCTGGGATGTGCATGGAGCATGAGAAAATGCTTACGGAAAGCCGAGATGCGCGCGGAGCGCTGAGAAATGCTTACGGAAAGCTGGGATGTGCACGAAGTGTGGGGAAATGCTTACAAACAGTTGAGATGTGCACGGAACCCGGGAAAATACTTACGAAAAGCTGAGATGCGCACGGAGTGCGGGAAAATGCTTACGGAAAGCCGAGATGCACGCGGAGCACGAGAAAATGCTTACGGAAAGCTGAGATGCGCACAGAGTGCAGGAAAATGCTTACGAAAAGCTGAGATGCTCACGGAGCGCGAGAAAATGCTTACGGAAAGCCGAGATGCGTACAGAGCGTGGGAAAAGGCTTACGGAAAGCCAAGATGCGCACGGAGTGCGGGAAAATGCTCACGGAAAGCTGAGATGTGCACAGAGCGCAGGAAAATGCTGACAAAAAGCTGAGATGCGCACGAAGCACGGGAAAATGCTTACAGAAAGCTGAGATGCGCACTGAGCGCGAGAAAATGCTTATGGAAAGTTGAGATGCGTACGGAGCGCGAGAAAATGCTTACGGAAAGCTGAGATGTGCACGGAGTGCGAGAAAATGCTTACGGAAAGCTGAGATGCGCACGTAGTGCGGGAAATGCTCTATGGGATGCTCAGAAACCGCTTTTGAGAATCAAGCTTCAGTTATTTCACTTGGCTAGTGGACGTGAGTGTAGTTTGTTACGTGTGATATGAGTGCATAGTGCAACTACGTGGATGTGTCTGTATAGAGTGCGACTTATTTTATGAGTGTCTGTGGTGCAGATGTTTGTGAATAGTACAACTAACATCGTGATTATGTGTGTGGAGCGTGATTGCCCACGTGGAATGTGTGTACAGAGAGCAACTAACATTGTGAATGCTGTGCGGTTAACTATGTGAATGTGTGTGCAAAGTGTTATTAACATTGTGAATGCACGTGCGCAGTGAGCGACAAATGTGTGTGTGTAGTGGAAACACGTGTGGTGGCTATACAGTTTGCACCTAAGTGGAAGTAAGCATAATGCAATTAATCTATGTAGATGTATGTGCAGAGTGTGACTTACTTAATGTGCATGCCTAGTGAGCTAACATGGCGAATGTGTGTGGGTAGTGTGACAAACTATGTGAAAGCATGTAGTGTAGATAACATTGTAAATATATGTGCACAATAAATGTGTCAAATAAAACATATCAAGGGGTGCACCAAATGAGGTGGCTAATACGGAGCGATGCATCGGATGCGATGCAACATGAGGTGCACTGAATGAGGTGACTAACAAAGAGTGACGCATCAAACATAATGTATCTGGGGTGCACCGAATGAGGGTGGCTAACAAAAAAATGACGCATCAAACATGATGTATCTGGGGTGCACCGAATGAGGGTGGCTAACAAAGATAATGGAAATGGGTGTGAATGTCCATGTGTTGGTGTGCAATTTGTGAAGCATGTACAACGTGCGATTTAGTTGACATATGCGTATGCATGACATGCGATGAATATGAAAAACATGACTCGCTCTATAATCCAGTCTTGCTCTCGCTTCTTGATGACTTGAGATCCTAGGCTTTGCCTGCTTTTGTTGGAGAGCTTGCTATAGGGAGATTGATTTCGACCAAGTCATAAGACACATTGGACACCGATTATAGACAAAAATAAAACCTTTTGAAAACAAATAGCTTTTGAGTTTTTCAAAATAAGTGCTTTCTTTGCTTGTTGGTTTGTGAGGGGTTTGCCCTTACTGAAGATTTTAATGCTTTGCCCCCATAGGGCAGGATATAGCAACGAGCAATGTCGATCTTTTGGGCTCAGCCAAGGAAGATAGTTACTCAACTCTGACTTTATTGCATGCTGAATCTGGTCTTGCTTGGAGCCAAGGGCTTCGGATTACAAACGACGTTGAGTTCTTCAGTCTGAGTTGCTTGCAGATATGTTGTCGGGGATCTGGGATAACTGTTGTCAGGATCCTGTTACCGGAGTTCAACTTTTCCCTTTTTTATCCTTGGAATGACCAAGTCTGGGGATCACATAATTTTTGCGCAATGAGGCCGTTTCCTGTTTTCACTCATGCCTGCGAAGTTGATTTTCTTGTTCCCTTTTTTGCCCCTGATAACAACATCAAGGCTGGGCTTGCATGATTTTTGCGCCTTAGTGCCATTTCTGGTTTTCACTGGGCCTGCGATTTTCTGAGTCGAACTGTCCTCTCCTGTCATTGCTTGGTGGATTTGATACAGCTGTTGGATACTTGTCTGTCAATTTGCCAGTACTCTTAATCTCTGAGGGATCTAGGAGGACTTAGGATAGGACAAAACGTAGGTTAGGGGGTCGAAATCTTGGGACACCCTTTTCGCTTTGAGCTTTCTTGAGCATTTTTGTAGAGCTTTAACCCTTTTTTTTTTTTTTTTTTGAACTTTGAATTTTGCCTTTCCCTTTGGCTTTTGATTGATTTTTCTTTTTGAGACACTTTAGTTTGCTTAAGAAAGCTGATTGATTTGACCGCGCCTGTTTTTCAGGCTGCCTACGTACCCTTTTCAGGATCAGGTCATGACGTAGTTCAGGCATGTAAAAACTTTTGCATGGGGCGTCCCACTACGAAGGTTTAGTAAAAGAAAGGCTATTAGGCTCGAAGGGCTAACTAGCGGTCTTCATGAATTTTGATGGGTTATAAATAGGGAGGAATGGTATGCCAAACATGGCCTTCTTTCATTTCCCAAAGTGATTAAGAGTACAGGCAGTTTCTTGACAAGATCTTGAGCATGGTGCTTTCTTCTGATCTGATCTATGCAGACAGGCTCTAGGAGGTCTTCGTCATCCATGCGGTTGAACCGAAGAGTATTCAGAGAATCTTTGACCAACCGTATGAGCCTTCAAAAATGGACATATTTTGCCCCTGGTATTTGAATGAGCGAATGATTCTTGTGTGAAGATGGGATCATCTTCCTCCAATGCTCTGGCTTGTAGCCCTGACTGATATGGTTGTTCAACTACTTTAGATACACTAGAGTCTGTTCTGCTTCTTCTGACTTTGTTCGTACAAGTATCTACCTTTTACTGAGGTTTGATAGTTTGACTTCTCATATTGTACAGTATTACTTCAGTGCGTGAACCATCAAGCTTCAAATGGTGGCATTCCCCATGTCTTAGACTGTAAGATGTCTATCTCGATGATGCCCCAATCTGCTCAGTGAATGCCCTGCTTGTATTGACGGTTGGAGACTTGAAATTGGTGGAGGGAATTGAGTGTTTCAGGGGATTATGCAAGTATTTTGCAGGTAGTATCCGTGCACTCTTAGCACTTGGCTTAGCAAGGTGCTAATCTTTGCATGCTTAGGGTCATTATTTGAGCTTTCTCTTACTTGGCTTGGCTCAGCGAGGTCGAGGGTCTCTTTTCGAGAGGTCTCTCTTCTGCTCATTGACATATGCTGCCCCTGGGTACTATGAAGTGGATGACTTGGTGAATGTTTGGGCAATCCCTCATTAGACCAACAAGCTTAGTTAGCATGAGAATATATTTTTTTGGGTGGCTTTAAATCACTAACTCTTCTGAGAAGATTTAGGTCGTACCATCATGAACTTATTATTATTTTTTTTTGTGCATAAAGGTGGAGTCATGTTTGGAAAAAGTACCATTTTATAGAAAAGGACTATACAGGACTTGACTCAAAAAAGGGAATTTTTACAGACTTCCTTGACCACTGGGGCCAACAAAAAACAAAAAGAAACTTGAACAGACGAAGTTTGAAACATGGTCTGATCAATCTCATAGTAGCAAGCTTGCTGGTGATGCTTCAATCATCTCTTCTGTCTTGGAAGCTTAGATGGTACAGAGGCCACTCATTGGGTCGAATGGATGGACTTGTTTTGGTGAAAAGGATACCCAATTCCAAGGATGATATCTGGTCCTATTATAATATCGCCCTGGTCAATTAAATCTTGGACTACATGCTTCAAAAGCATACATCGGTCAGTGTCATGCCCAATGGCTTGATGGAATGAACAATATTGGTCCATGCGAAAACCGGGTGAGGGACGGGTTGGTGGTGGTGTAGGATCTCGAGGCTGAACCAGTTTCTTCTGTATGAGCAAGGGTAAAAGTTGGTTGAGCTTACACGGTAGTGGGGTAAAGTTTCTAGGTAACGTCCGCACTTGTTGTGGTGTGAGAACTTGGTTTTGGTTTTGGTTGACTTGTTCGATGATCCGTGAGTGGTTTAGGTTTTGCCCCTGTACTTCTTGGAATCCATTCAGAATATAGGCGACGTCACTCAGAAGGGCTCTGAGCTCTTCCCTGCGAAAGGTTTCTATGATTCCTTCGTGATCATTTAATGCTTCCTCATGCTCCATTTCTTCAAATGATTGCCTCTGGATCGTCTGCTCAGAAAGGATAAGAACTGAGAACATAGAGCGAGTTGACGCTAGACATGAGACTCAAAAGATGAAATGATGGTGTGTAAGTGATGACATGATAACTTAAATGATGGTACATAACATGCATGACATAGAAGATGACGAGAGCATGCATAAAATGTGAGATGGTGATATACAGGATGATGATGATCATGCACAAGATGTGTTGCAAGACATGTTGATGGACCCTTCATACAAATGGACAACATTCTGTTTATACAATGATGAAGGAATGGGTGCTGAGTGTTGTGTGCTTGGGTCAGATCCTATTACTGATCTTTCAATAAAGGGGTAACAAAATCAAACAACCGTGATATGCCCCTTGGATATGTGATTTGTTGGTCTAGGGCATTGATGTGAGTGTTGGACCTCTTTTGTTTTTTGCTAGCATCATTAGTTCATAGCCTAGGAGAATCCCTGTGGCTTGATGAAATTACCCAATTTTGAAGGACCATTTGCCAATGTGATATTGCATGCAGATGGATCAAACTTGACTAATATACACATGATGAAATTGAATTTTTGAGCATAATAATTTTGGATTTTGAAAGAAATGACTGATTAAACTGAGAATAAAATGATGAATGCTGATGATGCTAATAAATGAATTGAATCTTAATGGAAACAATAGAAATGAACTTTTTGAAATGAAATTGAATGAGAATGATTAAGTCCAATGGATTGAATGTGAATTAATCAAAACAAATTTTGACTAAAAAAATAATACCTGAGTTTGATGTAAACTTAGATAAAGAATAGTAATGAAATGAATTGAAATGGATTAAATGTGAATTGACCAAAATGAGTTTTGGTAAAAACCTGAGTTAGATGGAAACTCAGATGATGAATAAGGGTGATGTAGACAAGTGGATGAGATATTAGTCAAAATAAATTTTGACTAAAAAAACCTGAGTTAGAAATAACTCGGAAGATGGATGGGTTGGTATGGATTGGTCAAAATAAATTTTGACTAAAAAAACCTGAGTTAGATGTAACTCAGAAGATGGATGGGTTGGTATGGATTGGATATTAATCAAAATAAATTTTGACTAAAAAAAACCTGAGTTAGATGTAACTCAGCAAATGGATGGGTTGGTATGGATTAATCAAAATAAATTTTGACTAAAAAAAAAACCTGAGTTAGATGTAACTCAGCAAATTGATGGGTTGGTATGGATTAATCAAAATAAATTTTGACTAAAGAAAAAACCTGAGTTAGATATAACTCAGCAAATGGATGGGTTGGTATGGATTAATCAAAATAAATTTTGACTAAAAAAAAAAAAAACCTGAGTTAGATATAACTCAGAAAAATGGATGATGCCAGGTTAATCAAAATAAATTTTGACTAAAAAACCTGAGTTTAGATGTAAACTCAGAAAATGGATGATGCTGATAGGAATTGAGATTTGAAATGAAATTGAATGAATTGAATTGAAAGAATTAACATATTTTAAGGGTAAGCTAATTCAACGTGTGTAACCCATTGGGGTGAGTGGATAGGAGTCCATTTCATTTATCTGGGTTGTAGGAAACCAGAGCCCAAATGGGATAAGATAAAACTGAAAAAAAAAAGGAGAGTCCATACAGCCCATTTTAATGTGGGTTGGTTGGTTGCCCCCTGGACCAGTTTGATCTAGGGTATTAGCCTCACACATGTGTTGAGTTGGCTAAGAAGGGTAGTTAGGGTTCACACCTATCTAACATAAAATAGGGCTCACACAAGCTCCAAAATAGGTTAGGTATAGGGATAAGGAAATCCCTATATCTAAGCAGAAATGAGGGAGCAGCTTAAACCAAGAATAGAATAGGGATAAGGTTGTCCCTCCTGATGGGTAGCTCTTGGTTTACGCCCAAACAACGATTTATAATCTACATGCTTATGTTGGTATATACAGGGTTTGACTATAAGGTTGAGGAGCACTTGACCGTATATGCGACTCCCCGGTATAGAACATACCTGAAAAGGGACGATTGGTGTAAGCAGGAAAGATCAGTCGTGTTTACCGGAGATAACCATTTCTCGGTCTACAACCAGTACTTTCCACAGATCTTTGGGCTTCAGCATCGGGGATAACCATCCCTCGATTGTAAGCTTACCGGATCCAATCTAGATAGGTGTAGGGTTTTTATTATGCAATTAATATGAATGCATCAATTAAAATCAAGCAATAAATAAAAATGGAACCCTAGGCATGTTGCTAAGTTTTGCAAACAAATGTCCGAGGTTTTAATAAAAAAAAATGGATGAAATAATATATAGATGAAATTGAAAGATTCTGATGTGGTTTCCGGTATTTGATTTAGACTTAGATTTTGGTTTGAATACTGGTCTGCGAAACCAGAGTCCCCAGTGGAGTCGCCAGCTGTGAGTACCTGGATTTTATCGAAGTTATACAAATAAATGACTTTTTTTTACACAAATAAATAACAATAGGATCTTGTAGGGATACCTTAGTGGCAATCCTTATCCGTGACAACACAAGGAGGTTGGTGAAATACGACCCAATAGCAAACAGGTGACAGTGTTGGTTAGAAGTCTCACATTTGTGGCTGGGACGGCAGTATGCAAAAGAAATTCTTTAGACCAACCATTGTCCCTCACATGCCATACATTATGAAACCTACTGACAATTGAATCACCTTCGAAGTCTTTTCGTGGCTCCTTAAAGAATAGATTTCATAATGCCCATACCTTACAACATATAGTATTTATTATTTTGCATTTTTTATCACGCTCATGCATCGCATGGGGTCATTGCTAGTACTAATACTATATGCCGGTTGGTTCCACGTGGCACACTCCATTACTTTCTATTATCTTCAAATTGGTGTCACATGGTACACCCTCTAACCAATAGCTTTATATCATGTGTCACCTATATCTATTTCTTCTCTTAAATTATTAAGATGTGGACTCCACTCACCTTAATTAAAATATTATTAATAGAAGAGTAAAAGTCACAATTCTCAATGGACTTTGCTACTGAGACCATCTTAGGACCGAGACCATACTCTAAGAGCATGAGATTTTAGATGGGGTCCATTTCACATGGTGGGCTCCACCTGAAATCCCATGCTCTTAGAGCATGGTCTTGACCCTAAGAGGGTCATTCATTCTCAATTACTTACTATGAAATGCAAGCAGGTGGACATGTGGTGGGTTTAGAGATGGTTTGAGGACACATATCAGGTGTATAAATAAGGTGTCTATTTAATTATCTCTTTCTCATTTTATCTCTCCTAAATCCCTTCTTGAAACGGCTCCTTTAAATTTCAAGAGAAAACATTCATAAGTCCCTTTTTGGTCATTTGATTCAAAGAGAAAACATTCCCAATATATCTCCCTACTGTTTCACCTCTTTCATCTTTTTTTATGGATCTGGCTCGCTTCAGCCTTTCATCTTTAACGTGTAGAAACGGTTTTACCTCCTCTCTACCTTTAAATTGCAAGTAACGGACGCTCCTTATCAGATACACCACCCCTGCCTCTTTAAAAGCCTCCTCATCATCCGACCTATATGACATCTTAGATATCCTTTTTAAAAGTATTTATGTTGGATAGCTTGGATTGAGGAATGCTTGCATTAGAGGCCTTCATTCTCTTGTCAGACCCAGCTCAACATGCATACAGATTTCATTCAACCGTCGCCACCCTCAAATCTTAGATTTTTTAGGTATGCAATGGTGCTTTGCTCTTAGATGTTACTGGATATTTGCCCATTACGTTATGTCTCTTGATTCCCTTTTTTGGGGTGTTTGGGTATAGATTGAGATGATTAATTGAAGGAGGATGTTTGCAAATTCATAACTTGGAGAAGCATATCCGTGTGGAAAAGAGTTTTGCAAGTTTTTTTGGGGGGCAAGTGGTTGCTCGATAGAGATTGAGATGATGGAGAGGTTTGCATAATATCCGATATTCTTAAGGTTTATGATTTTTTTAATATTTTTTTTTGTATCTTGGTTTTATGGCTGCCTTTCTATTTTCCTCCTTTTGCATGTGTTTTCTGTCGGGTTAGGCTTTGGAGATTTACTTTCAGTTTTTTTTCGTTGGATTTGCTTTTGGGTTTTGTTATTTATTTGGAGCTTCTAATGTATTGTTCTTACAGATTTTCTAAAGCATTGGATAGATACAATGAAAAAACGTTTTAATATTTTACTGTCACATACTTGGTATGTTCCAAAATTCAAGTACCTGATGCAAATAAATGGAACTAGTGAGAGGACATGGGGACCCGAAAGTACAAGTAAAACATAGATTCTTCTTCATCATACAATCCCATTATTTATTTATTTATTTTTTTAAGCATGTCTCTGATTTGTCCTCATAAAAATTTTGAAATTCGGATTCATGGACGGTTATAGAGGGTTTGTTTATTTTCACTAATTGATCAATGGAAACACCTAAATGAACTCTTAAAAATTAAAAAATAAAAATAAAAAATCAAATCAGCTCTTCTTCGTAGATCTTGGGAGAGTCCAGATCCTGTCCAATCCTGAATTGTCACATGATTTTTGTAAGAAAACAGTACATGTAATCTACCATATTGTTAGCGTCGCCATTGTTGTTTAGAATAATAATATATGTAATTGACAAGGAATTAAAAAAAAATATATTCAAACCTAAATGTTGAGAAATTCCTCCACTTCTTCATAATAGTGCAATGTTATCATTTTTCAGCAAAACCCAGTTCCTATACCTTACTGATTTATATTTAATTTGCCTATTAATTTTAGTAATCAATTTATTCTGAGAATTATTTTGTCAAAAGGATTTCCGTGCATCGCACCGGTTTCTTACTAGTTATTATGAAAAGTGGCTGTAGAAAAGTTGGAGGACACGTGATGCTATAGAAAAGTTTGAACAACCCTCCCGTTTGGACTCTTGCACCCAAGGTTATTCTGATAGGACTGTTCCACTTTTAGTTTCACTTTCTTTTGATGGACCAAACATATGTCATTGTCTTCCCGTAAGAGTAAGAGTAAGAGAAAGAGATGTGTTTTCCACTAACAGACTCTCGAATCAAAGACTGTGATGGTAGCATTATCCAAGTTCTAATCCCACAACTACCACCTCTCTCCCTTACGTTTTTTCAATGGATAACGCTGCCACGTTCTCTATGCTTCTGGGATTTCTGCATTTACCCCCAGGGAATTGAGAATTTGAAACGGCTGTCCACGATCTCTATGCTTCCGGGAGTTCTGCATTTCCCCCCAGCGAATTGAGAAGTTGAAACGACGTCCTATTTCCCTATCTTCCCTTTTCTCTGTCTTTCCTTTTTATTCTTCTTAATGTTTCTCTTGCATCTATAAAAGGAGACCACAATCTCAAGTTCTCTTTACGCCCTCACATATTTCTCTGGAAGTTCTCCCCAGCCTCATCTATCTCTCCAACCGTGTGCTAGGATGACTTTTGTTGGGTATTTACCTTTTTGTCCTCCAACGATTAATTTTTTTACCATTTTACCCTCGAACGATTGTATTTGATTTTTTTACTATTTTGCCCTCACACGATTATATTTTTTTTACCATTTTATTCTTCTGTCCTTGGTTTTTAGAAAAAAATATTAATTCTATTTTTAAATATTAAAAAAATATTTTTAGGGGTGGGTGAACCCTAGAGGTGGGTGAATCTTAACCAAAGTTAAGGGGTGTCAAAAGAGACACGTGGCGACCTCAGGGGTTGTGATTGTGAAAAAAATGAATTGGCACAGACTATTGTAGCAGCCTGTGCCAAATATGACATTTTGACACTGTAGTTGTGCCAAATTTGGAATTGGCACAGCCAATATAGCATTCACCGTTGGAGATGCTCTCACGGCTCACCATATTTCACTTTTCTCTCTCTCATGTCCAAAAGAATCCTCCCTAATGGTACGTTTGTGGCTTTTTCTTGTGGTGTTCGTAGAATACCTTTTCATTCTCAGCACTTAAGCTTTTGAGATTATAATACGCTTCTGAGATTATAATAAACCACAGATCTATTGGTGTTTAGGTTTTTTGTTGGAGTCCGTTGATCGAATCTGAGGTAAGATTTAAAATAGATCGTTTGAATAATTTAAATTTTAGTTTTTAATTTTTTTCTCTTATGATATTTCTCTCCATGCTTTTCCTTTGATTGCTGCTTCTATTCACAACAATGCAATTTTGCTTCTTGGTTTTGTTCTTGAGACAATCTTAGCAACAGATCGATTGAGAATGGGTTAACATGCAGGAAAGAAATAGAGGAGGATATGGACATAAGCATCAAAACCATTATTTGAAGAGGTGTTATCAACATCAACCACAATGTTGTCACTGGATTTTTGGCTTGAATGATTGTAATGTCGATCTAATGGTCCTGGATCTGGGTATTTTTAGTTGCAATATCTATAAAGTGATCTTGCTCAGAATTGGTGCCGTTTAATTAAGGACCATAATCTTTGTGTATTTCTTTTTTGAGATTATTTTTCATGTGGAGCTCTGCATGTGCGGAGCTCCCTTTTTACACACATTATGGGTGGCAAATGTGTAATTACTCCGTTTCATATTTAAATTGTTCTTTTTCCAGCGGGGGTGGGGGTTATGTAAAAATTATTCATGGGGCGGCGATGAAGAAGCCAATAGGGAGTTTTCTTCATGCGGATCCATTTGGTCTATCCACAAGCCTAAATTGTCTCTCAATAAATGTGTGTTACCGTTTAAATCAAAATGGATGTGTGTGCATTTATTCGAAATTTGTAACCTCTATTTATTTCTTCTTTCTTTGTTCTTTCCAAGAGATTATACAGTAGCCCTTGTTTTCTTTTTATGAGGACACATTTAGATCCCTAGGAAAAGGAGTCAAATCCTCTACGGTGATAACCGGATTTGGCAAATCCGGTTATCACGCCTAGAGGTCGCCACTTGTCTCCTTTGACACCCCTTAACCGTGGGTAAGGTTCACACACCCCTAGGGTTCACCCACCTATTTTTGGTTTTTTTTTTTAAACTATTAATTCTTGCGATTCACCGAAAAGGTTATGCTTTGCATTTTTATTACCTAAAAAGGCATGTTAACATATTTATCAAAAAAGGTATACTTTGTATTTTTATTACCTAATAGGGTATGCTTTTGACATATTAACCCCTTAGCTACGCATATAAAACTCAACACGGATAAGGGTAATATTGGACTACATACCCTATTTGGTAAAACTTTTCAAATCATGTCCTTTTAGGTGATATTTTTGACTTAGGGCGACTAATTGGTACTTATCTCAATTAAAAAACTGTTTTTAGAGTTTTTTTAATATTAAAAACAGTTTTTTAATTTTTAAAAAAAGAATTAATATTAAAAAAAAAAAAAACCAAAAATAGGTGGGTGAACCTTACCCACGGTTAAGGAGTGTTGTAAAGGATAAAATTCGTAATTAATCTGGTGTTGTGGCAGAAAGCATGTTTTCGGTGTTGAACGGTGGATACGAGCTCATTTGTGTTGTTGCAATACGTATTCGTTGTGTTTTTGACAACGAACCCGTTGTGTTCTTCACAACGAGAACTTTGTCCTCTGTCAACGAACTCGTAGTCAGCAAGACAGTAGTATCGTCCCCGTTGTGGATAACGAACTCGTCTTGATGTCGACAACGAGACCGACTTGTAGGACCCGATCCTTAAGAGGCGATCATTTGTCTCTGACGTTAGGTGGAAAACACTGTCCTAGCATTTATTGCTAGTCACCTCAGATGAGTTTTCGACTTAGAACCGACTTAAAGATTGTAGGTTCCCGAGAGTGCCACGTCATTCATAAGATCTGTCTGACAGATTTGGTAATGAGTGAATAGCTTATGGCATGGTCATCCAAGCCATCGATGGTCATCTATGGGCATCCCAAGCTTAAACCTATAAATACCCCCGAGACTCAGTGCATCAGGATCATAAAAGAGGAGGGAATCATCAACCAATCACAAAAAAACGAGAGGAAGAAAGGCCATTAAAAGTGAACCTTAAGAGAAAAGGAAAAGAAGTGTGAAGGAATAATGTCAAGCCTCAGCATTCCAATGCTTCTCATGATTTTACTATTCATCTTCTTTTATGTGTACTGACTTTATCATCGGAGCTTATTTCAGGGTGCACACCTGCCCCCTCTTTTGTGATATTATTTGCAGGTATTACATGTATAAATATTTTAATTGCTCTATCAGCCAAACAGCTATTGACAAGTGTAGCCCAGAAAAACCCCCCACAAGTGTCAAAGGAGACACGTGGTGACCTGTAGGGGTGATAATTTGGTTATCACCTAAGATGATTTGACTCCCTAGGAAAATAGATTTATTATTTAAATAAGTTGTCCAGGGTTAGTAGCCAAAATTCATCATTTTTTTTTTTAAAAATGATAACTCGTTGGTCTAACATAGAAAATCGTGGAAAATCGTGGAGAGGCAGTATGGACGCCTCTTTATTTCGCTAACTCGCTCGCACTATCATCTTGTGAGGAAGGATGTGGAAATACGAAACCTGACATACTTTGTGGGTCTTACCCTCAAGGAAGATTAGGTATATATATCAAAAGAGCAATAGTTAGCTCCACCGGCGAGGAGCAAACTATTGCTCCTCGCTCTCACAAAGACGCCCCTTCAATGGGTTAAGTTTTTTTTAATCCTATGGATAAATATATTTTATTTTATTTTATTTTTTTAACAAACCAAGGGTAAATGGGTGAACCCTAGGAGGGATTGAATCTTAACTACAGTTAAAAGAGGTCAAAAGGGGGACAATTCGCAAGAAAAGGGAGCCGAGATGCCCCTCCTCACGTCACCGACTGAGGAGGTGATTATTTTCCATATCAAAACTGGATAAATGAAAGTCTGACATAGTTGTTTACCTCTACTTAATTAAATATCAAATGTATTAAATAATACTTCTTTCATCATAATTCTCTAAATGTTGGACCCTTCATCTCTCTTATTAATTGATCATCCACTTAATAAGAATTATTAATTAAAATAATTATGTTTTCTAAATTCAATAATATGATTTCTATTTAGATCAAACAATTCCATTTAATTGAGTAAGACCAGGATTATCATAAACTCAATTATTGCAATTGCTCATGATACTCATTTTTAGCTTCTAGGATCTATTTCTAAATATTATATCAATTGATTAGAATAATTATTTTTTAAAATTAATAATAAAACTTTCATTTAATTTTTTTTATTCTTTTAGGGTGAGTAAATATTTAAGCCTTTGGTGAAAATCAAAACTCATGTTCCTATTTTGCTTTCTAAATTAATTAAAATTCATAGTTCCTCAAAATCTAAATTAATTACTTTTTTTTCCTGGTTTTCTATAATTTGTCCTAGGTTAGTCACTTAGTTTAATAAATTGTTTGCATATTCTTTTTCTCTCTATACTTTTTCATGTTTGAATTATGACATGATAAAGTATAATTTATAATGTTCTTTAATATTTTTTTTTAAATTCAACTCTTTCTTCATCCTGTGTGTTGCACGGTGTATTTGCTAGTATATATATATAGGAGAATGATTATTTGCATGGGCGCGTTCTGCCTAGCGGAATGCGCACCCCTCCACGGGATGCCACGTGTCCCTTTTAAGATTCATGAACTATAGTTAAGATTCACTCACCCTTAGGGTTCATCCATTTAACCTTGGTTTTTAGAAAAATAACTTTGGGTTAGTTAACACTCATTAACTGAGATTAAGATTCACTCATCCTTAGGGTTCATCCATCTAACCTTGGTTTTTAGAAAAATAACCTCGGGGTAGTTAACATTCATTAACTGTGGTTAAGATTCATTCACCCCTATGATTCATCCCTTTAACCTTGGTTTTTAGGAAAATATATATACTAATCTCAAGTTAGTAAACTTAATCATGATTTTAAAAAAAAAGTGGAAAGGGGACATGTGGCGGGCTGTGGGCGCGCAGGCGTTCCACTGGGTGGAACGTGGACGTGCAAACTATCACTACCTATATATATATGTCCAATTATACTACAATCCTTTTTTTTTTTATAATACTTTTTAAATTTATTATGAAAGTCTTTCCTTTATTTCCCCCCCCCCCTCTTTTTTTTTTATGGCTAATCTAATTAGAAAACAATTAGAATACTTTCTAATTAGTTTAGGATTCCCTCTCCTAATATATCTAATTAATGATAGATTGTGATTACTTTTATATACCTAATTCCTACTTAGATTAGGATTCTTTCCTTTTAACAACTTTCAAATTTCAATTTAGAAAGAGAGATGGAGAGAGGGACGTCCCACCGATAGTGGGACTCACTAGACAAATTTTAGAGTCCTAGTGTACCTAGGAAAACCTTTCCCTTCATACCATTAGAGATATTAATTTTTTTCAATACTCTTGGAATTCCATAAATCATAAATTAGTAGTCATTCAAATAATTACAATTGGGAATCCTTATTTTAGAAGGTTCTGAACGACTTTATTGTAGGCTGGTCGACCGGTGGGTCTCCCGCCTTGATGCTTTGGCTTGTTTTGATTGTTTTTTTTACTTATTTTCTTTATATTATTACTTTAAACACATAACACAATAATTATTAACAAGTAACAATTCATTTATTAATGAGCACTGCTCAACAGACTCATGGGCCCATTTCATATCTTACCCTTGTGTCCTCGTGTCCCTTTTAACATCCTTTTAACCCTGGTTAAGCTTGTTACCCGACATGACTAAGAACTCATAATGCCCATACCGAGTCCGAAAAGCAGTCTTAGAGATGTCCTCCTCCTTCACCCTCAATTGGTGATAACCCGACCTCAAGTAGATCTTGGACCGCGCTCCCTTAAGTTGATCAAATAAATCATCAATCCTAGGCAACGATACTTGTTCTTAATTATCACCTTGTTCAATTGTTAGTAATCAATATATAGCCGCATTGATCCATCCTTCTTCTTGACAAATAGTACTGGACCACCCAATGGCGAAGTACTAGGCCAAACAAAGCTCTGATTTAACAACCTCTGAATCTGCTCTTTCAGCTCCTTCAATTCTATTGACACCATTCTATAAGGTGCCTTTGATATCGGTGTAGTACCCGGTACCAAATCAATACCGAAATCCACTACCCTCCTTGGAGGCAACCCCAGTATCTCTTGGAATACATCAGCAAACTCGGAGTCAACATGTATTTGCTCCAACTTGATACCCTGATCCACAATCTCAATGTGAGAGAGGAACCTTGAAGTCAACACTCCCTTTGAGGAACTACTCCTAAAATGAAATGGTGTCTCACCAGGAATCGAGAAGGTCATCGTCTTCTCAAAACAGGACAACTTAGCATGAAAGGCCGCCAACCAATTCATGCCCAAAAGTACATCGAATTCCCACATCTTGAGTACCACTAAGTCAGCTCACAAAACTCTCTTTCCAATGTTGATTGAACACTCTCTACAATTAAGGTCAAGAGTAGTTGACTCTCCCAACACTGTCAAAACCGACAAAGCTACTTCTAAGGTTTCAGGCACTAAACCCAAGACATCTACTCTTTGATCATTTCAGGAAAATACTCGGCATAGAATTCAGTTCAAATTCTTCCTAGATCATCTCAATCACATCCTCGATCCTAATTGTTAAATCTCATCAATAGTGCTCCTCACCTTCCCAGATCATCACAATTTATAACTTCAAGATATTCTCGAATGTGAGAATCCATTTGTCTACCTCCATAGGACTTATAATCCCGCCCAAGGCCGATGGATTCCACCTCTTAAACTCCTTAATCAGCCCAATCATCGAGTTAAATTTTAATGGTTGACTAGATACTTCTGGCCTAGCTCAGACCTGATGAATAATTAATCTCGTTAAACAACAAACACTAGACTTCTATCATGATCCCAATCACAACATATTACTCTAATGTTATCCTAAACACCACAGAGACCCTAAGAACTAATCCTAGGTGTCACTCTTATTACACCAGAGTTTCTAAACCTAGTGCTCTGATACCAATCTGTCACGCCCCGAAACCTATACACAATAGTACTAATATTTGTATATCAAGGTGTGAACCAGAAACAAAATTCCAATATTAATGGAAATTAAACATTTAATACTCTATTAGATAGATTTAAATAACCAGTATAACTAAAAGACTCAATAACATGAGTTCTCCCAAAAACTAAATCATCCAAAGGTTTCATATAGTTTACCTCACTACAGTTCTCTCACACTCTAACAAGGAAGAAAACTTTAAGGCTGGTCTCACTTGCTCAAACGAGAGCAATTCCTATTCTTTTTAATTACCACATAAAAAAGAAGAATCAACAAGGGTGAGCCCACAACTCAACAAGAGAATACAACTATAATTTAGATGCATTAATAATTCATATGATAAGATGACTAACAAATTATGCATATTATTCAATTAAGTCTTTACTTATGGTTTAGTCCGGTCAATAGGGGTCTTACACAACTTATCCTATTAATCAAAGGAATCCTTGGGGTCTCACACAACTTATCCTATCTCTTGGGTCTCACACAGTTCACCCATTTGAGAATTGAGTGTCATACATAACTCAACTCAATCCTCTGTTTCTGGGTAGGTACTCTATGTAGGGGGATCCGGATAACAATTTATACGGAAACTGGATCCCGATGATTTTTACACCATAGAAAACAACTAAAATTATCTATGAATTTTAGTCATGTTACCTCGATGAATGATGTTCACCGGTGGAGCTAAATCAACTCGAACCGTTAGAACTCTTTACAGAGATTTCTCGAAGAAATACTTGAAGCTCGATCCTTGTTCTTTGCTATCCCCACGAAGCTTTAGAAACTCTACTTGGAATTAAAGAAGCAAGAAGAAGAAGATGGATTATTGGTGTAGACTATCTACCAATCAAAACCCTAGAGTTCAAAACCCTAGAATTGAAGAACCCAACTTAGAGAACCTTTGAAGCTTTATGAAAATCCCTAGGGAATACCCTAGGGGCTCACGATTTTAGAGAGGAGGAGAGGGAGAGAAAAAATTATGGAGAAAATAATGAGAATCCTACTCCATACGTTTTGGGTGTTGGGGTATTTATAGATTGGATCAAATCCAAATCCTACTCCAACTACAACTTATGACTTTAGGAGTTATTTATTAATAATAACCTTTATTATTAATTTAAATACATCATAGTTTAACTATAACTACTTTAGTTATAGTAATCCTACTAATTAAATAGTCATTCTTAAAAGAGGATTCCTTAATTAAAGGGATTAGTCAACAACTAACCAATCCTAATCCAATTAGGATTTCTCCAAAGGGGGCGTGAGCACAAGGGGGGCGTGAGCTTTGGAGAGCCTTGGACTCCTAGTTTAGATCCAATTCCATCTTATCTTAATCCTTGTTGCATTCCAACAATTGGAATTTAATTCCATGATTAATAGAGTTATTAGTCAATAATTATTCAAGTAACTAAATCTTAATCCAATTAGGAGAACTAAAGTGGGCGCCCCACCCTAGGGTTTAAACCCATGAGCTTGGGCCCATATTAAAGGTCCATCTTTATGGGTTTATGTATATGAGTCAAACTCATTTCCCCTTTAATTAGGTTAATTAAATAATTACTAATATAATCCCTAGATTTAAATTAACAATTAATTTAAACCATAGATTAACTTTTAATCTATTTAATCAATTATTAACATTTAATCATTTTTATAAATAATTGATTAACTTTTAATGAATTTATTTGAGGTTGTATTTCTTATGTGAGTCTCTTTACAGATTGATTTGAGACATTCTTACCTGGCTTACCCAATGTTATCCTATTGACCCTAAACATGAATTACATCGGCATTGCAAGTGACATGAGATATCCATGTTGCAATTGAATCCCAGTGTAAGAACATTAACCAATACGGATCCCGCCACATGAACTTTTTAATTCAATCGATCATTTCAATTACATTATCCCTAATGGGCCTTTGAGATTATTTATACTATCTAACTCATAGCCCATTGCATATTATCCGGGTTTCCAAGACTTTTGATTAAGCCATGAGAAACATTTTCTCATGTAAAACATTTTTGAGAAAAACCTTTCGTAACTATAATATATTTTAAATAAAATATATTTCAAACTTGTTTTGTTTCAAAATTACCTACGCAAGATTTAAGCTTAATCGACAGTCTTACCCGGAACTTGGATGATCTCTCAAATTAATGAGTATGAATTTCTTGTTTGAAATTCATTATAACTCGAACAACTTTCTGACTATCCAACTGTCACTGTATCATATTCCCTATGGTAGAGAATACTTTGGTAGAATCAAAACATTCAGATTACTGTTCAGTCATAAATGAACTCATCAGATCTAAGGATCATTGAAATTGTTCAATGTGAATAAGAGACCAACTGTTTGATATTATGTTTATGCAAGAGGTCTCTCATTGAATGCAAGCAGTCGGTGTACATTTAAGCACCCATATGCTGATGTGTAGTTTCCACTACAATAGTTCGAGATAGAACTACATTTCAACTATTAAGAACATCTTAGTATAGTGGCAGCCGTATAAGTGAAGTGCCCAGCTTCACCCATAGCTGTGACTATATAAGATATAAGGAACTGGAAAGTTATATCTACCTGTGATAATCCAATCACATAACTTTCTTACAATATATCCTAAGGACCTTTGTCGATATCTCATATTGTATAGATCATCTAATGATCATGGTTAATTACCCATAATGAATACACAATAGATTAAGAAGAAGTCTTTATTAATCAAATTAATAAGAATCTAACAATCTAAATGACTTTTCTGGGCATCATGTCTAACACTCTACACCACCCTGAAACTATCATTGGGTGGTACAAAACATCACCCTATGATCAATTTAAGGAGGTCTTACACAACATACTCCTTGAATGACCCTTAACCAAGTTTAAACAATGTTTATTGATCGAATCACAATTATTTTAGAAGATTAATTTCAATTATTATGAAAATATAGCAAAACATTAAATGATAGTCATAATAGTCAAAATCATAATTGTAATGGGAAAAATTCGTACAAAAAATGGGTAAAATGGGAATTTCTCACTCTAGCAAATTCTAACAATTTAGCTGACATAAGCCCACTTGGGCAATGTGTTGGCTCTCTTAAGTGTTATTTGACAGGTGACCTCATCATGACTACACAAGTCATGATGACTCCAAATGCCTATAAATAAGCAAGAATCACTAGAGAAGAAGAGGATGGTGTGGAAGGAAAGAGAGAAAGTAAGAAAAGAGAAAAGAAGAAAAAGAAAAAGGAGAACTGGGAGGCTTGAGTCGTTCATATCACAACTCCAAAGGGCTATGAAGACTGTCACCCACCTGATTCACTCATCTTCATTTGATATTCTCCATGAACGGTACCCTTACACTCTGTTAATATCTAATATTTCATGTTTATCTAATTGGTGGAATGTGAAAGTCACACTGCTACTTGCATGACCTCGAAATTGATCATCTGCTGAGTACACTCATACTTGAACTTGTATTTGACGTTATGAGTTGTACCCATTGTATCATCCGTTGTCCTACCCGTTGTGCCATCCACTGTGCCACCTGTTGTGCCATCCGTTGTGCTATCCGAGTTATGCCCGAGCTGTGCCTGAGTTGTACCCGTTGTCCGAGCTACGTTGTCCCGTTGTCGTGTGCACAACGTACCCATTGTCCGAGCTGCGTTGTCCGAGAGTTGCGTTGTCTGAGAACTACGTTGTCTGAGCTGCCTTGTCCGAGAGCTACGTTGTCTGAGAGTTCCGTTGTCCGAGAGTTCCATTGTCCGAGAGCTACGTCCTCTATGCCTCTTGAGCTATGTCTTGTATTGCACTCGAGCTATGTCCTATACCTCCCCATAGCTCATCCTCCAAAGCATAACACCAGAGCTTGTCCTCAAGTGCATATGCTCAATGACCTCACGATAAGTATCTCTACACTATCATGCTCATATACTTATGTTTTATACTGACTTCATTATCAAAGCTTATTTCAGGGTGCACACCCGCCCCCTCAGTTTCCTTTGTAGGCGGAGTTTTGCTATCTTCTTTCTTCCAGAAAACCAGAGATTGTTGTAGCTACTGACGCGTGGCGAGCCCGGGAATTTTTCCCTCCAAAATGGCGCCGTCTGTGGGAAAGAGGCAAAAGGGCTTAGACAATCACAAATGACGAGCGTCTTCTACATCTAAATGGGGCTTTCACTGCATGACAACAATCAAGAGGTAATTATCGAGTGCATTTTCAAGTGCTTTATCAATTAAACTGTCCAGTGCATGCTCTAGTGAATTTTCAATATCAAGTGAATTATCGAGTGAATTATCAGCCTATCAAATGACTTATCAAGTGAATGATCAAGAGAAGCGACCAGTGTCATATCAAGTAAAAAAATATCGTGAGTCCAATGTTAAATGATGTCTTATCTGATATGCCTGAATACGGTGACGGGACACTTGTAGCTTATCAATGACATGTCATCCGAGTAAGGTGTCTTACCACACGGTTCAACACATATCTAAGCATGATGCTCACTGCGGGACCTCTGTGACTCAGTCAGATGCATTGTCCGTTAAGCGACCAATTGACTTATCTGCATGCAATGTCATCTGAGCATGGTGTCATGATGCCCTGTTACGAGTCATTCGCGTGAGATAGCATTTGTCTATATTTATGATGGTTTTACTGCAAACTCATCTATGTGTTTATCAAGTGAATCCCTGTGCTCATGCATCTTCATGTGTTCATGCACATTCTCGTGCTTGAAGTACCTAATGACTTCCTTTTTCTTGGTGTTGTGATACATGTACATTCCCGTGCTTTTTAAACATGCTCTGAGGTACTATGCACGAGAAGCAGTTGCTCTGACCTGATTAGGGGCTCATACAAGCTCAGCTTCGCTGACACAAGCTTGTCCTCGTTGACAGAAGTTCCTCTTTGTTGTTTGCAAGCTCGGCCTCGTTGTCAATGATTCGCTCTTACTCCTTGGCGAGCTCTGCCTCCACAACATAAGTCTTTATGTGATAGCACAACGTATCAATAACAACGGAGCATATACAATGAAAGAAAACAGAGAGCGGAGCACAATCAGTGTCTGCGGACCGAGGTATTCTTCACCTTATGTTCTGGGTGATTTATGATACTTCAAACTGCGTTGAAAGCATCATAAAGGGGCTAATTGTAGTGAGAAAAATTCGTAAAAAGAATGGGTAAAATAGGAATTTCTCACTCTACCAAATTCTAACAATTTAGCCAGCAGAAGCCCACTTGGGCAATGTGCTGGCTCTCTTAAGTGTTATTTGACAGGTGACCTTATCATGACTACACAAGTCATGATGACTCAAAATGCTTATAAATAAGCAAGAATCACTAGAGAAGAAGAGGATGGTGCAGAAGGCAAGAGAGAAAGTAAGAAAAGAGAAAAGCATAAGAAGAAGGAGAACTGGGAGGCTTGAGTTGTTCACACCTCAACTCTAAAGGGCTATGAAGACAGTTACCCACCTGATTCACTCCTCTTCATTTGATGTTCTCCATGAACGGTACCCTTACACTTTGTCAATATCTAATGTTTCATATTTATCTAATTGGTGGAATGTGAAAGTCACACTGCTACTTGCACGACCTCGTAATTGATCATCTGCTGAGTACACTCATACTTGAACTTGTATATGACATTATGAGTGTTGTGCTACCCGCTGTGCTATCCGATGTGCCACCCGTTGTGCCATCCGTTGTGCCACCCGTTGTGTCACCCGCTGTGCCATCTGCTGTGCCACCCGTTGTGCTATCCGTTGTGTTATCCGTTGTGCCACCCGCTGTGCCATCCGTTGTGTCACCCGCTGTGCCATCCATTGTGTCACCCGCTGTGCCATTCGCTGTGCCACCCGTTGTGCTATCCGTTGTGCCATCCGTTGTGCCACCTGTTGTGCCATCCGTTGTACTATCCAAGTTGTGCCCGAGCTGTGCCTGAGTTGTACCCGTTGTCCGAGCTACGTTGTCCCGTTGTCGTGTGCACAACGTACCCGTTGTCCGAGCTGCTTTGTCCGAGAGCTGTGTTGTCTGAGAGCTACGTTGTCTAAGTTGCATTGTCCGAGAGCTACGTTGTCTGAGAGTTTTGTTGTCTGAGAGTTCCATCCTCTGTGCCTCCCGAGCTATGTCCTGTATTGCACCCGAGCTACGTCCTATACCTCCCCCTAGCTCATCCTCCAAAGCATAACACCAGAGCCCGTCCTCAAGCGCATATGCTCAATGACCTCACGATAAGTATCTCTACACTATCATGCTCATATACTTATGTTTTATACTGACTTTATCATTGGAGCTTATTTCAGGGTGCACACCTGCCCCATCAGTTTCCTTTGTAGGCGGAGTTTTGCTGTCTTCCTTCTTCTAGAAAACTAGAGATTGTTGCAGCTACTGACGCCTGGTGAGTCCGGGAATTTTCCCCTTTAATAATTCATAATTAAAATATACAATACTATAATTTACAATTAATATCTAGGTAGGCATAACATACTTTATTTCAAAAGGTGTTTCAACTGTGTTCATACAACTGAAACTTTAGTTATAAATATCACATATTTATAACCTTACAAATTCTCAATCTCCCATGATAATGGGGTTTAGGGTTTAACAAACCCCCAAGGGCTTGGAAAAAATCTTTTTTTATGCTAGTGGGCTTTGTAAACCCTTATAGGCTTATACTTAGCATAAATTAGCTCAATTACTAAACAATTGGTTAGTAACAATTAGTTAAGTTTTTTAGGGGTATCTTTCAACCACCCAACAAATTAACTAATAAGATATAAGTCAAATTATTAACAGATTATTTAGTAACTAATTATTTAAATTTGTTAGAGTATCTTTCAACCATCTAACAAACTAATTAATTAGTTATAAAGGAATCCTAACAAAACAATATTCTCACATTCAAATAATATATGCATTTGATTAATGTATCTTAGGAAAATTAATGTGAAAAAATATCACTTTTCCCGTTTTCTATTTTCAACTAGAGTTTTGACCTATAAAACTATTGATTTTGGGAAAACTTTCTTCACGAAAGTTGTAGATCTTTTCGAGCTCTTCGAAACAATATACTATTGGACCTAAATGAGATTTAATATCATAAAGTTATGACCCTTATACCGAAACTGGGTAAATCTTATTTAAATTAACTCAATTCCGAAAATCACTAATTTTAATCTCCAGAATCTCTTATATTTTCTTCCCTAAAATCTAATATGTTATTCTATCATTTATTAAAATCAACCATAACATATTAATAAATCAGAATAATGTCTTTATAAAATATTTATCCGATCTATCATATTTTCATACACACAATCATTAACACCAGAAGAAAAACACATTAAAATTATTGTGTGATCACAACACACCCTACATCTAAACTATAGAAATATTCACTTGCCTCTAGATCTGATTTCGAGAAGATTGCAAAAGGTTGATTGCTTAGCAGAGCTTCGATGCTAACTTGGATGATCCAATTCCCATCACCGGGTTATCCACGGGATCCGACAGAATTCCAAACACTACAGCCGCTTTCCTCATCTCCTCCCAAAACGATCGTATCTCACTTCTCCTAATTCAGGTTTAGCAAAAATATGGCTATTAGGTTAAACAATTTTATTTATACTAAACTCCATATAGAAAATTACTAATATATCTCCACTAAGGCCTATTTGCTACCTAGATTTAACCAATTTAACTCATTAAATTAAATCATTGAGTTAGTCCTACCCCACCAAGGTTAGTCATATGATCAAACACCAAATTATCAATTCCTAAATTACCCTCAATGTATAATTTACCAATTTACCCCTGAGTGTATTTAATTTAATTTAGGTAATTACAGAAAACTATTCGTTACAGTCTTTTTTTGGGTTCCGCATGATTTCGTTGACGAGATTGGGTATGCTCTGAGAATTCGTCGACGAGATAAAGACAATTAAAAACAGTAGATCTGCAGTTGATTTCGTTGACGATATCTGTGGACCTCCACAATTTCGTCGACGAGATTTAAGTTTTCTTCTGGAAATCTCTTCTTAAACACACCAATTTGATGAGAATGAATTCCTTGGTCTTTTCGCTCATTTTTATCATTTTTTTTCTTAAAAAAATTAATTTTTATTTTATTTTATCATTCTTTATGATGTCCTAGAGTCTTATAAAGTTATTCAATTTTAATCTAAAGCTCTGATGATCAATCTAGGTTTTGAATTTTTCAATCAACCAAACTTTGAAGACTTTCTACATATGTCCTCAAATACTCTTTCACTAAAATAAAAAACAATTAAACCTGCTAAGAGAGTCTACATCTTCAACTTGATCTTAAGGCTTGATTTCATCTTTAAGTTTCTTTGACCAATATAACTTTTTCATGACTTGGATTGATCTTCAATTTGCTTTAATAACTTGCTTGACTTGATGTTGAAATCGCTTCATGTATGATGTCATTTTCATGCTTTTTTCTTGAATGACTTTGCTAGTGCTCTTATATACTTAATTTCACATAAAACTCATGGAGACATTACAAATGACATTACATTATTGTCATTATTAATGACATTAATAATACAAATGACATTACATTATTGTGTTATTATCAAAATCAATGATGTTACCTTAGGTTGAAACCTAAAGGCTAACAAAGCTTAACTAAGATTTTGTTTTTTGTTTTGGTTCAAAAACCATGGTTGGATTGCTTAACCCTAGGGGTGAGTGAATACTAACCACAGTAGGTAAGTATTTAAAATTGGGGCATGGACCAATGAGGACCGGCCCTTCCGTTATAAAAAATGGGAACCCCAAGTACGTTTTACTATTTCCCTTTATTAATTCATGACACGATTTCTACGACAATTATCATAAATGACACGATTAACGATAACTAAAAATTCAAGTTTCTATACTCCTTAAGCTTAGTTAAATTAAGGTTAATAATTTTTTTTTTACTTATGAAAAAACCAAGTTTGGATAGATGAACCCTAGGGTGAGTGAATCTTAACCACAATTGGTGGGTGTTAAGGAGGAGTCGTAGATCAATGAGGACGGACATTCAGTTACATAGCCTAATGTGCAGTCTATCTATTCTCCTTTTATTTAAATAATGGCTATTGAAAAAGGCATGTTATTGGACATTTATTGGAATGTAACATTAACAAATTTTATGACCACGATAGATCAATTACTCAAAAAAATTTCTCGTGGGCTATGGCTCCAAACCCGTAAGATCCATTACTCGCAAGAACAAAAAAATAATTTCGGGGGCTATGCCCCAAACTCTCAAGCTCTCAAACCCATTATTTTGTTAATACATGTATTTCGGCCCCTCCGTCTTAATTTCCTGACGTGGATATTGGTAGGAATTGATTGAAACTTCAGCATGGGCTCATGAATGTACACTTTTGGCTATTTTGATTTGACGGAAAGATAAATTAGTGGCTCTTTCCATTGTTCAAGCAAGATTGGTTGGATTAGCCCACTTTTCTCTGTCCTGTGCCTAAGAAAAGACTGGTGGAGGGCTCTCCACTAGCACCCAATAAAGACTTTGTCCTGACCTCATTAACTACGCTTTAAAAAGATAAAAAAGAAATTGTTCAAAAACTCTCGATTGTAGGTATTATCGAGAGTTGATTCGATTGAAAATCTTACGACCCCAAAGCACAAGTGCATTAAATGGTGGCCCCTGCTTGATAGGTTTTCAATTGGGCGGCCTAAACTCCCTACAGTATCTACTATTGAGAGTTTTAAATCATTTCCCAAAATAAAAGGAGTAGTGATAGGCGTACTTGAGATCTCCATTTGCAAACCTAAGGCTGGTCCTCATTGGCCCATGCCTCCACTCTTAAACACTCACCAATTGTGGTGAGAATTTTAAAGTGAGACATGGACCAATAAAGACCAGCCTTAGGCTTAGGTTTGTAAATGGAACTATTTCCTTGCATTGCCTGCAGCTTTCACCTTGTGGTGTAGTTGCCTTCAACGAAAAAAGTACGTTAACTATTTTCCAAATAAAAAACGCAGGGCGGTGATGTTTAGTGGTCACGAGTCTTTAAAAAAATATTTAAAAAAAGCCCTTACCTACTTAGTGATCGTAATTTAAGCCAGCACCATGGAAAAGCATTCATCTAGAATGGTTGTCTACTCTTCCAATCACTGTTCGTATCTGCTTTTCTACCCATAATCCTTGGACCGTAAGGTGGTAATAGCTCGAATTTAGTTGTATCGGGATGGGTATTTTAATTAGGACTTTGCTATTAAGACCCCACTAGGGTCGAGACCATGCTCTAAGAGCATGGGATTTCAGGTGGGGCCCATTTCACATGGTAGGCCCCACCTGAAATTCCATGCACTTAGAGCATGGTCTCGGCCCAAGGGGGGTCTCACCAGCCCCCTAAGTCCTAATCCATTTGAAAGTTATTAAATAAATAAAATTATATTAAATGATGATAACATTTAATTTATTATTGTAAACTTATAAAATTAAAATAAAAAAAAATTATGACATATAACGAAAAAAACATTTAAACTTGAAACTTGTATTTCATATCTGTATGTTAATGTTAAAATTAGCTGGACCCACTAAAAGTTCTAGTGAGCACCCCCTCTAAAGAGGCGACACATAGTAAGTTAATTTTGAATCCGTCCATCAGATGTCAAGATAAATTCATTAGAAGAAACATGACAAAAAAATCAATCTGATGAAATATTTTTAAACTGTCCAATTATACTATAATTTGTCAAAGTTATTTCTTAGGATTCACTACTCTACATAAGTTATAGAAATTCATAATTTTTTTGATATTCACTAGGATGGTTTAAAAACGTGGGATCAGCCTAATTTTTCGTCAATGTCTCCCAATTTTTCGTCAATTTGCTATGGTGACAAGTGTCTTGTTAATTATAACTAAGTTTAAAACCCGTGCAATGTGAGATCAAAAGTTGAAAATAAGATATCAAAATTTTAAAAAGAAAAAAGAAAAAAAATGATGAAAATAGGAGATAGAAAGATAAAAAAATAAAATAAAATAAAGAGATCATAGTTTTACCTAAAATTTTAACAAAAAGAAAAGAACAAACATATAGTCTTGGATAATGCTAGCATCACTTTTTTTAAAGGCTCACTCTCTTTTCGATTGGAGAGAGTATTAGAGGAAAACACGTGTCCTTGTCCTAATGGAATACATTTACACATGGTTGGTCCATAAAGAAAGTGAATTTTAAAGAAAGTGATGCTAGCATTGTCCGATAGTCTTTCTCTCTACCTTATGCATTTCGTCACGCGGATCCAGAATAGATAAGAAGAGGGTTAGCGACTTCTGGTTAATTAGTTCAAACAGCTTGCACACGATGACCACAAATCAATTTCGGCTAAGAGGTGCGGCAAACGCTTCTTGAAGATAGTTGGAGCCTCCCATTTGTGCAAGGGATTAAAGCAACTCTATCCCCGGGATTCAACCTAGCCAGGAATCGATCCGTTTATTTACAGATCTGTACTATCTTGTAGGAACTGTACTTAAACCTCCTTTTAGGATGTCCATAAATTATTATTCCAATTAAGGTCTTAGTTATCCCTTTACAAGGATAACAATTGGTTACACAGATTGTATAAACCAAATTAGGCTATCACAAGTGATTGCCAAACAAAATTACTCTCTAAGAGCAATTCTGAAATAGTTCCAGAATTGGATCTGTAAACTAGATTCTGAAAATTTTGGAATCAGTTCTGAAGAGACACACTATTTGGAAACAGATTGTCTACGGGCTCTATTTGGTAACAGTGCCCAAAGGTCAGTGTATTACTACACTAGCCGAGTTCTCGTTCTGTTCTTGGTAAATCTAGACAGTGCTTTGTTTGGTTCCAGATCAATCTCAATTGACCAAACTAATAGTCAGATCACTTCTCTATTTGGTGACAGAGAATCAACTGATCCGAATGGACTGGTTGAATATGTGATCTGGCTTACTGGGTTGATTCGTCTTCAACCTTGAGATGAGCTTCAGATCTCCAATGTAGTTCTGAAGCTTTCTTCTCTGGTTCTGGTTCTCTTCCTGAGCTCAATCTCGCAGAAGTCTGATACGATTTTCAACTTCTGTAAAATCCACCTCTTCATCCTCACCTTATATAGGCGAGAGCTAGGCCTTGGGAGCCCCTTAGGCTTCCTAACCGACCCACTCACTGAGTCTCTTGGGTTTCCCCAATGGACCCATTCAATAACCCACCAAGTTTAATGAACCTGGACACACACCCATGTTCCGTAACGGATCACGGAGTCTGAACCACCATCTCAACCCTGATCAGATCTACACAGTTGATCTGAATTCTATTCTTAAAAAGAATAGGCGACTCAAGCGACGTGCAAAGTGCAAAGTGTGCTTCATAGCGCCCATTGCACGTGTCGCGCTCAGTGCGATGCACCTTGCTAGTGCACTCACACTTGGTGTGTGAACACACACAAGAGAACAATTTCTAAGAAGAGAAGATTACTTATTAATTAGTTTCAACTCTCATTAATTTCCGCTGTTGGACTAATAAAAGCCACAACAGTTTTCTTTTGAAATCATGAATTTTTCTCCCCAAAACCACTAGTGCAATAACGCCATTTTAAATCCAACCAAATGGTTTTCTTTCAAATCATTAAAACCCAACTTTTATTTTATTAAAACCAATTAAAAAATTTTGTTTTTAATAAATTAAAATCAACAAACCCCCACTTGATTTATAAAAATAATTATTTTAAATTATTATAGGATGGACATACTAGAAAGTCCTGTGCATAAATAAAGTATCTTTAGGGTTTGAACTTTTACTTAGTGCAAACTAATCAAAGTTAATCCGAGAACGTAGTGGACGTGCCTTGAACTAACGGACCCATATAGGAAAATTGGACTCGTTGCACACACACTTCTTTCAGAGGTAAATTGTACACATGAGCTCTGCACTAATGAGTTTGTGCCAAATCCCAATTTACTGTGCGCTCTAAAGATTACCTGTAATCTCATAGGAAGTGACTATCTTCCACACACAGAAATGTGAGCCATCAAGAGCATCTCTATACTCACTCCGACTTGAATAGGTCAGTGGTTTCATTAAGAGAATTATTATAAAATTCTCAACCTCAACAAAATACAAGATATCATTTGTAGGATAAACATTTACAAGACATTTCACTACTACATCATAGGAATGGACATACCTCTTTTTCATTAAAATGTAGTGCATGCAAATAAATAAGACTATAGCTTATTTCTCCCTTTGAACTTGAGAAACTCATCAAGTAGAGTTCCCACTATGTCTTATATCATTACAGGTTCTTCAGTCTCATTCCCCTCGATGTCGATGAGATCTTATCTCTTCCAAGGCCATTGGATAAAGGATCTACCAAATTTTCTTTAGACTTAACATATTGAATGGCCACAACGCCATCACCAATTAGACCCCTTATATGTTGATGCTTCAAACGTATCTGTTAGACTTCCCATTATAATTCACACTGTATGTCTTTAGCATAGCAAACCTGATTATCATAATTGATTGTGATTGTCAGCACTGGCTTGCTCCATATTGGTATGTCTACCAATACATTTGTGAGCCACTCAGCTTCCTCTCATGCATATGAGAGTGCTATAAACTCAGATTCTATTGTGGAATGAGTTATACAAGTCTACTTCTTAGATTTCCATGAAATGATACCTCCTCCCAGAGTATAAATCTAAGCAGTTACCGAGGTGGATTCATCTAATTTTGAATTCTACATCGCTTCGCTGTATCCTTTAACAACAGTGGAAAACTCTCATAATGCAACCTGTAGTGCATATCCTTTAAATACTTTAAAACTCGGTGAAGAGTGTCCCAATGCACTTGAGAAGGGTTGCTAGTATATCTGCTCAACTTTTCTATTGCATAGGCTATATCAGGCCTAGTGCAGTGCATGGCGTACATAAGACTGCCAATCACTTGAGAGTACTCGAGTTGAGTTATACTTTTGCTTTCATTCTTCGTCAGCTTAATGCTAGAGTTATATGACGTGAGAACCGGTCTACAATCGAAATGATAGAGCCTCTTGAGAATCTTTTCAATGTAGCTCGCCTGAGATAGGGTAATCCCATTCGCACTTCAAAATATTTTAATTCCCAAAATAACATCGACTTCACCCAAATACTTCATATCGAAGCTGGAGGATAAGAATGCTTTAATGTTCAAGACACTATCCAAATCAGCCCTGAAGATGAGCATGTCATCTACGTACAGACAGATGATAACATCGGAGTCTCCAATTTACTGTACACACAAATATCTCCGTTATTAATTTGGTAACCATCAGTAGGAGGATTCTTCTAACCTTGTCATGCCATTGTTTAGGTGCTTGCTTGAGTCCGTATAACGACTTGAGCGACTTACATACTTTCTTCTCATTTCTAGGCAGTATGTAACCTTTTGGATGGTCCATGTAAATCTCTTCATCGAGATCTTCATTGAGGAAAACTGTAGAGACCCGAATCTCTTTCATGTTTTTATTGCAAGTATTAGGGATATTATAGTTCTTGTGATGTTTTACTATTTATGTATATATATCTAATTGGTATAGTGTGCTTAAGGCTTAATCAAACTTGTAAGCGGAGGGATGTCATAACACACCCTAAACTTTAGGAAGCTCTAGTTTTGGCATCGTTTATTGGAATTGAGTGATTCTTGAACCATTAGAAAGGTATCGGAACCCTCTTCGAGGTTCATGTTTAATGTTGTTCCATATTTTTAGTCTAAGCTAAGTCAAAAGTAGGTTTTCCGATGTTTTGTCTGATGGAATTGCAGATCAGTCAACTTTGGGGACAATTTGATCTATAAATAAAGGGAAATTTGGAAATTCTAAAATACCAGAAATGTTCATTTTCGGAAGACGAATCCAACGCAAATTAAATCGTTAAATTCCAATGAATGAGTCAAAGGTTATGGCCAAAACGGTATGATGGGTCAGAAATCTATAGAGCACCGATCACTCGGTCAGAAGTAACGATCGATCGGTCCAAAACCGATCGATCGGTATCTATCGACTTGTCCAAAATTTTGTATGGGGAAAATTTCTAGAGAGTGCTTTTTTGACTGAGAGCTGGGTCAAGAGCACCGATCGCTCGGTTGAGAACTGATTGTTTGGTCAGAACCACCGATCGGTCGGTCCTTCGTATTTTTGTAGAATTTTAGTAAGGGCTTTTTGGTCTTTTTGTTCTTAGACCTTGGGGCTATAAATAGGGATCCTATTTCGGGGTAGTAGAATACTCTACCTATTTCTAACCTAATTTGGCAAAAAGTGAGAGAAAACCCTAGGGGTTTGATAAAGGGTTTTCTTGGGGGAAGAAGGAGATAGCTTGGATAGTGCAAGGAGAGCTTGGAAAGCTTCCCCAAATCACCTCGGGAGCGTTTTGAATCCAAGGGAAAGATTCCTAAGGTCGATATACTATCCTAATCAACTCTATTTTAATGTTTTGTGAATGTTAATATGATAGGAATGGTAGAATAGAGATTAGATGCATTTTTCCTAATTTTCTATGACGTATACTAATTATGGATGGAAATGTGAATGGAAATGTGGATTTGAATGTGGATAGAAGGTATGGAGGATGGGAAATGTGTGGAGGATGGGATTAATATGTGGATGTGAATGGTGAATTGATTGTATGGATGAATTATGGTTTGATGAATGCTTGAAAATATAGAAGAGAAATTGATTCATATTATGCGTACTCAAGGTGTTTGTGGAAATGCTTGAGAGGATAAATGCTATTATACTCTTATGAAATGATGGTAAATTGATTTTGAATTGTAATATGAATTATGATAAGATATGTATATGTGATGGTTTGATAAGTATGCCTAATTACTTGCATGAAAATTGATAGTCGGGAAGGTAAGAACTTAGAGGAAAATCTCTCAAACCGGGAATTCTCTAACTATTTGGTATGGGACAGTATAATGGAGTTTCCATGGTGGGAGATCGGAATCTAAGCAATTACCAACTCGAATGTTAATTTCGACACTTAAGCACAGATGCACTTGTATGTTAAGACGAGAGTCTCACAAGTCACACATATGGACCACAAGCATGAGCATGGCTTACGTATGACATTCTGAATAAGCATAAGCATGACATGGTCCGTATCCGCCAAGAACGACATGTCAACCATTTGATTCTTAAGCATGGTCCGTATCCGCCAAGAACGGCATGCAAACCATATGATTTCTTAGACATGGTCCGTATCCGCCAAGAACGGCATGTCACATCATTGTATGATCTGAATAAGTGCATAAGCATAAGCATTTCACAAGCACGTGGTCTCATAAGCATAAGCAGCTCATAAGCATATTGTCTTCTAAGTCAAAGATTCTCACAAGTACACGAGTCAAGGCGATGATATGATGTATATGCGCACACGTTCTTCCGTACTCTGATTATGTTATTATGCTATTGGATATGTTTCTAACTGAGTGCAGGTATATTATTATTGTTGGTTGGATTTTATATACCCGAGTACTTTTGTACTCAACTGGACTTTTGTCTTAGCAGGTTTAGAGCAGGAGTACACGGCAGAGCCGTGGGTTGAGGAGACTTTCATTGAGGAAGGAGGAGAAGGTGAGCCCATCGAGGAAGGAGCCGGAGTTTTGGGTGGCTACACCTCTTAGTTTACGTTTCGTTGGTTGAGAGAGTTTTGTATTAGACTTTCAGATGATGTTGCTTAGTAGACTTTTTATAATTGTGTATTTCATACCTTTTGGTTTATAATGAGTTATAGATGTGGATCGTAGACTTGTGCAGGTTGGTTATAGCTTATATATTGAAATTTTATTACTCTCATTTTTGGAGACTCGTGTAGTAGCCTTGTATGCAAGAATTTTAAGCAGGTTTAAGTAATGTGACGATTCCAAAGTCCTATTTTAGCCTTGTAGGATTTTGGGGTCGTTACAGAGGTGGTATCAGAGCTCAAGACATTAGACTCCTTAGGGCTAAGGTATTAAGTATAGGGTATAGGAAGATGTGAACCTTAGGGAATCAACATCAAGTTCAGGACTTTAAAATTGTTGAGGATTGAGTTTTGATTAAGCGTAGACTTAGGAATTTTATGTGAGTGTGTTCTAAATGGATTGTTTTCTTCTTCTCAGGATTGTAAGCATGAGAAGGGATGGAAGAAATAATAGGAATGGAGGAGGCAGTGTGACTGATGGGGATACTCCAGATGGTGTCCCCCAGGCTAATGTGGGTCGGGCTATGGAAGCTATTGCTGCAGCCATGGAGAGGCAGGCTGAAATTATGGCTCAGCAAACTGCATTACTAGCGGCAGGTCAAGCTAGGTAAGAGAGGCAGATTGATGTTCATCCACCCCGTCACAATGGAGTGGAAGCTTTTAGAAGGATGAGTCCTCCAGCCTTCTATGGTAGTACAGATCTCTCAGTTGCCGAGTTATGGATCATGCAACTAGAGAAGATTTTCTCCATGCTTGAGGCTACCGATGAGCAGAGGGTGAAATGAGCCTCCTTCGTCATGGAAGGCGAAGCTGAACATTGGTGGAGGGCAGCATCTAGGCAGAGGAATGAGGTGTGAGCCAGACAAGAGTGGACTTGGGGAGAGTTCCTCGACATCTTCTACGAGAGATACTTCCCGGTGTTTGTGAGAGATCAGAAGAAGATTGAATTCTCTACCTTGGAGCAAGGGAGGATGTCAGTGGCCGAGTATGAGGCCAAGTTTGTAGAGCTTTCTAGGTTCGCTCCTTACTTGATTGCTACGGAGAGAATGAAGGCAAAGAGGTTTGAGCGAGGCTTGAAGGATTTTATTCGGGAGAAGGTTTCGATACTTCAGCTCGAAACATGTAGGGAGGTATACCAGCGTGCCTTGATAGCTGAGAAGAATTCACAGGAATTTTTGAAGAAGAGGGAGAAGATGCAAGCAAGCAGGTTTGGCCCCCAGGACAAGAGGCCGAGGATAGTAGGTCCTATGCCCATTGCTAGGCCTACCCCGTAACAGAGGCCTACTTAGGTAGCCCCTCGAGCATCTCAGGTGGCTCCGCCTACTGCTCTACCCAGTTGTATGATGCATGCAGCCAGTGTGAAAAGAGGCATAAAGTGGGAGAGTGCAGGGCAATTACTGGAGGTTGTTTCAATTGTGGAGAGGTCTCACACCGGATCCGAGATTGCCCACTCCGCATTCAGCAGGGGCTTTAGTCGACTCAGCCACAGGGAGTCAGGCCCCTAGGCAGGTAGTCTGTGCAACAGAGGCCACCGCAGGGTCTTAGACCTCAGCAGCCTCACCCATCAGCTCAGGGTCGAGTGTTTGCTACCTCGGAGCGGGATGCATAGGCGTTTGACGACGTTGTACAGGGTATGTCTAATTGTGTTTTTAGTTAATTAAAATATTGATCTGATGCTATGTGTGTGATGTTAAATATTATGTAGTATGATGTATGATGTATATATGCATTCATGATTTGACAAAATTGACTTTGTGTATTTAATTCAGGCTCATTGTTGATAAATGATTTTCTTGCTCATGTTTTGATCGATACTGGGTCTACTCACTCTTTCGTTACACCTAGTTTTGCACGAGAGTTTCCGATGGAGCCAAGTCTGTTAGAACGTGAATTGTCTATCGGTACTCCTGTCGGTAGTTCAGTTATTACTGATAAGGTCTATCGAGATTGCGACATTCAAGTAGGTCAGAGAAAGATGCCAGCTGATCTGATTGTCCTTGAGTTTCAAGACTTTGACGTCATACTAGGTATGGATTGGCTTTCCAAATACCATGGGCATGTTGACTGTCTTGGGAAGGTGGTAAACTTTAAACCAATCAGTGAGCCTCCTTTTCGTTTTCAAGAGTTGAAGAAGAAAGACTTAGCTCTTTTTGCGGCATTGAGTCTTACTACCTCGGAAGCACCAGATTCCTCAAGTATCCCTGTTGTAGAGGAATTCATGGATGTCTTTCCTAAAGACTTGCCGGGTTTGCCACCGGATAGAGAAGTAGAGTTTGTAATTGAGTTGGCTCCGGGTACGGCACCCATTTCTAAAGCTCCGTATAGGATGGCTCCAGTAGAGTTGAAAGAGCTTAAGGAGTAGATTGATGAATTGCTTTGTTTTGGGTTTATTCACCCAAGTGTATCACCTTGAGGAGCTTCTGTTTTGTTTGTGAAGAAGAAGGATGGTTCGATGAGGATGTGCATCGACTATCGGCAACTGAACAAGGTCACTATCAAGAACAAATATCTTTTGCCTAGAATCGATGATTTGTTTGATCAGTTGCAAGGAACTAAGTATTTCTCCAAGATCGACTTAAGGTCAGGCTACCATCAACTGAAGATAAAGGCGGAAGATGTGCCTAAGTCTGCATTCAGGACCAGATATGGGCATTTTGAATTCCTAGTCATGCCGTTCGGTTTGACAAATGCCCCGGTAGCATTTATGGATCTCATGAACAGAATCTTCAAGTCGACTCTGGACCGCTTTGTGATCGTGTTTGTGGATGACATTCTAGTGTATTCCAGGACACAAAAGGAGCATGAGATGCATCTCCGGATCACACTGAAGACACTTCGTGAGCATAAGTTATATGCTAAGCTTAGCAAGTACGAGTTTTGGCTAGAAAAAGTAGCATTTCTAGGCCATGTGGTGTCAGAAGAGGGGATTTCAGTTGACCCTTCCAAGATAAAAGCAGTGGAAGGATGGGGAAGGCCAAAGAGTTTACAAAGGTTCGAAGCTTTTTAGGCCTAGCTGGTTATTACAGAAGATTTGTGGAAGGTTTCTCTAGTTTGGCAGCTCCACTTACTCACCTAACTCGAAAGAACGCTAGATTCGAGTGGAATGAGAAATGTGAGAAGAGCTTTCTTGAGTTGAAGAAGCGTCTCACCACTGCTCCGATCTTGACTGTTCCATCAGGTAGTGAAGGTTTTGTGGTGTATAGTGATGCCTCATTCATTGGGTTAGGTTGTGTTCTTTTACAACACGGGAAGGTGGTTGTCTATGCTTCTCGGCAGTTGAAAGACCACGAGAAGAACTATCCTACCCATGATTTGGAGTTAGTAGCCTTAGTTTTTGCTCTTAAGATCTGAAGACACTACTTGTACGGTGCGCAGTTTGAAGTTTTCACCGACCACAAAAGTCTAAAGTATTTGTTCTCGCAGAAAGAGTTGAATTTGAGGCAGCGTCGTTGGGTGGAATTCCTCAAGGATTATGATTGTTCTATCCAGTACCACCCGGGGAAAGCAAATGTAGTGGCAGATGCACTAAGTAGGAGACCTACTGGGTTCTTGGCACACTTGATGGTCCAAGAATGGAAGTTACTTGAAGAGGTGTCTAGCCTTGATGCAGGTTTCAGTGTTGGAGCGTCCAGAGCCTTGTTGGCTAACATTATGGTTAGGCCAACCTTATTGGACATGATTAAAGACCTGCAGTGGAATGATGGAGAACTGCACGCTGCCATGAATAAGTCGCTTAGCAGTGGATTTGAGGATTTCTCTTGGAGAGATGGTGGAGTTTGTTTCAAGGGTAGACTTTGTGTTCCGGATGATGAAGGTTTAAGAAGGGAGATTCTGGATGAAGCACACAAGTCCCAGTACACCGTATCCGGGAGGTACTAAGATGTATCAGAACCTCAAGAAGTATTTCTGGTGGAAAGGTATGAAGAAAGATGTGGCTACCTTTGTATCCAAGTGTTTGGTGTGTCAGCAGGTGAAGGCCGAACACAGGAGACCGGCAGGACTTCTTCAGTCTCTTCCTATTCCTGAGTGGAAGTGAGAAAATATATTCATGGATTTCGTTGTTGGTTTGCCAAAGACGGTCAAGAACTTTGATGCCATTTGGGTTGTGGTTGACCGATTGACTAAGTCAGCTCATTTTCTTCCATATCGGACCACTTTCAACTCCAATCAATTGGCTAACCTCTATATCAAGGAGATAGTCCGTTTGCATGGAGTGCTAGTTAGTATTGTTTCTGATCGAGATCCAAGATTTACATCCAGATTCTGGAAGAGTTTTCAGCAGGCCATGGGTTTCCATTTGGATTTTAGTACGACATTTCATCCGCAGACTGATGGGTAAACTGAGAGGGTGAACCAGATCATAGAGGACATGCTACGAGCTTGCATGTTGGACTTCCAGGGTAGTTGGGTTGATCACCTACCGTTGGTTGAGTTTGCCTACAACAATAGCTATCAAGCCAGCATTCAGATGGCTTCGTTTGAGGCACTTTATGGGAGGAGTTGCCGTTCACCTTTGTGTTGGGACGAAGTGGGCGAGAGGAAGCTTTTGGGTCCCGAGCTCGTTGGTCAGACTGTGGATAGAGTTCAATTGATCAGGGAGAGGTTGAAAGCAGCTCAGAGTAGACAGAAGAGCTATGCCGATACACGGAGGAGAGATCTTGAGTTCCAAGTCGGAGATTTTGTGTTTGTAAGGATCTCACCTACGAAGGGGGTGATGAGATTCGGCAAGCGGAGCAATCTTAGTCCGAGATATGTGGGTCCTTTTGAGATCATCACCCGAGTCGGGGAAGTTGCTTATCGGGTCGCCTTGCCACCTCACATGGAAGGTGTGCATAATGTCTTTCACATCTCTATGTTGAGGAAGTACATTGCTGATCTTTCACATCTCTAGTGGAGCAACCGGCTCGAATCTTGGACCGGAAGGAGCAAGTTTTGCGTTCGAAGGTCATTCCTCTTGTACTCTTGCAATAGGAGCATCACTCTAGAGAAGAGGCTACTTGGGAGAGAGAAGCCGAAGTCCGCAAAAAGTACCCGCACTTGTTCACCTAAGGTACGTAATTTCGAGGACGAAATTCTTTTAAGGGGGGGAGGATGTAGAGACCCTAATCTCTTTCATGTTTTTATTGCAAGTATTAGGGATATTATAGTCCTTGTGATGTTTTACTATTTATGTATTTATATCTAATTGGTATAGTGTGCTTAAGGCTTAATCAAACTTGTAAGCGGAGGGATGTTATAACACACCCTAAACTTTAGGAAGCTCTAGTTTTTGGCATTGTTTATTGGAATTGAGTGATTCTTAAACCATTAGAAAGGTATCGGAACCCTCTTCGAGGTTCATGTTTAATGTTGTTCCATATTTTTAGTCTAAGCTAAGTCAAAAGTGGGTTTTCCGATGTTTTGTCTGATGGAATTGCAGATCAGTCAACTTTGGGGACAATTTGGTCCATAAATAAAGGGGAATTTGGAAATTCTAAAATACCAAAAATGTACATTTTCGGAAGACGAATCCAACACAACTTAAATCGTCGAATTCCGATGAACGAGTCAAAGGTTATGGCCAAAACGGTATGATGGGTTAGAAATCTACAGAGCATCGATCGCTCGGTCAGAAGTCGCGATCGATCAGTCCAAAACCGATCGATCGGTATCTATCGACTGGTTCAAAATTTTGTATGGGAAAAATTTCCAGAGAATGCTTTTTTGACCGAGAGCTGGGTCAAGAGCACCGATCGCTCGGTTGAGAACCGATCGCTCGGTTGAGAACCAATCGCTCGGTCAGAACCACCGATCGCTTTGTCCTTCGTATTTTTGCAGAATTTTAGTAAGGGCTTTTTGGTCTTTTTGTTCTTAGACCTTGGGACTATAAATAGGGATCCTATTTCGGGGTATTAGAATACTCTACCTATTTCTAACCTAATTTGGCAAAAAGGGAGAGAAAACCCTATTTGAGAGAGGGTTTTCTTGGGGGAAGAAGGAGATAGCTTGGATAGTGCAAGGAGAGCTTGGAAAGCTTCCCCAAATCACCTCGGGAGCGTTTTAAATCCAAGGGAAGGATTCCTAAGGTTGATATACTATCCTAATCAACTCTATTTTAATGTTTTGTGAATGTTAATATGATAGGAATGGTAGAATAGAGATTAGATGCATTTTTCCTAATTTTCTATGAAGTAAGCTAATTATGGATGGAAATATGAATGGAAATGTGGATAGAAGGTATGGAGGATGGGAAATGTATGGAGGATGGGATTAATATGTGGATGTGAATAAGGCTGTCAAAAAAGCCCATATAGAAGGGTACCCGGCCCTCCAAAGCCCGGCCCTACCCCAGCCCTTGGGCCGCGCAGGGCCAAAAAATTGGAAGCCCTTGTTCTCTAGGGCCGGGCTAGGGCTCCCCCTGTCCGGCCCTTCCCAGCCCGGCCCGGCCCTACTTTATCTTAAGATAAATATTTTTTAATAATTTTACTAATATGCTCCCTTTAACCTTTCATTAACGTTATGAAAGTAGGGCTATGTTTGTAATTGCGCCAACTAAAGACCTTATAAAAACCAACCTAACACAGACCAAACCCTAACTTGTATTCACATTCTAAGACTTTGCCTCTTCATTCTTCAACTTCAATCGCACAGGCCACATACTAGTTCGGCTCTTCATCGATCATCTCTCTCTCTCTCTCTCTCTCATATCTTACTCTCTACTTTCAGTTTTATATTTAAACATATTTTCAATTTTGTTCTATATAGTTTTATTATTCTATTTGTTTACCTATACTATGTTTTGGTTTATTATGCATGACTGTCACTGATAAGGAAATTTTTTTTTTAACTCTGTCATTGCTCTTTTTGTTGCAATGTTGATCCCAAACCCGAATAAAAGAGGAGGGTATCCATTTCCATGTAAGGTTGACAGTCGGTGTAGTAAAAAAAAATTTATTATCTTAGATGAAAAAAAAAAAATTCCGCTCTTTCTTCCGGCCCTTTGGCCGGCCCGGCTTGGCCCCGGCCCTTGAGGGGCCGGGCTAGGGCCCAATCAACCCCGGCCCTTGAAGGACTAGGGCCGGGCTAGGGCTCTACTCTTATAAGGAAGGGTAGGGCTAGGGTTGACCCCGGCCCTACCCCAACCCGGCCCTTTGACACCCCTAGATGTGAATGGTGAATTGATTGTATGGATGAATTATGGTTTGATGAATGCTTGAAAATGTAGAAGGGAAATTGATTCATATTATGCGTACTCAAGGTGTTTGTGGAAATGCTTGAGATGATAAATGCTATTATACTCTTATGAAATGGTGGTAAATTGATTTTGAATTGTAATATGAATTATGATAAGATATGTATATGTGATAGTTTGATAAGTATGCCTAATTACTTGCATGGAAATTGATAGTCGGGAATGTAAGAACTTAGAGGAAAATCTCTCAAACCGGGAATTCTCTAACTATTTAGTATGAGACAGTATAGTGGAGTTTCTATGGTGGGAGATCGGAATCTAAACAATTACCAACTCGAATGTTAATTTCGACACTTAAGCACAGATGCACTTGTATGTTAAGACGAGAGTCTCACAAGTCACACATGTGGACCACAAGCATGAGCGTGACATACGTATGACATTCTGAATAAGCATAAGCATGACATGGTCCGTATCCGCCAAGAACGGCATGCAAACCATATGATTTCTTAGACATGGTCCGTATCCGCCAAGAACGGCATGTCACATCATTGTATGATCTGAATAAGTGTATAAGCATAAGCATTTCACAAGCACGTGGTCTCATAAGCATAAGCAGCTCATAAGCATATTGTCTTCTAAGTCAAAGATTCTCACAAGTACACGAGTCAAGGCGATGATATGATGTATATGCGCACACGTTCTTCCGTACTCTGATTATGTTATTATGCTATTGGATATGTTTCTAACTGAGTGCAGATATATTATTATTGTTGGTTGGATTTTATATACACCGAGTACTTTTGTACTCAGCCGGACTTTTGTCTTGGCAGGTTTAGAGCAGGAGTACACGTAGAGCCGTGGGTTGAGGAGACTTTCATCGAGGAAGGAGGAGAAGGTGAGCCCATCGAGGAAGGAGCCGGAGTTTTGGGTGGCTACACCTCTTAGTTTACGTTTCGTTGGTTGAGAGAGTTTTGTATTAGACTTTCAGATGATGTTGCTTAGTAGACTTTTTATAGTTGTGTATTTCATACCTTTTGGTTTATAGTGAGTTATAGATGTTGATCGTAGACTTGTGCAGGTTAGTTATAGCTTATATATTGAAATTTATTACTCTCATTTTTGGAGACTCGTGTAGTAGCCTTGTATGCAAGAATTTTAAGCAAGTTTAAGTAATGTGACGATTCCAAAGTCCTATTTTAGCCTTGTAGGATTTTGGGGTCGTTACAAAAACAGTCTTCACAATCATTTGATGAATAATCAAATCCTTAACAGCAGCCAGATAAAAAATTATGCAGAAAACTGGATCCCGAAGATTTTTATACCATAGAAAACAAATAATATTATCTATATGTTAGAAGATTACCTCAGTGAATGATGTTCATCAGTGAAGCATAAAAACGAAAAATCGTTAGAACTCTTTGTAGAGATTTCTTAAAGAAATACTCGAAACTCGATCCTCACTCTTCGCTATCCCCGTGAAGCCTTCAAATATTTTCTTGGCTTTTTGAAGAACAAAAGAGATGAAGGATATTTTGGAATAGACTTTCTATCTCACAAAAACCTTAGAGTTCAAAACCCTAGACCTCAAATTATCCCTTGGGGCTCCCTCTTGAAACTCACGAAATCCCTTTGGGGTTTTTCTTCTCTCTCCAACTAACTTGTGAAAATTCCTTAAGTTATTCTCCCTTGGCTCACGAAATCTTGTAGAGAAATAATAATGAATTGAATCTCCCACATGGTTTGGGTGTTGGCTTATTTATAGATGTGGATCTTATCCACAACTTGATAGTTATTCATAACATTATCTAATAATGATAGTTATCTCTAATAGTTACTAAATAATGACAACTCTTACCATTAATTTAAACTCAATGTTTATTCCATAACTAATTAGTAATAACAAACTTTCTAATTTAAGATTTATTTTCCTAAAAGGATTCCTTAATTAATGAGATGTAACTAACTCCCTAGATTCTAGGGATTGTAACCAAGTCCCTAATGATTAGGGATTCTAATCAAATTAGAAACCCTCAAGAGGTGGACGTGAGCTAGGAGTGGGCGTGAGGGAGAGGGAGTCTTGAGCTCCAAGTTTTAAGGATTAAAGATAATCCTTATCTCTTTAGTTTCTTGTTTTAAAAAAAAGGCATCTAATCCACTAGATAAAGACTAATTAATTAATAATTATCTTTTAACCAAAAATCCCTTAAACATAGGGATCTAGAAAAGTGGGTGCCCACCTTAGGGAGACTATCCCATGTGCTTGGGCCCACCAATATGGTCCATTTTTAATGGTCTTTTATGGATATGGGTCAAAACCATATCCCCTTACATTGGGTTAATTAAATAATAATTATTATCTTTTAATTTAGATTAACATTTAATCTAAACCATAGATTAACATTTAATCTATTTATTAAATATTAGCATTTAATTTATTATTTGAGCTTGTATTTCTTTTGTGACTATCTCCACAGATTGCTCTGGGACATTCCAACCCTGGCTTACCCGGTGTTATCCCATTGATGACACCGGAATTGCAAGTGACGTGAGATATCCATGTTGCAATTGAATCTCAGTGTAAGAACATTAACCAATAAAGGATCCCGCTACATGAACTTTTTATTTCGATTGATCATTCCAATAACAGTATCCCTAATTAACCTTCGAGATTTAATATACTAACTAACTGATGACCTACTATAGATCATCTGGGTTTTCAAGACTTTTGATTAAGCCATGAGAAAATTTTTCTCATGTAAAACATTTTGAGAAAAACTTTTATTAAGTATAATATATTTTAGTATAAATATATTTCAAACTTATATGATTTCAAAATCACCTGCGTAAGATTTAAGCTTAATCGATTGTCTTACTCGGAACTTGGATAATCTTTCAATTTAATGAGCGTGGATTTCTTGTTTGAAATTTATCATGATTCGAACAACTTTCTGATTATCTAACTGTCACCTTATCGTAGTCCCTCAGGTAGAGAGTACTTAGGTGCAATCAAAACAGTTAGATTATTGCTCAGTTATAAATGAACTCATCAGATCTAAGGATATCAAAACTGTTCAATGTGAATGAGAGACCAACTATCTGATAGTATGTTTATGCAAGAGGTCTCTCATTACATGCAATCAGTTAGTGTACATTTAAGCACCCATATGCTGATGTGTAGTCTCCACTACAATAGTTTAAGATAAAACTATATCTCAACTATTGAGAACATCTTAGCATTGTGGTAGCCATATAAGTGAAGTGCTTAGCTTTACCTATACCTATGACTCTATAAGGTATAAGGAACTGGAAAACTATATCTGCCTGTGATAGTCTAATACCTATCACATAACTTTCCTACAATATATCCTAAGGACCTTTATCGATATCTCATATCGTATAGATCATCTCATGATCATGGTCAATTAGCCATAATGAATTCAAAATGGATAAAGAAGATGTCTTTATTAATTTAATCAATAAGAATCTTACAATCTAAATGATTTTTCAGGGCATAATGTCCAACAATCTCCTACTTGCCCTAAAAGTCACTGTGACATAGATTTCAATCCTATACTATCTAAGTGTGTTACAAATACTTTATCTGATAAAGCTTTAGTCATCGGGTCATAGAGTTTTGGAGCTTTCTTCTCTGGTTTAGGCTCTCTTCTTGGGCTCAATCTTGCAGAGGTCTGATACGATTTTCAACTCTTGTAAAATCTTCATCTTCATCCTCACCTTATATAGGTGAGGGCTAGGCCTTGGGAGCCCATTGGGCTTGCTAACCGACCCACTCACTAAGTCTCTTGGGTTTCTCCAACGGACCAATTCAATAGCCTACCAAATTCAATAAACCTGGACACATACCCATGAACTGTAACGGATCACGGAATCCGAACCATTATCTCAATCCTAATCAGATCTACACCGTTGATCTGACTTCTATTCTTAAAAAGAAAAGGCAACTCAAGCGACTAGCGAAGTTCAAAATGCCCCTCATAGTGCCCATTGCACGTGCGTGTGCGCGTGTTGTGCTCGGTGCAATGCACCTCGCTAATGCACCCACACTTGGTGTGTGAGCACACACAAGAGAACAATCTTTAAGGAGAGTGAATTACTTATTAATTAGTTTCAATTCTCATTAATTTCTAATGTGGGACTAATAAAAGCCATAACAGTTTTCTTTTGAAACCATGGTTTTTTCTCCTCAAAACCACTACTGTAGTAACACCATTTTAAATCCAACCAAATGGTTTTCTTCCAAATCATTAAAACCCAACTTTTATTTTATTAAAACCAATTAAAAAATTCTATTTTTAATAAATCAAAATCAACAGCGACTTCCGTCTTCTTCCCCCATAAAACAAATGGTGCAATACCAACCCAGGGGAATGAAAATTTTAACATAAACCTACTACAGAACCTCCTCTCTAATCTGAAGCCTCTCCATGGCAGCCACAACCACTGCACCGCTCTCACCTCCTTCGTCATTTGCTTGGAAAGTGGACCTGTTGAAGGCAACATAGAAGTGAAAATTGGTGGAGTTCTAGAGAATCGAATAAGTTGTCAAGTAAAAATTTGCTGCTAGTTTTATTAGTAGAATGATAATTAAAATAAAAACTATAAATTTGTATTATACTTCATTTCGTGATTGTCATTATTGAGCAAAATTCAAAATGTGCCTCAGCTAACTTCTGACCGGTTGACTCTACTGACGTAGGTAAATGATATCTTGTCCTGTGGGGCCCTCCAAAATTTTTTTTTATCAGTAAATGGTAAGATAAAAAAGAAAATATAAGGAAAAACTTTCCTCTCTCTAGGAAGGAATATTGATGCCCAGAGACATTTGGCTTGTTGATCAAAAAAATAAATAGTAAACATTTGTAGCAGGAGTGGAGCCAAGAAATTTTTTATGGGGGGGTGGGGGGCTGAATTACATGTATAAAAAATAACGGATTTGAGGGTATGAAATTTGGGGGTTCGGGGGCATAGCCCTCAACAAAAGAAAAAATTGGGTAGTTTTTATTTTGAGATTTTTTTTTCTCAGTAATGCCCTTGAGGTCGCCATGTGTCCCTATTAATACCTCTTAACTTTGGTTAAGATTCACCCACCTATCATTGGTTTAAAAAAAAAACATATTTCTTTTCAAACCCTAGTTAAAATTCACTAATTCCTAAGGTTAAAAAAAAAAAAAAAAGGATAAATAGGTGAACCCTAAGAGTTGGGGGGGGGGGGGCAACTAAACAAATTTGAGAGGCCCACTATTTTGGGGCCAAAACGACAAACACTTTTGAGAGATCGAATCCCAGAGTTCAATAGCAGGTCAACACATGTCCCAGACACCTATTAATTGTGGTTAAGATTTGTTAATTCTTATGATTCAATAATCTAGCCTTGGATTTTATAAAAAATACTAAGTTTTTAACTCTGGTTAAGAATTTTTAACCCTTAAGGTGAATATTTTTCTAAAAATTATTATTAGGTTATTGAACCCTAAGAGTTAGTGAATCTTACCCATAATTAATAGGAGTGAATAGGGACATGTGTTGACTTATGGGTGTGATTGAACTCTCCTGAGATCAATCGCTCCCATGGGTCAACACGTGTCCCCTTTAATCCCTATTAACCATGAGTTAAATTATTTAATCCTTAGTGTTTAATAATCTAACCTTAGTTTTATGAAAAAAAATATTAACCCTAAGAGTTAAAAATTCTTAACCAGAATTACATATTAAAAAAAAAAGAAAAAAGTTTAGATTATTGAATATGGATTAGAGAATTTTAACCATGGTTAATAGGGGTTAAAAGGGACATGTGTTGACCTGTGGGTGCAATTGAACTCTCCCTCAATTTAATCACGATTGGCTGATTCGATCTCGTGATTGGATCTCATTACAAATTTTGAAGTATTATGACAGATCGAATCACAACCAATCGTGATTGAACTCGGGGAGAGTTCAACTGCACTCACAGGTCAACACGTGTCCCTTTTAACCCTTATTAACCGTGATTAAGATTCATCAATTCTGGTCGGGGTCTGCCTAATCTCAGCTTACCGTCCAAAAAAAAAAAAAATTCATCAATTCGTGGGGTTCAATATATAACCTTGGTTTTTAGAAGAATTAAAAAAAAAAAAAAAAATTAAACTAAGGTTAGATTGTTGAACCCCAACTATAAGTGAATTTTTACCATGATTAATAGGGATAAAATTAGACACGTGTTGATCTATGGATGTGATTAAACTTCCCCGTTCAATCGCGATTGGCTGTGATTTGATCTCATTATGACCAGTCCCGCTTCGGAAGGCCACGACGAGGCAAGATCAATACCAATCGTGATAGCAAGCAATTAAAAGGTCAATGCCAGAAACGTCCTCTGTATATCACCAAAAAAAAGAAAAAAAGAAACGTCCTCTGTATCGGGATGATGCCACGTATTTAAAATAGCTAGACATTTTTAGTAACCTTAATAATTTTCGAGTCCTGATAATAGGACCCCAGGGTCCTCTACTAAGCTGACCGTAGTGTCCCCGTGTCACTTTTAACACCTTCTTAACCATGGTTGAGCTTAAGTAAATTAATATTAATAATTTTATAATTTATTGTTCTAAAAACCATGGTTAGGTTGCTTAACCCTAGGGGGTGAGTGAATCCTAACCACAATTAATGAGTGGTAAAAAAAGGTGCACGGACCAATAGGATCAAGGGGTAGGAAGAAGGTTCTGGTTCCATTCTTAAGAGGGTGAGAGTGGGCTGCACTCTCCACCCGCCTTTAACTTAGAACAGATACTGACTTGCTAACCGGGGTTGCGGCCTAACCGTTTGTCTCATACCAATAACCCAAAAAAAAAAAAAAAACTAACTCACCACTTTTGCAATTGGAAACGTACCTAAGATATGTATTTGTAAACCTATAGTTAGACCTCATTAGTCTAAGTCCCTCTCTTAAATATTCACCAAGTGTGCCTATCACTGTGTTTTTCAATTTACTAGTGGGGTCTTGCACGTGCAAGGCTCATGCATGTCCTATTTGTCTCCTTAAATCTACATATATAAAATGTAAAATAAAACTTTACTCCCCACAAGTGGCATAACTATGTTCAAAGATGCAATAACTTAAAACATTTAACTAAGTTAAACTTGATCACATAGAAAGATTAATGAACCCTAAAAAAATGAACAGTTAGTAAGAATACAAATATAAAATTAAATTAATAAAGAAATCATGTATAAAGTCCATTACTAAAAGACAACCCATGCTTCTACTCTATTTTAAGCAATCTACAATTAATTTAATTGTTTTAATTATACACACTTTGCTTCTGATGTTGTTGCACTCACTTCTTACACAATGCAAATGACTCCTAAATTTTAGTCATTTGAAGAAGAAATAAAAAACATTATGCTTAAAACAATAAATATGATCGAATAGAAAGTGGCATAGAGCCACATGATCAAATTCGATAATAGTCTAAATATACGCACAATATGTCAAAATAGGAAAAATTGCTTGTTTTGATTCATGCATGAGAGGTAATTTCTAATAAAACCATACTCAAATATATATATGATTTGGATCTCAGAAATAATTTGGACCATGTTAATTATGTCATAGGTGACTATAACAGCCGCATCTCCTCTGTAATACATGTGGGCCAAGCTATGGTACCTCTCTTGCCTAGACCATATCCCATATCTCTAACTTGGCTGTTGGATCATGCACTGCTAGGCCATGAGAAGAACATTGCTCCAATCATGGATCTCTATCATCAACAACAAAGAGACACAAATCAGAAATTGAAAAAGTCAAACATCAGCAAACCTCAACCATGAGACCCCAGTAGCACTGAAGTCGCCTATCAAGAATTATCATTAATCAAACCCGCAACAACCGTTCTAATACCTCCAAGAAACATGAAATCAGAGGGAAAAACTCAGTGTATGAAAATTAGTGGATGAATTATAGAAGATCTATATTAGAAAGCAAAGAACAATCAAACAAATGCCTAACTAAAGTCCAAATCAAAGCCAAACCCTAATAAAGCAGGGTAGATCCCACGAAGAATCAAAGAAATACAAGAGAAAAAATCCTACATTGAAGGAGAATTGAAAGATTCTTTCGTGCACTAAAGGAGTAATCTAGATTATGGAAAGCCCTACAAAACATCGTAGATATCTAATCATAGATAGCCTTAGGAACAAACTGTATGAAGAAGAGCAGAAAGCTTGACCAAAGCTATCGAATTAGCAAACCCCGGTAGCAGGTACAAAGATGGAGAAGACAACCATTAATCACAAGTCTCCTTATAAGAGATTGAAACCCTATTATGAAAAAGTGAGCTGAATTATTTCAAATAGAAAGATTAAAGAGCCCACCCTAAAAAAATCCCAATCGTGGAACATAATCAAATAGAGCATAAATCAAAATAAAAAAAGAGAAAATTTTCACAAATTGGCAACGGGAATTACAGACAGGAGCACGCGAAGTCTCCTTGTAAGATTGAAACCCTAGTATGATGAATCATCTCAAATAAAAAGGTTAAAGAACCCTCAAAAAAAAAATTCGTAGATCATAATAGAACATAACCAAATAGTTCAAAAATCAAAATAAAAGAACAAATTGGGAATGAAACTTACTAGCAAGAACAAGCGGTGGGAGCAAGCGGCACAAGCAGGGGCGAAAATAAGCGACGCTAGTAGCAGTGGGAGCATGTGGCGAGTAAAGGTTGGAGCTAGGGTTATCAATGGATCGGATCATGATCCGGATCTGATCCGATTAGCCGGACTTTTGACCCTATATGTGATCCATTGGATTGGATTCGAATCAAATCAGTGGAATTTGATCCGATTAGCCAGACTTTTGACCTTATATGTGATCCGTTGGATTGGATTCGAATCGTATCGGTGGAATCGGATTATAATCATATCGGATCTGGATATAGGGTGATGCGATTAGAGTAAAATCCGATCCGATTATAATAAATTTTTTAAATAATTTTTAAATATATTAAATAGATTTTCTATGCATAGAGTATTAATTAAAAAAATTAATATTAATTAGAGTTAATTAAGGTATTATTAATTTTTATATTATTAAAATAGAGTTTTTTTAAAAATTAACTTTAATCGGATTAGATCGAATTCAGATTTAGATCGATTAAGTCATGATCTGACGAATCTCGGATCGGATTCGGATCTGTCGAATTCTTAATCGGATCGGATTCGGATCTAGACAGATCTTGTCCGAATCCGACCTATTGACAGCCCTATCTAGAGCAATAGCGCAAGGAAGAGAAGGGTGAGGAAGGCGGTGGAAGTATCTGGAATAGGTGGACTTGGGAACATTATTAGATACGGTCATCGGGACATGAAAGGAAATAGTACAAAACAGAACAATTTTCATGAAATACCCCTCAGATTTTCTCTTTTATATAAGGGTATAAGATAAGGATACGAAAATTAGGCAACGGATTTTATTTAGTAGATAGAGTATTACTGTATACTCGGTCATAGTCTCTTTTGTCTCATGCATGGAATGGTTTATAATTAAGGAGGTCATCATTATTTTACGCACGATTATATTTGGCAGTACACGCACACCTCCCTAACTCGCCACATGTCTTCTTTACACTTATTAATTGTGGTTAATGTAAGCACCCAATTTTTACACCCCCCTTTCTGATCATGGTTAATTACCTTAACCATGGTTAATACCCTAACCCTAGGACATACCCTAGTTAAGCCTTAATCAAACCTAAGCAACCCTTAGTCAAACCCTATGCAAACCCTAGGTCAAACCTAAGCAAACCCTAGTCAAACCCTAGGCCTAACCCTAGGTAGACCCTAGTCAAGCCTTAGTCAAACCCTAGGTCAAACCTAAGCAAACCCTAGGTAAAACTTAGTCAAACCCTAGGCCTAACCCTAGGTAGACCTTAGTCAAGTCTTAGTCAAACCCTAGGTAAATCCTAGATCAAATCTAAGCAAACCCTAGTCCAAACCCTAAGCTTAACCCTAGGTAGACCCTAGTCAAATCCTAGGCCTAACCCTAGGTAGACCCTAGTCAAGCCCTAGGCTTAACCCTAGGTAAACCCTAGGCCTAACCCTAGGTTAGCACAAGGCCCATTTCTAGGCCCAGGAACCCAAAATCGAAGCCAAACCCCCCTGTGGGCCCAAACTTGGGCCCACAAGCCTTAGAAACTCATTGGTGTGGGGCCCACTATTGAAATTTGAAAAAAATCAGGAATGGCGATAAGGTTATTACCACAATTTCCTTATTTAGTAAAATGAACAGAGCCACAGACCAATGCGTGAGGGTTGGCCTTATTAGTAAAAAAAGGAAATGGCGGTAGAATTTCTACCGCCATTCTGGGTTTTGTCTGAAACAAGAATGGCTATAGAAACTCTACCGCCATTACTGGTGTTGGCTTCGAAACGGTCTGGCATCCCCCTTCACCACCTCAGCTCCGCCCCCACAGTGTCCAACACTTTCGTATTAAACCCTAAACTACCCTAAGTCCCCTACAACCCTATTAACCCCCCCTACTCCAAGTTGTAATTCCATTCCAAAATGTCCATAGTGAAACTTTGTTGGTTTCACTGTGCAACCCGAAACCAACCTTTGTCCTCAATCCAGAGCACCTAGGAGAGAACCCTAGAGTCCTAGGGACCTGCCCCTGCACCACCTTAGCCCTCTCCCCTTGCACCACCACCATGCACAGCCTCCTCCGGTGAGCCAGCAAGGTAGGACCTCCTCCCCCCACTTCTTCCTTCTGTAAAAGCATTGTAAGACTCCTGGTCCCACTGCAGGGGTCCTTTTATTCTTGTTTATTGCTGTATAACCGAGGATAGGGGTCCCCTTTGCTTTTTCATAGGCATATGGGAACCCTCTTGAGGTTTACACCTTGGCTCAAGGCCCCCCTACCGTATATGGAACCTCCCCTTCTGTTCTGGGAGACCCTCAGCCCATGAGGGATCCCCTGGATGTGCCCTGGTTCATCCCCGGGAGGGGAATATCAAATTTCTGGAAAATCCTAGAATGGCGGTAAACTCAGTACCGCCATTCTGGGCCCTCTGATTTACAGTAGCATTATCACTCTTTTAAGTGGGCCTTGGTCCATTTCAAGGCCCAAGTTTGGTCGGTAAGACCTTCCCCCATCTACCCTGGTCCTTCCAGGCTAACCCTAGTGGTCTAACCATGTTTAAAATACTACCATTTAGAAACTGTCTAGAATAGCGGTAGATAGTCTACCGCTATTCCTGATTCTAATTTACAGTGCATTCAGGCTACTCTTGGGTCTACTTCAGACTATCCCCTGGGTCCACAGTAGGCCCAGGATATTTGGGGACTCCTCTTCAACCCTGGAGGGTCCTTGATCCCTGTGGGTTTACCCTTTACCTGATCCCAAGCCTGCAAACCATTTCCAGAAGAAACTTGGTAATGGCGGTAAACAGATTACCGTCATTCCAGTTCTGTAAAGAACTGGAAATTGCGGTAAAGAGTTTACCGCCATTTCCTGTTTTCTGATATTTGGGCTTTGCATAGGGCCCAGACCAGGTAGGAGGCCATTTTAGGCCCCGCTATGCTATCTGGGCCCACCCTGACCAGACTATACCCTTTAACTGGGGTTAACTCAACCTTGTTTAACATTTAACCATAGTTAAGGCCTCTTAACCCTTGTAAAAATCTTGAAAAAATTTCAAAAATATTCAAAAATTGCAAAAGACCATAATACCATTGCTTTTGACCTTTTTATCATGGTTAGTAGCCCTATCCATGATTACTTTTCCCCTTAACCCCGATTAACAATCCTAACCATGGTTAAACACCTTTTGGCCTACTGGGCCTAACCTCTTAGCCTACTGGGCCCAACCTTAGCCTACCAGTTTTATCCTTGGCCTACCGGGCCAAAACCCTAGTATACCGGACTTATCCATTGGCCTAACGGGCCTAATCCCTTAGTCTACCAGACTAATCCTTGGCCTCCGGGCCCGAAACCATGCACTTGACAACCCATTCAACCAAACCTTAACCTTCAGGCTAGACCCTTAGTCATCCCAATGCACACACACACCCCTTAGCCTTGGCACGGGCTCATGTGCCAGAACTACGCTCGGTCTGATCTCACCCGTGTGAGTACGTAGGCAACCCAACTTAGGTTTGACCCTAGTTAGCTTTTCTTTCTAGGGTTAGTATACTCTAATCACTTAGACATTTGAATAATCTTGACTTTAATTTGGCTTACACCTAGGGAGTAGGTAACCATTGTAAAATGGGGGTCCTGGGTGCCTAACACCTTCCCCGGGATTTAACCGAACCTCTTGCTTAGAACTCTAATGCAGATCTTAAGACCTTATCCTTAACCCAATGACTTATCCCTTTTGAATTAATAGGTAGCAACTTTCAACACATAACCCGTGAGTAAAATCCATGCTCACAGCTCTAGCGACTCTACTCGGGACAATTGTTGGGTTCAACCCGGAACCTAGGTTAAGCCAAATAAACCTCAATCTTATTCAGATGCCTAAATAATTAGCTTATTACGAATTCTTTTCATCTCTTTGGGTGTATTGTATATTGTGCATATCATATATATCATAGTACTGTAATGACCTATGAAACCTAGTAGACAGGTTTATTACGCTTACGGTTGCTGGATGATCATTCTCAGTGTCAAAAGCTTAAAAGTCTTGGAAGTCTGCGGAATTACTCATGTTGGGTGATTACCCTTAGTGAAGGATTTTGAACGCTCCCGCTTTCACTAATCATCCATTTTTAGGTATGTTCTATATCGGGGAGTCGCATATACAGTGTTAAGTGACTTGCATCATTCTAGGAAAGCACTTGCGTTACCTCAACATTCAGCATATAGATTAGGTTAGGGAATAGTTTACAAGCAGCCTACCTATGGAGGGTTACTCTAAACCCTAACCTGCTTGCACCATATACCTGTCCCCAATCATGGTTGACTATTCGGGCACTCTCACCCAGATAAGCACCCACCCAAGGGCATGTAATAAACCAACTTTGTGCTTGTAATAAAATACATCCAACCCTGTATCCCGACATAGCATATGAGATTCAAATCTCAAGCAGAGGTGTCTTCATTGGACCTATCCCCAACCTTGACCTGATAGGCCCCCGATTCCCAACAATCCGAGTAAAGCATGTCAGACCTCTGTCCGATTGCCTTATCGGATCATATGTGTCTTATCACATCCAATCAAAATCAAGAAAAATCAAATAATATATTCATCATCATCATCTTTACATTTTCATTTGCATACACAGTACACTCACATAGAGTTTGTCTTTGTCCAGGTAGATGACAGGTCTTTTAGGGATTGTTAAGTTAATTTGTCAACCGTCACGAACCGTGCATTTGACATCTTAGGCGGCATGTGACGACAATCTCCAAAAATCAATTGAAGCCTTCACTCCTAGTCAGCATCTTGCTTGGGCTCAGTACTACAAAATAGGATCCATCTTAGACCTGGCCATGGTTAAACCAGATCCGCACCTCATGAATGCTGCTATCCAGTGTTGGAACCCATCACATATGGTGTTCCATTTTAGTAAGAATGAGCTGTGTCAAACACTAGAAGAGATCCAAGACATTCTGAGCTTAACCATGGATGGCAAAGCCATAGTACCATGCTACATGACAACATATCAAGCAGACCTCTCAAGGTTTTTACATATCAAGCCTGCCTGCTTGCAGCATGGTCCTAACGGCTCTTATGACTGGATACCCCGTAAAATATCTAGAAGATCAATACATCCGTAAGTGGAACCCTGACACCGTAATAGCTGAACTTCCTAGTCTCAACGCTTTTGCACTGATAGTTATGCCTCAGATGGTATTCTCGAAGTGCCACACCCTCGTTGACTCAGTATTGGTAGGGATTATCAAAGACATGCGCAACACCAGAATAGTTGTACCCGTCATTCTTGCGGAGCTTCTCAGGGCTCTCAACCAAGCAGTAGACTCCAGAAAGGGCATCTTTTATATCAGTGCACCTCTCTTGCACCTATGGTTAGTAGGACACCTACCTACAATCATCCCAGTACCTGTCGATCTCCATGATGTATATAGTCTACCCAAGAAGATTTCTCAGAATCAGGGCTAGATAGTGTCTACAGACGTCAGAACGCTCTACCAGTTTCTCCAAAGCTTGTCAGAAGAAGAGATCATATGAAAATTCGAGTGACTAGTGATCACTACTCGATCTTAAATTATTCATTCTTGGTAATAATTTCATAGAATAGTACTAGTAAGGGTATCGAACCTCTGAGGACTGCGCTGGTTTCATTACCTTTTATGAAGATTAATTTTAAACTAATGAGATGAACAATTGATTGTGTTTATTTAAACTAAAATTGAAAAAAAAACAAATACAATTCGGTGAACCTCAAATCCGATGTTTGAGTTGAGAATCTCACAAGTTCAAGGGGATGGTTCGGTTTCCTTAAAAGTCTATCTACCCTTTTGATGATTTTAACAATTAAGTTATTAGCTTAAGGGATGATAAAATTTAAATGCGGAATAAGGAAAACCAAGTAAACCACAACACAAGGATTTTTACGTAGAAACCCTTCCGGAAAAAACCACGGGACCTAGTCCAGCCATGAGAATCTACTAAGACAAAGTAAACAAGAACTTACAAGACTCGAACTTGACTCCTTCGGAGTCGACACCTCGATCCTTCAGTTCGTAGTCCTCCATGCCTCGAAAAGTCACCACGTACTCTCAAGTCCCGTGATCAACCGCAGCCGCTTGTACTTATCTTTGTGTCTCTAAAACAGTCCACGATCTTCCGATCGATCTCCGTCAATGAAGGCTTCGGAATCCACCGACCAAATCATTCTACCACGATCCTTCTCGGATCGATCTCCTTCGAAAAGGCTCCGGAATACTCTAGCCAAGGTGTTCTATCTAGAATGGGTTGATGGTTTGATATAAATCAATACCTAGATGGACTCCTTTAAAGGACAAGTCCAAACAAGCTAAAATGGAACATTAGGCTTGAAAACTCTAGGTTTAATGCATTAACAAAGGGGAGGAGAACACTAAGTTTTCCATAGTATTTATGAACTCTAGAAGGAATTAAAAACCCTCTCAATACTTCCCCAAAGTTGTTTTTCACAAAGTGGAAGGGTTCTAGCTTTATAGGGAATAAAAAACATGATTTAGAAGTTGCTAAAACCCAAGAAGGAAAGTTCCAAAATAGCTAAATTAGCAAAAAACCGGTTTTGGAGAAAATCCCATATCAGGGTCGACCCATTAGGCACATTCGATCGACCGGATGGTGCCTTTCGGTCAACCGGATGGTCCTCAGGGTCGACCCTCACAAAATCAACTCTCTGCCAATTTGCACCATACATATTTTTCTATACCCAAGGTCGACCCAAAATGGTCAGGGTCGACCCTGAGGTGCCAACCCGAATTTCAAACTTCGTTTGTGGGTCTCACACCCTTTACAAAAGTTGTAGCTCATTTCGACATGGTCGTTTTGACATATTATGGCACAAAATCCGAGTTATGGTTTGTGAGATAGGCTAAAAACAAGCAACCTTGGTTTTTTTAAAAATTTCAAAATTTAAAACAAGTTTTGCACTGTTTATCTCACCACCTAGGGTCCGTATGGTTAGTCTAGGTCACTTACCACCTAAGGCATCATGTTAGGATAACTCTAAGTCAATTCCCACCTATGGTAGTATGATATCTAGGTCACTTACCATCCTATGAAGGAAATGATTAGCCCGAGTCTTCAACGGTCTTCAACTTCACTTGTTCGCGAATGCTTGACGACAACGACACAAGATACACACCTAGACATCTAGACTCACTTGTTTTGACACCGGAATATGCCAATACAAAAACATGGACTTTACAATCTCCCCCTTTGGCAATTCCGTGGCAAAACCCAAAACTAAACTGAAGTACATGGCTTGACACAAACTCACCCAAACACATCAAAACGGTGAATTAGGACATTACATGACTCCAACACTCTTACATGACATCAATTGACAAATCATCTTAAATAGATACACTGAAGCTCTTGTCAAGGAAATTCTTTCTGCTGCCCTGCACATGATCATAAACAAAACACCCAGTGAAGCATGTGTGAAATATGAAAATAAGTAATCACAGGTGAAGCAAAGAATATACTGAACTAGGAAAATACTACCCTAACATTCTCCCCCTTTTTGGCACAATTGCCAAAGGAAGGCAGGAAGCCAATATTCCAAAAAAAAATATACCAATTTAACAAAAGTGAAATATCAAGGCAACCACAGTACAACCAAGTAAATGCAGACAGTGAGGGGACAAACAGAGCGGGGAATAAAATAAAAATATAAAACATAAACTCCCCCTCAACAATTCAAGCACAAACTCCCCCTCAAGAACTCAATCACCAACTCCCCCTCATCAACTCAACTTGATCTTGTCCCCCTAAGATCAAGGACACCACCAAAAACAGGGCATTTATACTAGAAAGGCCCATGCCAAACAAAAAGAAAAGACAAAAAAAAAAATATCATGTGCCACACAAACATGCATCAAAAGCATTCCAAGCAGTAGTAATTTAAAATTACAAATCCAATGAAGAACATGATTAGTTAGCCCGACTGAGGATACCCATCTAACTAAATCTCATGGAATGCTAAAGCATAGCCAATTCACTTAGACACATTTAGTGAACAGTTCAAAAGTGAAGCATTGTGTGTAGTGGTGGTCTGACAAGATACTAGATCAAGGTTTCTTTCCCTTTCCAAGGGTATGACATTAACCTCTATGGGGACTCCCGAAGACATACATCTTAGAAGTCAAACCTAGTTAGATCCAGATATGATGATTTTTTACATTTTAGTGCTCCTTTATCCATTTTATTTGACTAAATATTTTTCTTTTAATTTTGGTCAAATATCTCCAATTTGTAAGATTTCTTTTGATGATCTTTATCTGATCATATCTTTTCATGCAATGATGGCTTTCACACTATCTAGGAGGTAGTCCTGGCTATTAGCAGTAGGGGCTTTCACTCTAGTGACCCAGATAGATACCTACTATCCGTCTAGGTAGCCATTTCATACTGTTTACATCTAATAGTGACTTTCACACTATCCCAATACGTAGCCCTTTTCATTGCAACAAATTTAGCTCATGGAGGATACACAAAATGGAGATGACTAACAAAATGGTCATTCTAGATTGGTCATTCAAGGTCACACTATTGGGATAAGCCATACACCTACAGATTAGAAAATAGACATCTCAATAGAATCAGTCAGAGTGTATGTGAAATTTGTGAAGCATACACACATAAATAAGTCTCTAACTGTTCAAGTTAAAACCGATCTAATTTTCAGCATAACCAGGAGACTATGAAGGTGGCATATCCTCAATCAGCAACAAACTCATGTTCAACCCTGGACAAGTATAGAGATAAAGATCACACAAGGAATGCAGATCATGCAAGTTAAACAAGGGCAACATGACAAAAATATTTTTGGATTTTATGGTTTTTCAATGTTTTTGGATTTTTTAAAATAAAAAAAACAGAAAAACAAACCAAAGCAAATAAACGCAAAAAAAACTAGTATACACAAATAGCATAGCACTAGGACAAGATATATCAATACAAGCATACCCTAGGCTATGACAGACACGGGCTAAGTGAAGCCCTTCAGGTCTTCCTTTCTCACCCAAACGGTTTTAGAAGTTTGATTGACCCTTTGGTCTCTAACCGTTTCAGTTGAGATAGGTATGACCTTTTGCCTCTTCCTCTTGTTCCTCCTTTTCCAGGATTGAGTCCTAGAATTATGGTGGGCATTTTGGTTCTCCCTGTTACCTCCTCTATATCTAGCATGAGGAGTGTCATGACCATGCCACTGTCTAGAGTTGTGAGCCATCTTCATCACATCTTCACACAAACTCCTAGACTTCTCCACTAGGACCTCAACTCTCCTTTGAAGATTCCCATTAAAGTTGTGTTGGTTCCTTGAACCATGATTGGGCATTCTTCGAAGTTTAGGACATCGAGGCTTAATATGACCCTTCACTCCACAGTTATGACATGTAGGAATGAATTTCTGAATAGAAGGGCCTTTCCCTTTAGCAGGAGGGTGCCTTTTAGCACCAGGCTCAATGTTCGAGGTGGATAGAGTTCCCTTTACATCTCCACACCTCTGATTTTGCTCAAGATCAACCAACTTGATTTCAAGACTTGTCTTTTCATGAAGACAAACATGTAAATTAGATTCAAATAGCTGAGTCTTGGCAAGGAGGGAAGCCTTCTCTTCCTCAAGCTGTGACACAAGAGCTCTCAACCCTGAAGCCACTTGGTCTAAGGCACCTTTTTCCATTTCAATAGATTTGATCTTTTTGGACATGGAAAATTGAACCTTTTTTAGCTTTAGGCATTCCTGAAATAGTTCATTATAGACTGCCTCAAGCTCTCCCTCAGAATCTGAATCATTCCGACTCTCTTCATCCTCCTCACCATCACTACATTGTTGGTTACTCACAGCATTTGAAGAAGATTTCTCAATCCCAGATAAGGATGCAGTGAAGGCCACATAACTCCTAGTCTCCTCACAAGAAGAACTATCTGATTCCTCAGATTCAGATTCACTGTCATCCCTTGCCTTGCCCTTAAATATTTTCTTATTAGAGCACTCAGTAGCAATATGGCCGTAGCCTTGGCATTCATAGCATTGAACACCTTGGGATTTCTTGTCAACACTTTTAAAATGTTTCTTGTTTTCAAAGTGCTTGGACTTGGGCTTTTCAAGGGATTTTTGTCCTTTTGGATTAAATCTCTTATTAAGTTTCAAAAATTTTCTAAATTTCTTTGTAAATAAAGCCAACTCTTCTTCTTCATCCTTAGAGTCACTATCTGAACCATCTATGGAATCCTTGACAGATTTCAAGGTAATAGATTTTGGTTTCTTAGATGGGTTCAGATTTAACTCATAGGTTTGGAGTGAACCAACCAACTCTTCAAGTTTGAGAGCATCAACATTTTTGCTCTCCTCGATGGCGGTAACCTTCGATCGAAATCTCTCAGGTAGAGATCTCAAAATTTTCCTAACAATTTTGGACTCTGGAATTCTTTCCCCTAGATTGAAACTAGAATTGACAATGTCACTCAGATTAGCATAAAAACTATCAAAAGTTTCATTCTCATCCATCATCAGTTGTTCAAACTTAGAGGTCAGTAATTGGAGTTTGGAGATCTTGACCATTGTAGTCCCTTCATGGGTGATTTGAAGAATGTCCTATGCCTCCTTCGAAGTGTCAGATGTAGAAATATGTCGAAATTCTTCGAGTGTGACAGCAGCGAAGATTGCATTTAGACCCTTACTGTTCCATCTACAACTTTCAAGTTCTGCATTAGTCCATTCAGAAGAAGGTTTAGGGATGGTCTGTTCATTTATGGTCTTTGTTGGATGGGTCCAACCTTGTTCAATGAAGAACCATACTCTCTCATCTAATGATTTTAGAAACGCTCTCATTCGAGCTTTCCTATAGGTATAATTATTCCCATCAAATAATGGGGGACAAGAGATGGATCCTCCCTCACTTTGGAGATTCATATTCACCGAAAAATATAAGACAAGATCACACTAAAATGTTAGTGAACCCGCTCTGATACCAATTGAAAAAAAAATATACAATTCGGTGAACCTCAAATCCGATGTTTGAGTTGAGAATCTCACAAGTTCAAGGGGATGGTTCGGTTTCCTTAAAAGTCTATCTACCCTTTTGATGATCTTAACAATTAAGTTATTAGCTTAAGGGATGATAAAATTTAAGTGCGGAATAAGGAAAACCAAGCAAACCACAACACAAGGATTTTGACGTGAAAATCCTTCCGGGAAAAACCACGGGACCTAGTCCAGCCATAAGAATCCACTAAGACAAAATAAACAAGAACTTACAAGACTCGAACTTGACTCCTTCGGACTCGACACCTCGATCCTTCAATTCGTAGTCCTCCATGCCTCGAAAAGTCACCACGTACTCTCAAGTCCCGTGATCAACCACAGCCGCTTGTACTTCTCTTTGTGTCTCTAAAACAGTCCAAGATCTTCCGATCGATCTCCGTCAATGACGGCTTCGGAATCCACCGACCAAATCACTCTACCACGATCCTTCTCGGATCGATCTCCTTCGGAAAGGCTCCGGAATACTTCGGCCAAGGTGGTCTATCCAGAACAGGTTGATGGTTTGATATAAATCAATACCTAGATGGACTCCTTTAAAGGACAAGTCCAAACAAGCTAAAATGGAACATTAGGCTTGAAAACTCTAGGTTTAATGCATTAACAAAGGGGAGGAGAACACTAAGTTTTTCATAGTATTTATGAACTCTAGAAGGAGTTAAAAACCCTCTTAATACTTCCCCAAAGTTGTTTTCCACGAAGTGGAAGGGTTCTAGCTTTATAGGGAATAAAAAACATGGTTTAGAAGTTGCTAAAACCCAAGAAGGAAAGTTCCAAAATAGCTAAATTAGCAAAAAACCGGTTTTGGAGAAAATCCCATATCAGGGTCGACCCATTAGGCACTTTCGGTCGACCGGATGGTGCCTTTCGATCGACCGGATGGTCCTCAGGGTCGACCCTCACAAAATCAACTCTCTGCCAATTTGCACCATACATATTTTTCTATACCCAGGGTCAACCCAAAGTGGTCAGGGTCGACCCTGAGGTGCCAAACCAAATTTCAAACTTCATTTTTGGGTCTCATACCCTTCACAAAAGTTGTAGATCCTTTCGACGCGGTTGTTTTGATATATTATGGCACAAAATCCGAGTTACGGTTTGTGAGATAGGCTAAAAACAAGCAACCTTGGTTTTTTGAAAAATTTCAGAATTTAAAACAAGTTTTGCACTGTTTATCTCACCACCTAGGGTTTGTATGGTTAGTCTAGGTCACTTACTACCTAAGGCATCATGTTAGGATAATTCTAAGTCAATTCGTATCTAGGTCACTTACCATCTTATGAAGGAAATGATCAGCCTGAGTCTTCAACGGTCTTCAACTTTACTTGTTCGCGAATGCTTGACGACAACGACACAAGATACACACCTAGACACCTAGACTCACTTGTTTTGACACCAGAATATGCCAATACAAAAACATAGACTTTACAAAAATAATGATTAAATTAAATGAGATTTCTAAATTAAACTAAAAACAATTGAGTTTTAAATCCTTTTGGAGAGAAGATCTAGGGTTTTCAATTCCACCACTAACTTAATTACCAATCCGTATTCTGAATTTATTCTAACTTCTTAATTTGCAAACATCCCAGTTAGAGTGACAGCATGTCCCCTCTCAACTGATCAAGAAAATTTCAAGGGATTATATCCTAAGCATATCGTATCTTCGGTGAGCACGAATGATACACACTAATCTATGGTTGTGTAATCACTCGTCTTCCTTTAGCATAAAATATCTTCGAATTTAATCTCTCGATATATTAAAACCATTGCATAAAACTTATGTTTAAATTTTAACGAAAATTAAAACAAGTGGATTCAATTCCAATTTCATAATACCTCAGACAAGGTTGAGAATTCCATTGAAATCAAATATAATTCAACTAAATCCGGTTGTTAAAACAACCCTCTCACTATGCAATCAATGTTTTACAACTAAGAAATCAAAAATAAAACAAAATAAAACGACACAGTTACTTGGCTAGGGTTTCATCGAAACCCTAGAATGGGGAATTAGTTCATCACGAGGGAAAAACACATCATCTAGACAAAGTTGATACTATCACGCCCCAAAATACCCCTTAGGAGTTAATGGATACTTTAGAGGTGACTATACTTAACCTGTCAAACCACCCTGTACTGAACAAGGTGAACATATCATAATATAACATGAATCAGAGTGCGGAGCTATAACATGAATGCGGAAGCGTAAACAACTTTTTCTTTTCATAATCCATCTCAGTATTCCAAGTTTACGTATACAAAACATAACATGATAAAGGTGGACATGCCCACTTATCAAAATACAAAATGGGAAAAACCTCACAAGTCTCTCTATTAATAGTAGTCTAAATAGAGCCACACATCTCGGTCTCTATGCTCTTGCGACTGCATCGGGATAGGTGGCTCTCTCTCTTCTACATACTATTCCTCAACCCAAGGCTCAGGGTTGAGGTTGTCCACAGTACTTGCCGACATAAAAGTACGGCTGAGTATGGAATACTCAGCGAGTACAAGCTACTAGCTGACAATAGCAATAACAAAAACACAACAATAATAACCACAATACACAACATCAATTTAAAACAATACTAGCAACATGTGACATTCATAGCATTGAAAGTAAAGTAAGGTAACAGTCTTGACATGCTTGCATGAATGCAAAATCTCCGGTAAAACTCATACTTTGAAGTGATATTTTATTATTGAAAATAGCTTTTTGTGTTTTTTTCAAAACTTGCTTGTCATGTTTGAAAAAATTTTCTTGTCTTGGTCTTGTTCATGAGAATCACATATGCTTGTCTTGCTTGTTCTTTTCATGTTCTTGACTTGACTTGCTTGTTTTCTTGTAAGCCAGAGGTTAGTGCCCTTGTAGCGACTTAAGCCGGGAATGTAAATTCTCTTCAGTGAAATATATATATATATATATATATAGAAAAGGGTACACCAACCTCCTTGACCGGCCCGATGTTCGGCATTATCAACTTTTTTTCTTGTGAGCCAGGTATGACATATCTTGCAATATGCCCTACCCTTGACCGGCCCGATGTCCAGCTTTATCATTCATGCTTGTTTCTCTTATGAGCCAGGTATGACATATCTTAGGGATATGCCCTACCCTTGACCGGCCCGATGTCCGGCTTTGTCATTCGTATCGTGAATCACAATTCTTGTTCTTGTTTGGTTTTTCATATACACATACTTTAGAAAACTGGTTCATGTGTATATGTGTGTGTGAGTGTGGCATTGTAGTGATCTTGATGACATGCACAACTAAAAGGAATAGTGTGTGTAACACTCGTGATGATCATGATAGCATGTGCAACAAGAGGGATTATGCATAGCATTTTCATTCTCACTATAACCATGCGAGAATTTATACAACATAACAAGCATTTGATCAATTTATCATTTTTGGGGAAAATTACATAAGCCTACTTTCATTTTCTTCGTTAAATCCATTTAATTTTGGTTTAAGCATTTTATCAAATACATGGCGTACAACATTTCATAGTCATTTCATTTCCTCTTTTTAGTGCATACATTTCATCAAACCACATAGGGTGTATTCATTATGCTTGAAATGTCCTTCCATCATCTTCCATTACACACATCACACCACATCCACACGGCATCCAATCGCCTCAACCACCATCCAATCCATACATCCCACACCTCTTATTTAACTTGTTTGTATTTAGGGAAATTAGCATATTGCAAGGAAAGGAAGAATATGAGATCAAAAATCACCATTTTCAAGGAAGGAATCTAGGTTATTGCTAAGTGAGTTAGTAGGGTATACTAACCTTGAAGATTTCTCCCAATGTTGAAGAAAACCCATGATTTGAAACCTTCAAGCTCGATAGAGAAGGGTCTTTGGTTGAAGGGGATCAAAGCTTGAACTCCCCTTACTCCAAATCCAAAACCCTAGTTCTTCCCTTCTTCTTTCTCCCAAAATCCCCAAAATATATGCTTGAGGGTTTATGAAATCCCAAACCCCTCGAATTGGGGCTTGTATAGAAAAAAAGGGGGGTCAAAAGACCCATTTACCCTTAATGAAATTTACAAAAATGTGAAAGACCAAGCGATCGGTGCTTATGATCGAGCAATCGGTGTTTTTGACCGAGCGATCAGTTAAAAACACCCTCTCTAGAATTTTTCCCCATACTAATTTTTGGACCAGTCGATAGATACCGATCGCTAGGTTTTGGACCGAACGTTCGCTACTGAGACCGAACGATCGGTGCTCTGTAAATTTTGACACTGAGTCCATTTTTCACTCATTTCCACTACTTGGACTTATCCCACTTCTATTCTAACCCTTTTTCCTTTTGTTTTTCACCCTCATAATATAGGAAAAACATCCCTAAGGGATTTACTACTCTAATACGTCATCTTAATCATTAATTACGGCTACACGAGATTTCAAATTTCTCATTTCATAGAAAAGGAAAGATTACAAAGGCTTAAAGCCTTGGCACGCATACCAAGACATGTACAAAAGTTCCGGGGTTTTACAGATACACTCTTCTTCATGGCTTCCTTTTTCTCCAAAGCTCCTTTTCTTCTTTTTGATTCAAAATCTCTATATGCTGATTATGGCTAAGGATTCTTCTTTTTATTGAGAAAGATAGAATCCTTGTAAAATAAGGAGTTCTAATTGGGGTACAACTCTTCTTTTCTCTACAAAATTTGGGCTTTTAAGAATAGTCAAACTGGGCCCAAAAGAGAAATTTCATGCAACATAAAAATCTCAAAACGAAGGAGGGGCGATCATCGCCCCCCTCTGGGCGATCGATCACCCAGGGCAAATCTTCCCTATTTGTGCCATGTTTTTGCTCCTTTCTTCTTGAGATCCTTTGAGTCTTTAATGCTTTTAAATCTTTCATTTTAAACATTTTTTTCTCGCATGAACCTGAAACAAATATAAACAACCAAGTAGCATAAAAATATTTAAAAGATTACTCTAAAGGGTTAACAAGTTAAGTTTGAAGTGCATATATATGAACATCTTGCACCAATCACAACCTCAAACTTAGACATTGCTAGTCCTCGAGCAATGAAAAATAAAATAAAACTAAACTAAACTATATCTACATCCCCTTTCGTGGGATCACCGATTGCGTTTTGCATATGCAACAAGCTTTTTAAACCCCTAGGTGGCCCTAGAGGACGAGTGAAGTCTCGTGAAGGTTTACAGTGATGACATACTACCCTGTAATTGTGCAATAGATTCAAGTAAAACATGCAAATCTCAAAACAGTGATTGATTCATATTCCAAAATTTTCAGAATCACAATGCATACAAAATAATCCCCAAATTATTAACAATATTGAATTTTCAACTCTCCACATTCTCAATTTCACACCATTCTTAACCAGTTCTGAAAAATTTAGGTTCTAAAAGATTTGTTAGAATTTTCTTTGTTGTGTAATGTGACTAATAATCGAATGTGTGATATCAACCTTACTTTTCAATAGTTTTTCTGTTTTCTCACTTGTCATTGAATTTCCTTTCAATTTAAACTCCCAACCCCAAGGCTTTCATTCAATACTATTTTCTTTTTATAAGTGTGACTGTGCAAAATTTAAGTCCATTAAGCATTTTAGACAACCAGGTAGCGAGTGTTCGGCCGGTAACTCCCAAACCAGATGACTTTAGGGCACCAGGTTTAAAGACACCTTTAAGGGCTTATTAACTCGAGTTAAATAGGCTACGAACTTAAACTAGTCACACTAGGTTATTTTATCCATTCCAAACATCACACGGTTTGATGCGAACTCTCTATGCTTAGTGAAGCATGAGGTCCTAGTTACTAAGTGTAAAACCTGATCAGGTAACCTATTCTTCTATCAATTTTTTTTTTACTTTAGCCAAGGTTGGTGTTCAATTTCTAGGTCATCCAACTTCCTATGAGTTAACGAAATCACTAATCAATTAGTTTGGTTTCAAACCCACTAAACAATTTATTAGAGTGCTCGTGCATATATCAAAGTGTATTCATGACTTTAGAAAAAAATTTAAGCTTTTATAGTTCAGTGAAGGGTTATAAACAGTGTATATTTGGGATTATGTGTTCTCAAATTTAACCCTATCAATAAGATTTGAATTATCCTACATGCATCACAATCTTTCAAATTTAGAATAAAACAATCTATAAAAATTCAATGTTTACATGTCCTACCCTATTTCATAGTTGCACAATCACCCAAAAAGATAATGAAAATAATAGTCTGGCCTATTATTTCCCAACCCCAAACTTATAGTTTACATTGTCCTCAATGTAAAAATAGAAATTAAGCACAAATATGGACAAAAACAATAATACCTGACTTGGTGATAGGCTAACCATAAATCTGGAAGGTGAAGGGGGTGAAAATAGATCAAGAATGTATAAAAATCATCCCAAACTTCATCCAAACAACACCCAGCAGGGTTAGTACAATACAAGAAATATCCACACAAAACTTGATGCTAAATCAATATATCTCAATTAACTATGGAAAGCATCAAGCAAGAATAAAATTGGGATATTAATTTTTTTATTTTTTTTAACGTATTTGGGCGATCGATCTCCCCTAAAGGCGATCAATCGCCAAAAAAGCCATTTTGGTGAGTTTTTTTTTTAACGTACAACTTGGGCGATCGATCCCCCTAGGGGCGATCGATCACCAAAAACGCTGAAATTGCACGATTTTTTTTGTGAAGAATAGGGTGGTGAATTATCACCCCAAACTTGAATTAACGAAAAACGAATAAAGAAAGATACCATACTATACCTAAGAGATTGGGTTACCTCCCAACAGCGCTAAGTTTATTGTCTTCAGCCAGACGACCTTAAAATCATTCAACCGTCTAGGTAGACGGGATCACGTAAGGCTAGAGGTATTGAGCGTTGGCCTTGAGCACACACCTATCTGGGTCAGAGAAGAGGGATTTCCTATGCCTTTGCAAGGTCGCAATCTTATGCTTAGCCCTCACTTTATGTTTTTCCAATAGAAAACCTTTTAAATGAGTGAGATCAAGCAAAGATGGTCCATTCCCTATAGATTTTTCTATGATGGGGTCTGGGGGTTTAAAATGAGTGAGGGATGCATCCAAAGGATTATCAGTTAAAACATAAGGATGAGCATCCTCAACTATCTTATCAACCATAAAGCAATCTTCCCCTTTCGATTGTTGTTTGGGGGTAGTGAAGACATTCAACTGAACTTTCATGTTACCAAATGGCACCTTCATCACCCTAGTCCTACAGTTTATGCAAGCATTAGTAGTAGCCAGGAAGGGACGACCGAGGATGACTGGAATTTGGCACGGGTTCCATGTCAAGGACAAGAAAGTCGACAGGGAAAAAAAATTGTTGACTTTAATCAGAACATTTTTAACTACCCCACGAGGCTTTTTCGTGGATCTATCTGCTAATTGTAATACAATGGATGTGGGGCGAAGCTATCCTAAACCAAGTTTCTCATACATCGAGAAAGGTAATATATTAACACTAGCTCCTAAATCAAGGAGTGCCCGATCAATGGAGTGATCTCCAATGATATACGAAATAGTAAGAGCACCGGGGTCCTTAAATTTTGGATGAGTGTTGTGTTGGATAATGGAGCTCATTTGCTCGGTGAGAAGGACTTTCTTGGACACACGAGTCCTTGATTTGAAATTTTGAGTGCACATGTCCTTGAGAAATTTGGCATATGTCGGGATTTGCTTGATAGCATCTATGAGTGGAATGTTGATTTTGACTTGTTTAAAGACCTTCATCAGCTTATCAATTTTAGTTTCCTTTTTTCCGAAAGGGGAGGAATCTTTTAAGCACTGAGAGTAGAAGCTTTGGGTATATAGGATTCCAGGGGAGTGAAATTAGATAAAGATGAAGAAGGACTTTGGTACTTCTTAGAGACACTCACCAGGTCTCCTTGGAGATTTGTTGGGCCTACATTGGGCTCTTTTTCCTCACTCTTCTTCTCTCTAACCTCGTTTTCAACTACCTTCCCACTCCTTAAGGTAGTAACGGCAAGAACGTGCTAACCATGAGTTTCATTATTTTGAGCATCATCAACCATATTTACACCCTTAGGGTTGCTAACCGGTTGGCTTGTGAGCTTCCCTTGTTCTTTCTTGTATATGACACTAGCTAATTGTCCCAATTGAAACTCAATCATTTGGATAGTGAGAATGAGAGTGTAGAAGTTGGGTATTGGCCTCTAAGCCTTTGAGAGCTTGCAACACTTTCTCCTCGAAAAATGGGTTCCTTTGAGGAGGAGGAGGAGGAGAGTGTTGGAATTCCTGTTATTAGGGAAGATGGTAGTTGGGCTAATTTTGAAAAGGTCGGACATTCGGCCCATGAGGTTGGGGGAAGGAATTTTTTCTTGATTTTGGCGCTGTCATGAGAAATTAGGATGATTCCTCCATCCCGGGTTATAAGTATTTGAATATGGATCATTACCTAGGCGGATATAGGCAGCATTGTCATGCTCTTCGAAAAGGTCTGGGAATTGGGCAGTAGAAGGACACTCATGCACATAATGTGCAGGGTTAGAACATATAGGACACACCTCCCTCTGAGTAGGAGTTGGTTGATGGGGTGTGTAAGAAGATGACCCTGTAGCCATGAGTTGGTCTAATTTTTGAGATAACTCATCCACTTTAGATGAGACATCTATAGAAGTGCCTACTTCATAGATGCTTCTTTCGAGGTTCGAGGTAGAAAATTGTCTCTCAGAACAGCTATTCGAGGCATGATGGAGAGAGTTTTCACTAAGATTTTCAAATAACTCCCATGCCTGAGCCTCATTTTTCATCATAAATGTCTCACCACAAGAGACATCAACCAGTTGACAGTTGTAATGAGGCAGTCCATCATAGAAAAATTGGACTAATTGCCACTTTAGAATTTGGTGGTGAGGGCACTTAAGAAGAAGATCTTTGAATTTTTCCCAAGTTTCATGAAATAGCTCCCCATCGATTAGAGCAAAACTCGTGATAGTTCGCTTAATCAAGTTAGTTTTTCCTATGGGAAAGAATTTCTTCAGAAATTCTTGCTGGAGTTGAGCCCATGGATCAATAGAATTGGCTTCTAAAGAATTAAGCCAATACTTAGTTTTGTCTTTTAGAGAGAAATGGGAGGTGCAATCTGAGGGCATCATCCGAAAATCCTTGCAACTTGAATGTGGTACAAATCTCATGAAATTCGTCAAGATGCTTATATTCGTCAAGATGCTTATATGGATCTTCATTATTAAGTTCATAGTAGGATGGTATCATCTGAATGATACTGGACTTAATCTCATAGTGGGCTGTCGATGTTTCTAGCAGCCTTATATAGGAGGGGGATTGATATGTAGAAGGAGTAAAATACACATTCAAAGATTTGATCGGGTCATGTTCTTCCGCCATGTTTGGGAAAGGAATAGCTTCTAGGTTCGTTCTAGGAATGGTAGAAGCTTTCGCTTCAGAATTAGACTCGAATAAGGCAAAAGCCTTGAGGAACCTAGCAGTACGCTTTAACTCAGAATCAAGGGGGAATAGTTCAGGATTACAAGACCTTCTACTGTGCATACACCCTATAGAAACACTCTATGTTTAGTAGACACCAAATTGAAATAAAATATCTACTTAAGAAAGTAAATATTTACAAAGCTCTCCTGCTTTCCAAGATGTTGAGCAAGCATTTTCAATATTTGTAGTTTGAGCGATTTGGTACCTGAAAACATAAATAATTCCAATTAAATAAAATAAAAAATATTTTTGGATTTTTTTATCTAATTAATTTGAAATTAATCTATCAAATTAACAACTAGACCGTTCCAGCAGTCCCCGACAATAGCGCCAAAAATTGATCGTTACTCAATCTTAAATTATTTCTTCTTAGTAATAATTCCATAGAATAGTACTAGTAAGGGTATCGAACCTCTGAGGACTGCGTTGGTTTCATTGCCTTTTATCAAGATTAATTTTAAACTAATGAGATGAGCAATTGATTGTGTTTATTTAAACTAAAACAATGATTAAATTAAAGGAGATTTCTAAATTAAACTAAAAATAATTGGGTTTTAAATCCTTTTGGAAAGAAGATCTAGGGTTTTCAAATCCACCACTAACCTAATAACCACTCCCCATTCTGAATTTATTCTAACCTCTTAATTTGCAAACATTCCAGTTAGAGTGACAGTACGTACCCTCTCAACTGATCAAGAAAAGTTCAAGAGATTATATCCTAAGCATATCGTATCTTCGGTTAGCACGAATGATACATACTAATCTACGGTTGTGTAATCACTTGTCTTCTCTTAGCATAAAATATGTTCGAATTTAATCTCTCGATATATTAAAACCATTGCATAAAACTTATGTTTAAATTCTAACGAAAATTAACATAAGTGGATTCAATTCCAATTTCATAATATCTAAGACAAGGTTGAAAATTCCATTGAAATCAAATATAATTCAATTAAATCTGATTGTTGAAACAACCCTCTCATTATGTAATCCATGTTTTACAACTAAGAAATCAAAAATAAAACAAAATAAAATGACACAGTTATTTGGCTAGGGTTTCATCGAAACCCTAGAATGGGGAATTAGTTCATCGCGAGGGAAGAACACATCATCTTCATAGACAAAGCTGATACACTCTTCTTCATGGCTTCCTTTTTCTCCAGAGCTCCTTCTCTTCTTTTTGATTCAAAATCTCTATATGCTGATTATGGCTAAGGATTCTCTTTTTTTATAGAGAAAGAGAGAAAGATAGAGTCCTTATTAGGGTACAACTCTTCTTTTCTCTTTTCCCTACAAAATTTGGGCCTTTAAGAATAGTCAAACTGGGCCTAAAAGAGAAATTTCATGCAACATAAAAATCTTAAAAAGCAGGAGGGGCGATCGATCGCACCCTATGGTCGATCGATCGCCCAGGGCAAATCTTCCCTGTTTGTGCCATGTTGTTGCTCCATTGTTCTACCCTTTTGTTTCTAAGATCCTTTGAGTCTTTAATGCTTTTAAATCTTTCATTTTAACTCGCATGAACCTGAAACAAATATAAACAACCAAGTAGCATAAAAATATTTAAAAGATTACTCTAAAGGGTTAACAAGTTAAGTTTGAGGTGCATATATGTGTATCATCTTGCACCGATCAACTAGTCCTGAGAAAAATACCTCGTGTTGTCATAACCGAAAGACAATGCATTATCCTTACCGGTCTAACCAGCTCAGCAATCTATGCACCACTCCGAGTCGTTCGTCAGTTTGGACTCCCTCAACGTATCCCAGTGATAGACCGACAGAGAAATGATTGTGTCAACTTCACAGTGCACTCTGAAAGCCTCATTCGTCGCTTCCAGTCAGATTGGCGAAGCTCTAGAAGAGAACAGTGACCAGACTTTGTGCTTACAGCAGGACCACCAACTGATTTAGCATACCAACTTTGGGTGGAAGATCCTGACATTCCATCCAGTATGCCGATACCAAGGGAACTGCCCACACCACTCTCACCTTCGTTAAAAGGAACCATACCCATAGCTAAAATGGTGGTTCCCTGGAGAGACATATTCTTGGAGAGACAGCTACTGATCCAGGCAAAGGAGAAAAGGCTACAGAAATCTCAACAAGCATTCGGGCAGCAGGAAGCGGAGCGGAACCGTGAACTTCAAGCCATGTAGAGGCAGATAGAGCAGCTCGAGCAGATAGTCTGATCTTCTCAGAAGAAGAGCAAAGGCGATGCCAGAGAGACAACCGTCATCAGAGCTCAACTACACTTCTACCAAGAGCAGCTTGATAGTACAAAGGTTGAGATGACCGCTCGGATCCTACAGTTCGGATCCCGAATATTCAGTGCTACTGAAGCAATTGACAACATGGAGATTGAGGTCACATCCCTCCAACAGCAGATCATGGACCTTAACGGTGTGTCCCGACCACTTGAATTCATGATCCCTGACGGACCTACCTAGGGTTGAGTCTTTTTCTTTTTTTAGTCGTACAGTCCTCTACTCACCTTGCATGCATCAAATGAAAAATCATTTCTAGCATCTTCTTCTTAGCACTTTATGCATATTCATGTATCCGTTGCATTCTTTTTAGTTGCATTAGCCAACCCATGACTCGCTCTATGGTCAATTCTCGCAGAAGCAGCAGCCGTAGACACAGTCCTGACCAAGGTACCAATCACGGAAGAAACATACAACACAACCTCTCTTGATAGTCAGTCGGAATCAATGACAGAACCTTCCAATCAACATCAGAGAACCAATGAGATTCTGCAGTCGCATGATAGAGACATCATAGCCATGCAGGCTAAGCTCGACAGTGTTCTAGAATCCTTGAAGATTCTCATTGGTGTCCGAACCGATGACCCTTCCATCCGAAACTCTACAGGGGAATCCTCTGAGCAGCCATATCTAGAGCCACATCAGCCTATCCCCATCATCATTCCTAACCTCAGACCTGCACCAGGCGGAGGTGAAGTAGAATATGATCAATTTGATGAGCAACCCAAAGCTTCTCACGTCAATCAGGACAGGCCATCATCTTTAGACCCTACCCCGTCCCTCAGAAATCAGCACGAAGAGATCAAAAAGATGAAGGAATAAAGGAGATGAATGAAAGGGGCATCTGCCAGTTCCAGTTTATCATTAGAAGACCTGACTTTCTCATCCGGGGACGTTGTTCCCCTAGGTTTCAAAGTGTTAGACTTTGACAAATATGACGGCACAGGATACCCTAAGCAACACCTGCAACTGTATCTAGGGGATATGCTCTAGCATAACAAGAACCAAACTCTTCTCATCCAGTACTTCTAGAAGAGCCTAAAGGGAGCATCCCTTACCTGGTGGATGTTAGTAGACAAATTAAACAAAGGGTCAAGACTTGGCATGACGCCATGGACATCTTCGTGGATCAATACTCTTTCAATAAAAAACTTCAGCCTTAGAGAAGCCAGTTGGAACAGATGAACCAGCGTAACAATGAGTCTTTCTTAGAGTACGCTACCCGATGGAGGGAGATGTCAGTAAAAATCCTTACTTTGATCCCAAGGAAGAATTAGCGAGCATGTTTATGGGCACCCTAAAGCAGCCCTACTTAACTTTGATGGTAACTCTACCAGTTGTAGACTTTGGCACTATTGTCAAAACAGGTGCCCGCATTGAGACAGACATCTAAAGCGGAGCTATTCATTACAGTCTAGGGCTTGCTCCCTCCAAAACAACAGCTCCAGTAAGCAGAAACAGTGGTCCCAGGGATCAGAGAAGAAAAGAAGATGTTCAGATGATGGCTGCTGCAGCACCTATCAGATTGTCGGCTCCAGCCGCTCAATCTCAACCAGTACTTGAAAACAATCGGCCAGTCAGATAAAACCAGGGGCAAAACCATCCCCCCAAAAATTTCACCCTTCTTCCACACACTCTCAGCCAGTTATTGGACTTCCTTACCAAGCAGGGTCTTCTCACCTTGAGAGACCCTACCCCTCTCTTACCACTCAACAAACAGAACAAAAACTACAGAGCCGATCATCACTGCACCTTTCATCAAGGCCCATGCCATGCTACTGATTATTGCATTGGCCTGAAATGCGCTATCCACAATCTCTTGAAAGAGGGAAAGGTTGAACTAGCCCTCGAAAATACCAGTATCAACCAGGCACCACTGCCCCCACATAACAATCAAGTTAATTTCATTGAGTGAGAACAGCTCAGGGCAAGGCAACCAAGACCCAGCGCACCAGCAGTGGATGACGACATAATCAGGCCTTCTTTCCAGCCTCCTATCATAATCTCATTCCCTCAGTCAAACATCCAAGCTATCCTACCACCGGTACAGATCTCTGCTTTTGAACCAGCCAAAGAAAAAATCATCTATACCATCCCTTGCCCAGCAAATTGGCCCACAGCCCTAGCTCAAGCATCCACCTCTTCTGTTCCCCTCAGGATCCCTTACATCTCATCTCCGCCTTTCAACCTTGACCGAGTACCCGCTCCTCACTCTCTTATCCTTGAGAGTTCAATATCACATAGCAGTTGAGCAAATCTCCAGCCCAGATCTCCATCATGGATCTTCTTTTTACTTCCGAGCATCACTGGAAGCAGCTACTCCGGGTATTTAACAACGCCCATGCGACACCAAGCTTCACGCTCGAGAAACTAGGGCATATGGTGGGGCAAGTGCTTGAATCAAGAATAATCTTTTTTACAGAAGAAGAAATATCGGACAACGACAGGGATCATACCCGGGTTCTCTATATTGCAGTACAGTGCATGGACAGAACCTTATCATCAGTGTTAATCGACAATAGCTCCGGCGTAAACGTCTGCACTTTATCCACACTACAAAGCTTGGGCTTGAACCTTAGTTAAGTGAAGAAGAGACCCATGACTATTAGGGCTTTTGACAACTCAATCAGATAGAATTTGGGCGACATCAATTTGACTATCGGGGTCGGACCTGCTCAGTTTACAACAAACTTTTAAGTCGTGATGTGCCAGCCTCATTCACCTTGCTCTTTGGGAGGCCATAGATCCACACGGGCGGAGCCATTCCTTCCTCTCTCCATCAGATAATCAAATTCATCCAAGATGACCACTTGGTCGTGATCCCATAAGAGGAGTTGGTAAGTTCATTCGGGGACATCCAGGAGCTGGGGCAAGGCACTGCCTTCAGACATACCAGTTTGAGCAGGTCAGTTCTATCGCCCAGATAGAAGAGCAAAGCAATCAGGTAGTACCACCATTTGTCAAGATGATGGCCAGAATGAACTACCAATCAGGGTTAGACCTGGGGTCAGAAACCAGGGGATGAAGAAGAGATACACACCTCCTCGCTATACACCGCCATTCAGATTGGGGTACAAGCCCAAGTTTAAGGACTACCTCTCCAAGCTGACGAAGAAGAATAGTCGGTCTGTGAAACCAGAATCTCGACCCCACATCTCTGTAACCTTCCTAGTAGGGACATTCAAAGCCTATCCTGATACCCCTTTTGCGCCAACTACCAAAATCTCAAACCACCAGCCTAATATCGAGTCTTCAGGGATTCCAGATCCGGAAGTGTTTAGCATGATATAGATATTTGACGAGCTGACTATCAAAAACGCCGTAGTAGTAGAAGATCCAGCAGGAGAGCAGGTCTACACCCTCTCCGACAGTGTCGAGGCATCATCGAGTCACCGACCACTGGTCCGTTGGTGGACCGAGGCTCTCACCATCAAGGCCATCCAGGGCCGGGCAAGCACAGTACAGGGTAGGCTGGTTTGATCAAGCAGTGATCGAAGCACCATTCTCCTCCTTCTATCTTCTCTTTTGCTCCTATTACAAAATCCAAATATCGAACTGTCGGCCTCTTTTTGTTGAGTCAACGTTTGTAAAGAACAATCGTCTACTTTTATAAAATTAAAATATGATATTTTGACTCAAAATCATGTTCTACATAAAACATTTCAAATTGGCTAATGATGAAATCACACGGACTCTTCCCCTGGAAGGCCTAGTGTCCTGAAGCCAACAAAAATAACAAAAGCATGTTAAACTAAGCTTAATGATTTGCTAGGAAATCGCCTCTGATAAGGCTACTCCCGAAACCCATCTTAAACTTTTGGAAGTTGAGTATGACTCAGAGTAGGAAGAGGAACCGCCTCAAGAGATCCTGGACCTCCTAGAACACAGTGAAGGAAAACTGCAGTCCAATATTGAGGACACTGAGACCATAAACCTAGGGTCTGAAAATAGACCCCAACTCGTCAAGAGCGGCACAACCATGAGCCCGTAGCAGAGAACAGACATGATTAACTTCTTGAAGAGCTATAGTAATGTCTTCACCTGGTCATATGCAGACATGTCCGACCTAGACTCAGCATTGGTGGTACACTGACTGCACCTGAACCCTGAGATGAGACCAGTTAAGCTGAAACTGAGATGGATGAGACCCAAATAGTCGTAGAAGGTCAAAGAAGAAGTAGAGAAGCAAATCAAAGTAGGCTTCCTGGCAGTAGCAACCTACCCTGAATGGTTAGTCAACATTATGCTAGTACCCAAGAAGGATGACAAAGTCTAAATGTGCATTGACTACTGGAATCTGAACAAGGCTAGCCTTAAAGACAACTTCTTTCTCCCACACATTAACATTCTGGTCGACAACACTGCAGGGCATGAGACGCTTTTATTCATGGATGGTTTCTTCAGATACAACCAGATCAGAATAACAAGAGAACACATGGAAAAAACCTTCTTCATTACACCTTGGGTACGTTCTACTACAAGGTAATGCCCTTCGGACTCAAGAATACAGGGGTAACCTACCAGACAGCCATGACAGCACTATTCCCTGATATGATCCATAAGTCTACTAAAATCTATGCGGATGATATGATCGTCAAATCACCTACTGCCAAGAAACACCCTGAAGACCTGAAAAGCTATGTGATAGACTCAGAGAGTTCGGCCTAAGACTGAATCCGACCAAATGTATCTTTAGAGCATCATCAGGAAAGCTTCTTGGGTTCATAGTTGGTAAAAGAGGCATCGAGATCGATTCAGCTAAAGCCAGAGCCATCATTGAAATGCCAACTCCCCAAACTGAAAAATAAATCCATGGATTCCTGGGCAGAATTTAGTACACCAACCGATTCATCTCTCAGCTCACTCCGATATACGAGTCGATCTTCAAGCTTCTCCAAAAGAATTTGCTCATAGTCTGGACAGACGAGTGTAGGGAGGCCTTTTGTAGGATAAAGTAGTATCTTCTCCATCCTCCAGTACTTGTGCCTTCTACACCAGGACGACCATTACTACTTTACATCTCAGTATGAGAAACCTCTATAGGGTGCGTCCTAGCATAGTATGACGAGACAGGCAGAATAGAGCAAGTCATCTACTACATCGGTAAGCGTTTGCTAAAGTATGAAGAAATTAAGATACAACTCACTCGAGAAAACTTGTCTGGCACTGGTCTGGGCTACTTAGCGTTTACGGCACTATGTGCTCTCTTATCCGGTAATCCTGATCTCCTAGATGAACCCACTCAAGTACCTACTGGGAAAGTCAGTCACTACCTAGATGACAACCCGATGGTTTATAATGTTATCTGAATTTGACATCATGTACATGACTCAAAAGTCAATCAAGGGGCAGGTTATTGAAGACCGCCTGGCCCACAGTCCAACATAGGACTACGTCTCAGTACACGATCAATTCCCAGATAAATCTATTCTGTATGTAGAGTGTGAAAAGCAACAATACCTCGGTTGGAAGCTATATTTCGATGGAGCCACTAAAGGTCATGGACATGGGGTAGGAGTAATCTTGATCTCTCCCAAGGGAGCTCACCTCCCCATCTCAGTCAAGCTAAAATTCAGATGTTCAAACAATGAGGCGTGCATAGCCAGACTGAAAGAAGCCCTGAGCATCGGGATCGAAGAGATAGACGTTTACAGTGACTCATCTTTGGTAATCTGTCAGGCAAACGAATCTTGGGCCATCCGAGAAGCCAGACTAGTTTTATACCTAACCTACCTCAACATGCTGGTCACTCAGTTCAGAAAATCACCTTTAGTTACAGGTCCAGGAACCACAACAGATTTACCGACGCACGGGCCACCCTTACCTCCATGGTTCAAATTCCTAAGGGCATCATGCTTTGGTCAATTGAGATTCAGCAATAGGATCCGTCTGCGTATTGCTTTAAGGTTGAAGGGGTATCAGACAACAAGCCTTGGTATACAAACATTAAGTAGTATCTCAAGGATGGGATGTTCCCACTCGATGCCACCAAAACTGACCAGATAATTAGAAGATTGACCATTCAGTTTGTCCTCTCAGGAGGAATCTTATACAAGAGATCGCCGAACATGATCTGGCTCAGATGCCTCAACACTCGTTAAGCTGCACAGGTAGTTGAAGAAGTTCACGGAAAAACTTACGGCCCACATATGAATGAGTTAATGCTCTTTAAGAAGATACTCAGACTAGGCTACTACTGGTCTACAATAGAATCTAACTGTTGCCAGCATGTACTGAAATGCTACCAGGGCCAAATCTATGCCGACAGAATCAATGCACCACCAACTAGGCTGCACAATCTCACCATTCCATAACCCTTCTCAGCTTGGGGCACTGACGTCATCGGGTTCATAGCCCCAAAAGCATCCAACGGACATCAATTCATCTTGATAGCAATCGATTATTTCATAAAATAGGTTGAGGCAGCCTCTTATGCCAACGTCACAGCCTTCGTGGTTCAGCGCTTTTTGAGGAAGGACATTATCTGCCTATACGGTGTCCCATTTGAGATTGTAACAGACAATGCTCTCAACTTCTGAAACAAGGGGACGACAGATCTCTTCCAAAATTTTAAGATATAACATCATAACTCTACGCCATACAGGCCACAGACCAATGGTGCAGTTGAAGCCGCCAACAAAAACATGAAGAAAATCATAGAGAAGATGGCAACACCATTCTCTCTGGCTTATGGTATAGAAGCAGTCCTCCTTATTGAAGTAAAAATTCTATCACTTTGGGTGTTAATAGAAAAAGAAATATCAGAACCAGAATGGGCACAAACCCGGTATGAACAACTGAATTTGATAGAAGAGAGGCGATTGAAAGACATCAACCACTCTAAGGCTTATCAAAGGCGCATGGCTAGGGCAATCAACAAAAAATTCAAGCCCTGAAACATCGAAGTCAGGGACCCGGTTTTCTGAAAATGTTGCCAAACCACCCTGACCCAAGGGGTAAGTTCATTCCCAACTACGAAGGCCCATACATCATCTGAGACAAATTCTCCGGCAGCGCCCTTTAACTCAGAATTTGGATAACGAAGACCTCCTAGAGCCCGTCAACATGGATAAATTCAAACGATACTACGCTTAGGGTTTAGATTTGATAGGCGCTTTGCACTTGTAGATTCTCTAGGAAATGACAGGAGGCCATCCTTGGCACACCTCAAATCTCCAAACAATGTAAACCATTTTCAAATTAATGAAATCCGTTAGTTAGCCCCTTGAGCCAAATAGCTCTTCTTTCACAAAACTTTTTCAGGGACACCCTCCCTTGCCCTCTACGGCACTTGCCTGACAACGTCATGACCTGATCCTTCAAAGAGTACGTAGGCAGCCTAATAATTAGGTACGATCACCAAAGGGATCCAGATATTTCTAGAATCATCCCCCGAGCAGAGTCCAAAATCTCTTCAAAGATTCCCCCAGAGTCAAAAGTTTCCCCAAACAAAATCAGAACTCTCCCAATCGACCTGGCCGAGTCAACTCTCAAGGGTACAAAATTTCCATCAAAGAAAAACCTAAAATAAAAGTTGACAACATGGATAAATTCAAACGATACTACGCTTAGGGTTTAGATTTGATAGGCGCTTTGCACTTGTAGATTCTCTAGGAAATGACAGGAGGCCATCCTTGGCACACCTCAAATCTCCAAACAATGTAAACCATTTTCAAATTAATGAAATCCGTTAGTTAGCCCCTTGAGCCAAATAGCTCTTCTTTCACAAAACTTTTTCAGGGACACCCTCCCTTGCCCTCTACGGCACTTGCCTGACAACGTCATGACCTGATCCTTCAAAGAGTACGTAGGCAGCCTAATAATTAGGTACGATCACCAAAGGGATCCAGATATTTCTAGAATCATCCCCCGAGCAGAGTCCAAAATCTCTTCAAAGATTCCCCCAGAGTCAAAAGTTTCCCCAAACAAAATCAGAACTCTCCCAATCGACCTGGCCGAGTCAACTCTCAAGGGTACAAAATTTCCATCAAAGAAAAACCTAAAATAAAAGTTGAAACATTCTCAAAAGTCAGAGATCTTTCGGGGACAACCTCTTCCGAAAACATTCCCCAAACAGAGACAACCTCTCCCAAAAAATCTCCCCAATAAAGTCAATCTCCCCCCAAGTTAGCCTCTATCAAAGAGAAAAATTCCCTAACGGAGCCTCCCCCCAAAAAAAAATCCAGTGGGAATCTCAGAGGACAAGTCAACTGCAACAGGAGAAAATCCCAATAGAATACAAATCAACTACAAATAGGAGAAATCCTAGGGTGCCCCAAACATTGGTCCCCTAGCCTATATTTCGTCCTGCTCTAAGTCCTCTTAGATCCCCTAGAAACTACGAGTGCAAGCGTAGTATCACCTTTACATCCCCAGCAGAACACAATCGTCAGCGAAGCGCCATCCAAGGTAATGAAGGAAGAAGATCCATTTCCTCAACAAATCACGGGCATGAGTGAAAATCGGCAACGGCCTCATTGAGCTAAAATCACGCAACCCCAGACCTAATCTTGCTTCTAGGGGTAAAAAAGGGACAAAAATAAATCAGCTTCGCAAGCATAGGAAAAACTGACTGTAGCCTCATTGCGCAAAAAAATTATGCGAATCCCATGACTTGATTATTCCAAGGGTAAAAAAGAAAGAAAAGCTAAAGAGCAGTTTGACACCAAGAACAACTCCCCAGCAGACAGTTGATGGTCTCTAGTAGTGTACCATCCCCCAGCGGATCCCCCAGTAAAAGCCTCCATTTGCTCTCTACAAATACACCCCAGGAGGATCCCCAGTAGAAGTTTCAAGCTGCCTTCTACATTTTGGCAAGCTTTCCCCAACAAGAGTCCTCAGTCTCCAATAGCAGCGAGATAAGCTTGTCTACCCTTAACAGCATCCCCAGTGAGGGTAATACCTCTTCTGAGTCATACTCCACTCTCTGAGAGTAAAAGATAGACCACAAATTCTCCTTAAGCCCTGACAAAGGCAATTTACTAACAAATCTAAAAGCTAGCTAAGCACTTTTCTGTTAAAATCAAAAACTTTTGCAAAAACTCGCAACACTTTTTATAAAAGGTATTTCAAATAGAATTTTTGGTACCGAGACCTGATCGTACCAACCTACACCAAGCAGGCCCGGTAAGACAAGCAGAAGAAGCCGATACCGCACATCCCCGCAAGTCGCAGTTAAGAGAGTCATGGGAAAACATCCTTACCTTTATCCTCTACGTAACATCATAGTATCACACCTTGCATGAAAAAACTCTTTAGCATCACTCAACATGATCAAAATTCAATGTCTCTAGGTCATTGCAAAATCAATCTGGCTAGTACCTCTTGGACATACCACAACCCTTTCGACACCCCCGTCTGTCCTTGACATCCTGTGTGCCCCTTGAAAATCTTCTCATACCACAGCATTACTTCCTGCATGTCCTCGACTTCCTATGTATCCTTGACAATCTCGTCATACCACGATACCTCCCGCATGTCCCTTTCGACACCTCCGTGTGTCCTTGACATCCTATGTAACCCTTGACAATCTCATCATACTGCAACATTAACTCCTGCATGTCTCTAATATCCTATGTATCCCTTGACTCACTCGTCATACCACGATACCTCCCGTATGCCCCCTTCGACACCCCCGTGTGTCCTTGACATCCTGTGAGCCCTTGACAATCTTGTCATACCACGGCATTACCTCCTGCATGTCCCCGACATCCTGCGTATCCCTTGACAATCTTGTCATACCGCGATACCTCCCGTATGTCCCTTTTCAACACCCCTGTGTATCCTTGACATCCTGTGTGCCCCTTGACAACCTTGTCATATCGTAACATTACCTCTTGCATGTCCCCCTTCGACACCCTATGTGTCTTCGACATTCTGTGTGTACCTTGATAACTCACTTGTCATACTGCTACACCTCCTGCATGTCCTCCTTCCAACACTTCGCGTGTCCTTTGGTTGTTTTGGCTAAACACCTCTATGTAATGCCATAGCAACCAATCTGGCCAGTGCCTCCGGGACATATCACCTTTCATTAGCATCCATTAAACCCCAGCATGAGTAGATTGGACTACTTGCTAGTCCCCAGTGAGTGGCCCTAACCACTTCATCACACCCACCATTTGCACAACATGCATTCATATTATCATTCCCTAAAATCTAATATTTGTGTAAAAATATGATGATTCCAGTCTTTGCCGTTCAATTGCCAACTTGGCATTCTTCGGCAAAGAGGGGTAGCTATAAGCACCCAATTTTTACACCCCCTTTCTGATCATGGTTAATACCCTAACCCTAAGACATACCCTAATTAAGCCTTAATCAAACCTAATCAACCCTTAGTCAAACCCTAGGTCAAACCTAATCAAACCCTAGGCCTAACCTTAGGTAAACCCCAGTCAAATCCTAGGCCTAACCCTAGGTAGACCCTAGTTAAGCCTTAGTCAAACCCTAGGCAAATCTGGGTCAAATCCAAGCAAACCCTAGTCAAACACTAGGCCTAACCCTAGTCAAACCCTAGGCTTAACCCTAGGTAAATCCTAATCAAACCCTAGGTATAACCTAGTCAAGCCTTAGTCAAACCCTAGGTCAAACCTAAGTAAACCCTAGTCCAAACCCTAGGCCTAACCCTAGGTAGACCCTAGTCAAACCCTAGGTCTAACCCTAGGTAGACCCTAGTCAAGCCCTAGGTAAACCCTAGGCTGAACCCTAGGTTAGCCTAAGGCCAATTTCTAGGCCCAGGAACCCAAAATCGGAGCCAAACCCCCCTGTGGGCCTAAACTTGGGCCTACGAGCCTTAGAAACCCGTTGGTGTGGGGACCACTGTTCAAATTTGAAAAAAATTAGGAATGACGGTAAAGTAATTACCATCATTTCCTTATTTGGTAAAATGATAGTGCCACGGACCAATTACGTGAGCGTTGGGCCTGTATTTATTAAAAAAATAGGAAATGGTAGTAGAATTTCTACCGCCATTTTGGTTTTTGTCTAAACCAGGAATAGCGGTAGAAACTCTACTGCCATTACTGGTATTGGCTTCGAAACGGTCTGGCACCCCCCTACACCACCTCAGCTCGGCCCCCATAGTGCCCAGCACCTTCGTATTAAACCCTAAACTACCCTAGGTTTCCTCCAACCCTATAAACCCTCCTACTCCAAGCTATAATTCCATTCCAAAATATCCTTAGTGAAACTCTGTTAGTTTCACTGTGCCACCCAAAACCAACCTCTGTTCTCAGTCCAGAACACTTAGAAGAGAACCCTAGAGTCCTAGGGAGCTGCCCCTGCACCACCTCAACCCTCTCCCCTTGCACCACCACCATGCACAGCCTCCTCTATCGAGCTAGTAGGGTAGGACCCTCTCCCTCCTCTTCTTCTTTCTGTAAAAGCACTGTAAGACCCCTGGTCCCACTCCAGGGGTTCTTCTTGTTTATTGTTGTATAACCGAGGATAGGGATCCCCTTTGCCTCTTCATAGGCCCATCCCTCTTGAGGTTCAAGCCTTGGCTCAAGGCCCCCTACCATATATGGAACCTCCCCTCTAGTTCTAGGGGACCCTTAGCCCATGAGAGATCTCTTGGATGTGCCCTAGTTCATCCCCAGGAGGGGAATATCAAATTTCTGGAAAATCCCAGACTGACGGTAAAGAGTTTACCGCCATTTCCTGTTTTCTAATATTTTGACTTTGCACAGGGCCCAGACCAGGTTAGAGGCCATTTTAGGCATTGCCATGCTATTTGGGCCCACCCTGACCAAACTAGCCCTTTAACTAGGGTTAACTCAACCCTGATTAATATTTAACCATGGTTATGGCCTCTTAACCCTTGTAAAAATCTTGGAAAATCCCAAAAATATTTAAAAATTACAAAAGATCATAATACCATTGCTTTGGACCTTTTTACCATGATTAGCAGCTCTAACCATGGTTATTTTACCCCTTAACCCTAGTTAATAACTCTAACCATGATTAAACCCCTTTTGGCTTATCGGGCCTAATCTCTTAGCCTACCGGGCTTACCTTTGTTCTACTAGGCCTAATCTTAGCCTATCGGACTTATCCTTGGCCTGCCGGGCCTAATCCTTTAGCCTACAGGACTAATCCTTGGCCTTTAGGCCCAAAACCATGCACTTAACCAACCCGGTTAACCAAACCCTAGCCTCCGGGCTAGACCCTTAACCATCCCGGTACACACACACACCCCTAGCCTTGGGACGGGCTCATGTATTAAAACTACGCTTGGTCTGATCTCACTTTTGTGAGTACGTAGGCAACCCAACCCGGGTTCGACCCTAGTTTGCTTTTCTTTCTAGGGTTAGTATACTTTAATCACTTAGGTATTTGAATAATCTTGACTTTAATTTGACTTAAACCTAGGGAGTAGGTAACCATTGCAAAATGGGGGTCCTGGAGTGCCTAAAACCTTCCCAAGATTTCACTGAATCTCTTACCTAGAACTCTAATGCAGACCTTAAGACCTTATCCACAACCCGGGGACTTATCCCTTCTGAATTAATAGGTGGCGATCTCATCACATAACCCGTGAGTAAAATCTGTGCTCACAGTTAAGATTCACTCACTTGTAGAGTTAACTAATTTAACCACAATTGTTAGAAAAAAATATTTTAAAAAATTAACATTGATTATGATTTACTCACTCCTGTAGTTATTTTTTAAAAAAAATTATTATAAAAACTAAGGTTGGATGTTTAACTTTTAAGAATGAGTGAATCTTAACCAGAATTAATTAGTTATAAAAGACATAGGATGGTCATTATTTATATATAGGCCCCCCAACTCGTTTAGAAAGGAAAAAAAAAGATACGGTAGTGATAACTCAAAAGGAGGAATGCTAGCCTTACTCTCAATTAAATTCTACTCTCATCCTCCTCTTTCTGGTGGTTGGTGAATAGTGAGAGTAGAGTTTGACTGAGAGTAGGGCTAGCACTCCTCACTTAAAAGTACATAATACTTCACAAGTGGAAGAAAAAACAAATCTTCTCAAGGCATTTGTGGGAAAGTGACAAGAGTCACAAGACCATAGACTGCACCCTGGGAATAGCCTAGTGGTAGGTGTATCCCTTTCTTAGGAAGGAGGTTCCGGTTTCATTCCCGAGAGGGTGAGAGTAGGTTGCACTCTCCACCCGCCTATAACTTAGAACAGATACTGACTTGCTAACAGGGATTGCGGCCTAACCATGTCTTATACCAAAAAAAAGAAACCCAGAGATTTGGTCACAGTCAATTGCGACTGAACTCTCTTCGAGTTCAATCGCACCCACAAGTTAACAAGTGTCTCTAACTTTTATTAACTGTGGTTAAGATTTATTAACTCTTAAAGGCTCAACAATCTAACCATTGTAATGGATAAAATTCGTAAAATGATTAAGTGTTGTGACGATGGGTTAATCTTCATTGTTATAACAACGGATGGGAGACATGTATTCAAATAGAGAACGAACCCATTGTCTTCAGGACAACGGATTCGTTATCTTGAAGATGAGTGCAGCAATCGTATATTTGAACAACGGTCATTCTATCTGTATTGACATACACAACGAACCCGTTCTTAAGTCAACAATGAGACCGACTTACAGGACGAAATAATCAGGAGGCGATCATTCTACTCTATTGTTAGGTGAAAAGCATTGTCTTAGCATTTAATGCATTTACTGTTAGTCACCTCAAGCTATTTTCGACCCCAAACCGACCTTACTAACAGCGGGCTCACCCGTGTGACACGTAAGACTCAAGATCTATCTGACATATTTGGTAATAATCATAAAGCAAGTGGCATGGTCATCCATGGCCATTTATGGGCATGCATAAGCATACAAAATTAAACCTATAAATACCCCAAGAGTTTCAGTGCATAAGGATCGGCAAATTTTCAAGCATTGCAATTATCTTAACCTCTTTTGCCATACACAGCTTCTTCATATCCTAACTTTGGCATCAGAGTGTATTTTAGGGTGCACACCCTTCACCTCCATCCTTTTACCAGTAAACCAGAATCCAAGGAGCAGCGGACGTGTGGACGTTCAAGAAAATTCACACATAAAAATTGGCACTGTTTATGGGAAACTCTTAAACAAACCACCCTTTTCTCTTCTTGTTCACCATGGCTAATCAAACCTCCGTACCCCTAGTTGAGAATATAACCCCTCAAACCACTCCTACTGCTCCAACCTTATTGTAGACTCCTAGATCAGAAGTTGGGCAACCTTTTGAGCATCTTGTAGGAAAGGCTTCTCAAACAAGCCAGATCCTACTATTGTTGCAGCAATAGCAGTCCATTTTGACCCATCTTACAAGCCTGCAGCAGTCATTCAAGAGAGGCTGGACACTTACAAGCATGACATGTATGAATCGGATGCTGAGCCACTCCAGAGGGACCCTATTTGATGAAAACTCCTCCTCCCATCTTCTCCCTCTAGAAGAGCAGCCACACAGCCAGTATCACCGCCATTGCATGAGAATCTTGACAATAGATTCGTGCTTATTCCTCTTTCCAGTGAAGCTGTCCGACCCCGTTCTCTATCTGTCCAACAAGCTCACACTGAACAACGGGATCAAGTCCGTGTTGAACCACGGGACTTGGAGTATGTTCATGCTGAACAACAGGATCCTTATGCCCGTGCTGAGTTGCAAGAACCACAGGTTTGTAGTGACCCAAGAGATCCCCAATACCCTCGTGAGGAGCCACAGGTTCGTGATGCTCAGGAGCCGAATGCTCAAATGCATTACGGAGATCAGAGGACGTGGATGACTCTCAAGGATGTAGAGGCCATGATCTGTGCCCATGTCAAAGGCATATGTGGGAGCTCTTCTGATTAGTTTGCTCAGAAAACAAAGGAGGACGTTGGAACCTCTCCCTTCTCAGATAAGATCAACCAATCATACACTCCCTCCAAGTTTATGACACCAAAATTCATCATGTTCAATGGAAGGATGGACCCTGTTGACCACATGTTCAACTTCAAGCATGCTATGACTCTCCGTAATCCTGGTGATAATCTTCTCTGCAAGGCCTGGAGCTGCAGCAAGGTGGTTTCGTAACTTGCCTTCTGGTTCAATCAAAAGCATGACAGAATTAAGGTCAGCTTTTATTGATCAGTATATAATGAATAAGAAGAAGAAAGCAGGTACAGATTCCCTCTTCGCTCTAAAGATAAAGCCAATGGAATCTCTGAGGGAGTTCATTTAGCAATTCAGTGATGAGGTCTCTAACATCGACAAGGTCGAGGATAGCAGCAGCATAGCCGCATTCAAGAATGCAGTGCCAAAGAACTCCAAAATAAATGAATCTCTTGCTCTTGACTCTCCGATCAAGCTGGACGACATGCTAGTTCGTGCTGCTAAGTTCGGGAGATTCGAAGATGACACCTCAGTCATAGCATGGCCAAGGTAATGTAATCCACAAGTCTTGGAACATTATGAATTTGAGGCAATTTTTTCAATAAATATGTGCGAGTTACACAACAAATTCATTTATATATTCCATCCTTGAAGTTATTCATAAGATTATTTAATGATAAGGTAGGTGAAGTGATCAAAGTGTTAAATAAAATGTCTAGAATGGAATGTCAAATGGTTTTTCATCTGAACACGGTACTCACCACGGGACAAATGTGGCTCAACCAAATGAATTATCATCTGAGCAAACCAATGGCTTATACTAATGAAATGTCATTTGAGCACGGTGTCCCACCACAAGTTACCAAAGGTTCAACATATGAAATATCATTTGTTTGATTACATTTATGATATTTTACACTACAATGCAATCATAATCATTTACTATCACTTATCTCAAAGCATCCATGCTCTATAACTTAGTGTTCTTGCATCTTATTATCTTTCCGGTGTTTTTATCAAGTGTTCCTGTGCTACATGCACTTTTACGTGCTCTATGCCTTGTAAACATTTTAGAAAGGTGATTAATTCATTTTCTTGGTTATTTTAAAAAGGTGTTTAATTCATTTTCTTGGTTTTATGTTGTATGTACGTATTTCGTGCTCTATGCCTTGTGAATTTTTCAAGTACTTTATCATGAATGCTTTATCAGTACGAGTATCGAGAGAGTATGCAAAAAAGTGACTTTCATTGAATAACGGGTATTACATTGCATAACGGAGTGAGTACATAAAAAAAAGTACATCGGAAGAAAAAAGAGAAAAGAAAGCTAGACAATGGGTTCGGCGATGAGTTCAGGGGTAGGCTCGAGTTGCATAATGGCATCGTCCTCAACGCAGATAGGTGGGTCAGCGGGAATCTTGGGCAGAATAGGAGCTAGTTCTTCAGGAAGAGGGGGTCTTTCGACTCCTTGTACTTCAACCTCTTCATCAATGAGAATGATATATAGACCAGGAGCTTCGAAGAGAATTGTCTTGTCCTTGGATTGCTGTGGGCTATCTATCAACCGTCCTACCTCTTGGAGTTCTCTGAGAAGTTCCTTCTCTATCTTCGCCTGATCTTCAAGCATCATCCGATTGACCTCCTTCAGATAGCAATCTCGGAGTTCATTCTTTTGGGCTTCCTTCACGAGCTCCTCCTCTTCGAGTTACTTCGCCAGAGTTTGTGACAACTCTTCTAGCTCCCCAACTCGGAGGTTGGCAGCAGTGGCCACTTTCGATGCTTTCTTCTCATCCTCAGCTGATTTCTGAGCAGCTTCATGGGACGCGTCCTGTTGTTTCTAGTATATATTGGCTTTGTCTTCGGTCTTCTCCAATTGAGATTGAGTTCTTTGTAGCTCAACGGTAAGCATCTTCTTCTCCGTCGTTGCCTTTTCAGCCATAGTGGTCATTTGTTGCTTCTAGTACTCAAGTGCCTGATGAACATTGTCATAGCGTTCAAAAGCTCCGCAAACGTATTGTTTAGCTGGTAAGAAAGTAGGCAAATTCAGTACGAGAAAGTATGAAGTATGAAGTAAAATATGCAAGGCAAAGAGTATAACTTACCGTTGTAAGAGCCATGGTGCTGACACTGTTCAGCCCCATCCTATTTAGCTTCTTTGTTGAAACCACGTCAGTAGGGAGCCTCGCTCCCCAGCTCACAGCTGTGGCCGTTAATCCATTGTTTATTGTTGTATCCGTCATTGTCAGTGAGCGGGACCCAGCCTTGAAGACGGAGGCCCAGACAATGGGATCTTCCGTTGTCGCCACCTCCTGTGGCAAAGTATCAGCAACGGCAGGGGTAGCAACAGGAGCAGCTACGCTGACTATAGGTTGACTGGCAACCAACGGTTCAGCCAGCGTAGCTGACTCTCGGACTTCTAGCCGAGCCAGAGTTGGAGCCATGACCGCCTTGCCCCATTCTTGTCGTCTTCTGTCATGCTCCTCCTCCTTCCTCTTCTTCTTGGCTATGATCTCAGCCAAGGTTGCTACCCTCTTCTTAGATTGGTGGCCGGATGGGGCAGCTGCTTCCGTTGTTGGGGGCAGGGTGGATGTATGCGTCCTCGAGGACCGAGGCAATATGGGCGACTGCCTTGGAGCCCTGGGGACTCTAATAAGTGGTCGGGGGCTTCTCCGGCCATCTCTCTTTCTTCTTCTTCTTCAAGTATGGCAAGACGGGAAGATGAGGCTCCGACTTGAGCTGTAACAGGAGTGACTCGAACTATGTTGTCCATAAGCACAAAATTTGTTTTTGCTTATCAAATTTCTTTCATTGTTGTATGGAGTTTATTGTTTGTTATGGGAGACTATCCTTCCAATCTGAGTAAACTCAGACTATTAATTACTTTCCGTATTTGGAGAAGAACCTCTGATTAAGAAGAATAATAATAAGAAGAACAAGATATTGAATAAAATATATTTATTTATTCAATGGGCTTGCCCAAATCTCATGTAGGCGTTACAAGATACCTCATAGAGGTTTTAGCATAAAAAGTAAAGAGAGGTGGCCATATTGAGGGTTCACATGGTATTCTTCATTTACAGGGAGATCATTCTTCTTCCTCTTTGGTTGCTGTTGTACCTGTAAAAGGAAAGAAAGTTCTTATGTTTTTCTCGTCTCTCTTTTTTTCTTCCTTAGCTTTTCATGTATATGTGTATTGCTGGGAGTTTATTGTGAGAAACTCTCTCTTTTGTATCTTTTGGAGAGTCTTCTTTGGATTACCCTTTGACTTCCTCTTTTTTAGGAAATCAAAAGAGGACAACTCTCTTTAGAGAGGGTCATCTGCCCAAGGCAGTTGATTTCTCTTATCTTAGAGAAACCATACAGATGGGAGGCCTTTTTGAAGGACTCTAAATTGATCCCCCTTCTGGGAAACCTGGAAAGAAAAGACTTTCCTCTAAAAGAGGTTGAGTCTTATCTTCCCAAAAAAGGGAAGAGATCACTTCCACTTTTGAATAGAGTGCCATATGACACTCTCTTATTAGAGAAAGAGAGGGGATCTCTATCTTGAGATCCCCCAAAGCTGGCGGAGAGTCCTTTTTGTTAAGGATTCCCTGCCACATGACGGTCAGATACTGGCTGTCATCTGGAAAAGGACTGACCCTGATCAGTCCACAGACCAACACAAGGTGGGACTATGGGTCCAACCCTTGGTCTGGGTTAGGTCTATGGCCTTTTAAGGTCATGGAATGGGCTAGTCATTGACTGGACCATGGATGGTCTCATGGGTGGTGATCCTCTATAGGTAGGTGCACCATGCACCGGTCTTGTAGGCGGTGAGATTTCACTGCCCACAAATGCCCCTCAGATTTGAACGATTGAGAATGGTCCAGCCATTCAGATCCTTCCATATGGTAGTGATCATGGGGAGGCTTATTGTCTCCCCACTACATGGGTTAAGTCCAAAATGTTTATCCGCGAAAGATGATTTTTTTTAATATCAGTAAATGATATATATGTATCCTTATTGACTTCATGCTTTTCCCTTTTGCAGAATGAATCTTTCATCATCGCATGCTTCGGGATGGAATGTCCTTGATCAATTGAAGATCAACAAAATTGGGTTTGCCTTTATTCGTTATTTGAAGACTTAAAGGGATCTTATCATTGATAAGACTGAAGTTTTCGAGCTGTGTGACTTGGTAAAGCAGATAGCAAAGAACAATGCTTTAACATTTTCTACAACCTTATCATTAGTTTAATGATAGAACGTCATAAGGACAAACTCGATATCTTGGAACTTGTTAAAAGTTCAAATGTTCTTGATGGTGAGCTTGAGCATGTGCTGAAGGGAATACTTTGTATTCTATCCATCCATCAAGGGAATACTTTGTATTCTATCCATCCATCTCGATGAAGTTAGCCTGGGTTGCTTGATGCTGCTGAATAGCTACCTCACTGATGTTGAAGGGCATGCTTTTCAAGGTATTGCTTATTCAGCTTTGCAGCTTGCCACGACTGACAATACTGAGAGACAATTCCTGGCTCTGCTTCCAGATGTCACCTCTGCTGTTATTGATTTACTAGAATCTTCCTCTAAAGATGGATCAGTACCAAAGATGATGGTGGGAAAGTCAGTCGCGGGAGGAATTCTATTCTGAATAGCATCCATCAATATAGAGTTCTGCCTTTTATCCTTGTATTCAAGGCACTACTTGTCAGATTCAGTAGCTTGTTGGAGCTGACAACATTTCCTCAAGATACTGCTTGTTTAACTCAGTAGCTTGTCGGAGCTGATAACATATTCTCAAGATACTGCTTGTTTAACTCGAGTGAGTTCTCCAATTTATGTGGAGTTCCTTCATTTTGCTATCCATGAATAAAATACTTTATTTTATTTTCGTCTGGTACTCCTCCTTCTTTTTTTTAATGATATGTCTCCTTCTTTGTATCTTGAGGAATTGGTGTTCTTTTAAAAGAATGGGCTGAACCCACTTTTAGGCTGCCTACGTACCCATGATAGGATCAAGTCAAATGTATTTCCAAACAGGAGCGATTTTAGACTCGTAATTTACAAGTTGATAGTTTCCATTCATATTTAGGAAGGTTTTGGACTTGTAATTTGAAAACAAGTAGGTAGTTTTCGTTCGTACCTAGGAAAGTTTAGACTTGTATTTTAGGGGCAAGTCTTTGAGAAAGATGAATCTTTTTAGCTCGTATTCAGGAGCTTGTCAAATTGCTCTAATTTTTGTCTAAACTGACTCTTGGAGTAATAGTATAGTGAGCTTTTTGCTGTCCTAATTTTTGCCTAGACTGACTCTTGGAGAGTTAGTCTTAGCGGGCATTTTGTTTTGAAACAATTTTTTATCTAAGCCGTCCTTTTGGATTTTCAACTTAGCGAGCCATGTTACACTAAATTTTGCCTAAGCCGTCATTTCGAATTTTCAACTTAATAGGTATTTTGTTGTCCTAATTTTTGCCTAGACCATCTTTTGAGATTTTGATCTAGCGGGCTTTGAGAGTCTTATATTGGTCGGGGGAGATACCCCATTGTCCGTCCATTATAATCAACAGATATGCTTCTGATGGTGAGAAGTCTTTCCTTAGAGTTTTGGTTTCTTCTTCGTACACCAGGTAGCATGGTTTTCTTCGTTTCATCCATATTGAGGGACAATAACGATGATTTTGTATCCTAGGGGGATAGTGTTCTTTTAAAAGAACTGATTGAACCCAAGTTAAGTTTCTTAGGCTGCCTACGTACCCATGATAGGATCAAGTCAAACGTAGTTCAGAAGGGGCATTTAGATTCGCATTTTGAGAGCGAATAAGTAGTTTCTGTTCATACCTAGGAAGGTTTTGACTTCGGCCTTGTATTTGGGGGGCTTTCGAAGCTTTGATTCGTAATTTGATATCGAATAAATAGTTTCCGTTCATACTATGAGAGTTTGACTTCGACTTTGTATTTGGGGGGCTTTTGAAGCTTTGATTCACATTTTGATAGCAAATAGGCAGTTTCTGTTCATACCTAAGAGAGTTTTGGACTTCGGTCTTGTATTCTAGAGACTTTTGAAGCACCGTGAACAATTTTAGCTTGTATTCACGAGCCTGTCAAATTGCTCTAATTTTGACCTAGAATGACTCTTGGAGTGTTAGTCTAGCGAGCTATTTGTTGCCCTAATTTTTGCTTAGATCTTCTTCTTGAAGTTTTGGTCTAGCGGGCCTTTTGTTTTAACTCAATTTTTTGTCTAAGCCGCTCCTTAGGTTTTCAACTTAGTGAGTCATTGTCGCTCTAATTTTTGCTTAAGCCGCCCCTTAGGGTTTTTGACTTGGCGAGCATGCTTTTGACTCTAATTTTTGCCTAAGCCGCCCTTTAGGGTTTTCAACTTAGCGAGTCATTGTGCTCTAAATTTTGCTTAGACCGTCTTTTAAAGTTTTGGTCTAGCGAGCATTTCGATTCCTAGGAATAATATCGCTTGAGGAATCTTGCATTGGTTGGAGGGATAATTCGCTCTCCATCCATTGAAGTCAACAAGTACGCTCCGTTGAAATATATCTTCTCGATGACGTAAGGCCCTTTCCAATTTGGTTGGAGCTTTCCCTTGGTTCACCGAGTGACAATGATTGGAGTCCTGGCCATTAAGACCAAATCTCCTATTTTGAAAGACCTTAGTCTTATTCTTTTGTTTAAGGCATTAGTTAGCCTTTGTCTATACGTCTCTAAACTCTGTTGGGCTTGGAGATGACGTTCATCAAAAGTTTCAAGCTCTGCAAGACGAACTTTAGTTGAGTCTTCTTTTGTGATAGACTGTTGAATTGCCACCTGTAAGGAGGGAATTTGAATTTCTAAGGGGAGAACTACTTCAACGCCGAAGACTAGAGAATACGGCGTGGCTTGTGCCAGAGTCCAGTGAGTAGTTCTATATGCCCAGAAGGCTTCGAGTAGGCTTTCGTGTCAATCCCGTTTGCTTTTATCCATAACCTTCTTGAGGATTTTGCACAAAGTCTTGTTGAAGGCTTCGGCGAGACCATTCGCGGCTGTATAGTACTAGGTGGAATGATTCTCTCGGATATCAAGTTTGGGAAACAACTTGTGCATAGGGGCGCTTCGAAAAGGTTGCTCATTATCCATGATAATACTTTCTGGAATCCCGAACCAATATATGATGTTGGTTCGGATGAAGTCTGCCACTGAGTGCACTTCAACCTCTTTGAGAGAGACGACTTTAACCCATTTTGAGAAATAGTCTGTCGCATCTAGGATGTATTGATGCCCAGCAGATGATGGTGGGGTGAATGGTCATATGACGTCAATTCCCAGTGCCACAAAGGGACATGAACATGTTGTTATTTGGAGAGGCTTGGGAGCTCGATGTATGAAATCAGCATGGAGTTGACAATCTTTGCATTTTCTTGCATAGTTGAGATAATCAGTGATCATCGTAGGCCAGTAGTAGCCCAATCTTTTCAGCTGCATTTGTAGCTTGGGCCTACCTTGGTGGGCACCACAGATGCCGACATGAGTTTATTCCATAGCTTGACCAATTTCATTTCTTGAGAGGCACCTCATTAAGATACCATCCAAGGACCTTTTGTATAGAGTTTCCTCCAACATCACAAATTTTGTGACCCATCGATGGACTTCAGCGCGTTTGGCACGGTATCCTAGCAATCGACCATGTTGAAATAATTCGATGAAGGGTTGTCGCCAGTCTTCATCTTTTTCTTGGAGATCTATCTCTGGAAGTGGTTTGATAATTCTTCCTTCCCTCACTGTGATAGTCAGCACCCTGTTTTTTGGTAGAGTTAGAGATGCTGCAAGACCGGCCAAAGCATCGGCTTGATTATTGAGTACTCTATGGACATGGAAGAGGCTGCTTCTTGGAATCTGAGTCAGTCCACTCTCTTCTGATAGGGAAGGAGGTTGACTCTTCGCATGGCATATTCACCCTGGACTTGTTTGATGACGAGTTCTGAATCACCATAGATGGTTAATTCATCCACCGGAATCTCAAAAGTCAATTCGAGACCTGCTATCAGGGCTTCATATTCAGCTTCATTATTTGAGTATCCTTTTATTAGTGCGAAGGAATAGGGTAGGATTACGTTGTCAGGTGTGACAAAGACAATACCAACACATGACTTGTTCTCCTTCGGGTTGATGCGTTTAATTCCATCAGGACTTTTTGAAGCTCCATCAAAGTACATCTTCCAGCCTGATTTGACCTGTATCTGCATGACCTCTTCGTCAGGGAGGTCGATGACCAAAGGTGAGTCCGCAGGAACTGGATGTGCTGTAAGGAATTCAGTAAGGGCTTGCCCTTTCATTGCTTTTTGGGTCACGAATTCGATTTCGAATTCGGACAGGAGTACTACCTATTTCGCCAGAGAGAGTGGAGCGGGACATTATGTATTTGAGAGGATCGGTTCTGGATATCAGTTTCACTGAATGCTCAAGCATATAATGCCTTAATTTCTTCAAAGGGAAGATGAGGGTCAGATTGACTTTCTCTATCGGTGTATATCTGCATTCTGCTCCAACCAGAGCCCTGCTTAAATAATACAGGGCATTTTCCTTTCCTTGGTCGTTATGCTGAGCAAGGAGAGCTCTGAGAGATCCTTCGAGCGTTGCTATATAGAGGATAAGTGACTTTCCTCTAATAGGACTCATGAGGACTGGTGGGTTAGTGAGATATGTTTTGATGCTATCGAGGGCATCTGGACAAGCCTGATCTCACTGGAATGGTATTCCATTATTATTAGCTAGGAAAACGGTTGGCACCTTTCAGCCAAATTAGAGACGAATCTCCAGATATAAGCGAGTCGACCCTGAAGTCCTTTCAACTCGCGTAAATTTCTTTGAGGGGGCATTTCACGAATGACCTTTAGTTTTGTAGGGTCAATCTCAATTCCTCTGTGGCGTACCACAAAGCCTAGGAATTTTCCAGATGCAACTCCGAACACACATTTGAGTGGGTTCATTTTGAGCTGATACTGCTACAATCTATTGAAGATTTACCAAAGATCATCTAGATGATTGCTTCGTTGCCTTGTCTTGACAACCAAATCATCGACACAGCACTCGACTTTGCCATGGAGAATATCCCCAAATATGATGGTCATTGCCCTTTGAAAAGTCGCTCCGGTATTTTTGAGGCCGAATGACATGACTTTGCTGCAGAACACTCTCTTAGGGGTACGAAAGGCTGTAAGCTTTTCATCTTTCGGGGCCATCTTGATTTGGTTGTAGCAGGAATATCCATCCATGAAGGACAGAGCTTCAAAGCCGATTGTGGCATCGACCATCATTTCTGTGATGGGCAAAGGAAAGTCATCCTTGGGATAGGCTACATTCAAATCCCGAAAGTCTATGCAAACCTGGATCTGTCCGTTCTTCTTCTTTATAGGAATAACACTGGCAAACCAATTAGGGTATTGAACCTCTCTTATGAACCCGGCTTTGAAGAGTTTATTGACTTCGACTTCAATTTGAGCAACCAGTTCTGGGTGAGCTCATCTTCGTGCCTGCTTGATTGGCCTGACATCTTCTCAAGTTGTGAGATGATGGACTGTAATTTTTGGATCTAGGCCAGGTATTTCTGTATAGTTCCAGGCAAAGACATCCTTACACTCTTTTAGGAGACAAAAATATTCCTCTTTTTCTGTTTTAGAGAGGGAAGCACTTACAAATATTGGCCTTGGGTCTTGTTTTGAACCAAGGTTAACTTCAAGGAGATCATCAACTGTTGCTACACCTCCTGCTTCAAATTCTGGAGAAGCTGGATGTACTTCCATTTCTTTCGTGCTCAACCTGCTCTTTTTCTTCAGTATAAAATCCATGTTTCTCAAACATTTTCTTAATTGCTGGATTAGACACTGGTTTCCTTTGATAAGGGTTCATTCTTCTGTCCCTTCTGTTGTTCCGGAGGGTGGCTTTACCTGCTTGTCCTATGGAATGAAAAATAATAGGCTTTTCCCATGTTCCTCTAGATGTAATAATTACATTGGGAATGACTTCACCGTTGGCCAATTTTGTCATGCACTGAGACTGACTTTAGCCAGGCTATCAATTATATCTTGATGCACTGCCTCAACCCATGGAGATGCTTGCAAGGACTTCGCTTCTTCTAGAAGTCATTCCATGGAAACTTCTTCTAACATGGGATCCTCCCTGATCATGACCATATTTACGGTCTAGTTGTGATTTCTCCCAAATACAAAGACTGTGGGATTATACCCAATTCTTGGCGTATCTGTATCAACAAAGTGTTTTTTTTTTTTAAAAAAGTCACTCAGAAGGAGTGGGGGGTTTGGCAAACCCCTACCGATTTCATTAAATATAAAGAAAAAAAGGGGGGGACATAAACCTTACCCCGAACAAACAACAACCAGAGAGGGGGGGACATAAAACCTAACCTCTCCCAAGCCAACCACAATCAAAGATAGCATTTCCACCTATGACAAAACAACCAAAATTACAAAAACCCCTAAAACCATAAGACCAGTAAGACCTACACGAGATAGGGTGGACATAAACCACAATCCCCATCCGAAGAAAACAAACACTAAAAGCTGGAGAATGCTCAAAACCAAACCACTAAGCTGATCAACTTGTGCAAATATTTCGGACATTAAAAATAGAAGATCTATCAGTGTAAAGCATACCCTTAATAAGCTGAGGACAATCATTTATACCTCTGAGGATTTTTCTGTCTTGAGTCCTGCAAGCTTCTTTAGAAAGAAAGTCAGCTATTTGATATTCTCTCGATAGGTATGCTGAAAAATCAAATTGCATTTAGTCCTCAGGCTGATAATTTTCTTCCACTAGTACCACATTTTCCATTGGCTTCGTAAGCTGGTAGAAAAGTTCCTTTGACTTGCTCTCATTCTTCGGGATCAAACCCTTGACCTTTGAGGAACTTGGTAGTTGTTTTACCAAAGCTTATTTTCTTCCTGTAAGGATTGGCGACCCTGCTCTTTTCATCGGTCCATGAGGAGTTTATCCTGTCATATGCACTTAGAGAATTGAAGAACATTGGCTTCTGTCCTCTTTTCTTGACCGGGCAGTAAGACTGGAGGTAGTTTCTACCATTGTACAGTCCATCCTCCTCAAAGGGACTAGATGATCACCTTTTAGAGCTTGAAGAGCGTCAACTTGTTCTGCCTCGTATATCTGGAAGAGGTCGGCCGGTTTACCCTTCTCAGACTTCTAGGAAGATTCGACCAAAGCCAGGGTTGGTTGTCCTTCTTTTCTTTGAGACTTTGGGTGTATTTAAACACCCTTTTCGGAACTGCAATTTGGGCATGTCCATGATTGCTTTTTGGGCCACTCTCAACCTTTTTCTATTTGGGCTTTTATTGAATGCTTTTTTGGGTGCTTTTGACATAGAAACACGCATCTGCGTAATATGCCTCTGCATCATTAAACGGATCATCATCAACATCGATCCTTGCTTGCCTGTTCCCTTGAGAGTATTTGAGGCATTTGTGATAGGTGGATGGCACAATTAGATGGTTATGCATCCATTGACACTCCAACAAAGCGTTGTACGATGTATCAACATCGATCACTAGAAACATTGTAATTTTAGTAATATCCCCAAACCTGGTTTTGAGGTTGATCATACCCATGGGCTTTTGCTCAATTTGGTTGAAGCCTTAGATGATCAAGTTGCTTTCATGAAGCCGACTTATTTGTATGCCAAGATTAGACCACATCCTTTTTGGGAGGATATTGACGGTCGAATCTCTATCTATCATTACACTGGAAATGCTAGATTTATTAAGTAGACCTGTGATAAACAATGACTGATTGTGTTGGAGAGTCTCAGCTTGCATGTCTTCATCACCAACAGTGATTATGAAGAGGCAGGAGGTTCCCGTTTAAGGAGGTTGTAGTGGTTAACTTGTAACTTCTTCAGAAAAGTCATTCGGATTAGAAAGTGCATATATGAGGGACCTTCTTAATTCTGGAGACATCTTGAGAGCATCATAGACGCTTAACAATGAGAGAATTTTTCTTCAGATGAGCCAGAATATCGTACTTAAAAGGAGAGAATTTTCTTCAAAGGGCCAGAATATCCATCGACTTGCCAAGCGGAGTCGAAATGGTTAACTCACACTCTAACGGACTAGACTCAGCTGAAAAGCCCTTCGCAAAACTAGGCGAGATGAAAGAATGAGTGGATCCTGTGTCGATCAACACTCAGGCTAGACATTCATTTACTAATAAAGCGTCTATGTAATTGAATCACTACATCAATAGATTTCAAGCAAGAACATACATCATATGTAGGTAACCTATTGTACAACTAAGCCAACATATCACATCATAGTAAGCATTCACACTTTGAAAATCTCATCATTCTAGTGTACCTTGCACGATATCATCAGATGCACGTGCATCTCTTTCTGACAAGGCAAAGACTTAGCCTTGAGTTGCTTGACGAGGTGGCCGTGTAGATGGTGAGGGCCTCGACGCCTATGATGAGCTATGCTGAGATGATTGCCTGACAGGGAGCCTACTCCCCTGAGACTGAGTTGGCATCTGAAGGTGGGGACAATCTCTGATCATGTGGCCCTGGTCACCATAAGGAAAGCATCCCCCAGAAGTCTTCTGGCAATCTCCGGCCAAGTGCCTCCTACCACAATAAGTACAGGGCTCATATGAGTATGTGGAGGGCGTATATCTCGTGGCCTGAGATAGCGCGGGGCGAGGAGCCTATGTAGTAGCCGGGCGTGGAGCTTGCGGAGCAAAAGAACAAGGAGCTTGAGGTGCAGAGTACAACCTCTGTGACTATGCTGGTCCTAAAGGCTGGTACGAAATAGTCCTAGCTCTCTTCTCTATTGAGCCACTAAACTGGCATTTCTCCATTCCCCTTCTCTTGAAGAATTCTTCAGAATTAGCCTTTGCTTAAGGTAGGCCTTCAACCCCTTCTCAAACTTCTGGGCCTTCATAGCCTCAGTAGCTATCATATGAGGAGCAAATCTAGATAGCTCCAAGAACATGGCTTCATAAGCTGCCACCGACATGTTACCTTGTTCCAAGGTAATAAACTCGACCTCCTTTTCCTTCATTCCAATGAGGAAGTATTTCTTGTAAAAAACGTCCAGGAATTCTCTCGAAGTCCACTATTGACCCTATCGGGTCAAATCCCAAGTCCTTACCGCGGACCTCCACCAATGGTAGGCCTCACCTTCAAGCATAAAGGCGGCCTAAGTGACCCTCTTTATCTCAGTAGGCAACAACACTGAAAATATCTTTTCAAGTTGCCAGATCCATGCTTCGGCAGCTAACGGATCAATACTCCCACAAAACACTGGAGGCTTCATCCTCCGAAAAGCTTCTATTCCTACTTGTGCTCTATTTGGAGGATCGGCTATAAGAATGGCATTTGGAGGAGGTGTAGCAAGTTGCCTTGCTGCTAGCATAGCCAAAGTCTCGGCTATAGATGCAAAGGCTTGAACGAAGTCGGGTTGTTCATCACCCGATGGAGCATCACCTCTATTTCCCCTTGTATTGTATCCGCAATCCCGAGCACCGCGTCTCATGATTAGATCCTGAGAACGACAATACAAAATGAATCTAACTTGGATACCCATTCTATAACCAATTCAAAAATCACTCAATATTTACTAAGCATAGAACAATCCACCCAAGGTATACATAGCAATGACATAACATACAATTGTGTTCTTAGCATAGGACACTAAGTTTGGTTGGGTTTTCAACCAGTTTTTACTTAGACTAAATTCTTAGTCTATACTTGGAATACGACTCTTTAAAATAACCCTAATACCTTGTTCAATCATGGTATTAGTTCTACGTGACCCTAGGGACTCTAAAGCCTAGGCTCTGATACCACTTCTATCGCACCCTAAAATACCCCCTACGAGTTAAGGGATACTTTAGGTGTGACTCTACTTGACCTGACAAACCATCCTGTAATGAACAAGCCATGCCATAATAAAATGAAATATAATACAGAGTACGGAAGCTTAAAACAATGTGGAAGCGTAAACCAACTTTTTCTTTTCTATATATCTGATCGATATTCCAAGTTAGATACAAAACATGACAGTAAAGGTGGACATGCCCACCATCAAAATACAAAATAAAGATCAAGTCTCTCTCTCTCTCTCCATAGGACCCTACTCACAATAGTCTAGATATGGCCACACATCTAAATCTCTATCCTCCTGTGGCTGCAACGAGATAGGCGGCTCCCTTTCTTCCATGTATTCCTCTTCAACCTATGGCTTCGGGTTGAAGGTATCCACCGAACCTGCCGACATGAAATGTACGGCTGAGCATGGAATACTCAATGAGTACAACCTACTAGCTAACAATAGTAATAACGAATTTCAATAGTCATAACTAGATACAATTCATAACATCAAATTTAAAAGAATACTATGATCGTAACATGCATGGAACAAATGCAAAAACCTAGTATAAAACCGTGTTCATGTTCCATACTTTTTTCTTGAAAATATCTTTTCGTGTTTCTCAAAACTTGCTTGTCGTATTTAAAACTTGTTCTTGTCTCATGAGAATCATACATGTCTTGTCTTGTTCTTGTTTGGAATCACACTTGTCTTGCCATGCTTGTCTTGACTTGTCATGCTTAACTTGTGAGCCAGATGTTAGTACCGTTGTAGCGACTTGTGAGCCGAATACGTAAGTATCCTTCAACGAAACATAGAAAGCAACTTGTAAGCCGGATATGTAAGTATCCTTCAGTGAAATAGAAAAGGTGCACCAACATCCCTGACCGACCTTCTGTCCTGCATTATCAACTTGTCTTGTTTTCTTGTGAGTCAGGTATGACATATCTAGGGATATGCCCTACCCTTGACCGGGCCGATGTCCGGCTTTATCAGTCTTTCTTGTTTACTTGTGAGCCAGGCATGACATATCTGAGGATATGCCCTACCCTTGACCGGCCCGATGTTCAGCTTTACCATTTGTTTCGTGAATCACATGTCTTGTTCTTGGTTGGTTTCTCATATACATATACTTTGGAAAACCTTGGTTAATGCATGCATGTGTGCTTATGTATGGCAATTCGTGGTAATCACACTAACATGAATGATTGAAGGGGTAACACATAGCATTTCAATTCTACTTATAATTATGTGAGAATATGAGAAATATGGAAGCATTTGATCAAATTTACCATTTAGGAAGCATTCCACAAAATCATGCTTTCGTGGTCTTCATTTAATTTGTTAATTTCTCATTCATGCATTTCATCAAACACTTAACATGCATTATGAATATAGTCATTAATTTCACATTTTTCCTTGTCATGCATTTCATCAAACATCTTGGTGTGTGTATTATCCATACATTGCCCTTCCACCATTTTTCATCACACAACATTCATCACAACCACATGGCATCCAATCGCCTCAACCACACATTCATCCCTTCCATCATTCAGTATTTAGTTTATCTTACATATTTAGGGAATCATTAGTTTAAGGCAAGAATAGGGGTACGCATGTTCAAATCATAATCATTTTAAAGGAGAACCTAGGTTACTACTAAGTTAACTATGAAGGGTGTACTAACCTTGAAGATTAACTCTAAATATTGGAGAGAAACCCTCTTTGGTTGGGAATCCAAGCTTGAGGAAGAATGCCACACTTGAGGAGGAAGATCTTGCTTGAGTGAGGATGATCAAAACTTGGTTGAACTCCACTTGGTCTCTAATCCAACCTCTCCCTTGGAAAAACCCTCAATCTCTTCCTCTCCTTTCTCTCTCCCTTAGGTTTAGGAAGAATCCCAAAACCCTCAAATGTGATCCCTATTTATAGGCAAAGGGTTAAAAACCCATAAATCTGAATTCGGCACCCACGTGTGATCGATCTCACACCAACTACGATCGACCAAAGATCCTAGTGCGATCGGTCGCACCTGGAATCCACCTATTGCACATTCACCCGAGGGTTTTGCCAGATTTTTCCTTGTACACGATCAATCGCATACCACCTGCGATTGATAGCACTTACACCCAAATGTTTTTCCAAAAATTGCTTTGACTATGATCGATCGCCCCTTACCTGCGATCGATCGTACATCCCTTTTTCTGAGTTTTTTCACCTACAGACCCCTTTGGGGTGTTTCCAACTCCATTTCCATCATCCTTAGGGCCCTAAACCCCTTTTTCATGCTGCACATGGGTCGCTAACATCCATTTTTCATAAAGTACCAAATTCAAATACGTGGGAAGTCATTTGACCATGAAAACACTATTCATTAGTCATGAAAAGTGTTGGGGTGCTATAGGCTAAACGCTTCCCTTCTTTTCTTTGGGCTTGAGCTCGCCTTGTAGCCTGAGCTTACTTTTTAGCATCGGCATTTTGGGCCAATTGCTTCTTCTTCTTGGCTCCTTTGCTTTCAAAGAGAGTCAAATCTTATTCATTTGACAGTTTGTCACCAGGAAGGTTACCACTTGAAGATGCTTCATCTTTATCAAATGGTTCTAAAGCCACCACCGTATTGGATATGGCTACCTGTTGGAGATCCTGACCAATGACAATCTCTTTATTGTCCAAAATTCGTTGAATGATGTCCTTCAGTACAAAGCAATCACCTATTTTATGACTGATTATCCGATGATAAGGACAGTACTTAGGATCATCTTTCATCTTGATCTCTTGAGGTCTCCTACTTTCTAGGAGAGTGATGAGTTCATTGGCGAGGAGGTCTTCAAACAGATCTTCGACAATGCCTTCAGAGAATGAATATGTTTTATTCATTATTTCCTCAATGGTGATTTTCTTTGGTGGGTTGCGCTTATCTTGCCACTGTGGCCTTCTGGCTCCACCTTGAGCTGGTTTAGTACCAACCTTGATTGGCGTTTTACCATTGTTTGATCGACTATTGGTCTACCCACACTTGGTGCTGGTTGCGCAGTCTTTTTCATTTCAACTAGTGCAGCCATTGAGGACTCAAGGCGATCAGTGCCTCTACCTCGCCTTATCTTTCCTATGTGGTTCTCCATATCATGTGCTTTTGTGCACAGATCTTCGAAACCAACAAAGGTTTGGGCCATGAGGGCGGTTGACAGATCATGCCTAAAGTTATTGAGGCATATCTGGATGAGTTCCAGTTGAGTGAACTTTTGAGGAGGGGAGAAGGTCAAAGCTCTCCATCGAGTAATAAACTCTATTACAGACTCATTGTCTCTCTGTCTGGCTTCAATCAATTCTGGAATACCCACTCTTCTTTGAGTGTTGTAGAATTATTTACTGAATTCATTCACCATCGTGCTCTAATCAAGGATCGAATCCTTGGGGAGGTTGGCATACCATGTGAAAGCAACACCTTCTAAGGATTGCACGAAGAGTTGCAGACAGAGAGCTCCCGTCTTGGATGCTAATCCACACCTTGAAAGGAAATGAGACAAATGTTGCCTCAGATCTCCGGTGTCATCAAACATTTTAAATGTTGGTTGAACGAAGCCTGACGGGAATGGAACCACATCCATGATAACTGGATAAGGCTTTACGATCATCCGAACATCCTCTTCTTTTTCTTTGACCTGCCGTATTTGATTACGAACAGTCTCTTCAATTGTAGTGAGAAGAGACAGCGAAATTCCTCCTATGAGGGTGGCCTGATTTAGAATGGGACCTGTTCCAGGTACCACTAGATGATTTGGAGGTGCAGGGGTTATGCCTTAATTACTGTTATCTCCTTGGTGCGGGAAACAGGGTCTTGGTGCCGATGCAGATTTGAGAGCTGATAATTGAGTAGCCAACTCTTACATTTGAGACATCATAGCCGTGATTTTATCATCCTTGTACCGGAGCTGAGCATGTAATACTGCCGTTTAATCATTTGATGGTGGAAGTACCGAAGTTGAAGGGTTATTCCCTTCATCTGCGTTCCCGTCTAAGTTTTTCATCATAAACGATACTGGTCGTTCTGACGTTGATCCTTGTGGTAGGAATAGATTCGGAAACTCTTCTTCAGTAAAGTAAGTTTCAAGCATCCTGTATAGAGCGTTAGGTGTGTTGAAAACTATTCGAGGTATTTCTAACGCTACTTTCGGCATTACTGACTGAATCATTGGTTCGTCAGAGTCATAATCCTCGATTCAAGGGATACTTCTCAATTCTCTTGGAGAGGTTATTGGGGTTGCTTCTCGCTCTGATCCGTCTTGGGATTCACTAATGTCAGGTTCTAGAACTAACTGAGCTGGGTCTTGGGCTATTTCTCTGCCTTTGGCCCTATTTTTGCGGCTTCTCCTCCTTCTCGAAATCATTTGAGCAGGAGCCATTGTTTCAATAGTTCTACAAGATTCCACCTCGTCCAAAGCAGCTAGAATAGTAGCGGCTGAGTTATGAGAACATTGCATTTCCAAGAGATTTTTCTCGAGCGGTGTACTAGTTCCTTAGAACAACGGAGTTGTAAACTACTCTAGATGGGGATTTTTTCTTGTACCAACCACATTTACAGACACCCTTTCATAATGGGGATACGATGTTCTGGTCCTTGATTCTTCCCAAACACAATGAGTATGAGATGACCTTTGCTTTCTAAACCTTCTTGGTTTTGACCGATAATTGTATGCCCTCTTTGACGGAGTCGAGGGGTATTTCCGGTTTCTGAGCTGGAGGATCTCCTCAGGAGTTTTCTTCCTTGGCATTTCAAAGAGAGAAGAACTTATATTCAGTACTTTGACCCGAGGGTCATACAGTGCTCTGGTTCTTCTTTCTGGTTCCGCATTTGCTCAGCCTCAGAATGGGCTGACATCTCTGGACGAAGGCCATTAATGACGAATGGTTGCCGTCATTGCTGTGAAGGTCACCGGATTAATGCCTTTGAATGTATTTGGACCTAGCCTAAACAACAAGTTCCTGTCTGCTAGTGCTAAGTCCAGGCTTGTATTTGCATTAAAAGCCAGGTGACTTTGATCACGGCTGTTAATGCACCTTGTGTAATTCGAAGAAACTCGCAAGTTCGCACTTCCACTTCTTGATCTGATAGCATCATTAATAATATCATCAGGTGTTGAGTGTTGTCCCAGGGGGACCCTATTCCTGTTGGCCTTCAACTACCAACTTTTCTCTTTCTCGGAAGAGGAACTGTCTGTAGATGAGGTTGACTCTATCCACAGGTCCCTCCTTCTCTTAAGAGGAACTTGTCTATGGAGTCTTCTATTTGTGGTCTCAGGTTTGCTTCTACACCTATCCGCGGAGTTGCTTGCAACTCTGCCCGCGAGATGAGCCTGAGCTGGACCCTTGAGTCTGGCTAGGCTTTGGGTTTGTGGACCTTGATTGGTGTCCGCGGATGGGCCTTGTCCCTTGCCCGCGGAGTGGCCTTGGCCACTTCTTCTTCTGTCCGTAAGATTAGCTTGCGGACTAGTCTTCTGATCCGGGGATCTGGTCCACGGATTAATTCCCTGAACTTAGTTATTTTTAACCAGTTTTGTTGGGAAAGTTTCTGTAAAATCTTTTAGGCCATTGGCCTTATTCTTTTACCCTGAGATATTTTGGGCAGCATCTCTCATCTGTTGACAAATTTTTGAGTGTAAGTCCCAACAACCAACTTGGGCTGGGGGATCTTAACGGTCTGTCTTAGGATCGACCAATAGGGCTTTTCCTGTTTAGACCTTGACTGACATATGGTTTGGGCTCGAAACGAACTTGCTCCATTAGTTGACCCCGAAAGGTTAACAGATTTGGAATCCTCTTTCAGGGTTTTCGGTGACATAGGTCTGCCTTTTGGGCTAACCTGTCGCGAAGTGGCTGAGCCACTTTGCCTTGTGTGCACCTGGTTGGATGCACCCTCCTTGGTATTCGCAGAAAGAGTTTTCAGTGGGTGGACACTTCTTTTTTGAGGTGCCCGCGGGCTGGCGACTTGCTATTGGCGGGCAGCTTGAGGTGGGCGGGCTGCCTGCCTTTCCACCCTTGAGTTGATGGGGTGGGGTTCTACTTCTGCTGCAGACTGGAGCATCTTCAACAGAGGCCTGGTCTGGTGACCGTGGCCTCTTTGCAAGGCTTTGGCTAGTTGGCCGGACCTGCCTTGGCCAGCTGGTGTGCGTGCCTTTGGCATGCGCGAAGCGTAATCGCCCATTAATGGGTGGTGATCCTGTGTAGGCAGGTGCACCATGCACCTGCCTTATGAGCGGTAAGATTTCACTGCCCACACAGTCAATCCCCCGATCTTACTCTTCAACCTCTATTTCTTTCCTCGGCCTTCAAGTGACGTAGGGCCCTCCTCTCTCATTGGCGACATTCTTCAAGTGACGCTCCTCGTCATGGGAGATGCCTTTGAAGTGTGTCTTCGACGGCTCTGCATGAGAAAAGAGAGTATCAATAACAACAGAAAGTAGACAACAAAAGAAAGGAAGATGGACAATAGGCTAAGTATAATGAACCTTTTTGGAAGACGTTGGGGATAGGATGGGAGGATTCTGATCTCCATGCACCGGAGACAATGAAGGGCGACTCCTTCCACTTCCAGTCCAAGTCAGTTAAGCCTGAGATGAAGTCGGGAACCTTGGCACGTTGGCTCCACGTGTAGTATGGTCCGTCCTCCTCGCCACCTACTTAGCACTTAATGACGTAGCGGAAGTGGAAGAGGTGCCTAGTCTCTATGAGGTACCCATCCTTGATGAACTTAGTCACCAAAGACATGTATTTTATAAAATTCGGGGTGCATTTGACCCGAGCAAGTTGGAGAGGGTGAGGACGGAATCCACTATGGGATCCAATGGAAGACGGAGTCCGACCTTGAGCTGAGCGAGGTAGACAATGGTAGAAGAAGAATGATGGTCAATGATGGCATCGTCCCTCTTGAAGTGGAATTGGACATGGGAAGGGATCTAGAAGAGGGATTTGTAGTGATCCAATGTGTGTTTTTGTTACTTCTTGATTTGGGGAGAAGAGGCCACGTAGGCACCACAAGGTGCACTACCAGATCAACTGGTTTCGTCAGTACCGGCGGGCTCTAACCTCCTCGACAGACATGATGGACAGAAGAAAAACTGGTGACAGAAGGACAACAGAACAATAGGAAACAGCAGAAGACAGAGGGGGGAAAACAGAGAGTGAAGAGTAAAATAAGCAAAAAGCAGAATCTTACCGAATTCTGAACTGAGGTTGAAGGGCTAAGAAAGCAGAGAGCTTGAAGTCTTCGGCGAGGTGGAATTTCGGCAAAGTAACAATACGCAAAGATTCAAGTGGAGAGCTGTATGCCATATTTATAGGCAATTCAACAATTTTAGGACAAGAATGGTCTCCATCATTGTCGTACACGTATGCAAGCATGGGGTCAATATGGTCATTTGCGTAATTCAAATTAGCGTGTCAGACAGAAATTCGTGCAGGACGTAGTTAGCCCTTATCGTCGTCGTACACATAAGAAAGACCGTAGGCATGATTGTCTTTTGGCAAACAGAGTAACCGTCGGAGGGATTAGTGCGTCTCAAGCTCCGTAAAAGGCAATGATGACAGTCTGCCAAGTATTTATGAGGCGTGACAGTTTGGCACGTGTGTGACATAGCTGGCACGACGATCCACATTCACTTACAACTCACGCAATGCTTTGGTGTCTACAGGGTGACAGGTATTCTCCACTTTATGGACCGAGTTATTTATGACACTTTGAACTACGTTCAAGGTATCATAAAGGGATAAATTGTAATGGATAAAATTCATAAAATGATTAAGTGTTGTGACGACGAGCTAATCTTCGTTGTTATGACAATGGATGGGAGACACGTATTCAAATTGAGAACGAATCCGTTGTCTTCGGGACAACGGATTCGTTATCCTGAAGACGAGTGTAGCAGCCGTATATTTGAACAACGGTCATTCTATCCGTATTGACATAAACAACGAACATGTTCTTGAGTCAACAACGAGACCGACTTACAGGACGAAATAATCAGGAGGCAATTATTCTACTCTGTTGTTAGGTGAAAAGCATTGTCTTAGCATTTAATGTTAGTCACCTCAAGCTGCTTTTCAACCCCAGACCGACCTTACTAATGATCATAAAGCAAGTGGCATGGTTATCCATGGGCATGCATGGGCATACAGAATTAAACCTATAAATATCCCAAGTGTAGCACCCTAGACTTTTCCATCTTTAAATGAATAAGTATTTCGTAGTTGAATGACCTTCCGCATAGTATAATTAATAAATAGGGGAGAAATTGGGAATTCCAAAACATCAGAAATGTGCGTTTTCGAGAGACGAATCCAACGCAAGTTGAATCGTCAAAATCGGACGAACGAGTCAAAAGATATGGCCAAAACAGTCGGGACCAGCAGAGCACCGATCACTCGGTCCACGGAGCGATCGATCGGTCCAAAACCGATCGATCGGAGGCTATCGACTGGTCGAAAAATTTGTATGGAGAAATTTTCCAGAGAGTGAGTTTTTGACCGGTCGATCGGTCAATAACACCGATCGCTCGGTAGGCAACCGATCGATCGGTCATAATCACCGATCGCTCGGTCTTCGCGTTTTTGCAGAAATTTCATTAAGGGTGTTTTTGTCTTTTGGGGGTTAAACCATTTCCTATAAGGCTTTGCCCGAGCCTTAGGGCCTCATTCTCATCACTTAAGAGAAATTGAGAGATAGAGAGGAGAAGAAGGGGGTTTCTAACCTAGGATTTCCATTGAGGAAGGAATCAAAGGGGTGGACCATCCTAGGTCGTCCTCAAGCTTGGATTGCTTCAAGTTCAAGGCTCAAGCTCGGGTGGGGTGCATTCTCTAAGCTAGGGCAGCAATCATTCACGTTTTTGAAAGGGGTTTCTTCCCCAACTCAAGTCCCCTTCAAGCAAAGGCTTCCTCCTTCCAAATAGAGCTTCTATTTCAAGGTTTCTTCAAGATCAAGCCTTGATCTAAGGTTAGTATACCCTACTAACTTTCCCTAGCAATAATCTAGGTTTTTCCTTATGAAATGTGATTTATGCTATTATGGTTGCTTTCTTGTGAAATGTATCATCCCTAATAAATATAAACAAGACAAAGAAATGGTATGGATGCTTGGATGGATATTGGATGTGGCGATTGGATGCCGAATGGGTGATGTATGGTATGTGTGGGTTGTGCATTGGATAATGGAGGATGGGCATTGCATAAATAATAAACTTACCTTTGTGTGATTGAATGGAAAATATGCACTAAAAGGATGAAAACGAACCATGAAGGAAAATAGCATACTAAGTGTTTGACAAAATACCTAAACTATGAATAAATGGTTTAAATGAAGAATATGGAAATGGGTTTTATGCATGCGTTCTTATAAATGATAGATTGATCAAATGTTATGGAAATTACTTAAGTTACCTATGTTCACATCATGGAATGAAATGTAATGCCATATCTCTCTTGTCACCCGCATTCCCACGTTTGCCACTATTGGCACGCACATGAGCACGCATGCACACATGACCGAGTTTTTCGAGAGCATATGCATCTAATAATAACAACAATAAAATATTGCATGTCAAGGAGGTTGGTAGCCCAGGGAGAATTCGGGTACTAGCCTCTGGCTCACAAGAAAACTAAACAAGTAATAAAAATCACCTATTGTCAAGGAGGTTGGTAGCCCAGGGAGATTCGGGTACTAGCCTCTGGCTCACAAGAAAACCAAACATTGCATATCAAGGAGGTTGGTAGCCCAGGGACATTCGGGTACTAACCTCTGGCTCACAAGTGCATTGCATATCAAGGAGGTTGGCAGCCCAGGGAGATTCGGGTGCTAGCCTCTGGCTCACAAGTTACAAGATGAAAGTTTACAAGATGATGATCATACATTCATGCATGCACGCATACATGATTTCTACGAGGCATATCGAGACAGGACATGGGTTTCAAGCTTGGGTTTTATCGGTGTTTTTGCATTCATGCACACACTTTTAAATGATTGTATTGTACCATGTCAAATACTGTTTAGTTCGTGATGCTTCTATTACTGCTTTGCATGGTATGACTATTGCGTGTGTTATTATTGTTATGGCTAGCTAGTAGCTTGTACTCGCTGAGTATTCCATGCTCAGCCGTACCTTCATGTCGGCAGGTGCGCGAGCCCCTCTTGACATATGCGATCAGGGTCCTTGGATAGAGGAGGACTACGGGGAGGAAGAACCGCATGAGGATCTAGTAGTCGAGCCTCAGGCGGAGGCGAGAGACTTAGACCATTGGCCCCACGGGGGTGACTATTGATCGAGAAAGTGTTGGGTCTTATGTATTTTGATATTTTGATAGGTGGGTCTGTCCACCTTAGACTTAGGCGTGTTTTGTATTTATGTAAACTTGGAATACTACATTTTGGATCATTATAAAGAAAAGAAAATTTTAGTTTTCGCTTCCGTAAATTATGTTTAGCTTCCGCGCTCTGATTATCATTGTTTAGTACTATGTTTATCTTGTGCATTACAGGATGGTTTGGCAGGTACGAAGTGTCACATCTAAAATATCCCTAAACTCCTAGGGGGTATTTTGGGGCGTGACACCAAGAGTTTCAGTGCAAAAGGATTGGCAAATTTCGCAACAATTGCTATTATCTTAACCTCTTTTACTATACATCATCTTCTTCATATTCTAACTTTGGCATCAGAGTGTATTACAGGGTGCACACCCTTCACCTTCATCCTTCATCCTTCTACCTGTAAACCAGAATCAAAGAAGTAGCTGACGCGTGGACGTTCAAGAAAATTCACACACAACCATGATTTTCAGGAAAAAAATATTAATTTCTTAAAACTTTGGTTAAGAAATTTTAACCATTAGGGTTAATATTTTTTTTTTGTCAAAAACCAAGGTTAGCTTGTTAAACCGTAAAGGTTGGTGAATCTTAACCGCAATTAATAAGAGTTAAAAGAGACACATGTTGACCTGTGGGTGCAATTAAAAGATGAACCCATTATTTAAGAAAAAATATTCTCGATGGCTATGTCCCCGAACCCCCAAACCCATTACTTTTCTTGATACATGTATTTGGCCCCAAGAAAAAATTCCTGACTCAGCTCCCGCGCCCAAGCAAAACATGTGCATTCATATTATCACCTCCTTTTCAGGTAAGTTAGAATACACATATGCCAGAGCGAGCGAGTGTTCATGGCAATAAAGCGAGCGGACAGAACGTGGCTGGCTGTAAGCCTAGGCCTTGGATTGTCTCTGGCAAAGCCAGAAAGGGCTTGTCTCGGGGTTCGATAGAATAGGTGACAATATTAAGACATGTGGCGATAAGTGTATGAGAATAAGGGGGAGAGATATCAATCGGGGAGAAGTCAAAATCAAGGGGATAAAATAGAATGACTTCTCCCCATTTTTTTTTGCCAACTGTCGCACAATGTATGGAAGCCCGAGAGGAGTTTCTGGCTTGGCCAGAGACAATCCAAAGCCGTAAGGCTATGACCAGGGACGATCTAAAGTCAGAAAGCAAAACCAAGATTCAAACAAGTGAAAAGTCACGTGATGTGCCGTGTCAGAAATGGCCGACCGTGGTGGGCCCCGTACATGCCCAGTTACCTGGTCCAGCAATGGTGGTTTTTTGTTTTTTCTTTTTTTTGGTAATTCAGCAATGGTGGTTGAGGTGCACATTTTAGCAACCGGTGAGGTCGTGCATTCAGCGGAAAATAATAATCGGATAACTCGTGACTACCTAACTCACGGACGGATGAATACGGAGGATTGACTTGGACTTGGAATTCTATATGGTTTCAGCAATTTGTTTTTAAAAAAACTCAATTTAACATTTAAAATTAATATTTTTAATATTTTTTTCTACTTCTAAAAACTAAGGTTAAATGATTCAATCTTAAGGATTAATATGAATCACAATTAAGGGGTATTAAAAGAGATACGTGTTGACCTTTGGGACGTAATAGGCTTCAAGGAGTCTGGTAATAACAATAGAGAAAAGAAATATTAACCTCAACCAAGGTTAGTGAATCTTGATCTAGATAGGTATACTTTTTAAAAGAAAGAAAATAGTACCTCTTTCCAAAAAAGATAAAAGAAAATATAATTTAATTTTGATATATAGTAACCCTAAATTAGGATGTAATGTTTTTTTATCACATAGAAGTTTGACCCATTAAAATTTTGTAATTTTTATATGTATAATATATAAAATTAAAAAATATAGTTACTTTTATTTATATAATGACTTTCTAAAAAAGTTATGACCTGAAACCTCAAGCCTCATAATTTTTTGAAAACCTTTTGTTATATAATGTTAATGTGTTACAAATAATTTAAAATAGCCTTTATTTATATAAAGTGACCCCAACTCGTTTATAAAAGAAAAAAAGATAGGATAATGCTAACATCACTTCCTTGAGGAAGAGTCAGCAGATCACTTGTCGTTTCATTGTTCTATTGTTCATGAAATTTAGGGTTACTTTCTCACCCGGGTAGGGATAGTTTGGGCCTTCTCCCATTCATTCTAGAATTCTTTATCTTGGTGTTCAAAAACTGGTATGAGGAGTGTTTTGCAACAATATTGTTTGTGCTTTCCGAAGCTATAGCATAAGCCATTTGAAAGGAGATGAATTATAGAACTTTCGAAAACTTTTCTTCTTCAATTCCTCAAGTAAGTGCGCACATAAAAAGTTTAATTTTGGAATGGTTGTCATTAAGCCGAATGTATGAAAGTATGAGAACTCTGCTCCTAGCCTCCTAGCAATGTAGTTAATTTTATTAGTACTCTTGTTATTTAGTTCATGTTTTTCTATTTGTAGCCTTTTTGATTCCTTTGGTTACTTCTCAGTAACCTTTGGGTTTTTCTTGTAGCTTCTGCACCCATTTCTTTTAATATATTTCTCATGATTACTAATAAAAAAAAACATTACTTCATTTTTATACTAATTTCCTATTTGATTGGAGAGAGTGTTAAGTAGAAAACAAATTTCTTATTTTTATTAGAAGATAATAACACATGTCTGGTTAAAGAAAGTGTAGCTAGCATTACCCAAAAGATAAGGACGAGATCACTCGACAGTATTCTAATACATCAATATCTACTCAACTCGATTGTAATTAAGAGATAAGAAACTTGATTGCAATCAATTACAATTGAACTCTCTTCGAATTCAATCACACCCACAAGTTAACACATTAATTGTTGTTAAGATTTACTAACACTTAGGGTAATCTAAACATGGTTTTTAGGAAAAAAATATTAATTTTTTAAAACTTTGATTAAGAAATTTTAACCCTTTTTATAACATAAAATACAAGATTGGATTGTTGAGGTTAGTGAATTTTAACCACAGATAAAAGGGACACGTGTTGATATGTGGGTGTGATTGAATGATGAACCCATTACTCAAAAAAGAAAAAAATTTCTCAGGGGCTACACCTCTAAACCCCCAAACCTATTACTTTTTTTATACATATATTCGGCCTCAAGAAAAAATTCCAAGCTCCACCCCTAATGGTAAACTCAACACACTCACGCGTAGGCTAAAGAAAAATTTATAGTTCCGCCATTGATCAAACCCATAACTCCATACGTACTCTTTTTAGTTGTGGCTAATAAGTTTCAACCTTTAGAATTAATATTTCTAACCTTAATTTTTAAAATTTAAATTTAAAAATAATATTAAACAAGGTTAGTAATATTAATCTTTAAAATTAAAAGGTTAAAACATTTTAATCATAGTTAAACCAGCGTTGAGTTGTAGGTGTAAGTGTAACTCCGAAATCCATCGGGAACCAAACTCCGTACATGTTGAGTTATGATGACAGCTTTCCACAAAAATGATGACGTGTCACAATCCATTAGATGTTGGATTTGGTCTGGCCCTCGCCGGACCAAAACCGTCTGGCTGACTCACAGAAGAGAGATCCCTTTAACTACCCTTTTAACTCTCATTAAAAAAACCCATACTCCTGTGGTTAGTTTATTTTGTTTTTAAACTTAACCCTTATTAAGGTTAGTGAAACTTAACCAGAGTTCAAGAGTGGTCAATAGAGACACGTATCAATCTATGGATTGAGGGCAAGACGGTTTTCGTATGGCGAGGGCCACCCCCGGTGGGTCAGATGACCTACCAGTCATAACGCACTCCCTCGTGTTAGGTAAACACGTACCTGATCTTCAGCTCATTTATTTTATATGTATATATATATACAGAGCTTAAGTCTTGAAACCCATTACAGAAGGAGGGAGAAGAAGAAGAAGAAGCATGACTCCACTAGGCCTTGTCTTGTCCTCCTTAATAGTCGCCGTCGTGGTGTTCTTCCTTCTTAACCTGCGCACTCTGCTTAACCGTCAACCGGGCCGCCTCCCACCGGGCCCTAAACCATGGCCTCTCATAGGGAACCTGCCGCACCTGGGCTCCGTCCCTCACCACTCTATTGCAGCCATGGCTCGGACGTATGGTCCGCTCATGCATCTGCGGCTGGGTTCGGTCCACGTGGTGGTCGCCGCATCTTCCTCTGTTGCAGCGCAGTTCCTGAAAACCCACGACGCCAATTTCTCGAGCAGGCCACCCAATTCTGGAGCGAAGCATATCGCCTACAACTATCAGGACCTTGTCTTTGCTCCCTACGGTCCCAGGTGGCGCATGTTGAGGAAGATCTGCTCTCTTCATCTCTTCTCTGCCAAGGCCTTGGATGACTTCCGTCACGTCCGTCAGGTATGCACAATATTAACCGTTTCTTTTGTGGTAGAGATTATAATTTTTTAATAAAAAATATTAGTAATTAATCATGCATTTATTTGTGAAGAATGATTAGATGGGATGAATGCCAGGAAGCCCGGGTTCCACGATACCTAGATACTGCATTTAAGTTTTACCATAGAGTTCCGGTACGTTTCCCTTTTCAAAGTAGGCACGAGATTCTCTCGAGTTCGAACCCCTAAAAGTCGCCACGTGTCTCTTTTGACACCCCTTAACCATGGGTAAGGTTCACCCACCCTTAGGGTTCACTCATCCATCCTTTGTTTTTTTTTATATATTAATTATTATTTTTTTAATTAAAAAACTGTTTTAAAAGTTTTTTTAATAATAAAAAAGTTTTTAATTTAAAAAAAGAATTAATATTTAAAAAAAAACCAATGATTGATGGGTGAAGCCTAGGGGTGGGTGAATCTTACCCATGATTAAGGAGTGTCAAAGGAGACACGTGGCAACCTCTAGGAGTTCCAACTCGAGGGATTTTCTCGAGTTGAACTCGAGAGGATCCTGAGCCTTCAAAGTATCCATGCTTCCTAGGATGAGTGTAAGCAGGAGTGGACCTTTTCAAAGTATCCGTGCTTCCTAGGATAGGTGTAAGCAGGGGTGGAGCCTTGGGGGCTAACCATGGGAGTTCGGGTTGTAGCCCCTTAATTATATTATTTTTAAGGGACAAGTTCATGAACGTGTATGTTTGTGTGTATATATGAGAAAATGTTTCCAAATTAAGAAGAGAAAATGTTTTGTAAAACTATGCTTTATAGATATCTATAATTATAAAAGTGTCATTACATTTGAAAATTCGTTTTTCTGTCGCACCTCTTATATTTTATTAATAATTAAAACTATAATATAATAATTATGTTCAAGATTTAGAGTTAATTTCTTCTAGAAATTTGATTAGATGGTTGGCTAACAAGGACCTCTTAATTTCTGCCCTCATTATATTCTAATTTATTTTTTTCAAAAGGTGCACCATAGCAATGCCTTTTATATATATATATAACCCCGGCCCCACCCCTGCCTTTGATGTTACCCAAAAAATTTGTGACCGTTTGATGAGAGTCTTAATGTATGTAGGAGGAGGTGGCGGTGCTAACACGCGCCTTGGTGAGATCGGGAGCATCGCCAGTGAATTTGGGGCAATTGCTTAACGTCTGCACAACAAACGCAATAGGGCGAGTGATGGTGGGAAAAAGAGTGTTTGGAGACGGGACTGGTGGCGGAGACCCGAAGGCGGATGAGTTCAAGGAGATGGTGGTGGAGCTGATGGTGTTGTCCGGAGTTTTCAATATTGGCGATTTTGTCCCTTCGCTTGAGTGGTTGGATTTGCAGGGTATTGCTGCAAAGATGAAGAAACTTCACGGAAGATTTGACTGTTGGTTGAGTACTATTCTTGAAGAGCATAAGATGGACGGTGCTGATGGTAGTGGGTCCCAAAAGCACACCGATTTGCTGAGCACTTTGGTTGCACTCAAGGAAACTACGGATGGTGAAGGAGGCAAACTCACTGATACGGAGATTAAAGCCTTGCTTTTGGTAATTTCCCCCTCTCTCTCTCTCGTTATGTCGGCTGTATCATGCCAGCCGTGGGATAGTAATAGTCCTTTATCCAACGGTTCTAGTTTTTCTTTTTAAATAACGGTTTTAGTTTAGGAAGTATTATTATAGCTTTTACAGCAAGTGGAACTGTGGAAGTAGCCAAGTGGGTCTGAATTGGATCTAGCGGGTCTGTTCAAGGTTTGACATCTCGGAAATATCCAAATCGAAAATTTGAAATCTTATGTTTTTTTAAAAGATTTTATTAAAATAAAATATTCTCACGACTGATTTGCATAATATTTCATTGAATTTCAGCTCCAAAATTTCAAAATTTCGATTAAAAAAAAATAATTTTTTTCTCTAATATATTTTCATAAATATCATTGTTTTAATAAAACATAAAATGTAAAATTTCAGAAATCTCGATACATATAACAAAAAATGCAGAATATTTTTATAAATATCAATATTTTATTGAAAATAAATATGCAAAATTTTGACCAAATATCATAAAAGCCATGATAATTGACATTTAGGTTTCAAGGGAGATAACGACAAATCTATAACCCGGATGGGTGGATCAGAAATTGAAAGTCTTGGGTTTCACTTCCCACTCCCCCTTTCGTTACCTGGAATAGCGGTTTACGGGATCCTGTCGCACTCGGGGATTAATCATAACCCAAAGGAATAGGACACCTCAGAGAAAAAAACAAATGACAACTCTGTATTTAAACATCAAAACAAACTTTGAATTAATTATTCATGTGACTTGAGGAGGGCGACTCGGTTCCCATTATCTGTCACATGTCTTCTTTTCTTTACCCCTAAATATTTACACATCTATCTTTGGTTTTTCAAAAAATAAGATAAAATATTTATAACCATAGGATTAAAAAAGTTTAACCCGGGTCATGACATTTGAAGGTGCAGCTTTGTAAGAGCTAGGAACAATAGAGTTCCGAACAATACGCAGCCTTGCATGAATTTCTACATCTTGTTAGCAACGAACCCGAGTATGTTACTCGGGCTTAGTCAACGCTGTCGTGTCCCCTTTAATTATAGTTAAGACTAACCTTTACTGTTAATATAAATTTAACCTTCATGTTTAGGAAAAATTTTTAAATCTTAACCCATTTTTTCCTTTTAAAAACTAAGATTAGATGTATTAATCCTAAGAATTAACAAATCTTAATGGCAGTTAAAAAAAAAGACAAAAAGGTTAGGCCCATAAAAAAAAAAGTAATGTGGATAATCGGGCTTCAACCAGAGTAAATGCGATGCCTTTTTTGTGGTATCTTTCTTTTTAGGACTCTTTGTAGTTTGCATTCATGATCTAAGGAAGCACGGATACTTTGAAAATGGAAACGTATGAGTATCATCGTATCGGATACGGCACTTTACAATAAAACTTAACTATTTTTCATAATTTCTGTCATATTGGCGTATCTAAGTATCGACGTATACATGCTTCCTAGATCATGATCTTATAATCTGTACAACATATACATGGGTGCGAGTGGCGCTAGCATTTGGTACTAATTGTTTGTATTGACACTGTGATTATTTTGTAGAATTTGTTTACAGCTGGAACTGACACGTCATCAAGCACAGTAGAGTGGGCCCTAGCAGAGCTGATTCGGCACCCCAAAATCCTAGCCCAAGCCCAACTGGAGCTCGACTTGGTCGTGGGCAAGGACCGGCTCGTGACGGAAGCCGATCTGACTCAGCTCCCCTATCTGCAAGCCATTATCAAGGAAACATTTCGGCTTCACCCGTCCACGCCACTCTCACTCCCAAGAATGGCGGCTGAGAGCTGCGAAATCAACGGCTACTTCATTCCCAAGGGCTCCACTCTTCTAGTCAATGTGTGGGCTATTGCCCGCGACCCAGCTGTATGGCCCGAACCGCTCGAATTCCGACCCGAGAGGTTCCTCCCGGGCAGTAAACAAGCCCATATCGATGTTCGGGGCAACGATTTTGAAGTCATACCATTCGGTGCGGGCAGGAGGATATGTGCGGGTATGAGTCTGGGTTTGCGGATGGTCCATCTCCTAACGGCGACACTGCTCCATGCATTGGACTTGGTCCTACCCGAGGGCCAAATGGCCGAGAAGATGAATATGGAAGAAGCATATGGGTTGACCCTGCAAAGAGCCGCCCCATTAATGATTCATCCGCGCCCGAGGCTGCCCGCCCACGTATACCGTGCCACGGCTTAGGGTTTTGCCAAATTTGGGTTAAAGGTCTGTCTTTCTTTGTTTTCATTCTAATGTTACCCTTCTATAACTCTTACTGCAGGGGGAAGTGATTGAAAGAGCATGGGTATGTCAGTAAAACTATAATATGCCTCCACCATCTATCTTCTTTCTTTACTATTATAATAATGGGGGAGGAAGTCGTAGCCTGACTTTTCCGAATTCCCAAACTACCCATATAATTTAATGTTTTGATTTAATTTCCAAATTAACCCTAGCTCATCTATCTATTTAAAGAATAGAATCACAGCCAATCGCGATTGAACTCGGGGAGAATTCAATCGCACCAGCAGGTTAACACGTGTCCCTTTTAACTCCTATTAATTGTGGTTAACTCCTTCCCCTCGCTCTCATATGCATCATACGTGCCACCCGCTATTGAACTCGTGGAGAGTTAAATCGTACCCACAAGTTAACACGGGTCCCTTTTAACTCCTAGTAACTATGGTTAACTCCTTCTCCACGCTCTCACCTGCATCGCAAGTGTCACCTACTAGTTTCTTTTAAGAATAATGATAGGTAGACTTTCATTCTCATTCCCTTTTTCTTTAAGGGCAACATGCCCGAGGTTACACCTCCGAAACCTCTCTTTGTATGATGTGGGAAGACATTTAACTAAAGAGGTGAATATGCATCATTGGGTGGTACACACACCTACAAAGCTTGCCATGTGTCTTTTTTAGCATTCATTAATTGTGGTTAAGATTTACTCATTCTTAGAGTTAAATAATCTTAATCTTAGTTTGTAGAAAAAATTAAACACATGAATGAGTAAATCATAAAAAAAAAGAAAAACTAAAATTAGATTATTTAATCCTCAAACCGAATGAATTTGAACTATAGTTAATAGATGTTAAATAAAACATGTGACGAGCTTTGGAGGTGTGCATGTATCACTCAATGACTCATGCACATGCATGCTATCAGCTTTTCAATTAAACGTATTAAACGTCTTCCCACGCATCTCCATGTCACGCAAAGAGAGGTGCCCGACGAGTAACCTGGAGCATATGCCAGAGATAATCAGTCTTATTCTTTTAATAAGTAGTAAAAAGAAAGTGGTGGGCCCTAAGAAAGTTTCACATTTTTTAGGATGGTGTTATGCGCACCCATCTTTTATTGATATACCAAATTGAAAAGAAAATTAATTTTAAAAAAATGAAAACAAATAAAAGACAAAAACTTCCCATTCTCTTTCTACCCCCCATCATCTCTAACGAAATCCCACTATTACTATTACTATTAGACGGCGACTGGCGATGAGGGCGGCTACAATGCCCCAATTTCCCTCAACTTCATTTTAGGGTTCTAAAATTTCCTGTGAGATATCTATGGCAGTGGCATGGAAACATGTACTGCGATGTTCATTTCGGTCTCTTAGGTTTTTATGACTATTTTAGGATTCGCGTCAGAATCATTTCGGTCTCTTGCTTTCTTCCTCTGTGCATAGACGTTTAGCCAAAATCTTCTCTGCAAATGGGTAAGTTGCATAAAAAGAGTTGTAGACCCATGTCCTGTACCTCTCTTGGTGGAAGTCTGGTGTAGCAGCAAGGACTTTACTTTTGGTAAACTCAATCACACCACAAGGCAACGACTGAAGGCAAAGACAAGGGAATACTCACACCACCCAAGTAAACACACACACACACCACATGCAAACTCACACACACAAGGACTATACTTAAATAAGGAAGAAGGAGAAAAGGGATTTTGTCTCCCTCGTGTTTAACTGTAAAGGGGTTTTTGGAAAAAGAAGTAAAGAGAAGAGAATAGTTTTGTGTTTTACCATTTTTCTAACAGTTTAAATATATAGAGGAGCTCTGCATCACCACGTTGTGCCGAGCTCCTCTTTTTACACTATCCTGGTGGTAAATATGTAATTATGGTGTGTGTCGCCACATTTATAGTGTAAAAAAAGGAGTCCCGCATCAATGCCGTCATGCAGAGCTCCGGCTCAAAATTAATCTCTTTTTTAAAAAAAAAAATTAGTATATATCAATAAAACTTGGGGTGCGTGTACCCTTTTTTTTATTTTATCATCTTTGTTCAAAGAAAAAGAAAGTGGCTTAGAAGGAAAGTGTCACATATATAGCATTCTCCCGGCCCCTTCTTTTAAAATTAAATTTTGGTTTTAATATTCTAGCTTTTGCATATTTCTAAGAGTCATAGCTTTCAAGTTTTAACCCAAAAAAGAACAAAAGATTGAAATCTCACCTCTCAAAATTAAAGAAGATTTCATCAAGGGATGCTGACCCAATAGCTTAGATTTTGGGATGGGATTTGATCTTGCTCTAACAAGACCAAAACCATCTTGCCTATGTACAACGTTCGACATGTGGCGATAAAAGAAAGAAGTCATTTCATTTTCTCTCCAGTTTTTTTGACTTCTCTACCTTTGATATCTTCTCCTCTTTTTATCGCCGCATGTCGGAAGCCCACCAAGAGCAAGATAGATCAAGACCAAATCCCATCCCCTAGATTTTGTCCTTATGAATTTAATTAATTTTCTTTTCAATGGAAAGAGATCCTGACCCACGCATTTATTACCATCATCTTTAATAACACGTACAAGTATATACATTCAAACTTAAAGCATTGAAGACACTTGTTGGACTTTAGAGACTTGGAGCTTGAAGATGAAAACAATGTAAAGGTCGATGGGATGTGGAGTCTGTTAGTAGGGGAAAACTTTTGCACTAGGGGTTCGAACCTTAGTAACCCAAACCGTTACCTGTCCACTCCCGCTCCCAAACCTTACACTCACGGTTTGAGAGCGGAATCATCATCAGAACACGGTTACAATAGAGCGGGCCGATGATTTAACTTTTAAAAAGAGTAAGTTTGAGAGCTTTAATGGCAGTTTTACCTCTTGAAATATCCTTTGCGGAAAGAAGACAAAGCCCGATTCACTTTTTTCTTCAAAGTTACTTTTCTACCCCTACTTACTTTATGTTATTCCTTTACTCTTTACTCTTTTGTTCTATTCTATTTATACACTCTACATCAAGAAAGAGAAACAGTTTAAATATAAAGCGGAGCTCTTCATCATGCGGAGCTTCCTTTTTACACTACAGGGGCAAATGTGTAATTATTAATAATTACACATTTGCCCCTGTAGTGTAAAAAGGAAGCTCCGCATGATGCAAAGCTCCGCATGAAAATTAATCTCGAAGAGAAAATAACGAGATCAAACCACAGTACCACACCCACACCCACACCACATTGATTGAACTCAAGAAGAGTTCAATCACAACAGAAGAGGAGAAATAACAAAATCAAATCACACCCAATCACGATTGAACTCGGGAAGAGTTCAATTGCACCCATAATTCAACACATAACTTATCCTTTTTAATCTTTATTAACCGTGGTTAAGATTCTCTAACCCTTAAAGTTTAACAATCTAACCCTTATATATATATAATATATCGGCGCTCCGGAGGTGCTCTCGACCCTATCCTAAATTGAAATTTGACACTCTCGCTCCCCCTCCCGCTTTGGTTACTTAGGTTCAAATGGCCCCTTAGGGCATTCGAACGCCCAACACTCATCATGGGCATTCGAACGCCCCTTTAGGTCGTTCGAACACTCCTGGTGTTTTTGGGTCTCCTAAGTCCATTTATATAGCCCGTTTTGGCCATAGTATTTAAGGTACTTTGGGATTAGGGTTTTGTATTCATTCATTAATCCAAGAATTCATTTGTAGCCACCAAGAGAAGTTTTCCTTAAAAGAGAGAACTCTGTATTGTTTGTTTGGTTTTGTCTTTGAACGTAATGATGTGGTGTGGATCTGTAGACGTAAGCATCATTAGTCGAATCGCGTAAATCTTGTGTTATGTGTTATTCTTTGCATCTTGTTTGTGATTTCTTTAGCCCTATTATTCTGGTTATCGTGTTGTGGGTTTGTTGCGCGATTCTCAACAGTTGATATCAGAGCATTTAAATTCGAGTGGGAGCGATGACGGAAGAAATAGGAAATGTGAGAATCGACAAGTTCAATGGTTTAAACTCTGGATTCTAGAAAATTCAGACAGATGATTACCTTTATCAAAATGATCTATATCTTTCTTTGGAAGGCAAAAAGAAGAAGCCTAAGAAGATGACAGACGAGGGATGGGATACATTAGACAAGAAAGCCTTGGGCACAATATGACTCTCACTTGCTGCATTTGTCACTTTCAACATCTTGAAAGAGAAGACAATGGTAGGGGTAATGAATGACTTAGCAAATATGTATGAAAAACTCTCTACTTCAAATAAAGTATTTTTAATTCGTACATTATTCAATATGAAGATGGTTGAAGGTGAGTCTGTGGTTGAACATCTAAACAATTTCAACAGTCACTAGCCAGTTAAGTTCGGTAGGAATTAATTTTGATGATAGAGTCCGAGCTTGTGCTATTTTATCTTCATTACCAGAAAGCTAGACTGCCTTGTCTATGACTATAAGTAATTCTGCAATGAAAAATGCTTTGAAGTATGATAATGTTCTGGGGGTTGTTCTGAGCGAAGAAATTCGCTGAAAATCCTCAGGTAAAACAACAAGGAATGCCCTACATGTTGAAAATAGGGGACGATCATCAAGGAGGGGGAACGAAAATAATGGTAAATCAAAGTCTAGAATGGCAGATCTAAAGGAAAAGAATCTGGCTGCTAGAACTGTAGCAAGCTAGGCAACTTCAGTATGGATTGTAATTTTGTAAAGAAACCTGCAGAGAGTAGTAATCAAGAAGGAAAAAATCAGGCATTTGTTTCCAACGTGAAGGTGCCTTGATTCTGTCTTGTGATGTACGAGGCAAATCTTGGATAGTATATTCCAGTGCATCGTTTCATGCTATACCTCACAAGGACATTCCTCATAACTACGTATAAGGAAACTTTAGGATGGTCTACTTAGGTGACAATGAACCTTGTAGTGTTATTAGCAAGGGTGATGTGTAGATAAACCTGTCCAATGAGACAGTTGTGAAACTGAGAGATATAAGGCATGTTCCTACACTGTAGAGAAATTTAAATTATGTGGGACGGTTAGCAGAATCCAGGCTTCTAACAGCTTTCTCAAATGATTCGTGGAAGATCACCAACAATTCCTTGGTGGTAGCTCGTAATAAGAAAGATGACACTCTTTACATGACATCCAGAACAAATGACACAATTACAGTTGTAGCTAGAAGTGTAGATGTCAATACATGACATTGCAGACTGGAGCACATAAGTGAGAAATGGATGAAGATTATGCATGCGATGGTGAAACTGTCAAGTTTGAAATCCATGAATATGGATTTATGTGAAGATTGCATCCATAGGAAGCATAAGAAAGTCAGCTTCTCAGATGACGGAAGGACTCCAAAAGTCGAGAAGTTAGATTTGGTACATACAGATGTATGAGAACCAACACAGGTACCTTCTTTTGGAGGCTCAGTTTATTATATAACTTTTATTGATAATGCCAGTAGAAAGTTATGAGTTTGTTTCTTGAAGCATAAGTCAGATGTTTTCACTGTATTTAAGAAGTGGACAACTTTGGAAGACAATAACACTTGTCTTGCTAAAGAAAGTGTAGCTAACATTGCCCAAAAAGATAAGGACGAGATCACTCAAAAGTACCCTAATACATCAATATCTACTGAACTCGATTGTAATTAAGAGATAAGAAACTTGATTGCAGTCAATTACAATTGAACTCTCTTCGAATTCAATCACACCCACAAGTTAACACGTTATTAATTGTAGTTAAGATTTACTAACACTTAGGGTTCAATAATCTAAACATGGTTTTTAGGAAAAAAATATTAATTTTTTAAAACTTTGATAAAAAAATTTTAACCCTTTTTTATTCATAAAAAACAAGGTTTGGATTGTTGAACATTAAATGTTAGTGAATCTTAACCACAGTTAAAAGGGACACGTGTTGATCTGTGAGTGTAATTGAACGATGAACCCATTACTCAAGAAAAAAATTTTCTCGGGGGCTACACCTCTGAACCCCCAAGCCTATTACTTTTTCTGATACATGTATTCGGCCCAAGAAAAAATTCCAGGCTCCACCTCTAATGGTAAACACAACACACTCATGCATAGGCTAAAGAAAAATTCATAGTTCCGCCATTGATCACACCCACAACTCCATACGTACTCTTTTTAGTTTATGGCTAATAAGTGTCAATCTTTAGAATTAATATTTCTAACCTTAATTTTTTAAATTAAAATTTAAAATAATATTAAGCAAGGTTAGTAATGTTAATCTTTAAAATTAAAAGGTTAAAACTTTTTAATCACAGTTAAAACCAGCGTTGAGTTGTGGGTGTAAGTGAAACTCCGAAATCCATCGGGAACCAAACTCCATACATGTTGAGTTATGATGACATAGCTTTCCACAAAAATGATGGCGTGGTACAATCCATTAGATGTTGGATTTGGTCTGGCCCTCGCCAGACCAAAACCGTCTGGCTGACTCACAAAAGAGAGATCCCTTTAACTACCCTTTTAACTCTCATTAAAAATATCCATAGTCCTGTGGTTAATAATTTATTTTGTTTTTAAACTTAACCCTTATTAAGGTTAGTGAAACTTAACCAGAGTTCAAGAGTGGTCAATAGGGACAGGTATCAATCTATGGATTGAGGGCAAGACAGTTTTCGTATGGGTGAGGTCCAGAGGAAATGAATCCTCAATCGTCAGGGCCGATATATGGTGCTCGTTATTTCACCCGGTGGGTCAGATGACCTACCAGTCAATAACACACTCCCTCTTGTCAGGTAAACACGTACCTGATCTTCAGTTCATGAGTCGTCGAACCATTTTCAATCCTAAAATACCTTGTCTCTTTATCTAAACTTTTAGTACAGGTTGTAAGGGATAAAATTCGTAAAAATAAGTAAAAAGAATGGGTAAAATAGGAATTTCTCATGCTAACAAATTCTAACAATTTAGCCGACATAAGCCCACTTGGACTACGTGTTGGCTCTCTTTAAGATTGTCTGACAGGTGACCTCATCATGACTACACAAGTCATGATGACCCCAAATGCCTATAAAGAAGCAAGAATCACCAGAGGAAAGGAGATGGTGCGGAAGGCAAAAGAGGAAATAAAGAAAGGCAGAAGAAGAACAAGAAGATGGAGATCTGGGAAGCTTGAGTCATTCACACCCCTACCCCGAAGGGCTATGCAGGCGGCCACTCACCTGATTTTCTCATCTTCCTTTGGTGTTCTCCGGCTACTTGATGCTCTTTATGGCCTCACAATCGATTATGGCCACCGGATTCTCTCAAATAGGTCATGTCCGCTTGATGCTCTCCCTGAACGGTCATACTACCATTTGCACGACCTTGCAATTGATCATCTGATGAGGGCAATCATACTTGAACTTGTGCCTGAAGCTGTGAATAGTACCGAATCCGTTGTCGCGTTGTCCACTGTGAATAGTGCCGAATCCGTTGTCACGTTGTCCGCTGTGAATAGTGCCGAATCCGTTGTCACGTTGTCCGCTGTGAATAATGTCGAATCCGTTGTCGCGTTGTTTGTTATGCATAGTGCCCGAGCTCGTTGTCCGTTGTGAGCTGCACAACGTACTCGTTGTCTGTGCCTTATCCGAGCTACGTCCTCTGTGCCTCCCGAGCTACGTCTTCTGTGCCTCCCGAGTTACGTCTTGTGTTGCACCCGAGCTATGTCTATACATCTCCACAACTCATCTTCCAGAGCACAACACCAGTGCCCGTCCTCAAGCGCATATGCTCAATGACCTTACGATAAGTATCTCTATACTATTATGTTCATATGTTCATGTGCTTGTGCCTTATACTGATTTTATCATCGGAGCCTATTTCAGGGTGCACACTCGCCCCCTCTGACTCATTCACAGGTGGAATTTCGCTATCTTCTTCCTACCAGTGAATCAGAGACCATTACAACTACTGACGCGTGGCGAGTCTGGGAATTTTCCCCTTCACAGGCTATCGTACAACTTTGGTGGGCCCACTTGTGTACATCGATGAAGAAACCATCCTTTCTCAGTTTATGCTGTAAAGCGTCTACAAACACCCATTTCTCCTGGCCTCGGATTGTCTCTGGCGAAGCCAGAAAATGGTCTCGGGTTCCATACATTCTACGGCAGTTGATATGAAATAGGGGAGAAGTCATTTCATTTTCTCCCCATGATTTTGACTTCTCCCCACTTGATATCCCCCTCCTTTTATCTCACACACGTATCGCCACATGTCTCATTGTGGTCGGAGAAGTCAAAATCATGGGCCCCATGATTTTGACTTCACCACCACATGTCCTCTTTTTTCTAGTACCCCGAGACAAGCCCTCCAAGCCATTTCTCCTTGTTTTTTTCTAGCAACTTTTTTTTGACTTTTATTCTGTCATGTACAGATGCCCAATAACCCTTCTCTTCCAAATTTTATTTCACCCTTCTCCTTAGTCTTCTTCCTCCACGCGTCTGCTAGCTTTTACCCTCAATCAACTCGCATTTTTACTCCTCAACGTGTCGACAGTCCACAAAAGGTTCAAATCACTTCACCACCCACTCCAACTCTCTCTCACCCCAATCTGTCTCTGCGGTTTCATTTCATTTCAGCAAAGATCTTGAAGGTGTTCCTATGCTAAACCCAACGCCTATTGGAGGACAAGCGATAGATATTCACCTCTTTTCTTTCCTGACAAACGTTTGGATTACAGATGCCAAAGCATCGACCCATCATGCATCTTCTCTTTTGCACGCGTCGCCCTCTTCGTTCTCAGCTACTAATATTTCTTTTCACACCACAATAGAAGCTGCTGGATCTAAATTGTTTCTACCAATGGCTGAATAAGTTGATCATCCAAGTACTTTATCTTGAGTTTTGGATTTCTATTTCTAATTTTAGGTTTTGCCATGCATCATCAATTTTAGGGTTTTTAATTACAAGTTAGATAAAAAAAAAAAATTGTCTTGCTATAATACGGTATCTTGGTTTTTGGATTTCTATTTCTAATTTTATGTTTTTCCATGCATCATCAATTTTAGGGTTTTTAATTGCAAGTTAGACAATTTTTTTTTTGTCTTAGTGTAAAATTATGTAATAGGTTATTGGACTCTCTATGTTGAGGATAGTTGTCGTATCATTGCTATGACTATCTTTCTTTGAATCATTGGCTTGATACAGTTGAAAGGGGATCAGGTATAGAATAAGGAATAGGAAGTAAGGGAAAGAAAATAAAGAAAAGTATGTTTTCTATGCCTTGAGCAACAAAAGAGCTTAGGGACCATGCTCTTCCTAACATCTTCATCGAAAAGGAAAATATGTTTTTGATATATTTTATCCTTGAATATGAAATGGAATAATTCTAATTGTTCTAACTTATAATCCTTATAGTATACTGCAAATGGTTATTACATAGGTTTTATCTTTAATATTGAATTAACTAGGATATAATCTTAGTAAAACAAATTATATGGAAATGCTATTGGTGATCATGGGGCAGCAGGTTCTATGCTAGGCACTATATCAGTGCTTATACACAAGAGGAGGAAGGGTTAAAGATTTACCCAGTGTGAGATAGAGTAAGCGGTAGGAGGCAAAAGCAGTCGCAGATGGGTTAAGTTATTTGAGGATAAACATTTTTGGGAGGTGGGGGATAGAAGAACTACTAATTCAAAAAGGGACAAAAATGTCTTCTCAAGCTATCCATAACCTTATTATTACTCAAATTAACAAGCAAACAACAAAATGCCACGTTTTTGACACACGGAATGATTTGAATTGATAAACATAATGATATTTTCTTTATTTATTTGTTGTTGATAAAGTGGTCCTTACGAGGTGTTAAATCAAGATTCTCACACTAAAAGATCTCAATCTATTATGCATAATAGTGGGTGTCCCCTTAACTTTTAGGGTCTAGACCTTAGATGCCCTACATTTTCTAGAGAGATGGAAAGAGGGAGTAGTAGCTAGGTGAGACCAAAAATTTAACTGTAGCTAGATAACCATAGGATGAGACCTTGAAGACACAAAAATTAGAACCCTACTAAGTAATTTTTCTTAGATCAGACACCTCAAACTAGTCCTAAAATCTTAATGTTTGAAACAACATCATATGCTAACCTTATGTTCAGATGTATTTGATTTCAATTTGGGTTGTCGAATAAGAATGGTCAACTATGATAACATAAAGAAAACTTCAGCTAATCATGTCCATTTCCATTTCCGATTTCATATGCTTTTCCTTAGAGAAGTCTATTAATCTCCTTTTCTTTTCTTCTTGTATATTAATGTATTGTGTTACTTAATATATAGATTCAAGAACTTATTATTTTTATTTTCTTTATATGAAATTAATCAATTTCTTTTCTACCTTCTAACATTTTAGGTGGTTCAAAATCATTTCACTGCATTTCAATCTCCATCTGAATCGCCTGTTTGTTGTATCTTTAGAATCCACCTTCTCGTCTTACAGGTAATCTGAAATACAAAAGAGGCTCCAGCCGGGGAACGGAGCGAGTTCTTGCTCGAGCTTGTTTCCGGTTTCAGTTCCTCTTCCCTCAGAGGAAGCACAAATCTCTGTGCAATCGGATGCAGAGGGCTCAGAATTAGTAGAGAGTCCTTTTGTTTTACTGCCCGACATTCCTAAAAGGAATGGAGTAAGGGTAGACCAGCTATGAGTTGAGCTAGTCGATTAGTGAGTGAAGTAAGAGCTCTCATAAGCAGGCGAAGCTGAAGGGCCGCCATTCCTGAAAGGAATGGAGATTCCTCTACGACTTTTGAAAGATTCCTAGTCTGCCATTTACCATTGCTGCAATCCAAGACCTTGAAATGAAGGACTATTACTAAAAAAAGATGAATCTCAAATTGAGCCTTTCATATGCACTATCCATGTCTAGTTTGACTATTATCCGTCTTCTTTTCCCTCGTTTGGCTTCATAGATGGCTTCTTGGACACAACATATGTTCTCCGTGATGCTTTTGTCCTTGATGAAAGCTCCCTTGTGCCTTCTTGGCTTTAAATGAAGTTCTTTCTCCCCAATCTGTTTGCTATGACCTACCTTTGTCGCTGTGGAAGGTCTGAATCTCTCTAACAACTCAAGTCTGGTTTCCTTTGGGATCAGGGAGAGAAGAGTTTTTGGGAATGAGTAGGCGAGCTCAAAAATACCCTCCTTGAGGACTCCTTTCTAGTGAAAGTGAGAATAGAAAGAACCCGACCCCCGAACTTAGCTTCACTCATTTGCTTCCCGGTTTGCTTTGAGGTCAGCTTCCCGTTCCGCCCTTGCTTGTTATAGTTGACGCTTCCTCCTTCGGGGCATCCTCACTTAAGGTTATCCACACAACTCTCATGTGGGCCCCATCGTGACCCTCTTTTGTTTTAGTCGCTATCAGTTGCTTGCTTGTGGAAAACAACTGTTGAGAACCCTCTATGAGTTACCACAAAGCGGCTAAGGTGAATTTGGTGGGCCCCATTTGACGAAAATATTAAAAATAATGTTATTCTTTCTTCCAACCTACTCTATCTATATATATACCCTTATAAAAAGAGCGTAGAAGCAGCCTGCTGTTATCGAACTCTTCTTTTCTAAAATACCCTCATCAATAATCTCTATTAACATTCTTACTTTTTTTTTTCCTTTAATACTAGTGGAGGCTGCACGTGCAAGGCACGTGCAAGACATTTTAGAAAATTATTAAAAATAACAATTGATATAAGATAGAAAATATTTGATATTATTACAATATAATATTTTTATATAGTAACTACACAGTATATATTATATATAGTATTATGAAAAAAGTAGTATCATATTTATATATTAGTTGCTTACTTTATCTACTTTGAATTAGAAAATCAGAATCTTTTGTTTTTTTTTTGGTACTGCAAAAATCAGAATCTAAGCAAAAAAGCCCAATAGAAATTTTGTCGTCTTATCTATACCCTTATAACAAGAGCATAGAAGCAACCTGCTGTTGTCGAACTCTTCTTTTCTAAAATACCCTCATCAATAATCTCTATTAACATTCTTACTTTTTTTTCCTTTAATACTAGTGGAGACTGCACGTGCAAGGCACGTGCAAGACATTTCAGAAAATTATTAAAAATAACAATTAATATAAGATAGAAAATATTTGATGTTATTACAATATAATATTTTTATATAGTAACTACACAATATATATTATATATAGTATTATGAAAAAAGTAGTATCATATTTATATATTAGTTGTTTACTTTATCTACTTTGAATTAGAAAATCAGAATCTTTGTTTTTTTTTTTTTTGGTACTGCAAAAATCAGAATCTAAGCAAAATGATTTAAGCAAAAGAACCCAACAGAAATTTTGTCATCTTAACTTGGATGCCTTAATTAGAGAAGGGAATTGAGTAGCAAAAGTCAGATAATGCAGCACACATATCGAGCCTCTACCTGCAACCTATCTCATCTTGAGAGTAAGATACGCCTCAAGCACACATATCTACAACTGTGTAATGCAAGTTAAAATAAGTTTTAACATCAAGCTACAGACCACTTTCTAAGATGAATTAAGCAAAAACTGAAAAAGATAAATAATTACAGCACACATATCTACAACTTATTAAGCAAAAACTGAAAAAGATAAATAATTATAGCACACATATCTGCAACTTAGGGCATGTGTGTGTGTGCTGTGGGTGTGGTTAGTTAAATTATCAAAAACATATATATATATATATCTACAACTTTGTAATTAATGAAAGTTAAATTAAGTTTATCATCACTTCTAAGATGATAAGATGAATTAAGCATAGACTGAAAAGGATATATAAAAAATTGGAATTGTTATAGAAAACAATGGAATTTTTAGTGGCATGCTATACATACAGATGGTTAAGATTGACATGGTATACCTAAACAGATACTTAGTAGGCCTGACAATTAAACCAAGTTGTTTGCTGTATGGAGAATCCAAAACGTCCAATTAATAACTTTCTTTAATTTGGATGGTTAATAAAAAACCGTCCAGTTAATAACTTTCTTTTGGATGGTTAAAAAAAAATGTGCTACTGTCGACAAAAAGGTTCATCCACTGGATGTTTAGGATTTTCTAACTAACGTGTCTTCCAGTCAAGGAGAGCTTGGATGTTGTGGTTCCATCTTTGGTAATTCCAAACTCACTCATCACCCCCTGCGATTCAAACATTTACCATGTGTTAATGGCATATTGAATGAAAGAACAGCAATCAACATGCCAAAAACTTCCCCAGCAATCCTTGTAAATCTAGAGATAACGGTATAAGCATTGAATGTTGCAAGAAGAATTAGCAAGAGAGTTGTCCAGATATAGACTCTACAAAAGGTCATCTCATTAAAATCTGTATACTTTAAAAACCTCTGAGAACTCAAGATATGGAGGTTGTCCACCAAGTATTGAGTATATGACACCACATGTAGCAGTAGAAGCTAAATTTTCTATGGTACACAACTTTTCAAAACCATCCATAATAACCTATAAACTTGGAAAAATAAAAAACGAAACAGTTTATATATTTATGGGTAATCTTGACCTCATTTATTTTTGCTATTTGCGAATTCATTTTAGAGGAAGAAAAAGGACATTGACCAACCTGTTTCTTTACTCAATTGCTTTCCAAAGGCAATATCGGAAGAGCAGAAACAGTGTGTTGGAGCAAATATCTTGATATAAAAGAAGAGATTAAGCAAATATTTCAATGCCCCATTTAAGATTTTGCAATTTGCACTCTAAAGCCACATTGTGAGAAAACAACCATTCATAGTAATTAATCATACTAATATAATAATTAAAGAAAAATCAAATTTTGGATTTAATACAAATAATTAATTCACTGAGCATATTATAATTTTTTATTTCTTTATGATTGAGATCATAAAACTGAATTCTTAAAACTTATTATTTGGAATTTCAAAATAATGGGAATCAATCAAAATCAGATGCGAACAATAAAGATCCAACAAACCAATTAGATCATTTTTTTTCCAAATCGGCATAATAGTTCAAATTCACAAAAGAATATCAACTTAAATATCACACGACTTGCACCTAAATCTGATCATTTTCACAAAGTCAATAATCAGGTCATCTACAAAACACAGATATTTGCAGATTAATAACGAAACCTTCCTCATTCAATCATAAACCCGAATAAACTCCTTAAGGTACATCAAAAAAAAAAGGTTTGAGTTTTATGTGCTTGTACAGGTTCCAACAATAATGCAATATTTGCCTTCTATCAGTCCCAAAACCGTATAAACGGCAACTAATTAAAATCCAATACATAAAATCCTTCTCAACTAGCACAAACCAGAACAATAATAATCATAATAATAATACTGTCTCCAAATAAAATAATAAATACAAGAGATCGATTCTCTGCAATAATCGAATTTCAAGAATTCCACATTCTAGCATATGATCAAACACCCACTATACATAAAACAAATTAAGAGAATGAAAGCACAATTCATCCAAAGAAAATTATAGATCATAGGTAGCTAGACAAAAAACCAATGAATAGTTCAGATTAAGATCGTTGTCCAATTAACTCACCATACAAAACATATACCCAACAAAATAAATAAAGAAAATTATTTGCTAAGAAGAACAATAGAATTTGTTAACATCACCAATGTTTCACAAATATGATAAAGAGCTAGAGATTCACAGAGCGTCGGACTCTCAAATGGCAAGAATCAATAGATTTAATACCTTTTGTGGCACAGTACAACTTTTGCTTCAACAGTTGGTAAAGATAAGAGCAGACCAACGTGGCGGAAAGAACGGTGGACAGCGCGGTAGGTATAATTTCCAAAGATAAGAACCGAAGAATCGGTGGGGCAGTGGGAACAAGGATAGGAATGAAGAAGAGTGGTAGCTGTAATGGAGAAGCTGTGGGAAGAATGGAGAAGCTCTGAGCAGAAAAAGAGAGCCAAACGGATGTAAAAAGAAAATTAAGGAGGATGAAAAGAGAGCCAAACGGTTGTAAAAATTTCGACGACTCATGCCTGCTTCTATGCTCTTTTTATAAGGGTTAGCTCAGGACATTTTGTCCAAAAAAAACCTTCAAGATCTCTGCGTGAAGTTGGTGATGACATGGTAAAGGGGGTGGAGGACACATGGTTTTTAAAGAATTTTTTTTGGAAGGTTATAGATGAGAACAATGAATTCATTACGGTAAGCAGTGGGGTTTTTTGTGTAGTGTTTTTTTTTTTTCGGAAGAGAAAGGAAGACGTAAATGATGAGGGGTATTTAGGTAAGAAAAACATTGTCAGAGTTTCTTCACGTAAGGACGAAACAAACAAAACACGATCAAAGGAGAACAGAAGGGAACAAACAAGTGAAGGGTTTTTTTTAGTAAGAAGAAGTTCGACGATAGCTCCTTGCTTCTACGCTCTTTTTATAAGGATATTGATATTGATATTGATTACTGATTACAGTAAAACATTTGTCTGAAACCACCGGTTCTTTCTTTTACCTTATCGGCTTACCTTTATCGTTAATCCTTATCCCATCTGCAACAGCCGTATAAAACAAAAAAAAAAAAAACCGTCAAAGAGGTTAAAAAAAAAAATTAACCGACTTTGGAATGTAACCTGCTTGCTTTGTTGTTGATTTTCTAACGCTTATCATGTAGTGTGGGTCCCACATGTCTTATTCTTCCCAGAGTTAAAAAAAAAAAAAAAAAACTACCGCATAATCCAAAAAAAAATTTGGCCACCGTAGAACTCTCAAGCAGCTGTTGCAGAACCTTTTAGCAAGCAGTTGCTATATAACCTCCTTATTTACAACTTTCGTTGGTGGGGCCGTTGGATCCCTTTAAGTTGTCGAAAATCCTTTTACTACAAGCAGGTGATGTACGCTTGTACCACAACTTTCGCCTCTTCACTTAGATGTTTACCATGCACCACACCCAAATGACACAAAGCCCGGCATAGCTAACAGTGTTCATCGCCTCACTACTTGTAGAATTGCAGTTGTCCAGTTCACATGGTTGTGCAAGCAGCTGCTATATGTGATAAGTGCTTAATTTTCCCCATTTAAATAAGCATTATCATACTTCTTTGGTTTATATCTTCATTTTTACATGTAAAGTGGTGTATTTTCTTCTCACCATTGCGTGTCCTCTTTCTTTTAATTTTCATGATACATTTGCATGTATACATACATATCTTGGAAGGCCGCATGCAAAATATTTTTAAGAGAAACTTATTACGTGTATTTATTTTTTGTAGGAATCCTAATCCCAGACTACTCTTGGGATTCAAGAAGTTCAAAGTTTCAAATAGCCCATGTTCAACTCAAAGATCTAAAGGAGCTAGAGCCCAAAGAGCAAAGCCCAAGCCAAAAGTCCAAGAAGCCAAGTCTCAAGTCAAAGAGTCAAAGCCCAAGAGCAAAGCCCAAGACCAAGTATAGAAAGATTCTACAACATAGCTGGAGAATCTTAGGAAGATATTGATTAATATGATTTTGACATAAAAATGGTGGAACTCTCTTGAATTAGAAAGAAGAAGTATGCTATATTGATGTTTCTATTTTAGAAAAAATGAGAAAGCCTATTTTGGTCACAAGAACTCTTTATTTTGGGTGAATTTTGGAATTCAAGTAAGGAGCTTAATGGAGGTCAACTAAATCTACAAGAAAAGCAAGAAATTTCGTGGATGGCTAGAGGAGTGCTATTATTTAGCAACCAATCCCAAACAAATAATGAGGATTTCCTGGATTCCCACCTAATCTAGATAGTACTTACTAATTTGGACATAACTTTTGACTCAAAATTTGGATTAAGGCAAGGTTTGATGTTTTAGAAAGAAGACTTAAAAGGGAACAAAATTGTATTTCACGAAGATCTCCTAATTCGGACGTTTAAGGGGTCAAAACATGTCATTAAGTGGAGGCAAGTGCAATTTTGGTTGGAATTTTGGAATTAGAAGTTTCTCTTTTATTTTTTTTTTCCTTCTCTTCTTCCCTTTAGTCTATATAAACCTAAAGTGAGAAACTTTTGGGGTTCTCTGATCTTTTCTCATTCTCTTTTCTCTCTTCTTCTTTTAACTTTTTTTTGAGTTATTTTATTGTAGTGTTTGGAACACCATTAAGGAGGATGACAACTCCAATCATGGTGGGCTAAACACATTTCTAAGGTTAGGGATTTGAAACCTTTTTCCAATTTATGTGGATGGTTTGATCATTAATTTTAATTGAATAGTTCTTATTTTGGTTAATTGTTCTTCTCTATATGCTCTTTGATTTCATATAATCTATTGATATATGGAATGCTTGGATCCCCTGTGAGTTAGATACAGAGTACTCTTCAAATTTCTCTAATTATTCAATTGAATTTAATGGTCAGTGGTTTTATCGTATAATTTTCCATCTAGATTAAATCTTTATTTAATTATAAATGTGTTTTCATCCAAATCTAAGCATAAGGAGGGATAGGTGGATTTTTCTGAAGCCTTAGACCTTTTTTTTTATTGTTTTACAGTTATCAGTGATTTTTGCTCAATTCTCATTGAGTGGAAAACCGATTTTAAATCTCTCTTCTCTCTAGATTTCGTTTCATTAATTCTTGTTGCACAATAGTCAATCCCTGTGGATTCGACCATGTGCTCACCAGATACATCAACTGTGTCACTTGTGCACTTGCAAGTATATTATTTTTACTCTTGATTTTATGTCCATTAATCTGGATTAAATTAAGTTGTAACAAGTTTTGGCGCCGTTGCCGGGGATTGCAACGTGTAACGAGAACACGGGTTACGAAATTCTCCCATTCCCCATTCCCTCTAATTCTATCTCCTAACTTTGACTTTCTGCACCTGACTGCTAACTTTTACTTTCTTGCTCCTAACTTCTAAGTTCTAACTGCTAACTTTTACTTTCTTGCTTCTAACTTCTAAGTTTTAACTTCTAACTTCTATTTTCTTGCTTTTTAACTTGATCGAAAAAAAAAAGTCTGAATTTTTATTTTTATTTTTAGTGGAAGGTTGGAATTCCGTGCACCCTCCCACGGTAGGAAGTCAATTAACTTGCTTGAAGTGAATATATAACATAGGTGGAAGGTTGGAATTCCGTGCACCCTCCCACCGTAGGTAATTAAGCGGATTGATATTGCTCGTGTAAAACAGGTACATCTATTGCTTGCCTACTTGGAAACAGACATTGTTTTGCCTAAGTTCAGAAATTTCTTCACTTCTGGTAAACTCACTCCTTCACTCTCGTTATTCTCCTACTTATCTTACATCTACTGTCAACTTACAATCTAATGGGGAAGCTCGGCGTATACTCTGTATACGTGCCTCGTCTGTCGCCCCTTTAGTTAGCTTGTTTGTATAGAAGACTTATAGGAGGTGCATGCATTCTTGTTTGAATCCCTGACTTTCCCTTTGAGTTCTCTCATTTGTATGATCACGTGGAATCGAGATCACACAAGCCGCTTAAGGAGAACAAACTTTGAGATTGAAGACTTGTCTAATAACTTGTTTGAAGATTTTGATCATTCTTATTCATCAAATATTATGACTGACAATGAAAGTGATCAGGGGGATAATGGAGTTCATAATAATCCACCAATGCTGACCTTGCGTGAATATTTGCAACCAACAAGGACGAGTTCTCCGTCTTGTATGGTTTTTCCCACTAATGCAAATACTTTTGACTTATAACCGGGAGTGATTCAATTACTTCCTAAGTTCCATGGCTTAGACTCAGAAAGTCCTTACCTACACTTGAAAGAATTTGATGAGGTTTGTGCAACCTTGCCCAATCAAAATGTTAGTGATGATGTGGTTAGGTTAAAATTATTCTCTTTCTCTTTAAAAGAGAAGGCCAAAAATTGGCTAAATTCTCTAAAGCCAAGATCCATTGGCACATGGCAAGAACTGACCAGGGAGTTTCTAAAAAAATTCTTCCCTACCTATAAGACTAATACTCTCAGGAGGAACATCATGAATTTCTCCCAAAAGGAGAATGAAACTTTTTTCCAATGTTGGGAACGTTTCAAAGAATTATTGTTGACTTGCCCCCATCATGGCTACGAGACATGGCGCACCGTTAGTTTTTTCTATGAAGGTTTAACTTCTCAAATGCGTCAGTTCGTAGAGATGATGTGCAATGATGAGTTTTTAAATAAAGATCCTGAAGAAGCTTGGGATTACTTTGACCAATTAGCTGAAAATGTCCAATCTTGGGATAACTCTGATAGGTCAGATAAGACCAAGCCTAATGTCATGACTAAGGAAGGTATGTACCTCCTGAAAGAAGAGAATAATGATGTGAATGCTAAAATAGCCAGTTTGACCAGAAAAGTAGAAGTCATGGAACTTATGAAAGTAAACTCAATTAAGGCTACTGAAAAAGTGGAAGATGTTTGTAGCATATGCGAGACTAATGTACACCGAACTCAGGATTGTCCAACAATCCCAGCTTTTCAAGAGGTGTTACATGATCAAGCAAATGTCATGAACACCTATAAAAGGCCTTTTTCTTCTCCCTACTCGGAAACTTACAATCCTGGGTGGAGGAACCATCCCAACTTTAGTTGAAAAAATGGTCCTACTGCTAACAACCCTCCTCAGGGGCCTCCCACTCATACTCCTTATGTGCCTCCACATAAAAAGACCCTTGAGGAGACGTTGCAACAATTCATGCAAGGTCAAACAAACATTAATAATCAGACAATGCAAGCTATCAATGATCTGAAAAATTCTATCAAAGAATTGACCTCTTCGTTGAGCTTTCAAGAAAATGGCAAATTTCCTGCTCAACCTCAACCAAATCCTAGAGGTCAATTTGAGGTAAGTAATTCAAATTCTTCAGATTCCCAAGAGGAACATATCAAGTCTATCACCACTCTACGAAATGAAAAAATAATTGATAAAGATATTCCCAAGAAGGTTCACAAACCTGAGGAATCTTTAAAATCAAAGAGTGATGATGAACTTGTTAAGTCCAAATCTGATATGGTTTTGCAATGTCCGATACCTGCTCCTTTTCCCCAAAGGTTACAACCTCCTCAAAAGTTAGTCCATAATGCTGATATATTAGAAATCTTCAAACAGGTAAAGATCAACATCCCCTTGTTAGACGCTATCAAGCAAATTCCATCATATGTCAAGTTCTTAAAAGATTTATGTACAGTCAAGCGTAGGCTTAATGTACAAAAGAAAGCTTTCTTAACAGAACAAGTGAATGCAATCATTCAACATAATACCCCACCCAAATACAAAGATCCAGGATGCCCAACAATTTCTTGTATTATTGGGAACTTCAGGATAGAGCAAGCTTTGCTTGACCTTGGGGTTAGTGTTAACCTCTTACCCTACTCGGTGTATGAGCAGTTGGGTCTTGGTGAGCTAAAGCCCACTAAGGTAACACTCCAACTTGCTGACCGTTCAGTGAAAATACCGAGAGGGGTAGTTGAAGATGTGTTAGTCCAAGTAGACAAATTTTACTTTCCTGATGATTTTATTGTCTTGGAGACACAACCTGTGTTGAATGCATGCACTCAAATTCCTGTTATTTTAGGCCGCCCATTCCTTGCAACCTCCAATGCTTTGATCAATTGCAGGAATGGTGTCATGAAACTCTCGTTTGGCAACATGACTTTGGAATTAAATATTTTTAATATCTGCAAACAACCTGGGGATGATGATGATGATGTGCATGGAGTAAACTTGATTGAAACTCTTGTGAAAGACCAATTTCTTCAATCTTCTTTTTCTGATCCTCTAGAAGCTTGTTTGGCACATTTTAATGATTTTAATGAGGACATTTTAATTAATTCTGTAAACTCTTTGTTAGAATCTGTTCTGGTATTGGATACTAATAAGTGGAGATCATGTTTTGAGGAATTGCCACCTCGCGATACCCTACCCCTCCCGTCAAGTATCCAAACACCAAAGCTTGAGTTGAAACCTTTGCCAGCTAAGCTCAAATATGCATTTTTGGGACAAGTAAAGACATTCCCAGTGGTCATCTCCTCACAATTGAATGAGACTCAGGAAGAAAAATTAATTGATGTTCTTAGAGAACACAAAGGTGCAATAGGATGGACCATAGCTGATATTAAGGGAATCAGTCCCTTAATTTGTACCCATAGGATATATTTGGAGGATAATGCTAAACCCTCTAGAGAGATGCAGCGTAGGCTGAATCCCAACATGAAAGATGTGGTTAGAGCAGAGGTCCTAAAACTTTTGGATGTAGGGATCATATACCCTATTTCTAATAGTCAATGGGTAAGTCCTACCCAAGTGGTACCTAAGAAATCTGGTATAACTGTAGTCAAAAATGCTAATGATGAATTAATCCCAACTAGAGTCACAACTGGTTGGCGAGTGTGCATTGACTATAGGAAGTTGAACTCAGTGACTAGGAAAGACCATTTCCCGTTGCCCTTCATGGACCAAATTTTAGAAAGAGTAACTGGTCATAAATTTTATTGTTTCCTAGATGGGTACTCCGGTTATAATCAGATAGAAATTGCACCTAAGGATCAAGAAAAGACCACTTTTACATGTCCATTCGACACTTTTGCTTATCGAAGGATGTGTTTTGGGTTGTGTAATGCTCCTGCCACGTTCCAAAGATGCATGTTGAGTATATTTAGCAATATAGTAGAGCATTTTATTGAAGTGTTTATGGATGATTTTTCTGTGTTCGGTGATTCTTTTGATGATTGTCTGTTTCATTTAAAGAATGTTTTGGTTAGATGTGAGGAGAAAAACCTCATTCTGAATTAGGAGAAGTGTCATTTTATGGTCTCTAAAGAGATCGTGCTTGGCCACATTGTCTCCTCCCAAGGAATCGAAGTGGATAGAGCCAAAATTGATTTGATAGCCAATTTGCCCACCCCCAAAGACCATTAAGGACATTAGATCTTTTCTAGGTTATGTAGGATTTTACAGAAGGTTTATTAAAGACTTTAGTGCAATATCTAGACCATTGTGTAACCTTCTATCAAATGAAAACTCCTTCGAATGAACTAAAGCATGCCAGGAAGCTTTTGCAAAGCTAAAAGGCATGTTGACTTCTGCTCCTATAATGCAACCACCTGATTGGAGTTTACCCTTTGAAATCATGTGTGATGCTAGTGATTATGCGGTTGGGGCCGTGCTAGGGCAACGTAAGGATAAGAAGCCTTGTGTCATTTACTATGCAAGTAGGACCTTGAATAGTGCTCACATGAACTATTCTACTACAGAAAAAGAACTCCTAGCCATAGTCTTTGCATTTGACAAGTTCCAATCTTACTTGATTGGATCTCGAATTATTATATTCACTGACCATGCAGCTTTAAAGTACCTTCTTTCTAAGAAGGATGCTAAACCAAGACTCCTTAGGTGGATCCTTCTACTCCAGAAATTTGACTTAGAAATTAAAGATAAAAAGGAGTAGAAAATGTAGTGGCTGATCATTTATTCCATCTTGTGCTCTCTGATTCCTTGGAGACAATACCGATCAAAGACACATTTCCTGATGAGCAACTTTTTGCTGTCTCCCAATTACCTTGGTTTGCGGATATTGCGAATTATCTTGTTATAGGTAACCTTCCTATTCATTGGAAACAACAAGATAAAAAGAAATTCTTGACCGAGATACGTAGATTTTTCTAGGATGATCCTTATCTGTTTAAATATTGTTCTGATCAAATTATTAGGAGATGTGTGCCTGATTCTGAACACCTGAATGTCATCTCCTTTTGTCACTCTAAAGCATGTGGTGGTCATTTTTCAGCCAGAAAGACTACCGCAAAAATTTTTGCAATGGGGTTTTTATTGGCCCACTTTTTTTTAAGGACACTCATGAGTTTTGCAAAGCATGCGAGCGTTGCCAAAAATTAGGAGGAATCTCCCGTCGGAATATGATGCCTCTCAACCCAATTTTGATTATTGAAGTCTTTGACTGTTGGGGCATCGATTTCATGGGACCATTCTCTCCTTCTTTTGGGTATCTTTATATCTTAGTAGCCGTTGATTATGTGTCAAAATGGATCGAGGCTGTTCCAAGCAAAACCAATGACTACAAAACGGTCTTGCGATTTTTAAAAGAAAATGTTTTATCAAGGTTTGGAACACCTCGAGCTATTATCAGTGGTGGGGGTACGCACTTCTGTAATCGGCCTTTTGAGGCCTTGATGAAAAAATATGGGATAACACATAAAGTTTTTACCCCTTATCACCCACAAACAAGTGGACAAGTGGAGATATCCAATCGGGAGATTAAAAATATTTTACAAAAAACGGTAAATCCAGATCGTAAGGATTGGTCATTACGACTAACCGATGCGCTATGGGCTTACCGTACAACTTTCAAAACCTCGATTGGAATGTCTCCATATCAAATTGTCTTTGGAAGAGCTTGTCACTTGCCTGTTGAATTGGAACACAAGGGTTACTAGGCGATAAAGACACTCAATTTTGATTTGGAGAAAGTAAGCTCGCTTCGCAAACTCCAACTGGATGAGTTGGACGAAATTAGAAATGATGCTTACGAGAGTGCCAAAATTTACAAGGAAAGAATGAAGGTTTTTCATGCTAACCATATTCTTCGAAAATCTTTTAAGCCTTCTCAAAAAGTTCTTTTGTATAATTCTCGTTTGCATCTATTTCCTGGTAAGCTTCGATTTCGTTGGACCGGCCATTTCATTGTGAAAACTGTTTACCCTTATGGAACTGTCGAGATTGAGAATCCTGAAAACGGTAATGTTTTTAAAGTCAATGGTCAACGATTGAAACCGTTTTTGGAGAATTTCACCCCAGATGTTGAGTCCACAACTCTGGAAGATCTCGTTTATCCTGATTGATCATTTCTCTCACTTGAGAAGAACTTCTGTGTATACTATGCATTTTTTTTTTTACTTGCTTTGATTGATTCGTTCATATCTCTATGATGTTTCATACCCTCTATCTTTTTTTGATCTCTCAATGTTATATTTTATATAAATCTCTATTTGAACCATTGAGGATAATGTTCGATTTAGGTTGGGGTGTAGATCTGTGCTTTATTGTTGGGATAATCTCTGCTAATAGTAGACCATCACATTCCTCCTTTACAAAAAAAAATAAAATTGAGCTATTGAATTTTAGATTATAAAGGCGCACGGTGAAAATCTTTAAGAAGCTCAATTCCAGCTGTTTAAAATGAAAAGTCTTTGTTACTAATTCTCAGTTAGTGAAAATTATAAATTGCTGAATTTTTGAACTTTCACTACACATCTGACTCAATATCTGGAGCTAGGTTGAATTTGGTAGTTGTTGACTTGATAATTGTCTGGAATGTAGGGAAAAACCAAGTCTGATGAATTATGACTATCTTGTTCACTTGGTTTGCTGGTAAGAAGAAAAACAGAACTGAGTTATGATGAAGTCATGGAAAGAAACCAGTGAATTAGACCAGGTACTTTGAAAATGGCTAACTCTTGTCAGGTCTTTGAAAAAAAAAATGGCAAAAAAAAAGGAAAAGAAAGAAAGAAAGAAAAATGATATGGACATTTGAAAATGTGCTCCCAATGTTAAAATATCAGTTTGTTTTGCTATGACCTTGTTAAAACAAGTTGGGTTAAAGCCGTCATTATAAAAAAAGTGAATAAACTGGAATATCACAGATAAAGCCCATGGGGTATTAAGGTGAATATCCACTACTTTCGTGATCCTGGACAGATTAGCTTAGTTTTGAATCAGATCCTTAGGCTAACCCGACCATTCTGTGGTAATTAAAAAGTTGGCTCTGCTTGAGGAAATCGATACTTTGGATATTTGTTAGATTACACATGCACTCAAAATTTTTTAAATGGTGACTTAGTGATTTGGACTTTATTTAGAATGCTGGAATATATGGCTGAAATATAATGAAAACCAATGCCCTAATAATTCTAAATTTGATGTCTTGATTAGAATGTGCAACATGAAGAAGTTTATTATGAGTAATTTTTATTCTTCTTCAATTGTTTTGAAAAGATAAATCTGTTTTGAAAATGAGGATTGTCAGTCATGCTTTATAGTTATTATCCTGATTAATTGATTGACAATATTCTGCCTCTTAAATCTGAGTTGAAATCATTGTCACAGATGGGTGATGCTACTGAGAGATGAACTAAGATTCTTTCAAAATTTCTTAGTTGTCATGCATAATGAAAGTTTTCTGATTGTCTCATGGAATTGAAATGATGATATTTTGATATTGGTTCTTCACATTCTTTTTGCTCTAGGACTAGCAAAATGCTGGTTGGGGGGTGTTGATAAGTGCTTAATTTTGCTTAATTATCCCCATTTAAATAAGCATTATGATACTTCTTTAGTTTATATCTTCATTTTTACACGTAAAGTGGTGTACTTTCTTCTCACCATTGCGTTGTCCTCTTTCTCTTAATTTTCATAATACATTTGCATGTATACATACATGTCTTGGAAGGTCACATGCAAAATATTTTTAAGAGACTTATTACGTGTATTTATTTTTGTAGGAATCCTAACCCCAGACTACTCTCGGGATTCAAGAAGTCCAAAGTTTCAAATAGCCCATGTTCAACTCAAAGATCTAAAGGAGCTAGAGCCCAAAGAGCAAAGCCCAAGCCAAAAGTCCAAGAAGCCAAGTCTCAAGTCAAAGAGTCAAAGCCCAAGAGCAAAGCCCAAGACCAAGTATAGAAAGATTCTACAACATGGCTGGAGAATCTTAGGAAGATATGGATTAATATGATTTTGGCATAAAAAATGTGGAACTCTCTTGAATTAAAAAGAAGAAGTGTGCTATATTGATGTTTCTATTTCAGAAAAAATGAGAAAGCCTATTTTGGTAACAAGAACTCTTTATTTTGGGTGGATTTTGGAATTCAAGTAAGGAGCTTAATGGAGGTCAACTAAATCTACAAGAAAAGCAAGAAATTTCGTGGATGGCTAGAGGAGTGCTATTATTTAGCAACCAATCCCAAACAAAGAATGAGGATTTCCCGGATTCCGGCCTAAACTAGACAGTACTTACTAATTTGGACATAACTTTTGACTCAAAATTTGGATTAAGGCAAAGTTTGATTTTTTGGAAAGAAGACTTAAAGGGAAACAAAATTGTATTTCACAAAGATCTCCTAATTCGGACGTTTAAGGGGTCAAAACATGTCGTCAAGTGGAGGGAAGTGTAATTTTTGTTGGAATTTTGGAATTAGAAGTTTATCTTTTGTTTTTTTTTCCCTTCTCTTCTTCCCTTTAGTCTATATAAACCTAAAGTGAGAGACTTTTGGGGTTCTCTGATCTTTTCTCATTCTCTTTTCTCTCTTCTTCTTTTAACTTTTTTTTGAGTTATTTTATTGTAGTGTTTGAAACACCATTAAGGAGGATAACAACTCCAATCATGGTGGGCTAAACACCTTTCTGAGGTTAGAGATTTGAAACCTTTTTCCGATTTATGTAGATGGTTTGATCATTAATTTTAATTGAATAGTTCTTATTTTGGTTAATTGTTCTTCTCTATATGCTCTTTGATTTCATATGATCTATTGATATATGGAATGCTTGGATCCCCTGCGAGTTAGATACAGAGTACTCTTCAAATTTCTCTAAATATTCAATTGAATTTAATGGTCAGTAGTTTTATCGTATAATTTTCCATTTAGATTAAATCTTTATTTAATTCTAGATGTGTTTTCATCCAAATCTAAGCATAAGGAGGGATAGGTGGATTTTCCTGAAGGCTTAGATCTTTTTTCATTGCTTTATAGTTATCAGTGATTTTTGCTCCATTCTCATTGAGTAGGAAACCGATTTTAAATCTTTCTTTTCTCTAGATTTCGTTTCATTAATTCTTGTTGCACAATAGTCAATTCCTGTGGATTCAACCATGTGCTCACCAGATACATCAACTGTCACTTGTGCACGTGTAAGTATATTATTTTTACTCTTGATTTTATGTCCATTAATTTGGATTAAATTAAGTTGTAACGATATGTTGTATGCTACATGTCAAAAAAAAAAAAAAAAAAAAACCCTCTCTAAACAACGTGTTGATTGATCTGAGATTTTTAATTATTTTCAGCAACCGTCATAGAGGACTCTCACCACGAGGAGCACACATGAAACTTGCTCTATTAATCCTCCTTCCCTTTCCTCTTCACCGACTCTCTCTTCCTCCCTCTTGTGTTCTTGCTATAGTCTGCTATGAGCCTCCTCTCATGTCCTTTGCCACCCATCTCTCTCTTCATGCCTCTTGTGTTCCTCCTTCTGAGCCTCCTTGCCACGACTAAATCATTTACACGGGTAATTAGGTGATAACACCAAGAAGAAATGGCTATCGGGTATGTCGTAATCGTCTGATGACAGGCCATATAATTGTGAGAGATGGCTAGTAAATCAAGTAAACCTAAGAGATTCATATAATTGTGAGAATTGGCTAACAAATCAGGTAAACCTAAGAGATTTATTTCTTACCTGATTTCACAATTGTTGATAGTTTATTGCATTATTTATTTATAATTAGGGACCATAAGCTTCATGGCAAAACATGCTTGTTGTTGGGCATGGATAATTTGGAACTGTGTTGTAAGCTTATTTTTGGTTTAGCACTTTAGCTATGAAATGATTTTCACATTTGTTGCTAATTTTGATGTTGTCATATAACCGAAATGCTTAGAGGAAGGTGAAACTATGGCAATAAAAAAGGTTCTACCATGGGTCTTCTTACTTTTTGTGACCAATTTTTTTTCATGCTTATATAGCATTACCAGAAGAAGATTTGGGCCTTCACTTTGCTGAAAAAGCTCACTATTGTAGTATAGGTAATTTTGTTTTCCAAATTTTCCCACTTGAACAATTTTAAATTTAGGGTTTTCTATACTATTATTCTGCAAATAAATTGTTCTAGCTGAGCATCATTGACAGTTAAGGATGAATCTTTAAGAACTAATAGATCATCTTGCAAGAAATATGCTAATGATCAGTCCATGGTTGTGTTCCCCTAACACCCTCCTCGCCATTTAGTTTTTTTTTTTCACTCCCTTTTAACTGCTCTGTCATCATATTAACATGGACTCTGTCTTTACTTTTCTCTAATGTTTGTTTCTTTATTTCCATTACTTCTCTTGTGGTTCTTTGATATAACGATTCAGTGAAGAACATAAGAAATGATTTAATGACCATGCATGAGGATTCCAATACTTTATACTGTGAATTAAATCTAGAATTTTTTTTCTGAATCTTTTTTTATTCAATATTGAATCCTTAATGTTTGTTCTTATTTAATTTAATTTTATGATGGAGTTCTTTTCTTTAATGACTTGATGTAGGTGCAACACTTGATAGAGAAGTATATCCTCTTCCACTTAACCAAACAAAATTGCAAGACGTGTCTCCTTTGGGATTTTGTTGGATAGGGCTCAAACTGGCTCACACACAAGGGTATGGTGGTAATCAGAAGGAATACTGAGTTGAGTATATGTTGCTAAAACACACTGATTTTCTTTAAATATTGTTTTCTCATTTTACATTAGTGACCTTCATACAATGTCAAGCAATTAAATTAGCAAAATAAGAGAAACTTGCTACCTCGAAATGCTCTATCTCCTTGTGCGTGGTTATGATTATTATACCAATTTTCTTTACAGGCTATGATGATAATTGAGACAAACAACCTTGATGGTTGTTTATGAATATGTGGTGATTCATGTTTGTGGCATGCTCTGATTGTTGACTTTGGTAGAAATCTCTGTAATTTTATACTTTGTTTGAAGATAAAGAGAGTTTGAATGGCTTTATAAATTGTTAATAGAGTAAAAGAGGGTTGTTTGTTTGTTTATTTATTACTATTTCTACTTCCATTCCAGATGATTCCTCTTCAGTATCTGGATATTCTTCTCATTTGAAGATGAAGACACTTCTCCAGAGCATGTTATTTGGTCCATATTGCTATCATCAAGGCCTTCACAGGAACGAAATGAATGTGTTTTGCATCGACTATATGTCTATCACGACGTTGTCCGCCTTCACAATATGCAGAAGTATCTAGGTTGTTCTAAAGTTCAGGTTTGTCTCTATCTTCTGTAATTATAAACCTTATTTTTCAAGTAATCTTCTTTAATTAATTGGTGATTCAATTGGGTAAATTTCTTTTATAGTTATTGAGATTATCTTTTTGATGAATTATAGAATTAATAAGTTTTTTTCATTGCACTTCTAATTGCTTTGATAGTCTTCTATGATTAATTGGAGTTCAATGTGAACACTGCTGTATTAATTTTATGTATAATTGATCAGATTTTTTTGCTTAGAAGTCAATTTTTATTGCGATTATTTATCTTTAATTTCATTAAGTGTTTCTATGATTATTCTCTGATTAATCAAACATTTTTCTTTTCTTAATTTCATTTGTAATAGTTTCAATTGCTATTTATTTCTTCATTTCATTTGTAACTACTTAGTTTATTTTATCTTATTGCTTATGATATGTTCTTGTAGCCATATACAATCAATGATGCGAAGGTCAAACCCATTAAGTAATGCAAAAGCTCACCAAAATTTGTCTCCTTACTACTGTCAAGAAAATGGTAAGTTCTGAGGTGCTTGAATATGGAAATTAGCAGAAGTATTTGTGTGGGGCTGGCAATATTTAGTAATTGTTTTGTCCCCATTTTTTGACTGGGCAAAGTATGATATTTACAAGCAAATAAATATGATACTCATATTTTTTCATTTACTTCCCAACTTCTACTACTAACTTGCAAATTCACGATGCTACTTAATTACCAGAAATATTTACTTTGAAAATTATTCATTATATTGTATTTCAAATTAAGTTAAACAAATATATCATCTTTTATTTGCAAGCTGTCATAATTCAATCCGTTTGGCTTGGTGTCTGGTGTACAAGAAAATGAGATTCTTTTGAGAAAACACTTCTGTAATATTGCAAGAGGAAGGAAATCAACTTCTAATTGTTGTGGCAGTCATTTTGTAGAAATTAATTTTAAATCCATAGAAATGAAACTGGGAACTGGTTTCATGATAGGTTTAGAAACTTGAGAATCCTCAGTGAAATATGAAAAACCTAACTTATTGACTTGATTCCTCAAGTTGACCACTCATTAGTATTCAGATCACTGCAGTTCTGGGATATAACACACCCCAAGGGTTGCTTAATTGGCTTATGCTATTGCATAGATTAACACATACAACATTTCCCTCTAATTTTGGTTTTTTTTTTTTTTTTACTTTTTGTTAAATATATATTTACTCATTTTGCTCTTCTTCCATTTTTTGTTTATATATACTATCTTTTAACATACATTTCTAAAATGTATTTATCATATTATAAAATAACATGTACTTTATAGTATATAATTATAGTACTAATTTTTTTTTATCATACTTTATAGTATATACTATGTAGTATATAAACATAGTATATGATAATATAAAATTATAGTACTACTTTTTTTTTTTTATCATAATATGTATAATATATAATATATATGTAGTATTTGTTTTTATTTATTTATGAGAGATCATTTACCTACATTAGTAGAGTGTATAATATATACTATGTAGTATTTGTTTTTGTTTTTTTTTTAAATGAGAGATATCATTTACCTACATTTGTAGAGTCAGACGGTGAGAAGTTAGGTTGGGTAGTGGAGCCTTTGCAACTTATACCGGGTGGGATTAGATCCCTAGACCTCCTCCATGGAAACCCACACCCCTTTCACTCACACAAGTGAGGGTGTTGTAGTATAAAACATAATATATTATAATAAACTATCACATATATATATATATATATATATATATATATAATCATTTGTGTAAATACAATGCACGTGCCTTGCACGTGCAGCCTCCACTAGCCCTTATAAAAAGTGCGTAGAAGTAGACTGCTGTTATCAAACTTCTCTTCTCTAAAATACCCTCATCAATCTATATCTATACCTTGGTGGGCCAAGTTGTGGTACATTCATGATGAACCCTCTCTATTGGTGTTTCTCGCCATCTCCCTCGTTATTTAATGTACTCATCAGATTGGTGAATTGGAGGATTTTTTTTGGCCGACATGTGAAGTTTCAATTGTGTTTCTGTTATTCTTTTTTGAACATGGTGCGGTAGTTATATTATTGTTCTTTATGTACACTAATATGAGCCCAGGAAGTAAGATAATTAACACACAAATGGGAAATGCTAGGAACCTCTTCTGTGTACTCCCTGGGCTATTATTATATTGGTTTGTTATTATATACAAGTTCACAATATTTATGCACAAATATACTCATAAGCATGAAATAATAATACATGAAAAATTGGAAAGAAATGGTTACATATAGCTATGTTGTGTTCCCTAAAGGAAATGTTTCTAAAATGAGTGTCTTGGTTACTGGATCTTCATACTTTTGCTCTTCTTCCATTTTTTGTTTATATATACTATTTTAATTTTAACATACGTTTCTAATATGTATTTCTCATATTATAACATAACATGTACTTTATAGTATGATTTTTTTTTTATCATGCTATATATTATAAGTATATGATAATATAAAATTATAGTACTAATTTTTTTTTATCATACTATGTATAATATATACTATGTAGTATAAAACATAGGATGTTATGATAAATTATAACATATTTTTATTTATTTTTAACCATTAGTGTAAATACACTGCACGTGCCTTGCAGGTGCAGCCTCCAGTAGTCTATATCTATACCCTTATAAAAAGAGCGTAGAAGCAAGCTGGAGTCGTCGAACTTTCAATTTCCTATTCTATCCTCTTATTTCGTTTAATTTTTTCATCCTCATCAACCGCAATTGAATGGGTCCCAATTATATTTCTAAAAACACCCTTCACTGGAAAATCACATTTCGCAGACCACCGTCCATTTTCCTCCCCACGCGTCACTTTTTTTTTGTTTTTCCCTGTAGAAGCTAGCCCTTACCATTAATCTTTACCCCAAGCAACAACCGTATAAAACAAAAATAATTTTTTTTAAAAAAAACCACTAAATAAAAAAACACATCTATACTACAAGACAAATATCTCTTCTTAGTTGTCATTCGTTGTTTATTTTTTCTTGCTTTCATTACTCATTCCTCTCATCAAGTGAATTTACACTATGTTTGGTTGTCGAGAAAATAAGTAAAAACATAGAAAAGAAAAGAAAATTAGACAAAACACAAGTAAAAATTGTATTAAAAATCCAAAATTTTCTTTTCTTTTTCATGTTTTCATTAATTTTCTCGACAACCAAACATAGCATTAATGAAACTTGAAATCCATAGATTACTTTTTTTTTTGTTTTTTTTTATATTTACAAGATCAACTCAACCCCCTTTTAATTTCCTCCCCTAAGATCTCTCTTTCTCACAACTCCACGTATCCATCAACAAAGCACACAGACGTTCATCTCTTGAAGTCTCTCCTCTACCAATGCCCCACCAAAGACTTCCACCGCTACACAAACGTTTTGTTTCTGTGTCCGCTCAAGATGCCTCCTGCGCTGAGTCTCTCTCCACCGATGCGTAGGAACACACGTGTCATCAATCCATCTAGTTTACTAAAAGTAAGTGATGGGTTTTGATTTTATTTTCAATGTCATTTTTTCCTGTCAACTTTTAGATTCCAATTTTACTAAAAGTCTTGAGTTTTTCCTCAAATCTTGAGCAATGCAAATGTTAGGATTTCAGATGATAGAAAATCCTAATGTTGAACTGTTGAGAGAAACCCAAAATCAAAGCTTCTGAAGGACTGTTGAGCACGACAATGCCAGTGGTTGACCCAAAAAAATTTCTGGACATCATATCTCATTCTTTGTGTGGAAATGTATACTTTATTTCCTCCATCATTCATACTTCGTTTTCCCCAATTTTTTTACTGATTCTTCCGCTCTTTGTTTCAGACATCAATTAGTTTCTTCTCTTGTGGATCATAAGACGAAAAAATATAGTTCACAATTGAGCAGAAAAATTATTTAGGTAAGTTTTATTTTTGTTCGATGCTTCTTTTGCAGTTGTTTAATTCAGTCTTGCAAATAATAATGTTCCATGTTGGAACATGTAGGAATGCAACCCGCCTAACTAACTGTCCGTTAGGTTGGTGGTTTTCTACCATAACTTCTGATTCATATATTCTGGTGATATATTCTATAGTATGTTATCACTTGTTTTCAATCCATCTCAATTATTAATTGTAGGGAACAAAATAGCAATTTTGGTTCATTTCTCTGCTTCCTTTTCTTTAAATACAGTTTGCGATTCCATTATGATTGCAACTTAAGTTTTAGTCTTTGCTTAGTTTGACAATGAGAATGAAATCAGAACTTTCTTGCAGATAATTATGGATTAAACATTAAACTTTTGATCTCATTTGTTGTGGAATTGTTGATTTAGTATGATTAATTACTACTCATGGTTCACTACAAAATTAAAGACCTTTAACGGCGCTTCTAAAGTGCCACAAAAGGTACAATAAGTGCCGTTATTTCCAATAATGACATTTCGAGAAAATGCCGTTATTGACCTTGTTGGGGAATCATTTAACGGCGTTTTTAGCGGCACTTCATAAAAGTGCCGCTATAAAGTAACTTATTGCGGCATTTTTGTAAACCATTTAACGGCGTGTTTTAGTGGACATTTCCATCATTTTCAACCTCTCTATTGTGGCGTTTATAAAGTGCCGCTAATAGTCAATTCTATTACGGCACTTCTAAGTTGCCATTAATGGTCCGATATTTTGCGGCATTTTTCAAAGCGCGACTGGTAATGGCAATATCAATAGCGGTATTTAGTAAGCGCTGCCAATAGGTATGAATTAAAAAAAAAATTTATTTTTTGTAATTTTTTTTTTACATGTATTGTTTGCACCTGTCAACAATATAAAATAATTTAAACAATGTTACACAATTTTCTACCTCTAATCCATCCAATCCATATATAAAACAAAATATATCCACCAAATCAGAATAACCTGTGCCCAGAATGAAATAATAACAAATATATACATGTCCAAAAAAACCAGTCAGCAATATAAAATAATTTAACAATGTTGATACAATTTTCTACCTGTAATCCATCCAATCCATATATAAAATAAAATATATTCATCAAATCAGAATAACCTGTGCCCATAATGAAATAATAACAAATATATACATGTCCAAAAAAAAGTGTCGGGTAGTAACAAAAAAAAATCATAAGTCTGCCTAGCTATCTCCCTTCGGCTGCTCTAAAACCCGACATGTGTGTGCTACCGGCTCCCTCCTGAAAAGATAATAAAATACAGTTGATTATTAGAATATCGAAATGATAAAATTTAAGAATTCATAATTAATTAATCTGCAAAAAAAACAATGTCATCTCAGATTTTTTTATACATGGAGAGTTTAAACAGATAAAAGTCTAGGATTTCATCACTAACATGCAAATTCATCACTAACCGATTAAAATCTAGAATAATTATTTGTTCTCAATCATCTTATTTTATTTATTTAATTTTTATGTGCAGCTAAGATATCCAAATTATGTATGAACAATCCTTCTGAGAATTGTGATAGTCAATTTTGGTTCTTTTTGGCCACATCAAGGAGGCATTATTTGTTACCTGTATAACCACGGCTCTATGTTATTATGTACAGGCTTTCATTTCTAGAAACTAGTGATATTCAGAAGACACAACAGGGAAAAGAATGGCGAATAAAACTAAGAGAATACTCACCTAAGAAGTGAATGCTTTAGTAGCAATTATCTCACGTGAATCTTTAGCAAGTTCTATATGTATATATGCTTAAATGTTTGATTTGTACTTGACCATGTATATACAAGTCCAATTTGGATGCAGAAAATAGCTTTTACATGAATTGTATGGTCTATGTGCCAAAAAGGGGATGGACGCAGGTTCTTCCACTCAATAACCTGTCAACACGTTCGGATGACTGATAGGCTTTCTACAGACTTTTCCTATTGCACAATCTAGAAAAAAAAAAAAAACTAGATTAATGCAAGTTTAACAACTTTTCCTATAACACAATATAGTCACAGGTTTAACAACTTTTCAGTCTTACTGGTGGTGAAAAACTAGAAAAAAAAAGTTAAATTTGGAGTGATAGGGTAATATTGACTGGGGAGGGAAGAGAGAAGGGACAATTAATGTAGACATGTTTGGAATTGGATTGACCATTGAAGTAAATGAAAAAGTTGATAGAAGAAAGGCTTGCTTTTAATTCTGCTGCAGAGAAAATGGAGAGCGAAAGAGAGGTTGGTGAGGAAAGAAGGGGTTGTTGGAGTTGTTTTCACTGTTGCAACCTCTCTGCTCCACTTTTCAGGGGTTTATGGGGCTATAATGAAATTTAAGGGTTTCTTTGTTGGTTTACCAGTCTCTACTACAACAGTCTAGTCCTTAGGTTCCTTGTGATTTTGTGGATCTGGGTTTTGTGTATGAAGGTCTCATGGACTGGTTGTCATCTGTTTTAACTCAAATGAGTTGTATTAAGGTTTCCTTAAATTTGCTGCATGTGCTTTAAATGGTGTTGGGTTTTGGGATTCTTTGAATTTTTGGTATATCATATCAGGTTGTGAGTTTTTCAGGTTTTCATTTTCTTCTTTTCTTCTGTTGAGAGTGTTGGTTTTATACACTGAATCTGTGGATTTCAGGGTGTTTTTTTTTCTTCTTCTTTCTATTGGGGTGAGATTCAACAAATCTGAATTTTGTGTTTTTGATGGGATTGAAACCAGATGAGTATTTCTTTGATGGGTGGTGTTTTGAATTGTATCCTTAGTTTAGGGAGCATAAGCATTCATGAGGAACAAGCTGTGGGAAATGATCAAAAAAGCTCCCAACTCGCTACTTTGGAGTTATTTGTCCGTACTGAAGATAAAAATATTATAACTAGCAAGTTGCTAGGTGAGAGTAGTGGCTTCTCTATCATATCTATATTCTATAGTTGGTATGGCAGGGATCGGGAAGACAACTTTCGCCCAACTAGCTTACGATTTTGAAAATGTGACGGCCCATTTTAGTTATAAAATTTGGGTGTGTGTCTGACCCTTTTGATAAGATAAGGATTGCCAAGGAAATTATTAAGGGTGTTGGCGAGAATGTCCCCAATGATAGTTCATGGGACATTTTGCATTGTTCTTTGAGCGATTCTGTTAAGGAAAAGCGTTTCCTACTTGTCCTAGATGATGTGTGGACTAAGGATTATAGAATGTGGGAACCCTTGATGCACTCTCAAACTTGGTGCACCAGGAAGTAGAGTTTTGATCACCACGCACAAGGAGGGAGTTGCACAGATGATGGACACGACCTATATGCATAAGTTGGAGACATTATTTGAGCAACCATGTTTGTGGTTGATTAGTCGTATAGTGTTTCGTGGATGGGAAAATAAAGAGAGTGAAAAGATTGGATAACTCTATTTTTCATGGATTATCATGACATCTCTGGAAACAGTATTTCTGCTATAACTTCGTACTGTGTTTAAAATATGTACAGTACTCCTAAAAATGAACTGAAACTTGACGATTGTTTGGATGGTCGCAGGCAGATAATGCAAAATGAAATAGGACCGAGAATATATATTTAAACTATCATCTTTTGGCTCTACCATTTACAGAGCACAAACCAGCTTCGTCCAAGCGCACTATACTCAGAACACAGTTTGGGAAAAGTCAATGACAAGTTTTATGGCACATCCAAAAGGTCCCTCTTTCAGCCAAAAGGAGTTTTAATAGCATGAGCGGCTGTTTGTACCTAATTGAAGGAGAGTATCAGTTATATGTACATAAAATTTATATAGCCATTTGCTAGTACCAAGCTATATCATTTGTTATTATTGTTGTGGTATAGGGCAATGCAGAATGCTACATTCATCTACTGCCAGTGCTAGTGAAAGTGTGGGCTGCCCAAACTCCAGTGGGATAGTTTCAGAGGGTCATACAATTTCATTTGGTGTTTTGTTTTGGGGACTAGGGTCTTTGGGTTTCAGAAAAACAGCCACAGGGAAGCCAAATTTGGTGTGCTTGTATTTTAATTTTTCCCTATCAATTTAGAAGTGGAGTTTTGTGCTTCTTGATACATGGTTTAAATCTTGGAGTTATGTGTTTCTTGATACTTGGTTTGAATCTCAATTTTCTTCAATTGGGTTTTAGATATTCATTTTACACTTTTGACATAAGGAAGACAAGTGTATCGTTCTTGCAGGGAAGACGAGGGTTTCGTTATTGCAGAGTTGACCTTGGTTTGGATTATGTTACTTGGTTGTTAGATTAACACGAGCAGTCAACAGAAAGGGTCTATCTATCAGATGGTTATAATCATCCTACTTTGGTGAAAAAGGATTCCTAGGAGAGTTCTGCCTTAAAATTAAAAGTTTATAAGCACATGCAGATTTTCAATATATAATGTTATTAACGCCTATCTTCCAGCATCACAATTCAATGCATATTTACTACTACCACAAATAAAATAAAATAACATACACCACCACCACTACCCACCAACCACCACTACACCACCACCACCACCACCATACACCCATCCACCACTAGCACCACTATTATACACTACCACCACTACCCACCAACCACCACTACCATACACCCATCCACCACTAGCACCACTATCATACACCACTACCACAACCACTAGCACCACCACTACCCACTACCCACTACCCACTACCCACAAACCACCACTACACCACCACCATAACCATACACCCATCCACCACTATCATACACCATCACCACTACCCACCAACCACCACCACCACCATACACCCATCCACCACTAGCACCACTATCATACACCACCACCACCACCATACACCAAACGATTGCAAAACTACCAAAAGATTGCAAGAACTGAATTTAAACAAACATATGTTGTCAAAATTACCTCATTGGCCGTTCCTAGTGCCGTATGAACTGACATCTGTTGTCAAAATTTATAATAAATGAATCAATGTTTCTTCCAAATTTTAAAAATGATTAATTAAAGCTTGTTAGATTATATACCTGCCCCTGTGAGAGCTGTTGGAGCAGCTGCTGCATGGTATCAAGCTGAGCTTGTTGGGCTGCCATCTGACCTTGTTGGGCCGCCACCACAGATTTCGTCTCCTGAAGTTCAACCCTCAGCTTTGGGTCTCAGCAGATGGGGAGCCACTAGTACCGGCTTGGCTCGAAGATGAACCCCATAAACTGGTGGGAGTCGGGCCCAATCCACATCCACGGATGCGTCCAGGTTGCTCAGGCCCCATGACCTGAGAGAAAACATCATCCCGACCCATGCTATCTTGCGAGCCAATAGTATCTGGCCGAGGAGGTCCCTCATCTAGTGCTGCAAACATTTCAAAACAATTACTGCATTGAATTTCAGGAGTCGTGTTATATGATATAATAAATATTTAAATTACTAAAATCATATATTTTGCTTGAGAGTTGATTGGCCGGCCATCTTTCGTCATGTGCGTCTTTATCCAAACCTCAGCACGGCTCAGAGCTTCCCCCGTGGGACTCGCCAATCGCTAAGGTAGTGACAATAGTAGAACAACAAATTTTTAACTCATATGCATCAAATTGTTAAATAAATTATTAAAATTAAACCAAACATACCTCCTCTTCTTTGACTCTAGCGAAGCTCTTTGTGCCCGCTGTATGGGGAATCCTTTGGCACTCGCGACTCCTTTTATTCCTGGCCTTTCGTTTCTACAATATTACATTTATATATCATATGAGGGAAGTGATCAAACTTAGAAACGGTATAAGCATAATTAAATTCAAATAAAATATACCTGGCCCTCCTCGGAGTACAAGAAGTCGACAAATGCATGCCATTGCTCTGGAGGAATATCAGAGGGGCACCGGGCATAGTTCAAAGCAGGAGGGTCCTCATAAACAAAATTTGTCCTCCCCATTAGAGACTTATTGTACCGTCTTTTCTTTCCCAAAGACTTCAAAATGTAATCCTCTAGGAAAGGGGGGAATACGAACTTCTCCTGCGAAAAAGTTGTTAAATTATTAATATGTAAAAGAGCTACATATAAGTGTGTTTTAATAACCACTCAACAAATTTTTTTTTCTGACTTGTACAAGACCCAGAACTCTTTTTTGCTTCATCACTGATTGCGCACCAACTCTGGACATCGATGTGAAATAAGTGGGCATCGCGTGCATTATTGCCCAAAAAGCCAGCCAAAGTGGTGGCCTCCTCCCCCATGGGCTGTTTCGCATCATTTGTCGGCACTTCCGTTTTCTCTCCTGGAGGCATATTATAGACCTTCTTGCACTTTACTTTCTCACGTACCTTCTTCATCACCGCGGTGGAAGGTGTGGAAGTCCCCGCACCTAATGGGGTCGTCTCTGTAGGCTCCATCTGCAAAATATAGATATTAGCTTCTAAGAGAAATGAAACATGAAAATGAATATAGAGCACAAAGACATGATCTCATGGAACAATGAAATGAAAAGCAAATCATAACATAGGTACCAAAACATCTTATTGAGTAGTTTATGATGAAGTACCAGCCATCTAAAAATTAGGCATGCATGATTCCAAACTTAACTCTTTTATGAATGGAATAGTTTGAACAAGATTCTTGTATCCAATAACAAAAAAGTTATTCCTCCTTACAAGAGAACATGAACAAGAAAATGGCACCGAATTCACAATTAAACTAACAAAATCTTATCATTAAAACAAAAAAGAATCATTCTATTAGATCGTTATATTCTGATTCAACGTCCTCATCACTAGATTCGGTTGAAGGAGCTTGTTGTTGTAACACTTGGGGAGGCGCATCAACAATTGCTCCAGTAATCCCTAATCTCACCCAACCGACACCTCCGTCATCATCATCGTCATGCTCAATCTCATCTAATTGTTGGTTGCCGAAGGACTCGTTCTCCCTGAATGCATTATCATCCACAACAGATTCCTCATTCATGTCAAAGAAGTCTCTTGGTTTAGTCTTGATGACAACATGTCAATGTTCTTCTGTTGGATCTTCGACGTAAAATACCTGCTCTGCCTGAGATGCCATAACATAGGGTTCGCTCGACACAGAATCTGCCAGGAGCAAGTGTGTGAAGTTCACAAGCGTAAACCCCGAACGCATCGGTCTTTATTCCTCTACCCTGTGTCTTCACATTAGCCCAATCGCACTTAAACAATACAAATTTCAAGCTTTGAGAGTACGTCAATACGACTACGTCCGTTAAGCGGCCATAATAGGTTATATCAGTTGCAATGGGGGTCTTGTCCTTAGAAGTTGCATAATTTATAGTTTTTGCAGTGACTGTAACCCCACTATTCGGACTTTTGCGTCATCGCTCTCTATCCTTAGTACCAAATCTATATCCATTTATGACGTAGCCCTTAAACTTTTTTGCGACTTTTTATGGACCATTTGCAAGCCATGTAATCTCATCCGAAACCGAATTGTCTGAATCTCGCAACCTTTGAACTTATTTGAAGACCACATAAGATTAATATATATATATATATATATATATATATCCAAACATAACTAATGTGTTGTGCAGAATTCACAAGTTAAGACTTACATAGCCCTGAAACCAATTAACAAACTGTTCGCTGTGCTTTTTTTGGATTACGTGAGAGGGCGTTCTGAGTGGATTTGTCATTTTAATTACATTCATGTGCTGCCTGTGAAGAATAAATCAACATGCTAATCATTTTAAGTTTAAAAAAAAAAAACAATGAAAGAACAAACTATATGATAATTGTGTTCTTACTTTATCTATTTTGTGACTTTATCACAGTTGAACAACACATAACGATATGTCTGCTACCATTCCAATTCACTTAGAGCAAATGGTTGCGCACCACCTATCACACTTTCATCGTTATTCCTCACTTGCTTGTTCAATCTCGATTCCACATTATTTAGGTACCTTGAACAGAAATGTCAAACATTCCTCTGCCAAGTACCCTTCTGCAATACAACCCCCTGGTTGAGCTCGATTGCACACATAACGATTTCAGTGTATATAAGTACTTAAGTGAATTAAATTTTGGTAAGACAAGGGAAAAACTATAACACGAATTTGAAACACTACTATAAAATTGTAATTGAAGGTCTAGTGGTCTACCTTTCGATGGGATACATCCACCGATATTGTACAGGTCCACCTAGCATTACCTCTGCGGCCAAATGTATAGGCACGTGCACCATAACATCAAAGAAAGCCGGTGGAAAAATTCTCTCTAAATGACTGCGTAAGCGCAATTTTCTCTTCTAACAGTCTCAAATCCTCGACCTGATAGGCTTTGGAACATATAGCCAGAAAGAAGTTGCTCAATTCGATTAGGACTCAAGCTACATTCTTCGGCAATGCCTTCCTCATGGCCAGTGATAGGAATTGTTGCATTATAACATGAGAGTCGTGACTCTTCAATCCATAAATTTTACGCTCTTTGATATTGACATGTCTTGCAATATTTGAAAAGTAGCCATCCGGAACCTTCACACTCTTCAAAACTTTGCAAAACTCTTTTTCATTTTTGTCTATCGAAAAGCATGTAGGGGGCAGATAAAATTTGCTTCTACCAGGCTGCAACTGAGGGTGAAGTGCATGCCGAATTCCCATTTCAACCAAGTCACTACGCGCTTTTAAACCATCCTTAGACTTTCCTTTCAAACCCAACAAAGTCTTGAGCACATTGTCGCATACATTTTTCTCGATATGCATTACATCAAGGTTGTGCCTCAACAAATTGTGCTCCCAATATAGCAACTCGAAGAATATACTCGTCTTCTTCCAATTATACGGCATATCGTCATGGCCCATCTGCCTTTGTCTAGTTTGCCCAGTCTGCTTCCCAAGGGAGAAAGGAATACCCTCCAATTGATGCAACACATCGGACCTAGACATTGTGGTAGGAGCACATTCGAACTCTATAGTGCCATCAAAAGAGTTTTTATTCCTCCGAAACCTGTGATCTGGCTTTAAGAAACGACGGTGCCCCATGTAACATTGCTTTTTGCTCTTAGACAAGTGTCGGCTGCAAGTGTCCTTGTGGCATGAAGAGCATGCCAACTTTCCTTTCGTGCTCCAACCTGACATCATGGCATACCTTGGGAAGTCACTAATGGTCCAGAGCAATGCCGCACACATTACAAATGTCTCCTTCTTTGACGCATCATAAGTTGGTAACCCATTCTCCCACAAGTCCTTTAACTCCTCGACTAAAGGCCTCATGTAAACATCAATGGCATTTCCTGGCCCAGAGGGACCAGGAATAAGGACAAAATGAAGTTCGGATGCTTCATGCACATCCACAGTGGTAAGTTGTAGGGAATAAGAACCACATGCCATGTGCTATGAGCAATACTCATCGTTCTAAATGAGTTGAAGCCATCACTCGCCAACCCAAGCCTGACATTGCGAGCATCTGAAGCGAACAAAGGATACTGGATATCTAAATTATCCCAACCCAGTGAGTCTGCAAGATGCCTTAACCTCTCATCCTTAATTTGATCTTCATCATGCCATCTTATTTCAGAAGCAGTCTTGAACGACATGAATAACCTTCGTAACCTCGGTCTCAACGGAAAGTGACGCAAAATCTTCATCGGAGTTTTCTTTTTGTGTTCTGCTTGATCATCCCTATCTTCCATCTTGATTCACCACAGATGTCACATGCTTGCTTGTTTGCAGACTTTTTCCAGTAAAGCATGCAATCATTAGAGCATGCATCGATTTTATCATAGTTCAGCCCTAAGTCTGACATTACCTTTTTTGTCTGAAAGTAAGAATCTGGTAGTGTTGACCCCTCGAGGAGTAACTCTCTCAACAACTCAAGCAACATGGTGAATGACTTATTGCTCCATCTACTAAGACACTTAATGTGATATAATCTTACGATGAAAGACAACTTGGTGTGATTCTTACATGCTGGATACAAAGGCTGTCCCGCATCCCTTATCAATTGAAAGAATCTATCTGACTCAGGATTGGAATCCGAACTACTAGTACCCTCATCTTGATTTGGGACCCCGAATACATCGTGCATCATATCTTCCATCTCATTTTGTCTGTCTTGCACAACTCGATTTTCAGGCACTTGGACAACTGGTGTGTGTTGCAATATATCTTCCCCGTGATAAAACCAAATTTTATAACTTCGGTCGAATCCATAACAGATCATATGGTCGTACGCTGTAACTCTATCTTGATAAACCTCATTGTTGTATTTGGGACATGGACACTTTATACCGCCATTGTTATTAGTCACTCCACGAACTAATGCAAACTCTATAAACTGCTGTACCCCTTCTATATATTCCTTTGACACCTTATATAATACAAAAATTGTATTCACAATTGCTTAGATACTAACACTTTTATTATTAATTCGGTACTTCTTAAAAAATTATGGACAAAAATTACCTTGACTTTCCAATCCAACTCTTATCCATGATGGATGAGATTAGGATTTTTAAGTCATTCGTTAACTATATTCTGAGAAATAGCAAAAGTTCGAGATCATCAATCAATTACAATATGTATGCATGCATGTATGCTTCCTATCGTCATCAACTCATCTTCTAAAGGGTAGGGTGTTCCTATCCCATTCAGGAATGCATAATCCCCAAAAGTCAATAGCTCAAGTGCTTTGTTCCATTTCAAGGAAATTTCGGCAGCATTTCCCTATGGTTCTCCAAGTACACGACTTAGAATAGGGGCAAGAATGCCACATTGTCTAAATATGTACCCAAAGAATAAGATAAACGACTGACAAAATTTTCCTCAATTTGAACAAACCATGAGCAACTGACTATATTGGAGATTATGCATTCCCAAACTGTCCAACCGGACAATTCAAGAATCATATACAGACAAATACACTTTATCACAAATAAGACCGAAAAATTGTTAAACCTACATTTAACCCCACAAGAGAACTAAACGTCATAGTTTACAACTAGTCCGTCCAAATAGGTGATATAAGAAATGCACGTGTCACACAATGATTCTTGAACGGGAGATCTAAGGTATAATGCATGCTTGAGTATGAACGTAAGCCAATACAAAATTTCAATCATCATAAATACAAAGTTTAAACATCCCTAAGCAATCATAACATAGTAAATAAATACATTTAATTAGTAGTTTAAACGGTTAACATAGACCACGGGGTTCTGCCATGCACTATACAAAGTGTAGCAGAGCGGGAACATGATTGTTAACAAGTAAGAATTACTTAATGCAATTAAATTGAAGGCAAATTTAATATCAAAAGATCTAGCATGTCATTTTAGTTTATCTATCAAGTTAACAATTGAGAATTACTCGACTCTCTAATTAATCATTTGAATACTAGTATGAAATAATTAAGGATTTAACTAAGAGCTTTAATTAGAGGACCCCAAGGTCCTCTTCCAAGTTGACCACATCAATCAAATTTCAACACATTGGGCGAGAGAAATAAAGTTTTTTTAAAATAATAGTTTCACTGCCACATGTCAATTTGCAATTGGGCAGGACGGGACGGGACAATATTTCATTTTATATACAAGATATTAAAGTAATTTTAGAATTAATTTAGGGCATAATAGGCATCTAGATTATAAATGGGGTGGGTTAGCTTAAATCCATCTCGGCCCAGCCGGTCGGGTTTACTCATCCTCGCCCCAACCCTATTTATGAACGTCCCAAACCCATCCTAATAGGGTGGGTTACCCATTTAACCCGGGTCGGGTTAACCCATCATTACCCATCCCCACCCGGACCCCATTTATGAACCTCCCAAACCCATCCTAATAGGGGCGGGATACCCGTTTAACCCCCCCCCCCCCTTCTTGCCATTCCTAGGTGTGGTAGTGGTACCATGGGGTTTTTCCCAAATTGCCCCTCCAATTTAGAGACCCAAGTTTTAAAAAAGGCAAATGGATAACAAACTGCATGGTCAGCTTGCGATCTCATTGGTCCACTCCCTCCGGTTTCACTCCCACTAACTATGGTTAAGATTCACTCATTCCTAAGATTCATCAATTCAACTTTAGTTTTAAAAAACAATAAAATTAATCATAATTTAGTTGAGTTTAACCATATTTAAAAATCGATTAAAAGGGACACAGGGACATTGCAGTCAACTAGGAAGGAGACCTTCTCAAGAGACTCTTTTAAAAACCATTTAAAGAGGAGCATTTTCACATAATTCAATATTTTAAAAAAAAAAAATCTTAAATACCCCTCCACTACCACCAACACTTAAAAATGAATTTTTTTAGCTTTAAAAGAAGAAGTTGGAAAGAAGGTTTACATACGTGCATGAGGGATAAAACCTTTCACGTGCATGATCCTAGATAAGTTTTGGACAAAACTCTTCACTCCTCACTCCCTTCTTTTTCTCTCGCGAAACTTCACACTTTTTTTTTATGAATATATATGTTGGTTTATTCTCATGGGTTGTCAATTTGGAAGAAGACCCTGTGGTCCGTTTTCCATTTCCCTTTAATTTGATGTGATCAATCTGATGTCGAAGAAAATAGGTGGATTTTATGTTTGCTTCTACCCCTTGGATTTATCTTACTTAGTGACAAGCTAACCTCTTCTTTAAAATTATGGCAAGCAGTTTCTGTTAGAATTAGTCGACCCCTAAAGTTAAGATATTCTGATTATTGAGTGATTTGGATTTACTCCAAATCAGGTTCCTTTAAGCTGTAAATATTTCCAATCGCTACAGGTTCATATATGTTGTCTCTATCTTTCCCGCAGAAAAAATTGAATCATAGCTGTAAAGAAATCAGTTTTTTATCATGGTCATGTATAAGAATCCCACAACATGGATCTTTAGACTCTGTTTTCTTGTGTTTGTTACCATTTACAGATTGTGCCAGTGGCCACAGGAAGACTCACTCAGGAACCAGTACAAAGCGGAAGTGTGAAGGGATCTCACCATGGTTGGACTCCTCACAACCCTTATTTATAAGAGTCAGCATAAAACTCTTACAATAATCAGGACTCCTACTTCTAATATAACTCCTACTTGGAAAACAAATGAAAGAATCTTACAAGAAGTACAACTAAGCTCAAGACTCTATTACAAATACTCCTACTGTAACACAAATAACACTAAATTAGTTACTTATTTTTAGAATCTTGAATTCCAAATTTATACCAACGTCCCTTGTGGATTCTGTCTCTTGGTTGCATAACTACCAGGTAAAAATTCTGGTTTAAAAAAAAAAACAACTTCCACAAAAAAAGGGAACAGCTATTCTAAAAAATAAAATTAGGAATCCAGTGAGCCTCGTATCCATGCTTTCTAAGGATAATAATATAATTCAAGAACCCTGCAAAAACTCTCGCTTTTAATCAGTACAGATCATTTCATGTAACTTAACAATATCACTACCTTATTCTGCTGCTGAAACCCCAAATGGAGAGATGTAAAATAAATGAGAAGATATTTTACCCACCATAAAAAGGAAATGAGAAGAAAAACACCTTATCATCCAAGTTTCTCATATTGGTACACAATCTCATAGTCTTCCAACACCAAAAAGAAAAGAACAAGTCAAAATTCCGGCAAAAACTGCATAACAATCCATCCTTAAAAAGGCCAAGAAACCCAATTCAGCATTCTTACATCCACAATAACCAAAAAAATAAAAGAACAACAAACCCCACAAAACCTATGTAAAATAAACAACACCCTTCAATACAAAAACAGACAAACCATCAAGCACAAATTACAGAGTCAAAACCACCCATCAATGAAACATCCACAAACCCCAAAAGTCCGTTCCATTTTCAAACCCAGAAATATCCAGAACAATAGAAAACAAAAAATCTAGCAGAGATTAGATGATACGAACACCAAATTCAAATAAAATGCGAACAAAAAAAAAATTTGTAAAGCAAATCAACAAGAACCGAAAGGACATTGGAAACCTGAGGCAGAAGTAATGGTGGAATGAAACAGAGTACAAATCAAACTTATGCACAAAGGATCGTGTTAGAGGAGACCGAGAGAGAAGAGAGGAGGGTTACCGGAGCAGCGCAGGTGAGCAGAGGATGTAGCCGCAGCAGCGTAGGAGGTGGCCGGAGCAGCGCAGGAGGAGCACGGAGGTGGCCGGAGCAGAGGAAAGCCTATGAGCAGCATTTTTAAAAAAAAATTAATCAAAATCAGTGGAAAAAATAAGTGCGATAGATGAAATCATGAAACATATCCATAATCCATGAAAAATGAAAAAAAAAACCCTTAATTTCTTCCCGGAAGCCCTAAAATCTGAGAAGATATCAAAGCCACCAATATTCAGAAAATCCCTTAAAGATGGATTTGTAAGCCCTAAAAACTCCAAACTAAAACCTAAATCTGTAGCAAAATAGTACCTTTGAGATCAACGTAAGATCAGGATCTTTCTTCTTCTTCTTCTTCTCGTTTCACAGGGAGAGATTAACGCCACTATATGCACGGAGGAGTAGGGAGCACGGACGAGGAGAGGAAAATGGAGGGAAAAGTGAAAAGCTCGGGCTCGATTACGGGGCCTTTAGCGGGATTTTTTTATAAATGCCACTATATGCCCTTAAATGATGCCACAACCAGAACGGCGAGAGTTTTCAGTGGGATTCCGCCATGATTTCCGTGGCGTGTTTTTTAAAAATGCCGTTAATTATACAACCAATTGCGGCATTTATGAAAAAAATGTCCGCGGTACATGGTTCCGCTTTGTCATTTGCGACGTTTCAATTAAAATGCCGCTGTTTGTATCATTTAGAGGCATTTTTTGTTAAGCGCCGTTAAAAAGATGACGCTGAAGGGCATCAATTTTGTAGTGGTTATTTTGTATGGCTTCTAAATTCAAGTATATGCTATATGATGCAAAGTCAAAACTGGAGAAAGAAAAGTGAGAAAGAAGCTTGTGTGTTTTCTCGCCATTTGAATCTGCTCGCATTTGTTCTATAATGTTTCTTACTTGCATTACAGGTTAATAAAAGCAATCTTTAATAGTTATTGTATTTCTTCACTGACTGACTGGGTTTTTTAAAGTAACTTTCAAAGAGCTCAAAAAAGGTGCATCAAGTAATAGGAGACTTATTCGTTAACTAGATTGCTAGGAAATCAGCTATAGTATTTGATGTTTAATGGATTGTAAGATTGTGTCAATTGCAGTATGAATGTTCCCTGAAAAATGGGTCTGCCAAGTTCCAAGTAATTCATGAGAAATTTGGCAAGGGAATAACAATACATCTGCATGCCTTTAAAGGTAATTTATAGAAACTATAGATTCTTTTGTTTACTGTATCATTCAACTAATTGCATTTCTCCACACGTCAGCTCTCATCAGTAGTAACTTCAACTAATTACTCACAGTAGTAATTGGTTGCTCTGTTTTAGGCTTCGCAACTTACACACCAGATTGGCGACAATAATCTGAGAGGAAGTTCTGAACAGATCTTTACATGAATTTATAATCAGTTAAGACCTATTTTTAAATGTTCATTGATGCTTGGAAGCCATTTTTTTTATATCTGAATTTCTATTGTACCTGTTTTTGGCTATATCTACATGTGAGTTTTCAGATGTGAAATTCACCAAGCTCGATGGAAAATTCTGCAAATTGAAGAGAAAGTTCTAATCAGTTATATGACTTTTTTTATACGCTCTTGAACACTCAAGATCAAATTCTCTTTTTTGGGCAAGGATTTCGTGGTTTATCAATGTGACATGTTGAAATTTTGATTGATTAAAATCATTTTTGAAGAAATAATCATTTTCTAACTTCTTCCACAGTGCAATGTCTTTTAATTTCTCATATAGTGTTATTTCCACTTCTTTTATTGAATTATTGGCATTCTTTTGTCGTCGCTTGTGAAGATTTGAATATACTAACTTTGTTTTGAGGACTGTAAATGATTTTGATCTTATCATTTCTATGTTCTTTCCATCTATTTATTGTATATCATCATAGTTATAATGCTATGAATCTATGACAACCAATTTTTTTTATATTAGATATGGGTATATTCAATAAGAATCATTGATTCCCTCTGTTGTCCATTTCTTATTCATCCAGGCGCTCGACTGGTTCTCCTTTCTCAAATCAGAACAACTCTTAACGTTAGGGAAGTAGAGATAGGACTCAGTTGCTAGTGAACGTTATAAAGCACCTTGCACAGTAGCAAAGCTGCAGTAATTGAACTAATGTCCTCACATGATATAAATTTAATCTGGGAGTGCATTATCAAGAGAGTCGTCTACCATTTCACCTTGATCCAAACCAGTCATGCAGCATGAAAAATGGCAACTGAAGCTGAAAATACCAATCCATATCATAGTAAGCAAGATCACCTCATCCTCTATTTTACATGGTGCAACATGAAGATGGCAACTGAAGCTGAAATACCAAATTCATCTCAATAATAGTAAGCAAGATCACCTCATCTTTACATGGTGGTTGGTTTTTGTTTCACTTTATCCCATGTTATCTGTAGAGGATAACAAGATCTTTACCTTGCATCAGATGAATTATTTCATATTTTTTAATTCATATGTAATCTGGAAACTGGTTTCTGTTTATTAAGATCATGAAAAACCTATGACGATTCTGAAAATTAGTTAATGGGAAGCTTTAAATTCATACGGTGATGAACTCCTTCAACTGTAATCTGGAAATTGATTTTGGGTTATTAAGATCACAAGAAACCTATTCTGAGAATTAGTTAATGGGTTTATGAGTGATACCTAGGAGAAATAGCTTTATGTTTATACAAATCTAAACATCGAATTTCATAAATATGAAGTCAGTAGATTAAATTTCAGCACCCTTTTAATCAGATTCTTCAAAGTAATATATTTCTTTAAGTTGTGTTTATGATGCAATGCAAAAAAAAAAAAAAATGGTCTTGAGATATGAGAATTTTCAGTAGAGATGGGTCTTTCCCCCTTTTTTTTTTCCCCTTTATGGAGATATAGCTTGGAGATTTCCTATGTTGGGACTTTTTCATCATACTAAATATAATATACTATTATATAATATGTTGTAATAATAACAATATATTTTCAGCTTATGTTACCAATGTACTTATTAATTATTATCGCTTCTGGTGTAATGTCAACTGTTTACCCATCATTAACATCATGATACTCACTAGATGAAAGATGAAAGTTTTGTGGTTATTCTCATAATATTACATATTTAATTGAGTTAAAAATATTGATGATAGATATATTTTCATCAAATTTTACAAATTTTCTATTAATATCTCATGAATTAGTCTAGGGATACTCCCAAAGCGTACTCTCATATATACTCCCAAATCCTAACCGTTTATCTCAATTATTAAATGGTTAGGATTCCTGGTGATGTAGCAATAGAAAAGACAAAATAAACCAATTGAAATCCTGACCCTTAGTGGTTGGTTATAAACGGTTAGGATTAAGGAGTATAAATAGGAGTACCCATAGACTGGCTCATATCTCATAACTTTAAATTTTGTTGAATATTAATTATTTCATTATCCTTTCGTTCGTCCTTATGAATGCCACCACCCATGCTAGTATATATATATAGAGTAAGGTTCCTATTAGCACAGCTGATAGGAACCTCTTGTAAGCGAAGGGCCTTTGACCGTCAGATCGTTTAACCACTTTAATCCTATGGCTATGGAAGGAAACCCTAAAACAAGGAGTGGTTTTGGATTTGGGAGAAATTTTACTTCCTTAAAATCGAGAATCCCTCTTTTCCCGTAGAAAATCTCTCTCCCTCCGAAAAATTGTTCGCTCTCCCACCTCTCGTTCTCCATAGTTTTTTTTTTCTAAAACCCCATGGGCAGTGCAGCAATGGTTGCGAGTCTATGCAGTAAGGATTTCTCCCAACATCACCACGAATACCACATGATCATTTGGAAGTTAATTCCAATGTCATAAAAAAAATGGGTAGAAAGAGCAGCTTTAATTCCAGAGATCCAAATATTTGTTACTGACTGGTACATACACTTGCCCATATAACTACTCTCCTCAACCCAGAAACAGAGTGAAATGCTTTAAATTAAACTCTAGTATGATTATTTTGAAGGAAACTTCTGGTTTTTCAAGCCATGGCCAGCCTTTGATTTTTCATGATTCAGCGACTATATAAGTCTACCCCACATGTTGTGGAGCTGTGAGATTACAAGAAGATGAGAGGGAGAGCCGAATGAGTAGGAGGGAGAGAGGAAGAGCCGTGAGAGAATATACCCGGTTTTCCTATTTAATGTGAGTGGTTTCACTCAAAAACTACTGGTTTTAAGTTTGAGGGTTGGATTTAAAAGATCCCAACATCTAATGGTTACGAATTCACTGCTTACTAGAGTTTCTAGTAAGTGTAGCGTGTAGCTATTAGAACCCTACTCTCTCTCTCTCTCTCTATATATATATATATATATATATATATATATATGCAAAGCTTAGTCTCTGAAACCCATTACAGAAGAAGAAGAAAAGAAGCAGCAGCAGCATCATGACTCCATTAGGCCTTGTCTTGTCCTCCTTAATAGTCGCCGTCGTGGTGTACCTTCTTCTTAACCTGCGCACTCTGCTTAACCGTCAACCGGGCCGCCTCCCACCGGGCCCTAAACCATGGCCTCTCATAGGGAACCTGCCGCACCTGGGCTCCGTCCCTCACCACTCTATTGCAGCCATGGCTCGGACGTATGGTCCGCTCATGCATCTGCGGCTGGGTTCGGTCCACGTGGTGGTCGCCGCATCTTCCTCAGTTGCAGCGCAGTTCCTGAAAACCCACGACGCCAATTTCTCGAGCAGGCCACCTAATTCTGGAGCGAAGCATATGGCCTACAACTATCAGGACCTTGTCTTTGCTCCCTACGGTCCCAGGTGGCGCATGTTGAGGAAGATCTGCTCTCTTCATCTCTTCTCTGCCAAGGCCTTGGATGACTTCCCTCACGTCCGTCATGTATGCACAATATTAAACCTTTGTTTTGTTTTGTTTTGGGGGCAGAGCTTATAATTGTTTTAATAAAAATCTATTAGTAATTAATCATGGATTCGTGGAAAATGATTAGATGCGATGTCGGAGCCTTGGGAAGGGTCAAGTTCATGAACCAACGTGTTTGTTTGTGTCCATTTATATAGAATATATATATATATATATATATATATATATATATATTTTTAAAGTTTAAGGGGTTAAGAGTCATTAACGCTTAAGGTTCAATCAACAATACATTGATTTTTAGATTTTTTTTTTTCTAAATTTAAACCTTTTTAAGGTGTTGTCCCTTGTTCCTTGATTATGCTTATTTTTAATGGCTTTGGAACTTTTGAAACTAAGAAGAGAAAATGTTTTATAAAACTATGCTTTATAGAGATCTATAATTATAAAAGTGCCATTACATTTGAAAATTCGTTTTTCTGTCGCACCTCTTATATTTTATTAATAATTAAAGCTATAATATAATAATTATGTTTAAGATTTAGAGTTGATTTCTCCTAGAAATTTGATTAGATGGTTTTTTCTTTTTTTTGAGGTTCGAGATATATGTTTAGGCCGCAATGCCTGTTAGGTGTTAGTATTTGTTCAATTAATGAATGGGGGAGAGTATATACAAACTCTCACCCTCTTGGAAATGGAACAGAGGATACACTATCACTGGGACAAAGCCCCGGTGTGTATTAGATAGTTGACTAACCTCTAATTTCTGCCCTCATTAAATTCTAAATTTTTTTTTTCGAAAGGTGCACCATAGCAATGCCTTATTAAATGGCTTATATATAACACTGGCCCCACCCCTGCCTTTACTATTACCCAAAGAATTTGTGACCGTTTGATCAGAGTCTTAATGTTTGTAGGAGGAGGTGGCGGTGCTAACACGCGCCTTGGTGAGATCGGGAGCATCGCCGGTGAATTTGGGGCAGTTGCTTAACGTCTGCACAACAAACGCATTAGGGCGAGTGATGGTGGGAAAAAGAGTGTTTGGAGATGGGACTGGTGGGGGAGACCCGAAGGCGGATGAGTTCAAGGAGATGGTGGTGGAGCTAATGGTGTTGTCCGGAGTTTTCAATATTGGCGATTTTGTCCCTTCGCTTGAGTGGTTGGATTTGCAGGGTATTGCTGCAAAGATGAAGAAACTTCACGGACGATTTGACCGTTGGTTGAGTACTATTCTTGAAGAGCATAAGATGGACGGTGCTGATGGTAGTGGGTCCCAAAAGCACACCGATTTGCTGAGCACCTTGATTGCACTCAAGGATACTACGGATGGTGAAGGAGGCAAACTCACTGATACGGAGATTAAAGCCTTGCTTTTGGTAATTTTTCCTTTCCCTGTCTCTCTCTCTCTCATTCGTTATGTCGGCTGTATCATGCCAGCCGTGGGATAGTAATATCCCTTTATCCAACGGTTCTAGGTTTTTTTTTAAATAACGGTTTTAGTTTAGGAAGTATTATTATAGCTTTTACAGCATGGGGAACTGTGAAGTAGCCAAATGGGTCTGGATTGGATCGAGCGGGTCTGTTCAAGATTTGACATCTCGGAAATATCCAAATGGAAATTTTGAAAATCTTATTTTAAAAAAAAGGTTTTATTAAAATAAAATATTCTCACGACTGATTTGCATAGTATTTCATTGAATTTCAGCTCTAAAATTTCAGAATTTCGATCAAAATAAATAATATTTTTTTTATCTAATATATTTTCATAAATATCATTGTTTTAATAAAAAACATAAAATGTAAAATTTCAGAAATATCGATACATATAACAAAAAATGCAGAATATTTTTTATAAATATCAATATTTTATTGAAAACAAATTTGCAAAATTTTGACAAAAAATCATAAAAGCCATGATAATTGACATTTTGGTTTCAAGGGAGATAATGACAAATCTATAACCCAGAAGGATGGACCAGAAGTGAAAGGGTTTCTCTTGGAGTTCTAGAATAGGTGAGAAGTGGTGGAGAAGTCAAAATTATGGGCCTATGCTTTTGACTTCTCCATCCATAATAAGATATGTGACAATAAGTGAGTGAGAATAAAGGTGAGAGATATCAAATGGAGAAGTCAAAATTATGGGGAGAAAATGGAATGACTTCTCCCCATTTTTACGCCAACTGTTGTAGAATGTATGGAACCCCCGAGAGCCCATTCTGGCTGAGCCAATCCGAGGCCGAAGTGAAAAGTCTTAGGTTGTACTTCGCACTCTCCCTTTGTAGGATACGGGATCCTGTCGCACTCGGGGAACCAAAGGAATAGGGCCCCTCGAGTTACTTAAAAAAGCAAAACAAATGACAACTCTGTTCTATGATCCAAACTTTGAATTAATTATTGATGTGACGTGAGGAGGGCGACTCGGTAGATAAAATCCACTCACCCTTAAAAATTTACCCATCTATGTTTGGTTTTTCGAAAAATAAAATAAAATATTTATAACCATTGGATTAAAAAAGTTTAACCCGGCAGTGACCAAAAAAAAAAAGTTTAACCCGGCTCTCGTGATATTTAAATGTGCAGCCTTGTGAGAGCTAGGAACAATATAGTTCCGAACTATTTCTCACCGAACAATACGCTGCCTTGCATGAATTTCTACATCTTGTTAGCAACGAACCCGAGTATGTTACTCCGGCTTAGTCAACGCTTTCGCGTCTCCTTTAATTATAGTTAAAACTAACCTTTACTGGTAATAAATTTAACCTTGATATTTAGGAGAAAAAAAATTAAATCTTTACCCATTTTTTCTTTTTAAAAATCAAGATTAGATTTATTAATCCTAAGAATTAAAAAATCTTAATGGGCAGTTAAAAAAAAGACAAAGAGGTTAGGCCCATAAAAAAAAATAATAATAATGATAAATGTGCATACTCCGGCTTCAGCCAGAGTAAATGCGTTGCCTTCTATGTCGTATCTTTCTTTTTCTTTGCAGGACTCTTTGTAGTTTGCATCATGATATCTTATTATCTGTCCTACATACGCATTGAGTGCGAGTGGCGCTAGCATTTGGTACTAATTGTTTGTATTAACGCTGTGATTATTTTGTAGGATTTGTTTACAGCTGGAACTGACACGTCATCAAGCACAGTAGAGTGGGCCCTAGCAGAGCTGATTCGGCACCCCAAAATCCTAGCCCAAGCACAACAGGAGCTCGACTCGGTCGTGGGTAAGGACCGGCTCGTGACAGAAGCCGATCTGACTCAGCTCCCCTATCTGCAAGCCATTATCAAGGAAACATTTCGGCTTCACCCGTCCACGCCACTCTCACTCCCCAGAATGGCGGCTGAGAGCTGCGAAATCAACGGCTACTTCATTCCCAAGGGCTCCACTCTTCTAGTCAATGTGTGGGCTATTGCCCGCGACCCAGCTGTATGGCCCGAACCGCTCGAATTCCGACCCGAGAGGTTCCTCCCGGGCAGTAAACAAGCCCATATCGATGTTCGGGGCAACGATTTTGAAGTCATACCATTCGGTGCGGGCAGGAGGATATGTGCGGGTATGAGTCTGGGTTTACGCATGGTCCATCTCCTAACGGCGACACTGCTCCATGCATTGGACTTGGTCCTACCCGAGGGCCAAATGGCCGAGAAGATGAATATGGAAGAAGCATATGGGTTGACCCTGCAAAGAGCCGCCCCGTTAATGATTAATCCGCGCCCGAGGCTGCCCGCCCACGTATACCGTACCACGGCTTAGGGTGTTGTCAAATTTAGGTTAAAGGTCTGTCTTTATTTGTTTTCATGCTAATGTTACCCTTGTATAACTCTTTCTGCATGGGGAAGTGATTGAAAGAGCATGGGTGTGTCTGTAAAACTATAATATGCCTCCACCATCTATCTTTATCTTGCCTATTATAATAGGAGAGGCAGCCGTAGCCTGATTTCTCCGATTCTTCAAACTACTCATCTGATTTAATGTTTTGTTACAATTCCCAAATTACCCTAGCTCGTCTATCTATTTAAAGTATAGAGTCACAGCCAATTGCGATTGTATTCCGGGAGAATTCAATCGCACCAGCGGGTTAACATGTGTCCCTTTTAACTCTTATTAACTGTGGTTAACTCCTTCCCCTCACACTTACGTGCATCGCACGTGCCACTCTCTATTGAACTCGGGGAGAGTTCAATCACACCCGCAGGTTAACACGTGTCCCTTTTAACTCCTATTAATTGTTGTTAATTCCTTCTTCTCCCTCTCACGTGCATCGCACGTGCCATTATTCTTTTAAGAATAATACTAGGTACACTTTTATTCTCATTTCGTTTTTCTTTAAAGGCAACATGCTCGAGGTTGCACCTCCAAACCTCTCTTTGCATGGCGTGAGAAGACATTTAACTGAAGAGGTAATAGCATGCATGGATATGTATTATTGGGCGGTACACATCTCCAAAGCTTGCCATGTGTCCATTTTTAGCATTGAACTGTGGTTAAGATTTACTCATTCTTAGAGTTAAATAATCTTAATCTTAGTTTGTAAAAAAAATTAACTATATGAGTGAGTAAATCATAAAAAAAAAAAAAAAAAACTAAGATTAGATTATTTAATCCTGAGAGATTGAGTGAATCTGAACTTTAATTAGTAGACGTCAAATAAGACATGTGACGAGCTTTGGAGGTGTACGTGTACCACCCAATAACTCATGCACATGCATGCTGATATCAGCTCTTTAATTAAACGTCTTCCCATGTGTCTCGTGCCACACAAAGAGAGGTGCCTCAGTTGTAACTACGGGCATTGTCGTTTTCTTTTAATAAGAAGACAAAAGGAACGTCATCTTTTAATAAGAAGACAAAAGAAAGTGGTGGGCCCAAGAAAGTTTCACATTTAGGGTGGTGTTAGGTGCACCCCATCTTTTATTCCAAATTCAAAAGAAAATTAATATAAAAAAATGAAAACAAATAAAAGACAAAAACTACCCATACTCTTTCTACCCCATCATCTCTAACGAAATCCCACTATTTTAGGATTCGCCTCAGAATCATTTCGGTCTCTTGCTTCTTCCTCTATGCTGCATAGACGTCTAGCCAAAAATCTTCTCTGTACCTCTCTTGGCCGAAGTCTGGTGTAGCCACAAGGACTTTACTTCAAAGGAAGAAGGAGAAAAAGGGATTTTGTCTCCCTCGTGTTTAACTGTAAAGGGGTTTTCGATAACGAACAAAGAAAGAGTTGAGAATAGTTTTGTGTTTTACCAATTTTTTTCATTGATTTTTTAAAAAAATTGGGGTGCGTGTACCACCTTTTTTTTTAATTTATTTTTTATTTTATCATCTTTGTTTCAAAAAAAAAAAAGTGGTTTAGAAGGAAGGTGTCCACTCCACATATATAGCATTCTCCCGGCCCCCTTCTTTTAAAATTAAAATTTGGTTTTGATATTCTAGCTTTTGCATATTTCTAAGAGACAATAGCTTTCAAGATTCAACCCAAAAAACAAAAGCTTTCAAGATTGAAATCTGACTTCTTAAAATTAAAGAAGATTCCATCAGGGATGCTGAGCCAATAGCTTAGATTTTGTCCACTTATTAATTAATTTTCATTGAATCAATGTAAGGAGATCCCTGACCCACGCATTTATCTTACCATCATCTTTAATTAACACGTACATGTGTACAACACATGGGATGTGGAGGCTGCCCGCCCACGTATACCGTGCCACGGCTTAGGGTTTTATCAAATTTAGGTTAAAGGTCTCTCTTTGTTTGTTTTCATGCTAATGTTACCCTCGTATAACTCTTTCGGCATGGGGAAGTGATTGAAAGAGCATGGGTATCTCAGTAAAACTATAATATGCCTCCAGCATCTATCTTCTTTCTTTACTATTATAATAATGGGGGAGGGCTACATTTTTCCAAATTTCCAAACTACACGTATGATTTAATGTTTTGCTTTAATTTCCAAATTATCCCTACTCATCTATCTACTTAAAGAATAGAATCACAGCCAATCACGATTGAACTCGGGGAGAATTCAATCGCACCAACGGGTTAACACGTGTCTCTTTTAATTGCTATTAACTGTGGTTAACTATTTCCCCTCACTCTCTCGTGCATCGCACATGCCACCCGCTATTGAACTTGGGGAGAGTTCAAGCAGATTAACACATATCCCTTTTAACTCCTATTAACTGAGGTTAACTCCTTCCCCTTTCTTTTAAGAATAATGCTAGGTATACTTTCATTCTCATTCCCTTTTTCTTTAAAGGCAACATGCCCGATGTTACACCTCCGAATCTCTCTTTGCATGGCGTGTCATGCAAAGAGAGGTGCCGAGGAGTAACCTCAAGCATTTGCCAGAGATGATCAGTTGAGATGATCAGTTGTCGGCCCCAAGAAAGTTTCACATTCTTAAGGGTGGTGTTAGGTGCACCCCATCTTTTATTGGTATACACTAAATTCAAAAGAAAATTAATTAAAAAAATGAAAACAAATAAAACACAAAACTACCCATTCTCTTTCTACCCCATCATCTCTAACGAAATCCCGCTATTAGACGGCGACTGGCGATGTGGGCAGCTACAATGCCCCCAATTTTAGGGTTCTAAAATTTCCTACCTCGAGCTTAATGATTTGTGGACGAGCCGAGCTGAGCCGAGCCTGAGCTTCTGTAAAATTCGAATGAGCCGAGCTTGAGCATCTGTTAAATTCGAACGAGCCAAGCCTGAGCATCTGTTAAATTCCAACAAGCAGAGCCCGAGCAGTGCCCAGTTTGGCTCATTTACACTCCTAGGATGAACCATAGGGGTGGGTGAATCTAACCCCATTTAAGGGGTGTCAAAAAAGACAGTGGCTACCTCAAGGGGTGTCATGATGGACACGTGGCCACCTCAAGGGGTGTCAAAAAGGACACGTGGCTATGTCAAGGGGTGTCAAAAGGACACGTGGTCACCCTAGAGGATTTGATCTCATTTAAAAATCAAGGGACAATTTTGGTATATGAGAAAAATGGAAAATGATAACTTTAGAGAGAATATTTTTGATAGTTCATACCATTTTATCCCATTACATCATCATTCCATCAGTTGACTAACAATCAACTGATGGAAGGGGTGCAAGTGTCAATATTTTGAAAAGTAGAGGTACCTGATGTATTTTTTGAAACTTGAGAAGGTCTATGTGTGTTTTCATCAAACCTCATGGGGTGTAATTATATTTTCTCATTTTTATTTTATTTTATCTATTCCAAAAAAAGAAAAGAAAAAAGTGGCTTAGAAGAAGGTGTCCACATATATAGCATTCTCCCGACCCCTTCTTTTAAAATTAAAATTTGGTTTTCGTATTCTAGCTTTTGCATATTTGTAAGAGCCAATAGCTTTCCAGATTTAGCCTAAAAAACAAAAGCTTTCAAGATTGAAATCTCACTTCTCAAAATTAAAGAAAATTCCATCACGGATTAATTAATTTTCTTTTCAATGTAAGGAGATTCCTGACCCACGCATTTATTACCATCATCTTTAATTAACACGTACAAATATACATTCAAAGTTAAAGCACTGAAGACACTTGTTGGACTTTGGAGACTTGAGCTCGAAAATGAAAACAATGTAAAGATAAATGGGATGTGGAGGCTGTTAGCAGGGGAAAACTTTTGCACCAGGGGTTCGAACCTTGGTTCGAACCTTAGTAACACAAACCGTCAATATCAGAGAGCGGTTACAATATTTGTGGAGCACGGTTGCAAAGTCCTTAGAGCGGGCCGGTGATTTAACTTTAAAAAAAATGAGTTTGAGAGCTTTAATGGCAGTTTTACCTCTGAAAATATCGTTTGCTCACTTTTTTTTTCAAAGTTACTTTTCCACCCCTACTTACTTTATGTTATTCATTTACTCTTTATCCTTTTATCCTATTCTATTTATTACATTTTACATCAAGAAAGAGAAAATAACGAGATCAAACCACAGTACCACACCCATACCACACCGATTGAACTCGAGAAGAGTTCAATCACAACAGAAAAGGAGAAATGACAAAATCAAATCACACCCAATCACGATTGAACTCGGGAAGAGTTCAATCGCACCTATAATTCAACACATAACTTATCCTTATTAATCTTGTGTTATGTGTTCTTCTTTGCATCTTGTTTGTGATTTCTTTATCCTTATTATTCTGGTTATCGTGTTGTGGGTTTGTTGCGCGATTCTCAACAGTTGATATCAGAGTTTTTAGGTTCGAGTGAGAGCGATGACGGAAGAAATAGGAAATGTGAGAATCGACAAGTTCAATGGTTTAAACTCTGGATTCTAGAAGATGTAGATAGAGGATTACCTTTATCAAAAGGATCTATATCTTTCTTTGGAAGACAAAAAGAAGCCTGAGAAGATGACGGACGAGGGATGGGATGCATTAGACAGGAAAGTCTTGGGCACGATACGACTCTCACTTGCTGCATCTGTCACTTTCAACATCTTGAAAGAGAAGACAACGGTAGAGATAATGAATGACTTAGCAAGTATGTATGAAAAACTCTCTGCTTCAAATAAAATATTTTTAATCCGTACAGTATTCAATATGAAGATGATTGAAGGTAAGTCTGTTGTTGAACATCTAAACAATTTCAACAGTCACTAGCTAGTTAAGTTTGGTAGGAATTAATTTTGATAATAGAGTTCGAGCTTGTGCTATTTTATCTTCATTACCAGAAAGCTAGATTGCATTGTCTATGACTGTTAGTAATTCTGCAATGACAAATGCTTTGAAGTTTGATAATGTTATGGGGGTTGTTCTGAGCGAAGAAGTTCGTTGAAAATCCTTAGGTGAAACAACAGGGAATGCTCTACATGTTGAAAACAGGGGACGATCATCAAAGAGGGGGAATGAAAATAATGGTAAATTAAAGTCTTGAAGGGGTAGATTTAAAGGAAAAGAATTTGGCTACTGGAACTGTAGCAAGCTAGGCAACTTCAGTAAGGATTGTAATTTTGTAAAGAAACCTACAGAGAATAGTAATCACGAAGGAAAAATTCAGGCATTTATTTCCAAAGTGAAATTTCCTTGATTCTGTCTTGTGATGTACGAGGCGAATCTTGGATAGTATATTCTGGTACGACATTTCATATTATACCTCACAAGGACATTCTTCATAGCTACGTATAAGGAAACTTCAGGAAGGTCTACTTAGGTGACAATGAACCTTGTAGTGTTATTAGCAAGGGTGATGTGCAGATAAACCTGTCCAATTAGACAGTTGTGAAACTGAGAGATGTAAGGCATGTTCCTACACTGTAGAGAAATTTTAAATTATGTGGGACAGTTAGCAGAATCCAGACTTCTAACATCTTTCTCGAATGATTTGTGGAAGATCACCAACGGTTCCTTGGTGGTAACTTGTCGTAAGAAAGATGACACTCTTTACATGACATCCGGAACAAATGGCACAATTGCAGTTACAGCTACAAGTGTAGATGCCAATACATGACATTGCAAACTAGAGCACATAAGTGAGAAATCGATGAAGATTATGTATGTGAAGGTGAAACTACCAGGTTTGAAATCCATGGATATGGATTTCTGTGAAGATTGCATCTATAGGAAGCATAAGAAAATCAGCTTCTCAAATGGCAGAAGGACTCCAAAAGTCGAGAGGTTAGATTTGTTACATACAGATATATGAGAACCAACACAGGTACCTTCTTTTGGAGGCTCAGTTTATTATGTAACTTTTATTAATGATGCTAGTAGAAAGTTATGAGTTTGTTTCTTGAAGCACAAGTTAGATGTTTTCACTGTATTCAAGAAGTAGACAACTTTGGTAGAGACTAAAACAAGTCTAAAGTTGAAATGTCTGAGATCAGATAATGAGGAAGAATATTGCTCAAGGGAGTTTGAAGAGTATTCCTTAGTCAATTAAATCAAAAGACAGAAAACGATTCCAAGGAAGCCACAACAGAACAATGTTGCAGAACGCATGGACAAGACCATCATAGAGCGTGCTAGAAGCATGAGGATCCATGTAGGGTTGCATAAACAGTTTTGAATGAAAGCCATGAGCACTTCAATTTATTTGATTAACAAAGGACCATCGGTTGCTTTAGATCATAGATTGCCAAATGAAGCATGGACGAAAAGATTTAAACCTATCTCATCTCAAAATATTTGGGTGTACCTCCTATGTCCACATATATTATGAGAATATGACCAAGTTGGATTCTAAGTCCAAGAAGTGCATATTCAGATAATTCGGTTACAGATTTTGAGATACAAAAAATCAGAAAGTAATCAGGAGTAAGGATGTCGTATTCAATGAGACTAAAAACACAAGGATGTAAATTACAAGAAAATTCAAAAGGAGAATTCTGAGTTTGTGAAGCTTGAGAAGATATCAACCATGGATATTTTGAAGCTTTAAGATGAGAATGTGCAGCCAGAGCCGCATACATCGGTACCCGAGAGAAGACCATCTAGAACGATTAGACCTCTTGCTCTCTATTCACCTTCTCTACATTATCTCCTATTGATAGATAATGGTGAGCCAGAAAGCTATCAAGAAGTATTGCAAGTGGAAACTAAGGTTAAGTGAGAGCTTGTTATGAATGATTAAATGAACTCTCTCATCTAACCAGACATGAGATTTGGTGAAGCTACCTGAAGAGAAAAAGACTTTGCAACAAGTGAGTTTAATACTATGGAGGTTCAAAAATTAGTTTGCAAGGATTCGATGATTCAGATATGGTAGGAGATATGGATAGCACGAAGAGCACCACAGGGTATGGGTTCACCCTGGGCAGTGAAGCAGTCAGTTGGGTCTCAAAGTTGCATAAGATAGTCTCCCTTTTGATAATTGAAGCATAATATGTTATAGCAATGGAAACTTGCAAGGAGATAGTACTTTAGAGTTTCCCTAAATGAATTGGGCATGAAATAGAAGAATTGTAAATTGCATAGTGACAATCAAAGTGCAATTCTCCTAGCGAAGAATTCAGCCATTTCATGCGAGGACAAAGTACATCGACATTTGATACTATTTCATCTAATCACTCTTGGAGGAGGGATTGATAGTTCTGGAGAAGATCCACACAAGCCTAAACCACATAGACATGTTGATCAATACGATTACTACAAAGAAGCTGAAGACATGTTTAGTTTCTGTTGGTTCGCAAACTTGACGATAAGGAGGTGATTCACACCAGCTTTTTGTGGAGGAGCTAGCATTACACATGAAGCAAGTATGGCGGAGCTCTTGGAGGTCAGTCTCCTAGTGGGAGATTGATGGAATGTGGAGACTGTTAGGATGGGACAACAACATCAGGGGAAAAGTTTTTGCACATGGGTTCGAACGGCCCTTTAGGGCGTTCGAACGCCCCCTTAGGTCGTTTCGGATGCCCCCGACGTTTTGTGCTCTCCTAAGTCCATTTTTAAAAGCCCGTTTTGGCCCTAGTATTTAAGGTACTTTGGGTTTAAGGTTTGGTACTCATTCATCAATCCAAGATATTCATTCGTAGCCACCAAGAGAAGTTTTCATTAGGAAAGAGAAAGAACTCTGTATTGCTTTTTTGGTTTTGCTTTGAGCATAGTGAAGTGGAGTGGTGTGGATCCGAACCATGTAAATCTTATGTTGTGTTCTTCTCTGCATCTTGTTTGTGATTTATCTGTCATTATTCCGGTTATCGTTCGAACGCCCCCAACATTTTTGGGTCTCCTATGTCCATTTTTAAAAGCCCGTTCTGGCCCTATTATTTAAGGTACTTTGGGATTAAGGTTTGATATTCATTCATTAATCCAAGAAATCCATTCGTATCCACCAAGAGAGGTTTTCATTGAGAGAGAAAGAACTTTATATTGCTTTGTTTTGCCTTTGAACATAATGAAGTGGTATGGATCAATGGACATAGGCATCATTAGCCGAACCACGTAAATCTTGTGTTGTGTTCTTTGCATCTTGTTTGTGATTTTTCTGTCATTATTATTCCGATTATCGTGTTATGGGTTTATTGAACGATTCGCAACAGAGATTCAGAGAGCTGAGAGGAGTTCAATAATTTTTGTGTTTTGAAAAGTAAAGAGTAGAAATCGGGAAAGGAATAGCTGAATGGATTTTGCTAGAGCAGATTAAAAAATAACAATAATGCAAGTCCAAGCCTGGTCCATTGACACCCTCAAGATTTTTTTTTTGAATCATAACACCTTCCATAATTGGTGATATTCAAACAGAAAACAACTGAATACTCAAAAAAAGTTCTACGTCAAAGCTTTAAATCTTTATAAATATATTTTACACATACAACCTCATGTGTTCCTTGTCCGTTTTCTTTACAGAGTTTGAATATGCACTCCACTTATTTTCAGAGACAACATTAAGCAGCATAAGTTAAAACAATCTTTAAATCAAGGATGATGATCTCGACTCTCAACAGATTCTCCCCAACAATTAGATTGTGTATGCTGAAAGAAATAATAAGGCGTCACATAGCAACTTGAGGTGAAAAGTGTAAAACTGTAGACTCCGTCAAATCTCGTGATGATTTGATAAGTGAACCATGCCATCATCCAGATTACCCTAAAGCTTTAGATTATACCTTCTTATTGACTTATGTAGCAAAAACCCACTGTTTATGGTGCCACTTTGGCATCTGAATCTCATGATTTCTTGATGCTTCCAGTCTGTTTCTATTCCTGTTGCAGCTTGTTGCTGCTTCTGATTGCTAAGAATCAAATTAGTTTGTCAATGGAGTGTTCTTGTTCAAATCCAAGATAACAATCTGAAACTAGAATCAGCTTCATCCCCTGAAAACAGAACATTTCCAATCAATGGGCAAACAAGAAAATGAAATGATAGATTTGCATTACAGAAAATCATTAACTACACCCATAATCTTAACACCATGGGATGGTGTGATCTTAAATTTGAACAGGAAAGAACTGAAGTTTAATATAACTTATCCTATTCCAAGTAGTATTTTCTTTGTTTTTGGGGTACAAGGCATCAGTTATCAGTTATCTGCTAGCCATGGTCCAAAAACCGGAAAACTCAACTCGACTCGAAAGATAGCCAGGTCAAGTAACTCAGAACACTAAAAAAAATTTAACTCGGTCCAACTCAGAATATATATGTAATAACTTGAAAAAAGTGAGTTAAAAGAATTCAAAGTAAGCGGGTTTTACAGCCTTAAACCTAAAAACTAGGTTTAACAGAACCCATAATAAGTTGTCTTTGTAGACCCAAAAAATATCATGCAACAACATAATGATGTTCGAGTTTAGGTTTACAAAAATGATAAAAATACCCTTCTATGACTCGACCTAGTCTGACGAGTCGACTTAACCAAGTCACTCGAATAACTCAGCAAATAGTGTCTCCTTCGAGTTTTAAGGTGACTCTACTCGAAATTCAGTTGAGTCAAGTAACTCGGCGGAGTTACTCGGGTGACTCACCGAGTTTTCGAACTATGCTGTTAGCTTCAGAGGAAAATGTCCTCTCTGGGACTTGCCCTCAAGACCTCCCTCAAATGAGGACACTTTAGCATCTGAACTAGAGAGACAAGGCCATGGAGTATTTCACAATGTTATCCTAGTTAATGCATCTGCATCTGGGGTTGGATTATATTGTACACCAAGGTTTTCTAATCTGCAGTGGATATATTTCAAAGGCATAAGAAACTAGTCCCCTCTTATTTTTCTTGGGAAAATTGCTACTATGCATAAAATTATCTAAAAATATTGCATACAAATATAAAGGAGCTCTTTTAGCTCTTAAATGTAACAATTTAAAAGGAATTACTTATAGGTGTAAAATTGAGATGTCATGCTTATGGCAGTCTCGTTGATTGTTTACAATGTGAAAACTACCCTCTAATGAGGGAAAAAATCATTAAAACAAAAGAATATAAACTATAAATATTTATGATGTTGTGTTTTATGATCTATGCACGGCTATATTTTGTGGTCCATGCACCGTTATAGTTTATGATCCTAGACAAATATCCATTAAGAAAGGCAATTTTTTGATTTGTCATCGATGTTTGCCTTATAAAAGGGTAATTTTGGAACTAAATGATTGATGAGACTGCCATAAGCCTGACATCCCATTTTACACATATAAGTAACTTTATTTAAGAAGTTGCATTTAAGAGCTATAACATAGCGCCTGAACATTTTGAATTAATATTTTAGATAATTTATACGTACAAGCAATTTTCCCTTTTTATTTACTAATGAAAAAGAGAAAAAAAAGAATAGATGTAAACATCACATCCCATGATATGCTTGAAGGAATTAAAAAAAGAAGGAAAAGCCACCCCACAACTGATAGTAAGGGTCTGAAACTGGATACCCACACTGACCTGGAATCTGGCTGGTGTCGATGGTAACTCCATGTGGGTAATCAAGTGGCCAGAGAAAGAAACCCTCTTCAGGGCATATAGTTCTGAGGTGGAGACATTCCCAAGAACCAACCACCATGCTTCCTCTTTCACCTGAGGAAAATTTCAAAATTAATTGTGTTACTGACTAAAAATTGCACTGGTGACTCTTTTACCTTTGGGAATCGAGGGACAAAAGCTCTTGATTTTGTGCGCTGAGAGTTTGTTTTCTCCAATTTGATATTCAAGATGGTGGACTTCGAACTGTCTGTCTCGCTTTTCTGAAGCTTTAATCTCACTTGAATATGCGGGAAATGCTGTAGATCCTGATAATATGAAAGAAATGTCCAGGTAGCAAAATCAGCAGAACTCTCCACACATCAGGCAAGCAAATAAGCTGACATGCACAAGGGTCTTGTACTTCCGCAATATTGCATACTCAAATGACAAATTTAGGTATCATGTAGGCAATATGAAAAGATTTGTCCATCAACTCAGTAACTAGCTGAAACAACATGAAGAGGTCAGACAATCTAGAACTTTGATTTGACTAAAAGGCTACAAACTAGAAAGTTCAATCAACTTGGCCGAGTTGATTTTGTACTTGAGAAATCTTTGACCAAAGCATTTTCTCACAAACAACTGTATCTATATAATTGAGTGATCCACCCTGTATGTCCATGCAGGAAAAGCTCTTGATGAATCAGCAGTTCTAGTTTTAGACTTCTCATCTATTCCTCTCCACCCCCACCCCGACCCCCACCGCCATTGTAAATATTCAGATGTTGAGAAAAGAGAATTATAAAGCTTACTGTGGGTTCGAAAAGATTTTCCTGGGCAACTTTCGAATCAAATTGTGAGTAGAGCAAATGCATACTGAATTATGAAGAATAAGCTCTCCTGTCTACTTACCTGATATCCTGAATTCCGGGTTTTGCCAGAAAGAAACTATAAAGATGGTGCCAGGTCATCTCTTGGGCTGTGCTTTGCAAGGTTTTTATGTTCTGAAGTCTGATGCTATATATGATTACTGGAGGAACATAGTAGTAAGCATACTGAGAATAACTTTGATGCCTACTGCGTATCCTTTCCCTTGGAGATTGGCGCATGCAACTGATGTAATTCTTGATATAAGCAATAAACTTTTGTTCTCTTTCAAGTTTACACCACTCATTACATGTAAATCTAGGTAACTAAGATATAAATAGGTTGGTGATGGAGATACATATGAGGTGTCAGACACAATGATCTTCTAAAACCAGACATACTGCCATGTCTATACATGCATATGATTATGTAGAACGATGTGTTTTTTTGTACCAGATATATAATCAAAGTTTAATTCGGACAGTATTTTTATTAGTAAAATGCATAGGAACTGATATAGTGGAAGAAAAAACTAGAATTACTTTGCTTAATAACCATGTTTAAGTGTCTTAAGCTCAAGTCTGACACATGTTCAACAAAGCAAATTTGAAGAAAGTGGGGTGTCTTTCCACAGAAATCCAAAGATGTAAATAGTTGCAAAATAAACCCATATATGAAGTCAAACACCTCCCAAGATCTTAGGGAGCAGGCCACACCTGATATAACTGTGCAGCAGGAAAACTTTCAAGTAATGCCAGCAAAGATGCCTTAGGGAGATCCAATAGTTGCTGCACGTTTGAGAAACCTTTTTGACTTAGTGAACTTAAAAGATCGGCATTCATGCAGGGCAACATCCATAGAGCAGAATCCCTGTCGAACCATAAACCCTGAACAAATGGAGTGAGATATCAGTGATGAGATCCAACTTACGATGAGCAATACTTCATTTGGGACATGATTACTGAGCCGTGAAGTGAAGAGCATATTTCCTATGGTGCAAATCGATCTTGCTAGTATTAGAGTAATAGATCATCATATTCCACAATGGCAATTAACGGGTTGTGAGACCCAAAAGGTAAACATAACATACTTCTTCAGATGTCATACTATTGAAAAAGAATAACGCAATAAATTTCTCCAAGATCAAAAGGGTATTTCTATTTCTTTTTATTAGTTATTTAGGCATAGTCACATATGGAAATTTCAAAAAGAAAAAACTCAAAATATATGGCAGAAGAGAATGGAGTTTAGTTGACATAATATCAAAGTGCCATGAATTCTTTGCAAGATTTTGAATGTACATAAAATTTGAATAAATTGTAATACTAGAGTTCCATATTTTGTTTTAGCAAGATTTGGTGATAAATAATATTTAGTGGTGAGGATGATTCTCATGAAAAATGGAAGTTCTTATCAAATATCAAGGAAGTGTCCTAATTTATTTTATGATATATCAGACACATTAGTCTCAACAGATTCAAGTGATCTATGGTCACAAAGTACCAAACATGATTCAAGTGGACTAAGCATCACTTAGGCAGTGCCTAGATGACTGCTTCGCCTAGGTGGGACCCCTAAGCCAAGGATTAAAAAACTCGGTTTCAGGGACTATATCGGTACCCACCGAAACCGATACGTATCGGTTTCGGACTTTTTTTTTTTTTGAAAAAAATCTAAAAAATCACAATATATAAATAAAAAAAGGCAGTGGATGGGTAACAACATTCTTCTAAAGTTAATATCAAGTATAAAATATAAAAATAAAGAAATATAACGTAGTAGATGAGTTTATAATCAAGTTTTTAATCCTGAAATGAAGATTTGGCATAAATTTCTTCAAATCGAAGATTCAAACTTCAAATCGAGTTTTTAATCACCAAAAATTAAAAGAATTTTCGGTTTTAGGGCTTAGAATGGGTGAGAAGAGAGAAACGAAAGATGAGTTTTTTGTGGTGATTTAGGGGTTTAATCTACAAAGTCGACCAAGCCCTACACCGAAACCGTTACATGTCGTAGGATTCGGGCAATACGTAATGGTTTCGTCCGAGTCTTATTTTTCCTTAACAAAACTTGTAAAGATTAGGTATCGGGTCTTATCGAAACCGATATGTATTGGGCAATACTATCGATTTTGACATTTTTTTAAAATCATGCCCAAGCACCATCATTGGTTTCTAGGTAGGCGCTTGTTAAGATGCGGTCACCTAGTGGCGTCTAGTGCTTGTGACAAAGGCAGCCACTAGCATGGTTTAAAATATCATATCAGGTGCCGTATCGGTAAGTCGAATATAAGATACGTATCAGCGTATCGGTTGGATACGACATAAGAAAAAACTTGATACCTTGCATAAAACTTCTTTTAATGTAAATATAATCTAAAAATAAACAAAATGAAGGACGCCAATTACGTTTATAACCAAACATATGCATAATTTTATGTTAAAAAAAAGCACTCGTGCTGATAAATAGGTATGAAAATACAAACCATAGCCACTTAGCTAAGTATAAGAAATACAATCTAGAATTCTCAAGCATTGGAAACACACAAGACTCCTTGAACTAACAACCTTTCCTAAAAAAAATTAGACACAGAATTTCACATGTATCATTAAAAATCAACACTCAATATTTTAGAAAATCAATGACTCAGATAATGTGAGGAGATAAAGGCTTTAGAAAAAAAGGAAACGTAAGAGTTAGTCGATCTTCCTAAAGGAAAGTGCTTGGTTGCGTGCAAATAGGTCTACGCAGTAAAACATACAAGAGATGGGTCAGGGGACATGTTTAGGGCGAGATTGGTTAAAAAAGGGTACACGTAGACTTATGGTATAAATGCTTATAATCATGTTATAGAAATTGTGAAATTATGATCAAGTATTATTTATGATTGCTATTATAAATTATGCCTTGCGTAATGTGTATCTTGTATAGTGATCGATATTCGGGTAGGCCAAAACTTAAAGGAAAGTCTTCTATGTCAGGAATTCTCTTACCATTTGGAATGAGACGCTTTGATGGAATTTCCATGATGGAGGATTGGAATCTAAGGGATGACCTATTTGAATGTCAATCATGACAGTCATGCACAAATCACGAGCCCACATGCATGGCAAGTCTATAAGTCTCATGAGTACACATGTCTCACAAGCATGCATCACACACCTCACAAGAATTAGCCTGAGCAGGGCCATGGTATTTCACAAGAATTAGCTCGAGCAAGGGCATGGTATCTCACAAGAATTGGCCTGAGCAGGGGCATGGTATCTCACAAGTATTGGCCCGAGCAGGGGCATGGTATCTCACAAAATTGGCCCGAGCAGGGGCATGGTATCCCACAAAATTGGCCCGAGCAGGGGAATGGTATAAGTACTATCTCACAAGTATTCGTCCGCGCCGGGGCATGCATCTCACAAGAACATGCATCATGTAAGATCAGAGTCTAAGAGTCTCATAAGTACACGAGTCTACACGAGTTAAGGTGATGATATGGTATGCTCACACTAGCACTGACATCCACATCCTTTACCCAAAGTCGCAAACACACACTAAGCATCACCCGATGCAACACGTCCAACAACCCCATATGTTACTTGAAACTGCAATTGTGTCCACTACGCCAAATCTCTAAGAAACTCTCCCTTGGTGCATCAACCCATTGACACACTAAGCTAGTCTCTTTAATCCATTTTATGCAAAACCATTTTGCACGTCTTCCTTGGTTGTGTACCAATCTGTTGGCACACTTCTTATGATCCTCAACTCAATCACTTGTGTTGAAATGATCTGCTGAGCTTAACCTTTTGGTAGCCAAAAACCTATGAAGTTATCTGAAGCCACTGCATCATTTCAACCTTTAACACACTGCCTCACTCTTGAGGTCTTCTCACATATTTCTTCTTTCCTGCGTTTTGTTTCCTCATTTCTTGGCATCGTTCTTCACTACGTAGAAACATACCCGAACTTGAGTTGCTCCTCTTTGTCAATCACTGCCTAATTTACGGGGTATCGCAATCCCACATTCGCCCACTCACCCATTCACATGGGGCCGACAACAGTCGTCTACGATTCACAAACCTTACTTGAACCATGCATGCACTAGTCTCTCAAACCGAACAACACACTATTGTTGCAGTACCATCGACATGGTACTTACCAAAGTTTCCTCATCTCTTAATATTTGCCCAAGTGCTCCTCAACTCAAGCTTGCATTACAACTCTGTATTCTTGTTGTGCCTCTTTAGTACCTCAACTCCTTGAGTAACCTGAGATAGCACTCATCCACTCTATTGCATCTTTATGCAACTGAGCTTTTTAACTTGACTAGAGTCTATGATCACTCAAGTCTTTGGCACCATGCCAACCTTGTTGTGTAACTCTTGTACCTCAACATCCCATGTCTTCAACTAAGGGAACACTTCACCTGATCTTTGCACCATTGTGCTTTGTCTTGCACCATTGTGCTATTTCTGAGCATGCAATCTAGATACATCAACTTCCGGAGTCTTCATCTTCAACTAACACTGTGCTCCTTAAGTCATAACATTGTCTTCACCCTGAGGACACATTTGATCCTGAATTTCCCATTGACTACTATCCGCTAGTAACTTAGCTCCAACACACCATTGTATTAGAGACCAACACATATATTGAAACTTGAAACTCCTTTTGATGCTGGATGTCCGCATCACCCTAACTTCCTCATTATTCTTTCCTTTTCCCATTTCTCTTCTTTCTCTCTCTCCCTCTCTCTAAAACCGTAACTACAAATCTACTATCTACACCTCTATATTGTGATAATCAGGCATCCAATTAGATTGCCTCCAACTCCGTACATCGTGAACACACCAAACACATTGAGGTGGACATTCACTTTATTCGAGAGAGTGGCTTTGGGACTGATTTCTACTTATTTTGTTTGCACCTCTTAGCAACTTGCAGACACTTTACCAAAATTCTTAGACTGTCTCATATCCAAGAAATATTGGTTAAGCTGAGAATGATCAATATCTATGCTCCAACTTGGGAGGGTGTATGGTGGGATACTTGTAAATTGTTTCATTTCTCTTGGGTGTAATTAACATTATGTAACACTAGTAAGAACTAAGAACCATGGATAGTAAATTCATCATATTAAACTATCCCAATTTCTCTTCTTTTATCTCTCAAAAACCCTAGCACTAGAATTTATTACGTAGAGATTTGAGGAAGATTACCATTGTTCAAATTTAACATCTTTAAACCAATTGAAGTGATTCTTGACAGAGTTAAGGCTTCATTGATTGATTGTAATTCTTTTGGTGTGGAGGAGGAATATCAAAGATGCCAAAGGAAACTTGATCGCAGCTTTCTTCAAACATTATGGTTATTGTTCTAACCATTTTACTGAGATGATGGCTATCTAGGATGGTATAGTGCTTTGTCGTAGTCTCAACATCCATCACATTTACCTAGAGAATGATTACATTTACCTAAATAATTTCAGCCTCCTTGGACCATTTGGTACAAGAGGAAGGATATTAAAAATTGCTTGACCAATATGCAAGTTGGATTACTTAACTAACTTCCAATTATAAGAGATTGTTTTGTTATTTTCTCAAGATTTTGGCTTCTGAAATCGGGTTTTACGTCCTTGTGTGCCATCCCCTTTTTTTATTTTATAAACAGGTACAGGTCTGGCCTAACCTGTAACCACCCACCATCACTGAGTGCCTTTTTCTATTTAAAAAAAGAAAAATTAGTAATAGCATATCAAACATTATTTTGGGAGTTTTGGGCTGACAACGGTTGCAAAAGCCATCAGGTCATATTGAAGAAAAGATTCCAAGTGCATACAAACTGATATCCTCTGTAAGGGATAGAAGATGTTTTTTTTCCTGATCAGTAAAGTTTCAGCCTTTTTATTATAGGTTTTAAGTCGAGGGAATTGTTGTAAAATTTTCACTTGGGATTCTCAAAGTTAGATATCCTGAATCTATATATGAAGATTTCTCTCTCTCTCTCTCTCTCTCTATATATATATATATAGATATATATACACACACACATAAATGTACACATCACTACATAAGGGCTATTTATATTAAAAGGAAAAATATTAGGGAAGATAGCCCATTGACATTAAGAATTTTCTTTTATCACATTGTATATTTAAACGTGAATCTTAATTTTTAATTGTTCATATTCACTGAAGTGACCCTGATATAGATCTTTGTAGAATGGGTGCAGCATCTGTCTTCCCTTTTCTTCTATTAATACTCCATTATTGAAAAAAAAAAAAGAGGGAAAAAAGCAGCAATAAGTAGGAATACCTGCATGACCATTTGCAAAAGATGCATACAAGTAATTGTGCTTGAAAGCCATCCGCTATTAGCACATATATCTATCATAGCTTGGATGATACGTATACTTTGATCCAACACCGACTTTAAGTCTGTGACATAGTCGCTGATTGGTAATTCCAACTGTGAAAAGTGTGCCTGAAAAACCCAAGTAATTGATGATAAGGTAATATATGACAAAGACGAAAAAAGGAAATCCTTAAATAATGACTCTCAAAGAATACTCCAATACGTATTTATTATGCAGGACAGCAGGAAAACATGGCAATAATGATCCTGACCTGCAAAAGTATATTTGCTTTAACATGTGGGTCATCTAGGCGATGCTTGTCCACCAGATATGGAACTTCTTCAGACAATGCTTCATTGTAATTTTCCTATAACAAAAAGGAGAGGATAGTTGAAAGAAGAAAAAAGAACATCTTGTGTCCAATTGAAAGAAATTTAAAGATGTGACAAAAAACTGACAACAAATTGCATCACTGTTAATCTATGCTCCATTACTATGGATACAGCTAACATAATCTGACACAAGTAGACAGTGTACAATTTGGTGAACCCCAATCAGACACTTTATCATATACCTATAGAAGATAGAATAAATGAAAAGAACAATATAATATTAAACATCTAGTTCTCGAGGAAGAAGTTGAACTCGTAATTTATGGTAGATGTTAATTTATGTCATGCAAATAAAGAACAAAAAAGAAAAACAAAATTCAGAAGTGTTGCTGCAGAATCTGTAGGAGTGTTGGAACCAAGACATGTCGAACACGGCTACTTCACTGAAGAATCTACAACAATGCCCTTTACTAAGCTTTATGAGCACAGAACTCTTTTAACCCATGAATCAGATTATGTAGTTTCATTAATTTTCATATTACAGAAAAATCTACATCCTCCAGTCTGCATCATGACATTTGAATGCAGAACATTTTCTATTCGAACTCTTTTATGATTAAACTTTACAGGTAGGAGTAAGGGTGTGAACACTCCAGTTACAATTTACAACACCTCTATGCAAGCAAGGATATAATAAAGGGTTGGCATGAGTCATGGTTTTCCAGTTACAAAACAAAGAAGGAAAATTAATTTGAAAAATTACGAAGTATAAGACAAATTGAATAACATAGCTTTAATATTCTTTACCACTACATCCATTGAGTTGAACTTACCATAAAATATAGCTGTCTTTCCTTCCAATTACTCAAAAACCGGCAAAGGGGGGAAATCTTCAATTTCCAGACTTTCTAATCACATGAACACAGACTCATATCCATCTTCATCATTTAATTTTAGTTGCATCCAAAGCAAGAATGATTGCTTTATGGATGATAAAAATGATAAATTTTACCAATATTTCCACCAGCAGTAAAAAAAGGTGGTGGTGGTGGGGGGTCAGCATAGTAGATTCTGGGAAAGTAGTCAATTTTGATAGTTGCAATTTCAATGTAACAACAAACCAGCTCACAAAGAATGGGATTGAGTACATTGAACAAATTCCTATAATTAGGCTTCAATGGTCCGGGCATAAAATGCCAAACACTAATTAAATAGAAAACAAAGAAGAAAAGAAAAGACATAAAGAAATCACAATCAGAGCACCCTTTCACATGGAGCTAGAAGAGACATGTTACCATAGAAAACAATATCTGTACACATGATCATCGCTTCTGGTGATTTAAAATTCAGATACCCTTATAATTCACATTAGTAGTAACCTTTTCCATCCCATATACAATACATTCATCCATACGTCTGGATGTGTTATGAACTTATGCCGACCTGCCATTCTTGTGACTCCTTATCCATCAGTAAGAGAAATTACCAATAAGAGTATGCAGATCATAAACCAGAAATTACCTCATTATGCCGCACAGGAAGCTCATCATACTCAGAAGCACCAGAGAGTATATGCAGGAAAACCTAGGATATAAAGCATTAGGAAACCAAAAACAGACTTCAGAAAATATAGTAAAATCAGCAGTTGCATAAAATTCTTTCAAAATATACCAGAGATATTCAACACGAGAATGGAACTATGAACTTACTTCAAGTGATGTATCTGGGCCAATGTTTGAACCAAACATTGATACAGTCATGTAGCTAAGGTAATACTGAGATGCTATCGAACCCAAAATCATAGGCTCGACACTGTCTTCATTCATCTTGATGCATCCACTATCTTCCAAATCCTCAAATGTGTTTTGCACCAACCTGGCAGTGGTAATAAGGTCAGAAATGTCTACACTGTCATTGAGAGGAAAGGACACCTACCATAGAATCAGTAATCTTGTTGGTACCTTGACAAGTACGAATTCAGAGTTTCAGTTTCAGTATCCTCTAACCCGTAGTAAGCCGGATTAACCACCTGTCACAAGGAAATGTTTGATATGAACTTCCATAGAGGAAAGGAAATGTTTCAGGGAATTACTATCATTTACTGTTCTTTTGTAAATACAGTTATGGGTGTACACTAGAAAGAGTACACTCACTATTCTAGCCATCTTCTTCTTCTTCTTCTTCCATTCTATCTCATCTAGGGTAGAATTCTACTTGGTTTCAGAACAAAAGAAAATCGAAAGCACCAATACAAATTTTAGAAGAGCAAAGGAGACAGTTTGATGTCAGCACTCAGCAGCAGTATGCCCTCCTCCCCTCCCTCTGCACCTATTTTTGGAAAACTTTTATGATTTTTTCAGATTTATGTTATACCATTTGTTTCATTCCAGAAAAACAAAATTTAGTTTCTAATCAATCACTTGAGTGGACCTCTTAGGGCTTTTTTGATGTGATAAGTTGATATGTTTTACCATTATGGAATTATTGAAACATGTTTATGAAGTTTGGTTGAGAGTTGAAGATTCTACAAGGTTTTATCTAGGGCATACATGCTGTCCCCTTTTGTTCTTGGTATGCTTGGGCTGTGCTATGTGATTTTGTGAAAATTAATTGATTTGTAGCGATATTAGTGGTGAGTGGTAGGTTGATTTGTATAAATCATCCATGTTTCCTCTTCGTTTGAGTTGTTTTGGGTGATTGGAAGGCTCCAGTTCAGTTCTTATCATACAATATAGTCCTGAAATTGACAGTATATCAAAAATGAAAGGTATGGAGGGTAGTTCACCGAGCACGAGTAACCCAGGAGTTCCATCTTATATGGCTTCTCCATCAGAGAACACTAGTTTGCAGATTACAACAATAAAGTTGGATGTTCTAATTATTTGGATTGGTTTTAGTCTACGAAGATGTTTATCGACGGTCGGGGAAAGAGTCAATGTATTAATAGGAGAATATTGTAGCCCAATTCTTCAAATGCCTCATATGATATATGTGAGTTTGAAAATCTAACAATTATGTCTTGGTTATTGCATTCTATGCAGTCCCAAATTTCTCGAGAATTTCTATTTCTATGGAGGATATTTCGGACTTAGCAGCTCAGACCTATTCTTAGGCATGTAAAATTGCCTATATTTACCAGTTACGTCAACAAATAGCTCATCTTAGACAAGATGAAAGATCCTTAGATGAATACTTAGCTCGTCTTAGTGTTATATGGGAGGAGTTAGATAATTATCAAATGTTTTAACCAGAGTGTAGCTCAGATGATGATCAATATCAAATTTTGAGTAAGAATGAGTTGTCATCCTTGAGTCAGGTTTATGGTCTTGTTCAAAGTGAGGAGAGTAGATGAGTTGCTATGCATACTCCGGCTAATAGTTTTGGGTGGCAAGTCCTAGCATCTGCATCATAGTATATAATAAAGAGGAAAATGGAGTTCAGTGCAAGCCGAAGGAAGGTACGAGTTCAAAAGATAAACTTAAGTGTGACCATTGTGAGAAGTTGAGGCACACTAAGAAATGTTGGGACTTGGTTGAAATACCAACCAAATTTACTTGTCCTGGATCTTCATTTACTGCACATAGTGCTTCATCTATGGATTTCACATCTTTTGGGTCACGTCCTCCTAATAAGCCTTCTTCAAAGGAGACGATGACAGTTCATCGGGAGGAACTTGAGAGCCTCAGACACCTCTTCACTCAGTTGGATTACTCTTCCTCATCATTCACATCTCTTGCCAGTTAGGTATCAGTGTGTCTGCCTCCACTCATCATGATTCTTCTTTACCTTCATCTGCCTACTCTTGGATTATTGATTCAGAAGCTTCCAATCATATGTTTGGTACATCTTCTGTTTGTTCTTCATATAACTAATGTTCTAGTAGTGTTAAAGTCAAAGTTGTTGACGGATTCATTTCCTCGGTGTCAAAGAAAGGAACCATTCAAGTTTCCCCAAATCTTACCTTATCCTCTGTTTTAAACTTACTTAATTTCTCTCCTAATCTTCTGTTTCAATAGCTTGATTAAGAACTTAATTTCCAATGCAACCTTTTTTCTTTCACATTGTATGTTTTAGGCATAGTTGCAGGGAAGTTATGTACAAGGTGGGCTGCTCACTTCCAAGGAAGCTTGTTTCCTAGACTTGCTTTCTATAAAAAAGGAAGCGTGCTTCCATCACATTCCATTGAGTGCTCAAAGGAGGACCACAGGATATGTATGTAGGAAGTGATAGGATAGACCGTCCAGGGTAAAGACCATGAGCAAGTATTATTAGATTAGAACAACCTAAGGCACCTACTTCTCAACAAATATATCATGTAAGATAAAATCTAAAGTATGGCTAACCATACTAATATAATGAGAATGAGATGCGTATATCTCATTTATCGCTTCTCACTTCCTAAGAATATTTTCAGCCTCGCTTCTCGCATTTGACTTGCTTCTCGTTTTATGTTCTCGCTCCAATAACTATGGTTTCAGGATCTAGAAACATTGTGGCAGATAGGGAGTGGGCGTAAATTTGACGGTCTTTACCTCTTAGATCTTGCTCCAACTTCTCCTCGTGCACTATAGTCTATTATTAGTGTTAATAAAGATAGGATTTTGCTTTGGCATAAGCGGCTTGGCCATTTGTCAACTTGTGTTTTCTAGTCTATTTATGTCTGTCAGTCTGCTAAATTAATAGTAGTGTGTGAACCAGCGAAACAATTTTCAAGTTTTCCTCATAGTAATAATAAAAGTTAGATTCGTTTCGATATTGTGCATTTTGATGTGTGGGGGCCTTCTCTTACTTTTCCTATATTTGGCTTTCATTATTTCTTTTAGTTTGTGGATTATTGCACTCCGTATACATGGATTTATCTTTTGAAGACTACAAATGAAGTACCTAATATCATTCGTCCCTTTTAGGAGATGCCGAGAACGTAGTTAAAAAATCAAAACAAAATTCTCAGATCTGACAATGGATGTGAGCATCAAGAAGGAGTGAAGGACAACTGTAGTTATAACTAGAAGAACATGGCATTGTACATCAAAACAGCTGTACCTATGCTCCACAACAAAACAAAGTAACAGGACAAAAGAACAGGAAACTTTTAGCGATTTCTAAAAGCCTTTTATTGGCTATGAAGGTTGAGAAGAAGTCCTAGTTTGAAGTTGTGCTCCCTAGTCACTGCAACTTATCAATCATATGCCATCAAAGGTGCAGGCTCAAATCACCACATCAGCTGTTATTTCCTAAGTGTCCAATTTTTGGTCTTCCTATTAAGGTCTTTGGTTGTACTTGTTTCATTTATATTTTGGGTTCAAATCATTTCAAACTAGATCCTAAGTCCATGAAATGCCTATTTTAGGGTTATTCTTCCACTCAAAAAAGGTATAAATGCTATGTTCTAATAATGAGTAAGATGTTAGTATCTATGGATGCTTCATTTTTTGAGGCACTTCCTTTCTTCTCTGGTGTTCCTCTTTAGGGGGAGAGTAGTCATGCAGAGGCTCACCTTCCACTTTCATTGTTTGATGATCCTTCTATAATTCAACCATCTATTGCCCCTTCTTCTTCATCATTTGAGTCTACTAAAGGTGAGAACAAAGAGTTTAAAACCAACTCTAGGCGGCCAATGGTAAATACTCCATCAGCAGAGCAACCTTCTCATCTTAGTATTCCTGATGACGATGCTCCCATTGCCTAACACAATGGAAAACACAATTGTACGACTGTTCATCCAATTTCCCACTTTGCTTCTTATGACTCACTTTTTTCACCTATCTAAGCCTTAGTTTCTTCTCTGTCTTTAGTGTCTATTGCTTCTAGTGTGGCAGAAGCTCTGAAATGTGTTTAATGGAAAGAAGCCATGTAGAAAGAAATGAAGGCTCTCATAAAAACAATACTTGGGAATTTTTTGACGCTTGTACAGAAGAAACTGGTGGAATGTAAGAAGGTGTACAGGGTGAAATATAAGACTAAAGGGTTTACTCAAACCTATGGGTCTGACTATCAAGAGACGTTTGCTCTAGTTTTCAAGATCAAATCTGTTAGGATGTTGCTCTCACATGCTACAAATTTTTCTTAATCCCTTCATCAGTTAGATGTGAAATGCATTTCTTCACGAGGATTTATAGGAAGTTCATAAGACTCTCCTTCCACGACTTCAAGTTCAAAATCAAGAACGTAAGGTGTGTCAGTTAAAGAAGACAATCTACGGACTAAAGCAATCTCCCAGAGTCTGGTGCGAAAGATTTAGTAGGACAATGAAGAAATATGGGTATGTCCAGAGTCATGCACACCCTATTGTGAAGCACTTGAGAGGTACCACTAGACTTTAGTTGTATATGTTGACGATATTGTGGTGACAAGTGACATTCCTCAAGAGATTCAAAAACTTAAAAACGTTTTTAGCTAAAAAAAATTGAGATCAAGTATATGGGTCCCTTAAGGTACTTTCTTGGAATTGAGGTTTCTAGGTCCAAGAAGCGTATCTTCATCTCCCAAAGGAAGTATGTCTTAAACTAGCTACAGGACTCTGGAAAGCTTGGTGTGAAACCTGTTGATACACCTATGGAAGCTAATCTCAGACTTGATCATTAAGGTGGAGAGCTTATCAAGGATGTTGGGATGTTTCAGAGACTAGTTGGAAGACTTATTTAGTTGTATTTGACATGGCCAAACATTGCTTATGTTAGTCTAATTAGTAAGTTTATGCATAAGCAATGAATTACCCATCTTGAGACAACTGAAAGGATACTGCGACCTTTTAACCTGGATAATGTTTAACTTTTTTAGTAATTGATGGCTATACTGATGTAGACTGGCCAGGCTTAGACAAGAGATCTACGTCGGGCTATTGCACTTTTGTTTGTGGGAACTTGCCAACTTGATAACATGGAGAAACAATAAATAAGCAGTTTGTGCAAGGTTCAATGCTAAAGTAGAGTACATGGCAATGACTCATGGAGCTTGTGAGTTATTATAGATTAAGATCCTAATAACAGAGTTTGAGTTTCCAGTCCAGTCAAAGATTCTCAGAGATGAAGCTGCACTGTGATAACCGGGCAACCATTAATATTGCTCACAATCCAGTTCAGCATAAAACAAATTGATGTTCAAAACACTTTAGTCAATAAAACGTTGCTTACAAGATATTGAGTTTTCCATATTTCAAGACTCAAGACAGATGATCCATTGACATACATTCTCACAAAAGCAATGTCAAGTCGGCATCATGATATTATTAGCAAGCTGGGCCTGTTAGATATATACGCCCTGCCTGAGAAGGAGAATTGTAATGGGCCTAGATTTAGAAGCCCATGATGCTTTGGTAGATTTTCTTTATTGTCTTATGTTTCACACTATGGTAAGGGAATTACTGTCCTTTACTATTCTTTTGTTAATAAAGATGTGGGCATATACTAGAAAGAGTAGACTAACTATTCCAGTCCTAAAACATCCATTTGATTGCATTTAGGGTTAGATTTCTATTTTTATCATTGCCGCTGGTTGTAATAGTTAGATTCAATATATATACTGCTCATGTAAGCTTATCTAATTACATTCTTCTAGATTATCCACATACATGAGCTAAATATTGCTAGGTTATACCTCATAATATATGAAATAAACTATATGGACATGTCTGCATTTTGGGTTTGTTGAGGTTAGTACAGCTGATACCGTTCAAATCCGAAACTGACACAATATGAAGTTAATTGGATGAAAATTAACTGCACACCAGCTCTGGACTAGGGAACAACTAAGTTTATACATGGGGCGGTTATATAGCCCTGTCAGACACTTCCTAGTTTGATTTTGCCTTTTGAATTCACATACTTTTTGTCTGCCTCTTGATAGTTTAGTCATGTATTAACTTCTGACTTTCCATAACAATGAACTTGTGCATTCAAGTAAAGCATACAACTGTTTAAACAAACCATAACTGAAGAACATACAAAAATTTAAGTTGTATGATACATATAGTAGTTTAGGGCACATTTGGCATCACTCCGAAAGAACAATTCTCTATTCCCTGGGAATAAAACCTTAAGAGAGAGTTCCTATTCCCAGGGAATAGAAAATTGTTCTTGGGAATGAAGCCAAAAGGGCCCTTAGTTTTTAGATTTCTGATTTTCCATAACAATGAACTTGTGCATTCAAGTAAAGCATACAACTGTTTAAACAAACTATAACTGAAGAACAAGTAGTTTAGTTTTTAGATGGTAATGACATTAAATGAGGTCATTATCCCATGCATGTGTTTTGATCATTCTCTTCCGTGACGACAATATCCTCAGAAGCCTTAAGACGGATTTTCAAGAAATAAAAAAAGAATCCCAAAGGAGAAAAGTTAAAGGCTTGAAAAACTAAAAAAAGGAGCACTCCTAAGTTTTGCATACCATTCGCCATAAAGTTTTCTTAATATTTAGAGTGATGGGTGTTATATTTGAAGAACATAGCAGGTTTCCTAACTAAGATCACAATCAAGCAAATTCTCCGGTTTTACAAAAACATCTATGCTCAATTCACTTAGTTATCATGAATAACATTTCTATGGCATATTGAGAATTTGAACTTCATATAGGATGCATGGTCTAAAATATTGATGCAAAATATACATATGAAAAGAAATCCAGAGTATTGACCTGTGTCAGTTTGCATTGTGCGCAATAGGTATGGATCCACATGATACAGATCGATTCCACACGACACATGCACTTTTTTTCACATTGTGCGATATGTGCAATGGTCAAATTAAAGGGAACCCAAGACATGTTGGAGGTCTGGAAACACCCGTAGCATTCATTGTTTTCTTCAACATTCAATCACTGCATTTCAGAACAAAAATTGACAAACTCCATGGTCCACTTTTGTTCAAAACAATGCAATTCCTAGCTCGACTTCGCATCAAAAGCCCTTCATTATTTTCAAAGGTTTTTCTTTTTTTCAGTTTTGATGATTAAAACTGTTAGCCTCAAGGTTACAACTCTAAGACTCTTGATATACTAATATTTTCATTGAGTAGGTAAAATTTCAATAAAACAGTCCATGTAGAATCAAATTTCAAGATATGAAGGATTGAAGAGCTTAAGTCATCAAGGTCACAAGTTCAAATGCTAGTACTTCCAAAAGCTTCAAAAGCTCAAGACAATGCATGAAGATCCATCAAAGAGTGAAGCTTCTCAAATCAAGATTGAAGACCATTCTTTCATGAAGACTAGTGTCTAAGTTAAAGTGTCTAGGACCTTGTAATAGTTCTCAAAACATTGGAAAAGAATTGCTCAAAGATTACCTAGATAGACCCTAGGTGACTTAGTATAATGTGGACATCACTCTAAGGCCCTAAAAATGATTAAAATATTGATTATTAAATTGCCTAAGGGACCTAGCATGATTCCCATCTCTTCGGTCTCATTACGATGAGTTTACTGAAAAATTTTAGTGAATTTGTCGACGAGTACAAGGAACTCGTCAACGAGTGGATGATAAGAAATGAAGCAATTGCTTCTATCTCAACTCGGCGACGACTCAAGCCTAATTCTTTCCCACTTGTCGACGAGTGACTGCGGGAAAATTCTTCAATGGCTAGTTCGCATTCAATGCTACTCCAAACGGCCATATTGATTGCCCAACTATAAAAAGAGTGGATTAATGATGAAAATACACAATTCTAAGAATTCCAATCACTGTTCTATTGCTCATTCATCACTCACTAACTCTCAGTAATCAATACTCTGTTTTTCTATTGAATAATTAGAATCTCAATCCCTTTCTCTTTGAGCATTCAATTCCAATCAATTTTGAGAGATTGTAAGCTTTGCATTCAATTCTTATCTAGCTCAATTTAGGAGCTTTCAATTCGGATTTAATATCCACCAATTTCTATATTTATTTGAAAGTCAAGAATCAGGGATTCTTGCACCCTATTAAGAAGAGAGTCTTCTTGTATCCAAGAGGGAGTCTCTCTTGAAGAGGTTACTCCTTTGCCTATAAAAGGATTGTTAAAGGTTCTTCCTGAGTTTGGAAAATGATTGTAAGGCTTGCTCTCTGCCGGAAAAAAAGAGTACGATTAGTGAATTGTGTGAGAATCCTTGAAGCGAAAAAAGCTTAAAGGCGGGGACGTAGGCAAGTTGCTGAACCCCGATAACATATCTGGTGTCTGGTATCTCTATCCTTCTCTTTATCTATTATCTCTGATTTCAGTTGGTAGTTGTTGTAATAATTTTTAAATTCCGCAAATATCAGAAACCCTATTCACCCCCCCCTAGGGTTCATTAGTGGGCATCAAAAACTACTTTGAATCATGGTATCGAAAATCGACTCAATTCCACCGAAGTTGACCGAATTGAGTTGACTTCCGTGGTGTCTGAAGTGAAATGCACTAGTATCTTAAAAATACTGAACTTCCTAGTAAACTTCCATAAACTTCGACCGAAACAGAAAAAAATTGTTAAGAAAATGTAGAACTTCAGTAGAAGTTAACCGAAATGTATAGAAAATATTTGTAAATTGAAGGACTTCAGGTTTTAACTTAAAAGGGTAATGCTAGTTTCACTCGTTTTAAACTTACTTTCTTCGTAAGGAAAGACATGTGTACCTAGCATTAACCTTATTATAAATATAATCAACTTTAAAAGAGAGAGTGCTAGCATTAACCTTATTATAAATTATAATTTTATTATTAGAGTGTGGTTAGCATTAACCTTACTATAAATTATCATTTTATTATACTAATAATCTTGTTATTAGTATATTATGCTCATAATGACTTTTTAGTAATATTAAAAAAATCAAATAATTTCCTAATAGTATTTCATAAATTCAAAATTATTTAAATACCCATCTCCTCCTTTTTACATATTGATTCAGTATTGTAAAAATATTGAGTTCATCAATTATAGAATGAAATATGTTTAGAAACTAAATTGAATTTCAATTATTTATCGACTTCAATGTGCATTCATAAGGTTTTTAGGTTTCCAAAACAATTAACATAGTTAATCATTGAAAAATAAAGAGAATACATACCTCTTCACTTGACAAAGAAGATGAAATATAGTTTTAAAAAATTGACAATCCAGAGAAATACCAAGAAAAAATTACAGCTCAGACAAGCAAACAACACATGTCACTTAATATGATTCTCACATTTGAGTACTACATGCTTGCGTCAGTAATATAATGAATTCTAGATGTGTATTTATGCTTAAGTATTGAATTTCTAAAGTTTCATCTTAGATTTCTAATGTTTCTTTAAAGTTTCCTACACTTCTTTAATTTTTACATAACTTCCTTGGACTTCCTTAAACTTCCTCGAAGCGTGTCAACTTTCTTAGCGACCGAAGTTTATACCGAAACCGAAGTTTAATACCTTGCTTTGAATCACATCATTTAACATGTAACAGTGTAGATATATGGACTTCATGTGAAATCAATGGATCCACAATAGTTATTTGTTGGATGTCAGGGACACATTCACGCATTTTGGGGAAAACTGAATAACCAAAAAATTCCTCAAAGAAAAACTATCATTTTAAGCCCAACTAAAATATACATGGTTAGCCTATGGATTATCTACCACATCCATGGACAAACCCAAATATTGAAAACTGAAAAGGAGATGCTCTTTTAACTTTTAAATAAATAATAGTTTTCCAAAATTTAATAATACTTTAATTGTGAGTAGTACTACTAATATATTAAAAATATTTATGATTAGACTATGGTTGTTTGGAAAAATATTAATATATTTTAAATAAAATGAGATTTTTTTTGAAAATAGTAAACATTTATTTTTTTGAGTAATACTATTCATTTAAGTTGTGAAAACGTATGATTATTCTTTGGAGAATCTGCCACATCTATGGACTAATCTAATATTTTATAATTATAAAAATAAATTATATTATATAATAAATAAAGTAAATACATTTTAAAAATAATTTATAATTTTTTTATATAATTAAAAAACATATATAATTAGTTTATGGAGAATCTACCACATCCATGGACTAATCTCCATTTTTACAATTATAAAAATTAATTACATATTATAATCATAAATTTTGAATCTATATTATAGTTTATATTTTTTATAATTAATATAATTTTATTTTTATAATTAAAATAATTTTATTTTTATATTTAAAAAGAGCAAACTTTATTCAAAAATTTAAATTAATATCGTTTTTATTGATTCACAGTACATACGGTGTAAAAACATACATGTTAATGGACTATTGTTAGAATAATGTCAATTTTCAAAAGCAAATTTATTTAGATAAAATTTCAAATTAAAAAATATTTTCCAAAATTAAAACTTTTTTATTAAATATTTGCATCAAGTTGTAGTTTTATAAAAAAATCTTATCCATGCCACATGTTATATACATATAACTCATGTCTTAATTACCAAGAACACAACTTCAATCGATTGGATGGTAGCATGAGCCATGAAGACCCTGACAAAGTGTAAGGAGTGTCGGCTTGAATTACGTAGAGGAGGATTTACTCAATTAAAGCAACGATTAGCTGGTGGGTGTGTTATCAACTGTTGTATCCGCAAGAAGTTAGGAACACAATGAGAGGTTTCAATTGACAATCACAGATGTGCAAAAAAAAATAATAATAATGGAAGATTGAGAAAGTTGAGGGATCAAGTTTTGAAGATAACAATTCCCCCAAAGAGATTAACTATGAAGTGGAGCTCCAATTGAAGAGATAACCGGAGAAGCACAAAATTTACCTTATGACAGGGGTAGTTTGGAAATTACAAATATGAAGGAGGGGTATTTTTGTAAACTATTTTTTTTTTTGTAATTCCCTTAATACCTTGTCAAAGGCCAATTTTGGGTTGCTCCAGTTATCTCTTCAACAAGGGCTCTTGTTCAAGTTAATCTCTTCCTACAAATCTGAAAGTTTAATGCTATTATTATTTATTAGTGAATTATACTTGTTTGTGTTGTATCAAATCGATTATGGTTTTATTTTTCAAACTATCAATAGACTCGCGTTTTAAGACATCTTGTGGTCTGATATCTTATATGATGGTTGTAATGGTAGTTGTAGGACTTTATTTAGTTTTTTTTTGTAACTTAATCTTTGCATTAATTTAAAAGAAGTTGTATGCAAAGTATCCAAGTTTAGCATTTTGAGGCCCCTGCTGAGCTCAGGCAACTGACCACCTAGGCGATCATTATTAAAAATCTGATTTATGTACTATTATTATTGTTTATGGGTACCAAAAATTTATTTTATTTTAAGATGATATTTTAGTCAACAAAAAAACATGTTATTTTATATGTTTTGAGTGTCCTTTGCCATATAATATGTTAGGGTTTGTCTATCCAACAAAAAAAAAAGTTCACAAATAGAATAAGAAACAAGAAAATATATGGTGTGAAGTATGTTTTTGCTCATGTTAATCTGTCATCTTTCTCGCCCAATGGGTGAACCAATTGTCTCTCTCCCTCTCTCTTTGTGGGTGGACTATGGCCCCCTCTGTTTGTATATGGTTGTTAAGGGCGTTGCCTAGGTGACCAGGTATACAAATAGGCTTAGGCAGCCCAATAACGATAAAAGGCCTATAAGTGCCCAAATTGCCCTCCAAGCCCTCGACAACTCTCATGAACCCATCTTTAAAGGGTCTTTTATAGTTTCAAATAAGTGCAGCTATGCAGGTCCCATAATTATGGTATATTTATCATATATTTTTTTATTACCTTTTTTGAGCATAATTGAGAGGAATGAAGAAAAAAAAGAGAGTAAACTCCTCTCCCTTTCTACCCCTCTCCCCCTTGTTCAGTTGCACATTGACTGTCATATTATTTTTCTATTTTCTTATTCGGTCCTACATTGTCCCCCCTCTCCTTCCTCTCTCCCTCTATCCTGTTTGTCTGTGATGGTAGATTTTTTTTTTTTTTATCCCTACAATCCCTCTCTGGCCCCCCCTTCAAGAATCATTGTAGACTGTTTATTTTTTTGCTCTGTTTTAATAATTCCCACAACTTGAAATTCTCATTTTCTTATTTCGAGAACTATCTCCAAGAATGGTTCTATCAAAATGCACCTTGACAATGAAGATCATGCAATTTATGTGAATTATAAAGGCCCTTCAAGGAAATGAAACATACATAGATCTCATATTGGGGGAAATTTATGCATCAAGGAGTTCATCAGGTGACGCCTCAGGCGTCCATGGGGTCTATTGCCTCATGTCGCCTAGTCGCTTTGACAACCACGATGCTGATATTCAGAACAATTATAGGATGGCCTCTTAAAGATAACCAAGTTCACAAGTGCAGGGTGTGGGCACTCAAGGACTTGAAGATTGCAGCTAGCAGTTCAGTTCAATGTTTCGATTCACTAACCAAATCAACTATAAATTAACTTGTCTTAGAATTTTGGAACTATATACGATGATTGACAAGATCAAGAATATATATATATATATATATTACTTGGATTCAAAGAGAATATTTCTTTTACTTGAGTGGCTAGGTATCCTAGCTCTGCCATCTTGAAAAAAATTGGTAAGCCACAAATTAAGAAACATTTAGTGTTAGATTAAATAGGGTTTTATGCAACATTAGTTATGTAGGCAGCCTGGGACAAATGAACCATCACCCGCTAAAACAGAATATGTCCCTGATACAAGAGGAAAAAAAATGGTGCGGTATCTACACTTAATGCTTACAGGGATGACCCAATATTATACATTAGCACAAAGAGCAAACCAGGACTGCATACACATATGGCCCCAGAATGATATGAAAAGTTCCACAAAAACCAAAAAATTTAACATAACTACATATTCCCAACAGAAAAAAAGAATGCTCCAGTTTGAAATCAGTGAGGAAATGAAGATCTATAGTATAAAAATAATGTTGTGACTGGAAAAACCTCCATTCTTCAAAAGCAAGCATCAAAGAACTAAATGACCATTTCAGTACGTAAAGAGGGAACCAAGGCTAGAACCTCAAAGGTCACAATTGACCTCATTTAGATTAAGAGATTAGAATTCATTCAGTGAATGCCAAGCATACTTCTAAAACCAGTAGATGATTATTATCTGATTAAAACACTGTGGAATATACGATTAATCGCCAAAACTATACCAATCGGCGGAACAAGTATGTCCAGGTGAGATAATGCACTGCATCCTCTTTATGGCAAATTGTGCCAGAAACAATCTCAGCATTGATATGATTGTGCAACTGCTCCCTCAAATTACTTTCAACCGGAAATGGTTCATAAAGAAACTGCCATCATAATAATTTGGAAGTTATTTCAAAGATTAAAAACATGACATAAAAGTCAAATAATTAGTTCATATTTATTTTAACCTTTTTGTAGAAGCTCTTTTTGGGTTCATGAACAAGAATGACCGCTTTTCCGTGCTGATCATATTGCGGCCGGCCTGCACGACCCATCATTTGCATGATATCTGTAATGGGAAAATCAACATATCTTTTTGCTTTTCCATCATAATATTCTGTTCCCTGTAACAGAAATGGAAGTTTCATTAAGCAAAATTTCTTAGGGGGTGAAAGGGATGATCTTGCAGTCTATGAAAGAAAATATCGTACACATCACCACCTACATATGTATGTACATAAATTTCTGTAAGTAAGGCACGCATATAGCATCAAATTGAAATTTACAAGTACAGTACATAATAAATAATTAAACTGACACAAGAACCTCATGAAAGTACCAAGTCATATTTTTGCATTCTATTTTAATTTTCCAGAGACATTTCTTATAAGAACCAGTGAGAAACCTGAATTCTAAAATTTCCACAGAACTTCCCTTGTCAAAAGTTTCTGCGAATGAGATTTGTGAGAACAACTTTAAAAGTTAAAACATATAAACTCTACGAATGTACTTTTGCCTCACCTTGATAATAACCAGATGAGCTGGAAGATTTACACCCCATGCTAATGTGCTAGTACAAACCAAAACCTATAATTCGACAGAATTTAAAGAGTCCAGTCAATAATAAAAGTGGGAACATGGCTTTATTTAAAGTTTACAATATTTCCTATTTAAAAAAAAGTCAAGATGATAAAGAAGTACTTGAATCTTGTTGTTTATAAAGAGTTCCTCAACCAAAGATCTATCTCTGTCATTCAGTCCTGCATGGTGCAATCCAAAACCAAATTGCAAGGTGTGCCTAAGGTTCTGATCAGTGACCTGAGAAAGGACCATCTGCAATGCTTCCTCTGGTATATTTAGAAATCGCCTCGAATGCTCATCTGCAGCTGTAAACTGCAATTACATGTGTACATAATTAACAAATGATGATACCTTAGAAAAGTTCATCTTCCAGCATAATTTAGGATATCTCACCTGAATGAGGTCCAGAGCAGTAAGCCTTGTCTGGCGACGAGATGAAACAAAAATGAGAACTGGTTTTGTAGGTGAATGGGTACATATGGCAGCGTATGCTGGTTTATTCATGCTATTCATCCTTGGGCAGTAGAACTTCCCTGGGTATCCCTGTTCATGAAATTGGACTTAGGCCAAGTTGTCCAGCAATTATGCCTAAAAAAACATAAGGTACCTAGCACTTGCACTCCACTATAATGAATTTTCACAAAAACCAGAAACATGAACAGATTTCATGAGCATTGCAAGGAATAGAAGATAAAATCTCTAATGACACTACAAAACAGCAGGGTTGAAACTGATCGAAAAAAAGGAGCATGGTTGAATGAAAGCATTGGACATGTGAACAGATATACACCGACAGCAGAAGATTCTAGCAATATTTTCAAAAGTAACCCAGATATGGAACCAGAAGAGGCCCGATCGGGTAAATCTGACCAAACCTCCTCATAATGAATTGACCTGATGAAAAGTTCTATTTTCATCATTTTATTTCCGTATTATGAGAGGTTCATTTCCAAGTAGGGATTATACATTCTTAATAATAATAAATGTTTGGATCACAAGAATTTAAACATCAATGAGGATTCCAATGCATAAGCATTAGAATATCTATGAATTGGAAACTAATGTATCAGAATTCTATTGTTTCCCGAAACTGTGGAATTTGCTGGAAGTGACCTCTTAGTTCCAATTCAATTGTTTAAATGTTTACAAATTACTTGAGAATTAACCGATTTGTTAAACACATATAAATTACATAAGTAAGCAATCATACAAATGGGTTGAGATTCATTCATTAGGACCCATGATGTGAAATTTTTTCAATTTGTTGAATAGTGGGTGCTAATGCTTTTTAATAAAATTAAATACATTTTTGATATGTTGTAGATTCCTAGTAAAAGCAAAAGGTTATAAACTCCATAGCTTGGCAGGAATTTTCTTTCTATAAATAATGATTTTTAAAAAATTACTTTGTAAATTAATTAAATAGATTAATTATCCAAATAATCGACTGTCATTTATTTTAAAAGTATTTAAATATATAAATAATCACTTCCTTTTAAATTAAGTTTGGTTAACAACCTTAAAAATTATTTAAACAACTGAAATAAAAACCTATTCAAAAGCAATTTAAATAAAGTTTATTTGAGACATAAATAGAAAATATTTTTAAAATATTATAAAAAATAAAATACAAAAATAATCAAGTGTCTAGACCTTAGTAACCCAAACCATCACTTTCCCTTTCCGCTCCCACTCTCAAACCTCGCTTTCACGGTTTGAGAGTGGATCAATGTGAAGAGCGCGGTTTCACAATTTACAAACCGCCGGTTTTGAAACTTTAAATCGTCCAAGGAAGTCAAAAGACAGTTTCTGTAATTTTTTTCCCCTTAAAATTTGTTTAACTATTTGGTGAAAAGGCACATTCATCATTTTGCTTTGCTTTTTATTAATTGTTTGTAGTTTGTGTCAGTACTTGTGTCATAAGCTTTTGTCTTTTCAACTACTTTTTCTTTGTTTTCTTATTTTTTAAGTGGATAAATGAGATCTTAGGTTCTCACCACACACCAATTGTGATTGAACTCACCTAAGTTCAATCGCACCCAATCACAATCGCGCCCAACCTTTGTGTCCTTTTTATCTACTTTTAATTATGATTAAAATTTATTAATTCTTAGTATTTAATAATATAACCTTAATTTCTAAAAAATATTATTTATATATATGTCAATGCTCCGGAGGCGCTCTCGACCCTATCCTAAATTGAAATTTGATGCTCTCGCGCTCCTGCTCTCACTCCCGCTCTAAGCTCTAGTTACTTAGGTCTAGACAGAGAGAGAACAAATATGAAAATAATCAAGTGTCTAGAGGAAGAGAGAGTTCTAAAGATCTCTGTCAATTCTCATGTTCACATGAATCCAAGGTAGATATTCCAATTCCCACAAAATGTAGGAATTGATAATATTTTAATTCCCTCGTGAACCTAATAGGAATTGGAAGTTTCCAATGACAGGAACTGAAATTCTTATTCTGCAGTTCCAATTAAATGGGCCATTAGTTATTTCTGAGCTAATGAAGAATTGAAGATGTGCTTCTTCCTAAAACCTCCTTTTGTAGTATATCTTGATCACTGTTCATGAAACAAAAAGACATAAAAAAACCTGTCCGCCTTTTTATTTAATCAACAGTTCCTATACTTTATAGAAGCTTATAGTATTAAAGATAAATTGCAGCTAAATTAATATAAATGCTGTCATTTGCTCAATCATGCTAATTCTAGGTCACAGGAGCAAGAAAAGAAAATAAAGGTCAACCATTGAGTGCATCCATAGAGATACACTATAAGAACTTAATTTTTCATCTCATAGACAGGATCATCCTTTAATACAGTTTCAAGACTTGTTAATGGATATTTCTGCATAGAAAATTGTTGGGAGAACCTAAACTTGCTTTCCCCCTGAAGTTTTATTAGAGAATCAGAATATACAATTTTAAAAATAAATAAAATAGACACACACACACACACATATATATATACACATAAAATTTCCAAAGAAAATAATTGCTGTTTTGTTCATCTATTAGAAACATCAAAATCTCATGTAGTTCTCACTATTTTTCTCTTGAGAATTCTTAGAGGAAATTCAATTTCTTTACAGATCGAATCTAACCCAGGACAATAAAATTGTCGCTAAATTTTGTCATAGTTGAGAATTTTCACAAAGGGCACAATTCTTAGATACATCAGAAAATATGGTGACAGAGTCCTCAATTGTGGTGGTGAGAGTCATGTGGCATTCACTTGCCTGGATGTGAACCTCAAGAGGTACAGGCCTCACGCTTGGCTTGAAATTGAATAGTCCAATGTCCCCAACACCCAACCAGTCGGCCAAATCACTGAAATAAACAGATGATTATAAAAAAGATGTCAACAAATATATGAAAAAAGAAAACATATCCTGTGCACCCATTGTCCAAAATATAGATACTTTGGAAAACGTGATACTCGTACTAGGGCTTGTACTGAAAAAGATTTGGCACAGAATAACAATTCTGAACAAAGATTATTCAGCATATTGACAGTAGTATAACTGGATCATGCTGAAGCATGCTAAACCAGGGACAGGATGACCCATCCAAGTTAGTCACTAAAGATCCAATGCATAAGAAGAATAGGTGTGGCAGGTTATTAAAGACTATTTTTTCAGCGGTTCTCACTGAGACATAGGTGCTTCCTTATGACTTATAACCCTCATTCTGGTGAAAATACTGGTCAATTACAAAATTGCGTATAGTCATGCTTATGTCAAATTACATGGAGAAGATGAAAAAATAACTGCTTCATCCTCAAGGGTCTTCAAAGGATCATACTGCAAATTAATTTAATAAATCTATGACCAAGAAAGGGAAGTTTTTTTCTTGATAAAGTGAAAGTCTTAGACCTGGAATCCATCCAGGCCAATCCCTCTAAGTAAAGGCTTGTAAGAGTTATTAATTATTGATCTCTTACAATATGAAGTATGCGTATATTGGTATTATTTATCAGTGTTCAAAAGATAGGAAATTGACATGAATCAATTTTATTCAGCTAAACTGAAGGAAAAAATGAGTCCAAAAATCATCTAGCCATTGAAAGAATGTATTAGAATCACCGTGTGGAGTATCGAACGAGTAAACTTCAAAATTTGCCTCTTTTTCTGTTCTTTCTACTTATCCTTTTTGGTGATGATGGAAGGGAAGGTCGTTCAATATTCAGAAATTGATTCTTTACTTTTTAATCCATTTGTTTTTTAAATATAGAAATTTATTTCTTTGATTTTTCTTCACCTATCTTCATTTTCTTTTTCAAACGTGCCTTGACCCAACTATTTGGGGTCAGCAACACAAAACCTGTTCCACAATTGAAGGCTATCAAATGACACATTCGTTTAAAGCATCAGTTATCAAATCTTTTTTCACTACTTCCATCCACGTCCTTTTCGGTCTTCCCCTTGCACTTTCTGAGCCTTCAACTTGCACAAATTTATTCCTCACTAGAGCCACAATTGACCTTCATTGAACGTGTCCAAAAATTCTAAATCAGCAATCCATTACTATATCACTGTATGAGCTCCTCCAAGGTTCTCTCAAGTCTCAAGTGCGTTCGTTTATGATTTTATCTTCCTTAGTCTTTTCACTCATTCATCTCATTGATGTTTGCTCTATGTCAAAAATCTTTTATCAAATGGTTAGTACTCAGAGTCCAAAATTAAGAGCTTGGATTCTAATACTGGTGGTGAGTATCTCTCAGGGGAGTTACCATTCTTCTTTGCAGAACATGGGATAGTCCATCAGACTACCTAGGTTGACATTCTACACCAAAATGGAGAGAAAGAATAGGTAAATCCTTGGCTCCTTGAGATCACTCGTGTCCTTCTCTTTGGTATGAATGTTCCTAAGGTGTTCTGAGCAGATTTTGTTCTTAATGTTGCCTTCCTTATGAACCGTATTCCCTCTCGGATTCTAGATTTTTGAACTCCCATTGAACTTTTGTCTCATACTTTGCTTTTGTTTCATGTTTCCCTCCATGTATTTGGCTATATTTGTTATGTTCATGTCTAAAAAAAATTGGAATAAGCTTAATCCGAAGGCCAATGAAGTGTATGGTACTCTCCCCAGTAAAAAGGTTATAAATGCTATCATCCTCCTTGTAAGCATTTTGTTTCTACGGAAGTCACTTTTGTAGAATCCGTCACTTTCTTCTCTTTTGGGAAGACTCTTCTTCAGGGGGAGCATCAATGTGTTGTTGAAGAGAAATCTTCTTCTTCATCTGTTTTTCCTCTTCCTATGTGTTCTGTTCCTCCCTATGTGTTTGATATTCAAGGGGAAACCCTAGCATGAAGTGGTGGTGGTGGCAGTTCAACGGCAATGGAAAAGGAGTTAAAGGTTTACTCTCGGAGATGAAGGAAAGTGATGCTCATATACCATGTCAAGTTGTCCCCTCTGATCTAGGTAGCACTTTGCCTACTTCTGTTTTTCCTACTGATGAGTCAACTGTTGCTGATTTAAATCAGCCAATCGTCCGTAATGGTGTTCGTAAATGTACTCAACACCTTATCTCTAATTATATTTCCTTTGATTTCTTGTCTCCATCCTGCCATGTCTTTGCTACTTCTATTTCATTTGTTCCTTTGCCACAAAGTGTCAAAGAGGCTCTCTCCAACCCCAACTGGAAAGCAACATGTGTGAGGAGGTTAATGCTCTTGAAAAAATGGAACATGGAGCTTAGTAGAGTTACCCAAATGAAAAACCCTTTTGGGGTGCAAGTGGCCATTTATAGTGAAGTATAAAGTGGATGGTTGCATTAACAAACTTACAGGATTGATTACTAGGAGACATTTGCACCTATTGACAAGTTGAACTCAAACTGCAAATATGGATTGGCCTCTCTTCCAACTTGATGTAAAAGAATTTTTTCTTGCATGGGGACTTAGAAGAAGTTAATATGAAGTTTCCTCCTAGCTTTACAATCCCATGTGCAGGGAACAAAGTGTACAAGTTAAAAAAAAAAGGCTCTATGCTTTGAAATAGTCTCCAAGATCTTGGTTTGAAAGATTCAGGGGAGCTACGATGAAGAATGGGTATAAACAAAGTCAGGCTGACCACTCTCTTTGTAAACTCGATGGGAATTCTTATGTTCCTTTTTAGCAGAATAGCAGTTTTATATATTTTCTATGTTTTCGTCGTTTGTAGTTCCTTACCAAATATTATAATAGGGTCTTTTCTCTAACGACTTTATGAACCCCCTCCCACCAAGTTTCTTTTGTCTCTTGTACTCGCAAGTTTACACTTTACAGACATTGTTCTCTCTTACACTAAAATTATTGTATATGTCATTATATTCCTTATGTTTAGTACTTTCTTCACTTTTTAATCTAATATTTTTTGTATTATCTTCTATATTTTCCTTGTTTGTAGTTCCTTGCCAAGTAATAACAAGGCTTCTTTTCTCTAATGCCTTTTTGAACCTCATCCCACCAAGTGTCGCCATGTGATTAATTCCTTTAAATTCCCACAAAACCTTTTCCCCATGTTTTATAATAGTTGGTTATATCCCACATCTCTAGAATTTTTGCTTCTAAATTCCATCTTCCTTCTTTTCTCAATTTCCCTTTAAACTCAACCGCTTTTTGCCTTTTACGTTCCAGCACCTTATTCTTGGGCCTTTTTATTTATCATTCATTTCTCTTCTGATTCTTTAATGCAAACATTACAATTACTAGCCTATGTTGCAAGGCCAGATTCTCTCCTTGGATAAACTTTTTTTTTTGGCAATGAAGGGTATCCCAAACCCTTCAAGACAAGGACTGATTCTTTCAGGTGTCCGCACCAACCCACTCAGAATATTCCCTCATGGACACCGGAGTAAGTCAAGGAGTGGGAGTTGAATAAGCTTCCAATTTTGTGTTATGTAGCTTCATACTAAGTAGTAAACTTCCAATTTTAGGAGTTGAATAAACTTCCAATTTGTTCCTCTAGAAAGTCAGTCGACTCTCTTTGATAAGTATGTATTTGCTATTACAAGATATATGCCATTGTAAACTTATTTTAATTTATGCTTAAAATTTTCTAATTGCTTTTCAAGAAGAGAAGGTTCAAGTCTATTATTTGGGAGGCCTCTCATTTGGAAATAAGATGAATTTCAAGCTATTCATATATTTTAAAAAACTATGGTGTATTAGAATATCTTATCTTCTTATATATAATGAGAATGGGGGAGTTAAAAACGTAGGTTGAATTTTAGTTAATTCTAAAACTGTCCTTATTCATATAAGGCCCAAAAGGATGATGGAATTTTGTTAATTCTAAAATTGCCCTTGAATTTTAACTAATTTCAAAACTGCTCTTTACTTGAATTTAGATCATTACAAAACTGCCCTTCAATTTTAACTAATTCCAAAACTGCCCTTTGCTCCTATAGATTTAAAATGTTGAATGAATTTTAGTTAATTCCAAAATCGCTCTTCACTCACAAAGGTTCAAATGTTGAGTGAATTTTAGCTAATTCCAACACTGCCATTTACACATGTTGAATGAATTTTAATTAATTTCAAAATTGCCCTTTACTCATATAGGTTCAAAGTTCAAACGGTGATTGATTTTTAGCTAATTCCAAATCTGCTCTTAACACATGGGTTCAAAACGTTGATTGAATTTTATTTAATTCCAAAACTACCATTTACTCATATATAAAGACAGCACTAATTTAAAAGATTGATTTAATTTTAGCTTAATTCTAAAACTACCACTGTGTTAATATATAAAGAGAATGACACTTAAAAAAGTTAATTCAATTTTGGCTTACTTCCAAAATTGTTATTTATTAATTTTAGCTTTTAATTATATAGGGGATTTTTTCACCAAAAAATATAGTAGACGTAAAAAATTGATTGAAATTTAATTTAATTCTAAAACTGGTCTTTATTAATATATAAAAGACAACGTTTTTATAAATGAACTGGTCATTGAACTGGTCGAGTGACTGGTTCCTAATTCGACCGGTACGATTAGATCATGTCTTTTTATTATTAAAAATATATATATTTTTATTTTCTTGGCCATAATGTCCTTAAAGTTTTTTATTCTCAAAACGCCCTTATGTCAAGTTTCCATACCCAAACTACCTCAAATCTTTTCTTAAAGTAAGAATGTCCCAAATATTTTGTAGTTCCCAAAATATCCCTAAGTCAAAATTTCTATAGCCAAAATGCATCTCACAAATTTTTTAACCCAAAATGCTCCTAAGCTTGCCCATGTTTTAATACCCAACGTGTCCCTCACATTTTTTTACCATAATGTCCCTCAAGTTTCTATGTCTAAAATATTCTGAAATTTTTATCCCACAATGACCCTCTCCCTTTCACGTGCATCACACGTGTTTTAAGCCTGTCATTTGGTCTTATTTTTTGCACTCTTTAAGACTAAACATTCATGTGCATTGCACACGCAATGTAACTATTATTAATATAATGAGAGTGGAAGAGTTAAAAACGTAGGTTGAATTTTTGTTAATTCCAAAACTGCCCTTATTCATAAAAGGCTCAAAACGTTGATTGAATTTAGTTAAGTCCATAGACCCCATGGAAGCTTGACGTAATAGCCTGAGGCGCCCGAGGCGTCACCTGATGAACTCCTTTGCAATAGAAAGTTTTCCTAATATGAGATCTATGTATGCAGCATTTCCTTGAATAAGAGTCTATAATTCATATAAATTTCAAAATCTCAATTGTCAAGATGCACTTTGATAAAACCATCCTTGGAGCCTACACTTATTTAAATTATAAAATACTCATTTAAAATGAGTTTATGGAGCTTTAAGGGTCATAGAGGAAATTTGGGGTATTTAAAGGTCTTTTTCTATTATTAGGCTGCATGACCGCATGAGCCTAGTTGTATGCTTGGTTGTCTAGGCGATGCCTTTAACAACCATGCAAAAACCATATGGGGGCTATATCATTCACCCACAAACAGAGGCCAGAGGGGGAGAGAGAGATCAATTGGTTGGTCCACGCACTAAGAAAAAGAGATGACAGATTAACACGAGGGAAACATTCTTACTACTGTATGGTCTATTTTTTCATTTTCTTCTATCTGTAAACATTTTTTTGTTGGATATATAAACCTTAACATATTATATGGTAAGAAACACAAAAAGAATATAAAATGATGTGCTTTTTTGTTGACTAAATTACTATATTCAAATAAAATAATTTTTTATAACCTTAAATAATAATAATATTACATAAATCAGATTTTTAATAATGATCGCCTAGGTGGCCAATCACCTGAGCCCAACAGAGCGCCTGATCACCTAGGCGACGCCTTTAACAATTATGTTTAACAGGTTTATTGAATTTTAGTTTAATTCAAAAATTACCCTTCACTAATTTTAGCTTTTAATTATATAGGAGACTTTTTCACCAAAAAATATAGTGGACTTAAAATGATGATTGAAATTTAATTTAATTCTAAAAATGCCCTTTATTAATATATAAAGCAATGTTTTTATAGCTGAACCGATCGTCAAACTCGAACTGGTAGGGTGACCGGTTTCCGATTCGACTGGTACAGTTGGATCATGTCCTTTTACTTTTCAAAATATATATTTTTTATTTTCTTGGCCATAATGTCCCTACAGTCTTTAATTCTCAAAATGCCCTTAAGTCAGGTTTCTATACCCAAAATGCCCTCAAATTTTTTTATAGTCAGAATGTCCCGAATATTTTTCAGTTCCCAAAATACACCTAAGTCAAATTTCTATACCCAAAATGCATCTCACAAATTTTTCTATCCAAAATGCTCCTCAAGTTTGCCCATATTTTATTTTCTTTATTTCTAAAGTGTCCCTCAAGTTTATATACCCTAATTCCCCAAATTTTTTCTATAACCAAAATGCCCCTAAAGCTTTTTGGTTCTCAAAATGTCCCTACGTAATGTTTATATACTCCACGTGTTCCTCACAATTTTTTTTACCCAAAATGTCCCTCAAGTTTCTATACCCAAAATATTCATTAATTTTTTTTCCAAATTAAATGACCCTCACTAGGGTCCCTCTTTCCAATCTCTCTCCCTCTCCCCTCTCACGTGCATCGCACATGTTTCAAGCCTGTCATTTGGTCTAATTGTTTGCACTCATTAGGACTGAACACTCATGTGCATCGCAAGTGTGTTCCGCTACTATTATATTAGTTAGAGTTCTTTGTTATATAATTATCTTTATTAATAGAAATAGAATGGTCGGTGTTCGAAATGTTGATTAAATTTCATGTTAATTCCAAAAGTACCATTTACTAAATATATAAGGAGAATGATACTTTAAGTTAATTCCAAAACTACCCCTTTGATTGAATTTTAGAGTAATTCCAAAACTTCCATTTACTAAATACATAAAGAGAACAATATTTGAAAAGGTTGATTGAATTTGAACTTAATTCCAAAACAATCATTTACTCTCTTTTTTATACTAATAAAAAGACAATGACCGGGTTCAAAACGTCGAATGAATTTAAAATTAATTCCAAAATTGCACTTTACTAATTTTAGCTTTGAAATTTAAGTTAATTCTAAAACTGCCATTTACTAATATATAAAGCAATTATTTCAAATTTGGACCGGCTGTCGATAGGAATTGCTGGTGATTCTTTCTTTCGTAAGAATTAATTCTCATTAAGTTTTGATTCTTATTATCTTCTTCACTAATTATTTCTTTAGTAATATAAAAAGAATGCTCAGGTTTAAAAAGGTTGATTAAATTTTAGCTTAATACAAAAAATTCCCATTTACCAATATAAAAAGAGAATGTTACTTAAAAGGGTTAATTGAATTTTTACTTAATCCCAAAACTGCCCCTTTACTGATATATAAAGAAAATGATACTTAAAAGGGCTATCTTTATCTTCACTAATATTAAGAGAATGGGCAGATTCAAAACACTGATTGAATTTTTGTTTAATACCAAAACTACCCTTATTCATATATAAAGAATAATTTTTAAAAAGAATAATTGAATTTTAGCTTAATTCCAAAATTGCCCCTTTGTCAATATATAAAGAGAATGTTTTACTTGAAAAGGGTTAATTGAAGTTTAGCTTAATTTCAAAACTGCCCTTTATTAATATATCTAAGAATGGCTGAAACCGTTGATTGAATTTTTGCTGAATTTCAAAACTGTCGTTTACTAATTTTAACTTTATTTATATTAATATAGGGGACTTAAAAAGTTGATTACAATTTAACTTAATTTCAAAACTTCCATTTACTAGTATATAAAACGTTTTCATAATTGAACTAGCCGTCGAATCGGCTAGGTGACTGGTAGGGGTGTCAATGCCGGCCTACTTATTTCGGGTCGAATTGGGTCGGGCCGGGCCGGGCCGACCCATCTAGAAAATCATGTGTAATTTGTTGCCTACAAACTAAATGGGCCTAATCGGGCCGGGTTAGTGCAGCTAAACCTGGTTAGAAGCCTACCGAAATGGGCCACAGGCTTTAGACTCCAAGCCCAACCCAATTAATAATCGGGCCGGGCAGGCCTAGAGTGGGCCGGGCGGACTCGCAGCTCTGCCCATCTGTTCCAGCTTACTAATAGTAGAAAACTTGGGTTTGATACCTAGGTTTTGTAGAAGAGAAGAATAGAAGTGAAGAGTAAGAATGAGACTGGAATAGGGTTTGGAATATCTCCTAACCCTTTAGATCTCCTTTTATATCACTAATAAGATGAAAGGACATTAATGCCCTTAAGCACATAAAAGACAATAGCTAACAATAAAGTAACTAGACACTAAGGAGGTGACGGGCTTATTTAGATGGCCCATTACAACACCAACCAAAAGAAAAATCTAGCATTCATACACACAAAAGACTAAAGAGTCCAGAATCAGTGCCTCAGTGGTGCAAAGGGACAATAGATGGCATGGCTGTGGAATCCAGTGGTAGAAGGGAGGAGGTCCTGAAGTGTCATTATTCATAAACGTACCATTTGTCTAGCAGTTTGTGATATATGCAACATACCGTGCATTTGCTAACGCTGTTGACAGGCCTACAAACCGTACCGCACGCTCTGTTTGTGAAGATATGTATCTCATCCTGGAGACAATAACCTGAAAATACAAAGTTTCTGCGAATGAGATCTCCAATAGAATTACATATATTTAGAAATGTTTCATAAATCAATGCAACTACAAAAGATAAGATATTTGCCTTGGGTCATGATGCGATAGAGATCAATAGTAATTTAAAATCTGGACCGTCCACTAACCCATAAGAGGTACCGATTGCTGGTCGTTTGGGTTGACTGGTCAAACTGTATTGTTTATGTGAGTGTATTGAAGTTATTATGTATACCTAAAGTTAAGGTCCTTAATATTTTTCTTTTCCTTTTCAACAAATAAAGTCTTTTTACAACTCCATTGCAATCGAAAACAGACAACAGGGAGGCAACAGTGATAGCAGAGGTGGGAGGCCTCCCTTCCTTTTACACTTTAGACAACCCTAATCTTTTTCTTCAAACAAACTGCCAAACAAAATAACACTGAAGTCAATTTTCTCTATGAAAGAGCCCTAAGTAGATTCTTTTATTCTCCTTTTATTCTAGGGATTTAAGGTCCTTAAAAATTTTCTTTTCCTTTTTAACAAATAAGTCTTTTCCAACTCCATTGCAATAGGAAACAGACAACAGGGAAGCAACAGCGATGGCAGAGGTGGAAGGCCTCCCTTCCTTTTTCACTTTAGACAACCCTAATCTCTTTCTTCAAACAAACTGCAAAACAAAATAACTCTGAAGTCAATTTTCTCTATGAAAGAGCCCTAAGTGGATTCTTTTATTCTCCTTATTTTATAGGGATTTTAGACTTCCAAAACGCACACGAATCAACTAGCAGTTATATAGTTTTTTTTTTCACAAACTAGTTTGATTCGTCGAACCTTCGAACGGTCTGATAGTCTGATTGCCTAGATCAAACAATTCTCTTTCTTTCGAATGGTTTTCTGTATTAAACAGCTTTGGGGGGTTCCAAAACCCATAAAGAGGCCAGACGACAATCCGACTGGTTGGTCTGCTAATAGTTTCAAAACATGAGTGACAAGCCTAACACACATGTTCTCATGTAGGGGTGGTCACTATTTTTATGTAATCAAATATTTTGTTTAGACAAACCGTGATAGATTTTTTTCAAACTTACCCAAAGGGTAAAACCAACTAAGATCTTCATAAAGAGAAATATAGACAAGTGAACAGTTAGAGCTTATGTTGATTGTTGAGTGGATTAGTTCTCATATTAACTTCTCACATACAAAACAATTCAAGATTTTTTTAAGTGTGAAAGTGAAACAACTCATTATGAGATCTTTGTATTCCATATAGTACACATAACCAAGAACTACTGAAAAGAGAAAAAAGATGTGCGGGCCATATTATACATCTTAAGGGACCCAAATTTTCAACTTAGGAAGTCCAGGTCGAAAATATTTTAGGAGAAAGTAGAAACAAGTGAACCAAGAGAGATTATTCATTGAAATTCCCTTAATATGAGTTCACAAGACCTAAAGGGGTGTGAATAGGTCTGGTTCAATTATTCTAAACAACTTTTTTGATCCAAATTACTTAACCTATTCACAAACCATAAACACAGAATTTTAATGTGGAAAAACCCTTCCAGGTCCAGCAAAATATGCACTAAGAGAAAAGTAATCGACTTAGAACACTCAAACATTTTGCACTAAGAGAAAAGTAATCAACTTAGAAGACTCGAACTATACCCAACTGGACTCGACACGATGATCCACAGTAACCAGTTCTACCCGCCTTTTCAACCCACGAACTAGAAAGCTCAATCTCGACCGTAACGGCTCCGGCTCCTCACCGGCCTAGCCTTCTCTCAAGCACCATCAGCCTCAATTCAGATGATCAATCTCCATCAAGGAAGGCTTTGGTTTTCACCAACAACCACTCAATGATTTGAGATTTCAAACATGTGGTTTGAAAATCTCTAGATGGTTTTCTCAACACTGAGAAACCTCATGAAGCAAGTACGGATCTATTTAAAAGGACAAGCTTCTCTAGAGGAGGAGAGAAGGGTTTCAATAAGATCTCACAAAACAATGTAGGAAACCCTAGGTTTTTTGAAGAACACCTTACTCTCTTGTTTAATTATAGGGAATAGAATCTATATATATGGAACCCTAAAAACAGATTTTAAGCTTTTAAAATTTTGACTCGTTGGATCTCGCTTGAGTAAGATTGTCAAAACCTGAGAGCTTGAATGGTTTGGTCACATTTCTTAATTACTGGACTATCACATTCGCTCGAGCGAGATACGGTTCGTTCGAGCCAAATCAGGCTCACTCGAGTGAAATTGCTCCATATCTTTTCCAGCTTGAGCTTTAGACTGTTATTCCTTAAGCTAAGGTCAAGACCCTAATCACCTAAGGTATAAAGTATTTCTAGGTCAATTCACCTAAGGTGCAGACAAGGGTATCTAGGTCACTTACCATCCTAACTTGATGAGAACAAGGCTTCAGGAATGATGTGCTTCAGTCGATCCCATTGAATCTTCATCCTCACAAACAATTCAAATCAGGATGGACATGACTCAAGAGTCAAGACACACAACTTGACACAGTTTTGACAACGGAATTCGTCAATTACAAACATAGACCTAACATACATCATTGCCTTGATAGATTGTTCTTGATTTATAAGATGACCAACAACTGATTCCAACCTCTAAAGCTGCAGATTGAGTGATTTCTTATAAACTGAAGGGATGGTAAGCACAAATTGGGAAAATTTCTGATAAATTACATTTCCAAAACAGATAATGCAAGAAAGCTGGTGTTCATGCAATATCCATGCAACAATTATATTCATTAAGGTGCCGCCACTAAGTTAAAATTTCTTAGAATCTAGACTTAATTATTAATTGAAGTGAGTGCAATGTTCAAAAGAATAATATATAAGGGAATACCTCAAGAATGGGTCCACGATCAGCTCCAAGCAAGTGAATTTCATCCAAAATCACAAGCCCAACCTACAGATTAACTTGTGAGCATTTAGAATGACCAGACAGAATACTCATAGTGCATACAGTGTAGAAGTTCAGGGAAATATATTGTAATAATAATAACAGTTACAATAATTATTGAAGGGTAACAGTAGTGAATAATAGAAATATTAAAAGAGAGTTAACCTTTGTCACATAGCTTCGACTATGCCAGTTACGACTGATACCATCCCACTTTTCAGGAGTGGAAATTATAATATCTGCGGACAATAGTGCCTTTAAATCTGGAGTATAATCCCCAGTCATCTCAACCTGACAGCAGTAGCAAATTAGTTCATCTACTACATATTTAAATTGTTTCTGCACGACCAATGATGGATCTTGTATTTTACCATTTTTTTCCCGAGATGAGCAACAAGACGTTTTCTCCAATCATTCATTCTTTCCCGGACAATAGCCTTCAGAGGTGCTATGTAAATAACCTGCATGTAGACAATCATTTAAGCATCTCAGTGTACTTTGTATCAAGAGAATTAAGTAAAATTTATGTGACTTAAACAGGTGGACATGTGTTTGTGTGTTAAGTTTGAGATGATATAATATAATAGTTACATATATGTTACTAAATTAACAAAAAATTGTTATGCAACATAAACAATTTTTTATGACCTGCACCCCATACTGCACTTCTCACCACCAACTCACATATCCTAACAATTCGATTGGTGGGTCATACCCCAAGGTTCACAATGATTGGACAATTTAACCATATGGTATATAACATTGTTGCAACCCTATTGAAGATGTTAAGACTGGATGATCAGTGAATTTTGGGCTATGCTTATCCAAGAGAAAAAGTTTCTGTCAAGGACCCAGTAAGGTCATCAAGGCCATTAAAGTCTTGATTGATGGTGGTTGGGCCCCAGAACACAATACGGATTGCATGACACAAGGTAAAATTTCGTCAATGAACCAGTAAAGATAATAGATGTAAAGCAAAAAGTACTATAAATGAAGTCCTAGTATGATGACTGTGGGACACGTGGCTCTGCCTTGCAAATGTGAGACACTACTTAAGAAAAATATATATAAAGAAAAAAGGACATAAGGAAAGATGAACTGTCTCAATTGCATAGAGTAAAATAACATGCATACCTTCATGTCAGGCTGAGTATTAAAGAGATGAAGCATTGCAAGTTCAGCTGATATAGTTTTTCCGCTTCCTGTAGGAGCTCCTAAGAGAACATTGTTGTTTGTGTGATATAGGAGATAGAAGGTCTGACAAGTTGAAGTGCAGGCAATGAAACTTGATTCAGAAATGGTTGTAAACCAAGAGAACTCGTGATTAGGTTACTGTAAGAACAACTACCGCATGCATACCTGTGTTTGAATTGGATTGAAGTGTGAAAACTTGTACAAGTCTTCGTAAGTTTTATTTCCGAGTGAACTCACAGGAAGAGGCTTCAAATCTAGAAGTTCTGTGTGGGATGTAGAAGCCTGAATTTTTTACATAAGACAGAAAATCCATAAGAGCATCTGAAGTTGCTATAAAAGGAATTACAATTCAAGGTATCTAAACATTCTCACCTCTGGCAACGTCAGATTTTGAAAAGAGATAGTGTGCAAAGCCTCTGCATGCAACCAAGAGTCAGAGACAGCACGAATGTAGTATTGAGGTGGATGTGGTTCAAATATCGGTACAGTAAAGGAAATCTTTTGAGATTCTCCTCTTGCCATCCTCTTTTTCAGAGTGAAAAGCTCTGAATGGTAGATGTGGTCATTCTCAGAATCCTGCTCAAAAAAGTTGATCAATAGGTCTCCCGTTCGGATGCACCGATCCAGTAAAGTGCCTTGGTCTCACCAAGTAGAATATGTAAGTGCCAGAGAACATATCAAATCACAAGGAATGATGAAAAAGCACAGCCAAACAACAGAAAACTCTCCACCAAGACTACTTTGTAACAGCAAAGTGAAGCGAGAATCAAATTAAGAGGTACGTTCAAGGATTAAAAATTAGGTTTCGGGGGATGTATCGGTCCCAAACCTACATGTATCGGTTTCTGTATCGGGTTCGGGCGATACTATAATTTTTTCTTTTTCTAGAAATAAAATCAAATTAAATGTTAAAAAATCAAATAAGTTATAGGAACCAAATATAAAGTAATGGGAAGTGACTAAAAAACAAAGTAGCAAACACAATGGATTAAAACATAAATAACTAATAAACGATACGTATTGCTCGTTTCATATCAATATAAATATCATACAGGGCACTACCGAAACCAATACATATCGCCCATTTCGTATCAGTTTCGGCGATTTTTATTTCCATGGGTATGTTAAAAAGAGACTAATATGAGGTGTCAAGCATTGCAACCTAGGACATGGTTTGAAATATCCTTGATATTTCCGATATATCTTAAACATCTTTTGATATCGCAGAGGTGTGAAATATCCCTCACATGCATTTTTTTTTAAATCCCCGATATATTGCTCGATATTTCAGATATATCTTTTCTAAGATAGGGATATTTCGTTCCTTAGACTATAAAATGGGAAAATATTGACCAAACACGAGGAATTTTAGAGATTTTGTAGGAGTTTGAAGAATTTTTTCATTTTTTTGAGAAATCACTACTTTGGTACTCACATTCATAGTCAAGGTTCTAAATGTCGATATCGCTCGACATGTCGAGCCGTAGAAAAAAGATATATCGGAGATATATCATTTATCGGTGATTTTGTTAAAAATGGCAAAACATGGAATTTTGCAGTGAATCTTCAGGAAACGTTGGAATAGTTAATACCCTTGTTAGTTAAATAAGTTATATTATTTGGTCGAAGTTCATATTACTAAGTACATTATTTAGAATTATTAACTATTAATAATTATAATAAAACATTATTAAAATTCCTAACTAAATAAAATATTCATGAATTTCATGTATAATCTTTAAAATAAAAAAGGCTTATATTACAATTCTAATACATTTTTTTTTTGTGTATAGTATAAATCAATATTAATTTTTGTCATTAGGTGTATAATATAATTTGGTGTATAATGTAAATCAATATTAGGCCTTATATTAAAATTTTAATACTTTTTAACATGACAATTAAAGAAGAATGTTTAATGATATAGGAGTGACCCTAGCATACCCTTATTAGGGTTACTTAAGTTAAAACATAAGAGAGAAATATGTTTAATGACATAGGACTAGGAGTGACCCTAGCATACCCTTGTTAAGGTTACTTAAGTTAAAACACAAGATAAATATGTTTAATGACATAGGACTTGGAGTGACCTTAGCATACCCTTGTTAGGGTTACTTAGTTAAAACATAAGAGAATATGTTATTACATAGGGCTAGGAGTGACCCTAGAATTCCCTTCTCAAGAACTTAGCGTTACTTAAGTTACAAAATAAGAGGCTAAGCCTCATCATATTTGCTGATATCAACAGAACCCAAAAAAAAAAGCTCAGACTGAGCTTGGAAAGGAAGAGAGAGAGGGGATAACCTTGACGGCAATGGCTACAACCCACGGGCACACGGTGATGTCAACAACCCACGGTGAGAGGTATGGACCCTCTTGCCTCCCTCTTCTTTCTTCTCTAGTCTCAACCATTTTTTATTTTTAAATCAAAGATTATGGAGTGAGGACTGATTTCAATCCGTGATTTTTCTTTTGTTTTTTTGGATGATGCATGTGCATCAGCAAAAAAAAAAAAAAGGGAAAACAGTTAATTTTTTACAGATTTGGCCAATATCTCCCGACATGGTGTAATTTTTTCCCAACAGAGTATCTATACATCGGTGACCACCGATATCAAAAAATATCGCCGATATTATCGAAATTTCGAACCTTGTTCATAGTGACATAGTTGGGGCTCGGGATAATTCGGCAAGGGTCAAGTTCGAAAAAATTCGAGAAATATTCGGGGAACAATTCGAGAAAAAAATAATAATTATGAAAAGATATCCAACAATTTGATTAGATGATATACAAAATAAGTTGTTTACTTTCTCAAACTAAACGAATTATTGTGAAATTCAAGAATAATTCGGAAATCATTCATGAAATTCGAGAATAAGTCGCCAAATCGGGAAAAATTTGGGAATAATTCAGCAAACATAAAATTCACAAAAAAATTCGGAGAATAATTTGGCACACCTAAAATTCGAGAATAATTCGCGATTTTTTCAAAAATTTGAAGAATTTTGTTACTATACTCACATCTACAGACATTTGTCATTTGGAGTCGAAGTGTACCCCATTTGCACTACCTTTGACAAAATTTCTCTAAACTATAAGAATTTTCTTCAAATTAGAATGAGAATTTACATAATTAGTATGTCATTAGAGCTAAACTAGTGCAAATTGCACTAAATTTCTAAGCTCAAAATTCAAATCTTACTTTAGGGAGGAGAAACTGGGCCAAACTAAAAAAATTTAATATTTTTTTACCTTAACTCCATGTGGCTCTAATTGTAGTTCTTGGGATGGGTTGAATCATGGATGGATTATATATGGAACTCTGATTCTGAGTTTTTATTGCTATGATTGATTAAGGAGATTAATGATATATTTTATATAAGTTATATCAATTTTAGTCAATCATAATTGTCGTCAGTGCACATCTTTGCCCCCCTTCCCATTGCATTTTTTATATACTTTTGTTTTAATTTTTTTTTTCTCAAATGTAGATTAACATCCATTTTAAGAATTTCTGAAGTTTCGCTTAAACAATTTTCATATTTTTTCCCAATTCGTTCTTCTATGTGTAATATATTCTTCGTAAATATATCTTTTCTTCAAGGTGCGACATCTCGCGATATCGACATTCAAAACCTTGACCTAGAAAACCCGACTCATTAATGACTTCTACAATTAATTTACCATTTAAATGTTTATATAATATCATTATTAGTTCAAAGAATCTTTTTATATGGTAAAAATGCACCAACATAAATAGAAATTGATTAAAATTATATAAATGTATATTAAACTTCCGAAAAAAATATATTAATTATTAATATCACTAGCTGATCAATGTGTTGAACCATGTGATACTACGTCCAATTTAGCAGAAATGAAAAGAAATGTGTGCCCTTTATGCATAAATGAAGAGTAAGCAAATAACGGTTATATGTGCATATCTGTCAAGCACACAACCAACGCATATAATCCAATACTTGTAACTTTAAATTACTACAATCATCACAACTCCCAACATCTTTAGTATTAAAAGCCTTTACTAATTTCAAGATAGAATGATTGATATGGAGCAGGATGTATCAGGGTTTTCCATCCAGTAAACAACCATAATGTCATCAACCCATGTTCAGCTAACGTATCAATAAGGAGATTTTAGTTAATGTGAAAAATTCAGGGTAGTCTTTGAAAATTCATCTAATAGACGCTAGGGTTTTATTAATTTGCCTTAATATCTATACCTCTAAACAAAAACTAGATTGCACCAAAACCACTAGAACCTCATTATTTTATGTTGTATATAACAATTACATACATTTGCAGTAAGCGTACCACTAAAATGGTAAGTGTTGGAATACCTGGTAGTTTCTTATTTTTAATGAGGATAGAAGAGAATTTATTCACGAGAAAGAAAGGATATCCAAAAGGCTGATTACACTAGAGATTGCTATGATCCAAAGAATATAAAGATAACAAGGGACCAGTGTTTTAAAACACGGAAATGCGGATCGACTAGAGACCTTGCTGAATCGAGTCAACTTGGAAACTCAGCCAAAACTCAAAATCTATAACTCGAAAAATATAATATCTTTACAATATTTATTATACATATATATATATATAAGTAGTATGAATTAAATATTAATAGTAAGACTACACCTAATATAATATTATATCTATGAATAATATATTTTTTTTTAATCAGTAATGAAGAGATATATATATTGAAAGAAAAAAGGAAATACAAGCAGAACCTGGAGATTACTGAGAAGTAACCATCTAAGCTGAAAACAGACTACTATATGACTACAAAAAGAAAAGATAGGAAAACTACTAAAAAAATACTACATTTCTCAGAGATGGGCTCCCAAACTTGCAGACATGCGGCTAATTGACAACCATTCCGAAACTGAATGTCTTATGCGCGCACATATTTGAGGAATTGAAGAAGACGAATTCTCGAAGGCTCTAGAATACCTTTCCTTCCAAAAGGCCCAAGCTATAGCCCCGGGTAGAATAGACTAAATTGCCACAAGATCACCCACCACACTAGCTCTAGACCAGCAAAATAAAGAATTCTAAATTGAGTTAAGGAAGACCTAGGCTACCACAACCCGGTTAAGAAACTATCCCAAAATCTCATGAGCAATGTGACAATGTAGCAACAAATGATCTGCTGGCTCTTCCGCAAGGAGGCACGTGTAGCACTGGTTGTTCAAGTTGTCATAGATGAGAATTTTATCTAGAGCTCCGGTCCAAAGGAAGAAAACAACTTTCAACGGAATTAGAGGATTTCACACAAACTTATGAGGCAAAGAGCAGGAAGAGCTTGGCTCAAGAGTTTTTAGCAATGATCTCATTGAGAACCGACCCTTGTTATCCCTAGTCCAAATCCGTGTATCTCTACTGAGTGGCCGAGGTACATAAGGTTGTAATGATTGTAAAGAAGTGCAATATTCGTCAATTTTCCAATCATTCAAGGACCGCCTCAATCTCAAGGTCCAAATAACCTCATCGTTACGCATCTCAAAGCAGTCTGCTACTAATGCGATTTTGTCTAGGGCTAGACGGAAGAGACTTTCAAACCGAACCCCAAGACTGCTCTCACCACACCACACATTCTTCCAAAAACGAACCTCCACCTCATTACCCACTCTAAATGAGAAGAATGGTTCTAGCAAACTTGCTACCGCCATGATACCTTTCCACAATCCCACCCCATGAGGGCCCCTAACCTATCTGGGAGCCCAAATATTTATGAATAAAAAATAAATTGCAAAATTTATTTTAAAAATAACTTATATAATGAATATTAATTACTATTTCAACATGCTGGTATTTGTTCACATATTATACGGATCAATCAATATATTGCATTGTTCACGTTTAGATGGTGATCAACCAATATATTATAAACAATCAATCAACATTACATAATTATTATTTGACCAAAGACATACTAACCCCACTAAGGCACTAACCATAGTAAAAAAAGAACATGCAAAGAGTGGGGTGAGCCGTGATTGCAGATGGTGCCCCACCAAAGACATATTAATCCCACTAAGGCACTAACCATAGTAAAAAAGGAACATGCAAAGAGTGGGGTGAGCCGTGATTGCAAATGGTGCCCCACCAAAGACATATTAATCCAACTAAGGCACTAACCATAGTTTTAAAAAATAGGCATAAAGTGAGTTGGGGTGAGTGTAGATAGAGACAACCAAAATACCCACTAAAGAAAAATTATTGCATTGCTCATGTTTCAAGCTTCATTTATTGAGAAGTGAGATGCAAAGCTTGCTTGGGGAGAAAGCAAGATTGAAATGATGATGAAGTTAAATGCTAAACACAAACACCCTCCTGTCTTTTGCTCTACAAAGAATTTTTCAAAGGAAGAACAACCGTTAGATGATTCCTTTTTCTTTGTGTTCAATGGTTGATAGGCCAAACCGTAGTTCAAAAACCCAAAAACTCGACTCAACTCGACTCGAAAGTTGGCCAGGTCGAGTAACTCGGAAAACTCGAAAAAAATTCGAATCGGTCCAACTCGGAATATATATGTAATAACTTGAAAAACCTGGGTTAAAAGAACTCAAAGTACGCTGGTTTACAACCTCAAACCTATAAACTAGGTTTAACAGAACCCATAGTAGGTTGTCTTTGTAGACCCAAAAAAATATGATGCAAAAATAGCATGACGTTCGAGTTTAGGTTTAAAAAAACTAATAAAATTACCCTTCTGTGACTCGACCTAGTCCAGCGAGTCGAAAAACTTTGTTTGACTCGATCGAGTCACTCGAGTAACTCGGCAAATAGTGCGTCCTTCGAGTTTTGAGGCGACTCGACTAGAAATTCAGTCAAGTCAAGTAACCCGGCCGAGTTACTCGGGTGACTCGCCAGGTTTTTGAACTATAGGCCAAACTAATAAGACCTCTAATGCTCAAAAGCTCAACTCCAACATCCATGCATTCAAAGAATACTTTATTTATTTTATTATCTTGGTCTGACATGCTCAGAAAATATTGTATATTACTTTAATGGGGTCTGAGACTAATCAATGCTTTATGTTGTACAGGTAGTCATATCACACCAATTTTGTTATTTCTTTTCTACTGTATATCACACCACAGGTCGCATAGTCCAACAGAGGGAAGAAGAGGGGCAAGGAATTACTCCTTTCTGATCCCTTTCTTTTCTTATTATCTTGATCTCATAAACTACCCTTTTTCGCTTAGGAACTAATTTTGGCAAAGACGTAGAGGGACAAAATGCAAAGGGAGGGAGGAAGCTGGTACTCTGCAATTTCACGAACTACCCTAAACTAATTTCTACAAGACGCAAAGGGAAGAAGCTAGTCCTCCATGTAATTGAGACGGTAAAGGGGTCAATGATATCACAACACAATTTTTTTCTTTTTTAGTATATTTCACAACAGAGGTTATCCAAGTTAGTGTTTTGCGCACCTTATCTTCTGTCCAAGGATAAAAAAATACAGTTTCGGAAGATGTATCAGTCCCAACAGAAACCTATATGTATCGGTTTCTGGTGATACATATAATTTTTTTCTAATTTTTAAAAAATCAAATGAATTATAGGAACCAAATATCAAGCGATGGGAAGTGACTCAAAGACAAAATAACAAACACAATTATAATTACACAATAAATGGAAACATAAATAACCGATAAACAATATGTTTCACCCGTTTCGTATCAGTATAAAAATCGTATAGGGAACTACCAAAACCTATACGTAGTGGCCGTTTCGTATCGGTTTCAGCAATTTTTATTTCCATGCTTCTGTCACACTAATCTTGTCCAGTGTAGTCAAGGCGTCTAGGCGATTAGCCCCGGCTAGGCGAGGCGTTGCCTAGGCGACGCCTAGGCGTTGCCTAGGCGACGCCTAGGCGTTGCCTAGGCGATAAATTTAATATAAATATATATATAATTATATATATATCACGTATATATATAACATCCAAAAGATCAAAACTCCACACCCACATTCCACAAAAACATAAAATAAAAAGTCTATTACAAGCATTCATCACATAACCAAAGACATGTTAACATAGTGGAGTATTAAACACTTCAAAATCTGGGTAAAATACCCAAATTCGTGTCATTGTCCATGTATAATATTAGGCAGAGCCCCCTACGATTGCCCGGGGGGGTGGCAGGGGGGGCAGCGCCTAGTCTCGCCAGATAAGCACGATTTAGAATCTTATTTCTACTTTATTGATTTTTTTAGTGAAAAAAACGATTTAGAAATTTTATATTTTTTATTTATTTATTAGGAAATTTTGGAATTTTTTAAAGCAAAAAAAAAAAAAAAAAAAACTTTTTTTTAGGATCGCCCGCCTAGAGGGGCGCCTAGGCGACAGAGGCCCAAAATCGCCTAGGCGACACCTTGACTACACTGATCTTGTCGGGTTTCTGTCACATTCATGGAAGCTTGAGTGTTTACGAACCTAATCTCCTCGAGCTTCAGTAGCATCACACTTAGTCTCGCCAGATAAGCACCTAATCTTGACGAGTAAATTCCTAATCTCACCGAGTAAATACCTAATCTCGTCAAGTAAGCACTTAATTTCGTCGATCTTTAGCAGCGCTGCTCCAAATTACCCGAGACTACTACTACTTCTTCAATCGTTGTTACGAAGATAAATAAATCTATTTTATTCTCTTTATATTTTTAGGGTTTTAAAATAAATTAAAAGCCCAACCCCTTGAAGGATCAGTCAGATCCACTCGACAGGTTGAGTCATGTTGACTCGGATGAGTCAGGCGAGTTTTGGCTCGATGAGTTATACTTCCGAGTTTCTAACCAAATTGGTTCGAAACTTGACCGGTTCGAGTTGACTCGATCGAGTTTCGAGTTAACTCAGCAATTTTTAAAACCCTGTAAGGGACTGCATATAGAATCTCGAAGGCTAGAAAACAAATAGCCCCTCTATAGGATATTAACCATTTCGCTTATAGAAAAATCAGCAATCCTCACTACAGATAACTCTTTAAAGTGAGAACACCAAAACACTAGAAATTTCTTAATAATAAAAACCTTATGCAACAAAGAGGATGTCTTCCAAATACGATAATTTCCCTCCTAGATGCACCAACAAACCACCCAGCAATCATTCTCCAAACGTTATGTTTCTTTGGTATAGAGCTTTTGTAGACCATCAGGATACGCAATCCACAAGAGACCATAGAAAAACCCAATGAATGCCTAAGAATCAAATAAACTCGGTCCAAATAACCCTCGAAAAACTGTAGTGTAGTAGGAGGCGGTACACAGATTCCCCATCTTTTCTCTAAAAGTTATGTTTCTTTGGTATCGAGCTTTTGTAGACCATCAGGATATGCAATCCACAAGAGACCATAGAAAAACCCAATGAATGCATAACCCTGGAAAAACTGCAGTGTAATAGGAGGTGGTACACAGATTCCCCGTCTTTTTTACACGTATAGCAGTTATTTGTATTTCTTCAACCTCTAACAAATAAGATGTTTGATGGTGAGAATTTTATCAAGTAAAGCAACCACAATAAGAAAACTTTGATGGGATTCCAGCCTTCCATATAAAGTGAGGAAAAAAGCTTTTGTTGCCTCCTAACATAGCAAGGTCAAGGTGAAATGATTTGATTGAGTAATAGCCCTATCCGTTCTTGATCCGACACAGGAATCAAGGGAAGGAACAAATTTATACAAACTAGACAATTTGCTACTGATAAGGTTTTAAATTTTGTTTTCCCGAGAAAGATTGTAGGCTGAAATGGGATATATCACAAAATATTTTCAAAATGGCGGATTTTCCATCATACAATAGAAAAATTGGGGCAAATTTGGTTAAGCATAAATGCACACTTATAACCAAAAAAAAAAATTACGAATTACATAGTAGTTGCAAAAAGGAGCATATACATCTAATATATGTATTTTTTTCCTTCAATATCCAATTTTAATTAACTTTTGAATTCTTTAATTAAACATTGAAAAGAAATCTAACAAAATTATGTAATGCTTTACATAATTATTGTACACTTACTTATTTTATATTTATGCGTAATTAAATTGCTTATAAATATTTTGTAGCTAAAATCATTTTTTTTCCAAAAATTAAAAGAACCTGGCCAATTGGCAGATCGACCATACATATAGAACATACTGAACTTTAACTTAATTTGCCTCATAACTTATTTCTATAATAACATTTTTTTTTAATTAAAAATTTTCTCGTCAATCATTAGAATGGTCGGAAATACCTTACTTAAGTTTGAATCCAGTCGGTCTACTAATAAGCATAAAATCCTAAAAACTTAGAAATGCATACCTTTCTTGCGCTTTAAAAAAAGAAAAACAAAACTCCTCAAGCATTCTTCGCAACGATTTCCACTTTATTTTAGTTGATTAGAGCAAAATCAAAGAACATTTGAGAGAAACGAGATTGAAAAACCAAGAAGGAAGAAATTCCCCAATATCTTAAGTCATCGATCGAAATATCCCCATTTTGACCAGCATAATATTTATACGGAGATTATCCAAAATATCGTGCGATAATATGAGATATTTGCAAAAGATTGAGAGATCAATGCAATAAATTGAAGATATTTTTCCAGTCAGATAGCGAAGGTGTGCCCTTCATTAAGCCAAGGTCCTTGGATCAAGTCTCAAGGGAGAATTCCCAATATATAGGTAGCAGTTCCCCTGTGCTGATATAGCAGTGTGCTTGCCAGCTCCAAAACCATGGTACTAAGTACTAACCACTAACATAGTGATGCAAGAGCGCATTGTGGCGTGTCCCTATGTGGTTCTACACCCCTTAGGGCTGTACGCTTGACTTTTGGAGAATATCCCTTTATCTCGAATCAACCCTATTGTCCTTCTAAAAGGAGATTTTTACAAGGGATAGACATACCCCTGGGGTGTGAAATTGCGATATATCAGCCAATATAATGCATTCTTCACAAATATTGAAAACCTTGGCTAAAAATATAATAGTGAGTAAGCTTACCACCGTTTTGGAGGAAATTAGATTTCCACGTTGCAAGCTTATTATTATTACTTTCAATACTGAATCCCAAGAAGATTAGGCTTAATAGCTTGCAACAAGATGAAGACCCAAATATATTGAGGCATATGAGCTAACCTTGCATTTTCAAGCAATTAGAAAGCTCATTCCCACAGCGAAAAATATTACTTTTACTAAGGTTTACTTTCAAACCTAATATTGCATCAAAACCTCTAACGATGCATGTTAAAATTCTTAATTGGCTATGAGATGCTTCATAAAGTAACAGAGTATCACCTGCAAACTGAAGACGAGATTATTGAACCTTGAATCCTAATGAAAAGCCTTCAATGACAATAGTTCTTGCCTTGGATATTAGTCTACCTAATGTTTCGGTAACCATAGTAAGATGAGAAAGAGATAGCTTATCACTGTGTCTAAAACCCCAAGAGCTTTTGAAATACCACATGGGAGAACCATTAATCAAGATAAAGAGATAAGCATCAGAATTGTAAGCTTCCATCTAATCCATCTTCGCCACCTGATACCAAATCCCACTCTTCCCATGATAATAACCCAAGAAATCCTAGTTAGAATGCTCATATGCTTTTTGATTTCTAGTTAACGCAAGACCCCGGGTTTTCCTTCTCGAATTCTGGATTATGAGCTATGAGGACGACAACCAAAATCTGCCTACCTTTCACAAAAGCCCCATTGAGGGAGAGCTAAAGATACACATCACCTCCTTAAGTCACAATACTAACACTTTTGGAAGAATCTTAGAAAGACTTTCCACCGAACTAATTCGGCAGGGATCCTTCAAATCCTGATTCCACCTTTCTCAGGGATCAAGGCTACACACATATTGTTAAAGTGAAAGCTGCTTTCTGGATGAATGTGTTGGATAAGATTCTTATTGCCAACCATTTGAGGAACCGTGGTGTACATCTCAAATAGATATTTCCTTTGTCACGATACAAAATAATGTGTATCTCATCTTCTCCTTCATTTCTCCGTCTAATGAATGGATTTGGGGTTCATTCTAGCTATGGGAAAAGATGTCAAGGTCATTTTTGAATGGCCTTATGGTGTCTTTAGTGCTAGAAGTAACGTCCTGTCGGAGATGTTACTAGCTTCAATCTGTTGGGGCCTTGGAAAGTGCATAATAGTAGGATCTTCGATTATTCGGCTCCTCTACAACGTCCCTTTGGTCATCTATTGGTTGGAGTTTGAGAAACTGAACAATGGCTTCTATAGAGTTTTTAAGTGTCAATTAGGGTTGTCAATGAGACAAATCAACTCGTGAGCCGACTCGATTCGTTTCGAAACGGACCGAGCTTAAGCAGGGGGTTTAGTCGATGAGCCGAGCTAAACTACTGAGATGAACTCGTTTAGTTATCGAGCAGAATCTATCTCAGGTTCGGCTCCGCTCGATTAATTTTTAGTCTTTTGAATTACACTAATAGCCCTTACAATACTTTTTTTCAAATGAAAGAATAATGAAACTTAAATAACAATTTTTTGTTAAGGTATAACCTAAATGTAATTTCCTCTTTTAAGTCTTGTTTATAGAAAACTCTACCTTTAATATTCTCTCTTTAAGAACAAAGAGATATATGCAATATTGTTATGGCCGGTAACGGAAAGGAATATCTGGGAACCTCCCTCGTTTTGTTTTTGAAACATACATTGTTGCAGCTATGGGTTTTTTGTGTGTGAACCATGATTTAAAATATTGTCGGTATTTGTGAAATATCAATGATATTTTTCGATATCGCACATAAACAATATATCTTTTGGGTACTTTCGTTATTTTATAAGAATATTGTGCGATATCTTTGAAATTTCGCATATATCATGTCATATATGCGATATTTTGGTTAATGCTTTACTCTTTTGATTTTTAAGCTATAAAAACGTAGATCTAAATTCCAGAAAAAATAAAAAGTCAACTTTTCAGTTCAAGAACAAAATCTGCTTTTTAGGATTCATGTCAAAATTTCAACTTTCAAATGCTAAGATATTTCTCAAAATTTAAAATTTTATAAATTCTACTGTATCAAAACATTACTAAAACCCAAAAGTCTGGTGAGAAAAGTCATATTTTAGTCTTCAAAAATATTTTCATCTGCATGGTCAAAAACTCAACTAACAATTCAACAGAAAAAGACTTGCATTCAAGCTTTACAAAAACTTTCTAAGCAAATGTTAGGTGCCCGCCATTTATATTCATTTAAAATACTCATAAATTAAAATTGCAAAAGAATCAACATCAAAATTTCTAGTTCTAGGCTAATGTTCAATTTTTAGCTGTCCGGGTCTAATTTCAACTTCCAAATTGCAAGGCTTTTTTCGAATCCTAAGGCTCATGGTGATAGTTATGCCTTAATACCCATAGTATCCATTGATGGGAGTGTTTCTACACTTGGACCACGTAACCACCTGCGCTATGCATCATGGTACTATCATCAACCTAGTTAGGATAGAGATGCATTCAAGCCTTTGCATAACTCCATTTGGTTCTAATTGTAGTTCTTGGGATGGATTGGATCATGGACGTATTATATAAGGAACTCTGATTGTGATTGATGGATGAATGAAACATTTTATGTAAGTTATATCAATATTATTTAATCATACATTGTCGTTAGCGCACATCTTTGCCCCCTTCTTCCCATTGCATCTCTTATCCTCAAATGTGTATTAACATCTACATTAACATTTCCTGAAGTTTCATTGTACAATTCTATGTTTTCCTCGACGTGCGCTATAATCCCCACAAGAAGATGTATACCTTATATATCTTTTTCACGTCGGTGTGACATATCCTACGATATCAACATTCATAACCTTGGTGTGAACTATGAACACATACCAAAAAAAGATACAATCATGTGATGGCTTTGTTTCCAGCTTTGTTGTGTTTTGGGTGTATAAGACAGCAAAACCAGGACAGCACTTACTAAAGCTCTACAGGAAATCCCATGATCTTCCTGTTTTAGGTTACATCTATGTCTCTTTTCTAAAGTTCTTCCCTTGCATCTACCATAAAGACGTAGATAAATCCACAAACCAAGAGCATGTTCTATTTTTTCTATATTATCTTTTGATGGAAATCAGAGTATGCTTCTACTATCTAGGGACTAGGGTTTTCATTTGGATTTTGATTTGATTTGATTTTTTTTTTTTATAAAATACGGTAGCGAGTCAAGAATAACATAGCTCGCGAGCCAGCTCAACTTGATTATTTATAAACACTGAGATTGGGCTAACAATATAGAGCTCGAGTCAGTTACATATGTTATGAGCCAAGCTCGATTCGACTCAGCTCGTTTACACTCCTAGTGTCAGTATCACTGATGTTTTTGCACTGATGGAGTCATGTTTTATTTTGCGACTACTAATTCTTGATTTGTTTTTTGTTCTTTTTCTTCAGGAATCCCCTTAGTTCTTTTTTCTTTCTTTTTCTCGGATATTCTCCTTTGCTTCTAATTGAATTTCATATCAATAAAAAAAAAACAATTAATCGGCAATACACAATTGAAAATCACCTCATCAAGTTTCAGGCTATGGTCTCATCATATAGTCTCTCACAGATATATTGTTGGTACTCCACGACTTAGCCATGCAAAGAAAGAAACTTGAATTCTTCTCTCCCTCCTTCAACCACCTAATTTTGGAGTTAGGCTTCCAGCTGATTTCTTCACAAGCATCGTATTCTGATAGGCCTTCGCCGCATACCTAGTGTCTACTTCTAGTGATAGCAAACATAACTCTTCCTTCATATCCAGTGAAGGGATGTCAGTAACCATCTTGTTTTTTGTTTCCAGAATGCAATCAAGCACCTTTATTCCTCCTTTTGAGTCTCTAATTTAAGAGCAAATCTCAATAGAAAAACCATACTTGCTTTACCCCCAAAGAAGACTATTTCAAGCAATCCTTTACAACATCTAGAAAATATGGAGTTTGCAGCCACATTTCTATAAACTTGAAAGGCGAAGGCCCCCAACCTATTTCCAGATTCTAGCATAATAGATATGTGGTCCAAACAGGGAAGGGCAAAGCTTCCAAAGACACCAGCGGGTAACGGCAAGGAGGGGTTTCTTTAGAAGTTTGACCATGTGAATGCCGCACCGTTTAACGGGCTATCCACAAGTTCAATTCCTATTGAGAAACTCCCCGAACTCCATCTTCCACGATATTCTCCTTCCTCCTTTCTTCTCGTATGAAATTCTTATAGTGTTGAAATCACCAACCAAGCACCACAGAAGAGCACACTTCTTAGGAACGGAACTTAACACCTCCTGAAAAATGAAGAAGAGCCACTTCTTGACGTGCCACACTCCCGAGAAAACCCAATAAAAGTGGACTACTACGTTTTTAAGTAGAATATATAGAGTACTCCCCCATTACATAGTTTACTACTCCATCACTTCTTTACTCCGAGCAAATGATGATGCTTCTAAATGCATGTATAGAGGGTAAAACTTCCTAGCCAAAGTATTTGTTCCCCGAAATCTCCCGGGTTATAACTTCTTCAACTTGTTCAACCTTAGGATCTCGAATACATGTGATCTCTGGCTCTGGGTTATTCATAAATTCACTGATTAGCATTCTTCTAACTGTACTTTCAATACCTTTGGAATTCCAAGAAATAATTCCTTGCTTGATTACAAGGCTTTGGACATACCCATGACCTTTCGACTGCTCTCTTCCTTATGCCTACTAATGTTCTTTCATAGTTACCGTGGCTTTCTGGTATCTAAAATTATTCCTTCCTTAACTCTTCCACCTTTTTCTTCCGGAATCTTTCATTTATTTTTCTCGATTTCATGAAATAGCAATTTGACCTCTTCTTCATGACCCACTTGGGGGATCCCCAAAAATTTTCAAATTATTCTACGTCACTTAGAAGTCGCTCTAGGCTTCCTCTCGACCACTAGCTCTTGAGTCTCCGAAACATACAATCCCAATCCCATAGAGCTAAGAATCTCCAGACAAATGAAATTTCTCCTCTTGCATATCTACAACAATATTGTAAACCGTGAAGGCATGAGGCAAGGCGTTAGCACCTCAAGATGCGTGAGGCTTAAGCCTCACAAGAAAGCTTCATGCTCTTTCATTTTAACAAATAAAAAAAAATATAAGGAAAATTGTAAAAAGATTCAAAAGTTAATGAAAGATTATAGTATATATATATATATATTTGTATTCGTGCACATTGTGTTTCGGTGGGCGCACGCGTGCATATAGGAAATACTATATAATTTATTTAATTATAAAAAAATAAAATAAGAAATGCAAGAAAAAAAAACATGTTGAAATGTAGATCTACTTTTTTGTACATATATGTATTGAAGATGATATTCAAACATCAATTCATATGGTGGATTTAGAATTTTAGTAACAATATTGCAAATAAGTCATGAACTATATTGTAGGCTAGTGGCTCCAAATTTTTGCAATGTCTACTAGAGAAATAGTGTGAATTAAACTTAAAGGGTTTTATAATCCTAAATATATAAACATAATAAATTAAGTGTTAAATGAAACCAATATTACCATCATCATTTTCAATGTCTTCTCTACAATAAATATTACTATTTGTGTTAGTTGAAACAAAAAACAAATTTTAAAACAATGACATTTAAGTCTTAGTTGTGGCTAGAAACCTAATTTTAGTTAATGTATGAGACGTACGCCATAGACATATAGCGACTTCAAGGTGAGGGGTATGCCTCATGTGAGCCTCATAAGGTTTAAGCCTCAAGGTTGAGCCTCAAAGTGTTTTCCTTAAGTCTCGCCCCGAGCCGAGCCTCACATGCTTTTTAAAAAAGTGATCTACCGTAACATGGTTCACTTCATTATCGACAGCCCGGCCTTTTGTCAGTAGGAAGATCTCCTCTTCACAAAAGTTAACCATGGTAGCACCTTCAAATTCACTCATTTCTTTTGCTTCTTCTTGCTCCTCAAGCCACAACCTTCTCCCTTTCGTCCTTCCCTCCGTTACAACCACAACTAAAAGACAAGAAAGAGGGATATGGGGGAGGAGCTGAAAGTACCTGACAATTGAATGATTTTAGACAAATGAACTCTGTCCCACTCAATCATACTTTCCATCACTTCCATTATGGCTTTGCCAATCTCCACCATAGTTCAGAGTCAGCCATGGTAGTCATAAGCATCTCCAATCGACAACAAGTCTTCTCCTAGTAAATAGTAATGTCCTTTTCAGTTGACCTCTGGAATATATGAATTTTCACAAGGGCACTGCTTTACATCTCCTTAAAACGCCTAGATGGCTCCCCTCTTTGACGATGGTGACCAGATTTTCCCATTAAAGGTCGATTAGACTCTTCGCTTGTAGATGGGAAGGATAGATTATCTGCCTTCTCTTAAAGATTTTTTGTGAATTATTGATAAAGCCCCTGCAGTTTGAAAAATGTCTGATAGCGTCCTTCGGTCCTTTAACTAAGAACCCATTATTTCAGGTCAGATTGTGGGCCACCACAAAATTGCAAGATGGGGATCCGAATTCTTGTCCACGAATCAAACTCCCAAACTAAAGTGATCTCTGATATTAAGTTTGTAGGGTGATTTTCTCTTATAACTTCTGGAAAGGGGAACATATGTCATGTGTCTAGGCTTCACCACATCATCACTGCCTCAAAACATGTGATTGTGAACACTTGAACTCAAGGTTTTGGTTTTCCCAACCATGGTTAAAGGTATCCCTCCCTTCTACTATTATTTGACTCAAAGTCGCCATTGTACCCTCACGGTCAACAAAGGACCTGTAAAACTGAAGATACATGGTCCGAGAATCCAGCTCAGCAACCTAGAAACTCCAAGGCTGATTCGTCTTCTCGACCCCTCCTATACTGGGAAGCTTTTCTTTAACTGCTATTCTCTTCGACCACCAGCGAGAAGACCATTTCCTGATCAAGGATGGAGATTGATTGGGGTAAGTTTATAAATCCCTCCTTTATTAAATTTCAGGACCTCCGAGAGATTTTCCAAGTTGATTGACCAGAAATCAATGTCTTCTAGTCCTCTGAGCGAGGCACCTAGGCTTCAAACACCAATTCTGACCAAAGACGGAATGTGAGTCCCTTGACACTAATCCATCTGCTAGCAATCAAACAATCGAGGGATACAAAGTTCAATAAAGACCACCAACAATGAATAACTATTTTATTGGTCATAATTGTCATAAACCAAGTTCGCACAAATTGAAAACAGAAGAACATGACTATCCTGTTTCCAAATGGAAAAAGAGAGATGAGGAAGCTACTACATAAAAACTCTTCCAACAATCCACAACTACCACCCCAACTCAGCCCATCGTAGCATATCACACAACAAAGTTAGATGCCATTTCCCAAATTTATTTACCCCTTCACCATGGCACGTCTTAATGGCCACCTCACCCAAACCCAGACCAGTTCCCCTCTCACCATCGATCTGAGCTTTGCTGGAAATGGCCTCTGATATCGTCAGAGGGTCGTAGTTGAGAAAACAGCGGTTTTGAATTTTAGGATGGGAGGAATTGTGAGCAGATCACATATTGCTTATTCACCCATACGCTTCTCTTGAAACCTTTCGGGATTACTATCAATATGTTCTTTCTTTTGCAATACAGACAACCCCCCCTGACATTCATCCTCTTGAACACCACTCCTCCATTAGTTTGATTTTGATAGGTCTGAGCTGATCAAACAAAGGATCTTGGAGAAAAGAAAAATGGTTGAACCAAACGCGAATCCATTGCTTCTGTCTGTGATCTTTGGCGGAAAACCATGTTTGTCGTCTTCTGGAAGTAGGTCAAATATTTTAGATTCAACCGCTATGGCGGTACTAACCTACAGCTGTCTTCATCATTCCATAGGAGGCCATTCCATTAGCGCCCCACAATGATTGTCATTAACTTCAACAATATCTATCTAGCAAGAGAGCCTTGTGACGCAACTACAAATTTCACAGTACTCGGATTATTTAGAGTAAGGTTGACAAGAAGTGTACCACTACATTAGTAAATATTTGACTATCAGTTAATTTCATGAAGGCTAGAAACAATATCTAGCTAAGAGACAGCTCTTACGCAGCCACAAATATGAAATACCACAATACACAAAGTGTTAGATACAACAGATATATAGAAAACAGTAGAGCACTCAAAATGCCAGAAGAAGGGGAGAATAAAGGTATGTATAGTATATTAGTATTTACTTTTTCCACAAAAGACTGGAGGTACAGTTTGGCACCACGTTGCAAGTGTTTGGGCCTACAAATTAAAAAGAAGAAAAAAATGATTCCAGTCCCCTCGTGCACATAACCTCAGGGTACTAGGCCTGGTGATTTGGCGCATTATGAAAAATAGCATCATCAGATGGCCTGGTCATCACTGATCAAGCTCTTTTTTTTTGCCACGTGGCACACCTAGGGGACCCATACATAATTATTTTGTGCGCACAAACAGTTGCCGCATGGCACCGAACTATGTGACGCATAAGCAACACTCCCCATGTATCACATACATACAACTTGTCCTCATATATATATATATATATATATATGTCCAAATATTCTCTTTTAATTATCACAAAATTTTCCTGAAAGAAGATCCTGTAATCAACAAATATACAATAAGATCTCCCTAGATGTATACTGTAATGATGGAGAGGTTCTTCAAATGAGATTTGTCATATGGTTCTGTAAATGCTAATCTAAATCCAGGTGTTAGAAAAAAATAAATTAATTAATTAACAAAAAAACACTCAAGGACTCATCAGAATGTTTTGTTGGGAACTAACAAACATGAAAGTGGGTTATTGGTTAGCACCTCAACTAGAATCCACCAACGTTCAGAAACACCATGAAAGCGATCCTTCCAGATGAAGTCTGGCATTATGAGCAAATCTACCTGAGAAAATGAGTTGAATATCAAACAATAGGAATTTCACACCCAAGTCTCGAATAATTAACTGGAAGATCTTCATCCTTGGACAAAGAGAGACTTACCTTCAAAACGGTTCTGGTAATTGGACTTACAGTAGCAGATAAGTGGATCCATGGGAAATGTCCTAAATATTGCTTAATCAACTTCAAAATGAAAGAAAACAAAATTAAAATTGGAGATCTAAACTAAATAAAATACATAGAAACAGTCAGATCAGATGCATATGATAAGTGTTACCTTTCCTCCAGGTGCATAACGAATCAGTGCTCCAATGTCTTTTTCTTCCATCTCTTGCAGGCGGTCTAAGTCAGCGCCTCGTTCTTCAAGCTTCCTCAGCATCTGATTCAGATAGGTTATGATATAATTAAATGTAGTTCATAACAAAATACTTAACCAAAATTGGAAAATAGTAAGATGCTACACAAACTTCTGAAGAGAGATCCTTATCAAACTGTCTGAGGGGATGTTGATGGGGCCAAATCTGGCGATCCACAGATTTGCAATATTGCAGCATGAAGGAAGACATCTCACACCACCCCCTGCCCAGACAAATTTCAAATAACGCTCGCATGATACGGGCCAAGCTTGCACTTATATATGCTGCATCAGAAATTAACGAAAAGCTATCTATCGAGCCTCGTGATATGTATAACTGCAAATTACATAACCGAAAATTATTTCTCAAATATCACCTTTTCTTTTACTCGGCAAAGGGAAATCAATAACTACTGAAATCTCTGAGAAGTAAGCAAATACCTGAATGAGGATTGAAATTTTTCCATGTTTATTAGAAGGACCACCCTTAACTTCTAAGGGACATGATGTGCGAGCCAATGTTTCTAGCTCGTTCTGCTCCTCTTCTCTAACAGCAATATTTTCAAATTCAGAAGAATGGGCCACCATGTTAATTACCTGTAGTATTGAAAGAATGGCAGGGATTAAATGAACCACTCTAGTTATAATGGACTAGATATAATGGAAAAAAAGTAAACCTACATTACCCTAGTTAAAATAAGTTAATGATTTGTCCCAACATCTTAAGTTGTGCACCATGAGACATGGTCCTTCCAGGGAAAAAAATTTAGAAAATATCCCATGATTGAGAGAGACAAAAAAGAAATGGTGTAAAATTATCGTAACTAGGACACTTCGGCTTCCCAAACTAAAACTGGGGAATGATGAATCCTACTCATTGTCTAAAGCAGGAGTATATCTGCAAACGTAAGAAGCTCTTCTAAGTTTGCTCGAATTTTCATAATGAACATCATATACTTAATAATCAGGAAAACTAATAAGATTAGAAATCGAAAATAAACTAGGCAGAAAGAAACCAGTATGTTGGACCAGGCAGAAAGAAACAAGTATGTTAGACCTAACCAAATACCTCACTGTCATTCATGTGGCGTCTCAGCATTTCATTGTAAGTTTCAACACTGGAGTATTGAATATAAAAGTGGCTAGCTATGCGACCAAGCTCTGTACAATAAAAATTGCCACTTTTCTCATCAAACCGCATCATTTTTGCTTTGTCAAGGGCACGTGCAGCATCTATCACAAGAGATCTTTGTTTTGAAATCAAAGAAGGATCCCCAATGACCTGACAAAGACAGAATTGAGAGGTCCTAAAATAATTCAGAAATCACGAAAAATTTCTGAAGAAGCAGGATGAGCAGATAACCAAAATAGTGATCCAAGAAGAAAAGGACAACCAAAAACAAAGGAGACGTTTGTGTGTGTGTGTGTGTGTGTGTGTGTGTGTGTGTGTGAGACAAGGTTTTACTTGATCTAACAGAAAATCTTCATATATTTATATATATATATATAGAACCAAACAATTTGAATATTTACAAATTTTCTAAGAAAAAATCAAATAGTACATTCTGAAATAGCATGTGCAAGTTAAAGTTCACAGATAGTGAAGTGAAGGGCTAAGACTAATGAATAATCAAATAATAAAGAACAGAAAGGAAATGCAACATATTAAGAAGGGAAATATTAAAACGTCATTGAGACTATATGATCTCCTATTCAGGCAACAAACGAGATATCTCCAAATGCTCAAAATCAACCTTGCTAGAGCACCAATCCATCAACAAGTGATTAACCCGCCTTCGGACCTTAGAGTGTGGGAGCGTGGTGTCTTCGAATATCCTTTTGTTTCTCCACTTCTAAATGGACCATGAGATTGCCCCTGGAAGAAAAGCGCATACCATCTCAGTTGAGGCACCCAATGTAGACGCATGCTGGCAAGATAAAGAGCTATGGAAGGAACAAGGGAAGACCCAGGCAACTCCAAGAAGAGATAAAAACCAGTTCCAGAGACCGATCACAAAAAGGCAATGTATAAGAAGATGATCCACATTTTCCTCCGTTGTAGGCATGACAAGATGATACAAGTGTAGCTGCATATATTTGCATATCAACACGGTCATTAAGAGAAAACCTAAAGGAGGATCATGTAAGGAAAATTGTTTAAAATATTGACAAGTATCGGTTCGATACGTTTCGGTTTTTAGTAATACCAAAACACCTTAATGCAGACTTCCTTTTTTTTCCTGCATCGAGTGTGTATTGAGACTTATCAATTGTAAGTCTACATCGGCTCGATACGTCAATACATATCGAAACACAATCAATACCATATATTTTAAACCCTTTTTTTTAGTTCCAACATATCGAGCAATATTGTTGCACAACTTACTAGTATCAGTCGATATTATTGATATTGTTATGATATGCAATAGTATTGGTTAAAACTATCGAAAGACTATAAAACCTGAATGGGGTTTCATTTTGGGTAGAACCATTGTTACAAATATGGTTGTCAAGGCGACCAGGCAACTTGAGGCGAACGACCCCTTGAATGCCTAAGGTGGCAGCCTAAGGCTTCACTTGATGAACTTTTTGCTGCAAAAATCTTTCCCAATATGAGATCTATGTATGATGCATTTCCTTGAAAAAGAGGCACTGCAATTGATATAATTGCAAAATTCTCATTATCAAGATGTTATGATGAAACCCTCCTTAAAAACAATTCTAGGAATAATAAAATGTGATTTCAAGTATTGAGAATAAAAAAAGGAACAAAAAAAGTAAGTCTAAAATGACTATCGAAAGGGAGAAAGAGAGAGACCAATTGGTCCACCCTTTGAGCGAGAGAGATGACAAGTCAACATGAGGAAAACTTACTCCACACCATTCGTCTCTTCTTTCTTCTTCAATCTACAAATCTATTTTGTTGGATATACAAATCTTTTTGTTGGATATACAAATCTCTACTATATTATATGGTAAAAGACATGAGAAGTATATACAATACATGTTTTTTGTTTACCAAACTACCATATTCAAACCAAAAAAAAAAATTATATCATTAAACAATAATAATATTATATATATCAGAATTATAATAATGATAGCCAAGGCGGCTAGTTTAAAACTACGTTTTTATCGCGGTAGTTTAAGAGTCTCGTGAGAAATACAATTTTCTCTTTTTATCAATTAATATCCCGATATTTAGCTGAGATTTTAAAAATATCGCGAAAAATACCCAATATTGTTAATTTGATGAAATTTATGAATGTGATATATATTACTACAATTTGTAATTTTAATTATTATTCTAATCATTGCCAAGATTTAGGCAAGAAATACCAGAAAAAAAAAAAACTCTATATTTGAAAATCTCCCGGGAAAAATTCAGGCGATAAAAACCTAAGAATGAGATTTCTAACACTGCCTGGAGCCCCTTGTGAGCCTATTTTTCCTTTATTGGTCGAATTTTAGGCCTAAAATAACAACTCATTTGTCAATTTTAGGTTCAAAAACAAAGATCTTGGTGTTTGATTTCAAATTCAAAAAAAATTCCCAAAATCTCAAAAGTAAACTATTTTTCTATCTTTTTTTAATTTTAGTTGTTTGAATTGATGCAAATAGGTGTAGTCAACCCAAAATGAGTAGATTTGTTGATTTCGTGCGAGATTCAAGGATCAAAAACCTATTTTTAGGCAAAATCCATGATTTTTCCTCATTTTGTTTTTTTAAAAAATTGAAAACCCTATACTCTTCACTCTTTAAAAAAATACGTTGAATCCATAAAAAAATGAAATGAGTTAAGTCTATCGATGATATTCACAAACCATGAACTAACCCAATTATTTTATTTTATTTTTTTGAAATTTTAGTTTTAAAAAATTACAATTTATTTATAAAATATTTTTGCGTATGCATATCGTATTCAAATAAGTGCATCTTATTTATATACTCTAAAATGGTAGATATTCTGCAATAATTTATTTTAAATTTTAAAAAATATATTTCAAGATTTTTGGTTCTTTTGATTTATTATATTGTTAGAAAAATTTATAAATAAATTAATTGGCTACTCTGAAAGGTTATATATTAAAGATCTTTGTTTCTTTCTAAAAAGGTTTGAGATGGTGCCAAAGAAGAGTGTAGAGCATGTCAAAGATGTAGGGTGGTACTTGGTAGTCTTTGAACCGTATAGATGGTAGTAGGTTAAGGATGAGATGCAGATTTTGTGGGTTTGAATCTCTACTCTATAGGTGGTTGGATCACTTGATTCAAACAACATTTGTTAGGTGGGTATACAAACATCTACCTTATCTCTAAGTTTCCTAGAGAGATCAACCAGGCAATGAGGGCACACAACGAGCTGTAGAGAGAGAATCCCTTAGCGGTAATTTGACGGGGGAATGGTTGGATGAGCCAGGATCAAGTGGAGCTGGTACGAGCAGAGTAGGACATAGTAGAGTTGGGCATAGCAGTAGTGCTGGTATTAGTGGGCCTGGACTGAGTAAGGCTAGGCCAAGTGGGGTTGGGACTAATGTGGGAAATGAGAATGATGGCGAGTTCAATGAATTGATAAAGACTCTAAGGACTTATACTCAGGAGGATGAGGGAAATGCAAATACTAATGACTTTTTTAACTTTTAGAATTCTTAAATCTCATATGTATGGCTATAAATATAGTTGTAGGGTTTCATTTAGTTTGTTTTTAACCAATCTTTGCACTAAAAGAAATTTTATGAAATGTATCCAAGTTTTTCCCTGTTTATCCAAGTGTTTCTTAATTTTGTCAGCATATCCATGATATGTATCTTAAATTCGCCAAACCAATACAGGATTCGATACGAATATTTTGAAGTTTGAACCATGGTAAGGAATGTGGTTTGTGATGTAAGGATCTTGCTCGTAGGATGCTACAGATTGTGAGATTACTAGAAAATGTTACAATGTACTCCAAGGCTACTAGATCAGAAATTAATAAGCACTTCATGTTTTATATTCAACCTCCTCAAAAGGAACATAGAGACTAGTATCATCATCACCCAATCCCTCAACTTTGCTAGACATGTTAGATGCTCCCCTAGCCTCCTAACTCATGTTGTTTCTTTGCATGTACCTGATCAAAGAGTTCTCTTATCGTGCTGCTAATGTCTCAAGGAACGCATATTAGGATACCCACCATCACTGGATCCGGTCATTACCGGTTTTTCCATTTATTGTTGGATCGAATAACCGTCAGTCTCATATTATCTATTGCCTTGGTTGATCGATTCTTTCAACATTTGCAATAAAATGTCCCCAGTATTCATCATTAAAGCATAAGTGCTGGCTTTTCCCACCTGTTGATCATAATGCCATGGCCTCCCTAATAAAATATGGCGAACTTTGACTCGAAGGGGATCACATCGGATAAAATTGATATATGTTGCATGCCTACAGCTAAAGAGTAAGTAACCAAACAATGCTTATCATCAAAAGACACACCATGATTCATGGCACTTTGTAAGGTTGTGGGAGAAGTTTAAGTTGTACACCTAACATTTCTAGTCTTGGCATCTCAATAATTAGGTCGAACCGCTTCCATCGAAGCTCACCCTTGTCTGAAATACGTTTGAGCGTAGCCAATCGTCTTTCCCGTGTTTTGGAAGTGTTAGAAGTCTAAGTAGAATACAATAACATCTGAATCAAGCAGTAAGGCCTCTATACATCTTCCTAACCTTTGTCATGTGATTTCTCCTCGGTCTTTAGAGGCTCCATTCTTAGTCAACCCTAAGGCTCTATGTCTTTATGTGGACATTGGCCAACAAAATCCCCATTTCCAAATTCCGCCACATTAAGAACATCCGTTTCTTGAGCATTTGACTTCCCTTGTTCAAACTTCATAACATGGAAGTGTGGCTTGGAATAAAGAAGTCCTAGCTAATCTCTCGGAAACAATTCATAATATTGGTAATGGTGCATGTATAGGTAAGTCAAAATTGGTAAACATATCGTGGATATTTATCAATATGCACAAAAATGATGTAAAAAATTCAAGACACGTTAAAACGCATGCAAATTTCATGCCACAATTATTTTAAAATTTTAATGCAAAAATAAGCTACAAATATTATGGATCAATTCCAATAACTATTGTTTAAACTGTCTATATGAGTTACCACAATGCATTACTTCCTAAAAGCACAAATACGTTGTGTATAGGTGTATACGTATCCATTACATGTACAACATAAGATTAGACAAATACAAACATAATTCATTAATAAAACATGCATTTTACGCAAACACAAGAAGATTAAGATTACACCAGCACTAACACAAGTGTAAACACAAGTAAATGCATAATAAAGGCATTTCAGTACATAAAACATACAAATTTACTAACTAAGAAGTTCAATAATATCTTTAGCTTTGGTGAAAAACTAAAAAATGTAAGATTAAATCACCTTAATGAAGCCAAATCTAAAGATCTGATGATCTATTTTTTAGCCATTCCCCTTTCATTTCAAGGGATTTGGGACCTTAAATTTTGAAAATAAAAAGAATGGAGAATACCTAGATGAATAGTGTGGAATATCCCATTTGATTTTATCTCCAAAAAAATCAAATAGGTTTTTCAATGATTTGTTAAAGATGGACAATTTTTTTTAGGGCTAGAACACAAGGTTTGGAGAGGAGTAAAGAAGGAAGAAAATGAGGTTCATAAAGCTGAAAAAGGGAGGAGGGGAGGTTACTCTCAATTTTGATATGCAAAATAATTGAAATAGTATGATATGTATTGTATGGTGTATTTTTGAGTCTTTGACATTAGAGTTTTGTTTCAGAAACCTCAAAAAAGGATACATATCAAAGGATACGTATTAATATGGTGGAATATACAGCCAATACCTCATTCGGTTCACTAACACAAGCCCAATCACTAGGTTATAGACCTATTAGTATAGCTGTCAACTAACACTTCATCACCTTGCAGTATCCCCCTAAACTATATACTCATTGTCAAACATATTGGATCAACACCTTTAGGCTGTAGCTCAGTGTTTTAAAAGGTGTGTGAGGTTTACGCCTCGAAGCGAGGCTTAAGAAAAATGCCTCGAGATGAAACCATGAGGCTTAAATCTCATAAGGCATGCCTCAAAGTATGAAGCTCACATGGGGAACACGTCTCACACCTTGAGACTCCCTTTATGTTTATAGCGTACATCTTATAAATTAACTAAAATTATGGTTCTAGCAATAAACTGAGACTTAAATGTTGCATTTTATTTTAAATTTGTCATTTGTCTCAATTAATAGCAAATAACACATTATTTCAGATAAGACGTTAAAAGCGATGATGATGTTGATATTGGTTTCAACTAACACTTAATTTATTATGTTTAACATATTTAGGCTTTTAAAACCTTTTGAGTCTAGTCACACTAATTTCCCTACTAGACATTGCAAAAATTTGGAGTCACTGGCTTACAATGTAGTTCATGACTTCTTAGCAACTTTTTACTAAAATTCTAAATCCACCACATGAATTGATGATTGCTCATCTTCAGTAGTGTATGAATAAAAAGGTAAATTTAAATTTCAGCATTTTTTGCCCTTCTTATATTTATTTTTTTGATAGTAATAATTTATATAGTATTTTCTATATGTACACGAGCACCCACATGCACACACATGTACGCAAATACAAATATATATATATATATATATTAGTAGTTTTGTAGTTAGGGTTAGGGTTTGAGAGAAGAAGAGGAATAAAGAAAGGATATAGATGGGAGAAGAGAGACGAGGAATTAGTCGTGTTCCTCTTCTCTACTAGCTATATTAACTTGGCTAATAAAATAGTTGGGCCCAAGGCCCATACAATAGAAAACAAAGTAAGAACATACGTGTGGGTCACTCTACAACATAAGAGAGACCCATAACTAGATTATACCAACAACTACATTATACCAACACTCCCCTTAAGCTGGTGCGTATATGTCACACATGCCCACCTTGCTAAGCATATCAGATATGCGATAGCTTGGGACTCCTTTGGTAAGGATATCTGCAAGTTGGTCACCAGTCTTTACATAGGGAATGCAAATTTCTCCAGAGCTGATTTTTTCTTTGATGAAATGACAATCAATTTCAATATGTTTGGTTCTGTGATGCTGGACTGGGTTGTGTGCAATGCTAATTGCAGCTCTGTTGTCGCAATAAAGACTCAAAGGCTTGTCTACTGGAAATCCAAGCTCCATTAGAAAAATCTTTACCCATAACAATTCACATATTCCATGAGTCATGGCTCTAAACTCAGCCTCTGCACTAGACCTCGCCACAACAGCCTGCTACTTGCTTCTCCAAGTTTGTCCAATATCTAGATGTAGATCTTCTATCTGAGACAGATCCTACCCAATCAGCATCGGTGTATCTTTCTACTCTTAAGTGCCCATGACAGTCAAAGAGAATCCCTTTCCCAGGAGAGGATTTCAAGTACCTGAGAATCTTGTAGACTGTCTCTTGATGAGAGGTTTTTTAGGGCATGCATAAACTGGCTCACCAAGCTAACTGCATAGGCTATATTAGGGCAAGTGAGAAAGAGATAAATAAGACAACCAACAAGTCTTTGATATTTGCCTGCATCATTAAAAGGCTCACCACCATCATCTACTAACTTGTTGTTCTGCTCTATTGGTGCATTCAAAGGCTTGCATCCCATCATCCATGTTTCTTTGAGAAGAACGAGGATGTATTTCCTTTGTCAGATAAAAATTCCTCCTTTCCCTGAAATGGCAACTTCTATGCCAAGAGAGTACCTTAACTGCCCGAAGTCCTTTATCTCAAACTCTTTAGCCAATTGAGATTTTAACCTCTTAATTTCCTTCGCATTAAACCCTGTCAACACTATGTCATCAACATAGATTATAAGGGCAGTTGTCGTACCCTGACATTGTTTGATAAACAGGGTATGATCGGCTTGGCTTTGAGTATACCCTTGTTTCTTCATGGCACCACTGAACCTTTCAAACAAGGCACGGGGGGACTGTTTCAACCCATATAGGGCCTTTTTTAATTTACAAATTTTCCCTTGTGCTGTGGGGAAGCTAAAACCAAGAGGAAGTCATCTAAACTTCCTCCACTAAGTCTCCACGAAGGAAGGCATTTTTCACATCAAATTGATGAAGAGGTCAATCTTGGTTAGCAGTCAGAGAGAGAATCAACCAGTCTAGCCTTGTATCTTTTCACAGAACCATTTGACTTGTATTTCACTGTAAAACCCACTTGCATCCAACCGGTTTCTTTCCCCTTGGTAGGTCAACAATTTCTCATGTGTCACTTTTCTCAAGAGCCCTTATTTCTTCACACATCGCATCCTTTCACTTAGGATGAGCCGGTGCTTTAGAAACACTGCAAGGCAAGGACACCAAAGACAAAGAAGAGGAAAAAATACAATATGAAAGAGATAATGAGTTGTAAGAAACAAAATTTGAGATAGGATGGTGAGTGCAAGATCCAACTCCCTTTCTAATGGCAATAGGGAGATCGGAATCATCAACTATTGAATCAGAATCATTACCTGAGTTGGAAGGATTTGGATCCAAGGGAGAATCATGGCAGGGAAAATGAGACATAGGTCGTGATCCCCTGGAGTAAACCTGCAATTTTTTCTCTTGCGCATGTCCAATATCAATCACAATAGAGTCAGGGATATCGAAAATAGGACGAGGAAGAGGTATAAGAGAAGACAACACTTCAACATCAACATTCTCCCCCGGAAGAGCTTTTAGAGGAGGAAAGTAAGGAACATCCTTAAAGAAAGAGACATCCATAGACAGAAACTTCCGCTTGAAAGGAAGATGGTAGCACTTATAACCCTTATGAGTGGGGGAATATCCAAGGAACACACACTTGATAGCACGAGGATCAAGTTTGGTGCGGTTAGGTTTGGGCACGTGCACAAAACAGACCGACCCAAATACTTTGGGTGGTATAGAAAAATGGGGAGATGTAGGTGAAAGGACATCCAATGTAGCTTTGAAGCCCAAGATCCGGGAGGACATTCTATTCATAAGAAAGGCAACGAAAAGTAGGACTTCAGACCAAAGGTATTTAGGGACACATGGCAAGAAGAAGAGATCTGGTAATGTCAAGGAGGTGTCTATTCTTGTGTTCAACTACTTCATTCTACTATGAAGTGTGAACACAAGTGGTTTGGTGAACAATACCATGGTTATTAAAATAGGTGCACAGGTCCACATTCAGATATTCCCCACCATTATCAGAACGAAGTATCTTAAGCTTAGCATCAAACTGAGTATAAATCATTTTATGGAAAGCTTTAAAAAAAGCATAAACATTAGATTTGGACTTAAGAAGATACACCAAATGGCACGAGAAAAATCATCTACAAAAGTAACAAAATATTTATAACCAAACACAAAATGCGTGGGTGCAGGTCCCCTAACATCAGAATGAACAAACTCAAAAGGTGAATTGCATTAAGATATACTAGGAGGATAGGAAACCCTAAAATGTTTAGACAATTCACAAGTTTCACATTTAAAGGAAGTAGCAGATAAAAAAAGAAACAACCGAAACATCCTCTTGAAACAAAAAAGATGGATGGCCTAAACGAAAATGTCATCGCATCAACTGGTCAAAATTACTCCTGGGCCCTGAAGAGGACAGATAAGCACGCATCCCAGGAGGAGAATCCAACTGATAGAGACCATCCTTCTCACGACCACTGCCAATCATCCGCCTCGTCACCAGTTTCTGAAAAACACAATGGGAAGGAAAAATGGTGACACTGCAATTGAGAGACTTGGTAATACTACTAACGGATAAAAGATTAGTAGCAATGTTAGGAACAAGTAGAGCAGTCGATGAAGGCATAGATGGAGAGACATGGATGGTACCCTTACCAACAATTTGAGAGATAGAATCATCCGCAATACTAACTTTGTCTCTCCCAAAATAAAGAAGATATGATGAAAAAATAGAGGACATACCAATCATGTGCTCGAAGGCCCTAGAATCAATGATCCAAGAGTGAGGAGCAGATGGGACTGAGACATGTAGGGCAATGGCGGATGTACCTAACTGAGCAAAGGAGGAAGTGGAAATGATCTCCGAGTGGGACATGGCCCTACGCATTTCATCAAGGTCGTGACGGAAAGACTACATATCATCTCTGGATAATAACTGAGATGATGTCGGCGCTGTAATAAACCTAGAAGTCGCAGCAGATGTAGCAGTATGGGCAGAAGGGTCGCCACCCTTCTGGACGGCGAGAATCACCTCCATATCCACCTGAGCGACCTCCCTTCTATGTAAACCATCCATGTAATTGCCAACACTGATCACGAGTGTGGCATGTCCTCCCACAGTAGCTACATTTCAACTTGTCTTTTTCATCATAATGGGCACCATCAGAACGATTACCTCAACCTCTAAAAGGTCCTCTACCACCACTTCCACCACGCTGGAAAGTGGAGGAAAAGGCAGACCTCTCAGAAGAAATCACCGTCCTGGAGGTCATCACATCACGTCTGTTTGCTTCATTTCGGATATGAGCATATACTTGGCTAAGTGTCTCAGGAGGAGGATCTCGACCTACGAGCTGTGATCGAGCATTTTCATATTCCTGATTCAGACCGGCTAAGAACTCGAAAATTCGCACCCGTTCAACCCAATTCTTGAAGGCAACAGCATCAGCAGTACAACTAGGCTTAAAGTCTGAGTAGTGATCAAATTACGCTCATTTCTTCCTCAACTTGGAATAATACATATTCAAAGGCATCTCCCCCTGACAAGTTTGGGAGATATCCCGTTGAATTTTATAAAGCTAGGCAAAATTGCCTACATTCGAGTAAGTCTGAGAGAGGGTGTCCCAAATAGCCTTAGTAGTCTTCAAGAACACCAAGCCCCAATTAATGTGGGGTAATACGGAATTAGTGAACCAAGATATCACAATCAAATTGTCTTGAGTCCACTTAGCATGTGTAGGGTCCGTCTTGGCAGGTTCTGCTATCTCTCCAAGTAGGTAACCTAATTTACCCTTCGCTCCAATGTACATTTCAACAGATTTTGCCTAATAAACATAATTTTCACCATCAAGTTTTTCTAACATGATTTGCAAGTGAGGGTTGTCATTACTCGACCCCTCATGGTTCATACTAACCCTCAAAGGTATCTCAATGGAGGTTTAAGATTCATTTGACATTGGAATCTCTTCAAAGCACACACTCAGAATTTGCTAGAATACTGGAGTCACACTTCCAACCCCAAAGCAAGAAAGAAGTCACACATCCAATCTTGCACTTCAACACCAACTTCAAATAAAGAGTCATGCTTTCAATATTATCTTGCTTCTATCAATCATAGGTCTTAAGAAGACTCAATGAAGCAATATCAGGGCTGTCATAAGCAAACAAGCCACAAAAAACCCTAATATGAAAAAAAAGGGTACCTAGTAGCGTGGAAAAAACCTCACAACTCCTTCAAATCTTTGTGGAATCGCCCAACCCAGTTTAGAAACATTCCTACAAAAAAAGTATCACCATGTCCAATGAACAACACAAACAACTTGTTTGGATAAAAACAGATCTGAACTTCTACAGTAATTTTTTCAGAGTTTATTTGAAATTTTCTTTAAATCCATGCAACTTCTTCAATATTGGTCTAAATCACATGATATTTTATTCAAAAATTCTCTAAAGTCAAGAGCTCTAAGATTCTACCTTCAAAACACCCCCATGGGCTGCCTGAGTCGTACGGCTGATTGGCCTACTGTTTTCTTTGTTGCCTATTGTGGTTTTAATCAAGCCCCCTTTTCCTTCTTTGATGCTCTGATACCGAGCAGTTTTGTAGTTAGGGTTAGGGTTTGAGAGAAGAAGAGAAAGAAAGAAAGGAGACAGATGGGAGAAGAGAGATGAGGAATTAATCGTGTTCCTCTTCTTCAGGCCCAAGGCCCATACAAGAGAAAGCAAAGTAAAAAACATAAGTGTGAGCCACTCTACAACATAAGAGAGGCTCATAACTAGATTAAACCAACAACTACATTATACCAACACTATTAACTAATACTATGCCAGAATCTATTCTCCCCTTTTGCCATTGCCACGTAGGATTACCATCTTATGACAAGTGGCACATTGATTTCCTCAATTTAAACAATTCAATTTCACCCGAACCATTCCCTACTCTCTCTAAAATGACCCACCTCTTCGTTTGAGACAACTCTTCAATGTAGAGGCGTGTCCGCCCAATGCATCCAACAAGATTGTGGGACGGGTGATTCGACCAAAACATTGCACCCCTTCGTCCCACAACCCTTGCTACCTATTTAAATCTTGCTTAAATTTGATCTCCCAAAGACTTTCATGCACCCCTTGTGTTGGATACAGGGCCACCCATCTTGAGGTATTACATTGCTTCCACGAAGCACTATGATCTTCCTTCCTTGCTCATGTTTCCTGAAACAAATATGCTGTGTCGTGGATTTCCTATATGTTCTGTCAGGAAGTTCGTGGTATTGCCTAAATTCCATAATCCAATATAGGTCAAGCATGCAGAAGAGTTAGTGCTTTGCCTCTTCATTCTTTTTCTTTTCCATAAAATGTACATCTATTGGAATTTAAACAATTGTAAATAGTGGTCCGTCAATAGCATTTGTTTCATTCCATGTATGTTTATTTGTGTCTCCTCTAATACCCAGAGTGTGAGGGTTGTATTCCGTACTGGGGGTTGAGTTATGAGAGAGGGTTCCAAGCTTCAACCTTATTCCGTGGCGGCCCGAATAAAGATTGTGGAGAGAACAGCCTGAAGGATGCCATGCTATTTCCCTTTTTCTATACTCCTCGATTGCTTTATCTAATTAATTTATGATACTAAGAGTATATTAGAGAAACAAATTCTGAACCAACTTAAAACACAAATATAGACAAATAAAAATTGTTTTTTTTTTTTTTCTTTTTCTGATTTGTTGTTTTTTAATCACTATCGTTATCTGTGTTTTTATTAAGAGAGATAGAGAGTCCCTTATATGGAAAGGGAACCATTATACAGTTCGTTCTAACATAAATGTTCACAAAATTTGTTTGAGTTAAGAGTACGTATTTTTTCCAAAGTATTTCTATGGTTTAGCGTGAACATTTCATTTATGTGTATTTGTTAAGAAAAGAACTCAAATGGTAAACTAAACTAGAGGCGAATGGGACTACAACTCCCATAATCATTTTATTATGAGCAGATTAGCCGACCCGCATTCGGTTAGATAGCCGATTCCCTTCTCATTTCCCCCTTTAACTGTGGTCAGGCTTAACAACTTCAAGGAATACTAGTGACAACAGTAGTGAGAACTGAGGAGTAAGTTAATGTATGTTGAAGGCTCTAAAAGGGAGAGGGAGGGATGAAAAGGACTTTGATGGAGATAATGAGAAAAGATTTGGTAACAGGCGCTCATCAATGTTGGCTCTTAGTAGACTTGAATGGAAAAACATGAGTTGTATTGCTCACCTCCAATCAAGGTTTTAAAAATCTACGAAAAATGTGATATAGCAGCGATACTGCAATAGGTTACAATTTTGCACCCCATGGATATATCTATTCCTAGATGGAACATATGTTTTCAAATGTATTCCTAAAATATCGTCATTTTATTGCATCATCTCACAATATTTCTTATTTATCGCAGAATTTCTTCCAACTTGGTTTTTTTTAAATAAATTTCTCTAAAATTTGGTTTCATATGACCATAATCAACCTAAACCAACTCATATTATTTTTCTATATATTGTAGATTGAAATGTACAAATTAATTTAATAACTAATGAAAACAATTATGTGATCGATAACCTTTACATAATTATGTTACAAAAAAATTGATTATTTACAGTAAGTTAATTTATTTTAAAATTTTAATTAACAAAAAACAAAAAAATAATGGAAATAGAAATAGGATATTGATGAGAAAAATACATGTATTAGATGTACGTTTCTGTTTAATTATTACATAGTTTGAAGTTAAGTAATGTGAATGTTATATTAATATAAGATTATCATCATACACCACCACCAGAACATATCTTTCTCCCTTCCAGTTGCATCTCTTATGTTAACATTTACCATAAGTTTCACTAAAATATCCCGCTTTTTTCCTCATTTTTTCTCTCAAACGGCAAAAAATCCACCATTTCAAAATCATCTTGCAATACATCCCATTTACAAGATGAGATAGAATCCAGGTCGGTTTGTTCAGGATTGTAGTATCATCCCAAGTACTCTCATTTAAACAAATGCTCAATCATTTTTATCCAAACTCCACTATCCATCCAATTACCATTATAATGTACAAGTCGTGATCAAGTGGTTGTGATCCCACCAATCCTGGACGTAGAGGTTTCATCTTACTTTTGTCCATGGTTCTAAAACTCAGTGACTTGACTCGAAACTCGGCCGAGTCTACTCAATCAGGTTTCGAGCCGACACAACGAAAAAACTCAGAAATGCCCCTTAAGAGCGAGTTTCTCGGTCGAATCAGACAAGCAACTCGAATTGGCCAACTCCCTCGAGTTAAGTAACATATTTTTTTTCTCTAACACCCTCCCCCCGTATATAGACACGAAAAAGAAAGCGAGGGGGTGTTAGGGCACGACAGTCTCACTCTTCAAACCCCACCTCTCGTTCCTCTTGATAATCGACGGTCACACACACACACACACAGAGAAAGAGAGAGAGAGAGGACTTACCTGATCCAGGATGCTACCGTTGGGGAGAATAAATCCTGGAGAGACATGAGAAGCTTTGCAGAAATCATTATTTTTTGTAATGGAAAAAGCACCTCGGATGGGGCATTTGGTTGGTTTTTAACTTTTAAAGTAGGAAATAACAAGAGCAAGTCAAGTAGATTTCTGTAATTACTGAATTATTAATCGTTAACAAAGTTTAAAGCCATAATAGATGATAACTTTTTTTAACCTTTTTACATTCTCCATTAGCACATTTAACTAATTATATGATTGATGGATGATAACTTGCGGAAGCGGGGTTGGTGTTTGCCTAATAGGTGTTTTATGTGTTGTCAGGAGGAAGAGACAGTGAACCACCTCTTCTTGCATTGCCCTTTAGCGAGGGAGGTATGGAGTTATTTCTTATCTCGCTTGGAAGTGTCGTGGGTTTTTCCCTCGACATTGAGGGATTTGATGGAGTTTTGGCCCTGGGACAGTGGAGGAGGGGTTAGGGAGGTGGTGTGGGGAGTTCTTCCAGGAGCGCTTTGTTGGATGCTATGGAAAGAAAGGAATGAGAGAATATTTCAAGGAGATGAGACTACAGTGCCTCGTCTTTGCGCGCGTATTCGGTTCACTGTCTTGGAGTGGACGGGGGTAGCGTGTTCTCGGGAGGACAATCTCAATTTAGGTTTTTAGTTTCTGGCTTTTTGGGGGCGTGGCATGACGATGGTTTGGTTGTTTACTGTTCATTGTAGAGTTTACTTTCTTATAAACTCTGCTCTTGTGTTTTTGGTGTTGTAGTGCCTTCTGCCTCTTAATAAAGTTTGCTATTGATCAAAAAAAAAAATTGATATATATATATATATATATATATATATATAATGTCTTATTTTAGGTATATTTTATCCTTAATTTTTATTTTATATATATATATAACAAACATTCAAAAAAAAACATTATTATATAGTTCAAGTTTTAGGTGAGATTACTCGGACGAGTTTTGACCGAGTTTACGAGTCGACTCTACTCGGCAAGATTCCGAGCCGAGTTTTCGAGTTTTAAAACACTGCTTTTGTCACTTGTTAAAATGATAGGGCATCATGTCAATTGATGGAACTCTGGATTCACTTTATTTCCAAATGCATCTTTATTTTTTTGAATAATAATGAAATCAGCTTCACCGAAATTGTTTGTACATGTTGCGACTGCGATCTAGTTTTGGCAATCCTAAACACCTCCCCAATTTGGTACCCAATAGAGTTATTATCAATTTATTATTAGTTGAGACTCATCACTAGCTGCCAAATCATCCACTCAAATAATTATTAGTTGAAACTTAGCTAGCTGCCAATTCATCCACTCAAGGAGCCAATAAAAGTCGTCGTTTTTACCATTTTTAAACTTGAAGTAAATTAGCAACTCCCACACTCACTCCAAAAGGTATTTAACAGGGGCTGGACACGTGTATAAAGTGGGTTACATAGGTGGCTGCAGGTCTAAAATAGAAGCAGAAGTTAAAGAAAGAATAAAAGAATGCATAAAAGATAACGGACTGATTCGCACAATTCAGAACTAGTCTCCAGCATCTCATCTTGGACCACTAAATCAAGTAACAGGAATCACATAAATCAATCCAAAGGCATCAAACCTCGGAAGTAGCTCTAAGACGCAGCAAAAACAAGCTCAATTCCACTTCAATTCAAAAAAATAAAGAGTACATGTGTGTGTGTGTGTGTGTGTGTTCTGGATAGCATCCCTTAGAAACTCTTGGATTCAAAATATGACTTCCTAAAAATTCACTACTTTCAAAATCAAGTATCTGGTAGATCATGCTCAATCTTAAGACTTGAAACAAAGGATTGTCCTAAACCTATTACCTATCAACTCAAACAAGAAATTAATAGAGACAGAGAGTAAGATTTACTTGCTATAAAAGCAAAGAAACTTAAGAAAGGAAAAATAAAATTTAAACTAGTAATTCCGCCAAGAACCCACACCATGTTTATGCTTAGACCATAATAATAGTATTTTCAAATTGTGCAATCACGAGATCATTGAATAGCAATCAAATAAGCTTATTATGAATTTGGAGCTCATTGACATAACTAATGATGTCACAAGTGAAGTGACAGAATTTGACTGTTTAACGATGGATGAAACATTGCTTTCCTATTTTAGGCGATGATTCTTCTACTCCCAGTCTAGGCCCTCTAGGGCATCATCTTCAATAAAATGATGGCAATTGTAATAATCAGAGCTTCTCTTTTGAGCAATTCCAGTGAAATGGGGTTGGTGGAATGTTCAAAGATGAGTTGGTAAGTAGTTCTCTGGTCTGGTGGAGTATAAGATACTATAATGAAGTAGAGGTTCTTGTGCGTCTTTATAAGGATTGGAGATCTTACCTTCTCCTTCTGTTGGGGTGTGCTAAAGATGTGGAACTCGTCTGTGCGAGGGTGTGGGCCTGTATGAAAGTAATGAGTCCAACAAAAACTAGAAAACATCCTTGGTCACTTTTTGGCCTTCACTAAAGATTAATGTATATATTGTACAATCATACTTAACATAGTAATAATGAGCTGATTCATTTGCCAAGGAGGTGCACAATGCACATAGCAGATGGTTTAATTATCCAAGAGAAAAATAGAAGCATTGGTAATATCCCTGATTAATGTAAATATTACACATACTTAACACAGTAGTAATGAGATGATTCAATGGCCAAGGAAGTGCCCATAGTAGATGGTTTAATTATAAGAAAGAGAAAAATAGATACATTGGTGATAACACTCATACACATGCAATCACTTTTAGAAATTTATCCAACATCAATGGTGATGATCCTGCATATTCCCAAAGGTTACCAAAAAAAAAAAAGAATTTAGCGGTGCCTTCAAATAAATATGTATCAATAATATCATGCAATACCTCATCCCATCCTATCCCATATGCCAAAGGATTCGACTTCATCCTTATAAAAAGATATGTATACCCAAGCCAGGCGCAAGCTTCCTTCACATTTGTTACAGTCCCCAATGCCACCTCTGCATTCAAATTATCTTTTAAGGAGCTAATGAACTGCCAAAAGAGGAAAAAAGGAGTAAGAAACAAAGGACGGAGTATCAGCCACAAAAATATGACTTGAAGGCCAAAGAAGCATAATGACTAAAATATCAATGTATAATCAAAAGACACATATGAAGCAGCAAAGCAGGGTATCTAATATCTAAAGATTTAAAAATAAATCCTCTTCCTACTTGATCCCATTTCACCCAATGATTTAAAAATAAAGCAGCTATTTAACACCACACTGTCCAATTTCAAAGGTTTAATCTGAATCACCGGTTCGGTAATTACACCTTTTCTCCAAAAATAAGCAATAAAGCGTTTTAAGATGGCAAATTCCAAGAAAGAAGACTAAAAATATGAGTCCTTATGTTTTCTGTGGTATTCCAGAAACTAGAGACTCATTAACATATATTTTTACGTGTAATTAGATATTAAAAGACACATTGTAAGCAAAGATACAGCTCTTGACATACTAGAATGGTGGAGCACAATTCTTGTTGCCGACACCAGATAGTTGGAATAAAGTATTGACAACTTGACACACAAGAAGAACGAGGAATTATTGGAATGGGAGGAGCACATATATACAAAATCACTACGCAAACCTTCAAGTCAATCAGATAGCCAACTCATTAGAAACAAAATGCTGTACAAATTAAATACATAAATTGTGTTAAAAATCTCGAATCATTGATACCTTTAAACTCTCTAAGGAATAAAAACCATAGGGAAAACAAGGAGTTTATATTTATCAAGGCCAATTGTTCAGTATTAATCCTCAAGGATTCATTTTTTTCCTCTCATTTTACATGCTACAACATATTGCAAAAGGAGCGATTCTCCATACTATCCACCCCTTGTTTTTGGAAGCTCCACTAGACCATATTTGGACATGTGCAAGCAAATTTCTAGAGGGTACCCATTGGATGTCAAACAAGTGGGAAAAATGATGTCACACCTTAGAAACTCACAATGAATGGTCTCATTATCCCCTATACAACGAACAAAAAAAATTGGACAGTTTTTATCTACTAATCAAATAGTTGACAATAAGAATCCTACGAAGCATGGCAGCCCAAAAGAATAAATACAATCTAGAGGGGATAAGAAAGAAAAACTCCAAGTAAGATGAAAGCTTTGGCCACAACTAGGGAGGAGAATATTGAACAAAGCATTAACTCACTTAGCAATTCCTGCTTCGATGTGTTTTGTCTTCAAACAGAGCCAGCAGGCAGCAGCATAGAAGTCTCATCCGATGAGCTAGAGGACCTCAGAGAGAATCTACTAACCAATCAAAGTTCCTCCTAGATTTTGGAATCCAAGTCACCTAATCCGCTTCTCTCATAGCATCTAACCAAGACCCCTTTTGCATGCCATAGAGGTCTAGATAAGTACATTGAATAAGAACAACCCTGAACAAAACTTACTCTTATCACCTCTTCAAATTCAAACAGGATCCCTATAGTGAAATCTTGAAACAAAAGTGATGCCTTTCATAATGATCACCTCATAGTTATTTGTAACTTCATTGTTGTTCCAACCTAATTTCTACTCGCAATATTAGGCTTCAATAACTCGTCTAATGGCTTTACATTTCTCACAATATCTCCAGTCATTTTCCAAGAACTGTATTTTTTTATATCAGTCATCAGGATTTCATGAGATGAAAACTATAGATTCACAAATGGTGAACCAAAATAAAAGAACAAAAAAAGCCAAAGGGTGAGGAAAACTAATATCCTAGCGCAAACTATACCTCTCTAACAGCGCCACCCAAACTATGAATGAGATTTACGTCATTCTAATATGTTTTGTGACTGAAGAAAAATTGTCAAGTGACAATGAATTCTCCTCAAAGAAGCGATTGTTCCTTTCATTCCAAAATCCAAATAGTCCAAGAAATGGCACCTAGAACTAGGGGGCCCACAAGAGGTCCAATTGAACTCCCAACGATACTGAATGCTAACAAAATAAAAAGCCCTGGAAAGTGCAAGGGGAAACCTAAGTGATTCCAAGTTGGGAAAGAAAATAGTTCCAGAGGCCCTTCGCAAAGGTGCAATGTAAGAGCAAATTATTAGTGAATTCCTCCGTTGACAGACACATCACAAAACAGTTCGAAAAACTCCAATGTCAGTTTTGGAGATGATCCATAGGCAAGATTTCATTTAGATATTTTGTCCACAAAAAAATTAATATTGTTGATGACACACCGGGGTGCCACACAACCCGATGGGGAAGAGTACAGAAACAGAGCCTCAAAGCCTGCAAAACAACCTCACAATGAACCAAGGTCACTCATCTCCTTGGGTCCAAAGCACATCCCACTCTACTAAGTGGCATCAATTACATCGGTCTTGTCATTTCATTAAAAAAATGTTTCCCTTCCCTCTACTTCCTCAAACTTTGTAGCTCAGAAGCAGGTAAAGTAACAAGAGAAAGGAATTGCTTGAGAAGCCTTGAGAGAGTTAGAAGTTAGAACCATTAGATCTTAAAATGCAAGTAAACTAGAAAATTAATAATATAAAAAGAACTTAAATCGATCCATAATTAGTCCTCTTTGAATATATATAGTTTTGCTTGCTTTATTGTAACCTAATAGCTTTCAAAAATACCCTCATATTTGTAATAATCAATTTAAAAAGAGTATAAATCATAATTTTGTGTTTCTCCTATGATTTGGGACTACAAAATAATTAAATAAATGAACATAATAATTTTTCTTACTTTTAAGTATTGAACCATTCCATCTAACCCTGAAATATTGATAGATTAAATATCAATTTTTGAAGTATCTGATACGGATATACACAATAATTATTAAATTCCAGGGTCTTGACATATATCGGTTCGTGGATGAGTGTATGGCAAGATCACGTGGAGTTGGGTCGAGCGGAGCAGGATATAGTCAAGCTGAGCATAGCAGCGCGGCTAACACCACTGGTATTAGTGGGGTTGGAGGGAGTGAGTCTCGGCTGAATGGGGCTGAGACTAGTAGAGGTCATAACTCATGATAATGATGACGACGAGTTTGATGAACTGATGACACTCATATCAAGGAGGTTGAGGGAGGTGTTGCAAATATTATTAACGATGACGACGGAGATGATGGTGACAATGACGATGATGGAGGGGATGTTTGAAGTATGTCACATGGGCAGTCACATACACAACCAGATGTTTGCCCTCTCATGGTCATGAGAGCCAAACATATGAGTGACAACGTCGTGGTATTGGGCGACAGGCTGGACGAGGCAGGGATGACATGATTCATGAGATGAATAGAGTGAGTGTTGACGCTCAGTCCCAAGCAACAAGTGACAATTATGGATAGCTCTCGTGTTTGCAGCCAACGTACATACATATGTACTAGGGCACGTACTACACTTTCGTGAGTTGGTCACAGCATTGTCATCATGTTTGGCTCACCTATAATATATCACTTTATTAAGTTCCTGAACACACGAAGTATGAGCCGGCACGAAGCTCAATGTGGCATTGAGCTTGTATCATTTATGTAATTTACTTTATGGTTGTAATTTAATACACTCATTTGTTTTATTGAATATAAGGTTTTAATATCTATTGTTTGCCTACACTTGGCTAAGTGACAACTATTTGTGTTTTCAAACTTATTATCAGCATGGTCGCCTTTTTTAACTTATAAAGTTCTTAACCATAATATGTACGGTTATAAATACAATTGGGGAACTTTATTTTGTTTGCTTTTAGCTTATATTTGCATCAAAATAAGTTTTATGCAACGTATCCAAGTTTTTCCTTGTGTATCCAAGTGTATTTTAATTTTTTCTAGCATATCCGACAGATACATCAATACGTATCCTAAAATCAACTTACCAATACGGAGCCTAATACTGATACTTTGAACAATGCCTGGTTAGGGTAGCCCCCTCACACCAAGAACATATCCTACCAGTAACCAATCTTGTTTCCAACACACTAATTCCACCTTTTTTGAAAGGGTGATTCAAGAAGTATGCTTCCACATCGTCACGGTTAAAAAAAGTAAGAAACCATTACGTAACGGTTACCTTAATGAAACTAGCATTGTTCCCAAAATAAATACTCCCATCCATAGTGTAACATTCATTACGAACATTACATAACGTAGGACTGCTTCCATGAATTTTTTATATAAAAGGGTTCTCACAAGTCACACCCTAAACCCCACTTGTTTTCCTCTTTTCTCGCTTCCTTCCCCTTCTAAACCTAAAAGACCAAACTGCGTTTGTTTGTTACTCTAAAAAAGATTTGAAGCTTCAATCTTTGAATTAGAACTTCAAACCCCAAGAACTATAAATTAATTATTTGGGGTTTTTCTATTCGGATAACTATTTTATATTAAATTGTATCATTTAGTATATGATAGGCAAATCAATATTTATATTCATGGATTTCGATTTCTTCTTCTTCTTCTTCTTCTTCTTCTTCTTCTTCTTTTTTTTGGAAAAAATGACTTTTTATACATTTTTGTTGCTGTACTTTTTTCCTATTTTTCTATGTTCATTTAGAGTAATATTTAATCTTTATACACTTTATTTTTCAAGTTAGGTATACTCTTATACACTTTATATGTTTTTTTCTGATATATTTCTCATTAATCATGTAATCATACGCTACCAACGTGCTATTTATATCAGTGGTCTTACAGAGTAGGTGACTTTGATAGTGGGGCATCACGCTAAGGAAAGAGAGATATATAGGTCAAAAGTTAATAGTAATAGATGCCAGTATTGCCCCGGGATTATCAACGAGGATATTACACGCTTTAAGGAGTTCTAATTCACAAATCAGGCAAAATTACTGGAAGCAAAGGAGTCTCAATAGAGGTTTGAGTATTGTTGAGGTATCATCTGAAGGGTACACAATATGCAAAGAGCCAGAAGAGGAAGATGTCTTAGGGGGTAGCCAATAGGGAGCAGATCTCAGATATTGGGGTTCAATATGGAGGATCTTAACTTGAGGAATATTGACCACGAGGCCACATTTCAGTCCGCCTAAAGAGAGTATTAATATGTTCAACTTTGAAAACGAGGCCGATGCTTAACAGCTACTACTGGCATGCAATTCAAGTTCATGGTTCATCGCATACACCACTAGCATATATAACGCAATATAATAATTCGCAGTTGGTTGATGAGAGTACAAGGGAACGGGAGACTTTCAAACAAATTTTCAGGTAAAAAATCAAGACCATGGCAATCTAAGCTTCACCAACAAAAAAAAAATCCCTCTGGAATCCCAGTTCCCTTAATGAGAATCTAGATTACCATCCACCACCCTCTCGTGCACAAAACTAGCAAACAAATTGGCAAGAGACTCCAACTCCATGTTAAAGCATTGCTTCGAAACCTGGCATCTAGACCAACCTGTTGCCCTCCTACAAAGTTTTAGAACTCTTCCAGTCAATCAATAGACCAATTAGAAATACACAACATCTTATATTTGAAGTTAATGTTGATATATGTAATATCGATGGTCTACTTGTAAAAGGACATATATGTATGTTCTCTTTTTATATAATATGCTAGTAGGGTTCTCTAATCCCTAACTAAGTAATTTACCCTAACCTCTCTTTTTCCTCTCTTCTCTCTTTTCTCTTCTCTAAACCCTAAATCATTAAAATTCTTTCTCCAACTCGGTATCAGAGCTACATCAAAGAAAGAAGATTGTCGTTTAAAGCCGTAACAACAACAAAAGGAAGAAAGAACTAGTTGCCACGTTTTTAGCCATAAGGATGTCTCTAACTGTATGACCTAAGCCTTATTTTTGGGTTTCGGGTTCTTCAAAGGTATATTTTTCAAAGATCTTGATTTTAGAGGATTTTTTAATCCTATTTCATGAGATTTGGTTAAATATTGATTAAGTTATGATGATTTGAATAAACAAATACAGACAAATTCGAAGAAAAATACTGTTTTGGTTCAGATTTTTTACCGCTTGAATGGGTTGTTGCTTCCACCGTTTATTGGTCATGGTTGTACCGTTTTTTTTATAAAAACATCTTGAACCTGTTTTTTCTTCATTTGGATGAGATTTGAAGAAGTTGTGATGATTTTACAACCCCACTTCACTACCTTTTTTTGTTGAAAAATGGTTTTTTACACCCTATTTGCTTATAACAGCAACTTAAGTTATCTTTTTGGTAATCTTAATATCATTAGATCTTTTGTTGTTGATATTTTTTATTGATTGGTTGTTTGCTCCTTGAGTTTCTTCTATGAATGCTACAATTCTTGCTCTGACAGCACTTTCTAACTCCGTTGTTCACTTTATCACCAATATTAAATTCAATGGTGATAATTTTCTTGTGTGACAATGCTCGGTTGGGAGTCACTCTAAGATGGGGTATCTTGATGGTAAGACCCCACAAACGGAGACAAGTATTGTCGAAATTACTAAGTCGAAGGCATAGAATTGCATTATTTTGGGCTGGTTGTTCAATTCCATAGAGCCTCAGATTGCCAGGAATTATATTTTTATAAAGATTGTCATAAACTTTGGGAGACTCTTATTCAGAATTATGCCCTAGTAGAGAATGATGCTCGGATTTATCAACTTACTCGTGAGATTGCTCACTTTCAGCAAGGGGATGTCTATTTCAGATTATTTTGGGACTCTTCAATGTCGTTGGGAATAATTGAGTCATTATGAGTCTCTTTCTGAATTATTTGTTGCTTCTGCCAAGATTATGATGAAGCGAATTGAGCATCACCGCATTTATGACTTATTGGGAGGTCTTCGGGCTGAATTCGAGCAGTTGCGCACTCAGATTCTTGCCACATCTCCTTTGCTATCTCTTTAATCTGTGTACTCCACTGTGTTTGGTGAAGAACGCCGTCAGACTGTTTTGTCTTCGAGCACCACTCCTATGCCCCTTCCGGATCGTACAACCTTTGCTACTGATTTTCGTCCTACTGTTGGCTATGGTAGGGGGACTGATAGGGGCCGTCGTGGTCGTGGTGGTCATGGTCGTGGCAGACCTACTACTCCTTGTAGTCACTGTGGTATAGTGGAACACGATTGTGATCATTGTTACCGTTTGCATAGCTATCCCAAGAGTTACCAGACTCGTCCTGCTGCTCACTTTACTACGACTCCTACAGTTAATACTCAGTCCTCAGTTGTTGTCAGTGATCCTCTGGAGTTCATGAGAGCCCAAGTTGCTGAGATGATCCGAGCTGAGTTCCGTCTGCAAAGTGATTCTCCTTATATTGCCGCTTTATCTGCCACAGGTATCCATGCTCCCTCGGCCTATGCCGCCACTACATCGTCTTCTTCTCCTAGCTGGGTTATTGATACCGGAGCTACTGATCATATGAATGGTGAGTCACAGGGTTATTCTATTTCTTCACCTTCATTGCCTACTGCCAAGGTTTGCTTGGCTAATGGTTCTTTTACTCTGGTCTCAGGAGTAGGACACATTCCTATGTCTCTATCTCTCTCTTTATATCATGTGTTACATGTTCCTTATTTATCTTCTAACCTTCTTTTACTGATTATGCTCCTAATCGAGTCTCCTTTACTGCTGCTATTGTTTCTATTTTTCGTTCTTCTGTTGATGCTACTCTTGGTACTTATCGTTTATGGCATGTCAAGCTTGGGCATATTGGATCTAAGACTTTATATTCTTTGATTCCTACTTTTAGTAAACTTTGTTCTTCATCTACTTTTCGATGTGATACTTGTGAACTTACTAAACATGTTCATACTGTTTAACCTTTTCGGATACATAAATGCCGTTCTATTTTTCAGTTAGTTCACTCGGATGTTTGGGGACCATCTCCTATTCCCTCAAGTGATGGCTTTCATTATTATGTTATTTTTATTGATGATTACACTCGAGCTACTAGGGTGTACCTTCTTAAGTCTAAGGATGAGGTGTTCTCTAAATTTCAGGAATTCCATGCTATGATTGTTACCCAGTTTGGTGGTCTTATGAAGGACCTTTGTTCTAATAATGGCGGTGAATATCTCTCTACACCTTTTTTCCAGTTCTTCAAACTCATGGGATTGCCCATCAGCTTACCTATCCTTAACGTCTCAACAAAATGGCATTGTTGAGCACAAGAATCGTCATTCAGTTTGTGTCACTCGTTCTTTGTTGAGAGGCTTGTAGGTGCCTAAGCCTTATTGGTCCATGGTTCTTCTCACTACATGTTTTCTCATCAATCGAGCTCCTTCTCGCATTCTTGATAGCCTCTCACCATATCAGCTTCTTTGCCCTCAGGTTCCTATTTTTCTCATTGAGCCACAGGTGTTTGGTTGTACTTTCTTTATCCAGGATCTTTGCCCCAGTCGTCATAAATTGGATGATAAGGTCATTCGATGTGTCTTTGTTTGTTACCTTAGCACCTCTAAAGGCTATCAATGTTATGACCCTCAGTCTCATCGTTTCTCTCTCTGGATGTTACTTTTTTCAAGACAATCTCTTATTTCTCTCTTAGTCCTATGGTGCCACCTGTCTCTATGCCTTCACATATTGTTTCTCCTGTCTCTATGCATTTATCTATTGCAGTGGACCTCCCACAACAGGAGTTTCTCACATACTCTCGCCGCCAGCCACATGGTTCCTCCTCCTATGCGCCTCTACCACAATCTTCCCCGCAGGCCACTCCTCGAGGTACTTCTTTACCATCTATTATTCATGTTCATTCTCCTGCTATTGTTACTCCTGTTGTTTCTGATCTTGAGATACCTATTGCTCATCATAAGGGTGTTCGTGTTACTCCTTACCCTCTTGCCAAGTATGTTATCATCTCTCTCATACCAGGCCTTCCTTTCAGCAATTGACTCTGTGACTATTCCTCGATCCATTCGTGATGTTCTTCTTCATCCTGAGTGGACAAGTGCTATGGATGAAATGAATGCTCTTCAATCTAATCAGACTTGAGATATGGTTCCCCATCCAGCGATGTCACTTTAATCATACTATTTCCATCCATTCTGACACCTCAGACCGGATTATTCTTCTGTTATATGTTGATGATATCATCTTGACTGGCGATGACTCCTCATTCATCTCATGTTAAGCATGAGCTGGGGCGTACCTTTGATGTCAAAGATCTAGATCATCTAAAGTACTTTCTTGGTCTAGAGATTGCTCGATCTAAGAAGGGAATTTTTCTGTTACAACGGAAGTATGCTCTTGACCTGCTCAGCGATACTAGTATGAGTGGATGTAAACTCGCTACTTCTCCCATGGATCTGAAGCTCTCTTTGCATGATAGTGAGGGTGATCTTTTTTCTGATCTTCATGCCTATCAGCATCTTGTGAGTCGCTTGATATATCTCACCCTCACACGATTTGATATTACATTTACTGTTAGCATGGTTAGCCAATTCATGCATGCTCCCCGTGCTTCACCTTGCTATTGCTCATCGCATTCTCCGATATATCAAGGCTAGACTCAGTTGTGGACTTGTATATCGCTCATATGGTCACTTCGATATCTCCAGATATACAAATGCTAATTGGACCAGATCTACTACTGACCGTCGTTCTACCTCGGGCTATTGTGCTTTCCTTGGAGGCAACTTGGTTGCGTGGAAGAGCAAAAAGCAACCTGTGGTTTCTCGGTCTAGTGTCGAAGTAGAATATCATGCACTTGCTCATGACACTTGTGAACACTTATGGCCTTTTTCTCTCCTCTCTGAGTTAGTTTCCTGTTAAAAGCCCTATGTCCTTATATTATGATGACGAGGCTACTGCAAAGATTGCCTCAAATTATGTGCTTCATAAGCGTACAAAGCACATTGAGGTTGATATTCACTCTCTCCATAAGAAAGTCCGAGATTGTTCTTTATCTCTTCAACAGATTTCGTCTTCTCAACAACTTGCTGATATCTTCACCAAGCCGGTTGGCCCTACTATTCTTCAGAATATTACTGTCAAACTGGGCATGTTTAATGTTTATGCTCCAGCTTAAGGGGGAGTGTTGATATATGTAATATTGGGGGTATACTTTGTTGCCCAATAAATGGACCCTAGAGGGGGGTGATTAAGGTCAATGGCAAATTAAAATTCTACCTTAGCCTATTTATGCAGAATTTAAGATTAAGCTAATTTAACAAGAGATAGAATTTAGTAATGCAAAGATGAAAGAGAGATAAGGAAAACAAACACCAAGAATTGTTATCGAGGTTCGGCAATTCCAGCCTATGTCCCCACCTCAAGCTCTCCGGCTCACAGGTTTCAACACTCCACTATCGCACAAGCTTCTTCTCGGGTGAAGCTCAACCCGTTACAATCATTTTCCAGGCGAGGATTACCACCTTCAATGCAAGAGAACACCCTCTCTTGTCTTTACAAATCTATCCGGATTCTCGGATAAGACTCCCACGGACGTCTTGATTTCAATACACTCTTGATAGAAGAGGTTTACAATCTTGAAATGCTCCTTAGATGAGCTAATAAAGACTTTTAACACTCTCTAGAAAATCTCCAGAAGATTAGAGTTGAATAACTTAAAAACTAGGATTTAGGATTTCTAGGTTATAACTCAATAGATTTGAAATCTAAGCTTTGGTGTAATGGATTGAATGATTGGAAGTATTGGAGTTATTAGTTTTGGTTCATAAATCATTTCATTTTATAACCCAAGAAGTTTTATGGCAGTTGGAGTTGCATTGAATGCAAAAAAGAGCCGTTAAAAAACTAGCCATTATGAGCAATTTTTGTGTTTCCCGTAAGTATCCATCGATGGATGGGATTTCCATTTGTGAACCGTCAACGGTTTAGCAGACCAAAAGTTACAGAACATTTTGTAACTTCCAACCATTGATGGTTGATCAGTGCTCTGGTCCACCCGTCAACGGTTCCCTTTCATTTTTTCATAAACCTCTGATTTTAAATACCAATATGATGGGAATGATTTCCTAGATCTTATACCTTATCTTAATCAAGATAATTATCATGTTTTAGGTCCTTAGATTGATATTCAATGAGTTATCTTAATCAAGATAATTATCATGTTTTAGGTCCTTATATTGATATTCAATGGGTCTTAAGTAATTAAGCAATTCAACCGACCAAACTTTAAGGATTTCTTACATAAATCCTAAGACTCTTTAAATAAAATAATTAAACTTTCTTGAGAGTCTTCATTCTTCTAGTCTTGATCTTGAAAGGATTTGACTTTAAGCTTAATGATCCATCTTGGACTTTGGGGATGATCTTCAATATACTCAACTTGATTCAATGGCTTTGCTTGACTTGGTAAAGATCTTTCTTCATGGATAGTCATTTTCATGCTTTTTCATCTTGAATGGCTTGCTAATGCTCTTCATCAACTTTTTATCATATAAACTCAATGGAAGCATAGTAGGCTAAGCAATTTTCCCTAACCTCTCTTTTTCCTCTCTTCTCTCTTTTCTCTTCTTTAAACCCTAAATCCTCCAAACCCTTTCTCCAACTGTTAACTGGTCGGCTATTAAGTGTGGAATTGGATTTCTGTAATTGGCTGATAGAATTGCCAATTCCATCTCGGAATTCCAACTTTGTTGTTTTGGGTGCATTTCAAAAAAGGTAGGAATTGGAAATTTCCCAATTTCGCACAGAATTTAAGCAGTAATGTCATGGGGTAAATGAGCGGAATTCAAATCCATCCTAGAGGTGTTAATTGAGAATTATGTGGTATTGAGAGAGTGGGGAAAAGACGTGAGCCTAAAGAAATCTCTCTCAACACTTAAGACTCTTATTTCCTTCAACTTGCCATTGTCATCACCGTTAGATGTCAACTAGGGGTGGCAACTGGCAATGAGTCGGGTTAGTTTTAGGCTGAGTAAATATATCATCAACCCAAACCAAACCAAACCAAACGGGTTGCAAAAGGCAAATTCAAATCCGACCTATTAAGGGAACCCTCAAACCAAACCTGCAACCTAACCCATGAATCAAAAGAATAAAAATTAAATATATAGATTAATTATACTTAGAATTATAAAAACATTTAAATTTAATATTTTCTAAATATATTATGTTTATAATTATAAATGCTTATTATTATATTTTGAACAATAATAACAGTTAAGCTTACATTTCTATTTAATAAATAGTATATACATAAGAATATATGTTTCTTACTAAATTAAGTAGGTACTATGAAACGTCGATTCCGAAAGCCAAACTTGACCCAGTTAAAAATGGGTTATGAAAACCAAACTCGAACCTGATCCCCGAGTCCAAACCATCAATCCTAACCAGTGAAAAATTAGACGGGTTGACGGGCCAAGTTGGAAATTTCCAACCCTAACAGCAACTACCGCTACTGTGCTCGCATAGATCAATAATGAATGCATATTAAGTTAAATTCGTTTCCACATGAATTTTTATTCATTCAAACAATGGAAACGAGAATTCTGCAATTCAATTCCACCTAATCAGTAGTGCATCCAAATGACAGTATTTTGAATTCTGCAGAATTCAATCAAGTTTTCAATTCCATAGAATTCAATTCTTTGGGTCAATTCCAATCCACAAATTCAAAGGCACCCTAAGCTTAAAACACTTGAATTTGCTAGAATTTTAAACAACATACTTTAATCTTGCTTTTCTATGAAAAACATTCACCCCACACCTTCTTTCGACGATTCTCATAAGACATTTGGTTGATTTAGGGTTGAAAAACCCAAATATAAGCAAATTCGATGAAAATTTGATGAAAACCCAATGCAGAAGAAGAACCGACATATTGTAATTTTTATACTAAAAGCATTCAGCTTATTGCCGAGATTTTTCAACATCAGCAAAGTAATGCAAAAAAATAGAAATATTTGCATGATATCTAGTCAATATACATTAAAAAGATAATATCTTGGATATATTTTGGTCGGCTACATTGGCATATATTCGGCCGGTATATCACATAGTCACAGTTTAACATAATGCCTCCTCATGAAACCCCTCTTAACCAAGAATTCTTTCTCAACCGCAATGACGTTCAACTCCACAATTACTAGTACCCCTATTAGGACTAAGTGGCAGCAGTGGATGAGGGTTTGTTTGTCATCGGTGTCTTTTTCCATCCCTCTGAACAGGAGTCCAGTAGGGTTCTTCCATAGCTCCAACGTTTTGCATCAGGGCGACCCGCTATCTCCATTCCTTTTAGTTATAATCTCGGAGGCTCTAAGCCGTTTGTTATCTAGGGTTGAGGGGAGGTTTTTTGAAGGGTTCTTGATTGAAGCAGATCGGTTATGTATCTCCCACCTTCAATTTGTTGGTGATACCCTTATTTTTTCTAGAGCTCAGAGAGGCGATCTCCTCTATCTTAGATGCATCCTTCGTGTTTCGAGACAGTTTTAGGCCTGAGAGTGAATTTGGAGAAATCAGATATCATAAGTGTAGGAGTAGTTCCAGATATAGATCTTCTTGCACGTTGCCTTAATTGCTCCGTAGGGTCCCTCCCATCTGTTTACCTACGAATGCCTTTAGGCGCGAGCTTTAAAGCCAAAGCGGTGTGGACCCAGTGTTGGATAGGATGGCTAAAAGACTCTCAAGATGGAAATCATCATGTTTATTATCTAAAGGGGGGAAATTGACTATTATCCAAAGTACACTGAGGAGTCTTCTGACCTATTTTATGTCCATTCTAACCATACCCCGGTCGGTGGCGGTCGCTCTCAAGAGACTCCAAAGATATTTTCTGTGGAATGAGAAATTTGACAAATTCAAATACCATCTTGTAACTTGGAATCTCATGTGTAGGTCTAAGGAGAGTGAGGGTTTAAATCTTAAGTCACTAACCCAGGTTAATAAGGCTTTGTTAAGAAAATGGGTTTAGAGGTTCAAAGAAGAGAGAGATAGTTTGTGGCGGGCTGTGATCACTGCCAAATACAGGGAATGGTCGAGTTGGGTTCCGAAAGAGGTGCGTGGTCCTCATGGGCAGAGTCTGTGGAAGGGTCTTATGACCAATGTCAATCTAGTGGTGTCGTATTTCAGGTTTAGAATTGGTAGAGGGTCTAAGGTCAGGTTCTGGTTGGACATATGGTCTGGAGGCTCTAGGCTGAAGGATGACTTCGGCAACTTGTTCATGTTAGCGTCTGATAGAAAGGCCTTAGTAGAGGAGTCGTTTGTGGGGTCGGGGGAGGGGGGCGGGGTGTGGTGTCCGAGCTTGCATCGGGACTTGAACGATTGGGAAGTTGAGGATTTGGCTCGACTCTTAGAGCGTGTTTCACCGATTTCCCCAGGTGCCAAAATTAGGGATAATAGGATTTGGGCTAGAGACAACCATGGACTGTTCTCAATAAGATCTCTGTTAAAGTCATTATCTCTTATCCCCTCGGGGTCGTTTCCTCATAGGATTGTTTGGAATCCTGGCATCCCTTCAAAGGTTTCTTTTTTTGCGTGGAATGTGGCTTTGAATAAAATTCTAACTTGTGACCATTTACAAAATAGAGGATGGAGGTTAGCAAACCATTGTTTCTTATGCCTCCAGGCAGAAGAGACTGTGGACCATCTCTTATTGCACTATCCTATTGTGTTTAGGATTTGGGGTTTCTTTCTTTCTTTCACGGGTGGGGGTTGACTGGGTCTTTCCCTCTTCCTTTCTCAACTTCTTATCTTGTTGGACAATGAGGAATGGGGAAGGTGCTAAGGAGGCGATTTGGGCGGTGCTTGTGGGGGCTATTTCTTGGACGATTTGGAAGGAACGAAACCTTAGAGTATTTGAGGATTCCTCCTCCTCAGTGGAGCATATTTGTGCTCGGATCCGTATGGTGGTTTTGGAATGGGAAGGGCTTCACTTCGAAGTAGAAGCTCTAAGGGAAGTGTTGGGTTAATGAGAATGGTGGGGGTGTTTGGCTTTCTTTGGGTTGAGTTTATGTTCTTGTAAACTCTTCTTTCCCTTCTTCTCTCGTTTCTCTAAACTTTGTAACACCCTTTTTTTTATTAATATATGGTGTTTGCTTATCGATTAAAAAAAAAAATTATCCCTTCCTCATCTGTATTGGTGAATAGTTAAGGGTGTCCACGGATACAAATAATATTTGCATCCGTTTTAATATCCAAATTAATTTACTCGGATAATTATCAGAATAGGAATTTGTCGGAGAGAGTATGAATAGTACTTTTACTATCAGTTTATAATCGGATACGAATTTAGATATTGATATATTTGATATTCCGATTCGATGAATACGATGAATATATGACCAATTTTTATATACATGCATAATATATTACAAGTTCATAAGACTAAGATATCCTTATTAATATTTAATTTTTACATAATTAATTAATTCTACAACACTAAATTATTACTTATAATATCAAAAAGGAATAAAATAGTAATTTGTCATTTTATAATAAAATTTCTATATTTTTTTTTGCATCTCATTTGGCATTTTTTTCTTTCTTTCAAAATTCCTATTGGAATAATTGGATAATTCGAATTCGAATATTGTAATCGAATTCGAATTCGAATACTCTATTTAACCCATGATTTAAAATATCGATACGTATCAACCGATACGTATCCTGTTTGGAGCTACCCGATACACTGGTACGTTGGAAAAAAAATCCCCCGTATCAGACCGATACAGGACCAATATAGGGGATTTTTCAATTAATTTTTTTCTCTCATTCCATTTACACTAGGATCCACAGCACAGACCTGATACGTACAACTTATTTATATACAATATTATTTAAGTAAACGATTTGAAATTAATACTATTTTCATTTACTTAAGATATTAATATGCAAATAAAGTTATCCTTTCAATAAAAATTATTTTGATCCAAATTCCTGAAGAATAAAAAGTCAATTTTCAGTTCAAGAACAAAATCCTCTTTTTAATACCTTTGAGGGACTGGGTCAAAATTTCAACTTTTAAATGATAAAGTATTTCTCAAATATCAAAATTTCATAAACTTTATTATATCAAAAATTACTAAAACCCAAAAGTTTGCCAAAAAAAGTCATACTTTAATCTTAAAAAATATTTTCATCTACAGGGTCAACTAACAGTGTAACAGTTCAGCATAAAAAGACTTACATTAAGCTTAAAATTTATGATTGTAATTCAAATACATTCTTATTTAACTCATTGAATGCTAGGTTTTAATATCTAAATTGTTTTTCTTATACTTAGATAAGTGAATATGGTTTGTATTTTTCAAAGCTTCTTATTAGCTCAGCATACATGCCTTTTTTATAAAATTCTCAAATCTCATATGTATGGTTATAAACATAATTGGAGATTTTCATTTAGTTTGTTAATAGCTTATATTTGCATTAAAAGAAATTTTATACAAGGTATCAAAGTTTTCATTGCGTATCCAAGCATTTCTTAGCATATCCTGATTTTTTCTGCCATATCCATCCAATTCGTCGATACGTATCCTATTTTGGACTTACCGATACGGCAACCGATACCGATATTTTGAACATGATTTCACCATCTATCGAATATTTAATCGAATACAGATTGTGAGATATGTAATCATCAATCTCCGCTTCGAATTCGCTCTGTTTGTAGTTTTAGGTGGTATGGAGTTTCTTTACGCCATATTTAGTATATCGGGGGTTGTATCGAGAGAATTGAGAGGTATTTTCTTATTTGCCAAGTATTCCATTTATAAAAGAGGGAGAAAATTCTTGGAAAGATGCTCCTCATGCTATCGGATGGGGTTTATAGAAAGAGCACAATAGGATGATTTTTTGAAGATATTGATGGAACACTCTCAAGGACATGCAGCGATATGTCTTTTTGATCAGTAATCAGAAATTATATAAATAAGTAGCAATGTGGTACAAAAAGGGATCACAAGTGTGTGAACCCAACAGCTCCATAGAGAACCAAAAAGTACAAACAAGAGACCCCCAAATCCATGGGGAGGACCCTAAGCCTAGCGCGGGATCATAGGAAAGCAAGAAGGTCCAGATAGTCAAAAGCCCTTCTCACCGAACACCAATCAATTGGTTCAGGTCTTGGAAGATATCCCCAAGGTCTCACTTTCAACTCCTCCCGGGCTTACCCGATGCATGTGGTTTGTGGGATTACATGCATCCGAAGGGACTAGTCCTTCCCAATCAAGGTCAAGACACACTCCATTACCCAAAAAAAAAGTTAAGAGGCGGTTGGGCCCCTTCACAAATCCGTCAAGATGACATAGAAACATCATCAAAGTCTATTCGGTTCCACTCCTTCCAAACCGACCAAACAATCACACCCGGAAGATAAGCCCAAAGTAAAGAGATGGCAGTCTCCAACCTTAGTGAGAGCCAACAAGATAAGAAGCCCTTAACGGAATTCGGAAAGACCCAAGCCACATCAAATCATTAAAGGAAATTGATCCAAACCATCAATGCAAAAGGGCAATGCAACAGCAAGTGAACAGATGATTCCTTGACTCCTAAGACAAGCAGCAATATTGGCCGGTTTTCGATTGAATGGTCCTCTATATCAAACAAGTTCAAGGCATGTAAGAGTATAGATTCTATCAAAAGATGGGATTTCATTGTATGATTCCATCCTATATTATCATGTTAAAATAAAATATAAAACTATTATACCAATTTAAATTTCTAATAAAATGAAGAAATAGAGAACATTAGATTATTTTCCAATTAAAATTAATTTTAATTTCTAAAAGTGACATTATTTAATAATATAAAAGGAATAAATTAACAAATCTCGTACGAACATAAATGATCTAATATATGATATATCCTACATGCAGAATTAGGATTAAAAATTATTTGACTTAAGCTTTAGTTAAAAACAATATTTTAATTAAAAATATTAAAAATTAAACAATATAGAAAAATAAGGAAAACACTATGAAGCTCTATGCTTTTCGTATAACTATTTTTTCTAAAAATAATAAATATAAAAATGTAGTTGATTGTTATTATTACATTATATAAGATAACTTGAAGCTATTTAATAATTATAGAGGATATAAGTTTATGGTGTGCCCTTATCATGTAGTGTTTCTCTTTTGGGATGATGTATCATTTTTTAAGACCATGGTTTTAGAACATTAATTATGAGTAACTATGACTTTTAAAGCTACAAACATCAGTGGTAGCGTATGTCACTTGTTATTTATCCCACTTCTACTCTAAATTGTGTATGTATTTATGCTTAATTAATCATTTCGTAAGGTTTTATCTTAGATTTCAAACATTTTCCCTTATGTAGTTGTTTCCTCCACTTCCTTATTTTTCACAATGTTTCTTTAAACTTTCTCGAAAGTTAACACTTCCTTAGTGACCAAAGTTTACAGCATAGATGTGCCTAACCTAAGGAGAGTCACTATAAAGACCCTATCCCAGATGACATCATAGAATGAGTGCAACTGGAATTAGAGCACGTTATCTTTGATACATTAAATGATTAAAAAGCCTTCAAACGCTTGAATTATGAGAAATTGGTAAGATTGGTGTATGTTCATTACGACATAAGATTGCAGCAGAAGCACCTTACTAAGGATAAGAGGGGGCAATGCATCATTCAATCCTATAGACCTCGGAAATGTATTCAATGAGGATAACGTGTTGTTAAAGTGGTAGGATGAGTCGGGCAATGTTGTGCTGAATGAACCAAGTGATCCGCCCAATCATGGTTTTAAATATCAATATGGCCTCGATATATCGATATCGCACATCCCCTTGACATATCTGCATGAGGTATTATAAATTTTACATGATATTGTGCGATATCATGTGATTTTCTAGAGAATGTTGATTTTTAAGCTATAAAACATAACCAAATTTTGTTTACAGATTATTTACTTAAGATACATGGTATCAAAAATCGACTCAATTCCGCCGAAGTTGACGGAATTGAGTCAACTTCCGTGGTATCTGAAGTAAAATGCACTAATAGTTTTAAAAATACTAGACTTCCTGGTAAACTTCGACCGAAACAGAATTTTTTTTTTGAGAAAATGTAGAACTTCAGTGGAAGTCAACCGAAATGTATAGAAAATATCTGTGAATTGAAGGACTTCAGGTTTTAACTTAAAAGGGTAATGCTAGTTTCACTCGTTTTAAACTTACTTTCTTCATAAGGAAAGACATGTGTACCTAGCATTAACCTCATTATAAATATAATTAACTTTAAAAGAGAGTGTGCTAGCATTAACCTTATTATAAATTATAATTTTATTACTAGAGTGTGGTTAGCATTAACCTTACTATAAATTATAATTTTATTATTCTAATAATCTTGTTATTAGTATATTATGCGCATAATGACTTTTTAGTAATAATAAAAAAGTCAAATAATTTCCTAATAGTATTTCATAAATTCAAAATTATTTAACTACTCATCTCCTCCTCTTTACATATTGATTCAGTATTGTAAAAAATTTGAGCTCATCAATTGTAGAATGAAATAGATTTAGAAACTAAATTGAATTTTAATTATTTATCGACTTCAATGTGCATTCATAAGGTTTTTAGGTTTCCAAAACAATTAACATGGATAATCATTGAAAAATAAAGAAAATACATACCCCTTCACTTGACAAAGAAGATGAAATATAGTTTAAAAAAATTGACAATCCAAATAAATACCAAAAAAAAATTACAAATCAGACAAGCAGACAATGCATGTCACTTAATATGATTCTCACATTTGAGTACTATATGTTTGCATTAGTAATATAATGAATTCTAGAGGTGTATTTATGCTTAAGTATTGAATTTCTACAGTTTCATCTTAGAATTCCAATGTTTCCTTAAAGTTTCCTAGATTTCTTTAATTTTTACATAACTTCCTTAAACTTCCTCGAAACGTGTCAATTTCCTTAGCGACCGAAGTTTATACCGAAACCGAAGTTTAATACCTTGTTAAGATATTTATATGTAAATAAGGTTATACCCCCCCCAAAAAAAAAAATCAACTTTCAAGTTCAATAACAAGGAATTAGGTCAAAATTTCAACTTTCAAATGCTAAGGTATTTCTAAAATCTTAAAATTTTATAAATTCCACCATATCAAAACAGTGCTAAAACATCAAAGTCTAATGAAACAGGTCTCATATTTTAGTCTTCAAAAATTTTTTCATCTACGGGGTCAAAAAATCAACTAACAGTTCAGCAGAAAATGACTCGCATTCGAGCTTTATAAAAAAAAAAATCATGTTATGGGTACCCTCCATTTAAAAAACTCCCATATTTAAATTTCAAAACATTCGTATGGATATGTTTTTGCCTTTCTGGGTATGAGTCGTATGGATATTAGTCAGGAGGTGTACAACCATGTGGACAGTGTCAGTGACAATTGTGCATCAATACCCACGATATACACCGATGAGAGTGTTGCTATATCTTGGACCAGATGACTACCAACGTTATGTACATGAGTATACATCATCATACCATAATATGATGAACTGGACATGGGCACAATATTGTACTTACGTAGAGAACCAATACTATTGTCATCCTAGTCAAGACAGAGATGGATCTAGGTCTCCACGTAACTCCATGTGGCTCTGATTGTAGTTCTTAGGTGGGTTGGATTATGTCATCACTGATGTATTATGTATGAAACTCTGATTGTATATTTTTATTGTTATAATCAATCATACATTAATCACTCGTCAGTGCACATCTTTGCTCCATTCTCATTGCATCTCTTATGTACATTGTTATTAATTTGTTTTTAAATCACAAATGTGTATTAACATATATTTTAATATTTCCTGGAGTTTCACTTCAAAATTTCATGCTTTCCGTTTTTTTCCTATTTTTTCATGAACGCGTGAGAAATCCCCGATATATCTTTATCCCACCGATGCAACATGTCATGCGATCAACATTTAGAACCTTGATTGTCTCTAGTGACTTGTAACTTTAGTTTTTCTTTGGGAAATACTTTCCCACTTAAGCTTGTATATCAAATCGTAAGTTACTAACCGGAGAAAAAAAACTCAGTCATGATTCAATAGAGAAGAAACAACAAAAACCCATAATTTCACATAAAATAGTGACAAACTTCATAACTACCCAATCGAAACAAGATTTTGGGCTTAAATATGATTGGAAAATCATATGCTGATCAATAGAGATATGTTACACATCAAGGAATTAACAACAAAAGTAATTGTGAGCTACATATTTACAACAAAAAGTATACAGAAGGTATCTCAATCATAAATCCAAGCCGTTCAGAATAACTATTGTTTTAGAGATGATAAAAGGAAGTTAATTGGCTTTACAGGTTAATAGGTCCCAAATAATCGTGTAAACTGGAAGCTGGATTGTTGCTTGCAGGGATTCAAATTTTCAAGCAGTGGTTGATGGTTCTTTTACAAGTGAAAAGAGGTACTTGAGGTAAAGCATCAGAGATCCTTTTTCCCTTAATAAACTTACTCCAAATCACAATAGAAAGTATACAACAGCAACCTTATTACAAATTACAGGGTTCATCTATTATATCTCGAGTTTCCTAGAATATGTACCTGACTTTCTATAGGGAGTTGATTTGTCAGTAGCCGTAAATAGTAAGCCAGCTTCTCATGAGATGTGATTATAATGCCTTCACCACTTTTGTCAAACTGAGGTCTCCCAGCGCGTCCAAAGATCTAAAATAGGAGTATCACAAGAAGTATTGAAATTCTATAATTATCAACGACTAAACATATATATCAACTTAACATCAAAATTATTTTCACAGTTAAAGCTCATGTCCTACCTGCATAACATCAAGCATGCCCAGGTCCCTCCATCCACCAGCCTTTGGATCATATAGTTGAGTTCCCTAGAGTGATCACATGCAGATGATTAAACTTTCAGAGGATGCAAAATAATGTTAGATGATGAGCCTCATCTGGCTGCACAGGATATGATATGTATTATCTATCTAGAGACTAGAGCTGAAAGCATGTACGAACAAATTGGGGCACCTCATCAGCCAAAGATAACAAGTGAGAGTTTCCCATGTAATGACCCAACTTCTGATTACCAAATATTGTGTTGCTAGCACCTAAATATGTAAATTGTATGAGTTAAGACTATAGGTATATAGTGGAAGGTGTGACCCTAAGAAGTTAGACTTCAGATCATAATATCGATCAATCGGGGTAGAATTTCTAAAATCTGACATTAACAGAAATGACCCGTCTAATGTAGAGAAGGGTTTGGAGAGATAAAAAATATATATATATATATTATTATTACTAATCATAATTAGTGAGTAATTAGTTGATTAATTAGTGATTAGGATGTTACTTATACTCTATTTTGAAATTAAGGGCTTAAGTATAATAAATGTTAAGAGGGAGGGTTAAATTGTAATTAAGGTAAGTTAACAAACAATATAATAAGGTTACTTTTTATTCTTAATTACAATTAGTAAGTAACTAAGTAGCTAATTAACTAATTAGTGTTTAAAGAGACTCATTATAACTAATTTGAACTTAAGTGTAATAAACAAACAGTAAAGGGACTACTTTATAATTAATAAAGAATTACTATTATGTGTGGAGTGGTGACAAACCCACTCACACCTGGCTGTTTACTTTTTATATCTATGTTATATAAGTAATAGATAGGATCAGAGAGGTTCTCTTGTACGGTTTTGAAGTACAGCAAGTTCTCACTTCTCATAACTGAAGTACAGTAAACAGTAACTCTGTTCTCACTTCTCACAACAGTAATATAGGAACAGAACAACAACAGTAGGTTACGTATAAAGGAAGAGAGAGAAAAGGGGAAGAAAGAAGAAAAGGAAAGGAAGAAAAAGAAAGGGAAGGAAAGGAAAGGAAAGGAAAAGAAGAAAAGGGAAAAAAAAGGGAGGGAAAGGAAAGAAAATATATTTCTTTCACCTGGATTATGTTTACAATTGGGTAAGTAAATTCATATGTGTTTGATTTAATTCGTGGTTCTTTGAATTCTATTAAAGGAATTTGTTGTTAAATTTTAGGAAAATTGTTATATGAATATTCAAAGATGTTGGAAACAATTTCAGATTATAGTATGTGGAAAATTTTCAGATTGTAGAAATTTTGATTAAGTGGAAATTTTTCAGATTGGAGTAATTTTGAATAAGTGGAAAATTTCAGATTGTAGTAAGTATGAATAAGTATGCAAGCCTTACCTATTTTGAAAGTAAATGATGAGTGTATGTGACAAATGAAATATATATCTTTGAATCGTATCAGATTTCGAAAGTTATGTATTATCAATATGATTTTGATTTTGATATATATATCAGTGATGATCCATGGATTTGGTAGTCAGTTGATATCTAGGGAAGAATAACACCCTGACGATCCATGGATTTGGTAGTCAGTTTATGATTGCATTAACCAGCTGGTGAGTTACCATTGTGGATGTTACATTCCCACATTGTATTCCGAGAGAGCCTAAGGATCTGACCCTAGTACGGGACGTCCGGTAGACCACGGCGTATTAGGGTGGTCCCAGGCGGCTGCGTTGGAATGATTGGGAGAATCTAATGTACCAATTCAGTTTTGTCCTATTTCGAGAAAGCCTTTAAGAGTATCATTCTACCGTGATCTCTTATAGGCGACTATGCTGACAAGATCGGTGAAAAATATGTGAGTCAGTATAGGTTAGCACTCTGGTATTTGGTGCTGATAGACTTATATAGTAACATGGATAGTTGTAAGTTATATATCTTAGAGGTTTGAAGATTTTATTTCAGGATTCGTTATTACTTGGAATTATGATTCAACGAGAGGTTTGTATTTACAATCAGTTTAAATTCATGATTTGCAACAGAATTATTTATATGGTCTCATGCATATATTTGGAAAAAATACCATATACTAATTTAAAATACGCATGATAATTAGTTTGAAAATTGCATATATTCCACTGCATTTCTTTTTAAGTTCATTGAATCCTACACATATGGGAATTACTTATTGAGCTTTCCAGCTCACCCAAATTTATACGACTCTTGCAGAAGTAGGAGCTGGCTAATGGAGATAGAAGCGGTTGTCTCTTTTTGAGGTGTGGAGTTTTGTATATTTGTATAAAGAGTGAAAAGAGAGATATCATCAGAGGTATATTTTGGGTTTGAGGTTAATGTTGTAATACAAACTTTAGTAGAAAGTGATGAAAATTTTGGTGTATAAAGTAGATTGTACATATGTAAATAGTTGCTCTGATGAATCATATTATACAAGTGAGTTTGGAAGTTCAAATCTTTATTGTGTGTTATGAAGAATGATTAAATATTTTATAATATGAGCCAAGAGATTGAATGAGAACTCACGCCATGAGATTCGAGAGTTTGGGTTTCGGGGTGTGACATCCCATGTGTAAGCTTTCCTTCTTTATTGATATTCCTTGCTTTTCAAATCAGATTACAGCGATAACATGCTATTTAAAAAATATGAGAGACTGTTATTTGATAGCCCTCTTACCATGTATTCAGCCACATTGGGGGCACCTAACAAGGATTCTAGAAGAATTTTGCTAGCCAATTCATGTTCTGAGTGATCCCGTATAGCCAAAGCTGTTCGACATCAGAAAGTAAAAAAGAAAAAGGAGTCCGAAGGCAGCTGAACCAGCCAGTTTCAAACAGCTTGGATCATTCTTTACTATTCCCAAGCAAATGAATATTTGAATTCCCAGCTTTACCATGATCAGGCCCATGTACAGTACAGTCACTCAGGACTGCAGGTGCAACCAATAAGAATGACACTCCTAAGGCATTATAATATGATCAAATACCAGATTTCCACGTATTTTATTTTTAAAGAACCAAAAGAATAATAGTATGTCCATCTTTAAACAAATAAAAATTTTGAAGTTGCCAAAATACTAGAACCACAGAACTTGTTTCCAAAACCATCAACTCTTTTAAATTCAAAACGCTTTAGGAGATGAACAGGTAAGAGGTCCAGAAGTATGGACTGATCCAGAACTACATCAAACTAATCCAGAACTACATCAAACTAAAATGTGACTAGAAATTGTTCACATCTCCATGTGTTTGTGGGCACAAGATGATCAAAGGAGTTCTGAAATAACAGAAACAATGAGAGACCTACACAAATAGATTTGGTATGAGATGCATCTAGAGATACATCAAATAAGAGACAGAGAAATGCAAGACACTAAAACTCCAGATTCTTCACTCCACCTCATGTTTGACCTGTCCATAATTTATTAATCACTGGGCATGAAACTTGACCTCAAAATCTATCTTTACATTTTCTCTAATCCTGATGTGTTTGTGAGTAAGACCACACTGAATCATGAATACAGTCTTTGCAGATTCCCTGATAGCTGGACCCACAAGTGCAGTTCCAAATTTTCAGGTTGCAATTTAACTGAGAGGAGAGCAAGCCATGAGGGAGGAATAAATAATGAGCATATATACCACTTACTGTATGCTAGTAGTCATTACAAGTGGCAGAAGAGGGCGCAACAGAAATGTGAGTGATGAGTGGAAGAAAATAAGTCATTCTATAGTTCATGTAACCCAGCGATATTTTGGAATGTGAGCAATCTAGAGACAAGAACCATTTACAAAGACATTGTCAACTTCAACCACATGTCCGCAACATGCAGGCAGCTCCTATGCACATGTGGCCTTTATCACAATTCACAAGAATGGCATGAAAAGAACTTCAATGAGATGCCATTCAACAAATCAATGCCTCTAAATTCGATAAATAAATACACCACAACCATGATGGACTTAACAATGCGAATAAAGAATAACCTCATGACAATACAGTTCTTATGATAACAGCTTCTCAGTGCAGTGGCCAACCACATACTTTCTCACTTTCCACTCATTGAATCACCTTTGTAGCTCCAAATACAAACCTTTTCACCCTCAACCTCATTCCATCCACTCTGCCATTTTACACAACTAAGTCCCAACCCTCAAAATCAGAAAACACCTTGTATACACATAAGAAGTTATATAATTCCCAAATGAATGAAGGAGGATGGTAAGAAGTTTCTTCTGACAGCACAAGAGTGGGAAACCGAAATCAAAAGGTCACAAAAGAAGATAGACAGGGGGTTTCAAATAAATAATGAGAAGCATGGGACCTGGGATGTGCAGGAATGGTCTACTTGACCTCGTAGTTTCTTCCCCTCAAAGGCCAGATCAAGTAGAAGTGTAGCAGTATACTTTTGTTTCACAATCTTCCATAGATGAGCAATGACTATCTTCCAAAGCTCAGAACATATGGGGAAGAGGCCCAGTTTCCTGGACCAACAGGTTTCGTTCATACACATGGTCATCAGTCTGGGCCATCCAATTGTTTGGCCAGCCTTTGGATAGACCGCAGCCAATAATATATGTGGGCATTTTTGTGTACATGCATGTGTGTATTTTCTGTGTGTATATGCGTGATTTTGTGGAGAGAACGGTCCAAAATCCATGATGCTATAAGGAAAAATCCCATTCATGATCACATCATTAGTAGCAGTTATTAGTCCACCACTTGGATTGATAATAAACTAAACTCATCAATATAGGAGCCTCCTTCTGAGAAGGATCCTATTCAATGGTCAATATCGCAGTTACCAGATGGTTAGGATTGTAGGGACAGCATCGATTTGGTTTGGATAAGTCCATAGGAAAGCACAACATTTTAACAGCTTGGGTCAATAACCATGCATTAGAAAATCCACGTATGAGCAGTCAACGAAGCCTGGACTGACATTCCGGAATAACTTTCTCTGACAGAAAATAAAAGGAAATGACGATTAATAGAGGATTTTATTAACCTATGACCTTTCATAAATAGTCACATGCACGTTTCAGGCTTTCAGCCATAGAAGATTATCGTCTTTGTCAGGCACCCAAAACTGTTATAAACAGAAAAGCATCCAGCACATCTTAATAAGTAAACAGGAGCATGAAGGTTTTCCGATCAAGTATATTAGTTGAATTGATGTACTAAAGGAATCAGAAACCAAGTAAAACATATAGAAGTTCAGTCCTTACTACAGTAAAAACATGCATTACTTTTGACTTTGATTATAAGATTATGAAATTATTAATGCAAAGCTAGCTGGATACTAAGACTAAACGTGGATAATCATTAGCAGTTGCACGAACCTTGATCACAACTGTGTGAGCAGGTAGATTTACTCCCCAAGCCAAAGTTGCAGTGCAAACAAGTACCTAAAACAGCAAATTAATAGCATAAATTTCCCAAAATGTCAATGGAAATTCAAGAGCACTGAGCATAAAGAAGAAAGAGCTCTACCTTCAAAAGTCCATCAGAGAAAAGGCGCTCAGTCAGACCTCTATCAGCACGTAACATCCCCGCATGGTGAACACCTATCCCCGATTCAAACAACTCAACAAGTTCTCTGTTTCTGGACTTGTGTACTTCCTTCTGCAATGATTAGAACAAGGATCCACCAATTAAATTTTGGATGAGAGTGTAATTAAAAGATAAACCAATTGAGTGCCTTACCTTTATAAGGGAAAACTGTGGATGTGTATCATTCTTAAATAACTCTATTTCATCAGTCCTCTGAGCAAATTCAATCTGATTCAATAAGACGCGTCATATATGTCTTTTTCAAATGTACAAATAATGCATTGTAAAGCTAAAATACAATCTCTTTTCTTAAGATAAAAAAATGTATATCATACATCTGTGAATTGTGGCATCTCATAAAATATATACCCATCTAAGCTAGTTTACCCTGGGTAACAATTTTTAAGACTTGGTTATTTATCAAAATAATAGATTAAAAAAAAATCACTTATTTTACACAAAGTGGGTTGCATTAGAATCCATATCAACTTGTTGTAAGAAATTTATCATTACTGTACCACAATATCAGATGTGTCCAAAGTACAAGTACATCTTCTATCATCAGCATCACCAACTGCCAACGTAATTAATATTTGTGCAGCTAAATCGATAGTACCTTTCATATAAACTATTCCTCCATCAAGAACTACGAAGGTTGTTAACCATAATAGATTTGCAGGGATTGTGTAAATTCAGGAACGAGCACAACCTAGACATATTTAGAGATTCTGGTATGATATCTCCCTCTGCAATTTTTTTCCCCAGAGAATCATAATAAGCTGCACATCTGAGTATCTTAAATGTTTAAGCCTACAACTATTTAATCTTTTCATGTGCTGCTTTGAAAGAGAACCACTCAGTGGATGGTTATTTAGAAGTTCACAAAGGCCTACGCAATGTTTTAAAACGTGAAGGCATGAGGCGTGACTTGTGAGGCGAGAGGTGTGGTGTTGGGACCTCAAGATGCATGAGGCGTAAGCCTCGAGGCGTGAAGCGTAAGCCTCACAAGAAAGCCTTACACTCCCTCATTTTAACAAATAAGTAAACAATACATAGGAATATTACAAAAAAAATTATTTGAAAGTTATAATGCATACATATATGTATGTGTGTGAATGCATGTATGTGTACACACACGCATATGTAATATTATATAACTTATTCAGCCATAAAAATAATAAATTTAAGAGGCATTAAAAACCAAAATTTTATATTTACTTTTTATTCATATATAAATTGAAAGATGATGTTCAATCAACATGTGGTGGATTTTGGATTCCAACAAACAATTGCAAAATAGTCACTAATGTATGAGGCACTTGCAAAGTAGCCACTAATATATGAGCCTATGAGACACAAGGCTTAAAACATTAATGTTGAAGTCTCAGTTATATGGCTAGAAACCTATTTTGTGTGAAAGTATGAGGCATACACCTCAAACATAAAACGTTTCAGGCTCTCAAGGCATGAGGCATGTGCCTCACATGAGCCTAAAAGTTTGAGGCATTAGCCTAAAGAGATTTAAGCCTCAAGGTTGAGCCTAAAGGCTTTTTCCTTGAGCCTCGCCCCGAGGAGAGCCTTGAGGTGTTAGCCTCGCACACTTTTTAAAACACTGGGCCTACAGGTTTTCAATTCTTCCATTTTAACCATTGTATCTTTGTGGCTTTTGTTAATTCAATGGGTCAATGGGTGATCTTGTGTATTGTTCTCCTTTACTTGGTGCAGCTTTTCTTGGGTATTATCATTGCATGAGGTCACTACACATGCATTTTGCTCCTCCAAATATGCTTTTAGATTTGCATTTGGCAATAAAAGCAGCTCCAGAGAGCCTCAATGAAATTTTCGTTGATGGAAGAAGAGATTTCTAATGTAAGCTATCACACTTATCAAAGCAACTTATTCTTCGGTCAATGTCCTTGGTAGTTAAGTTTGGTTATTTAAATGATTCTTAAAATGCAATATTTAGCAAATGAGATTATGCTGTACTCCGATGGCTCTGGATTTAATTATTGGCCTTAAGGGTTGTTTCTTTTTCTTCTTAATAATTAGGTTTTTCTCATATATATATTTACTTTATGTGTTTGTTACAATGCATAGAAGAAAATTTGGGCAATTGTTTTGGATTTGCCTTTTACTTATCTAACTAACAAAATTGTTGGCTTTCTTTCATGAAGATTGTACATATCTTACACATACAACTATACGCAAGGAGTGTGGATTACTCGAAATTGTAAGATTGTTGTTCAGTTCTCTACATGCTTTATATTTTGCTTCTTTAAATTTCCTCTATTTTTATGAGTGGACTTCTAGCTTTTATGTTTCTCAAATGTCAATGTAACCTTGTTTAAGGTTACAGAAATACTTAGTGTTTTGGTACTATGCCAATTCTATATTTGAGGTAATTTTTATTTTTTATTGGTTTCTAAATGGCTATGGCTTATTTGTTATTTCTAATTTTTTTCTTTGACTTCTTGATTAAGATGTCGGTGGCGACTGAATTTTTGGATTGTGTATTGTTTCTTACTTTTAAATAAAAGTGTGAGGGATTTTACAGAACATTGCCTACCATTTAGCTAATTGTAGTTGCATTTTCTATTTTGAGTATTTCTTTGAATTTAATTATTAGCTTTACGAGTTTAATTTTTTATAAATATTCCATACTTATTAGGTTGTTTTTATGGCATAGAGCTCCCATTCTTTGAGCATTCAGTTAATTTTTCAATTGGAGATATTTTTTTCGAGCCCTTAGTTTGCATATAAAACTATAATATTAATTTCTTTTGCCGTACTATATTTATTATATACTGTAGTATTCAAATATAATATATTATAATAAATATCAATGCTTACATACTATACTTTTTAAAAATTATAATTTAAAAGCATTACACGTGCAACCTCAACTAGTTTCTTAAAAAATCAGATAACTTCACTTCCACTTCTCAAATAAAAAAAAAATCCCATGTAGTATAGCCCAAAAAAAAAAACTTCTAAAATCAAGATCTATGGATTCATACATTCAAACCCCTCACACGAGGACTCTCAGCCGTACGACTGACGTTAGTTGTGCAACTGGTGACATCATCAAAAGACTCCCTTTAGTTTTTGCTTGCTAATATAGAAGGGCATAGGACTCTAGATCTTTTGCTCAAATACCAACTTGGAAATGAAAAATCAAGTTCTAGGTTTAGGGTTTGGATGGAAAAGAAGAGAGAGAGAGAGAGAGAGATCCAAGAGTGTGTGTTCTCCTAGGGGCCATTTTATCGGGGATAGGTGTTCACCATTTTATCGGGGATAGGTGTTCACTCACATAAAGTATCACACACAATAGCATACACAAACATATTCTCAACAGTTATTTGGTCTTTTCTCCTAGGGGCCATTTTATGGATCATTTGGAAAGAAAGATCCAAGAGTGTGTTTGTGTTGGGAGTGACCAATAGAACAAATCCGACGAAAAAGGTAATCAAGCACACACAAAAAGAAAAAATAGTACAGAGAACACGAGAGAATTTACGTGGTTCGGCAATAACCTGCTTACATCCACGACTCCACGGGCCAAGATCCGATTACTTCTTCCTTGTTCAGAGAAACCTTAAGAAGCCAGTATAAGATACACTCTCTCCTCTCAGATTAAATCCCTACCCAAGCCAAGAGACCCTTGTACACTACTCTCAAGTCACCTTCTCAAAGAACCAAAGAAAAATCCCTATCTCCTTCCCTAAACCTTTCTCCAAGCCCGAGACTACTTAACCTCTTTCTATTATCTCCACACTAAGACCCTAAACCTATAAGCACATATTTATAAGCCTAGATCAAAGTCCTAAACAAATAAAAAATCTTCAATTCGTACAACTTACCAAATCCGGGTTAAACAACCTTGTTCCGCGAAAACTGGTCAACCAACATCACAAACCGATTGATAGCCTATACTGCTTTGGCTACTGGATTTGCGATCTATGAGGTTTGACTGACAGCGGTCGACCGGTTTGCAATTCCGGTCCACCAACTCCCCATTTTGAGAAACACCTTGTCATCTCCTTCCTTTTGGAAACCCACTGGAATACTTGTTTTTGTACTAACTGCGAAAGAGACCTTAGGTAAGCTTCCATTCCTCTGCACAACATCCGATTTCCTGCAGACCTCGTAGTAGCTCCACCTATAACTGTATTCTCATCCAAGAGATACAAATTATCACACTTCTTCTCCTTCATCAAAACTAGGCATCTCCGCTTAGTTTTGATAACTCCCCCTCCAACTGTGTAGCAACGGCCTTAGAGTCCAACTGGCTAAGGGATATTAGATTCTTTCGCAACTTAGGGACATAAGTTACCCCTCCCAAAGTCTAAACCACTCAGTCAAACATTCTTATCTTTACTGTTCTAAACCCATGATTTCAAATTTAGAACCATCACCCAAGAACATTTCCCCTGCCCTACTTTGATGGAAAGTATCAAAAAAATCCATATTTGAGCAAATATGAAATGAAGCCCCTGAATCTAATATCCACTCATTTGAAGAATTTTCCATACCTTTGGATATTGTGAGAGCATCTTCAATGTATTCACCTATGTCTTGTGCTATTGCCGCAGAAGAATCTCCTCCGGAAGAACCATTCTTCTCATCAGCACGTAGTGGACACTCCCTTTAAGTATCTTAATTCTTTGCAATGATAGCACTGAACCCCGCCTTTTTCCTTTGGATTTGGATCCTAATCCTAATCATAATCCTAATCCTAGTCCTCTCTCCAAGTCTCTTCCTCTTCCCCGAGCAACCAAAGCATGATTATGATTCTCATCATGGTTTGGCTTTCGCCTTATCTCGTTAGAAAATAGCGTCGTCGTGACCTCCTTCAACCGCAATGTATCCTTGTCATATTGGAGTGTTGTCACCAAGTGCTCATTAGAATCCGGAAGTGAAGTAAGAAGGGTATGATCTTCTTCATCCTCCTTAGCATCAACTTTCTGCAGTTGATTCAAGATCTAGTTGAATACATTCATGTGTTCCATGAGATATGAACCCTCCGCCTTCCTTAAAGCATGTAATTGCCTTTTTAAATATAACTTGTTGGTGAGTCTCATTCTGCTGTAGAGATTTTTCAACTTCTTCTAGAGTTCTGGTGCTAATTCCTCATCCATAAAGCTATACATCATGTTATTCGCAAGACAGATACGTATTGTGCTAACTGCCTTAGCCTCAATGTCTTCTCAATTTGCTTCAGACATCTTTTCTGGCTTACCGGAATCCCCCTTCAACGCTCTTGCGAGGCCCTGTTGAACTAGGATGTCATTTACCCTCCTTTGCCACAAATTGAAACTCCATTTTCCATCAAACTTCTCCACAGAAAGTTGCCCATAATTTTTCAACGCCATTGAAAAATAACAAACCTAGAGCTTTGATACCAGTTGTTGGGAGTGACCAATATAACAAATCCTTACGTGAGGTTCAGCAATAACCTGCCTACGTCCACGGGCCAAGATCTGATCAAGGTTCTAAATGTCGATATCGCTCGACATGTCGAGCCACGGAAAAAGGATATATCGGAGATATATTGGAAGATATATCATTTATCGGTGATTTTTTAAAAAATGGCAAAAAAAATTGGACAAAACATGGAATTTTGCAGTGAAATTTCAGGAAATGTTAAACTAGATGTTAATACACCTTTTAGAAAAAAAATATTTAGAAAAACAACAATGTACATAAGAGTTGCAATGAGAAAAAAGCAAAGATGTGCGCTGACGAATGTCGATAATGTCTGATTGATTCATGTTTCATTCATTTTTCTATATATATATTTTTTTAACAGGTTAGAAAATATAATTTTAGTTTTTTTTTTCCAAATTATAGAGGATTTCCAATGGCTTCTACTGTTTCGATTAATAATATTTTATTTTTTTTAATACTTAAATAATTTGTTTTAGTTTTACTGTTATTAAATAACATATTTAAGTAATATTTAGTTATTTTATATATTATTTTTAGTGAAATAAGTTATATTATTTGGTTGATGTTACTATGTATAATATTTAAAATTATTAGTTATTAATAATAATAACAATAATAATAATATAACATTGTTCAAATTCATAACTAAATAAAATATACATGAAGTTCAAGTATAATCTTTAAAATAGAAAAAAAAAACTTATTTTAAAATTTTTAATACTTTTTTTGAATTGAGTGTATAATATAAATCAATCTTAATTTTTAACACATTAATTTTTGTCATATAATATAATTTTTTATATGGCACATTATTTTTACAAAAAGGCCTTATATTAAAAATTTTAACTTCTAATTTTTTTTAGATCATGTATTTTTTATTTTTTTTAAAAAATACTTATAAATTTATAAGTTAAAACTTTCTTATAAATTTTTGTACTAAAATAGTATTAGTCTTTTTAATTTTAGGTTAAAATTAAAAGGCTAAGTCCCCAATTTTTAAAGATAGTGAAACTAGCATTACCCTTGTTAGGTTAAAATACTTAAAAGGGAAGTATGTTCTTGAGAGTGAAAGTAGCATTACTCTTATTAGGTTAAAACAATTAAAAATAGAAATATTTATGTGTTTAAAGAGCTGAGTGACATTAGCAATACCATTTTTTAGGTTTAAAAAGGTAGAGTGACATTAGTATTACCCTTTTAAGGGTTTAAAACTTTAATAAACCAGCAGTAGCCTTCAATCATTCAGGGTTCACAATGAAAAAAAAAAACAAGAGCAAAGCTCTGAATGGAAAAGGGGAAATCGGGAGAGAGGGGTACGGCTAGTCGACGACGTCGGCGATGACGATGGCACAGGTATGTACCCTCGGTCACAACCCTCTTCTTCCTTCTTTCTTCTTTCTTCTTTACCTTCTACACTTCTCAAAACCCTTTTTTTTCTTTCTACATCAAAGATCTAAAGATTGAAGATTGATTTCTCTATTTTTTTTGGATGAATGCATGTACATCTGCAAAAAAAAAAAAAAGGAGGATTTTTTTTTTTAAAACTTGATTCACGGGTCTTTGGATGATGCATGCACATAGGCAAAAAAAAAAAAACAGTTTATTTTTCAGATTTGGTCGATATCGCCAAGATATCTTCGATATCTCGGTGATATCTACCGATATGATGTAATTTTTTTTAAACAAGGTATAGATGTGTCGGTGTTGGGCGATATCGAGATATATCGCCGATATTATCAATATGTCGAACCTTGAATCTGATTACTACTTCCTTATTCAGAGAAACCAGTACAAGATACACTCTCTCCTCTCAGATTAAATCCCAACCCAAACCCTTGTACACCCCTCTCAAGTCACCTTCTCAAAGAACCCGAATAAGAATCCCAAACCCTTGTACACCCCTCTCAAGTCACCTTCTCAAAGAACCCGAAGAAGAATCCCCATCTCCTTCCCTAAACCTTTTCTCGAAGCCCTAGAGTGCTTAATCCCTTTCTAATATCTCCACACTAAAACCCTAGACCTATAAGCACATATTTACAAGCCTACATCAAAGTCCTAAAAAATTAGAAAGTCTCCAATTCGCGTAACAAACCAAATCCGGGTTAAACAACCCTGTTCCACAAAAACTGGCCGACCGACCTTACAAACTGGTCGACTGCCTATGCTGCTTTGGCTACAGGATTTGCGACCTGTGAGGTTTGACTGACAGCGGTCGACTGATTTGCAATTCCAGTCGATAGACTCCCCCAGTTTGAGCCACGCCTTCAACAATTTGATGATACCTCTTCCCCTTTGGCTCTATTGTGCCTGAGGAATAATACTTCTATTTTGGTGCTCTATTCAAGGGGGAGGTTGACGACTTCGCTGGACTAGTAGTGTGATACTAGTGTTAGACTGGGGTCTATATTAATGTATTGAGTAGGTTCTAGAGAGGGAAATTTTTTTTCTTTTAGTCCTTGAGTTTATGATCTTGTGAGCACTTCTCTTGTATATCCTGTATATCATTGCACACTTTTATAACACAATTATTTGATTACCGATCAAAAAAAAGTAACAAGTTTGCCAATGCACTAGCAAACGTGTGTTGCAACTCAACGGCCTAATAACCTTCCAATATTTTAAAAACAAAACTGGCTTACCTAGATACTGTTGCCATTTTTAACCTTATACATAAGTTTATTTCAATATTTTATCAATAAAGATAATTATAATAAAGGAAAAATACGTACCAACGAGTTCACAAAGAAGTGAACTTTCAATCAAAAGAATTCAAACCTATAATCCTCCACAAAAGTAATACAAAGAGACCATCCAAAATTAATAGAAGAGACACCCAAATCATCAAAACCCTCTCTAAAGGAGCCCTGGGAAAGAAAAAGTTAGGAAATGGATATTCAGATACTCTCTTTTGGCAAAGAACGGTTATCGAAAACCCTTCTATACCTCTCCTCCCACGACTACGAGCATTTAACTCCTTCAAAACTCAGCTGGATATGAAGCCCATAAAAGAAAGAAGACCCATTGCACTCCCAGCAGGGATAGAAACTATCCCCAAACCCATCTAGCAAGAGAACAATGCAACAGAAGATGGTTAACCAAATCCTCCTCGATAGACATAAGAAGCATCTGCTTGCAACCCTCTATCCCCTGTTTCTTAGGTGGTCAGTAATGAGGATCTTGTCCACGATTACTATATATATGAAGAATGCTATCTTGGACAGGAGGACCCAAGATTCCAAACAAGGAAAGGGTAGAAAGGAACTCTCCTGGAAAGACTGATAGAAAGATCTCCCTGTCACCTAGTCTTTGCTATCCCAGATATACTCATAAGTTTGTCATTTTGGGTTTGTAATATTTTTTTCAAAGGGGCAAGGTTTTACGCGCCCCTCCCCCCCGGCGATGTTTTTGTAATTGTCTATTTTCAATGATAAACTAGTAGATGTCTTTCCAAATCCACCCTTGCCCAAACATAGAATGCTATCTATATGAAGAATGCTATCATAGAAATACTCTTAGGTGTTTCCAATAAAATAAAAGTACGCAAACATAGAATATAATGAACTTCTAGCTAAACGAGATGATAGAAAAGGTCCATATTTCCAAAATGAAAGAGCCAACATATTTGGATGATGAACCATCAAGTCCAAATAGCTCATCCTACTGAATTCGAGGTAGCTTAAATATAAAAAGCTGTACCAGAGTCTTTGCTGTTTTTCCAGTGTCCTTTCGGGAATGAACAAAAACCATTGCCTGATACCCTTGCTTTAATGAATCTGCAACCTGTTACAAATAAAATATTATGTACCCCACACAAATGATGATTCAAATAATAATAACCATATATAAAGAACATCCACATGGGAAAGTAAACCTTATTATAGCATATTTCATTCAATATGCTGTTGCGAGCAGCAAAGTTCTGTTCACTAATTCCAATATACTGTTGCGCAAGAGGAACTGGACGATAGCTAGAATCAAAGAAGAAGAGTCCTGTTTCGGGATTCACCCGCAAAAAATGTGCAACCTGGATGTTCATAAAGAGGCTTATTCCAGTGTAAAAATAGGTAAGAGACAATGTGACATAAGTAGTGGATGACTAGAGGCTAATATGACACAAGTAGATATCATGTATATGGTCAAGAAACCTCCAAATAATTGGGCAGAGTCGCTGAAAGGCCCACAATGCGTATCATGGTCTGTGTGGACTCAACCTGTCAGAAAAAGTAGAAGCAAATATTTAGAATCAAGAAACAGTTATATGTGTGAGTGTAAGTATTATGCAGTATGCCAGAAAAATACTATGCTACTTCTAAGACTTGCATTGTACAAGTACAAATACAGGAAATGAAGATCCTACAAATATAGTTACAATTTACATGAAACAACAGTTCTGTAATGTCAATATGTGCATTTCCTCCTGTGGCTGGACATAAATGACAGGTTTGTACTTCCAACAAGGACCTGCAAGTTCTCAAAGGGATTTTTGTAGTTTATTGTAATGGGCTCCTGTTGCCCTCTAATTTTATTTCTTCTCATGTACCGACCTTGGGCCCAACCTTTGATATATTTCCTATTTAATATAAATACCAAAGAGGGTAACCATAACTTCCTCAATTTCTCATTTTCCCCATTTCTCTTCTTCTCTTTCTCGCAAACCCTAACTAGTAAATACATTTGGTATCACAGCATCAAAGAGTGATGGAGTACCTTTATAAAACAATAACCAAAAAACAAAGAGGAGAAGGCAATAGGGTGATGATGTCACGTGTCAAACGGTTGGCATCAACCGTATGGCCTAGGCTACCCATGGGGTGCTTTGAAGGTATTTTTTTGGAGATTTTGTTTTTAAGAAATTTTGAATCCTATATCATGTGATTTGGTTCAATATTGACGAAGTTACAAGGATTTAAAGAAAAATATATAAAATTTCGAACTGATTTGGTTCAGATTTGATTTTGTTCGAATGCGCTGTAGTTAGTGTTAATTAGTCAAGGTGGACCGGTTTTTTGCAAGGAATATTTCAAAACAAAGATTGGGGCATTTGGAGGAGATTTGGAGGAATGACTTATGACCATTTTTCTAGCTCCTTAGGTGCCATTTATTACTCTAGGATTTGTTTTTTGTTTTTTTTTTGTGCCTTGTTTGCTTATGGCAACAACTTGGATGGCTTCTTTTGGTAATTTTAATGCCTATGGGCAATGTTTTGATGAAGTCAAAGGTCGATTGGAGGTGTGACCCCTTTGTTCTTTGGATGTGTTGAAGTTGGATTTGAAGTGTTGAGATTGGAGGTGTGACTCCATTGCTTCTTTGAGGTTGGAGGTGTGACTCCATTGCCCTAGGAGTCCTTGTTGTGTGGGTTGTGTTTGCATTGTGTGTATTTAATGAAAAGGTAATGTCGGAAGGATTCCAATCCTCAAGTGTGGTGCCTCCGGGTGACATGAAGGGTTAAGTAATAACTACCCTTACCTACATCAGAGAAGCTTGATGGTGAGAATTATATAAATTGGGAAAATTTTGTTCTAATGTATGTTGGAGCAAAGGGCAAGTTGGGTTACCTACTTGGAAAGGTAGAGGAGCCTGCAAAGTCGGATCCTAAGCATGCTAAATGGACCCAAGACAATTTGATGGTGATGTCTTGGCTAACCAACTCTATGTTACCCCATATTAATAGGGGGGCTTAGTGTTCTTGAAGACCGCTAAAGATGTATGGGACACTCTTGCTCAAACCTACTCAAAAGTACGCAACTTTACCTAGTTTTATAAACTCCAATGGGATATTTCCCAAACTCGTCAGGGGAGATGTCCTTGACTATATACTATGGCAAGTTGAGGGAGAAATTGGAAGGATTTCATCACTACCCCAACTTTCAACCCAGTTGTATTGTTGATGTTGTTGCTTTCAAGAAATGGGTTGAACAGATGCGGAAATAGAAGAATGCTTGCTCACATATCCTTGGTGGGAATCCCCCTCCTGACACTCTTAGCTGTGTTTATGCCTCCATCCTGAAATGAAGCGAGTAGGCGAGATGTGATGACTCCTAGAACAGTTACTACTCCAGAGAGGTCAGCTCTTTCCTCCACTTTCCAGCGTGGTGGAAGAGGATGTGGTAGAAGTAGTCCTAGGGGTCGAGGGAACCGATTTTATGGTATCATTCCCGATGACAAAGATAAGTTTAAATGTGATTATTGTGGGCAGACTCATCACACCCGAGATCAACGTTAGCAATTGCATGGGAGGTCTGCCCACGAGGGGGTCGTATAGGCGGTTTGGAGGTGATTCTCGTCGTACATGAAGGTTTGAAGACACTTTTGCCCATGTTGTTACACCAGCGTCCCAGGACACTCCTAGAGATGATGTGGAGTCCCTCCACTGCGAAGTTGAAGCCATGTATAGAGTCATGTTCCAGTTAGCGACCCCTTCCACTACATCCACCTCCTCCTTTGCTCAGTTGGGTACCTCTGCCACTGCCCTAAATATCTTTGTCTCATCCGCTCATCCTTCTTAGATCATTGATTCTCAAGCCTCCGAGCATATGACTGGTTTGTCCTCCATTTTTTCTTTATAGCACCTTTATTCTGGGAGGGATAAAGTTTGTATTGTGGATGGTACTATATCTCCAATTGTAGGCAAAGGTATTATCCATGTCTCTCCATCTATGCATTTGTCTACTTCTCTTTATGTTCCAATACTTTCAAACATTGATACTAATCTCGTGTCTGCTAGTACCATTACAAAGTCCCTCAATAGTAGTGTCACTTTTTTTCCTTCCCATTGTGTTTTTCGAGACTTGGTGACGAGGCAGATGATTGGCAGCGGTCTTGAGAAGGATGGTCTCTACCAACTGGAGTCCTCTCTTGTGATGCGTGCTTATCAATCCTCTTTAGGAAAAATGAGTAATGTTGACCAATTGATGCGATGGCACTTTCGTTTAGGCAATCCCTCTTTGTTGCTTTTTAAGAGGATGTTTCCTCGGTTGTTTGTTCATTTATTTGAGGTTCTTTTAAATGTGAATCTTGTGAATTGTCTTAACATTATAGGGTCTCAAATCCTCCTAGCACTTCTAAATGCAATTCACCTTTTGAACTTGTTCACTCTAATGTCTGGGGTTCTGCACCCACTACCTCTGTCTTTGGTTATAAATTTTTTGTGACTTTTGTTAATGATTTTTCTCGTGTTCTGCACCCACTACCTCTGTCTTTGGTTATAAATTTTTTGTGACTTTTGTTAATGATTTTTCTCGTGCAACTTGGATGTATTTTCTTAAGTCCAAATCTGATGTTTATGCTTCTTTTAAAGCTTTCCACGGGATGGTATATACTCCATTTGATGCTAACTTAATATCCTTTGCTCTAAAAATGGTGGGAAATACCTGAGCGGGGACTTGTGTACCTACTTTACAGATCATGGCATTGTTCACCAAACTACTTTTGTTCACACTCCCCAACAAAATGGCATGGTTAAACACAAGAATAAACATCTTGACATCAGCAAATCTCTTCTCCTTGCCATGCATGTTCCCAAATAACTTTGGTTAGAAGTCTTACTTACCACTACCTTTATTATGAACAAAATGCCCTAAGGCCCCTCACAAATCTTAGACTTCAAAGCCCCGATTGACATTCTTTCACCTACATCTCCCAATTTCCCTCTACAACCCAAAGTGTTTGGATCTGTCTGCTTTTATGCCCAAACTTGACCCATGGGCAGTCATGTGTCTTCCTTTGGTATTCCCCCATTCAAAAGGGTTATAAGTATAGTTACCAAAGCAAGAAGCGAAGCGAAAGCAAGAAGCGGCAAGTGAGGCTCAAAAAATCCTTAAGAAATAGGAAGCGAAGAATGAGATATAGGTGTTCAATTCCCATTATCTTAGGATGGCTAATCATACCTTCAATTTTATTTTACATGAGATATTTGTGGAGAAGTAGGTTTCTTAAGTTTCAATTCAACCATACTTGCCTAGGATCTATTCAGTAGACTTTAGACTCAGATCTATCCCATCACTTCCTAAATACATAGCTCCCTTTGACCAATAAATAGGACAAGATGGATGCGAGTCTGGGAAATGAACTTCGTGAGAAGCGAGCTTCCCACCGTGTACATAGCTTCCCTGCAACTATATTACTATAGTTATAACTTATAAGTGTTATCATCCTCCTTCCAAGAGAAAATTTGTGTCCATGGATGTTTCTTTCTTTAAGGATGTCCCTTACTTTCCTACTCCAAAGACTCCTCTTCAGGGGGAGAATGATGTTGTTGAAGTGTTGTCTTCTCATGTACCTCCTTTTCTTCTTTTTTTGATATCAATGATTCTCCTATGGTTGACATTGGGAATAAGATAGGAAAAGATTTGAAGGTTTACTCCAGGCTCCCAAGATCTCTATCTCATGCTCCTTGTAAGATTCTCCCTCAAATGCAAATCCTTCCAACTCAGATAATGACTTTGATCCCTCACCTATTAATGATTTTGACCTCCCTATTGCAATTAGAAAGGAAGTTAGATCTTGCACCCAATACCCTATCTCTAACTTTGTCTTTCATAACTCTTTATTTGCTTCCTATCTTGTCTTTTGTCGCCTATTTGTCTTTAGTGTCTTTGACTTGTTGTGTCTCTGAGGCTCTTGCCCATCCTAAGTGGAAGGATGCGATGTGTGAAGAAATGAGGGCTCTTGAGAAAAATTACACATTAGAACTAGTAGATCTTCCAAGGGGAAAGAAGCTAGTTGGATGCAAGTAGATTTTCACAGTGAAATACATACAAGTCAGAAGGATCCGTGAAAAGGTATAAGGCAAGACCAAACTCATGGAATTAATTACAATGAAACTTTTTCTCCCGTAACAAAATGAATTTCATCCGTGTCTCTCTTGATGTTAATCAAAACTAGAATCTTCATCAGTTTGATGTGAAGAATGTCTTCCTTCATGGAGACTTAGAAGAAGAAGTTTACATGATAGTCCCTTTTAGTTTCAGTTTTCCCACAATACAAAGGAAAGTTTGTAAACTAAAGAAAGCCCTATATTGGTTAAAGTAGTCTCCTCGTACCTAATTTGAGAAGTTCCGTGGAGCCATGAAGAAACAAGGGTACACTCAAAGCCAAACTGATCATACTCTATTATCAAACACTGTCAAGGAAAGACAATCGCTCTTATAGTTTTTATGGATGACATAGTTTTGATGACAAGATTTAATGAAAATGATATGAAAAGATTAAAATCTCAGCTGGCTACAGAGTTTGAGATAAAGGACTTAAAGCAGTTAAGGTACTTCTATGACATAGAAGTTGTCAGATCAAGGAAAAGATGGATTTTCATCTCACAAAGGAAGTATATCTTAGACCTCCTCGTAGAATGTTGGGATGCAAGCCTTTGAATGTGTCAACAGAGCAAAATCACAAGCTAGCAAAAGATGGTGGGGAACCTCTCAATGATGCAGGAAGATATAAAAGGCTTGTTGGTTGTCTTATTTACCTCTCACTCACTTGCCTTATTATAGCCTATGCAGTGAGCATGGTGAGCCAGTTTATGCATGCTCTAACAACCTCTCATCCAGAGGCAGTTTACAAGATTTTCAAGCACTTGAAATCCTCTCCTGGAAAAAGAATTCTTTTTGGTTGTCATGGCCAAGCAAGAAATAGGCAGGCAAGGTCTAGTGCAGAGACTAATTCAGAGTCATGGCCCATGAAATATGTGAATTGCTATGAGTAAATGTTCTCTTGAGGGAGCTTAGGTTTCCACTAGAAAAGCCTGAGTCTCTACTGTGACAATAAAGTTGCAATTAGCATTGCTCATAATCCAGTTCAGGATGACAGAACTAACCATATTGGATTTGATCGCCATTTAATAAAAGAAAATTTCAATTATGGAAAAATCTGCATTCTTTATGTGAAGACTGGTGACCAACATGATGTCAAAAATCGACTCAATTCCACCAAAGTTGACCGAATTAAGTCAACTTCCGTGGTGTCTGAAGCATAATGCACTTGTATTTTAAAAATATTGGACTTCTTGGTAAACTTCGGTAGACTTCAACCAAAACAAAACAAAATAAAAAAGTGTTGAGAAAATATAGAACTTTAGTGGAAGTTAACCGAAGTGTATAGAAAATGTATATAAATTGAAGGGCTTTTAAGTTTTAACTTAACAGAGTAATGCTAAGCTTTAAACTTACTTTCTTCATAAGGAAAGACGTGTGTCCATAGCATTAACCTTATTATAAATATAATTAGCTTTAAAAGAGAGTGTTGCTAGTATTAATCTTATTATAAATTATAATTTATTATTAGAGTGTGATTAGCATTAACCTTATTATAAATTATAATTGTATTATTCTAATAATTTTGTTACTGGTATATTATGCTTATAAGGGTTGTTTAGTAATATTAAATAATTTCCTAATAGTGTTCCATAAATTAAAAATTATTTAACTACACATCTCCTCCTCTTCATATATTGATTCAGTCCTGTAAAAACATTGAGTTCATCAATTGCAGATAGAAATAGGTTTAGAAACTAAATTGAATTTCAATTATTAATCAACTTTAATGTGCATTCATAAGTTTTTCAGGTTTCAATAATAATTAACATGGATAATCATTGAAAAATAAAGAGAATACATATCCCCATCACTTGACAAAAATGATAAAATATAGTTAAAAAAATTTGAAAATATAGAGAAATATCAAGAAGAAATTACAAGAAGAAATTACAGCTCAGACAAGCATAAAACACATGTCATTCAACATGATTCTCACATTTGAGTACTACATGCTTGTATCAGTAATATAATGAATTCTAGATGTGTATTTATGATTAAATATTGAATTTTTAAAGTTTCATCTTAGATTTTCAATGCTTCCTTAGGGTTTCCTAAACTTCTTTAATTTTTACATATCCTTAGACTTCCTTAAACTTCCTCGAAACGTGTCAACTTCTTTAGCGATAGAAGTTTATACAGAACCCGAAGTTTAATACCTTGGTGACCAACTTGCAGATGTCCTAACCAAAGGGGTTCCTAGCTATCACTTACTTGACATACTTAGCAAGATGGGCATGTGTGACATATACAAACCAACTTGAGGGGGAGTGTTGTATATTGTAATGGGCTCCTGTTGCCCTCTAATTTTATTTCTTATCTTGCCCTCTAATTTTATTTCTTATCTTGCATGGGCCTAACCTTTGATAGATTTCTTACTTAATATAAATATTATAGAGATGAGAGAACCCTAAACTTGCTCATCCTCTCAATTCCCCATTTCTCTTCTTCTTCTCTCTCTCAAACCCTAACCAGCAAATCTTCTAACTTTTTCCATAGAGACATACCAAGCACCGTCCCATTGGCAAAAAATAACTTCCTCCAGAAATGCATCTTGTAGCATAGAAGCATATAAATTTATGTACTCATATACTGATGTCAAGAATTGTGTCAGATCATGCATTCATCCATAGCATGTCCCTCACATATGCGTGTATCTTACCTACACAGACCAAGTACAACACAAATTTTTGGTATACTATATTATAATGAAAGACTATGTTGTGTCAATATTTCATTCTTGTCTAAGATATAAATTGTAAAACATTTATAGCTACATTCTCCTATAGTCCAAGACCTTGTGCTATCCATTGAGTATATGACTTTACACACACACACGTATTTATTTATTTTTATATATATATATATATATATATATATATATCAGTTTTAGTTTATGTTTTTACACATCAACCAAGAGAACATGAAGATGGCCAACCTTTAGGGAAAAAATACATTAGGAGCTGATCTACCAGAAAAAGAACAAATGAAAAGAATAAAAAAATAAATAAGGCTCAATCTAGAGTGTTGCAGCAACATGGTTGCAGAAACTAGGGCCCTTCTAGATGGATTTAACTCTGTCACACTTTGCAGATTGTTTCTTTTGAGATAGAGAGTGATTCCAAGGCGCTGGTTGATTTTCACTTGAAGATGCAGACCCTCCTTGACATACTTGGTATTGGATGAAGCAGATTCTTAACATGATGAGTAATTTCACCTGCAGTCTTGGGCACATTTATTGAGAGAATAACAAGGTTGTAAACTATCTTGCTAATGCAACTTTTGATAAGAGGTCATCGGATGCTCATATTGCGTCTCTAGATTTCCCTAAAGAAGCAAGAGCTCTTGTTCGTCTTGATAAGCTTGGCATTCAGAATATTAAAACTGAGATAAGTTTGTATTGATTAATGTTATGATTAGTCCATTTGTTTTTTTTTTTTTGATAGATAACGATATCAATATATTAATGAAGCACGAATATACAAACGATGCAAGAAACATCGAACAGAAAAACAAAAAGTCAAGCTAAGATACTTGACCAGTTATACAGAAAATCGGACCAATGCATTTTCCTAAATTCAGCTAGGACAGAAGACCAAGAAAATAACAACCACCCTATCTTCAGAATGACTTTGGGCATCGACTCTTCCTTATCTTCAAAAATTCTGCTATTTCGTTCCCTCCATATACCCCAACTAATCGCCGCCGGTAGCATCGTCCACACCACATTCCCTTTCCTGTTGAACACACCTTTCGGCCATCCCAACACCACCTCCCCCAGCTCCCCTTGTGAAACCCAGCTCATCCCAAACAGGCCCAAATAATGATTTCAAATAACCTTTCTTTTATTTTAAGAAAAAGGTGAGGATATGATAAAATCCCCACCCCCACCAGGTGGCTTTCTCAAAAATAAAATAAAATATTTCATTAGGAAAAACTGCATTGAGTATGAAAATTATCCGAGCTTATGGGAAAGAGAAACAGATAAAAGAAACTGTTATAATAATTTAAATCTTCTTCGACAAACATCCGTAGCTGACTAAGAGCAGGACTGAATGGTAATTAACCATCCTCGACAGATATAACTTGCACTAACATACATGCTTCCTACTTCCATATTTGAAGTATTGAATATGAATAAGAAAGAACAAAGAAGCCTCACAAAACTTTACCTGACGGAGGGTCCGAGCAACTAATGCCTCTATTACAGGGCCTCTATCATCATTCAGCAGATGTACTTCATCGATAATTAATAGCTTCACTAGCATTGAAAGTGACATGTCACTACTTTTTCGTGTAATGACGTCCCATTTCTCGGGTGTTGTCACTATCATCTGAGTGGTGTAAAACAAGAAGGTGAAGCCATTAGTTTCAATTCTCATATTGACACAGCAAACAAAGCATATGTAATGAGAAAAGTAAGCAACCTGAGTTTCTTCCAGTTCATTCTTAGAAAGCTGCATATCTCCTGTAAGTTCTTTAACAGTCAAATTCAAGGGAGACAAACGATGGCTAAATGTTGATGTGACCTCCGCAGCTAATGCCTAGAGTATGACCAAAAATTAGCAATCTGCCAAAACATTAACAATGGAAAGTAATATATGGATAAGTTATACCTTCATAGGAGCAACATAAACTATTTTAAACTCATCTTTATGCAAGAAACCATCCTTGAAGTGCTGTCCAATCTGCAATACAATGTGTCACGTCATTAAACCATATAAAGGTTGAAGAGGCTTGCGAGCCCTACTATCTCAGGCATTCCCTACTCTCAGCCAAAAACCAACACCTTCCTTGCTAAGACAGGTGTTGGTTTTTGGCTGAAAGTAAGGAAATGTGTTGGTTTTTCAATGAGTAGGGCTAGCACTGCTCAAGGTTGAATGGTCAGGGAAATAATATCCAGACTCAAAATGGTAAATTATCATATACTACAGTATCCTACGGTTATTTATAAGTGGGCTAGTAAGGTTAATGCAAAGTTACAAACATGAAACATCAGACAATACATTAGTTCAAGGTTACAAACATGAAACATCACATATTCACATGTATTGTCTCCATTGTCCACCCAAAATGAATATGTATAGAGATAAATATCACTGACAGAATACGACTGTACTTATCAAATGGCGTGATGCAACATCCATTTCGGTTCAATTAAGTGTAAAGCTCAAGAACAAGAAGTGCACAAACACTACCATGTCCTACATTCTTAGTGATATAAGGACAAAGTGAAAAATGTGATACTTTTATGGCATTATATAAAGTTCCTCCTATTCATCACCGGGAACATATAATGTGCACAGGGGGTCAGTATTCTATCAAACAAAAGCTCTGATATATGCTCCCATTTTAATATACTAAGTTCGGCAATAAGATCGAATCTCAAATAGCAGACATATCCGAGTTTAGCCCACTGATTGTACACCTCATGTAGGACCGCAATCATGGCTATATTCGTCTTCCCAGCTCCTGTTGGAGCACAGACCTGCAAGTACATTGATGAAAATCACTTGAAAGAAAATAAAAGCACAGATTTGAATGTTTTTCTTCAATCGTAATGTCATTAGAGAGTAAAAGACTAACTAGTATATTCTCATTAGTGTGATAAGTTGCTTGAAATATCTGGCTCTGAATGCGGTTCAGGGATTTGTAGCCACGGAAAGCAGCCTGAGCAAAGTCATCTAACTCCTTTATCTCGATCTGACAACGGAAAGCAATGAGCAAAACTGCAGTCAGAAGAATCAAGCTTTACACAGCAAATACTACAACAAATATGAGAGCAGTAAATGATTACCTGGTTTGTAAAAGCAGCCACTAAAGACGCTGTCTCATTAAGTAGGGAAAAACTTTAAATCAAATCCCACAACAATACTTTGGAAAGTTATGTTCAAATAATAATTGCAGTTCCTTGAAGTACTTTAAGTTTCTTGAAGTAGAAGTGTGATACTTCTTAAAGACAGATTTGTGGAGAACTTTTTCTTAATAAGTAAAATAAGTTCCATGGAGATTTTATTCTTTTTTTTTTTTGGAAATGAAATACAAGTTCAAAGAGAATATTTGACACCTGGGAATTCCATAAGCTCCTATATGGCTATATGATTTTTGCAAGTGAAGGAACCTTCTAATGTTTTGACATGGACGGTAGAAAATCATTTCCTTTTTTGTTTTGCGGGTATTTGCTAGTTCTTTGAAGGGAAAAAGATAATTCAAATTTACCACCTAACTAGTGTATAGGCATGGTTAACAAATCATTAATATTTACGATTCAAATCATATGTCGAATCATAGGGATTTCAATTTCAATCATAAATCCCCTCAAATTGTAACCAACAATGATTCAAATCGCATGAATCATGCGCTTCCTGCAATTTGTGTGATTTGAACCCTAATTTTAAAGTATTGTACGGAACCGTAACACTAAAAACCCCTTCTTAATATTTTACTTTTTTCTTATTCTTTTGTCTTTTAAAGTAGAGTTGAGTATTTTAAACTACAGTATCACTTTTTCATCACTTTAGAGCTTTGTTGATGTCCTTCCAATGCCTGTAATTGCTTCCCCATGCTGGTAGTGAGAGTCCTAAGAATATAGTGAGAAGAAAAAGGAGTTGCTGGTTAATTCGCAAAAAACCTGAGGACCACGTCTCATGTACCCTGCCAAGCTGCATCCTCTGACCAGTTGAAAAATGTACTGATTCTGCTCCTCTCATGTTGATATTCTGATCTCCCTATTGCCATTAGAAGGAAATCTGTTCTTGCACTCGACATCCTATTTCAAAGTTTATATCTTATGACTCATTATCTCCATTCTACCATGCTTTTGCTACATCATTATCTTTTGTTTCTTTGCCACGTAAGATATCATATGCTCTTGGCCATCCTAAGTGGAAGGATGCTATGTGTGAGGAGATGTGTGCCCTTGAGAAAAATGGTACATGAGAACTTGTAAGTCTTCCAAAGGATAAGAAAATCGTTTGGTGTAAATGGGTGTTCATAGTGAAGTACAAGTCAGATGGTTCAGCGGAAAGACATTAAAGCAAGACTTGTAGCCAAGGGGTTCACTCAAACCTACGGAATTGACTATTATGAGACATTTGCTCCCATGGCGAAGATGGATTCTATTGGTGTGCTCTTATCCCTTGCTGCTAACCAAGACGAACCTCTTCTACAGCTTGATGTGAAGAATGTCTCTCTATGGGGACTTGGAAGAGGAGGTCTTTGACTCTATATGATTGTTCCTCTTGTGTTCAAGTTTCCTTCATCTTGGGGGAAGGTGCGGAAGCTAAGAAAGGCTCTGTACGGGTTAAAATAGTCTCCGTGTGCCTAATTTGAGAGGTTTATTGGAGCCCTGATCAAGCAGGGGTATAAACAAAGGCAGACATATCACATTTTATTCATTAAGCATGGTCACGGGAAGACAACAGCTCTAATTATCTATGTGGATCATATAGTGATGGCTAGAAATGATCAAGAAGAAATGGAAGGGTTGAAAGCTCAACTTGCTATAGAATTTGGGATTAAAGACTTGAGGCAGATGAAAGATTTTTTGGGAATTGAAGTTGCTTAATCATAAAGAGGCACCTTCATCTCCCAAAGGAAATACATTCTCGATCTTCTTGAAAAGACAGGAATGCTAAGCAGTAGACCTCTAGATGTTCCCATAGAGTAGAGCCTGAAGATAGTGGAGAATCTTTTGTTGACATTGGAAGATATCAGTGGCTAGTTGGCGCCTTGCTTTATCTATTTGTCCCTCACTCGCCCTGATGTTACCAATACAATAAGTGTGGTTAGTCAATCATGCATGCCTCAAAAACTACCCACATGGAGGTTGTATATAAAATCCTTGGATACTTGAAGTCATCTCCTAGGAAGGGTCTCTTATATGCTTCTCATTGAGACTTGAGAATAGAGGCATGCAAAGATGTCGTTTGGGCAAGATCGATGCCAAACAGAAGAAGATAATGTTTCTATATCTGAATCTGCTGAAGTAGATAAAGGTAATAAAGGGGGTATATTACTTTTGATGTGGAAGGAGACTCAAATGGAGTTAGAGCACTTAGTTCTTAGTTCTTGTGATACGGACATCGGACCGTTAGATTTTGTTTATGATGGAGATCCACCATTGGATCACAACTTGGAGGACGATCGACCGTCAAATTGAGAGATAGCGATTGGAGGGCCGAGATAAGGCCATAGATGGGTATGGGCAGCCATAGTGGCCAGCCCACCCCTTTAGTTATTTAGTTATTTATTTTATCTAGTTTGTTTTTACTTTATTTTATCTTTTGTAGTTAGTTTATTTTGAGAGAACATAATAAGGGTAGTTTGGTATTTTCCTTTTAAGTAGGGTTTTCTACTTTTGTTTATAAATACTCTATTTGGAAATTAAAATTTTAGAGAATTTTTATGAATAAAACATGAGCTTTTTGGCTTTTAGAATTTCCTGTGATGGGAATGGTGTGATGCCAACCTTGGAGTGATTCCATGGTAATCTTATCTTCCTTCTTCTTCTCTTTTCTTTTTCTTTTATTTTCTGTTTTCTCCTTGAAAACTGTAATTCCCCAACCCTATAGCATTCCTCTGCTGCCACTGTTTCCAGCCCCATAGCCATTGTCGTAGGCTGTTCCAGCCATCTCACAACATTGCTGCAGCCCTATTTCCCCTCCCCAGATCAGCTGCAATCTTATTCCCTATTCCCCAAGCCTGCTGCACCAGTCACAGCCCTTCCCCAAACCTGCCGCACCACTTCCCAGGTCTTCTCTTTGCTGGCCAGTCATTATACAGGCCATACCTTCCTACTGTCCTCGCTGTTACACCAAACCAGTACCTTCCCTTGACTGTCCAACCTATTGTAAAGCCCTACAGACCTCACACCTAATCCCCAACTCCCATAAAGCTGCCGATCGATCCCAGCATCCTGTTCCTGCTGTACCAAAGTCAACTACAGCCCCTTTTGATTGCTACAGTCCCTCTACACCTACCTTCTTGCAGCCTCAACCTATTCCCTGCAACCACAGACCATATCCTCTGCTGTCCAACCCCTGACAGCTTATTTTTTTGACTGCTACAGCCATGGAAATAAAAATCGCCGAAACCGATACAAAATGGGCGATAGGTATAGGTTTCGGTAGCTCCCTGTACAATATTTATACTGATACGAAATGGGCGATATATATCGTTTATTAGTTAATTATGTTTTCATTTATTATGTAATTGTAATTGTGTTTACTACTTTGTCTTTGAGTCATTTCCTATGACTTTATATTTGGTTCCTATAACTCATTTGATTTTTTCTAAAATTTAATTTGATTTTTTTGTTGTTTTTAGAAAGAAGAAATTATAGGTATCGTCCGAAACCGGTACCGAAACCGATACGTATAGGTTTCGGTTGGGACCGATACATCCCCCGAAACCAAATTTTCAATCCTTGGCTACAGCCAAATTATCTTGTCCTATTGATGCTACAGTCACCCTAGACCTATCCTATTACAACCATAAGTCTCCAAAACCCTCATACAACAATTTTAAACCCTAAACCAGTCACCCCAAAACCTTTACCCTAATAACATTGTTATTCAATAACCAATGGTTAAAATTTATAACCATTGTTGAGCCTAGACTTATTCTTTTAAAATCCTCAAATTGAATAAGGGAATAATTACATTGGTTACTGATCTAAATCCCTAAACTAGTGGAAGTTCCTACTTCCATTACGATCACCCGATCAAACTTGAAAGTTCATTATTGCGGGATTGTGATTGACCTAGGTTGTTTACTGATTCCCTTTTGACTTTCTTTATTGTAATTGTGGAATCCTAAGTAATTTTATGATTTTCCTTATTACCGCAATTCAATTTTGATCTCACAAATACATCATCCTAGGTTAGTTGCATTGTCCTGCATCATCTTGCCTTTTTTTTTTTTGTTATGTCTATGAGAATGTGATTGTAGGTGTTTTTTTTAATTGAATTATTAATTTTGACTTTTTGATGATGTTGAGAGTTATGTTCAATGTAGGAATGGACTTCATTCGGATTTCATATGGATGTATGGAATGAAATTCTCATTACCTGGTTTATTAATAGATATGAATGAAAGCTTTTGGGTGATTCATTATTCCATTATCTTTTATTTATTATGCATTTATTTGTAATTTTTTAGCAATTTAATACAAAAATCGAAACAAATCTGAAAATTTACGATTTGAATTAGGATAGGAATTGAGTCGGACTTAAAACGATTTTACGATTCAATTAAGATTTTATTATTTTTATTATATGTACTGCAGCAAATGTATAATATGAAAAGAGAAGTGATTAAAGCACCACTCCTAATGAAAAATACAACATTTCCCTTATTACATTGATGAAGACAACGGCCAGCGTTGCAATCAATAGGGCACCTTTGTTAGACAATACTCCCCTTCAACAACAAGATCTTTACAAAGGTACCCATAAAAAATGCACTGGGATATGTTACTCTCCATTATGCACCTTAACATCATCCCTTCTACCCCCAATCACACAGATATACACACACATAAAAAAAGGAAGGAGTTGAAAAAGATTAAAAGAAACTGTGGAAAGAGAAAGAAATAAGCAGTGGCAACACATTATCAATTGCAAAGAGGATTCACCCATGGCATACAACCTTGTTCCACCTTTCACAGCTAAATTATTTGAATAACTAACAAAAAGGAATTTCTTCCAGATTCTGACAACTGTTTTAATGCTTAGTCTTCTCACGTGATATCATCACAAAAAGTCATCTAGGAATAAGCCCAATCAGTTGTGAAACCCTACATATGTTCAAAATGTAAGTCCATCTCTTTTGTTAACAAGCAATGAATAAATTTGTGATTAACAATTTCCTCTTCTCTTTCCGGAGAAACTAAATGGTAACACAGATAAACACATCCCGCAATGATAAATCTTAAAGCAGATGCAGAATAAAGGTTTCTAATTGTAACAGCAGTGAAACAGTCTATAGAAGTAATTTCATAATTTATCCTGGTAGAAACAGAATGATAGCACAAGAAATAAAAGATACCAGCTTCTCCCAAGGTTTCATTTGTGCAGTTAGTGTTGGGGGGATTCTGACTTCTTCATATCCCTTATAATGCTTTCTCACAGTTCCTTGAGGAAGAGCAGTAACTGCTAATGAGTGGGGCCCTTGGCCACGCCCAATCAGATCATCAAAGGGATTTTTCCTCTCACTTGCTTGAAGTAAAGAAGAAAATTGTTCTCCAGACAAGTCGTGCTCAACCCCATGTTCTGTTCCACGTCTATGGCGCTTTTCCTCCTTGCGACGAAGTTTATCAAGTTGCCGTTCAGATTCCATTTGAACAGTGACCTAGATGAAGAATGGATAGTGACTTCTCAATGGATGATTCAGTCTTTGGATGATGAAGGGAGTTTATTCATTAATGAGAATGAATACCTGTGTGCCATAGCTAGGCATCCGTGGTTGGGTGTTTGAGGTTGTTTTCTCCGACTTTAGTACAAACAGCCCGTGATGGATGGCATCGACAAGTTCCTTCCGGTGCTGAAATAGGAAGAAACTCAAGTATTAGTTCAGAAACAAGCAAAATGTGTTCCCTAATGATGTGTGAGAGCTTGTACAAACTAGTAACCAGAAACCATCAGATTTCAATAAAATTCATACTGAAACCAGTTTAAACTTGATCCAATACTTTCAACTAATTAATGATCCAGCCATTAAAGAACAAAACAGCATTGCCAATTCACTAATTAGTGTGGTGCCAAATTACCAGAATGGCATTACCTATTCTTGGTTCAAAATCTTCCCAACCAGGATATCAATATTTAAGACTTTAGAAAGAAAATCTACATTTTCAGCAGAGAGGAAAGAAGTAGACTATTAGTAATAGTGTTTACTGTAGAAGTTACAAAGTATAGAAAGTGTGATTATTTTCCTTTTAACAAGCAAGCTGAGATTGAACCAGCAACCACGATATTGCAATGAAGGACAATTTGTTCTGAAGAAGACTATAACCACATAACTCAATCAAAAGAAGTGGACTTAATAGAAGAACTACATAAGATGACATAAAAGTTAAACAATTGTTCATGATCCTTACCGATAGAATGTCTTGAACAGTTTCGAAGGCACCATACCCAACAATATCCAATAAATCACCAGCTATCTTCACAAGAGAATTTTTTGATTCAGTGAGAACTTGGAAAGGTGCCGTTAAAATACAAGAGAGAGACAACACATGCACGGAGACAAGCTATACTGATGGAACACAGTAAAGAAGATCTGGTCACCAGTACCTCGTCACCAGGTTTGTCTGAATCAAGCACTCGACAAATGGCCATTGCTAGTTCATCTCCGGAAAGCTGTGAACTACTTTTTTTAGCTATTTGATCACATGCATCTCTTAACCATCTTAAGTTCACTTGCCCCCTGTCAACACTGGAATGATAACGTGTAGATTCACCATGATCATAGCATTCCTCTTGAAGTGAAGTAGAAGGCACAGGGCTATCATCCTCCAGCAATTCACCATTCTCCATGGGCACGTCCACCACAAACCGAGATGGTGCTTGGAAAACAAGGTCAAATCCAAATTCATTCAAATCATCACCACATCCATCTGTTTGCCGGTCTTGGGCAAGTGCAGCCTCATGGTCCCTAGGCTGCAAGGCGAAAAGCCTTCGAGCTTGCAAAGCAACTTTTTGCAGGTTCGCATCTGAAACGGCATAACCGAGAAGCTTTTGCAATTCTCCCCTGAACATAAATTTCCAGAACACTTATTACACTTTGAATTTCCCCTACAAGTTACAATTTTACATCGCACTCCAATGCAAACTTTGATATTCAACAAAATTAATATCCAAATTCCATATAAGGTTTTCAAGCTGATTGATACAAATTCCATGTCGCATTAGTAATTCAGATTGCAAACAGTCAACCTATCTTTGTGTTATTCATTCAATATGTATCAACAATATCAAATGAGAAAAAAAGAGTCTCAGCTAGAAGGGGGGATTTATTGCTCTCTTTAGGGAGTAGTAAATGCTTACTTCTTCTCACTGATCCTTTTATTGTCTTCATGCTCCTCTCCTGGACTGCCAAAAAGATCATAAACGGTTTTCGCCACTTCCCGAAATTCTTCCGAAACCACTTCTCCATCGATCAACTCAACTACCGCACCAAGAAATTGCCTGTATGCTTGACGCAGTTCACTCGAAGCTGAAAAAAAGAAAAAAAAAAGGCATACACAATAATCTACGAGAACTTGATGTGAAATAGAATTGAGAAGCGTAATTAGGTATTGTAAAGAACATCTCCATGTAAAGTAATTGAGAATTATAGTACAAATTTCTCGTACCTTCTTCCCATCGATGAACTATCGTTCGTGCGAGTTCCGAGTCATCAAGTGAGTTTACAGGTCTATATCATAAAATTCAAGATAGAAACAAAACAATATCAATTGAATCACAGAGGAATCGGGTAAGAAATCGATTATGTAGATAACTCGAATTAAAATATCGAACAAGTTAATTGAAGCTGAAAATTATTACGGAAAAATCGCTGAAATTGTTGATGTTAGGAATCACATTAAAACATTCAAATCAATGTGAATGGAGAATGAGATTAGAATCGATTATGTACCTGTGAAATTTTTTATTTTGGAGAATGATTTTGCGTTGCAGGTAGGCCTGATCGACGTCGTAATGCTCTCTCAGGGAATTCGTCAATCGAGGTAACTGAAGCAGCATGGTTTTCGAACTTTCGAAACCCTAGTTTTTCTTTTGCCTGTGTGAAGAACGGAATTTGGTGACAACCGAAGAGACGAGAGTCGCGAGACAGTCGAGACTTGGCAAAGAAGAAACCTCCTTGGATTAGTAGTGAGTCCTGAGAATGGGACCTTCCTCTTCCTAGCTGACCGCAGTGTCCAATGTCCTTTTTAACACCTTTTTAATCATGATTAAGCTTAACTAAATTATTATTTCATTTTTTCTTTAAAACAAGATTGGATGAATAAATGAGCCCGAGGGTGAGTGAATCTTAACCACAATTAATGGGTGTTCATAGGAGTGCTAGGGCCAATGAGATCACGCGATCAGCAATCTGACTGCAGGGTCTGTATTAAGGGAAATGGGAAACGGATGGTGCGGTCAACTTCCAAGATGACCGCAATGTCCTCATGTCCCTTTTAATCTCTTTTTAATTATGATTAAGCTTAACTAAAATATGATTAATATATTCTTTTCTTTTATTTTTTCTAAAAATCAAAGTTGGATAAATGAACCTTAGCGGTCAATGATTCTTAACTACAGTAAGTAGGTGTTAAAAGGAGGGGATGGAAGATGGATCGTGGGGTCAATTTCCCATTTCCCTATTAAATATTGGAAGACAAAAATCTCCTTTAGACTGGTTAGTTATAGAAATAGTTAAAGATGTGAACTGATTCGGACGGTTCTGAAAGAAGCATAACATAAATTTGTTTCAAATATTTCCAATAATATCATTTGGATTATATATCTTCAGTGTTAATGTTAGAAAGTAGGATGAATGAACCCACTCATCGAATGAAAGCTTTTACCAATACATTGGAGTTTTTTTCATTGGTAATCAATCTTAGGTAGAGCTATCAATAATAGAATAAATTCGAAACAAATAGTGGTATATCCAAACTCATATCCGATTACATATTTAAGTACGAATAAATATCTAACAGACTGTGAAATATGGTATTTGTATTAAACTATGATTAAAATAGGGTGGTGCTACACCACCCCAACAATTACTTATAAACACCATTCTTAAAAAAACTTCTTCTAAAATACCAAAAATAATATGATGAGACTTAAATACCCTCTTCTCTTCCTCTTTTGACTTTTTTTTAAAAGTAGTGGCAGTTTAGAAACCTAACACAGAAACCTGCCCTTTTAGGTGATTCAACTCCCACGATGCCCATTCAGTGAAAAAACAAGATAATGATTACACCGCTTCCAAATGGATGAGTTGGGAATGCTGATCTTCCTTAGAAACTTTGTAGTGGTCATCGATTGTTTTACCGGACAGCTACATAGAGCATGCATCGTCGAAGGATCAACTTGCTATTGCAGGATTGAACAGACATCAAAATGCTGCCACGATATTGAGTCTTCTTGGCCGCACCCATGACGCCCTCTTGTTGATGTGCGAGAATGTTGTGCTTGTTGTCTGTTGTCAAACAACTGAAAAAATGAATCTCATGAACAACACAACTCTTCCTATTTTTTCATAATTTTTGGACTACCAAATTCCCCATACTTATGTATGTCATTCATTCACGTGGGCCAAGACAATTGGTATGGTATACTAATCTTTTGTTCTTATTTCTTGTGATCTTTATAATTGTTTTCTATGCAAAATATCCATTTTTATTTTTGCAGAAATTCATGCCTCATATCGAAAGAATTGAAATTTCTAGTAAAACTCAAAATACCCGGGGTTAGGGCAAAAGAATATTGTGTTGACGATCATACTAAATCTAGTGCGTGAACGTCTATTCTGAATGCAAACTGGGTCTCTCTATCCTTACGAAGGAAATTCGTAAGATTTCTGTCGGAGCTTTAAAATCTCAATGATGATGTCTGCAAGAGTTTGGAGAAGTCTTTGCCACCAAAGAAGCTTCTTTACTTCTTTTTTTGGTGAGGAAGAAGGTTTAAAGTAAAGAGGGGTTTTCTGTCTTTTCATTTTCTTATTGGTGTTTTAGAAGAAGTTTTTCAAGAATGGTGTTTATAAGTAAATATTGGGGTGCGTGTAGCTCCACCCTAAAAATATTTGAATTTAGATAATATTCGAATTATTAGATTATTTTAAAAAAATTAAAAAAATTGTAATTTTAATTTTAAAAATATCAAATTGATATTTTATCTTCATTGATATTAAAAATAATAATTTGATGCATTAAATTATGTAAAAAATATATATTTATAGGGTTATTTTAGTATTATTAAAAGATATAATTCATACACATAATGTATACAGATGGAAAGAAAATGCATACAATACTAATCGAATTGAATGGTGATTAACTAGTGCAACTGATATATATATATATATATATATATAATATTATTTAAAATTAAATTTATAAAATTAATCTAATTGAATTGATCTCCTGAGAATTCGGGAAAGTTAACTAAGGATTATTATGATAATCTCTATATAGGTCATTGATGTCATCACTAAGTGGAATTTTCATGTATTATGGACTTGCAAGTAATTGGTGATTTGATGAATAAACCTATCTACATTAACATGAATTTCACTCTTGAAATTGATAAGTATATACTTAAAGAAAATTTTCACTACATGTTGAGTTTAGTGGGGTCAGTTTTGAAATATAGATTCTTCTACGGTTAGAGCTTTCAAGATCAAGTATTGAAATCTCAAATTGAAGTACTGAGTGTTAATTTGTAAAATAAATTGAACAAATTGACCCCAAGATGCATCAATTGTTCTATATTTTCTTGGATGATAGTGTGCCAGAGGATTCTTCATGAAATTGTAGACATCACTCCACCTAAAATGATTTTTCATACTATTAACACTCACATTGAACATTTCATATTTTTCATGTATACGTAATGGATTATTAAATATGAAAACTTAATGCTCAGACTAAGAACTCTAGAACATACATAAATAATTAGAAAAAATAACATTCAATTTTTCATACAATTAACACTCACATTGAACATTGCATCATTTTCATGTAAACGTAATGGATTATTAAATATGGAAACTTAATGTTCAAACTAAGAACTCTAGAACACATAAATAATTAGAAAAAATAACACTCAAGTGAGATAAAAAAATCACACTTGGGTATCCTTCATCATCACCTTTTTCATTACAAAATGTCCTCTTCTTGAATCTCCCGAGTATATGAAGGTATGACGAAAGATTTAAAAGAAGCAAAATATGTATCATAAGATCTCCTATGGGCCTTTTATTCGTTCGAGTTGACTGATATTGCTATTAATTAACAATTGAATAGAAAAATATGTACCTTGTTTACAGGACTCAACCTTTTTATGTACATGAAAAATCTAAATATACAATTCATTGCCTAGAGTCTTCTTACTGTTCAAAAAGGGCTTGCTTCTCTTTGCTTGCAAATTTTCCTTTGACAATGACTCAATCTTCTAACATGCATGGAAAAATCGAAATCTACAAAACGAAAACCAAAATAAGAAAAGAATTAATATTAGAAAGAAAGAAAACAAAATCCATGAACCTCACAAATGCTTAACTGGACCTTTATTTTCGAGCTTGTCGAAACTTGCAAAAGTTAGAGAGCAGGAAAAAAAGAAGAAGAAAATTGTGCTAGATTTTGGGGGGTACAGTGTTCATTAGACACTAATAATGGAGGAGGCATTAAGGAGGAGAAGATGAAGTGAGTTAAGGAGACGAACCGTACTTTTTATACTGTATAGATTAAAATACCAACGTAAATAGCTGCAATTACAATATTTTAGTATTGATGCCTAGTTTTGAATTTTGTGTACTAAATAGCATTTAAAGAGGAAAATTAGGACAGAGGAAAATCAAGATCCAATTACATATTATATAATAACAATTAGATACATAAATGAATTTTGTTGAGCAGTGCTTAGCGAACCTTTCATATCTTATCCCTGTGTCCTTGTGTCTCTTTTAACACTCCTTTAACCCTGGTTAAGCTTAACTAAATTAACTAAGTTTTTTTTTTTTTGAAATACCATTGTTGGATTGCTTAACCCTAGGGGTGAGTGAATCTTAACTACAGTAGGTGAGTATTTAAAATTGGGGCATGGACCAATGAGGACCAGTCATTCCGTTATAAAATGGGCACCATGGGTACATTAACTATTTTCCAATTTTATTTACTAAATTACTACCTATGAAACCCAAGCAGGTCGGGTGACATGTGTCAGCTCTAGGGATGGTTTTGGCCACGTGTCAGCTGTACACATCTCTTAGAGTTATCTTCCTAAAATTCATGCCATATATAAAACGTTTCATTTTTAGAGGTAACATTAGCAATTAAACAAAAACCGCTCCCCCAAAAAAAAAAATGCTCCCTTTCCTACCGAGATTGTATCTCCCAAGTTTCCCCTAATCTTATGAAACCTAGAACCACATTTAACACTCCCTCTCTCCCTCAAATACCTCTCTCAAACGTCTCTTTCCCTCAAATCCCTCTCTCCCTCAAATCCCTCTCTAAAACGTCTCTTTCCCTCTTCAAATCATCTCCAGAAAGGCATCTCTCCCACGTCAATGGATTTCAAAGCTCTTCATTATGGTTTATGGATTTCAAACGCATGCATCTCTACGAGGGACGGTTACCTCAATGGATTTCAAAGTTATTCACTATTGGGTTATGGATTTCAAATGCATCTCTACCAGAGACGGTTACTAATCCCTGCAATTTTGCCGCTCTGGAATTATGTGGATCGCACATCAATCTAATGAAATCCGGGAATCCAAGCGTTATGGTGTCCATTTCCGAACAAATTTTTTTTGGATTACTCACTATTAATTCAGCTCTTCATCCTTTTCTCAAACCTCTCTCTCTCTCTCTCTCTCTCTCTCATTTATCCTTTCTATTACCAACAGAGGCTTTCTATTACTACGATCGTGTTCACCATGTAAGTTAAATTATCCTACTTTAGAATTACATTCTCTTTCCCATTACTTATAGTAACTTGCTTTACCATCTTCTGATTTTTTTAAGAATTTATGCTGCCCATAACATATAAAAATGTGGCCACATTTTATAGGTGAATTTTCTGGTTCCTCCAAAAAAACAAATAAGAAAGTTGAACACACTTCTTGCCTTTCCTTCCCAACCCACATATAGGATGAGCATTGCGTATGATTTTTAGTTACTATGTAGCAATCAAAAAATTCACAAACGTTTTGTCTTCCAGTCTTGATCAGTTTGAAAATGTCTTTTCCTCATTCTGTAATATAGTTTGGCTACTCTAGAGATTCCAATTCCCTAAGTCAATTTTTAATTATTGTCTAGCAATAAAAAAAATTCACAAACTTTTTGTCTTCCAGTCTTGATCGGTTTGAAAATGTCTTCTTCTCAATCTGTACGATAGTTTGGCTACTCTAGAGATTCCCATTCCCTATGTCGTATTGTTAACATTCACATATTAATTTTTTCCCCAATCATATTTGTATACAATACAATTCCCTATCATGTGTTACTAGCATTGCCTTATTAAGTTTATATTTTTTTCCCAGACTAATTTTCCTTAGAAGATCAATGGCTGAATCGAGTTCCCAAGGATCAATGCCCTCTCACAGGTACTTTATTTTTTATTGCAAAATATGTGTGATTTAATATAAGCAATTTTTAATAATTTTTTAATTAATTATTTGCATACAATATTTGATAACTAGATCAGAAGCAATATCAAATATAAAAGAATACAATGGAGGGCAACTCCAACCACCAACTGAACAGTATGTAGCAACTTTGAGCTTTATATTCATTTATTATGAATTTTAAATAATTTTATTTGCTTAGTTACCCAAATTGGTGAGAATGTTTACTATGCTATAAATTTGCTTATTTGAATCAAAAATATTTCCAGATACTTTGAGTTTTACATAATTATTTGTATTTCATAATTTAAATTGGATTATTAACATAAAATATGTAACTTTCATTATTCAAGATCCATCACGACTTCTTCCTCACGAGATGTGATAACGGAAACATATGCTGGTCCAACCAATAAGGGAAAACAAGTTGCAACACCAATAGAAAAGTAAGTTATCATTCCATTTATCACAGACTGTATGAAATTTAATTACTTATATTTCATAAATAAATAAATTAATTAGAATATTATTCATTTATTCCCATGCAGATCTACGCATTCTTCCTCGCTATCTCATTCAATTACAATGTCTCCACCTGCGAGGTACTCTATATTTATGGTAGTTATAATGATTTGATTGTAATGTTTGTTTATTATGAATTTTAAAGAATTTAATTTGCTTAGTTACCCAAATCGGTGAGAGTGTTTACTATGCTATAACTTTGCTTATTTGAATCAAAATATTTCCAGATACTAAAACATTAACTCTTGATATCTATTGCAACTATTATAAATTTCAGTGCTCGAGATCATGGTCACCAACTACTACAATATAATAGTCAACAACAAAAGCGTAAGCTACCAAAGACCTATATGAACAAACAATATAATGTTGAACCATTAATTCGAAAGTATTTATTCAAACTTGGTATAAATATGTTACAGGATCCTCGGCTATTCCTAGGGAGTTTGAAGTAAGAACATTGTCTATCTCAGATGATAAAATTATGCATGGATGTACCACAGAATATCTAAGTAAGTTCATGAATGTAATATTTAGATCAAGCTTTTATTTATAATATATAATAAATTCATTAACTTAGTCGGGATACAAACCAGGATCATACATGCCTAATGATATATTTGAGCTTCACCGACTTACTCGGCAACATAGAAAGTACATATTGGATGGGAAGCGTACATGCAATAATATAGAACGTGATTCACCATCAAGAGTTCAAGATAAAAGTGAGTTATCAAGTCATTCTATAATAACATCTAATTTTTTTTATAAGTTTAATATTCATTAAAAAAAATTCTATTACCTAAAATTACTTTTTAACTTAGTTGTGATACCAATCAGGACCATTACCAAATGATGTATCTCAGACTCGGCGGCTTACTCGACAGCATAGAAAGGACATTTTGGATGGGAAACGTAAAAAAACATATGATAGCAATATAATGGTAAAGAGATCGAGAATATTACGATCAAGTTATGAGAGAACTACAGTATCAATTGGTCAGCATAATGATGATTCTGATAGAAACGCATTCCATGGGGCATCTACATTTGAATGTAGAACGAACAATATAGTACGTGATTCACCATCAAGTGTTCATGAAGAAAGTGAGCCATCAAGTAATTCTACATCAAGTGAAGTAGAAAATATTGAGGAGGAAATTGCATCTACAATAAATCATAGAGGTACATCAATTAATAAAATATTTATTATTAGCATATTAATTTATAAATTAGTAAGTAAATTCTTACTCAATAAGATATTAATTAAAACATTTCTTCCCTTGCAGCAAACACGAGTCCAAGAAAATTCATAAATCGTTGGTATTTTGAACCACCCCTCCAACTGTGTGACATGTGTGGTGCAATGGTTTGGAAAGAAGAGTCAGTAAATTCAAAACGATCCCGGAGGTTACAATTCAACATTTGTTGTAAAAAAGGAAAAATTCATTTACCATTATTACCAAATCCACCTGAATTTTTACAACACTTGATTAGAAACTTAGGTAATCCCTCCTACACAAAACTATGGGAAAATATAAGGATTTACAATTCATACTTAGCATTCACATCTATGGGGTGCAAGGTAGATACAAGTGTAACATATGGTCACGGTCCTTATTCATTTCGCATTTATGGACAAGTTCATCATAGAATTGGAACATTATTGCCTCCGTTAGGAGAAGCTCCAAAATACGCTCAATTATACATTTACGATACAGACCACGAGTTACAAAATCGTGTAAATGCTATTAATAGTTCTGGATCAATGAATGAAATAGATTTAAATATGCTTGAGAAATTTCAAAAAATGTTAGATGAGTCAAACCCTTATGTTCAAACTTTTCGAAGTGCAAGAGATGTACTAACTTCAAACCAAATGGTTGATTTGAGCATACGTTTGATCGAAACAAGGCATAAAGATGCTAAACAGTATATTCGACCCACTAAAAGTGAGGTTGCGGCATTGATGGTTGGTGATGGATTCGGAGAAGACTTACATAGAGATATTATTTTACGCACTATTGGGGGTGATTTGCAAAGGATAAAAGAAACTCATCCAAGTTTTATGGCATTACAATATCCTCTATTATTTCCATGGGAGAAGATGGATGGAGGATTGGTATACCTTTTAGAGCTCCTTCTAACGGTAACAATTCTCAAAGAAAGAGAAAAACTATTTCAATTACTGAATATTATGCTTTTAGAATTCAACAACGTTTTGGAGAAGGAAACACTTTGATATGTGGGGGACGATTATTTTTACAGTATGTGGTTGATGCTTATGCAGCTATTGAGCAGAATCGTCTATCATATATTAGAAAAAATCAAAAGCAACTGCGATCGGAGTTATATCAGGGGCTGCAAGATGCAGTAACTACGGGTGACGATAATGCTACATCTATCGGAAGACGCCTTATACTTCCATCATCTTTTATTGGAGGACCTAGAAATATGATGCAAAACTATCAAGATGCAATGACTATTTGTAGATGGGGAGGTTGCCCAGATCTTTTCATTACAATGACTTGCAATCCCAATTGGAAAGAGATCACTGAAGCAATATCTCATTTCAATGGTCAAAAAGTACAAAATAGACCAGATATTGTTTCAAGGGTTTTTAACATCAAGTTAAATGAGCTTCTCCATGATATTAAGGTTAATAAAATTTTTAGAAAAATTAAATCAATAATTCATGTAATAGAGTTTCAAAAGCGTGGGTTACCACATGCTCATATACTTCTTACATTAGTTGAAGATAATAAATTACGTACCCTTGATGCTGTAGATGCTTTGATTAGTGCAGAACTATCTGATAAAGATAAGGATCCTTTGGCATTTGAGACAGTCATGAAATTCATGATACATGGACCATGTGGTTTAGTTAATCAGAAATCGCCTTGTATGGAGGGAGGTAAGTGCCAAAAAAGGTACCCAAGGCCATTTAGGGAACATTCAAACTATGATCATAATGGGTATCCACTTTATCGACGACGTGATGATGGCCGTAAGGTTAATGTCAGAAATTTTTGGGTTGATAATTGTTGGGTTATACCACATAATATTGACTTACTTATCAAGTATGATGTACATATTAATATTGAAGTATGTAACAATGATAGATCAATCAAATACCTATATAAATATATCCATAAAGGACATGATCGAGCAACAATTGTCTTAGAAGAAAATCAAGGCTCCACGACAACTACTGAACAAGGTGTGGTAAAAAACATTGATGAGATTAAACAATATCTTGATTGTCGTTATGTTTTAGCTTCAGAATCATGTTGGCGAATATTTGAGTTTAGATTGCATCAACGTTATCCTGCTGTCGAACGCTTACAATTTCATTTGCCCAATCAATAAACAATTATTTTTAGTGATAATGATAACTTAGTTAATGTTGTTTCACTTCCTAACATTGAAAAAACAATGTTAACAGAATGGTTTTTGACAAATCAAAGATTTTCTGAAGCAAGAGGTTTAACATATTTAGAATTTCCAAGTCAATGGGTATGGTATAAGGATAAAAAAGAATGGCAAAAATGTAAATTAGGTACAACAATTGGTAGAATGTACTATGCACATCCCACTTCTGGAGAAAGATATTACTTACGAATGCTTTTACATATTATTCGAGGTGCACGAGATTTTAAAGACTTACGCACAATTAATGAAGTAGAATACCCAACTTTTAAAGATGCATGTAAGGCACTAGGCCTATTAGAAGATGATAATGAATGGCATCAAGCACTTACAGAAGCCACAGTCTGGGGCATGGGTAAACAATTGCAAAATTTATTTGTTTCGATTCTAATGTTTTGTGAAGTGACTAACCCATATGAGCTATGGAGCAAAAATTGGATAGCATTATCAGATGATTTGGTTCTATCATTTAGAAGACAAGCAAATGATATGTCACTTGATCTAAGTAATGATCAAAAAACAAATTTAGTGCTTTGTGAGATTGAAAAAATCCTAAATGATAACGGAAGAAGTTTGAAAGATTTTTCATCAATGCCATTCCCATGTTATGATGATAATAATATGATCCTAAATAGATTAATTAGGGAAGAACTTAGTTATGACATACCTTCCTTATTACAAGAAAGTGAGTCGACTAAGTTCAACTTAAATAGTGAGCAATGATTGATTTATGATAAAATTACACATGCATGTACAAACTCCTTAGGTGGTGTGTTCTTCATTTATGGAAGTGGAGGTACCGGAAAGACATATTTGTGGCAATCATTACTCGCAAAGTTTCGTAGTTTAGGTAAAATCGTTCTTGCTGTAGATTCTTCAGGGATAGCGTCACTCCTCTTACCTAGTGGGCGGACAGCTCATTCTAGATTTAAAATCCCTATTCAAACCAATGAAATATCAAGTTGTTTTATTCCACAACAGTCTCACCTAGCGGAACTAATCAGAAAAACAGAATTAATTATCTGGGATGAAGCTCCAATGATGCATCGTGATGCTTTTAATGCTGTTGATCATAGTTTTAGAGACTTAATGTCATATGTGACAGTAGGATCAGATGAAAAACCTTTTGGTGGAAAAGTAGTAATTCTTGGGGGTGACTTAAGACAAATCCTTCCAGTAATTCCAAAATGCGGTAGAGAAGAAATAGTTTCATCAACTTTTCTATGATCAAGATTTTGGCGGCATTGCCAAGTATTCCAATTGACAACTAATATGCGTATATTGACACCATCTACCTCCAATTCCATTCACCCTATTGAAAATACATTCGCCCGTTGGATTTTAGATGTTGGAAATGGAAATGAACCAGGAATATCAATGAGACAAGGCGATGAAAAAGATAGGATAAAAATCCCATCAGACCTTCTTATTGATAATCATAATCAAGGATTACAAAAATGAATTGACTTTGTATATCCACAATTTATAGAAAATTACAAAGATGCTCACTACATCCAAGAAAGAAGTATCTTAACACCAAAAAATGAAGACGTAGACATTATAAACACTTTAATGTTGACATTATTACCAGGAGATACACAAAGATTTTATAGTGCAGATTCTGTTATGCCATCAAATGAAAATGTTAATAGCCAAGATATATTACAACCAATTGAATATTTAAACAGTTTAAAATTAGGTGGTCTACCAAATTATTGTATTGAGTTAAAAATAGGGACTCCTATAATGCTATTACAAAACTTGAATCAATCTAATGGACTTTGTAATGGTACACGCTTAGTTGTAAAACAACTCAGTCAACGCATTATTGAAGCAGAAATAATAACTGGAACTAACATTGGCGAGCGTGTATTAATCCCAAGAATTATTATGTCTGCGACAAGTTTGGATTGGCCATTTACCTTTAGAAGGAGACAATTTCCAGTACGGATTGCTTTTGCAATGACTATAAACAAGAGTCAGGGACAAACACTAAAACAAGTTGGATTATATTTACCAAAACCTGTATTTACACATGGACAATTATATGTTGCTATCTCGCGAGTAACATCGAGACGTGGAATAAAAATACTTATAGTAAATGAAGATAGTGAAAGAGCAGGATATACACGCAACATTGTTTATAAAGAAGTATTGAGTGAAATTCAAAAAAAATTATATGACCACTCAATTGCAATGATGAGGTAACTCATGTTTATATATCTTTTCAATCCCATAACATCAACATATTTACAAATTCAAATTTTTTTGTGAAAATTTTTAATTACTCATTGTTTCACTGAATACTAGGCGATGCCAACCAATTGACTCTCTTAACCCGTACCAACGGAAGTGGACTATAATGGCTAGAGTAATACGTAAATGGAATGTAAAGCATGTCAGTGGTCCAAGGGGGGTTAAGCGCTACTTAAAATTAGTATTGCTTGATGAGGTAACTATTAACTTCATTAATTTATTTTGATCATATTCATGTAATTAATATTATACAAATAATTATATTTGACCTATTTAACTAATGCATTACATATTCATGATATTCTATGGCTTTGTAGGAAAGGGATATTGATGTTACAATGTTCGATGAAGTGATAGATAAATTTTGCTCCACCCTTGAAAATGGAAAAGTCTATTACATCTCTAATGGGGTTATAGATGATGCCGATTTCCGATATAGAACTGTCCCATATCAGTACCAGATGAGAATCACATTAGCTACCAAGATTGTGGAAGTTGAGGAAGGATCTGCACATATTAAACAAAATATGTACCGTTTTGCAGATTTGCAAAAATTACAACATTACATCAATGCAACTTACTTGATAGGTAAAAAATCTTAATTACTTCATACCTTCTAATTTCTGCTAATATTTATAACATATTTTTTACTTTTAACCTTTTAATTTCTGTTAATATTTATAAATCTTTTCAGATGTAATTGGCGCAGTAATTGACGTAAAGGAATTACAACCCATTCGCACAAAAAAAGGCGAAAGAACATGCAAACGTGAAGTACTTTTAGCCAATAAAGAGTAACAACAAACTTTGATTTTCTAACAATTTTTACTTTTAAATTTCATTATATGTTGACATTACATAACTGTATAAATCATTTCTAACATAAGATCACAAGTGAAGTTAACTTTATGGGGACAATTAGCAACAATTGATGGAGAGAGACTAGCCCAAGGATTGCAATCTGAACAAATACTACTAGCAACAGGGTTAAGAGTCCAAGATTACAAAGGTAATGTAGTATACCATCTATTAGCTCTTCAACTTTTTAAATACGAACTTACATGTATGATCTTTTACATAAATGCAGGTCTTTATCTTTGTACTACTGACCTAACATTGTTCGAATTAGATCCTTCAAATGAGCAAGCAAGTTATCTAAGATTGTGGTACGTATAAACCTTCATAATATACTATGTATTGGCAATCATTATATGATTTTCCTATTTAATCAAATAATTTTATTGCTCAAAAAAGGATTACAAGTCAGAATGGGACAACTCTAAAGCATCGAATAATGGGAACTACGAATTTCGATCTATTGGTCATTAATGCAACAAGAGTTTTCCTTGATCAACTAATTACCTTCAAACGTGAACTTAACCAAGAGGTACATGATATATAACATTTTTTTTTAAAATTTATGAAGTATATGTAATCTATTTTTTATACATTTATTTTGATCTATGTAGAACTCATACTATACCATCAAGGCATGGATAACAAGGATTAACATGGAACAATCACTTTGGTATGATTCATGCATTCAATGTTATAAGAAGGCTATAAAGTTAAATGACGGTACATATGAGTGCAAACACTGCAAACTAGACAATGTGCATACGACACTTAGGTAAAATAAATTTGGGTTAATTAATTATTTATTATTGATAATTTTACAATTGATTTATTCTTCATAAAAACTTTATCTAATAGGTACCGAGTCAACATACAAGTACAAGACTCGCGGCGAAGTGCGTGGTTGACACTATTTAACGATGAAGCAGTACACATTCTTGGTCGTTCGGCGAATGAACTCTATGAACTTCAACAAAATGTAACTTTCATTTTCAAATATCATAATATCCTTTCATTTTTATTTATTATATATACTTATTATGTTTATAAAATTCTAATTGCAGGAAGGAGAAGATGATCTATTGGAAACTTATATGTCAAGCATTGCGTGGAAGCAATACTTTTTTATCATTCAAGGGCGTCAACCAAATTACGAGAATTCCAGAACTCAAGGGTTAACTGTCACTGCAACCAAGGCTGTGGAGTTCATTGAAGAGATAAAATATATGTTGGAGGAGATTTATGTGCTAAGTCACATTCCGCGCCATCTTAATTAAAAGTTTTTGCACATTCAAGGAAAAACATATGGATTGAATTTTTCATTTTGGATAAATTTATACAGTTTAGACATGATCTTACGTAGTTCAATATTATACATTGTTTTTTTTTAATTTTATTAATCCTTCACATTATTACTTGACAAATTATAGTAATTCATTGTTTGTCATCACATACTATGAATGTCTACAGTTGAAATTGTCAGGATTATAGCTCATACTGAAATCTTATAAAAATTATACATTGTGTATTTTAATCTTATCTGTAAGAAGTGGAATCATCAGGAAGTTGACACATTTGAATTCTGAAACAAATTTCTTCTACTTCCCAGATTTCATCACCAACATGATTTAAAAATCATTCCATTTCGACATGATTCATCCAATTCTTCAAGATTTGAGGTTACCTTTCATCGCACTCCATCTTCATTATTCTAATCAATTTGCGATTATATTTCAACAAAAAAATATACAAATGTCTGCTTTAATCTGTCACCCTTATTTTATTTTACTTACATTCATTTTAAAATTGCAATCTCAATTTATTATTTAATACTGTGATACACTCTTTCTTCCCAACATACCCGTGCATCGCACGGGCTCCTTACTAGTACCTATGAATCCCGAGCAGTTGGGTTGACACGTGGCAGCTTTAGATAAGGGGAGAGACACATGGCAGCCTTAGAATAATTTAATAGTTTTTTCAAACACATCTCCTTAATTATTTATTTAAATTTAAATTAAAATAGCCTTGATATATGCCTACGTACATTTAATCCCTTAAATCATTTTGTTTGGGGCACTATTTAATCAGGTATGTAATCCATTTTGTTGAGCACTGTAAACACCCCATTTTTACACCCTTAAAATTCTACCTTTAATTATTTTATTTTTTATTATTATTTTTTTTAATTTGATTTAATTTAATTGTGTTGCATGGTGTGATCCTTGTGAGTCTGAGAGAGAGAAGGAGAGAGAGAGAGAGCATGTCCAAACCCTAGCCTTAGTTCATTTTATAAAACCCCAAGCCCATCTTTTACAATTTCACCAAACCCATTTCGTAAAATCAATAACCAAAAACCTAAGTCAAACCCCAAATTCCCAAGTCCCAAACCTGTTTAAACCCTCAAGCCTGTTAAAACCTAAGTCCATTTTCGAATCCTATTAGCCCAAAGCCTAAAACCCATTTCACATGACCCATATAATAAAACCCAAATCCAAGTCCAATCCATGTTCTGAATCTCAAGTTATCAAACCCAATTGCGATCCACGACCCAATTGCCCAAACCCCAAATCTTTTTTATATAAGCCTTGTGTGAGAGAAGGATTCCAATTTTTTGAACCCTGATCTCATTCGGTGAATAGCAGCCCCACTCTCTCCTTTTCTTCTCTCTCCCGATCTCAGCCCAATGGTGAAGGCAGCACCTCCACCATCTCACCAGCAACGTTCTTCTCTCTCTGCTCAATCTTCTTTGGCGATGCCAACACCACCACGCTCCAACCAACGCATCGTCAGCCCACTATCGCACCTTGTTGGCAGCAACCCAGTCCATCTTCAAGCTTCGCCGGCGCCATTCATTTCCAGACCGGCCATCCTCCGCGTAGCAGTTCTCCGTCGCTTGATCTCGATCTTTTCCTGCTGAATCCTCTCTCCGGCGAACTCAGATCACCACTGGATTTAGCCCGAGTAATTTTCTGATCTCAGAGTTGGAGAGATCTCTGTCTCTCTCAGGTTCTCCCACCGTCTTCATCATCTGGCTAGGTCTTCATCTCCAGCGAACCTGCAGCTCGTCTATCCATCTTCTCAGAGAATCAGAAGCTCAGTTCAGCCTCTCCATGTCCAACGCCGATCGTCTTCTCCGATCAGGTAATCTGCTGTCTCGGTCCAGCTTCTATTTCTTCTTGATCTGAAATTTTCTAGATCCAGATCTAGGTTTCTAGATCTAGATCTATTGATCCAATTTTCTGTAGCTAATCCCCTTTGATCAATTTCATTTCTCCTCATTCGTTATTCTAATCAATGAAATTTATTTATTTATTTATTTAAAGCTCCATTTCCAGCGAGTTGCAGAACAGAAGAGATCTAGTTTCTTCGGTCATTTTTTCCGGCCACCACTGGCACACCAGTAGCTTCTCCCATTTTTATTTTTTTATTATTCTTTATTAATCTGTAATTAAGTTCGAGTATGGTTTTCTCCTTTCCCGATCTGGAGCAGCGACACCATCTTCGTCTCCCTTAACAACAACCGCACGCAGGTATGCATACTCCCCATTTCCATTTTTCTTCTATTATTTGGAATGGTGTTTGAGGTTCTAGTAGGGGTCGGTCTCTATTCTTTTAAGGGACTACTAGATCTAATCCCAAATTAGCCACTGAGCTAAAGCGGGCCGACCATCATGGACGGCTAGCCTTGGCCCAGTAACTGATTTTTTTCTTAGGTCCTTGGATGTTGTACGATTAATTTTTTAACTCTGATTTGCCTCTATAATCAGTAATTAGCTTAGCCCTTTAATTTGTTATAATTTATGCCATGTGTATATGTGTGACTAGGCTTTATTTTCCTTTTTGCCTACCTTGGGCACTTAGGTTAGCTCTTGACTAGTTAAACTTGCCAAAATTAAAAAAAATACAAATTAAAAAATACAAAAAAATCAAAAAATACAAAATAACAAAAACACCCAAAAAATCTAAAAGAAATTTACCCTAATAAGTGAACGCCCCCTAGAGCTCCACCATGAGCACCTAGCTACGCAACCATTTCCCGGAATGAGATTCATAAATCTTAATTCCACTTTCCCCCCAACTCTAGCACGAGTTGGAAGTGACCACACTCCGAAACGAGTATAAAAACAGTCGCCAGCCCGAACTACTATGAGGGTCTGATTCCGACTAACTGGATAAGTAGGCAGCCCAAAACCAGGGTTCGACCCCAACCAAAAATAAAATTTTTACACCCCATATTGATTTGTGTTTGATTAGCAAAATTAATAATTATTTAGGAAATTTTAAGTGATTTCAAATGTTTGGCTTGGACCTAATGAGTAGGTTACCATCATTGGATGGAGGTCCTGGGGTGCCTAACCCCTTCCCCAGGACCTAAAGGGATCTCTTACCTAGACTACTCTGGACCGTAGACCCCCTTATTTTGGATTATCTCGGGATCCTACTTCCCCTAAGTAGGTGGCGACTCTTAAAATAAATTTAGCGTTATTCCTCTACTCTCGGACCTTATCTCGACTCTTAGAGTTGAGAGGGGAGGAAGGACGGTAAATTTATGTGTTTACAGCTTTGGCGACTCTGCTGGGGAGGTCTAAGATCCAACCTGAAAATTAGGTATAAGTTAAACATTATTAAAATCACTAATTATTTCCTAAAGTAATTCTTACTTTTGCTAATTCTTTTTATATTGTGGGTATGTTCATATTTTCTCTTATGTGCATATCATATTCATTGCATATTAGTGTAATAACCCCTAAACCCTTTAGTTTGACTTATTACGCCTACAACTGTTTGATGATTATCTTCAGTGATGGGGCTTCACAGTCATGGTTTAGCTGTATCACCCCTGTGGGACGATTATTCTCAGGAAGGGATATAGACTAAATCCACTTGCGCCAATCGGTCCATTTTTGGGAGTCGCATATACGGCCAAGTGTCCCCCCAACCACCTTAGGAACACCTTGCATTACCCCAGCATATGCATATAGTTTAGGTAGAGATATAGTCTATAAGCATCTATTTAGGAAGGTTTCCCCTAATCCTACTTTGCTTATAGCCTATACCCGCCCTGCCTTTTGATGGAACATGAAGGTACCCTTTTGTACCCTTATGTTCATTTAAAAAAGGGCCTGTGTGAGCCATTGTTGAATAAACTCCCAACCCATCTCTAGACTTTGCATATGGGGTTCAAAAACCCAGATTCTACTGGATATCCATATCCATATCCATATTCTATCTTAAATCCAATGGGTCTTGGTTTCCAATAACCCAACTTAGTAGGTAGACCCCTATCTACCTACCCCATTGGTTTACATATGTCAAGGATCACCCTTTCAACAAAATAATTGGTGAAAAAAAAATCAAAATCAAAATTCAATAAAAACAAAATCAAAAATTCAAAACTCAAAAAAAAAAACATCAAAAATCAAAAATTCAAAATCCAAAAAAAAAGAAAGTTCAAAATTCAAAAAAAGGAGGTTCAAAATTCAAAAAAAAAGAAGAAAAAAAAAGAGAGAAAATTCAAAAGAACAAAAAAAATATTTTTTTAAAAAAAAATTCAAAAAATGAAATGAGAAATTCATAGTCCAAATAAAATCAAAAGTAAAAAAGTAAAAAGAGTCAAAATTCAAACATAAATAAAAAAAAGTGGAAGCTCAAAATTCAAATAAGTCAAAAATTCAAAAAAAAATCATTAATTCAAAATTCCAAAAAAAAAGAGAAAACTCAAAATCCGAAAATAAATAAATCTGAACTTCAATAAAAAAAAATGTCATAGTTCAAGAAAAATAAAACAAATCAAAAGTTCAAAATTCAGAAGGAACAAAAATTCAAAATCATAAATTCAAAATTAAAAAAATTCAATGATCCAAATGTGTTGAAAAAATTCAAAAATCTAAATAAATAAATAAATAATCAAAAAATCAAAAAAATATCAACAAAAAAAAAAAAAAAAAAAAAACAAATATTCAAAATTCAAAAAAAATATAAAGTTGAAAATCCAAAAAAAATTCATCCTCTTCATGGCACTATTCGTCACTGCACATTCACCTGCTAGTATAGCATTTTCACTACACTACCAGTACATCTACACTGCATGCCCCTGTGGCACCGTGCTTCATCATGGCATTGTACTGCATTTCACCATAGGATTGCACTGCACTTCATCATTGCACTACACTCACTTTGGCACTACACTACACTCACTTCAACACTGCACTAGTTGGATTTAGTAAAGTCTCACTCATGTATCATCTAGTTGGCAGCACACTCAAAAGTAGCCTAGTCATGGAGTCATGTTTCCTAAACTTTATCATTTAAAATGTACCTCGACCCTTTGACTTGGTTATCCCATTTAGGAAGCTAAGCCATTCGTTTTGAGTCTCATAGCACTCACCTCATTCATAATTCATACATGCATACTCATGCAGCATCATAATCCAATCACCTCAGTCTAGTAGTGACTCGCTCTTTACTTTCATCTTTGGACTTGCCCAAGTAGTGGAACGGAAGCAGAAAATATGGAGCACGGAGGCACATCGAGTGACCCAAAAGATCATCACGATGAATCTCCTTGATCATCGGGCAAGACATCAGAGAAATCAAATTTGTCCTCAAAGATGTTACCCTAGCTCTCAACAAATTTCTGGTGGCACAGGGGCAAACCCAGATTCACCCATTAACCATCCCAACAAACACCCGCTCATTTATCTTAATGACACAACCACAGTCTTCTCTTACTCAACATATCATTCCATGCCCACCCTCCGCACCGTAAAAGTGCGGGCACCACCCAAAACTTGATGGATGTGACCAATTTCGAACTTGAGTTCCCTGAAACATCTGTCTCCATACATCATTTTGCTACATCAACAAACCACCCTTGTGCCACCTAAGAAAGCCAAGCAGGGCATTTTCGAGTGAAAGGAGTTCCAAGAGCAAGATGTCGAGCGAGATTGATTGAAATCAAGCCAAGTTTGAGTCGGTCTTAGTTGGGCTTTCTATCGGTCAGTGTCGATCACAGTGGCCCATGTACAAATCCAGTTTGCAACATTTTCATTTTGCAGTGCTCGAGTCATCTCCATCTTCCAATTCCTTGAAATCTCTCTTCCTTTCAAGAGTCTTCTCTCCTTTGGCTAATGAAGGCGTGACCTAGCACTTCTCAAAGAGTCTAGCGATCTAAAGCTATCCAAAATCCAAAAATATCTTTCTCCTAATAAAAAATGCTAGCTAAGCTTATTGGATCAAATAAGGGATCACTCAAACAAAAATAAAATCCGCAACCCTGGGGGGCAGAGTATGATGAAGAGCAGAGAGAGATTCCTAACTGGAAACCCTCAAGCCCGTGCGAGTGTTACAAAGCAGAACAAAGTTGGGTAATGATCCTACGTGTGTAAAAATCAGAACTTTGCTACGCTAGGGGCAGGGGATCAAGGTTAAGATCGATCATAAAAAATGCAAGTTCACCTCCTGTTGTCCGCCAAAACCCTCCAAGGGTACATTTCAAAAGAAAAGTTACAGGTTCTCAGTTGTCCCAATTCAATAGTTTGCAGGCAAAGCATTTGACTATGACAAGGAAGATAATGCAAAATTGTTAGACTCAGTCAATACGTGAAGTACATGTACTACATGCAGAGGGGCAAGAGAAGAGATTTTTCTGAAAACCCCCCAAGATCACGATATAAGTTGGGACAGCCGGTTCACCACAATAGTACCCTCACCAATGCTTGGGGCAGGAATAGTGTGGTTGCTTAAGATCCAAATTTGAGAAATGCCGCGGAGCAATTATCATAGACAAGCGAGAAAGCGGATCTAAATCAAGATTTGTCCATGCCGGGGTAAAGCCACTCTCATTAAGATACGATATTTTTCTTCAAGCGACATATCTCATCAGAGCACTCACTCAGAGTAAAAGTGGTCAAACCCTTCACACAGTTGTTCAGATCAACAAGCCAGAGCAAATGATTCGTTTTCACCAAGGCATCATCGAGCTACGCAGATGCAAGGGGCAAACTCAACATTTGTACAAGGAGCCCTGAGCCAATCAACATGGATAAGGTTAAAAAGTATTATGCTTAGGGTCTTGTTTGATAAATGCTTGCACTCTTAGCCTCTTCGGGAAAGGACAGGAGGCCATGTTTGTCACCTAATTCCCTTACGATTTATGTAACACCCTTGATATATCATCAAAGTTCGATAGTTAGCCCTCTCGAGCCTAATAGCCCTTCTTTCAAAAAAACTTTCAACGGGACACCCTGTACTCAGTCTGCTTGAACTACGTTAATGACCTGATCCTGTAAAAGGGTACGTAGGCAGCGCTAGAAAATTAGGTTCGGTTATAACATTCAATCTATTGAGCAAAAAATCAGCCTCAATCAAAAAAAGGCACGTAAGAAAAAATATAGAAAGACAAAATGTCAAAAGGAAAAAAAAATGAGCAAGAAAAAAGTCAAGAGGCGCTCAAGTAGATGAATTTTCAAAGGAAATTTTTATCTTCTATCAGAAGCAAAAGAATCAAGATTCTTCTCCCCATAGCTGAAAATGATTTCTCAAGTAGAAGGGTGTCCCATATATTCGGTCCCCTCAGCCTACATTTCGTCCTATCTTAAGTCCACCTCGATCCCTTAGAGATTAAGAGTGCAGACAATTTATCAGACAATATTCAAAAGCAGAATGCAAGCATCCAAGGCAATGAAGGGAGCAAAACCCAACTTGAAACAAATCGCGGGCATGAGTGAAAACCTGAAAAGGCCTCATTGCGCAAAAATTATGCGAACCCCAGGCCTAGTCTTGCGACTAGGGGTAAAAAAGGGAAATACAAAAATTGATCAACTTCGCATGCATGAGTGAAAACCGGTAACGGCCTCATTGCGCAAAAATTATGCGACCCCACAACTTGGTCATTCCAAGGGTAAAAAAGGGAAAGTTGAAAACATCAAGCGTTCAACAACAATTTCCTTGAGATCAGTTCGAAGGAACTTCAAGCACCAATTGAAGGATTTTATGGTCGAAACAGAGCTTTACCTCAAGCAAATCGCAGGCATGAGTAAATACCGGAAACGGCCTCATTGCGCAAAATTATGCGAGAACCCCAGGCCTAGTCTTGTGACTAGGGGCAAAAAAGGAAACAAAATTGATCAAACTCATAGGCATGAGTGAAAACCGGAAACGGTCTCATTGCGCAAAAACTACGTGAACCCCAGTCCTAGTCTTGTGACTAAGGGCAAAAAAGGGAAATACAAAAATTGATCAACTTCGCATGCATGAGTGAAAACCGGCAACGGCCTCATTGCGTAAAAATTATGCAATCCCCAGACTTGGTCATTCCAAGGGTAAAAAAGGGAAAAGTTGAAAGCAACAAGCATTCACTAGGAGCATCATCGAGATCAAGACAAAGCACTTTCGGGCATCATCTGAAGAATCTTATCGTCAGAGTGGACTAAGTGTCTCTTGTTCGTAGCAAGGCCCAATTCAGCATATGTCAAGGATTAAAGATCAACTTTACCACTGACACAGCACGACGGGTCATATTTGCTTAGCATCATGTTCTACCCTTGAGGACAAAATTCAATCGCCTTGTGAGGTGATACCTTATTAAATCCAATGAGCAAAGAAAGCATTTGCATTCGAAAATTTCGGTTGTCTTCAAAATAACCAACCAAAATCAGGATCTTGATATTTGAAATCAATCTCATTCAAACCGTAGGGCATTTCCAAGAAATATCTAATCATCCTCAATTTGGTCATTAAGGTCCTAATGTCAGTCATGTCTCTTGGCTTGATCAGATCAATCTCATCTCAACAATTGTTTAAGGCACCAAACAAGCTCGACAAGAAGATGGAGCAAGGTCTAGAACCTCTGAAATCTCAGACAAGCATGAGACAGGTATCAAAGATCGAGTCATATACTTAGCCCATTATCAATCTGCGTCACTCATGGATGTCAATTTGGTTCAACGCAGGTTTAGCCAACTCAACCGCATCATAAGTCAAGTCATGCATAGGTCTGCATATCATACATGCACACTACCCAGTCTAGTCAATGCACTCTCAACATAGATTACATAACAGTGCATACACTCAATCGAGTCGCACATATCGCACTCTATTTGCACCCATCTTGCACACTATAGTGCATACATTCAATCGAATCACACATATCACACTCCAGTTGCACCCATCTCGCACACTATAGTTGTACACACTCAATCGAGTCACACATATCGCACTAGTAGATGCACATATTTTGCACACATTCATTCACACCCTTGTTGCACTCAGTTGCACACATTTAATAGAGTCGCACATGTCACACTTTTACTACACTCAGTTGCACACACTCAATCGAGTCGCACATATTGCACTATAGTTGCACCATCTAGCACATGCACTGCACACAATAGTTGTAACACAACATATACACTGCACATAACAATTGCATCGCATACACAACATAAAGCCACAATCATGCTAAACTAGGCAAGACCGGGAGGTCACTAGTAAAAGCTGCGCGTATGCTTGACATCGGAATTTGTTGTCATGCATTCATCTCGACCTGTTTGACATCGGAATGTGTTGTCGTTCAGTTCGGTTTGGTTGACATCGAAATGTGTTGTCATCCATTTCATCTCATCTGTTTGACATCAGAATGTGTTGTCACTCAGTTCATTTCACCTCGTCTGCTTGACATCGGAATGTGTTGTCATTCAGTTCGGTTTGGTTGACATCAGAATGTGTTGTCATCCATTTCATCTCATCTGTTTGACATCGGAATGTGTTGTCACTCAGTTCATTTCACCTCGTCTGCTTGACATCGGAATGTGTTGTCATGCATTCATCTCCACCTGTTTGACATCGGAATGTGTTGTCATTCAGTTCGGTTTGGTTGACATCGGAATGTGTTGTCATCAATTTCATCTCATCTGTTTGACATCGAAATGTGTTGTCACTCAGTTCATCTCACCTCGTCTGCTTGACATCGGAATGTGTTGTCATGCATTCATCTCCTCTGTTTGACATCGGAATGTATTGTCATTCAGTTCAGTTTGGTTGACATCGGAATGTGTTGTCATCCATTTCATCTCATCTGTTTGACATCAGAATGTGTTGTCACTCAGTTCATTTCACCTCGTCTGCTTGACATCGGAATGTGTTGTCATGCATTCATCTCCACCTGTTTGACATCGGAATGTGTTGTTATTCAGTTCGGTTTGGTTGACATCGGAATGTGTTGTCATCCATTTCATCTCATCTGTTTGACATCGGAATGTGTTGTCACTCAGTTCATTTCACCTCGTCTGCTTGACATCGGAATGTGTTGTCATGCATTCATCTCCACCTGTTTGACATCAGAATGTGTTGTCATTCAGTTCGGTTTGGTTGACATCGGAATGTGTTGTCATCCATTTCATCTCATCTGTTTGACATCGGAATGTGTTGTCACTCAGTTCATCTCACCTCGTCTGCTTGACATCGGAATGTGTTGTCGTGCATTCATCTCCACCTGTTTGACATCAGAATGTGTTGTCATTCAGTTCGGTTTGGTTGACATCGGAATGTGTTGTCATCCATTTCATCTCATCTGTTTGACATCGGAATGTGTTGTCACTCAGTTCAGTCTGCTTGACATCGGAATGTGTTGTCTTGCATTCATCTCCTCTGTTTGACATCGGAATGTGTTGTCATTCAGTTCAGAGTGGTTGACATCAGAATATGTTGTCATCCATTTCATCTCGTTTGCTTGACATCAGAATGTGTTGTCATGCATTCATCTCATCTGTTTGACATCAGAATGTGTTGTCACTCAGTTCAGTCTGCTTGACACCGGAATGTGTTGTCATGCATTCATCTCCCCTGTTTGACATCGGAATGTGTTGTCATTCAGTTCGGTTTGGTTGACATCAGAATGTGTTGTCGTCCATTCAATCACATCTGCTTGACATCAGAATGTGTTGTCATGCATTCATCTCGATCTGTTTGACATCGGGATGTGTTGTCATTCATTCATTTCTTTTTGGTTAACATCAGAATGTGTTGTTGTCATCCATTCCATCTCATCTGTTTGACATCATAATGTGTTGTCATTCATCATCTTCCACCTGTCTGACAAATCGAATATGTGGCCACTCGTTCCTTCAATCATTTTGTTTTCGAGCTCCCTTCAGTCCATATTTCATTTGCACCCATTTTCCCCAATAGTCCTCCGTAATGAGGCTATAAACTACTATCCTTCACTCCATCCTTTTGTTTTTGGCAAGTTTACTAGGGCCAGAATTTAGTTCCTCTTTCTTCTATCTTCGACTTTTATAAGCTTTTCAGGATTTTCGTGTGCAAAAATGGCGGCGTTAGGCTGCAACCCCGGTTAGTAGGTTAGTATCTGTTCTAAGTCATGAGCGAGTGAAGATGACAATACACTCACACCCTCTCGGAAATGGAACCCAAATCAATGGAGTGGTGAGTAGTACACACTACATTTGGGGCAAGCGACGATTATCCAAAAACAAAGATGGGGGCAAGTGTCACTTCCTAGCTGATCTCGAGTTTTTTTTTTTTGGAAAGAGATACAGCCACAACCCTGGTTAGTGGTTAGTATCTAATCTAAGTCAAGGGTGGATGGAGATGACACTCACACCCTCCCAGGAATGGAACCCGAATCACAGGAGTGGTGACTAACGCACTACCAATGGGGCAAGCCATCTCGAGTTTGACAAACAAAATAGTAACTCATTTTTTAACCTTTTCGGATAATAGCTAGAGGATATGGAAAAATGTTGTTGGCGAGATATTCTATGGTTTGTATCTGTTTTGTTTTAGTAAAGATACAATACAACAACATAGACAACATAACACACACCCGCACAACACAGAAGGAAGGAATCAACCCACAAATCACCTCAAAATGGGTGCAACTGTATGAGGGACTACGGAACCTTAAGTGCTCATACAAACTCACACTCCCAACCAATGTGAGACTAAGGAATTTTAAGAAAGATCGATTACAGTCCCTGAGCCGGAATTACTGGAATTCCTCTCATTCTCAAAGAGAGAAAGGAGAATGCTACTATTTAAAGCCAACTGCGCTTGCTTATGTGCCTCAAGATTCACCTCTCGCCGGACATGTTGGAACACCAAGTTGTTGATTCTAGATCTCAGCCTTTTAATATCCTCAACCACAACATGTATTTCCCATGGACTTTGAGAATGTTGAGAGTTCAGCACTTCAATCATTTCTTTTGAGTCGGCTTCCAATATAACGTGATGCCATTGATTACTAATGGAAAAATTTATCCCCATCCTTATGGCTGCTGCTTCTACTCCAAGAGCTAAACCCCCGGGGAGAGGGAGCCTAGGCGTGAGCCACCACACCTGCCCCTATTCCTGAGGGCAACGCGGCCCTGTCCACATTAACCTTTATCCAAGGAGGTTGCCAAACTACTGCTAATCCCACTAAGCCACTGGATGGAATAGAAGATTGCAAGGCTCTCCTCACTGCCAAAGCTGATAGAAGCTCTTTCGCGAGCTGATTCGCCCCGTCAATCGCAACTAACGGATTCGGACTAGAGCCCTTAAATAAAGTATTGTTTCGTAACTTCCAAACACTCCACAAAACGGTACTCATCCGTATGGCAATCTCACCACTACCACTAAGGAACTTCTTTTGGTTTGCCTAGCCATTCCACCAAGAGTTGAATGATCCAGGAGCTACCATAGGAGACCGAATGGAAAGTTGGGAGCCAACCCAAATTTGTTCTAGAGCATGGGCACATCACGAATAGATGGACAACGAACTCAGAATCTGCATTACATAAAGGGCAAATATCTTCAACCTCTAGATGCTTTCTTCTTAAATTAGTGGACACCGCTATTGCATTATGGCATAGACGCCAAATAAGCAATTGAATTTTTAATGGGATTGGGATTTTCCAGGTGTTGTTCCATTTTGTATCTTCACTTCCCTGCTGAGCATTGCTCGATGAAGGCTGATTTTTCTCAAAAAACTGGTGAGCCACATGGGATGCCGAGTTTACCTTGAATGCCCCATTTTTTGAGAAATTCCATACCAGCTTATCCACATTACCAGTTTGGCTAATAGGGATTTTCTTGAATTCCTTGATGGAATCCATATGGAATAAACTACCCAGCCTTTGAGTATTCCACTCTCCTCTCTCTCTGAATCTATCAACTCAGCTACTGTCATATCACTATAGCCAACCCTAGGTAATGGAAAGGGCCAGAACCTAGAGTGATGTGGTACCCAGGGATCCATCCAAACCTTCACTGACTCTCCATTTCCAATCTGCCATCTCAGACCTTGCAATAAAATGTCTCGACCTTCAATCAAACTGTGCCACCCCCAGGAAGCTCGCCCTCCAATTCTGGCTTTTAGAAAATCTAAGTTGGGAAAGTATAAAGCTTTCATGGTTTGAGCCCACAACGTCTGAGGTTGATTCATTAGTCTCCACCCCTGCTTTGCTAATAGAGCCTCGTTAAACACCTTCAGATCTCTCATACCCATGCCCCCCTGACTTTTCAGATAACACATCTTAGTCCAAGAGATCCAATGAATCTTTTTTCTCCCCCGATTGGCTCCACCAGTACCGCGCTATCGTGGAGTTCATTTCCTTAATCAAGCTTATTGGGAGTTTGAAACAACTCATCACATATGAAGGACTAGCTTGGACTACTGCTCTAATCAAGACACCACTACCAGCTTGTGTGAGGGTCGTGGCTGTCCGTCCCTGAATTCTATTCTGGATTCTCTCTTTAATGTTTTTAAAGACTTGTCTCTTGGATCGCCCAAACACTGATGGTAATCCAAGGTACTTCTCGGGGAAGCAAACTGACTGAATATGGAGGATATTGCGGATCATATGTTGAAAACCCTTGGGTGTATTGCTGCTGAAATTTAGCCCCGACTTATTGCAGTTAACCTTCAAACCCGAGGCATTACCAAATTCCTCTAATAGATTCCTCAGTACAAATGGTTCTTCTAGATCTGCTTTCATAAATATTAGACAATCATCCGCGAAAAACAAGTGAGATAGAGGGGGGGGGGGGTTGATCTCGCAAGTCTGATACCACTAATGCCTTGATTTGGATGAAGCTTACTAGATAGAACTTCAGCACATAAGATGAATAACAAAGGGGATAAGGGATCCCCTTGGCGAAGCCCCTTAGTCGGTCTAAAGAATCTAGCCCATTTATCACGACTGATTAAGATATCGTTGTAATACATTGACGGATCCAATGCAACCACCTCGCACAAAATCCCATTTTCCCCATAGTTGCAAGCAAAATCTCCCATTCAACACTGTCATAAGCCTGGTAAGGTCTTTTGTTCACTGACATCCGACGATCTTTACCCCTTTTCTTCCTTTTCAAGTAATGGCCGACTTCATGGGCAATAAGCACGTTATTCGAGATCTACCTACCTTGAACAAAAGCCGACTGTGCAGTGTTGATGAGTAGATGCAATATAGACCGCATCCTGTTAGCAAGGATTTTAGTTGTCAATTTGTATATCACATTAAAAAGGCTTATAGGCCGATAATGATGCATAAATTCTGGTGTTCGAATTTTAGGAATCATCACCAGATTAGTGTGATTGAATTGCTTTAGCAGGTAGCCTGTCGAAAAGAAACTCTGAATAGCAAGACAGACATCCCAAAGTGTCCCAATGCTTCTGGTAAAACGTCCCTGACATACCATCTAGCCCGAGTGCTTTAATTGAGCCTATTCTCATAGTTGCTTGCTTTATCTCCTCAACCGTGACCTCACTGCACAAATCTGCATTCAACTCTAGACAAACAGTAAGTGGTACCGATGCTAACATTTCCGAAGTGATTTGGGGGGTTGGCGAAGTGTAAAGCTCCTGTAAAAAATTATCCACATGATCTGCTACCTCTTTGTCACCTCCTATCCACTGGCCTATTGAATTCCTGATGTTCACCAGTCTATTCCTTCTTCTTCTTCTATTTAGAGTGGTGGTATGGAAAAAAGCCGTATTTTTATCCCCGGATTCTAGCCATGACACCCTCGATTTCTGTCACCAATAGACCTCTTCCTGATGGACAGCTTCATCCAAATCTATGGTAAGCTTTCTTTGCTCCTGAATCCCCTGATCGGAATTATTCTGGAATTGTAACTGCCCCAGTCTATCCTTAAGCTTAGAGATCCTCTCTTTATGGTGCCAAAAGCAATTCTATGCCATTGTATAAGGGAGTCCTTGCACATACTAATTTTCTTACACACTTGGTACATGGGAGATCCCATAGCGTTTGTTCCCCATGAGTCATGGATGATCCTTGGGCATTCTCTATGGCTGTTCCACATGGCCTCGTATTTGAAAAACTTCCACCATCTTTGTGGTATCCAATCTGTGAGGACAAGAAGCGGACAGTGATCTGATCCTACCGCTGGCAGAATCTTTATCAAAGCATTTGGGAAAGCTTGAATCCAGGCTGGATTTGCAAGAGCCCTATCCAGGTGGGCAAGAATGGTGTCCGGTTCCGCACGACGGTTGGACTAGGTGAACGGGGGGGCCTTGAAAGCCTAGATCCACCAAATTTGCAATTGAAACCATACTTCGGAAGCTGGCCATCTACTGGTATGATTTGCGAATTCCTCCCTTTTTTTCCCCGCTCTCCAGAACTTCATTGAAATCTCCTATACAAAGCAACATAATTGTTATGGATTGTCCTCCTATACCCATTGTCCTCCACTGTTGCTCTCGAATGGATTCTTCATTTGAACCATATGTGCAGGAGATTTGCCAATGCTGGTCGACTGTATACTCTTCTATAGAGATCTCTATCTGATGAGCATGAGCTGTAAGAATTTGGATATTAAGAGGGTGATTCCACATAATTGCTAGTCCCCTTGATAAACCGATTGGTTCCACCATATTCAAGTTCTCCTTTTGTAATTTACTAGCTATATTAAGAAGCTTAACTTGCTTATTCTTTGTTTCCATTAAAAAAACTAACTCCTACCGGTGGCAAAGGACCATGTCCTTGAGCACATGAACTGTCCGGGCTTGGCCGATGCCCTGACAGTTCCAAGCTAAGATTTTCATTGTTGTCAGGGGGACTGACTCGAGTCAGCCGCCTCGATATATAAATGGTGTAGCTTCTGTATCCTCCTTCTCATGCTGGTTGAATTCAATCCCTTGAATGCTTCTAGGTAAAACCAGATTTGGTGAATAGTCTGCTCTTGGGTGAATGTTGGAGAGTGGCCTAGCATTCGGTTGTTCTGGAGCATCTAGACCGTGTATAGCTTGAGAGATGTTTGGTGAATCATATTCAGAGCGTCCTATCCCATAAACGTTATATGAAGCCTTCCTTTGCTTTTGTGAACCCTCTATTTCCTGGGTATGCTTGTTCTTGGGCTTGATCTTTCTTGGATGGACCATTTTTCGCCTTATGTCCGGGTTCTAAAATATCATGGGCCCTCCACTAGAAGCTCTTGGGCTCGATCGAAGTGGGCCTAACCAACCACTATCTGGATGAGAAATGTGGGCTCTCTTGGGATAAGGAGATGAATCCCTTTTTCCATCTGGGGTGATTCGTATCTTCAAAATATCCCTCTGTTGGCCCTCAATGATTGGTGAAGAGATTTGTTGTTTTGATTCCAAGGCTGTCATGATGCGTTTGGTGACTTGTTCCCTGGCAATTGGTTGTTTCAAAATAGCTGGCCTAGCCGCGAAAAAGTTTTTTTTACCCTACTGTCCTGTCCGTACTACAGTCTTATCCACCACCATGATCGTCGACTCTCAAGCTTCCTTCCGGCTATTTTTCGGCGAACTGCTACTCGCAACTGGAAACATAGCCATGTTTCGATGTGGAATAATTCTGCACGGACCTAAGGGCCAAAGAGGTGTGGCTGTAACTCGCCATCATCGTCCTGCTCGTTGAAGTTACAGTTTGTGATCGTGTCCTATCCTTCCGCATGAATAACAAACTATAGGAAGCTTTTCATAAGCAATCGGGAACGTTTTTGGCACTTTGGATAAGGGCATGAGTGTCACGTATGGATGCAAAGGAAGAAAGTTTTCAATTTGCACTTTGGATAAGAGCATGAGTGTCACATATGTGATGAACTCAATGTCATTGGAAAGCCTCTGCCTGATCGGAAGAAAGTTTTCAATTTGCTTACTGGGCTTGGACCTAAGTATGAAGCTTTTACCACATCCATGCTGAAGCCACCAATTCCATCTTATAGTGACATTCTCCCGTTTCTGCAAAGTCATGAACTTCGCAACAGAGAATATGGCCACACTGATGTGAATCCATCCATGGCCTTTGTAGGCCAACGCTCCAATGGTGGTGGCCGCGGCTTTAGAGGCCATGGTCGTGGCTTCAATTCTAGAGGTCGTGGATTTATCCAAACCGGCCAACACAATGGAAATAGAACCCAACTTCCTGCTTCTGGTCAATCCAATGATCAAGCCAAACAACCAGGCACTCCAAATCGAACCAACAATGACATAATATATTGTCAAATCTGCCATAAGCGTGGGCACGATGCTCTACACTGTTGGAATCGATTCAATCACAGTTATCAATCCAATGATATCCCACAAGCCCTAGCATCTATGCAGCTCTCTGATAGTCATGACACCGAGTGGATTCCCAACACTGGTGCCACATCTCACATTACAGGCAATGAAGGTATTCTTCAAAACCTCACTCCTTATTTTGGATCTGATGCTGTTATGGTTGGCAATGGAACTAAACTTAAAATCTCACATATTGGAGAAACAACCTTATCTACGGGCTCTTCTCCTATTCCATTGCATGATATATTATTAGTACCAGATATGAAAAAGAATTTAATCTCTGTTTCACAACTTACCTCTGATTTTCCTTGTTATTTTGAATTCACTTCATCTGGATTTGCTATTAAGGATCAGAGAACAAAGAGGGTGTTGGCATCGGGGAGTAAGAGGGGTGGACTATATGCGTTGAATGCATCCAAACAGCAGGAGGTTCATTTCTCATCCAGATTTAGAACAACATCTGAAGATATTTGGCATCAACGCCTCGGTCACCCACAGCCTAAAATAGTTCGCTTTCTAAGTACTAAGAGTTTTATTAATGTCAAGGATTGGAATAAAGACAATGGTATTTGTCCGAGTTGCGAAATAAGTAAGAGTAGAAAATTACCTTTCTTTACTTCAACAGTTGTTTGTCATGAACCTTTGATGAAGATACATTGTGATCTTTGGGGGCCTGCCCCAGTTAATTCTATTCAACACTTACGATATTATGTGGTGTTTGTGGACGACTATTCTAGATACACGTGGTTTTATCCTTTGCGCAAAAAGTCTGAATTTTTTCGTTGCTTTATAAGCTTCCAAAGAATGGTTGAACGGCAATTGGATAGAAAAATAAAAATCTTTCAGTCTGATGGAGGAGGTGAATTTTCTAGTGTAGAGTTTATTGGCCACTTAGCTACTCACGGTATTGTGCATCAGCTCTCATGTCCCGGGACACCAGAACAAAATGGTGTTGCCGAGCGAAAACATCGGCATATTGTAGAACTTGGATTGGCTATGCTATTTCATGCCTCAGTCCCTAAGAAATTTTGGTTGGAAGCATTTTCTACTTCTGTGTTTCTAATTAATCGGCTGCCCACAGTAACTCTTGGAATGGATTGTCCTTATCATGTCCTTTTTTCATGTGAACCGGATTATGGATGTTTACGTGTGTTTGGGTGTCTATGTTTTCCTTATTTGCGCAACTATGCTGCCAACAAGTTTGATCATCGCTCTCTGCCATGTGTCTTCATGGGTTATAGTGATAAGCACAAGGGGTATCGCTGCCTCTATCCACCGTCAGGACGAATTTACATCTCACGTCACGTGGTGTTTAATGTAAATGTTTTTCCATTCTCTAATCCTAATCAATTGTTTGCTATTCAACAGGAGGACGGGGAGTTCTCCCTATTTCATGATTGGACAGACTCTGACAATCCTTCCAGCTCCGCTCATGATGTCCCTGATGATCTCACCAGTGATACACCATGTCTCCTTAATTCCTTTATTGGTGCTCTTGCTCAAGAATTTTCTATGAAGGACCTTGGTTCGCTCCATTACTTTCTTGGGATTGCAGTTGACCGTACTGATGATGGTTTAATTCTTTCTCAATCCAAGTATGCTCGTGAGCTACTTTCTCGTTCTCAGATGACGGCCTGCAAGCCACTCTCTACTCCTATGGCTATGAAAATGATGTCCTTATTAAATGACTCCTCTCCCTATCCTGATCCTTCTCATTATCGCAGTATTGTTGGTGCTCTCCAGTATCTGACGATGACTAGGCCCGATCTTTCTTTCTCAGTGAACACTATTTGCCAATTCATGAACACACCCACTATCGGCCACTATCGGGCTGTTAAACGTATCCTTAGATACGTTAGTGGCACTCTCCATCTTGGGCTCAAAATTCTTGCCAACAGTACTCTTGACCTCTATGGCTTCTCTGATGCGGATTGGGCAGGATGTTCTACCACTCGACGCCCCACCACTGGTTTTTGTACTTTTCTTGGCTCCAATTGTTTGTCTTGGAGTGCCAAACGTCAACCTACTGTTGCACGGTCCACTACTGAGGCCGAATACCGTTCCATGGCGTCAACTGCTGCTGAACTCACCTGGCTTTCTTTTATTCTTTGTGATGTTGGTGTTGCTCTCTCTCGACCAGCTACCTTATTTTGTGACAATCTTAGTGCTTTCTATATGACTGTCAACCCAGTCTTTCATGCTCGCACAAAACATATTGAAATTGACTATCATTTTGTGCGAGAGAAGGTTGCCCTTGGTTTACTTACAACACGGTTTGTGCTTTCTCATCATCAGCTTGCTGACATTTTCACAAAACCCTTATCCCGTGTTGTTTTCTCTAATCTGCGTGCCAAACTTGGTCTTTGGTTAAGTCCCCAGCCCAGTTTGAAGGGGAGTAATAGAGCAGAACTATCTCTTGCCACAGATCTTCCGGACCACCAAAATATTTGTGGTACTTTTAACACATTAACTTTATCATGTGGGTGTCCAATATCCTAGAGATACCACACAACCGTAATTGGATGTCTATGAGTTGTATCCATCCTATCTTTGGTAACTGTATATCTTTGCATATAGAGTTTCCAACTCTTGGAAACTCTTTTGTAAAGTCTTACTGTACCTCCCGGATTGTACAAGGATTAGAATATCTATATATGTGAAAAGCCTCTACTCTCAAAAGATAATTAAGAGAGGGAAAACTTCACCCTACTTTATTTCTTCTTATATTAAAGGACCAAGGTTGATGTTGAAAAACTCTCACCAAATCTGCCGGATTTGTAAACTTGAAATGAAGGAAGCCATTAGAGAGATTAATAACTCTCACTGGAGCTCGAGTGTTCCAAGCCCTAATAGTAGTCTTTTGGGCTATGCCGATATTGACTGGCCTATCAGTGATGAACTTCCCGATGAGACTGTTATGGCAAGCTGAGAGGCTACTTGATACTATTTGGGGAGCCACTGTTAGGGGTTCATTCAGGTATGCTAGGGATAATTTCTGTCTAACATCCTCAGTGAGGGCTGCCATCTGAGATGCCTCTCCAAGGTTTTCAGTAGAGCTATCCATAAACCTAGAGAACTAGAAATGGGGATTGAGATTGTATACGGAAAGATAACAGGGCTTGGACCTAGATACAAAGGGCAACCGAACGGAAAAACCGCAAGATAATAACCAACTAACAATATCCACACCAGTAAAGGGCTTACCGCAAAGACGATGACACCCGGAGAGAGGTTATCCAACCAGAGAGAGCTTCATTCCTGCGGGAGGAAGAGGCAGAGAGGTTATCCTATTTTCGTTGCTTGTTAGTCAAGAAAAAAAAAACAATCTGAAAATGTGGGACTTAATAGAGTACATGTATGCTAATGATATGCATGAGATGCACCATATCATTAACATCATCACAATTGGATTTAGAATGAGATTGAGATTGTTAGAAATATTTGGATTTAGAATAAGATTGAGATTGTTGGAAAGATTTGGATTTAGAATGAAATTGAGATTGAGATTAGATTAGGAATAGTTTGATTTAGTTTCTATATTGATCGTTATTGGTATCTATATATACCCAACTTGGGTGTCTCTGTAATCACTTTGAGAATTCAATAATATTCAGTGAATTCTTCATGGTATCAGAGCGGGTCGATCCTGTCCCATCTTGCAACACCTTTTTTTCCCCTAAAGTTGTAGCCATCACCAATATTAGTTGAAATCTCTCTATCATTAATACCTTCAAATTCCTTTTTATTTCCTTCAGATGATTGATCGACTTCTCTTTATGTGCTATTGGGAGAGATCATGACAGTTTGTTCTAGTAGATTACCGGCTCCGACAGACTCTAAGATGAGCGGGATGCAACAATGATGGATTTCACAGACTGACTATGACCACCAATATGTACAATTGGATTTTCTGGCAACTTTTCAACAAAGCTCAATGATCTCGGGCTACTTTTTTGTTTTTAACAATTACAAGATTGTTCTTCCAAAGGATCATGCAATTACGGGAGGGTATTAAAGATAGGTTTAAAGAATATTGAGTGGTGTAATAAAGTGAGATGAGATACACTGTATCTCATCTCATATCTAGGTAGATTTGAATTTGAAATAGATTACAATCAAATCTTAGATTTAATTATAATGTGATACTGCTTCTATCTCTATATAATCCTTAAGGAGGAGTCATTGTAATCATCCAAGTTATTCTCAATAAAATCTTTTTCTATTAGGACTAAGGAATTCAAGCGACACTTTTTTGATTTTTTGGCACATATAGAATTTTTTTGGCAATATAAATTAGACTTAGAACCTTAGCCCGTATCAGCTTCAATTTTGGAGCCCGTCATTAATCCCACAGGCTATGTATCGGGCTAAAAGTGGGCTTTTTTGGGTTGGACCAGTCCAGCCAGGCCTATTGACACCCCTACTAGTGAGCGCCCCCTCAAAACTCAACATGTGGCAAGTTGTTTTTGATTTGTACAATGGGATGTCAAGCGGGCTCCTTTGGAAGACACGTGACAAAAAAAAAAAAAACGGTTGAACCTAGATCATCCAGAAATATGTTAGAATGTGACACTCATGATTCCAAGCTACTATGCCCACACCCGCTGCCAGGCCATTGGGAAGGGCAGCACAATCCACGTTGATCTTGCCAGCCCCTTTCAGGAAGATGCCATTGCAAAAGATTAGCTGGCGTCGGGTCTTGGGTGGTATCCTTCTTCTTGCCACATATTTTCGAAAAATCTTGCACTAGAGCTTCAATTCTGTGGAGAGTTAGAATGGGATCCGGGGGTGTTGAATTAAACAACACATCGTTTCGCATTTTCCAAATGCTCCACAAAACCACGTCATCATCCAATCTGATTCCAAGGAAAATGTGGAGCTGGGCAATGGCCTCTCCGACCAGACGCCACGCCTTGGGCTGTCCGTGCTATCATAGGGGATATTCATACTCTTATGAGGTGTTGTGATTCAATCGAACTGCGTTTTTTTCGACGTGAAGCAAATACCTTAGCCCACCAAGCGGCCCACCAAAAGTATCCAGCAATGGTACCCCTAAATGTATTGCTCTTCTCGGTTGGATCTATCTCAAAGGTCCAACCCTCTGGCTGTACAGCCGGATTAGTAGTTCAATGCATTATACTTTCCTACCAAAACAAAAAAAAAAAACAAGAAACCAAGATCATCCGATTAAAGGTAGAAAAATTTGAGATTTCTATAGCTTAGAGGATTAATATTAACCAACTAGGGTCTAATTAGACTATATAAAAATGTAAAAGCCGGACTATTTTTGCCATGCATGTATCTCAGGGACCACCTTGACAATCAATGATCAATTTTCCAAAAAAGCATGTCATGTGTCAAGTCTCGAGGGCGGCATTCAATAGTTCCTCTAGTGAGTGTTGCCCATTGGTACTCATAAGTGAATGACGCTCATTAGAACTTGTAGTGGTCACCCCCTCTAAAAGCTTTTTTTTTTGCTTTGGATATCATTTACCTACGTTAGTGCAGGGTTAGTGGTTAGCTTGGGAATTGGAGTTCTTGTAACTCATCACCAAGGGGATTGGATCTGAGACCCTTCTATTGAGAGAGAGAGGTCACACCCCACCACTGGTGCAAGAGGTGGGGTGTACCCCACTCAAAACTTGACACATGATAAATTGTTTCGGAATCTGATTATTGGATGTTAAGGTAAGTACCTTGGGAGAGACGTGACAAAAAATCAGGCTGAGCATAAGTATTAAAACCATCCAATTGAATGTTTGAAAATAGAAATTTATATAGCCTAGGTAGGGACTAATGAACCTTTGAGGTTAATACTGATAAATTTAGGGTCGAATCAAACAATTTAAAAAGTCCAATCGAACTAATGTTTTGACACATGCCTTCCAAGGATGAAGGATCCGCCTTAACATCCAATAGTTGGATCAAAAAATAACTTGCCATATTGATGATTCCTTTTTTTTTTAATTTTATTTTATAATTATAGATTTTTCTTTATTTGATAGAAATTAGTAAGATACGTATAAAAGTCTTTTTTCTATATGTAAATGATGAGTCTTTTGAGAGAGAATAAGGGGGAGGGTGACTAATAAAAGTAGGAACTAATAAGTATATAAGATTACTTTTTCGCATTTTTTCTATAAGTGCATGATGAACTAAGAGTGAGAAGATAAGGAGTTGCATTTTATTCAAAATAATAATATTCTTACATAGTAGATATTAGTAAGATAAGAACAAACGTTTCATTTTTTTTAAAAATTTTTTATTGATAGGCATAGCAGGAGGAGCCAGGATTTTCTAGTAGTGGGGGCACACAGTGGTTTATTGAAAATGTGGTAGTAATTATTGATAGATTTGTGGAGAATTATTAGGTGGGTATGTAATATTTTGTGTCTAGGGGTTCGGGGCTTAGCCCCGAATTTTTTTTGATGACTAAGTTCTTGGGCCATTTCATCCATGTATTTCGTACATATCTTACGGGTATTGTTTCTCTTTGTCTACGAGACAAATGTCTCCATGTCTATGAGACAATTGTCCCCCTTGCTCTATAGATATGTCATGTTAAATAATTAAATAATATGGTATAATTTTTTAGGAGACAACTGTCCATTGTCCATGATTATGCCAAATTAAATAACTAATCAACTTAGTGTAAAAGAGATTTTTTTTTTTTAAAGTTCAAGAATTAAGATCATAGTCAATTGCGATTAAACTCGGGAGAATTCAATCACACCCACATGTCAACACATGTCTCTTTTAACCCCGATTAATTATGATTAAGATTCACTAATCCATAGGATTCAACAATCTTAAACTTGGTTTTTAGAAAAATATTAACCCGCCAACTTTGATTCCTGCCCCATTGTGAGTGCAAAACCAAATTTTTGCAATTGGACATATTCTTACTCAAAGCTAAGTCCATTCCTAGATATTGAATCATAGCCAATTGTGATTGAATTTGGGGATAGTTCAATTGCACCCACAAGTCAACCCATGTCCCTTGTAACCTTATTAACAATGGTTAAGATTCACTAACCCTTAGGGTTCAATAATCTAACCTTGGTTTTTTTTAAAAAAAATATTTTAAGAACTTGTAACTCTAGTTAAGAATTTTTTAACCTTAAGGTTAATATTTTTTTCTTAAAGACCAAGGTTAGATTGTTGCACCCTAAGGGTTAATGAATCTTAACCATAGTTAATGGGGTTAATAGGGACACGTGTTCCCACTCACATGACTATATTTACAAAAATGTTTTAAAAAAAAAATCAGTTTTTACAAAATTTGAGTGGGTGCACGTATCCCCACAGGCCCCCACCTGGCTCTGTCCATGAGGCATAGCCTTTCCTTTATGTATATTTGCATGAGGGGCGGAGCCAGGATTTTCTAATAGTGGGGGCATGTGATGGGGGTTTGGGGGCGTAGCCCCCAATTTTTATTATTTTTTATGACTAAGTTTTAGGGTCATTTTGCCCATATTTCATACATGCATATCTTACGAGTATTATATATTTCTAATTGTTTACGGTATAGCTATCCCCTTGCTCCATGGCTCTCCCCGTTAAATAATTAAATAACATGAAATAAAAGATTTATTTTGTTTTCAATAGTTCAGGGAACATTGCCCCCTTGGAACGATGCCCCTTTGCCGCATGGCTATGCCTATTAAATAATATAATATGTTTTTTTAGGGACAATTTACCCTTACCATAATTACGACCAATCAAATAATTAAACGACTTAGTATAAAAATATATATATTTTTAAGTTCAATGGCAACTGCATGAAGATCAGATCACAATCAATTGTGATTGAACTTGGGGAGAGTTCAATTACACCCACAAGTCAACTCGTGTCCCTTTTAACCTCTATTAGCTGTGGTTAAGATTTACTAACTTTTGGTTCAATCAACAATAGACCCTTGGTTTCTAGAAGAAAAAATAGTAGAATTCCCGGGCGATCACACCAAAAACTCGAGTTCCTTTTGGATTGCCTATTTAACTTTGGTTAGCAACTTTAAATCTTAGGGTTAATATTTTTTAAAAAAACAAGGTTATATTATTGAGCCCCAAGAGTTAGTGAATCTTAACTATAGTTAACAAATGTTAAAAGGGACATATGTTGATGAGTTGACTAGGTATGATTGAACTCTTCCCAAGTTCAATCACAATTGAATGGTCCACACTTCCCAGGCTTGCTTAAAATAAAGGAAAAAAAAAACTTTTTTTCAAAAAATTCAGCGGGGGCACATGCCCCACAGGCCCCCACCTGGCTCTGCCCCTGTTTGCATGAGGAGTCGTCTGAGAGTAAGAGGATAAGGAGGAGGTAGAACTACTTGGTTGTGATTATATAGCATAAAAATCACAATATAGACCATTGGGGTGTGCTACATAACACTCTAATTTCTTTAGTATATATAGTACTAGCAAACACCCCATGCTATGCACGGGATAAATTCAATCACAATAAGAAATAGGAAGATAAAATGAAGCTCAATAGCCAATGGGAAAAAAATAAAATAAGGTGGTTTATCTTTTATTATTATAAAATTAATATTTGACCTGCTCAAGTATGTCAAAAACCCTTAACCAATGCCAAGTTTTACTCCTAACTATTCCTAGCAGCCTCACCAAAATAACTTTTTGGTTATATTTTGGTGAGCCAAAACACTAAAAATTGTAAATAAAGGGTCCCCAGCAGCCTCATCAAAATAATGATTTTGATTTGGTTAGTGTACAGTTCTCACCAAGTTTGGTGAGTATTGTACACTCACCAAACCAATGTTTTTCTCTCCCATCCTTTTTTGTTTCCCCACACAAATAATAAAATAATTGTAAAGGAAAATTTTCGGGCTAACGGTACCTATTGCGAGTTGCATGGTTCAGGTTTTGTATATTCGTCTGTAGGCATACGTCATCTATACTTTTGTCGTACGACACGTTCTTCAAAGGATTTGACGTTCAGCGCGGGTTCATTCAAGGTTCAGCTCGGGTTTGTCCTTAGCTCATCACGGATTCATCCTCCGCAAGGTGGGCGGTCATCCGACCTATCATAGCACTTTGACGAGCAAGTCAGTATAGGGCATAGGCATATGAGCATTGGAGTCTAGAGATGCTTACCATGTGGTCGTTGATCATTCGGTAGAGCATAGTTGGATGTCAGAGGTCTATACAGGTCGGGAGCATCGTGCATAGTGAGAATCGAACATGATCGCAGAAGGCGGAGGTCGAACATGACCAGCCTGAATGCATAGAGTGTACTCGAGTAGGTAGAGTTGAATACGTGATCAGTTGAGGACGGGGATGAGTTCATTCGGGGACGAGAACATGCATACTCATCAGGGCGAGCTCTGGGATGTGCTCATCAGGACGAGCTCTGGATTTGTGCTTTGGGGGTGGGCTCTGGATTCGTTCTCGAGTCCACAGGATCTGGATTTGTGCTCTGGATTCATGCTCTAGTCTAAGGTGGGCACGGGCACAAGCTCAATTGCAGTGGGCATAGGCACGGGCTCAATTGCAGCGGGCATGGGCACGTGCTCAACAGGGTGGGTCGAGTACTCTCAGGGTGAGTACGGGCATGGTAGGATGGGCGGTGTACTCTCATGACGAGTGTACGGGCTCAGTCAATATGTGCTCAATTGATACGAGGACGAGTGTGCTCGTACAAGAGTGCACTCGGGTAGTCCGGGGGATGAGTGATCAAAAACATGATTGTGTAGGTAGTTGAGTGTGTGACCGTGCAAGTGTTCATGTACTATTGACATATTACCAAGCAGATAAGCATAAAACACCAGGGTATAGGGAGACCTATCAGGCGATGTGGCATATCGTGTGATGGTCAAGCGATCAGATGATGGAGATTCATTGGGATGACATCGATCTTCGGAGGGTAACTATCTGTTGGATTGAACGGTTGTTCAGACATCCCTTCCAGATCGAGGTCCGCGAATTGAACGGTGGAGCCCCAAGCTCCTGAGTCCCTTTCTTTCTTCTTCTTTCTCTTTCTCTGGTTTCCTTGGTTTTTTCCCTTGTTCCGCATCCCCTGTGTCGCTCTCTCCCTTTGGTTTTATAGGCAGCCCCCCTTCACTTGTACATAATATTCTAAGAGATATTAAAGGGTTAGTGGGTAAGTCGGTGGTGACTTCCCACCCTACCCTTGCTTTTAATGAAAATTCTCCATTACAATAAGCCCCCTCTCGGTGCCTTGAACTTTGTTCAAGGTGCCGAGAATACATCAAGAGTAAAAAAACATTGAGGAACATTGGTGGTATGACCACTCTTGCTTACAACAGGTGCAACTGCCTGAGGAAGAAACATTGGTAGGTTCATACATTATAGGTTGAGCCACTCTTGCCCCTGACGGGTACAAGTGCTCAGAGGATGAATTATACATTGGTGGTAGAGCCGCTCTTGCCCACAACGGGTGCAAGTGCTCTGAGGATGATACATACATGAGTGGTAGAGCTGCTCTTGCCCACAACAGGTGCAAGTGCTCTGAGGACGATACATTCATGGGTGGTAGAGCCCCTCTTGCCCACAACGAGTGCAAATGCTCTGAGGATGATACATACATGGGTGGTAGAGCCACTCTTGCCCACAACGGAAGTGCTCCGAGGACGATACATACATGGGTGGTAGAGCAGCTCTTGCCCACAATGAGTGCAAGTGCTCTAACATCGTGCGGTGCTTGGGCCAATGTTGCTCGTAGCTTATACCGTAGATCATATGTCAAAGAGGTGAGTGATCGGATTTGTCCCTCCTTCTAGGAATGAGTGATCGGATTTGCCCCTCCGTCTAGGAATGAGTGATCGGATTTGCCCCTCGGTCTAGAAATGGGTGACCGGAGTTGCCCCTCAGTCTAGGGATGAGTGACCAAAGTTGTCCCTTTGTCTCTAGGAATGAGTGACCGGATTTGCCCCTCCGTCTAGGGATGAGTGACCAGATTTGCCCATCCGTCTAGGCATAAGTGATCGGATTTGCTCCTCTGTCTAGGGATGCATCTGTGGCATTGCCATCTCAAGCAGATAAACTTTAAGAATTAAGGTCTAAGGATACTGTATGACGTGGCATAGAAGAGTGGATGGAGGAGGACCGTGGACCAAACTGCCGAGCCCCCAATGCCGCAGAGAGGACGCGTACCGCTAGCCCCTAATTTTGTGAAGATGACATTATTGGCTGTTTTGTTCGTGTCCCACTAATGGCACCAATTTGTAAAGGGAACTTTCCGGGCTAACGGTACTTGTCGTAGGCTGCATGGTTCAGGTCCTGTACATTCGTCTACAGACACACGTCATCTATACTATTGTCGTATGTCACGCTCTTCGAAGGATTTGATGTTTAGCACGGGTTTGTTCAAGGTTCAGCTCAGGTTCGTCCTCAGCTCATCACGGGTTCGTCCTCTACAAGGTAGGCGGTCGTCTGACTTGTCATAGACACTCCGACGGGTAAGTTAGTATAGGGCATAGGTATATGAGCATTGGAGTCTAGAGATACTTACTATATGGTCATTGATCGATTGGTAGAGCGTAGTTGGATGTCGGAGGTCTATACAGGTCGGGAGCATTGTGCATAGTGGTAATCGAACATAATCACAAAGGGCTGAGGTCGAACATGACTAGCCCTAATGCACAGAGTGTACTCGAGCAGGTAGAGTCGAATACGTGATCAGTTGAGGATGGGGACGTGTTCATTCGGGGACGAGAACGTACTCATCAGGGTGAGCTCTGGGGACGTGCTCATCTGGACGAGCTCTGGATTCTTGCTCTGGGGATAGGCTTTGGATTCGTGATTTGGTCCATGGGCTATGGATTCGTGCTCTGGTCCATGGGCTCTGGATTCATCCTCTGGTCCACGGCGGGCATGGGCACGGGCTAAATTGCAGCGAACATGGGCACGTGCTCAGCAGGGCGGGTCGAGTACTCTTAGGGCGAGCACGGGCATGGTAGGACGGGTTGTGTACTCTCATTATGAGTGTACGGGCTCTGTCAATATATGCTCAATCGATACGGGGACGAGTGCGCTCGTACAAGAGTGCACTCGGGTAGTCTAGGGATGAGTGTTCAAATACGTGACCGTGTAGGTGGTCGAGTATGTGATTGTGCAAGTGCTCATGTAGAATTGACATTTTACCAAGCATATAAGCAGAAAGCACCAGGGTATAGGGATACCTGTCAGGCGATCGATGTGGCATATCGTGTGATGGTCAGGTGATCAAATGATGGAGATTCACTAGGATGACATCAATTATCGGAGGGTAACTATTTGTCGGATTAAGCGGTTGTTCGGACAACCCTTTCGGATCGGGGTCCGCGGGTTGAACGATGGAGCTTCAAGGCCCCGAGTCCCTTTTTTTTTTTTTTTTCTTCTTCTTCTTCTTCTTTCTCTTTCTTTTTCTTTCACTGGTTTCCCTGGTTTTTCCCTTGTTCTGCATCCCTTGTGTCTCTCTCTCCCTTTGGCTTTATAAGTAGCCCCCCTTCACTTGTACATAATATCCTAAGAGATATTAAAGGGTTAGTGGGTAAGTCGGTGGGGACTTCCCACCCTACCCTTGCTTTTAATGAAAATTCCCCATTACAATAATGTTTCTCTCTCCCTTCTTTTTTTGTTTTCCCACACAAAAAATAAAATAATATTTCTCTCTCCCTTCCTTTTTTGTTAAATTGGTGAGGCTGTTAGGAGTGTTTTAAAAAAGTGGATAGCCAAAATGGAAAAAAAAGTGACTTTTAGCTATTTTGGTGAGTAAAATTTGGTGATGCTGCTAGGAATGCTCTAATGGTATAACCATTTACTAGCCTTTTTTCATGGAAAAGTGGAGAGTGCAAAAAGAGTAAGACTGGGGTTAGCATTCTCCAACTATATAAAAGAAACTATGGCATCAACCTAAGAAAAATTATTGATCCCATATTCACAATGGGCCATTAGGAGCAGATTATTTGGTTCTATGGTGAGACAATCTTGGTTACAAAGATCTGAAGATCTTAATATTCTTTTTTTCTCGCGGACATATGGGTTTACAGATAGGAAGAGTAGTGAAGCTCTTCTTACTGTTGATCATCCATGAGATTGACAACTCTATTTTTCTACGATTGGTACATGAAATAAAAGGAATAAACTAATTTTTTCGGGTTCTTTTCTAATTTGTGCTTCTCTTTTCACTCTCACGAGAAACTGAAAGATCTACCATTGTTGTTTCTTTTCCTCAATGTTTTCTCACCCTTTTAATCCCAAAACACGGCAAGTAAAGATTTTGAATTTGAGATACATAAAATTTAAATCAAATTAACAGATCTGAACATAAAGCAAGGATTAAATCGTTCAAAGTCAACAAGAAATTTGAAATCAATGAGATCTAGTCTGATCTATACCCCTGAAATCATTAAAAGATATCTCGCAGTGAAAAAGAGTGCTTTGGATCCCGTCCTACCACTGTGAAGATTTATAAGGTGGAAGTATTGGGGTACTACCATTTTAGAGAGTGGATGGGAAGTTAGAATATTTTGTGGAAGCGACACAAATCAAAGTTCCATTCAGAGAGGGAGAGAGAGACAATAAATGGGAGGAGAGAGAGAAATGTGGAGTGGGAGAAGTGGGCTGTTAGAGACGTGTAGGGAAGAGAGAGGGAAGATAGGAGAGAGAAAATCCAACAGTGGGGAGTAGATAGAGAAAAGTGAGATATGTGCCTAATCATCATGTTTCTATTTCTCTTATCATAATCCCCTAAAATCTCTCCAATATTTTTTGAATTGAGAGGGAGATGTGTGTGAGTTAACAGTTGAGATTAAAGAAGGGTACCATGTGACATCTTTAAAATAGAACTCATAGGATTCTTGAGATTGGAGAGCAAAGAGAGGGGGTTCGGTGACACTTATTTCTTTATATTATAGTACTAGTAGAGACATGTGCGATGCATGGGTGTGAATAAAATAAAAATCTCTACATCTCTCTCTATCCCTCTAATCATAATCTCCTAAAATTTCTCTCTACATCTCGCTCTCTATCCTTCTTATCTCTCTTTTTATCCCTTATCATAATCCCCTAAAATCTCTCTCTACATTCTCTATCTATTCTTATCTCTATCTCTCTTATCACAATCTCCTAAAATCTTTCCAATGATTTTTGAATTATAAAGAAAACCTATGTATCTCCTAAAATCTCTTCAATAATTTTTAAATTGAGAGGGAGGCGTGTGTGAGAGAAAGAGTTAATGGTGAGATTTAAAAAAGGGTGCCACGTGGCATCCTTAAAATAGAATTCATAGGATTCCTGGGATTGAAGATTGGAGAGCAAAGAGAGGGGGTTAGGTGGCACTTATTTGTTGGGGGGTTAGGTGACACTTATTTCTTTATATTATCGAATAGATAGATTAGCAGAGACCCATGTGATGCATATATATTAAACATAATGGGCATTTTTTCTAGTGAAAACATATAGAGCACTGGAATGCAATAAAAGAAGGATGTGATAATTGCATGTATCAAACATTAGAAAATATAGAACACCCAAGAATTGTATAATTACAAATATCAATGCACCGACATTAAACAAACACGACATTAAAAAATAAAGAACACATCTATACTATAATATAAAGAAATATGACTTCTCTCTCTGCTTTCCAAACCCCAATCCCTCCAATCTTATAACTTTTATTTTAGAGATAACATGTGGATTCTCTCTTTAATCCCCATCATTCAGGTTTGCGACCCACTATTTCATCCTAGAGTCCTCTCTATCTCCACTATTGTAGAGTCCTCTCTTATCTCCAACTCTTGCAGGTTTGGGATCCACTATCTCATCCTAGAGACCTCTCTATCTCCACTAATATTTATAGAGTTCTCTCTTATCACTAACTCTTGGGTGTATTAATTTAAGTTTAATACTAAGAAATTTATGATTTTTTATTAAATGTTAATAAAATAATAATAATTTATTATTATAAAGTCAATTAATTAATACAAATAATAATGTTTATCAAATAAAAAACTTATATTATTAAAAAATAAAATTATTCAATATTATTAAAATATATTACTTAATATTTAAATAAATAAATAATATTATTTAATTTTAGATATTCTTAAATTAGTACTCGTGCATCGCACGGGTCTCAGCTAGTAAGGGGTATATGTAACTTCATGTATCACGAATGCCTATTTGATCGAACGACCAGTAGCATATTCCTTGTTTGGAAGGTTAGGGCTTGAGTACTTTTGTAGTGAAGCAGGAATCTTGTAGCCCCCACGGCTAAAATAAAACTAACTACTAGTACTAACCAACCCCTGGGGGTGTAGCTAGTGGCCAAATGAGACGAACCATAAACTCGGAGGCTCGGGGTCTATTCTGGGCTCCCCTCAATATCAGATATATGGGTTGAGGGTTTACCTATGCATCACGTGAGATTAGTCTGAGTCTAGGCCCATATACCCACGTTTATAAAAAATAAAATAAAAATTACTAAAGTACTAACCTAACATATTCACGTTGCTTACTGAAAGAAAAATTCATACATCAAACATTAAAATAATGATTTAGGATCCTCTCGAGTTGGCGCTGGAGAGGAGACTACCAACGCCAATTAGAAGGCACCACACACCCACTCTTCGAAAGCGTGCAAAAGTGGGTGTGTGACGCCTTCCAATAAAATGTTGGCGGTCTCCTTGCTAGTACCAACTAGAGAAGATCCTAAGTCTAAAATAATAAGTGCCACCAAAATAGAGATTACATATGTTCTTGTTGATCACCTACAAACATCATTCCGACGACAAATTAGCACTACAAGAAATCTACCGACTAGCGACGGAAAATTTCCGTCTCTAATAATCGTTTTTCTATCACCAAGAGTATTAGAAACTAAAATATGGTCTGTCTCTATTCCGTGGCGGATGCTCGCATCACTAATGGGTTTAGAGTATTAGAGACGGAAATATTCTGTCTCTAAAATTGATTTTTTTTTTTAATAAAAAAATAGTCTTCTCTTTCTTCCCTCTATTGAGAGAGAGAAAACCGAAGAGAGAGCAAAATAGAGAGAGAGAGAGAGGGATCTGACTTTGAAGATGATGCTTGCTGTAGAAGACGATGAAACCGGATTGCTTCTAGAACAGGGAAGGAGGCGAGCTGCTGGCCGGAGCTACACGCTTGTTGAAGTTGGAGAACTAGTTAGAGTTGGAGACCGCGTGAAAATAGGAATGATTGCTTGGATGTGAGAAGTGAACAAAAGTGATGCTGGAGAAGAAGCTTGGTCATATCAACCAATTGTTAGCTACCCTGACAAGATAACTAGAAGAAGCCAACATCTCGCATCCTTGCAGGACGCAGCCGAAGGGATCATGGGAAAGCATAATGTCTTTACCCACAGTATTACCTTATTGCACTCAAGTTGCGCACAAACACGGCAATTGCATTATAGCAATTTTCCCAGCATACATAAAAGCATCATTTTTAGATTCAATTTTCCAGCTACCGCCTCCAGGAGATGCAACTTCAAAATTAGTCCAGCTAGCATCACCGGACGATACCAATGCAATCTAATCAGGCTAGTGCCTCTGGGTGATGCCACTTCAAATATTTTTGGCTAACATCTTCGGGTGATGCTACATCTCCAGCTTGACTAGTGCCTCTGAGACATGTCTATTAGACATGATGCCCAGAAAAGTCATTTAGATTGTAAGATTCTTATTAATTTGATTAATAGAGACTTTCCCCTTTATCTATTGTGAATTCATTATGGGTAATTGGCCATGATCATAAGATGATCTATACGATATGAGATATCGATAAAGGTCCATAGGATATAGTGTAGGAAAGCTATGTGATAGGAATATCATAAGCAGATATAGCTTTCCAGTTCCTTATACCTTATATAGTCACAGCTGTGGGTGAAGCTGGGCACTTCACTTATATGGCTGCCATAATGCTAAGATGTTCTCAATGGTTGAGATGTAGTTTTATGAATGCTTAAATGTACATTGACCGATTGTATGCAATGAGAGACCTCTTGCATAAATATACTATCAGATAGTTGGTCTCTCATTCATATTGAACAGTTTCAATGATCCTTAGATCTAATGAGTTCATTTATAACTGAGCAGTAATTTGACTACTTTGATTCTACCAAAGTATTCTCCACTTTAGGGAATACGATACATTGACAGTTGGATAGTTAGAAAACTGTTTGTGTCATGATGAATCCATGCTCATTAAATTGAGAGATTATCTAAGTTCCAAGTAAGACAATCGATTAAGCTTAAATCCTGCGTAAGAAGTTTGAAACAAAATAAGTTTGAAATATATTTTTATTAAAATATATTATACTTATCAAAAGCTTTTCTCAAAATGTTTTACATGAAAAAAAATTTCTCCTGGCTTAATCAGAAGTTTTGGAAACCCGGATGATGTGCAATGGGCTATGAGTTAGATAGTATATTAATCTCGAAGTCCCATTAGGGATAATGCAATTAGAAGAATCAATTGAATTAAAAAGTTCATGTGACAGGATCCGTATTGGTTAATGTTTTTAATTGCAACATGGATATCTCACGTCACTTGCAATTCCGATGTAATTCCTATTTAGGGTCAATGGGATAACATTGGGTAAGCCAGGGTTTGAATGTCCCAGAGCAATCTGTGGAGATGCTCACATAAGAAATACAAGCTCATAAATTGATTAAATGTTAATCAATTATTTAAATGATTAAATGTTAATAATTGATTAAATAGATTAAAAGTTAATCTATGGTTTAAATTAATTGTTAATTTAAATTGAAAGATTATATTAGTAATTATTTAATTAACCTAATTAAAAGGAAAATGGGTTTGACCCATATCCATAAACCCATAAAGTATGGACCTTTAATGTGAGCCCAAGCCCATGGATTTAAGCCCTAGGGTAGGGCGCCCACTTTAGCTCTCCTAATTGGATTAGGATTAGGTTAGTTGAATAATTATTCAATAATAACTCTTTTATTTTGAGAATTAAATTCCAATGCTTGGAAAGCAAGGAACAAGGAGATATTGTTGTAATTGGATTACAACTAGGAGTCTATGACTCCCCTAAGCTCACGCCCTCCCTAAGCTCACGCCCCCTATGGTAGTTTCCTAATTTAACTAGAACTCCTAATTTTGTAGGAGATAATTTATCCCATTAATTAGGGAATCCTTTTGAGAAAAGGACTCCTAAATTAGTAGGTTTACTATAACTAGAGTAGTTATAGATAAACTAGGTTTTTATTTAATTAATAATAAGAGTTATTATTAATAAATAATTCCTAAGGGGATAAGTTGTAATTAGAGAAGGATTAGGAGAAGAACTTAATCTATAAATATCCCTCATCCCCCCACACCGTGAGGTACTCCCTCTCTCTCAATTTTCTCTCTCTCCTCCTCTCTAAAACCATGAGCCCCAAGGGTATTCCCCTTGGATTTTCGTGAGCTTCATAGGGTTTTCTAAGTTAGGTTTTTTAACTTTAGGGTTTTGAACTTTAAGGTTATTGGTGATAGAAAGTCTACATCAACAATCCATCTATTTCTCTTTGTTTTTTCAATACCAAGTTGAGATTCCAAAGCTTCGCAGGGATAGCGAAGAATAAGGATCGAGCTTCGAGTATTTCTTCGATAAATCTCTACAAAGAGTTCTGACAGTTCGAGTTGGTTTTTTCTTCACCGGTGAACATCATTCACCAAGATAATTTGACTAAAACATGTAGATATAATTATTTGTATTCTATGGTGTAAAGATCCTCGGGGTCCAGTTTTCCGCATATTTTTTTTTGTCTGGACTCCCTTCAATGTCATCTCAAATATTTATCCGAATAGTGCCTCCGGGAACCCTCTCAAGTGTTTGTGAACCTTTGGTCCATTTCCAGGGGGCCCATTTGATGTTAGTTACAAGAGCAGAGGTCCCCCTGCCTTCTTCCTAAGCATGAGGGACCCTCTAAAAGATAAAGCTCGAGCTTTTGTAGGATGAAACCACTCCTAAAGCTTGCATTATCCCCCTTGACTCCCTAGAATATTCCAAGGGACCCTAAGGCTATGAGGGGGGGCCCTGGAAGTGCTATGATGAGATGCTAATGAGAGAAAATCCCCAAATCTAGAGAAAACAGTAATGGCGGTAGAATAATTACTGCCATTCTGGATGCTCTCTCTGGCAGGGGTTCTAGGCATCACGATTTGAGTCCTTGGCCCATTCCAAGACCCGGCTCAGGTCCCCAAGGTCTCCTCTAATCATCCCTGACATTTAAATACTCATCAGACCCCTTAGCTATGGTTAAAATCCTCCAAAGTGGCGAAGATACAGAATGTCGGTAAACAGTTTACCGATATTCATGTTTTTTTTTTCTTTCTACTTTTGTTGAAAACACCATCATGGGTGCTCACCAGACCAGGCCCAGGGCCTAAAATAGGTCCCCTGACCAATCCTAAGAGTCTTTAATGTTAGCCTAAAGGTTGCAACCTTAGATACCCGTAATAATTTTGATAATAACACAGTAATGAAATGATTATTGTGGTTCTAATGTTTCTATTAATTTTTTTATGAAATTCAGATTATAGGAACATTAGCACAACATTTAAAGCATGAAATATGAAAATGACATCAAACATTCAAAATGGATCATCAAAAACAAGCCTTCAACCATATTGAAGTCATCAATTCAAAGTTGAAGACTACTCAAAGTCAAAGCAAAAAGAGCAAATCTCAAAATAAGAAGATAAAGTCTCACTTGAAGCAACAATAAAAGCCTATGGATGAAGAACTCTTGGAAGATCATGAAGATAAAGTTCTAATAACAGATCGAAGATAAATTTTGAAGAACAATTCTTAAGAAGGTTTACTAGTTTATTTTTAACTTGTGAGAGTGTCTAGGACTTTTGTAAAAAGTCCTCAAAACTTGAAAGTTGAATTGCTCAAATACCTAGATTGACCATAGGAATCTAAGACCATAATTCTATATTAATTCTAAGGCCCTAGGGCATCATGAAGAATGAGGAAAATCTTGTTAAAGTCAAGCCAAGTGACCTTGCAAAATGTTCACATCATTGAGATAGGTTTAAGATGAAAAATCCTCTATCTCGCCGACGAAATTAGAAGAGTACTGAAATTTCGGTGACGAAATTGGCTTCTAAGCTATTGTTTTATCTCTGGCCTCAATCTCAGCGACGAATTCTAGAGATCATCCAATTTCGTCGACGATATCTTGCAAGAAACAGAAAATGCTATAACGGTTAGTTTTTAAACAATCATTTTTCGCATTTAATGTTCTCCAACGACCATATTTTCTCTCAGAGCTATAAAATGAGCTCATTTATGAACTAAAAGCAACTCTTGATCTATGCAATAACTCCTATCAATCACTCTCAAAACTCTCAAACCCACATTGATTTCTTCATTTATTATAACCTAGAAATCTGAAATCTCTTTTATTGAGCTATTCAACTCCAACATTTGAGAGATTTTTAGAGTGCTTCAAGTCAATCTTTTTCAGCTCATATCAGGAGCAAATTTACAGATTATAATCAATTTCATACACTCTTGAATTGATATCAAGAATCAGTAGATTCTTGTATTGAAGCTGAATGTTTCGAAAAAAGTCAAGAGAGGATTGTTCTCTTGCAAGATAAGGTTTAATCTTCACCCATAAGAAGATCATGCGATAGTGTATCATGGTGAACCCTTGAGCGGGAAAGCTTAAGGCGGGGACATTGGCGGGAGTGCCAAACCTCGAAAACAACTCCTTGTGTTTTCTTTCTCTATCTCTCATCCTTTCTTTATTACTACTTTAATTTAGAATTAATAGTTTCCATTCCCTTGTTAAATAGTTTAATTTAATTTCCGCAAAAATGGGATTAGGAAGAGATTTAAATTTGCCAAGACCCTATTTACCCCCCTCTAGGGTCCAATACTTGGGCAACACCTAGACCCTCTGGGACTCACCCTTAAGCTCCCCTACCCTACAAACCATTTCCATGCGGTAGAACTTCTACCGCCATTCTAGTTATGTGAAGAACTAGAATTGGCTGCACAGAATCTACCACAAATTCCAGTCTCCTGAGATTTGGGTCTTTCACAGGGCCCAGACCAGGTCGGAGGCCAGTCTAGGCCCTGACATGCTACCTGAGCTCATCCCAGACCTGACCCAGACCTTTAACTGGGGTTAATATGACCCCAATTAACTTTTACCCATGATTAACCCATCTAATTTGGGAAAAATCTGAAAAAATCCCTAAAAAATCTAAAAAATATAAAAGACCAAAAAACCTTATTTGGACTTTTTTAATCACGGTTAGCAGTCACAACCATGGTTAACTAACCCCCAATTATGGTTAACCGATTTGACCATGGTTAAACTTAATCCCCAGCCTCTAGGCCCATATTCTAGCCTCTGGGCTCAACCCTTGGCCTTCGGGCCCAAACCTTTAGCCTCTGGGATAGACCCTTGGCCTCCAGGCCCAAACCTTAGCCTTCGTGCTTAATCCCTTATCCTCAGGGCTAACCATGTGTCATCCCGATGCACAACCTTCGTCCCTGGACTAAACCCAAGCCATCTCGGTGCGCACACACACTCCCTTTAACCCCAATACGGGCTCATGTGCCAAAACTACGCTCGATCTGATCTCACTCTAGTGAGTACGTAGGCAATCCTACCCGGGATCGACCCTTGTTTAGGGCTTTTCCTTTTCTTGGATTAGTATACTCTAAACACTTGGACATTTCATCAACTTTGACTTAATTTGGATTTTACCTAGGGAGTAGGTAACCATTGTAAAATGGGAGCCCCGGGTGCCTAACACCTTTCCCAGGATTTAATCGAACTTCTTACCCTGACTCTAATTGAGACCATTACCCTTAATATGAAATTATCCTGAGACCTATCCCCAAGAATGAATAGGTGGCGACTCTCGGTCATTAAAACCGGGTGGGAGAATCCGCGCTCACATCCATGAAATCCACACCCCATCGTCTTCTCTTGTGAGCAGTATTGATCTAAGTTCAGATTTGTGCCAAAACAATAGTGAAATAGGTGAGCTCCATTACGAGCTCTGAGGACCATTAGAAATTACCTCTTCTAAAGGCTTTGATACCAATTGTAAGAATTTCGTAGGATCGTTATTGTCGATCATCATGAAGAGGCAGTCATGGAAGTAAACCAATGACATAGGTCGACCCCTTTAAACTAGATTCGGGTGACAGAAGCTTATCTGAGAGTGTCTTCTTTACATGCTATTGTCTCTATTTTATAGAAAGAATCACCCGTAACTGATACCTTTATGGCTATCTTTAATCGACACCTTTAAGGTTGTCGTTACACTACTTGGTCAAAGGTTTGGATCCCTTCTAGATGATTAAACTAAATGAATATTACAACCAATAATTCCAATACAATATACGAGTATAAGAAGAATAAATATTCTTTGTACTAACCCTAAAGGGGTGGACCAGTGGTTCCCGGGACTTACGCCTCATGAATCGGAAGATCCTGGATTTGACTTCCCACCCCCCTTTGGGGCCATCTCCGCACAATTTTTACTAGACTTACCTGGTTTGGCAGGTTGTGGGCTCACGTCACACCCTCAGGGATTAGTCCTGACTCGAAAGGTTGGGACATCTCGAGTTACCAAAAAAAAATATATTCTTTGTCATGTTCAAACACTTTTATATCTAGAGTGGTAAAAACTAATTGAAAACCCAATGCCCCAAGAGCATATACTAAAACTGCCATAAACTATTTAATAAGTTTAAATTGGTTTGGGCAGTTTAACCAAGACCTCCTCTTCACGAGTATCACATCTTCACCGTCCTAGCTAGAGGGGTGGGCTTTCTATTTTTGGGTAAACGTGGGTATCCTGGGCCCAGACTCAGACTAGCCTTGCGTGATGTATAGGTAAACCCCCAACTCATATTGTAAAGGGAAATTTTTGGGCTTATAATACTTGCCATGGGCTGCATGGTTCAGGTCATGTACATTCGTCTGTAGGCATGCATTATCCATAACCTTGTCGTATGGTACGCTCTTCGAAGGAGTTGTGTGCTCTGTATGGGATCGTCCAAGGCTCAACTCGAGTTTGTCCAGGGTTCCACTCGGCATACGAACTCTTTTTGAATGATGCGTCCTTCGCAAGGTGGGTGGTCGTCCGACCTATCATAGACACTCTGATGAAGAAATCAACATATAGGCATATGAGCTAGAGTATATAGATACTTACCGTGTAACTGCCGATCGGTTGACAGAGAGTAGCCAGATGTCAGAGGTTTATCTAGGTCGGGAGTATGGTATGGGTGATGACCAGGGTGAAGGTCGAGCATGACCTAGCAGAGATCGATCATGACCAGGGCGGAGGTCGAACATGATCAGCTCGGGCTCACTGTGCAAGTGTACATGTGAAAGCATTGTGCATGTGTACAGGTGAAAGCATTGTGCATGTGATCAGGTTGGGTAGACGAGTACTTCCTAAGATCTGGGGCAGGTGGATTCTACTCTCTGGATGAGTACGTAGCTCATAGATCGTAGTTTATAGCTTGTAGCTCATAGCTCGTACTGAGCGTAGGACGGGTGCATACTACTCTCTAGATGAGTACGTGACCAGCTTAAGTGGCCGAGTGACACTGACATATCCTTAAGTAGATAAATATTAAAGCATCTGGGTGAGGGATACCTATCGTGGAGAACATTCTGTAGACATGGTTGATTCGAGAGCATCGGATGGTAGTGATCAATCATGAGGCCGTGGAGAACATCAAGTGGCGTGGAGAGCATCAAGTGGTGCAGAGAACATTAGATGGTGTGGAGAGGACCAGGTAAGTGGTTGTCATTATTTACATAGCCCTACGAGGTTGTGGTGAACGACCCAAGCCCCCTAGTCCTTCTTTCTCTTCTGGTTTCCCTTTCTTTCTCCCTTGCTTTGGTAAGTTTCATGCATTCCCCTGTTCTCTGTTGGTTTTGCTCATTTATAGGCAACTAGAGTAAGTCATTACGACTTGTGTGGGCATGATGATGCCACCTGGAAGATCACACTCATTACCTGAGATTTATTGCTTTTTTATAGGCAAGAGTTTTTCTAGTTCATAAGAGCTGGCACATAGCCCAGGTAGGCTTAGGTCGGTTGTGTATGACTAAAACCAATTTTATCCCTTACACATACATCTGATATTGAGGGGAGCCTGGATTCGATCTGGAGACCTATGGGTTTACGGTTCATCCTTCAACTACTAGGCTACACCCTGAGGGTTGGCGGGCATGTACATGAAGAGAATATGACTATTAGCATGTGCTACCCAGTTATTGACCCATGCATGTACTAGCCAACCAAATGCCATTAGGAAAGAAAAAACATGTTGAGTAAGAAAAAGAAAAAACCACATGCCACTAGAATGCAAATCTTTTAGTGAGAATCATATACAACTTTTGACTTTTGATATCCATCTCATTTAATCCAATTAAATAACTAAACGTGTCCCTTTTTTTGAAAACAGGCTTCAACCTTCTTATTAAAAGTAATTGAGAAATGTTATCCCAGCGGGCATTTTCAAGTTCTCCGGGTTTTTGGTTTCGGACATGTGTTGTTTTTTTCTCCGTTACTTGGGAACGTTTGACAACACTATTTTTCAATACTTATCCATCAAAATAAGTACTTAATTATAAATAAATTTCTTTGATAAAAACAAATATGTAAAAGTGGTTAGAGTCCAAAAAAAAATACTTGTTTATAAAAGTTCGTATTAAGTATAGCAGTGTTTCCAAACGCCCTCTAGCTTCTTGAAAAAAATTATTTTGCTAAGTTATTCAATTGATAATAACAACATGTGTTGCATTCATAATGAGACTTTGCAAAAATATTTGAATTTTACAATTGAGGCTAGCACTATAAAAAAAAAAAAAAAAAAACAACACCACCAAAATAAGCAGTCGAATATCAAAACTGAAAGGGCAAACAACTCATTTGATCCAGCATCAAGTTTCGAGCGTGTATAATTATTGAATATCCACCCATCCCTCAACCTAGAACAGATACTAACCTTGTTTACGGCCTACCTGTATGAAATCGAACCAGAAAATATCAAAAGTGGTATGGTAAATGGCCTAAAAAAATCTGCACTCCAGTAACGGTTATAAATTTACATATATAGGGCAAAATGTTCATATGAGGCTGTTTTGGTTAATATAAAAATCGGGGCATTTTTTATAATTATAGCAATATGAGGGGAAATCTATAGAATATAAAATTAAGCATTACAATAATCAAACGCTGAGATCCCAATCAAAGGAACCATAATGCTAGCTCACAGTGACAGCACATTAGAGAAAGAGAAAAACTTCTTATTGTGGGGCCATAACTCTACCAACCAATCAGGTGGGTTAAATTTAAATCCTACACTTTTTTTTTTGGGTTGGTGAACCATACATACGGTGTAGTTGCCTAAACCCAAAAAAACCAGATTTCTGTGTTTAGTCCCACATAAGTCCGAGCTCTCAATACCTTATAAGTTCCATCACGCCCCAAACGGTTGGTACCTATTTTGGGGAGTGTTTGGGTGAAGCTTCTAAGGGTTGAGAGTGTGTGGTGTGTGTATGGGTGGGTGTGTGGGTGTGTGAGTTTCCTTGCTTTAATTGCAGCTTTCACCTTATGGTGTAGTTGCCTTAACAAAAAAAAAAAAAAAAACCATTAATATGAATTGAGGGCTGTTTTCAAAGACCAAAACTTAGCTTGCTCTTCTCTCAAACACTCAAAAATAAGTTTAAGTCTGGAGTTAGTCCATGGATACTCCCAAATCTTAACCGTCTATGGTTAATCACTAAAAGTTGGAGTTAATCCATGGATACTCCCAAATCTTAACAGTCTATGGTTAACCACTAAAAGTCAAGATTAATACTAAAGTGTCACACTTTTGGGTTGACTTATTTTGCCATTTCAAAAGCTATATCAGCTCTGATCTTAGTTATTAACTATTTGAATTAAAGACTTAAGATTTGAGAGTATATGGGAGTATCACTGATTCTTAAATATAAGACGTAACTCTATTTCACAGCATGTGAAGCTCTCTTTTAGGCCTTGGATTGTCTCTGGGGAAGCCAGAATCTGGTCTCGAGGTTCCATACATTGTGCAACAGCTGGCATAAAAATGGGGAAAAGCCATTTCATTTTCTCCCCATGACTTTGACTTCTACCCACTTGATATCTCTCCCTCTTATTCTCACACACTTATCACCACATGTCATATTATGTGTGGAGAAATCAAAATCATGGCCCCATGATTTTGACTTCTCCACCACTTGTCCTCTATTCTATGGAACCCGATACAAGCCCTTTCTGCCAGAGACAATCCAAGGCCAACATATAGTTGTAAGCAAGACTTGTCGATGAAAAGGAGGACATACCGGATCACTATAATGCTAGCAGGCTCCCTACGGCTCCAGTTAGCACTGGAGGGGATCCCAAGTACTTTTATGAGCCGAAGCTCTATTTCATCTTTTCTTTCCTTCTTTATCTTAACTATTATAATGGGAGAGACATGCGTAAATGATTTTTTCAAACCTTACCTTTGATTTAATGTTTTACTTTAATTCCCAAACTAACCTTTGCTCATCTATCTATTTAGAATCACAACCAATCGCGATTGAATTCAGGAAGAGTTCAATCGCACAAGCGGGTTAACACATGTCCCTTTTAACTCCTATTAACTGTGGTTAACTCCTTCCCCTCGCTCTCACGTGCATTGCACGTGCCACTAGCGAGTTCAATCGCACCTATGGGTTAACACGTGTCCCTTTTAACTCTTATTAACTGTGGTTAACTCTTTCTCCTCCCTCTCATGTGCATCGCATGTGCCACCCACTAGTGGTGTATAATAGAACATCCCTTTTAATATAAGGTTGGTGGCAATGTAATTATCAATAAAAAAACATTTTAAAAAATTACCCCTACTTCTAAATAATTAAAATAGGGTGGTGTTACCCACACCCCAGGATATGATGATTGCATACCAAATTTAAAAAATAAATTTTATAAAACTTTAATAAAATATAAAAGTAATAAAAGGACATAAATATCCATTGCTTCATCTTCATCCTTCTTTCCCATGGGTTTGGGCATCAAACCCACATCTCATTTGGTGAACTGACACTGAACTGTAAGAATCTTAGAAGGACTTGAATATAATTTCAAACCCCAAAAGAAAAGTGATTAACATAGAATATTCATTCTTACGCGGAATTCCGGTACTAAATGTTTTTTTACTCCATTTCCAGAGTACCCAACCTTCAAACCACAACCAAAATTTTAAAGAAGATTAGAAATTTTTCTACGAAGATAACTCCAAATTTACCAAACTTACAATCAGATAAGAACTATTACATAACAAATTGGAAACAAAACCTGATTCTGCGTCAATTTCGTGTGGACGGTGAGAAGTTAGAGAATCGGAATCTCAAACTCTTGCCGGAAATCTTCTCCTATGACCTATCAGTCGTATTTTGATTCAGCCGGAATCTGAACCTCTTGCTGGAAATCTTCTCCTATGACTCTTACAGTTCGTAAGTTCACAACTCATGGCTCACAAACCACCTCGTCTATAGAGCTTCCTATTGTGTGGACGACCAGCTAAACCCAGGATCCGACGACCAGCCAAACCCTAGAGCGTAAAATGCACGGATTCACGAGAAGGCAAAAAGCAAGATGATTATAGGGTTTGTCATTATGTTTAGTGTTTTGTTAAATATTTATTTTATTATTAAATTTTAAGTTTTAGGGTGTAAGTATCAAATAGTGGGGTGCGGGTAACCCCACCCTTAAAATATTGCCATCATGTATCCATTAAAAGAGAGGCTTTGGATTGTCTCTGGTAAAGCCAGAAAAGGCACTTGGGGTTCCATACATTGTGCGACAGTCAGATTCTGGCTTTCCCAGAGGCAATCCGAGGCCCTATAGGCTTTGGATTGTCTCTGGCAAAGCCAGAAAGGGCACTCGGGGTTCCATACATTGTGCGACAGCTGGCATAAAATGGAGAGAAGTCATTTTATTTTCTCCCCATGATTTTGACTTCTCCCCATTTGATATCTCTCCCCCTTATTCTCACACACTTATCACCACATGTCTTATTATGTGTGGGGAAATCAAAATCATGGGTCCCATGATTTTGACGACTCCATCATTTGTTCCCTATTCTATGGAACCCCGAGACAAGCCCTTTCTGGCTTCGCCAAAGACAATCCAAAGCCTTTGTAAATAAATGCAGAAATATTAGCCCCTTGCAATCTTCCCTCGATGCAAGGTAGCGGCAACATGTGTCAAACTATTTCATTGTTATAAAATAACAACACGTGTTGCACTTACTTTGCTTATGAGAAAAAATTGGTACCGACACTCCTCAACATAAATAATAGAACATTTAGGGAGGAAATATATGATAAGCCCTGTTTGGATAGACATCTTGGATGACTTCTATTGACTTCTAAGTCCACATAACTAAAAAAAAGATCTTTATAGATAGCATTTGGTTTGCCATGTAACTTTTGACTTCTCGCAGTAATTAAAAGTTGATGAAAGTCAAAATATTTACTTCCACAAAAAATCGTCAAGGGGGACGTTTTTTAGGAAATTGATAATCGACTTCTGTGGGAAATTGACAGAATGGATGAGATGGTTTACAAACGAATGGAAAGAGTTTGAAAAGAGAAATAACTTCTCTCGAGTGCAAACCAAACACAAATTTTGACTTTTAATATTTTTTAAAGGATCTTTGTGTGTACAAATCAAATGCCATTTTATTCTTAAGCATACTTTTTCAAGGGTTCCTCCTTCTGAAGTAACTTCTAAAAAAAGTTTTTTTTTTCTTCTCAACGAAGTTTATCAAAATAGGGCTTAAGAATCATTCATTTTAATGAATCCTAATGATCTCTTCAGTTCCGAAACAAATAGAGTTAGCATTTTTCTCCCATTTTAATCCCTATTATTTTCTTTAAAAAAACAAAACAAAAGAGAGTGGTCAATAGAATAGCTGCCTCTTATGAGAGTAAAATAGTAGGCGGGCTGAGAAGAGCATAGAAGATGTCGCGTCCCAAAATATCATGTTGGTCAATGAGGCCTTGGGCCCATGACACTGCATATCCATATAACAACATAAAATACATGTTAAAATGTGAGACTGAATATTTCTCCTTAAAATAGAATAACATTCATAATCCGATAATATAATAATGAATCAAAGATAAACCATTTAATGCTATTTGACCAACATAAACATAATATTACCGATCATCCATTGTGATCTCAATTCTTAATTAAAACCTAAGCAACATCTTTATAATATCTTTATTACATCTCTTTAAACTGAAATAAAACAATAACTAACTAAAGACTGGATTAATAATATGGATTATGATCCAGATTGATCTTCTCCTTGAGATAATCACATTCCTGCTCCTCAATGTACTCTTCCTCAACCCAAAGTCCTGTAACACAAATATTGAATCCTCTTGAATTTGCCGACATCAAAATTACAGCTGAACAAACAAAAGCTCAGTGTATCTAGAGTCTAGCTAACAATATCATAACATATAATCATGGTCATGTTTTATCATAAATATACATATCTTACAGTTCATGTACGGAAGTATGTAAACATAACATAATCATCATTCATGACACGTTGAGACTTGTGACTTGTGTAGACATGTAAGAATTGTGCATGTTCATGTGTACAATTGCATGTAATATGATATTTATGTAACCCAATATTCCCAATAACATGTAACACAGTATGTTTCAATGCAATGACATGTAACATAATACTTCTCAATGACTTGTAATATGATAGTTCCAATGGCATGTAACATGGGGTTCTTGGGCTTGGGAGACATGTGTTTATAAACTTATCATGCGGTGAAACATGTGCTTATAATACCTATTATGTGGTAAAACATATGCTTGATTGTCATGATAAACTTTCATTTAGGTTATCCCTTAGGTTCCGATATAAAACCATTAGAACTCCTCCAAAGCCGCCTACACAACGACAGTTCAAGAATTCGGGTTTGTTAATATCATTTTCTAAGTATTTGTCCATCCGAAATTCAACCAACAATACATGCTTAGTTACATATAATTTACATGAAAGTCATACAAGGATACTTTATCATACATAAATGTATTCATTATTTTAATCATGTCGGGACAATCATTATATCATTATTACAATTCACATTATACCCCTTAAATTCCAAATTTAACCTCCATTAATCACAAATCCCTTCTCCCAATTTCTTTCATTGTACAACACCCATAAATCATTCATTTTTCGTATTTAAATCACATATACATGAAATTATAGAAAATCTTTATAATATCATGCATAAATCATCAACCAATTCTTCAATCCCTCATTATAAAATCAGTAGCATGCTCAAAACATATATATCTTCTTCCATTCAAATTCATAAGCATTAACTTTTTTAAAATCATGCAAATCCTACAATTAACATGATCATCAAATCATAACAACATGTAATAGTTTTCACATCTTAAAATACTTATTTCATACATATTATTAGGTTAGACCATTATATAGTACATTTCTTGATCGCTTCTCTGTGATTAATCGCTTTCGGATGGAGTTGGATCTTGATCTCCAAGCTTTACTTCTTCTCTACCCTTTGTAAAACTCTAGATTTCTCTCTTTTTGGATATGTAAAACTCTTAGAATAGTTGTGAAACCCTAAACCAACAAGTTAATGACTATATATAGGATCTAGAGTCCTAAACCCTTTAAACTCTTTCGAAAAATCGGATTTTTAAAAGACTTTGCCGACTTTTCTCCGCTAGTCATTCAAACAACCAAGGGGGCCGTTCGAATGCCCCCTGAAAACTTTCTTTGCACCTTTGTTTCTTATTCAGCAAATAACTGAAGGGAGATCCGGATAAAAATTTATGCGAAAACTGAATCCCCTAGATCTTAACATCATAAAAAGCATCAAAATTATCTAAGAGTTTTAGTCATATCACCTCGGTGAATGTTTTTCACTGGTGAAGCTTAATCTACTCGAACCGTCAGAACTCTTTGTAGAGATTTCTTCGAAAAAATACTAGAAGCTCGATCTTTGTTCTTCGCTATCCCCACGAAGCTTTAAAATCTCATTTGGAATTATAGAAGCAAGAGAAAGAAGATAGATCAATGGTGTAGACCTTCTATCACCAATAATACTAAGGTTCAAAACCCTAGATTTGCAAAACCTAACTAAGACCACCAATATAGCTCACGAAAATCCCTAGGGGTCTCCCCTCGGGCTCATGGTTTTGAGAGAGAGAGGAGAGGAGAGAAAAAATTCTGGAGAATTCTACTTAATGGTCTAAGGTGTTGGGGTATTTATAGACTAGGATCTTATCCTAATCCTACTCCAACTTAATCTTATCTAGTAGGATTTATCAATTAACAATAACTCTTATTATTAATTAAATAAACTCCTACTTAATCTATAACTACTTTTGTTATAGTAATCCTATTAATTAAAAAGTCTTTATTATAAGAGGAGTCCTTAATTAAAAGGGATAAGTCAACATGCTACACCAAAGTAGGAAACCTAGTCAAACTAGGAGTCCACAAGAGGGGCGTGAGCACTAAAGGGGCGTGGGATTTGAGGAGTTAAAACTCGTTATTGTAATCTAATTACAATAACATCTTAATCCTAATTGCAATCCAACACTTGGATTTTAATTCCATAATAAAAGGAATTATATTTCAATAATTATTCAATTAAACCAATCCTAATCCAATTAGGATTCCTCAAGTGGGCGCCCTACACTAGGGTTTAAACCCATGGGCTTTGGCCCATATTAAAGGTCCATTTTAATGGGTTTATGGATATGGGTTAAACTCATTTCCCCTTTAATTATGTTAATCAAATAATTAGTAAAATAATCACTTAGTTTAAATTAACAATTAATTTAAACAATAGATTAACTATTAATCTATTTAATTAAATGATTAACTTTTAATCACTTAAAATAATTGATTAACTTTTAATCAATTATTGAGCTTGTATTTCTTATGTGAGCACCTCCACAGATTGCTCTGGGACATTCTTACACTGGCTTATCCAATATTATCCTATTGACCCTAAATGAGAATTACATCGGAATTGCAAGTGACGTGAGATATCCATGTTACAATTGAATCCCAGTGTATGAACATTAACTATTACGGATCCCGTCACATAAACTTTTAAATTCGATTTATCATTCCAAATACATTATCCCTAATGGGCCTTCGAGATTGACATACTATCTATCCCATAGCCTATTGCAAATCATCCGGGTTTCCAAGACTTATGATAAGTCATGAGAAACAATTTTTCATGAAAAATATTTTGAAAAAATACTTTTATAAGTATAATACTTTTAATAAAAGTATATTTCAAAACTTATTTTGTTTTCAAAATCACTTGCGTAACATTTAAACTTAATTAATTATCTTACTCGGAACTTGGATAATCTCTCAAATTAATGAGCATGGATTTCTTATTTGAAATTCATCATGACTCGAACAACTTTCTGACTATCCAACTGTCACTGTATTGTATTCTCTAAGTTAGAAAATATGTTGGCGGAATCAAAACAGTCAGATCATTGCCCAGTCATAGATGAACTTATCAGATCTAAGGATCATCGAAACCGTTCAATGTGAATGACAGACCAACTATCTAATAGTATGTTTATGCAAGAGGTTTCTCATTGAATACAATCAGTCAGTGTACATTTAAGCACCCATATGCTGATGTGTAGTCTCCACTACAATAGTTCGAGATAGAACTACATCTTAACTATTGAGAACATCTTAGCATTCTGGCAGTCATATAAGTGAAGTGCCCAGCTTCACCCACAACTGTGACTATATAAGGTATAAGGAACCGGAAAGTTATATCTACATGTGATAATCTAATCACGTAACTTTCCTACGATATATCCTATGGACCTTTATCAATATCTCATATCGTATAGATCATCTCATGATCAGAGTCAATTACCCGTAATAAATACACAATAGATTAAGAAGAAACATTTATTAATCAAATTAATAAGGTTCTAACAATCTAAATGACTTTTCTGGGCATCATGTCCAACAAATAACCAACAGAAGTACTGTTTCTCTTCATCACTAGTCAACAACATATTTATTTTCTTTTAAAACATTTAAGTAAATGTTTATAGTTTTAAATTAAAATAATGAAATACCCCCCATATAGATTCAATAAAAATTATTAGAAAATCCAATTCCTAATAAATCAAAATTTTCATTTTCCAGTTTTAGGCTAAAAACTGAAAATCTTGTCGTCATAAAATTTTCGATAGTCGAGTAAACCATTCTATATATAACAATAAAATCTCATAAAATCAAATATGTTTATTTAACCAATAAACATTTATTTCTGAGAGAAATCATTTCTAAATTTGATAATTTATGTTTTTGTTAAAACCACACCGTTTCTATAATTCCTACAATTCATGTACTTAGTCATTTTTAATTTAACTTAAACTCATCAAATAGTAAAACCTTAAATGCATGACACGAATATCAATATTTTTATTCAATTTGCACAAGTTTCAAGACAATACATCTTGGGTCATTACAAAAGAAGTCAGAACCTTCTTATGATTTCATGAACTTAAAAGAATTATTATTAAAAGTACGTGATTTTTTTTTTTCCTGGAGATGTGGATTTTTTTTTAAAGAGGGTAAAATCTCCATATTTTATAATAAGGTATAAAGGTATAGATACACCTCCCTAAATAGGAATTGTATATAAGTATATCCATGTGAGTGAACTCAGGTTTCAGGACTATGGGTGTACACGAGGCGGGCTAGCTTGGTTGTTCAGCTCGGCTCGGCTCGGCTAGGCTTGGCTTGGCTCGGCCCGATCAAGCCGAGCTCAAGCTTCATATTTAGACTCGGTCGGGCCAGGCCGAACAACCAAGCTTGAAATTTACTTCAAGCCGAGTTTGGGCCAACCCCTGTTTGATTCGGCCCGACTCAAAGCTTGGCTTGGCTTGAATATTATATAAAAATATTATTTATATATACTATTATTATATATAAATAATATAAAATATTATTATTTTATTTTAAAAATATTTTATTAAGTAAAACAAGCCGAGCTTGGCCCGAGCTTGAATCAATTCGAGGTCAGGCCGAGCTCGAGCTAGTTATTTGAATTCGAGCCGAGCCGTTTGAACACTATTTCAAGACAAGCTTTAGGCTGAGCCTAGATTACCCTCCTTTTAAGCCGAGTCGAGCTTGGCAAAGCCCAGCTCAGCCCGGCTCGAATACACCCGTTATTCAAGACCCTTCTACTGAAAATTGTAAAAACAGGAGTAATGTCCAAAATGTTTTTTTTTTTTGGGGCGTGGTGTTAGTATGTGATCATTAGTTGTAGGATTAGAAGCAAGGTTTCTAAGTTCGTTGTCCAAAATGTTTTTTTTTTGGGGGGGGCGTGGTGTTAGTATGTGATCATTGGTTGTAGGATTAGAAGCAAGGTTACTAAGTTCATTGTCTGTAGCGAATTGCAAATCAGAGCCAACCCAAACCAATTCATGGTTCAGTGTGATTCGTGAAATTGAGTTGAACCATTTAACTGATCTAAAGGATTTGGTTCACCAAATTTTTTATTTAAATTTATTGAGATTTTTCTTTAAGTTCCAGAAAATTATACTTTAAATTTGCAAACCATGTGTTTTACATGCTTAAGTAAGCTATCAAATCAAATTAAAGAACCTAAGCGAATCGAAAAATGAATTATCTAACTCTACCCCTGCGAACCAAGTTCACGATATGAGAACCTAAATTCAAACCGAGCAAACCTATGAATGAATCAAGTAAGATCGGTTAGAAGCCTAGAATGATAACTTGACGAAATTGTAGGAATGGACACATGATCATCCTAATGTAGTGATACAGACTGCTTAGCACAAGCAGGCCAGTAAATCTTTTAAAAAGTGTTAGGTCTATTTTCTCTCATATACCGACACCCACCTCTCCACCACCGTCCACGTCACCCTCTCATCCTCACATGATATTCTCTAATAATCTCTATTCCCCATAAACCCATATCTCTCTCTCTCTCTCTCTCTCTCTCTCTCTCAGACACACTCAGACACACCTACCTTAGTTTCAAGTCTCAACCAACCTTCTCCTAGCACCTTTAATTTCTCCTTTTTCTCTCCCCGCTCAGGCTCCAATTATGGCTGTTATAGCTCTTCTTGTGCTTTTCTTGGCCATGATTGATCATTCAAGTAAGCTCTTGGATTTCCATTTCGCCCCCTTATTTTTTGTGCTTTAATTCATCATATTACATGTTTCAAGACATGGGTTCTCCTTTTTTTTCTTCTTTCCAACTCTTATTCTCTAATGGAAATATGGAATATAGAGTTGATTCAATATGTTTTTCATTCTTTCCCTTATTCCTTAAAAAAAAAAAAAAAAAAAAAAATCTTTGGCCTCTAAAATATTCTGTCTGTGTATTGAGATATATATATATATTTTTTGTCTCCCTCCTTTTTTTGTCCCCGGATTTCTATCTTCTTCAGACAAGATTCAGAATTTTATATATTTTTTTTTCCAGAGATGGGGTTTCAATATTTTCCTGTTTTTCACCTTCGGCTGATTTTTTTTTTTCTGGTAGGTGCAACTTGGTGTGTTTGTAGGAGCGATGTAAGTGACACAACTCTTCAGAAGACATTGGATTATGCTTGTGGAGCTGGAGCTGACTGCACACCTATTAGTCAAAATGGGGCTTGTTACCAACCTAACACTGTAAGAGCCCATTGTTCTTATGCTGTCAACAGCTATTTCCAGAAGAAGGGCCAAGCTACAGGGACTTGTGACTTTGCAAGCACTGCTAGCGCTACTGCAACTGACCCAAGTAAGCCCCAATTAAACCCCTCTTCGTCCTACCCTCTTTGATACTGTTAAAAAAAATATAGAATACTGATTTTTTTTTTGTTTTCCTTGGTGATTTGCAGGCACTGGTGGTACTTGTGTTTATCCTACAAGTGCCAGGTCTGTTTTTTTATATCCTTTATTTTGATTTGGGGTGTTAGAAATGGTAGAGAAAATGCATGTCACATGGAAATATTTACCTATCTGAGATTTTTTTTATATTAAATTTGTTTTTCTTTTGATTTCTAGTAAAATTTTTCCATGGCCTTGGAGGAGAATCTGGTCTAAAGCTGAAATTTTTTTGGGGTTATTAGGATTTTGTTGATGAAAAAATTAGGAATCATTTTCCCTTTTTCAAAGATCTTTCTACCCCATTTTTCTGTTGGGATGAGCATCTCCCCTTTTCCTTAAAAGTTTTTACTCTCATCCATTGATTGTAAAGTGATGAGATCTTGAGTCAGTGCTCAAATTTGCTGCTACCTTTCACTTTCTTCACAAATACAGCAATTATTGGTTTCTTGATGTTAGATTTGAAGTGGGTTTTGTATGAGCAGTTGCAATTATAGAGTTCGATTTGAGGTTGGCTTTGTTTAACAGTACTTAAGGAGAGTAGATCTAGCATCAATTTCACACTTCTTACCCTTAATCTATCAACCACTGGTGGTTCTTGTGTTTATCCTGCAAGTTCCAGGTGTTGCTAATCCACACTCCCCCCATTGTCGGTAGTTTGACTTTGACAAAATTTTGGTTTTATTCCTGTTTATTAGGTGCATTTGTTGTTGAAATGTGGTTGCTTTTTGGTGTAAGGTTTTGAGCATTGGAACTAGTTGGGATTCTGGAATAATTCGGTAGAGGTCAAGCTCAAGCTCGGAAAAATTCAAGAAAAAAAAAAGGATTAATAATTATAAAAATATCTCTAACAATTTAGTTAAGCAGTATACAAAATAAGTAGTTTAATTATCGAATTATTTATTATTTATTCGTGAAATTTACAAATAATTTGGCACACCTAAAATGGGACGAATATTGTGACTTGTGTTTTGAGGTTGAGTTGCTTTGTTTTGTCTTTGTTCAGCTCTACAGGAAACAATACAACTCCAACTATATCTCCACCAACAACACCCACTACCACAACTCCACCCTCTAACACAACTCCATCAACAACACCTTCAACTGGAGTATTAGGAGGAGGAATTGGCAATGGTTTAGGCCCTACAGGAACTGTCATCAGCACAGACAGTGGTTCTGATAGATTTATCCATCAAAAGAACTTATTCTCTGTTCTTCTAACCCCCTTATTTTCAGGCTCAGTGCTTTTGTGGGGTTAAACGAAACAATGAAAGCACGGGTGGTGGTGGAGTTTGATGTGTGGATTAGATTTTGCCACAGCATGTGATTCAATGGTTGGTCAGTAGGGAGGGTATGATCTAGAGATAGGCCCCACCAAGTTTTTTGTTTTTTTTCTCCTCCTATGTGAAAAGAGTTGGGCATTTGATTCCTTTTAGGTGGTGACTGGTGAAATGGCTGCTGCTGGCGGTGGAACCTAATTTCTTTCTCTTTTGGATCTTTGTACCTTCTTTTTCTCCTTTTTTTTTTTTTTTTTTTATGTATATCTATATCTAGAGAGGCTGTAATTAATAAATTTAATGAGAATTTGGCACCCCATCTTTCTACTTAGGGCTCTGTTTGATTATTGTAAATGGGTTTCCCTCATTTTAGTAGCTCTCATCTTTTAGTGTTTGTAACTATTGATAGTTTCCAAAGATACCCACTTGTGAAAAAGGTTACAAGATTGAAAGTGATGTTGCTTTGCTGGGTTCTATTCTTCTGTTCACATGTTTTTGTCTAATTAAAGGCACATGTAGGAAGTAGGCCTTTTGGACTGCTACGTATGTTTATTTTGAATTGCTATGTATGGTTGAATTTATTTGGGTGCAATGCATGTTTGAAGGAGATCTACCTCTGACGGAGATGCGCGGTTGGCTGCGAGAGCTGAACTTCATGGCATAGCGAGCTGGCCTATCAATCAATCAATACTATAATATAAAGAAATAAGACTTTCCTTTTTGAGCTCTAAACTTCAATATCTGGAATTCATGTGCCTCTAAAAATGGTATTGTTTGTAGGACGTATTAATCCATTAGAGAGATCGGAAGGGATTGTGATAAGTAAGGGATTGTGATAAGTGGGATAGAGAGAGTATAGAGACGTATTAATCCATGAGAGAAACTTTAGAGGATTGGAGTTGAGTTGTTAGTCAAACCATTTGCAAGCTAGTTAGAATCACCATGTAACACTCTTGTGTATGTATGCTAACACTAAAAGACAATATGAAGAGAGATGAACTTTGACTCCTGGATTAACATCTCTAGAAACTCATAACTGTAGGTTGGGCTTTAGCACTTCAATAGGCCTTTTAGTCAAGAGGGGTGCTAGCCCCGGTTGTAAATTTTGAAAACTTTCAAGTCTTATTGTGGGTGAGAAACCTATTGCTGCTACCTGTGAGTATGAGAATTTATCGCCTTTCTTTTTGGGTCAAGCCCTACAGAGGAATGACATTAAATGCCTAAATTGGAGGAGTCGCTACTTATTTGATTATGGGGTAAATTAGGATCCCCGAGTAAAATAGATAATGGCTTACAGTCTTTGTCGGGGATCTAGATAAGCGATTCGGTTAAGTCTTGATGAAGGTTTTAGGCACTCCAGGACCCCATCCAAAGATGGTTACCTACTCTCTAGGTCTAAACCAAACAACATGAAAATTGAAGGAAATTGTTTAAGTCAGTGTAATTATGCTAATTTAAGGGTAAATCAATGGGAGAAGAGGACTATCCTAGGAGAGATGTCGAATCCGTATAAGCCCTACATACTCGTTTGGCGAGATCAAACCAGTGTAGTTCTATCAAAAGACATATGTTGAGATTGATTGATTTGCATTTTTTGATAGTTCGATATATTTGAATGCTTTTTAGATTTGTATATAATAATTTAGGCTTATTACGGAGAAAATGAAGGGTTGACAAGTTAACGATGATTAAAATTATCTTAAGGTATATCTGTGAAAAAGGTTGCAGGATTGAAAGAGATGTTCCTTAGGTGGGTTCTATACTTCTATTCATAATTTTTTTTTTTGTTTAATCAAAGGCACATGTAGGAAATGTACTTTTTGGATTGCTATGCATTGTTGAGATTATTTGGGTGCCATACATGTTTGATGAGATCGAATATCAAAGATAGAGATTTTTTTTTTTTTTTGGGTAAAATATCGAAGATAGAGATTAACTATAAATAGGAGCTCCGTTTGACTAGCAACCCAAATATAGCTTTGGGATGTTAAAAAATTGAGTTCTGATTAGAGGACCACAACTTCCAAGCTGACCAATCAAATTTAAACAGAAGGTGAAAACATATGGAAAGAGAAAATAACAAAAAAATAAAATACATTTTTTTATTGCCACATGTTTTTTAGCAATTTGATGGTCCATTCGGAAAAGGACCCTGGGTCTATTCACTATTTTCCTAAAAAAAATACCCTTCTTTGTGTTCATAGTTACAAAACTACCCTTTCCCTAGGCCATTTTTGGGTTTCATAGTTAATCTCATAAAGATAATATATAGAAAGAGGAATTTTGACTGAGAATAATATCTCTAGAAACTCAGAACATAGGCGTGTTGGACTTTAGCCATTCAATAGGCGTTTTTAATCAATGTGGACTCTTCTTGATATTTCCCTTATCCCCAGTGGGGTATGCTATAGGATATTTGTCCCTGTAGTTAAAACTCTTGTAAATCCCTTGTCTTTATCTTCCCACTTAATATTACTGTTCTACAACAGTAGCATACAGTTAACCCAGACATACGTCTCTTAAGTGGAATTTAATTGGATAAGAATTTAACTCTCTCGTGGTCACTTACTGCGTCATGTTAGTTAATCTCCACTGGGTTGACGGGGTGTGACTCATTTATTATTATTATTTTTTTTCTGGAGGATATCAGTTACCTAGGGTTAGTGGTTAGCATGGGATTGGGGTTCTTGTTACTCATCTCCTCGAGATGGATCTGAGACTTGTTATTGAGAAAGGTCATACCCCATTATTAGTGCCAGAGGCGGGTGTCAACTCATCTCTTTATATATCAAATATTGTTATGCATGATATGCCTGCATGATAATCATGTTTATGGATCATGGTTTCAAATACTTATAAATTTAATTTTTATATATTGAAAATTAACATGCATGCGATGATTGTATGTATGCAAGCCACCTACTACACAATGTGAGGTTATAGATTTACCCATCACATATAAATCGAGATCACGATTGAAGGTTATTTGGCCACACGATCAAACATCTCCCACTTCGCCATTAATCTGATATTTTTATTATTTTCTCAAATCCATTTCAAATAGGTGTTTTACAATTATCTCATTGCCTTGGTTTAATCAGTCGATTGACTATCATTTCATTTGAAGGGACTTATTCCATTGTTATTTCTTTTTTTTTTCGTATCATGTCCAAGTACATAATGAATGATATTGTAGCTCAATATGTTTTCCTTTAGAGCTAATCTCACTATTTTTAATGGTAGTAATAGTTGTTTATTATCATATTTTATGTTCATTCGGTTATTTCTTTCAATTTTAGGTCATGTATAAACTTATTTATCTAGACAACTTTAATGGCTGTAGCACTGCAAGCCACAAATTCGGCTTCATTGTGTAACGGTCTATCCAATCTTGTTTCTTACTAGCACAGGAGACTGATCCCCCTCCAAAAGAGAAAATATAAGCAAAAGTAGATTTTCTATCATCTTGGTCTCCTTCAAAATCCACATCACAATTTTCAGTAATGTCTAATTCTTCATTTTGATAAATCAATTGATAATTCTTTGTTCCTTTTAAATATCTCTCAAAATTCTTTTAATAGCTAGCCAGTGAAAAAGAAGTCCAGGATTACTCTAGTATTTACTTATCATTAATCCTACTACAAAGCTCATGTCTAGTACATAGCATAGCAGACATTAGACTTTCAGCTACTAGAGCGTAGGATTGTTCATGATTTCTTGTTTTCCATCATCACTAGTTGGACAAATGGTGTGTCCATGGCTTTTGATATTTTATATAATTTAATTGTGAGGTTTTTTTAAGGTAACGGAAGGTGTCCCAACCCTAGTCCTTTCTCATGAAAGATTAAGCCTTTTTAATTTTATGTCTTTAGTTATTTTTATTTCTAATTGAAAAGAAGCTTCACCCATGTCTTTCATCTCAAATTATGGTTTTAGCTAATTTTAAGTTTCTTGTAATAAGTTTATAGCATTTATAACTAGTAAAATATCATCCATGTATAGTGAAGGGATGATAAATTTACTCTCACTGTATTTACTATTTAGTGTAAACACAATGGTCGAAGTTATTAGGAGAAAATTCATATTTGGTTATCGCGTTATTAAAAGTGTAATACCATTGTCTAGAAGACTATTTCAATCCATAGAGAGACTTCATTAACTTGTAACCTTTCTTATTCTGATTAGAATGCTCGTATCCTTCCTGGTTGTTTCTGTAAAGGATAAAATTTGTAAAATTAATTAAGTGTTGGAGAACGAGCTAGTTTTCGTTGTTATGTTCACTAATAAGTGACACGTGGATCACATGATTAAAATAGAGGTGTATCCGTTGTCCTGTTAACAGTGTTCACATTGTACACTCAACAACGTATCCGTTGTCTTATGTACAACATTCCCGTTGTAATCACGACAACGTTCCCGTTGTCTTCAGGATAAGCACATCAAACCTCGTTTTAATACATATATAACGGATCCGAGCTTGAGTCAACAATGAGACCAATTCGCAGGAGGAAGTGATCAAGAGGAGATCGTTCTATTCTGACAAGTAGGTGAAAAGAACTGTCTTGACATTTAATGCTGGTCACTTCTGCGTATTGTCAAAACAAACCGACTAAACTAATAGTAGGCTCCCATGTGTGACATGTAAGATGGCAGATCTATCTGACATATTTGGTAATGAGTGTAGAGCATGTGGCATGGGGATCTATGGACATCCAAAGCTAAACCTATAAATTCCTCGAAAAGCTCAGTGCATAAGGACCAAGAAATCTCAACTCTTTCTCTCTCATTAGCTTCTGTGCTTATTACTATTCATCATCTTCTACACCTACTTACTTTGGCATCGGAGTATAGGTCAGGGTATCACACCCTTCAACTCCTACCTTCTACCAGTAAACCAGAGTACTTGTAGCAGCTGCTGACGCGTGTCCTTCCTTGAAATTTCCACTTCAGTTTCATAAATATTTCTTCTTTTAATTCTCCATTCAAGTGATCTATTTTTACATCCAATTAATGTAATTTCAAGTTCAGGCAAGCTAGAATATAATAGATATTATTATTCTAATTGATGTAAACTTAAGTACAGGTAAACAAGTTTCATCATAGTCTACCTCTTCCTGTTGGGTAATACTCTTTGTAACCGGTCTTACCTTATATTTATCCATAGTTCCATCAGATTTCAGTTTCATCTTTAGAACCCAGTTTTACCCTATAGGTTTTTTTACTTATAGGTATACTTTGTTCTTACGTATTGATTGAAGCTCTTCATTTAGGAATGTGTAATAGTCCTTCATATAATTTAGAGGTTGTCTATGTCTTTGAATAGTTATATTTATATCATGCTTTGGAGCATGAGATATATTCTCCATTTTAATGTTAGTCAATTCCTTTTCTTTAGGTATTTTAAAAACATCAATCATTTATTTTCTCTTCTTGGATCTAAATTATCTTATAGGAATTTGGTAACTCTGCTTTCTATTATTGTCACTAAACCATCTGAATGATGTATAATAAACTTGTATCCTTTTAAATTTTTAGAATAACTATAAATATGCATTTTATTGTCTTAGCATCTAGGCTTTCCTTTATTTTTGTTTAGGATCCATACATGGGCAGTAGAAACCCAAACTTTGAGGTGATCCAAGTTTGTTTTTATACTAGTCCATAGGTCACATGATGCTTGGTCAATTTGTTTTGATATTGCTCTATATATATATAGGACATGCTACAGTTCACGGCTTTGAAAGTCTAATGACAGTTTTATAATTGTAATGAGGATCAATGACATTTTTATAATTATAAAAATAAAATTGTTTTTCAAAACTTTCCTTAGTTCTCTTTATAATTACCAAACTACCATCATTTATGATGGGTCAACGATTCATTGTTTTTCAAAACTGTCCATAGTACTCTCCCTAATTACCAAACTACCATCATTTTATGCCTGCCTGAACAATCCATGGTTCACGTGCTTGCGTGAGCTTTAGCTTTTCCATATATATATATATGTCGCAGTTGACAATGATTCACCCCCAAAATTGGGTACAAGTAAGAATAAGTTAACACGAATCTCACTATATCTAGGAGAGTTCTATTTCTTCTTTCTATTATACCATTTTGTTGAGGTGTATAACTAACGATGAGATGAATAGGTCTGAAATGAGTTTTTTTTTTACAAGGAATGGTGAAAGAGGTTAATGATAAGTTGCATGTGTTGAATTCTCTTTTAGGGGAATCTGTTCCCTCCTAGTTTATCCTCCTAGTTTATCGTTGAGATAACTGTTGAGTTATAGATTATGCATTAATCCAAAGGGAACTGATACTTTACGCATCCGTGTTCCATCCAGTGGAATGCGGATGCCCCTCCTCTTGGCACATGTCCCCTTTAATCCTTTTTAGCCTTGTTTAAGGTTTATTAATGGGTGCTGTTAGACGCACCCCACTTTTTGATGACTGCTCCTTATTACCCCCCCCCCCCCCCCCCCCCCCCCCCAAAAAAAAAAAAAAAAATTAATTATAAATTTATAACTACACACCAAGTTATAATTAGTATACTGAGTTGGGTATGTGTGTTTTCCTTTCATTAAAAAAACCAAGCAATCCAAACACAGTAATGACACCTAATGCTGATGTTACTTGAGCCTCACTTTTTGATAAGCATATGTACCAACAGTTCTGTTAGTTAAATTTTTTTTCTTGTTTAATTATTTGATAGAAAGAATTTGGGTGAGTTTGCTTCATCCCAAACTAAAGACGTCAATCCAAAGACACTGATATCACCCATCCTCACGTATTTGGGTGAGTTTGCGTCATCCAACACCAAAGTCCTGATAAAAAGAATGGGGTTGAGACTCGAAAATAGTTGAAGTAGCTGTAGTAGGGTTGCCTGTATTCAAGAGGGAACGATATTGAACCAGCACTACAAAGGTGCAATAAATAATTTCGATTCCAACTCTGAAATGGGGGTTTGACTAATTTGAAGAATAAAATAAGACTCCTTCTCCATTATTGAAGCCTGTGTAAAAAGGATCAAGATCATACCTACAACTCTCTGTTTTGGATTGCAAAAGGGTGGTCTCTTGTGGCTTGAAAAGCACCCAAAGGCTCTTGTACACCTGCAACTCTCTACCTCAATGAAGTTGGATGGAAGAAGGAGCAGGAGCAGAGGAAGAATGGACAGCAGAGGAACATGAGTAGAGAGAAAGAAGGCAAACCTCTGCAAGGAGGAAGGAGAACAAGTCCAAAAAGACAGTGGGGTGTGGGTATTAAGTTTTAAGGAAAAATGAAAAGGTAAAAAAAAAAAAAATGGGGTGTACTCATAATATTTTGGGGTGCGCCTAACAACACCCTTATTAATTTAAGGATTAATTAACTTTTTTTTATTAAAACCAAGGGTAGATGGATGAATCTTAGGGGTGAGTGAATCTTAACCATAGTTAGTGGGTGTTAAATGGGACACGTGGTGGCTTGTAGGGTCTCTTCAACTGGTTAAACTTAAATAATCTAAGGTTAATAATTTTTTATTTTTTTATTCTAAAAACCAAGGTTAGATGGATGAACCCTAGGGTTGAGTGAATCATAACCACAGTTAGTGGGTGTTAAAATGGACACGTGACAGCTTGTAGAGCCTCCTTTAACTATGATTAAACTTAACTAACCTAAGGTTGATGATATTTTTGTTTTTAATATATACTAATGTTAGATGGATGAACCCTAAGGGTGAGTGGATCTTAACCATAGTTAGTGGGTGTTAAAAGGGACATGTGGCGGCTTGTAGAACCCCTTTAACTATTATTAAACTTAATTAAACTAAGGTTAATATTTTTTTTAATTTCTTTATTCTAAAAACCAAGGTTATATGGATGAACCCTTGTGGTTTGATGGAATTTAGTGAATCTTACGGTTAATGGTATTAAAAGAGCATGTGGCATACCATAAGTGCGGAAAGTATCAATTCCCTAATCCAAAAGAAATTTACAATAAATAATACCAATTCCTAACAGTCCTATTGACCATTTCTTGACGTACTCATTTTCTCCTAACCAGTATCAAAAAAAAAAAACTTCCAACGACCCATGACTCGATGACTCCGTTCTTTTGGTGGAACTTTTAAAGTCCGGAACATTAATATTTTGAAACAAGAGGCAAGGAGTATGAGAGGAGAGGGGAGAGGATTTCTAACTCTTTTACACAATGATATCTCAGATTTATTAGCTCATTCTAATTAGAAGTTCTACATGTATGAAACTTAAAAAATCCAAAATTTTTGTTGGAATTTGAAAGTTCTACTGTTGTAAAACTTTTCCACTCTATGGAATAATATAATTTTAGACATTAAGTTAAATTTGGCATGAAACAATGAAAGTTCTAGACTTTAATGCTATGTTTGGTTGTCGAGAAAATAGGTGAAAATATGGAAAAGAAAAGAAAATTTTGAATTTCTAATATAATTTTTAGTTGAGTTTTGTCTCATTTTCTTTTCTTTTCCATGTTTTTACTTATTTTCTTGGCAACCACACATAGGGTAAAAGTTCCACGAAAAGAACGGATAACTGATTTATCAACAACCTCATAAAGAACCTCAATTGATAAGCATAACTTAAACCTCAAAAAGAAAGACTCTCAAGAGATAGACATTGCATGATTTATTCATCTATCAACACATGACTAACAACGTTCATATTAGAGAATTTTTTTTAGGCATCCATCTAGGATTTCTTAGGGAGAAGAACTTGGAGAGAGGGAGGGGGTTTCTTGTGGATGAATCGGGTGGGAGAGAGAGAGGGAGGCAGTTTCATGAGACAAATCAAGGGAGAGAGGGGTTTTCTCAGGAGACGAATATATATATATATATATATATATATAGAGAGAGAGAGAGAGAGAGAGAGAAATGGGTGCCGAAGTGGCATTCTTAACCTTTTTTTTTTTTGGTTAACTCAACAACACCTCAAGGCTGATTGGACGATAATGGCTCATACAATCCCGATGGCTGATTTTTGGTAGGAGAGTTATGTGGGTACAGTTTATTATGGAAGAAGCTATGGACAGCTTCGCACAAGTCTTTTCCCACGGTCTGCCAATGATGTTTATAAAAATTTCCAGGCATACCATCTAGCCAGGAGCTTTGGACGGGCCAATCTGGAAAAGCGTATGTTTTATCTCATCATCAGTAACTGGATGGCACAAGTCGGAATTCATTTGGGCAGTAACACGGGGTTGAACATGATGGAGAATATCTTGAATATTTTCAGGTTGAGAGAAAGTAAACAGCTCCTTGAAGTGTTTTAAAACATGGTTTTCAATCAGCACAGGGTCACAGATCCACTTGCCCGTCTCATCTTTCAGCACAAAAATTCGGCTCCTATTTCGGTGGATTATAGTTGTAGTATGAAAAAACTTAGTATTTTTATCCCCATGGGCTAGCCATGTTATCCTTGACTTTTGCCGCCAGAAAATTTCCTCTTGAAAAAATGCCTCATCAAGCTCTTGGGAGAGCTTCTGTTGGTAAGATCGAGCATGGAGAGTAGGAGCCTCTTTTTGCGCTTTAGCAATGCAAGACTTCAGGCTAGTGATTCTCTCTTTGAGATTTCCCTATGTAGTTCTGTTCCAATATTGAAGGTTCTTTCTGCAAATCCGAATCTTTTGGCAAAAGGCGTGCATCTTCGACCCCCCAGGATTTGTTGCCTTGCCAAGCCTTCTTAATAACCTCAGGGCAGTCACTATGTTGATTCCACATAACTTCGTATCTAAAAGTTCTTCGGTGGACTATTTGCTTCTTTGCACAAACTCAATAGAATGGGACTGATCCTATCGCTGGGAACACATCAACGATTGAATTTGGAAATAGATCCCACCATTCGGAATTTACCAGAGCCCTGTCTAACCGAGCCGCAATAAAATTTTGATCCACTCGTCTATTGGACCACGATACCACAGGCCCATGAAAGCCCAAATCCACTAGGTTTGCCAAAGACAACATTTCTCTAAAAGCTTCCATCTGAAAATTTTTGGGCTTGTTACCACCCTTTTTCTCGTCGGCATTTAGGAGATCGTTAAAATCACCTAAACAAATCCAAGGAGCTCTTCTATTTTGCCTATATAAACAATAGCTCTCCATAAATCTCGACGCTGGTAGTCATTAATGGGTCCATAAATAAGAGTAGCCTCCCAACAATAGTTCTGGACTGAATCAGTTATACCAATTTTAATTAAATGGTGGCTTCCTGACAAAATTTTGACATCTAAAAACTTTGTCCACAACACCGTCAAACCACTTGAAGTACAAATGTCATTTATAAAGTAATTGCAAAGGTTATGGCCGATGGATTACGTCCTATTCTACCAAATATCATTAATCCTGTGGAAGTCGGCAAATCTTCGACAATATATTGATAGCACATGAGGTTAGTCATTATTTGAAAAGGCAAAAGGGAGGGCCAAATCGAAGTATGGCTGTCAAGTTAGATCTCAATAAAGCTAACGATCGGGTCGAGTGGCCATTCCTTTTTGGGGCAATGAAAAAGCTGGGTTTTTGTGAGAATTGGTTAAAGCTTCTCCAGCAGTGTGTTACTACCGTTTCCTATTCAGTTTTACTAAATGGGGAACCGAAGGGATTTTTCCAACCAGAAGGAGGCATTAGGCAAGGTGACCCTCTCTCCCCTTATTTATTTCTATTTTGTGCTGAAATCCTTTCTAGTCTCCTTATCTCTGCAGGCCATGAAAGAAAGATTAGTGGTTTGAAAATTGGTAGGGGTGCACCAACTATTTCACACCTATTCTTTGCGGACGATTGCTTGATCTCGTTAAAAGCTAACCTTGACGAAGCTGCTAACCTTATGGATACCCTCAACCATTTTGGAAAAGCTTCAGGTCAAAAATTAAATTTCCACAAGACAGGTGTTGCTTTCAGCTCCAATACTCCCAATTGATTCCGAAGAATGATTGGGAAAATACTTCATTTGCGAAATCTCTCTTACTCTGAAAAATATTTGGGATTGCCATCTGAGTTCAGGAGATCTAAAAAACAAGTTTTTGAGAGCTTGAAGAATCGGGTTAATAATCGTTTACAGGGTTGGGCAGGCTCTCTACTAACCCAAGTTGGTCGTGGTGTTCTCATTAAGGTAGTAATTCAAGCAATTCCATCCTTTGCAATGAGTTGCTTTAAAATCACTATTGGATGGATAAAAGAGGTTACGTCTACTATATCCCGTTTTTGGTGGAGTCAAGGAAAGGATCATCCTATTCATTGGGTTAGTTGGAATACATTATGCCTTCCAAAGGAGAAAGGGGGGTATGGGATTTCGAAATATCCAAGCTTTTAACTTGGGTCTTCTTGCAAAGCTCAAGTGGAGGCTGATTCAAAATCCACATTTGGTATGGGCACAATTGATGAAGGCTTTGTATTTTCCCAAATCATCTTTCTTGGATGCAAAAGTAGGAGGTAGGCCATCCTGGGGTGGTGGAGTTTGTTGGCAAGCCGGGATATTTTGAGAAAGGGGCTGCGTTGGCATTTGGTTGTGAGGTTCGGATCTAGAAAGACCTTTGGGTTCCAAATCTGCCCCAATTTAAACCCTTATCTCATCCTTTGTTTAGACCAAATGAGGATAAAGTTGCATTGCTTATGGTTCCATCGGGTGATAGTTGGGATTGGGACCGGATTAGAACTATTTTTCCTAGAGCATCTTTGTTGGAAATTAGGAAAATTCCAGTGAGTATCCATGGTGATCCAGATAAACTTATCGGGCACTACTCAAAATCTAGTGAGTTTTTAGTTAAAACAGCTTCTCATCTAGCCCAGGAAATCCAAACTGCTCGGATGACCTCTTGTAGCTTAAATTTTGGTACACAAATGAAAAAAGTGTGGAAAAAATTATGGAAAGTCTTTGTTCCTCCCAAAATCCAGAATTTTGTGTGGTGTGTCTGTCATGAGGCTATTGCAGTGGCTTACAACCTCCGGAAAAAAAAAAAAAAGGTGGAGGTCGAGGGGGTCTGTCCTTTATGCAAAGCAGCTGAGGAAACTAGTTCCCATCTATTTCTTGAGTGTCCAGTGTCAAGGTGTATTTGGTTTGGATCACATCTATCCCTCTGTCTACCTGAGGTTGCTACCCAGTCTTTTTCAAATGGTGGGTAGGTGGTCTGAGGTCGCTGAGATTGAGAAGAATAACCATGAGCTGGCTATTCGGTTAAGTACTACTATTTGGTGTATATGGTTACTTCGTAACGATGTGGTTTTCAATGGAGCTATTCCGGACGTAGACCAAGCAATCCAGAGAGCAAATTCTCTTGCTAATGAGTTCTGTAAACCAAATACAACATATGTTAATTCAGTGTCGGAGCCTAAGTAGAGCCCCCCATAGGCCAACTAGATTAAAGTAAATGTTGAAAAAACAATTCGGTGAACCTCAAATCTAGGGTTTGAGTTGAGAATCTCACAAGTTCAAGGGGATGGTTCGGTCTCCCTAAAAGTTTATCTACCATTTTTAATATTTCAACAATTAAGTTATTAATTTAAAGGATGATAAAGTTTAAGTGCGGAAATAGAAAACCAAGCAAACCATAACACAAAGCTTTTTACGTGGAAACCCTTCTGGGAAAAATCACGGGATCTAGTCCAGCTAAGAGAAATCACTAAGACAAAGTAAACAAAAACTTACAAGACTCGAACTTGACTCCTTCGGACTCGACACTACGATCCTTCAGTTCTTAGTCCTCCACGCCTTGAAAATTCATCACGTACTCACAAGTCCTGTGATCAATTGTAGCCGCTCGTACTTCTCTTTGTGTCTCAAAAATAGTCCACGATCTTCCGATCGATCTCCGTCAATGACGGCTTTGGATTCCACCGACCAATTCACACATCCACGATCCTTCTCAGATCGATCTCCTTCGCAAAGGCTCCAGAACACTCCGGCCAAGTTGTTCTATCCAGAACGGGTTGATGGTTTTATAAAAATCAATACCTAAATAGACTCCTTCAAAGGACAAGTCCAAACAAGCAAAATTGGAACTTTGGGCTTGCAAACTCTAGGTTTAATGCACTAACAAAAGGGGTTGAGAAAAATAGATTCCATAGGTTTTATGAACTCTAGAGAAACTTAAAAATACCCTCCACACACTCCCTCAGTTGTGCTCCACGAAGTAGAAGGGTTCTAACTTTATAGGGAATCAAAACCAAGCTTTGGAAGTTGCTAAAGTGGTTTAAAAACCAAAGAGGAAGGAAAAAATCGTATAGGAATGATTTCCCATATCAGGGTCGACCCTCAAAGGATACTTGGGTCAACCCAAATGTGCACTTGGGTCGACCCAAGTATCCTCATGGGTCGACCCTCAATATTTGCACTTGCTGGAAATTTGCACCATAGTAATATTTAACACTTCAGGGTCAACCCTCAACGCCCAGGGTCGACCCTGAGGTAAATACCGAATTTCGAACTTCATTTTTAGCCCTTGATCCATTGACAAAAGTTGTAGCTTTTTTCGACGTAATCGATTTGACATATTATAGAGCGAAATAAGAGCTACGGTTTGGGAGATATGCCACTTTCAAGCAACCTTGGTTTTTTGAAAAATTTCAGAATTTTTATCATGTTTTGCACTACTTATCTCATCACCTAGGGTCCGTATGATTAGACTAGGATGCTTACCACCTAAGGCATCATGTTAGGATTATTCTAGGTCAAATCCCACCTATGGTCACATGGTATTTAGGTCACATACCATCCTATGAAGGAAATGATCAACCGAGTCTTCAACGGTCTTCAACTTCTCTTGTTTGCAAATGCTTGAAGGGCAATGACACAAGATACTCATGTAACGACCCCAAAATCCTACAAGGCTAAAATAGGACTTTGGGATCGCCACATTACTTAAACCTACTTAAAATCCATGACATGCAAGGCACACTAACACGAGTCTCCAAAAATGAGGATAATAAAATTCTGGTATACAAACTATAATCAAATAGCAAAAGTCTACGGTAAACATATACAACTCACTCTAAACCAAAAGGTCTGAAAAATACAACTAAAACCAAAGAGTTTGATACACAACTATAAAGGTCTACTAAGCAACATCTACTCAAGTCTAATACACTCTCCCAATCAAATGAAATAAAAACTAAGAGGTGTAGCCACCCAAGTCTTTGGCTCCCTCCTCAGAAGGCTCACCTTCACCTCCTTCCTCTACGTATGTTTCCTCAACCCACGGCTCCGCCGTGTACTCCTGCTCTAAACCTGCCAAGACGAAGTCTGGTTGAGCACAAAGGTACTCAGTGTATATAAAATCCAACCAACAATAATAAGATACCTGCACTTAGTTAGAAACATATCCAATAACATAATAACATGATCAGAGTGTGGAAGAACGTGTGCACATATACATCATATCATTACCTTGACTCGTGTACTTGTGAGAATCTTAGACTTGGAAGACAATACACTTATGAGTTGCTTATGCTTATAAGACCTCGTGCTTGTGAGATGCTTATGCTTATGCACTTATTCAGATCATACAATGATGTGACATGCCGTTCTTGGCGGATACGGACCATGTCTAAGAATCAAATGGTTGACATGCCGTTCTTGGCGGATACGGACCATGCCTAAGAATCAAATGTAATTGGCATGCCGTTCTTGGCGGATACGGACCATGCCATGCTTGTGCTTATCAGAATGTCATACATATGTCATGCTCATGCTTGTGGTCCACATGTGTGACTTGTGAGACTCTTATCTTAACATACACGTGCTTGTGTACTTAAGTGTCGAAATTAACATTCAAGTCGGTAATTGCTTAGATTCCGATCTCCCACCATGGAAACTCCACTATATGTCCCATACCAAATAGTTAGAGAATTCCCGGTTTGAGAGATGTTCCTCTAAGTTCTTACCTTCCCAACTACCAATTTCCATGCAAGTAATTAGATATACTTACCAAACAATCACATATATATATATATATATATATATATATATATATATATATATATATATATATATTTATATATATATCTTATCATAATTCTTAACACAATTCATGATCTATTTACCACTATTTCATAAGAGTATAATAGCATTTATCCTCTCAAGCATTTTCACAAACACCTTGAGTACACATAATATAAATCCATTGTTTCTCTACCTTTTCATGCATTCATCAAATCATAATTTCATCCATACAATCCAAAGATTTGGAGAAGCTTTGAGGACGATCTCGAAGCTTTCCCCTTAATCTTCTAGCAACCTCCTTCTTCTCCAAGCAACCCTCTCCCTCAAACCCTAGGTTTTCTCCCCTTTTTTGCCAAATTAGGTTAGAAATAGGTAGAGTATTTTAATATTTTGAGTAGAAACCCCTATTTATAGCCCCAAGGTCTGAGAACAAAAAGACCAAAATGCCCATACTAAAATTCTGTAAAAATCACGAAAGACCGAGCGATCGGTGGTTATGACCGAGCGATCGCCTACCGATCGATCGGTCAAAAACACACTCTCTGAAAAATTTTCCCATACAAAATTTTGGACCAGTCGATAGCTACCGATCGATCGGTTTTGGACCGATCGATCGCTACTTCTGACCGAGCGATCGGTTGCCTACAGATTTTTGACCTACTCTACTGTTTTGGCCATAACTTTTGACTCGCTCGACGAATTTTGACGATTCAACTTGGGTTGGATTCGTCTCTCGATAACGAACATTTCTGGTATGTTAGAATTTCTAAATTCCACTTAATTAATAGACTAAATTATCCCTAAAGTTGACTGATCTGCAATTCGATTAGATAAAACCCACCATTGACTTGGCTTAAACTCAAAATAAGGAAAAACATTAAACATGAACTTCGAAGAGGTTTCCAACAAATTTCTAATGGTTCAAGAATCACTCAATTCCAGTAAACGGTGCCAAAACTAGAGCTTCCTAAAGTTTAGGGTGTGATATGACATCCCTCCGTTACAAGTTTGATTAAGCCTAGTTTACACCACACCAAATAAATATATAATACAATAAACATCAAAACATCACAAGGACTATAATACCCCTAATACAATGAAGTAAAAACATGAAAAAGATTCGGGGTCTCTACAACCCACCTAGACACCTAGATTCACTTGTTTTGACACCGGAATATGCCAACATAAAAAACATGGACTTTACAAATGTTGACGGGGCAGCTCTTCCTAGTGGTCTGGCGACTGGAGCAGGTGCATTTGCAAGAAATTCGGAAGGGCTAGAACTTGGAAGCTTAGTTAAATGCTCGGGGGGGGGGGGGGGGGGGGGGTCTGCTCGCATAGCAGAGGCAAAGGTTGTTCGTCTCGGTCTATTATTGGCTATCGCCAAAAATTAGAGGAGAATCATCATTGAATCTGATTCAAAAGAGATTGTGGATTTTATCTCCAGTTTTTCTTCTCTTCTTCATGTAGAAATCAGCTCTATTATTGAAGATATTAAGATGTTAGCCCAAAAATGTATCGAAGTGCATTTCGAGTATATTAATAGGGAGGCAAATGGCTCATTCTATTGCTCAAAAAGCACTTAATGAGAGTATTCGCATGTCTTCCTTAGAGTATTTTGTAGGAGATTTCTCTAGTCCAAACAGGGATCATGTCCTATCTTTGGACCTTGTCTGTTTCCATACTTGAATGAAATTTTTACCTGTTAACCAAAAAAAAAAGCACCACCACAAGGCAAAGTGGCATTCTTACTTGAAGGACTCAAAAAAATAAATGATAAATTTTTTTTTTCTCAACTAACATAACTAATCTATTATAAATCCTAAAACCCTAAACCAATTGAACTTCTTCGGTTGTGTCTCCTCTCCTCTCCCTATTGAACTTCTTTGGTTGCGTCGCGTCTCCTCTCCTCTCCCTGTTTCTTCTTCAACTAGTAAAGGCTAATTTAATAAGAGTTTTCTTTATTACATCTATTTATTAATAAATTTATTATGCACCTACAATCTCAATTAGTACTAATAACAAATGCAACACATTTCATTTCTTCAGCTTGTCCAAGTCGAGAGCAAATTGTATGGACTCTGACTCTGTCACCTTTTTTTTTTGTAAGTTGCTTTATATTAACCAATAAAACGATACAATTGGCCCCTATGTTATCTTCCCCAAGTAAAAAAAAAAACATCATTAAATAACATAAATTCTTGAGGAGTAGATGATGTTAGCCCTTAGGTTTTTGACCTAAGATAACATCTTTGATTTTGATGATAACACAATAATAGAATGACATTTGTGTTACTAATGTTCTATTAAGTTTAAGTGTAATACAGCTTATGAAGAGCATTGACACATCATTCAAGACAAAAAGATGAAAATAGCAACTAAGCAAGAAAGATTCTTCATCAAGCTATAAGAAAGCAATTAAATCAAGTTGAATATATTGAAGATCATGCCCAAAGTCCAAGTCAGATCTTGCAGCTAAAGCCAAATCTACTCAAGATCAAGATTGCAAATTGAAGACTCTCAAGAAGGTTTTATAATTCATTATTTAGTCTTTGAGAGTACTTAGGATTTATGTAAGAAATCCTCAAAGTTTGGTCGGTTGAATTGCTCAATACTTAGATTGACCATAGGTGTCTTAAGACCTAATTGAATATCATTCTAATGACCTAAAACATGATAAAAATCTTGTTAAAGATAAAGTATAAGACCATGAAAATCATACCTATCAATTTGGTTAAGCCAAGATAAGTTTTCTGTAAAAATACAGAGGACTCGTCGACGAGTGAGACTGTGGTCTCAGCACTTGTCGATGACTGGACAATGCATTGGTGCACTCGTCGACTACTGCTTGGGGAACCAACTTCAACGACTAGTTGTTAACGGCTCTTTGAGTTATCATCAAGCCTCCAACGACTATATTATGAAAAGGGCTCTAAATAGGAATGATTTATGAATGGAAAAAAGAACTTCAATACTTCCAATTAATCAAATCATTCACTCAAAGCTTACATTTCTAAATCTATCGAGTTCAACCTGGAAACCCCAAATCCTAGTTTTTGATCTATTCAACTCCAATCTTTGGGAGATTTTCTAGAGAGTGTTAAAGTATTTATCAGCTCATCTAAGGAGCATAATCGAGATTGTAAACATCTTCTATCAAGAGTGTATTGAAATCAAGACGTCTGTGGGAGTCTTGTCAGTGAAGTCGACAGCTTTGTAAGGTGTAATCTCTACCTGAAAAGAGATTGTAATGGTTTGGTCTTCACCTAGAAGAAGACTATACGATTGGGTATAAATTGTGGTGAATCCTCTAACGAGTATAGCTTGAGGCGGAGACGTAGGCGGGTTACCGAACCTCGTGAACAACATGTGTATCAACCTGTTTGCATTCTCTTTATATTCTTATTTGAATTGATCAAGTATAATTGCATAAATTTATATTTCCTTTAACTTGTTTAAGTTGAAATTAGGCTTAGGGAAGCAGAAATAATTTTAATTTGCCATAGACCCTATTCACCCCCTCCCCCTCTAGGGCCTAATCCTTGTGCAACAATTGGTATCAACTAGGTCTCTGTTTTTATAAAAGATTTAATCATCTTAGAGAAAAGATTTTAATTTGCAAAAATAGATATATTAATGTGTTTACCATAGGAGAAGGCCAATCTACCCTTACACCACAATTGTTAAATGGTGAAAACTATAACTATTGGAAAGTGAGAATGATACATTTCATTCAAGCTTTTGACTATAAATGTTGACAAGTTATAGTAAATGGTCCACACATCCCCATTAAAATTGTCATTGGTAGTGAAATACCAATGGATGAGGATGAATGGACTCAAGTCGATATTAAATTCATTCAAATTAATGTTAAGACTATAAGCAATTTATATTGTGTCTCAAGCCCCCAAGAGTTTAATAGAATGTCTGTTTGTGACTCCGCAAATGAAATTTGGGATAAACTCCAAGTTACCTATGAAGGGACAAACCAAGTTAAAGAAGAGAAAATTAGTAGGTTAGTCCATAAATTTGAATTGTTTAAAATGGAACCAGATGAATCTATTTCAAATATGTTTACTAGATTCACAAACATTACTAATGACTTAAAATCTCTTGGTAAGGTGTACCTAAATGCAAAAAAATGTGAGGAAGATACTTCACTCACTATCAAAGGAATGGGCACCTAAAGTCATAGCAATTCAAAAAGTGAAAGATTTCACCAAGTTGCCGATGGACGAACTTTTTGGATCCATCATGACTCACGACGTGATAATGAAGGAACAAGAGGCTGAGCCAACATCCAAGAAGGGACATGCCTTGAAATCCTCACAAATGAATGGAAGTGAAGAAGATGAGATTGAGAAGATGACTAAAAAATTCAAGAAATATTTGAAGCATAAAAAGAACTTTAAAAAGAGAGTATTCAAGAAAGAATTTTCCAAGGAACGCATCAAGGGAAAATTGAGCAAAGAAGAAGAGATTATTTGCTATGAGTGCAATAAGCCCGGACACATCGAGCCGGAGTGTCCCTTATTCAAGAAGAGTCAAAGTTATAAGAAAATGACAATGAAAGCTACATGGGATGAATCTGATAGAAGTGAGTCGGATGCAAGCTCAAGTGATGGGGAGCAAGTCACTCTCGGCCTCATGGTCCATGAGGACGACGTAAAATCTTCCCAAGATGAATCTCTTTCTTTTGATGAATTACAAGAAGCTTATGATGAACATTATGAAGAATTTGAAAAATTAGTTTGAAATAATAAAAAGCTCAAAAATGAAAACTCTTCTTTTGTAAATCTAAATGACTTCTTAAAAAAGGAGAAAAAAAAATTAATAGAAGACAATGAAATTTTGAAAATGAACAAATAGTTTCAATACCTCAAGTATCAACCAATGAATGCAAGGAATGTGAAAATTTAAATGCTAAGGTTGATGACTTAAAAAGCATTGTAACAAAATTCACAAATGGTAAAAAGACCTTAGATACAATACTTAGAAACCAAAAATGTGTTTTTGATAAAGTCGGACTAGGCTATAATCAATTTAAGAAACAAAATAATTATCAAAAATTTTTCAATACATTTAGTGCTAAATATAAAATCGTTGATAATAAGAAGGTTAAGCAAATTTGGATTCCAAAAGGAACAATTCGTCCAAAAGATAACCTTGTTAAACCAAAAATGGTTTGAGTACCAAAGGGTGTAACCTAAACTTGTAGGTTTCATCAAATGAAAAAGGAAATGTGCTTAATGATAAATTTAAATGATTTCCTTGTATGTGATTAAACATGATATGTTTTGAATGATATTATGATTGCTTGATCATGCTTGATGAATGCATAGTATGTTTTGATATGCTTTGATTATGATGTTATGATTGTTTGAAACATGTTTTGGATACATGAATGTTTTGATAATATGCTTGAGATGTATGAATAATTGGTATGAACTTATACTATGAAAAAGTATGTCTTGATTGAATGAATGATGATATGTTTGATTTAAATTGATGCTTTAAAATTTTGAAATACTATGTTATGTTTTGAATGGTGAATGATTGATATGTATCACTGCACTATGTTCAACTGAGTGGTATTGTAAGTTTTTGTTATCCACACTGGTTATTAGAAAGCAACTATCTAACAAGCTCAAAAATTAGAATATTCTTGTTCACTATTTGATAATGTGTGCTTTGTAATAATGATTCGATTTCATATATGATTGAATATATTATATGATGAATGAATAGAGACTGAATGTATGCACTTATGCTTTGAAATGAATATCTTCTAAATTTGAATGAGCTTGATTGAAATAATTGGTTTCATGCTTGAAAATCTTTAGTGCTAATTTGTTTTATCTTTTTGATGTTGCCATGAGAGAGAAATATGTAATGAAATGATTAAAATCTTACTTAATCTTCTATTGGAATCATAAGTGATATCTTGAATCTAATTGACAAAATTAATGATAAATAGATGATCTAAACTTTATGCAAATAAATGAAATTCTTAAATTTAATTAATGCATATGTTTAAGGGGAGCTTTAACTCAAATATTCTATTTAAATCATATATTAAGGGAGAACTTGACCAATTTCATCTCATTACTATGTCATCATCAAAAAGGGGGAGATTGTTAGCCTTTAGGTTTTTGACCTAAGGTAACATCTTTGATTTTGATGATAACATAATAATAGAATGACATTTGTGCTACTAATGTTATATTGAGTTTAAGTGTAATTCAACTTATGAAGAGCATTAGTACATCATCCAAGGCAAAAAGATGAAAATAACAACCAAACAAGAAAGATTTTCTATCAAGTTATAAGAAAGTAATTAGATCTAGTTGAGCATTTTGAATATCATGTCCAAAGTGCAAGTCGGATCTTGAAGCTAAAGTCAAATCTACTCAAGATTAAGATTGAAGATTGAAGACTCTCAAGAAGGTTTTATAGTTTATTATTTAGTCTTTGAGAGTACTTAGGATTTATGTAAAAAATCCTCAAAGTTTAGTTGGTTGAATTGCTCAATACTTAGATTGATCATAGGTGCCTTAAGACCCAATTAAATATCATTCTAAGGACCTAAAACATGATAAAAATCTTGATAAAGATAAAGTATAAGACCATAAAAATCATGCATATCAATTTTGGTTAAGTAAAGATGAGTTTTCTGTAAAAAAAGATAGATGACTCGTCGACGAGTGAGACTGTGGCCTCAGCACTCGTCGACAAGTGGAAGAAACAGTAGCTCAGGATTGAGTTTAGTGTTTCACTCGTCAACGACTGCTTGCGGGAATCAACTTCAATAGCTAGTTTTTAACCACTCTTTGAGTTATCATCAAGCCTCTAACGGCTATATTATTGAAAGGGCTATAAATATGATTGATTTATGAATGAAAAAAAGAACTTCAATACTTTCAATTAATCAAATCATTCACTCAAAGCTTAAATTGCCAAATCTATCGAGTTCAACCTAGAAACCCCAAATCCTAGTTTTTGAACCATTCAACTCCAATCATTGGGAGATTTTTTAGAGAGTGTTAAAGTCTTTATCAGCTCATCTAAGGAACATAATCAAGATTGTAAACCTCTTCTATCCAGAGTGTATTGAAATCAAGACGTCCGTGGGAGTCTTGTTCGTGAAGCCGACAACTTTGTAAGGTGTGATCTCTACCCGGAAAGAGATTGTAACGGTCTGGTCTTCACCCGGAAGAAGAATGTACGATTGGGTATAAATCGTGGTGAATCCTCTAGCGGGTATAGCTTGAGGCGGGGACGTAGGCGGGTTGCCAAACTTCATGAACAACATCGTGTGTCAACGTGTTTGCATTCTCTTTAACTCTTTTCTTTATATTCTTGTTTGAATTGATTAAATAAAATTACATAAATTTTTATTCTCTTTAACTTATTTAAATTGAAATTATGCTTAAAGAAGTAGAAAGAATTTTAATTTGTCATAGACCTTATTCCCACCCCCTCCCACCTCCTCTCTAGGGTCCAATCCCTGGGCAACAGACGCAAGGTGGTGAAAAACGTGGTGTTGCTACCTTATGACAGAGAGATGATTTGGCACATGTTGCTGCCCCTTGTATCTTCCACTACTTTGCATAATTGGAAGATTGTGACTGAGGCTAGTATTTTGTAAATTTTTAGAATTAATCTCACCTAACATTTTAGAATTAAAAAGTATCTCGTCTTTATTGATTCAAAAAGTCTTGCCCAAGTTGAAATCTTCCCCAAACATGAAAACCCAAATAGGGGTTTTGATATGTTTGTAATAGAGATTTTCACGTTTCTCCCCATTTCTTAAAAAACAAAAAACACATTTAAAAAATTGACAGAATAAAAAACATTAAAATATTTTGTTAAGTATTGATTTGTAACAGATGTTTTCTGTTAGAATCACATGAATCGTACGATTTGAATCGCATATCACAATCTGAATCGTAAATCGAATGAGATTTACCCAATTAAAATATTCACCTGCAATTTAAATCTTTTTGCCTGAAACGATTTGAATTAGAAATCACAATGATTTCCCTGTTATTAAGGGTGTATTCTAGTCGAGCTGAGCTGAGCTCAACCATGCTTGAGCAAGCTTGAAATATAAAAATTTAGGATCGAGCTCGGCTTAATCTATTGCTCAACAAGCTCTGCTCGAATCTGGTTCACTTGGCTCAAGCTCAAATTGATTAAAGATCAAGTCGAGCTTGGCTGGGATCGAGCTCAGCTTGATTTCTTAAAAATTTATTTTTAAATAATGATTAAAATTATTATATACACTAGTGGGCGGCACGTGCAACGCACGTGAGAGAGAGGGTAAGGGGACAGAGATTGGGAAGAAAGACTCTAGTACGATAATTTTAAAATTTGAACTTAGAAAGATAAAGTAGTGGGTTGAAACTACCTCGCAACACATGTCTCTGCTTTTTCTTTTGAAAAGTAGTTACTACGTAGAGAGGGTGTGCTTCTTCGTTGAGACCAAGGAGGGATAATGAGAGAAGATAATGATAAGGATTTTAGAGAATCGTGGAGATATTGAGGCATTATTGTAGGTTCTAGCTAGTATTACTTCAATATCCCCACTAACTTTTGTCATGTAAATTAAGATAACATAATATCTTAATTTCTTTTTATATAGAGTTATGGGAAAAATAGAAAAATATAAAAAATTTATCCTTACTAACTATAAGATACCATAAAATTGAGACTCATTAGGAATATTAGAAAAAACATCAACCAACCTTTTAACCCCGCTTCTCTCAATATAATAGTAGAGTAAACAATTATTAATATTATTATATATATTAGTGGGCGGCACGTGCGATGCACGTGAGAGAGAGGGTAAGGGGGCAGAGACTGGGAAGAGGGACCCTAGTAAGATAATTTTAAGATTTTAACTTAAAAAGATAGAGAAGTGGGTTGAAACTACCTCGCAACACATGTCTTTACTTTTTCTCTTGAAAAGTAGTTACTACGTAGAGAGGGTGTGCCTCTTCGTTGAGACAAAGGAGGGATCGGAGCATGAGAGAAAATAATGATAAAGATTTGAGAGAATTGTGGAGATATAGAGGGATTATTGTTAGTTGTAGTTAGTATTACTTCAATATCCCCACTAACTTTTGTCATATAAAATAAGATAACATAATATCTTAATTTTTTTATATAGAGTTATGGGCAAAATAGAAAAATATAAAAAAATTACCCTTGCTAACTATACAATACCATAAAATTGAGACACATACCCCGCTTCTCTCATTATAATAGTAGAGTAAATAATAATTACTATTATTATACATACTAGTGGGCGGCACGTGAGAGAGAAGGTAAGGGGAGAGAGACTGCGAAAAGGGACACTAGTGAGATAGTTCTAAAATTTAAACTTAAAAAGATAAAGCAGTGGGTTGAAACTACCTCGCAACACATGTCTCTACTTTTTCTCTTGAAAAGTTGTTACTACGTAGAAAGGGTGTGCCTCTTTGTTGAGACCAAGGAGGGAGCATGAGAGAAGATAATGATAAGGATTTGAGAGAATTGTGTAGATATTGAGGGATTATTGTTAGTTGTAGTTCGTATTACTTCAATATCCCCACTAACTTTTGTCATGTAAAAAAAGATAACATAATATCTTAATTTTTTTATATAGAGTTATGGGCAAAATAGAAAAATATAAAAAATTTACCCTTGCAAACTATACAATACCATAAAATTGGGACTCATTAGGCATATTAGGAAAAAATCAACCAACTTTTTAACCCCGCTTCTCTCATTATAAAAGTAGAGTAAATAATGATTAATATTATTATACATACTAGTGGGCGGCACGTGCGATGCATGTGAGAGAGACGGTAAGGGGGAGAGACAGGGAAGAGGGGCACTAGTGACATAGTTCTAAAATTTAAACTTAAAAAGATAAAGTGGTGGGTTGAAACTACCTCGCAACACATGTCTCTACTTTTTATCTTGAAAGTAGTTACTACGTAGAGAGGGTGTGCCTCTTCGTTGAGACCAAGGAGGGAGCATGAGAGAAGATAATGATAAGGATTTCAAAGAATCGTGGAGATACTGAGGGATTATTTTTAGTTGTAGTTAGTATTACTTCAATATCCCCACTCCTTTGTCATGTAAAATAAGATAACATAATATCCCAAATTTTTTTTTTATACAGAGTTATGGGAAAATAGAAAAATATAAAAAATTTACCCTTGCTAACTATAAGATACCATAAAATTGGGATCCATTTAGAACATTAGAAAAAAAATCAACCAACTTTTTAACCCCTCTTCTCTCATTATAATAGTAGAGTAAATAATGATTAATATTACTATATATACTAGTGGACGGCACGTGCGATGCAAATGAGAGAGAGGGTAAGGGGTGAGAGACTGGGAAAAGGGACTCTAGTGAGATAATTTGAAATTTTTAACATAAAAGATAGAGCAGTAAGTTGAAATTACCTCGCAACACATGTCTCTACTTTTTCTCTTGAAAAGTAGTTACTACGTAGAGAGGGTGTGCCTCTTCGTTGAGACCAAGGAGGGAACATGAGAGATGATAATGATAAAGATTTGAGAGAATCGTGGTGATATTGAGGGATTAATGTTAGTTGTAGTTATTATTACTTCAATATCCCCACTAACTTTTGTCATGTAAAATAAGATAACATAATATCTTAATTTTTTAATACAGAGTTATGGGCAAAATATAAAAAATTCACCCTCGCTAACTAGAAGATACCATCATATTGCGACTCATTAGAAATATTAGAAAAAAAATCAACCAAAATTTTCTCCCCGCTCCTCTCATTATAATAGTAGATTAAATAATGATTAATATTATTATATATACTAGTGGGCGGCACGTGCGATGCACGTGAGAGAGAGGGTAAGGCGAGAGAGATTGGGAAAAGTGACTCTAGTGAGATAATTTTTTAATTTTAACTTAAAAAGATAGAGTAGTGGGTTGAAACTACCTCGCAACACAAGTCTCTACTTTTTCTCTTGAAAAGTTGTTACTAAGTAGAGGGGGTGTGCCTCTTCGTTGAGACCAAGGAGGGAGCATGAGAGAAGATAATGATAAGGATTTGAGAGAATCGTAGAGATATTAAGGGATTATTGTTAGTTGTAGTTAGTATTACTTAAATATCACAACTAACTTTTGTCATGTAAAATAAGATAACATAATATCTTAATTTTTTTTTATACAGAGTTATGGGCAAAATAGAAAAACATAAAAAATTTACCCTTGCTAACAATAAGATACCATAAAATTGGGACTCATTTGGAACATTCGAAAAGAAAAAGCAACCAACATTTTAACTCCGCTTCTATCATTATAATATTAGAGTAAATAATGATTAATATTATTATATATACTAGTGGGCGGCACGTGCGATGCACGTGAGAGAGAGGGTAAGGGGAGAGAGACTGGGAAGAGGGACTCTAGTGAGATAATTTAGAAATTTTAACTTAAAAAGATAGAGTAGTAGATTTCAACTATCTCGCAACACATGTCTCCACTTTTTCTCTTGAAAAGTTGTTACTACGTTGAGAGGGTGTGCCTCTTCATTGAGACCAAGGATAAAGCATGAGAGAAGATAATGATAAGGATTTGAGAGAATCGTGGGATATTGAGGGATTGTTGTTAGTTGTAGTTATTATTTCTTCAATATCCCCGCTAACTTTTGTTATTAAAATAGGATAACATAATATCTTAATTTTTTTTATACAGAGTTATGGGAAGAATAGAAAAATATAAAAAATTTAGCCTTGCTAACTATAAGATATCATAAAATTAGGACTCATTTGGATATTAGAAAAAAAATCAACCAACTTTCTAACCCCGCTTCACTCATTATAATAGTAGAGTAAATAATGATTAATATTATTATATATACTAGTGAGCGGCACGTGCTATGCATGTGAGAGAGAGGGTAAGGGGAGAGAGACTAGGAAAAGGGACTCTAGTGAGATAATTTAAAATTTTCAACTTGAAAAGATAGAGCAATAGGTTGAAACATCCTCGGAGCAAATGTCTCTACTTTTTCTCTTGAAAAGTAGTTACAACGTACAAAGCGTGTGCCTCTTCGTTGAGACCAATTGGAAAGAGCATGAGAGAAGATAATGATAAGGATTTAAGAGAATCGGGGAGATATTGAGGTGTTATTGTTAGTTGAAGTTAGTATTACTTCAATATCCCCACTAACTTTCTTCATGTAACATAAGATAACATAATATCTTAATTTTTTTTATATAGAGTTAGGGGCAAAGTAGAAAAATATAAAAAATTCACCCTTGCTAACTATAAGATTGATAAGTGCTTAATTTTGCTTAATTATCCCCATTTAAATAAGCATTATCATACTTCTTTGGTTTATATCTTCATTTTTACACGTAAAGTGGTGTATTCTCTCCTCACCATTGCGTTGTCCTCTTTCTCTTAATTTTCATGATACATTTGCATGTATTTATATATGTCTTGGAAGGCCGCATGCAAAATATTTTTAAGAGAGACTTATTACGTGTATTTATTTTTTGTAGGAATCCTAACCCCAGACTACTCTCGAGATTCAAGAAGTCCAAAGTTTCAAATAGCTCATGTTCAACTCAAAGATCTAAAAGAGTCAAAGCCCAAGAGCAAAGTCCAAGTCAAAGCCCAAGAGCAAAGCCCAAGACCAAGTATAGAAAGATTCTACAACATGGCTGGAGAATCTTAGGAAGATATGGATTAATATGATTTTGGCATAAAAATGGTGGAACTCTCTTGAATTAGAAAGAAGAAGTGTGCTATATTGATGTTTCTATTTCAGAAAAAAGGAGAAATCCTATTTTGGTCACAAGAACTCTTTATTTTGGGTGAATTTTGGAATTCAAGCAAGGAGCTTAATGGAGGTCAACTAAATCTACAAGAAAAGCAAGAAATTTCGTGGATGGTTAGAGGAGTGCTATTATTTAGCAACAAATCTCAAACAAAGAATGAGAATTTCTCGGATTCCCGCCTAATCTGGACAGTACTTACTAATTTAGACATAACGTTTGACTCAAATTTCGGATTAAGGCAAGGTTTGATGTTTTGGAAAGAAGACTTAAAGGGGAACAAAATTATATTTCACGAAGATCTCCTAATTCAAAGGTTTAAGGGGTCAAAACATGTTGTCAAGTGGAGGGAAGTGCAATTTTGGTTGGAATTTTGGAATTAGAAGTTTCTCTTTTGATTTTTTTCCCTTCTCTTCTTCCCTTTAGTCTATATAAACCTAAAGTGAGAGACTTTTGGGGCTCTCTGATCTTTTCTCATTCTCTTTTCTCTCATCTTCTTTTAGTTTTTTTTGGAGTTATTTTATTGTAGTGTTTGGAAAACCATTAAGGAGGATGACAACTCCAAACATGGTTGGCTAAACACCCTTCTAAGGTTAGGGATTTGAAACATTTTTCCAATTTATGTGGACGATGTGGATGATTTGATTATTTATTTTAATTGAATAATTTTCTTAGTTTGGTTAATTGTTCCTCTCTATATGTTCTTTGATTTCGTATGATCTAATGATATATGGAATGCTTGGATCCCCTGTGAGTTGGATACAAAGTGATTTTTATATTTCTCTAATTATTCAATTGAATTTAATAGTCAGTGGTTTTATCGTATAATTTTTCATCTAGATTAGATCTTTATTTAATTCTAGATGTGTTTTCATCCAAATCTAAGCATAAGGAGAGATAGGTGGATTTTCCTGAAACCTTAGATCTCTTTTTCATTGCTTTACAGTTATTAGTAATTTTTGCTCCATTCTCATTGAGTGGAAAACTGATTTTAAATCTCTCTTTTCTCTAGATTTCGTTTCCTTAATTCTTGTTGCACAATAGTCAATCTCTGTGGATTCGACCCTGTGCTCACCAGATACATCAACGGTGTCACTTGTGCACTTGCAAGTATATTATTTTTACTCTTGATTTTATGTCCATTAATTTGGATTAAATTAAGTTGTAACAAGTTTTTGGCGCCGTTGCCGAGGATTGCAACGTGTGTAGAGAACACGGGTTACGAAATTCTCCTATTCCTCATTCCCTCTAATTCTAACTCCTAACTTTTACTTTCTGCACCTGACATCTAACTTTTACTTTCTTGCTCCTAACTTCTAACTGCTAACTGCTAACTTTTACTTTCTTGCTTCTAACTTCTAACTGCTAACTGCTAACTTTTACTTTCTTGCTTCTAACTTCTAACTCTTAACTTCTAACTTCTATTTTTTTTGTTTTTTAACTTGATTGAAAAAAAAAAAAAAAAAAAGTCTGAATTTTTATTTTTATTTTTAGTGGAAGGTTGGAATTCCGTGCACCCTCCCACGGTAGGAAGTCAATTAACTAGCTTGAAGGGAATATATAACATAGGTGGAAGGTTGGAATTCCGTGCACCCTCCCATGGTAGGTAATTAAGCGGATTGATATTGCTCGTGTAAAACAGGTACATCTATTGCTTGCCTACTTGGAAACAGACATTGCTTTGCCTAAGTTCAGGAATTTCTTCACTTCTGGTAAACTCACTCCTTCACTCTCGTTATTCTCCTACTTATCTTACATCTACTGTCAACTTACAACCTAGTGGGGAAGCTCGGCGTATACTCTGTATACGTGCCTCGTCTGTCGCCCCTTTAGCTAGCTTGTTCGTATAGAAGACTTATAGGAGGTGCATGCATTCTTGTTTGAATCCTTGACTTTCCCTTTGAGTCCTCTCATTTGTATGATCACGTGGAATCGAGATCACACAAGCCGCTTGAGGAGAACAGACTTTGTAATTGAAGACTTGTCTAATAACTTGTTTGAAGATTCTGATCATTCTTATTCATCAGACACTATGACTGACAATGAAAGTGATCAGGGAGATAATGGAGTTCATAATAATCCACCAATGCTGACCTTGCGTGAATATTTGCAACCAACAAGGATGAGTTCTCCGTCTTGTATGGTTTTTCCCATTAATGCAAATACTTTTGACTTAAAACCGGGAGTGATTCAATTACTTCCTAAGTTCCATGGCTTAGACTCAGAAAGTCCTTACCTACACAATTTGATGAGGTTTGTGCAACCTTACGCAATCAAAATGTTAGTGATGATGTGGTTAGGTTAAAATTGTTCCCTTTCTCTTTAAAAGAGAAGGCCAAAAATTGGCTAAATTCTCTAAAGCCAAGATCCATTGGCACATGGCAAGAACTGACCAGGGAGTTTCTAAAAAAATTATTCCCTACCCATAAGACTAATACTCTTAGGAGGAACATCATGAATTTCTCCCAAAAGGAGAATGAAACTTTTTTCCAATGTTGGGAACGTTTCAAAGAATTATTGTTGACTTGCCCCCATCATGGCTACGAGACATGGCGCACCGTTAGTTTCTTCTATGAAGGTTTAACCTCTCAAATGCGTCAGTTTGTAGAGATGATGTGCAATGGTGAGTTTCTAAATAAAGATCCCGAAGAGGCTTGGGATTATTTTGACCAATTAGCTAAAAATGCCCAATCTTGGGATAACACTGATAGATCTGATAGGTCAGATAAGACCAAGCCTAATGCCATGACTAAGGGAGGTATGTACCTCCTGAAAGAAGAGAATAATGATGTGAATGCCAAAATAGCCAGTTTGACCAGAAAAGTAGAAGCCATGGAACTTATGAAAGTAAACTCAATTAAGGCCACTGAAAAAGTGGAAGATGTTTGTGGCATATGCGAGACTAATGTACACCGAACTCAGGATTGTCCTACAATCCCAGCTTTTCAAGAGGTGTTACATGATCAAGCAAATGTCATGAACACCTATAAAAGGCCTTTTTCTTCTCCCTACTCGGAAACTTACGATCCTGGTTGGAGGAACCATCCCAACTTTAGTTGGAAAAATGGTCCTACTGCAAACAACCCTCCTCAGGGGTCTTTCACTCATACTCCTTATGTGCCTCCACATAAGAAGACCCTTGAGGAGACGTTGCAACAATTCATGCAAGGTCAAACAAACATTAATAATCAGACAATGCAAGCTATCAATGATCTGAAGAATTCTGTCAAAGAGTTGACCTCTTCGTTGAGCTTTCAAGAAAAGGGCAAATTTTCTGCTCAACCTCAACCAAATCCTAGAGGTCAATTTGAGGTAAGTAATTCAAATTCTTCAGATTCCCAAGAGGAACATATCAAGTCCATTACCACTCTACGAAATGGAAAAATAATTGATAAAGATATTCCAAAGAAGGTTCACAAACCTGAGGAATCTTTAAAATCAAAGAGTGATGATGAACTTGTTAAGTCCAAATCTGATATGGCTTTGCAATGTCCGATACCTGCTCCTTTTCCCCAAAGGTTACAACCTCCTCAAAAGCTAGTCCATAATGCTGATATATTAGAAATCTTCAAACGGGTAAAGATCAACATCCCCTTGTTAGATGCTATCAAACAAATTCCATCATATGCCAAGTTTTTAAAAGATTTATATACAGTCAAGCGTAGGCTTAATGTACAAACGAAAGCTTTCTTAACAGAACAAGTGAGTGCAATCATTCAATATAATACCCCACCCAAATACAAAGATCCAGGATGCCCAACAATTTCTTGTATTATTGGGAACTTTAGGATAGAGCAAGCTTTGCTTGACCTTGGGGCTAGTGTTAACCTCTTACCCTACTCGGTGTATGAGCAGTTGGGTCTTGGTGAGCTAAAGCCCACTAAAGTAACACTCCAACTCGCTGACCGTTCAGTGAAAATACCGAGAGGGGTAGTTGAGGATGTGTTGGTCCAAGTAGACAAATTTTACTTTCCTGTTGATTTTATTGTCTTGGACACACAACCTGTGTTGAATGCATGCACTCAAATTCCTGTTATTTTAGGCCGCCCATTCCTTGCAACCTCCAATGCTTTGATCAATTGCAGGAATGGTGTCATGAAACTCTCGTTTGGCAATATGACTTTGGAATTAAATATTTTTAATATCTACAAACAACCTGGGGATGATGATGATGTGCATGGAGTAAACTTGATTGAAACTCTTGTGAAAGACTAATTTCTTCAATCTTCTTTTTCTGATCCTCTAGAAGCTTGTTTGGCACATTTTAATGATTTTAATGAAGACATTTTAATTAATTCTGTAAATTCTTTGTTGGAATCTATTCCGGTGTTGGATACTAATAAGTGGGGATCACGTTTTGAGGAATTGCCACCTCGCGATACCCTACCCCTCCCGTCAAGTATCCAAACACCAAAGCTTGAGTTGAAACCTTTGCCAGCTGATCTCAAATATGCATTTTTGGGACAAGCAGAGACATTCCCAGTGGTCATCTCCTCACAATTGAATGAGACTCAGGAAGAAAAATTAATTGATGTTCTTAGAGAACACAAAGGTGCAATAGGGTGGACCACAGCTGATATTAAGGGAATCAGCCCCTTAATTTGTACCCATAGGATATATTTGGAGGATAATGCTAAACCCTCTAGAGAGATGCAGCGCAGGCTGAATCCCAACATGAAAGATGTGGTTAGAGCAGAGGTCCTATGTAGGGATCATATACCCTATTTCTGATAGTCAGTGGGTAAATCCTACCCAAGTGGTACCTAAGAAATCCGGTATAACTGTAGTCAAGAATGCTAATGATGAATTAATCCCAACTAGAGTCACAACTGGTTGGCGAGTGTGCATTGACTATAGGAAGTTGAACTCAGTGACTAGGAAAGACCATTTCCCGTTGCCCTTCATGGACCAAATTTTAGAAAGAGTAGTTGGTCATAAATTTTATTGTTTCCTAGATGGGTACTCCGGTTATAATCAGATAGAAATTGCACCTGAGGATCAAGAAAAGACCACTTTTACATGTCCATTCGGCACTTTTGCTTATCGAAGGATGCCATTTGGGTTGTGTAATGCTCCTGCCACATTCCAAAGATGCATGTTGAGTATATTTAGCGATATGGTAGAGCGTTTTCTTGAAGTGTTTATGGATGATTTTTCTGTGTTTGGTGATTCTTTTGATGATTGTCTGTTTCATTTAAAGAATGTTTTGGTTAGATGTGAGGAGAAAAACCTCATTTTGAATTGGGAGAAGTGTCATTTTATGGTCTCTAAAGGGATCGTGCTTGGCCACATTGTCTCCTCCCGAGGAATCGAAGTGGATAGAGCCAAAATTGATCTGATAGCCAATTTGCCTACCCCAAAGACCATTAAGGACATTAGATCTTTTCTAGGTCATGCAGGATTTTACAGAAGGTTTATTAAAGACTTTAGTGGAATATCTAGACCATTGTGTAACCTTCTATCAAAGGAAAACTCCTTCGAGTGGACGAAAGCATGCCAGGAAGCTTTTGCAAAGCTGAAAGGCATGTTGACTTCTGCTCCTATAATGCAACCACCTGATTGGAGTTTACCATTTGAAATCATGTGTGATGCTAGTGATTATGCGGTTGGGGCCGTGCTAGGGCAACGCAAGGATAAGAAGCCTTGTGTCATTTACTATGCAAGTAGGACCTTGAACAGTGCTCAGATGAACTATTCTACTACCGAAAAAGAACTCCTAGCCGTAGTCTTTGCACTTGACAAGTTCCGATCTTACTTGATTGGATCTCGAATTATTATATTCACTGACCATGCAGTTTTAAAGTACCTTCTTTCTAAGAAGGATGCTAAACCAAGACTCCTTAGGTGGATCCTTCTACTCCAGGAATTTGACTTATAAATTAAAGATAAAAAAGGAGTAGAAAATGTAGTGGTTGATCATTTATCCCGTCTTGTGCTCTCTGATTCCTTGGAGACAATGCCGATCAAAGACACGTTTCCCGATGAGCAACTTTTTGTTGTCTCCCAATTACCTTGGTTTGCGGATATTGCGAATTATCTTGTTACAGGTAACCTTCCTATTCATTGGAAACAACAAGATAAAAAGAAATTTTTGACCGAGGTACGTAGATTTTTCTGGGATGATCCTTATCTGTTTAAATATTGTTCTGATCAAATTATTAGGAGATGTGTGCCTGATTCTGAACACCTGAATGTCATCTCCTTTTGTCACTCTGAAGGATGTGGTGGTCATTTTTCTGTCAAAAAGACTACCGCAAAAATTCTGCAATGCGGTTTTTATTGGCCCACTCTTTTTAAGGACACTCATGAGTTTTGCAAAGCATGCGAGCGTTGCCAACAATTAGGAGGAATCTCCCATCGGAATATGATACCTCTCAACCCAATTTTGATTATTGAAGTCTTTGACTGTTGGGGCATCGATTTCATGGGACCATTCCCTCCTTCTTTTGGGTATCTTTATATCTTAGTAGCCGTTGATTATGTGTCAAAATGGATCAAGGCTGTTCCAAGCAAAACCAATGACCACAAAACGGTCTTGCGATTTTTAAAAGAAAATGTTTTATCAAGGTTTAGAACACCTCAAGCTATTATCAGTGATGGGGGTACGCACTTCTGTAATCGGCCTTGATGAAAAAATATGGGATAACTCATAAAGTTTCTACCCCTTATCACCCACAAACAAGTGGACAAGTGGAGATATCCAATCGGGAGATTAAACATATTTTACAAAAAACTGTAAATCCAGACCGTAAGGATTGGTCATTACGGCTAACCGATGCGCTATGGGCTTACCGTACAGCTTTCAAAACCCCGATTGGAATGTCTCCATATCGAATTGTCTTTGGAAGAGCTTGTCACTTGCCTGTTGAATTGGAACACAAGGGTTACTGGGCGATAAAGACACTCAATTTTGATTTGGAGAAAGCAGGCTCGCTTCGCAAACTCCAACTGGATGAGTTGGACGAAATTCGAAATGATGCTTACGAGAGTGCCAAAATTTACAAGGAAAGAATGAAGGTTTTTCATGATAAGCATATTCTTCGAAAATCTTTTGAGCCTTCTCACAAAGTTCTTTTGTATAATTCTCGTTTGCATCTATTTCCTGGTAAGCTTCGATCTCGTTGGACAGGTCCTTTCATTGTGAAAACTGTTTACCCTTATGGAACTGTCGAGATTGAGAATCCTGAGAACGGTAATGTTTTTAAAGTCAATGGTCAACGCTTGAAACCATTTTTAGAGAATTTCACCCCAGATGTTGAGTCCACAACTCTGGAAGATCCCGTTTATCCCGATTGATCATTTCTCTCACTTGAGGAGAACTTCTATGTATACTATGCATTTTTTTTTTTTTACTTGCTTTGATTGATTAGTTCATATCCCTATGATGTTTCATACCCTCTATTTCTTTTTGATCTCTCAATGTTATATTTCATATAAATCTCTATTTGAAACATTGAGGACAATGTTCGATTTAGGTTGGGGGGTATAGATCTGTGCTTTATTGTTGGGATAATCTCTGCTAATAGTAGACCATCACATTCCTCATTTACAAAAAAAATATATATAAAAAAAAAAAAAAAATTGTGTTTTTGTCCTGGCTACTGTCTATTTCTTCATTGCCTTTTATCTATTGAGCTATTGGATTTTGGATTATAAAAGCACACGGTGAAAATCTTTAAGAAGCTCAATTCCAGCTGTTTAAAATGAAAAGTCTTTGTTACTAATTCTCAGTTAGTGAAAATTATAAATTGCTGAATTTTTGAACTTTCACTACACATCTGACTCAATATCTGGAGCTAGGTTGAATTTGGTAGTTGTTGACTTGATAATTGTTTGGAATGTAGGGAGAAACCAAGTCTGATGAACTATGACTATCTTGTTCACTTGGTTTGCTGGTAAGAAGAAAAACAGGAACTGGGTTATGATGAAGTCATGGAAAGAAACCAGTGAATTTGACCAGGTACTTTGAAAAGGGCTACCTCTTGTCAGGTCTTTGAAAAAAAAAAAAAAAAAAGGAAGAGAAAGAAAGAAAGAAAAAGGATATGGACATTTGAAAATGTGCTCTCAATGTTGAAATATCAGTTTGTTTTGCTATGACCTTGTTAAAACAAGTTGGGTGAAAGCCGTCATTGTAAAAAAGCGAATAAACTGGAATATCACAGATAAAGCCCATGAGGCATTAAGGTGAATATCCACAACTTTCGTGATCCTGGACAGACTAGCTTAGTTTTGAATCAGATCTTTAGGCTAACCCGACCATTCTGTGGTGATTAAAAAGTTGGCTCTGCTTAAGGAAATCGATAATTTGGATATTTGTTAGATTGCACATGCACTCAAAATTTTCTAAATGGTGACTTAGTGATTTGGACTTTATTTAGAATGTTGGAATATATGGCTGAAATATAATGAAAACCAGTGCCCTAATAATCTTAAATTTGATGTCTTGATTAGAATGTGCAAATGAAGAAGTTTATTAAGAGTAATTTTTTATCTTCTTCAATTGTTTTGAAAAGATAAATTTGTTTTGAAAAGGAGGATTGTCAGTCATGCTTTATAGTTATTATCCTGATTAATTGATTGACTATATTCTGCCTCTTAAATCTGAGTTGAAATCATTGTCACAGATGGGTGATGCTACTGAGAGATGAACTGAGATTCTTTCAAAATTTCTTGGTTATCATGCATAATGAAAGTTTTCTGATTGTCTCATAGAATTGAAATGATGATATTTTAATATTGCTTCTTCACATTTTTTTTTGCTCGAGGACTAGCAAAATGCTGGTTGGGGGTTGTTGATAAGTGCTTAATTTTGCTTAATTATCCTCATTTAAATAAGCATTGTCATACTTCTTTGGTTTATATCTTCATTTTTACACGTAAAGTGGTGTATTCTCTCCTCACCATTGCGTTGTCCTCTTTCTCTTAATTTTCATGATACATTTGCATGTATTTATATATGTCTTGGAAGGCCGCATGCAAAATATTTTTAAGAGAGACTTATTACGTGTATTTATTTTTTGTAGGAATCCTAACCCCAGACTACTCTCGAGATTCAAGAAGTCCAAAGTTTCAAATAGCTCATGTTCAACTCAAAGATCTAAAAGAGTCAAAGCCCAAGAGCAAAGTCCAAGTCAAAGCCCAAGAGCAAAGCCCAAGACCAAGTATAGAAAGATTCTACAACATGGCTGGAGAATCTTAGGAAGATATGGATTAATATGATTTTGGCATAAAAAGGCTGGAACTCTCTTGAATTAGAAAGAAGAAGTGTGCTATATTGATGTTTCTATTTCAGAAAAAAGGAGAAATCCTATTTTGGTCACAAGAACTCTTTATTTTGGGTGGATTTTGGAATTCAAGCAAGGAGCTTAATGGAGGTCAACTAAATCTACAAGAAAAGCAAGAAATTTCGTGGATGGTTAGAGGAGTGCTATTATTTAGCAACAAATCTCAAACAAAGAATGAGGATTTCCCGGATTCCCGCCTAATCTGGACAGTACTTACTAATTTAAACATAACTTTTGACTCAAAATTCGAATTAAGGCAAGGTTTGATGTTTTGGAAAGAAGACTTAAAGGGGAACAAAATTATATTTCACGAAGATCTCCTAATTCGGATGTTTAAGGGGTCAAAACATATTGTCAAGTGGAGGAAATTGCAATTTTGGTTGGAATTTTGGAATTAGAAGTTTCTCTTTTGGTTTTCTTCCCTTCTCTTCTTCCCTTTAGTCTATATAAACCTAAAGTGAGAGACTTTTGGGGCTCTCTGATCTTTTCTCATTCTCTTTTCTCTCATCTTTTTTTAGTTTTTTTTGGAGTAATTTTATTGTAGTGTTTGGAAAACCATTAAGGATGATGACAACTCCAAACATGGTTGGCTAAACACCCTTCTAAGGTTAGGGATTTGAAACCTTTTTCCAATTTATGTGGACGATGTGGATGATTTGATTATTTATTTTAATTGAATAATTTTCTTAGTTTGGTTAATTGTTCCTCTCTATATATTCTTTGATTTCGTATGATCTAATGATATATGGAATGCTTGGATCCCCTGTGAGTTGGATACAAAGTGATTTTTATATTTCTCTAATTATTCAATTGAATTTAATAGTCAGTGGTTTTATCGTATAATTTTCCATCTAGATTAAATCTTTATTTAATTCTAGATGTGTTTTCATCCAAATCTAAGCATAAGGAGGGATAGGTGGATTTTCCTGAAACCTTAGATCTCTTTTTCATTGCTTTACAGTTATCAGTAATTTTTGCTCCATTCTCATTGAGTGGAAAACTGATTTTAAATCTCTCTTTTCTTTAGATTTCGTTTCCTTAATTCTTGTTGCACAATAGTCAATCCCTGTGGATTCGACCCTGTGCTCACCAGATACATCAACTGTGTCACTTGTGCACTTGCAAGTATATTATTTTTATTGTTGATTTTATGTCCATTAATTTGGATTAAATTAAGTTGTAACAAAGATACATTAAAATTGGGACTAATTTGGAATATTAGAAAAAAAAATGAACCAACTTTTTAACCTCGCTTCTCACATTATAATTATAGAGTAAATAATGATTAATATTATTATATATACTAGTGGGCGGCACGTGCGATGCACGTGGGAGAGAGGGTAACGGGAGAGAGACTGGGAAGAAGGACTCTAGTGAGATAATTTTAAAATTTTAACTTAAAAAGATAGAGTTGTAGGTTGAAACTTCCTCGGAACACATGTCTGTACTTTTTCTCTAGAAAAGTTGTTAATACGTAGAGAGGGTGTGCCTCTTCATTGAGACCAATTAGAGCGAGCATGAGAGAAGATAATGATAAGGATTAGAGAGAATAGTGGAGATATTGAGGGGTTATTGTTAGTTTTAGTTAGTATTACTTCAATATCCGCACTAACTTTTGTCATGTGAAATAAGATAACATAATATCTTAATTTTTTTTTTATATAGAGTTTGGGGCAAAATAGAAAAATATAACCCTTGCTAACTATAAGATACCATAAAATTAGGACTAATTAGGAATATTAGAAAAAAAATCAACCAACTTTTAACCCCGCATCTCTCATTATACTAGTAGAGTAAATAATGAATAATATTATTATATGTACTGGTGGGAGGCACGTGCGATGCACGTGAGAGAGAGTGTAAGGGGAGAGAGACTTGGAAGAGGGACTGTAGTGAGATAATTCCAAAATTTTAACTTAAAACGATAGAGTAGTCAGTTGAAACTACCTTGCAACACATGTCCCTACTTTTTCGCCTGAAAAGTAGTTGCTAAGTAGAGAGGGTGTGCCTCTTCGTTGAGACCAAGGAGGGAGCATGAGAGGACATAATGATAAGGATTTGAGAGAATTGTGGAGATATTGAGGGATTATTGTTAGTTGTAGTTAGTATGACTTCAATATCCCCACTAACTTTTGTCATGAAAAATAAGATAACATAATATCTTAATTTGTTTTTCTCTAGAATTATGGGCCAAATTAAAAAATATAAAAAAACACTTCCCTTGCTAACTATAAGATATTACAAAATTAGGACTCATTAGGAATATTAGAAAAAAAATCAACTGTAAATAATGATTAATATTATTATATATACTAGTGGGCGACACATGAGATGCACTTGAGAGAGGGTAAGGGGAGAGAGACTAGGTAGGGGGACTCTTGAGAGATAATTTTAAAATTTTAACTAAAATAAGATAGAGTTGTGTGTTTAAACTACCTCGCAACACATGTCTATACTTTTTCTCTTGAAAAGTAGTTACTACGTAGAGAGGATGTGCCTCTTCGTTGAGACCAAGGAGGACGCATGAGAGAAGATAATGATAAGGATTTGTGAGAATTGTGTAGATATTGAAGGATTGTTGTTAGTTGTAGTTCGTATTAGTTCAATATCCCCACTAACTTTTGTCATGTAAAATAAAGTAACATAATATCTTAATTATTTTTTTTAGATAGAGTTAGGGGCAAAATAGAAAAATATTGAAAATTCACACTTGCTAACTATAATATACCATAAAATTAGGACTCATTAGAAATATTAGAAAAAAAATGAACCAACTTTTTTACCCGGCTTCTCTCATTATAATAGTAGAGTAAATAATGATTAATATTATTATATATACTAATGGGCGGGAAGTGCGAAAAACGTGGGAGAGAGGGTCAGGTGAGAGAGACTGGGAAGAGGGCTCTACTTTTTCTCTTGAAAGGTAGTTACTACGTAGAGAGGGTGCCCTTCTTCGTTGAGACCATGGAGGGAGCATGAGAGAAGATAATGGTAAAGATTTGATAGAATCGTGGAGATATTGAGGGATTATTATTAGTTGTCGTTAGTATTACTTAAATATCCCCACTAACTTTTGTCATGTAAAATAAGATAACATAATATGGTTTTATATATATATATATATATATATAGAGTAATGGGCAAAATAGAAAAAAATAAAAAATTCACCCTTGCTAACTATAAGATACCATAAAATTGGGACTTATTAGAAATATTAGAACAAAAATCAACCAACTTTTTAACCCCACTTCTCTCATTATAACAGTAGAGTAAATAATGATTAATATTATTATATATACTAGTGGGCGACACATGCGATGCACGTGAGAGAGAGGGTAAGGGGAGATATACTGGGAAGAGGGAATCTAGTGAGATAATTTTAAAATTTTAACTTAAACAGATAGAGTAGTGTCTTGAAACTACCTCGCAACACTTGTCTCTACTTTTTCTCTTGAAAAGTAGTTACTACGTAGAGAGGGTGTGCCTCTTCGTTGAGACCAAGGAGGACGCATGAGAGAAGATAATGATAAGGATTTGAGAGAATTATGTAGATATTGAGGGATTATTTTTAGTTGTAGTTCGTATTACTTCAATATCCCCCTTTCGTCATGTAAAAAAGATAACATAATATCTTCATTATTTTTTTAATATAGAGTTATGAGCAAAATAGAAAAATATAAAAAATTCACACTTGCTAAATGTAAGATACCAAAAAATTAGGACTCATTTGGAATATTAGAAAAAAAATCAACCAACTTTTTAACCCCGCTTCTCTCATTATAATCGTAGAGTAAATAATGAATAATATTATTATATATACTAATGGGCGGCAAGTGAGACGCACGTGAGAGAGAGGGTAAGGGGAGAGAGACTGGGAAGAGGAACTCTAGTGAGATAATATTAAAATTTCAACTTAAAAAGAGAGAGTAGTGGGTTGAAACTTCCTCGCAACACATGTCTCTACTTTTTCTCTTGAAAAGTAGTTACTACGTAGAGGGGGTGTACCTCTTAGTTGAGACCAAGGAGGGAGCATGAGAGAAGCTAATGTTAAGGATTTGAGAGAATCATGGAGATATTGGGGGATTATTGTTAGTTGTAGTTTGTATTACTTAAATATCCCCACTAACTTTTGTTATTTAAATAAGATAACTTAATATCTTTTTTTTATATATATAGATTTATGGGCAACATAGAAAAAATAAAAAATTAACCCTTGCTAACGATATGATACCATAAAATTGGGACTCATTAGGAATATTAGAAAAAAAAATCAACCAACTTCTTAACCCCACTTCTCTCATTATAATAGTAGAGTAAATAATGATTAATGTTATTATATATACTAGTGGGCGGCACGTGCGATGCCCGTGAGAGAGAGGGTAAGGGGAGAGAGACTGGGAAGAGGGACTCTAGTGAGATAATTTTAAAATTTTAACGTAAAAAGATAGAGTAGTGGGTTGAAACTACCTCGCAACACATGTCTCTACTTTTTCTCTTGAAAAGTAGTTGCTACGTAGATAGGGTGTGCCTATTCGTTGAGATCAAGGAGGGAGCATGAGAGAAGCTAATGATACGGATTTGAGAGAATCGTGGAGATATTGAGGGATTATTGTTAGTTCTAGTTTGTATTACTTAAATATCCCCACTAACTTTTTTTATGTAAAATAAGATAACATAATAACTTTTTTATATATATATATAGAGTTAAAAAAAAAGTTATGGGCAAAATAGAAAAAATAAAAAATTCACCCTTGCTAACTATAAGATACCATAAAATTGGGACTCACTAGGAATATTAGAAAAACAAAATCAACCAACTTCTTAACCCAACTTCTCTCATTATAATAGTAGAGTAAATAATGATTGATATTATTATATATACTAGTGTGCGGCACGTGCGATGCCCGTGAGAGAGAGTGTAAGGGGAGAGAGACTGGGAAGAGGGACTCTAGTGAGATAATTTTAAAATTTTAAATATAAAAAGATAGAGTAGTGGGTTGACACTACCTCGCATCTAGAAAAGTAGTTACTACGTAGAGAGGGGGTGCCTCTTCGTTGACACCAAGGATGGAGCATTTGAGAAGATAATGATAAGGATTTGAGAGAATCGTGGAGAAATTGAGGGATTATTGTTATTATTAGTTAGTATTATTCCAATATCCCCACGGATTATTGTTATTATTAGTTAGTATTATTCCAATATCCCCACTAACTTTTGTCATGTAAAATAAAATAACATAATATCTTTCTTTTTTTTTTCATACAGAGTTACGGGCAAAATAGAAAATTATAAAAAATTTACCCTTGCTAACTATAAGATACCCTAAAATTGGGACTCATTCGGAACATTAGAAAAAAAAGCAGCCAACTTTTTAACCCCGCTTCTCTCATTATAATCGTAGAGTAAATAATGAATATTATTATTATTTATACTAATGGGCGGCAAGTGAGATGCACGTGAGAGAGAGGGTATGAGGAGAGAGACTGGGAAGAGGGACACTAGTGAGATAATTTTAAAATTTTAACGTAAAAAGAAAGAGTAGTGGGTTGAAACTACCTTGCAACACATGTCTCTACTTTTTCTTTTGAAAAGTAGTTACTACGCAGAGAGGGTGTGCCTATTCGTTGAGACCAAGGAGGGAGCATGAGAGAAGCTAATGATGCGGATTTGAGAGAATCGTGGAGATATTGAGAGATTATTGTTAGTTCTAGTTTGTATTACTTAAATATCCCCACTAACTTTTTTTTATGTAAAATAACATAACATAATAACTTTTTTTTATATATATATAGAGTTGTGGGCAAAATAGAAAAAATAAAAAATTCACCCTTGCTAACTATAAGATACCATAAAATTGGGACTCACTAGGAATATTAGAAAAAAAAATCAACCAACTTCTTAACCCCACTTCTCTCATTATAATAGTAGAGTAAATAATGATTGATATTATTATATATACTAGTGGGCGGCACGTGTGATGCCCGTGAGAGAGAGTGTAAGGGGAGAGAGACTGGGAAGAGGGACTCTAGTGAGATAATTTTAAAATTTTAAGTTAAAAAGATAGAGTAGTGGGTGGAAACTACCTCGCAACACATGTCTCTACTTTTTCTCTAGAAAAGTAGTTACTACATAGAGAGGGTGTGCCTCTTCGTTGACACCAAGGATGGAGCATGAGAGAAGATAATGATAAGGATTTGAGAGAATCGTTGAGATATTGAGAGATTATTGTTAGTATTAGTTAGTATTATTCCAATATCCCCACTAACTTTTGTCATGTAAAATAAGATAACATAATATCTTCTCTTTTTTTTCATACAGAGTTATGGGCAAAATAGAAAAATATAAAAAATTTACCCTTGCTAACTATAAGATACCCTAAAATTAGGACTCATTTGGAACATTAGAAAAAAAAGCAACCAACTTTTTAACCCCGCTTCTCTCATTATAATCGTAGAGTAAATAATGATTAATATTATTTGATATACTAGTGGGCGGCACGTGCTATGCACGTGAGAGAGAGGGTAAGGGGAGATAGACTGGGAAGGGGGACTCCACGGAGATAACTTAAAAAGATAGAGTAGTAGGTTGAAACTTCCTCGAACGCATGTCCCTACTTTTTCTTTTGAAAAGTAGTTACTACGTGGAGAGGGTGTGCCTCTTTGTTGAGACCAATTGGAGGGCGCATGAGAGAAGATAATGATGAGGATTTGAGAGAATCGTGGAGATATTGAGGGGTTATTGTTAGTTTTAGTTAGTATAACTTCAATATCCCCACTAACTTTTGTCATATAAAATAAGATAACAGAATATCTTAATTTTTTTTTATATAGAGTTAGGGGAAAAATGTAGCACCCCGAACTTTTTCATCCTTAATAAACAGCACCTTCATAGCTAATTGGCCGTTTTCATAGTTTTCGTAGTCTAATTAATAAATAAGGGAGAAATCGGAAATTCCAAAACGTCAGAAGTGTTCGTTTTCGAAAGACGGATCCAACGCAAGTTGAATCGTCGAAATCCGACGAGCGAATAAAAAGATATGGTCAAAACAGTCCAGACATAACAGAGCACCGATCGCTCGGTCATTACCTGCGATCGATCGGTCCACTACCGATCGCTCGATGGCTATCGCACGGTTAACTTTTTTGTATGGGGAAAAATTCCAGAGAGTGTGTTTTTGACCGATCTCTCGGTCATAACACCGATCGATCGGTAAGCCTCCGATCGCTCGGTCCATAGCACCGATCGATCGGTCATACGCAGTTTTTCTTCATTAAGGGTGTTTAAGACTTTAAACACCACCCCCTTGCCTATAAATAGGCTGAGTTCGTGCCTTAGGGTTTCAGAAACCCTCTGTGCCCTATCTTAGGAGATTTTGAGAGAGAGAAGAAGGAGGGGAACTACTTGTTGATCAAGCTTGTGGAAGATCAAGGTTCTTCCACTTCCCTTGGTGATTTCCAACCAAGAACTCACTGTTCTTGCTTGTTCCAGCCATTGGGAGTCAAACCCATTGATTTCTCTAAGGTAGATACACTCTACTACAATCTTGCAATCCTACTAGTTACTAAGTATGATTCTTCTTATCTATGCCCTATCTATGTGTATTGATTTTATGTATGAAAAAGGTGTGATTATATACTTGGGTGAAGCTTACTATTATGATGCACTCTAAGTGTTTGATGAAATACCTCTAAGGGATTCTATGTTTAAATACGATGATTTCTCTTATTAAGTGCATATGCTCGCATGTCTCGCATGAACCGATGGTTTCCATGGATTTCTCAAAGTACAAATAAAGGTTTTTCACGAAAAGACGAATAATGAATGATTCTAAGTAACTCTATGATTTCTCTAAGATCGTTTCACAAGCTCTAAGGATCATACCATGCTCACAAGAAAACTCTATGATAATGCTCTAAGATCGTCTCACAAGCTCCACGGATCACAATGAAATGCTCTAAGATCTCTAAGGTTATGCTCTATGGAAATGCTCTACGGTATTGCTCTATGCTCTATGTCTCTACGGATCACAATGACTCTAAGTAACTCCATGAACTCACAAGAACTCATAAGGCTATGATTATCGATTGACTTACACGGTTACAGTTTTTGTTTCGAATATTATCTCACATATGTTTTCACGGTTTCCATACTTTAAGGATTTTACGGATTTCATTCTCCATGTCTCGTATGCTCCATGCCCAACCGCTTTACTGTTATTAGTTTGTATACACTGAGTATTCCATGCTCAGTCGATATTGTTATGATCGGCAGGTGCTCGGGTTCCATTCGATTTGTGTGGCGACGAACCTTGGGTCGAGGAAGAGTACCGTGACCCGGAGCCTTCCATGGATCACTATCATGACGATGGTGCTCTAGATAGGAGTCGTGACTTCGATTTCTGTTGATCGACCGACTTAGAACTTGTGTCATTTTGTTATGTGAGTGTGGGGTTTGTCCACTCCACTTTTGGGTTTCTCACACATGTATACTTGTTGGTTCTTACTTGAGCCAAGCTATAGGAGTATTCATTTTGCTTCCGCTATGTTTAGTATTTTATTTTCCGCTGTGCATTGTATTTCGTTTCCGTTATGTATATTCAGGTACTCTGACAGGTTTCCACGTGTGCCTTATGTATCATACTGGAGGTATGGTACGGCGGTCACGAGTCAACTTACCCTTAACTCCTAGGGGGTATTTTGGGTCGCGACAAAAAATATAAAAAAATTCGCCCTTGGTAACTATAAGATACCATAAAATTGGGACTAATTAGGAATATTAGAAAAAAATTAAACCAACTTTTTAACCCCGCTTCTCTCATTATAATAGTAGAGTAAATAATGAATAATATTATGATATATACTAGTGGGCGGGACATGCGATGCACGTGAGAGAGAGTGTAAGGGAAGAGAGACTGGGAAGAGGGACTGTAGTGAAATAATTTTAAAATTTTAACCTAAAGAGATAGAGTAGTGGGTTGAAACTACCTTGCAAGACATGTCTCTACCTTTTCTCTCGAAAAGTAGTTACTACGTAGAGAGGGTGTGCCATTTCGTTGAGACCAAGGAGGCAGGATGAGAGGAGATAATGATAAGGATTTGAGAGAATCGTGGAGATATTGAAGGATTATTGTTAGTTGTAGTTAGTATTACTTCAATATCCCCACTTACTTTTGTCATATAAAATAAGATAACATAATATCTTACTTTTTTTTACATAGAATTATGGGCTAAATAGAAAAATATAAAAAAAATTACCCTTGCTAACTATAAGATATTACAAAATTGGGACTCATTTGTAATATTAGAAATAAAATCAACAGTAAATAATGATTAATATTATTATATATACTAGTGGGCAGCACGTGCGATGCACGTGAGAGAGAGGGTAAGGGGAGAGAGACTGGGAAGAGGGACTCTAGTGAGATAATTTTAAAATTTTAACTTAAAAATATAGAGTTGTAGGTTGAAACTACCTCACAACACGTCTTTGCTTTTTCTCTTGAAAAGTAGTTACTACGTAGAGAGGGTGTGCCTCTTCGTTGAGACCAAGGATGGAGCATGAGAGAACATAATGAGAAGGATTTGAGAGAATCGTGGAGATATTGATGGATTATTGTTAGTTGTAGTTAGTATTACTTCAATATCCCCACTAACTTTTGTCATGTAAACTAAGAGAACATAATATCTTAATATTTTTTTATATAGAGTTATGGGCAAAAAAAATTCACCCTTGCTAACTATAAGATACCATAAAATTAGGACTCATTAGGAATATTAGAAAAAAAAATCAACCAACTTTTTAACCCGGCTTCTCTCATTATAATAGTAGAGTAAATAATGATTAATATTATTATATCTACTTGTGGGCGGCAAGTGCGATGCACGTGAGAGAGAGGGTAAGGGGAGAGAGACTTTAGTGAGATAATTTTGAAATTTTAACTTAATAAGATATTGTAGTGGGTTGAAACTACCTCGCAACACATGTCTCTACTTTTTCTCTTGAAAAGTAGTTACTATGTAGAGAGGGTGTGCCTCTTCGTTGAGACCAAGGAGGGAGCATGAGAGAAGATAATGATAAGGATTTGAGAGAATCGTGGAGATATTGATGGATTATTGTTAGTTGTGGTTAGTATTACTTCAATATCCCTACTAACTTTTGTCATGTTAAATAAGATAACATAATATCTTAATATTTTTTTATATAGAGTAATGGGCAAAATTGAAAAATATAAAAAATTCACCCTTGCTAACTATAAGATACCATAAAATTAGGACTCATTAGGAGTATTAGAAAAAAATCAACCAACTTTTTAACCATGCTTCTCTTATTATAATAGTAAAGTAAATAATGAGTAATATTATTATATGTACTAGTGTGCGGCAAGTGCGATGCACGTGAGAGAGAGGGTAAGGGGAGTGAGACTAGGAAGAGGGACTCTAGTGAGATAATTTTAAAATTTTAACTTAAAAAGATAGAGTAGTTGGTTGAAACTACCTCGCAACACATATCTCTACTTTTTCTCTTGAAAAATAGTTACTACGTTGAGAGGGTGTGCCTCTTCGTCGAGACCAAGGAGGGAGCAGGAGAGAAGATAATGATAAGGATTTGAGAGAATATTGGAGATATTGAGGGATTATTGTTAGTTGTAGTTAGTATTACTTCAATATCCCCAATAACTTTTGTCATGTAAAATAAGATAACGTAATATCTTAATATTTTTTTATATAGAGTTATGGGCAAAATAGAAAAATATAAAAAAATCCACCCTTGCTAACTATAAGATACCATAAAATTAGGACTCATTAAGAATATTAGAAAAAAAATCAACCAACTTTTTAATCCCGCTTCTCTCATTATAATAGTAGAGTAAATAATGATTAATATTATTATATATACTAGTGGGGGGCAAGTGTGATGTATGTGAGAGAGAGGGTAAGGGGAGAGAGACTGGGAAGAGGGACTTTAGTGAGATAATTTTGAAATTTTAACTTAAAAAGATAAAGTAGTGGGTTGAAACTACCTCGCAACACATATCTCTACTTTTTCTCTTGAAAAGTAGTTACTACGTAGAGAAGGTGTGCCTCTTCGTTGAGACCAAGGAGGGAGCATGAGAGAAGATAATGATAAGGATTTGAGAGAATCGTGGAGATATTGATGGATTATTGTTAGTTGTAGTTAGTATTACTTCAATATCCCCACTAACTTTTGTCATGTAAAATAAGATAACATAATATCTTAATTTTTTTTTTTATATAGAGTTATGGGAAAATAGAAAAATATAAAAAATTCACTCTTACTAATTATAAGATACCATAAAATTAGGACTCATTAGGAATATTAGTAAAAAATAACCAACTTTTTAACCCCGTTTATCTTATTATAATAGTAGATATGGTAATAGTTATATTCATTATATATATATAATATTATTTTCTTCTAATTTTTATTTAACATTCAAACCGAGCCGAGCCGAGCCAAATCAAACAGGCTTCGACTCGAGTTCGGTTTGAACACATTTTCAAACTAAAAAAATAGCTCGGATCAATCAGGCCTAATTCCTGAGGTGTCTCTTCCTTGATACTAAGTACAATTTTGGATACACCCCTAACTATTAGAGCGTTGGTCTCTGATTGATTAACGTGGGCCAATGACAGAAAATGTTGAAGCGTCCTTCACACCATTTGCTCTCGCCCATACCCCAGAAAGGCAGAAACTCGAGAGTACGTTTACGCCCAGAGGATTTTTTATTTTCCTCGAAGAAAAATCAATATCCTTGGCTAACATGCGCCATTGGCGTTTGTCACATCAAAAACTCTTACAAAGGGCGGGAAGTGGAGAGGATTTACGGAGTTAGGGCCATGGATCCACAGGAGGAGCAGAGAGCTGCAAGACCTTCAAGGGGAGGAATTGCTTTCTCCCCAGCCATCGCTACTGTCCTCACCGCTCTTCTCTCTTCCTTCGCTACTGCAAGTCTCCCTCCCTATGAATCCTTTTTCTTTTTTTAAACTTTACCTTTCATATAATCTGTTCAATCAACCATTGTTTTTGTTTGATTTATAGTTCTGTAATGCTTCTTTGCTCATTTGATCTTCTTCCTTCAATTTTTTTTTTTTCTTTTCTGTAATGAGTTGGTTCTTTGAGAAATTTGCATTGTAGAGTAGTTGGTTCTTTGCTCATTTGATCTTCTTCCTTCAATTTAAGTTCTAGTTTCAACTTTTAAGCAAAATGATTATTAAGAACTGTGATTTGTAATCTGGAATCAGTCGAATAGGGTTTAGGTAATGTTGGTGGTGGATTTGAGAAGGTCTGTGTTGGAAGTATAAATATTATAATTATTTTTGAAATATGTTTTTAATAAATAAAGCTGAGCTCGGCTCGAGCTTGAATCAATTTGAGCTCGAGCCAGGCGAATTCGAGCCGACCTTTGAGTCAAGCTTTTCGAGCTAACATAGATCGAGCGGAGCCGAGCAGGGCCAAGCTTGGCTCGGTTGGAATACACCCCTAGAGAAAGGTCTCCTATTTTTAGATTCCTTGACGAGTAAAAGGGGGAATAGGTTTTGTGCAAACGATGGGCAGAGTGGTAGGTAATAGGTTTAATAACACCTCCATTTTGGAAGAGAACCATTTAGCCCTTATTCGGGCAGATTATACACAACGTTCAGTCGTATGCAATTAGGTCTTTGCTTTCTAGTCTACCCATTCGTTAGGAAATGTAGGAATTCAGGAAATGAAAAAATTATCGCCAATATTGGCTCGTAAAGGCAACTCAGGTGTGCAACTGATTTTAAAAAAACGGCGTCAATAAAGAGTTATGGAATAGTGGATGAGTGAATATGGGACCTATTGATGAGAGTATCTAGATGATTGGTCTACAAAAGGCAAATGCCATAGATTTTCAGTGAGATTTGGGCATGTGTCCATAGGAAGGCATTATATATCAGTTTATGTGTAGGATGGAGCATCAAAGAGTTGTTAGAGCCATTGATTCTACAATAAATCTCCAAATTTTCCTCTACCACCATACTCTCATCTTTATGTATAACCACCACAAGTTAAAGGTTCTGAACAGTTAATTACTACAAGAGCCTTAGCAGCTATTTTTGTGGAATGAAGTATGTACCTCTCTTAGTGAAGTATATCAAGCACTAGCATTTTTTTTATTGGTATATCAAGCACTAGCATTAGCAAATTAGCCTTAACAGATGCAATGTAACCGACATAAAATTGTTCAAATAAATAAATAAATGAGAGATTAAAAAAACCCACCAAAAGCTACTTCCCAGAAATGAATCCCAACATATGCATAAACAAAAATAAAATCTAAAATGAAGATTATTAGCCAGATAAAAGATGAAGTTTATTACGATATCTGCTCGAACTTGCATTGGCTAAAATTTGGACAGAATTCTGCAAAAGATCCTTAATTCTCAGGCCTACTATATACAAGTTTATTATAAAAGCCTTATTTGTGTTAAATCTTGGACTGAATTTGTGTTCAGAAATATGATATTTCTAACATATTTAACCATGTAGACTTATAACCATAAGAAGACTGCGGAAAAACATCATGAGGACCAAGGAAACGCAGAGGAGAAGAAACATATTTCTTTACTGCCATGTGAACTTTTTAATATTTTAAATTTGCGTACTGAATTAAATTCAAAGGCATCTATTGCTCAAACTGTGTATATCCCTTATTATAATGGGGTCAGATTTATGCAAAGTAATGAGTTGGTGCTCTCTCGCTTGGTTAATCGTCTTTCTCACTTGCACATTCTATGCTCCCGTATTGGTATAACTTCATGTCTTCTATCCTTTCAGCTGAACCCGGTAACCTTTGATGTGAGTTATGTGACTGTAAATTTTACAGATACTGGTTCCATCATCATTTTCAATGACAAACAGTAGCTTATCCATTTTACATCAAGTCCCAGAAGGTCATGTTGGGGCGTATTGGAGAGGGGGTGCCCTTCTAGAAACAATTACGAATCCAGGTATAGTTGCGGTGCTATCTTCAATTGAGATGTATATTCGATTTTATGCAAGCATAGGGCTTATAGATTGCTTGCTTGAACTTATTTGGGGTTTTCAGGTTTTCATTTGAAGATGCCTTTCATAACCCAGTTTCAGCCCATTCAAGTCACCCTTCAAACAGATCAGGTAAATGATGTTGTTTTTGAGCTTTGAGAGCTGGGTCTGCCATTTCAAAAGTCAAATCACATCCCTCCATGAAGCTTAGAGCCAGATTGACTAGAGGAGACCTGTGCTGTTGGTCATTAAGATGGTTTGTGTCATCTTTTTTACTCCAGAATGTCAGATCGAACATCCAAGGTGTTGGATAAGCATCACTTTTATGTAAAATCATCTTTTCTGAAAAAGAAAAGGATTTAAGACAAAAGAAAGCAGCCAAATTTATGTAGAAGTCCAGAGTCTCAAGACCATCAACCATGACTCAGCGACCAATACCTCAGGTTTCCTCCAAAGGCAATCGCCATTCTAATATAGTGGTTTTATTCCGGTATCTTGGACTTGTATGGAGATGCTCTATGAAATATTAGCTGGGTTTTGAGACCGGGCCCCAAATTTTCGAATTTTGTAACTTATATTGAAACAGAAAATCAAGAATTACCAGTTACATGTTTGATCACACAATACAGGTGAAGGATATCCCATGTGGTACAAAAGGTGGTGTTATGATCAACTTTGAGAAGATAGAGGTAGACTGTCTCTTTATTTGACATTACAGTTTTGCCGTCTTGGTCATTGTGGACTGTATGTTCCATTTTACATGCATGTTTTCATTGGAATGTTTTCTCCAGGTTGTTAACCGGCTTCACAAGGACTCTGTTTATGAGACGCTGCTTAACTATGGTGTACAATACGACAACCCATGGATATATGATAAGATTCATCACGAGATTAATCAGTTTTGTAGTGCTCATACTCTTCAACAAGTCTATATTGATATGTTTGATCAGGCAAGAAGCAAGATTAACTAATCATACTTTTGAGGTCATATATTTAGAGACTCCTTCACCTTTAATCCCGGCACTCAAGCACCCGAACTGTGCTGTTGGAAGCAGAATACCCTTTGTTGCTTATGTCAATGTAGCTCAAACAATATGCATTGAGGGAGCCATGGGATTATTAAGCTAATGAGAATGTTGGCTTGATATTTTAACATCTCGCTCTCTCCCACACTGGGGTTGGCAGATGGTTTAGCGGACTCCATCCCTTGCCAAAGCATTGGTACAAATCTCCCGAGAAATACCCAATTTCTCCCAAAAAAAACGGTGAAAAAATCTAAAGTTTAAAACTCAAGTTTATCGCAATATTTTAAAAATCTCACAAGTAATATAATTTTCTCTTTTTACCCATAAATATCGCGAGATTATAAAAATATTGTGAGAAATACACAATGTTGTTGGTTTTATGCAAAATAACTTGGGATATATATTATTATTTTCTGTAATTTTAATATATTTTTTTAATCATTGCCAAGATTTAGGTGAGAAATACTTGAAAAAATTCAGAATTTGAAAATCTCCCGAGAAAAACTTTGGCCGAAATAAACCCGAGGACGAGAGTTGTAACACTGTGCCAAAGAAAGGGTTAATAGGGGGTTGCTTTGTAATTTCAGGATTGAGATGCCAAATTATTGTTTTAGTAGCTCTTATAGGAGTTGGAACTTTTTATGTTTCCTTGTTTTATTTATTTATTTAGTTTTCTCTCCTTTTTACTAAACCTTTGTCGGTACTTGTAAGAATAAAAGAGATAAAAAAGGGAACCTTGGGCTGAATCTCGGCAGCATCAATAAAGTAGCTGTTGAGTTATCCCTTATAAATATTTCTTTTTCCCAGTTTTTTGAGTTGAATCTATAGATTTTGCTAATTACAGAATGAAAACATTTCAGATTGATGAAAAGATGAAAGATGCTCTTCAGGGTGATTGCACACGTTATGCCCCAGGTATCGAAATTATGAGTGTTCGTATCACAAAACCTACTATCCCAACTAGCATAAAACGCAATTTTGAGCAGATGGAAGAGGAACGCACTAAGGTAGGTACTTGTTTCATTGCCTTTTGATATGCTACAGTTGTTTTGCATTTTTTTTTTCTTGCATGGAAATTAATGTTTCTTAAAGAGGAGTTAATAAAAGTACACGCGAAGTAATTACTCCAGATACACATAGATGGGCCTGGTCCAAGGTTAATGAAAATCTAAACTCCTTCAGATATAACTCACTGTATTACATGCACTGTTCGGTTTTGAGTCACTTGATATACTGCAAATTTTCTGAATATGAGTCACTATTTATTGTTGTGCTAGGTCGTTATGAAACTTCAGTTTTGTAGCACATTGGCATGACTACTGTAAAAAGGACCCACCCCATGATTCATCTCGTTCTTTATGCCGTGAATATGCAATTTCATCCCCCCACTTTTTCTTGATGCCAAACTAATAATCAAATTTTGATTCATTCAGAATTTTTACATGGTGAAGTTATTGTATACAGGATCTTTTATTTAGTAGTTGGTGTCTCTATGTAGGTCTTAATTGCCGTGGAGAAACAGAAGGTAGCCGAGAAAGAGGCAGAGACACAGAAGAAGATTGCTTTAACAGAAGCAGAGAAGAATGCCCAAGTTAGTAAGATCCTCATGGAACAGAAGTTGAGGGAGAAGGACAGTGCCAAAATGCAGCAAGAAATTGAGAACCAAATGTACATGGCTCATGAGAAGAGCTTGACAGATGCTAACTTCTACAGGTAAAAATTGCTCCCCAAATACTTCTTTCCATCTACAGAAATGAAGGTTATATTGTTGTCTCCATTTTTAGAGTGATGAAAGAAGCTGAAGCGAACAAATTGAAGCTTACACCCGAGTATCTCGAACTCAAATTCATCGAAGCCATAGCAAATAATTCTAAAATCTTCTTTGGAGACGAGGTGTGATGATTTCATTTATTTGAGCCTCTTAACTTTCATTAGATCTTTCATGTGCTATCATGTGCATTGAAACTCAGTTAGTGTCGTGCAGGTACCTAATATGGTCTTTGATCAAAGGCTGCTTGGGAATTTCCTGCATGATGTGGCGAGGAAGGGAAAATTGGAAGTGTAGGCTCTAATCAATGTCAACCATATAGTTCTGCTGATATGAACAGTTATATACAGCTTGTTTTTTGGTAAGAGGTATTATAACTCCTAACACACACATGCAATCAGACCTAAGGTAACCTAAGGTAACCGCTAAGGTGCCATAAGGTATATACAGCTTGTTGGATAGAAGAAAATGTAAAAAGGAAAATCATATTTTCTGTTCATATCTTTATAGGTGCTTAACTGTTATACTTTAGTGCTTGGTAGGGGTCAGGTTAAGGTAGGGGCTTAATTTGAGCCACAAAAGCCTTTTGTAAATGGGCCGGGCTTGGTGCAAAGTATTCAAAACTCACAAAATTTAACCCAAGCTTGGCCCATTGACCCCCTAGGTTTGGGAATAGTAATCTCTGGTTCTTTCAAACTACATAACCTCTCTTATAATTAATAATCATGGTGGAAAGAGATTTCTTAAATTATAAGAGTATTATATAGGAGTGATAATATTCATTCATCAAAATATAGTTTTTTTTCCATAACTTTCTTGCGGTGAGAAATAAATAAATAAATGTATTAGGTAAATATAGGAATAAATAAATGTATTAGGTAACCCTAAGAAAAAAAAAAAAGGGCCTATACTACATCTCGATACCAATCAAATACTACTCTCGACCTGGTAATGAGAGGTGTAGCCATGATCAGAAATGTCAGTGTATGTGTTCTACATGTGTGGTGTTTGTTTCCTTTGTCTTGCCTTCTGTAATCACCTTGCGGTGTTATTGAATTTACCAAAAAAAGAAAAAAAGAAGGATGATTATAGTGGTATCATCTCATGTTCCTCGCCAATAAACATGAGCTGCAAAACCAGAGTATCCCTCTGGTGAGCAACAGATCAGTGGACAAAAAAAAGGCCATCTCACCGTAAGTTTTCTGCCAATTTTTTTATTTCTTTCCATTCAAATTTTTTTTTCCTTTTTTCTTATGTTTTTTGGTCCACTGATCTGTTGCTCACCAGAAGGACAGGACACTCTAGTGAGCACAAGAGTAAACCTTTTGCCAAACATGAGCAGGACAATAATTTCCCTACGTGGCTCGCCCTGCTAATCGGTAACGTGCACAACTCATGTGCGGTGTTTAGAGAAAAACACTTTTAAAAAGTTATCGTTTATTTTTAAATTATAATTGCGCATAAAATACGTGTTGCATTGTTATTTCCTTTTGAGGTTGAATTCACAAAGGTAGGCCGCAACCCCAATTAGGAAGGTTATTATCTGCTCAAGGTTAGAGATGGGTGGATATTCAACAAGCACACCCTCTCGGGGCTTGATCCCGTATCAAACGAGGTTGTGCCACACTCTAGCAATGGAGAAAGCATTGCTTCACGCCAATGTTTTCATAACCGGACCGGCCATCGAATCAGTTGGGTGGTCGATCGATCGGTTCATAAAATCTGTAAAATATTTGTCACCTTGTTATTTGATTTTTTAGGTAGGCCGTAACTCCGATTTGCATGGTTAGTATCTGTTCTTTGTTAAAGACGGGTAGATATTAAACAATCACACCCTCTTGACTTAATCCCGGACCAAACGAGTGGTGTAATACACACACTACCATTGGGGAAGCATTTTTCCGCTAATGTTTTCATAATTGGACCGACCGGCTGGGTGTTGGTTCCCGATTCATAAAATACGCGTAGCCTTGTTTTTTCTCTTCTTTTTTTGGGCTTGAATTCATATAGGTAGGCCTCAAACCAGGTTGGCAAAATTAGTATCCGTTCTAGGTTATGGACGGATGGATACTCAACAATCACACCCTCTGGGGACTTGTTCTCGGATAAAATTAGTGCCATACATACAGTACCATTGGATCGAGCATTGCTTCCCGCCAATATTTTCATAACCGAATTGATCTGTCTAGATGGCCGGTTCTCAATTCAACCGGTTCAACCGATCCTGTTCGACCATGCCTTTTTTATTTGTTTTTCTTTTGTGGCCACTTCTTCCAATTTCTACCGGTTTTACCACCATTTCTCCGGTTGGTTCTCCCAATTTCCGATTTTTAAGCTGGTTTTGAAAAGATCGGATTTTGATGGTTTTGGGGACTGATTGACTGGTCGGCCAATCCATTCCGAATTTCAAAACATTGCTTCCCACCCTGTGATTTGTTAGATTGATCTATACTAAAAACATTCATGCAAGTCCACTAATCAACTAATGCTCCTTCCCAGGGGCGGAGCCAGGTTATTGTGTTGGGGGGGGGGGGGGGGGGGGGGGGGGGGGGGGGGGGGGTATAAAAATAAATTTGAGGGTATGGAATTTGGGGGTTCCGCCCCCGAGAAAAAATTGGGATAGTTTTTTTATTTTGAGAATTTCTTTTTCACGGTAATGCCTTTGAGGTCGTCATGTGTCCCTATTAATACCCCCTTAATTGTGGTTAAGATTCAACCACGTACCTATCCTTGGTTTTAAAAAAATATATCAAGTTTTTTTTTTGAACCCTAGTTTAAAATTCACTAACTCCTAAGGTTAAAATTATTTAAATATTTTTTTCTAAAAACCAAGGATAAGTAGGTGAACCTCAGATTGGGTGAATTTTGACCATAGTTAAGGGCTGTCCATAGGGACATGTGGCGACCTTAAGGACATAAGGGGACTCCATTGAGGGGCCCACTATATATATGACAAAAAAAATTGGGGGGTTCACTATATTATGTAGGGCAAAAAAAATTGAGGGCGCCAAATATACTAAATATATTTTTTTTAATTGAGGGGCCCACTATAAATACTAGTGCAAGTAGGATTTACAAAAAAATTCGGGGGGGGGGGGGGTTAGAATTGTCAACTATCACACCCTAATCCTGGATTAAACGTGTGGTGAAATAACCACACAACCAGGCAAGCATTGTTTCCCATGCATAATGCTCCTTCCTTCCTGATGCAAAATTCAAAGAAATTTGATCCACGCTAGTCCTATTCTAGACATTGCCTACTCTTACTGAATTTTGGCTGAGAATGAGACGAGGGCTAGCACGTCTCAAGAAATTTTCGCTCTCATTATAAACGGATTACTTTTCGGCAATGGAACTTATTGAAAAGGGGTTTTTCCCTGATTGCCCCTTAGTATGAGGTTCTTCCTTAAATACCAAAGATTTAAAAACCCTTCTCTTCTCGAGTCAGTCTATAGGTACTCCTGAATATACTCCCTAATCCTAACCGTTTATAATCGATCACTAAGGGTCAAGATTTGAGTTGACTTATTTTGTTTTTTCTAATGTCACATCAACTCTAAACCTAACCGTTTAAAATTGAAATAAACGGATAAGATTTGGGAGTATATTTGAGAGTACACTTTGGGAGTATCCCTAGACTAATTTTTCTTTAAATGCCCTTATGAATGATTTTTGGTTATTCTGGATATATGTAAAGTCTAAAATACCCCTCCACTACCTTCAAGCATTAAACAATTCACCATAATTGCATTAACTTCCAAACAAGGTGGTGATCGATGTTACATATGTGCATGGAAAACCTTCTACGTGCATTATCTCAGAAAATTTTCCAGCAAACTCCTTCGTTTTTCTGTGAATCTTTTTTCTGGGGAACTCCAAACTCTTTGGTTTTGTGGGATAATCATTAACTTTGTGATAACCAAAACCTAGAAAGGTATGTTTTGATTTCTTAATCTCTATACCTTATGATTAACTTCTTACTAGTGGTATATGAGGCTTTGAGTAATCTAAGGAGCCATTACATTGAGGTTTTTTCGAAAAATCTAGTCGTTAAATAAGTTTTAGGAATGCAAGGGACGAAGCCGGTGGAAATCGGTTCAGGGTTGATACATGTTGTACACATGTATCGACCTGGTCGATACAATTTGCTTGAGTAGTCGATGCATGGATCTTGGTCCATGGCGATGTTGTCGAAACACTTGATACAATTTTGTATCGACCCTTAGTGTATTTGCATCGACCCTTAGGATTTTGCATTGACCATCTACACTGTGTCGACCCAGTCATTTCCATGCATCGACCCTTAGGGTACCCTTTGCTAATTTGCATCGACCCTTAGGTTTTTTCATTGACCATCTACACTGTGTCGATCCAGTCTCTTCCATGCATCGACCCTTAGAGTATTTGCATCAACCCTTTACTAATTTGCATCGACTCTTAGGTTTTTTCATTGATCATCTATACTGTGTTGACCCAGTCCCTTCCATGCATCGACCCTTAGGGTATTTGCATCAACCCTTTGCTAATTTGCATCGACTCTTAGGTTTTTGCATTGACTATCTACATTGTGTCGACCCAATCCCTTCCATGCATCAACCCTGAACCTATGTTTGGTTGTCGAGAAAATAAGTAAAAACATGGAAAAGAAAAGAAAATTAAACAAAACACAACTAAAATTTGTATTAAAAATCTAAAATTTTCTTTTCTTTTCCATGTTTTCTACAATTTTCTCGGCAACCAAACATTGCATTAGGGTTTTTGCATCAACCCTTTGCTAATTTGTATCGACCCTTTGGTCATGTATACTGTGTCGACCCTGTCCCTTCCATGCGTCGACCATTTGCATCGACCCTTTGCATATTTGCATTGACACATTGCTTATTTTCACAACTCATTCATTTGTCCCTTATCTAACTAATCAATAATATATTTCTTATAGACGATAGTGCCAAAAGTATCACTAATTTGGAAAATGAAGCACAAGATATCTGTTATCGAGATGGAACGGCTCAGTGTCTATTAGTGGATAGCAGTATTACATACAAGGAGCTTTTGTCTAAAGTTTATCGACTTACCAATTCCAAACAGTGCGATATTACTTTAAGGTCATTTTTTCATTCCTCAAACCCAATTCCACCAATCGAAATTGCCAACGATGAATCTTTGTCAACCTTTCTTTATATGATTATGGAACGAAATGATATTTACATTCCCTTGTACATATCGAATGAGGAAAGAATGAAGCATATTTCAAATGAAGAGTATGTTCCCACCGAAGTTTGTAGAGAACATGTGAGCAACCAAGAGTCTGTTCGCATCGAAGTTGTCAAAGAACATGTGTGCAACTGAGAGTATGTTCTCATCGAAGTTTCTAGAGAACATTTATTCAAACAAAAGGATATCTCCTTTGAAGTTGTTGGATGATTAGATTTTGATTCTGAGTGCAATACGAATAAGCTGACTAATATAAAAGAAGACAATTTTCATATGAAGGATCTTGTTGGTAGTCATGATGGTGTAGAAGACATCAATGACAATTTGCATGTGAACATTCTTGATGACATCAATGACAATTTGCATATGAAGGATCTTGATGACATAGATTCCATAGATGATGCTATGAATGATGTCATTCCAGAATATGCAGATCTTGGTGCAGAGGTCATCGTAAACGACTTCCCTAGCTTCAGATAGATTCATGTCTTTATAACTCCACTAAAAAAACTTTTTTCAAATTATAGATTGTAACATTAAACTCTCTCTACTTCCACATTGTTTTGTAATCATGATAGTCCTCCCATCACCCCATAGATGCATAATAAGGACACAACAAACAATCTTATTGAGAAGGCACAATATGAGGATATTCCGGTGCACAATGAAGGTTTGGATGGTGAATGTATGTTGCAAGATGAGACGGAAGTCCAACTTGGTCAATGTTTTAAAGACAAGAAGGTACTGCAGAGTTGTATTCATAAGTATACGATGCGCAAGAACTTTCAATTCAAGGTAATACGTTTGGATAAAGAACGATACACATTGAAATGTCATGGTCTGAATTGTAAATGGTAACTATATGCATCAAGAGTTAATGGTTCTGGCCAATTCAAGATAAAGACCTATGCTGGGATACACTCATGTCCGTCACCGACTGTGGAAGATAATCTGTAAGCAAGAAGCTGGGTGTTGAGTGAGCACGTTCTATCACATATTGAGGGACATGAGATGTATAGGCCAAGATAGATTGTCAATGATATATAGCGCGAGTTCGGAGTCAAACCGAGTTACAAGAAAGCGTGGAAGTCTCGAAAAATTACAATAGAGAAACTTAGAGGATCATTCGACACATCATATGCGGATCTCCCAGCTTATTTCCACGAACTTAAGAAGTGCAACCTGGGTACGATAACTGCAGTGAATTCAGATCCAGTAGATGGGGTGTTCAGTTCTGCTTTTTGGGCGATTGGTGTGGTACTTAACACTTTTCGAACTTGTTGTCGAAAAGTGTTAACCTTTGACGCGACACATTTAAAAGGAAAGCATAAGGGGATACTATTTGTCATAGTGACTCTTGACGGGAACAATAACCTCATACATGTCGCCTTTGGATTGGATGAAAAGGAAAACCATTGTTCTTAGGAATGGTGTTTAACTCATCTGAAATAAACATTGGGGCTACTGGAGGATTTAGTGATTATCTCGGATAGAAACCTTTCATTGTTAAGCAAAGTTCCTCAAGTACTCCCAAATGCATTTCATGCCTACTGTGCGTATCACATTTCAATGAACATGCACAAGCTGTGTAAGGACGAGAGTGTGAAGCCTTTCTTTTGGCTAGCAGTAAAGGCTTCCAGACGGTCGAAGTTTCACGAGTTCATGACGATTATTTCTCAGACGAATCAACAAGCACAAGAATTTTTAAACGGGATTCCGAGGGAAAAATAGGCAAATGCTTACTCTCCAATCAAAAGATATGAGATTGTCACGTCTAATATAGCGGAGAGTGTTAATAGCTTATTGAAAGAGGCAAGAGAATACTCAGTTACACAATTAGTAGAGACAACACGTGAAATAACTCAAAAGTTTTATTTCACTCGACGCAAGGAATGGTTAGAGTAGCCCTCAAGGTTGACTAAAAATGTCGAAGATAAAATGGAAAAGGATTTTCAGAAAGGACGAAGTAGACGTGTTGACAGTATCAATGACAATGAATTCAGAGTCCATGGAGAAGAACATAGGGAGTTGGTCAATCTACTTCAAAGGTCGTGTACTTGTAGTAAATTCAACGTGACGAGATGGCCTTGCAAGCATGCTCTTGCTGCATGTGCGAAATATCACATTGACAAATATGAATATGTTGATCGATATTACACAACGGAATGTGCACGGATGGTTTATGAGGGGTCGATTTACCCGGTGTCGGACAAATGCGATTGGGAGACACCGGATGCACTACTAGTACTATGTGAGAAGATGAAGCCACTAAGATATGGTCGAACTGGCGGAAGATGGAAGAAGAAGAGACTTCTATCACAAGGAGAAGAGCGTCGATCTGTAAAATGTGGTAGATGTAAGCAAACATGGCACAATAGACAATCTTGTACTCGAGTAATTGGGCAAGAAAAGTAAAAAAGTTATAATTTTGTAAAAAAAATTGTCATTTTGGACAAAGATACATGTACTTATGGAAGAAAAGTTGTAAAAAATTGTAATTTCAGACAAAGAAATAGAAATTTTTGATAAAAATACTTGCTTCGACCGTGTAGTTTTTGGTGTATCGACCCTTCATAAAATGCATCGACCTCGTAAATAAGCTACTGCCTAGTTGTAATTGTAACGACCCTGTCACCTTTAGTGTATCGACCCCTCATAAAATGCATTGACCTCGTAAGTAAGCTACTGCCCAGTTGAACTTGCATCGACCCTGTTCATTTTGGTGTATCGACCCTTTATGATATGGTATCGACCCTGTGTTATGTTGTATCAACCCTTATGTTCTTTCAATGTTGCGCAACATAAGATTTCTTCCTAAGTTTCTGTCAACCTGTTTTAAACCTGTTTTGAACATGTTTCTGATTAAACTGTTTACATTATATTAAAAACATCAACACATCATAATAATTATAATACATGGATAGTCAACTATTTACATTTTAATACATGGAACCTCGACTGTTTACATTACATTCAACTAACAACATACATGGAACCTCGACTGTTTACATTACATTCAACTAACAACATACATGGACCCTCAACTGTTTACATTATATTGAACATGTGCACTCCCTCACAACAAAACTTCATCCAGACACAGCTCCCTCTCTCCCTCTGAAGCATTAAAAATGCGTATATTATCAAACAGAATAAGACAAAAAAATGAATATAAATTAGATTCTATTTATTACCTGCTGAAATGTAGGATGTAAGTCAGCACATAGGAAGTTAATGTATTTAACTACAAATATCCCGCAATCATGAGCATTTTCTTGTGTGGGAATAGTGTCAGGATCCATCGCTTGAAACTCCCATTCCTTTCCTTCTAATGCCTGTTCATCCCCCGCAGCGCTGAAAAGTAGTGGGAGCCCCTCCTTCAAAGATGCTACTTCATAGGCATACATGTTCAGTAGATCATCATTGTAGTAGGAGTCCCATATAAACACTTGTCTTTCTGGGGGCTCAAGTACGAACAATATCCAATGGATTCCTTTTGGCCACTCTCCTTCCACTCGCTTTTTTATTAGGTAGGGAATGTAGACACGTTCAGAACATCACATCTTTGCAGCTGGTTCCTTGAGTATTATGGGAATCAATAAGGTGTTGTACATAGTAGGGTTTTTGCCATATCTTCTAATTAGACTAATGCCTAGGTTTTCAGGGGCCTCTGTACTCATATTATTGAAAAGTGAATTCTGTCATAGGAAAAACAAAGTGAGCATATTATATAGATTAGTTGTCAAATTCTAGAATATTCAACTTTGATTGTTAACTTACTGTAAACAACTCATTTGTAAAAACACATTTTTGGGTGAATATATCAGGACAACGCTCGTGCCTCTCAAATAATAATTGCATGTAGGCGTCCATTTCTTAAAAATATTTAAGTATGTTAGTGCAGTGCATAGTTTAATATGGTAATTTTAAAAAGAAATATTTGTATGAAATCCCTCAATTACCCAATTCCCAAACCAGCAGGTAGGGGATGACACTTCATGCACAACAGTCGGAGTGATTAATAGGGTACCAACTGTGTTGCATCGGGACTATTCACTCTCATTCTTCCTACGCTGTTTAGCAAACTCCATCATCTCTCAGCGTTCGGCTTCAGATATATGTTAGAGTAAATTCAAAATTGGCTCCTCCGTGGACACCTTTTTCTTAACGGCTTTCTCCTTCTAGGCATCATACCAAAGAGACCGCATCCACTGAGAGTCAAAGCGGATCCTCTTCGCCTATTGTGGCAATGCCTCATGGACCGTCAGCTCCATAGTCATGGGCAAGTCTACAGGGTCTGGTACAGTAAAACTCACCGGTGTACCATCAAAAACCTTCTAGAAACAAAATTGTAAAAGTCAAATCAGTAACAAACAAAACAAATTTAGTAAAAAAAGATTGTGCAAATCACATACCTCATATTGTACAACAAAAGTGGAGACAATAGTCTCCTCAGGGTGAAGTGGAGAGTGTTCGGCCGACCTTTGTCCTTTTGCTATAGAATAGCTGGTGCGTCTCCTTGGGGGATCATCATCTTGCGCTGTAAATACAATTATCATTTTATTAAAGGTGAAATTATATTTTTTTAATAAATTTTAAAGTAAAATAGAGTTCTTATCCTGCAAACTTCCTCTTTCAATTGTCTAACCTCCTCACTCAACTTGTTTACAATCGCCTTGATGTGGTCTTCACTCGCACGAATTTTGGCTTTATGGTTTTCATCGCTCGTCTTAATAGACTCATCAATGTAGAGCTTGAGCTGGTCCAAGAGCCTACTATCAAAACTACTATCTCTTCGTGCCCTCTTCCTCTTCTTGGTAAGAGAGGAAGCTGTCACATCCACCTCCTCCTCTTCCTTCTCCTCCTCCTCATCCTCGTCCTCGTCCTCTTCGTCTTTGTCTTTTTTCTCCTCCCCCTTCTCTTTAGGAGGAAGGTCCCACTCTTTGTGGACTACCGAGTCCAACCCTCCAAGCCAGGTGAGTACATCAATCACTGCCGGCTCTTCCAGCTCCCTCTCAGTGGGCACGAGGGGTGGTAGAACCTCAACCTACAAGTAAAAAAGTTAGTTATATCAGTAATGTAAGAAGTACTTCTATTTGATGTAGTAATTAATAAAATAAACACTTACATCTTGACTCATTAACACCCGCCGGGTATCCTTATATTTAATGTAGGTCGTGATCTTCCAATGTAGGAACCGAGGAAATGTATCGGGCACCATCGGGATGAGATCCGAAGAGGACTTGATACCCTACTCCCATCTCGCGAACGCAGGAATACATTCTAGTAGCCAAACTTGTTACAATAAAGTAATGAAGTCATAAAGTATGAAAAAACAATTAAGTATAACAACTATAAAGATAAACTATAGTTCTATTACCTGGAATGCAAAAGCACAACCATACATGCTGTATATATAGCTGCCAATGGAGAGTGCAGGCTCCAAAGATGTTTTCAACTTTTTGTATCCAAATACTCCCCATAGATAACTATTGAAGGCTGGAAGGTCTTTCACTAGAGCCACCATCTCTCATCTACATAGGCGATAGAGAACTTTACATCCAAAAAACTCTCTAAAAAAAGAAGCAAGCCTAGCTGCACTACTTCCATATTATACTTCTCCCCAAGTCCCTGGATCTTTGTCAACAAATCTTTCTTATGGATTTCTCTGGGCTTCCTTTTGGGGAATATCATCTTCCTAAGTTTCTACTCCCCCAAATTGATTTCATGGGGGGTAGAAGGAATGGATCTAACACTCATGGCTTGGGCAAAATCCAACTCCCTAAATTTCATCATGACCCCCCCAATCTCAAACTCCATGTCTCCTACGTGGTGTTAGAGAACGAAGTGAGCCACCATACCACAAAATGTGAATGTATATTGATCCGTAAAACGCTCAAACACTTGCTCCTTCCATAGAACCATTCTATTTTGGCACACACTCTTGAAATTTTGTTTCATCTCCCACCAAAAAGCCTGAGTGCATTTCGCGGAAGGCTGACCCTCCCTTTCAATTAGGGGGACTGAGGATTCATACTTCACATTTTCATGAATTTTTCTACTCTTTGTTGGCTTCCTTGCACTCTTTGTTAGTTTGCTTGGACTCTTTTGAACTTTGGGTTTTGCAACAACCTTCTTCCCTACACTTTTCTTCACCATCCTACAAAAGGAAAAAAATAAGCATCGACAAAAACAAAACTTTTGACAAGTGGTCGATACAGTCGATTCACAAATTGCAAACGGGTCGATGCATTAAGCTTACAGGGTCGATACATGTATTAAACTGTACAGGGTCGATACAAATTGTACAGGATCGATACATTAGAACAAAGGGGTCGATATATTAATAGGACATAGTCGATACTCATTCAAATAGGACAGTAGCTTATTTATGAGGTCGAAGCAGGTCGATACATTCATTGCACAAGTTAATGCATGTGCATCGACTAAAGTGGATGGTTGATACATGTATCAACCTAGTGCATCCAGTCGATGCTTTAATTGCACTAGGTTGATGCATGTGCATCGATTAGAGTAAGGGGTTGATACATGTATCAACCTAGTGCATCCAGTCAATGTTTTTATTATATTAGGTTGATGCATGTTCATTGACTAGAGTAAAGGGTTGATATATGTATCAACCTAGTGCATCCAGTCGAAGCTTTCATTGCACTAGGTTGACGCATGTGCATCGACCGTCGTCTTCAACCTCTGAAAGGGTATGTCTCGGCCTATATGCATCGACCCCTTCACATATATGCATCGACCCTTCACATATTTGCATCGACCTAGTGTAAAAAAATTGTTGCAACAAACAATAAAACATTGTTGGTATTTAGAGCCGTTTTTCAGAGGAAAATGTATGAGCTTCATATGAATGAAACAAAGTTTTCATAAGCATTTACAAGAATGTAAGTTTGAAAATCGAAATCCTTCATAAAAAGCTACTATATATCCAAAAAACCGGAAAAATAAAAATCCTTCAAATTGAAGGAACCACATACCTTCAACAATCAATTGAACCTCTCAGAATCACTTCACAAAGTAAACTTGGGGATCTTGAAGGTTTTCAGTTGAACATCGATACAGCTTCCAGTAGAATCGATGAAGGAGATGAGAGGATCGAAGCGTAGTGGAGGAGTCTTGCGGTTTCCCACTTAGTTATGAGTTTGGGACAAAAGATGTCATAAACCAAAAGCATAAGGGTCTGAAGGAGAAAAAAACAAAACCACACATGCGAATGGATGCACATGTGTGTGGGGGCATTTAGAGAATGGTTTTTAAATCCTTGGTATTTAGGGAAGAACCCAATACTACAGGGGCAATCAGGGAAAAACCCTATTGAAAACTCTCTATAGTAGATACTACCGAGAGACTAGCCACATGATTGTAAATGGTGGGCTCATGTTTGGCACCATTGAATTTCTAATCTGTGCGGCCCAACTCTCAATAGTACCTACTATTAGAGAGTTTTAAATCACTTCCCTTGCGGCAAGTAATTTCTTTAAAGGAGGCGTGGATAGGTATTTAATTAATTTAGGGATACTGATATTCGCTTAAAAGTGTTTGTTTTTCACGATTATCCTTTTAGCATTATCGCACTCTTTTACGTAAAACTTGCATTTTTACAAACTTTTCTACGTAAGAGTTCCCTCCATTGCATAACACACACATTTCTGGTAAAAATGGTATATTTGCATAGTTTAAACACATTTCTGAAAGTCTAGATACTGAGCCATTTCAATAAACTCTCATTACGTGTTTCAACTGTCTCAGAAACCCTAACTGGACAATTTTCAAGGACCGGAGGCCGTAGTTAAGCATCAAAGCCCATTACTGAAGACTAAAGAGCCAACAGGCTATACCAAGTAGATGCAGGCCAAGTATGGGCTAAGCCAAGAGATCACAATTACATAATGAGGCCTAGGGAGCTGAAGAGTCGATTTCCAAGAAAGAGGACTTGAGAAATAAAGATCACTATACAAGACAAAGGAGAAAAGCTTGCTTAGTTGGTGAAATCTATGGGAGTCTATGTTAGAGACTAGCGTTCAAAACCCCCTGCTATCATTTTCTCTTCTTTTTCTCTTTTATTTCTCAAAACCCTAATCTCTCTCTCCTAATCCTATTCGTCAACCTTAATCATCTTAGCCGTCCATCCTTACTTTTCAAAACCCTAGTTAGTTCAAAAACCCTAATCCCATCTCTTTTTCCTAAACCTAGCCACCACCTTCTAGTAAATCTTAGCCACCCATCTCATTTTCTTTCAAAACCCTAATCCTCTTCCATTTCTTACTTTCTTTCATAATTTTTCTCACATCCTAACAACTCACTTTTCAAAAGTGAAACCCTAATTTCTCTTTTTCTCTATGAAATCCTAGCCGTCCATCTCATCACACCCTCTTTCTCTCCAAACCCTAACTATGATCCTATATAACCTATATCATCTCTTCCTCTAAAAAATGGTTCCTTTCTCCCTAACTTTTCTTCTCATCTCTCTCTCATTTCTCAACCCCTTTTCTCTCTCTCTCTCTCATCTCACGGCTCTCTCTCTCACCTAAGGAGTTCTAAGGTCTCCGCAAGCTCACAACATTACCATTGTCTCGCTCATCTCTTCACGGCTAGCCCTACGCCTAGGGCTCTCACCATTTGTTTTCTTTTTATTTGTTTCTTATTATTTGATGTTATTGCATTTAATTCAAATTTTGTAGGTGACTTTTTAATTCAATAAATAAATTTTCATGTTTGTTATTTCATGCTTGCCATCTTTCATTGTTTAATTTAATGCTTTTATTTCATTTCATTAGTAGTTCTTGATAATCTCTTTAAAAAAAATGTTTTTTTTTAAAAATTAATCCACCCTTCTCATCTCTCCACCATTTTAATCTTTTTATTTTCTTTATTTTCTTTATTGCACTAACCCTACCAACCTTGAGTGAGGATTCGACATCCGTAATACCATTGTGCTAATCTTTGCATAATTCATATTTTGCAGGAATTGAAAGGAATCGGATAAAAAAATAATTGTTGAAGTAGGGAGATTCGTTTCAACGACCGAAAAACCTACTTTCAGATACCATGCATGTGTATGTTCCATTGGGCCGTACGCGCAGACCTCGCAGCTCATCATGTGTCATTTTTGACATCTATTAATTGTGATTTTCATTCTTCGATAGTTTTTTTTAAAAATTACTTGGTTATGATTCACCATGTAGTTAATTTTTGGGTTTTTTGTAAAAACCCCCTATCTTTTAAGCTATTTGTAAAAAAAACCCTTGTGTTTTGTGATTTTGTATTATGCCCCACTAACTTTAAAATTTTTTTGCAAATCCACCCTTCCATCCAAAAGCTAGTTAATGGTTGTTAGGTTTTTTGTGAAATGACCTTTCTAACCTGGTTAAGCTTAATTGACCTAGGGTTAATATTAAAAAAAAAAAATCTAAGAAACAAGGTTAGATGGATGAACCCTAAGGGTGAGTGAATCTTAACTATAGTTAGTAAGTGTTGAAAGGAACACATGGTGACTTGTAGAGTTCTCTTTAACTGTGGTTAACCATATTCAATCTAAGGTTAATGTTTTTTTCTTCTAAAATCCAAGGTTAGATGCATGAACTCTAGGGCTGAGTGAATATTAACTACTGTTAGTGGGTGTTAAAATGGGACATGTGGCGGCTTGTAGAGCCTTCTTTAACTGTGGTTAAGTATAATCAATCTAAGGTTAATATTTTTTTCTTCTAAAAATCAAGATTAGATACATGAATCCAAAAGGGTGGGTGAATCTTAACCACAATTAGTGGGTGTTAAAAGGGACACGTGATAGCTTGTAAAGCCTCCTTTAATTGTGGTTAAACATAATCAATCTAAGGTTAATATTTTTTTTCTTCTAAAAACCATGATTAGATGCATGAACCCAAGGGGTGAGTGAATCTTAACCACAGTTAGTAGGCGTTAAAAAAGACATGTGACGGTTTATAGAGGCCCTTTTAAATGTGGGTAAGCATAATCAATTTAATATATATATATAATTCTAAAATCTAAGGTTAGATGCATTAACCCTAATGGTGAGTAAATATTAACCACTATTAGTGAGTATTTAAAGAGACACGTGGCGGATTGTAGATCCTCCTTTAAGTGTAGCTAAGCATAATCAATTTAAGGTTAATAGTTTTTTCTTCTAAAAACCAAGGTTAGATGCATGAACTCTAGGGGCGAATGAATCTTAACCATAGTTAATGAGTATTAAAAGGGACATATGACAGCTTGTAGAGCCTCCTTTAACTATGATTAAGCATAACCAATCTAAGGTTAATATTTTTATTCTAAAAACCAAGGTTAGATGCATGAATCTTAACCACAATTAAGAGTCTTAAAAGGGGGCACATGGCAGATTGTAGAGCCCACTTTAACCATGGTTAAGCATAATAAACCTAACGTTAATATTTTTTTTTTCCAAAAACCAAGGTTAAGTTGATGAATCCTAGGAGTGAGTGAATCTTAACCATAGTTAGTGTGATCCAAACACTTCTCTTATGAAAAGTTTTTACAAATCTCCTTAAAATCAAAATAAGGTTAAAATGGTTATTTCATAAAAAATCTAACATCCTTTAACCAACTTTTGGATTGAAAAAGATTTAAAAGTTAATGGACTATAATGCAAAATCATAAAACATGAGGGGACATTTACAAATACTTGAAAAGTTAGAGGTTTTTTTACAAAAAGACCCTTAATTTTTTTTTAAAGTTAAGGTTAAATTATATAATTTTAAGGGTGAGTAAATTTTAACCACAGTTAATATTGTCAAAGAAGACACGTGGGGAGGAACACCCACATGCATGATATCACCTCTTTCTATGCCCGAGTGTAATAATCGGGCATCTGTAGAGGAACTCCGTTGCCCATTCGGATCTACAACCCACGGTGCATGATAACCATACATGAATTGATCTCCCCTTCCCTTCCCTTCCCCTGTCTTGTTATGAAATAGCAGAGAGAGAGAGAGAGAATGTGGAGAAGAGCACTCCTCTGGCCCTCAGTTAGAGAGTTTTCCTCTGCACCTGAAATCCCAACCCTCTATTCTTTCCTCCAGCCCTCCATATTTGCCCTAAAAAGACCTCCACCACCACCACCCAAAACCCTAGAATCAACCCCAAAAATCCTAAGCCTAGATCACAAAACTGCCCTAGAATCCAACCTTGAAACATCTCTAAACAACCACAACACTGATGAGGCATGGAAGTCCTTCAAGATCCTCACCAGTAATTCAACCTTCCCAAGTAAGCATCTCTCCAACTCTCTCATCACCTATTTATCTTCTCACAAAGACATTCACAATCTCAAGAGGGCTTTTGCTTCTGTTATCTTTCTGTTAGAGAAGAACCCACAAACACTTTGTTTTGAAACTATTGAAACCCTTTTGCATTCCATGAAATCTGCAAACACAGCTGCCCCTGCTTTTGCTTTAATCAAGTCCATGTTCAAGAACAGGGTTTTCCCTCCTTTTAGTCTCTGGGGAGACGTGCTTATTGAATTGAGTAGGAAAAATGGTAGCTTTGTCGCATTTGTAAGGGTTTTTAATGAGAATTGTAGGATTGTTTTGGATGAGAAATTGGATAAGATGATACCCGATTTGGCCGGATGTAATGCAGCATTGGAGGGGTGCTGTTATGGTCTTGAGTCTGTAAGGGATGCCGAGAATGTGGTGGAAACCATGTCGGTTCTGGGTGTTCGACCAGATGAATCAAGTTTTGGGTTTCTTGCTTATTTATATGCATTAAAGGGACTTGAGGACAAGATTATTGAATTGGAAAAATTGATGGGTGGGTTTGGTTTTTCTTCCAAAAGGGTATTTTACAGTAGTTTGATTAAAGGGTATGTTAAATCTGGCAGTTTAGAATCTGTTTCAGCAACTATACTGCATAGTTTGCGAGAGGGGGATGAACAAAGTTCGAATTTTGGTGAAGAAACTTATAGTGGGGTTGTGGAAGGATTTCTTCGAAATGGAAGTATCAAGGATTTGGCCAAGTTGATTATTGAAGCTCAAAAGTTGGAGTCAACGTCTATTGTGGTTGATAATTCTGTTGGGTTTGGGATTATTAGTGCATGTGTTAATCTAAGGTTCTTAGATAAGGCACACCACATTCTTGACGAAATGAATGCTCAGGGAGGTTCTGTTGGACTTGGTGTCTACGTGTCAATCTTAAAGGCTTACTGTAAAGAGCAAAGGACAACTGAGGCTGCTCAGTTGGTTATGGAGATCAGTGCTTCAGGGCTTCATTTGGATGCCAGTAGCTATGATGCTCTGATAGAGGCATCCATGTCGAGCCAAGATTTTCAATCGGCATTCTCTCTTTTCAGAGACATGAGAGAAGCAAGAGTACCTGATCTGAAGGGGAGTTACCTTACTATAATGACAGGTTTAACAGAGAATCACCGACCCGAACTAATGGCAGCCTTCTTAGATGAGATTGTTGAGGACCCGCGAGTCCAAGTGGGCACCCATGACTGGAATTCAATCATACATGCCTTTTGTAAGATCGGACGGTTAGAGGATGCAAGACGGACCTTCAGAAGGATGGTGTTCCTGCGGTTTGAACCAAACGAGCAAACCTATCTGTCTCTCATTAATGGTTATGTGACGGCAGAGAAATATTTCAGTGTTTTGATGCTATGGACAGAGGTAAGGAAACAGGTTTCAACTGATGGAGGGAATAGTATAAAATTTGATCACAGCTTGGTGGATGCATTCTTGTATTCTCTGGTTAAAGGGGGTTTCTTTGACGCGGTGATGCAAGTTGTGGAGAAGGCGCAGGAAATGAAGATATTTGTGGATAAGTGGAGATACAAGCAAGCATTCATGGAGACCCATAAGAAGCTCAAAGTGGCAAAGCTGAGGAAGAGGAACTTTAGGAAGACACAAGCACTTATTGCTTTCAAGAATTGGGCTGGTTTGAATGCATGAACTTCACATTTTCCATTTTTTACTCTGTTGTCCATTCAGTACAGAAATCAATGGGTGTTTGGCAAGATTTCAACCAGAATTGCTCAATCTACAATGGGCTTAAAGTTCGTAATGAGTTTGCAAATATGGGACCCTGAAATGGATGATTTTTAAAAGGATGAAAGAAGGAAGTCTGGCCCAATTTATTTATAGACCCCTGTCACAGACACTGTGTCCAAGAGAGGAAGAATCTGCTTATGGGTTTGCTAGAATCAGTTCCTGATTTGCTGGGGACTGCAGAGCTGTCTGAATTTCTCCAAAGATGAGAAGTGGATATTGGCCCTTTTTTTCTTCATACCATGTATTTGCTATATGACTTAAGCAATTAAACGGGAAATGCCCTGATTCTCTATCACGATTTGGGTCTCCAATCAAATTTTGAATTCGCAGCATTTGTGGGAACTGTCAGTGTAACTTGAGTGATTCGTCTACTAACAATAGAAGGTTAAGCAATACCTAATGAGATAATCTCCTTGCAAGAGTTGAATGCCCAGAAAGGGGTTCACTTTGATGTTATCTATTGCAGTCAAATTAATAATAGTTGCCTAACAAAGATGAGTTGAGAGGCCTTGTTGTATATGTGATGGTGTTAGCGATTAATATATGAGATTAATCACAGTTGCTACTGTGATAATATGAGCTTGTTAGATGTTTTGGCCAGTTCTAATTAGATACCAACACTATTGGTCCAATAGTTTTATTGTAGCTTAAGCAAGAGAAAGGGAGAGCTCTATGGCCTTCTTGCTACTACATTATATTAGCTCTATGACTTTACTGCACTGCTGCAAAAGGCATATCGATTGGACTTTTCAATCACTGAGCCACCTCCTGGATGGAATGCAATCAGAAAAATTCCAACTGATGCAGGTATGCTTTATGCCAGAACCACTCTAGTATGTGCTCTTGAATCGGTCACAGAAGTCTGTTGAATGGATGACTTAGTTATCCATATTTTCAATTGTGGCAATTTATCTGATTGCCACAACTTTAGACAAAAAACTACTGAGCATTTTTTTAAGCAACGAAAAGGGCATTTGGTATGTGTTATGATGCTCGCTTAGGGTGCGAGAGGTCCCGAGTTCAATTCTCAGAATACCCCCCATTTCTTTTATTTATCCAGTTTTCTCTGTGAGAATCATAGATATATATATATTTGGGGGGGGGGGGGGGATGTGCTTTTCAGTTGTGTTAACAGAGGGGTTCAACTTCAGAGAAACCACATCCATAGAACTCAAAAACTGTAAACACAAAGGGAAAAGGCTAGCTTACTACATGAAATTGATATTGTTTCGCATCTCATTATCAAATGGAAGATGAATTGGGGACAAGAAACTTAAAGGAACTCTATCTTAAATGTTGTCTATTACATGACGTGCTAAATAACACCTTCCTCCACTTACCCAATATCAGGAAAAACATACATCCTTTTTTGTGTCTTCTGCTTTCTACTTGCATGATTAATATGCAGTGCAGCATGAAGATAAATCTAAGTTCTATGGTATAATAGTTCACCCTTTAACTGATGTCAGTCATGATTTTTTCTGCTTCATTGTCAGTACCTTCTTCCTCCAATCATTTGGGATTGATAATACAAATCTTATTTTGCCATTTATTTTTTGGTCAAGAGTTATATCTTCAGGGTTAAGTTATGTGTTATCAAATATTTTATTTTTACATCCATCCACGTCCTTTTCAGCTTCTTCTCACATGTTTAAAACATATATAGCTTGCATCAGAATACTCATTCTCAGCAATGCCAAAATTAGTTTTAAACGTCTTCAAACCATCTCCTTGTCTCTTATTTTTTCACGTATTGGAGTTGCTTTCAATTTTTCTCAAATTTACTTATTTCTAATCATATCTTTCATTGTTTTCGCACTCATCACTCTTCTTGCTCTTTGCTCGCTCGGCATCTATAAAACAAAAATTTAGTCTTGAGATCTCGTATATAGAAAATTAATATGATCAGATGATGTCAACCACCCGACCAAACAATTAATCAATTGCACGGTTGTGAGATCTTCCGGGGTAATACAGTATAATATACGCCAGTGGATGGGTCTTGACTTCCTGGATATGCAACATGTATCCTGATCTTGTGCTTATAGATTGACACTCTCTGTGACTCTGTGCCATTTCGTTTCCAGTTGGTGGGCCATCTGAACTTGACACTCACTAGAATGTTGGCAATCCAATTGTCTGTGATTGATCAAATGATTATGATCATCCAAATTGTATTACCATATAAAACATATGATGATTCTAACCTAGGACACGAATCTCAAGGCCTATAGGCATAGTGATAAGGTCAGGGTTCGGGAATTATTCGGCAAGGGTCAAGTTTGGAAAAATTTAAGAAAAATAAAAATAATTTAATAGTTATAAAAATATACCGAACAATTTGACTAAAACATACACAAAATAAGTAATTTAAAAATGAATTATTCGCAAAATTCAAGAATAACTCGGAAAATTTGCGGATAATTCGGGAATCCAATAATTCACGAATAATTTAGCAACCCAAAAAATGCACGAACATTTGAGAAAAAAACGGCATTTTTTTGTTAAAAAGCATATAAGTAAGTTGGTATGTGTGATTCGCACAATGCACCACTTACTGTCGTGATAGGTTGGCTATCTGTCATGGGAAGACATCACTTTCTTGCGATATATTGACTTAGATGGAAGAATTGAAAAGCTATCGATTAGGTCGAAAGTTAAAGGTCTCCAAAACCAGACATGAGATTATGGAATCAAAGGCCTCCACATGGCTCTAAGATTCAGGGTAGGGAGATCATTTAAGATTCTCTGATCGAATCTGTTACAACTAACCAAAAGATTAAAATCAATTTCCAATTCCTCAAGAACAAAACAGCACCTTCTCTCTGCAAATTTTTGAGCAATTGGGTTTGTTGAAATCTTCTCATATTATAATTTCTGAAACGCTTGAGTTTCTATGAATTACTAGACTGACAAAGTAGTTTGGAGAGATCTTTTAAAAGATTTTCTGATGCATGAGGCCAAATGGGTCTCTCTTAGTTCTGTAAAGAAAAGATCCAAATGTTTTTTGTTGGAAGGTAAAAGATCCAAATGTAGCTTTTAAATACACAGACGAAGATCCAATTCTCTCTCTCCTTTTTTTTTTTTTCCCATTTTTGAGACAGTGGGTTCATGAGAGAATCAAACATTGTTGTTCTGCTAGTTCCTGGTTAACTTGTAGTTATATACTTTCCTTGATTCTTTTTTTGGATCTTTGCTATTACCGTTGTCTTTTTTTCCCTCTTCACCTGAATCTCTTGAATATGGTGAGTGGTGGGCTTTAAGTCAACTGGTTATACTGGATTTATCATCTAACACCCAAATTTGGATTTTGCTAGCCCCAGTCGCAAGTCTTCCACAGACGCAACTTGGTGGCCACAAATGTCAAACTTTTTCTGTTTTTTAATTTTTGAATGTGTTAAAATATGAAACATCTCCACATGATATGGCTAATCTTGCGTCTTTGGAAACTTTTAGAGTAAATGCGATTGGGGCTAGCACTCCTCAAATTTTGTTCTGTTTAGGAGATTAATGTCACTTAACTCTCCTTATTTTTTCTTCTTCTACTTTTATGTTTTTTTATTCAAATGCTGCTTGGATAGGTTTGATTGGCATATTCATCTATATTTTTGCCTCCTTAAATATTTTCGGACATGTAACTTTTCTTTTGCTAATTCCCTTGAATGTATTGAGTTATAGCTTTTAAGACAGCTAGATGTTTTGAATTTCCAAGTTAATCTCATGTGTGTGTCTGTGTCTGTGTATTAATGCTCCTAATTTTCCATATTCATGTTAATTTATTATGATTCAAAGTTATGGTGATAAATAATAGTTTCCAGAGCAATCAGACCTTTTGCTTATTTGATGGACTCTTGTACTTCATTTTTTGCTTCATCTCTTGTTTCGTTACCCTATTTAGTTTAATACATTATATGTTATGATGGCCCTAGGACAAGTGGGTCTGCTAAATTTAGGTAGAAAACAGGTCGGATGATAGGGTCTTAGGGCTTCCTTTTTTTTCCAGGATTTTGTTGGTTTTACCCCTTAATTTCCCTTCCTACTGAGAGAATTTGATTGACTGGGTTGAAGATGATCTATGTGGTGGAGAGTAAGGGAGGTGCTATAGCCTGCATGCTTCTTGCCCTGCTCTTCTTGGGTACTTGACCTGCTATTCTGACTCTTCTAGGGAGACGGGGTCGGCTTCCTCAGCATACTTACCATGATTACTCTGTCCTAAATCTATTGGTTGCTGTGACCGTTGCACTATCCTTTGGTCAGATTGGTGAGAGCAAACCTGATATGCCAAATTTCATAACTCCTGCTTTCTCAGGTGAAGATCATAAATTTATCCCTTCGCATCATGGAAAGTTCATTCGGTTTTAGTTGAATTTAAGTCTCAGAATGGAAGAAAGTGTTGTATTTGGATCTTGCATATTAGTCGTGATTTTGGGCTTTTCTAAGGCTAGAGATTAAATGTGTATACTTTTTCTTTCTTTCTTTCAGATTGTTCTTGGCAACTAAATATCAAGAAGAAGAAAGAAATCCTTGTAATTCTCCGCTGAGAATACTCTACCGGGTTCTGGTCAGAATATGATTACTGAGCAGTATACTTATAGCCACTCAAGGAAACAAATGATGGATGCATCGAACTGGGATCTGATCAGTGATAAGTTGAAGTAGGATATTTAATCGGTTAAAAGATGAAGTGGATTTTTACTTTTTGTTGAAGTTGAAGGTAGAATCATGGAAAAGAAGGACAGAAATTTAGGAACTAACTGAATCATCACCTTATTTATTCATGACATACAGCATAACCCTTTTTAATGTTACTTCTAATGGTGGGAACTTAATTACAGAATAATTTAAGAGGAAATTCAGAGCCAAGCTGGCAAGATGGGATGAAGGAATTCTCACTGCATCTGCCATTCATGTGGCTTGCTACGAACTATATGGGGTTTCCACCTAGGCGATCACCTAAGCCACCCCCTAACTATGTTTGTTTGTCGAGAAAATAAGCGAAAACATTGGAAAGAAAAGAAAATTTTAGATTTCTAATACAATTTTTAGTTGTGTTTTGTCCAATTTTCTTTTCCATATTTTCTACTTATTTTCTCGGCAACCAAACATAGGGTAATGAATGACACTAGCCGTTTGATCCAAATATTATTTTCTAAATCATTTATCTTTTTTTACCACCCAAATTAGCACAATAGAGCAGATGATTACGGCCATCTAATCATGTCCAGTTGATCCCTTTTGTGGATGCCATCCAATGATGGGTCCAAACTCTCTTGGATGTTTGCAATATGTAAACCAGTGCAGCAGTGCTAGCAGATTACCTACTTTAATTCTCACCTCCACCCTGATATGCATTCCTGTATGGGATATTTTAATAACTATCGACTCAAACAACTTAATATTGGAAACACAAGTAACTATTTAGACCATTAAAAGTAGATAAGAGGTTCCTGTTAGTCTATATGAAAAATGGGGAACCAGCCTTAATGGTTAGAAGCAGATTAGTGCACAATGTTGAGATATTCAACCAGGAATATATGGAAATAAATAGTTAATATCTTATTAGGATTTGAGTGAACAATTTTTTTTTTCACCAGTAAAGAGAAGAATTGTTGTATCTGATAAAAGAAGAGTAAACAGTAATTTTCAGCTTCCATCGCTGATCTTCCCCTCTACGAGAGATTCCTCGTTTCCAAATTCTTGTTATGTTTTGATTTGTCTTTGAAAGTATTAATTTTTATGTTATTCCCTGTATCCTAGCTTGGTCTACTGCACTTTTAATTCACCATAAATTTCATGATATGGCACCAGATTGATTTTGTGTTATATAATTAAAAGAGGTAGTCACTGGTTCCTACTATTTCAAGCTAATCAATGCTCCAATAAAACTAGTCCTGTCTACTTGTGATACAGTATTATATCATTCTACTATATTACACATCACTTAAACCGGGTCTTAAACTTGGATTCTTCATGCAGGAGTGCAGGATAATTGGCCATTTGTTTTAGTTGCAATGACTGATGGGGTTTTTCTCAACCCTGGGAGCGTATGCACTGTATGCTTGGGCTTTGGTTGGTCTGTCAGTAACATAGATGATCACTTCATGTATAACGGATGTTATATGTACATCTCACGCCAGCAAATCTATGTTTCATAGATTTAAAGATATAGTTTCCAGGCAATATTCCCTTTATAAACATATGAATCTTGCAGTGGTCTTTCTCACTGGATGGTTTTTTTTTTTTTCACTACTGGCTATTAATTGGGTTGGAGTCTCAAGTTATCTCTATCCATTTGGAAGTTTTGCAGACCTTAAGTTCTTTTTCTGGAAACATGTTGATTCTACTGTGAAATTTAATTATGTTCATCCCTCCTATCTTGTCATCAAATATGAATCATAAAATAATTTACTTCGAAATTTAACCTGTGCCAGGGCCATAGAAATTTCAGAGTTAAAAGTAACATTTCTGAACAAAGGTAAGTCACTCTTTGCGAATTCAATTAAGCTCCAAGTGCTAAATGGACTAGTAATAGTTTATATTTTCTAGAAAAATGAACATTTGTTTGTTATGGAGATTAGAACGGAGCAATCAAGGTTTGTGGTTCCACTAGAATATTGGTAGGTGTTTAATGTATGTTTTTATGAGTTCTAAATATCGGTTTTCTGTATTACCCCATTCTCAATTTACGCAGATCATCAATGAAGGCTTATCTGAACGACTAGAATGGCAAAAAGTGAGCCCTTTTGGCTGGGCTCTTGTGTGGGTTCCGGAATGCATGGTTTCAGTTTTCTTTGCGTGTGTGTGTTTCAAGCTTCAGGATATTCAGCAGCTGATTCTGTTAAGGTTAGTATAAATGTGCATGGATGACCTAGTATATTTGGGAAAGGTTTTTTATGTATGAAACATGAGAAATCCACATATTTTATCTGAAAATCGTTATGTGTTGGCTGAATGTTCATCAGTCCCAAGTTCCAACTATCCATATGTAGGCCATATCTGAGTGAAACTGATCCCAAGTTGTGTAGAATGATGACAATGATCCCGATCCCTATAGGCAGATAGGATTGTGTAAATGATAGTATATTGGCTGCAGCCAATTAGTCGGCGGCGTAACATATGGATGCTCTATCTGGACGATGACAATCTGCACTTCATCATGAATGTTTTGCATCCTCGTCAAGTATTTAGAGTTCTCTATGAATATGCATAGACGGATACTTACATACATACTTACAAATTTGCACGTGCATGTTATATGTTGGCACCTTATGTGTTTATTATCTGAATTCCCATCTTACTAGTAATTTTGTGTGATAATTTCAGGCACTTCTACTTGTGAGCACCTTTTTGGGCCAGGTATACTTCTGTTTGAAGAGCACCGGAGATTGTCCAGAAGAATGTACTTGTGCTTGTGAGCATGTTGTTCATGTTCATCGTGGCTCTAGGGTTGCTCATTGCATCATTGGGTCATCGGAACTAGCAGATCCAGGAATCAAGTCCCCTTCAGTGTACAGAAATCATAGCAGCTGGAAAGAGTGGATAATGTAGTGGAGCCCAAGCAAGAACTACAGAACAAACTGGACACAGTTGCATGGAATTAGCCACATCGAGAGTACTGTCGGAAGGGAGAGAGAGAGAGAGAGAATTGTCAACGGATTAACAGCAGAAGAGAAGCTCGAGTCTTCTGTCAGAATCAAAGGGCCTTAATCTGTTTATTGTGAGTGAATCCATCACTATCTATCGTTTGCTAGAGTATAGTACAAATGCAGTTTTCCTACTTTCCTTAGCTGTGAAAATCATGGAGGATTCTGTCCATGCATGCCAAAGTATAAAGCATTTGGGTTTTCAGTGTAATTTTATTAAAAGTTCTCCATTAACTGTATGTTTGTTGTCATTCGTACCCAGCTATGAGGTTGCAGATTTGATCCCAACTTGAAACGTTTATTCCTGTCAATGAGCGATCATTATCACACCCTCCATCGAGCTAGGATGGCAAAGTTGTGCTCCTCACTTGAGAGTTCAGGGATTGAGTCCCAAAGCTGGAAGCTTACACTGGATTGGTGGAAGCTTCCCATGGTGATATGGCAGTCCAAAGTGGTGGCTCACTAACCAATTAACCAACTAAACCAAGACCCCTTACCGGTAAATAATAATAATAATAATAATAATTACTTCCTCATTGGCAGCGAAGGAAGGTGTCTCCCCCTATTAGAGAATGTTTTATTGTAATAAAGTGAATAAGATACGTTACATCATTATTGGTGCATCTCATCACAAATAGCATCACAAATAGATTAGTATTAAATATTAAATTTGATTATGGTGCTTCTATCTTGAGACTCATGCGATCTCTATATAATCTTTAATGTGAAGTCATTGTAATCATCTACGTTATTCAAAAAATCAGTTTTTTAACATAGTATTTCTCTTTCCAGTGGGTGGTGTCACCACCATTCACCACCCGCTGGGTGTGAAACTTTTGATTTTTTTTTTGTTTTAAATAAAAACCTTACCATCATCCTTTATACCTTAATTTACAACCTCCAGTTCTCACTCATACTCATGCCTCACGATCTTCAATATCCTTTTCATTTATTGAAGACATCTCCAATGAGAGTTTTTCTTTAAATTGTGGGTCACACTTCATGTACTTTGGAAGAAGATCATGACAGCCTAAGCTCCGGTAGGCTCATAAAATAAGTGGGATGCGATAAAATGGACTTCATAGACTGATGATGAGCACAATTGAATGTTCTAATTATTTTATCAACAAATCAAAGAAGATCAAGAGTAAGGAGTTCTCGACTTGTAACAAACCAATGAAGATCTCGATCGCCATGTGTTTTGAGGGGGAATATTAGAAAATGTTTTATTGTAATAAAGTGAATGAGATACATTGCATTATAATTGGTGTATCTCATCATAAATACTTTATGATAAAATATTAGATTTGATTATGATGTGATAATGCTTCTATCTTGAGACTAATGTGATCTCTATATAATCCTTAATGAGGAGGTATTGTAATCATCTGAGCTATTCAATAATTTAGTTTGTTAACACCTTCCCCCTTTTCTCGTCAAGTGTCCCTTTTTAAACTTCCTTTAACTGTGGTTAAGATTCACCAACCCATATAGGGTTAAAGCATCTAAATTTGTTTTTTAGAAAAAAAATTTAATCACAGGGGTTAAACCTTGTTAACCATAGTTCAAGGGTAGTTAAAGGGGCTTTGTAATGGCAAGTAGCAATAGTCCATCCCTCGCCCGAGGGGAGGATTATTGCTAAAAAAAAAAGTCTCTATTTATATGGGTAGCAATAACTGAGCACCCACTTTTTTTTTGTTTTGGTTCGAGATATACGTTTAGGTCGCAATGCCGGTTAAGTGTTAGTATTTGTTCAGTTAGTGGGTGAGTGGAGAGTATATACAAACTCTCACCCTCTCGGGAATGGAACCCGGTACCTCCCTCCAAAGCAGGGGATACACTACCATGGGGACAAAGCCCTGGTGTGTAGCACCCACTCAACCTCTCAAATGAAACCTGAAACTTTCACGGGTTGGTTTAGGGGTTTGTATATGTGGGTCAGGTTCGATTTGGTTTTTATTGACTTGTTTATAATCAGGCTGGACTTCAGCTCACAGGCCATAATACCTAATTAATTTATTAAATAAATACATAATTATATCATTATTACATCAATATTATTAATTTAAGTCTAAATGTTATTAATCTAAAGAGCAGTGATTAATGTACGTCCTCATGTCCTTTTTAACACCTCTTAAACTCTAGTTAAGTTTAAATAAATTAAAGTTAAAAAAAAATTCCCTAAAAATCAAGGTTGGATTGCTTAACCCTAGGAGTGAGTGAATCTTAATCATAGTTGGTGAGTGTTAAAAAATGATGCGGGGACCAATGAGGTACGGTAATTTCGTTACGTAATGAAAACTACCCAGTAAGTTGAGCATTGTCCTAATCTAAAATATGACTAAATTGCTTCTTAGGTATTATTTAATTATTTTAGATTCTAGTTCAGTTGGATTCGGGTTCAGTTTATAAACTGGGTGGGTTTGAATTAAGATCTTGTGTGCCCACCACGTGAACAAATTGTGAGTATATGGGTGTGAATTCGTCCTTTCGAGTTTTTTTTTTTGCCTTGGCATCTTCATAATCCTTTACTTCTCAATATCTTCCTTTAGTAATCCTCACATCATCTAACAAACTTACTTATTTTTCTTACTTTTCTCTCTCGGTTAGCAAGCCACGACATTTCTCTTTCCATCCGAACTACCTACTTTTCTCATTTTTTTTCTCTCTTTTGAAAGGGCATCGGATTGTCTATGGCAGATGCTAGAAAAGTGGTGTCGGGCTTCCACATATCATGCAACATGTGGCGATAAAAAAGGGAGAGATATCAAGCGGAGAGAAGCCAATAACATGAGAAGAAAATGAAATGACTATTTCCCTTTTTATCGCCACATGTTGCATGATGTGTGGAAGCCCGAGACCATTTTTCTGGCATCTGCCAAAGGCAATCCGATGTCCTTTGAAAGGATGTGATGCTCTCTCCCTCAACTTTCTCTCCCAAAAGACATGACCCTTTCTCCTTAACTATCCCTTCGGAACAGTTGTCTCATGTTTCTCTCTCTTAATTCCCAATAACACGACCCTTTCTCCTTAACTACCCCCTTCCGAACAGTTGTCTCATTTTTCTCTCTTAATTCTCAATAGTTACCAATGCTTTGATTCCTCTACAAATCATATCTCTAAATTCCATCCAATTGACATGCACCCAAACGGACTTTAAAGTTGGTAGGAGATTTACAAACTTTGAAGTTCATAGGAGATTTAGAGAATGCATTCTTTGTACTTTGTTCTTCGGTCCATAATCAAAGAGGCGTTCCTCCTCATCCCTGCATTGCTATTTTGCACCATATTCTTCGCACTTGAGGCTTGTGGTGTTTTGATGATAATTAGAAACAACTACCATATTCGGTTTGAAGCGCCTCCACCATTCCCTGCGCCATAGACATGTCAGGTATGCCCCACTCATCTCTCTCTCTCTCCTCACCTATTAGTATTTTCTTCATCTTAATGGATCTTTTTCTTCACAGAGTTCTAATGAAGATTGGGTTTTCCATTAAATGCTAGAAACGCCTTCTTCACTTTCAGATCCGATAGAGTTCTCTTCTTCACCAAAATTTTCAATCCTACTACGAAGCCCAATACCTTGATGCCTCCAAAGATGTCTCTCAAAGGGACTTTGAATGCAAGATTAATGGGTGTGTATTTCTCCCCTTCTAAATCTATATAATTCCTAACGGGTTTAATTGAAATGATAAATCTGTATGTGATTTTTATCAACATATCTAGTACTATGTTGATTTGGCTCTGAAACTCTCTTCTTGATAGACCATTTATTATTATTATTACTTATAATTATCAGCAGAAACCTTAATTCGGTCATTTTGGGTGTTCTAGTTGAAATCCTTCAAGGGAAGTAGTCCAATTTCAATAAACTTTCTTCTACTATTTTGCATTAATCACCCCTTGAATTTTGTAAGATGTTGCCCATTTCTCTTGATTCGTATGAATGTATAGTTGTTTGATAATTACTCCAATTAATTAGTTCATCTATATATTAATGGATTAAACTGTTGAAGAGATAAGTATTTGTAGGCTTGAATTAATGTGGGATTTTTGTTACATGTGCAACACTAAATGTGGGTGGTATGAATTCAGTATTGCAATTTCATTATTCCTCTTCAATAATAACTTGAAATTTTTTATTTAAGGATGTGGTTTCTTCTATAAGAGAGAACCTTCTATTTTGTCAACGAAATTGTTATTTAGTTTGGGAGTTGCAATTTGCTAAGATACACGTGTACCTTTAAAGTTGAGACTAAAATATTTAGAGATTTGAGTATTCCCTATACTGTTGTTGTGTTTTAATTCTATGAGAATATTTGGATCAAAGTAAGTGGTTGTTTGAAATTCTGAAGTTGAGTTTAAGTGTTCTTCTATATCCTAATTCATCTTTGATTATTGTAGTTTTGATCTCAAACGGGTGCCAGTTGCCTTTAGTATAGTCAGCTATAAGTCATTAAATCTTTTGTTATGATAAATTTATAGCCACGGGTGTAGACACCTTATTTTGCATGATCTATGATTTCATGGGTCCAAAAGGCTCATTGGCTCCGGGTGTTAAAAGAGATCAAAGAAGGGATTCGAACTCCAATACATCTAAGGTTGTAGCTAAAAGCAAAGCTCAATCCAACCCGAGGTTGAACCAGCGAAAGCCCAAGGAAAGGGCCTATTATAGTTTGGAAAAGGGCGTGGTTCTCTTTTTTGTCAACAATCGTCTCCACAGCTTTTAAAAAGGCGCGATTTGAAAAACCCTAATTTTGAATTTCAGTTTGCGTGCCAATTCGTTTTTTTTTTTTTATGAAAATTTTAATCCCACATCGGCCAAAAATAAGAAAGAACCTCATTTTTCACCTTATAAAATGAGTCTCACCTTCATTCTTCCCCTAACTTGGAAAAACTTTGAAAAGACCTAACTTGGATAATCTCTAACTTTGGGAAACCCCAAAACTCTGAAAGAGTGAGCCTTCGAAAACCCAGAAAATCCAGTCATCAAGCCCTAGAAGTCCTTGCTTCCCACTTTGGAGAACTTGAGAAGGTGAAAGTCTTTCCCCAAGTTTTTGAAGGTTCTTCATCAACCTTGGTGGATAACATATCTTGGAGGTTTTCTTTTCAACACTTGGAGTAAATAATCAAGGAAAAAGGTATGCTACATCCCCTCATTTCATTCTACTTCTACCCATCCATGTTTTCTCTTCCCTCGTTTTCTCACAAGTAGTCCAAAGATTTCCCTCCAAACGGTCTTGAGGAAGAGGAAATCCGGATGAAAGAAATAGTAGGAAGAGGAGATTTTCGGTTTCTCTTTAATCGTCTGTTATAGTTTTATCCTTTTTTCCATCAAAGTAGGCGAGACCCCTCTCGATTCGGTCGAGGAGAGAGCATGGACGTCACCGATTTAAGGAAAATGGGTCTTTCACTGCTCAAGTAGAGAGAAAGTCATCCTAACTCGGTCGAGAATGGGTGAATTTTCAATCTCGAATAAAAAAAAAATCAAGTAGAGAGAAAATCACCCTAACTCGGTCGAGGAGGAGTGAATTTTCAATCTCGAAATTAAAAAAAAAAACAAGTAGAGAGAAAATCACCATAACTCGGTCGAGGAGAGGTGAATTTCCAATCTCAAAAAAATAAAAATAAATAAATAAATAAAATAATCGTTTAAATTAATTTAATTGAGAAATATTAAAAGGTAACCGTCGTTCGACGGATGAGGAGGGGTGCCTAACACCTTCCCCAACTCATAAGAGAATCCCCGAACTCAATCTCGATTATTGAATCGAGGGTTTTTATCATGAGTGACCAATCACACCCATAATCATGATTGAAGGAGATTCTAAAGATCTCGGCTTCTCATTAGTACGGAAAATACGAATGTGGGGAGAAAATCGACCTGGACCGACTATCGCACAATGGGTTTTGAGCACATATTAAGGTTCTGAACTAAAACGTTGACACTTCTTAGGCCATTATTGCAGTTGTCTTCTCCTATTTCATACGAATGCTGAATTGATTTCATACATAAGATTTTTTAGGGGATTCTTTTGTGATTCTCTTTTCAAGTTAACTTTGATAGTGCTTATTAAATAGCTTTGTTAATCAATCTTAATCCCTACCCCAATCTTAATCCCTACCCACCCTCCTCAAAATTTGTGCCACAATTGATTCAGCTATAAGAGTTCTCTTTCAATGCTGCATTCTGTTTCCTAAACCCAATTGGTCTGTCAATTGCATAAAAGTCTTCGAGACTTCTGGCTCTTTTGGGTAAACGTACTCAGCCTCCACTACTCTTACCCTATGGGAGGGACAGTTTATGCTGGAATTTGACTATTTCCTATTATTTCAGGTGTTTTTGCTCATTTCCGTGCAACAATAATGATAAACTTGGAACAAAGGTTGGTGAAAAAAATAATCAATTATGTGCTCACTTTCTCTCACACATATGATGGTTAAAATTTATATTTGTGACCTTTTCAGCCTAGGCGTAAGAAATCACATAAACATGGTAATTGATTGATAATTGTTACCAATACTTGCATTCTTTCATTTAATTCTATATCGCACAAGTTTTACCATCATGTAAATGTTCTCATTTCTTTTTCTTTGTAAGAACTTATTTTTGTTCATTTTAGCGTTTTATTTGGTCATGTAGTGTTTTACTATTGAAATCTTTGTTATATGCAAATAATATTATGTATAGTTAATTTCAGAATTGTTCCTCTAATTAAGAAAATTTATACGGTTAATTGTTCCATCTCAAATCTCAACCACCATGGTATGTATTATAAATAAGATATAGATATACAACTTATTATTTCATACTATTTTCTTAAGATAATATTATATTTGTTTGTTGATGTGTTAACTATGTCATTTTACGATGAATTTAAGGGCATATTTTTAGCTCACGAAATAGATTAATCTTCTGAGCATACACCTTTTTCTATTTTATTAGCTTTTAATCCCCGCTTTTGATTTTGCCCGTGCATTACACACGGGGTGTTTACTATAACCTTTATTACACAGATCGTGTGCAGTGTGCCCCTTCTAATATACAGGTTGGCCATATATAGCGTTGACTTGGCACTTTTGGTTAGATGCTTTGCATTTTTTCGTGGTCCTTGGGTTGAGCGGCTTGAGGCCATGTCCTAAATGCAACATATTTTCTATGGCAGATGCCTAGTATCACAATCGGGCAAGCCTCTTCAGCCTATACGTTTAAGGTCTGTCCACTAAAAAAGATCATGCATCTCACATGTTTCGTAGAGCGGTGCATGCACACCTCTTTAGCTTACCATGTGCCCTCTTTGACATCAAGTAACCCTAGTTAAGATTCACATACATTAAGGTTAAAACCTTAGTTTTAAGTAAAAAATTATCCTTTGGTTATGATTCACTCATCTACGTGGTTACATTTTTAAAATTTTCTAAAAACCAAATGTTAAATTATTTACCACGAAGGGTGAGTAAATCCTAACCACAGTTACTAGACGTCAAATACACATGGCAAGTTGGGGAGATGTGCTTGTACCACCCAATGGATTTCATGCGAGATGCATGTTATCACTGCCTAATGGACATACCTTACACGCGTACCTCGTCTGTCTGTCTCTCTCTCTCTCTCTCTCTCTCTCCCTCTACCCTCACGCTTTAATAATAGATTTACTCTGTGGGCCAGAGTAAAATACTCTACCAGCCTTTAACTCAACCTCTAACAGCTTTAACTTTGGTTAAGAATTTTAACCCTTTAAAAAAAACAAGTTAGATTCTTTAATACTAAGGATTAGGGAATCTACAGGTGTAACATATATATATATATATTATCCATATGCAATTTGTATCCAAATCCATTTTTTCGGATAATTATCTGAATAAGTATCCGGTGGAGTGAATTCAAATAGCAATTTTACGATTCGTTTATAATCGGATATGAATTCGGATACTGTTATATTCGATTCGATTAATATACTGATTATATAATATATTTTAAGTTTATAAAAATAAATAACCTTGGAAATAAATTTTTTTTACATAATTTAATAATTAAATTATTATTTTTAATATAGATAGAGGCAAAATATTAATTTACTATTTTTAAAATAAAATTTATATATTTTTTATACTTTTAAATATCAATTTATATACATTTTAATAAATTAAAAAGCAATCGGATAATTTGGAGATATTAACCGAATTTGAATATTTTAATGAGAGTTGGATACAAGTATCATATTTTACTATCCGCAAGATATTTATTCGGATTCAGATAGTCGGATATATAATCATATCCAAATCTGGATATACTACTATCTACTCTGAATTCGTTCAGTTTACAGATCCAAGGGAGTCAAAAAGGACCCGTGATGATAGAGTTGGAGAGGCTGACCCATAATATTATACTCATCCTCAACAAACCCTAAGGTGGTTCGTCTTGAGGTGTGCACCAACCCTAGTATTAAAGGGTATCTTGGTAATTGTATTCATGTTCGGACCTGAGACAAGTTAAAAAAAAAAAAAAGAGTTTCGCTCCAAGGGCGAAGAGTGTACTATTGCTCATCACTCTCACAAAGTCGCCCCTTCAACTATCAGGAAATCGGGTTAAGATTCACTCAAACATAGGGTAAGGAGGGCATCTGGACCATAGTTAGCAATTCGGCGTACGGTAAAAATTCAGTACGAAAATTATTCGAGTATAATTCAGAATTTGCATTCAATAGTTCGATTAAAAATTCGGCAAAAAAAATGCATAACGTTAAAAGTATGGTACAAAATTGATTCGAGTATAATTCGGGTCAGTAATCAATAATTTGTTGAAAAATTTGTCTAAATATATACAATTACGTATATAAAATTTCTAAAAGAATGCATTAAATCTTTACATGAAAAAAGAAGTGCAATTAGAGAATGAGAGAGAGAGAGAGAGTCGAATTTGGAAGGGAGACTGGAGATTAAAAGAGAGAGAAAGTCGCTTTTGGAAGGGAGAGTGGTAGTTGCCGGTGTTGACAATACTGTAAAGTCGGATACTTGATCTTCAACAGCTGGCAGTTGGCTTTGCCATTGTGACAAGTGACGATTGTGAAATAGTTAGAGTTTGAGATTTAGGGAGAGAAAGGGATTGAGAAAAAATGAGGGGACTAAGTAATGGCTAATGAGTGCTTCATGACTGTAGTTGGCAACTATTAGTAACGTTATAGCCAATGAGATAAGGACTAATGTTAGAGATTAAGAAAAAGAAATAAATCAAAAGAAAGAGAGTTACGTGCACATACAAGAAAGAAGAAAGAGGATTTGAGATTTTTCTTACGGGTTTGTATATATATATATTATTCGCGAATAATTCGGGTATAATTCATCTTATTTGAAAAATTTGCAAATGTTTACGTAGCTTTGATTAATACGGATGAATTATACATATGATTCGTTATAAGTATTATTCGTGTATAATACGCGAATTTACTAACTATGATATGAACTACTTGTTTCTTGTTGTTCCCTTTTTAATTCTATTTAATTGTTGTTAAGATTCACTCACCCCTTAGAGTTCACCAACCTATCCTTGTGAAAACAACAAGAGTTAAAACAAATTAATTACCGTTTATTGCAATTCAAGGGGCTTTGTGAGAACGATGAGCAATAGTTGGGTCCATATTTGTAGAACGAAATTATTGTTCTTTTTTTCATAATTGTGTGATAGTTGATATATTAACTATTATTCAAATGCTAGCCTCTTTAACTCATGAAGAAATGCAAACCTGGCTAATTGGATAGCAGCCCTACAATTAAAAAAAAAAAGAGTAAAAAAAAAAGAACAGAAACATTTCCTAGGAACTTCTGTCCACATTATTCGGTGCAATAAAGTAACCGAGCTAGCTAGGGTTTGTGCGCCTTTCAAAACAGCCAGAGAAGGCTGGGATCCAAAGCAAAGTCCTATTCCGTAAGGAAAGACATACGTGGGAAGTGTAGAACTAGTAAGCTTACTATATTAAGTAATACTTCCTCTCCAAGTTTTTCTACTTTTATCCAAAGAGAACTCCACGACCATTGGTTCTTATTATTTCCGAAAAAATAAAATCAAAAATTTGACCTTTCCTATCTTGACAAAAAAAGGAATTTCGCCCTCGCAAAGCTTCTTTGAGCTAAAGACCAGAGTTCCTTTAACTTCTCTTAAACTATGATTAAATTTTTTTTATTTGTGTGATTAATTTTTTCTTAAATTATTTTTATAAAAACTAAAGTAAGATGCTTTACCCTTAAAGATTCCTAAATTTTAATCACAGTTAAAGGAAAAAAAAAAAAAAAAGGTGGCGAGAAAATGAATGTGACCCATCCTTTAACGAGAAAATGATTATTTTTTATTAAACCCAAAAATATAATATTTTTTATCTGATTATTATAACAATTTTTTAATCATCATCATTATAAAATTACCAGTTTACCAGCGTCTCTGTCACAAAAACATCATCCTATTCCTATCTAGCCTTATTCCACCGTACCAATATGTTTTGACCGGACTAAGCATGTTACACCATTCCACTCTCACCTAAGGTAAGAGATTTGACATGTAATAGGTATGAATCTTAATTTAGAATATATAATAATAATAAATAAATAAACAATAAGAAAAATTGATTAAAAATAAAGGAAAATAGAAAACGGACCTAGGGTCAGCTTAGAAGCTAACCCTGTTGGTCCCTGCGCTATATTTACCACACATCAACCTTGGTTAGGATTCACTCACCCTTCGGGTTAAGTAATCTAATAATCTTTACTATTATAATGGGAGAGTCCGGAGTAGCCTGATTTTTTCAAAATTCCCAATCTACCCTCATATAAAATAAAACTTTGATTTAATACTTTACTTTAATTTTCAAGCTATCCCTTGCTCATCTATCTATTTAAATAATAGAATCAAAGCGTATCGTGTTTGAACTCGGAGAGAGTTCAATTATACAAACGGGTTAACATGCGTCCCTTTTAACTCAACTGTGGTTAACTATTTCCCTTCACTCTCATGTGCATCGCATGTGCCACCTGGCAGTGGTTTTTAAAAATAATAAAACAAGTCTTTCAAATAAAAACCTTAATATTAATTTTAATTTATTTAAACTTAATCATGATTAAAGAGATATTAAATCCACACGGGAGACACTGCGGTCAGCTTAGTCCTCTTCCCAGGACTCAAAAATAAATGGAACGACGGCGTTAGCCACCTTTTAAGCGTTTATTACTCGGGAAAATCATTTCTCTCTGTATTGTCGCTTTTCGTTGAAGGCTTTTCAGTGTTCATGTCGGCTCCTGAGGTTTGGCCGAAAACATTGGGAGATTGAAATTAAAAAATAATAATAAAGAAATGCGAAAATCAAGAGAGACCCACCTGGTAAATTTTTTATTTTTTTTTTAAAACCCTCATTTAATCACCACATATTCTTCAGTTTCTCCATTTTTACAGCTTGGCCATGTACTGTCATTGCTATTCTTTTCGTGTTCTTCCGTTTTTTTTGGAGGGATTCTCTCAAGTGGGTTTTTGGTAATCCTCTCTAGTGATTAAATGCTTCATTTTATATGTTTTTTGCATTTGTCTTATTTGTATGATTGTTCTTCATCTACTGTAAACAAATGGGTTTTGTTTTTTTTTCTCTCTCTCTCTTTATTTTTTTTGTGAATGACTCTTGGGTTTTTTGTAAATTCTTTTGTCTGTTTTAGTTTTTAATTGTCTAGCAGTTCTTTATGGATTCCGGGCTGAAAAGGGGTTTGCATTACATTCTCTGTATGACGTCGTTGTTTTTGCTGAGATATTATTTGTCTTGCTTGCTTTCCAAGATTCTACAGTGACTGTAAATTTTTTCTGTTGGTTATTTCTTCTTTTTTTTGGTTGTTACTTTCTATGTTGAAATTTTTTTTTTTTTACCTCCTCTTTTTCTTACATGTTTTCATCATTTTTGTTGAATGCTTTTTCTTTCATTTATTGGGTGAATCATTGCAGGATATTTTTTCCCTTAATATTATTTATTTAATTTGCTAGCTGTAAACTGTAGTTTTTGGGTTGAAGTGGGGTCTGTTTATCCAGTACTTTTGTTTTAAATGACATTTTTATTTTTCATTTTTATGTTATTTGTCTTATTATTTTTTAATGCTTGAACTATGTTTGTTTTCTTGAAATGGGTTTTGTTCATGTCTTTCTTATTAATAATGTAGATTGCCTGGTGAAATGGGGTTTTATTTTTGGTGATTGAGTTGTTAAGAGTTCTTCCTTCTGTACACTATGTTATCGTTTTGTCTTCCTCTGCAAATTGTTGTTTTTTTGGGATATGGATTTTGCTTATGGGTCTGTCCTATGTTTAGTTTATTTCATTTTTATAGAAATCCTAACAAAATAGATGGTAAAACCATTTCTGCAGTAAATGGGTTCTCTGTACTCTGTTCAGATTTGTTTATTGATGGAGTTATTGAGATTTTATTTATTTTTATTTCTTAACTTTAATTCTCTTGTGGCCCGTATGCTCTGGGTGAAGCTAATTTTGCTTAGATTTTGCGTGTCCCTTTTTGAATAGTGTATCAATATGTCATTTTTTCAGCTGAATGTCTTTCTTGTTTGATTTTCTCTTGATTGTGGAATTTACTACTTTTCAGAACATAAATTTTCCTTATTTATCTTTAATTTGATGAACCAATTGTGTTACATTTGAATAATTTCTTTCTTGCTAGATTGCTGAGAATGTTTTGTAAATGTTGACAAATGCTTTTTTATTTCTTTGAAGCGATTTTAAGTATTGAATGTTGTAGGAATATTCTAACTGATTTAATATTCATATTGTCTTTCCTGTTGTAATGGATGAAATTCTTATGTAGGGTTTAACTGTATCCTTCTAATTTTGTGTCTTGATTTTAATTTTCTCGTCTAGTAAGGTATTAATTTGAGTGAAGCCTCTAGCTCGTTGAGAGTAGAAATCGCGAACCTGACCTGTCTTTTGTTTCAGGTTTGGTAGGAAATCTTCATTCAGAGATACAATTTTTGGTATCTAATCTGAATTATCATTTTTTTTCTTAAAAAGGCGTTACCATGCTATCAAATTGAAGAATTATGTATAGAAGTAGAGTTGCAAAAGAGGATGTAAGGATACACTAAGAACTCTAGATGAGAAGTCCATAATTAACACTAAGCATTCTAGTTCATATATATATATATATATGTAACACTAAGCATTCTAGTTTGTATATATATATATATATATATATTTATTTTTTGGGGAGGGGGGGGGGGGGGGGGGGGGGGGGTCAAAACATACCTCTATTGGTGAAAAGAAAAAGTCACTGTATTCACCCTAAGCATTCTTTATAATTTTTTTTAATGTTGTGCCCATGTATTACTTCGAGAATCCATCTATATATCGTTAGCATTCTCCCACAGGTTCCTTAAAATTTGGATGTCCAAGCCAAGCTCCAACATGAAAGGAGTAGGCCTCTGGTATAATTAGATATGTGCAAGGGCCTGTTTGCCTACACATTTGTGCTATTCTCCACCTTATGTGAAATTTTGAGCATAACATTTTGGTTTTTGTGATGCACCCCTAAACCAATTGTGAAATGCTGGCACAAAAAAAATAGCTATAATTTTTAATGATGCCCGCATTTCCGGTTCAGATTATGTTTTCCTCTTCCTTTGGTCTAGAAAGGCGGGTATGTGCAAGTGAAGAAACCCTAAGAGAGTGAGTAATTGAGCCATTATTGCCTAAAGCTATGGTTATAAATTTTGACGAAATTGAGAAGATATTGGGATTTTGTTTCTATCTTGGCAATTCTGAGATTTTGGAATATTAGAATTTCGACCACTTTCCGCTAAGTCTTCTACAAAATTTCCAGTATATCTTCGAGTTCTTGGGCTCTCGCTTCTATTGACCAGTATCACAGTTGATGCCGAAACTGTGATTTGGAACCTCGCTCAAACCTGAATAGTGAGGCAAACCAGTATTAGTTACTCCTACTTTACAGTGAGATGGACCCTTGCTAATATAGATCTCTGATTCATCTCTAATATATTTGCAGATCGCCTTCACTCATTGTCGTTGGATACCACTGACACGTCTAATAGGGTGAATCTTAATTCATTTTTGTGCTATTATTTACATGCTATTTATATAATTGTAACGTATATCCGTTGTTTGTGAATAGATCTTTTTTCAACTGTCTCCTTTCCTTTTACCAAAATATGCATATATGCTTTACTGTTATCCAACCTAAGGCTACAGATTTATTGCACTGTCTGGTTTGCCTGCTCAATGTGTTTGAGACCCACGGTTGTCCTGCCTGTGTTTTAAGTTGCATGAGTTTTGAATTGTTCATTCATTTTTTTCCAGCCATTTGAACTGTTTATAAATCACAGTCCATTGTTTAAGGCACTGAATGATGCCTCTGCGCTCTGTCAGTTCGAGTTAAAATAGTTCCAATTTGCTTCCTCTTTTAATCTGCTATTGGCATTCATCAAAAAGCCATCCCTTGACTAAGAACTTTTTAACACTCAGATCTTATAACACCAATGCCACTAGCCCTGTTTCTTATGTGGTTCCACCAATGACTGAGCAAACAAACTGAATTATTTCAATTGAACCAGTAGTCATATTAGTTGCTAGAAGTAGATATGCAAAAGTGGTACTTCCATTAGGAAGCACTTAATTTATTCTGTAATGTTATTGTTATATATAGAATTCCTTATGGATGATCCATTCACTATGCAGGGTAAACTTTGTGACATATGCGGTGACATGGGCTTTGCAGAGTCTCTCTCAACATGCTTTCAATGCAAAAAAGCTTGTGAACATATGTACGACTACCCCCACTAAATATCTTGATGCTAGTTTTCTTGGCTCTTTTTTTGTTTCTTCTATTATTCCTAATTATGTAATTTCTGTATATTGTCTTCCAACAAAAAATAAAAGTACATTTATTGGCCTCTTCTTGTATTATAATACTTTCAAGGCCTTTGAATTGTGATGAAGACTTAATTCAAGAGGTCTATATATGTTCTTCATAAGTCTGGCGTGCCTATTTCTTATATGTGGACGACATTCACTAGGGTGGTTCCAGTCTACAACTTGATATATCTTAACGAAGAGATAGGAGTTCTAAGAAAATATATTGATATCATTAAGGACACGTATGAGGGAGGGGTAACTATTGTGAGAACAATTGATGGCGAGACACATGAGTTTCCTGTGACAATAGTGTATTACATTAGGGATCAACGTTGAGTCCATATCTTTTTACAATGGTTATAGACGAATTGACATTTGACGGCTCATTTCCAAGAGGAGGTCCTTTGTTTTATGCTATATTTAGATGATGTGGCCCTAATGGATGAAACTAAAATGGGATACATACAAAGCTATAATTGTGGAGGAGTACCTTGAAATTTTAGGATTTCAAAATAAGTCGAACCAATGCAAAATATATGGAATGCAACTTTGGTAAGAACACAAATAAAGTGGAGACAATTGTTAAGATAGATGACCAAGATATATCCCAAAGCGACCAATTTTGGTATCTTGGTTCAATTATTCATATGATGGAAATATTGAAGATGATGTTGCCCATTAAATTAGAGCTGAATGGTTGAAGTGGAGAAGTGCTTCCGGATTGTTATGTGAGCGACGCATCCTGATCAGATTAAAATGACAATTTTATAAGACAATAATAAAACCAGCTATGCTTTATAGAGCAAAATGTTGGGCTATTAAGAAGGAACATATTAATAGAATTAGTGTAGCCGAGATGAGGATGTTGAGATGGATAAGTGAAAGACAAGGAAAGATAAGATAAAAAATGATTGCATTTGAGAGAATCTAGGAGTATCGGTTGAGATGATTTGGACACGTTCAAAGAAGATCATTAACATCTCTAGTTAGAAGAAGTGAATTGATGCAAGTTGAAGGTAATGAATGAAAGGATATGAAGACAAAAAATGATGTGGATGAAGTTAGTGAGAAAAAGTTTGATAACATACAACTTAATCGAAGTTATGGTTTTCAACAAAACAAAATTGCGAAACATGATTTGTGTTGCTGACCCCCAATATTTGGGATAAGACATCGATGATGATGACATTATTTTGTACAATAGAATCTCTCTCTCTATATATATTTATATATGTGTGTGTGTACTGGATACTGTGGTGCATGTATAATGGCCTAGGATGGGGTAGATTGGATCATTGGAAGGCTTAGGGCCATCCATTTGGTTTGGTTTTTGTGGTGTGACCCCCTTTAAATGGTGGGTTCCAGCATCCCTTTACATGCAATCAACTTGTATTATGTCTTCACCTAAGTGTTCCTATTAAATGAATTGTGAATTTTATCTTGATTATTGTTTTAAAAAATGTATCCATTTTCCCTTCATTTCCAGCTATTGCATGCAAACCAACTTCGGGGATGTCCCAAAAGTGTGGTTTTGTGAAGCATGCCGATCGAGTGATGACATAGTTTCACCAAAATCCACTGCAAAGGAGCGCCGTCCTATGGCTCCAGTCAGTCAGGAAGACAAGGATTATAATATTCTATTTCCATTCAAGATTTCTCGCCGTGAAGCTTTGCGTTCTGTGGTTCCCAGCCGACTTCCTGGGGAAGCAGGGATGCGGATTCCTTGTCAAAAGCGAAAGGCCGTCGAAACTGCCAAAGTAAAGTTTCTTACTGCTAAAGAAGCTGCCATGCTGTCATCTGGGGCCAAAACAAAGGCATCCCCTTTACGGGGTGGTTTAAGCTCAGAACCTGGTCTGTCAGATTCCGTGCCTTTTATTTCCAAGCGGACTTCTGTTGTGTCTACAACTCCAAAGTGTTCCCTGCAGAAAGGGAACACAAATCCTAGCTTTAGACCTTCAGGAAATTCAAAGCCTCTTACACTTGGCAGTGTACAGATCCCGACTTCACCACAACAACGAGCTCTTCAAACATCAAAACCATTGAATGACGAGCAACCCCATCCACGTTTTCCATGTAAACGTTCTGCCTCAGAAGGGTTGACAAACATGAAGGCGCTAGGAGATAGACCTCGCACACCAATTTCTCCTGATGTAAAATCTGAACCGAGTAAGGTCTTGTCTGGAACAAATGTGAGATCTGTTGATGATGAACTCCTTTCTCACTCAAAGCACATTGGAGGTACTGATCCAAAACATGATATTGACGGTAAGTTTAAAGAGGGAAAGGAGTTGGGATTGGATATGGCAGCAGGTACAGTTGACTTACCTTTGAGTATATTACTGTTTTTTTGCTCCTGTCTAGTCTATCTGTATTGTATATAAAGGTTATTTTATGGGTGCATCTGTTTGCTCTTACGAGCTTTGTTTTCAGGAAAAGAGGCTCTTGCAATTTCTAGGAAGGATTCTGTTGAGAAGGAGCCAGTAAATGATGTCATGCCTGCTAAAGAAGTTGAAACTTCAAATACAAAGACAGGTCACACAGTCTATAAAGTACTCGGTGGATCTTCAGCATACATGGATTCTCCATCGACCAGCAGTTCAGGCAATAGAAATGCTCTGATCTATAAGTTTACCCATTTGTGGCATATGTTTCTGTTTCTCCTTTTTTTTTTCCCATTCTTTTTTGTCTATCGACTGAAAAGCTTAGGTAGAAAAGGATAAATTTAAAAAGTGATAGAGTTTATGCATATTAAATCTCCAAAAAATTAGTTCAATATTACAAATCTCCAAGAAATTAGTTCAATATTACTGAAAATAAAAGATATGAAGTTTGCACACATTTGTGTTATTACATTTCTCAGATATCTTGATGCTTTTATCATTTTATGATAATCCGATGATATTGTTACATGATATTCAAAACCAGCAATCTTTGGAACTGTTATTAGCTATGTTATACTTGGTTATTGAATTGAACTATATATGGCCTTACTTATACTAATTGGCAAACACATGTTTTTTTAGGTGGTATCTTTTCTACTGATGCTAGATTCAAGAATTCTGATGTGCAAGAACGGAATCTGTCAAGTATTTTGCCTAAGCTTGATGAAAATATTCCAAATCCCCCTTCTATAGATGCTACTTGGAAGTGAGTAACGTATCCTTTCATGATGTTGCATTCTAATTTGTTTAAGTAAAATCTATCAAAAGAATACTGAGAACAAGGTGCAAAATTAATTTTCATAGTTACTGACTCTTTTGAGTGTGCGTGGTTGTAGAAATCAAGATCTCACTCAACTACTACGACCAGTGGTGCAGAGTGTATTTCCATCATTTGTTTATTGATTTAATTTAGTTTGGCATATACCATTTAATTTATCTTTATCGGTCAATCATAGTTCATAGTTGTCATCCTAGAATTTCCCCAGATAAAGGAAGCTCTAGGATACTCCATCTTATTAATACGTTGAGATTGTGCAAAGAATGAGTCACATGAACTACCCTGCCATATCAATAGCTTGATATTGTTTTGATCTTTCTTTTGTTGTATCTTAAGATGCTTAAGTGTCTCTTTTAGTTACATTTTTTTTTATTGTAATTCTTTTAGTTTTGCATTAGCTATATGTTTTTTCTTACTGATATTCAAGAGAGTGACCATGCTACTACTTACTATGCATTGAAGCCGGTAATTCTATGTCCAATAATGCCCAGAGAACTTGGGCATCTCTCACCTCCAATTTGTAGATGATACCATGGTATTCTGCGAGGCGTCATGTCATCAACTAGTCCATCTCAGGTGTCTTTTTAGGTGTTTTGAAGCAGTGTCGGACTTGAAAGTCAACTTAGGCAAGAGTGAGATGATTAGGGTTGGAGACATTTCGGATTTGGAAGCTCTTGTGGCTTGCCTAGGTTGTAAGGTAGGATCCTTACCTTCAACTTACTTGGCATTCCCTTAGGGTCTAGCTTTAAGTCTTAAGACATCTTGGTTCCCTGGCATCAAAAGATTTGCCCGTAGACATGCAGGATGGAAGTTGAAGCTCCTTTTTAAAGGTGGAAAATTGACACTATTAAGAGCACCTTTGTAGCCTTCCTACATATTATCTGATGGAAGTCGAAGCCCCTAGTCGATAGCCGCAACCTTGGAACGATTGCTGAGGAATTTCTTATGGAATGGTAAAGGAGGCATATCCAAATATTACCTGGTTGCATGGAATCAAATTTGTCGGACGCTAAAGGTTGGGGGCCTAAAATTTGAAGCCTTTAACTGAAGTGAACAAGGCATTGTCAGGCAAATAGGTGTGGAGATTCGGGGAGGAAAAGGAAAGTCTATGGAGAAAGGTGATAGTTGCTAAATATGGGGAGTCCTCTTGTTGGGATCCTAAGGAGGTTAGGGGTCCCATGGGTTGGGTCTATGGAAAGGGATTATGGCAATCACTAGTAGTCTAGTGTCACCCTTCATCATGTTTAAGGCCGGCAACGGGTTGGAGAAGGACCTATGGTGTGGTTCGACTAGAATCAAAGACAGGTTTGAAAATATATTCCTTCTTGCCTCTGACAAAGATGCTTTGGTGTCCCAATTGTATTAGTGGAGTAACAACGACGTGATTTGGTGTCCTAGACTAAGACGAGACTTGAATGAGTGGGAAATCGATGATCTTCTTCAGCACCTGAATTCCTCCCCCATTAGTACTCGGTCTAGGGACTCAGGGATTTAATCTAGAGGCCACAATGGTTACTTTTCAATGAGATCACTGCTACAGTCATTCGCTTCAGATCATTCATCACCGATTCCTCATAGACCCATGTGGAATCCCCTTATTCCTTCGAATGTTTCCCTTTTCTTTTGGACTGCATTTTTAGACAAGATTCTTACTTGTGATAACATGAAAAAAAGAGGCTAGAGGTTGGTTAATTGCTGTTTTTTATGCCTCTGTGCGGAAGAATCCGTGGACCATTTGCTTTTACTCTGTCCGGTTGCTTATAGGATTTGGAGATAATTTTTCTTTCCTAGCTAGGAGTGGATTGGGTATTCCCTTCATCCCTTTAGAACTTTTTATCTTGTTGGTCGAAGGTGAGAATGGACGGTGCCCGAGGGGTGATATAGGCTGTCTTGACAGGGGCTATCTTATGGTCGATATGGGAAGAGCGGAACTCAAGATTTTTGGAGAACTCAAATTCTCCCTCTTCTCGTATTTGCTCATGCATAAGACATCTTATCTTACATTGGAGCTCGGTCTGTCCAGGAGATATGGACTTGGGAGTCTTTCTGGAGTGAGATTGGTCTTATGCTTACTGTGGTTTTTGTTCTTGGGTAAATTGTACTGATTTCTTCTCTGAGTTTAAGTAAGTCTATTGTTTACTTGTTTCTCCATATAATATATATGCTTGATTACAGATAAAAAAATACTGCCCAATAAATGAGAGACATGCAATATTTGGGTTTTATAATGGATATATTTCCAACATAGAGTAAATATCATGGAAGTGTATAGATTGGAGATGCTTGAAACGATGGAATGTATTTCGTCCATAATTCCTGTTAATGGGCTATATTTGTTGCACGTGCAACTTCATCCATACTTATTATGCTTGAGTATTTGTAGCATGTAAAAAGAATAATTTTTTCTAACCGATTAAAAAGATAAAGAAAAAAAAAATTATTTTTCTAATGCAAATGTTCATAGCTTAAACTGTTTCTTCCTACTGCACATTAAAGAATTGGATATGTCATACTGGGTGACATTGCAATTTCTATTTATTGTTCTCCATGGCTTTTATTCAGTAAGTCAGATAAAATTTGAACCCTTATAAGTGTATGGGTAGATATTGCACGTGTAGTAAATGTTATTTTTTGTTTGATTTCTGTAGGGGAAGCTTTGAGATCCTTGATAGGGTTTCCACTGGTGAATTCTATGATGGGTTTCAGGCTCATCCTCCAGGCAAAGTTTCTCGTAAAGCATACGAGTTTTCAAAACAAATGCCTGGAATACTGCAGTTTAAGCTACAGCCTTGTTGCGATATATGGCCAGAGATATTTCACATGGATTCTCCTGATGGATATGATATTGCACTGTATTTTTTCCCCGGTGATTTTGAGAGGTCTGGTCTAGCACCTGAATGTTGGATCTTCAGTCCCAAATTTCTTTTAACAGATGTTATTTTGTATTTTAAAGGTTTCTTCCTCTGTAGGTCCAAGCAAAGGTACGTTCACCTTTTGGAGCTCATAGAGATGCATGATTGGGGAATGCGGAGTTGCTTGGATGGTGTGGAATTACTGATATTTTCATCTAAACAACTGCATGTGGATTCTCAGAGTGAGCTCTCTAATTTCTATGAATGAAACACTTCTTTCGGCTCTCTTATACTTAAATTATACCAATGACTAGAATTTGGGTTTCCTTCTTATCAAATTATCTGTGGTAAAAGGCTTGTAACTGACTGTAGAATAATTATACCATTTTCTATGCTCACCTTGGCAAGATTGTATGGCAACTTGAGAGAGTTCAAGGAAAATTAGTAAGAATGAACAAGCAGATAATAAATTTTGAAAAAGAAAGTGAAATAAGTTATCTAAAGGCAACTAGTTCGCATAATGACATAATTTTTGGTTATCTGTGTAGGACTTTTTCAGTTGGTTTACTAAGATGGCTAGATTTAGGGTTTGAGAGAGTTAGGGTTTGGAGAAGGAGAAGAGAAAGAAGGAGAAGGTTGGGAAAGAAGAGAGAGTTATTTACTCTCCCTAATCCATTGTCTTATATACTCAATAACTAAGTATAATAGAACAATAATACTATCATAGTCTATAATTCCAAAGGTAAAGTATACCCAAAGGTATAATATACCATACAATATTCAACACTCCCCCTCAAGTTGGTGTAAAGATATTGCGCATGCCTAACTTGCTAACAATATTATTAAATTAAGGTCCCCCCAATCCTTTGGTTAAGACATCAGCTAGTTAGTCTCTTGTCTTCACAAAAGGAGTACAAATGTCACTCGATCTCAACTTCTCCTTGATGAAATGTCGATCAACCTCAATATGCTTCGTGCGATCATGTTGCACCGGGTTGTGAGCTATACTAATTGCCGCCTTGTTATCGCTGTATTGATTCATAGGTCCCTGAACTGGAAGACTAATCTCTGAAAGGAGCAATCGAATCCACAGAAGTTCACAAACTCCATGTGCCATCGTTCTAAACTTTGCCTCCGCACTCGATTTTGCTACCACATGTTGTTTCTTACTTCGCCAAGTCACAAGGTTGTCACCCACAAAGGTACAATAACCAGAAGTAGAGCGTCTATCTGTAATTGAGCCTGCCCAATCTGCATCTGTATAAGCCTCAACTCGCAAGTTATCATGTTTAGAATACATCATACCTTTCCTAGGAGTGGACTTGAGGTACTTGAGAATCCTGTACATTGCCTCTAGATGTCCTGTACAAGTCTCTAATATCTGCCTGTATCTATCAGGCGCTCACCACTGATTACACTAAGCTTATGGTTCACATCGATTGGAGTGTCACAAGGTTTACACTCCATCATCCCAGTATCCTCAAGTAAGTCAAGGACATACTTTCTCTGTGAGATAAAAATACCCCCCCTAGATTTGGCAACCTCAATTCCTAGAAAATACTTCAATCGTCCCAAGTCTTTAATTTCAAACTCCGCTGCCAACTTTCTCTTTAACTTCCCCATTTCATTAGTCATTCCCAGTCACCACAATGTCGTCCACGTACACAATAAGAATAGTGACTCTCTGATGGGAATGCTTGACAAATAATGTGTGGTCTGTGTAACTTTGTTTGTAGTCATTTTTTAACATTGTAGTACTAAAATTTTCAAACCAAGCTCTTGGGGATTGCTTCAGGCCATACAATGCCTTCTTGAGCTTGCACACTCTTCCATTGGCAGAGGGACACATAAAGCCAGGGGGGTGTTATATACACCTCTTCCTCCAAGTTGCCTTGTAGGAAGGCGTTCTTCACATCAAATTGAAACAGTGGCTAATCTTGATTGGTTGCAACTGACAACACTCTCACAGACTTTATCTTGGCTATTGAGGCAAAAGTCTCCTGGTAGTCTATCCTGTGTGTCTAGGTATATCCTTCTGCCACAAGTCTTGCTTTATGTCTATCAATAGCATGGTTTAAAATATCGATATGTATCGACCGATACGGGCCGATACGTATCCTATTTGGAGCTACTCGATACACTGGTACGTTGAAAAAAAAAACTCCATTATATCGGGCCGATACAGGCCCGATACGGGATTTTCCAGTTAATTTTTTTCCTCCTTCCATTTACACTAAGATCCACAATGCTGACCTGATACACACAACTTATTTATATAAAATATTATTTAAGTAAATGATTTTAACTTGATTTTACTTTCATTTACTTTAGATATTAATATGTAAATAAGGTTATCCCCTATTTGAATTTAATAAAAATTATCATGCATACAAATTCCTGAAGAATAAAAAGTCAATTTTCCAGTTCAAGAACAAAACCCTTTTTTTAGCGCCTTTTAGGGATTGGGTCAGAATTTAAACTTTCAAATGTCAAATGATAGAGCATTTATTAAATATTAGAATTTCATAAATTCTATTATATAAAAAATTACCAAAACCCAAAAGTCTGGCAAAAATAGTCAAATTTTAGTCTTAAAAAATATTTTCATCCGTGGGATCAAAAGTCAACTAACAGTGTAAGTGTGTAACTATTAAGCTTAAAATTTAGGGTTGTAATTCAATACATTCTTATTTTAAGATTTTAAAATCTAAATTATTTTTCTTATACTTAACTAAGTGACTATGTTTTATATTTTCATACCTTGCATCCACGCCTTTTTCTACTTATAAAATTATTAACTCTTATATGCATAGTTATAAACATAGTTGGAGGCTTTCATTTAGTTTGTTTTTAGCTTCTATTTGAATTAAAATAAGTTAATGCAAAGTATCCAAGTTTTTCTTTGCGTATCCAATCATTTCTTGATGTATCCTAATTTTTTCCGCTGTATCCATCTGATACGGTCCGATACTCCGATACGTATCTTATTTTGGATTTATTGATACGGCACCCGATACCGATATTTTGAACCATGGTCAATAGAGCCATCTGAATGATACTTTACTGTGAACACCCACTTAGACCCCACTAGTCTTTTTCCTCTAGGAAGGTCAACAACATCCCAAGTATTATTCTTCTCAAGCATCTCCTCTTCCATTGCCTCTCGTCACTCTGGTTTAGATAGTGCTTCTGTCACACTGCGAGGAATAGACACAGAAGACAATGCCAAGGAAAATGAACCGAACGAAGGAGATAAAGCAGAATACGAAACAAAATTAGAGATAGGATGGTGAGTACAAGAGCGTACACCCTTCCTGAGTGCAATAGGAATATTAGAATCATCAATAGTCTCAAGACTAGAAAGGTGAATATTACCTTTGACTGGTGGATAGAAGGAGGCTTCTTGGAGGGGCATATGAGGGTCTTCTTTACTGCCTATCTTCCTTCTTTCATACACCTTCAAAGCAGGGATAGTCTCCTTCCCTTGTTTATCACTACCACATGCATCACTACCCCCAGTAGAAGATGAAGAACAGAGGACAAAGGCATAGAAGGAGTAACATGAATATGACCTTTACTTGTAATGGAAGAAAACGTGTCATCAACAATTTTAACCTTGTCTCTACCAAAGCAGATAAAGTAAGATGAAAAAAGATCCCAAATCAATTATCCAAGAGCGACTGGGTGTGGAGATGGAGGCATTGAGGGCGGATGCTGAAGTACCTGTATGAGCAAATGACGGTGTCGAGGTAGAGGAAGGCTCTAACTGAACCATAAGATGCCTGAGATCCATCTCTGCACCCGAAAAACCCATGTTGTTTGAAGGTGGTGTTGTGGTAAATGTAGGCGCATCAAAAGTAGAAACAACTGAATGAGCACTGGAGCTACTTCTATCACTTGAACGCCCCCTCCCACGTCCACCTCCTGATGAACCCCGCGGCTGTGGGCGACCATGAAGATCCCAACATGTTTCTTTAGTATGACGTGTGCGACCACAGTTTTCACACCTCAACCTGTCACGATCATCTCTAGGAGCACCAGAATGACCACCTCCATGGGTACCACGACCACGACCTCTGCCCCCCCTGAGATTTGGATAAGAGGACAGATCTCTCCTGGGGAGGATGCTCAAGCATAGCACTACAGCGACGCTCCTCTCTATGTAAGTATGAATACACCTCTGTAAGAGCAAGTAGTCACTTTTTACCCAAAATCTGAACTTGAACTTGCTCATACTCAGGGTTCATTCCTACCAACAGATCAAACACTCGTCCTTCCTCAATGAACTTCCTGTGAGCTACAACATCCGCACTGCACTTTGCAGTGAAGGAATGATAATGGTCCAACTCTTCCTATAACCGCCGAAGAGTAGAATAGTACATGGACAATGATGTATCACCTTGTCTTAACTAAGAAATGTTCTGGCGTAGTTCATAAGCTCTAGCTGTGTTACCCACCTCTGAGTAGGTCTGAGTGATTGCATCCCAAATTTGTTTAGCAGTGGAGAGGAACAAGTAGCTACTACTAATGTCCGGTTGTAAGGAATGGAGGAGCTAAGACATGATGGTGGCATTCTATGCATCCCACTTCGCAAACAATGAACTAGAAGAGTCCGACATAGGAGTAGCACTTGTCAAGTGGCCCATTTTCCCTTTTCCCTTCACGTAAAGCTTAGCTGATTGTGACCATGCAAGAAAATTACTTCTATTCAGCTTGACGGTAGTAATCTGAAGGTTTGGGGCATCTCTATGCCCTAGGTTCAAGGGTTCAACATTGCTCACGGGAATACTAGGGGTTTGAGACCTCAGAATCTTCCATTATGCTTCACAAGAAACTAATTTGCACAAATCTGACCTAATCACAACACTTCGGGTCTCCACAGACCACCAAACAACTACAAACAAGGGTTACACAACCCAACCGGCACTCCACAAAGTCACAAACAGCTCCTCAAATACTTAGGCCACATTCCAACAACTCAATACACAATATCAACTCCAAACAACAGCATTGGAATCAATTTGTATAAAAAAAAAGCCAAAAAACCCCAAAAAACACTGTTCACGGAATATATGAGGGAGAAAAAAACTTCACACAAGCTTCAATCCTTATCCAATCGACATTAGACCACTTTCATAAGCTCCGAAGTTTTCATACGGACCTAAACATACCAACCAAGCTCCACAAAAGATCCCACACAGATCGCACGAAGCGGATCTTTCCAACTGAATTTTATTCAAAATTATTCAAAAAAATTCTGAAAAAACCATTTCCAAACTCCAAAAAAAAATACTATAATATTCTAAAAATGATGATCTATCACATGACATCAACATCCATTAGGGCAGCTACAGTACCTGTACGGATGCTGACGTCAGCATGACAGTCAGTGAGGCTATGGTGAGCTCAAACTTTTGCCGGTGACCTCCTTAGTGGATTTGGTGGCTCTAATACCAAGTTGGTTTACTAAGATGGCTAGATTTAGGGTTTGAGAGAGTTAGGGTTTGGAGAAGGAGAAAAGAGAGTTATTTACTCTCCCTAATCCGTTGTCGTATATACTCAATAACTAAGTACAATAGACAATAATACTATCATAGTCTATAATTCCAAAGGTATAGTATACCCAAAGGTATAATATATCATACAATATTCAACATTTTCAGCTCATTGTGCGATATGTCAAGCTTCATTAATGATTCTGTTTAGTGTTGTCTCAATATTTGGTTTCAAAAGGCAACTAGTCCGCATAATGGCCGAATTTTCTCTTCAATTCCTTCCCCTATTTGCTGGGAGATATGGAAAGAGAGATGTAGGAGAAGAATCATCAATGCCATTAAACGGCCATCCTTTGTGAGTAAAAAGGTTATTAATTGGAGTCAAAGCCTTAATAATATTACTATTTCAGAAAAAGGGCCAGTAATGATCTGAGAATCTTTAATGCCCTTGGCATTAATTGCAGTCCTCGTCTCAACACCAGTTACATTCAGACTATGCCTCCAATTGGCATATTTAAGCTTAATGTGGATGGTGTGGCTTATGGCAATCCGGGTTATTTCGGAGGTGGTCACCACATAGATTATGGTGGTAATATTATTGCTGGTTTTTTCTCATTTTATTGTGATAGTAATAGAATTTTTGCATAATCTAGAGCCCTCCATGATGGATTAGCACTTTGTGAGAGGTTTGGATACCACAATTTGATTGTAGAATCGGATTCAAAGTACATTGTGGATGCGTGGAATAATACAAAAGCTCTCTCATGGTCTTGTTGGTATTGGAACGTAAAGATAAAAAGGATCAATCTCTCGTCTTTCTTGCACTATTATCCATGTTTTTAGGGAAGCTAATTCGACTCATTTGTTTTTAATGATCCTCATCAAGCCCATTCTTGTATCAACCCTTGATTTTTCTTGATAAAGCTGGTGTTAGCTTTATTAGAATTGTTAGTAGATGAGATTCCTCATCCTTTTGTAGGAGTAAGGTTAAAGCCCCCTCAAATTGATTCTATTATTCATAAACAGGCAAGGGTCCGCCTCACCCTCACCCTCACCCTCACCGAGTGAATTTCTTTTTAAAAGTTATTTAATGATCATTTCCTTTCCTTATTCAAACTGAGGATGAATTAATCAGGATATTATCTTTTAGCATGATGGGGTATCTTGGTCATGGTCTCTTTTTCAGGGGAGTCCAGGGTTTGGCTTGCTTTTATCTTTCAGTTCACGGTCTTGTGAACTTCTGAATGCTTCATGCCATGTAGTTTCTCTTTTTTCCATTAATATATCTGTCTCTGTCTGCTTGATTATTGATCAAAAAAAAAATAATCAGGATATTATTGTGTCAAGAGAAAAGACACAACAAACCACTGTTGTAATGGGCCTAGATATATAAGCCCATGATACTTTAGTAGATCTTATTTATTGTCTTAACTTTTGTACTCTACTAAGGACATTATTGCCCTTTACTATTCTTTTATTAATAAAGTTGTGGGTGGACACTAGTAACTGTACACACACTATAATAGCCTTAGAGAATCTCTTCTCTTCTCGTCTTCTTTCTTCCATTTTGCCTCATCTAGGGTCAGATTTCTACTTGGTATTAGAGCTAAAGAAGATCCAAAGCAACAATACATCATTTAGAAGACTGAAGGAGCTTGCAACAGAGACTGATGTCAGCAGGCTTTATGGCTGACGCCAACAGTCATACGCCCCCCCTCATGTCAGGAAGTTATATTTTAAGAGACGAATGTTTTTGGGGAATTGTGGTAATTTTTTCAGATTTTTATTAAGTTTTTGATAGTATTATACCCATTTGTTTGATTCCCCAAAAAAAAAAATCAGTTTTCAATCAATCACTTGGGTGGAGCTCTTACGTATTTTTTTTTAATGTGAAGACGATTGTTTTGGAATTATTGAAACAAGTTTCATGAAGTTTGGTTGAGTTTTTAAGATTCTACAAAGTTTTTCCTAGGGCATATATGATGTCTGCTTCTGTTTTTTGTATGCTTGGGATATGTCATTTGATTGTATGAAGGTTAACTGATCTGTGGAGATTAGTAGTGGTGTGTGGTAAGATGATTTGTGTAAATTAGTCTTGTTTCTTCTCTTTTTCAAGTTGTTTTTGGGTGATTAAGAATGGTTCTGTTCTTATCATCAAATATAGTCCTGAAATTGACAATCAGGGATGAGTGGTATGGAGGGTAGTTCATTGAGTATGAGTAATCCAGGGTTTCCATCTTATATGGTTTTTCCACCAAAGAACCCTAGTGTGTAGATTACCACAGTGTTGGATGGTCGTAATTATTTAAAATGGTCATAGTTTATGAAGATGTTTATTGATAGTCGAGGAAAGAGGATATATTAATGGGAGAATAGTGGAGCCCAGTTCTTCAGCTGTTTCATTTGATAAATGGGAGTCTGAAAATCTCACAATAATGTCTTAGTTATTACATTCTATGTAGCCCCAAATTTCCCGATGTTTTGTTTTTCGAAGGACAATTAAAGAGATTTGAGACTCAACATCTCAGACTTATTGCCAGGCTCATAACATTGCTTGTGTTTATCAGTTACGCCATGTGATAACTCATCTTAGAAAGTATGACAAACCCTTGGCTGAGTACTTTGCTCATCTTCGTGCTATGTGGGAGGAGTTAAATCACTATCAGATGTTTCAGCTGGTGTGTACCACTGATGGTGAATAGCATAGTTCAAAAACCCGAAAACTCGGCTCGACTCGAAAGTTAGCCGGGTCGAGTAACTCGGAAAACTCAAAAATAAATCGACTCGGCCTAACTCGGGACATATATATGTAATAACTTAAAATTTTGGGGTTAAAAGAACTCAAAGTACGTTGGTTTTACAGCTTCAAACAACAAAATTAGGTTTAACAAAACCCATAGTAAGTTGTCTTTGTAGACCCTAAAAAATATGATGCAAAAATAGTGACATTTTAGTTTAGGTTTTAAAAAATGATAAAAATACCCCTCTATGACTCGACCTAGTATGGAGAGTCGAAAAACTCGGCTAGACTCGATCGAGTCACCTGAGTAACTCGGTAAATAGTGTCTCCTTCGAGTTTTGAGGCGACTCAACTCGAAATTCAGCCGAGTCGAGTAACTCGGCCAAGTTACTCGGGTGACTCGCCGAGTTTTCGAACTATGGTGAATAGTATTGAAGATATGTGGAGCATAATAGAATATGCGTTCTTGGCTGGATTGAACTCATGCTTTGAACTGTCCAAGGTTCAACCTTTAAGGATGACTGGATGAGTTGCCATCCTTGAGTTATGCTTATGCCCTTGTTTAGAGTGATGAGAGTAGGCGGGTTGCTCTGCATATTCCTGCTAATAATTTCGAGTGTTCAGCTTTAGCATCATCATCACAGAATCAGAAAGGGGGAAAGTGAGGTTCATGCAAGCCAAAGGGAGGTATGAGTTTAAAAGAGGAGGATAAATTTAAGTGTGACCATTGTGAGAGGTTAAGACACATTAAGGATACATGTTTTTTTTTTTACATGTCGGGACTTGGTTGGCAGACCAGCTAAATTTATTCATCCTGGATCTTCATCTATTGCAAATAGTGCTTCATCTATGGGTTCCATATTTTATGGGCCACTTTTTTTCTACTCAGCCTTCTTCAAGGGAGATGTTGACAATATCTCGGGAGGAGCTTAAGAGCCTCAGGCGTCTCGTTCCTCAATTGGATCATCCTTCCCCATCATTCACATAATCACATTTCTAGCCCAGTCAGGTATTACTGCTTCTGTCTCTGCTCACCATGTTTCCTATTTACTTTCACCCGCCTACTCTTGGATTATTGATTAAGGAACTTTCCGACGATATGTCTAGAATATTTTTTTTTTTCTTCTTCATATAACTCATATTCAAGTAATGTTAAAGTAAAGGTTCCTGATGGATCACTCTCCTCAGTTTTAGTGAAAGGAACCATCCGAGTTTCTCCTAGCCTTATCTTATCATCTGTTTTGCATGTATCTAGTTTCTCTTCTAATCTTCAGTCTGTTTGTTTTGCTCTCATAAATAATAATACTTGAGAACTTGTTGACGCTCCTAATGAAGAAGAACTAGTGGGATATAAATGGGTGTATGTGATGAAGTAGTAGGCTTATGGAACTGTGGATAGGGTGTTGTTTTCACTTGTTGAAAATCTATCTTGGCCTCTCTACAGTTGGATGTAAAGAATTTGTTTCTTCATGGGAATTTACAGGAAGAAATTTTATTGCTCATCCTCTAGGATTCTAGATTCAAAATCAAAAAGGTAAGGTATGTAGGTTAAAAGAAAGCAATTTACGACTAAAGCAGTCTCCCAGAGCCTAGTTCGAAAGATTTAGTGGAGCAGTGAAAAAATTGGGGCATGTTCTGAGTCATGCAGGCCATACCCTATTTGTGAAGCACTTGGGTGGTAGTACAACTTTAATTGTATACTAGTAAACACCCCGTGCGCTGCACGGGACCGAAATTGAGATCAAACATAGAATATTGGAATAATAAGAGCTTAATAAAATTTAAAACATTTAATGTTAAAAAAAAAAACTAAAACATTAATAAAATACACCCAATACAATAATAAGAATGTACTTTTTTTTCCCCGTAAAAGTGAATAAATCCAGATAAAATATTAACTTCAATAACAGATGTGTACAAAATTAGCAAAAAATAAATAAATCTGAAAAATATGTTTGAATGATGTTTTTAGCAAAAACACAAATTTGCTCATTCTTGATCAATCACCTTCCTCTGAAGGTGTGCGAATTGCTTTCGAAGCTAAATAATAAAATATGTTACCATCATCAATGAAGCTAAATAAATTTGCATCAATCAGTGATAAAGACCCCTAAGTATTAACTAGTTAAACGAAAAAAAATTTACACCCTTCACCTTTCAAAAATCATACTCCTATGAAGTCCAAGTTCTGGCTAAAATCTGCGGAAAAAAAAGATATATCTATATTTTTTTGGAGTAATAATTTTTATGTATTTTTAGCATAATCCGCATAGAACACTTTTTTTAATCACAGAGATAGAACAAAATTTTACTTACCTCTCTTTGCGCTTTTCTAGAAAACTTAGCAAGGACTTCCTCTAGGCTATTGGTAGGACTACACAACTCAGCAAGTTTTATTCATATTAGCAAAAACTCCAACATAGAATAAGAGGATTGAGAACGACCCTTGATCCTGGAGGAATGTATAATTGGTGAAAAGAAGTAGTTGCCAAAGGCTTGAGCAATGTTGGGATATGTGGTGACTGTCATGCCGCCGTTAAGCTGTTATCCTAAGTTTCCAATAAGGAGATCGTGGTTGGAAATTATTACCTCTTTCACCACTCTAGATATGAGTTGTGCTCTTGTGAAGATGATTGGTGAGTCAATCAACCAACTTTAGAGAAGATTGAAACACCCACAAAAGGGATGATCTTTGCATATGTTTATTTGGGTGTATATCTCACTTCAAGTGGCCAAAAATATTTTCAACTCTAACCCTGTAGAAACTGGCAAGACGAAGAGAGAAGTTGAGACCTAGACCAAGCAAAGTTTAGAGGAGGCCAAAAAGATTTTCAACTCTAACCCTGTAGAAACTGGTAGGACGAAGAGAGAAGCTGAGACCTAGACCAAGCAACGTTTAGAGGATGATGAAGAATCCTATCGAATTCGAATCACACCCAATCGCGATTGAACTCAAGGAGAGTTCAATCACACCCACAGGTCAACACATGTCATTTTTAACCCCTTTTAACCATGGTTAAGATTCCCTATTTCTTAGGGTTCAACAAATGTAATATTAGTTTTTAGAAAAAAATATTAACCCTAGGGTTAAGAAATTTTAACCCTAAGGTTAAATTTCTTTAAAAAGAGTTTCGAAAAACCAAAGTTAGATTGTTAAACCCTAAGGGTTAGTGAATCTTAACCATGGTTAATAGAGATTAAAAAGGACAGGTGTTACCCATGGGTGGGTGCGATTGAACACAGGGCTATGATTCGATCTCCTATCTTTACTTGTCCTATGAAAGTGGGAGCGAGAGAGTACTAAAAGGTAGGAAGAGGCTCTTCAGTCCCTAGGAAGTTGGGAGAGAAGCATTGATAAGAATAGGTATAGTGGTCCCACAATAAGTTGGAGAGAGAAAGAGAACCTTAGGGTTAAGAAATTTTAACCCTAAGGTTAAATTTCTTTAAGAGAGAGTTTCTGAAAACCAAAGTTAGATTGTTAATCCCTAAGAGTTAGTGAATTTTAACCATGGTTAATATGGATTAAAAAGGAAATGTGTTGACCCATGGGTGCGATTGAACTCAGAGTGAGTTCAATTGCGATTGGCTATGATTTGATCTCTATCTTTACTTGTCCTATGAAAGTTGGAGAGAGAAAGAGTATTAAAAGGTGGGAAGAGGCTCCTGAGTCCCTAGGACGTTGGGAGAGGATCATTGATAAGAATAGGTTATAGCATAGTTGTAGGGAAACCACCCCAAGGGTGAGAAGCACGCTTCCCAGGAAACGCGTTCGGGAAGCGAGAGCGATGCCTGTTTACCCATTTTCGGGAAACGCTTGGGAAAAGTCCCTAAACGATTGAGGAAACGCCTCCAAATGATCGGGGAAACGATTAGAAAGCGATTGGGTAACGGTGAGAAGCGATGGGGAAACGTGATCGGGAAACGATTTCAAAACCCTAATCGTAAAAATCAAGTTTTGTTTTTTTGAGAGTAATGTCGGTAAAGAGACTTAGTTTCCCCATCGATCTTGCTCGCTTTCCCAATGGCTTGTTCGCTTCCTCAATCGCTTCTCGCTCGCTTCCTTGATCGTTTCCTTAATCGTTTCACGCTTCTCGTTTCCCAAGGAGGCACACAAACTTTGTTATACAGTAGATAGAAGATATGGACAATATTGTGGTAACATGTGACAATGATCAAGAGATTCTGAGACTTTAAAAGTTCTAGCTAGAAAGTTTGAGATCAAGGATCTGGGTCCTTTAAGGTACTTCTTTGAAATTGAGGTTGTCAAGTTCAAGAAGGTCTTCTTATCTCCCAAAGGAAGTATGTTTTAGATTTGCTATAGGATAATAGAAAGCTTGGTGTGAAACATGTTGATACACAAATGGAAGCTAATGACAGACTTGATCATGAAGGCGAAGAACATCTAGAAGATATTGGGATGTTTTAGAGACTATTTGGAAGACTTATTTATTTGTTCATGACACGGTTGGACATTGCTTATGTTGTTAGTGTAGTTAGTCAATTTATGCATTAGCCTCAGACTACGTAAAGCTAAAAAGGTACTGAGATATCTTAAATCATCTTTTGGAAAAGGGTATTTTTGAGGAAGAACGGTCACCTACAAGTTGAGGGCTATACTGATGTAGACTGGGCATGCTTACTCACAAACATGAGATTTACATTGGGCTATTGCACTTTTGTTGGTGGGAACTTGGGTACATGGAGAAGCAAGAAACATGTTGTTACAAGGTCTAGTGTTGCAGCAAAATACAGGGCAATGGCTCATGGAGCTTGTGAGTTATTATGGATTAAGATGCTAATGACAGAGCTTGTGTTTCTAGTCCAGTCAAAGATAAAGTTGTAGTATGATAACCAGACAACTATTAGTATTTGCTCATAATCCAGTTCAACATGACAGGACTAAGTATAACGAGGTTGACAAACACCTTATTCAAGAAAAAGTTGTTTCCAAGATATTGAGTCTTCTATCTGTCAAGACAAATGATTAGTTTGCAAAATGCGGTTGCATCAAGTCGGCATCGTGACATTGTTAGCAAGCTGGCCATGTTAGACATCCACGCCAAAGAATAAAACACGGGTTTCGGGGTACATAACAGTTTTAACTGAAATCGATACATATAAACCATTTTTTTCTTTTATAAAAATAGAATCAAATTATTAAACGTATCGTCCGAGTTCTAACGATACGTATCATACGATATTTATAAATCAAGATTTTTATAAGAGGCGTCAAACGAGTTCTACGAAACCGATACGTATCGACTGACCTATTGATATGTTCGGTTTTGGATGAGTCATATTCAATCCCTATTATGATGTCTCAATATTAATATCATATAGGTTACTGTCGAAACTAATACATATTACGGTGTGTATCGGTTTCGGCAGTTTTTATTTTCATTGAAGGGAGTGTTTTAATGGGCCTAGATATGTAAGCTCATGACGCTTTAGTAGATCTAATTTACTGTCTTACGTTTTACACTCTAATAAGGGCATTATTCTCCTTTACTATTCTTTTATTAATAAAGCTGCAGGTGTACACTAGTAATTGTACACACATCATTCCAGCCCTAGAGAGTCTCTTCTCCTCTCCTCTTCTTCTTTCTTCCATTTTGCCTCATCTAGGATTAGATTTCTACTACCACAAATAATAAATAAAATAAATATATGGGTAAAGAAAGAGATTGTACCATAGTTGCATGAAAGCTATGTACAGAGTGGGAAGCTCACTTCCTTAGATAAACTCGCTTTCTAGGAAGCTTGATTCCTCGGACAGACTCGCTTCATAGAAAGCACGTTTCCATCACGTCTCATTTAGTAGTCAAAGGGAGCTGTATGTGTAAAGTGATGGGGTAGACCACAGTCTATAGCATAGGGTGTATACTCTAAGCAAGTATCATTGGTTTGGAACCTAAGACACCTACTTTTCCACAAAAATCTCATGTAAGATAAAATCAAAGATATAGCTGGCCATAATAACATAATGGGAATGAGGAGCTTATATCTCATTTCTCCCATCCCCTTTTCTAAGGTTTTTTTGAGTCTCGCTTTCGCTTTGCTTCTCGTTTTCGCGTGTTTTTTCCGTACTTTTACCGTGTTAAATACATATTCCATAATAATTGATCGTTATTAATCAATATCATGATTTTTATTTATTTATTTATAATTATTAATTATTTTTTAATTTTTCCATACTTTTACTTTGTTTTTTCCGTATAACACTCATACTTCCCAAATAGATCATTGCCGTATTATACCCGTACCCGTACTTGGTAACTATGCTTATAGATGGAACTTATTGGCTGAAGAAGCCAATGTATGATTTATGTTTTGTTTAAATAAGGATAGAAACTCGAATTCTTCTTTCTCAACAGTTAAAAAAACTTGCCGATTAAAAAAAAAATTGACGTGGAAATCAATGTATTGATTTTCTGTGTTCTGACTTGGGAATATGTTTAAGCAACTTGATTGGAGTCAGGAAAGATCTCTGGGAATGACTGGAACCAAACAACATCATGTAAAACAAAATTTAAATTTAGTTGCTAAAATGACTAATTTTTGTTTGAAAAGAATTGATGAGCGAATGATTAACAAAAGCGCATAGAGTGAATACTACGAAAATATGGGTAAAGGTATGGATTTTGGCAAGGCAGGCTTTTACAGGCCTTTGCTTTTAATTTGATCTTTCAATAAGTGGATCAGCTCAACAAAGCAAAATTTGACAAAATATAAGCTTGAACCCTACATGATATGTAAGCATGTGCGTATATGTTTGTTTGTGTACTGTGGCCAACCTATACATGACTAAGTACCTTATGTTGGAGCTTAGATAGTGATGCTAATGTTTTTGAATGTTGTAACAGGATTAAACATGCAATTCTACCTCTGGGGAGTCTATCGCCGGGTGAAAGATAACAAAGCTCTACTTTCTTTAGGTGTATCTCCTAGGAGACATCTACAGGAAGATCATGCTCCACTACTTGAATTTCACAGTGATGGTATCATTTCTAACAATGGCAAGGGTAATGTTGATGCGGATGACATGGAAATCGACATGATAGGGGGGAAGGATGTGGGAAGGATTGATAAACCTGTGCCCAGACCCATTCTTAAGGCGAATAAACTCCAATTCAAGCTACATACAGAAAAGAAGAGAGTACAATTCCAGCCACAAGGATTGGTTGCTTCAAATACTTTGGATCTTCTTAAAAACAGAAACAAATCATACAAAGCGAGTGAAGGAAGTACTTGGGGAGAAGATTTTAGTAGTAACCAAGAAGTTGCACTTCCTGCCCATGTCTCCCAAGTTCATCCAAGCAAACCTAATGAAGGAACTAAAGTTGTAAAGCCTTCACAAGATGTCAAAGGAGAATGGTTCAATGACCTTGATGTTCCTCCTGGGTTCAGTAGGCAAGTTACAATTGGGGCTGCTTATGGTGGAGCCTTGCAAACGTCACATGTAAAGGTGCCTACTATTCTTAGTGATCTGAACATTCCTCCTGGTTTCTGCAAGACTTATAAGGTGAAAGAAGAAAATTGCTCATCAGAGGCCGCAGAGAAAAGGGAACGTGTTCTGGTTGACAGGAAAATTCTCAGCTCCTCAGAAAAGGAGAGTAGAAGTCATGAGTCTGCTTCAAGAGGAGAGTCTCAAGCTTCGCGTTTGCAGCCTCAGAAGCCTATAAAAGCTCCACATTCACCAGAAGTACGATTTACATGTCATCAGGTACTGCAAATCAGTTCTTTATTTGACATGTTTCTTTCCGAGACCTGCTAAGTTTGATTTTTAGAGGGGCTAATTAACCCAACCCATATAAAAAAATGATTAGAAAATGGAATCCAAGGTGTATCTGACACTTCAAATGCTGGTCTGTATTGGATATGTACCAGGAAAAAGTGCCCGCACATGCGCACATACACATACGTTAAAAATTGATAAGTAGAACAGATAAAATGTTTAAAATAAAATAACAGAATAAAAACTGACTTTTTAATCGAGGAGACCTGCTGTATTTTTTAGAAGACTGGATTTTTTCATATCCTCTATCCCTGTACCATGCTCAGGGCCACATACACGAGTTCAGGATCCACCATTCAACAAGTTCCATGCAGGAGACCTATTGTTCCAAAATAGATTCACTTGGATTATAATTTTGGGAGGATGGGAATTTCCTCTTCTCAGGAATACCCTCAGGTAATTGGTGACTTGGTAGGGAAAATATAACACAGCTGTTATGTTGCACAGGTACGGAGACAGGTGTTGGTGTTGGACACGACAAACCTCAAAAAAAAAATTCAGGAAACGGGATGATATTTTAAATTATTATACTTAGATGTTATATGAATAATACTATAATATTAAAAAGAAAATAAATTAAATATGAAAACAAAATCATTGCAATAAACATTAAGTAATGTATTACAAATTACAATTCGTTAAACAATATAAATAAGACATGAATTAAAGTAAATAAATTAATGAACTAATAAATATATATTAATTCTAAATGTTAGTGTTAATCTCAAAGAAAATTAATTTTAATGAGGTTTTTGTTGACCGAATTGCCGTTGATACCCCATTCCTCTCTCCCCCTTTCTTTTTTGTTTATAGGGATCAGTAATTCCGCTCATTCTTTCTCCGTCTTTTTTTGTTGTTGAAAATAGCTAGATTGTAGTTCTTCCCTTTTTTATTACGAGGTTTTTTTTTTTTAAATAATGAGAGTTAGAAATAATTTGCTAAAATTAATGTTAAGTACCCCTTTTTTTGTATAATAAACACTAGAGGTTTATAGATATCGGTGGTGTCCACCTGTGTCCAAAATACACAAATTCTTCTAATATGAGTCACAACAGTGTGTCAAAGGTCTGTCCGTGTGACTGTGTCCACACATTTCAACACAGAATAAGCCTAGAGAATCCGTGCAACATAGTACAGCTGTTTTAATCCACCAACCCAATCTTAATTTCAAATATTATAGAATGTAGAAGAGACTGATTAAAAGTTAAAGTTAATATTATGCTGTTATGTGCACAACTATAATGTCTTCAATCACATTTCATCAAATGCCATTAACAGGATCCTCTTCCTTGCCTGACAATGGATTCTATGGCAACTGATCCTAGAAGTCTCATGCATGCATATCAAACGGATTGTCGTCAAAGCCGCATCAAAGCTGGAGGACTTGGAAACCCACCTGGGAAATTCACAATTTTGGATGACCCAAAAAAGAAGGCAAAAGGAATTGTTCAAATGGAGGAGGAGAAGAAAAAGTTCTTTGGTTATCCCATCAAGCGAAATCCTTGAAGATGGTAGCCTTCAGTGAGTGGTTGTTCCAAATGGGTATTTCCCTACATTTACAATGCCCAATGTCTTCAATTTTTCCCTTAGGTCGGGACTTGATGCTCAAAATCTTGAAACTGATAGATTGGATTTCAGCCTTGAATTGGGTACTGGACTGTGCCAGATCCAAATTTCCTGTGGATTGTGATTCCTTGGAGCTCAGCCTCTCAAGGCTAACATGAACGATGGGTAGTGTTGGATCATCACCTCTACCCCAATGGTTAGTAGGATGGTTGTGCCGAAGGTTGCAGGTGATTCTTTAAAGAGGGAAAAAAAATACCCCCTAATACCATTCACATCTAGAGGTACCTGATATTATTATCTAACTCTATACATGTACAATTTCTCAATTGAACTTCACAGAGAATTAGCATTTTTGTTTAGTAACGGTATAAAGAGAATCATCAGATAGGCCACAGTTAATCCTTATATATTTAGAGATTACAGTTTGGAAGATCATACCATTAGAAGGCTTTATTTTTTTTTGTCAATTGTGGAATGATCTGTTTAAGCAGAAAAAAAAAAAGAAGTTAATCTTGTTAGTTTTACTTAAATGTTGTTGTATCAAAAAAATCCACACTTGTATACTGCAAAAGAGGTAATTTGTATGTCCCTTCCAGCTGAAAAGTGATTAATCACTTGGAGTTAAATTGCCCTGAATAAGCTATGCCAGATGCTCTGTTAGAAGACTTGTACATAACTGCAAAGGATCTGGAAACCTGGTACCTGCTGGTGGCATTCTAAAATGAATCCCAACTCTGACAGAAACATCCCCGAGTCCATTCACTCTTGGGCATTGAGTTGGCTCTTTCGCTCTTAAGAAACTCGAAATCGAATCATTGTGCTTTGTAATATTGCTGGAAAAATTACAAGGTTCATCACTAGTTTGGATAGAGGATAGCCTACCCTTACGGTACCTGCTTGCAAGGAGGGACCGCATGTTTGACAGTCCCACTCCCATATGAGATCTCATTGCTCCAAACTGATCGATTTGATGATACATAACAGAGTTGGAAAGTATGATGACTGATCTAGAGAAACAAATAGTGAATTAGTCAGATAGTTAAGATTGTCCAATTAGTTTTTGTCATACTACAGATGATTTGAGACATTCAGTTGGCTTTCCTTACAGATCCCTGTTTGAAGTCAACAACACATATGGCTCTAATATATTATGAGCCATCTCTAATTCAAAGAGAATGAGGGATACATAATGATATAACTATATAAATCAAAAATTTGTAGCAATATAGATGCTAGTCAAACTGATTTTTGGCCTACAAAACTCCTCCTAAGATCTGTTGTTTCAACCCATGTGTAGCGGGAAGCAAGACAGCATGGCAACCACCTCCTGCTTGTGATGAGAGAATCTTTTCTAGGAGTAAAGTATGGAAATGGGCTCCGGATTATGAAAAAACCCGAAAATGCACTATTTTAAAATTTTTATTTCTGTAGGCTCCTACAGTGGTTTTAGTAAGCACGTGCTTTCTTCTCTCTTTTTTCACTCCAAAATACCCCCATCTCTGTTAGAGATCCCTTCAACACTGTGCGACTGAGCTTAAAAGTAAGCTTTCCCTTTTGTTGAAGCTTTCATCCGAAATCCAAGTTTTCCCTTCCGTTGCAACTGAGCTAAATCATTCTGCTTCATCTGAAACCCTTCAACACAAACTAAGCTAAACCCTTTTGTTTCATCTAAAACCCTTTTGAAGAAGAAGAAGAAAAGTGTTCTGTACGTTTTTGATCCATTTTCGATGGTTACTGTGGTCATTTTCGATTTTTTCTAGGGTTTTGTGCTCATTTTCGGGATTTGCTGTTATTACAGGGCATTTCGATGGTTTTGTGCTTATTTTTGATGGATTTGTGCTCATTTTCGATGGATTTGTGCTCATTTTCGGTGGTTTTCTATTACTGAAGTGCCCATTGTCGATGGTTTTATGTTATTAAAGTGCATTTTCGATATTACAGTGTTTTTTTGATGGTTTTGTGCTCATTTTCAATGGTTTTTCATCTCATTTTAGTGGTTTTCTGTTTCTCTGGATTCTGACAAATTTTACCCTGCTTTAGTATTTTGAGCATAACTTTTGACTCGTTCATCAGATTTTGACGATTCAACTTGCGTTGTACTCGTCTTTCGAAGATGAACAACTTTCATGTTTTACAAAAATCCTAATTTTGAGTTTTAAATGGTCTAAATGAGTCCACAAGTAGACTTGTCTATAATTTCATTAGATAAAACATCAGAAAACCCACTTTTGACTTAGCTTAAACTCAAGATATGGAAAAACATTAAACATGAACCTTGAAGAGAGTTCCAATACGGTTCTAATGGCTCAAGAATCACTCAATTTTGATATGCGATGAGAAAATTAGAGCTTCCTAAAGTTTGATGGATGTTAACAGAAAACCACCAAAAATGAGCACAAAACCATCGAAAAAGCACTGTAATATCGAAAATGCACTCTAATAACAAAAAACCACCGAAAATAGGGAAATCCACCTAAAAAAGCACTGTTATTATAGTGCATTTTCGATATTAACGTGCATTTTCGATGGTTTTGTGCTCATTTTCAGTGGTTTTCTGTTCCTCTGGATTCTGACAGATTTACCCCGATCTAGTATTTTGACCATAACTTTTGACTCGTTCATCGGATTTTGACGATTCAACTTGCGTTGCACTCGTCTTTTGAATGAGAACTACTTTCATGTTTTACAAAAATCCTAATTTTGAGTTTTAAATGGTCTAAATGGATCCACAAGTGGACTGGTCTGCAATTTCATCAGATAAAATATCGGAAAACCCACTTTTGACTTAGCTCAGACTCAAGATATAGAAAAACATTAAACATGAACCTTGAAGATGATTCAAATACGGTTCTCATGGTTCAAGAATCACTCGATTCTGATAAGCGATGAGAAAACTAGAGCTTCCTAAAGTTTGATGGAAGTTAACAGAAACCACCGAAAATGAGCACAAAACCATCGAAAAAGCATTGTAATATTGAAATGCACTCTAATAACAGAAAACCACCGAAAATAGGGAAATCTACCGAAAAAGCACTGTTATTAGAGTGCATTTTCAATATTACAGTGCTTTTTCGATGGTTTTGTGTTCATTTTCGGTGGTTTTCTGTTCCTTTGGATTCTAACAGATTTTACTCCGCTTTAGTATTTTGACCATAACTTTTAACTCGTTCATCGGATTTTGACGATTCAACTTGAGTTGCACTCATCTTTCAAATGGGAACAACTTTGATGTTTTACAAAAATCCTAATTTTGAGTTTTCAATGGTCTAAATAGGCCCACAAGTGGACTGGTCTGCAATTTAATCAAATAAAACATCGGAAAACCCACTTTTGACTTAGCTTAGACTCAAGATATGGAAAAACATTAAACATGAACCTTGAAGAGGGTTTCAATACGGTTCTAATGGTTCAAGAATCACTCGATTCCAATAATTGATGAGAAAACTAGAGCTTTCTAAAGTTTGAGAGATGTTAATAGAAAACTACTGAAAATGAGCACAAAACCATCGAAAAAACACTGTAATATCGAAAATGCACTATAATAATATAAAACTCCCGAAAATAGACACTGTAATAACAGAAAACCAGCAAAAATGAGCACAAATCAATAGAAAATAAGCACAAAACCATCGATGCACCGTAATAACATAAAACCACAAAAAATGAGCACAAAACCATCGAAAAAGAACTGTAATATCGAAAATGTACTATAATAACAGTGCTTTTTCGGTGGATTTCTCTATTTTTGGTGGTTTTCTGTTATTAGAGTACATTTTCGACATTATAGTTTTTTGCCGATGGTTTTGTGCTCATTTTCGATGGTTTTCTGTCTCATTTTCGGTGGTTTTCTGTTCCTCTGGATTCTAACAGATTTATCTCGTTTTAGTATTTTGACCATAACTTTTGACTCGTTCATCGGATTTTGATGATTCAACTTGCATTGCACTAGTCTTTCGAATGGGAACAACTTTCATGTTGTACAAAAATCCTAATTTTAAGTTTTAAATGGGTCCACAAGTGGACTGGTCTGCAATTTCATCAGATAAAACATCGAAAAACCAACTTTTGACTTAGCTTAGACTCAAGATATGGAAAAACACTAAACATGAACCTTGAAGAGGGTTCCAATACGGTTCTAATGGTTCAAGAATCACTCGATTTCAATAATTGATGAGAAAACTAGAGCTTTCTAAAGTTTGAGAGATGTTAATAGAAAACAACTGAAAATGAGCACAAAACCATCGAAAAAACACTGTAATATCGAAAATGCACTCTAATAGCAGAAAACCACCGAAAAAACACTGTTATTATAGTACATTTTCGATATTACAGTACTTTTTCGATGGTTTTATGCTCATTTTCGGTGGTTTTATGTTATTACGGTGCATTTTTTTTTATGGTTTTGTCCTTATTTTCGATGGATTTGTGCTCATTTTTGCTGGTTTTCTGTTATTACAGTGTCTATTTTCGGGAGTTTTATATTATTATAGTGCATTTTCGATATTACAGTGCTTTTTTGATGGTTTTATGCTCATTTTCGGTGGTTCTCTATTAACATCCCTCAAACTTTAGGAAGCTCTAGTTTTTTCATCGCTTATCAGAATCGAGTGATTCTTAAACCATTAGAACCGTATTGGAACCTTCTTCAAGGTTCATGTTTAATGTTTTTCCATATCTTTAGTCTAAGCTATGTCAAAAGTGGGTTTTCCGATGTTTTATATGATGAAAGTACAGACCAGTCCACTTATGGGCCCATTTAGACCATTTAAAACTCAAAATTAGGATTTTTGTAAAATATCAAAGTTGTTCCCCTTTGAAAGACAAGTGCAACGCAAGTTAAATCGTCAAAATCCGATGAACGAGTCAAAATTTATGGTCAAAATACTAAAACGGGGTAAAATCTGTTCGAATCCAAAGGAACAGAAAACCACCGAAAATGAGCACAAAACCATCGAAAAAGTACTGTAATATCGAAAATGCACTCTAACAACAGAAAACCATCGAAAATGAGCACAAATCAATCGAAAATAAGCACAAAACTATAAAAAAAAAAGCACTGTAATAACATAAAATAAACTGTAATAACAGGAAATCCCGAAAATGAGCACAAAACCTTAGAAAAAATTGAAAATTAACACTGTAACCATCGAAAATAGATCAAAAATGTATAAAACACTTTTCTTCTTCTTCTTCTTCGTCTTTTTCTTCTTCTTCTTTAAAAGGGTTTCGGATGAAGCAATGGTTTAACTTAGTTTGTGTTTAAGGTTTTCAGATGAAGCAGAAGGGTTTTAGCTCAATTGCAACGAAGGGGAAAGCTTGGGTTTCGGATGAAAGCTTCAATGAAAGGGAAACCTTAAGTTTAAGCTCAGTCGCACAATGTTGAAGGGATCTCTAACAGAGTTGGGGGTATTTTAGAGAGAAAAAAAAGCACGTGGTCACTAAAACCACTGTAGGAGCCTACAAAAATAAAAATTTCAAAATGGAGCCCATTTTTGGGGTTTTTTTCATAATCCGGAGCCCATTTCCATACTTTCCTCCTTTTCTAGGGTTTCAAAGAAAACCCTAGAAATAGAAAAGCTCAATCCTTACTACAGTTACTCCAACCAATTCATATTAAGCACCAATCACTAAAAAGCTTCGAGGATCAAACTCCGGTTGCACTTATTGAGATAGCAGAGCACATTCGACTCTAGATTGTAAGTTGTGATTCAAAATGGACTCAACGAGGGGGATCAACTTACACAATTCACTTGAGAATTGCAAAGAGTGGTAGAGCATCTGGTGCACCTTATGATCAAAATTAGTGCAGCTACTGATATACCTCACCAGCTTAAAGAAGATGGGACCCTATTGCCAGGCATTGAAGATATTCACGTTGTAATTTGTCTTGATTGCACTAGTGTGAATATACTGCGGAAGTGATGTAATATATATTTTAACATGGATAATATCACTATCGATACAAGTAATCTCATTATTTCCTTATAGAAAATGCAATATATCCAAATTCAAGACAAAAAAACCAATCTCAATTTCATTGTGATCAAGCGACTATCAAGGGAATGCATGAAAGGTGCCACCTGCGAGGTTCTCACCTTGCCAGCTACCTGCAGTCTGCCTCCACAAATGCTCCAGAATCCAGTGTGATAAAGTTATTGCACTATTACTACTGCAACCCAAAGTACTGATGGCAGATGAATCCAGGATCTTGAGAGCTCATGGATGTTTAGTTCCATATTTTCTCTTCAGCCATTAAGCCTAGATCAATCCATGACTTCAGAGATCACAAGTCCTTATGTTCAAATCAAAATGGCCATGAAATTTCTCTGTTCTCAAAGCTTGATGAATTTTATATACTTGACCAAATGTTACCTAGTTGATCTTTTCATCCAAAGGCCCATAAATCCAATTCGCCCTCCAAACAACTGAAGGAGACAAAAGGCGTTCTGTTTTCCATCCTGAAGACTGTAGCTGCAAAATAAGGGGAAAAAAAAAGGTTAGCATCAATACAAGAAGCATCTACAATATGCACATTTCAAATATCATTCTTTGTGTGTTGACTTCGCATGGGAAAAGACCTGTTTCCAATTCATCAAAAGTTCATAAAAAGGCAGTGCTGGAGAAGCCTCCCTTTCAGCCAGTAGACACACATTACCTACCCATTAATCCTTGACACTCCAACTGGCCTAGCACCTCTTGAGTTGATGCAACCAAAAGGTTTCACCAGCCAACGATCATAACCATCATTGGCAACCAACGGTACACAGAACAATTCATTATTGAGCAGTTAGGAATTAGGATTGTTCAACAGATGACACTTAAACTACCATCCAAAAAAAAAAAAAAGATGACAATAAGCGATGGTCCATCTAAAGGTGGCCCATGGGTTGGGACTTGGGCAAACACATTAATGAATATTGAATACAAACTAGAAATTGGCCTATAGAAAATTAGGACCATGAATCCATGATCACATCCCTGTACTAATTGGAGACCAATATTTTTTTGGTAACGAAGGGTGTCCCAACCCTGACTAGGAAGGACTAGTCCCTTTGGATGCACACAATCACCCGCAAACCACGTGCATCTGATAAGCCCGGGAGGAGTTGAACTCGAGACCTTGGAGACCTCTCTCAAGACCCGAACCAACTGAGCTACACATGCGGATTAAGAGACCAACTATATTCCAACCTAATTAAATTGGGAAGATATATCTTACTGATGTCTCTTTGACTATGTAAATTAATGATAATTTTTTACAATAGTACCTTTGTGATGAAAACTTCGTAGTGCTTATCCATCCATAATCGGGTTTCTGAGTGCATGGAGCTGGTTTTATCCACAAGATTTGCCATCACAAGTGCATGCATAAATGATCGCAAGACATCTGCAGCTGTCGACTGCTTATGCATAACAACATTGATAATTCCTTTCCTTTCCACTAGCAAGTACTTCACTGCATGGAAGCAAAAAGAACCAACTACAATAAATTTTTAGAAAGAAAATTCAACAATTGAAAAGAAAATGATATTATATAAAGCTCGACCTTTCTTATAGTGAGTACTAGCCAAGTCTAAGAGGTCCATCCTGTTAGCCAAGGTCATGCAATCATCAGCCACACCGTCAGGTTTTATAAACAGAATAAAGTTAAAACTCACATTTCCGGGTGGTTTAGTGAGGAAATCCTCATGCCTAGGTGTACCCTTGTCTGAAGTAACTTAGCAGTCTTTGTCCATGAAGTGGCCCAAACAGGCAAAATATGCTCCATGAGAGAAACCTGTTTTGGAGAAAGAACTGACAAAAGATCCAGATGGAGGAATTCAATAACATGAAATCATGGGTCCAGAAACAATACCATGGAATTATATTCTGCTCCAGCAGTGAAACCTTTATAATATACTTCAATATAACTAGTGTAGAGACTCTGTGATGCATGTGTAGAACACAATTTGAATAAAAGAATAAAATTCTAGTAAAATAAGAATTTACGCATCATGATTTATAATTGTAAAAACAATTATTGATTCCTTACACTTCTCAATATCAACTTTAGAGTGAGTGTTTCCCAGTGTAAGAGTTAGCCGTGAGTTCTGATTTTAACAATCTATGTTCACTACCATTTGAAGGCCTGGTTATATACTTATATCAGGCCCTTCTCCTTGTAATAGTCCGTGGAAAAATATTTTTTTCCAAACCAAATAACGACCACTCTCAATTCCCTCATTGTAAATAAAGAATTTCACTGTACATGTATCTTCAAATAACAAATTAATATTTACTTAATGCTGATTGTGGTTAGTTGTTTAATATTTTTACCGATTCTTAGTGCAGAAAAATCTAGCATATCAACACGAAAGCAAAAAATTGACATAGGATGGGGGACCATTATAAATTTAAAAAAAGGGACCAACAAAATAATAGTGGAATATTAAAGGGCAAAGATAATAATAAACCATTTACACAAAATAAATAAATAAAAACTAAAAAATTAAATAAAGAAATTGAATTTGTCCATGGAACGACTAACAAAGGTAACAAAAACTAGTGGAGGTGGATGGTTCTTCTCTTGTTCTATTAGCATGATGTTTGCATATGTGATGAAGACTAGCCAATCTTGATTACATCCTATATATAGTTTTGCAGCGAATTATGTCTTCAAAAATTGTGAAATTTGAAGACTGCCGAACAGACTTCAATAGAAGATTAGAAAGTTTAAGAAAGAGACGGGGGAGGTAGAAAGAGGAAGAACGGGACATGTTTATAGAAATGTATCATTGTAACCATCTAATAAAACTTTAATTCCTCAAATCAAGAAACGTTCTGTTTTCAAATTTATGAAATAACAGTATGATTTCATTTTAAATTTTAAAAGGGTACGATTTCATTGTAATAGTAAGTGGCCTAAACGCTTGTAAGTTTATGTTATTTCCTTTTTTTATTCTTAGCAAATGATGGAGCCTAGACGCCCTTAACAACAAACCGTACCCATCTCATCCAATAGATGATAGACATGTGTCAAAAGTCTCTCAATACCCTCTAAGACTGCCACCTGTCCCTCCCATTGCTTGACTTTCATATTATATAATAGGTAGAGTTTGTTCAAATCAAACAAAAAAACATGTATACTGTCAGTGTCAGGAGCTAGCTGTTCAGCATATGCCAGCCTAGTTTGTCCCAGCACGACAGTACAAGATCAGATCTGTTCATACCAGTTAAAAATTTTGAATTAAGATCTGAATTGGAAGAACTTGATCGGGTCAGTTCCTCATAAGCAAGACTTCACAAGCAAAATTAAGGTGGTTACTTTAAACAGTGTAGTAAAGGAACTAAACTTACAAGTGGTCATAGGTGAAAAGAACAAATTGACAAGACAAATCGGCGAGACAGGGATGAATAATGCTTTAAAGGTCCTAAAGATCACCTTGGCCAGTTTCCATGAAATTCTGCAAAAGAATTGAGCTCCTTTGACTATTTAATGTAGTCAGGGAAAGGCACTGGACAGCCTTGTAGTTTGCTGTAAATAGCAAAAAGAAGTATCAACTACCAACATTTGTTATAAATGCATCAGCTAACTTTTGAATGATCTAATGTGAGTTTTTCTGTTGAAAAACTGATGAAAAGTAATATAACAATGCAAGCAGTATGACAAACAAAAAAGAGAAGTAATTAATACACACCATTCTTATAACATAAAAATGACAAAACACACCCATTCCTATATACATTGTTTCATATGGGAAGACATTTTCATGGACCCACACATTTGAACAGCTTAAGAGCTTCTGGAAGGTACATAACCAGGACCTTCCAGACAGGAAAAAAAGACACTAGTCGGCAATTGTAAAACTGGAACTTACCATACATATGAAACATGGTGAGAGACAGAAAAGAAAACCAAATAGCTAGGTGGTGCCCCATTGTAATGTGAGCAAGAAGCATTCCCAACACCATTCCGATCATCGTTGCAAGTGTCTCTTGACTTCCTTCCTATTGAAACACCAAAACAAGTTAATGGGCTAATCAATACAAGTTAAAAAATAAGCATAACTTCATCCAGATCTCATTGAACTGTTATAATGGTTATGGAGGTACCTTGGCAGATATATCTGCTGCATTGTTTTGAAGTGAAAAATGCTGTGTCAAAGCAGCTCTAGTTGCTCCACTCGCAACACCAGCTAAATGGGAAGATGGTGTAAAAATCAATCAATAATAAAGTATAGTACCTAATCAACAGTGACCCAGTCCTCACAAAACCAAACTAGAGACGGCACATTGTATATATACACTAAAAGTGCCCTCATTTAATTCCTTCCTAAAATTTCAGGCAAGGTCTTATTAGCCATTTAGTATTTCTTTCATATCTGCGACTTCTCTTTCTTCAATCCTCCTCTTAAGAAAAAAGAAAACAACTCTTCTGCTTACCAAAACCAGTCACCCCTGTATCCTACACCTCCGCAACACTGTGTTTGTAAGTATGGATGAGAGAGAGAGAGAGAGAGAGAAATCTGTAGAGAACAATTGTTATCGAGTCAACGACCATAGAAAGAGAGAGGGCTCTATCAGAGATGGGGAAAGATGTCACTGGAGAACTAAGGGAATATTTGGAAATCAATTAATAATTTAATATATTATTATCATCATCATCAACAATGCCTTATCCCAAATACTCAGTGTAGTCAAGGCGTCTAGGTGATGCCTAGGCGATTAGGCCTGACTATGCGAGGCGTTGCCTAGGCGATAAAATAATTAAATTATATATATATATATATATACACACACTAATATGTACACATAACAATTCAAACCTCCTAGGATTGACAATAATCTAGGCAAATTAACATTTAATATTGTAATGCTTGAATGTAAGTCTTTTTATGCTAAACTATTAATTGACTTTTTGACCCTGTAAATGAAAATATTTTTAGAGACTAAAACATGACTTTTTTCAACTGGACTTTGGGTTTAAGTAATATTTTGTTATAATAGAATTTATGAAATTTTAAAATTTTGAGAAATAACTTAGTATTTGCAAGTAGACATTTTTTGACATAGGCGCTAAAAAAAGGGATTTTGTTTCTGAACTGAAAATTTGACTTTTTATTCTTTAGGAATTGAGATATAAGATTTATTGAATTCAAATGGGGGTATAACCTTATTTATATTGAAATATCTTAAGTAAATGAAAATAAAGTGTAAAACCATTTACTTAAAAGATATTTATATGTAAATAAGCTGTAAAACTGTAATGCAGGCTAACTACTAAATGGTCTAGGTGACTACCGCCCGCCTAGAGAGGTGCCTAGGCGGTGAAAGTCCAAAACTGCCCAGGCGACGCCCAGGCGACGCCTTGACTATAGTGCAAATACTTCGAGTTAGCAATTCGAATCTTATTCCACCGTTCCGTTCTATTAAAAACCATAGTTTTGGTCAAAATATTGTATTATTAAGGCCTACCCCTTGATCTTTTAGAGCCTTCAACTTGCACCAATTTACTTATTCTCACTAGGCCTGCCATTAATTTTCACTAAACATGTCCAAATCATCTCAATTGACTCAACATTATTTTATTACCTATTGGAGTCACTCCAAAATTCTCTTGAATGCGCTAAATTGTGATCTCATCTTTCCTTGTCTTTCCACTCATCTGTCTTAACATATTTATTCTAATTCTATGAATATGTTAGTTCGTGGTAGCCCAACATTTTACTCCATAAAGCATAGCTGGTCTTATTGCTATCTTATAAATTTGATTTTTACTTTGATTAGAATGTACCAATCACAACACTCCATAAGCACATCTACTTTAGCTACCCAGTTCTAGTTCTATGAGCAACATCCTCATCAACATTGTCCAACATTTCATATGTATTGAGACGTATTGGATGTATGTATCGCATTCTAGATGGACCGAAACAAAAACCTACTATAATAAAAAAAAAAATTCATAAGTATCGATAGCGATCTAGAAGATACAATCTAGCCCTAAAAACAAACTTTCCATTTCTTTCAATCCATCATAAAAATAAGCTCAATCTCCGTGAAGATTCAATCGAAGCCCTTATTCACTATTCTTTGAGGTATTTTCCAACTTCTTTATTCTATTTCAAGTTATTAAATAACTTGAAATTGTTGGAAATATGCTTGTAGATCCTAGATTTATGAATTTGTGGCTGAATCCATAGTGACAAAGTCGGGGTTCAGGAATAATTTGGCAAAGGTCAAGTTTTAAGAAAATCGAGAAAAATAGGAAAAAATTTGGAACAAATAAAAAATAAATATAAAAATATTCCGAACAATTTGATTTAAAAATATACGAAATAGGTAGTTTTTTTGCCAAGTTTGAGAAAATAATTCGGAAAATTCGCGAATAATTCGTTAAAGCAAAAATGCGCAAATAATTCTCTATTTTTTTTTTTAAATACGGAGTTTTTTGTTATAGAGCCTAAATCCATAGATCTATGATCTTCATCAATGATACATTTTTCGGTTTATGAAATAATAATAATCCAAAATACTTAAAATTCTTCATCTTATGCCATTTATACTACTATTTTATGTTTGATTTAATTATATCTTAGTGTGCAAAGGGTGATATATCCAATCCCCAAATTAAACCTAAATTCGTATTTTTTATTTTTTAATAATAAAAATTAATTAAGAATGATATTCCAAAACTAAAATTAACCTAAATACTAAGTCTTTTCATTTGAAATAAATATAAGATAGTCTATGGGTGATCTATTAGGCCCATAGACTATTTCTTATTTATGTTGATTAATTATTAATAAAATTATATAAATTTTTTGACAAATATTTTTGTTCTTTCACTTGATTCTTATTAGATATTATTTAGTGTTGCATTGTTTAGATATAGCTAGAATCATTTGCCCTTCATTTACAATCAACAAGAATTTAATGGGAATGTCGAACTACTTTTAAAATTAGTTATTTTCATTGTATACATACGCATATTAGTCATTGGAAAAGAAAAAATAACTGTATTCTAGAATTCAACCATAAGATAAACATTAGAAGATTAAATTGTACAATATTATTAGTGTCATAGACTCACAGTTCCACAGATTATATAAACTCATGGCTCAAGAACCTAGATGACACCCATATCCGATGGTTTTCAGTTACAACCTTTAACCAGATCTGAGGTTCATTTCATAAACCTCGACGATAGCTCCCTAGTTAGATGTAGAGGCTTCTTTAGGTTCACCTTCTAGGATTCGGGACATGTCTATAGTAGCATGGTAAACACAGTTGTTGTCGTTCACTTTCCTTCTTTTGTTCTGAAATGATGATGTATGATTTTTATGCCACATGGCTTTCGAATAGAGTCTCATTTGAAGAGACTGAAGTGGAGCCTACCCTCAAAATCTGTACCAACTAGTATTTGATGATAAACTGGGTGACCCACGAGAGTAAGGATTAGGTGACTCAAGAGAGTACCCAAGACAATTAGAAGTATAAAAGTAGGGAGACTCATTCAGAGAGTACCCTGGAGTGTCAGATTCAGACCCCTAGGAAGGCATTGAGGTCCTGATGACTTGCTTAAGCAAGTGGACATCCTGGATGCTCTCCTTGAAGAGGATGTTGAGGAATCGAATGAGACGCCCAGACGTTGCCCAAGACAGTATGGGTCAGGCTTGGTCATCAGTCTTCACCCTTTTCTTCAACCGAGAAGCCATCGGAGATATCTAACAATCTCCAATGCCAAAATCTTCCTAATGTGGATGAGTCACCGGACGAGTGAGAAGGGGTCCTCAAAAGATGTGAAGGAGAACTCTGGAGAAAGAGGCACAGAATTTGAGGGAGATTCCCCTTGTTCATCAGAGAAGCAACCTTGTGATGCGATTCCTTTCCTTTATCCAAAATTACTCCTTTTAGAGGACTAGTTAACTCATCATCATAGGAGTCCTCCTCGTATGAGTAGACTTTTCTCATAAAACAAGGCACTACTTTGGGTTCATCTTCTTCATCGCTAGTGTAATTTCAGGGAAGAATTTCAGGCGGGGCTTGTTCAAGGGTCTTGCTCGAGGCGAGATTGCAACCCTTGGTTTTCTTCCCTTTTCTTTTCCTCCTCTCCTTGTCCTTGGCAACCTTAGACTTCTTTTGTTTAAAAGCCTGTGCTTGCTCTTTAACTGCAGCACTCTGAGTCAACTGCTTCTATTTTTGGAACTCTTACTTTCGTATAGGGTCCATTCCTCCTCATATGAAGAGCTACTATCAAAAGAGCCATCATTTTGGGCAGCTCCACTCTCAACAACTGATTCTGCAATGAATACTGTGTTAGCTGATACAACTTTGGTTTCATCTAGGGCAATAACGATAACCTTGTCGTCTAAGAGTTAATGGGTTGGGTCCTTCAAAACAAAATATTCCTTCAGTTTGTGACTAGTTATGCAAAGCTATCGACAACATTAGGATTGTTGGTCTTTCCAACCTCATTCAGTCTCTTGTACTTGGAGAGTTCTATAAAATTCACCAAATTGGAGTTGATCTGCATGTGCTTAAACAACTTCAAACACGATCTATCAATGGCCCTTATGGCCCAAACCTTTGAAGGTTTTGATCATTTGAGTACACAAGCGCACGACATGGAGCTCCATTCAGCGAAACGAAGTCGTCATCTAGGTGTTGATCGCCTCAAGACCTCAATGGCCTCAGTAATGGAAATGAAAAAACCTACAAAGCCAACTACTTCTCCAAAGCCGACACCTCAATCAAGTGGAGGAACGGAACTAGTCATGGTCAAAGCAAAGAAACCTCAAAAGAAGGATGCTCTGAAAAGGATACAATCCAAGAAGTTGTTGATGATTTGTTCGAGAATCTCCTCAAGCAATACAATCCAAGAAGTTTTTGATGCTTTGAATGGCAAAGCTCTCTACCTTGTAATGAATTTTGTAACAAGTTCATTGTCCTTTTGTTTCATTTCAATCCATTTTGACACTCCTAAGTAGAAAGAGGAAGAAGAAAAAGAATAGAAAGAGGAAGAAAGAGAAAAAAAAAAGGGATTAGAGAGATTGTGATGATGGTTAACATCTATCCTCTCCTTTATATATTATTACTAAAGTCCAAATTACACATTTACCATTATGTGAATTTATGCGTAATAGGCATGGCTTTACACGTAACACACAGTATAATTAACATGAAATACCATAAATACCCCTGTCAACATTCCCTCTCAAGATGATGCATAAAAATCTATCATGCTCATCTTGCCTAACATTTGAAGTAACTGAGCAATACTAACTGCTTTGGTAAGAACATCAGCTAGTTGATCATTAGTCTTCATAAACGAAGTGCACACTTCGCTTCTGATGATATGTTCCTTGATAAAGTAACAATCTATCTTAATGTTTTTGGTTCTATCGTGTAAAACCAAATTATGAGCAATACTAATTGTTGCATTGTTGTCATAGTATAAACTCATAGGTCCTTCAACAAGAAATCTCAAATTCCTAAATGAGGATCTTTAATCACAACAACTCGCAAATAAAATGTGTCATCGATCGAAACTCTGCCTCTATACTTGAGTGAGCAACAACCGCTTGTTTTTTACTTCATCATGTGACCTAATTGCCTCCAGATAATGTAATGTAACCGGATGTAGACTTTTTGTTATCTTTAGTACCTGCCAAGTCCGCATCTGTATAGGCCTCGATCCACATATGCCCTACTAGGATACGGCCTCATGAGGGAGATATAAATTAACCGTCTCCTAATTGCTGAAAGCTATCACATCTTGTAAAGGAATACCATTTATTTCATCACTCTGTGATTTTGTTCAATTGGGGTGTCAGTCGATTTAGCCCCAAGCTCTCTAGTTTCACGTAAGAGATCTAGGATGTACTTCCTTTTAGATATAAAGATGTCATCATGAGATCTAATAACCTAGTTTCTCGAAAAGTACTTAAGAAGACCCAGATCCTTAATCTCAAACTCACTTGCTAGATACTTTTTCAGTTCAATCTTTCTCTCATTGCTCCCTATCACAACTATATCATCTACATACACAATAAGGATTGTAATATCATCCTTGGTATGCCTAACAAATAAGGTATGATCAGAATGACTTTGTATCTCCTCTTTTTGACTTTCGCACTAAACCTTTCAAACTAGGCTTTGGGAGACTACTTTAAGCCATACAATGTTTTCTTTAGTTTGCACACCTTCTTTTCACCCCTTTCAAGGTGAAATCCTGGTGGATCTATAAAATCTTCTTCTTTCAAAGTATCATGAAGAAAAACATTTTTACATCAAGTTGGTATAGGGGCCACGACTGATTAGCTACCAGTGATAAGATTACATGGATTGATTGCATCTTTGTTACAAGAGCAAACGTATCGTGATAGTCGATTCCATATGTCTGAGTATAGCCCTTGGCTACCAACCTTACCTTATAACTCTCAACTGATCCATCTGCCTTGCACTTGACTGTGAGCACCATTAACACCCCACATGTGTTTTTCCTTGAGGAAGATCAACTATGAACTATCTCCTAAGTATTATTTTTATCCAGTGTAGTTATTTCTTCTACCATTGCTTCCCTCCACATTGGTTGTTTTAAAGCTTCGGTGAGTGGTGATAGGATGGAACGAAAATGGATGATAGCGAAGACACAAACGACCTATAACGAGACAACACTTTGTACGATACAAACTGAGCAATGGGACTAATTCACAAATGGATTGATTCACGCGGCGCTATTCATGCGATAAAAAAATACAGGCCTTGATTTCCTGCTCTGATACCAAGTAGAAAGAGGAAGAAGAAGAACAATAGAAAGACAAAGAAAGAGAACAGAAAGAAGGATTAAAGAGATTATGATTATGATTCACATTTCTCCTCTCCTTTATATGTTATTACTAAAGTTAGGGATTACACATTTACCCTTATGTGTATTACACGTAATAGACACAACTTTATGTGCAACACATGGTATAAGTAAACATGAAATACTACAAATACCCCTATCAATATCCTACCCATCTTTGACTATTGTAGAACTGTTTTCAAAACTTTGAAACCATAGCCTCCTAGCTTTGAATTAACTCTTTAGGGAGATTGGCATGTCATATAAAGGCAGTGCCCTCCAAAGACTGGACGAAGAGCTGAAGGCAAAGAGCTCTATTTTGCGCTACCAATCCACATTTGGAGAGGAAGTGGTCAATTTGTTGCCTTGGAACACCAGTCCCAATGAACATTTTGAATGTTGTTTACAAGAAACCAGGCGGAAATGGGAATGTATCTATCCACGTAAAATAGGATTTCATGATCATGCGGTCATCATCTTCTTTTTCTTTAGCTTTATGCATCTGTTTCCAAACTATCTCAATGGAAGCAGGGAGAGATGGAGCAATCCCTCTTGTTAATGCGGCCAGGTTGAGAGCTGATGGGATATCTATGATGTTTTAAACCCATTGGCGGAGTAGGCAAAGCTGCCAAGTGCGTAGGTGCATTTGAGGTGCAAGAGTTTTCCCTTGGAGGCTGCTTTTTCCATTGTTCAGGATTAGGAAGAACTACGTTGGCAAGGTACCTGACACAGATTTGAGCACCGAAAGTTGTTTGGTCATTTCTTACATTTGAGCCATCATAGCCTAACTCGACCATCATGACAGACAGCTTAGTCAAGGCACATGGGCGATTACAATATTAACCCTCGCAGAGAAAAAACCTCAGAGAATTCTTATTCAGAGAACAAGGTTTTTCTGACCCCATATAAGACTTGGAATTTTAACTTACGTATAGGTCTCAGACATTCTAAAGTGGTCAAACTCACATCCCTTATTTCATGTCTACATGATGTCAATCTTTATCCGAATGACCCTAATTCGAGATTCTGGTTACTTAACTCTAATGGATACTTTTCTTGCAAATATTACTTTTATCTGTTAGCTGGAATCAGGACTCTTAAGCCATATTCTTCTCCAAGACCAATTGGAAATCTTGTGCCCCCTAGAGTTAAAGCCTTTGTTTAGACTTTATTCCATAGTAAGATCAACATGTGTGACATAGTCCCAAGAAGAAGAAGTGGAACTTCTTACCACACAAATGAGTTACGTATGAAGGATGGTGAGTCTGCCAGTCGTGAGTCATCTATCATTCATTAAAGGATTTCACATACTATCTGATTCTATTTTGTGGTTTTGCCGGGGATGGAGTGGGTCTTTCCTGGATCCACACTTAAGATGATGCATCAGTGGAGACCAGGTTCTTATGTCTTTAAGAGGCAGAATGATGTGTTGATGTACCTTGCATGCATTTGTATGGACAATATGGGAAGAATGAATAGAAGTCCATGATTTTTCAGAGAAAATCTAGCGTTCAGAGCGAATATTGACAAGATCCAATTCCGTGTTGGCCTTTGTGCATCCTCATCCTGTACTTTGGGGAATTAGTTGTGGTAACATTGTTTGGGTTGGGCCAACATTGCTTACTCTAAGCCTATTCTCACACTCATTACTTCCCCTTCTGGATGAGTCTCCAATTTACATTATGAAGGACGTGCATTGGGAAATCCAGGGACTTCGAGTCCTCTGATTGGTTAAGTTTTTGCGACCAACAAGGGTTACTTCATTGAATCACGCAGAACTTTTAACCCTTGTTCAAGGGTTGTCTATAGCAAGGGAATTTGTTCTCTTCTCGCTTTGTGTGAATGGAGATTCGAGTCACAATTCGATGGATGAGTGGAGATACTATTGCTCCTTGGCGTTTTTCTTTTGTTGCTAGAGATGTTTGTGAGTTGTTAGCCCACGGAAACATCTCATTTTCTTCGGTCCCCAAATCTGTGAGCTCCTATGCTGATATGCTCCCAAAGAGGGGGTGTCTAGGGACAAGTCTTCTTTGTGAGCCATCCCCTCCTTGATTTCTGCTTGTGGGAGTTTGTATTGTTCCTTTTCTTTGCTTTCCCTTTTCAGGCCTGCCTCCCCAGTTTGGCTCTGTTTTGAATTTTCACTCTTTTTTATTCACTTATAATAATTTTAAAAATAGGGTATACAGAGAACTTACTGAATGATCTTGATAGGCTCCCTAAACAAACTATTAGAACAAAAGCTGAAGGGAACAAAGGAGAGACAAGGTCCATTAACATTCCTGCAACCAAACCATGTCAATTTTACAGGATGCAAATCGGGAAAAATAAAACAAAATCAAAACTTATAATATTACAGTCAAATCTGGATGAAAGTGCAGTCCGTGTGAGAAGGGATTAATCATTGAATGTGAAAGTCCTGCTACTAGTTTAATTCAATAGTACAATAGGTTGGATCAGTTGGAGGACGGAATCATGATGCCATTCAACATATTAGACATCGTGATCCCCCAATCCAGCTGATTGGAGTCCTGGTATATTTATAGCGAATTAGTAGCAGGCCTGGTAAATAACGACCTAAAGAATTCTTAATCTTGAGACGAAACTCCATGGATATGGAGAGCTTCTCTATTTCCCAATGGTGAGTAAAAAGTAAAGGGAAGACTAACATAGGAAAAGTAGAACAATGTATGTACATGAGGTCTAAAGATTCAATAATGACAGTCAGAAGATCTATTTTACAGTTTAAATATGCTACTAAAGAAAACTGTGGTATGAGAGTGAAACAAATCCACATTATTCAGCGAGGCTCCGTATCTTTTAAGAAAAGTTTAAAGATTACCATACAGCCTAGAGCATAATTGATATTGAATTAAGATTTTTTAATAAAGAATGCAAAACAATTATCAGAATATGCCCTTTGAGTAAAAGTTCAAAGTTGCAATCACCCATCTGAATGTTACCCCACAAACATAACCAGATACCTATGTGTAACTGTGTATACACGCATGCATGAGTGCATTCATATGACCACATACACGTTGAGTGATATATAGTTATGTGTATGGAGACAGCTTTTGATTGCATCAATAACATAGAGTCAGGGATTAGAAAAAAAACAACAGCTGAAAAGAAAATTCAGTTTTTTGCCATTATAAAATAAAGAATTTATATGCCCTGTTGTGATGGGCCTAAATCACTAAGCCCATAGTGTGTTATGTTATTTATGAGTGTGTACATGCTTTACACCTCAGTACGGGTATTTATGTCCCCACTATGTTTTTTTAATAATAAATAGATAGTGTACCCATACAAGATCACTCATTCTCTCTTTCTTAAACAGACATCTTTCTCTTTCGTCATACAAGCCAGTAAGGTTTCTATTTTTCAGATCTCTACTTGGTATCAGAGCTTGGCATCACCTAAGATCATCTCTAGGGATAACCAGGGACCAGACGAACCGCAAAGCAACATCACCAATTGCTTACATCAGTTGACCATAGGGACGACGCCAATAGCCATAAAATAGATGGAGTGTCCATACAAGATCACTCATGTCTCTATTTCTTAAACAAGACATCTTCTTCCTTGATACAAGCCGCTAGGGTTTCTATTTTTCATATTTTTACTTGGTATCAGATCTTAGCATCACTTAAGATCATCTTCAGGGATTACTAGTGACCAGACAAATGCAAACAGCATCATAAGTTGCTCACGTCAGTTGACCGTACCGCTGACGTTAGTAGCCATATGGATGTCAGTCCCCCTCTTGAAAATAAAGGATTTGGAAAGAGCGAATCATTAACTGTGGTCATTTTTTCACAATATTTGAGGAGTTTTTTAATGATGTTTTGAGTCCCAAAGTGAATCGATATAAAAATCAGATTTGATCTGTTTGGTGTGATATGTTAGGAGTTTTTTGGTTCGATAAATTGGTGTTGTTTGATCCATTTTAAAATTCTAGAGTTTTTTGAATAAGTTTGGTGAAGTTCTACGGAGTATTGATGCTGCAAGGAACATTTTTCTGTCATAGTTAACCCCCCCCCACGGGAACTATAAAGTCCTATGATTTGAGGTGTGATTGATCAATGGAAATGAAATGTGTCATGTGTGTGGGCTGTATTTGTATAAATCAGCCTTGTTTCATCTCAATTAGGTGTTGTTTAGGTGATTGAAGCCATGGGCTTGCCTATTTAGTGTTGTATTGTTTTGAAAATCAATAAAATGTCAGAAAGCAATGGTATGGAGGGGATTTCATCAAGTACTAAGGGCCTAGGAATTCTATATTATTGGTGTTGCTCCACCGAAGAACCCTAGTTTGCAAATTACAACTCTAAAGTTGGATGGCATGAACTTATTTAGAATGGTCTCAATCTATAAAAATGTATATTGGTAGTCCGAGTAAGCTTTGGATATATTAATGGGAGAGTAATAGAGGCCAGTTTATCCGATGCCTCATTTGACAAGTGGGAATCAGAAAATCTCACTGTCATGTCTTGGTTACTGCATTCTATGCAGCCTCAGATTTATAGGAGACTCCTTTTTCTCAGGATAACCAATGAGATTTGGGACTGTTGAGATATGTTATTATGCTAATGCTAGGTGTAGATACATCGTATTATGTCACTAAGAGTAGTATTGTAATCTTACTTTATGAGTGATATAAGTAATAGAATGGGGGAATCAATCTCCTATTCTCTCTCTAATGTTTTTTCCTATCTCTTTTCTTTCTCTTTCCTCTAGGATTTCACTTTCTACTGGGACGTAGAAGCCCAAACTTACTCCCATGCACGTAATATTGCCCAGACTTATCAGCAATGTCAATAGATTTTTTTACCTCAGGCAGGATGATAAACCCTTGGTTGACAACTTTGCTCGTCTTTGAGGTATGTGGGAGGAATTGGATCATTATCAGACGTATCAACCTGTGTGCATCACTGATAGAGAGCAGCATTAGCTTGTTTAGCATAACATGATTTTCAAGTTCTTAGCTGGTTTGAGCTCAGATTTTGAATTATCACGGATTTAAATTCTGAGTAAAGATGGATTATCATCACTAAGTCAGGTGTATTCTCTTGTATATGTTGATGAGAGCAGACAGATAGCTATACATATCCCTGCTAATAGTTTAAAATGTTCAACACTAGCATCAACTTCTCATCCTCATAAAGGAGGCAAGGGAGGTACCTGCAAGCAGAAGGTACTATCAGTATAGCTGAAAATGAAAATTTGAAGTATGATAACTGTGGTAGGTCGAGGCACACCAAGGATACCTGTTAGGACTTGGTTGAAACTTGAAAGACCAGCCAAATTCACTCGCTCTGGGTCATCTACAATACAAAGTGCTTCATCCACAACTACTACATCTTCTAGACTACTTCCTCCTATCAAACTTCTCCACGGGAGATGTCAATAGTTCATCAGGAGGAGCTCAAGATTCTCTGATGTCCCGTTGCTCGGTTGGACCATTCTTCCCCATCATGCACCTCCCTTGCCCAATTAGTGATCATTGCTTCTGCTTCCGTTCATCATGTTTCCTCTTTATCCTCTTCTGAGTACTCCTAAATTATTATTCATGGGCTTCTGATCATATGTCTGGTACCATCGTACATCCTCAATTTTTTCTTCATATGATTCATGTTCTAGTAATGTTATAATCAAAGTTATTGATGGATCCCTCTCCTCAATTTCAAGAAAAAGAAGTATTAGAGTCTCCCCTAGTCTTACATTGTCTCTGTTTTACATGTGCTTGGTTTCTTTGCTAATCTTCTTTCTGTTAATAGCTTGACCAAAACACTAAATTGCAGTATAATCTTTTTTCCTTCGTATTATGTTCTAGGATTCGAAGAAATAGAAACAAATTGGGAGTGCTTGTGAAGTTGGACTTTACTTGCTAGATCAGACTCCGACTTGTAGTGCACTCCAGTCCAGTAGTTGTGTCAATAAAGACAAAATTCTGCTTTGGCATAACTGGCTTTTTCGCCTAGTAATTAAAGAAGCCGATTTCCTTTTGATATAATGAATTCTGATGCGTGGGAGCTATCCCCTACTTCATCTATGGCATCCACAAGGTTCTAAATGTCGATATCGCAGGATATGTCGCACCGACAGGAAAAAGTTATATAAGGGATATATCATTTCGTGAGGATTATATTGCACAATGAAGGAAAAATGGGAAAAACATAGAATTTTGCAGTAAAACTTCAGAAAATGTTAAAACAGATGTTAATGTATATTTGAGAAGAAAAAAATTAAAAAAATAACAATGCACATAAGAGATGCAATGAAAAGGGGGGCAAAGATGTGGCGCTGATGACAATGTATGGTTGACAAATATTCATATAACTTACATAAAATGTTTCATTCATCCCTCAATCAATCATAAGTCATAATAATGAAAGCTCCATACATAATACATCCATGATCCAACCCACCTCAAGAACTACAATTAGAACCACGTGAAGTTACGCGATATGTCCTTAGTAGGCTAAGGACATAACGCTAACCACATGAAGTCATGTACTTAACGCTAGTACATGAGAGATGCAATGATGTTAATGTATATTTGAGAAGAAAAAAATTAAAAAAATAACAATGCACATAAGAGATGCAATGAAAAGGGGGGCAAAGATGTGGCGCTGATGACAATGTATGGTTGACAAATATTCATATAACTTACATAAAATGTTTCATTCATCCCTCAATCAATCATAAGTCATAATAATGAAAGCTCCATACATAATACATCCATGATCCAACCCACCTCAAGAACTACAATTAGAACCACGTGAAGTTACGCGATATGTCCTTAGTAGGCTAAGGACATAACGCTAACCACATGAAGTCATGTACTTAACGCTAGTAGTTATCTGGTCCAAGATGTAGCAACACTCTCATCGGTGGATATTGAGGCATAACTGTAGTCTGTCACCATGAGCTCTTAAGATTCATAAAAAGCCTTGCAATTTGGAAATTGAATTTGACATGGACGGCTAAAAATTGAATTTTAACCTTGAACTGAAAATTTGGATATTGATTCTTTTGGAACTCATATTTTGAGAGTATTTTTTAATGAATTTAAATGGGGGGTACCCAGTATATGCTTATAAATTTTTTGTAAAGCTTGAATGTAAATCTTTTTATGCTAAAATGTTAGTTGACTTTTTGCCCTTGTAGATGAAAATGTTTTCAAATACTAAAATATAAAACTTTTCTCACCGGATTTTTGCATTTTAGTAATGTTTTGATATAGTAAAATTTATGAAAATTTAAAATTAGAGAAATATCTTGCATTTGAAATTTGAAAATTTGACTAATCCTTAAAAAGCAGGGGTTTTGTTCTTGTACTGAAAAATTGACCTTTTACTCTCTAGGATTAGGAATTTGGATCTAGGATAATTATTATAAAATTCAAATGGGGTGTAATCTTATTTACATATAAATATCTTAAGTAAATGAAAAAAATTAAAAGAAAATCATTTACTTTTTTTATGTAACTAAGTTGTAAATAGGATTTGACCATTTTATAGTAAAATATCAAGAATAAAGCAAAATAAAAATATCGTATATATTGCATGATATATGCAATAAATTGTGCGATATATGCAATATTTTGTATAAAAAAATACCCCTAAAGATACATCGCATGTGTGCGATATCGAAAAATATTGTCGCAATATCGGATATATCGACAATATTTTGATCCATGGGTATACGTGAATTTATCTTATAAAGACTAGGGATGAAGTACCTAATATTATTTGCGCCTTCCATAAGATGGTAAGGACCCTGGTTGAAAGAGATATCAAACTATCAAAGTTCTCAGATCTGACAATGGACATGAATATCTGAAAGATCAATTAAAAGACTATCTTAAAGAACATGATGTTTTAAATCAAACCAATTATATATTTATACTGCTCAACAAAACGGGGTAGTAGAGAGAAAAAACGACACTTTCTTGAGGTTGTTAGAAGTCTTTTGCTGATAATGAAAGTTGAGAAAAGATACTAGTTTGAAGCGGTGCTCACTGTGGTGTATCTCATCAACCGTATGCCATCAAGGGTTTCAAAGTTCAAATCTCCATATCTATTGTTATTTCTTGAGTGTAAAATATTGTCTTCCTCTCCAGATCTTTGAATGTATTTGTTTTGTTTACATTTTGGGTCCTAATTGTTTTAAATTGGATCCAACATTTGTGAAGTATCTATTTCTAGATTACTCCTCTACCCAAACAGGATATAAATGTTTTGATCCAATTACAGACAAAAGGGTTGTCTCTATTGATGCCTCATTTTTTGAGTTTGTAACTTATTTTTCTGATGTTCCTCTTCAGGGGAGAATAGTGATATTGAAGAGGCTCACCTTCCACTTCCATCTTTCTTTGACATTCCTACTTCGTCATCCGAGTCTATTGGAAGTGAGGAGAAAGAGCTGCAAACCTATTCCAGGGACCATAAAGTAAAGGATATATCAGCTAATAAGTCGTCTCATCCTGGAACTATGGATTCAGAGCCTATTCCTACGTGTAAGTTTTCTCCTGTTATACTTATTCCAAATGAGTCTTCTCATATTATTCCAAATGATGATGTCCCAATTGCCTTATGCTAAGAGAAACGTACATGTACAACACTTCATCCTATTTCTAGTTTTTTTTTTTTTTTGTTTCTTATAACTCATTTTCTCCTCTTCGAGCATTTAAAAACCTTTTCACATAGAAAGGAGCTATGTGGAAAGAAAGAAATCACTCATAAAGAACAATACATGGGAACTAATTGATACTCCCAATGAGAAGTTAATAGGTTGTAAGTGTGTGTATACAGTGAAACATAAAGTTGATGGGATAGTGGACAACTACAAAGGCAAGGTTGGCAGCAAGAGGGTTTACTCAGGCATTTCAATGTAGTCAAAGTGTCTAGGCGATAGGGAGTTCCTTAGCGAGGCGATGTCTAGGCGACCAAAATTTATTTATTTTGTTTACATTATATAATATTATATAAAAATTAATGAGTCCCGCCTAGTTAATGAACTAGGCGATAGGGATCCTCGATAGGCGAGGCGGTGGCCTAGGCGACATTTTGACTACACTAAGACATATGGAGTGAATTATCAGGAGACGTTTGCTTTATTTGGTAAGATGAATTATGTCAGATTTTTTCTCACTTGCAGCAAATTTATCTTGGCCTCTACATCAGTTGGATGTGAAGATTGTATTTCTACATGAAAACTTACAGGAAGAAGTGTATATGGATCTTCCTCCAGGATTATTTGTTCAGGGTCAAGAATTCAAGGTTTGCATGTTGAAAAAGGCAATTTATGGGTCAAAACAATTCTCTAAAGCCCAGTTTGAAAGATTCAATGGTGTAATGAAGAGATTGCCTATGTTTAAAATCATGCACACCAAACTTAATTTGTATAGCATTTGGGTGGCACTATTACAACTCTAATTGTTAATTTTAATGATAGTGGTAATAGGTGACAATCCTCAGGAGATTCAGAGGCTCAAGGTGTTTCTTACAAAAGAGTTTGAGATCAAAGATCAAGGGTCGCTAGGGTATTGTCTTGGAATTGAGGTTGCTATTTCCAAGAAAAGCATCTTCACTTCTCAAAGGAAGTATGTGTTAGACTTATTATGGGATACATGAAAATTTAATACTAAACCAATGTATTCACTTATGGAGTCTAATATCAAATTAGACTATGAGGGTGGAGAACCTCTAGAGGATGTTGGGATGTTCTAAAGACTAGTTGAAAAATTGATTTACTTGTCCTTGACACACTCGGATATAGCTTATGCAGTTAGTGCAATCAGTCAATTTATGCATAAGCCACGAACTAAACACTTAGAGACAGCTGAAAGAGAACTTAAATATCTCAAGTCTTCTCCTAGTAGGGGTTTGCTTTTCCAAAAGAATTGATAATTACAAGTTGAAGGCTATACAGATGTTGACTAGGCAGGATCCGTGATAAACTAAAGATCCATAGAAGGGCATTGTACTCTTGTTGGTGTGAACTTAGTTATGTGGAGAAGTAAGAAACGGGCAATTGCAGAAATGTCTAACACTAAGGCTGAGTACAGGAACATGGTGCATGTGAGTTGTTGTAGATTAAGATCCTCACGACAGAGCTTGGATTTCTAATACAATCAGAGATGAGGTTATATTGTAATAACAAGACGGACATTAGTATTGCACATAATCTTATACAGCATGACATAACGATGTACATGGACGCTGGCAAACACTTAATTCGTGAAAAAAGTGGCATCGAAGATAATTAGTCTCTCATTTGTCAAGACAGGAACAGGTGGCTAACATAATCACAGAGGCAGTGGCATCTAATCGACATCACTACATTATTGGCTAGCTGGGCATGTTGGATATCTATGCCCCACCTGAGAGAGTGTTGTGATGGGCCTAAATCAATAAGCCCATAGTGTTATGTTATTTACTAGTGTGTACGTGCTTTTCACCTTTGTGGGGGTGTCCTTACCATGTTTTTACAATAATAAAATAGATAGTGTATACATATAGGATCACTCATTCTATTTCTTTTTTAAGCAAGAGATGTTCTGCTTCTTCCTCCATGCAATCAACTAGGGTGGTTTCTATTTTACAAATTTGAAAAAACAAGCATTTCCAGTTTGAAGGAACGATCTGAAATGAAGCAAAAAAAGATTCATATGTGCATGGAGAGAAACCTTCCATAGCTTTCAAAAAATTTACTTTTACAAATCAAAATAATAACTGCATCTTAAAGGAACAAAGTTCATAATCATCGATGCCCTTATCCCCAAATACATATTTCAGATCCAAAATAAGAAGAATGATGAGGATAATACCAAGATCATTCATGAGATCCGCAACTAAACGCCACATTTTGGCATTGCTATCTAGATTAGAACCCTGAAAAAAAAGGTCAATAGCATTATTTTCTTGCAATGGAATGACTTGTATAAATTTAAAAACTTACAATTCAAAATTTTGTGACTCCATTTAGATAGCATTAATGGAATATAATAGTCAAACATTTGTCCTTAATCTATACAATTGACACCCCTTTCCCTAAAGTGAGAAATAAGTTTCACATATCACCAAACCATTATCACAACTATATTTCCTATCATATGCTCATGTTTAATCAACTAGGAATGAGGGCATTTGTATCTCACATTTGCAGTTCGCAGATGACATGTAATCCTATATAGCGCATCTTGTAGGCAATTGATTTATCTCCGGTGTTTGCTTAGATGTTTTGAAGTTGTGTCAAGGCTAAGAGTAAACTTAGGCAAGAATAAGATTGTAGGAGTTGGAAAGGTGCCAAATTTAGATGAATTAGTGTCATCTTTAGGTTGTAAGTGGGGGTGGGGGGTCTTGCGGCTCTTGCCATCAATATATCAAAGGATGCCTCTTGGGTTTAGCTTTAAGACTTGGTCGGTGTGGGCCACTGTGGTGAACCAATGTTACAATCGATTAGTGAGTTGGAAATCATCATTTTTTTCTCAATTGGGGAAACTGGCACTCATTAAAATTAGACTGTGCAGTCTTCTCGCATACTTCATGTCCATCCTGATGATTCCCTGCCGAGTGGCTAACGAACTAGAAAAGATAAAAGGGGGCTTTTTGTGGAACGAAAAAGATGGAGAAGAGGAAATACCATCTGGTTAAGTGGAAGCAAATGTGTCATCCTGCAAAGGATGTAGATCTAAATCTGAAATCATTGTTAGTCGTAAATAAGGCTTTGCTGGGAAAGTGGTTGTGGAGATTTAATGAGGAGAGAGATAGTTTATGGAGATAAGTCATCGTGGCTAAATATGATGCACAATCTTGTTGGGAGTCTAGGGAGGATAGGGGTTCCCATGGTTTTGTGGAAATGGATTATGGAGATGTCATCGTGGTTTCTGAGTAATATTTGTTATAAGGTGGGCAATGGGACATAGGTTAGGTTTTGTAATTTAAAGATGATTTTGAGAACATATTTCTTCTTGCTCTTGTTAAATCAGCCTCAGTTGTAGATTATTTTGATATGGAAGCTGATGAGGTGTTGCGGTATCCTAGATTGAGGCGTGAGTTAACTGATGAAAGTGGAGGATATGCTTCGTTTCTTTTTTTTATCAGTAAATTAGAGAATATATAAATAGAAGGAGCAAATGAGAGAATACAAAACATCAAAAGGGATACTAGATAGTGAAATAAGAAAAGAAATCAAGAGGACAAAGCTACTACAAGGAGAGGGAATAAAAGAAACCGAAACCAAGCAAAGCAAAGCCCACCACCCCGAACTGAAACCAAACAACCCAACCAAACATCACAATAATGCTAGAAAGTTCATGTCCTCAAATTTCTTTTTAACTGAACATCAAGCCAAAATTAGGCGTCAACCCCCCCCCCCCACCACAAATCAATGGAAAGGATGGAGCCACATCTTAAAAAACTCTCTAATTCCTCTCCTTCCAAATCTACAAAACAACCGCTCCCAGAAGGAAACCCCAAAGAAGAGAGATGGGGGCCTCCTCTAGTCCTTGAACCCCCATTTTCTCATTGGGCTATTTTGAATCCCAAAATTCCGTCAAATGTAACTTTTTTCTTTTGGACTGCATTTCTAAAAAAGATTCTTACATGCGGCCATATGAAGAAAGAGGGTGAAGGATGAAAAACCGTTGTTTTATATGCCTTCAAGCAGAGGAATCAATGAAATTACACTGCCCCTTACCTATTGTATATGCCTATATGGGATGATTTTCCTTCTTGGTTGGGGATGTGTTGGATCTTCCCTGCTTCCTTCCAGGATTTCTTATATTGTTGATCTTACATGAGTTTGAAAGCCTCTCATGCAGTTATTTGGTCTTTTCTCAGTTTCTCCCATGGGCCATTTCATAGACTATTTGGAAAGAAAGAAGCAAGAGGGTGTCTGATGATACCTCCACGGCTCCACCTCTTTGACTCTCCTGTGTAGTAAGGTTAGATATCTCATCTTATTATGGCGTTCCATCATTAGGGAGAGTGAGTAAGGGTGATACCAAGTTGAGTTGAGTAATAGGTTGTTCAGGGCCTCGGGCTCGGCTTGCATAACTACAGATGTGTTCAAGCTTGCCTCAAGCTCAACTTGATTTTGAAGATTCTTGTTCAAGCTCAGCTCATGAAAAATGGGCTAAACTTGAGCTTGACTGAGCTCGGTTTGGCCAGGCTTATTCTCTACAACACAGACTTCCATACAAACTTTCCTTTTGAATAGAGAAATATGGGCTTATGATGTGATTATACATATAATGTCAAAGAAAAGCAACTTTTTACTCCTGTACTTAATTTGCTTTATTTGTTGAAACACACATTTAAAATTATCCCTTTCTTTAACGTGTTATCTCTCTTCCTTAAAAAACAAAACGTTCAATGAGGCCACTTTACCTTTAAAAAAAATGAGAAATAAGAAATAAATTTAAGTTTCTTAAGAAGAATAAAGGGATTTACATAGTTATGCTTTACATTTATAAAAAATATAATATTAACCAAGCTGAGCACATGCATGTTCGAGCTCGGCTCATTAAGCAATCGAGCTTAAAAATCAAGTTCAAGCTCGACTCATTTGTTAACAAGCTTTTAACAAGCTGAGCTTGAGCTGTTTGCGAGCATCTCTGTTCGTTAACAAGTCTGAGGATATGGTTGATCTAGTTTTGTGAGGTACTACTGCACAACACCGGGGTTCACGTTTTTGTTTCTTTGTAGTGCGAAGATAGATTTTGAGTCAACAGGCAATGCGCTTGAGTTTATTCTTTGATGAACTCCTATTGTATATTTTCCTATAGTTGTTAGATTATATATATATATAGATATGCATGATTGATTACCTGTCAAAAAAAATGGTCATTCTTTATCATATAACTAAGAGTTCAAAATTTTCTAATAATTACCATTATAAATAGAAGTATGGAAAAGCAGGAGTGTATCTTGCAATAAAAAAAGTAATCTAAAAAATGAAAACAATGATATGTAGATTAACATACCTGGTAAAAAGTGAATAAAATGCCTCCAAGCATTCCAGTGAAATCCCTCAAGAACCACTGTAACAGTTTCCACATTCAAAACCTATTAACTTAACTATAGTGAATTGAATTAGTATAAACAAAAGGAAGATTTTAAAGTGTGATGCTGATATTAGAAAAAGCATTCCGGTGAAATCCCTCAAGTACCACTGTAACAGTTTCCACATTCAAAACCTATTAACTTAACTATAGTGAATTGAATTAGTATAAACAATAGAAAGATTTTAAAGTGTGATGCTGATATTAGAAAAAGCAAAAAAAACTCTAACAAGAATAAGAAAAGTTTAAATGGATGTTCTCAACCATAGATAACTTACCTGAAATGTGGCCCCAATGACAGTAGCTGATTTCTCACCAACTCCAATAGCACTCAAGAGAGCCTAACAGGATCCAAGAAGTAGAAAAAGATTTTATGAAAATCATAGAATGGACATTCAAGAGTCTAACAGAGGGAAACAGTCGATGTGAAGAATAGAGACTCACTTGGGTAGAGAGCATGGTGCGTATATAAGTCGAAAGGCCCTAAATAAAGCACATTGGATCACCAAACTCTAATTAACAAACACACAAAATAGTGCCATTGCACCTTCATAAACATGGTATATTCATTATTACCTGCAACGAATCCCAGACTTGGAAAGGGAGGTAATCGGGAGTTACACTACTCGGAAAACCCTGCAAACCCAGAACCAGGAAAAAAAAATCAATTTTACATTTATGATGTTTTTCCATTACAGTTATTAGTCTTTCATTTCTTTAGATGACTACAATTTTCTCTTCTTCATTTGCATCAAGAAATTTGTAATAAACATTCAGCATGTAAGAATAATGCAAATATATATTTCTGTCAGTCGATTAAGCTTGATTATTCCCAAGGAGCAGAAACAGAAAATATTCCAAACGATTGTTGACTCTCAAAGTTAGCAGTATAATTTCTCTCTCAAAACCAGTAAATAAAACGCAATATATCTAAAAGCAAGTGCTTGAACCAACGAAATGAGCAAACAGAAACCCTAACTCCTCAAATATCAAAGCTTCAAATGAAAGGAAAAAAAAAAAAAGAAGCATGCCTCTGGTACGAATGCTTGGAGAATCCGACTCCAGACCTCATTAAAACGACTACCAGATCTGAGAAAAACAAAAGTTTGATCACGAATCAACGAAGAAGAGATCATCAATAAAGAAAAACGAGAAACGAGAAACCTTTGCAGAGAGAGAGAAGATGGAGTCGCAGTTAAAATTGCAGTCTTGGAGAGCTTCGTGGATGAAGATCCACTCCATTCCTCCACTATAATAGTCGGAGAGGCCTTCTTGTGTTCTCCTGCTACTTCCATGGCGGAGGAGAAACAGCCCGAACCAGAGTCTTCGTTCTATTCGGTTCGATTCGATTCGATTCGATTTTTTTTTTCTATGGCAATGGTAGTCTGGCAGATTCCGATACCCCGATTTCGTAACGTCCGATATTTTACCGATTGTAACAGCATGTGCATCCGTGTAGAGTCAGACGACGACTCGACGAGGATTGCTGGCCGATCCCATGACTCGGGTGATACTCGAGCCGATCCGAGCCTAAGACTCTTCGAAAGACCTAAAATACACCTTATTTTCAATTTTTAATTTTTAATTTTTAATTTTTAATTTTTAATTTTTTTTTTTTTAATTATGTACGAAGAAGATGGACCCAAAAATGGCAATATGAAAACGAAGAAGCCAGGGATGAAGATGTTTAACCAGGACTCCAAAAATATATGTGCATGCCTTGACGAGATCAACTTCGAATCGCACAAAGTGTGTGAAAGGCTACATCAAAAAACGTCCATATTAATATTAATCGACTCTGGTAGTACACAATTTACTAGATCGATCCCGAAGTCGCTAAACGAACGGGGTCAGTGGGTTATGCAAGGAACCACATTTCAAACTAACCGATATGGTCTTGGGTGTACAATGGTTGGCCATGTTGGACCCTATTATTTGGGAATTTATACAATTGAAGATGAAGGGGGTTCTGACAAGGTGGTTGATGGCAAAATAATGCAGAAAATGCTCAAACGTAACTAGTACATAGTGTAGCTGCTCGGCTAGGTGCCATACAAACTAAAGAAGTAGAGGTGGATTATGGTCGACGTGATCGTGAGCCTATTGGCCGTTGGGGGTGGAAGGACAATTGAAACTCAAACCGGTAGTAGTGGTAGTAGTATACCTTGAGGACAAGGTTGATTTCAAGAGGGTGGGAATGATGTGTGCATGATGACTTAGGATAGAGTCCTACAAATAAAGTTGTTTAGTTGTTTTGTTTGGGTTGTTTTACTTTGTGGTTATTTGAAGTTGTTGATATCTAATAAGTTGTTAGGGGAGTCATTATCTTATTAGGTATAGTTATTATCTTATTTTGAGTTCTATAGTAGGTAAAAGAGATTGTTAGTAGAAAATCTTATGCATGTAGGAACACAAGCCAAAAGAAGGCATTGAGAAATATTTGATAATATTTGTGAATAAAGGTTTCCACCTAGACGAGGGAATTTGTCTTGCATATTGTTCTTTTCTTCCTCTTAATGTTACGTGCCTTAATAAAATAAATTGATCTTCTATCCTTTGTCAGGCCAGTCTTTTGAGGAGTAAGACACTTATCATTGGTATCAGAATCAAGCACTACGTCCCGAGTTCAAGTCATGGGGGTGTCACGGTAAGGGTTACCTGGGGTAGGTTATGGGGCATACTTGATTCGTGGCTCATTGCCTAGAGTGGCGCACTCAGTTCATGGTGTCGTGATTGGCGCCGTGGACGTCGGTTCGAAAGCATGGTGAAATGTTACGTGTCTTGATTAAGTAAATTGATCTTCTGCCCCTTTTTAGGCCGGTCTTTTGAGGAGTATTGGTCGAGCCAATTTGTAACGACCCGGATTTTCAGAAGAAAATCCTGAGAACAAGATGACCTTTAGTTGAGTATAATTAATTTAAGAATAATATTTCTAAATAATAGGGTGTCTCTTTCCCTAACCGGAATCCGTAAAATTCCGGGAAAGTGTTTTGTTTAACTGTGGGTTTTGGATTATCGGATTCGGAATCCAATAATTACAGGTGAAAACCAAGAGGTACTCACCCGATATTCTCGTACCATGTGTCGGTCCACTATCTGGACGATTACCTGTCGTGAAGGTTCCGTCATGCATCGATTCACACAACCACAGTGCAATCAGTATCCAAAACCTGGGAAAATCCACGGATTCCGCGATTTCGTCGGTAATCAATATTTACCAATCTTTTTTCATTGAAATCTACGAAACTCGTACATTACATGTCAGTCGGCCGTCTAGACGATTGTCTGTCGTCTCGGGTTTATTGCAATTCACACCGCGAAACCGCAACATGTTTAGTGTTCAAATCCGGAAAATTTGAGGGGTTTGCAATTTTTTCCCGGACTTAGTGTTTACAGTCAAAACTCAATATTTTTTCTCAAAATTCATACAACGGGTGTCGGACTGCCCCCAGTACGGTCACCTAAAGTTTCGTCATCATCGTACATAATTTCACAAGGTTACGAGGGCCGTATGCATGGAAAAAATGGGAAACCGATCAAACCGTTCAACGTAGTCAACCGCCACATCATCAAGGCACATGGTCATGCCATGGCCACATAGGCCACCCTCTTGCCTATATAAAGAGGGGATCTCCCCCCTCATTTCTCCATTGTGCACCAGAGGGCCTAAACTCTGCGTGATAGTTTCTAGAGAGAGAAAGGAAGAGAGAGAAAGAAGAAGAGCTCTATCTTGGGGTTTTTCGACGTTCTGAGCGCATTGGTGACGTCTGTTTCACCACCTGGAGCCTCAATTTACATGTAGAGAGAGATTAGAGAGAATAGAGAGAGAAAGTAAAGGGTAGAGAGAGAGAAGGTCTACCCTAAGGTTCTTTGACGTCACGGACATATTGGCGACGTCCATTTTGCCATCCGGAGCTTTAATTTGTGTGTAGGGAGATAAAACCCTCTTCAATCTCTTCTATTTTTCCATATTTAAGCTATTTTGTACTTGGAATGGTTTGTATTATGATGTGTGGATGAAAAAGGGTCGGAGACCCGACATACAATGTATAGAATGGATGAGGATGTGTGGAAATTGAGCAGAGAGGTGTAGCTCTCGGTTTCGGGCTTGATAGCTCGAAATTTAGGCTCTCATGGAATGGTTTGCAATGGAAAATGGATGAAAAATGATCAGAGACCCGATATGAAGTGTGTTTTGATGATATATGCAAGAGAGAGGTGGGTGGACCTCAGTTTCGGGATAAAAAGCTCAGAAAACTTGGTCGTGCGATCGATGCTACAATCGGTCGCTGGATCGATCACAGACATGCAGAAGGTCTGGAGTCATTCCTGACCTGTGTGCGATTGATCGCACTGGGAATGTGATCAATCGTAGGACAGACAAATTTTTCCCCAGTTAGCCTGTGTTGGCTCCTCTATGTGTTGTGAAGTCATCTTTGCATTATAAATGTTGTGTGATACTTGTTTTAAGGCAATGAAAGGGTCCATTGGCCTGATAAAGTTCCCTATCGGAACAACTCTTGTATGATGGATTGATTATTGGAATTTGTTAAAGGTGATGAAAGAGGTTCATCGATCGGGTAATGTTCCACTTCGAGACGGTATACCTTTGGAATCGATCCACGGGCGTGATGCCCAACATATTCAATTAGTCAAGCTAGCTAGGCTTGGATTAATTTGGGATTTCTCACGGTTAGAAAACCTAACTTGTGTTAAACGTTGTCTGTGGTCCCTCTTTGACTAGGTCTGGAGAGGCGGGTCTACTAAGAGTCGGGTTCCTCCGTGATTGATAGTTGGAAGAGTTAGGATGACATTGGGTCTATGGACCCAAGGTTGTATCGGGTCTACAGACCCATGGTTATATTGAGTTTTCGAACTCAAGGATGTTGCCTTGAGGGGTGGTGATCTGCGGTGGTAGATATGTCCAAATAGAGGTCAGATAAATAAATGATGCCTTGAGGGGTGGTGATCTGCGGTGGTAGGTATGTCCCAATAGAGGTCAGATTGAATGTTGGCTTGAGGGTTAGTGACCTTTTTACTTCGTTATGTTCCAACAATACTTTTGAGGGGTGGGGACCTCTGTACTTTGGTATGTTCCAACAAGATTTTGAGGGAGGTATTTCGTAAGACAGGTTGAGGAATGTGGATCGCTGTACTTAGGTATTTCCTAAAACAGGTTGAGGAATAAAGATTGTTTTACTTAGGTATGTCCCAATAGAGGTTAGATAAATGAAAGTTAGCTTAAGAGGTGGGGATCTCTATACTTCGGTATGTTCCAACAATACTTTGAGGGGTGGGGACCTCTGTACCTTGGTATGTTCCAACAAGACTTTAAGGAAGGTATGTCCCAAGATAGGTTGAGGAATGAGGATCGTTGTACTTAGGTATGTCCCAAGATAGGTTGAGGAGTGAGGATCGTTGTCCTTAGGTATGTCCCAATAGAGCTTGGTTACCCTAATTGGGTGGTGATCTTTGTACCCAGATATATTATGTGAGGATGGTGACCTTTGTACTCAGGTATGCCCTGATAAAGATTGAATATGATGTTGTACCATAAATAATGGTAACTTATTTATTTTGGCATGTTCGAACAATACTTTGAGGGGTGGGGACCTCTGTACTTCGGTATGTTCCAACAAAACTTTGAGGGAGGTATGTCACAAGACAGGTTGAGGATCATTGTACTTAGGTATGTCGTAAGACAAGTGGAAGAATGATGATCACTATACTTAGGTATGTCTTTAGATGGTACACGTTGTTGATTGCGTGCTGAGTCTAAGGACTCAAGGTTGTACTGAGTCTAAGTACTCAAGGTTTTTTTTCATTAGGTGTAAGCCCAGTTGATCTCGGTAATTATCATGGTGGTATAGGACGTCATGGTAATGGGGTTTTTGATGGTATTGGATTCTGAAATGATTAACGAGTCTACGGACTCTAAGTTGAATATTGAGTCTATAGACTCCGGGGTACACAGGTAAAGGCCCAGTCAATCGAGTCTGCGGGCTCAAGAATAGAACGTGAGCGGTTATCTAGAATGGTAACTTGGTGTCGTGGACGATTATTGGATGAACTTGGCAATTAGAAGTCGGGAACCTCAGAATAGGGTGAAATAGCCCTGAGTGACCTCGTGTCACAAATTATGATATTATGATTTTATATATTATTATGATATGAGAATTAAACTGTAATACTATATCGTTATGATGAATGTTACTATGTGGAAAATAGTTTAGATGTATTGTGGATTTTGCTGAGCTTTATGACTCATCCCTCATTTTATGTCTTTAGATTCTAAAGCGATTGCCGATTGGCAAGGAGCTACGCTTGATAGATTTTGGAAAGTGTACCGGAGCATTTGTGACACCAAGACTAAAGGCTACCGTAGCCAGTGAGGTAACGCATTTGCTTATGATGAGTTATTGTGATGACCAGTTATTATTGCTTATATAAGCTCTTAAATAAAAGTTTGAAAATTCACACATTTTCGCGGGTAAAGCCTTCCGTATGCGTGGTTATGATGAACGGACACGCGCCTCGGAATACGATTCTTTAGGCACGGGTTTAGGGCGTTACACAGTTATCATTGCATAGGTTGAGATTTGGGCTTCATGTATTGAAATGAATTTGGGTTTAGGCTGGATTAGGCATGAGGATAAATAAAATGGGCTGAGCCAAAACTGGCTTCAACCTAGCCCAACTTGCTCATTGTACACCCCTAATGAAGTGGGACACGACCTTACTTTAACATGATATTTTCAAAATGGTTAAGACAACAACACTTGTTACATGGCTACTGCGAATGAATTTTCTTTTTAGGAATTCTAAGAATATAAATGGATAAGGCTATCAAATGGTTAGGCTATTAGGCTAGGGTAGGGCCTAGGTCTTATCGGGCCTGACGGGGGGTGGGCTAGCCATTAGAGGGCTTGAATTGGTTAAGTCCAAGCCCTATCCTCAAGGGTCAGCATTGGGTCAAGGTCAGGCCAAGGCCAAGGCTGAAAGAACAAAAACAAATTATAGCATGTTTTAGTGATTTTTTCTACATTGATTGTCAACCTTACATACAACCCTCCTCCTTTATTCAGACTCGGGGGACCGATAATTGAAAGGGCAACACGATGGATATTTAGTGTCATTAGATTGTTAATATTAGAACACCCCAATTGTTACTATTATTTTCTTAAGAAATAGGTTACAACTTACAAGTAATAACATCAAAAAGATTGTAGAAAGAGACTATAGGGTAATTCTGTTACACACACAGTAAGTCTTGGATTCTATTAGATTTAAAAAAGAAAAAAAAAAAAAAAAAAAAGTTACAAGTTATTATATTAGAAAGATTCTAGAAAGATAAATGTTAGTATATGACACATGCACACAGTAAGGCTTAATCTCTTAGGTTAATATATGTATTAAGTTATTATATTATATATGGTATAACATATAGAATGGAGGGTTGGGCCAGCCCGTGCTTACCAAGCCCGACCCCCAAGTAAGAGGGTCTTTCAAAATTAGGTCGGGCTCGGCTCTAGGGCTTTATTAAGGAAAAGAAATAATTCTATTTTGTGGACTTTGACCAGACCGGCGATGTGCTTACCAAGCCCGACCCTCAAGTAAGAGGGCCTTTCAAAATTAGGTATGGCTTGGCCCTAAGGCTTTATTAAGGAAAATAAAGTCCTTTATTTTGTGGGCTTTGACCAGCCCTACCCCGTGCTTACTAAGCCCGACACTCAAGTAAGAGGGCCTTTCAAAATTAGGTCTGGCTCGGCCCTAAGGCTTTATTAAGGAAAAAAAATCCTCTATTTTGTGGGCTTTGAAGGGCCAGGCCCCCTCATCAAAGGACTAGATTGACAGCCTTAAGATGACATTCCTTGTAAGACCATTGTATTGTAGTTATAGGTGCTTATATGAAAAAGAAGGGACTTAAGATACACAAATTTCATTATGACTATCCTCTCTTAACTCTTAAGATACACAAACTTCATTATTACTATGCCTCCTGGAATGGTAAAACTATAAGGGTGTGCCTTGGGAAAAAAAAATTTCAACGCACGAATAGTTATTCAAGAGGAGACTCTTAGGTAGTGTTTGCAACACTCCATAAGTTAATAAGTGCATTTTAGAAATAAGTCACTTCATTGCAAATCTCGTTTGATAAATCAAATCAATAAGTACTTTTTTCGAATATAATTATGGTCATTTTAAATTATTGTCTGTATAAGATCCATATCTTTTGAGAAGGGTTATTTGTAAAATTTTATAAAAAAAATTGGGGACAAAATTGTCTTATGAAAGTGACATTTGGCTTATTTATAAGTACTTTTTCAAACAAGTACCTATTGAATTACTTATTTTGGGTTCTAAACCATTTTTACATATTATACTTATTTAATTTTAACAAACCTATTTATAAATAGGTACTTATTTAACGTAGTTAAATAAGTACTTATTAGTAGTATTGCCCCTTTATATTTTAACCAACTTTTGACTCTTCAAGAGTCAAAAAAGTCACTCAAAATCAATTGAAGTATAAACAGTACCTTGTTTCAGCACTTAAGATAGTAACTTATCTACTAGTCAAAAGATAAAAAGTCAAAATGTTAGCATTTAGAGGAACTGCCCCCAACTAGCTTTTGTGGGAAGTCCCAAATTAAAAAAAAACATTAATTTCTTAAAAGTTATTCCGAAGAAGTCACTTCCCTTCTCAGAGAAGTTTATCCAAGCCCTTAAATAGTTTTGTAAAAAGTCGATTTTCGAATAATGTAGAGTCCTAAATAAATGTGATTGGATATTTTTCAATGAACAATATGATTTCTTCAAATTTGGAGTTACACACCATAACCGTCATATGTATGTCAACATCCTTTGAATCATGAATGACACATGTTCAGTAAGGTATATATAAACCGGGAACTACCCAACTACCAAATTATAGTTGTTAGTTTGTTTCAGGTGTATGCCCCCTTTTAGAATGATATTGCAACAATGCCTATACAACCAAATCACTAGTGATAACAAACTATTGACGCCCATTGTAAACCTCCAAAAATATATATCACTAAATTGAAACACATGCATTCAAAAATCAATAATTTCAAAAAGCTCCACAAATTTTGCACAAAAAGAAAAGGTTGTGAATAGGGTGGCAATAAGTTAGTCCAAACCAGATTTGGGCCAGCTATGGATACCCTAGGCCCAATCATATATGCTTACAAATGGTTAATACAAGCTTTGGCCCAACCCAATAATGGACCCCAGCCCAAACCTTCCCACCTATTCACTTTAAATAAGTATATTAATTAATTATAACTACAGTACTATTTAAATTATATATTTACTCAAAATTTAACTAGGTATTATGGCTCATTAGGTTTGGAAAGTCCAATTCAAACCTGACCCAATTATAAATGATATTTCCAAAACCTCAACCTAAACTGCACATAGTTGAGTGGGTTGATTGAATCAGTTATTGCCACCTCTATTCGTGAGAAACATGTAATATATTTTTTATAGTACAAGCAATGTCTTTAAAATTGGACCGAACATTCCGGCTGAATTGATAAAACCAAAAATATGATCTTTGTATCGAATTTTAAAGGGCCTCCAAAAAGGAAAGTATATAGAAACTATAGGTCACTAGCATGAAAACTGAAACAATCGACTTGTTCAACTGGAAACCATTAAAACCAATGAACCGATTTGATGGTTCCTAGCATGTTTTTGTCCAGTAAACTTAAGTTAAAATCCAGCCCAAATTTGTTACCAAATTTAAGTAAGGTTGGTTCAATAATTTTTTATAATATAGGGCATTGCCATATCTTTAGCACCAATGTGAATGTTTATATACTTAATTGTTATATATATATATATATATATATATATATATAACCTTCACCTTACTTTATTATATAAAAAAATTATATTAGAAGTACAGTTTCTTTACAAGTGATAAATAAAGTAAAGGATAGTAATAATTAAAGTTAGGTTTTCCTTGCAAAGAACCCCAACTCCCTCTCTACAACTACAAAAGCTCTAAAGTAGAAGAGCAAAAGAAGCACATAAGAGCATTCGAGGTTAGTTTCTTAGGTTCTCTCTCTCTTCTATGTATAGTAAGATTCTACAAAAGAAAGTCTCTTGTTGGGATAGCTAACACCACACTAAAGAAAAGAAATCTGAAGAGTGTAACTTGTGGTTTCCAATCCAAGAGGTGGCCGAGCATTGAGCGGTTCATATTGACTACCTAAGATGTAGCCTGTTGATTTGGATCATTCCTTGTATATATTTGTGAAATACTCTCAATTAGATGGTTAGGGCTTCATCCTATAAAGTTCATGTATCATATATTCGAAAGTAACAACTAAGTAGAGAATGAAGCTTAGGTTGTTGGTCTAGAAAACACGGCAACGTATACAAAGACCAAGTATTGATGCACTTTTGGAACTTCTTCCCAATAATAAGTAAGAGATTGCAAAATAATAATAAAGAGCTGCAAAAAAATAACATTAATGAGAATAAATATGCACTCTTTTCCAATTTCTTATTGCAAAAATAAAAATTCCAAGTACAATGTGACTAAATAATCCAATATAATAAGAACTCTCATTTATAAGTTCTTTAAGAGAATAAAAAAAAATCATATCATTCTCTTGGTTGGCTTTGAAAATAATGCATAAGATGGTGATCAATTCTATCCCTCTTGAAACTACACTGCATCGTTAAACTTCTCAGTCATGATCCTTAGCCTTTGGTGCCATTTTTTTTCCTTAACACAGCTTTATGCCTCTAATGTTTGAAGAAGTAATTTATATTTTTGCAATATTTTCTTATATTGGAAAAGAATAAGATAAGATGAATCATCTTTTCTTCCAAGAATGGCTTGCTTGCTTGTTAGTTGAGAAAAAATTGGGTTTCTCTTTAGATTGAATGTAAATTCAAGTTTTTGATCTTCAATTTTTTTCAACTTCATGGACTTCAAATCTGATATTTGATCGATCATGGCTTTAGCATAATTTGGATTTTTCAAAATTTTTTAAGATTTGATTTTGACGTTTAAATATCTGAATTAATTATAAGGAGGCAACTTTGAGGAAGGAAGTTGAAACTGAAAGCTGAAAGAGAGTTATATTTGATTTTGTAAATTTTTTGGTTTTTGATACTCGAGTGAGTAGAGTTGATTGATTGTTATTGTGAAAGAAAATTTATGCTTTGATTTGGATTCTAAATTATTCTTAATAAAAGCTTCAATTGATAATTTGTTGACTAACTTTGAAGACTTGTCTATGTGGAGTCACAAATCCTTTTAGCATGTCTTGGGTCGGTGAAACGATTAACACCATAGAGAAACCCTCCTAAAATATAAATTGTGAATACTTTGGCCTATGATAATTTTAAATCTACTACTACCAAACTTTATGTAGACATAATTACTTCACACCTTACCTTTTTATATAACAAATATATTAAAATTTCATTTGAATTATTATTATAGAAGTATAGTTTGTTTACAATTGATAAGTACAAGTAGATTGTAATTATAAAAATAATTAAAACCTTATATGTTCTATTTTAGTTTTTTTTAATAAAAACACTCAGTGGGGGTGGGATTTAGGCTGACCCCTACCAGTTTATTAAATAAAGAAGAAATAATACAAAAATTAGGAGCAACATAAAAATCTAACCCTTAAACCAAATTGGCATAAAAACTTAATGTCTGGAATTAAAAATAGAGTATCGATCAATGTGAATCATGCCCTGAGCAGTACTATTTTAAATCCTTTAAAAAATTCTATCTAAATTCATGCAAGCTTCTTTAGATAGAAAATCAATAGTCTAATTATTTTATCTAAACACATGCGTAAAAGGATGTAACATTTTTCTTTCAATCAACATATTTCCTTCCACCAATAGCATGTTTCACATAGGTCCTACATCTTCATTAATCATCTCTATGATAATCTTTAAATCACTTTCAACAATAATATTGGAAAGACCGATTCTATCACAAAAGTACATCCATTGTAACAACTCTAATCTCTACTATAGTATTTGATTTAATACCATAATACTCATAGAAAGTCAAGACAAACTTCTCATGAGCATCACAAATAATACCTCCACAGCCGCTCTCTCCTAGATTACTAATTATAAATTAATTAAAATTTTCATATTATTGTAAATATGTTCTCATAGAAAACGTTAACTTAAGTTATTTAGGGATTGGGTAGTTGGCCAGCGTCCCGAATTTGCTCCTTGTGGTCGTGTGTTCGACTCTTGCTCTTTAACTTACCGTGGTGTCCGTAGGAAAAATTTCAAGTGGATCGGTGTAGACATCCTTTTTTTAATAAAAATTACCCTCCAAAAAAATCCATTAAAGAGTTTAATAAAAATTTTAATGGACAAAAATCTAAATAATAATTATTTTTTTTACAATCATGTATTATTAAACAATCTTTTTAGAAGTGGTATCCATTAGGCTTATGTTCACCAAAATAAATTGATTTTGTTTAATTGTAAATTGGTGATATATGCATAAAAGCATGAATAATTTAAAATTGGAATGAACACCATTAAAATTATTACATTCTATATCTTTTATCTAGTTTACTTTAATTTTAATGAACAATATTATAGATTTTGATTTCATATAGTTTGATTTATTTTATTTTTTGATAATTAATTTTTTTCTCAATGTACATAAATGAAATATTGAGCAATCAGTGTTTGTTCTTCATTACTCAACTAGACTAAACAATTTCTAGATTTTTTTTAATAAATATAAATTGGCTTGTAATTGCATTGTACTAAATTTCAAATTAACACTGGAGATTATGACATGAATTTGTCACAATTTTATGTAATTATCGATATGTATACGCTACAAGTTGATGTGTGATGTTATCCCCTTAGCTTATATTTTTAGGAACAATTCATGGACTCACTCATCTGAAATTAACTATTTTATTTTTTATTCAAAACTTTGTGAAATTTTCATAAAATTAAAGCAGTTGATATATTTGACATGCAACACACATGCATTTTTATTAGTACGTGTGTATATATATTTATGAAATACGATTTCAAAACACTACTACAAATATTTTTATTCATCACGGTTGCATTTCGAAGAATAATGATGGTGTTCAATAGAACTGTGATAGAATCCCTAATAAATTGCGGGAGAAAATGCGGAAAATGTTTGAAGGGAGTTTACATCACAGTTAATACATGAACTATAATAAATATTTGTCACTGGAAATATAAGATCATGGTTATTTCCTAACCATGATCATACATATTTTAAAAAATCATGGTTATTAATATAACTGTGATCCTATATTGAAAATAAAATAAAATTAGAATTTATTTGAATTCCGATCGCTATTACTTGATAACCGTGATTTTATTTGCTATCTATAAATATTCCATATATGCATGCAATTTTTAAATAAACAACTTCAGAGTGTTCTTCTCCCTTTGTCTTTTCTAATTTTCCTTGTCGTTTTATTAATGGAGTTTCTAAACAAGCTTTTCTTTCTCTTATGAAAGTTTAAGCCAAGAGATCTTTATTATAAATGTAAACTTCGTGAGAGAAAGAAAAACGTGTTCTGCAACAAAACTTTCACAAGAGAAAGAAAAGTATCTTCAACCTCCTTCTCACTATCATCAATCTTTGCATTTAGATGATGGAGAAGAAGAAGAAACATGAGAATGAGATGTCTAGCTACTTGAAGCAGAACATCTTCATTTTCCTCTATTTCGTCTGGTCTCTATTTTCCCTAAACAGAAAATCTCTGAAGAATCAGCATGTCTTCTACTATCATTATCGCTTCTCACCAAAGAAGAATGAATCTTTTGCTATATTTTGAACATCAGAACATGAATAAATATGAGAATTAGATATTTATTCTACTTGAAGTAGCACATAAGAGCTCTTATACTCATATAATTATGGTTATTGTAGAAGATGTCTTAAAAAAAACTTATATACAATCACAGTTTAAACCAGAATCTTGATTACAAAAACAATATTTGTCACGGTTGTTATTTAACAGTGATTATAGGTAACTTTGCATTCTGCCATTTTGATCACGATTTATATTAAAATGTGATCTTAAGTCCAACAAATCGTTTCATATTCAAATATATGAACCATAATTATTAAACAATAAACCATTAACATTATATGACGTCTTGTATTATTTCTCCATGAAAAAATAGTTATTAAATTTTGTAGAGTTCCAATTATGGTTTGGATAAAACTGTAATTGTTAGTGTGGTACCATCACTGTTATATATTAAACCGCATTTTTATCGTAACTATAATTGCGACGTCATGAATTCGAAAAAAAATTAATAAAATTTTCGTAGAGATACAATCATGGTTAGAAAATCACCGTAATTGTTTATTGATATGTTATCACCGTTATGTTGATTTTAATTCTTGTTTATACATACATCCTAGTTCATTAACAAAAAAATTTAATTCTCCCTTCTTTTTTTCTTGATGTAGTTCTTTTTTAAACTCATTTTCCGTCTTCTTTCTTGTTGGCCATCGATTGAACTAATCAACTCTCTCTTTGCGTGTATATTTTGAACATAATCTCCAATCTTCTATGTTTCTTCTTCTAGTAACCAATGTATTATTCTCTCTCACAAAGGTTTCATTCCGTTCAACCTTCGACATCCGTTCCATTAAGCATTTGGCAATTGTTCCCTCATTTCTTCAGGTATATATTTTTTTATCTCTTCTTTCATTTATTTTCACTTAAATGATTATGTAAGGTCATAGATTGTATTGACTTAATTCCGATGTCAAAATAGTGTCAATGTAAGTGTTGTGTCGATGTTCCTTTAGTTGATGAAGTTCGGTGAAGATGAAGCTTCAAAGACCCAAGTGAAGTACATGCTGGTTTCAAGCTTCGCTTACACTCTTAGGATGGTAAGTGACCTAGATACCTAGTGGTTACCTTAGGTGAAATTGACTTAGTAAACTTTAATCATATACCCTAGGTGATTAGAAATTGACCCAAGTAAGTTTAATAACCTTTAGATGGTCTTTATGGAAGATTGGATAGAGTGGCAGAAGTCTTAGTGCAAATTATACAAATTCAGCACAGGTCGTTCAAACGACCAGCAGGATCGTTTGAACGCCCAAGAACGGCCTGCTAGCCGTTCAAACAGACATGTATAATGCAAATTCCAGTAGCTACTCTGGTGGCCCATTTTTGTCCAAATCAATCCAATCTCAAGACCGTTCGAATGTCCCTCATGGTCGTTCAAACAGACCTTGTATTTTCTGTTTCTAAAATCATCCAAACTCTGTTTTGACAAGTGCTACTGCGTTGGCTATTTAATTGGTGATCTCCTAGCTCATTCTAAGGAAGTTGAAAGAGTTTTTAGAGACTACTCTAAAGATTTTAGGGTTCTTAAATCCCTACTTGGTGGATAGCCTTAGTTCTCCTCTCTCAAGCTCTAGTTGATTCCAAATTGAATTGTTCTATCTTGGATGTACATCAGTTGATCTCCATTGTTATTAAGATTCCACTGGAGTTATTTTGTACCTTCAAATTAGTTTAAAAACTCTGTGTGAGTGTTCTGGTTGGCGTTTCCAAAGCCGTCAAGGACGGAGATCGATCTTTGGAGATCGTGGTTGGAAACTTTAAGAAGAGTTGGCCAGTGAGGAATTGGAGCTGTTGTTGCAGGGATCAAATGAAAAGTTCGTGGTCTATATTACGAAGAATCTGTACGGAGGAACAGTGTTTGGTGTTCGGTTTGGTAAGATTTGAGTCTTGTGTTTGATAACTATTCTTTTAGTGGATTTTGTGCTGGACTAGGTCCCTTGATTTTTCCTGGAAGGGTTTTCCACGTAAAAATCTTATGTGTGGTGGATTGCTTGTCTTCTATACTTGTTTGTTCTGTTTGCCATAACTTTGATTAATAACTCGATAAAATTAAAATTGGTAGATATTACTTGGAAGACCTATTCACCCCCCTCTAGGTCAAAGGAATCATTGAACAAAGATATTTTATATTAAATAAATACTCAAAACATATGGAACCAAATTACATAAACAAATTTTTATTCTTATTGGGAATCACAAAATATTTTCATTGGGGCAAGTTTCTAATGACAAATTTATGTTTTCGACATAAAGTAGACAACAATAATTTTTTATGCTTTCTGTATTTGATTTATAAGGATTATTGTTTTAAACTGATTGTTATGCATTTGTTCATAATAATGATGTCAGGAACACAACATTTTGAGTCAGAGCTAAGTACGAGTGACCCTACCTTTGAATGAAAATCCAAAGGCCTTACCATGCTTAAACATTTGAGGCAAAATAATACCATTAGTGGGAAGAAAATCATCGAATTGATTTTTGCCATTTTGACTCTGATACCATTAGATGTAGGGCAATTTAGTTTGGAGGAAAACTATGAAAGACTTAATCATATTAGAGTATTAAAACAACCCAAACTCAACAAGGTGTGTTAGCCTATAGGTTTTCTACATAAGGTAACATCCTTGATTTTGATGATAACACACCAATAGAATAGGATATGCGGTACTAATGCCTCTATTGACTTTTTGTGAAAATCAGAATATAAAGAGCATTAACAAAGTCATTCAAAGAAAAAACATGAAAGTGACACCATCTATGAGAAGATCCTTCATCAAGTCAAGTTATTTGGATCAAATTGAAGATCAATGAAGATTGAAGAAGAAGGATGATCTTGAAGCTAAAGAAGTCAAATCAGAAGATCCAACATCAAGTTGAAGACCAACTCTCAAGAAGGTTTAGAATATCATTTTTTATCTTTTAAGAGAGTTTAGGACTTGAGTAAAAAGTCCTCAAAGTTTGGTTGTTGAAAATCTTATAAACTTATATTGACCCTAGGTTCCTTAGTATCAACTTGAAAAACACTTAAATGACTAAAAAATATAGTAATCATCTTGATTAGGACGAGGGAGAAGACCTTGGAATCAAATCTCATCATTAAAGTGTCAAAAAATGGATTTTGTGCAAAAATTGCACTATCCAGTCGACTAGATGGGGTCATCCGGTCGACTAGATAGGCCAATTTTTTTCTAGCCATTTTGTTTCAAAACCAAAAATTTTCGGGACTCATTTTGACCATGAATAAAGCAGAATTAGGATTTGATCATTAGAGACAAAATTGTTTCCCTTTGAATTTTAAATGGAATACAAAGTTGATTCACCAAATTTTATTAAGTCAATCAAAGATTATGGTCAAAATACCGAATGAGACAAAACCGGAGCACCATCTAGTCGCCTAGATGGACCAGTCAACGTTGGGATCCACGTAGCTAAAAATAAAGTAGAATTAGGAATTTTTACATTAGATAAAAAATTGTTTCTCTTTGATTTTTGAGTCTACTGAAATTTGAATCACTTAATTCCGATAAGCCAATCAAAAGTTATGGTCAAAACATTGAAAGGTTCCAGATGATTGGATGGAGTCATCCAGTCAACTGGATGACTCGGGACAAAGCGTTTTGACTCTGTAATGACTCTTTTTCAACAGATCTTTTTGCATTAAATGCTGTTCCAACGGCTATGAAACTTGGAACCTTGTAAATTCCATTTTCATGAAAGGAGAACTTGGAAGCCTTTGGAAATTTCACAATTTTATTATAAAATAACTAAATTAAATATGGAATAGCGTACCATGGCCTTAGAAGGGTCCTAGTCATATTTAGGAGATGTTGGCATAGGAGTGGAATAAGTCCAAGTAGTGAGAATGGGTGAAAAATGGACTTACTGTCAAAATTGCAAACAATCGATCGCTCGGTCCATATTAGCGATCGATCGGTCCACAACCGATTGATCAGTAGCTATCGACTGGTGCACTTTTTTGTATGGGGAAAAATTCCAGAGAAGGTGTTTTTGACCGATCACTCGGTCAAGAACACCAGTCGCTCAGTAGGCGACCGATCACTCGGTATTAACCACCGATCGATCGGTCTATTGCGTTTTGTAGAATTTTCATGAAGGGTTTTTTTGTCTTTTGGCCAACACCCTTTGGCCTTATAAGGCTTGCACGAGCCTTGGGTCCTCACTTCATCATACTTAGAGTTTTTGAGAGAAAGGGAGAGAGGAGAAAGGGTTTTGAACCCTAGGACATCATCTTGAAGATAATCAAGGATTTTGAAGACCCAAGATCATCCATTTGGCTTGGAATCCTCAAATCCACCCTCAAGCACGTGTGAGTTCCTTCTCCAAGCTAGGGCAGCATTCTCCCCAGCATTCTCAAAGGTTTCCTCTTTTATTTTCAAGGTTAGTACACCCTTCCTAGCTACTATAGTAATAACCTAGTTTTCTTGTGAATATGGTGTATTGATTCTTCTCCATTTCTCCCTTGTGTTGAAATATGCTAAATCCCTAAAACATAACAAGATAATATGAATGAATTGTGAAATGTATGGATGAAGGAGGGGATTTGAGGTGATGGGATGCCATATTGTGATGTGTTGAATGATGGAAATGGTGGGAGGGTATTGTTCACATAATGAATGCACATGTGATACTTGATGAAATGCTTGGGAAAGAATTTATGAGTTTAAAGGACTAAAGAAAATATAGAACACCACTTGCTTGGTAAAATGCATGAATGAGAATACTTTGAATTGAATGAAGGTTCAAAAAGCATGATTCATGTAGTTTCCCTAAAATGGCGATTGTGACCATATTTCTATATACTTGTTTAAATTCTCATATGAATGTGATAAGAATTGAAATGCTATATGTTACTCCTCAAATAGTATATGTCATCATGTTTTCACTAATAGATATGCACGAGCACGCATGCATATGGAGGAATGTCAAGGAGGTTGGTAGCCCCAGTTGAGGGTGCTAGCCTCTTGCTTATAAGAGAATGGTATTGTCAAGGAGGTTGGTAGCCCAGGGATATGCGGGTGCTAACCTATGGCTCATAAGAAATGTTCAAAAGTATTGTATTGTCAAGGAGGTTGGTAGCCCAGGGATGTACGGGTGCTAACCTCTGGCTCATAAGAAGGATGTGAACTGTCAAAGAGGTTGATTAACCTCTGGCTCATAAGAAAAGTATTGAAATTGTCAAGGGGGTTGGTAGCCCAGGATTGTGCCGGTGCTAACCCCTGGCTCATAAGAAAAGACTCAAAAGTATTGTACTGTCAAAGAGGTTGGTAGTCTAGGGTGTGCGGGTACTAACCTCTGGCTCATAAGAAATATGAAAAGGAAAACTTATAAGGACTCATATGTTTCATAGAGATGGTTTGGTTTTCATTAGAGTTGTGATTTAATAAATGGTTATGTATGATGTTGCTTAAAATAATTATGAACTGTATCTTTCCAGTACTTGCATATGATGTTTTGTTCGTTATTATTATTATTAGCTAGGAGCTTGTACTCGCTGAGTATTCCATGCTCAGCCGTACTTTTATGTCGGCAAGTACACGAGTCCCTTTTGACATTTGTGCCCCGGGTCCTTCGGTTGAGGAGGACTACGGCGAGGAAGAACCATACGGGGATTCGGTAGTTGAGCCTCAGGCTGAGGCAAGAGACTTAGATCATTAGCCCCATGGGGGTGACTACTGAGAGAGAGAGAGAGTTACATTCTTTTGTATTTTGATAGGTGGGCATGTCCACCTTTACATGTCATATTTTGTATAAACTTGGAATACTAGTTAGGTTTATAAAAGAAAAGAAAAAGTTGGTTGTGTTCCGCCATATTTTAGCTTCTGCACTCTGTATTATATTTCTATTAGATCATATTATGCATTGTTCACTGCAGGATGGTTTGCCAGGTTAAGTATAGTCACAACTAAAGTATCCCTTAACTCTTAGAGGGTATTTTGGGGCACGACAATTGTGGTTTGGAGGTCTTGGAAGAAATTCGTTAAAGGATGAAGTGTCATGCCGCCTTTAACCTTTGAAGAGCTCATCTGAAAGGCTTTTTAAGCTTGAAGGAGTTTTAGTAAAGTCTAACTTTTCCTTGGTGAAATCCGATACTTTCTCTCTCAAAAGTTAGTTATAAAACAGTTATTGACAATACATTAGCTGTAACCCCACTTGATTATCTATAAATAGGGGTGATCCCTTATCAAAAGAAAAACAAGATTTTGAAGATTGATAACTAAAAAAGAGAAACAAAATTTAGTCTGATCCGAGAGAGATTAATGGATTCACCTAAGAAAAGTAGCTCTTTATCACTGGAGTTCTTCAATGTTCTTCCTCTCTCCCTCTGAATTATACCTTTATTCTTCCCCTATTCTTTCTTGTAGATGATCCTCACTCTATTACCTATTACCCCTTCAAGCCATTCAGTTTAGAATGGTCTGGATATCAGATTTAGGCTAAATTGAAGTTGCAGAAAACCTCATTAAAACTCAAACTTGAAATACCAGTGACCCCTTTTTAGTCTTTTCCATAAAAAAAATTAATACCACCCCCCTTCAAAATGACATACATATTTTCTAACAATCTTAAGGTGAAAAGTCTTTATCGTTTGATTTGGTTATAAAACATGAACCCTAAGCTTTTGTTATCTAAATCCAATCTGTTTGATGCAAACCATATTATATTGTAATGTGTAAACTGTTAAAACTCCTTTGTGAATTGTGACCACATGAAAAACAAATGATGAATTTGTTGTCTAACAATTGGAAAAGTTGAGCACTGGTTTAAATTCCAGACCATAAATCAACCTTGTTAGGGGTCGATGTTGTCCAATCTGTTTTATTAGTCAAGGAATTTGGGAAGGAAATTAATATACTAGCGAAGGAAATTTTAAGAGGATTGAACGGTTTATCACATATAAATAATGAGTGAAAAGACTTTTTGTCAATTCAAAAGTTCTACAAAGAGGAAGGAGAGATTTGTTACCACCGAACACCTCCCATCACAGCCAATACGTGCTACCATTTTTACATATGGAGTCTTTTGTTCATTGTGGGTGCATTTAGTATGCATATATATATATATATATATATATATATATATATATATATATGTTTGAGACCCATCAACGTGACTATCTTCTCTGGGTTAGAATTAATGTTTGGAATGTGTGGTTATAGTCGCAAATGTCGCACCTTTTCACAATTGGATTTTGTGATAATTTTACAATTATTCCGTGACATATTCTATATAATAAATGTATTTCTCCAAAATGCTAAATGTTGTTACATATTCACATTGATTCATGGAATTCGTGCCCAATGTAGAAGCTATAGAGATGTTTCCTCAAGTGCATAACCTAGGTATTGGTCCGACTATGATTTTGTACATAGTGGTTATTTGCAGACTATGTAAAGAGGGAGACTTGTGAGAAGCTTTGAGGCTCTTCAGTGTGATGATGCAAAAATTCTTATAACTTAATGGGTTCTCTTACAATACTTTGATTCATGAACTCTATAGATGAGAGAGACTCAAGGATACAGTTAATCTCTTCTGCTTGATGGAAGGTGTAGAAATAATACTGGCACATTCAATATATTAATTGACTAGTTTTGCAAAATCGAAAGATTGATCAAACATGGATTGATGTTGGGAACATCTTTTTAGAATGAGGCAACTTCATGTGGTAGCAAAGTTTACTACCCATATATTTAATTGGGAATCTAGCTAGGTTGGGATAAGTATGCCAATGTTATTAGCATCGTTACTAATCAACTTATCTACTTCCATTAGTGCGTCCAGGCTGGTTTTACACATAAACTCAAATTTGAAAGTAGGCAAAATTTGTATGTGAACGACATATTGGTTTAGCACCAACAACCTCCTTATAACATCATATGCTTTGGCTTATGATTTTGATAAATGATGACGTTTTACATTCATTAAAAAAAAATTCTTGTCATTGAAGAAAAATATATGATAGTAGCTATTGAGATAGAGACGAGAGTATTAGCTCTACTCACAATTTTTGTTGAGTGTCACTTGAGATGTTCTTGGAAATGAATGTGTTTAGGTGTTTGTAGTGTAGTTGAATGCAATAATACAACAAACACAGATTTAGATGCAAACATCAGTCATGGGATAATTTTCATTATCAACTAAAGTTTTTTGTTTTGTGTAAGACAATGAAAGGTTACTCCTTTTGAATAAAGGCGAAAAAACTTTATTGTTGACTTGTTAATTTTGAAGTCCAGATTTCTGTATAGAATGAGATAAGACATCCTTTGAACTCTAGAAGTCTAGAAAATCTTTTATTATTATCCCAAAATGTGGGGGTGTTGGTGAAGGTACCTCTATCTGAGCCAAGGAGAACTTAACTTGGACCCAAGTTAAAAGATTGTGTTCGCAAATAATGCTTAGAACAACTATAATTGTAGGTTCATGATATTGAAATAAGATATATATATATATATATATATATATATATATATATATATATATTATGAAGTAGATCCAGTAATGGGAAGCATTCTAGGCTTGAGAATTAATAGAAGCTTTAGAGTGTTGAGCGTATACAATAAAATCATTGGTTTGGGCTTTAAGATACGTGAGGAATAGGAAAGAAATATATGTAATGACAATTAATTGGAAGGATAATGAATAAAGTTGAAGGATATGAGAATCAATGTTATTCTATCTTGAATACCTAAGGTGTAAACTGTAAAGTGAAAGAGATAAGATTCTCAAGTTTTTCTTCTGTGTTGAGCATATGCACGATTCCTCATGGTTTTAGCATGATGGGGGTTGAAGGAAAAATAAATAAATTGCCTTTACGTTAAGATTTACTAAGAGATAAACTAAAGAGTTTTCTCTAAAGGTGTTGAGCATATACACTAATGTAGTGTATTGCTTTTAAATTCTAATTATAGTATGAGTTTGCAAATTAAATTTATGATTAAAAAAATGGTTAATTGAGTTTAACCATGTTTTATTGACCCATTTGGCTAGTGAAATAATTTAAAGTGTGGGGGTATTTTTCTATCCTCAAAAGAATAAATATAGAAACTAAAATTGTTGATTGTGCATTTATTGGATATGCACATAATAGTAGTGCATACAAGTTTCTTGTAATCAATCAGTCTTTATATGGATTAAAGTAAGTGGCATGAAAAGTTTGAAAGCATAATACTTTCAAATTGGTTCAAAATTAATGGTACAAATAAGTGTATTTACACTAAATGGCGAGTCATTTGTAATTATCTATCTATATTTCAATGATATATTGATCATGATCATATCAAGAAATATTAAAGAGCTTGAGAGTCTTCTAATATTTAATTTTAAATGAAAGTGTTGGGTTGTGGAGACATAAATCTTGGAATTAAAATTCTAAGAAATTCAGCATGCATTAGTCTAATGAGAAAGTCCTGAGAAATTTTTTAGCAATATATTTTCAAATTGGTTAAAACACATTTTTAACTATATGTTAATGAAACATATAGGAAATGGTGTATCTTAACTAGAGTTCTTGAGGGTAATAGGCAGTCTGATACATATCATGAACTGTACTATATTAATATAGCATATGCTATAGTTAAAATTAGTAGATCTACTTGTAACCGGAGACAAGATTTATGTCTCTCTGAGATATACTCTAGATTGTGGTCTTAACTATATTAAGTTAAGTATCCCATTGTATCAGAATGGTACAACGATGCAAACTAGATTTCAGATTCAAATGAATCTAAGTCTATGAGTGTATATGTGTTCACTCTTGGAGGAGGTGCAATGTCATAGAAATCTATTAAAGAGATGTGCACAACCCGATTCATGTTAGTATCGAAGCTAATAGCTTTAGATAAAGCTAGAGAGGAAGCAAAATGGTTAATAAGAATTATTAGTAGATACACTGATAATTTATATCTATACTTATGTTGTTATCCTAGTTTATTGTGATTGCTAAGCTGTTATAGCAAGGACAAAAAACAAATAATGAATGAGAAATCCCGCCGTATTCGTCAAATGCATAATTTATAATAGTGGGATTATTGCAATTAGTTGTGTGAGGTTAATAGAAAATTTAATTGATCCATTGACCAAATGATGAGCAAGAGATCTAATCTATATTACATCGAGGGGGATGAGTCTAAAGCCTATAGATAATAAGTCACCAACAATAGTAACTCAACCTAAGTGATTGGAGATCCTAAGCTATATGTATGTCATTTTTTGGCATCTAGGTTCAATGGGAAAACAAGTTGTTGAGTGATTGATGAGAGCACAACTTAGGAGTTTACTCCGTACTCATTCCTATGATGTTAAAGTGTTGTGCTACTTGTAACGTGAAACGGATGAGTCGTAGACTCTTAATGACATCTATAACTGATTTTCAGTGGGGTGTAAAGTTACATAGATGCACCTATATGAGTGTGAAAATGGGGCCGCTTCCTATTAGAATTTAGGATGATTCTCTAGAGGGCTCATGAATATCGGGATATAGTACATGGCCGATAATGTGCACAAAAGTTAGAACTCGACTGCGATTTTAAGTTGCTACGTGTTTGATATGTTGTTTTAAATTCATGAAAACAAGGGCTTGATTCAAGACATAGTTCACCAATCTCTTCACAAGTTCAACATATTTACACTAAGTCAAGGTTTAAGTCCAAAATACACCTTGACCCATTCACAATAGCTTTAGTTTTATAATTGTTTTGATATTTTTCAAACTTTGTTTTATGTGGGGGAATGTTACTGTTTTTGTGTATTTAAACAGTGTAACTGTTTTGTGTTTTAAAACATTGTGTAAAACAAACTTTGGAGAATCTTTTTTTTCATTTTGAGTGCTTTTAATTTCTTTGAAGAAAAGAAATAAATGGTAAGAAAGAAATAAATGTCTTTACCATTTAGGTGGTTCCTTCCATTTTAGTCTTTAGAACTTCCTTTGGTGCTATCTGTGTCTATAAATAATTCTTTGTTTCCTCTTCATTTGATATAGAGAATAATCGTATGTTTTATGAGTTTCTCTTTCTCTTGAGTTTGCTAGCTATGGTTTATACTTAAGAGTTTTTCATCATGTTTTATGAGTTTCTCTTTCTCTTGAGTTTGCTAGCTATGGTTTATACTTAAGAGTTTTTCATCATCACCTTTAAGTTGGCTGGAGACCAAGGGAATAAGAGTGCTCCTATTCCTTTAGTATTGATTGTTGTATCCTAAGGGTGATCGTCATTCAGCCTGAGAGTATTACAATCGTTGAGGACTAACAGGGGGTGATTTTCACCTTAAGAACAACATGTTCAACACGTGCCTCGATCATTTATTATGATAAGTTTCTGTCTCAAATTTTATTTGCAGAATTTTCAGTAATAATTCTGGGCATATTTTGTTGATGAAGAAATTCAGGCTGTTTAGTCTTATATTTGAATTGCATTCTCTCTCCAACACTCTCTCTAAGCATACATAGAAGAAATGAAAGTGGTTTTTTTTAATCTCAACACACATGTGAAGACTCCCACATGTGTGAACAAGAGTCTCCCAACTTATGAGTATGGGCCCCATACCCAATACAGATATATACAGCGGCCCGTCCATTAAGCCATCAAAGCCTTTGCTTTAGGCCTCATTAAAAAATAATATTAAAAATGTCCCATTTAGAATATTAAAAAAAATAAATATTAAAAAAAATAAAAGACTCATTTAGAATATTAAAAATGCCTTATTTATAGTTAATTTTTTAAAAATAATATTAAAAAATTAAAAAAACCTCATTTAGAATTTTCACTTTAAGCCTCCAAATGATTTGGGTCGGCCCTACAGATATATCTATATATATATATATACGAAAGAGATATATATATATATATATATATATGGTGGGGACCCCAATGAGAACGTAGACCTCAAGAGGACACCAACACGTCCCACTTGCAAATTGCAATAATGCAGCTTTACAGGACAACTATAAAGCTATCTGAAAGCTCCTTTTTGGGTCTCGTAGCGATGACATGGACATGGACATGGACATGGACATGGAGCCTCCCTTCTTTTCCAAGAAGTTACGGTGCATGGCTGCTATTACTTTCCGAGAAGTTGCACCTTACAGGCTACAGCACCCTGATTACAAGCGTGCTTAAACCAGAGGATCTTACTTGAGAAGTTCTAGTGCCAAAATATGTTAGGATCAAATCATTTGCGGGTCAATTTTTTATGGGTGGTAATTTCTTAACTTGACTAATGGTGGTACTAGGGCTGTCAATGGACCGGATCATGATCCGGATCCGATCCGAATCCGTTCCGATTAGCCGGACTTTCGACCCTATATGTGATCCGTCGGATCAGATCGGTGGAATCCGATTATAATCGGATCGGATCTGGATATAGGGTGATCCGATCCGATTAAAATCCGATCCGATAATAATAATAATTTTTAATTATTTTAAATATATTATTTAGATTTTCTATGTATAAAATATTAATTTTTAAAAAAATTAACATTAATTAGTATTAATTAAGGTATTATTAGATTTTTTATTATTAAAATAGATTTTTTTTAAAAAAAAAATAACCTTACTCGGATCGGATCGGATTCGGATTCGGATTCGGATTCGGATCGGACGATATATAATCGGATCGGATTCGGATCGGTTACTTCATGATCCGACGGATCTCAGATCGGATTCGGATCAGTCGGATTCTTAATCGGATCGGATTTGGATCTAAGGCAGATCCAGTCCGAATCCGATCCGTTGACAGCCCTAGGTGGTACTGGTAAGTTTTTTGATCCGCCTGTTGGATGTTAAGATGAGTCTCTTGGGAGACCCATGAAAAAAAGTAGGTTGAGTGAACCTTTTTAAACCATCCAATTTGACTCTAGATTGTTAATATTAATCTCTTAGGATTCACTAGACCTTACCTAGATTATAAAAATATCTGATTTACCAATCTTCACTCGGATAGCCTAGAAGTGTTTGATACGCCTAGTGTTTGCCATTGTCTCCCAAGCCCACCTAGATATCCAACAGTTAGATTTCAAAACAACTTGCAATATGTCGAGTTTTTAGAGGGTAGCACTACATGTTCTAGTGAGCGTCGCTTACTTAGACTGTCGCTAGAGCTGTCAATGGGTCAGGTTTAGGCTGGTTCGGAGTATCTCTCAAAGATCTTATTGTACAACTTATCTATGTGCTATTTTTACTTTTTTTTGCCTTTTTTTTTTTGTTTTATGAGAAAATGTTTTCTACAAGCAATAGTTATCACAGGAAAAAAATTTAACACATAATAAGAAAAATCGTTAATATCCACTTTATATATGGATAATGAGTGCTGAGTCGGGGTTTAGGGGGTGTTGCTCAAGTTTGGCCCTCATGTTAGGAGGGCTAGTTTATATTTGCCCACTTGGGCCTATGAGCTTTATCGATGAAAAAAATTATTCAATTTTGTAGGCTTTTGAGGCCAGTTTGGGTACCTGAACATGAGGGTTGGATTGATGGGCCAAAATGTCACCCTATATAGAAAAGGTGAAAGGATAACCCACCTGATCACTATGAATTATAGTCGGTTACACTGTCAATTGAGGAGCACATGCTATGTGTTTTTAATCCGAAATTAAGTCCAATCTCAATGTGGATCCTTTGATAAACATGTGGTAGAAAATTAGCCTAGTTAAATGTTTTTAAATCATCCAATTATACATTAATCGGTCAGCATTAATCTTTCAGGGTTCACAAGACCTTACTCAGATTATTGAAACTATTAATTTTTTGACGTCTAATTGGATGATTTAGACACATCCAATAGGCTTGGTCTTTTGCCACGTGTCTGTCAAGAAACTTACATTAACATTAAATGGTTAAATTCGAAAAATACACGTTAGACATAAATGGAATTGTTGTGATGCTTGGATCTTTGATAAAAATGAGTGATATTTTAATAGGTAAATAACGCCTCATATAGCATGTGTTTAGAAAATGAATCAGTCTATCGGTTCTCCCAAAGTGTTAGTATATATTCATTGATTAGAAGTTAAATGCCTAGTTTATTAATTGGATCAAACGATATATTTTTCAACTATCACATAACTCATGGGAATCGAACCAAACCATCCAAGCCGCCGGTACTGCCAGTGAGTGGTGTGGCACATTTACCTGGAATTTGTACAGTAAAGTGTCGTATGTACAAATCACAAAAACGGGTAGGGACTAGGGCGTCGTCGTTAATGATGAACCAACTTGCCCTATAGAGTGGCTTGTATTCACGTTCATGCATCTGTGCTGGCTTGATTTGGACACTTTGCCTTCCAGAAGTGGTACCGTGACTATCTATATCTCTATGACTCATCTTCCCACCATCTGCTCTACTAGTCTCCTTTCTTACCACCCTCCCCAACAGTGATATTGATATGGTGTAGAACACCTGTACTAAACTTCTCTGTACCCTAACCTAGCCACCGTTCATCAGATCAGTTTGGTGGTGGTCCACTTCCCCATAGGTGAAATTCCTTAAATCCCATACAGTGTATGTTTTCAGACTGGATGATCCGGTCTGCTGATTGAAGGGTCCAAAATAAAAGTAATCAAATGTTCCACTGCATAGAATCTTCTTGCAACCTTCCAGAATGAGTTACATCCCTTCTAATTAATAGTCCTCGAAAGAGTCCACATTGCCATACGTTGCAAGTTGCACCCATATATTATCATTAAAAAAATAAATAAATAAATAAAGGTTGCATCATATATCATATACAACAAGAGTAGCTGTACTTTCTTCGAAAATGCATCTCTGTCTGAAGCTATCTTACGCACGTGGGCCTTGCGTAACCCAATAATCAGTCACCTGTGTGGACTCCTTGGTATCTTACACGACTCGTAACAATGCTGAATTTTACCGAGATGTTAAGGATTTTGCTAACCTCACTCTCTCTCACTTACGCTCCCATTTTTTTCTTTTTATCTTTACTATTATAATGCGAGAGGCATGCGTACTTGATTTTTTCAAAATTATCAAATTACCCTTATATAAAAACAAAACATTGATTTAATGTTATACTTTAATTCCCAAACTACCTTTACCATTGATTTAATGTTTTACTTTAATTCCTAAACTATCCCTTGTCATCTATCTATTTAGAATCACAGCCAATCGCGATTGATCTCGGGAAGAGTTCAATCACACCCATGAATTAACACGTGCTATTTTTAATTCCTATTAATTGTGGTTAACTCATTTCCCTCACTCTCACATGCATTGCATGAGCCACTAACGAGTTCAATCGAGTGTCGTTAACTCAATTCCCTCACTCTCCTGTGCATCTCACGTGCCACCCGCTAATATTTATAGTATCATTTATTGAGGTTACCAAGTGACACATTAGTATGTTAGATGGTTAAAGGTTGATCTTTTATCTTTCATAGTCACACCAACAGGATCAATTTCAATCCATCCAATCAATGACATTGACCACCATTGAGACAAATGCTCTCATTATGCTGATAAAAAGACAAGAATTTGGTGATAAGAGTGTTATCTCCGCTCCGCTCACTGCCTCTCTTTTATTTATTTCTTTTAGGCCAAATGAACAAGAATTTTGTAGCGCCCACAACAAAATTCTGAGCCGGATAAAATTAGCAATCTCCTAATTTCAATAGTCAAAACTCCATTTAAAACATCATTTTGTAAAACAAAAGAAAATATGTTTGGATATTTAAACGTTTTGAAGTTCGTCTTAAACTTTGATACAACTAACAAAACTTTTTTTTTGTCTTGAAATCGTTTTAAGCATCCTTTTACGTTATTCAAACATATTTTAATGAAAAAAATTGCCCTTGCAATGATTAAAAAAGGGAAAATTTATTTATTTTCTATCTTAAAATTGGATACTTAGTCAATGGATACAGATTGATTAGTTTCTCACCCTTGGTTTTGATACTAGGTCTAAGAGCTTTGGACTTATTTTTTCTTTTTTCTTTTTTTTTTTCAAGTTAGGGGTATCTCAGCAAATGCTTTTCGAGGGTAAGATAATTAAAACTTTAAAGTAATATATGTGATATTTATGTAAAAATAATCGGCAAAATGATTGTATATAAGGCTGGGAGAGGGGGCAGCTGACCTGAACTTTAAAATATATATATATATATATACATACTATGCAATTTAATTATTTAACAAGATATAGCTACGAGGCAAGGGGTATGCCTTAAAACTTTTTAAAAAATTATACTATATTATTTAACAGAGTAAGCGACAATAGTCCTCCTGAACTTTAAATTAAACTATGTTATTTTATTGTTTAACAAAGCATAACCATAAGGCATGGATTGTTGCCCCCCCCGACATAAGGAGAAACAATATCCATAAGATATATATGAAACATAGGGACGAGATGTCTCATGAATCAGTTGCCCTCTATACAAGAAAATTATGGCTCCGACTCTGATTGTTAGAACATATTTTGAGACTATATTCGTCCATTGCTATGCTTAATGCTTTATGCGTCATCGGTTCCATTTCCAAATAAAAAGAGAAGGGTTAGGTTAGAACTAGAGCTAGTGGTAGGGGAACTTCGAATGTCCATTTACACTCTAATTAAATAGCAACTTTGAGAACATCGTAAACATAAACTATAAAAAAGGCAATCATTCACATTTCGGAACAGTCGCATGTAAAAAATTTCATAATCCTATAATTTGAATTTATTTATTTTGATATTCACTTCTCTAATTAGGATGGCGAAGGTGTGCCCCCTCATCAAGAGGTCACCGATTCAATTTCCAAGATGAAACTCGATAAAAGATAATGCTTGCATTAGCTTAGCAACTGTGCAAAAACTTTACAAATTCCTACCAAATATTGGATTTATTTTTTTCACACTAAATGCACATGTATCCTCATCAGGAGATCCTAGTTTCAATCAAAGGAAAGGGTTGCGTGAGCTTAGCAAATGATATAAATTCTTAGAAAAATCATATGATACAAATTTAAATGTGGGACACCTGCCTTCCCTAGCCACCATAACGAAGTGTGCCCCTCACTGTTTTTTTTTTTTTTTTTTTTTTGAAATATCACATTTGGCCGTTGCCCATCCTCTTTCCATTGGGTGTGCCTGATCAAGATTTTCCTTTACTTTTTAACGGATTCACGGTAAAGATTTTTTTTTTTTAATGGTTAACACTAACATCACATTAAAGTTTTTTTTTTTTTGTTGATGAACTCCTCACATTAAAGATCAAGATACTGATTTTCATATTTCCGTGAAAAGGGATTCGAGGATGTACATAAGATTTGGAGATTTTAACCCAGAAACGAATATACTTTAAAATAAATAAATAAAAATCGTCGCCGTATGTACAAAATTCGCGAACTGAGCTCAAACCTACGTCAAATTCCCGACCGGAAGAACAAAAAATCCGGCGGAAATCATCAGATCTCCGATCAATATCACCGTTCATTAATCAGATCTCCGATCCATACTGACGAAAGGGTGCGATAACAGCTGCGAAACCGTCCATCTCTTGCTCGATTCCTTCTGCAAGCAACACTCAATAAAACTCCGAAACTTCTCCGACGCACCTTCCGGCGAGCTCGGCGGCTCTCCGAAGCATATGGCGCACATTAGAGTCGCCCAATCTGGCCTCTGCCCAGGAGGCAGAAACGGAAAATGGCCCAAATAGAGTTCCAGAAGCGTAAGCCCCAAGCTCCAAATATCTCCGGCATAGCCGTTGTAATTAGCTCCGTACGTGTCCGGATCGAACCGTTCAGGGCTCATGTACGCGCACGTACCCACATACGAATTACACGGATCCAGTGTCCGACACATGATCTTGCTGACACCGAAATCAGCGATCTTCACCTCCATCTTCTTATTAACAAGAAGGTTCGACGGCTTAATATCGCGATGGACGATCTTGTGCGCGTGCAAGTAATTAAGACCGTTGAGAATTTGGCGAGCGATGTTTGCGAGTGAAGCTTCATTGAAAGTACCGTTACTCTTGCGAAGAGTTTCGAGTGTACCAGAATCCATATACTCCATCAGAATCGCTATATCCCCCGCAGGTTTCTCGAAGATTCCGTGGCATCGTACGACAAAGGGGGAGTCCGTACGACTGAGAATCTCCATTTCACGGAAGATCTGACGGCGGACGGTGGTGTCGCTGTCGCCGTGAACGACTTTGAGGGCGTAGGTGGCTAAAGTGCGCTTGTGGCGTACTTTATAGACGGTGCCGCCGTTGCCGTGGCCGATTACTTGGAGTTTTTCTAAATCGGCGAGGCGATCGACTTCTTGAATGGCGGTGGCGGTGGCGGCGGCGGCGGCGGAGGAGACGGTGGTCGGAGGGAGGGGAAGGGGGAATCGGGGGCGGCGCTCGGCGATTTCCGGTAAGGGGAGGCGGAGGTTTAGCTGCCGGCGTTCTCGGATTACTGCCATGTGATAACGTGCGCCCGGTGGGTAAAAGGATTGGATTTTTTTATTTTATTTTTTTGTGGAAGTTTAGGGTGTTCTCTTGAATTGGGTGGGAGGAGGAGGAGGTTTTTATAAGTGAGAATAGGAAAAAACCGTGGGTGAGGCGTGAGCGGAATCTGGACTGGATCAGGAAAGAGGAAGGATAGAGAGGGACGTGGGACCCACTTGCAATTGAGTTTGTAAAGTGTAACTATGTAAGTGGGAGTTTTTTTTTGTTATTTCCACGAGACAGAATTAGTAACCACTTTTGAGAGAATGCCAATTGTGTCATTAGTACCTATTTTGTTTTTGTTTTTGGCTAGAAGATTAGCAAAAAAAAAAAAAATGGTATTAGAATATTAGTATCTATTTCTGTTACATATAATTATGAGTTTTGAATATGAACAAGAACCTGCCCGGGCACTCCATAAAAGAATAATGCAGGGGTATTTTAAAAAATGATTAATTTTTTTTTGCTTGATAATAATTAGTTTTTAGTAGACGTAAAATATCATTCGCTTATATCTAATCCACAAAATACTTATTATGTGTTTACCAATACAAAAAATAATTACTTTTTTTTTTTTTTTTGTATCGGCATACATCAGTAAAGTTAGTATGGTCAGGGCCATTGAGGCTCTTGCAACCCTTACCCCCAAGGGGAATAGATCCTAGACCTTCCCCATGGAAGGCCACACCCCTACCACTCAAGCAAGAGTTTGGGGGTGTATCCAACACTAGAGTTTGGAATGATGTACTTTACTCTGATGTATTTATGGACTGGATCATGCATACATAATTTCATGCTTAAACCATAGAGGAAAATACGGATTTGGGCCCCGTATTATGAAAAAACCCGTATATGGGCTCCGGGTTTGAAAACTTATTTTTGTAGGCTCCCACGCGTGGGAGCCAAGTGCACGTGCTGCCCCTTCGCATTTTCTCCCGAAAATACCCCTGGCTTGCTGTCAAAGCTTTCTTCCCAAGCTGAAGCTCGGTTACGAACCCTCGGTTATCCTGAAGCCCTCGGTTATCCTGTGATCCGAAATCCTTCAAGGCGCAAATTTGAAACCTGCAAATCCTTCCCCAAAGTAGAACCCTTGGGTACCCAGTACATCCGGAACTCTACGGGCTTCGTAATAGCGTAAAGAAGAAGAAGAAGAAGAAGAAGAAGAAGAAGAAGCCGAAGAAGAAGAAGAAGAAGAAGAAGAAGAAGAACAACCCCGAAGAAGAAGAACAACCCTGTAAGTTTTAGCGGTTTTTAATAAAATTTCAAACCTAAAAATGGGCCCCACAGTTAACGACTTCATTTTCGATGCTTTCAAGTAACCATTTTCGATGGTTATGATTAACCATTTTCGGTATTATTATTAATTTTTGCTCATTTTTCGTGATTTTCAATGGTGAAGTAAAAGTGCATTTTCGACCCTTTTGAGTTTATTTTCGGCAAAAATACATTGCAATTTCGATGGTTCTTACGACCATTTTCGGTGTTTTTTACTCATTTTCGGTATTTTCAGTTATCAATGCTTATTTTCGGTATATTTATGTTTTTGCTTATTTTCAGTATTATTCAATTATGACATTGTTTTTTTGGTATTATTGTTGATGTTGAGCCCAATTTCGGGATTTGTCAATGGTTATGTTATAATGCATTTTCGATGGTTTTGTGCTTAATTTCGGCAAAAATACAGCAATTTCGATATTTCGGTATTTTTGTGTCCTGGCAGAGTAAATTTTCGGTATTTTGCTTTCATGACTGCCATTTTCGATGTTTTTGTGTCCTGGCAGTGCCTATTTTCGGTGTTTTTTCTGCCTGGCAGTGCATATTTTCGGTATTTTTCTGTGATGACAGTGTCTATTTTCGGTATTTTTCTGTTATCCCAGTGGCTATTTTCGGTATTTTTCTGTTATCCCAGTGCCTATTTTCGGTATTTTTCTGTTATCCCAGTGCCTATTTTCGGTATTTTTCTGTTATCCCAGTGGTTATTTTCGGTATTTTTTGCTATGACTGGTTATTGTCAGTACTTTTGATGGTTATTGTTATGATAGTGTTTATTGTTTTTCAATTTTGCAGCGACAAGATGCCTCGTACAAAGAGAAAAGCCGGTAGGGAAAAGAAAAAGAGAAAAGAGAAAGAAGATAAATATTTTCCTTCGATTAAATGCTCCCAAACGATATGGTTTGACGAGATAAAACCATTATTAGAGGCCAATCCAGAGAGAAAAAGAATTTGGATGGAGAGCTGCTTTGCCCACCTTTACAACATACCTAAAATACCATTGTGTGGCCAAGCAATCCACCATTTTCTACAGAGGCGTAAAGGAGGGTTATGCTTCGAAGTATGCGGGAAGAGTGTAGAGTTCACAGTGTTGGACTTTACTCTGATCATGGGCCTTAATGCCCAAGTGTCTAAGGCTCCGGTCCTTAAACATGAAGCGCCACCAACCTCTCTGAAGTATCGAAAGTTTCAAAAGTTGACGGTGATTAAAAAGGCAAGGCTTCTTGAGGAGTTCAAGGGATGTGATGATCATATGGATGCGGTGAAGCTATCACTGGTCCTCTTTATTGAGTTGTTGCTCGTAGGCACCGGCACGCATGTGGGTGTTAACACAGGCCATTTGTGCCTAGTGGCTGATTGGGAGGCCTTCAACAAATACCCATGGGGGACTTTGGGTTTTGAGTTGTGCAAGGTTGGCCTAGAAACTGCTCTTTATACGAAGAAGCAGTACAATATAAACGGATGTGCTCTTGCCTTCCAGGTAAACATATGACTACCTAAATTTTGTAAATTTTCCGTGTTAGCTAATTTGTGTTTACTTCTACTTGAACTAATAGTAAAATTTATAACTGATGTCAGATTTGGGCTTATGAGTGCATCCCAGCACTTGGGAGGCTGTGTTCTCGTAATGCACCCCTAGGTACGATGACATTCCCACGGGTTCTGCGGTGGGCGAATACATCCTATCTCAGCTACAAGTCACTTGCAAATGCCATATTCAATTTAAGTAAAGTATGTAATTGGAGTTGTTGTTTTACAATATTCAACTTGCAATATCCTTTGTTATTTTACAGATCATTTGTTATTTTATAACATATCCTTTGTTGTTTTACAGATCAAGCTGAGCAATATAAAGCCTACTCCTGCAGAGAAGGAGCAGCAGGTTGTGAAGGATGTGTTAGCACGATTGAGTGCTGAGGGTGATGATGATGAGGAGGGGGAGGAGGATGATGATGAGGAGGGGGAGGAGGAGGATGAGGAGGAGGAGGAGGATGATGAGGAGGGGGAGGGTGATAGTGATGGTGGTGATGGTGGTGATGGTGATGGGGGTGATGGTGGTGATAGTGACGGTGGTGGTAGCGATGGGGGTGATGGTGATGATGATGTAAGTCCAGCCCCATCTCCGGCGAAGAAGCGAAGGTTCGAGCAGAGGTCAAAAAGGGTACAAATATTGATTGTGATTATTTTTTATGATTTTCGACATTTTGACATATAAATTGTCTAATTTTCGGGATTTTTACTTACTAGTTGTTTGATGTTCAATATTTTCAGGTTCATGATATCAATTCCTCCGTTGAGCGGGCAATGGAGAGAGTTTTAGACCGTTATTTTGACCGAGTTGTTGATCGAGTTGTTGACCAAGTTGTCGACCGAGTTGTTGCGCAAGTATCCCCGCAAATAAAAAGCTTGTTTGAGCAATGGGCAGCGCAACAAAAAAAAGATGAAAAAACTTCTGGTGATCAAAAATCTTTCAGTGATAAGATGTCTCCCATATTGAGTCCCGAAGCAGCGCCGACACAGGGACATTCTTTCGTTGATGAGAAGATGGATCCCATCTTCACTCCCGAAGCAGCGCCGACACAGGGACATTCTTTCATTGATGAGAAGATGGATCCCATCATTGAGTTGACTCCCGTAGATTCGAAGGGGGGTGCAGATTCGAAGGGGCTTGAAGACCTTCTAGAGGTGTGTGTTTACATTCCTAAGACGTGTAATGAGAGTCTGTGAAATGGGTTTTCATCAAGCCGGAACTTATATTTGGCAATATATGCAGGTGTCAAAGAGACCGGTAGTGAAGTCTCAATATCTGCGATCCCCTTTCATTCAAATGAAAGGAAGGAAAATGACAATTGGAGCTGCTAACCCCAAAAATCCTTTATCAAAAGAGGAGTCGAAGCAACTGCGCGATTTCATAAAGTCGGGAGCAACTTCAATTTTGATTGACAAGGTGATGGTGACAGCGGATATTGTGGGAGGGATTTCTAGCTCAACTACGTGGATTGATTCATTGGTAAACCCAGTACTTTTATTGATGAATCCAGTAGCCATTTTCGGTATTTCAGTTTCATTATCGGTATTTCAGTTTCATTTTCTGTATTTCAGTGGTTTTAATGATGAATCCAGTAGCCATTTTCGGTATTTCTGTATAATTTTCGGTATTTCAGTGGTTTTAATGCTGAATCCAGTAGCCATTTTCGGTATTTCTGTATAATTTTCGGTATTTCAGTGGTTTTAATGATGAATCCAGTAGCCATTTTCGGTATTTCAGTGTAATTTTCGGTATTTCTGTGGTTTAATTGATGAATCCAGTAGCCATTTTCGGTATTTCAGAGCCATTTTCGGTATTTCAGTGTAATTTTCGGTATTTCTGTGGTTTAATTGATGAATCCAGTAGCCATTTTCGGTATTTCAGAGCCATTTTCGGTATTTGTCTGTGTAATTTTCGGTACTTCAGTGGTTTTAATAATGAATCCAGTACCCATTTTCGCCATTACAGCTACCCATTTTCGGTATTTAATTCTCATTTGTACATCCATTTTCAGTAGTTGAGGACCATTTTCGGTAGTACTATCACTATCCATTATCGTTATTTTCGGTATTCTTTTGTGAGATTATCTAACATTGGATAAATATGACAGCAAATTGACATGTATACGGAGTTATTGGCTCAAAGAAAGGAGCAATACTCCTCGAAATACAATCAAGTCTGCGCTTTTGGCAAAACTTGGTTCACGGTAACTCATAATACTTTTGTTATGTTTTAGTTTATCCAATATATACATTTATCCAATGTATATCCGCAATTTCTAAGTAACAATAATGTTCGTTATGTTTCAGTATTCGTTATTCAAGGAGTGTCACTTTTTGGACACCTACCATTCAACTTTGAATTCCAAGAACCTGACTGAGGACATGACTAGTCGGGTGGGGCCAGATATGAAGGCCGCTATCATGGGGGTTCGAGGAGGGACCCCCATGTGGGAATGTGAAAGGATATACTTCCCTGTGAACCCCGCTAGTCACTGGCTATTGGTTGTGCTTGAACCCCCCACAAGGCGTATCCTCCTCTTCGACTCATTTTTCCCACACCCGGCATTACAACATGGAGATCATATCTCAGCTATCACAGTGAGGATGCCTGCACTGTTTCACATGTGTGGTGACAACTCAGCCTTCATAGGTCAAAAATGGGAGGTCATAGAAGTCAAAAATATACCAAAACAGAAGAATACGTAAGTCTTTCTAAAACATTTAATCTTCTATTTGTGTACACTAACATGACTCATCCTAAGCAACTGTAACTGTTTGTTTTGCATATTCAGTCGGGACTGTGGAGTATTCGTTATGAAATATATTGACTTCTTATGCGCTGACTTACCCATTACGTTCACTCAGGTATTTGTACATCCATTGGTAAATATCATCAATCATTTGTAGCATACTGACTTTTTCTAACTATTTTTGTAGGACGATATATCTTCAATGCGGAAGCGAATAGCTTTCGATGTTATGACGGGGTCAGTGAAGGCGTGATGGGCTGTGATAACGTCCCAATGTTGGATGCTGAGGTCCCATGATGAAGAGGAGGGAGAAGATAGGCCGGGGTGCAGTTTCTTGATAGACTATTATGGATGGGTTGTGATGTACTATTATGGATTGTTGTGATGATGTTGTAATGTTGTAATATTGACTTCTTATGGACTATTTGTGTACAGTCCTGTAATATTGTGTATTTAGAGATGATTTTCGTCATTTATTACAATATCCAGTGCAGAATTTTGGTTTTTTTCGTCATATTACAGATTATGTTCAGTTTTATAGGGCTCCATTTCGGCATTTTAGAGTGTCCCAGTAGCCATTTTCGGCATAACAGGGCTCAATTTCGGCATTTTGTGCCATTTCCAGTAGCCATTTTCGGCTTAACATGGCTGATTTTCGGCATTTTACACTGTCTAGTAGGCATTTTCGGCATAACAGGATCAATTTTCGGTATTACAGTCCCATTTTCGGTATTCTGCAGTACTGTATTTTCGGCATTTTTGCCATTTTCAGTACCCATTTTCGCCATTTTTCTGTCAAATTCGGCAATTTTGCCATTTTCAGTACCCATTTTCGGCATTTTTAGCCAATTTCGGTATTTTTCTGTCAATTTCGACATTTTTCTGTTGAATTTTAGCAGTCATTTTCAGCATTTTTGCCATTTTCAGTAGCCATTTTCGGCATTTTTCGGTTTTCCCCTGTCAATTTCGGTATTTTTCTGTTCCAATCCAGTAGCCATTTTCGTAATTTTATTGCCATTTTCGGTATTTTCCTCTCACTTTCGGCATTTTATTCCCATTTTCTGTCTTTTTCCATCTTTTTTGAGATTCTCTAATATTGGATAAATAATAAAGAACCTTCAAACCAACCATTCATTAAGCATTACATGTTTTTCATTACATTCAACATTAGACACTACACTCAACCACCATGGGGAACAAGATTATTACATGTTTGCCTATTGTGCCCAGTTTGTTTACATCTTCCACATCTTACAGTGGACCTTTCCTCACCCTGTGAGAGAATTCTATTCTTCTTCGGCCTTCCTGAACGTCTTCTTCCCACCGGTGGTTTAATCCTCTCCATCTCTACCATGATTTCAGGTGGGAGGTCCCATGATTTTTTGTCAAGCAGTGGATATATTGACTCTTGGTAGGTGGCTTGGTACGTTAGTGATGTGTAGAATGGCGAACAATAGTTGTATGGATCTACCCGATACTTTCTACATCCAGCCAAGGCATGTTCACAAGGCAACCCTATTTTATAGAATTTCCCACAAGTGCAATTCCCATCCAGAAGCTTCACAGTATCTCGATTGTTTTTCCCAACCACATAATACTGATACATAGCAATTCCATGAGAATCTAAATAACGTGCCTGTGATTGTCCCTTTTGTATTTGCTCTTCGGCCCATGTTGTTAGCCTGCCATTCATTTGCATAGCACTGATTTTTCGGTTGTAGAACATATTTTGTACCTTCAGTCGCACATTCTCCAAAAGCATAGTGACTGGATATTCTCTTGCTTCTTTCAGCAAACTATTCAAACTCTCGGTTATGTTCGTAGTCAGCACATTATACCTCTTCGCACTATAAAAGGCTCGGGCCCATTTCTCTTTTGGTATTGCATCCAACCATTGCACAACGAGAGGGTTTGCAGTTGCGAGTTCTGCCATTATCTCATGAAACTTGCTTTCTCTACATGTCTTCACGGCTTTCCAGAAATACGGAAACAATTGCTTATCCTTGAATGTTGCATACATATTTTGGCTAATGTGGAATGCGCAGTAGCCATGAATTGCATGTGGGAATACAACAGGGACTTGGCTTATCAAACTAACATGTCGATCTGTTACAATCACTAGATCATCTATGTGTCCAAGTGCTCTTGATAATTGAGTTAAGAAAAAATTGTAAGTAACATTATTCTCCGACTCCGCTATCCCAAGGGCAACTGGAAATATGTGATTGTCTCCGTCTAGAGCTGTTGCGGCAATTAGTATTCCTTTGTACTTTCCCTTTAAATGTGTCCCATCAATGGCTACCACTTTCCGTAAAGTCCTCTGAAAACTTCGAATACACGGTCCAAGAGCCATAAAACATCTTTCAAATGCCCCATTTTCAGGGTCAGCCACTATTGCTGTTACTGTGCCTGGATTTGTCCTTTTAAGTTCATGAAAATAGGCAGGGAGTTCAGCATAAGAGTGGTCGTATGAACCTCTAACTGTTTCAATGGCAATCTCCTTAGCTTTCCAAGCTTTCTTATAACTCATTCTAACCCCATATTCTTCCCACACATCATGAATAATCTCTTTGGGCTTATACGAGACATTTGCCTCAATACGTCCCACAACCATGTCACTCACAACTAAACTAGTTGCTTGTCGATGATCGGTACCACCTAAGGGATATCCACAAGAGTGATGTGAATTATAAGTCTTTATTTTGAAAACACCAACCTCATTCACTTTCGATGCACGCAACCTCCAGGTGCAATTATCTATAAGACATCTAACTGTGTACTTTTGTTGATTTGAATCCATAACCTTGAATTGAAAATTGTTTCGCATCGCATATCTAGACAGTACATTTTGTAGACGTCTTTTGTCCTTAAATAATTTCCCAAGCGATATTTCACCAGCTTCCACTCCAGTTTCAAACTCTGATGTTTCCCAATTTACATAGTCATCTACACCATCATTTAGTTGCATCACATTTGCCAGTGATTGTACGGGAGCTTGTGGTGATGATGGAGCTTGTGCTGACGGTTCTGGATGAGCTTGTGGTGATGCTTCTGGATGAGCTTCTGTATCTACTTGTCTTACTCGACGAAAAGCAGACGCTGAGGAACTAGGAATATCAGCATGCGGGGTATAAGAGTGTATAGTCCTTGTGTCCCACTCTGCTGTTGCCTCCCTATGTAAAAAGTCTTCAAGCTTATCGCAGACACCGTATGTTGCTACATCTTCATCTTGATTAAAATCACTATAAAAATCATGTTCATCTTCATTACTTGAGCTTGAGTCTATACTTTTTAAACATTCATCACCGTTATCATTTTCAGCCTCCTGAATATGAGTCCCCTTATAGAAAGGAATGACAGTCTCCTGAATATGAGGATCAACAACCTCCTGAACACGCTGATATTCACAACTCGCATCATTCAAACCAAACTGTGGTTCTGGTACAGATTTCCTCACCTTCGATATATATAATGGCGGCAAGTATTTTTTTTCTACTTTCCTGACATGTGAAAGAAATGCCCGCAACTCTTCATCGTCTGTAATATCAATGGGAGGGATTGGCGCTGGTGTAGGAATCAAACACCTCACTATAATCTCATACTCTTCCAGTCGAGTGTTAGTCAATTGATAAACTTTATCCAATAGTTTGTCATATGTCATTTTCGAAGATAATTGCAACAACTTTGATTTTCCACCACTGTACACGTACCCTCGAACACGGTCGTCAATGTTCCACTCACCGTCATAACAACAAACTACTGATATCGGCATTATCTGCAATATCTGGAAAACACTCAATCCGTTAAAGTAATCTGAAAATTTTCGAAAATGAGCGCTGTAACCATTGAAAATGCACTGTAATAACCAGAACCGCCGAAGATCACAAAATCATCGAAATAGCACTGTCATATCAAAATTGCAATAACAGAAAACCCCCGAAAATGGGCATTGTATCCATCGAAAAGCAGTGTCAGAACATAAAACCACCGAAAATGAGCATCAAAGCATCGAAACAGAACTGTAATAACAGAAAACCACCGAACAGGAGCATAAAATCATCGAAAATACACTGTAATATCGAAAATGCAATAACAGAAAACCACCGAAAATGACCACAAAACCGCCGAAATAGCACTGTAATAACAGAAAACCACCGAAAATCTGCATAAAATCATCGAAAATGCACTGTTATACTGGAAAACCACTGAAAATCATCGAAAAAGCACTGTTATACTGGAAAACCACCGAAAATTGGCATTAAATCATCGAAAAGCCCTGTAAAAGAGAAAATGCAATAACATCAAACCCCCGAAAATGACCACAAAACCGCCGAAAATAAGCTCAAAACCACCGAAAATGAGAACTGTAACATTGAAAATGCACTGTAATCACAGATTACCACCGAAAATGAGCAAAAAAAAACCAAACTTTATCACTACAACCATCGAAAATGAACTCTAATAACAGAAAATGAGGAAAATGAGCACATTACCCTAGCAAATACCGAATATGATCACTGTAACCATCGCAAACTGGATCAAAAACATATAAACACTTACCCTATGTTCTTGTTCTTCTACTTCTTCTTCTTCACAAGGGTTTAGCTCAGTTGCAATGAAGGAGAAAGCTTCAACGAAGGGGAAAACTTAAGTCTACCTCGTTGCAACGAAGGGGAAAGCTTGGGTTTCGGATGAACGCTTCGTTGAAGGGGAAAGCTTGAGCTCAGTCGCACGGTGTTTAAGGGTTCTCTAACAGGGATGGGGGGGCATTTTCGAGAAATTTTTTTAGAGGAAACCACGTGCTCCACTAAAATCACTGTAGAAGCCTACAGAAATAAATATTTCAAACCGGAGCCCATATAGGGGTTTTTTCATAATACGGGGCCCAAATCCGTATTTTCCTCTAAACCATAGGCATGTATTTATGGACACTATATATTTTCCCGTAGTTGTTTGGTGAGAGAAGGCCATTCATTTTGGGCATGCTTAAACCATAGGCATTAATGCAATAATTTGAATACATAGAATGTATGTAAGACATGCCCTTTTGGAGTAGTTGTTTGGACTTACCCTTATGACACTTTAGCGATTACCTTAGATCTAACTATGTTACATGATAGCATTTTAACTACTGAAGAAGATCCCTAAGTCGAGTTTATGACTAACATGTAAGATCATTCATTCTTATGCATATTTAAAAATCAAATCATCTTATTATAATATATATATATATATATATCAAAACACAACATCTCATAAAAATTAGCTCTTACATAACCTAGAACAAATTCTAGCAATACTAAATGGGGTTGTGACCTAATTGTATGACTTGTACCCAAAAAAAAAAAAAAACTCATCCATAAAATAACAATATAATCTTATCAAAATTATCTTATAATTTGTCATCCATCCATTCTAAATTATGAGGGTATAACTAAATTAAGATTTAGAGATAAAAAAATTATCAAATTGTTCTTGGATAATCAAGTAAAAGTATAAGATCAAACCTTTTACCATTGATACCTTACTTATTTATAAACAAGTAAAGTTTATACTACCCATCCTTAACTTATTTATTAATTAGATAAGAAATTATCATTACTCTCCTAAGTGGAGTAGGGTAAGTTGGGTAAGTGGTTAATCATTGATAGTCCTAAATTAAGATCATCTCGTAAATGAAAATAGAATCCAGATCCTATCGGACCTATCCAATTGTGATAGAACTCGAGCACGCTCACAAAACCCTTTAATTGTCCCTTTTAATTCTAATTAAAAATTTTAACCCTTTAGGGTTAATATTATTACTTATTTAATCTAAAATCTAAGATTAAATTGTTGAACCTTAAAAGTGAATAAATCTTAACCACAATTAAAAGGAACATGTGTTGACCAATGAGAGTTATTGAACTCTCCCGAGTTCAATGGTAATTGAATGTGTTCCCAACTCATGAAAATATATGCATGGTGTCAACTACTTAGAACATGATGGAGTGCATTAATAATAACAATATTGAATTAAAAAAAAGTAATATGTTGTAATCAAATTTTAATATATATATTATTGAGATACTATTAAAGGTCTTTCATACGGATTTGCTAAAAGATGGGGATATAATGGGTAAAATATGTTAGTTAGTAGAAGTGAGATGGGCAATGACGCAACGCTATGGGCGGCTCTCATTAGTGACGTTATGTTGTTTGTTTGTTTGTTTGTTTGTGTAATAGCAACGGGAAAGAGGCAGGTTCATTACCACGTGCTTGCCTTTACTAATCATTCTAAAGACATTTCTAAGTGCAAATCTGTTTGTGGCTTCCTTTTCTCTTCCTCTTTTTTTTTTCTTTTCTTATTTTAAAAAGGTTCAAGAGCCATGCTAACCCTACTTGTAGTATTCATATTCTCATTGAAAACCAACACTTGTCATTGTTTTATCTTTAACTAAAAATCAACAAGTATTAGTTTTTAGCTGAGCAGAACAATATTTTCCTTTTTAAAACTGGACCATGAATGAATTGTAAAAGAGACTGGTTCATTGGTCTAGCAATTCAATCAGACGGTTCCGATTGTTCAATTGTGACATCAACATAGCGCCAAAAAATAAAATAATATAAATAATATTTAACTTCATAGTATTAATTAACTAAGTCACCTAATTACTATCCATCCTTCACATGTAGTTCGTAACCATCTATTTGTACCTTACAATGGGAGATCGGATCATAGCCAATTGCAATTGAATTCAAGTTAATTCAATTGCATAGGTGTCAAATATGGATTGAGAGATACAAAATTTTGGAATTTGATTATTCCAATTTTTTCTCCTCCAATCCATATTTGACACATGTCATTGAATTCACTCGAATTCAATTACAATTGGCTATGATATGATCTCTACAAATTCCAAAAACCTTGAGTTGATCTTCACGAGCTCACTTGTTAATGTCAGGCTTATTATATATATCATATTACAAGAAATTTAGGATCCTCCATCCGATTATTGAGAAGATACGAGTCGTGATGTAAACCAAAGATGTAAAGTTGACCCTCTTAAATTCAACGACGTTTTTATAATTGTCATTACATGCAATCTGATCAAGAATTTTGGATCCATTCTCATCGTTCAATCCTAAATAACTATCATAGTCAAATAATTTCTACACATATGGAAGTGGATGACTGTTCTTCCGAACATTACTATTCAATTTGTAGGAATATTCTCTCTTCATATGCCCTCTGAGTGAGAAAGTAGTTAGAGCACATCTACTGCCAGCAAAAATACATCTTACCAATATTTGGCTGAAGTTGACACGTACTTTCTGTTGTGAGAAAAACACCAATAGAAAATAACCCGACGGAAAAGAATAAACCAAAACACACACACAAAGGAACACAAGAATTATACGTGATTCGGCAACAACCTGCCTACGTCCACGGGTCAAGATCCGATCACTTTTTTATTCACAGAAACCTTGAAGAACCAGTACAAAAGCACTCAACTCACCTTCTCTATGAAAACCCAAAGAAGAATCTCTATCTATCCTCCTTTAAACCTTTCTCAAGCCCTAGTATGCTCTAACCCTTTCTATTATCTCTCACTCTCAATGCAAAAGCATTCTCTTGATCCTTAGATGCAAAGATACAAACCCTAGACTCATAATCCCCTATTTATAGGCCTAAACAAGAGCCCTAAACTAATAGAAAGTCCCACAATCGGAATAGTGGTTTCCCAAAACATAAAGATGCTAAAATAACAATTTCCTGAAACATTCCACGCCAAATGGCGCACTGGGCGATCGATCCCCCTTAGTGGGTGATCGATCGCCCCTTGGGGTTTTTGCCTAATTCGAACCAAAATCCAACAATCTCCACATTGGCAAGAATTCCACGACCCCACCCGCAATTAAGATAACCAATTTCCTAATCACCAAGCAAACCTTCAAAATAGACACCGCATCGCCCACATCCTGGGAGCACTTCCACCTCGAACCAAAATCTCTCTTAAAATTTTGAAACTCGTTTGCAATTACCGCAAACCCGTTTGCAAATACCGCAAACAACCGCTTTGACCTTGCCTGTCTCTGCACTATCTGCGAAAGAGACCCACCAGCTACACACACCCTCGAATCCAAACCCCAGAAAGCACTCTATCGGATTCAATAAAATATGGTCAAAACTCATGTGTAGCCTGAAAACGCATTCTTCAATTTAGAAGAATCCCGGACGAGGATATAAACCCGTCCTCTCCGGCAAAGGCACATCATCACCATCTCCACCCTTACGAAAACCTACTGGAATACTCATCTCTGCACAGACTATGAAAGAGACTTTAGGTGAACTTTCTACCCTCTGCACAACATCAGGTTTTCGTTTTCCTGCAGACCTTGTAGTAGCTCCACCTACCACCGTATTCCCCTCTAAGAGATAAAACCACCACACTTCTTCCATTTCATCAAAACCAAACATCTCTGCTTTCCCCGCTTTATTTTGATAACTCTACCTGCAATTGTGTAGCAACAGCCTTTGGAGTCTAATTGCCCGAGGAATATTAAATTCCTTCGCAACTCAGGGACACAAGCTACCCCTCCCAAAGTCTGAATAACTCCATCAAATATTTTTATCTTTACATTACCAAACCCCATGATTTCACATTCAGATCCATCACCCAGGAACACTTTTCTTGTCCCCTTTTGGAATGTATCAAAAAATTTCATATTTGAGCAAATATGACATGAATCCCCCGAATCTAAATCCACTCACTAGAAGAATTATCCATACATTTGGAGACTGTGAAAATGTAACGTCCCAAAATCCCCCTTAGGAGTTACGGGGCTTTGGCGACGTCACTTACACTTAAAACCATCCTGCAAGGAGTATACAAGGCAAGTTAAATGGTGAACTAAAAATTTTTTTAATAACTTAACTGTATTCCAAGTACAACTGTTTACAATAACTGAATATAAACTAAAACATGTACAAGCACTCCTTCACCTGAGTTACAAACTCAGGTGATACAATATCCCCAGACATAAACCCAAAATACATGTCTCTCTCACTCAACCCCACCATAGGGGCCACATCTCTAAACCCCTCATATTTGGGTGATAATCCAAGCAATCTCCTGCTCTCCACGAACCGCCTCGATCCAAGGAAATAGAGTATAGATATCGTATAGTGTACCTGCCAACATAATTGTACGGCTGAATATGGAATACTCAGCGGGTACAAGCTACTAGCTAACAATAGTAATAACGAGCATACATGTTATCCTAAAAAGTTAATCAAGAGAATACAATTCATAATTCAACTTACGAGTTCAAGTGAGCTTATAAGTCTTGTGAGATTTCTTACGAGTTCTTGTGAGCTTACGAGTTCTTATAACCTTTCTTGTGAACATATGAGTTCTTACAAGTTCTTGTGAGCATATGAGTTCTTATAAGTTCTTGTGAGCTTTCTCGTGAGATTTCTTATGAGCCTTGTGAGATTTCTTGTGAGCTTGTGAGCTTCTTGTGAGCTTTCTTGTGAGCTTGTGAGCTTCTTGTGAGCTTATGATCCTTGGAAACATATGCAAGATCTTAGACTTGTGAATTCTTATGAGTTCTTGAAAAGTCTTACGAGACTTATGATCCTTGGAGTTTATGCAAGATCTTAGACTTGATCCTTATGAGCATGAGGTAACCGATCTTTGACTTATGATCCGTAGAGACATAGTAACCGATCTTAGACTTTGCCAACCCAAAGTTTGACCTTGTCACATGTTATGAGTTCATTATTTTTCCTTGTGAGGTTTCCCTTAATACTTTTCTTATGCATTCTCAAACATCGTGCTTAGGAGAGTCATTGATCATACAAAACATGTAGTGCTTGCGGTGCTTGTGAGCGTCATCTTGGAATGAAAATACTTAGATGAATAACAAGTATCATTTCATAGATTTAAGAGAACTTAAATAAAACATATGGAGGCATATTAGCAACATTTACCAATTTGGAAAAATTCCCTAAATCATAGTTCAACCATATAGAGCAATATGTTGCATTTCAATTCTTATTATAGTCATGTGAGAATTTAACAATCATATAGAACATTTGAACAAAATCACCATTTAGGGGAAAACTACATAAATCATGCTTTCATAACTCTTCTTTTAATTCATTGCATTCTCATTCATGCATTTCATCAAACAAGTGACATTCAACATCTCTTTATAGCCTTTTGTTCATGTTTTTATGTTTCAAGCATTTCATCAATCGCATTAAGTGCGTGTATTATTAATACATTACCCTTTCACCATTTTCATCACAACACATTCATCACACTATTTGGCATCCAATCGCCTCAACACCCAATAGCACCCATACATTCCATCCACCATTCCATCATTTGGTTATCTTGCATAATTTTTAGGAATCATTGATCTTAAAGGAGAATAGGGTTACATATTATCAAATCATAATCTATTTCAAGAGAAAATCTAGGTTAATACTAAGTTAGCTAGTAAGGGTGTACTAACCTTGGAAAACTCAAATCTCTTTGGTTGTGAGCCCTAGAAAGTTTGAGGAGACTTGAAGACGTAAGATCCGAGCTTCTAGGAAGGAGATCCAAGCTTGAAAGGCCTTGGAGAAGAGGATTTGAAATCCTCTTGATCTTCTCACGAAATCCCCTTTGTGATCGTTTCCTCGTAGCTTAGCTCATGAGAAAACCTTGGCTTGCACAATCCTTGCTCCCCTTTTTAGTTTTGAGAAGCTTGAAGATTGAATTTGGGAGTTTCCTTGATCTTGAGAGAAACCCCCATTTTGAAAACCTAAGTTTCCTCCTTTTTCTCTCCAAAAGTCATTCTCTAAGTGTTATAAACTTTGGTCCCCCGAAAACGGGGTATATATAGGTGTTTGGGTTGAGAAAAACCCTAAAACAATATTTCTGGGCTTCCATCTCGCTCGAGCGGGTTGCACCCGGGACTCAAAAATTGCATTTTGGTCAATCTCTCTTGAGCGGGTTTGGATCTCGCTCGAGCGAGTTTGTCTGTAAGAATGCATTTTTGTATTTTGGCCATAACTTTTGACTTGGTGGTCCGATTTTGACAATTCAAATTGTGTTAGATTCATTTTTCGAAAGGGAACAACTTTCATGTTTTACAAAACTCCAAAATTTGAGTTTTACTCTATCAAAAATGCCTCGAAAGTCAACTGGTCCGAAATTGGGTTTCGACAGTCTAGATTTTCAACAGACCCGATTTTGAAAATCCAACTTTTAACTCAACCCCGACTCAAAATCAAGAAAAATGATAAGCATCAACCTCAAAGATGGTCCCAATACCTTTCCAAAACTTCAAGAATCACTCGATTCCGATGAGTGGTCACCAGAATATGGCTCCTACAAGTTGAGAGAATGTCAAGACATACCTCTTTGACACTTAGAATATTTCGAGTACTTTCACACTCTTTTCACTTGGGTTTAACAACCCGACTCACACCTCATGACTTGTTCTCCATAGGTTTTTAACCCACCTCGGTGATCGTTGAAATCACACCAATATGCATGAGAGGCCTCGGCTTCTTTATGTCTCGCGCACTAACACTATTCATCATTCACTGTTCACTTACAACCCATCAAACACTTAGGGTATTTTATACCCTTGTTTTTTAAGACTCAAAACACGTACCTAAACCCTCACTTGACTCACCATGATACCAAGAACACGAAGGAAGGCCTTAGGCCTTTACACATACCATACAAGGGCACTTTTCACTTGTACTATTCATAGTATGGTGAACTCAAATTTTCGGGGTTCTACAGAAAACATCTTCAATGTATTCCTCATTATCTATTGCTATTGCCGCTGAGGAATCTCCTCCGGAAGAATTCCTCTTCCTATCAGCACGCCTCGGAAACTCCCTTTTGAAATGCCCTAATTCTTTGCAATGATAGCAACTGACCCCACCTTTTCCCTTGAATTTGGATCTACCCCTCCCTTTTCCAGATCCTCTCTCTTAGTCTCTTCCTCCTCCCCGATCAACCATGGCATGATTATTTCCATCATGCGATGACTTCCGCCTAATCTCGTAAGAGAGTAACGTCACCGTGACCTCCTCCATCAGTAATGTTTCTTTGCCATACATGAGAGTTGGCACCAAGTGATCACATGAGTCTGGAAGTGATGTAAGAAGCCCCATGACTTGGTCTTCTTCATCCACCTTGGCACCAACTTTTTGCAGTTGATTCAAGATCTGGTTGAACACATTAATGTGCTCCATGAGATCTGCACCATCCGCCATCTTTAAGGTATTGAACTCATTTTTCAAGTATAACCTATTGGTAAGGCTTTTTTCGATATAGAGTGTTTCCAACTTCTTCCAAAGATCCAGTGTCGATTCCTCATCTATAACGCTATGCATCAAGTTATCTGTAAGACAGAGGTGTATTGTGCTGACTGCCCTCGCCTCAATGTCTTCCCAATCTGCATCAGGCATCTTTTCTGGTTTACCGAAATCCCCCTTCAATGCCCTTGCGAGACCCTGTTGAACTAGGACATCATTTACCCTCCTTTGCCACAGATTAAAACTTCATTTTCCGTCAAACTTCTCCAGGGAAAATTGTCCAGAATTTTTCAAAGCCATTGAAAAATAATTAACCCAACCCGAAGCTCTGATACCAATTTGTTGCGAGAAAAACACCAATAGAAAATAACCCGATGGAAAAGAATAAACCAAAACACACATACAAAGGAACACAAGAGATATACGTCGTTCGGCAACAACCTGCCTACGTCCACGGGTCAAGATCCAATCACTTCTTTATTTACAGAAACCTTGAGGAACTAGTACAAAAGTACTCAACTCACCTTCTTTATGAAAACCCAAAGAAGAATCCCTATCTATTCTCCCTTAAACATTTCCCAAGCCCTGATATGCTCTAACCCTTTCTATTATCTCTCACTCCCAATGTAAAAGCATTCCCTTGATCCTTAGATGCAAAGATACAAACCCTAGACCCATAATCCCCTATCTATAGGCCTAAACAAGAGCCCTAAACTAATAGAAAGTCCCCCAATCGGAATAGGGGTTTCCCAAAACATAAAGAGACTAAAATAACAATTTCCCGAAACATTCCACGCCAAACGGAGCACTGGGCGATCGATCCCCCTTGGTGGGGCAATCGATCGCCCCTTGGGGTTTTTGCCTAATTCGAGCCAAAATCCAACACTTTCATCAAGAGGCATTGCCTACCCCCATTCGTTGTGTGTGCATAGCACCACACGTTTGATCCTGAATCGAATCTCGTGAGGGTGTGTGGTTGAAATCTTCACCTTTTACTAACCTAAAATAGATATTAACCCCGCTATTGTGGAAATTAGTTATTGTAAAAAAAAAATGGTTTTGGCATAGCTAGTTAAGCATATAATCTCTTCCATGCTCCATGCTTCTGTTAGAACTTAATTAAATCAAAATCGTTACCCCTTAATTTTATTATTTTCGACATTGTTATTAGACTCACACAACCTAATGCAATAACATGACCTAACATAGATGAAACTCACAAGTAAACAATTTTTTGTCAATACACATTTGAGAATACCAAACTGGATCATCATTTTCAACATTTCTTCAATCCGCTCAACCATTTGTTAATGGGCAATTCTTGGACGGTTGTTATACCCAATAATCATTCATTACGTATACAATGATATTGTAAGATTTACGAGAAAAACATCCATGAAAACTTTTTGATGTGATTTTATGACATAAGTTAATAATAATAGCGCACGTTTGTGTGTGGGTGCATATATATATATAGAGAGAGAGAGAGAGAGATTTTAAAAGGCACCACTCCTATAAGTTGAAGTAAAGACCTCAAAGAATATTCAAGTTAGATTGTAAAAGTTAAAAAAATTCATTCAAGGTGGGTCTCTTGAGAGGCGTGTAAAAAATAAGCCTAAACATGTGTTCATTAATCCTAGTTACTTAGCATTAACCTCTTAAAATTCATTTTTTACCCAACCTAAGTTATAAAAGGAACATATTTTAAATGGATTTTCTCAAATTTTAAAATAATTTGTTACATGTCTATTTTTCATCAAGGCCGCTTGCTAACAATTATATTAGGCGGTGCCAAATAGAAGTCAGTATAATATATATTAAGTACTTATCGTGATTAGCTGATTAGTAGTTAGCCCATTAACGCCACTTTGGGCATATCCACAAGCTAGCATTTAGGTGGTACTTTATTAATTTATTAGATCATAGTGGCTTATCCTAAGCTAACATTTAGGTGATACTTTATTAATTTACAATTTCTTCATAATCGCATATCTACAAACAATAGCTATTGCATTTAGGTGGTTACTTTATTAATTTACAATTACATATAGTATATATATAATCTATAGGTAAAGCTTATCTTTCCTAGGTCCCACACCATACAAAGGGTGTTGATTTGGAGCTTTGAAATTTATAAACTTAAGGTGAAAAAAAAAAAAATTCTTGTAATCGATGATTCGTGCAAAATCCAAATTCATCTACAACACTTCTTTTCTTTTACCCATATTTGTTTGTTTGTTGAGAAAAAAGAGAAGAAAAAAATTAATTATTTTATTACAGCGCTTAATTGCATTTTCTCAATTTTTGTGTTTCACCTTTTTTTTCCTCAACAACCAAGCAGAAGAATTTAAGAAACCATGAAAAATGCACATCTTTTGTGAGAAGAATTTTCTGTCAAATTTTATTTTCAGTAAGTTTTATGTGTTGGGCTGAAAAGAAGAAAATAACTCCTTATCAAAGAAAAGTCTTAAAAGGATTTAGGTCCTCAATATGTGGCAAGAGCGATAGTTCCTTGCTCTTACAAAGCCGGCCACTACAAAGTTGTCCTTTCGCCATGAATTCGGGGTTAAAGGTTTTTTTAATGATATGGTTAAAAAAATTATTTTATTTTACTAAAAACTAAGGATAGATGGGTGAACCTTAAGGGTAAGTGAATTTTAACCACAGTTAAACAAAATTAAAAATGGGACATGTGACAATAAAAGAGGAGCCAAGATGTCTCTCCTCGGGTAACTGACCAAGGAGGTGATTTTAGGTTCATGTGAGAAAAAGAATGTCAAAATAAAGATTTAAAGATTTTCAAAAAACTCAAAAGAATGCCGAGCATGTGAAGATCAAAAGAAATGAGAAATTTAGAAAAATTTCTTACCTTGCAATAGATCATATCTAGATTGCAATAGATCGCAGGTATAGGCCTGCGATAGATAAAAGCAAATGCGTTCCATCGTATTTGTGGCAGAGAGTTTCTTCCTGACTGCGATCGATCGCAGCTGCTATGCGATCGATCGCAAATCGGCGTTTTTGTCTGGAAATTTGTGTACGAAATAGAGGATTTTGAGTTGTAATAGGCTTACAAAACCTAATCCGAATTTTTCCCTTTTCGATATAAATAGAAGACTTTGTGGCCAAAAAAGAGGATTAGATAATTTTGGATTTAAAGAAGAAAAAGAGCTTTGGAGATCAAAGAAGCCATGAAGATAAGTCCGTCGTTTTTGTCTATGAAGATGATGTGCTCCTTCTTCGCGATGAACTAACTTTCCGTTCTAGGGTTTCGATGAAATCCTAACCAAGTAATTGTGTCTTTTATTTTGTTTTTATTTAGATTTTTTATTAATAAGACATTGATTGCATAATGAAATGGTTGTTTTAACAACTGATTTTATTATTCAAAATTTGATTTCAATGGAATTTCTATCCTTGTTTTAGGTGTTAGGAAATTAGAATTAAACTCACTTATGTTAATTTTCGTTAGAATTCTAATATATGTTTTATGCAATGGTTTTAACATATCGAGAGATTAAATCATAAGATATCTTATATTAAGGGAAGACGAGTGATTACACAACAATACATTAGTGTGTATCATTCGTGCTAACCGAAGATACGATATGCATAGGATTTGATCCCTTATACTTTTCTTGATCAGTTAATAGGGGACGTGTTGTAACTCTAACTGTAATGTTTGCAAATCAAAAGGTCCGAATAAATTTAGAATTGTATTAGTTATGAGATTAGTGGTAGATTCGAATACCCTATATCTTCTCTCCAAATGATTTAAAAACCCAATAGTTGATAATTAAATTAAAATTTTCCATTAGTTTAATTAATTGTTTTAGTTTAATCTATTAAAAAAATTAATCTTAATAAAAGGCAACGAGACTAGCACAGTCCTTAGAGATTCGATACCCTTATTAATACTATTCTACAGAATTATTACTATAAGAAATAATTAAAAATTGTACGAATGATCAATTACATCATCAAAGTCCTTCCATAAAATAACGGTAAACTTAAGGAAATGGGTATATGTTACAGACAATCGAAGTTGAGGGAAGGACAGTGTAAATTCAGAAACTAGAAGGGAGGTTTCTGAAATTTCACCAAACCTCAAAGGAGGTGAGTGTAATTTACCCTTTCCTTTACCCACAATTAATTATTTCATTACAGCTCTTTCTTAAATTCTTCTGTTTGATTGTTGAGGAAAAAAAGGTGAAACACAAAAAAAAAGTTGGTGGGTATTTATGGGGGGGGGGGGCAAGGACCAATGAGGTCCAGCCTTAAGTTTGAAAATGGTTTTCTCAAGTACGTTAACTATTTTCCTTTAAGAAACCATGAAAAATGCACATCTTTTGTGAAAAGAACTTTCTGTCAAATTTTATTTTGAGTTAGCTTTATGTGTTGGACCAAAAAGAAGAAAATAACTCCTTATCAAAAAAATCTCAAGGATTTAGGTCCTCAATATATGGCAAGAGCAATAGTTCACTCGTTGCTCTTACAAAGCCGCCCCTACAAAGTTGTCCCTACGTCATGAATTCGGGTTAAAGTTTTTTTTAATGATATGGTTTTAAAAAATCATTTTATTTTACTAAAAACTAAGGGTAGATGGGTGAATCTTAAGGGTAAGCGAATCTTAACCACTGTTATACAGAATTAAAATTGGGACATGTGACAAGAAAAGAGGAGCCAAGACACCCCCTCCTCGCTTAACTGACCAATAAGGTGATTATTTTCCGTACGGCAATTGAGCCTCACAATAGTGCTCAATTATGGCAGTTTCATAGCCATTGATAGTCATTTTCTGCTTTGACGAAAGCAACTTCTTCAAATTTTTGCACAAAATTTCCTTTCAAACAACGGAAAATGTGGTGACTTTTGAAAAGAATTTTCAACAACATAAACTTTCTCATGCGCCAAACAAATGGGAAAAGATCTCCCAGAAAAATAGTTCCTTGGACCCGAATACAAACTAGCCCTTAATAAACACATCATAGAGATTTCAAATCAAAAAATAGAAAAATAAAAATAAAAAATCTTCATAGAGAGAACGTTCATAAATATGATTAAAGTTACTAATTATATATTCTATTTTCTACCTCACACAGTTGCAACCCATCCTTTTAAGTTAGGTAGTAGCGTCAACTAGATTAATCCTTCCTCCAATGCTAATCTTACTTAATTTTCAAGGAAAAAGAAATAAGGCTTTGTTTGTTTGGAGGGAAAACATTATAAAAAAAAAAAATTAAAAAAAATTCTACAAGTATAACTCAAAGTTAGAGATTTATCTGCGATAAAAAAATTATTTTGCAAAATTCCAGAAACAAAAAATTAACTTTTCTGTTAAAATTAATTTTGTGCACATAATTTCCTTCCAAGCAAACACAGCATGATTTTGCTTTTGAGGCCGTCCAGGTAGAGATCATCCCGAGATCGTTCCCAACAGCAAGGGATTAATTTTATAAAAAAGAAAAAACTTGTCGTTGTGGGGGTGGTCTAGGACAATCTCAATAGCATTTCATTAAATAAATTTCTTTACAGCTTGTGGGATATGCGTAACACCGTTACACCAATTGGACCTAACAGGATGGGTTGTATAAATATAATGGGTGGGACCAAACTCTTTGTCAAGGGTCCCACATAAGATAATCCCCCTTCATCGGGAACAAAACTAACTAATCTTTAACGTGACGAGACAATGGGCATAATTGTCCTATGAGTAGCAGGGGTGTCGCCTTCATATGGACGGTCCGGGGATCCAATCCCCCCGGGTACGAGTTGCAAGAGTTCCACTGCGCAACTCACATCTAACCGTACTAACGTAAACGATAAGGCTTTGGAGGTCTCCGGCAAAGCCTGAAAGGGCTTGTCTCGGGGTTCCATAGAATAGGTGATAAGTGGTGGAGAAGTCAAAGTCATGAGGCCCACCCGAAAGGGGTTTCTGGCTTCGCCAGAGACAATCCCAGGCCAAACGGTAACTGCACCAAAAAAAAAAAAGGCTTGAATTTTAAGTGGGGCTGCCCGATCATTGGACCGTTTGTGCGGTTGGGTTTGGTCCGGTTCAGCCCGAGATCGGCTTGAATTTTAGGCTTAATCGGGTCAAGCCAAGCATAAAAAGAAGCTTGAAAATCCAATCAAGCCGAGCTCGGCTCGAATTTTATTTAAAAAAATAATAAAAATATTATTTATATATATCATTATTATATATATAAATAATATAAAATATTATTTTTTTATTTTTATTTTTATAAAAAAGTATTCAAGTCGAGCTCGAGCCAAGCCAAGCACGTCTCGAGTTTGAATAAGTTCGGGCCGAGCCAAGTTTCGAACCAGGATTTTGAATTCTAGCCGAGCTTCGGGCCAAGCCTTCAAGCTTGATTTCGGGCCGAACCTAGCTTCAGGCCTAGAACAAACCCTTTCAAGCCCTTTCAAGCCGAGCCGGGCTTGGACAAGCCCGGGCTGAAGACAGCCCTAATTTTAAGTGCTAGACTTCTTAAGGGAAGACAAAGAGGACATGACACCCCTTAACCATGGGTAAGGTTCACACATCCATCCTTGGTTTTTTTTAAAAAAATATTAATTCTTTTTTTTAAATTAAAAACTGTTTTTAGTATTAAAAAACTCTAAAAACAGTTTTTTAATTTAAAAAATAATAATTAATATTTTTAAGAAAAAATCAAAGATGGGTGGGTGAACCTTACCCATGGTTAAGGGGTGTCAAAGGAGTCACGTGGCGACCTCTAGGGGTTAAAACCGGAGAGAGTCTCCCCCGGTATGAACTCGAGAGGATCCTGAGCCTTGCATGTTTGTGCCACGTGTATAGTCTTTGATGTAAGTTCAGGTGATCGGTTGCTGAGCCCACTTATAACTCCCACACCCTGAATCATGGAGTTAGTTAGTAGGCTATCAGATGATTCAGATCCAACGTTTTTTTTTGTTTCTTTCCAAGTTTCATATCTGAGATTTGCCGACTAACCGAACAGTGCATATTAATAATGAATCTACCAATCATGGAACTCCCAACTTAATGGTTAGTATTATATATAGTGAGAAAGATGCATTGCATTGTGGGGTTGTTGAATTGATATTATAAAATGGAATAGTCCTTATATATATGTATAGAGAGAGAGAGAGAGAGAGAGAGAGTGTGTGTGTGTGTGTGTTACATTGCATTGCAGTGTGGTGGGGGTTGTTGAATTGATTGAAAAGTGGGAGTTATTTTGGGTTCATGCATGACGGCTAACAAAACCAGTATCAAAATATTTCCAACACCATTCCCTACTTAGGACTTGGTATAGTTGGCCGTTGGGTTGCTATCTAACCTTTAATTCTCAGAAATTTATATAGCCTAACCTTCTCTCTCTCCATCTCTCTTATGCAACTTGCTAAAAGTAGTTGGCCATATAACTGCTAACCAACGGGATATGCAGCCTCACTTAATTTGAAGAAAAATCCTCTCTTATCTCCTTTGTGCCACTTGTTATAGATGGGATGGCCAGCATAAGGATATATATGCGCATCCTCACTTAACAGCATTTCACTCTTAATTAATTAATGTTAATAAGCTGTGGATATAACCTGTTCTTGTCTTTACTGTGCAGTTAGTGTTATGACGTTAGTTCTTTAACATAGATGGAGAAAGAGACCGGAATCCGAATCTCAAGTCAATACTTGAGTAACCCGCGAGAGCACAAGAATGTCAAATTTCAATTGAAGATAAGGTCAAGAATAACTCCAGAGCAACAAATATATATACATACATATATACATATATATAGTATGTTTGCTTGTTTTTGAAAATTACTTGTACATGCAAATATATCTTTTTACTTTCTAAATTATAAGAAAGAATTGATAAGATCATCCATCATTCAAATTTGTAATCACGGTAAACAAGATGATTATTAATATATGTATCATTCTAAATTCAATTACAAGAACATCAATAATCAGCATACATTACAAGAATTTTGTACCTTACAATAGAAAATGACAAAATAAAAATGCCACCTTACAAGAAAATTGGGATAAAAATAAAACTTTACCCAAAAAATTATGCTCTTTATAGGTACAGTAGGTGATCTCCAAAAGCCATAAACGGCACTCTTTATAAATCATAAACTGTGTTCTACAAAAATTGAAACCGTGCTCCCGAGAACGAGGTTTGAGAGGGAGAGTGAGTTGCAAGTTAGGAAGCTTGTGTTACTAAGGTCAATACAACAACTTGGTTCAAAGATTAATTTGGACGGAACGGCCTGACCCTCTAATTAAAATAATCTGCTAGGAACAGTGTCTCACCCCTCATCCCCGACATATGTCTCTTTTTTAATTTTTTAAATTCCCTAACCCTTATCTTATGGTTGAGAAAATAATTGGAAAAAGAGAAAAGTAATGAAAATTAAAGAAAATATAACTAAAAATTGTATTAGAAAACTTTTTTTTTTTTACATTCTAACAAAAAAAAAATGTTTTTACCTATTTTCCCGGTAGCCAAACATAAGGTTAGGGTTATTATGTTTAACAAAAAACTATGGTTAAAACTATTAACTATAGTTAAAAGTGACAGGTGTCCACAATAATGGGAGACGCCGCTCCCCTCATTATTACAGGAGAGTAGGGTCAACGATATTTGGGCACATGTGATCCCAAGGCATGTTATCTTTTTATCTTCAAGAGGAGTGATGCAACATTTTGGCCTAGAGTGGGGTCAATAATATGGTGAAGGTGGGAATGGATGACTGCAAAGAACCTTTACAACCCTTCAACCATTGGCTCCAACGAATTCCCAAGGAGTGGACTCTTCTGAACAATCCTAGCTGTTCATCCACACACACCCACTTTGATAGGTCTAAGTGAACGTGTCACCCTTCATATTGGCATCGGATTGTCTCCAGCAGACGTCAAAAATATGGTCCCGTACTTCACACATCATCCCACATGTGACGATAAAAAAAAAAGATATATCAAGTGAGGAGAAGTTAAAAACATAGAGAGAAAATAAAATGACTTATCCCCTTTTTATCGTCACATGTTCCAATGACGTGTGAAAGCGCAAGACCATTTTCCGTTGCCATTCACATTTTATAGGTTACTGCACATGTCAACCACGCCTTTAACTGATGATTCGACATGCATATCGATCAAATCATTTGAAAATATGATGCATACGTTCAAAGTATAAAGTGTGCCTCAAGCGCATTTGCGCACATGCTCATACACTTGTGAATGCACGTGTGTGGCTCATGGAAACAAAATCTTATTTATTGGAGAGCAAATCTTCTTAGTTGGCCCCTAATACCAATTTTGGTAATAGGAGAGGGCTTGCGTATTCGTGAAATTATTCTTTTTTGCTATTGAAAATATCACCTAACTGTCCCTTGTTGATACAGGTCACTGAAAATCTACATCTGCTTTCATCTCCTCATCTTTTTCTCCAATTGAGACTGACATGCACTGTATATTCATGCCATCCATCCCCGACTCCTCCTGAGCCGGATGTAATATTGTATTTTCTCCTTGTACATTCTTCCCTTTCTTTTCATTCTGCTGCTGCTGCTCAGTTGGCTTTAGACCCTAATAACCAATTGAGTTTGTTACACTTCAAACAACATTTTTAATTTTTTATTTAATGCGTTATCAACATTTCAACTCAATAAAAATGTAATTCGCTACTCATTTGTCCTCGGGTGCAACATTTCATTTCCGTATCTCACCTTTTTTTCTTTTTTTTTGGGTTTTTTTGTAAAAAATTCCTTATCTTTTCAACTATTTGTAAATATCTTTTTTCATTTTTTCTTTTGTTTTGTGATTTTGTATTATGTCCCTCATTTATCTCCCTTTAATTAGGGTTAAGCTTAATCACTTATGTACTTTTAAGGCTGGAAATTATTATAAGCATCAAATTTACACTCAGGTCCACTAAGGCCTACAAAATCCATAACCATGAGAGAGATTTTTCAATTTTTTTGTAAATATCAAAATGTTCTTTTTAAAAATGATCATCCACAGAATACCAACTAAATAGGATTATAGATGTCACGACTTATTTATAACATAATTATAAATTTTTTTTAAAAAAAAGATAATTCTCCTCAAAGAAAAAGGTGGTTTACCGTTAAGGAGCTAATGCTTGCATTGAAGAAATCCAGAGCTGAATTATAAGTCCGGTTCAACTCGGCACACATACTTGTGGAGCTCGATTTTAGAAAAAAAATGGATGGTTAAATGGATGAATCTTAACTATAGGGTTTTGGGGGCAAACAGACGGTTAAATAGATGAATCTTAACTATAGTTGTGTCCATTTAACCTTGGATTTTAGAAAAAAAAAATATTAAGCTTCGGGTTGATTATGCTTAACCATAGTTATGTGTCCCTTTTAACACTCACTAATTATAATTAAGATTTACTCACCCTCAGGGTTCATCTATTTGACATTGAGTTTTAGATTTTTTTTTAAAAAAAATTTATACTATATACTAAAGAAATTAGATGCCTAGGTGGCACTCTTCTTTAGTTTTTATTTTTCCTTAATTTTGGCACGTCATCCCCATCATTTATTATATTGTTTTTGCATTCTAAAAGTCTTTTATTTCATCCCTCTTCATTTATGAGTTTACCTAGGTGGCACCCATGCGAAAACATATCTTCCTCTTCACCCATTCACCAATGGGGAGTGTTGTTGGCACTCTAAAAAATATTCATCATAAAACTTCTCTCCTGCGTTACCTACCTCTTCCCACTTTAAAATTTAAAATTTATTGCTTTCATACATGCGTATGTATGAGTAGTTTAACTTTACAAACAAAATAGAGAGTCCTTTCGATTACCTGGGCCAACCAAATAGTTCCTTCCCTAGGCATCTCTTTTTTCCCAACGTTCAAGACATCCATTAATCCCTACACTTCTCAAAGATGTGCATTTGACGAGTTGAGTCGATTCATTTAACTCTATCTTCCCCTTGAATGCTACAAGCATTTTCCTTAACATGAGAGAAGTTTTAAGGAGAAATCTGCTCTGGTCTTCCGCGAAGTATTAGGGGAAGAAGCCCAACCCACCCAGGAAAGCTTACCTTGCAACGACTAACGACGTCGACAAGCTTCCCAAGATCTCGTGATATGCTTTGAAGATCATGCATCCTCACTTCTTCTGTGGTATTAGTTGTACATGAAGAGATAAGATTTGACAGAGAAATAAGAGAAAATATTGGGTACTTACCCTATGTTTGGTTGCAGAGAAAATTAGTGAAAACATGGAAAAGAAAAGAAAATTAGACAAAACACAGCTAAGAATTGTATCAGAAATATGAAATTTTCTTTTCTTTTCCATATTTACACCTATTTTCTCGGCAACCAAACATAGCTTTAGGGTTTTACAATGAATCTTAGATATGGAGAATGCGAGTATGATTGAAAGCATAAAAAGGGGTGAGTCTACTTCTCACCATCCTCGCTTCGTCTGTGCTAACAAAACCATATCCCCAACTCGATAAAAAAGATAGGTTGTTACAAGATTTACAGTGAATCTTAGATATGTCGAATGGGAGCATGAAAAGGGGCGAGTCCGCCTCTAAATTCAGATGTGTTAGTTTAGAATTTTTCCGCATTTCCTTTAAATTTAAAAAAAAAAATAAATTCGAACTGTGATTGTTGCTAATACTTATAGTCTTATACTGATTAGAGCATGGGCTGTACTCACAAGGCAAATCAATCAAATAGAGTCCTTTAATTTCTCTGTGGTATTCTATTATAGCTGTGAGATGCGGTTGGGGGAGGAGATTACTTGGGTATATTTAGATTCTCATGAAAATTAATCAAATTCTTGTGAAATATAATTTAAATTTGTGTTTCTCCTCTTTTATTACCTTATTTTCGGGTGAATTCGCTTCTCTATTTTGTCTCTCTCCTCCTGAAATTCCAAATTTTGAAACCATAGGTTTTTTTTTTTTTCATTTTCAATCCCACTTTTGAAACCATAGGGTTTCACATTTTCAATTAACTTATCTGAGGGTCCGGTGATATTATTTCCTGTTCATAATCTACAACAATCCAGATGAGCCTCTCTCCAAAACGTTTCTATCCAAGTTTAGTAGCAACGTGTGCATCTTATTTAAGCAAGGAAATAGTCACCTCCTCGCTGGTGGAGCGAAGGGGGCGCCTTGTCCTCCCTTTTCTTGCCACATGTCCCTATTTAACACCATTTAAATGTGTTAAGATTCACCCAGACATAGGGTTAAAGCTTTTGTCCTTGTTTTTTGTAGTTAGATAGAAAGATCACATTTCCTCTTACAAACGTTTATTTATTTCCTTTAAACATTTGTTTTAACTTTAACTTTTGATGTGAGTCATTTAACGGTGCTCTTCATTGTGTTGTGTTATTAAGTAGTTGGTTCGTTTATGCTCCGTTCTTTTGTTGGGAACTTTTAAAAGTCTAGAATGTCAATGTTTTGAGTCTAGGAAGAGAGGGGAGAGGTATGAATTAGTTAGAAGTTTCACAATTATGGAACTTAAAAAATCCAATATTTTAGGTGCAATTTAAAAGTTCTATATTTGCACTCAATGAAATAATATAGTTGTAGACATTAAGTAAAATTAAGCATGAAAGAATGAAAGTTCTACACTTTAAATGTTCTACCAAAATAATGGAGCCTTAAATGTGTTTGGTGGGATTTGTACTGTCATGTTAATTCTAGCTTACCATATGTCTATAACTCTGCACTAATGGTGAAATTATACCCATCATTTAAGTTTGGTATGAACATATTCTTCTCTAACTCTCTCTCTTTCTCTCTCACACACACACCACACCTTCTCTCCCCTTGAGAAATCTTAATCAGGCACATAGGTAGATGATTTCTATCGTACAATTTTTTCATGTCAAAAAGATAATAAACAAGTATATGCATATTACATTAGGTGAGATAGAAATTATTATATATTTTCATCTATCATTATTTTCATTGCATTTTATGTGGGTAGACTAATCATTATCGAGCAAGTAAGAATACCCAAGTTGAAAAACTTAACTCAAATTTTGAGTTAATTTACTATTATAATAAATTAATTAAAATTGTAAGGAGCTTAATTAGGAATCAATGTTTTGATCTACCATTAAAATTGTGAGCATGAGATTTTCCTACCCACTTTCACATTGTGTTGGTTTGACTGAGAGTTGCCACCTATTCAGTCTTAGGGATAGGTCCCGGATTGATTTGGATAAGGCAAATGGTCTATTAGAGTTAGGGTAAGCGGTTCGATTAAGTCCTGGGGAAGGTGTTAGGCACCCCAGGACCCCCATTTTACAATGGTTACCTACTCCCTAAATTTAAGCCAAATTTAATCTCAAAATTTAATTAAAATGCCTAAGTATTTAATCAAATACTAATCCAAAAAAATAAAAAAAGCTAAATAGCTAGGGTCGAACCCGAGTAGGGTTGCCTACGTACTCACCAGGTGAGATAAGACCGAGCGTAGTTCTGGCACATGAGCCTGTGCCAAGGCTAGGGGTGTGTGTGTGTGCGCATAGGGTGGTCAAGGATCTAACCCGGGGGCTAGGGTTTAGTTGACCGAGTTGGTCAAGTGCAAAGTCAGTCTAACTGCAGTTAGAAGGGTGTTAGCGAAGGTCAAAAAGCCTAGCAAGCATGTTTTTGGTCTTTTCAGATTTTTTGAATGTTTTTGGTATTTTTGAATGTTCATCATTTTTTTTGGATTATTTGAATAGTAGTTTAGGCTCATTGCGGAGCAACAAGCCTAAACTAACTATGGTTATTTAATCCTAAGGATTGTCTTAAAAAGAGTTTAATTAACTAAGGCTAGTCTAAAAGAAGAATTGGGTTCAACTAAGTCACCTAAGAATCACCGTATAATTATGTTGTGAACCTGTGAGAAATAAGTTAGGTTCCTAGATTTTAACTAACTTAAGACTAACCTATGACTTACTTAAGGATTACCCTAAAACTAACTTAAGGACTAACCAAGATTAACTTTATGACTAACCTAAGGCTAATTTAAGGATTTTCCTAAAATCTAACTTAAAGTCATAATCTACTCTAAGACTAAACTAGAATCTTTTTTGTTTAGTGAGAAATAACCTAGACATTAGACTTAAGTCAAACTAAAAATAACTACGGTTAGCTTCTAACTATCCTATAAATTAGTCTCTAACTAATCAAGCAACTATCCTAGAAGTAAAACTAAGAAAATGACAAAATTAGATTGTTACCAACTAACCTAAATAACACGTCTTACTCTAGCTAAAAGTCATTAGAAGCTAAACTAACATAAACAATATTTCGAATTGGAGTAATCCTAAACTAAGGAAACTAGATTAACATAAACACCAAGTGATTTGCAGAATTTAAATTAAAAAACATATTTAAACTAATGAGAAACTGACACATGCATTAATACTAACAAGAGATCAAACTAACTAGGTGAAATAGCCTTACGTTAACTAAACCAAAGTTATCCAAAAAATTAAACTACCACAAAAATATTTACCTTGTTTAGAAGCTAACAAATCTCAAAATATTATCTAATTAGAACTAACATAGAAGTTATTTAAAAGTCTAAACCAAATTGAAACTAAAGTAAGAACTTTAATTAACTGACTACCTAGGTTATTCTAACCTAACCGTAGCTAACTAATCCAAGATAACCTTCTAACAAAGATCATGAAAGAAATAAAGAGGGAGAGAGGCTTACTACTTACGGTAGTGGAGAATGGAAGGGAAAGAGATGCCAAGGTGCTGCGATGGAGGTGCCACTGGTTTGCACAGAGGACACTAACACTGATGTTGATGCTGCTGCCCTTGGTGCATGGAGACAAAGGAGGCTGCTGCTGCGCCTTTGGTTGTACACCGAAAACAGGGGTTGTTTTGGGACTTTGGTGAGGGGGCTGAACGGAGGGTGATTTCGGGTATGGTAAGAGTTGGACAGAGGGTGATTTCGGGTATGGCAAGGGTTGGACAGAGGGTGACTCAGTGGCTGTTATAAGGACTGAGAAGGGGCTGTTTTAGGGACTGCAATGAGGTGGTGTTGTGGGGCTGTTATAGAGGTTGCAATGAGGTGGTGTTGTGGCAACTATAGGGGCTGGGCATGGACCGGTTTAGGACTGCAATGGGACTTTTACTGGAGGTAAAACAGAGTCACTTTAGGGACTGTTATGAGTGTGTATAGGGTTGAGGAAGTGGCTGTTCTAGGGTCTGTTACAGGGACTGATAAGGGGTTGTCCAGGGGCTGTTAGGTACGTGAGAACTCTCCTCTTCCTTCCTTCTTCTACTCCTTGCTCTACCGGTGGCTCATGGAGATGAGAGAATGAGATTTTTTTTTTTTTTTTTTCTAAACCCCATCTCTTGCTTTAAATAGGCAACATGATTAGGGCTTGATCTTGGGCCTCAAGATTCATGGGCTTAAGTAGAACTTTTTGAATTCAAAGATGGTCTTGGGCCTAGATTGGGTTTAGACATAACTTTGGGGTTTTGGCTTGAATGGAGAGAGGGACTAGATGAGGTGGCATCACTTCATTAGTCCACTTAGAGTGAGAAGGAAGAGAGAGAAAGAGAGAGAGTGGGTGGGATCCCCCCCTTCCCAATCGTAAGTGCTTTTTAGTGTGTGGGTTTTTCCCTCTTTTTTAGATAATTTCAAAATGAGAAGAGGGAAATCATCTTATTGGTCACCTTGGTCAAGGTAAGTCAAGAGTTAGGGTACACCTAGCTAAGGTAGACATGGTAGGTTGTAAGACTTAGGGTGTGAGGTGTCAAGAAGAGAGAGAGGGATGATAGAAAGAGTAGGGCTTACATTCTATTTTTCAAAGTGTCTTTTCTCTTTTCACACAAATGGAAATTTTGGGAGAGAGGGTATGGGTTATGAGGAATGGGCTTAGAAAATGGGTCTCAAGTTGGACTTGGCTTAGGTAATGGGCTAAGGCAAAGGCATGGGTAAAGAGCTTTGGGCCTTGAAGGCTTAGGCACATACTGGGTTTTTGACTTGGCCTTAAGGTCTTAGCCACGGCTCTTGGGAATGGACCTAGGGTTAGACTAGGGCTTAGGCTTACTTAGGGTTTGACCAAGCTAACCATGGTTAACTTAATTAACCAAGGTTGAAGGGGGTGTAAAAATGGGGTGCTGACAAAAATATCTCACCAAAAAAAAATCTACCATTAAAATAGAGATGATACGTTGTTGTTCACGTTGAAGGCTTTGTTTTGTAGCATTCGAAGTTGGTCTTGCAAAGCTTGTGGTGCTTTAGGATACCAACTCTATATGTATGACCCCATGTAGAAATTAAATTACCATCCATACAAATAAACATTTCCTTAATCTTTTCACGTGAAGCAAGAGCTAATAAGAATTATATGTAGTTCACCTGATTATAACTAAACCATTACACAGCTGACTGCGAAGCTGTGTTGCTTGCATTGCACATTCTATTCTGATTCCCTCTTGTGTATTATTAATTAGTCTTATTAGATCATGTCAACGGTTATACAAATTATCAATATTTTTCTACTTTTTTTTGGGGTCACTCAGTATTTTGCACTTTGGTGTTTTGATGTTGTTGAAAAGAGATAACAAATGAACTTGTGACTGCACCGAATATAGTAAGAAGAAACTTTATAGCATTATTAATTTGAAATCTATAAAATTCCATGGTACTTTTTTTTCTCTTTCCGTTATTTTTGCCATCGTAATTTTCCCCAGCTAAAAGGGGATAAATGGGACACAACCGTTCCATCCAACTCATTAAATAAAAAGTTTTAAAAAGTTCAAAGGAATATTTCTTCAAAAAATTAACTCTTAATGCTATGTTTGGTTGCCAAGAAAATAGGTGAAAATATGGAAAAGAAAAGAAAATTTTATATTTCTAATACAATTCTTAGCTGTGTTTTGTCTAATTTTCTTTTCTTTTCCATGTTTTCACTAATTTTCTCAGCAACCAAACATTGGGTAACTAACTTTTGAATGGAAATTAGAATGGTGGATTTACAGTTTTAAAAGTTAATGGAGGGACATAATACAAAACCACCAAAAAAAAATTGCTGTTTACAAATAGTTGAAAAGATAAGGATTTATTTGCAAAATCCCAAAGAAAATTGAATGATAAGGATTTTTTACATAAAAAAAAAAAAACCAAAGAATAACAAATGAGAGATACAGAAAGAAAAATAGGCAATTACGTTTTTAACCATTGTTTGAGTTGGAAGGTTGGCAGCTCATTAATTGAAGAATTGGAAATGCTGTTTGAAGTGTAACAACTCGATTGGTTATGTGGGCCCTAATATTAAATTGGTATTAGGGGCCAACTAGAAGATTTGCTCTAAGTTGTGATCATAGACAACAGCTTTAAATTTTAACAACCCCATTGGTTTTTAAGGCAAGTTGGTTTTAAGATTATTTTAGAGAGTTTTACTATAAAAAAAAACAGCTTTGGTTCAAGAGATAATCAGAACTCTTAAAATACGCCATGTGATAGAAGAAATTTGGAATTATAAAAATAAATTAAAAGTATTTCCGTCAAGTAAATTCTTAATGGAATTCCTGAAATTCCCATCAATACATATTTTGGGGAGTTCTAGCCAAATCCCCTGCTTATAATTAAACTCTATTTAAAAACCTACGAATACCCTTTCTATTCTTTATAAAATACCCAATAATCATCTTCTTTTTTTTCTTTTCTTTTTTTAGTTAAAACTCATTTTAGTAAATTTTAGCAAGCTCCTACATATCATGTAGGTGTCTTGTGAACTTGAACTAAAACTCAAGTTAAAGGTAGCAAAGTTTACTGAGGCAACAGATAGAAATCCCTTTATAGTTTCCACTAACACAACCCCTGGTTAAACAAAGGATTGCACCTGTTAAAGATACCGAACACTAACATGACTCACCAAAAGGCAAAAACTTCATGTCATACATGTTTTGAGATAAAAAACATGGGAGCCAAAATAGTTTATGTAAAACCTGCTTTATAGATCATCTATAACTTCAAACTCATTCTAACAGAAAATCACTATCTAGTATCAAGCCAGAAAGGACTGTGTCCTTTTCCTCTAGATATTATAGAGTTTTTGTGAGAACCCATCAATTCAATTGTTTTTGCTCTTTATACTGATGGTATCTGGGAAAATCACCCAGAATAACGTTATTTGTACATGGTGACCGAGAAATGGTCCCACTACATGTACTGATTTCACCATGTTCATGCACCGATAATGCAACGTCAACATTATAATGAACACATCGTAACTTAGACTGTTCATATATGTCAATTTTTTTTATTTTTTTTTGGTTGGAAAAATGTCCTAATTCACAACATTAGATTCAAATTGATTAGAGTTGCAAAATGTATAAATATATTAGTGCAAAACACCCCTGAAGAAAACACATAGTAGAATTTGTCTACTCTACAACTAGTACTTAGATGGTGACAGCATAAAAGAAAATGGATGGGAATTTCAAAAGAGACATTGTACCTTCCCAAGAAAAAATCAATGACAAATTGATTTTCTCATCAGCAGTTTCCAGTAGACAAGTAAAAAACTCAGATGGATTCTCATCTCCATGCAAATACCTTAAGTTTAGGAAATAAAAAGGCGCAAATAACTACAGCTAGCATATATGGCTTTCATTGAGAAACTTCTTGAAAAAATTGGATCGAAAAATTGAATTTTGTACAACTTCTAATAGATGGGTACAACTTCTAATGCAATGCATTACAATTGGGAAATACTCGATTCCCATTAATGGAGAGGCAAAGGGATACATCTCCCCCATAAGAGGCCTTAGACAAGGCATGTTGGAGTATGTTACGCAATGGAAATTAGGCACCAAGCCTTAGTATTCAAACTCTCCACCAAATATACAAAACTAGAGTAAAGGAAGAAGAGAACAACTTTATTCAATGGTAAATTAAAAGTTCTCAATACATAAACCGTTCACCTCTCCACTATTTATAATAGTTACAAACCTAACTAAGTAAGTAATGATAAACCTTATCAAATAAGGAACCATGATAAACTTTATCAAATAAAGAATCATGATAAACTCTTCTATCTAATATTGACTCTTGGTAGTTTAGATAAACTTAAATTCTCACTAGTGCTAATCTACTTATCACAAGATATAGCTAATTAGATAAAGCTAATTAGTCTTCTGGTCCGGCCCCTTTGGCATGTGTAGAGTCCATGATGACTTTAACACTCCCCCTCAACGCTGACTCTCTGCTCATCACGCCAAGTTCCTTTTTGAACTTTACAAACTTCTTGTAACACAACCCTTTAGTAAATATGTCGACAACTTGCTCATTAGAACGAATCAGTAAAAGACAAATTTCTCCTCGAAGCACCTTCTCCATGACAAAGTCATGATACACCTCCACGTGCTTTGTCCTGCCATGAAAAATTGGATTTTCTGCCAACTTGATTGTGCTTTCATTGTCATAATATAAACCAACCATATAATCTGTAGATTGATGTAAATATTTCATCAATTGCATCAAGCATACACTCTCTTGTGACACCATTGTTGTTGCCCGATATTCTGCCTTAGTTGTGGACAATGAAACAGTAGGTTATCTCTTGCTGCACCAAGAAACAACATCCGAACCAAGACTAAACATATAGCTTGTAGTTGATCTTCGAGTCGAGAGATCACCTGCATAGTCTGCATCATAGTATCCTACAACTTTGCATTCAACAGTCATTCCATACCAAACACCATGATCCATTGTTCCTTTTACATATCGTAGAATTCTTCAAACAATCTCAAGATGTGGTTTTCTTAGACTGTGCATAAATCTGCTCATGACCCCTACTGCTTGAGAGATATCAAGACGATTTAGATTTAAGTAGATCAAACTTCCCACTAACTGTCTGTACATGCATAAATCTTCAAGTTCTTCAACTTCATCTATACGAACTTTAGTGTTGACATCCATCGGCGTAGCCATTGGTTTGCAATCAAACATTCCAAACCGCTTCAACAGGTCACTGGAATATTTCTGCTGACATAAAAATAGTCCATATTTATTCCGATTTATCTTGAGTCCGAGAAAGTGCTTCAGCTCTCCAAGTTCCTTCATCTAAAATTGAATTCCAAGATTCATGTGGATTCTTTTAATTTCTTCTAGATCATCTCCAGTAATAATCAAATCATCAACATAGACTAGCACAACTGCAACTGTCTGCTACAAATTTTACAAACAAACTTGAATCAGTTGGGGCTAGAATATAACCACTGATTGTGAGAAACTCAGCAATCTTTCCATACCATGCTCTCGGAGCCTGCTTCAACCCATATAGAGTATTTCTCAATTTGCAAACATATTGAGGACATTGTGAATTTTCAAATCCCTTGGGTTGCTCCATATAGATTTCTCGATTTATCTCACCGTGAAGAAACACATTCTTCACATCCATTTGCCACAGCCTCCAATCCTTACTAGTAGCGATAGCAATCAGAACCCTTACTGTTGTTATCTTAGCCGCAGGACTGAAAGTCTCGTCATAGTCTATTCCATACTTTTGCGAAAAACCTCGAGCAACAAGTCGAGCCTTGAATCACTCCACTAAACCATCTGCTCGGGTCTTGATCTTATATACCCATTTGCAAGAAATAGGTTTTACATCATCCGATTTTGGCATTAGATTCCAAGTCTCATTTTGCTTTAAGGCTTGAATCTCATCTGCTATAGTTTCCTCCCATTCAGGAACCCCTCATGCTTCTTCAAATGACTTTGGCTCTTCAATCACCAAATATTTGCTAATCATTACTTGCGCTAGATCTGCATTCACATTCTTCAGTTTCGCCTTTTCCGTGGCATACTTTGGATTTGGCTTTGGTACTCGTTGTGACCTCCTTAAGACAAGTTCATCTTCTTGTTCAAACTCTTCAAGTTGTGAGGGCCAATTTTCTTCTATAACAATCTGTTGATAAGTTCTAGTTTTCCAAGGGCTTGCGCTAGATGTCATCTGTGACACATCCTCATCAACCTATACTCTTGGTTCAAATGTCTTCTAATTGAAAGGACACTTAAGTCTCGTCCTCTTCTAGTTCCTCTTCAAACTTTTGATCAACTAAAAGATCAACATGATCGACCAACCACCATGATGATGACTCATCAAACACAACGTTTCTCGACACATGTACTCAATTTGAGGTTGGATCAATACACCTCCAGCCTTTCCTTTCCGAATCGTATCCCACAAAGATACGTCGGATCTCCGTCTTATCAAATTTGTTGGGAAGATGGTTAAGAACAAATACATAGCTTACAAAACCAAATACTCGAAAGTGACTTACTGTAGACTTAATCTCATACAGCTTCTGGAGGGCGAAAGGTACTTGAGCTTTGGTTGTGGTCGACGATTAATAACATGATTTGCAGTCATCATGCATTCAGCTCAAAAGCGAGCTGGCACATTTTTTGAATGTAACAAGCTCCTGCATGTCTCAGCTAGATGCCTATTCTTCCTCTCCGAGACCTCATTCTGTTGTGGCGTATAGGGACAAGTTAGTTGTCTTTGGATACCATTCTCTTGTAGATACTTGTTGAACTCTTCTGAAGTATACTCTCCCCCATTGTCCGATCTTAGAGATGTTATCTTATGTCCAAGCTCTTTTTCCACCTTACTCTTAAGATCCTTGAATTTGTTTAGTACTCCCCTTTTCTCCTTTAGGAAGTAAATCCAAGTATATCGAGAGTAATCGTTGATGAATGTGAGCATGTATTTCATACCTCCAAGTGTAACATCTTTCACTGGACTGAACACATATGAATGCACCAATTCAAGAGGTTTCTTGGCTTAATACTTCGACTCAGTATAGGGAAGCTGATGTGCCTTGCCATACTGACATCTTGCATACACTGAATCATCTCAGATCTCTAGATTAGGAAGCCCTTTCAGCATGTTCTTCTTCATCATAGCCTTTAACTTGACGAATCCAACATGAGCAAGCCGAGCAGGCCACAAATCAGCCGTTTCACTCTTTCGAGTCTTGTCTACATAAGCAACCTCAGCTGACATAACATAAACGGATTCAATTCCTTTGCCTTGCATGATGGGAGTGCCTTCGATCTGCATCTTTTTGTAGATCTTCACATCATTGGGTCTGAACACGACGGTGTTTCCCGATGTTGCCAACTGAGAGACAGACACTAGGTTATTCTTCATCATTGGGACATGGAATACGTCTTGAAGCAGGGTTGAATCCTCATTTCCTTTTGGTATACATACAGCACTGCCTACATGAGTGATTGGCAGCCTCGCATTGTTTGCTGTCACTACTACTCGTTGGCTATTATATTGTTTCTTTGAAAGAAACTTTTGATCATCTCCAGTCATGTGATTTGAGCAACCTGAATCAACTATCCAGTCACTGGAATAGTCTATTCGATTATTGTTGCTCGTAGCCATGGTAAGTGTAGCAGTCAATCCGAGTGCATCAAATTGTTCTTCAGTGATAGACAAATAAGCACTCCACTCCTCTTCCTCGTCATCAATTTTCTGTGGTAGGTCTTCTGAAGTTGTTGCATTCCTTTTAGCTTTCTTCTTCTTGGGTGCTCAAACAATTTCTGACAAAATGGCCTGGCTTGCCGTAATTATAGCACGTTATTGTTCTCGGATCCTGAAAGTCACGTTCCTTGGAACTATCATCGCTCTTCCTTGAATTAGAGTTCAATTGATACTTCAAATTCTTTTGTTTTCTCCTGTCATTAAAAGACCTTTTACTTTTAACAGTGAACAGGGCTTCTTATTTCTCATTGGTAGAAAGACCAATCATCTGCTTTGCTAGACTCTCCTGGTTTGCAAGAAGGCTTTTAAGCTCTAAGAGTGTTAGTTGAGTCGGCCATCCACGAATTGTTGTAATGAACTCGTGGTACTCAGGCTATAGACCTCGAATGATAATTCTTCTCATACGAGCATCTGTAATTTTTGACTCTTCATCAAGTTGCGATATCTCAAGACAGATTCCTTTTACTTTCATAAAGTATTTAGAAATTGGCGTACTTCCTTGAGACACCGAACTAATCTCATTTTCCTGCAACTACAACCTTACATCGTTAGATCTGGTGAAAAGTGTGGATATCGCATCCCACGCTTCATTTGGAGACTTGGCCTCTCAAATATGTTCGAACAATTCTTTCTGAATTGTAGCTTTCAACATGAACAAAGTTTTGCCCGCCTTTATCTTCCACTTCCTTAATTTCTCAGCATGCTCTTTAGTTTTGGGTGGTGCGATGATTTCTTCCCCATTCATCACCTCCCAAAGATCTTGTCCCTGCAAATACGATTACAAACAAGATCTCCAATACTCATAGTTAGTATTGTTCAACTTCTCTATACCGCTTACAGAATTTGCATACTCCATTGATCAGAGTTGACGAATACAAGGTATTTGATGAGATCTTCAGACTCACCGTTTTGAGGTCTTCACGCCCATTCCCTGAACCTGGCTCTGATACCACTTATTGAGAGTATGTTACGCTGTGGAAATTAGGCACAAAGCCTTAGTATTCAAACTCTCCACCAAATATACAAAACTAAAGTGAACGAAGAAGAGAACAACTATATTCAATGGTGAATTAAAAGTTTTCAATACATTAACCGTTCACCTCTCCACTATTTATAATAGTTACAAACCTAAGTAAGTAAGTAATGATAAACCTTATCAAATAAGGAATCATGATAAACCTTATCAAATAAAGAATCATGATAAACTCTTCTATCTAATATTGACTCTTCTAGGTAGTTTAGATAAACTCAAATTCTCACTAGTGCTAATCTACTTATCACAAGATAAAGCTAATTAGTCTACCAGCCCGGCCCCTCTGGCATGTGTAGAGTCCACGATGACTTTAACAAGGCAATCCTCAATCCCCCCTTATTTGTTTTAGCATCAAATTGCTTATCCTTCATGCTAGATAAAGCCCAAAGCTAAGGAGCCATTTATGGAATTCAAGTTAAAAAGACCAGCCCAGTCATTAGACATAGTCTTTTTGTAGAGGGTAGTATATTTTTTTAAAAGGCCTCTCTTCAAGAAGTTGTAAATCTCAAGGATGTCATAGAAGATTTTGGGCAGGCTTCGGGACAAAAGATAAATTATCATAAATCTGGGCTTCTATTCAACCGACCTGTGCCACACAAGTTTGAAAATTTTTCAAAATGATGGGTATCAAGATTTTGAAGGAAGCTGGAAAATATCTGGAACTGCCTTCCGCTTTTGGGAGATCTAAGACCATTCTCCTTGAAACCTTAAAGGATAGGCTCTTTGGCAAGTTGGAAAGGGAAATTCCTCAATAAAGCTAGATGAAATGTCATCCTCAGAGTAGTGGTTCAAGCTATTCTTGCTCACACTATGAGTTGTTTTAAACTTCCTCTCATAAGATTCTTAAAGATATAAATTCTACTGCAGCTCGTTTCTAGTGGGAGCATGAAGTAATGAAAGGAAGATCTATTGGGTAAATTGGGACACAATGTGCAGTAACAAAGCACATGGATGTGGAGGTTTTCAGGATCTCGCATCCTTCAACCTTGCCCTTCTTGCTAATCAAGGGTGGCTCTTGTTAACAAATCCTAAATCGTTATGGGGACGATTAGCCAAGAGCATATAATTTCCAAAGGACAACTTCATGCAGGCAAAGATTGGTTCAAAGCCGTATGGACTTGGAGAAATCTTATAGCAGGCAGGGAGCTACTACAAACTGGAATGAGGTGGAATTTAGGAGGTCATAACAAAATTAATCCCTAGGATGATGCATGTATACCAACTCTTCCTTGCTTCAAGGTAAACTCGACCTCTAGATTATCCTTGGAATCAAGTGGCTGAGTTTATAAGCTCCAAGGATAGCACATGGAATCGAGATCACCTTGCTCAAGTATTCTCACCTAATGAAGTCAAAGCCATAACCCAAATCAGCTCTCCAGGTCAATTGGATGAGCTCGTTTGGCACCACGAAAAGAATGAAATATTTTCAGTGCCATCAGAGTATCATAGATATGTAGCTGATCACCTAAAAGGTAGGGCCAAAAATCCAAGTTCATCTCAAGTAGTAAGTAGCAAGAGTTGGAAAGCAATTTGGAAGTTACCCTTGCCTCCTAAGATATGTTGGTTCTTGTGGAGATGTATGTAAAGGGCTATCCTAATTAAGCCAGGAAGCTTTATCTAAGTGTGGGATCCCTAACGTGAATGGGTGACAGTTTTGTGACCATGAAACTAAATCCATCAATCATATATTTTTTGAATGCCAACTAGAGCGAAGTGTCTGGTAGGGATCCTCCCTTTCGCTGAGAATTTATCAAGGGTGCACGCAGAGTTTTAAGGAGTGGGGGATACGGTGGACTGATCAAGGCACAAGGATGAATGAGCACTTGGCATTTCTTTCATACTGCGGTGTGATCATTTGGAGTATATGGAAGGCTAGGAATGCTAAGCTGTATAATTATATTTAGCAAAACCTAGCGCAGATCCTTTATCAAGCAGCCAGCATTCTTGTGAAAGTCTACAAGGCCTTGGTTCTTACGACACCAGTGCAAGTGGCACCCAACAAACTAACCAGACAAGAAGGTAAAAAAGACAAAAGTTGGATGGACTAAGATCAATTCTAATGGAAGAAAGTTTGGTTGGAACTGGAGTAATCGCACAAGATCATCGAGGAGCTATCGTTAAAGGCTTAATACAAGCTCTTCCAGGAGGCTCCCGAGCTGTGGCAGAAGCAATATTGGCATTACGTAATGTTATCTCGATCCCTTGCTGAAGACGAAGGATGGACGCATGTTGAGTTTGAGACATATGCCGAGTTCATTGTTAATCTAATCTGGCACCCCAAAAAATTGAGCCCTTTGGATGTTCGAGTAGTGATCCAAGACATGAAGCGTAAACTCCGGCTTATACCGCGTTATTCCCTAGTTTATGCTACCCGACAAGTTAATGTCTTTGCTCATAAGCTGGCTCACTATTGTCTTCATATTTGTGCAAATTCAGATTGTCTCTCATATGTTGTCTCCGGGCAAATGCAGATCCATTTTGGTTCAAAGGAGGGTCCCTTCCATTGTAGGCCCCCCTTGGTTGTAAATGATACCTTGAAAAAGAAAAGGCAAACACCACCACTAACATATGGCCTCGGAAGCCAAAAAGGGCTCTCGGGGTTCCATACATTGTGCGACAGTTGATATCTCTCCCCTTATTCTCACACACTTATCACCACATGTCTTATTATGATTGGAGAAGTCAAAATCATGAGCCCATCATTTTGACTTCTCCATCACTTGTCCCTTATTCTATGGATGCCCGAGACAAGCCCTTTCTGGCTTCGCCAGAGACAATCCAAGGCCTAACAATATATACGACATTTGGTAAGGCATGTAGTACTTATTAATGGGAGGTACCCCTTTAAGTGAAACTTCTTATTAATGGGAGGTACCCCTTTAATTGAAATTTCTCAAGAATTGTTCGCCTCCACTGTAATGCAAGCCACCATATTCGAAGAAATCTTGGTGCGTTCGTTTGGCAAGAAAGTGAGGAAAAGTAACACAAAAGTGAGTTTTCTTACACTTTTCTTATGTTTGGTGCGTAAGAAACACACTTTCATTTTCTTACACTTTTTCAATACTGACAAACAATTCTCCCATAAACTTCCTCCATCTTTTGATAGTTGTTTTGAAAGAAAATTTATGTTTCTTTTCTTTTCTTTCACTCACTTTCTCACTGAATGAACACACTAAGAGAATGAGAAATAGATAGATAGATAGATAGATAGATAGAGTTGGAGTGATAAAGAGAGATTTCTTTTCTTATGTCTGGCAATAGAATTCCACCAAGCATGTCCATTGTTGAAGCATTTATTTAACTTCATTCTAATTTTTTTTTAAATGACCGTATTTTTGGAATGTATGATCTCGGTTAATTTACATATACAATCACCATTAAATATTTAAACTTTGATTGTAAGAAGAACTCACGGTGTTTTACTTGGTATCAAAGCAGCTTTTAAATATTAACCGTGATTGTTTAAAATTAAAAGCTCACGGTGTTTTAATTAACGGTGATCATTGTTTTTACTTTTCTGTGATCTTTGGTCATTTTATTTTCTAGTTAAAATTTTCATTCATCATGCAACCCCTACCACCTGTAGCTCCTCATAACCACTTCTAAATAAATACATGAATAAAATAAAACATCCATCCACACACTAACTTGCAAACAATATCAAAAATTAATCTTCACCATGAATAATATAAAAACAACTAATTTTATGTTCAAAAATTAATAGAAATATGTTTACAGTGTGATCAGAATACATATATGCACACATGATATTTAATCTAAACCATAACACTTCTCAAATATTCAGCCAGATCATTTTTAAGTTCGATTATTGTTTTATCACTATAAGGTTCATTAGCCTTAACAAAATAATTAACAATATTATCATGAATTTATGTTTCATTGTTGGTGATAATGTCCGTCAGGTACAACATGGTGTAGTAACCACATTCTCAGTCACCTCTTTGTTTGAAACACTACAAAAAAATTAAGATAATGAACGAAATATCAATTATGTTTAATACATAAAATTTCTAAAACACTAATTAAAATGACTAATTAATGTCGAATAGACCTTAATATTAATAAATGTCGCTCTTGTGGGATTATATAAAAGAAGTACATAATGCCTTTCAAAGGACTCGACTTGAATGCAATTTCCATTTACAACAGTAATTTGATCAATTATATGAATGAAGTACAAAACATTTAGCCTAGATGGGATTTTAAGGCTCTATAGGAAACATCAGTGTCACCCCTATTCTCTCATTATCCCCTGTATTGCATGTTTTTGATTTTTATGCTAACCTCATTTTTGTTAATAGTTTAACTAAACATCTGCATTGTAGTGTAATCTTTTTTCTATCTCAGTGTGTATTTCAGGACCTGGTGACAGCGGGAGATTGTTAGTATACATAAAAATATATGGGCTTTACATCTTGAGTCAAGAACCTGCTCCTATCTCCAGTGTTTTCAGTCCAGTAGTTCAATTAATAAAGACCATATTTTTTTATGGCATCGTCAGTAAGGTCACTTGTCGTTTGTCTTTAAAATTTTGATTCCCACTCTTGCTTAAGTCCATTTGTTTACAAAGTTTAATATGCGAAAACATGTGAACTGTCAAAATATAGTCGTGTTTCAATTTCACATTGTAAAAAAATTTCATTCCTATTTGAAATTGTGTATTCAAATGTATGGGGACTCCCTCCCGATTTTGCCGTTAGACTTAATAGGAATAATCATACTGCAATACCTAGTAAGTTCTTTGAAAACTATTTCATGTCTTAGCATGTCTAATCATCCCATCCTCAGAAACACAACAATCATTTCAACCTCTTCCTGATAAACACCCTTTACCTATCAATGAGAATTATGAGAAGCATAATTAACAACCTTCTTTTTTAACTTTTGGACCAGCTAGTGGGATAGCAGATACTTAATTAGTGAGTGAAGACAGGTTTTGAACCCGATTTTCTAATACAGTATATATATTGTATAACAGTTTGTTATACAAATATAATGTCACACCCCAAAATCTCATCTAGGCTAAAATGGAAATTTGGCTCGTGACACTACTTATCTTAAAAGCATATAAGACATACTAAAATGAGAACTCAAAAATTTCTTCAATTAATATATCATCAATTCTAAAAAATCATAACTAATAATTAAAAACATGAACATCTGAATCATCCATCATGATTCCCAAACCATCGACATAAATCTACTCATCCATGATAAAATTTGATTACAACCCTTTCCATAATTAAAGTCTAATAAAACTAAATCACTAGGAGTTCAGTAATATGGATATCGATCCAAATTTGGCTCATCTTCTTGATAATCACAGTTTTGTTCTGCAATGTATTCCTTCTCTATCCAAGGCTCAACTACAATCTCAAAACCCGAACCTGCCGACACAAAACATATCAACTAAGCAACAAGCGGCTGAGTAGATATAAAATCGTAGCTAACAATTTCACAAGCATTAATATAAAGATATTTATCATGGATTAATTTAACATACATACCTACATAAACCAGAGTGCATAAACATCTTAATTGTTTTCTTATCTTTTTTTTCTTAATTATCTTTCTTTCCTCGATAATAATATCAAATTACATACAGTTGTGCAATAACTTAAAATAACTCTTTACCATATACGTGAAAAGGCTACGATATACATTACTTACCGAGGTACCAACCTTAACACTTGCTAGTGTGTGCGTACTTCCTTATTATTCACTTTCTTTAAGTATATATAGTCTGGAAGCACCCAATTTTTACACCCCTTTTTAACCTTGATTAATAGCCTTAACCATGGTTAATCTGCCCTTAACCCTAGGTCCAACGCTAGACTCTACCCTCACCCTAGGTCTAACCCTACGCTCCACCCTAGCCCAAACCCTAGTTCAAACCCTAGACCTAGGACCTAACCCTAATCCTTAAACCAAGCCCTAGGTCCAGCCCTAGACTCAACCCTAGCTAGCCTTAGCCTAGCCTAATCCTAGCCAAACCCTAGTAAACCCTCAAGCTAGGACCCATGGGCCAGGCCCAAGGTCCAATTTCTTTTCCTCAAGGCCAAAACCCCTAGCAGACCACCTTGTGGGCCCAAACATGGGCCCATAAACCCTAGCTGACCGTTGGTGAGGCCCCCAAATCCAAAATTTGAAATTTTCTGAAATGTCGGTAATAACATTACGGACATTTTCTATTTTGGCAAAAGCTATAGTGACCCAGACCAAAAGCAAGTGGTCTGGCCCAGTTTAAGCAAAAGTCCCGAAATTGTGATAATTCTTTTACCGCCATTATCTTTATCTTCTTCCATAAGAATGGCAGTACTGGAATTACCACCATTCCTGAAGAATGTATGGGCATCTCCCCTGGACCACCTGTAGCGCCTCTCTTGTGTCCTCCACCCTCCTCTGAATCCCTAAACTACCCCAAGCCTCTCCCTAATCCTATAAATGCCCTCCCCTTCAAGCCTTCTTCCCCAATCTGAAATTCTTGAAGAAAAATCTGAAGAAAATCCCACATCCCCATTCCCTGTAGAAATCCTTATAGGCTCCCCTTAGTGAATCCAAAATCCTAATTTGGATTAGTATGGTTGAGTTGAATCTGAGGGGAAGACCTTGCCCCCCCCCCCCTAAGGTCTCTCACATACACGCTTGGAGTTCGAAAGCAAGAAGGTAGGCTCTTCCTCTCTCTCATCCACCTTCTGTCAGTACGACCCTGGTCCATATCCAGGGTTTGGTTGCATTTTCTTAAGTAGTAGGGGTCTCCTCTTTTCCTTTCTCCATAGGCAAATGGGGCCCTATGAAAAACCAGTAAACTGCATACCACCACCCACTGTGCACCTCCTTTTATTTCTCAAGAGTGGGGGCTCATGCTCTCAATCCTTCACCCCAAGCCTTCCAGAGCACCCTAAGCTCATAGGGGAGCACCTGGAATCACTACGGCTCAAAGCCATGGGGAGAAAAGCAAGGTCTAGAAGAAATCCAGAATGGCAGTAATCTCAGTACCGTCATTCTAAATTTCTTCTCGTTTAGTGAGGAGTCCTTTTCAGTGGCTCCATGCCTCATATGGTGGGCTCCTGGTCCATTCCAAGGCCCAGTCCAGACCAGGTCCCTGGTTGTCCTTAGGGGTCCATAGTCCCTCTGAGATCCTTCCCTGACCATAGCTGCAAAGCCACTGTTCTTGAAAAACAGGGAATGACGTTAATTATTCTACCATCATTTCCAATCTCAGTGTGATTGGAATTGGCGGTACAATAATTACCGCCAAACGATACTACACTAAGGTTCTAGTCTAATAGGCGCTTTGCACTCTTAGGTCTCAGGGAAAGGACAGGAGGCCATCTTTGGCACACTCCCTCCTTATCTCCAGCAATGTAACCTCTTTCAAATCAATGTAATCCACTAGCTAATGCATCGAGCCTAACATCCTTTCTTTCAAAAACACTTCATCAGGGACACCCTTCCTTGTCATCCATTGCACTACCTGAACTACGTCATTACTTTATCCTACAAAGGGTACGTAGGCACCTGGACAACCAGGTGTGGTCATAAAATAAACAAACCCTCGGCGGAATCAATGTGGACCAAAGAAGAAAATTTCCATCAAAAGAAAACTTAAAATAGAATTCGAAACATTAACCAGGATGGGAATGCCCCCCAAGAAAAATCAAAAATCTCATGCAACATCCCCAAGTAGAGCTTCCCCTACAAAGCTAGTCTCTCTCAAACATTCCCTAGCAAAGCCAGCCTCTCAAGAGGAAAATCCCAGGTAGAAAAACTTCCTACAGAGTCAACCTCTATCTAAAGGGAAACCCCAGTGAAAAAAAAAAGGGCGGAGGGTCAATCCAAAAGCATCCCCAGAAGAGGTAGCAAACATCCTCGGAAGGGTCACATGTTTCTAAAAAAACTTTAGGGTGTCCCAAATTTCGATCCCTCAGTCTACGTTTCATCCCACTCTAAGTCCTCCTAGATTCTTTAGAAGTTAGGAGTGCAAATGCTATATCACCTACATCACCAGCGGAAGTGTCATCCAGGGCAATGACAGAAGAAGAACCTAGATCCCTAATGAATCGCGGGCATGAGTGAAAACCGTCAACGGCCTCATTACGTAAAAATTACACGACCCCAGACCTAGTCTTGCAATTAGAGGCAAAAAAGGTATAAAATTCATCAACTTCGCAGGCATGAGTGAAAACCAGCAATGGCCTCATTGCGCTAAAATTATGTGATTCTCATTGACTTGGTTATTCTAAGGGTAAAAAAGAGAGAAAGTTGAAAGAGTGGTTTGGCAATAGAATTCAGCACGAGACCATCTTCAGATCAGTCGCCCAGGACTTGCGATCATCCCTAATAGAGTTTCCCCATGGATCTCCAACAAAAATATTTTAGCGGATCCCCCGCAGATATCATCGACAAATCCCCAGCAGAGGCTCAAACAACCCCCAGGAAATGTCCTCAACAACATGATAGACCTATCTATCCTCGGTAGCAATCGATAGAGGCAAACCCTCTATTTTCCATACTCTACTCTCAGAGAGAAAAAGACAATACTCAAATCCCCAGCAAACCCCGACAAAGGCAATCTCTTGACAAAGCTGAAAGCTGACTAAGCATTCTTTCATGAAAATTCAAGTCTTGCAAAGAAATACAATTCATTTTCTCAAAAAGCAAAAAAAATATTTTCAAAAATCTCTAGTGTCATAGCTTAGTCATACCAACCTACATCAACTGCCCTGGCAGGACAACCAGAAGAAGTCGACGCTCTATGCCCAAGCAAGCCACGGTCAAGGAGTCATGGGAAAGCTTTATGTCTTTATCCCCAACATAACTCATCGCATTCACGTTGTACTATAGTTGCATTCGAGCACCACAGTTGCATCATGGCAATTTCCCCAGCATGCATAGTAGCATCGTTCTGACCAATCTCACCTGGCTAGCGCCTCCGGGGGTGCCACTTCAAATCAGTCTGGCTAGCGCCTCCGAGACCAGCCATCTCAATCAACTATCAAAATCAATCCGGTTAGTGCCTCCGGGACATGCCGCAACCTCTGACCTAATCTGAGATCGTCCTTGACACTCCCATGTTTCCTCTGACCAAGTCTGAGAGCATACTTGACACCCCTGTGTGTCCCTTGACCTATTCTGAGAGCATCCTTGACACCCTCATGTGTCATCTGACCTAATCTGAGAGTATTATTGACACCCCCGTGTATCCCTTGATCTAATTTGAGAGCGTCCTTGACATCCCCCGTATGTCCTCTGGCCTAATCTGAGAGCGTCCTTGACACCCTCGCGTGTCCCTCATGACCAAAGTTGAATGCGTCATTTTACCAAATCTGAATGCGTCCTCAATATTTCATATGTCCTCCGATCAATTCTGTGTGTCCTCTCACCAACCCTAAATGTGTTTCAACCAACCCTGAGTACGTCTTCGACCAAATCCCAATTGTGTCAACCTCAATTGCATCATTTACTACACCCATGCATATCCCCAACATTCCGTGCCGGAAGCCCTCCAAATGTGTCATCATGTTGCATTTTCAAATTCATATCTCTGGTGTAAAAATAGGACGATTTCAGTCTTTGTCGCTCAATTTCTAATTTAGCACTATCCGACAAAAAGGCTGTAAGCACCCAATTTTTACACCTCTTCTTAATCATGGTTAACCTGCCCTTAGCCCTAGGTCCAGCCCTAAACTCTATCCTCACCCTAGGTCTAACCCTAGGCTCTACCCTTGGCCTAACCCTAGTTCAAACCCTAGCCCTAGGACCGGACCTAACCGTAATCCTTAAACTAAGCCCTAGGTCCAGTCCTAGACTCAGGGCCTAGCCCTAACCGAACCCTAGTAAACCCTCAAGCTAGGACCCATGGGCCCAAGGCCCAATTCTAGGCCTCAAGGCCAAAAACCCTAGCAGACCACCCTGTGGGCCCAAACATGGGCCCACAAACCATAGCTAACCGTTGGTGAGGCCCCCAAATCCAAAATTTGAAATTTTCTGAAATTTCGGTAATAACATTACCGACATTTCCTATTTTGACAAAAGCTACAGTGACTCAGACCAAAACCAAGTGGTCTTGGCCAGTTTAAGCAAAAGTCCCTATATGGCGGTAATTCCTTTATCGTCATTATCTTTCTTTTCTTCCAGAGGAATGGCGGTACTGGAATTACCGTCATTCCTAGAAAATACGCAAAACTAGTCTGGCACCTCCCCTGGACCACCTATAGCTCCTCCCTTATGTCCTTCACCCTCCTCTGAATCCTTAAACTACCTTAAGCCTCTCCTTAATCTTATAAATACCCTTCCCCTCAAGCCTTCTTCCCCAATCCGAAATTCTCCAAGAAAAATCTGAAGAATATCCCACATCCCCATTCCCTGTAGAAATCCTTATAGGCTCCCCTTAGTGAATATAAATCCCACTTTGGATTAGTATAGTTGAGTTGAATCTAAGGGCAAGACCTTGGTCCCTCCCCCCCTCTCTCATAAGGTATCTCACATACACGCTTGGAGTTCGAAAGTAAGAGGGTAGGCTCTTCCTCTCTCTCATCTGCCTTCTGTCATTACGACCTTGGTCCATATCTGGGTGGTTGTGTTTTCTTAAGTAGTAGGGGCCTCCCCTATTCCTTTCTCCATAGGCAAAGGGGACCCCATGAAAAACCAGTAAACTGCACACCACCACCCACTATGCACCTCCTTTTATATCTCAAGAGTGGGAGCTCATGCTCTCAATCACTAAGCCTTCCAGAGCACCCTAAGCTCATAGGGGAGCACCAGGAAGTACTGCGACTCAGAGCCATTGGGAGAAAAACAAATTCTAGAAGAAATCCAGAGTGGCGGTAATCACAGTACCGTCATTCTGAATTTATTCTCGTTCAGTGAGGAGTCCCAGAATGGCAGTACTATGTTTACTGCCATTCTGGCCATGTCCATTTCAATGGCTCCAAGCCTAATATGGTGAACCCCTGGTCAATTCCAAGGCTTCGTCAAGGTCCTCAAGGCCTCCCCTAATTACCCATGAACCTTGTATGCTCACCAAGTCCTCCTAACCATGGTTAAAATCTCAAAAATAAGGACAAACCAAAATGCCGGTACTATGTTTACCGATATTCTGAAATTTATTCTTAAAAACCATACCACGCCACTGTGGGCCCAGTCCAAACCGGACCCGTGGTCATCCCTAAGAGTCCATAGACCCTCTGGACTCCTTCCCTGACCATGGCTGCAAAGCTACTATTCCTGAAAAACAGGGAATAGCGCCAATTATTCTACCGTCATTTCCAATCTCAGTGAGATTGGAATTAGCGGTACAATAATTATCGTCAATCTCAGTTTCCCCTTAACAGTGGCCTTGCACGGGGCCCAGACCTAGTAGGTTACCATTTTAGGCCCTGTCATGCCATCTGGGCCCACCTCATACTTGGTCAAACCCTTAACTGGAGTTAAAATTAACCCTTGTTAGTTTTTAACCCTAGTTAAACCACTCTAACTTGAAAAAATTTTGGAAAAATTCCTAAAAATCTGAAAAGTGCAAAGATACCAAAAAAATTTGATTTTGGACCTTTTAACCTTGGTTAATACCTCTAACCATGGTTAACCCCTCCTAACTATGGTTAATCAATTCTAGTCATAGTTAAACTTTTTTGGGCCTCCGGGCTCAACCCTTAGCCTCTGAGCTCAATCCCTTAGCTTTCGGGCTAAGCCATAGCCACTCCGGTGCACTTGACCTCCTTGGTCAACCAAACCTCAGTGCCCAGACTACACCCTAGCCACCCCGGCGCACACACACACTCCTCTTAACCCCGACACAAGTCCATGTGCCAGAACTATACTCGATCTGATCTCACCCCGGTGAGTATGTAGGCAACCCAACACAGGTTCGACCCTAGCCTAGGATTTTCCCTTTCTTGGATTAGCATAATTCTAAATACTTAGGCATTTTATTAATTTCGACTTAACTTGGCTTAAACCTAGGGAGTAGGTAACCATTGCAAAATGGGAGTCCCGGGTGTCTAACCCCTTCCCTGGGACTTAATCGAACCTCTTACCCTAACTCTAATCGAGATCATTATCCTTAATCAAATCTAATCTGACACCTCCCAAGACTTATCCCTCAAAATAAATAGGTGACGACTCTCAGTCAAAACCAGGGAGTAAAATCCACGCTAACATACCCTTCTGATCTTAGATTGATGGTACTCAGGCATTGCAAAACTCAAACATGTAATCTTGCATTCGTACGTACTTACTTTTGGCAAACTTATTATCGTGATCCTATCATACTTATGCATATATGATATTCATGAGTGAAAAGTGATGAACTCTCGAGATAAATTATACTTTATGATAAAAGACCTAAGCGAAAAAGACCATAATACAAGGTTCGCTTACCCAAAAATAAATCACAACATGTAAATCATACATCACACATCATGGCATATCATTTTTATAATTCATAGGGTGAAAATACCTAATTATGATTCTTAAAATAAATCATATATATTTCATCATATATCAATTTCACATAATATATACATAAAGATGATTCCCTAGAGAACTATTTGAAAAAAAAAAATCGGTGAATCTTAAATCTATGTTTGAGTCAAGAACTCACAAACCCAAGGGGGTGGTTAAGTTTCCTAATAGTCTATCTATCATTTTTTAGATTAACAATTAAATTATTAACTAAGAGAGGATGATAATCAATTACGGAAAAAGAAAACAATCAAACCACAATCCAAGGTATTTTTACGTGGAAACCCTTCCGGAAAAAATCACGGGACCTAGTCCAGTAAAGAAATATCACTAAGACAAAGAAACAAATACTAACAAGACTCGAACTGTACTCAACCAGACTCGACACTAAGATCTTCAGTATTTAGTCCTCCACGCCTTTGAAAGCAATCACGATCTCGCAAGTCTCGCAATCTATCGCAGTAGCCTATTCTTCTCTTTGTGTCTCGACATCCACGATCTCCAAAGATCGACTCCGTCAATGACGGCTCCGGAATCCTCCGACCAAATAACCACGATCCTCCTCGAATCGATCTCCTTCGCAAAGGCTCCGGTTCACACCGGCCAACTTGTTCTTAACAAGAACAGGGTGATGGTTATTTAAAACAAACTCTGATTGTATTCCTAATAATTGAATAACAAGCAAGAATGATCAACAAAGTCTTGCAAATTCTAGGGTGGAAGAGGAGAGGATAATGGGTTTGGGAAACCCTAAATTTCTTTTAAATACTCTCTCTAAACTCTCTAAACTCCATGGGTTCGAATGGGGATCAAACCTCCTTTAAATAGGGTCACTAGAAGAGTTCTAAGCAAGGTAGGAGTCCAATTTCACGAGGATCGGTCGACCCCTCATGGTGACTGGTCGACCCCTCATAATCACACTCTCTGGAAAAAAATGCCGAACAAAAATATTGCATAAGTGGGAGATAACCGGTCGAACCCTCCACTAGTGGTCAACCCCTCATCTCCCCCCTCAGCTCTTTTTTAAGAGTGGTCTACCGGAATCAAGAGCGATGGACCGGAGAACCCATAATTAGCCAAAACTTCTTTCACAAAAGTTGTAGATCTTTTCGACGGTTTCAATTTTCATATATTATGGACCCAAATTGGAGCAACGTTCAATGACTTATGCCCCGAACACCGAACAAGGGTTATTTTGCATTTCAAACACCTTGTATGCCATTGAAGACTTGTATCTAATCACCTTAGGCTTATAGAACATTATCTAAGTCAATTACACCTAAAGTATAAGGTATATAGGTCACATACCATCCTATGGTGAGACGAAGGTGACGCTTTGAATATCTTCAATCGAACTTCTTCGACCTTCATCATCACAGACTTGGATGCTTGTAGGCAATGACACAAGACACTTTGTTTTGACACTGGAATATGTCAATACCAAAAGTATGGACTTGCACTATTTGAACAAAATTACCATAAACTCAAATCAAACTCCAAATCATTCAATCAAAACCCCATAATACCTCCCTTCCTCCATATTTAATCATCCGCCCCCAGGATACATCCCTTCCTCCATATCCAATCATACATACATTAAAATCATAATCATATTCTCATCCTACATTAATAATCATGATAAAATTCACATAGGGAATAACTCTACAATAAACATTTATGCTTATTCTTATTCTTGATTTAAATCTTAATCCTTCCTTCTTATTTAACACCAATAATTATGGTATTGAAAACGAGGAATCAATATCTACATTCAATTCATCATTGTACATGCTTATAATTCATCTTCTTATTCCTAATCAACTTAATAATCATTCTTGTTCTTATTTTATATCAATTATCATAATACAATCAACATAGGATAATCTATCTACCTCTCTTGACTGTTTCCTACGATTGCACGCTTCCCTTGATCTTGATCTTCAAGACCTTTCTTCTCCTCCAAGTGAAAGCCCTTTGTAAATCCTAGGTTTTCCTCTTTTTGGATCTCTAAAACTCTTAGAATTTTTGTGAAACTCTATACCCACAAAATAATGAATATATATAGGTTTGGAACCCTAAATGAATAAAATAAAATAAAAGGTAAAAAATTAGCGTCTTTTGGTGTTTCTGTGCGCAACCACTGCTCGGGCGGAATTAGTGGCTGCTCGGGCAAAGCTTTTTTAGGAACAGTGAGAACTGTTCGGGACGATTAGGCTTGGGCGGTGCTTATGGGCGCTCAAGAGGTATATATGTATATATATATATATAACTATTTTGCTACTTTTTTGTTAGCTTCAGTTTCATGTATTAAAATCAATAAAATATTTGAGTTTCTATATGAGATACATTTTATATATATATATATAAAATAAAGAAATAAGTTCCACGTAACCCCTCCTCTTTGCTCTCCAATATTGAATCTAATTGATCGTATGAGTTCTATCTTAAGAATGTCATGTGCCTTCTCTCTTTAATTCACACCGTTTGAACCCTAAATTTTCGCTCATATTCCTCTTTTCTCTCTCCTCAAAGGGCATGACTCCTCCCAATATTCTTGGGAGTTATCTCACATTTATCTCAACTGCTTCCTTAAATTTCTCACATATATCTCATATTCTTCTTTTTTCTCTCCTCAAAGCTCTCTCTCCCTCCCACTCCACTCTATCGTCTATCTATTCCCCTCCAATCTCTCTCTTGTCTCTCTCTCTCTCAACCAAGAGCTCAGGTGATGAGAATGTATAAAGGAATTCTGAAGATATCAAACTGTTTTAGTGAAAGCCATAGGGGCACACGGGCCTCTTAGGGCTTCTACTTATATTAGGGCATCATGTTTGATTATCAACCAGATAGTTGTATAGATTACATGGGATTGGTTATTATGTGTTTATGCTGGCAAGCCTTTGTGGATCCTGTTTTACCAAGCGCAAGCACTATTTTCGTGAGCACTGTTTTGTAGGTAAGTTTTTTTTTATGAGATTAATTTTGAGCTGGAGCTCTGCTTCACGGCGTTGAAGCAGATCTCCCCAATTTACACTATAGAGGTGGCATGTTTGTAATTACTGAAAGAGGCTAGTGCAATTTTGCAATACCCCAAAATTACAATATTGCCACCATGGTTGTGTAAGAAGGGGAGCTCCGCTCAAGGCCATGTATTAGAGCTCCTCTTTGCATTTAAACTGTTTTTCTATACCCTATTACATTATTTATGGGTTACTCATTTAAAATATTTAATGGTTAGTTTACACTGGTTGTTTCCACTACATGTTTTTAACTTCAATCAATGGTTCCTAACATATCTATCAAAATAAATTAAAAATGCTTTAACTGTTAACCATAGAATTGATCAGAACAGTAGATCGATATACATCTGTTTTTTTTTATTATTATTACATTATTATAATGCAATTTTTATTTATTTATTCTCATTTCTTTCTTTTTTTTTGTATTTTCGTGCATCGCACAGGGGATTTGCTAGTATGTACACACACACACACACACATATATATATATATATAGATTATATTATATTTGATTTCTATCTATACAAAGTGGATAATCGAGATTGGAGTCTATGCATATGGAAAAGTTCTTAATCTTTCACCTCTTAATATTTCCATTCCTCACATCAAAAGAAATTCGATTGCTATTCATGCAAGTGGTTTACAATACCCCCTCAAGTTAGACTGAAATTAAATGTGAACGGCTCATCAAGCGGTAACTCAGCAACGGATGTATTATTAAAGACCGTGTAGACAATCATATAGCTTCTTTCTATTTTTTATGTCTCTTTCAATAATAATATAATATAGATGCGCGCTCTTCCAGATGGTCTTATTTTTGTCAAAAAATAGATGTTTTTCATGTGGATGTGGAATCAAACTCAAAATTTATTGTGAATGCTTAGAATGATATATATAATTAGGGGTGACAATCGGGTCGGGCTGGGGTTAGCCCAAGTTCAGCCCAAAGTTCAAATCCTTAGCCCAAGCTTAGCTCAGCTCAATCTCAACCCTAGCACCCCAGCCCAAACTCACCTCACAAATAATATCGAGCTTCAGGCCGAGTTCAGCCTGGCTTAAAGTAAGCAGAGTGTGGGTCAAGTTCGGGTTCAGGTTGGGCTGGCCCAAATTAAGCAACTTGTGGGCTGAGTCCGAGCCGAATTAGGGTTGAGTTCTAACTTGTTAATTTTCCCTAAAACCCCTACCTCCAATGTACATGGACTTATTTAGTAAACAAATTTCCAGTTTAGTAAAATAAGGCAATCACTGTTCTTGGTACCTAATTCTTTTAACTAGTAATAATTTCTTTGATGTATATGTCTAATAGCAAAAGAACTGGTTTCCAAACCTTTGATAAACAAGGCTAAGGTTAAATTAAAAAATATATATTACTAGTAACATTCTTAGAGAACAAACACAAAAACAATTTTTTTTTTTTTTTTTTTTATGTGAAGGACATCATTTCCAATTGAATGAGAATGAGAATGGGTTGTGGGGCTTCTCTATCTATATATACTATATATAACATATATTTAGTTCAGGTTGGGCTGAATTCGGACTAAGCTAAGGGCAGCCCAAAATTGGCCCAATATTTACTTCCACTCTTGATCTTCTTGGTATTGGAACAAGATGATCGGTTCTCTAATGGGTATTTGCTCTTTTCTTTGCCATGTCTACAAAGAAGCTAATGAGGTTGTAGATTTTTTGGCTAAGCTTCAATCTATTATTTTTTTAGATCAATTAAGTAGATAAATTAAGTATGGGTAATGTTAGACTTATTACTTAAGCAAGTGTTTTCCTTTGTTGGGGTAAGGTTTATGTCCCCTCAAGATCTTTTTTATAATAAATCAGATGGGGTCTGCCAACTTCCTCCAAAAAAAAAATTTATAAATGTATCCATCAATATGTTTACAAATAGAAGTTACATATGTATCATATAATATATTGATTTAGAGATGGGCTGGCCAAAGCCCAGCCCAATTAATAATAAAGCCTGCACGACCCTACCGAATAAAAAATGGGTTAGGCTCTAGTATATAAATATCAGGCCTATTTAGAACCGAGTTTAGCCCAGCCCGGTCCAGCTACCCCATTGCCAACCTTAATTACTTACACATCTGTGTAAAACCTTAGATTTCGAAAGGAATAAGCTGGAAGAAAAGGAAAAAGAAAACGCGAATCTTACACATTTGTGTAAAACTCTAGATTTTGAATGGCAATAAGGTGGATAGAGTATCTGATGCGACATCTACAATCGAAGGAATCCTGATGTTAATATTGATGGATCCAATCATGGAAATCACAAGTTCCAAGTATCCTTTAAAGGAGAAATCAATCAGCAGGTAGTGTGCCCTCTAAGCTGACATATTTGTACCACTTTGGCATCTCTGCTCTTTCTAACATGAAGATATTGTAAGGAACAAAGTTCAAATCCTTACCACAACCCAATCTCAGCCCGGGCAGCCGAGCCCATGCTCGACTCACAAATAGCTCAGCTCACAAATAATATCAGGCTTCCGGTTGAGTTCGGACTAACCCAAAATAAGCAGAGTGTGGGTCAAGTTTGGGTTCAGTTCGAGCTGACACAAATTAAGCAAGTTGTAGGCTCAATTCGGGCCGATTTAGGGTTGGGTTCTAACTTGTTAACTTTCCCTTGGATTTATTTAATTAGTAAACAGATTTCTAGGTTAGTAAAATAAGGCAATCAATGTTCTTGTTAACTAATTCTTTTAACTAGAAATAATTTATGTGACGTATTTGTCCAATAGCAAAAAACTGGTTTCAAAACCCTTGATGAACAAGGCTAAGATTAAATTTATAAAAAAAAAATACTATTAGTAACATTCTTAAATAACAAATACAAAAATAGTTTCTCTATGTGAATGACATCAATTCCAATTGAATGACAATGAGATTGGGTTCTCTATCTATTATACTACATATATAAATGTATAATATCTTTTGTTCGGACAGGGCTGAATTCGAGTTGAGCTAAGGGCAACCCAAGCTCGGCCCAATATTTACTTTGGGTCTATATTCTTGTCCAAACTCAGCAAAAATAGGAAGATTTCACTACAACAGAAATACCGACTAGCAACGGAATACTAGAGACGAAAATATTTCCGTCTCTAATACCTCACTTATAGACACGGAAAATAATTCCATCACTAAAATTCTATATCTAATATATATTTCAACATTTCTGTATATTTTCTTAGTAAAAGATATATTAGCCACGGAATAGTTTTCGTGTCTAATTTATGTAGACACGGAAGTTAGTGTTAGTGACGGAAAATATCTGTGTCTAAGTTAAATGATCATAAGAAACAGAAATATTTCGAACCTATACAATAGTAGAGACGGATTTGTTTCCGTTTATAATCATTAAATAGTATTAGACATGGAAATATTTCCGTTTCTAATCATTAAATAGTATTAGACACGGAAATATTTCCATTTCTAAACATTTAGTCGTATTAGAAACGGAAATATTTCTGTCTCTAATAATCTTATATTGACATAATCCCTAATCAGCGAAACTCATATTTCCCCCCAAATACGAGTTCTCGATCCTGTACCGTGCCTCTCTCTCTCTCTCTCCTTCTCTTGGCTCCGACCATCTTCGACCACCCCCGCCGATGCTGACCATCTCCGACCATAGTGAGGACTGTAAGTCTCTATCTCTCTCTATCTCTGTCTCTCTCACTCTCTCTCTCTCTACCGAGCTCTCATTTTCTCTCTATCCCTCTCCTATCTCTGTCTCTCTTGCTCTCTCTCTACCGAGTTCTCTCTGTCTCTACTACGCCCTACCGAGCTCTCTCTATCTCTCCCTCTCTCGCTCTCTCTCCCTCTCTCTCTCTGCCGACCTCTCTCTATCTCTCTCTCTCTACTGACCCCTCTCTCTGTGTCTCTCTCTGCTCTATTCTCTCTCTCTCTACTCTATTCTCTCTCTATATTTCTGTCTCTCCTCTCTCTATGCTCTCTAACTATGGACTCTGTGCAGGTTCATCAGCACTACAAACTCCACGCCACTCATACCTTTATAAGGTATGTCAACACAAACCTTGTTTTTTTAGCTAAGATGTTGTTGTGTTTCTTGATTATTGGCTAAAATAATAGTCAAATCTTTCTGTGTTTTGGGATTTGCATTGCTAGCTCACTGTTATATATTGAATATACACGATGTATTTAGCAGTAAAACTATGGATTTCATCCCAAAATCATGGCATGAACATATTGAAAAATTAGAACGATATAGGAAAGACTAGCATCGCATGAACAGATTGAAAAATTATAGTCCTTTCATCCCAAATCTTGTAAGTTAGGGTAATGTGAAAGTAGAAGTAAACCCTTCCGAATCACAAAATGAGAAGTTTATGAATCAAATTATGGTTATATAATTATTGTTGTGGACTCTTTAAGTACTATATTAATTTGGATTTTATGGTGGATTCTTCACAGAATAAAGGGAGTGCCGGAGTGGTATCAATGGGCCAGGCTTGGGCCTTTATTTTTATGATTTTAATAGGCCCAGCCCTGACCCATCACATTTACAATAGGATTTTGAGGCCCAAATTTTGCTTGACGTCCCTAAATATTTTGTATTCATTCATTTAATAATTTTTTAATAAAAATATGTTATTTACCTAAATATACCAAATTCTCTATAAATTTGCCAAATTTTGGATTTTTTATTTTCAAATTCCATTCCGGAGAGTAGGACTAGCATTCCTCTAAAGTATAAACATAGTGCCCCTAAGTTTTTTTTTTTTTTTTTTTGTGGTTAACCCCTAAAATTACAGTTGGTGGTCCTTTCAATACTTTGATTGTAGACTCCCATTGATTGTTATGCATGTTTATTTGATGTTCATCCTTATTGTTAAAACTACGAGATATTAGAGATCCTTTAAGTGCATAATTTTGTTCGAATGGAGCATAATAATGTATTTGATTGATACATTATCATGTGGGTGGATTGTCCATACAGTTAAGATCATTGGATTGTAAGACCCACAAAGATTCGTTGTGAAGTCTCTCAAGGTCATTGTGAATTTGCATGTATTGAAACTTAAATCTCTCGTTCAAGAATCATTGTCTGATAAGTGGTTCTCTTATCATCACCATGGACGGATTCATTGTAGATTACAATGTTTAGTTCATACGTGGACTATTGTCTCTAACAACTGAATTGTCTTGTATGTGAAGAAGAGTATTTGTCTGCAAATAATTCTTGAATTGTTTATGTGGACAGTTTGGGAATGCATAATCCCGAAGCATGTATCAGTCGCTCATGCACACTCAATTTTAGGAATATTTTTATCAGTCAGTCACCTTATTGTTCTCTGGGTACATATTTGGATAAGGAATGCATTTGCCCCTTGTCTGAATTATGTACTTGGAGAGCCATGGGAAGATGCTGTCAAAATTTCCTTAAAATTGAACAAAGCACGTGAGCTATTGATTCTTGGGGATTATGTTGGTTTTGTTGTTTGAAAATAGGTTACATGTTATAGTTTAAAAGCATTCATGTAGTTGGGTAGTTAGTTATGTAATTAATTATGTATGTTCATAATGTGGATGTGGATGTGGATGCGGATATTATGTAGAATGAATATATGTAGGTTATGTTGTTTGAGAATAGGTTACAAATGTGGATGTGGATATTATATAGAATGAATATAAGTAGGTTATGTTGTTTGAAAACAGGTTACGGGTCTTGAGCACACAGGTTCTGTTTTTACAAAAAAAAAAAAAAAACAGGCATCAACGACGGAAATATTTCCGTCTTTAATGTTATTTCAATATTAGAAATAGAACTATTTCCGTCACAAATAAATATTAGAAATGGAAATATTTTTGTCCCTAACTTTTAATTGGAGACGAAAAGAAATTTGTGTCTAATATTAATATTAGATACCGAAACATTCTGTCGCCAATATAGTATGAGAGACGGAACTATTTCCATATCTAATTCTTCATTAGAGACGAAAACAGTGACATCATAAATGTAATCATTTGTTCCAAATAAAAGTATTAGACACGAAAAATATGTGTCTAATTCCATATTAGAAACAGATATTTTTCCGTGTCTAATAGCACTAGTGACGCGAATATCCAGAACGGTATAGAGGCGGGTATTATTTTCGTGTCTAATAGTATTAGACCTGGAAAATTACTATTAGCAACGAAAAATTTCCGTTGCTAATTGGTAGTTTTGTTGTAGTGATCATTCAGCCCACCCAAACTTCATGCCGAACAATTGGGCTTCGGGCCAGCCCTGCCCAATTGCCACCCCTATTAATGTAATTACTTTTGGTCTTCTTAATACTGGAACAAGCAGATCAGTTGTCTAATGGGTATTTGTTCTTTTCTTTGTCATGTCTACAAAGAAGCTAATGAGGTTGTAGATTTTTTTGGTAATTATGATTGTAATGTGCAAAATTCTGAATTACTTTACGTGATTCAAGATTGAAGTTTAGCTTCAATCTATTATTTTTTGAGATAAATTAAGTAAGGGTAATGTAAAACTTATTACTTAATCAAGTTTTTTTGGGATAAGGTTTATGTCCCCTCAAGATCCTTTTTATAATAAACTAGTAGGGTCTGCCAAACCCCCACTTCCTCTTTGTGTTTTTCTAAATGTATCCATCAATATGTATACACATTTATATATGTATTATATAGTATATTTATTTAGAGATGGACTGGCCCAAACCTAGCCCGATTAATAATAAAACCCGCATGACCCTGCCGACTAAAAAATGGGTTAGGCTCTAGTTTATAAATATAAATATTAGGCCCATTTAGAACCGTGCCTAGCCATGACCATCACAGCTCGATCCAGCTGGCCCATTGACAGTCCTTTTTTTTTCCTTGGTGATGGGGTATCCGGGCCTCTTAGAGCTCCCGACTAGGTCACCCGGGCATGTGCAGAGCCCTCTCCACACGAGTCAAGAAAATTGGAATAAATCCGGAGGGTGGCCAACAAGGGGAGGGAATCAAACTCGGAACCTCCGCTTCCTGATGCGTGGTCCTGGCCATCAGCCCAACTTACACATTGACAGCCCCACTTACACATCTGTGTAAAACCATAGATTTCGAAAGGCATAACCTGGAAGGAAAAAAAAAAGTGCAATCTTAGACATTTGTGTAAAAGTTTAGATTTAGAATGGCATAAGGTGGATAGAGTATCTGATGCGACATCTTTCGCTACAAATCAAAGGAATCCTGATGTTCAATACAGACCGACTAAGATTGATGGATTCAGCAATGGGGATCACAAGTTCCTTACTTTAAAGGAGAAATCAATCAGCAGGTCGTGGCCATTAACTATCCAAGAGAGCTATTTGGACGGTCAGGATCGAATATATGGCCGACATATTTGCATTACGATTCCCTTTCATCTTGGGCATATATCTCTTTCTAACATCAAGATATTATAAGGAACGAGGACTGCTACTCTTACTCTCAGGGTGTTTTGTACTTTCAGTCTGAACCAAACGGCTTTAACATTGCAAATAGACAGGTGGTTGGCCATGCTGAGAGTAGGGCTAGCATTCCTCGGAACGAAGAACATATTCGTATCATCGTGGATTTTAGACCCTACAACACGAAAGCTCTCCGAATCGTAATACATATCCCATGCGTATTATAGCCGACTCCACCTTCTAGGCCCCTCCAAGCTCAATCCAGGCTTAAAATCTCAAAGGTCATCCTCTTCCTTAAAATGCGCACACACGGAGTACCATAACAAGTCACGCGATCGATCGAGCGTATAAAAACCAGGTTCTCCGATCCTTCTTGAAACTCGTCTCCACAAAAAGAGATTCAAATCTCCTTCAACGCCATTACCAAGACTGGTTTTACTCATCAATCTAATCCAAATGCTCGTGATCTGATCGATCTCCTCTGTGTAAAGGTTTTCTAAGGTGAGATTTTTTTATTTTTTTTTGGGAAGAATCTGGATTTATTGATAAATTTGGAGCTTGTGATGACTCTAATTAATCTGATTCGGAAGATCTGGATCTCAACCTTCAATGTCGAATTGTGGTTTCTGCAGAGGTTTCTGATCATTACGAGGGTCGAATAGATCATCAGTGAAGGTAAATTTGAAATAATTTATATATTTTGGTGGCAATATAATATTATTGATGGCGGGAGGAGAAGAGGAAAATAATTGGGAGGAGGGAGAGGAAGTGAGAGATCGGGACAATTCGACTCGTAGAAGACGACTCAGCTTTCTGCAGAAGGAGTCGGCTCTCGAGATGACTCGGAGAGGACTCAGCGTTGTTAGTGGAACTGGAATTGAAGGCTTTTCCAACGGTTGGGTCATTTCTCCCGATAACAAGTAAGTTTTTTTCTCTCTCTCTCGATCTCTCTCTCTTAATCTTAAGTGCTGCTACTGTCACGCTTGATTAGGGCTCGTGTATGAAATATGGCGTCAGTCCATTGAAGCCAAGAGTAATTTTACTGTATGTGCTTTAGTTATGTGTCACTTTTGAATTGGAGGAGAGAAAAAAATTTGAATTTAAATTTTTAGTCTATTTTTTTCTCCTCCAATTTATTTAGATATATGACACATATAAGTTGCAATTGGCTGGGACCTTATCTCCTCTCTTCTATATGCATGGAGTATGCATGGAGCCTGTTTGGCGTGGACACTTGGCACCGACGTTCTAAGTCTTCATTTAGGTCCTCAACCCTTTGACAGGTCCTGTTCAGATCAGGTTATTCAAAAGTCAAAAAATTAGCTCTCGTGGACACGTCCGGTTCAGACCAGGTTATTCAAAAGGCAAAAAATTAGCTCTCATGAATGCCGAGCTGGACGTCGGGCATCCACAAATAATGGGGCACCTGGCAATAATTTAGGAGAGAAGTCACTTTATTTTCTTCCCATGATTTTGACTCCTCCTCACTTAATATCTTTCCCCTTTTAATCACCACATGTGCACGAGCGCCTAGCTCGAGCATCCACCAAAGCTAATTCTTTGCCCATTTAAAAATGAAGCTTGGAAATTTGGTTCTGCCCTAGGTCTCCACGTGTCCCTCTTAATACCCGTTAACCAATCCTTAGGATTCACTTACCTTTCCTTAGTTTTTAATTTAAAATGTTAAAATAATTATACCAAAAAAAAAATCTACAAACTAAGGGTGGATGGGTGAATCATAAGAGTGGATGAATCTTAACTACGGTTAAAGGGATATAAAAAGAGACACATGATGACCTCAAATGCATACGAATCAGGTTATAACCGTAGAGGATTTGGGTTCATTCAAAAATCAAAAAGCTCGAGTTCAGCCCATTGACAACTTTTTACATGCTTCTGATATTGGCGAGAACGATAAATGATGCATTTTACGATAAATTTGTGGTTGGGTTAATGGGTCGGGTTGGGTTGTTATGTGAATTTTCGAAGGGAGAGGGTCTCTAAACTTAAGGCATTGTTTTAAAATTTTCGGACAACCGGTCGGTCAGGCCAGTTGACTCGCAAATCGAACCCAAATTGTATAGCTTTGAAATTTCTATGAGCCAAATGTCTAACTCTGAATGAATCAATTCTGACCACTTGACCTGACATGATCTGTGTGTGACGGCCTCAGATTGTCTTGGCGAAGCCGGGATTCCATTCATCGTGTGATAGTTGGCAGAAAAATGGGGAGAAGTCATTTTATTTTTTTCCCATGATTTTGATTTCTCCCCATTTGATATCTCTCCCTTTTATTCTCACACACTTATCACCACATGTCTTATTATGTGTGGGGAAGTCAAAATCATGGCCTCATGATTTTGACTTCTCCATCCCCTATTCTATGGAACCCGAGACAAGCCCTTTCTAGCTTCGCAGGAGACAATCCAAAGCCATGTGTGACCCGAACAGTCTTAGACCATTATATAGACTAAATTACGCTTAGGCTTTTAAAAGGATCCAAAATTAGAAACAACATATTACATTAACAATTGTTGGATAAAAAAATGTAAAAAAGTAAGTGTTTTCAAATAAAGGCTACAGAAAGAAAATAATGTATATGCGAAGTAAAGTTTTTACTTTAATTTCTTGGCCTTGTTTCTTAAAAAAGTATTTTTGTTTTTATTTACAATTTAAAATTAATATTAATTATATACATATGACATCACTTGACGAAAATGAGTTAACCAACTGTTAGACCAGTTTGGATCAAGCCACTCGGCCCGACCCCTTGGCTGGGTCTGCAACAAAGGATTGCCCCTTTGATAATTAGGTTATTATTAATGTCGATTTAGATAAAGAGCAGTGATTAGCCGACCCCACCGACCCGCATTCTGATATCTATCGTGTTCCAGATTCCCTTTTAACTCTCGTTTATGGTTAAGCTTAGTTAAATTAAGATTAGTATTTTTATGGTTTTTTTAAAAACCAAGATATGATGGATGGATTCTAGGGGTGAGTGCATGACACCTTTAAAGAATGATTTTAGGGGAATTGGAGGGGTTTTATGGGGTTATGATAAGAGAGATTTTAGGAGATTGTGATATGAGGGATAGAGATAAGAATGATAGAGAGAGAAATGTCTATACTATAATATAAAGAAATAAGTGGCACCTTACCCCCTCTCTTTGCTCTTCAATCTTCAATTTCAAGAATTCTATGAGTTCTATTTTAAGGATGTTACGTGTCACCCTTTTTTAATCTCAATTGTTAACTCTCTGTCTCTCATACATCTCCCTCTCAATTCAAAAACTATGAAGAGATTTTAGGGGATTGTTCCCTCCACGACTCTATCTTTAATCTCAACTGTTAAATCTCTCTTTCACACATGTCTTTCTCACAATTCAAAACCTATTAGAGAGATTTTAGGAGAGGGATAGAGATAAACAATAAATAAAATAAAAAATAAGAGAATGTAGAGAGAAATTTTAGGAGATTATGATAAGAGAGATAAGAAAAAATAAAATTGTGATAAGAGAAATAAGAAAAAATAAAGAGAGAAGGTAGAGAGAAATTTTAGAGGATTGTGATAAGAGGAATAAGAAAGATAGAGAGCATATAGAGAGAGATTTTAGGGGATTGTGATAAGGGAGATAGAGTGTAGAGATTATTTTTAATTTTTTTATTCACACCCGTGCATCGCACAAGGTCTCTACTAGTACTATAATATAAAGAAATAAGATTCTCCTCTTTGATCTCCAAACTCCAATTCTTGGAATTCTGGAGGTGCTGATGTGGCACCTATAAGGAGTAATTTTAGGAGGACTGGAGGGATTTAAGGGGATTATGATAAGAGAGATTTTAGGAGATTGTGATAAGAGGATAGAGATAAGAATGATAGAGAGAGACAATGTAAAGACGTATTAGCCCATGAGAGATATTTTAAGCTATTGTGATACTTTGGATATAAAGAGTTTGTAGAGATTTATATAACATATTACCTATTAACTATTTTTAGGGAAATAGATACCTAACCAAATGCGCGATCTACATGTTGTCGTGTGTCCCTTTTAACTCTTACTTACTGTGGTTAAGAACCACTCACTCCTAGGGCTCATCAATTTAACCTTGGTTTTTAGAAAAAAAAATTAAAAATATTCACCATAAGTTGGTTAAGCTTGACCACAGTTAAAATGGGACGAAATAGAAAGACATTTGACTACCTAGCAAAATACGGAGTAAGCTAATCAATGCTCTTATTTGTAAAGTCTTAATTTAAAATGAGAAAATGTTTAACAGACCGCACATTCCACTATGTAGTGGAATGTCGGTCCTCATTGGTCCACGTTCCCTTTTTTAACACCAACCAACTGTGGCTAAGATTCACCACCCTTAAGATTCATCTATTTATCCTTAGTTTTTAGAAAAAATAATATAAAAAATATCAATCAAATTTAACCATAGTTAAAGGGGACAAAATGCATAAGAAAATCAATTAGGTGGCCGAATGCGGGGTTAGTGAATCACTGTTCTTTTTAAAATGTAACTAAGGCTAGGATTATCTTGCCCTTATTTAGATCATTCTTAGCAGTCTCACCAAGATAACTTTTTGGTTAAAATTTATTTTGGTGAGCCAAAACATAAAAAAAATATGCAAAGAAGGGCCTCCAGGAGCCTCTTCAAAGTAACCATTTTGGTTTGTACACACCAAACTTGGTGAGTACTATACACTTATCAAACCAAATATTTCTCTCTCCCTTCCTTTTTGTGGTCCCACATAAATAATAAAATAATATTTTCTCTCCCTTGTTTTATTTAGGTCTCACACAAATATAATAAAATAATATTTCTCTCTCCCTTCTTTTTTGTATTCCTACATAAATAATAAAATAATGTTTCTGTCTTCCTTCTTTTTTTGTTAAATTGGTGAGACTGCTGAGAGTGTTTTAAAAAAATGGATAGCCAAAATAAGAAAAAAAAAGTTTTGGCTATTTTGGTGAGTAAAATTTGGTGAGGCTGCTAGGGATAACCAAAAATTTATTTTGCTAAGCCAAAGTACTAAAAAATGCTTAAAAAGCATTCTTTATTTTGGTGAGCCAAAACACAGAAAAATACAAAAAAGGTCTCCATCAGCCTCTTCAAAATAACCATTTTTGGTGAGTACTGTACACTCACCAAACCAAGTATTTCTCTCTCCCTTTGTTTTTGTGGTCCTACATAAATAATAAAATAATGTTTCTCTCTCCCTTGCTTTATTGTGGTCCCATACAAATATAATAAAATAATGTTTCTCTCTCCCTTCCTTTTTTGTTTTCTCACACAAATAATAAAATAATGTTTTTCTCTCCTTTTTTTTTTTTTGTTAAATTGGTGAGGTCGGGAGTGTTTTAAAAAAGTGGACAGTCAAAATAGAAAAAAGTGAATTCTGTAAAATTTGGTAAGGCTGCTAGGAATGCTCTAAAAATGGTCTTCAACAGCCTTTTTAAAATAACCATTTCGATTTGGTGAGTGTACAGTACACACCAAAGAAAAATATTTTTCTCCATTTCTTTATTGTGGTCCCACACAAATAATAAAACAAGAGTAGTGATAGGCCTATGAGTTCCATTTCCAAACCTAAGGCACCACCTCATTGGTAGATAGGGCTGCAAACGGACACGGATATTATCCGTATCCGATTCGCATCCGAATCTGTTTAATCAGATATTTATCCGAATAGATATCCGTGCGGAGCGAATTCGGATAATAAATCACCATCCGTTTATAATTCAGATATGGATTTGGATACTAATACATCCGGTCCGATAAATATCCGTCCGACTATATAATATATATAAATAATATATTTTAAATGTATAAAATTAATATTACCTTTAAAAATTTTTAAAATAAAAAATTATATATTTTTACATTTTTAAATATTAATTTATATTATTTTAAAAAAATAATCGGATAATCCGGATTCACATCCGAATCCAGATATTTTAATCGGAGTCGGATGATACGGATATCATATTTGACTATCCGCCGGATATTTATTCGGATACGGATATCCAGATATATAATCGGATATGAATTCGGATATACCAATATCCGCTTCGTATCCACTCCGTTTGCAGCCCTATTGGTGGTGTCCCTTCTCTTAAATACTCACCACAGTTGGTGAGTATTTTAGAAGAGGGGCATCCACCAATGAGGTGGTGCTTTAGGTTTGGAAATGAAATTCATAGATATGTTAACTATTTCTCATAAAATAAAGGTTTTTCTCTCAATTCATACTACTATGATCTCGAACAAATAATGTGAGTTTTGATTATTTTGGTAAAGCTTTTGGGAGTATTTTTTTTTAAAATATTGGATAGCCAAAATATGAAAAAGGTGCGTATTTGGCTATTCTGTGAGTAAAATTTAGTGAGGCGGTTAGAAATGCTCCAAACGCGTCGGTCCAATGTGTTGATATAGGGTGTGGCTCCCCTCGTGATTACAAAGGACTTGTCACCTCCATTAGCAACAAGTCTTGTCGTAGACGTAACGGCGTAAGATAGAATTGGGATCTTTTCTAGATATTTTAAAGGATAAAGCCGGCCAGGCCGAGACAGATTTCAGGTGGGCTACCGTATAAAATGAGCCCCACCTAAAATCCCATGATGTTAAGAGTGGTCTCGGCTCTAGTGAGGTCTCAGTAGCAAAGTCCTCTTGGGTATAGGTACAAAGAAAAGATAAATAAAAAGAAAATAAGTTAAAAGAAAGGAAAATGTAATTTTGTGGTGTGTATTTGGTTTACAAGAAATTTAGAGGGAACATAAAAATTAAAAAAAGAATCATTTTTCCCTAAAATGCCAATTTGTCCTATGAAGGGCGGGTCAGAAATTTTTCTTAGCAAAAGTACGTATATCAAGAAAATTATTACGATGAGGGTGTATAGGCATACATTTTTTTGGATAATAGGTCCAATGATCATAATATTTGTTAATTAGTATAGCATACTAGCATTCCGATAAAGATCCATGAAAGAAAAAGAGCAGTGATTAGTAACTACAGACTGACTATACTTATGTATGCTGATACCAAAAAATAAATAAATTAGCGGACCTATAAGAAAAAGAGCAGTGATCAACGGACCTCGAGGTCCATTGCTTATCTTACACAGTGTCCTTTTGCCCCTTTTAACACCCTTTTAACTCTGGTTAAGTTTAATTAAATTTTAAATTTTTTTTTCTTTCTAAAAACTAAAGTTGGATTGCTTGATCCTAAGGTGTAAGTGAATCTTAACCAAAAATTATGAGTGTTTAAAAGAGGGGTGTGGACCAACTTGGATCAGTCATTCCCATACATAATGGAAACCTCATGCTCTTAAAGCATTTTCTAAAGAAAAATTAGGTACCTTTTTGATAAACTCATTATATAAATAACTAATTATATTTTTATATTATGAAAATTATTTTTTCCATGTCCGTTCCATTGGGTGGAATGTGTGCACCTCCCTTGCTTGATACATGTCTATTTTAACACTTATTAATTGTCATTAAGATTCACTCACCCTTAGAGTTTCTACATCGACCTTTGTTTTTTAGAAAAAAAAATAAATCTTAAGTTAATAAGTCTTAATTAGGATTAAAGAGGATTAAAAGGGACACATGGACGCTTAAAAAATCAATCCCTTTATAATACACAAAGGAAAAAAAACTATAAAATTTTATTTGGTAGGCAATATATACAAAATTGAGATATTGTGTATTATTTTAGAAAAATATACCTACAATGTAATAAATTAAAAAAACAAAAATTGGGGGCATGGCCCTCTCCACCCTGGTTATGCTATTTACATATTAGATACTTAATGATGTGATGTTTATGAGGATAATTTTGAATAGAAATTTTCTTGACATTCGGTGCTTTAATTTTCTTTTAAAATGATCTTTTGTAAGAGAAAATGAAGAAAAATTGATATTATTTAAAATCCACTTTCCCCCAAAAAATAGGTTATTCTTGTAAAACAAAGACACCTAAAAAAATTTCGTTGGAAAATTTAATGAGACTGAGATATGTATAAAAAGGGTGTTTTCATCTCACGAGTATGGTTTCTTTTAAAAAAAATATCTATCTCGTGAATATTGTTTCTTTTCTAATCAAGTGGTTATTAGTCCGTCAAGATTTTGGATCAGAGTCAACTGCGATTGATCTTGGAGTGTTCAATCGCTCCCGCAACTCAACACGTGCTCCTTTAACGGTAGTTAAGAAGTATTAATCTTTTAGAATTAATTTGTTTGAACTTTTTATTATAAAAAGAAGATTAAAAATATTAATCTCAAGAATAACAATTACAATTAAAGGGACACGTGTTGAGTTGTGCCTCGTTTGGATGAGAGTTACTATGATCCCAACTCCTAAGATGAGCAATAGTGAGGAGCTGACTGTTGCTTCTCTTCTCGCTCTCACAAAGCCCCCCTTAACTGCTCTGAACTTTGGTTAAGTGATTTTAACCCCTAAAAATAATTTTTTTTTATTTCTAAACACCAAAGGTACATGCTCGAACCCTACCGGTTAGTGAGTCTTAACTACAATTAGAAGTGTTAGACAAAAACAATTGATGTTACCCTATGGCCTAAATATAGAGTCATGTCACCTTAATTACTTATCAATCTGAAGGTGATGTGGCATTACACATGGGCTGGTATGGTCACTCCTTCCTAGGGCTGTCAATGGACCGGATCATGATCCGGATCCGATCCGAATCCGATCCGATTAGCCGGACTTTGGACCCTATATGTGATCCGTCGGATCGGATTCGGATCGGATCTGGATATAAGGTGATCCGATCCGATTAAAATCCGTTCCGATAATAATAATAATTTTTAATTATTTTAAATATATTATTTAGATTTTCTATGTATAAAATATTAATTTTTAAAAAAATTAACATTAATTGTATTAATTAAGGTATTATTAGATTTTTTATTATTAAAATAGATTTTTTTTTTTTAAAATAACCTTACTCGGATTGGATCGGATCGGATTCGGATCGGACGATATATAATCGGATCGGATTCGGATCGGTTACTTCATGATCCGACGGATCTCGGATCGGATTCGGATCAGTCGGATTCTTAATCGGATCGGATTCGGATCTAGGCAGATCCGGTCCGAATCCGATCCGTTGACAGCCCTACTCCTTCCTGGTTTCTGGTAGTGTGTCCCCTCACTCACCAAGGAGCTAGGGAAGTTTTGGGTTCAAGTCCCGTACAGGTGGCGTTGTGATTTCTCTACACTTTAATAGAGCAGATACTAATCCCTAACCCTAAATTGTGCAAAAAAAAAAAAAAAAACCAAAAAACTCTTCTCAGTATATTTGAAACAGTAATGTTAGATTGAATCTTGGCGAGAGGACTCTCCAGTAAGTAGGGATGGTACTAATCGGGTCGGGCTGAGTTGGGTTAGGGTTAGTCTAAGCTCAGTCTAAAGTTCAAAACCTTAACCCAAGTTCAGCTCGAGCCCAATCTCAACCCGAACACCCCAACCCAAGCTCGGCTCCCAAATAACATTAGGTTGGCCAAAATTAAGAACATTGTGGGTATGAGTTTGACTCACCATTTTCTCTTATCTAAGTTTAGAATATTTTTGGTTAGGTAACTACGGAATGAAAAATTGAAAAGGTGTTAATAAGGACCGTTGGATGCAATTCAAGGTTAATTTTACTTGTTAGGGTAAGCGTTGTTATTAATTATATTATGCATGTATATATTAGTAATTCGGGCCAGACTAAATCAGGGCTGAGTTGTTTTTTTTTCTTTGTGGGTAATCTAGGCTGAGTTAAGGGTAGCCTAAGCTCCTCAAAATTTACTTCGGGCTAAATTTTAACCTTAACTTAGCCTAAAGTAAGGAGGGTTCAATCCACCCAAAAATTTGGGCCAGTCGAGTCTGATCGGATTGCCATCCCTACCTATAACAACAAAAACATGAATGTTTAACTCTACTCTCAATCAACTTCCACTCTCGGCATTCACCAACTATATGTCCAATCTTAATGAGGAGAATACTATAAAAGTTGCAACCGATTAAAAAAATAGATAGATGGTTGGTGGAGGTTGAGAATAAGAAGAGCATGTCTAACACAATTCTGAGATAAATATCCAAGTCAAAATATAGACTCATCGAAATTGTCTGGCACACTCACAAAGCTCCTTTTAATTGTCCTGTTAACCAGGTTATGTAATTTTAATTCTCGTAGTTAAATGTTTTTCAATACCTTTTTTCTAAAAGCTAAAATTACATGGTTAATCTTAAGGGCTAATAAATCTTAACCATAATTCAAGGGTGGTAAGAGGGACACGTGTTGACCTGTGGGATGGGAAGTCAGACGGATTTCCACTCCGGTCCCTTCTCAGGGGAGTCGGGCCTCGCACTCCCCCCTTTATAAATACTTAAGTAGTGAGTTGGGTCCCACTAATCTGACTAAGTTCCACGTGTCACAATCGGAGCTGTTTCGCGCTAAAAAGAAAAAAAAAAAGTGGGGGAAGGGAGTCCTCTCTTTCCCAGCGTCCTCTACTTTTGAATTATATATAAGTGTTCAAATTGAGTTAATGAGAGAGAAAGAAATGCAGGTGGTATCAGGGGTGGACGAAGTTCATACTGGCGTGGGCCATCTACTCCTCCTTCTTCACCCCACTTGAGTTCGGATTCTTCCGGGGACTGCCCAAGGACTTCATCCTTCTCGACATCGCTGGACAGCTTGCTTTCCTTGTCGACATTGTTCTTCGCTTCTTCGTCGCCTACAGAGATAGCCTCACCTATCGAATGATCTCCAATCGCACCCCTATCGCTCTCCGGTCAGTTCTCTGCACATTCAAGAATACCCCATTTTACATTCTTCTAAAATTGTAATGTTTTATCGGATTTCATGTTTCCCCGAGTTGCTGATTTTTTTTCTCTCTCTCTTTTTGTTCACAGGTACTTGAAATCTTCTTTCTTTATCGATTCTCTTGGTTGTCTGCCTTGGGATATTATCTATAAGGTACTATAATCTTTTCCTAATATATATAGTCATTTTCCAAGGGGGTTCGTTTGGACCATAGTTGGATTTTGATTTATGAAAAACAGTTTTATAAATTGGTTTTAATAAAATAAGTATTGAGTTTTAATGATTTGGGTTAAAACCATGTGGTTTGATATAATAGTGTTGTTTTATACTAGTTGTTTTGGGGAGGAAAACCATGTTTTCAAAAGAAAACTGTTCTCTCATTTATTAGTCCCACATTGGATATTTTTGAGATTTGAAACCACTTAATAAGTAATTCCCTTTCTTTAAAGATTGTTATCTTGTGTGTGCTCATACACCAAGTGTGGGTGCACCAGGAGGTGCATTGCATCGAGCGCGACACGTGCATGTGCAGGGCTATGGGTGCTATGAGGCACACTTCGTACGTCGCTTGAGTTGCCTAATCTTTTTAAGATTAGAAGTTAGATCAACGGTGTAGATTTGATCAGTGGCTCCCAAGCCTAGCTGTTGGTGTAATTGGGTTAAATTCTTGCACACATAGTCACTTAGCAAATATAGACGGATAATAAAGCAATTAATTATTTAATTAATTAGGGTAGAGAATCGCTTCACTAAGAGGCGCTACAATTGAGTTTTTTTTGAAGATAGTCAAAGCCTCCCATGTGCAACGTATGTGACAACTCTATCTCCGGGATACAACTCAGCTCGGATTCTCTTCGGTCTTCCCAATGAGTTTGCACTACTCGGTAGAAGACGGAGTACTTATCTTCCTTTAGGTTGTCCTTTAAAATTAAATATATACATATATACATATATATATATATATTATTCATTTAATTACGGTTTGCCAATTATCCAAGTGTCCTAAAGTCCCATCGGATATATAATAAGAGAATATCTAATTAATTAGACAATTTCCAAAATTATCATTTTACCCCTCAGGGTTTAAGAGTTTGTTTGGTTACAGGGTTAGGTCTACTTTGGTTTTGGTCTAATCCTGTTTTAACCTATTCCAGATTAAGTATACTCCTATTATGTTTGGTTACAGATTCTGGTTCTGTCCAGAATCAATTCTGCACAGAAACTGATTCTGGTTTGACCAGAATCAATTTTGTCCTAGGTCCTGTTTGGTTACAAAATTTTAAGTTAATCCATTTTAACTTATTCCTAATCTGTTTGGTCACAAGACTGTAGTTAATCCGATTTTATCAATTTCAGATTATGTTTGGGTACAAGTTCAGACTTGTCCAGATTAACCCATTTCACAAAATACCTCTATTTGGGTACGATGGTCCTTATTGGATCCATCATGTGGACATTGTAGGTTTACACCCAAAATCGGATGGCTACCAAGATGGTTCTATCCTTATAGGACAGATCTATTGTTCTTCCTGATCTGGTTTCTCAGATCGGGTAATCGAACGGTCCACATGTGGACTGTTTCATGATGGACGGTTGAGAAGACCGAAGACATTCTGCAACCTCATCAGGAGCTGGACAGCAGTCCATTTTCCAGTATCCATGAATCTGGATAGATCCGGACAGCCTGTTGGTTCTGGATTCTGGGTTTTAGGCCTCCATCTTCTTCCTTGAGCTCCAAGGTCTACCATTAATGGAGGTCTTTAGCTTAGGATCTTCCTAAGAGGTCCCTGGTTTGGAGTCCACCTGATGGACCATGGCTCAACTTGACTAGACCAGGGTGCACCTACTCTGGTCTGGGTCCGTGGATTTGGTTCTGGTCTGAGTCCCAACAGAACTCAGCACCTCTCCAAGGCCCTCTATTTATAGAGGACCAAGGTCCCCCTGCATGTGCATTGGCCCAGCCACCTGGCTAGGCCCTTCCTGCCCCAGGCAAGCCATGTTGTGGCCACATGGCTCTCTGGGTTAGGTCTTGGTCAGACCATCTCATGATGGGCCTGTACCCACTTACCCAAGACATCATGGTCTGATCTACCTATCAGCCCATGTGGGTTCTCAGATCTCATTACCAAATCCGACGGCCCAAATCCAATCCGAGCCTGAGATTCGATCTGACGACTCTGATCAACCACTCTGATCATCCGATCAGGGTCAACCTAGATCTACGGTTCTGATTAGATCAACGGTCCTGAATTCGGTCAAAATAAATAGCGACCCAAGTGACTCGTGACGATGCGCACGTGTGAAGTGCAAAGTGCGCCTCATAGCGCCCAAAGCCCTATGCCCGCACCGCACACGCACATGCACTTGCACCTGAGCCATTGCCCGTGCGTGTGCGCTCGCGCTCGTTGCGAGCGCAGCTCGTGCCCGTAATTATCGTCTAAAGGAATTAATGGGTAATATTTTACACCACATGCTTAGTTGTTGACAATTAAGTAAACAAGGGGGTAATTAAACCCTTTATATTTTCTCTACTTTTCCGACGTGGCACTAAAGAACTAAAGGAAAACCACTAAAAGTGTGTTTTCTCTCTTTCGAGAGATTAAATACTCAACCTAAACAAAGATTAAATTTATGAGGGTTTTAGTCCATGATTAAAATCAAAACCCCGGATCCTAATGATCCGGTTTTTATTAATTTAAAAATCAATTTTAAATCAAAATCAACACTAGCCATTGCCTATATATGGCGAGGATGAGGATTAGAGTTTCTCACACAAAGTGAGAACTCAAATAAGACCTCTGCTAGTTTGAGCCCAGAAAGAGAGCCCGAAACAGAGAAGAAGATTCAGACCTTAATTGGAGATTTGAAGTCCATCTCAAGATTGAAGACAACTCAATCCAAATGGACATATCAGAGATAGCCAATCCTCGGATTGGATATTAGTATTTGACCAATCCATTCGGACCAATCTGGCTGGTTGAGAACCGTTTTGTAACAAAACAGAGCACTGTCCGGATTTACCAAGAATATAGAATAGAAGGAGAACTCAATCAGTGTAGCAATACACCGACCCTTGGGCACTGTTACCAAATAAAGCCCTTTGACAAATTGTTTCCAAACAGTGTGTCTCTTCGAAACTGATTCCAGAATTCTCAGAATCTGGTTTCCAAAATCCTTATAGATCTTATTCTGGAACTGTCACAGGAATTGCTTTTAGAGAGTAATTCTGTTTGGCAATCACTTGTGATAGCCTATTCTAGTTTATACATTCTGTGTAACCATTTGTTATCCTTGTAAAGGGATAACTTAGACCTTAACTGGAATAACTAATTGTGGGCATCCTAAAAGGAGGTTAAAGTATAGTTCTTACGAGATAGTGCATATCTGTAGAGGAACAGTTCGATTCCTGACTAAGTTGAATCTCGGAGATAGAGTTTCCATTATCCCTTGCACAAACGGGAGGCTCCAACTATCTTCAAGAAGCGCTTGTCGTGCCTATTAGCCGAATTGATTTAGGTTTTTTTGTGGTTATCGTGTGCAATTATTTTAAAAATAATAAACCAACATAGTTGCAGAGCACCCACAGGTCAATACGTATCCCATTTAACCTTTGTTAACTGTGATTAAGATTCACTAACCCTTGGGATTCAACAATATAACCTTGGTTGTTAGAAAAAAAATATTAAAAAGATATTTAACTTTGTTAAGAATTTTAACTCTTAATCTTTAGGGTTAATATTTTTTTAATATAAATTTTTTAAAGCAATGAGTATATTGTTGAACCCCAAGGTTAGTGAATCTTAATCACAGTTAATAGAGATTAAAAGACACGTGTTGACCTGTGGGTGCGATTGAGTTCTCCTCGAGTTCAATCGCAATTGATTGTGATCCGATCTCATATGTGGGAAGTGATAGGATAAACTTGAGTGTACAGCCCAGGTTGTAGAACTTGAGCAAGTATCATTGGATTGGAACCTAGGGCACCTACTTCTCCACAGATATCTCATGTAAAGGTAAAATTGGAAGTATGGATAACCATCCTAATATAATGAGAGTGAAGGGCTGGTATATCATTACTTGCTTCTTATTTCTTAAGAATTTTTTAAGCCTCGCTTTCTCTTTGCTTCTCGTTCTGATAACTATGATTTGGACATCTAAATGAATCCATTTGCGAATTGTGTCATATTAGAGTCTTATTTTCAATATTAGAAGTAACAATTAATTACATGTAATTCAATTGTTGCTTCTAATAAAACTTTAAATGACACAACTTGTATATACACTTAAGATACCCACTAGACAACATAGTTACATTTCAGAATTCTGGTGAAATGAGCTCATTTGATTTTTAAATTACAGTTCGAATATGAAAGAACTCTATTCATAAATTTATCAAACTTAAAACAAAAGCTCTAAAATGAAACAATTTGCAAATGGCACAATTGTATTATTTTAGAATATTTGATTTTTTAAGTTGAATAAATTCAAAATAGGCTATGAATAGTAATTTAAAAATAAAATGTGTTTATCTCGTTAAAACTCTTAAATGTTATTTTTTAATCATGCTTTCCTTTTTGGGGCCGAGCAATTCCTAGCATATTTTATTGCTAATAATCTTTTTTTGCTTCCAAACATACCAAAATAAGTTTATCTGTCGCACCCCAAAATCCCATCTTGGTCATAATGAGATTTTGGACCCGTGACACCACATATCCAATCTTTATCCTTTAAAACATACAAGACATACTAATATTGAACTTGAAAATTTCTCATATTCATTAATAATAATTCTAACAATTAAATCCAACTTGTCTGACCAATCATAAATACCAAAGTGAACCGGATCCTTAAACATGATCAATGACTGAAAATAAATCTAAGCAATATAAACCAAAATCGTCTTATTACATCCCTTAAATAAACTGAAATAAACAACTAATCATCTAGACTTAATAATAGGGAAAATAATCCAGATTGACTTCCTCTTCCTGGAAATTACCTACCTGCTCTTCTGTATACTCCTCCTCTATCCAAGGTGGTGGAGCACAGATGTCGAACTCTCCTGAAACTACCGACATAAAAGTATAGCTGAGCAAATGAAAACTCATTGTATACAAAGTTTAACTAACAATATACAATAACATATCCTCATAATCATGCTTTAACCTAAATAACACATCTTACAATTCATGTGCGGAAAACATGTAAACATATTATCATGCAACACATATAATCAGACTCTTGACATTTGGGGACTTGTGAGACTTATGAGATGTATGTTAGTTCTTTCTAGGTTTTTTGTGAGTAGCATATAGCCATGTCAGGTCGGTCCTTGTAATTTACATGTTGTTACGCTTGTTATACCATTCTTGCCACCACATGTTGCCATGCTTGTTATACCATTCTTGTCATCACATGTTATCATGCTTGTTATACCATTATTGTCACCACATGTTGTCATGCTTGTTACACCTTTTTCCATATCATTTCCATTGTTACCGGAGTCTTATATGTCTTGTTAGTTCATGCAGACGTATGACTTGTGAGGACTTATCAATTATCATGCCGTGAGGCTTGTGCTTGACCGTGTTATGATTAACCTTCATCTAGGTTATCCTTTAGATTCCGATATCAACACATCGAATCTCACCAAAGCCACCCATATAACTAAAGTTAGCGGATTTAAGGCCTTATATCATCCTCTAAGTATTTACCTATCCGAAACTTAACCATAAAATACATGCTCAATTACATATGAATATTATGTAAAATTGTACCATAACTTATCATCCATGGAGAATAATGCGCAACATAAATTCGGGTTTAATATTCGACAAGATTAAATCATAGTATCAATAGAATTATCAATTTCTAGCATCAACTATAATTCATTATAAATCCATTCTTCCATATGCAATTATATTATAGTTCCCTAATTATTCTCATTCCTCTTATTTAAGCATAAAACATATTATTAACAATTATTCACATCATACTTAGGTTATTCACATCCTACTATTCAATCTCAAAATATAGAAATCATCCTTTTATTCTAGAATTAACATCATGAAATTCAGTAGCATAATCATAATAATCTATTCTAGATCTTATCCTTGAGACTCTCTTCAAACTACGTAAGAAAACATCACAATATGCTTAATCAAATCATGTAAACACATACATCCCTAAATCTTGATTTCATACAAACTCTTAGAGATATTATTAGGTTAGAATAGACAATGTATAGTACCTTCCTTGATCGTTTCCCTACGATCCTTCGCTTGAGAACGGCCTTGGATGAGATCTCCAAGCTCTCCCCTTCTTCTCCAATTGAAACTACCCCTTTGTAAATCTTAGGTTTTTCTCCCTTTTGGACCTCACAAAGTCCTAGAATGTTTTTGGAAACCTAAAGCCCCGAAATAAGGTATATATATAGGGTTTGGAACCTTAAAAGATCATGAACATCATGACTTTTCGCGTTTTTGGGTGCAGCCCACCTCTCGGGTGGAGTTAGTGGCCTCTCAAGCGGTCAAAAGCATAAAACCGGGGCTGGAGGTATTGGTCGCGGCCGCTCGGGCGCCCGACCGTTTATTTCTTTGATTTGAAACCCTGCTCTAGTATTTGACCCGTAACTTTTGACTAAGTTATCAGAATTGGACGATTCAAGATGCGTTGGAAACCTTATTCAAACGGGAATAATTTCTTCTTTATCAAAACCACATCTAATGAGTTCATCTTTGATTGAACCATTTTGAATGAGATGATGATAGGAATGGACTGATTGTGCTTCTAAACTCCCCCCCTCCCCCCCCCCCCCTCCCTTTTTGTGTGGCAATATGCCTTAATTTTTATTGTCCATGATTTTGTTTGATTTTTCGTATGTATATATTTTAATTTTCCTGCATTTAATGGGTATTGGTGTTTATCGTATCTCAAGTATTTTTTCCCTTTCCAATAACACTTGTGACAATCGTGCTTTGTCTTTCCAGTCATTTCTTTCCTATGTGAAATAAGTGAAAGTATCCTTAATAATTGACATTTAGTTAGTTTTTCCTTTTCAATAATTTCTATTATATGTAACGCATCACATGGTTGAAATTAGGAAAACAATAATATACTAAATTGAAAAGTTATTGAATAACACTCACTCTCAAATGCAACATTTAAGTCAATCATATAGCACGTAATAATTACACTTCTAACGAATAGGCCTTTCGAACCACTGTTACAAATCTGCCCAAAAATAACTAATTTCTTGCAAGAAATATCGAGAAAAATACCTAAAGTTTAAATCTTTTGTGATATTTTAAATTTTCGTGAGAAATATAATTTTATCTTTTTATCGCGTAAATATTGTGAGATTTAGACAAGATTTAACCGATATTTTTAATTATTGGAAGAAATACCCAATATCACTAGTTTGATGAATTTATAAATTGATAATATTTATTATTATTTTAATTGGTATTTTAATCATTGCTGAGATTTAGCTGAGATATACCCAAAAAAACTCCAGATTTGAAAATCTCCGTAGAAAACCTTTGACTGATAAAAATCTGAGAACGAGATTTGTAACATTGTTTGGAACCAAAGAGTAAGGCCAAGAGATCTTCTATAATGTGGTTTGAGTTATTCCATTATGTTGTCAAGTGTAGAAATGTGTAATGATAATATATACTCACCCATTATCATGATTAGGACTTTGATGCTAGAAGTGAAGTGAAATCTTGGACTCACATGCAGATAGTTCTGAAGATTGCTGAGTATAACACCCACTTATTGTCAATTTGTCATAACATGTGTGTGCATATGTGCATGGGGCGTATGGGGTAGGTGTTTGTGTTTCCCCACAAACCCACATTCCATGATACATCATATTATTTGTTGTCCAACATGCCTCTGAGGCATTGCAGGGGAATGCTATAAGTTTCATTTAATTTATAGAAATTTCCATGGTTTATCTTTGCTTGGTATCTTTTGAGTCCTTGAAGTTGCAAAAATTCTCTTATTTTTGTATTATCCGAAGCTGTAGCTCTTTCTGCGGTCATTCTAAGGCAATCTGCTATTATCAGGTCTCTGGAAGAAAAGAAGAAGTGAGGTATCTTTTATGGATTAGGTTGAGTCGGGTGCTCAAAGTGACACAATTTTTCCAGAATATGGAGAAGGACACCCGGATTAATTACCTGTTTACCAGGATTGTGAAACTTATTGTTGTTGAACTCTATTGCACGCATACGGCTGCCTGCATATTTTACTATCTGGCTACCACACTGCCTGCCTCTGAGGAAGGGTACACCTGGATAGGAAGTTTAAAGATGGGTGACTTTAGTTATTCACATTTCAGGGAGATTGGTCTTTGGAAGCGGTACGTAACATCACTATATTTTGCTATTGTCACCATGGCAACCGTTGGTAAGTTTCTTCCTTACATTTTTATTTTACTAAATTTAATCTAAAGCATTCCAACTTCCTGATTTCCTTTTCTTTTCTTCATTGTTATCTTGTGGTGCCTATTCCAACTCAAGAAGAACAGTAAAATTGTTATGATGTTCTTGAGGTTACAAGGTTTTACAGCCTGAAAGGGATTCCATGGGAATTCATACTTTTGATTTCAGGGAGAAAACTAAAATCTGTCTGAGTTAAAATTTAGCAGAGATCTGCCTTATTTAACATATCTTTAATCTACTTTATGGTTAACCTATGCAAAATGGTAATTAATAGTCAATCTCAATCCTCTTATAGTTTGATCAATCTAAGATTCTCTAATTAGACTAATCACTAACGTAAACTGTGTATGGATCAAGGTTTAAAAAAAGGGTTTCAAATACCGTATTGGACACGACCGAAACCGTTACATTACACCGTTACGTAAAGGTTTCGGCCGTTACACAAAGATTCCAAAAAATCACAATAAATAGGAAAAAAATAAAAAACATGTACCGAAACCGTTACGTTACGGGCGTTACTTAACCGTTTCAGGCGATACGGTGAACGATTCCTACGACCGAAACTGTTACGGTACGGGCGTAACGCCCGTTACGTAACGGTTTCGGGCGTTACGCTTGGTTTCGGGAAAAAAACTGTAAAGGCACGGTTTCGGGTATCGGAGACCACCGAAACCGTTACGTAACGGGCGTTACGTAACGGGCGTTACGTAACGGTTTCGGCGAGTTTTTAAACCATGGTATGGATGCCCCAATAATTCTTGATCCATGATTTTTGAGTTAGTTGATTGTCTACTAGAGGCAGAAAATTCATTTGACAATAGCTATTTCAATAAATGTTTTCCCCACATTAAGGTCCTACTTGTTTTGTGTCATTGACCTTTTTTTTTGGAAATCTTGCACACGTTTGGTTTAAACCAGTCATGTGTGCACGTGCATCAAGGAAACCTAGATTAGGTCGAAGGAGTGGTATGTGAGATGGTCATGTCCATGAAAGACCAGTGATATAACCAATGAGAAGCATGCTAGTGTAGGTTGAAGGCTCTAAAATGAGTTGGTGAAGGCAAATATGGGTGTGGATTAAGTTAGTAACGTATTTGAAGACACATACATTAACGTATCGGAAGAATGGTTGAATGTGTTCATTTATCCCGACCCACAAAAATTTGGAATAAGTCTCCTTTGATGATGATGATCAGTCACATTTGACTTTCGATGTTCAGTAAGATTCCGTTACGAGACCTAGAGTAATGGTAAATTGGTAATAGAGAAATCGAAGCAACTTGACTTGGTAGAGTAGAGATATTTCCCTTGAACTTAGAAGAATAAAACTAGAAGTGCTCCATGTGTGCCTAATGATAGGTACGACTCTAGTATGTTCGTTGCTTTATGTATGGAAAAGCTTCTACAAAGGAAGTTGAGCGGATAAACATAGGTTGACTGTTTAAATCAATTCAAAACTTTGGATATCCTAGAAGATTCTTGAGCTCAGAGTGGTTTGAACTTTGAAGGAGTAGAAAGAGAAACCAAGACAAAGAAAGCTTAGATGAAAAGATGAAGAAGAGAAATGATTAGGGGCTGATTTTCAATTTTATTATTATTTATACTACTTATAAAAAGATTACAATAATACCCTTAATTACTTAATGATATGATACGATGTATCTACACCCATAATAATAATAATAGTTGTAGTAGTCTTTCAACTTTTTAATCGCTCTCTATATCCAGAAAATACTCGAGACGTCCTAGGTCCTTGATTTCAAACTCCTGTGCCAAATTTTTTCCAACTTTCCAATCAGTAGCGAATCATTATCTATCACTTTTTTTTTCAACTTTCCAATCTCTAGTGAATCTTTAGGTCCTTGATTTCAAACTCATGTGTCAATTTGTTTTCAACTTTCCAATCCTAGAGAAACATTATCTATCACCGCAACATCATCAACATAGACAATTGGAGCAGTAATTAGTCGCCCACGACGTCTTACAAAGAGTGTGATCTGCATGACCTAGCGAGTAACCCATTCTCATCATAGCCATACGAAACCTCTCAAACCAAGCCCGATGCGACTATTTCATATCAATACCATCTTCTTTAATTTGCAGACTATCCCTCATTGTTAGGAAGTTTGGATCTTGACGGAGGAGCCATATACACTTCCTCCCGCAAATCTCCATTAAAGAAGACATTTTGATGTAAAACATAGTTGCAAGGAAGCTATGTGAAGCTTGCTTCCTAGGCTCGCTTTCCAGAAAGAAAGAGCTTCCATCGTGTCCCATTTAGTGATCAAATTGGGCCATTTATGTAGGAAGTGATTGGATAGACCCTTCTAAAGCCTAGGGTGTAGATCCTAAGGAAGTATCGTTGGATTGAAACCTAAGGCACCTACTTCTCCACAAATATCTCATGTAAAAGGTATGATTGGCCATATAATATAATGGAATAAAGCACCTATATCTCATTTCTTGCTTCTCGTTTGCTAAACATTTTTTGAGCCTCGCTTCCTGTTTCTTGCTTTTGCTTTTCTTCTCGTTTGGTAAACTTTGATGTAAAGGTCAAAAAAATCTTGATGTCAATGATAACACAACTCTAATAGAATTTATCTTTGCAACCGGAGCAAACGTTTTTTTTAGTCAATCCTATATGTCCTCATATCCTTTAGCAACCAACGTCGCCTTATATCTTTCAATCGACCCATCAACCTTGTGTTTCATAGTGAACACCCACTTGCAACCAACCAGCTCCTTTCCTTTGGGTAAATCCATAATTTTCCCATATACCGTTATTGATTAATGCCATTATTTCTTCCATCATAGCCTCATGCTACTTAGGATAAGAAATTGCCTCTTGAAATCTAGAAGGTAAAGATACAAAAGAAACAGAGGACAAAAAAGCAAAATAGGCAGGGGCAAAGATGCATAAGAAACATAGTTAGAGATATGATGAACAATACACTGATGCTTCCCTCTACTTAAGGCAATATGAGCGTTATCATGAATCGTAGGAACAAATCAACAAACATTAAAGAGGAAGAAGTAAGATTACATGAATCTGAATTGGAGCCTGGTTCAGAGGAATCTGAATCGGTAGTTTATTGCATCTGGTGTAACTTGTAAGTTTGTAATTCCTTCTCAGTAGTAGTTTTAGTAGGAGCTAAGTGCCACCCCTGAAACAATAGGAATGGAAAGGAATATCAATGACCGGCTGAGGAAGAACAACTGAAGAAGAATGTTGCCTCTCTTCCAACTCACAATGCTCCCCCTGAAGAGAGGTAAGCGGACAAGGAAAAATGGGTTCAAACTAATAAAAAGGTGACATCTATGATAACAAATCATTTGCGTGACACCATATTAAAACACTAGTATCCCTTTTGAGTGGAGAAATACCCCAAGAGAACATTCCAAATGAATTTGGGATCTAATTTAGTCCTATTTGGCCCTAAGACATGAATAAAGCACACACAACCAATGATTCGAGGAGGAACAACGAAGGGGAACTGATCTGGACAAAAATGTTATGTGAAGACTTCAACTTCAGTACTTGGGACGACATACGATTGATAGAGTAAGAGATATTCCCCAACATTATAATGCACAATTTCAAAAGGAAATAAACTTCTATGAATCATTACTGGGAGGGAAGGAGCCATGACAATGATTTGTTAGTTCACTAGTCTCACAATACAAACTATGAGATCCAATAGACACAATCAAACTTGGAAATAGGATTTTTAAGGACTAAAAAGATAAGTGACCTAATCGATTGTGCGAGAGTAAGATCTGGTCTTTATTAACATAACTACTAGAGCAGAAGGAGAAGCATGAGCCTGATCTAAAAAAACAAAGTGTGTCCACTCCCAATCTGTTCTTGTCACCAGATGTTGAAAATTGAAATACGCAATGAGATGGAAAGAAGGTTACACCACAATTTAGATTCTTAGTTAGGCTGCTAACACAAAGAAGGTTAGCATATGCAAATGAAAGGGAAAGACTATGAGTGACAGTGATGTTTCCTTTTTCAGATACCAATGAAAAAGAACCATCAATTATTTTGACTTTGAGATGACTAGAACAAGAATTATAAGATGAGAATATAAAAGACGTACTAGGCATGTGATCTAAGGCTCCTGAATTGATGATCCAGAATGGACTAGATGTGGATGAGGTTACATGCTTAGCAGATGCGTGATTACTTGAATGGGCAAAGAGGTGGAGGAAGATGAAGTATCCTCCATTTGGGTAAACAGATGTAAAATGCCTCCTTTGGAATGGTGACTACTTCCTTTGGGAAATTGTAGGTTGTTCTATAGGATCACTTTATGGGTGTGAAGATGGGTGTTGAATTGGGCCAAAGTTCCAATAGAGGCGTTGTGAGCAGTAGGTGGACTTACTCGATTGATTTTGAGGGACAACGAATTAAGCCCTAATAGATTTCCAGGGTATAAAAGGATATACAACAATAATCACAATTCATTGAATTCAATTTATCCTTGTAGTCTTGGTTATTGTTCAGCTTCCCCTTTCTTTGGTTGTCACCCCTATTACCTTGTAAGGAATTTGGCTCAAATAGATTTTTCCTAGTCACCGCTCGGGTGGAGCCACTCGAGCGGTTTCGCGGCAAGTCAGTTAGAGTCCCCTAGAGCATTCCGCTCGGGCAGAGCTGGGCACCACTCGAGCGGTATTAGGTGGGTTGCATTACGGAATTTTCTTGTAAACTCCTATTTCGAGAGGGATTGTTTCCATTTAGTCTAGGACTCTTGTATAGGCTTATAAATATGTAGTTATAGGTCCAGGGTTTGCTAAGTAATGCAAGGCATTGAGAGTGGGAGATAATAGAAAGGGTTTAAGCATACGAGGGCTTGGGAAATGTTTAAGGGAGGATAGATAAAGATTCTTGTTTGGGTTTCATCGAGAAGGTGAGTTGAGTGTTATTGTATTGGTTCCTCAAGGTTTCTTTGAATAAGGAAGAAGTAATCAGATATTGACCCGTGGATGTAGACAGGTTATTGCCGAACTACGTATATCTCTTGTTTTCTTTTCGTGTGTGCTTGTTTATCTTTTCTGTCAGGTCTATTATTCCAAAAAATTGGTACAAGAGCTCTGGGTTAATTATTTGTCAATGACTTTGAAAAATTATGGGCAATTTTCCTTGGAGAAGTTTAATGGAAAAAGGGAGTTTCAATTTGTGCCAAATGAGGGTAAAGGCTATCCTAGTTCAACAGGGTCTTGCAGGAGCGTTGAAGGGGGAGTCTGGTAAACTGGAAAAGATGCCCGATACAGATTGAGAAGACATTGAGGCAAATGCAGTCAACACAATATGCCTCTGTATTGCGGATAACGTGATGCATAGATGAGGAAACGACATCGGAACTCTGGAAGAAGTTGGAAAAACTCTACATTGGAAAGAGCCTTACCAATCGGTTATATATTAAAAGACTGTTAAATACCTTGAAGATGATTGAGGGTGCAAATCTCATGGAGCATATGAATGTGTTCAACCAGATCTTGAATCAACTGCAGAAAGTTGATGTCAAGCTGGATGAAGAAGATCATGCCATGTTGCTTCTTACATCATTTCTAGATTCATATGAGCACTTGGTGACAACACTCTGTATGCCAAGGATACATTGCAATTGGAGGAGGTCACGACAGCATTAATCTCTAACGAGATTAGGCGGAAGCGAAATCATGATGGGAAGCATAATCATGTTTTGGTTGCTCGGGGAAGAGGAAGGGACTTAGAGAGGATCTGGAAAAGGCAGGGGTAGATCCAAATCCAAGGGTATATGCGGGGTTTAGTGCTCTCATTGCAAAGAACTAAGCAATTCAAAAGGAGTGACCACTATGTGCTGATGGGAAGAGAGATTCTTCGGCGGCAATAACACATTACAATGAAGAATACATTGTAGGTGCTTTCACAGTTTTCAAAGGTATGGACAATTCTACTAGTGAATGAGTATTAGATTCGGGGGCCATTCGGGGGCTTCGTTTCATATTTGCTCAAATATGGAATTCTTTGATACATTTCAAAAGGGGGTAGGAAAAATTTCCTTGGGTGATGGATCTGAATGTGAAATCACGGAGTTTGGAACTATGAAGATAAAAATATTTAACAGAGTGGTTCGGACTTTGGGAGGGGTAGCTTATCTCCCTAAGTTGCTAATGAATTTAATTTCTCTTGGTCAGTTAGACTCCAAGTGCTATTGCTACACAACAGGTGGTAGAGTTATCAAGATTAAGCGGGGATGCTTAGTTTTGATGAAGAGGAAGAAGTGTGGTAATATGTATCTCTTGGATGAGAATACAGTTGTAGGTGCAGCTGCTACAGGGTCTGCAGGAAATTAGAAACCAGATGTTATGCAGAGGGTAGAAAGCTCACTTAAGGTCTCTTTCGTAGTCGGTGTGGGGATGGGTATTCCGGTAGGTTTTCCGAAAGGAAGAAGATGGTGAGGTGCCTTTAGCGGAGAGGATGGGCCTATGTCCTTGTCCAGGGTTCTTCTAGAAGGAAGGACGGTTGTCAGGTTACACATGGGTTTTGGCCGTGTTTGATCGAATTTGGTTGATGACTTTCTGGGGTGATTCAAGGTTGTGTGTAGTTAGTGGGTCTCCTTCGCAGTCGGTGCAGAGACAGATACGGTCAAAACGATTGTTTGCGGTATTTGCAAATGGGGTTACCAAATTTTGAGAGAGATTCTGATTTGAGGTGGAGGTGTGTCCCACATATGGGTGATACGGTGTTTTATCTTGGAGGTTTGTTTGGTGATTAGCAAATCGGTTCTTTTGGTTGTGGCGGTGTCTCGAAGATTCTCTCAAAGGTGGAGATTTTTAAGGAATTCGGCTCGAATGAATTTTTCATAGAGTCACCGTTGGGCGCCGCTCGAGCGGTTTCGCAGCCGATTAGTTAGAGTCTCTTGGAACATTTTGCTCGGGTGGAGCTGGACACCACTCAAGCGGTATTAGGCAGGCTGGATTCCAGAATTTGCTTGGAAACTCCTATTTTGAGAGGGATTGTTTCTATTTAGACGGACTCTTGTATAGGCTTATAAATACGTAGTTATAGGTCTAGGGTTTGCTAAGCAATGCAAGACATTGAGAGTGGGAGATAATAAAAAGGGTTTAAGAATACTAGGGTTTGGGCAACGTTTAAGGGAGGGTAGATAGGGATTCTTCTTTGGGTTTCATCGAGAAGGTGAGTTGAGTGCTATTGTATTGGTTTCTCAAGGTTTCTTTGAATATGGAAGAAGTAAATGGATCTTGACCCGTGGACGTAGGTAGGTTATTGCTAAACCACGTATATCTCTTGTTTTCTTTTGGTGTGTGCTTGTTTATCTTTTCCGCTGGGTTTATTTTTCCCAACATACCATTGGGTAGGAAGAGGCAAAGGCTTACCTTTCTCCAGCTGGATTGGGCTGCATAGCCATTCTATGATACTTTTATGAAGAGTATACTTGGCTGAGATTAGGAAAAGCATCACGAATCAATATCTGAACCCGGGCTACTTCATATTATGGATTTAGGCTTCCAAGAAATTCAAATGTCTGTTTTTTTCAAATCTTCGTGTACTGCTCTGTATCAATATAAGAGGATTGCTGAAATATCTGATATTGATCCAACTCATTCCATACTACGACTGGTAGAATAATGGTTAGCAAAGGTATGTTCCCCTTGGTGGAATAGTAGTTAACAAGAGTGTGTTCCCCCTGCCTTGGTTGGGTGATCTCATGCTGAAGCTGATAAACCCGAGCTATGTTCTTCCTGCCGAGTATAAGTTTAGCCAGTATAATCATAAATTTTCTTTACAGTCCTTAAAAAGCTTTGACTAATTTGGGGCTGCATTGAGTGTAAAATCCAAGAGATAACCGTCAGGTTTTCTGCTTTCCACTTATATGCTGGACCTGAAATTCCCCACTATGTAATACTTCCATTTAGGTACCCTAGCTTGCATACCTCTTGGCGGACAGACCATTCATGATAGTTTGTTGCATTCAACTTTACAATTGTAATTTGTATCCCCAGATTGTCCTAAAGACCACCCCTTGTCTACATTACATTAGGGGCCCCACCAAAGGTGGATGGATCATCCATACCACTGTTATATCGTACCCGCTCCAACAATACCCTGCAGGCTTTAAATCAAAACTTACACCCATAAAAAACTAGTACAACTTAAAGCAACTGTAAAATCTGTCCAATAATTCCTTATACAGTGCTGCCACATTTCAGATAAAAAAACCAGAAAAAGAGGATTGAGAGGCAAACCTAGAAGGGGGAACCGTCACTACAAATTCAATACTGGTCTGTCCTTCCAAAAATTTGTTTTGTTCTCTGTATAAATTTAAACCTGACCAAACATAACCAAAAATCTACCCCAACAATCCCTGATATGAAAAATTGGCCTCGATGTTAATCTATTTGGGTAGACTGAAAACTGATTCAAACTACTCAACACAATTGCTGAAAATCACCAAAAAAGTTACCCAAAACCAAAAAATTTCATGATTTTCACCATTTTCCCTCACTCTAGGTTTCATGTGAATTCACCCGACCCTATAGTACCCATTTTGGGAACATCCAGTGCCAACATGCCTTAGAAGAAGCAACTCCCTTTCATAAATTGCTGGTAGGCTGGAAAGAAGATCCTAGAATGCGGCCGGCCTCTGACCTCAAAGCTTTAATATTTAGGTTGCAAAGCAAGCTCCCGAAGCTAATAGTAAACGGGTGGGTGAGGTGTCTGACCGTACAGCTGATAATGTTAGTTTTATGGTCAGAAATTGTCACTTGTTGTTCTTCCTCCATTGGTTCTTTCTTTGATCAAGGATCAGTGCTCTGATATCAACTTGGAAGATCTAAGACTAAGAACTAAGAAGGGAAAGGAGAAGAATAAAGAAATGAGCAGAAAGATGAAAGAATGAGAGAGAAAGGGGGAGAGACTTAATTGGTCTTATCGACCGTCCCTTTTCTCTTATATATTATTAATAGAAGTTTATAATAAACATAAATACCCTCCAAAGTAACTACATACTCAGACACAGTAAAGACTAGATAACAAGGAAAAAATGACATAACAAGACTGCCAACAAGGAAAGTGATACTCTCTCTCTCTCTCTTCATCCTTTGGTAATAAGGCTGTCGAGAGCCTGAAATGGGCAGCAAGAGTAGCCATAGGCTTAGAATTCTCCACTCCGAACTGCTTGAGAACTTTCTCAAAGTACTCCCTCCGAGTCAAACATACAATGCTTATCTTTCTATCCGTTTATTTCCATACTTGGAATTTTCTTTGCAGTACCTAAGTCATTCATTGTTCCCTCCTAAAATGAGCTGTAAGCTTGTTGATTTCAAACGCTTTTTGTTGCAATATGCATGTCATCAATGCACATAAGAAAATAGACAAACAATCATCAACAAAGCTTGTGAAATAAATGCAATTATTATACTCTCTTCGTTGAAGTTCACACCTTCCTTCTCTGTGTAGCCTTTCTCTACCAACCATTCCTAGATTTGTCACCACTAGGTCTAGGAGATCCTTCCTTCTTCTTACAAAACCACTTGTACCCGATTGCTCTTTTTCCCCTCGGTGACTTGATGAGATCCGAAGAACCTGATTTTTGGGAAGAGAATCCATCTCATTACATATGGCCGCCATCCACTGGTCTATGTCTTGACCTTCTATTATGTTTTAAAAGTGGATGGCTCTTCATTCTCTATAATTAGTGCATAAGCTACCTTATCCTCAAAGCCCTACTTTAAGGTGGCATAATGGTTCGCTTGGGTTTATTGTAATGCGCGGGATGCTGTTGCTGCATTTCATTATCTGTCTCCTCAACAGAGATACCTTCTTCATCCTTGGGAGATTTAGGTGTCATTTATTCCCATTTCCCATCTTACCAATCTAGATCAGTATTAAACTTCCCCTCCATTGCATCACCCATACTTCATTCTCATTTTTCATCATTTTACTTGCTCATATATAACATGGCAGATTCACTAAATGCACATCCTTACTAATTATAAGTTTACGACTTTGAATTAGGACACCATAACTTGTATTGTAACACCCCCTGTGAATAGCCAAAAAAAAATACAATTTTTGCTCTAGGATCTTATTTTCCATCCTTAACATGAACATGGGCACAGCCAAAAAATTTAAGGTTAGAATAATCATTAATCAGTAGGTTTACTGAACTGTACCTCTTATGGGATTTTTACACCCATCACTGTAGAGAGACATCCATAAGACATAAACAGGACGTGGCTGATGCTTCCGTTCAAAATTCCGTTAATAGATCAATATTGGACAACATGAAAAGTGCCTTCTCAAGAAGCATTTGAGTTATGCTACACCATTTGTGGAGTGCCTTTAGGAGTAATGTAGTATAGTGCCGAACAATGTCTTGATCCTTTTAGAATTTCGTAGGCTGCTTGTCTCAAAATTCATTGTCATTGTCAGCTTGCAAGCGTTTCACCTTCTTTTTAGTTTACCTTTCAACCATGGACATCCACTTCTTTTACTTGACAAACCCTTTAATCCTTACTCTTTAGGGTATAAACCCAAACATTTTATTTTAGAAGGCGTATACAAAATGCTTAAGATAAAGATCCCACATTCAAAGCAACCCTTGCAGGACCCTGAAGGTTTGAATGTATGTGAGCAAGTTTACCCTTTGTGCAATCCATATTGAACCTTAACATTCATAATATGACAACCTAAACCAAGGATCCATTCATTGGGGAGCGTCACAACTCATGGTCATTGAAAGAACCTTCGTAGCACCATCTGAGTTATCCCTTGCAATGCTAGGTTCGTCAGAAGATTTATTTTTTTCATTTGTTTCCTCATTTTCCATGTCTAGAATAGTTCCTCTTTATGTGCCATTTTCTTATGACAAAATAACACTCCCCATTCTTATTAAAATCTGGACTTTGATATGGATCCATTCTTACTTCCATAACCCTTCTCACTTGTTTTAAATGGTCATCATTGCTGGGAACCCTTTTCCTATAATCATTTGGGAGAACGGGCTGTAGCATTATCCATGTCAATATTATCCTGGCCACAGAAAAAACACTAACCAGATGCTCATATGATGAACAGAGTACAACCGTATTAGGGTTTTGTCCTAAATCCTCAAGCTTATGTCAATACTTACAGATAATTTTATATGACTTCCTAAGATGATCAGAGATACCCATATATTCCTTCATCTACTATGTGTACAATTACTGCTTTATATATAATCAATTTGTGAGGGACCTAGTCATGTAGAGGCATTCAAGTTTCGTCCAAAGCTTTGTCTGGACTTGTTGAGGTTGCTATACAACATCTTAACCACAAGACACAAGCGGAGACACTGACAACCCTCAAGTCATGTGCCTTCCCCTTCGGTCTTGTGCAAACCTTGCTGAATCAGCGTTTCCAAACCTTGACTTGCCATAAGCCAAGAAACAAACTGTTCTTCCTGTCAAACTTCTCCAACTTAAATCTCATATGTTTATTTTCAGTCATCCAAAATCCCTAACCTCGATCTAATACCATTTTATTGTATTAGAATTCATCACCATGCTTTATCAATTGCTTTGTTACCATTTTTTGTGTGGAAACACCGCTATATAGAATTGATAGAATGTGATAGATAGAGAAAAAAAAATCAGAAATAACAAAATCACAAACAAGAATTTATCTAGTTTGTCATGTGAATGACTATGTTCCCTGGTAAAAGCGATCCGAGAGCTTTGACAATACGAAGATTAAAAATGCAAAACACTCTCCAAAGAGTTGTTGAGAAATCCAAGAGCTCACTCTCCTAAGATTTTCAAAGAGATACTGCAAAGCTCTAATACAAAGATTGATTAAAAGCATATATCCTAGGCTCTTTTATGCTCTCAAATCCAGGTCCTAAGTCCTTACCAGGAATTTCCGTAAATTACATCCTTGCAAGGAAAACAAACAATATTCAAACCAAATAACTTTTAATGCATGGGAACACAAATATAAAAATTATGAAATTACTTTATATTCCTCAAAAGTGTGTATTTACCAACATGAGAAATTTGAAAGGAATGTTTCCATTTGCATAAATTATGAGAAACTATATTACCATCATGTTTCCAAGCACTGATAGTGGAGATTTTAGATAGGAAAGTTCTTTCCACATGGTTTGTTTACCTATATCAAGATCCCAATGAATGTGAGGACTTTGAGTGTTAGCGAAAATCTCATGGTCACAAATATGAAGGCGCAACCACATTATCACACCTCGGAAGTAGGATCATGGACAAAGCCATAATTGCTCACACGTGCCTAAAGCCGTGTGGACGTAATCCAAAAGGGTCATGTCATATATCCCTCTTCGGAGGAAGAGAGACATCTCTCTCAACCAATGAGGAGGTGCAATTTATATTTCCTTAATTCCCACTGGGAACCTGTAATTTAGCACAATTCCAAATTAGAAAAAAATCCAATAACGAATAATGATAAAACACTAAAACAAGAGTCGCCACCTATTCTAATTTGAAGAGAAAATGAGAACCGTAAAGTTATGGATAAGGTAGGTCTAAAAATTAGAGATCTAGATAAGAGATTCAGTTAGACTAGGGAAAGTGTTAGGCATCCCTAATTTCCATCAAATGATGGTCACCTACTCGTTAAATCTAATCAAATAATAGGAAATTGAAATGGAAACTTTATATTTTATCGACATGCTGAAATAGAATCATGCTAACAATAGATCATCATAGCAAATAGCAACAAAAACATGGAATAATCAGGCTAACCATTCACCATAAAGTATATCATTCTAATACAGAATTAATCATGCTAAGGTAAACAAAAATAACCAGAAATAAAACTAAAATAAAATCTTAAACTAACGGAGCTGAACCCAAAAGAGTTGCCTTCAGACCCATCTTCATAGGATCATGCTACACGCAGTTCCAACAAGCACGCTAACTAGTAACTATAATTGAACATAACTTTTTTGGATTTTTAATTTTTTGTGTTTTTCTGGATTTTTAGGTAGCCTAAGCATTTAAAGATCTTGTAGGAATGCAGTATAGATCCTAAGGTTAAAATTAACCTAAAAATAGTAAAAACAGTAACTGAAAAATTCAGAATACAGCAAAAAACCAGAACAGTGGCCTTTATAGCACAAGACCTGAGAACAGGTACTGTTACTGTTTAAATACAGGGGCCACCGTTTGGAATGGCGTCCCATTCAAAATCCTTGGCCACCATTTCCAACGGGGACCCTATTCTGGATATGCTACAGTAGAATTTACAATTCTTACTTGTGCTTACTTTTTTTTACTTTTCTGATAAGTGAAATCAATATTCATGCATTGTGCAATAACTTAAAATAACTCAACACTATATATGGGTAGAGATTAACTACACTTTACTTACCGAGCTATCAATCCTTAGCACATTATCCAATGCGCACGACTTACTTGTGATTCACTTACTTGGTATTCATGCCTTGAATCTTAGAATGTTGGTACTTGGGGCAGTGCGAAACTCGATCATGCATTCACACTGTGATTTTATCATGCTTGTGCGTATATCATTATCGTGAGTGAACAATGATAAATCCTCGGTTAAATTGCACCTTAGGTTATTAGCCAAGAGCCATCAGAAATCCATCATAACAGCCCATACTATCATGGTAGAAATCCTAATCAACCAATACCATAATTCCAAGGCTTGTTTACCCGAACATATATCACAACATGCAAGATCAACATCATACATCATTCTTCATGGCATATAGTTCTCATGGTTTGGATATTAAACATGCATAATCATGATTCTTCAACATCAAGTCATAATAGATCATTCATCATACCTTGTTTTCAAGTGGTTCATACATGGAGATAATAGGCCTAAAATCCTTATTTGCAGTGAAACAAATCCGGAAATCATGCATCCAAACATACAATCATTCAAACAATGCCGTCATATATCCCTTCCTCCATATTAAATCATACATACTCTAGAATTCAATCCCTCCCCCCTTGTTCAATCATACAAACTTCACATCATAATCAATTCTCATCATACATCAATAATCATGGTACACTCAAATGTGAAGGATTCTTACAATGAAAATCATACTTAATCGGGTTCGTACTTCAAACTTATCTTACTTTTTCTTATTTTACATCAATGGTCATAATATTGAAGACTAGTAGAGTATATCTACCTTTCTCGATCGTTTCCATAGGATCACAAGCTTGCGAATGACCTTCGTTTCGATCTCTAAGCCTTTCTTCTTCTCTGAGTGAAAACCCTTCCAAAAACCCTAGGTTTTCTCCTCATGGATGTCTAAAAGTTCTTAGAATAGTTGGAAACTCTAAAACCCACGAGTTAAGGCCTATTTATAATTTTTAGAGTCATCCCTTAATTAGAATTCTCGGAATTCTACATTTAGAATGTCATGGGAAGCGACTCAAAATCCATGTTATCATTAAATGTGCACAAGGCATGCAAGTTTTGGGTCTCTACACATCGGTTTTGGTATCGGTTTCGGATGATACATATAATTTTTTATTTTTTAAGAAAAAATAAAAAATTAAATTAAATTTTAAAAAAAATCAATTGAGTTATAAGAACCAAATATAAAGTCATGGGAAGCAACTAAAAACCAAAGTAGCAATCACAATTACAATTACACAATGAACTAAAACATAAATAACTAATAAATGATATGTATCGCCCGTTTCGTATCAATATAAATATCGTACTGGGGACTACTGATACCTATACATATCGCCCGTTTCGTATCGGTTTCCGTGATTTTTATTTAAATTAAATTAAGAATATAGGGATTTTTTTCCAGATTCTAAGGACTTAAATTAGCGTAGATCTCAATTTTTATGCCAATCTAAATTCAGTTGAGGCTTGATCAAGCCTATGCAAGGTTTGTACACAAACCGAGGCATGGTCGATGGCTGATCCAAGTCTGATGAGAAATCAAGGAGGCATGATTGCTCCTGACTGAAATCAGGTCCAGAGAGCAATTCATAATGATTTCCCCACTAAACTTTGATTTTTAACCAAATTTAAGGTGAAATAAACCTTAAGACTACACTAATTTGGCAATCCTACAGTACCATTAATTAAAATGCACATTCATTCATTCATCATCATGCAAGCATGTTGTAATGTACTATGACAATCTAGCCCCCTCATCTCCTCAATCATGCATATTTCCTATCAAAACAAATAAAACAAGAATGAAGAAGAAGGATGTTGGGTTTGAGTTATAGGGGCCTAGTAAGACATAACCAGAAGTTGGTCTACCTGTCATTGCTCAACCGAAAGCATAAGTAGTCAACATAAGGTTTTTTTCCCGGGTTCAAGTAGCAGGAGATTTTTGGCGAGGAGCCAAAAATCCCCACGTTCCGCCTTACAAGGAGGAAGGGTTTAAAACTTTTGAGCTTGTATGTTTTCTGTAAGTGGGGCCTAGGGTAGGCCAACTTTTGAATGCCACATGTCACCTCTCGATTCGTTGAAAACCTATTGTTTTTCATGTTTTAAGCTCGTTTTTGACCCTAGAATTAACCAAAATGGCACTGATAAATATTTTAAATTATTTTTATCAAAATGGTAATCATTTTTAGTAACTCTCAAGGGTATTTTGGTAATATACCCTCATGGAAGCTCTCGATCATTTTTGCCAAGATCAGAGATAGTTCTATTGCTTTTTTGGGCTTCACTTGTAGGTCACAGGAGGTCTTGTAGGCCCTACAAGGGTGCAAAAATAGGGTGCTTACTCCCACCATGGGGAGGGTGCAATGTCTGCTTTGCCCATTGCGGAGAACACAATATCCCCTCAACCAGTGAGGCATCATGAGTAAATATTCGGAAGAAGAGAGCTTTTGGGAACCATTGTGGACTTGAAGACTCAGCCACCATACTCTGGGGTTCCAACCAACCGTCAGTGATTAATGAGCACAATGGCAAACCAGTATGCTTAGGTTCCATTTGTATACTTGTGGAATTAGGCATATCTTAACCAAACCCTTTGTTTGCATGGGCTCCCCGCGCATTTGTATGGTCTAGAGAAGCTTACTTGAGTTGTGGACCCAACAAGTAGAGTAGAGTGCATAAGCCCCTGACGAGATAGGGGTGAATGGGCAGACTATTCAAATACGCAAACCTTTGAATCACCTAAATACGAATGGGCGAGAGTATGACACCTCAAGCATATTAGAAGAGTACAAAAGATTGAAGATTTGGAAGACATGCATGAAGAAGATAGACCGTTTTCACATGGAGAACGCAAGTGACTTACAAAGGCCACCCTTGCTTCCTTTTCACTTCTTCTTTCAACATATATAAACTCTTCTGATGGAGGTATATTGTGACCCTATACGCGGCTACGCACAATACTCGTTGAAATATCAATAAAATACGATATTTCTCAATTTGGTTTCTTTCCACTTTTTCTTCTTCTCAATCCGAGGTAGCTCTTTGATGGGCGTAATTAACGGCTTAGGTCTAAATTTGAGCCATTAATTACACCCATCAAATGGATACCTCTGATTGAGGAAAAAAAAAATCAAAATGTGAAGCCAAATGTACTGTTCCCCCCAACTGGTCAAGAAAGTAGAATATGATCATAACAATTGGAAGTAGGAATCAAAGTGGTACTCCTGGATCTATTTTATTTTTTCAACAACGTTCTGAAACAGTTGAGCTAATAGGATCATATATTGTTATCCTTGAAAACTTGATATTGAAGTTGCACAAATGAAATACGCTGACTTATGGAAATGTGAAGGTCTTGGAATTTGCGGATGATATGAGGAGCACACCTGTGGTTGAAGGATTTAGAAAGAGGAGGAAAAGACAATAAAGGACATGATATTCAGTGAGAAATGATTTGATGGCATACACTTTAATGGAGGATAAGGCCATTAGTGGAATGGAATGCGGCAGAACAACATCTTTATAGTTGACCCTTAGTATTGAGACAAGGCTTGGATGATGGTGGTGATGATGATAATGATATGAGGTGGTTTAATATGCAAAAGTTGATATGGAAAGATTAAAAGCATGACATAATCATATTTTTGCTATGTAAAGTTTTATCTTTTTATATCTCTCAGGGATTTTCTATTGCTCAATCTTTCTGGTTCTTTCCATCTCTCTCTCTCTCTCTCTCTCTCTCCCACAGCTCTATATCTGTAATCTATCTATTTGTCCACTGCATCTGTAATTTATGAGCTAATTCTAATCTATCCATCACATTTGATGATAGTTTTTATCGCTACTATTGTGTTTCATTTATTGAAGTAAAAGAAATGACTGATTTCAATAAGAATATTCATAATTTCATAAATGTGCATGAGACCAAATATATCATCATGGGTTACTTCTGTTGTTTCAGGTTTGGGATGCTCAATTATGTGTAACGTCTGTGCTCTTTATGCTACAGGTTATGGAGAAATACATGCAGTCAATCTCAGGGAAATGATATTCGTCATGATTTATGTCTCTTTAGACATGGTTCTGGGTGCCTATCTACTTGGTAACATGACAGCGTTGATCGTAAAAGGATCAAAAACAGAAAGGTTTAGGGATAAAATGACAGATGTCATCAAATATATGAATCGGAATGGGCTTGAAAAAGATATTCGTAACCAGGTCAAAGACCACTTCCGCTTACAGTATGAGAGAAGCTACACTGAGGATATTGTTCTTCAAGATATTCCAGTCTCTATTCGTGCTAAGGTATAAAACAAAAGGTCATTATGTCTCATTTGTAGTCAGATTAACAAACACATCTGTTGACTTGGTGCTTGGGGTTGTTTCATCTATTCCTTATTCTTGGCAGCTGTTTGCGATTACTTTTTTTTCTTCATTGTTAAAGTTTGCACTATTGGGTGGAAATTAGTTACTTATCCTCTTTTCCAGGATGCCAAGAAAATCAAGCCTAACAATCGATTTTAGTCCAAATTTAGTAGGATGCGCCTATAATATGGCTATGACCTTTTCGGTCAAAGGGAACGCAAGTACCACACAAAAGTGTGGGCTGTAACTTTGGAAGAGCCAAAATCACAAGACTTTACTAGTGTAAGATCCTAAACGTCCCTTCTCAAGAAATATATTTTGTTACAGGATCGCTGTTGTCCCTACTCAGGAGCACTGATTGGTCACAAGGTATTCCTCTTCATTTTTACGGAATGAGGGAACACAGCCTGATCACTATTTGGTTACTGGTTGTACAAGAGATGGACAATTTTTGTTTCTCTTTTTGGGACAATCTATACAGAGTTTTTCTGGTCCGGTTCTCTTTTGTGCCTTGAATCAGAATGCAGTCTCCTGTGTTCTGGTTCACTTCTGTTCTTTACAGAACCGGCCAGGCCTTGAATCTGGACTAGGTCTCACAGAACAGGTCTTTTTCTTCAGTAATCTGAACTGGACTGCTTGGTTCCCAGTTGTCTTCATTGATCTGAATTAAGTTTTACAGTAGTTCATATCTTTTGCTGTAATGGCTCTCTGGAGACTCCCAGTTTGAGATCCGTGATCTTCTTCTGGAATATGAGATTTGTTGCTGAGTTTCTGTACTAGTGTAGAGAGGGTCCTTATCCTTAAATTAGAGGGGGGTGTTGGTAAGTGCGCTCATATAAGATCTCACCTTCTCATGGTTAGAACTGGGTCTCTCATTCTCTTCAGTTTTGCCCCACCCCCAAGCATGCAATGAGTCTTCCCCATGGGCTACTAAGAGGTGATCCATTGAATTCAAGGTATTAAACTTCGGTGTCAGTCTATACTTCAGTCGTTAAGGAAGTTGACACATTTAGTGGAAGCCCAAATGTGGGAATCATGTTTGAAATCTAAGATGATACTTTAGGAATTGAATACTTAAGCATAAATACACATGTATTTTACCCAAATGTGAGAATTCAAGGTATTAAACTTCGGTGTTGGTTTATACCAACACGTAACGAAATCAATCGAAGTTAGCTGAAACCCTACAAAATGTGTCAAGAAATCTTGTACTATTTAAACTACATAGGAGCTTCATTTCAATTGTCATTGAAATCGACACATTTCCACCAAAGTTTACCAAAAAGTGTCAATTTTATAAACCACACAGGTATGTTTCATGTCAATACCTATAGAAAGGAAGGGTTTCGTAGGAAACAATAGGTTGTAATTTTGATGTTGCAGGTAGATTTCGTGTCGGTACCCATGGAAATGGAAGCGTTTCGTAGGAAATATTAGGAAATTGGTCAATTTTTTAAACCATGCCACTAATTCCTCGCCCTTCATGCACAAATAACATCTATTGGGCAATATCCAGCCACTACTATTTAGATTATTCATTGTAAAAGCTTTTTCAAACACCGTCATCCACGAGAAATAGGAAACTTTCGATGGGATTCTAGGGTTTCAATGGCATGCTAAGCTAGGGCATGTTAGATCTAAAACTTTATGTTCTTTGATTCCTACTTATATTTAATTTTGTTCATCATCTACTTTTCAATGTGATACTTGTGAGCTTAATAAACATGTTCACATTGTTTATCCTTCTCGCATGCATCGACGTCGTTCCATTTTTGAGTTAGTTCATTATGATGTTTGGGTTCCATCTCCGGTTACCTCCAGTGATGGTTTTCATTATTATGTTACTTTTATCGATGACTACACTCGGACTACGTTGGTTTATCTTATTAAGTCTAAGGATGAAGTGTTCTCTAAATTCCGAGAATTCCATGCCATGATTGCTACCCAATTTGGTGGTCCTGTTAAGGCCTTTCGATATGATAATGGTGGTATCTCTCTGCTCCTTTTGTCTAGTATCTTCAAACTCGTGGTATTTCTCATCAGCTTACCTCTCCTTACACAGTACAACAAAATGGTGTTAGCGAGCGCAAAAATCGTCATTTAGTCAGTGTACTCGCTCATTGTTGCGAGGCATGCAAGTGCCTAAGCCTTATTGGTGTATGACTCTTCTCACTGCCTGTTTTCTCATCAATTGAGCACCTTCTTGCAATTTTTATGGTCTCTCACCATATCAGCTTCTTTGTCCTCAGGTTTCTATTTTTCCCATTGAGCCAGGGGTCTTTGGTTATAACTTCTTTGTCCAAGATCTTCGCCCAGTCGTCTGAAATTAGATGATAAGGCTATTAGATGTGTCTTTGTTGGTTATTCTAACGCATCTAAAGGCTATCAGTGTTATGATCCCAAGTCTCGCCGTTTCTTTGTCTCTCTGGATGTTACTTTTTCAAGACAGTACCATATTTCTCTCTTGCTCCTCCTGTGCCTACTGTCTCTTTGCCTTTACCTGTTCTAGTGGACCTTCCACATCAGAAGGAGTATATCATGTATTATCGCCAACTGCAGCCTGGTTTCTTCTTCGTTGTGCCTCTACCACAGTCTTCCCCACAAACCACTCCACTAGGTACTTCTCCACCTCCTTTTTATTTATGTTCATTCTTCTGCTATTGTCCCTCCTACTGCTTCTGATCTTGAGTTGCCTATTGCTCATCGCAATGGTGTACGTTCTTATGTTACTCCTTATCCTCTTGCCAAGTATGTTTGTTATGAGGTTGTATCTCCCTTGTATCAGGCCTTCCTCTTAGCGATTGACACTGTTACTAAATGACTATTCCTTGGTCCGTTTGTGGCACTTCGTGTTGCTCTTCTTCATCTTGCGTGGAAGGGTGCTATGGTTGACGAGATAAATGTTCTTTAGTCTAATCATACTTGGGATATGGTTCCTCTTCTATCAAGGAAGAAACCTCTGGGCTGTCGTTGGGTTTTCACAGTCAAACATAACTCTGATGGTAGTATTGCGGCTCGTCTTGTCGCCCGTGGTTTTATTCAGACCTATGAGCTTGACTATGATGCTACTTTTTCTCCTATGGCAAAACTGACTTTTGTTCATGTCCTACTTTCTTGCGGCGAATTATAGTTGGCCTCTCTATTAGTTGGACATCAAGAATGCCCTTTTTAATGAGAATCTCACCAAAGAGGTATATATGTACTCTTAGTCTTGGTTTCCTGCTTCAGGGGTAGTTTGGGAAGGTTTGTAGACTTTACCTCATGCTTGGTTCCATCGCTTCAGTGAAGTAGTTCTTAGCATGGGCTTTCAGCGATGTCACTCTGATCATACTGTCTTCATCCATTCTGGCGCCTCATGCCGTATTCTTCTAGTAAATGTTGATGATATCGTCTTGACTGGTAATGACTCCTCTTTCATTTCTCATGTTAAGCATAAGTTGAGGCATACCTTTGATGTCAAAGACCTAAGCCATCTGAAATACTTTCTTGGTTTGGAGATTTCTCAATCTAATAAGGGATTTTTTTTGTCACAGCGGAAGTATGCTCTTAATCTGCTGAGCAATACTAGTATGAGTGGGTGTAAACCTGCTACTTCTCCCATAGATCCAAAGCTCTCTTTACATGATAGTGAGGTTGATCTTCTTTTTGATTCTCATTCCTACCAGTGTCTTGTGGGCCGCTTGATATGTCTCACCCTCACACAATCATAAATTACATTTGTTGTCAGCATGATTAGTCAGTTCATGCATGCTCCCCGTGCTTCACACATTGCTTTTATTCATTGTATTCTCCAATATATCAAGTCTAAACCCAGTTATGGACTTGTATATCGCTCACATGGTCATCTCGAGATCTTCAGTTATACAGATGCCGATTGGTCCGGATCTACTACTAACCGTCGCTCTACCTTGGGCTATTGTGCTTTTCTTGGAGACAACTTGGTTGCATGGAAGTGCAAAAATCAACTTATGGTTTCTCGTTCTAGTGCCAAAGCAGAACAACGGGCTATTACTCATGGCACTTGTGAAATTTTGTGACTTCATTTACTCCTTTTTGAGTTAGGGTATCCTGTTAAAGGCCCAAGTCTTTATATTGTGATAATGAGGTAGCAACGAAGATCGCCTCTAATTATGTGCTTCATGAGCGAACAAAGCACATTGAGGTTGATATTCATTTTTTACGAGAGAAAGTTCGGGATTGTTCATTATCTCTTCATCATGTTTCGTCTTCTCAATAACTTGTTGACATTTTCATTAAGCTTGTTGGCCCTACTATCTCCAGGATATCACTGTCGAGTTGGGCATGTTTAATGTTTATGCTCCAGCTTGAGGAGTGTTGATATATGTAATATTCGTGGGTATATTTTCTCTTAATATAAGAAGGCAAGTAGGGTTCTCTATCCCTAAATATGCAATTTATCCTAATCTCTATTCTTTTCTCTCTTTCTCTTCTTCTCTAAGAAACCTAGACCTAACTTCTCTCTAAACCCTAAATCTCTAATCTCCAATTGTTATAGCTCCTACAATATCACTTTGGAACTTTTATTTTTATCTATGTCTGCTAGTGCCTAAATGTATCCTAACAAGCTGAATCTTCTTTGCAGATATCACAAGATTTATATAAGCCATGCATTGCCAAGGTTGATCTATTTAAGGGATGCTCTTCGGAATTCATCAATCAGATTGTAAGTTATTTTGTTGGGTAGCTAGACAATGAATAAGTATGATAAAGGTGAGGCAACAGTACTTGCGGACTTCATTAGACACTAAAAGTGAAATCAGGTTTTAAAGTTTGAACCCATGTCTGATAAAGGTCGTTTGACACTGGCGAGCCTGTTATACATCTTTATCAATTGATGCGGTATTTATTAACATCAGTAGTTTCATTCTTTTATCTAGGAAGATACCATTTCTGTTTATATTTTGTGGTTAAAATTATCACGGTGTTTAAATTTAGTTTTTGTGAACTTCTCTTTAAGTCTCATGAATTCTTTTTTTTTATCTTTTTTTTTAAGTTGAAGAAATGGTTGTTCTAGAAAATTTTAGTATACCTCTTGAACTATTCTTACGTGACTGCAGAAGCTTTCAAAGTTTTCTGAACTTAATAGGATATATTTTTAATAACTTCCTAAAGATGCAAGGAAAAGAAGTCTGGATGGCATTCTTCTTTCTTTTCACCCATTACTAGAAGATGAAATGGCATACATACTTGGAACATGGAAAGCAGCCCACTCATGTATAGTTGTTTCAAATATAACTAGCAACCTCTATGAGAAGGGTGTTTTGAAACCGATGGCGAAATAGATGTTCTAAAATTACAAATTACATACTAAAAAAAAAATTACATAGGTATTATTCAATTTCATAACTTTAATTATGTTTGGACTCTGGACACCATGGATGACCTTGTTATCTAACGACACACTAATCTGTTGCAACTCTGTTTCTAGAATAAAAAAACAATTACCCTATTGTCTGGTTCTGTTGGTCAGCTTCAGTAATTGTGCGCTCGTTCTGCTTCTACATGTGCACTCATTCTGCTTTACTACATCTTGTGAACTCATTAACTGCCGGCCCCAGGTCCACGAGCTGGTAGTGTAAAACCGTTATACTGCCTATGCACTGATTGCAGCCTTCCTTTCTGTTGCTATGCATATGCCATTCTAAGGTAACTTCCAAGAGGGGCAAAATCAGGCAGGTGGAGCTGCTGATTAGGCATGTCCAACCTGCTAAATGTGACCCTTCAAAGCTACTGCCAAGGCATATCTGATGAATCCCTAGCACACACATCCGTGGATGAGGCCTATGCTTATGAAGTAGCTTACTTAACACTATTTAGAAGCATTTCCACTTGTTCCCATTTGGGAGCTTGATCCCTTGACTAATCACATTTCAGAATTATGGATGCCTGAAATCTGACACATCTGTACATCATGCAAAAATTTGATAAAGCATGAGCACCTATCCTAATATGATGGCCTTCTGCTTTCTCCACCTGAGCCACAACCAAAAAGCAACCATCTTAGACCCCCTCAATCTACTATTTGATATGCTTTTTACCACTAGATGTTTAGATTAGTATTTTCAGTATAATTGTGGTCAAAAGTGAACCGATATAGTCTAATTTTCCCATTTTTCCCCCATGTGTAGTCAATCTATTCAATTTTAATGAATGGGGCCAACTTAATGCCATCTAGTAAGGCCAATATCTGCAAATCTTTCTGGCAGGGAAAACAGCAACAGTGGCTGTCAAGAGCTTTCTGATAATATTCAATACATTTTTCGTTCTTCACATGAATTTTTACATTTGATTTGGGCACTGGGTGAATGTATCTTCATACCTTGTTCTGTATTCCATCCTGATCCATTGACCAACAGATTCTACCATATGCATGAATAAATTATTCTTCCCAAGGTCTTTAGTCCATTCTTTATTGGATTTTTTGTCATCTACTGTTATAATATTATATATCATATTCACTTTCCACATATATATTTGGTTATGAATTTATGATAACATCATGAGCATAGCTTCACGTAAATTGGTGTACGCTAGTCTTATGCATTCTTGATCTAACAGGTAATCAGACTCCATGAGGAATTTTTTCTCCCAGGAGAGGTGATTGTGGAACAGGGCGATGTAGTAGATCAACTTTATTTTCTCTGTCATGGTGAGCTGGTATGAGTCCTTATGTATCATGACTTCTATGTATATCATTTCATCTGTTATGGATATCCTTAAAATTCATGATCTTCTCAGAAAGCTCTTAGCTCTTTGGTTTTGTATGACATATAGCATGGGTAATTAATATGTTCTGGATATGTTAAATTATACTAATCTGCTCCAAGGCCACCTTAAACAATATCATTTACTAAACAACTATCCTAAAACTGGTATGTATGATAATATCATTATAATGGAATTTGGGTTTCGAAGACAGCACTGATATCTTAGGATATAGTAATGTACAGTATCATTTCCCTTGATTTTATCATTTAGATCAACACTGCCATCAGTTAGAATCTTTTACATAACCATTACACTGTTCTTAATACTTATTTCTATTTGTCATACCCACAGAATTGGGATATCTACATTTTCAATAGTTCATACCGTTCTAACTTAAAAGTTGACAAAGCTGATTCCCTGAACAGGATAAGGTCAGTGCAGAAGGAGATGAATCAAAAGAGACTATTGTTTTGCCCCTGCAACCTAACAGCTCATTTGGGGAAATTTCCATTCTTTGCAACATTGCTCAGCCTTATACAGTTCGAGTTCGTGGACTATGTATGCTTCTACGACTTGATAAACAATCTTTTACAAATATCCTTGAGATGCACTTTTCTGATGGGCGGACAATCTTGACCAACTTCCTAGAGGTAATACAGACAGCGAATTGGTCCAAATTCCTTTATGAAGTTTATTGCGTTTGTCATCCACGCTATTAGCCGTTAGCAATGCATAGGTTTTACTTTACAAACAAAATCTGTTTTCCATTGGAAATATCTTCTCTTTGTTTAAAACTTTCTTAACAATTACTTCACTCCAAGTACGAATTTCCTAAGAATGAATGAATTGATGTGCATTAGACATCTTACAATCTGCCAATTGACAGAGAAAAGAATCCAATGTTCGAATCAAGCAACTGGAATCTGCCATCACACTTCATATTGAAAAGCAAGAAGCGGAGCTTGCTTTGAGGCTAAATAGTGCTGCTTATAACGGAGATTTAGATCAACTAAAGCGTTTGATCCAAGCGGGAGCAGATCCCAATAAGACAGATTATGATGGAAGATCACCCTTGGTATGAAATTAACTCATGATATTATGAATGTCTGGTTAAATTAGTTTAGCTACCTTATGTTCCATGCATTTACTTGGTTGCTGAAATCATGAATGGAAGCTTTCTTCCATCTGGTTTGTATAGTTTGTTGGACTTCATTTGCTGAAATCATTTCTTTTGGGGTACTTGTGATCTAAATATCAGATGGATTTTGGTTTCTAAATCTAGTCAGATTAGTGAAAATTTTGCAAGGATACTTTTGAGATTACCCTGGTTGAAGAACTCATAATTTAGGGTATAATGGATCAAAGACAAAGAAAGGAAGAAGAAGGTTGGACGTTCAGTCTATGTATTGCGTCCCAACTCATATTATATATATATGAAGTATAGTTACACAGAAATGACTGAAATACTCGAATAAAGATGTAAACCAATAAGTAGGAAGAAACAGAAAAAATAATGACAAATGAAATAAAGTGTAACCAATAATACAATAACGTGGGGTCCACCTTGTCACACATTAGCACTCACTCAAGCTCGGGCATCAATATCGAGCATGCTCAGCTTGCCTAGAATGCCTTGCTGACTGCTTTAGTAAGAATATCTGCAAGTTTCTCCTTAATCTTCATATAAGTGGCAAGCAAAGCTCCTGGAAAGCGATCCTCTCCCGCATGAAGCTGTTAACCTAGTGGGGCCCTCCATCTGGGCTCGGGATCAGCAATGCAATGCTTAATTTGATGCCTGAAAATTAGTAGAAGAAATGGGGCAGGTGTTCGGGGGGTATCAAGCACAAGATTACTAGATAGCCCTCTATTCTCAAAGAATTTAAAAGGGTTCAACTTTGAATCTGGGTGGAAGGCAATGTTGAACTTTGAGATTTCAAGAGAAAACTGTAAAACCTTGTTGGAAGAAGCCCATCTCAGGTAATGTGGAGCAAAATTTTGATGTTTTTTAAAGGAAATCTGGGCTTTAGCAGGCATTGGGAGTACCATAAAAAACTCTGATGGGAAAATTCTTCAGCTGTTTCCATGTCTATTCAGTTTCAAGGAGTTGAATGAAGAAGATGCTCTGCATTTTTAAAAGGCCTTATTTTCAAAGTCTTTCTATGGCACACTCACTCTGGAAGGAGATTCCCTTGACGTGCTAGCATGGGTGTCTGGCAAGGCACCTGGTCCATAGAGATTGGCTAATTCCATTGACCACATAATTGCAGACAATGAAGACTACATACACAATAAATTTTGTACTTTGTTTTATCAAGGGTGAATAATCTCCTTTAACCAATATTGGTCTGGGGAAGAGAACCTTGCCAAGGGAGTGCCCCTCAAAATTAGAAATCAACATTGTTGTGGCTTTAATAGCCTCCAATTCTTTTAGGTAACGGTGATCTCTTTACGCTGGTATTTGTATTTGGGAGAAATCCTTGGAAGAAAAACAGATTACCCTTTAGATCTAGCACCTATTACAGAGGAGCCTCATCTTACATAATTTTTTTTAGCAAGGGTAAACTCCTTCAGCTGGTTTAGTGTTGGGAAGGAACCTTGAAAGAGAACTAGGTTCCTTCTGAAGATTTTGACTCTCCCTTAGGTTTATGTCTTTACTTTTTTCTTCTTTTGTTTTACAAAATTGTTTTCATCATTTTGTAGCTTAATCTTTCGTGGGCTTCTCATAAAATTATTGATTTCAAAACCTAGTGCAACAAAACCTCTCAAAACCAGTAGTCTTGTGGATCCAATCTATCAGTTAGGCTTCTCATTTTTTTTCTTCTCTCCTCTTTCCTGTTTTTAAGAATAGATGACATCATGGATGATGGAGGTAGAGTGAAGTCTCTAAGAAAGGCCCAACTGAAGTCGAGCGGAACTAGTGAATGAACAAATGGGAAATATAATTGTTCGCTACCAAAAAGAAAAGGAAAAAGAACTCCAAATAAACATTAATCTATGTTGGCTAGTGTTGATAAGCTTTTACAATATTATTTTACTTCTTGTTTATCAATACATGTATCGATATTCCTTTCAAAACCGATAATAGTACTTTGGAGATTTTATTGTAGTTATAGAATTTGGGTGGTTATCTAAGGGAGTAGGTAACGGTCATACTGACGGAGAACTGGGGTGCCTAACGCCTTATATCTCAAATGAGCCCACCTACCTTGAAATCATGGTAGGAGATCTTGTGAAGTAAAAGATTATGATTTTCTTAGAACTTTGTATTTTAAATCTGTCTCAGGCTTCACCATTTCTGATCAAGTTAGTAGCAACTCAAGGGTCACCATTTGGTTAAGGACTTCATATTCCAAAGATTGCCATCACTCACTGTGAGTAATGGAACCCATTGGAACATTGAAAAATTTCAAAGGAGTTGATGCTATGAACACTTTTGATGGCTGCACAAAATCATTGCTTTGATTGATGTGTACCAGAACATTCTTCCACTATACTCAATGTAACTTGAGGGCCCCCTTTCATATAATATGCTACATCTTATGGTGAAAAGTTGGGGCGATTAGTGTATAACACAGTAACTTGAGCTGATGTTTCTTGTTTGGCATATTGTGACAATTATTTTGGCTTCTCCTCCATGGCTCCATCACATGTGAAAATTGTTCATAGTATCATTTGTTATAGGAGGAATACCTTCAATAAAGAATCGTGATCTCCTTTCATTTCGTTGTTGGAAATCACTTCTGTATCAGATAGGAACAAATGAAAATGTAAGAGGCATTCCTTAAATAGGATGCTGGGAATTTGATGCAGGACAATGATGTCCGCATCAGAGTTATTTCTGGGTCTTCATGGAAGAAAATAAATTGCCTTTTGAAACACTAAGCAGAATAGCATGCCATTTCAAGCGCTCATGATTAGATTGTATATGTAATAGGTATCTTGATAGACATAGCATCCATTTGTCTTCTCCCACTTAGTTGTTCCAAGACACAAGTGTAAAAAGGATTCATTCTAATCCATTTTTTAGGATCCCAAGGGATGTATTATCAGAGCTGTAACAACTCTTGTACATTTTCAACATATAGTTTATTGTCATGTTAACAAGGGTACCTTTGCCATTATATGGTACTAGCGGAAGGCATGCGCATTGCACGTGTGTGTACAGTCCGATGCACGTGAGAGAGGGGTGGGGGAGAGCGACTGGGGTGAACCCTAGAGGTGAGTGAATTTTAACCACAGTTAAGGAGTGTCAAAAGGGACACGTGTTAGCCTGTGGGTGCAATTGATGAGAAAGGGGTAGTTTGGGAATTAAGTAAAACATTAAATCAAGGTTTTGTCTTAAGGGTAGTTTGGGAATTTATAAAAAATAGGCTACCGTTTGATAAGGAGGTAGTTTGGTAGATTGTAGATGGGAAAGGGATAGTTTGGGAATTAAGTAAAACATTAAATGAAGGATTTGTAAGGTTTGTATATAAGGGTAGTTTGAGAATTGACCAAAAATCAGGCTACGCTTTGTGGAGGGTAGTTTGGGAATTTCCACTATTAGGAGGGCTTCTCTCATTATAGTAGAGAAGATATATATTGATTAACATCCCTTCTTTATTCTTGTTTAAATTGAATTCTCTGGAACGATACAGATTATTTATAATTATCCTCTCATTCTCATTTTACACTTTCTGAAGCTATTCCATTGTTTGGACTTGAGCTCATAGCTCAACTATATGGTGTACTGCTCTGAACATGAACTTGCCTGTTAGATTCCAGCTCATCTACTAAAAAAGAGTATGTTCTGGTAACCATTTACCTTGAGGCTAGAAATGCTTCATCATGATAGTTACAGGCGCAGCATATGCTGGAAGAATTTGATAATATAGTTTATAGATTGTACTATTGTTTTAACAATAATCAAATAAATACATATTTCGTTGACTCAAAAGAACCTTGGCTTTCAACAGCATCTCGCGGCATCAAGAGGATTTGAAGATATTACATCTTTCCTTATTCAAAAAGGTGTTGGCATCAACATTTCAGGTAACCTTACATTTGTATTCATGCCCTCATAGCTTTCTGATGCACTTACTTTCAGCCATATCTTAGTACTGCATATGCTGATTAGTCCATATCAAATAGATAATTTTAGAAGCACGCCCTTACTTGAAGCTATCAAGAGTGGATACGATGGAGTGGCTTCTTTACTCGTCAAAGAAGGGGCCGAGTTAAATATTGATGATGCTGGTAGTTGTCTCTGTATGACTGTTGCAAGGGGGGATTCTGATTTCCTGAAAAGAGTTTTGTTCAATGGCATTGATCCAAACTCCAAAGATTACGATAATCGAACACCCCTTCATGTAGCTGCCTCCAAGGGGTTATATTTGATGGCAAAGTTGCTGTTAGAAGCTGGGGCAAGTGTTTTCTCAAAGGACAGGTACCATTTGAATTCATCTTGTTAGTTACATTACATATGCATTGATCAAAACTCCAAAGATTATGATCATCGAACAACCATTACGTTGCATTTACCAATATACATTCACAAAACATCGTGCATAATTATTTCTCATACCCAACATTTAGAGCCTATTGTCACGTAATAATTATAAACCTATTATTACGTATAGAATAAGAACATCTTGAGGATTCTAGATTGTTCTAGAAGATTCTAGAAGAGAGTCAAAGACTGGAATATTCTGGATTGTATATAATTGTATGGAAGCAGGGGCGGAGATTGGAATTTTTCCTTGGGGGAGCCGAAGTACATATATCAAGAAAAATAATGGGATTAGGGGGTGGGGCCTTGGGGTTCGGGGGCTAACCCCCAAGATTTTTTTTATTTTTTTTGAATCATGGGTCTACCGTGGTCATAAAATTCATTAATGTTGCATTCAAAAAAGGGTACAATAACAAGAAAACATGGGCCGTCCCTTTTGATAGAGTCATTATATAAACAAAATTAAAGAAAGTGCTTAACTTATCACGCATTTCCACTATGTAACGAAATGCCTGTCTTCATTGGTCCCCGCCAACCTTTTTAACACCCATTAACTGTGATTAAGATGCACTCATCCATTTAACCTTGGTTTTTAGAAAAAAAAAAAAATATATTAACTTTAATTTGTTAAGCTTAACTACAATTAAAGGGGATGAAATGGGAAGACATTTGATTATGTACTCAAATGCGGGTGGGCTAATCACTAGAATCACTACTCTAAAATTTTCTATATTTTTATCTTACAGAGATTGTTTTTCCGACTCTCACTCCTCCCTTTTAACATCCATCAACTGTGGTTAAGATTCACTCACCCCTAGAGTTTATACATCTACTCTTTGTTTTTATAAAAAAAATTAACTCCTGAATTAATAAATCTTAATCAGGGTTAAAAAGGACACACATACACATAAAGAATCAATCCTTTTATATTATGCATATAAGAAAGTTTCCTCTTTTTAGATATTATGCATTAAAAAAAATTTAGATATCATACATTTAAAAAAAAAATTATATCTACAATATTATAAATTTAAAAAAAAAATTGGGGGGGCCATGGCTCCGCCCCTGTATGGAAGAAGATGCACTTAGGTAGTATCCAAAGAACTCCATGAATATCTCTTAGATATTCCAAAACAATAGTTATACAATTAAAGAATATTATAGAAGTCTAGAATATTCCTAGGTTATCTATATAGAGAGGAGTGAGCTCCTCATTGTAAAGTACCTCTCAACTTGTAAGCAATTTTCTCTTTGGAATGTAAAGTGTTATTTGCTCAAAATCTCTCTTGTGCTCTCATCCGGTGTTCTTGTGTTCAAGTTACTTAAGGGAAGGTCTTGGGATTAGGCTAACTCGTCCATGAAGGATCGTAAGATCAAGTGTTGCATGATCTCAGTCTTAGGGAAGACCTAGGGCCTTGACAAGTGGTACAAAGCACGGTAAGATGGAGGATGTAACTCTTGTGGGATCATGGTTTAAAATTACGGTACGTATCGGTCGATACAGGCCAATACGTATCATGTTTGGAGCTACCCAATACACTAGTACCCTAGAAAAAAAATTCCCCTGTATCGGGCCATATCGGGCTGATACGGGGCCAATACTAGGGATTTTTTAGTTAATTATGTTTTCTTTACTTCCATTTACACTAGGATCCACAGGACAGACCAAATAAGCACAACATATTGGCATAAAATATCATTTAAGTAAATGGTTTAGGGATTAGGTCAAAATTTCAACTTTCAAATGGGTATTTCTCAATTATATTATATTAAAATTTATAAAATTCTACTATGTCAAAACATTAGCAAAACCTACAAGTCCGACAAAAAATTGCCTCATAGTTTAGTCATCTAAAGGGTCAAAAAGTCAACTAACAATGTAATAGTTCAACATAAAAAGACTTAGATCCAAGCTTATAATCATGGTTTAAAATTTTGATACGTATCGACGGATATGGGTCGATAAGTATTTAATTTGGAGCTGCCTGATACATTGGTATGTTGAAAAAAAAAAAACTCCCTCGTATCGACTCCATATCGGCCCGATATGAGGGATATTTTAGTTAATTTTTTTCTCTCCTATTTACACTAGGATTCACAGCACAAGCCCGATACGCACAATTTATTTACATAAAATATTATATAAGTGAATGATTTTAAATTAATTTTACTTTCATTTACTTAAAATATTTATATGTAAAGAAGGTTATACTCTCCATGTGAAATCAAAAAAAAAAATCCTAGATCTAAATTCTTGAAGAATAAAGTCAACTTTGAGGTTCAAGAACAAAATCCACTTTTTAGCACCTTTTAGATATTGTGTCAAAATTTTAACTTTCAAATGGTAAGATATTGCTCAAATAAAATTCTATACTATATCAAAACATTACCAAAATCCAAAATTTTGGCAAAAGAAGTCTCATATTTTAGTCTTCAAAAATATTTTCATTTATAGGATCAAAAAATCAACTAACAGTGTAACAGTTCAACATAAAAAAAATTTACATTCAAGCTAATAATTTATGGTTGTAATTCAATACATTCTTATTTAAATCATTGAATATAAGGTTTTAATTTCTAGATTTTATTTCTTATACTTGACTAAGTGACTAAGGTTTGTATTTTCATACTTGTTTATCAGCACTAACGCATTTTTTAATTTATAAATTTCTTAACTCTTATATGTATGATTATAAACTTAGTTGGATTCATTCGTTTAGTTTTTTTTTAGCTTATATTTGCATTAAAAGAATTTTTATGCAAAGTATCCAAGTTTTTCCTTGCGAATCTAATCTTTTTTAGCGTATCCTATTTTTTTCATTGTATCCATCCAATACAGTTTGATATGTCAATACGTATCTTGTTTTGGACTTATCAATACGGCACCCGATACTGATATTTTGAACCATACTTATAATTTATGGTTGTAATTCAATACATTCTTACTTAACTCATTGAATTTAAGATTTTAATATCTAGATTGTATTTTCTATACTTGGCTAAGTGACCAAGGTTCGTATTTTCATACTTGTTTATCAACACGCACGCCTTTTTTAACTTATAAAATTTTTAACTCTCATATGTATGATTATAAATGTAGTTGGAGGCCTTCATTTTGTTTGTTTTTAGCTTATATTTGCATTAACAAAGTTTAATGCAAGGTATCCAAGTATTTCCATGTGTATCTAAGCGGTTCTTAGCATATCTTGATTTTTTTTTGTCATATCCATCTGATACGGTCCTATACACCAATACTTATCTTGTTTTTGATTCCCCGATACGGCACCCGGTATCGATATTTTGAACCATGTGTGAGATATAGATGCTATATCGGAAAATGTGAATGAAAAAGTAAAGGCGATAAAAGGTAAAACTAGTCACAACACTCCAAGGACATATATGCTATTATGGAGGCATAACTTTTCAGGTTAGAGCTTGTTGTTACTGATTGCCGAGATCTATTTGAAGAAATTTGCCCATGCATGGAGATCTTTGAGGCTTGAGGAACTCAAATAGGAATCACCGGGCACCTTGAACACGGTGTTGGAGACATTGAATTTGTTGCAAACCCTAGTTGAGGAGATGCGAGGCAATTAGGCTTTATGGAAGAAGGCCAGAGTTAGAAAACTTCCTATGGAAAATGGAACAATATTTCGAGGCGATCTCACTCGAGAACGAGATGACCAAGGTACGAAGCGCAAAGATGTACCTCTTTGACATTGCTACCCTAAGGTGTCGTAGTCATCATGCTGACATAGAACGCGGGACTTGAAACATTGAGATGTGGTGACTTTAAGTAAGAGACGAAGAGGCAACTCTATCCAAAAAAGGTACTTGGCGAGTAAGAATCTTAAACGTCTTTCAAAGATTATGTGAAAGAGTTAATTCACTTATATTAGAGATTCAAGACATGCTCGATAAGGATTTATTCTTCAATTTTATGGATGGTCTCCAAAATTGGGCTGAGCAAGAGTTAAACAACGAGTTGTTTTGCAATGGCCATGGGGATAGCAGAACTGGTGGGGTTTAAGAAGATTGATCCTTCTGAACCAAGACTCCAGAAGATAGCTATGGAAAAGGTGGTGGAGAGAAGGGATCAATTCAAGAGTCACCCATACCATCGAGTAACAAGGATGGCAGAGACGAAAAGAACGACAACAATGGGCATGGAAAGTTCGAGACAAGGGATTTTAACTGCTTCATCTGGGATGGGAAGCATTTGGCTCAAGAATGCTCAAAGAGGAAAGCCTTGAAATTGCGTCCAAACTAGATGAAGAATAAAATAACGAGGAGTCGAGGATAGGGTCATTGCAACTTCTCATTGCTATGTAAGGGAGAATCGAAGAATCATTTTGAAAAGGGATAAGGCTGCAAGAAGTACCTAGAGAGGAAGCTCCACCGAAAGACGTTGAAACCCTCGAACAAAGGGCTCATGTATGTGGAAGTGCACATCAATAGGAAGCCCATATGTGCACTGTTGGACATGGGGGATACTCGCAACTCAGTCTTGGCAGAAGAAGCAAAGAGATTAGGCTTGGAGACGACTAAGGAGGCAGGTGGATCAAGGCCGCCAACTTAGAGGAAAAGGCAATCCACGGGAGTTGAGATAACTTGGTAACTAGAAGGAACAGGTGGATCTATCTGTGGTTCGATGGATGACTATTAATTCGTCCTAGAGATAGAGTTCCCGAGTAGGGTAAAGGAGGTATTCATACCATTTGTGAACTCCATGTGCATTGTGGACAAGGGATCTCCATATATGGTCCTAGGGGTGCAAGGGACCAAGGAAGGTCATAAAAATGTTATTTGCTTTACAGCTCACTGAAGGTAGGCAATAGAAGTGAGAGGTGACATACACCTTCCTTGACAAAGCAGAGGACTACAGGAAAAAAACAGGCCAAGAAGAAAAAGCGACAAATTCGTATAAGGAGACCTAGTAACAGTGAATCTCCTATCGCATAACTAGGAACACAAGGGGTTGAAAAGGAAGTACGAAGGCCCATTTCCTATCACCAAGAGGGTATGGAAAGATATGTTGACTAAAGAATAATCCAATATTCCATGTGAGTTATCTTAAACAGTCATAAAGATTCAAATGACCCACATAGATGAAGGCGAGCTAAGATGTGGCAAGAGCAGCTTTGGTCATTCCATGGGAAGACAAAATAAAGGCGTCGCTAGGATAGTTGGGGGAGAATTATCTAGAATGTTATAGACGATTTTAGAAGAGAGTAGAAGACTCCGGAATACTCGGGAATTGTGTAGAATTTTATGGAAGGAGATACACAGGTAGTGTTGAGAGAACTCTGAATGTCCCTTGAATATTCTAGAAGTTCAGATATTCCTAGGCTAGGTTGTCTATATACAGGGTAGGTCTCTGGTTTGTAAATTACTTCTTACCTCTCAACTTGTAAGCAATCTTCTCTTCGGAATACAAAGTGCTTTTTTCTTATAATCTCTCTTGTTCTCTCCTTTGGTTTTCTTATGCTCATGTTGCTTAAGAAAAGCTCTTGGGTTAGGTTGATTAATCCACGAGGGATTGTAGGATTTAGTACAACACGGTTTACGTCTTTGGGTATATCAAGGGCCATGACAAAATGTTTTCTTGCAATGTGTTTTTTATTTGGTATAGTCCAATCTTAATTCTTGTCATCCCAGTGAGATATTGGTGTCACAGTTTAAAATATATGTTGCTCTTATGCGAACTTCAGTCAGGGTTCAGGTCTTGTTTGATCTCATTCCTGATATTCTTTTCTAAATCTCGTCTCAAAATTAGTCAATAGCTTCCAGTGCTGACCCACAAATACTAACACTAAGCAAATCATATCCACCTTGTCCCATGGTGAGGTACCTGCTTTGAAACTTGTCAGATTGCAACATTCCAGAGCTTCATTCTCCGCACTGCATAAAATTTTAACATTTTTCTATGTATGTATCCCAATCTAGATAAATGATACAACCCAATTTTTCAACCATATATTTAGCACTTCATAGTCATATAAATATCTTTATAGTTTATACTAATTTTTTTACCTTGCCAACTCACCTATCCCAGCATCTATAGAACATAGCCTATCCTTTTACCCAAAGAAAAAAAGAAAAAAAAAATTAACATAGCAAATCCACCATTATTTATTTAAATTGTATCCAGACTTTCCCAAGCCTGCAAACAGTGTGTTCTCTTCACCATGCATTGAACCCTTAGTTGTGCCATATGCATCTATTCTTCAGAGTTAGCACTGAGGAAGATTGACTTCGTTTCTGAAGCATAACCTTGTTTTTTTAAAAAAATCATATTGTTTTAATTCTTCTCTTTAGACTTTTATCTACATTGCCAACTTAGGAAATGTGAATAAATATGTGTTTGCAAAAAAGAAGTCTTTACTTGAGCTGCCAACAGATATAACTAACCATTGATTGGCCATCTGAACTCTGCAGATGGGGAAACACTCCACTTGATGAAGGCCGTACGTGTGGAAATAAGAATTTAATCAAGCTACTGGAAGATGCAAAGTCCACTCAGTTATCTGACTTCCCTGGTTACTCTCAAGAAATCCAAGGTATTATTAAGTCCCATCTGCTTCTCATCCTAAAGATTTCGTGACTTCCATTTTAATGAATCTCATACTAAATTGTTGAACTCTTTGGCATCTTTGTCGGGAGAAAAACTAAAATAAGTCTAAACCATGATTATAATTTATAAATGCTATTAAAATATCGCTTGAATGACTGGTAGAAGTGACCTTGATCTCCAAGATTAGGAAATTACCCATGGCTTTATCACATTCCCAGCCTTGAGGTAAAAAGATCCTCTTTATCATTGATTTTTTCCCCCAAGCATTTGGTCACAATTTTTTTATTACCAGCATCATCTTGCATGGTCATCAAGTTCATGATTACTATTATCACTATTGCATTTTCGAGCACAAGGATGGTCCTCAGAGCTCACCGTAGGCCCCAACAAACAAAACAAAGATATCCCAGCTACCGTAAATATGTTAATTTGTACTATCTGGTTTCATTTTCGAACAGGTTCATTGGATCTCATCTTATTGAGTGTTCGTCGCTTACTCCTGTTTTCAGTGAGTTTGTAACTGCAATTCTGTTTCCAATAACAGGTAAAATGCACCCAAGGACATGTACGGTGTTCCCCTTCCACCCATGGGACCCTAAAGAGGAGAGGAAACAGGGAGTTGTGTTATGGGTTCCACACACCATTGAAGAGCTCATCAAGATGGCAGTGGAGCAGCTAAAATTTTCAGGTGGTCCTTGTATTTTATCGGAGGATGCTGGTAAAATCCTTGATGTTAACATGATTAATGATGGTAAGAAGCTGTATTTGGTTAATGAAACACCCTCGATGTAAATAGTATACCTGTTATTATTGATAGTGGGAGTTCAGTCTCTGTAATTAAAGTATGCCAACTTACTGCTTCTGCATATATATATATATAAAATCAGCAAATATTCTCTCCCAGCATATCTGGGCTCATTTGTATCAGAAAAGAAACAAATACAATATTTAACTGCTAAATTTGTATTTGTTTTATTTTGTTACAATAATCTACAGAAAGGAGCTCTGCTCAGGAACAAGAGCCAAAAAATTAACAGAGTGCTTGCTAAGCGCCTAAAACAAACACATCTTGTTCTGTTCTCCAAGTGCTAGTTCAAGATATTCCCCCTAATCCAAAGAAAAAGCTCCATTGCAATATCTGCACAGATCAAGAATAAACTGATTAAAGAGTTTTTAAGGGATATTTTATGTTCCCAAACCTGTCTGGGATCAGTAAAATTGCCTCTCTCTCCACATATATATATATATAAAGAAAATTGTTTTCCTCTAGCATTTCAGGTCAAGATAAGAAGTTTCCTTTGACACTTCCACCTCATAGAAAGCTACAGATGGCACAATACATTATATATAAGCATCTTTTCTTACATGGAATTACTTATTGTGAGTGTGACATAAAGAGTGTTTCTGAACTCTCACCTTGGTAGAACATCAAATAACCTTTCCTTTTCGGGTGGATAAGCATCTCTCAACCCCGACTCCTTGGTTATTCTATACAATGACAATCACTCTTTTTTTTGTTTCGTTTTTTCAATACAATGACAAGCATCTGTGACTTTTATTTATTAATACTTCTTTTGTATCACTTTTTTATTGTTATTTTTCTCTGGTAAAGAATAAAGATACAGCTGTGACTGTTAACGCCAGCATACGTGAAATAATTAAGAGGTAAGAGTCGAAGAACATTGGTAGTATCGAGAATCCAGATGTAGCTCTAGGATTAGCCATAATGTTCAGGGTACAGTTCCTGTTACTTCTCAAGTCAAAGGGCATTTTTCTAGACTCCAGAACAGGCAACAGTGTTTTGTGCATTTTTTAAAAATTGTTGGTCAACTCCAGAGATTTTAAAGAACACAAGTCAGATGGCACCTAGAAAACAAGTAGCAAAGCCAGAAGAAACATGTGTACCTGTTGCTGAACTTCTCAACAGCATCTGAGGCATATAGAAGCGTTTCGTTGGCTTTTTCTAGAACCATATAAAGCTCTTTCCCTCTTGTAACCTGTGCAATAACCCAAGCATTGTTTTTTGCTCTAATGCATACCTCCAATTCTTTCTCATGAGTGGGGTCATCCCATTTTGCTCTACTCTTCTCTAAATCAACCTCTTCTCTCAACTTACTAAGGGCAACCAAAGATTCCTGTGACACCGCATATAAAGAAAATATCAGCACTCTTTTAAGATTAAAATCCATTTCAGGATGATAAGTAGGCAATTCAAATTACTATTGACACTGTCAATACCCAGACCAACTTGACAGGCTTCCAGGCCAGGTCTTCATGGGATGAGCTTGTGCATGAGCCACATCACTGTCATGATAGGACCGTGCCTAGAATATGAATTGCTTTAGTCAGGTTTTCACACCCCAGATAAGAACACCTATTCGGCAGGGCTTGGGCCAGAACTACTGAGACCTTCTTGATCCTGTTCTGGGCTTCGACTTAGGATCTACCGCATTGGACCAAGCCCAGACCACTCATAGCCATAATTATTAAATACTATGTGCTAACACAGGCAAATAAGCAGACGTAACCTAACAGACACCAAAATACAGTTCCATATAATACATGTGGTGATGAAAGAGAATACTAGAAGCAAAACAAAACCACCAGCTAAATCAGTAGTGTGGGAATATTAGAAATAATTAGAAAGTTATTGTTGCGGGTTCCACTTTGAAGGATGAAAAGATCAGGCATCCAGCACAGGGATGAACTGTAAGAGTATAGGAGCTATTAAAGAATTTTACCATCAGCACCCCAATTCATGTGCTATTGATGGGTTAATATATATAACCATTGATCATCTTTACGGATCAAGAGAAAAAAGGAATGTATTGGTATTGATGCTCAAATGGGGTGGTTGGAGCAATGCCGAATTGGTTTCTGTTAGTCCATAGTCTTACCATACTTGTGAAACCATAGACTAAAAACATTAAAAGCGGAAATAGTTAGTTTAAAACTTTATAAACTATGTGCTTCAAATATGCCAGCATTAAGAGCAAATGATTAAGCTGACCGACCGTAGACCATGGTCTTAAAATGGCACATTTCCTAATGTTTCCTACGAGGTGTCCGTCTCCATTGGTAATGACTCTGAACCTACCTGCAACATATCTAAATTACAATAAGACATTTCCTTGTGTTCGTACTAAAACATTACTTTCTGAGTTATATAAATATGATGTTTTGGTCGATACGTACGAAGATTTAAATAAATATGATGTTTTGGTTTTGGTCCATACGTACAAAGATTTATATAAATATGATGTTTTGGTCGATACGTACAGAAAATGTTAACCAGACATATTTTGAATCAAAGTTTAAATTTCGACACATTCGGTCTATTTCCAGCACAAATGTGTCAAATTCCTTGTATCTTGAAGTAAAATTAAAATCTAGTGATAAAACTAGATGGTTTTGGGAGTATTTTGGTAAACATCATATCATTGCGGTGACGTGTTAACTACTTAACACTGTAGATAATTTAGAGCTACGTAATAACTCTCTAGGTACAAGTTTGTGTTGTGCCCTAATTATGTAGTGTTTCTCATTTACGAGGACATGTTTCTTCAAAACCATGGCTTTAGACCACTGAATATGCATAACTTTGACTTTTCAAGTTTCAAATATGTAAGACAACTTATGTCACTTGTTACTAATATCATTTTCTACTTTAATTGTTTTATTTATTTATCTATAATGTGTTTTGAATGTGAATGTACTTGATTTTATATTTCTTAAAAGTTTTATCTTAGATTTTTTCAACGTTTCCCTAATATTTCCTACATTTCCTTAGTTTTTACAATGTTTCCTCAAAGTTCTTCAGAATGTTTTCACTTCCCAGTTACCGGAGTATACACCAAAGTTTTAAACCTTGCCATGGACAAAATCAGCTAAGTTACTCTGTTTTGATCAGTGTAATCAAGTGTCCATGCAATAGGGAGGTTCCCTAGGTGAGTCGATGCCTAGGAAACCAAAATTTGCTTTATTTTGTTTATAGTATATAATATTTAGGGAGTGCCCGCCTAGATCAAGATCTAGGCAATAGGGGTCCTAGCTAGGCGAGGCGGTGGCCTAGGCGACAGTTGACTACACTGGTTTTGATAGAGACTAATCAATTTGTCCAAAGAAGAACCAGAGACTTTTAAGGCAGCGAAAAGTCATCAAATCTATCGTTGACTCTGGCCATTTCTTTAAAGAAAATTGCCTCGCAAATCAAAAGTTATAAAGAACACTAAAACTCATTGGTTACTTTATCATGAAATCTGCCTCGTTCGCATTGGCCTCAAGTGACATGGTTTCTCTTTTGTCCATCTCCAGTAATACAAATTCCAATATGGCCAAGTAGAACTGATTTGATGAGGAATAACTTCAAAACCGATTTTAATGTTTTTAAACAAATGAATATAGCACTAACATTCTTTATAAAGAGACAGACAGACCAAAAAAACCAAAGAGTTTAGTCCAACCTCAGTAGTTTACTACCGGCCACCCTAGCTCATAAAGTTCCATGGCCCTCAAATGGCTGGTACCCGTTTTGAGGTTCCTGTGGTGTGAAGCTTCATGAGTTGGGTGGTTAGTGGCTGTGTGCGTGCGCGTGCGCGTGAGTGGTGCGTGTTTTCCTTCCGTTTAACTGTAGCTTTGCCTTGTGGTATTGTTACCTTAGACCGAAAAAACCAAAAGAGTTTATGTAACGACCCGGAATTTTAATATAATAAAATTATGTGTTTATGGGTCCTTAATGGAGGTTAATTAGTTAATTATTTGTTAAATTAATAAAAAAATGGATTTTGCTCGGGATTGAAGTGCACCGAGGAAATCTCAGTATCTTTTGGCGAAACTCGCACACAGTGTGCCGGTCGACTGCCAGGACACACCCCTACCGTATCGATTCCGTCATGTACCATTTCGCGGGACCGTGGGGCCATTATGTGATAAAATTGAGAAAAATGAGAAATTTCCATATTTTCAGAAATTAAGTGGGACCCAATATCTGTTGGAGATTCTAATAAAAATCCGTGCGGTTGGCACTAATGCGTGTCGGTCGGCCGTGGGGACTAATGTCTGTCGTCTCGGCAGTTAGTTATCTCAAACGAAGAAACGACAACGTGTTTTGTGTCCGAAATCAGAAAATTAGTGGGTTTTGCAATTTTCTTTTGGATTAAAGTGCAGCTGTCAAAACTCAGTATTTTTCCCCGAAATTTTTACAGTAGGTGTCGGACTGCCCCAAGTTCGGTCACCTAAAGTTTCGTCAAAATCGGATGTCATTAAGTAGGACTACGGAAGCCGTATACATAAGAGAACGCAAAAAAATAGTCAAACGGTCAACCGTTGACTTGGTCAACGGGACCATTTATTAAGGTCATGTGCATAGCACATGACCTTATATATAAAATGGAGGACAACCTCCCCCATTTCTCACGTTCTGTATTCATAGGGGGAGGTTCTGCCACAGCATTTTAGAGAGAGAAAGTGAGGAGAGAAAGGAAGAGAGAGGGAAAAGGAGGTCCCTTAGGGTTTTTCGACGTCCCCGACGCGTTGGCGGCGTCTAATTTTCTCTCCGGCATCTCGTTTGGTGTGTAGAGAGAAAAAAATGGTAGAGAGAGAAAGTTGCATGCGCCCTACCTTGGGGTTGATCATCCTTCCAAGTGCATTGGCGGTGTCCGTTTCGGCTCTAGATGCCTCAAAACGCGTGAAGCAGGTAAAACCCCTCTTTTCTTCTCTTTTTCCGCTTATTTTGCTATATTATTTCATGTGAAGTATATGCATGTCTTTTGACGTGAATGAAAAAGGGTCGGAGACCCCTATGTGATGTTGTGATTTTATGTGGTCCCTCGGGGAGCCCAGATCGGGTCCCGGGTAAATTGTATCGCCACTTCAGGGTGACGAAAAGTTATTTTGAAAGTCGTATAACGCTATGGAGACATCCATTAGTCTGGAGACATTCCTTAACGGGACGGTGTGTTACCGGAGTTGGTTCACGGGCACGAGGCCCAAGTATTTCAGTTAATCAAGCGAGGCTTGGGTTAACTGGGGTTAACCTATGGTTAGAAAATCTAACCAGGATTAAGTATAGTCCGTGGTTCCTCTTTGACTAGGTCGGGAGAGACGGTGTCCAGTAAGGCCTGAGGTTCCTCCGTGACTGATAGTCAGGAGATGTCGGTCTGTTTGTCTAGGTCGTTCGTGGTGCCTCTTGGACTAGGTCAGGAGTGGCGGTATCCTGCATGGCCCGTGGTTCCTCCGTGACTGATAGTCAGGAGATGTCGGAGTCCTAGGGAGTTTAAAGTGGCTAAACATCAGATAGTGTATAGCCCGGGATTCCTCTCTGGGCGGGTTAGAAAATGTCGGCATCGTGTCTATCGGGGTCTCTTCTTGGTGGAACGTCAGGAGATGTCGGCATTGGTATAAATGTCGGGGTTCCTCCGTAGACTAGCTAGAAGATGACGGTAGGCAGGTTGGTCGGGGTTCCTTCATAACTGATACCCAGGACGATGGCGGCGAATACACGGTACATGTGGCCAGTCAATTGAATGGAAAAGTATGTCTTTATTGAGTGAATGCCCATGTTGTGTGTGTAAGCTTCGGATACGAAGTGGTCTGAGTTGGTATACTCAGGGTTGGTGTATTTGTTTGAGTTGGTGGACTCATGGTTCGGTATGGAATCGTCGGATTCCAGGTGAGTTGGGTTGGTATACCCAAGGTTTGGTCGTGTTCGGGTGAAAGCCAGAACAGCGTGTGTGAGTCAAAATGACTCAATGTATTATGGTTAGGATTTAGAGACTTTAAGCTGAACATTTGTGGGCTGTGGCTAATTAATAGAGTCTCAGGATTCGAAATGAAACATGATTGATGATCAAAATGATAACTTGGTAATATAATACATTCATAACTGAACTTCATAATTGGAAAGTAATGTGAGGTCGGGAACCTCGGTTAGGGTGACGTAACCCTAAGTGACCTTGGGTCACAGTTTATTATATACTGTTCTATTTTACTGTAACATGCAAATTGAACTGTTTATTATATCATTATTGATGCGTGTTATTATGCGGAAAATAGTTTAGAAGGATTGTGGTTTTATTGGACTTCATAGCTCACTGACTTTTAGTGTCAGCAGATCTTGGAGCTGCTGACCAGTAAGTGAAAAGTCCATCTGGACATTTTGGAGGCTTGTACAAGTTATACCTGGCGTGATAGAGGCGCTTACTTTTGTAAAACAAACTTGATGTAAATAATACAAGTATATGGTTTGTATGATGATTATTGTGATGACAGGTGTTATTTGCTTTTTGGAAGCATCTGATAAATGTTTAAATTTCCCGCATTTTCGCGGATAAAGTCTTCCGCTTGCATGATTTGACGAACGGACACGCGTCTAGGAACTTGATTCCCTAGGTGCAGGTTCGGGGCGTCACAGTTTAGTCCCACCTCGGTAGTTTACTACCGGCCACCCTAGCTCATAAAGTTCCATGGCCCTCAAACGGTTGGTACCCGTTTTGAGGTTCCTATGGTGTGAAGCTTCATGAGTTGGGTGATTAGTGGTTGTGTGTGTGCGCGTGAGTGGTGTGTGTTTTCCTTCCGTTTGACTGTAGCTTTGCCTTGTGGTATTGTTACCTTCGACCAAAAAAGGAAGCAATAGCTTAGGTAAATTTTATTTCTAAATTCAAATTGAGTTTTGTGGGTGCCAATTTCTTCCCCTAAAAAATGGATGAATTTTAGACAAAAAGCAATATTTGGTTATAGAGTGGAAACATTATTTGCATTAGATTAACTGGCCATTAAGATGCATGTGAGAGATGAAGCTAAATACAGAAATTACATAGGCATTAACTGGACTCCACTACCAGAAGAAAATATTTACAAGGCTCCTAAGAGGTTAGCAAGATCCATAGATTGATTTGGCGGTTCGGGAGTTGATCCTTCTCCGAACATCGCTCCCATCAAATTAGGAGCGCAGATCAAATCTACCTAATGATCCCATTGTGGAGGGCAAAGTTCTCATTCTCTCATAGAGTCCAATTTATGCATTCTCTAACTATTGGTCATCTAGATGCAGTCTATCGAATCCTCCACTACTTAGTCATCCCCTGGGAAGGGTTTGTTGTATACCTGTAATGAGAACCTAAGAGTTGAAGCCTACACCGATCTAGTTATTGCACCATGGTTGGAGGTAATCTTGTTACATGGAGAAGTAAGAAACATAATGTAGTTGCGAGATCCAGTTCAGAGGAGGAGTTTAGAGCCATGGCTCATAGTGTGTGTGAGCTTTTGTGGCTTGGATTGTTCTTGAATTAGATTGGATTTCCCACCGAAGGCCCCATAAGCTTATATTGTGATAATAAGGCTACTATTAGTATTGCTCATAATCCGGTGTAGCATGACCGGACCAAACATATTGAGGTAGATCGTCATTTCATCAAGAAGTTGAAGAAGGGTTACATTTGCACCTCGTTTGTGATATCTGAAGATCAATTGACTGATGTGTTGACTAAGGGTCTTGGTGGTACTCAGTTTCGAAACATTGTTGGCAAGTTGGGCATGAGTGATATCTACGCACCAACTTGAAGAGTGTTGAATAAGGTGTTATGGGCTTTATGTTGTATGGGCTTTATGTTTATGTTATCTTTTATCTCTTAAACACTGTAGTTTGGGTATACTATTAGTATCTCTATATACTAATAATATACAATTAGAGGAGTATAAATAATAAAGTATGGGAGAGAGATTAGTAATCTCTCTCACAATTTTTCCTTAAACCTATTCTTCTTCTTTTTCTTCTTTTCCCTCTCAAACCCTAACTTTTATCCTCTCGAACTAATCCAACTTATAATACAAGCCCTGGTAACTAAAAGGCCCAAATTAGAGTTTGGCCCAAAACACCCTAACTAAAATTAACCTGTGAGCCGTCTCTTATGAGGTGGCTCATATGGTTGATATTGCTTGGTGAAAACCTCTATGACTTGCCAAAACCCTCTTAAGAGTTAAGAGAATTCAAGCCACTCAAACCACTTGATGAGGTGCCTTGGGATGAACCTGCATCAACTCTACCCAGGTTGAAAAAGTTTGACCACGAACTTGTCTCCAGCATTGGTCTTTTGAAATGCCTCTAGTTGCTAACTGAATCTTCTCTTGGTGCTTGTTCACAATGCTTTCTCAGCATCTCTCCCTGTGCTGCTACTCTCAGTATCACCTTTCTTTTGATGAAGATAAGTATTACTCCCAATATAATAAATCGCATCCATGTCTGACTTTCAAGGTCACCCTTAACAAACATCACATGCATGCATATCACATGCGTAACCCAACATAATAGTAAAATAGTAGATAATGCCTCCAAACGATCATTCTTGAAGCCTGCATCAACTGTATCTTCTGCTGTGGACCTGCTATCAATCTTATATCCAAAACTAAGAAGAAATAAGATTCATATCACTGCCATTATAACGATGGTATGGACTATATATAAGTGTCATGGATAATTAAACAATCCTTCATGCTCCAACTCTTTCTTCATCTGCAACTTAGTCAAAATTCTTTTGATGAATGTTATAAGAGTACGTGTTGCCTCTCCTTCCACCACAACTGTCAGTTGTTTCTTCACTCGAAGGAACAGCCTCTTGCTATGCTTCTTCTGTCTCTCTAGGAATGTCTTCCATGATAGCCACAGTCTTTTACTTAGGAAACACAGTAGAGAAATGTCCTTGGGTACCAAAACTGGAACACATGATTTCCTTGTGCTCACTCTTGATTTCAAGCTTCCTAACCTCAATAGTCTTCTCCTTGGCTTTTGATTCTAAAATCTTTAAGTTCTTATCAAACTGTTCCCATAAGTGCAACATCTTCTCCTCACATACAAGTGCAATTCCAAAATGCTGATCTGGGAACGAAAGAAACTTGTCTATCCTTAGGAATGGTCTTGTAGGTGAAAATATTCTCTGTCTGTCAAAAGCTTTGGAATTACCTCAGGTTTCATCTGACCATGAAACTCAGGTAAGTCTCTACCTTCAACCATAGTAAGAAGTCGGGGATTCGGTAATAATTCGGTGGGGGTTTAGTTCATAAAAAATCGGTAAAATTCGATAAAGTCAGGAAAACTTTGGGGAAAAAACGGAAACAATAAAAATATAAATATAATAATAATAGAGAGAAAGTAACCTGATACTAACCATAACTACCAAATCGGAGTTCATGAATTATTCGTCTAGGAAATTTTTTTTAAAAAAAGGCAAAATTTAGAAAATCCAAAAATAAATTGGTAAAAAATCGAGAAGGATATGAAAAAAATATTAAATAACTATTATAAACAAACATATTTCATAAATTAGATATTTACTCGGAACTTTTTCAAAAAGTTGTGAATAATTCGTGTTTAATTTATCCCATGTCTGGAAGCAGCAACAAAGGGCAAAAAGGGGATAAGCGGACGGAGGTGAAGCGGCTTACCTTCCTTTCATTCCCCAATATGGCCTGTGACTTCATCTGAATCAGAAAAAATTCTCGGCTTTTTAAGAAAGTCCTAATTTTTTCAAAAAGTCGTGAATAGTTCAGGAATTAATCGTTCAACCAAAAAGTCGTGTATTGTTTGAGACTTTTTGAAAAATCAGAGAACTTTGTTACTATGGTTGCCACTAGATTTAGAGGGCTTGCTTCACTTTAGTGGTCAGATCTAGTACAACTTCGTATGCAGATTAGAGCCCATGAGAACATGGGAATGGTTGAGCAAAAATGAGGAAATTTGTGCCATTGAACTACAAGAGGACTCTATACAACAGGTTGAAAGATTTATGTCATGGTGCTAGGAGCATGCATGAATATATGGAGAAGTTTCATAGGATTCCCCTGCAATGTCATGCTATGGTTACACTAGGATATTAGTGCAGAAATACATGCATGACTTAAGATTAGAGACTCGGTCACTACAATAGGTTCGGCTGCTTCAGGCTTCAACCCATAGTCTCTATCTGATGGAGCACTCATTACAAGGTGAAGTGACAGAGGTTGAACTACTAGAAATACCACTTCGATCCTGGGCATATTTCAGCTGACTATTTGGGGTCAGCTGCTTTCTACTTCCCAATGAAGGTTAAATATTACCAAACTTCTCTTCATGTATCTACTCCAAATTATCCTTTCTCTATAGAAACATACCTATTATCCGCAATGCACTTGTACTCAATTCCACTCCTTAACTGGTGAACAAATGTGTTCAATTCCAAAATGAATCTCTTTAATACCAATTTTGATGCAATGCGAAAGTGATACATTTTTCCAAGTAGGATCTACCCAAATTACTCAAAATCCAAAATTCAACAATTCGGCCACTAAGGGTATTTTAGGATTTATCACTCAAAAATTGAAGTGGACAATATAAAACTGATTTAGAAAAAATGTAGAAGGTATTGAATTGGGTTCTATGGTTTAGAAATCCATTTAAAGTCAATTAGAGTAAGCCTGAAGAATAGGAAACAACTGAAATTTCACAAAAAGTTATAAAATTCAGTTTTAGATTAGGGTTTTAACTCAATAGGTCGCAAATCAATCAAAGGTATTTAGATGATAAGAAACAAAACCAAATGGATAAAAGTAGTCTAATTTCAAAACCAGGGTTTAATTCAAACCAACAATAATAATAATGCTGAAGTTCCGAGATAATCAAAGAATTCAAGCTAGAGATGAAACCAGAACATAATATAGGTTTCAGATCAATTAGTATGGCGAATGGTATGGTGCGAAGGTTATAGAACTTGATTTCTATGGTTGCCTTGCGCCTACCTCAATAATTTCCCTCCATTAAATTTCAGCCAGAAACAATTCTTCTCAAACTTTTGATCAAAAGCTCAACATTCTACAAAACTCAACCCATGATCCCATTATATAAGTGTTGAAATTTATCTTCTTAACCTGACTCAAGCTCGGCGATTTTTTATATCAGTACTCAAACTCAACTCTAGAAACTCCTATTCTCTTGAGCAATATAGAAGAGAATATTTAACTTCTAAAATCGACCTTCGAAAATAAAAGATCTAAAAAAAATAAGAGACTTCTAATAAGTAATAACTAATCCTACTAATAATTTAAGCCCAAATAACTAATAGGCCCAAATTAGAGTTTGGCCAAAACGCCCTAGTCAAAATTAACCTGCGAGCTTTCTCTTGCTGGCTCATAAGGCTGATGTAGCTTTGTTTGAAAAGCCCCCAGGGGCTTGCCAAAACCCTCTAAGAGAATTCAAGCCATTCGAACCACTTGATGAGGTGGCTGGGGATGCTCCTAAATCAAAGAGGTTCTGAAGGAATAGAAAATAGCAGTAGAAGTTGAAGATTTGAAGTATTTAAATAACATAAGCATTTATTTAACAACTCCGTGCCAAGATCATTGCAACAAATTGGTAATCTGGACAAAAATTGGGATCTTTAATGCTTACCATCTTAGCTTTCTCAAAACAACCACACAAATTTGGCTTTGCAGGCAACAAAATAACTTTTACGAGATTGAATTAAAAAGCAAATAAGAACAGTTGACACTTCCAACCAACCCTAGAATCATGGATCCAGTTGCTGTAAACCAGTTGTATATTAAATTCCAGATAGGAAAAATGTTTATAGTTGAGCTACAAGGTACTAAGATGCTAACCTTTGTTAAGGTTGTAACTTTTCCTGGAGGAGAAGCCCTTGATATATTTCTATCAGAGTCAACTAGCAAGTAACGGTACCCACCGACATGATAAGCATTCTCACCACCCCATCCTCTTGATAGTTTTTCTTCAACCTTCAAGATCTTCAGTGACACCTGACAGATTCATAATGTAATGCAGATACCATTCAGCAATGTAATGCAGCTTTATCCGTGTGTACATAATAGATGGTAGGAAAAGGTATAATCATATGTATAACATGAGCAGCACCATCAAAATATATATATGTATAATGTCAGCAGCATTCCAATAGTGTGCTGTGGCACAATATTTTGGCACTTTGACCATTTAGCACCATCAGATTCCAACCAAATTGTGATGACAATAGGGTCACTGCACATGCATATGTTGGATGGCCAAAGTGGAAATTTTCCAATCGCAAACAAGCAGTGCTGTGACAGCTGCACGAAAACATGGTTTTCAGAGGCATAGAACATTACTCTAACAAGATATTCAATAGGATTTTTTAAAAAACTAAAACCAGCATATTTCAACACCAGGTACTTTTTGGCCTATCAAGTTTAAGACAGCACTTTCTTCTTTCTGCTCAAATGTAGAAGTCCCAAATGGCCTTCAAACCAATTGCAAAACTCATTCTCACGATTTCTTCAGCAAGTAATATTCTCAGTAAATTTTAATTTGTTTTCTTTTAATTGTTGTTAGGAGAAAGTTAAGAAACATAAAAGTAAAAGATAATTAATGTGTGTCTGTCAAAGATTCAAAAGATTAATTTTCTTCACTAAATTATTCACATCAAAATCTTTTGTATATTATCAACATAATTTTTAGGAGATTTTCTACCAGAAAGTTAATACACAAACCCTCACATTTTCATGTATCTTCCCTCAATATCAAGCAACTCATTTAGAATACCTTATAAAAAAGAGATATTTAAAATGGCATATACTTCTGAAAACATTATCTACAATTGAAACTTAATCTTAAGAGAGGCCCGGGTTCTTTTTTCTTCACTAAGCCATTCAAAGTGGGTGGAGGGTTAGCGAGAACCCCTGCCACTTAATGAGATAATTAAAATTATTACAGGGACTAGCCTAGCCTCAAGAAATAGGCATTTACCTATGTAAATTGAGAAGGCCAACGTTGTCTAGAAATATCAAAGGGTGTGGTATATCTAGGCATGTCAATGAAGCAGTTGAAAAGGCCGTGGGAATTTCTGTTACAAGCTGAGTTGGCTCGTCCATCTGCTATCATGTAACTCTCTTAAGAGTAAGCTCGAAGGTGGGAGGAAGCTCATTGCATTAGCAGTCTTGAGATTAAGAAAATAGTAAACTCTAAAATGCCATCCATCGTTTATCATCAAGAAACATAAATTGAGCAGGTGAAGGATTCCAATTTCACGGAAATTTGGAGGACCTGTTACCAATTGAATAGTTCTTCCATTCACTAGACCATTAGGAAAGATTTTGATCATGTGAGATAAAGACAAGATAGAGGTTGCTGAATTGGAGGTGGCGACTTTCTTGTTGTCCATTTGGTGTCGTAGTGTTTCAGATGGAGGGGATTTTAACTCGAATCACTTCTCCATGGGAGGAAGAGAAGACCAACAAGATGAAAAAGGTTTGATGAATTTGTGCATGGACATAACCTGACTGATAGCCCATTGAATGACATGCAGTTTTTTTTTGACATAATCTGATCTGGAGTAGGTTGGATAGGTTCCTGTTTTAGAATTTTTGGGAGGAACATTTCCCTTTTGCTAGTCAATCTGCACTCCCTAGGCCCACCTTTGATAATTGTCTTATAGTTGATAGAATCAGTAAGGTAGCTGGCCCAAAGACTTTTAATTTGAGAAGATGTGGCTGTGCTCTGAACGTTCTTGATATAGTTAAGGAAACTTGCAATAAGTTGATGTCCTGGGGTTCGGTTAGCACCGTATTTGGGATGGTTGTAAAATTCATGAAGCAAAAACTCAAATAATGGAATAAGGGGGACTTTGGCAATATTAAGGATAAGATGGCTGAGATAGATTGAGGTAATTGACATGAAAGGGGGCGGTGCTATTCCGGAAACAGAGGTCAAAATGAGAGTTGATATGAAAGAAGAGTATCAAGGTATGGTTGAGTGAGGAGATCAGCTGGAGTCAGAAGTCAAGGGTTAGAGATGGCTCAAAGAGGGTGATAAAAACACAAAATTCTTTTATAAAATGGTCAATTCAATTCAAAGAGATCCAATCATATTTTGAGGTTAAATGTAGGTGAGGAGTGGGTTGAAAGTGAGGTAGAAGTTAGGCGGTTAGGCCGCTAATTGTCTTCCTAAGAGAAGTTATAGAGGAAACTATACATTTAGGCCAAAGCTTGATGGAGTTGGGTTTTGATAGAATTTTGGAGGGATAGGTTGGAAAGGACCTTACCAGAGGAAGAAAATGTGGTGTTCAAGAGATGGAAGGGAACAAAGCCCTTGGGCTTGATGGTTTCATGATATCATTCTACAAAAAAATGAAGGATTATTGGAGCAGATTCTGTGAAAGCAGCTAACAAATTCCACCGCAAGGTTATCTTGGATCGAATTAGAAATAGTAAATTTATTGCTTTATTCCAACGCTATGGTGTGTTTAGGAATTTAAAGATTATCGGACTATTAGTTTGGTAGGCATTGTCTATGAGATCTTGGCAAAAGTCTTAGCTTCAAGGCTGAAAGTTGTTATGGGTTTAAATGATTTTGCCTCCTTAAGGTGAGTTTTAAGGGTAGATAAATTCTTGATGGCATCCTAATAGCCAATAAGTGTGTGGATGCAAGAATCCAAGATGGAACCTCTGGAAATGTTTGCAATTTGAATTTACAAAGAACTATGAGCATGTTAATTAAGATTCTTTTAGATTATTTGTTGAGCATAACAAGCTTCAAGATTAGGTAAAGGGGTTGCATGAAAGCTTGCTATGCATCAGTTCCTTTTCCAGTCAAGTCAACTCGGCTGACTTGGCCGAGTTACTCACCGTTGCTGAGAGAAACCGATTTTAGTGGCGAGTCGGCTCAAAACTCAGTCAAGTCAACTCGGCCAGAGTTTTAAAACATTGTTTTGCGGTGTTCAAAGTGGTTTCAAGGTTGAGAATTAATTTCAAAATGGGAGAATATTTGGTGTTAGGAAGGTCTCCAATTTGGATGTGTTACATGGTTTTTTGGTTGTTGGATTAAAAACCTTCCTACTTCATAGATGAGTATACCTTAGAGGTCTAAATTCAACACTAAGTCAATTTGGGATCCGGTGTTTGAAAGAGCAAGCCATAGACTAGCGGCAAATCCTTTCTATCTTTTTACGAGGACTAATATCACACTGAATAAGAGTACATTGGCAAGCATCCCTACCTATTTCATGTCCTTCTAACCATCTCGGTGTCCATTACCCAAAGAAGTGATTTGAATGAAAAAGAGGAGGCAAGGAAATATCACCCGGTCAAGTAAAAAAAGGTGTCGATCTACTAAGGGTGTAGGCCTGAGGCGAATTAGGAAACTGAAAAGGCCTTGTTAGATAAATGGTTGTGGAGGTTTGGAGATGAGAGTTTCTGGAGAAAGTCATTGTGACCAATATGGGGGAAAATCTGTTTGGGAACCAAAGGAGGTTAGTGGGTGACCAATATGGGGGAAAATCTGTTTGGGAACCAAAGGAGGTTAGTGGGTCCTCTGGGGTCGGCAGCTTAAACTAATCCTAAATGAAGGAGTTCAAAACATATTAGGTTCAAACTGGGAAGGGGAGATAAGATCAAGTTTTGGGATGACATTTGTTGCAGGGAAATCAATCTTAGAAGGGATTTCAAGAACATTTACGTTATTGCTGTGGACATAAATTGTATGGTAAATTCCTATTTTGATACAATTGTTGCTAGTGGTGTGGACCCCTAGGGTGAGAAGATAGCTAAACAATTGGGGAATGGAAAATTATGTACGATTACTTACCCATCTTGATCATATCCATAACAATATCCAACTTAAGGCGACAATATTATGGTCTAGGCATAGCAAAGATGCTTCACTGTGACATATTTCCCAAAAGAGTCCTAGCCTTCCCTTTCCTCATCATGTTGTGTGGAACCTTGAAGTTCCATTTAAGATGTCACTCTTCCTACAAACAACAGCTGAGGATAAGATTCTTACAATCGGCCACCTGAATAATAGGTGGAGAATGCCAAACATATGCTTTTTGTGCATGTTTGACGGAAAAACAGTAGATCATCTATTGAAACACTGTAGCTTTACGAGGTGGGTTTGGAGCCCACATCTGGTTCTTCTTGCTGTTGTGGATATTGCCACTCAGCTTTTTAGACCTAATGTCCAACTGAGTTGTGCAAAACATAGATAATTTCAGGTGCACCATATGGAAGATGTAGAGCCCCAGAATTTGGGTTGACAGTTCATGTGAATAGGGCAGTGAATAGTGCCTGACATAGTGTATGTAAAGACCTAAAGCCTTCCATGAGTCCTTTGTTTGAGGCAAGTTAAGTGAGGGTTTTACGTGTATGTTGAGTCTTGAAATAAGAGTATAAGAATACTCTAAGTATCTAAAAGCATAGGGTATAAAATAACCTAAGTGTGTTTAGACCCCCGGAAACCAAGTTTGCAATGCTGTGAATAGTGCTATGAATAGTTTTGCGAATAGGTTGTGAAGGCCAAAAGCCTTCTTATACTGTTATAGTCGTATGATTAATGATAAACATGGTTCAAAATATCGGTATCGGTTGCTGTATTGGTAAGTCCAAAACAAGATACGTATCGATGTATCGGATGGTTATGACGGAAAAAATCAGGATACACTAAGAAATGCTTGGATATGCAATGAAAAACTTGGATACCTTACATAAAATTTCTTTTAATGCAAATATAAGCTATTAACAAACTAAATGAATGCCTCTAATTATGTTTATGACCATATATATGAGAATTGAGAATTTTATAAGTTAAAAAAGGCGTGCATGCTGTGCTGATCAAAAAGTATCAAAATACAAATCATAGTCACTTAGCTAAGTATAAGAAAAACAATTTAGATATTAAAATCTTGTATGCAATGAGTTAAATAAGAATGTATTGAATTACAACCACAAATTTTAAGCTTAATGTAAGTCTTTTTATGCTGAACTGTTACACCGTTAATTGACTTTTTTATCTTGTAGATGAAAATATTTTTTAAGGCTAAAGTAAGAGACTTTTTTTTGTCAAACTTTTGGGTTTTGGTAATTTTTGATATAATAAAATTTATGAAATTTTGATATTTGAGAAATACCTTATCATTTGAAAGTTGAAATTTTATCACAGTCCCTAAAATGTGCTAAAAAGAGGATTTTGTTTTTGAACTGAAAGTTGACTTTTTATTCTTTAAGAATTTGGATCAAGATATTTTTTATTGAATTTAAATGGGGGGATAACCTTATTTACATACTAATATCTTAAGTAAATGAAAGCAATATTAATTTAAAATCATTTACTTAAATAATATTTTATATAAATAAGTTGTGCGAAAATCCCCTATATCGGGCCTGTATCGGTTTGTTACGGAAGAGTTTTTTTTTTAGCGTATCAATGTATCGGGTAGCTCCAAACAGGATACGTATCAGTCCGTATCGGTCAATACGTATCGATATTTTAAACCATGATGATAAAGAGAGTTTTACCAAGAGTTTAGTTGGTTGGGAATATGTGTGGTGTATGTTCGGTATGTTGAAACCAAGAGTATAAAATACTCTAAGTCCTTAGGAGTTTAAATAAAGAGTATGCATCACTCGAGGTATGTGAGTGATGAAACAAAGAGTAAAGTTACTCTAAGCAATTGGGTTGTGTTAGTGTGCAAAGGAAGGGTATAGGAAATATTTCACGTTTTTTGAATGGTGAGATCAAAAGGTGGAAAAGGTTTTAAGTGTCAAAAAGAAGGATGTCTTGAAATAACCTCACTTTAGGGAGCCCTAGTTTTGTCACCGCTGATCGGAATCGAACGATTCTTGAGCCATTAAAAAGATATTGAAACCCTCTTCGAGGTTCATATTTAACACTTTTTCAGATTTTGAGTCGAAGTTGGGTCAAACGTCAGATTTCCGAAAACTAGTCTGCTGAAATTTTGGTCTGCTGTAATCCATCCTAGACCAGTCAACTTTAAAGCCCATTTAGATCATTAAGAACTTAGAATTACAATTTGTCCATTCGACACAAAATTGTTCCCCTTTGAATGACGAGTCCAACGCAAGTTGAATCGTCAAAATCCGATAAGCGAGTCAAACATTATGGTTGAAATACCAAAGCGGGAAAACATAAACCAATCAGATCACCCAGGCGTCGATGTCTCATGCGCGAAAAAGGGCAAAAACGCCCAGAAACGACCTGTAACTTGCCACCGACCTTGGGAGATTCTTAAGGGGTTTTTGGCAACCTTTGGCCTATAAATAGAAGAGATTTCATAGGTTTGCTCTACTTAAACCCTAAGCTTGGATTTGTGAGAGAAAGTGAAAGAGAAGAAGAAGAAAGCTGAGATATTTCTGAGTGTTCTGAATTCGTGTTTGCCATCAAAAGAAGAGTTCTTCTTCCTTTCCTGGTGTTCTAAACTCTGAATTTCGATTCCAAAGTGATTCATCAAGTTTGGATTTCTCCAAGGTTAACTCTTGGTTGTGGTCTAAGAGCAAAAGTGAAGCTCTGTTCTTGTTTCCAGATTTCCATAAGATTCTTGAAGCCTGGATTTTGATCCCTCAAGATTTCTAAAAGCTCTGAGATTGAAGGAAATCAATCCTTCAAAAGGTAGATAAACTCTACTAGCTTGCTTTACTATGAATTATTAATGAATAGTAAAAATTGAATTGCGTTTTTTTTTGGATCAATAATCCAGGCGAATATATACAAATGAAGTAACAAAGCAAACTACAAAGTCAACTATAGGTAGAAGTTCACGAGATCATGAACCACAAAAAGAAAGGAAAGAAAAACAAACAAGACACCCATGATAACCCCCCGTGAGCATATTAGGCAAGGAGTAAGCCCGTGTTCACCCAGCCTTGTCTAAAGGAAACTCATTCCACTACCAATGAAACAATGCGAAAACAGATTCTATGGGAAGATGAGTGTAGATCATCAAAGACCCTCTTGTTCCTCTTATACCAAATTGCCCATGATACTGCTCCTGGCAGAACCTACCAAATCCATCTTTGAACCATCCCCACTTACCAATTTTCAACAAGATAAGAAGTTTAGAAAGGAAGAGGGAAAGACCCACTCCACGCCTACTTGGGAGAGAAAGAAACTCCAAACCTCACTTACTAAAGGATAATGCAAGAGGAGACGATCCACCGATTCTTCCGCTTGAAGGCACATAAAATATCTATTAGCTAAACTCCACCCTCTGTTTTTCAAGTGATCACATGTGAAAATTTTGTTCCAACCCGCATTCCATAGAAATAATGATACTTTAGAAGGAATACTTGGATTCCACACAATCCTATGAGGAAAGGGGACGGATGGACCAACACCGAGCATTTGAACTACAGATCTCATTGAAAACCAACCCTTGTTGCCTCTAGACCATGATCTACTATCCCGTCCAAGAGAGACCAGAGGAGAAGACCCCAAACGCGTTAAGAGCTTACCAAACTCGACTATCTCCCAATCATTTAATCTTCTTCTCAACTTGGGGCACTAAACTACCCCCTCACCAACCCTATCCACGTAATCCTGAACTGTTGCATTCCTGTCTTGGGCTATACGGAAGATAACACCAAAATCATCCTGCAAAGTGGTGGCCTCACTCCACGGATCCTTCCAAAACCTTACCACAGACCCCTCACCCACCTTATATTCAAAAAATGGAACTACTACACTAGTAGCTCCGTGAGGCCTTTTAACTTCCTTTGGGACCCAGCCCGAGGACTCCACGTACTTGGCCACAATCACTGACCTCCATAAACTCTATCCTCCCCAAACCACCAAACCCACTTCCCAAAGGAAGTGGGCCTTGTTTACTATAGACAGGGGTTTCAAACTGAGCCCCCCCTCACTCTTAGGATGATAAATAGAAGCCAAATCTACCAGATGATGCCTAAAATGACCCCCTTTGTCATGTCAAAGAAACTCTCGCTGCATACGTTCTAGGGATCGAGCTACGGAAAGCGGGATTACAAAGTTATACATGAGGTAGGTTGGCAAGCTACTGAGAGTGTTGTGAATCAAAGTTAACTTCCCGCCTTTAAATAAGTACGATGACTGCCATCCTGACAGACGCTTAGCAAACTTATCCAATACCGGTGCTCACGTAGCCCCAGATATACCGATGGAAGGGACCCCACTCTACAACCAACACAAGCCGCGAGGCTTTCCACGACAAGTACCTCTCCAATCCCTATGATCTCAGATTTGGACATGTTAACACGCAACCCAGAGACTGCTTCGAAACACAGAAAGAGGCTCCTAAGACTAATGAGATCCTGATGTAATGCTCTACAGAAAACTAAGGTGTCATCCGCAAACTGGAGATGAGATATCCGCAATCTATCTCTACCGAGGGAGAAACCTTTGAAGACCAAGCCGTCAGCTCGGGATAACATCCTACTCAAGGCTTCGGAAACGATGATAAATAGGAAAGGGCAAAGAGGATCCCCTTGCCTTAAACCCCTAGAACTTTGGAAGTAACCCATAGGGCTACGATTAAGTAGGATGAAGAACGACATTGATGAGATGTACAACTGCATCCAATGACACCATGTAGGACCAAAGCCCATTCTTTTCAACACATACCCCAGAAACTCCCAATTGACATGATCGAAGGCTTTCTCCATGTCCACTTTGCACACAATGCCCGGAACCTTAGATCTAATTTTGTCATCCATGCATTCGTTTGCTATTAGGATACTATCGAGAATCTGACGACCAACCTACAAAAGCCCCTTGTTGAGGGGAAATGATATGACTCATCACTCTCCTAAGTCTAGCTGCTAGTACCTTGGATAGAATTTTATAAATGTTGCACACTAGACTAATGAGGCGAAAGTCAGTGATATCCTCTGCTCCCTTCTTCTTGGGTATCAGTGTTACAAAAGTGTTGTTGATCACCCTATCAAATCGCCTAACCTCATACATCTCGTGCATCATTGCTATGACATCCTTCCCAATTATATCCCAACATACTCGATAAAACTCAATGGTGAACCCGTCTGGGCCAGGGGCTTTGTCCCCTGCCATATCATGAATGGCACCAAGGACCTCCTCCTCAAAAAGAGCCTCCAAATCATCCCGATGATTCACGGGCAAAAGATCAAAAAGAAGACCATCCAATTGAGGGCGCCACTGTTCTTTCTCCTTATATAAATTCTGATAGAAGGAAACAATGCTTTCCGCGATCTCTGCGTCCCCCTCCCTCCACTCACCATTTACCTCTAATCGGGAAATGAAGTTAGTTTTTCTGTGGAAATTAGCTATTCGGTGAAAGAATTTAGTATTCCGATCCCCTTCCTTAAGCCATCGAACTCGAGATTTCTGTTTCCAACTGAGCTCTTCCAATTTGGTTGTATGTAAGAATTTCAACTTCTTGACTTCCTTAGATTGGACCTCATCAATGGTAAGGGGTCTCAATTCCTCAGCCATATCAAACTCCCCTATCTCCTTCAGGGGACTAGACAATCTAGCTTGGATGTTACCAAAGACTTCTCGATTCCAAACCTTGAGATGCACTTTAAGGGCTGAGTTTGAGCCCAAATCTAGTGCTAGCGGATCCCAACCCCCTACGAGAGTTCCACACCTCCGAAACCACCCCTTTAAATCCCTCATCATGAAGCCACATGTTCTCGAATCTGAACGGAGAAGGGCCCCCTCGAAAATGCCTCGATTCCAATGATAATGGTACATGGTTCGAGATGGGTCGGGGCAAGGCCGATTGAATGAAATTTGGAAACTGGCTTTCCTAAGACGGGGTACATAGGAACCAATCCAGTCGGCTTGCTAGGCTACTAGTTGTAGAGTGGGCCCATGTGAAAAGCGTACCCTATACTAGAAAGTCAATCAAATCATGATGCCTTATGAAATCCCCGAATCTCCTCATTTTAGCAGTCACCACACTACCACCTTACCGTTCCTCAGTAAAACGAATACTATTAAAATCTCCGCCCAGGCACCAAGGAGCCTCCCACCTAACACTAACATCGTCTAACTCATCCCAAAAGATTGAGTCCTCCATCCCTCCCGATGGACCATATACACCTGTGAAAACCCAAGTAAATTCTACCCCCACCCATCTACAATGGATGGATATCGAGTATGCCCCCAATTCGAATTCTACCACCCCTAGACGGTGCTTATCCCAAATCTGCAGGATGCCACCAGAAGCTCCTAACGATGGAATTGCTACCCACGATGATGACGAGATATCTCATATATCTCTGATGGTGTGATCCTAGATCACTTCTAATTTGGTCTCTTGTATACACAATATAGTCGGCCGCCTAGTTCTGACCAAGTGCTTCCCTGCCACTCTTTTCTCCATGAGACTCAACCCCCGGATATTCCAAGAAAGAATGGAGAAGTCCGTCATCTAAGAACTTTTCTACCCTTGCCAACTAGCGGACTACAGGAAACATTCCTAGACCCTGGTCTATTATAATTAACATTGCACACCAAATTCCTCAGCTCCTTAGCTAACCTCCCTCCTCGCCCTATGGTGGATTTCTGATTGGAAATCTCTCCCTCTTCAACTCTGGCACTTTTAATGCTTAAGAACAAAGCCCTAGCTTCCTTCTCACGACCCACAAAAGATAAACCTAAAAATCTACCCAAAGTCTCCAACTTACCCGGGCTCCCTTCCGCTAACCCCATCAACGCTCGACTAATTGCACCCTGAGGGCTTACCTCTTGACTCTCGTGACCAGTCTGAGAACTGAAATCTAAAGGCACTGACTCGGATACTGGAATATTGGCAATGAGATCTCTAACATTTAACATTGGAGTAGACCCAACACCTACTCCCCTTCCCTCATTGGACAAATTGTATCATGTCTCCATGGTCTGGCAGCATTGGAATAATAGATTCATCCAAAGAACACAATGAAAGCTCCGCATCCACCCTCTCCCTACCCTAGGGCGGACGGGAGTGGATATGAAGAAGTGAGGGTGTAGATGTACCTTGCAAGGGAACAAGTGGTGCATTTCCAACCTCTGTAATATCCTTGCCTTGTGATGAGTGTGATGAATTGGAAGCTGCTTTCGCTCCCAAATGTGGCATGACGCATTCCTTTGTTTCCCTTCCTGGCATTACTTCCACAAAACAAGCACGGAATGTGCTCGTAAGAGATGACCCAGAGGTGTATACTATACTGGTTAGATGTTCCGCCACTGCGTTAACGTTTTGTGCTGATGAGACACCAATCGAACCACGGCTGTCCCCTGCTCCCGTTAGATTATCTCTTGACCCAGAGCTACTCCCCTCTGACCCGGACATCCCATATGGAACTACAACCCCTGCAGAATAATTCTCCTCTTAGACCCATAACCGACCTTGAATTGGACGGAGTTTACTGAACTTACGGATTAGCCCACAACCCGAATCCTCTAACGGGAAATCTTGATGCGCTTCCGCTTCCTGGTGTTCCTCTGCCAATGATAACTTGTCTCTCGTCTCCTCATCATAGGCATAAGATATTTCCCCCTTATGCATAAAGACCCCGTCTTGTCCTCCATGTTCAAACCCAGAATGCCCTCCTTTCTCGACTCTGAGAGTGTTTTGCAGCCCCTCACCTGGAGATCGAACAATCTGGTTTGACACATCCCCCAGGCCACACTCCCTCTCCGATAATGATTGCTGAACTACCACACCAATCGGAAAAATTTCCCCCCTGGCTGCCTCACTCGCTCCTCCTGGAACTACGACATCATCTTCCTCTTCCCCTGAAGATATCTCGGTAGCCATGGAACTCCCAGGATAGCTCTCCCTGTTGTCGATTTTCGCTGCCCCTTCATGGATAGAAAGAAACACAGAGGATTTGGGTTTTCAGTTGATTTATCTAGTGGCTCTGAAGCCCCACCCTCGAGCCCATGATCTACTTGAGACCCATCAATTACCCTGATCGAGTGCCCTGCATCAACAATCTCTAGCTCCTGAAAAGTTAATGTCGGCTTCGAAAACATCTAGCGGTCCCCTGGCTCTTGACATACTTGAAACCTTGCCTCTACCTCGAAGGCCCTGCTTCCAGCCCTATCTCCGAGATGCCCAGCGTTGATTCCACAGAAGCCTGATGACACAGCCAAGCGACAACCACTTCCGATGATTTCAGTGGAGCCTCTGAAGCCACTGATACAGAAATTGGTGCTCCATTTGCCTTATTACTATCTTCTGGGAGAGGTGAAGTTGTCAAAAGCACGACCGATTGCTCCTGTGAAAGGCTGAGTACTCCCCTCATCTGCAACAAATCTTCTGGTTGTTTGAGATGGGGATGACGCGAACTCAGCCCTAACCTCTTAATGATTGGATCAATAACAAAAGGATCTGTATCCACCAATTCATCGGGTGCTAACCGAACCGAAGCCTCTGGTTCCAACACAGACCCTACTAAGCTCGAGAGACTTGAGCCCATTGCCCCCTGAACATCAGGCCCAACTTGAGGCCCACAAATTTTGAGCCCATCTAGCTCGAGTATCTGCTCATTATGGCCCGTTGCGTCAACCAAGCCTCTCTTGAAATGATCTGATGGATGAAGAACACCTGTAGGGTGGATATTACACCCCTTTGCCCTAGCTTTACCAAACTTTTCAATAGAACTCATTCCTTGTTTATCAATTTGCAGTCAGACGAGAGCTGGTTTCACATTCTTCATGTCTTACCCCACGCCTCTCAACTCTAAATTTCTTCCTCCGCACGTTACACAACTTATTACGCCGGGTACGTCTACCCTTAGCTTTTAGATTCAATTTCAAATTAGTTTCCTTCTTTTGGTCAGCCTCATCAAAGATCTGTACCCACTTCCCTTTCGGATTTGCTTTTAACTAGTGAGGGGTATGAAGAGAGCCTACTTTCAGGTCTGGTTTCTCTAAATGAGCAAACCCATGCCTGCCAACTGATGGAGTAGGTACTATATTATCACTATTGAGATTACTTAGCACAGTGGGTCTATGATGGGATGAGTTTGGGTCATCCTCCACCCATTTGACGCCACGTGGCTCGCCGGAATAGTGCTCCTCCCTCACCTTGCATGAATGCTGCCAGATTTCCATGGATTCCGACGATGCATTGCAAATACCACAGGCTTCATCCTCCCAAAGAGAAATTTCTATTGGATACGAAATAGAATGAAAGTTTAGAGAGATGATGTGTGGGATTTTTCTAATGTTGCCCCGAATTTGTATCTTAGCCACTGATAGATCATTAAGCTTCCTTGTAGCTGGATGAATGGCTACCAGAGTACCACAAATCTACCCGAGTTGCGAGAACACTGATGGCACCCATAGATGGAAAGAGAGACCCTTCATGGCGATCCAACGAGTTTGTGTCAATCCAGTGTATGACAAGGCATTCGATGCCGGCCACCACCTGTGGAAACCCACCTCAGTGCCACTTCCCAGATGAAAACTTTGATTATTGCATATAAGAAAGACTGTGGACCCTTGCTTTGGATGGAAGACTGCTCAATACGGTTCAAACGGGAAAATAGTGACCTTGGTTTCCACTGGTACCAGTTGTTTGAGTAGATGAACCACCTCCACCCTTGTCGATTTTGTTCCAGACTCACTCAAAGTGCAGACCACTGTATCTGCCCATTGATGAAAAACACCAGCATCTAGATCCACGACGATCTTACTGACCCTGGCCACCATTTCGACATGGCTACTGAGGCCCCAACTCGGTGTTGTGCTAGGGCCTACCTGATTGCCCCCCCAAGGATGAGACAATGCTTCTGGTTTTTGAGGACCAACATTCCTGCCCTTAGTTGCCCGAGAGCTGAAAAACGATAAAGCATCCACAAGAGCTCTCCAACCAACATTCTTATCACCCCTCGGGACACAAAGACTCCCTCCCTTTCCTCTGCTCAGAAATGATTGAAAGACCATATACTCTCCCCTGGAATTGCTTCTTTTCTCCCCTAGTATTGTGTTCCCTTTCACTCCAAATTTCTTAAAGCAGTATCCCTTGTTTCCCAGACATTCTGTGACCATTTCTGCCATCCATTGGATTGCTCCCTCCAGCAACCACAAAGAACTCATGAGACCCCTTCTACTAAATTCAGAGATTTTCAACAAACGACCCACCTTATTGCTGACTTCCACTAGATCAAAGGCCTTGGCTTCAACTGCAAATCTTCGAAGACGATCAGCATCCATGGCGGTCATGGCTCCAAATAGTGGTAAAGGAAAAAATTGGAACTCCACTAGCTGTCCATGTTAGGAAGACTCTAGAAGATTATTGCAAGGCACACATGTCCTCTATTTTAAGGGTTTACATGGCTATTGAATTGCACACACATGCTCTATGAACTCATATGCTTGTAAGTATAGGATTTTTGTCCATGTTAGGAAGACTCTATGAGAGGAAGACTCCTAACCCCCTCAACTATCAGAGCGAAGGAAGGAAGAGGAAGAATTGCTCTGTGAAGATAGCCTTCTTTGCCTGGTGGGAGGGATCCTTCATTCGACTATTCAACTACCTTCCTTTTGGAGACAGACACAACCTGGCATTAATCATCCGACTTCCGCTAGAATGATGATTAGGTTTTATGCTGGATTTTCTTGTTTAGAATGAATGAAGGACAAACAAAAGAGAGAGTTTCGAGCTCAGAACCCCTATCACTTAAAGGTGCCGGCAAGGCAAATTTTTGGAAAATTGAAGTGCCTAGGTAACATTGATTATTATATAAAGCACTCGTGTATATGCACATTTGGCTGTATTGTTTCAGGCAGTGCATGCTTTAGATAGCGCATGCCACTTCGTATGATTCTCATATTTGATACAAATGATGCTTCTATTTTGTTATGTAATAAGTTACGGATATATATTTAAGCTTAGTTATTCATTCTCAAAAGTTTTATCTTAGAATTTCAACGTTTTTTTTAAATATTTTTTGCATTTCTTTAAACTTGTACAATGTTTCCTCAGGCTTCTTTAAATTTTCTCGAAACGTTTCCACTTCCCTTGTGACTGAAGTTTACATCGAAGTTAAAACCTTGGGTAAGCTTACGTCTAACTTTATCAACTGCTCAACTTACTTTATTGTAAGTATGTCCAGGAAAAGCGATATAGGGATGCTATCATCTTGTTTGGCCAATAAGCTATAATGGTTAGACGAAATAAGACACCTCCTAGTAGGTGAAACTTATTTTTTTTTAATATTTGTTGTGAAAGTTAGGACAATTTGAATTTAATGAGAATTGTTTTATAATAACAACTGATTGTGGATGTTATATGGATGTCCCCAATAAGTGGAAAGTGGCAATAAGAGTATTGTCATAAACATCATTCTAGCATGTGAGAGAAATTAGACCACATTCTCTCTCATCTACACTAAAAAGAGCAATCCGCTCGGACATTTAAAACTCTACAAACCTGAATTCGTCTACTATAACTTGAGGCTTAGTATGAGGCACATGAGGGGAGGATTAGAAAGATCCCATAAATTTAAGTGACATTTTGCCGAGGAGGGCAATGAGGGCCCACTTTACAAGTGGGTCAAGGATGTGGGAGAGTCGATGTTAGATGAGGTAAGGATAGGCCGAGTTCTTAGATTGCACAGGATTAGACGGGATCATCATTAGCTACCATGGATTAAAATAACGGTTTTGCAGTGCAGAACGGACTTGCCAACAATGTTACATAAAGCCAAAACCGTAATGTAATGATCATTACTGTCTGAACCTTTTTTGTCATTTTTACTATAAACGACATCACTTATGGTCATTGATATTAAAAAAAATATTATTTTATTAAAAATCCTATTAAAGGCCGTTTACAAGCATGGACATAAAAATCGCTAAATCCGATACGAAACAAGCGATAAGTATAGGTTTCGGTAATCCCTTGTGTGAGGGGATTTTACCGAAAGGACACGCGTCAGCAGCAACTCCTCACAAGTTCTGATGTACTGGTAGAAGGTTGGAGTGGAGGGTGTGATACCCTGACCTGTACTCCGATGATTAAGTCAGTAGGTGTAGAAGATGATGAACAGTAAGAAAATACAGAAAGTTCGAAGGATTTAGCTCTTCTAAAAAATATATCTCCCCCCTTTCACTGTAATTCGTCTAGAATGTCTTACAACGTACTGAATATGTAAGTAAAACGACTGATCTCATGCCTTTAGCAAATGTTCATAACACATAATTTTATTGGAAAAATTGTTTTAAATTCATAATGTTCCACGATTTTTGAATTACATTACCTTGTAAGTCTTTAAGGTAGTACACCCCGGGACTCCCGGCACGATCCACGATATATGGCCCTTCCCAGTTGGGACCCAGTTTCCCACTATTGACTTCTCGAGTGTTTTGGAAAACTTTTCGAAGAACGAGATCTCCGACTTGAAGAATCCTTCTCCGCACTTTCTTGTTGTATGCTTTTCGTAATTGTTGTTGATAGCGTTTCATCTGAATGCTGGCATCTTCCCGCTTTTCTTCCAACAAGTCTAAATGAATAGCCATTAATTCGACATTTTTGTTTTCCTCTCCGTGTTTCTTCCGTGAACGTGTTATCGGCAGAAAGACTTCAGTGGGAATAACAGCCTCCGCCCCGTATGCTAAAGAGAACGGGGTCTCGTCCGTAGGGCTCCGTGGTGTCGTTCTGTACCCCCACAACACATTATGCAATTCGCTGGTCCACTTTCCCTTGGAATCTTCCAGTCTTCTCTTGAGGGCATTCAAAATGTTCTTGTTGGCTGCTTCGGCAAGGCCATTCCCTTGTGGATAATAAGGAGAGGAGAAGATGTGCTTGATTTTCAACTCTCGGCAAAAATCGGTGATGAGCTTCCCTGTGAATTGCTTCCCATTGTCAGAAATAATGGACTGCGGGATACCGAATCTACAGATAATATGCTCCCACAAGAATTTCTTCACTTCTTGTTCTCTAATACGCGCTAGGGGAACAGCCTCGATCCACCAGAAGAAGTAATCCGTGGCCACCAGCAGAAAAATTAAATTACCGGGAGCCCTGGGAAAGGGTCCTACGATGTCAAGTCCCCAACGAGCGAAAGGCCAAGGTTGAGATACGATATTAAGTTCCTGAGCAGGGGCATGAATCAACTTCGCATGACGCTGACATTGACTGCATTTCTGTACGTACTTCTGTGCGTCAGCTTGCATGTAAGGCCAAAAATAACCTTGCCCCAGAGCACGATGAGCGATAGTCCGTCCTCCAGAGTGGATGCCACAAATCCCTTCATGGAGCTCGGCTAAGATCGTCTCTACGTCCTCAGGATGCACGCATTTCAAAAGGGGTCCTCCAAAGGATTTACGGTACAGTTCCCCGTCCACAAGGGTATAACGGGGAGCCTTATATTGTATTCGTCTTGCTTCCTTTGTGTCAGAGGGGAGAATGCCATTCTTCAAGTAAGCTGTTATGCCCGTCATCCAGCTCGGTACCTGATTCACGGACAATACCATGCGCTGCGTTTGTAGCTCAATTGAGGGGTACTCTTTATACTCAACGAGGATTGTCTTGGGTTCATCAGTTTGTAACATTGAGGCGAGGTATGCCAATGCGTCAGCATGCCTGTTATCGTCCCTTCGGACATGTTTGATCTCGAGGACATCAAAGGCCCTCCGTTGCTCTTGTACAAGTACAGCGTAGCGCCTCATCCGCTCATCCCGACATTCATAGATACCGTTGACTTGGTTCACCACGAGCTGTGAATCACAGAACACCCGAAGTTTAGAAATTCCCAACTCTCGGGCACTCTGCAACCCAAGGATTAACGCTTCATATTCAGCTTCGTTATTGGAGGCAGCATAACCAAGGCGCGTCAGTTTTTGTATTTTAATATGATCCGGGCTGACAAGAACGGCACCAAGTCCCGAACCGCTGACATTAGACGACCCATCCACGTACAAGACCCAATCGCACCACGTCGTTAGCTTGGTTCCGTCTTCGGCCTCTTCTTCCACAACGGGATCCTCCTTCGCATCGTCTGGGAGCTCGTGACGGTCGGGCTCTGCTGAAGTTTCGGCTTCCTCCACGGGGAAATCGGCTAAGAAGCTTGCAACGGCCTGCCCCTTCTCTGCCGTCCGGGCCTGATATTGGATATCGAACTCGCTAAGCGCCACGGCCCACTTCGACATACGTCCCGCGGTTTCAGGCCGCCCCAACACAGTTTTCAAAGGGTACGTTGTGATGACGACGATGGTATGTGCCTGAAAATAAGGACGTAACTTCTCAGCGGAAAAGACGAGAGCCAGACATACCTTCTCCATCCGGCTGTAGTTGGACTCTGCTTTGTGGAATGTTTTGCTGACGAAATAAACAGGCTTCTCTACGCCGTCATGACTTCTGAGCAGCACGGAGCCAATGGCTCGTTCCGAAACGGAGAGATAGAGGTACAATACTTCGCCTGGTTCAGGTACGGAGAGGATCGGAGCAGAGCCTAGATACGTCTTTAAGGCGGCGAAAGATTGGGAACACTCTTCTGTCCATCTGAAGACGGAATCCTTTCTCAGCAATTCGAATAGGGGTCTGCATCGATCAGAAGACTTTGATATGAACCGGTTGAGAGCAGCGATACGTCCCGTCAGTTTTTGAACTTCTTTCCTTGTCTTCGGTTCCGGCATATCTATCAGAGCACAGATCTGTGCGGGATTTGCTTCAATGCCCCTTTGGCTGACGAGATAACAGAGGAATTTGCCCGAAGCGACGCCGATTGTACATTTCTCAGGATTTAACTTTAGATTGAAAGTGCGTAAAATAGAAAACGGCTCCGCCAAGTCTGCCACAAGAGAGACCCGAGTTCGGCTTTTCACAACGATATCGTCAATATACACCTCCACCGATTTACCGAGCAAGGGTCCAAACATCAGATTCATCAATCGTTGGTAAGTGGCCCCGGCATTCTTCAAGCCAAAGGGCATGACCCGGTAACAGAACAAGCCACGCTCCGTTATGAAGGCCGTCTTCTCTTGATCATCCTCCGCTAAGAGGATTTGATTATAACCCGAATACCCGTCCATGAAACTCAACATCTCGTGACCCGCGGTTGCTGTGATTAATCTATCGATTCTGGGAACCGGGAAGAAGTCTTTCGGACAAGCTTTATTAACATTAGTGAAATCGATACAGACTCTGACTTTCCCGTTCTTCTTCGGAACAGCTACTACGTTGGCTATCCACTCCGGATATTGGACTTCACGAATGAACCCGTGCCGAACTAACTTATCGATCTCTTCATTGACGGCCTCATGGTACGTTGGAGCAAGTCTACGAGGCTTCTGTTTAACTGGATTGACTACGGGATCAACGTTGAGACGATGACAGATGATTTCAGGACGTATACCCGTCATGTCCTCATGTGACCAAGCGAAAACGTCAAGATTCTTCCTTAGAAAATTTATCAACTCCCGCTCTTCATCCGTTGTCAAACAAGTCCCAATCTGCAGCATTCTTGGTTCGTTCTCCGTCCCGAGGTTGACAAGTTTCGTGGGTTCAACAGAGTGGTTTATCAGCAATTCACCCGTGTTCTCCTCTTCCACGGACTCGACCTGTAATTGCTATTTGAGCGGGTTGGGAGAGGTGTAATCACATTTCTGCGATGCCAGTTGGTCTCCTCTTATTTCACGTGGTCCATCCGGAGTGGGGAATTTCAGTACCTGGTAATAGGAAGACGGAACAGCTCTCATTTCGTGAGTCCACCATCGTCCCAAGATAGCATTGTATGGGGACGGCGCGTCGATAACGGAGAACCGGGTAGATAGGATGATAGGTCCAGCTTTAACTGGTAAGACGACTTCTCCCAGGGGTTGCATCGAACTTCCTTCGAATCCTATCAAGGGGGTCTGTGCAGGGACAAGAACCGCTGGATCCAACTCCATCTTAGCGAAAGCATGGAGATACAGGATATCTGCCCCACTCCCAGGGTCAATGAGCACTCGCTTGATGTCGAAATTCGCCAATTCTCATGGACAGGACGAGAGCATCGTAGTGAGGCCTGACCACAGTTGCCATGTCTTGGTCAGTGAACATTAGAGCCTGCTCGACTTCCTTCGTCGTCGATCGCACTTGGTAAACTTTTGCCACGTGCGATAACTTCCTCGCCTTCGCTCGATACTGCTGCTCAACATCGACTTCCAGTGCTCGAGCGCGATGGATGACGTTTATGACTCCTTTCGGAGCTTCTCCACCTCGGCTCATTTGACCAGATGGCTCTCCCTCGTGAGACCGAGTGGATGGCTCCGTAATATGCCCCTCTTTTCTTCCAGAATCCACGTATTCTCCCAGATAGCCCTCACGGACTAATCTTTCCAAGTATTCTCTCAGGATGCGACATCGATTTGTGAGATGCCCATGGCATTTGTGGTATTGACAATATTCGTGTGCCTTGGGTCCCGTGGTGACATCACGAACGGTCCGTGCTGGCCATTCGAAGTATGGTTCGTCTTCCATCGTTTTCATGATCGTCGCTGGGCTTGCTGAGAAGTTAACTTGACCACCACGAGACTCGAAAGGACGTCTTTCTGTCGTTCGATTCTCCCTCTTCTTGTAATGCCCGTGCTCCTCTCGTCTCTGATGGGCACGGTCGTCCCTCCGCCGGAAATTGGACCGTAGATCCGTGCTCCTCGACGCGTCTGCATCTTGGCGGATTCCCAATGAGAGTTGGTTCGGTTCTCCTCGTCGTTCAACGTACACAACTTTTTCCTGTCGTGTGCGTCTTCGTGGTTCCTCGTCACTGGACGATGATTCATACTTTGGTTTCTTCCCTCTCTTCGAGGAGGGTCTGCCTCCCCACACCACAGCATCTACCCCTCGTGCTCTGGGCCTCGTCGTTGCTGCAATATCTTCCTCCATCCTTCCGTACTTAGAGGCGCGGACTATCAGCTCGTCCATCTTGATCGGACAGTCAAGGGCAAGAGACTCGTAGAGTTTGGAACTCTTAGGTATGGCATTTTTGAAGGCCGCTATACAAGTGCAGTCCTCAATCTTGTCGATATTAGAGACTTCATCGGTAAACCGTTGAGTAAAATCTCTAAGGGATTCCGCCGACTTCATTCTCATGGCGAAGAGTGAATCTGCGCCTGCTTTCTTCTTCTTGTTAATGATGTACTGGTCAATGAAAACTGACCTCAGATCGGCCATACACCTGATCGACCCCGCGGGTAGATTACGGAACCATCTCGCAGCCGCTCCAGTCAGGCTGCTAGGAAAGGCTTTGCAGAGGAGATTGTCATCCGGGTTACGGACAGCCATAGCATTCTTGAAGTCGGTCAGGTGGTCAATAGGATCTCTCCTCCCGTCGAACTTAATAAAGTTAGGTACCGTGAACTTTGACGGGGTATAAGATTCAACGATCTCCTTGGAGAAAGGGGACGTCTCCTCCTCGTCCTTGTACTTCTGAGCATATTGATCGAGAGAGGCTCCACCTGTCGTTCCTCTGACTCGAGCGTTAATCAAGGCTTCCACGTCTTTGAGGGTCAGGCCTGTCTTCAACCCGTCGTCGCTGACGCGGAGATCTCGATGTTCAGCATGAGCATCGAGAGAACGAGGGCGGGTAATTTTGTCAGCAGAAGGAGTGAGAGTGAATCTTCTCTCCAGATTCTCTGGTGCAGATGGCGAGATCGGGGCCGTTCCTCCGGGGGGAGGAGAAGAAGGGAAATTGAGTTTACGAGCTGCAGAGCCCCCTCTAGGAGATTCGTCATCGATCTCCAAGTTTCCGTGCTCCAAAGCATCTAGCCGCTCCTGCAGTGACTGTTGCTGGTTGACTATCTGGGCCAAAGTGGCCTGTTGTTGTTGTAATAGTAACAGGATGGGATCAGATGTGGTCATGGGCCTTTCTGGTTGTCCAGAAGATGGGCCTGATGCGAATGTTTGCATGGTGGAAGGGGTGCATGAAAAGGCTTGAGGGGGCTGGTTCTCGATGATAGACTGGGGAGTTTGGTTTGCCATGCTGACCGAGAGGTGGTGTGAGCGAAGGGTGGTTTCGGCTTAAGAAAGTTTCCCACAGACGGCGCCAATTTTGTGAGGGGATTTTACCGAAAGGACACACGTCAGCAGCAACTCCTCCCAAGTTCTGATGTACTGGTAGAAGGTTGGAGTGGAGGGTGTGATACCCTGACCTGTACTCCGATGATTAAGTCAGTAGGTGTAGAAGATGATGAACAGTAAGAAAATACAGAAAGTTCGAAGGATTTAGCTCTTCTAAAAAATATATCTCCCCCCTTTCACACTGTTTTTCTCTGGTTTATATAGGCCACCCTGGTCATGGCCATGGATACCCATTGATGTCCATGCATCCCTCGAATCCCTGATGTGTACTTTAGTAATCATTTTAGATAGATCTCCCGGTCATTCGTACTGCACGCGCATCTGCACACAAAAGAACAGGCAAAGAGTAGGAACTCGTCCGAGGTGACTGGCATTAAATGCAGCATTAAATGCCATTTAATGCCATGACAATGTTACCCACCTACCATCGTAGAGGTAGGATCAGTCCCAGGCGACTGGGCAGCAACGCCAGATCTCATTACTTGTTTAGGATTCGCGATCGTGGACAATAAGACGGCGGGTACGTCGTTAGAATGAGGACGTGATCGTCGTTCACAAGACCACGGGTCCGTCGTCAAAGTGAAGACGTGATCGTCGTTCACAAGACCACGGGTCCGTCGTCAGGGTGAAGACGTGATCGTCGTTCACAAGACCACGGGTCCGTCGTCAAAGTGAAGACGTGATCGTCGTTCACAAGACCACGGGTCCGTCGTCAAGGTGAAGACGTGATCGTCGTTCACAAGACCACGGGTCCGTCGTCAAAGTGAAGACGTGATCGTCGTTCACAAGACCACGGGTCCGTCGTCAAAGTGAAGACGTGTTCGTCATTCACGAGACCACGTTCTCGTGGTTCATACGACCACGGGCCCGTCGCCGAGGAGACGACGGAAATGTGCTCAAACGATAACACCATACTGAGGACGAGCTCGTTGTTACCATACTTAGGTTTTTACGAAAATTACCCATTACACCTTGTATGATTTTTATACTAATACGAAACGGGCAATACACATCATTTATTAGTTATTTATGTTTTCATTCATTGTGAAATTGTAATTGTGTTTGTTACTTTGTATTTGGCAAATTTTGTTCCTATAACTCATTTGAATTTTTAAAAAATTTAATTTAATTTTTATTAAAATAAAAAATTATATTTATCGTCCGAAACCGATATTGTTCAGTTGAGACCGATACATCTCCTGAAACCGTATTTTCAATCCTTGTATAAAGGTAAAACGATCATTCCTATGTCATTTATAGTATAAACAAATCGTTCATACTAAAACAACATTTTGCATATTATAAAAAGACTATGTTATAGTCTTTTTAATTTTTAGTATAAAAGATAGTAAAAACGACAATATTTTTTCCAGTTATGCTATTTTTATGTTCTAGTGAAGGTATTGGTTTGGCTCTTACCGAAACCATTACATAACGGGCTAACGGCAAAGTTCTAAATGTCGATATCGCTTCATGGAAAAAAGATATATCAGAGACTAGAAAGCACGGACACTTCAAATAGGTCCTCATACCCGTATCGGATAGGGATACACCTCCGATATGACGGGATAAGTACAGGATACGGCTTAGAAGTATCCGGTTAATTTTAAACAGTTTTTTTTATTTCGGATACGGCAGGGATACAGCTCCGATGCGGCAGGGATATGCGAGGATACGGCCGGGATACGGACATGATTTTTTTTTTTTTGGAGACCCGTGGGTGTGACCCTATCTATTTTGTTTTTGCATGGACATGGTCTTCTTTATATTTTGCTTAGTGGATGATAGGATGGCTTTCTTTTTTGCTTAGTGGATGATGACATGACCCTATTTCTTTTGCTTTTGCATAGACATGGTCTTTTTTATACATTAACAGAATTGAACCAATGGTTATTTTATAATAATAATACATTATATAGTATTATTATTATTATTTTTTTAAATTACAGACATATCCTGGCCGTACCCGTATCCTGTTTTTTTAGGTTATGTCGTATCACCGTACCCGTATCGTACCCATATCCATATTCGTGCTTCCTAGATTGAAGATATATCAGAGATAAATTGTTTATCAGTGATTTTTGAAAAAATGGCAACATTTAAAAAACATGAAATTTTGCGGTGGAACTTCAGGAAATATCAAAATAAATGTTAATACACCTTTGAAAATAACATTTAAAAAAACAACAATGTACATAAGAGATGCAATAGAAATGGAACAAAAATATGCATTGACGACACAATGTATGATTACTTCATATTCTTAAATTATAACTTACATAAAATGTTTCATTCATTTCTCAATCAATCATTAATTCATATTTCATAAGATCCAATAACCTTACAAACATACATAATAATTCAACTCACCAAAAGAACCACAATCAGAAGGAGTTAATGGAGGCTCGAAATCATCTTTGTCCTGACTAGGCTGACGATAGCACTGGTTCTCCACATACATACAATACTGTGCCCAACTCATTACATTATGGTTCATAGATATATACTCATGTACATAATGTTGGTAGTCATCTGGTCCAAGATGTAGCAACACACCCATTGGTGATACTGTGGGCGTTGCGGCACAACTGCCACCAACACTGGGATATGGATATGTACACCTCCCTACCCATATGAAGGTGGCTTATACCCAGAGACATCCATATGGATATAAGCCCTCTGGTTGTGCAGAGCTATGTTCCTGAGAACCCGATGCCTAAGACTGTGCATCCTTGCCATCATAGTCACAAAAATTGCGTTTTGTTGAGAAAAAAAAACAATTTAAAACTCACATTGATACCCTACCGTAGAAAACGACATTTTAAACAAGTTTTTTTGAAAAAGGACGTATTATCGTTTAAAATAAGTAATACAAAAAAAAAACCGTTTAAAACGAATAATATAAAGAAAAAAAAAAGATAATCTTAGAAATTTTTTGCTAATGAAGATTATGTAGATATTGATGACTTTGATGACACTTTTGAGCGATTGATGACTTTCAAGCGCCTCAGGCGGTCGCCTAGGCGACCAGGCGCTTTGCTGGGCTCAGGCGACTAGCCGCGTCAGGCGGTCATTATTAAAAATCTAATATATGTAATATTATTATTGTTTAAGGATATAAAATTTATTTTATTTGAATATAATTGTTTGATTAACAAAAAAATATGTTATTTTATATACTTCCCATGACTTTTATAATATAATATGTTATGATAAGTATATCCAACCAAAAAAGTTAATAGATAGAATAAGAAAGAAGAGACAAACGGTGTTAAGTATGTTTCTCTCATGTTAACTTGTTATCTCTCTTAATGGATGGACCAATTGGTCTTTCTCCCTCTGTTTATGGGTAGACCATTTTTTCATGGTTGTTAAATTACAGCTAGCTCAGGTGGCCCAATAACAAATTAAGAGCCTTTCTAGGACCCCCAAAACTCTCATAAACTCATATTTAAAGGAATCTTTTATAATTTAAATAAATGCAGACTCTATAATTATATATTTTACTTATCAATATTATATTTATTACTTATCTTGAGTATAATCGAAAAAAAATAACTAAAAGTATAAGAGGTACGATATCTCCCTCTCCCCCCTCTCTTCTTTCTCCCCTGTTCAGCGTCACATTTGACTGTCGGGCTATTTTTTTAGTTTTTATTTAGTCTTATATTCTCTCTTCTCTCTCTCTCTCTTTCCTATTGGGCTGTCTATTTTTATCTCTCATAATTTCTCTCTCTCCCCCCTTTTAACAGTCATTATAGACTTAATTTTTATTCCATTTTTTTTCAACACTTGAAATTCCCCTTTATTATTCTTAGAACTATCTCTAACGATGGTTCTATCAAAGTGCATCTTGACAATGATGCAATTTATATGAATGTAGGGTCTCTTTTAAAATAAAATGCATCATACATAGATCTCATATTAGGGGAAATTTTTGCAATAAAAAGTTCATCAGACGACGCCTCAGGCTACCGCCTCAGGCGTCCATGGGATCTATCGCCTCAAATCGCCTGGTCACCTTGACAACTATGCGTGTATTATAGTCTTGTTTTTAATCTTGATAGTTGATGTTTTAATAAATTTTGATGTCTTGATGGAATGAACTGGATTTTTTTTTTATCGATAAACACAATATATATATAGAAAAAACCATCGGTACAGATACGTGACAGTAAGAAAAGCAAAGAGTTTACAAGTATATAAACTCAAAGGCCGATACAACTACACGTCCCTCTAACCCTGCTACTCCTGGCTTATAGTTACTCTTTTTGTATATTATCTTATCAAATTGTTAGATATATTAATTAGCATTGTTTCTAATTTTTATAATTAGTAATTTTTTTCTCCATTATTTTCCCTAAGTTTTCTAGTATTTTCCCAAAATTTTTTAATTTTTCCATACTTGAGTTGACCCTTGCCGAATTATTCCTGAACCCCGACTTTGTGACTATGCCGGTCATGGCTGGAGGAATGTGTACGTTAAGACCCTCTAGAACTAGAGCTTCAATGTCCCATGGCCTCAAACCAAGCATCTGTCAATCCAAATTTCTCACGAATGGACTTCCTCTGATTGGCGTCCTCGTGTCCCACAACTCATCCTTTGCCCTTGTCGTGACTACGGGAGCGTAATGTCTCAGTTGGCTCATTTCTGGATGTTACGATGGGGCACGATGATCCAGATTCTATGTGGAATGGTCAAAGCCAGGCTCTACGATGAATGGGCTCTGAGGCCTCTAGCTCTCCTCTGGTTTGACTCCGATGTTGCCTCCATCCCCAGGACTATCGCCGCCTCTGCTGCTCTCATCATGGGCATCACCATGCTCAGTACTGCTATTGGACAATCCACCCGCCTCAATGGTTGCTGCACCCGAAGTCCCAACACCTCTTGGATCTCTCATCATCTCATCAAATGATTCTCCATTGTATTTGCTCTTGTTGGTACTAGACCCCACTTCTGTAGCTACAACCTTGTCCACACCAATGCCCATCTCAGTGGTCGCCGTAGCTATTGTTGGGTTCAGACGTCCATCATCTTCATCAAGGGATGAAACCGTAACCCACTCAAAAGTGAGTTATCTGGATCATCAATGACACCAACTATCATCAAGTCTAAAGGACCCTGCTCAAGTTGCCTCCCAATGTCAACCTGCAGTTGCCTGAGTTGCAGTCTCATATTATAGTGATAGAAGTAACTTTTGTAGCTTGTTGTAGCTGAGTCAATCTCGCTACTTTGTGTGGATGAGGGAAAATGTACTCCAATTTCGCACTATTAGTGGTTGTAGACCATGCCTCAATTCCTCACGGATTGCCTTATGATGTGCAACATGCTCCAACTTATCCTTAGCCGTAGCGATAAGGTTCGCCTTCATAGCTTGTCCGAAAATTCCATTGGACAGCTTGGACAGTCTTTAACATTCTTATCACCCCCTGCAAGATGTCACTTTAGCTAAGTAATTCCACCACTCTATCACTTTGCCACAATAGTTCCATATTGCCCCATTCTTGTTTCCCTTAATTGGTCTTCCATGTGACGAACTTATGTCCGACGCCACAATGAAAGGATAACCAATAAAGAATAATGTCATACACATATTATAATCAAGTACCAAAACCAACGTTTGCTTACAAAAAGTGTAACTATTTAGGCGATTTTTATTACTCTACCAGCTACACCCTCTGATGTAGGACGAAGGAAGAATGATGCTAGATTATAATAAAAGGAATACGAAGTTTAAAAAGAAATAAGAAGAAAGAAAGAAGAGAAGTAAAGTCTCACTACTTCTATGGAATACCTAGGATTGGAGTCTCACCAATTTAAGCATCCGAAGATTGAGTCACACCATCAATGCAAGGAGTCACACCTTATTTAAAGAAGAACTTTCATTCACTTCAATTCTACCATGCTTACATTACCATAGGATCTTCTATTTATAGGCATTTATAGAACATTCTACAAAAAAACTAATACATTAAGGTTCTAGGACCAACTAAGACTTTCTAGACCCTTAGGCAGTCTAGAATATTCTAAATAACTCTTGACTATCTAGAGAATATTAAAGACTCTTAACTTTCTAGAAAACTCTTTAGACTTGACTTTCTAGAAAGTTCTTGACATTCTATAAATTCCTTAATAACTTTCTAAAGTATTCTATCAACTTTCAAAAGAGTCTTGGTCTTTCTAAAAGACCTCTTTAATACATGGTTGGATTTTCAGATTTGTGGGCCCATTTTATGGGCTTTATGGATTGTCATGAGTTTTTATAGGCCTACGGTCCTTTGAGATCCACCGGCCTGTCTTCATCAATTCCCCCCGTCTTGAAAAAACTCGGCTACGAGTGAATGGTCTGGTAATACTCATACAAATCAGGATTGATTCGCTGAAAACCCTCTGCAGTGATCCATGTGCAATCTGATAAAGGGCGATTCTTCCACTTAACTAAAAACCTTTGATATCCACCGCGCCTTGTAGACATAATTTGATCATCAAGCACATCTTCAATGTCCTCTACCTTTTGCTTGGATGCTAGAGGGAGGTGGATAGCACACTCGTATAAAACTGTAGGCCCAAGAAAACTCATGACAATCCATAAAGCCCATAAAATGGGTCCACAAATCTGAAAATCCAGACATGCTTTAAAGAGGTCTTCTAAAAAGACCAAGACTCTTTTGGAAGTTGATAGAATACTCTATAAAGTCAAAAAAGTTATTAAAGGATTTCTAGAATGTCAAGAACTTTATAAAAAGTCAAGTCTAAAGAGTTTTCTAGAAAGTTAAGAGTCTTTAATATTCTCTAGATAGTCAAGAGTCATTTAGAATATTCTAGAAAACCCAAGGGTCTAGAAAGTTCAAGAGTCTTAGTTGGTCCTAGAACCTTAATGTATTAGCTTCCATGTAGAATGTTCTATAAATGCCTATAAATAGAAGACCCTATGGTAATGTAAGCATGGTAGAATTGAAGTGAATGAAAGTTCTTCTTTAAGTAAGGTGTGACTCCCTACATTGGTGGTGTGACTCCATCTTCGGACGCCTAAATTAGTGAGACTCCAATCCTAGGTATTCCATAGAAGTAGTGAGACTCTACTTCTCTTCTTTAGGGATGGTCAAGATTCTTCGAACTATAAGAGTAGTCTTAGGGAGTCCTAATTCTTCAATATTAGACTCTTTTAATAGTTCAACACCTTAATCATTAGCTAATTGATCTTCTTCGATTTCTTTTTCACAATAGTGAATGTTCTTTATAGGACACACAATTGCATAATGCCCTGCTCCACCACACTTGTAGCATTTTGCTTCACTATCACGGGTGATGTACCATTCACAGGAGCCTTACCCTTGTTACTATCTCCACCAAATGGCTTCGAGCTGCTGAATTTGTTGATTAAAGGAGAGTTTGAAGTACTCACATTGCTACGGGGAACACTGGAAGCATTTTAAGAGGTAGAGAATCCTCCAATTACGACTCCAGTAGCTTTAACGTTGAGTGCCTTAATTGAGCTTCAATCTTTAAGGCCAACTGGTAATCAAGCGTACAGTCGTGAGTTCCTTCTTAATTTCCATCTTCAAACCCATCGATACTGCGATATAGTTTGTCGCTCGTCTTCTGTTATCCGGCTACGAATAGTCAATTCATTGAATTTCTCCGTGTATTCCTCCACTAGAAGCTCATTGTCGAAGTTGAAATAACTCCTCAAAGATGGTTTCTTCATAATCAAGAGGAAGATACTTCAATTTCATCTCCTCCCAATCACTGATAGGAGGTTGACCGAGTCTATAGAGTCGATCCTCTATACTATGCCACCATATACGAGCTTGTCCCTTGAGTTTCATTTTCACAAAATGGACCTGTCATTCTTCGAACATTTCGAACCAGTCAAAATAATCATCCAAGGACATTAACTAGTCTTGGAAGGCATGCGGATCTAGCTTTCCGAAGAAATCAGCAACTTTAACTTTAACTCCCCTCGATCCATCATCAAATCGATCTCTATAATTATCACGACGCTCGAAGATTTGACGGAAATTGCCTTGTGGATAACTAGCTTCAACACGATGTGGAGGTGGTCGATGGGAAGTAGAGTCATCGCAAATTGGAGTATGAGTTACTGATGCTTTGGGCTGATTGTTCCTCGTGCCCTCACCAATGCCATCTATGTCTTCATGCTCTTGAAAACTTTATCAAAATTTGCGTCACCATTGTTGGGTTCTTGTTGAACTTCTTCCGACTGCTCCGGGAATATACGAGACCATAGGATGTCTGTATGTTGGGAGAGTTGTTGCGCTTGTTGAACTAACTCCGAAAAAAGTTCATCTTGTTGAGATTGCGTGAGTTTAGGAGCATATGGTCGTCCACTTCGAGTAGACATTTTTTTCACAAAATTGCCAAGAAGTCGGAACTTGCTCTAATACCAAAAATTGATGTAGGACGAAAGAAGAATGATGCTAGATTATAATAAAGGGAATGCAAAGTATAAAGAGAAATAAAATAAGAAGAAAGAAAGAAGAGAAGTAGAGTATCACTACTTCTATGGAATACCTAGGATTGGAGTCTCACCAATTTAGGCGTCCGAAGATGGAGTCACACCACCAATGCAAGGAGTCACACCTTACTTAAAGAAAAACTTTCATTCACTTCAATTCTACCATGCTTACATTACCATAGGGTTTTCTATTTATAGGTATTTATAGAACATTCTCCATAAAAACTAATACATTAAGGTTTTAGGACCAACTAAGACTCTTGAACTTTCTAGACCCTTAGGCTTTCTAGAATATTCTAAATGACTCTTGACTATCTAGAGAATATTAAAGACTCTTAACTTTCTAGAAAACTCTTTAGACTTGACTTTCTAGAAAGTTCTTGACATTCTAGAAATTCCTTAATAACTTTTTTGACTTTCTAGAGTATTATATCAACTTTCAAAAGAGTCTTGGTCTTTCTAGAAGACCCCTCTAATGCATATTTTCAGATTTGTGGGCCCATTTTATGGGCTTTATGGATTGTCATGAGTTTTCTTGGACCTACGGTTGTACAGGAGTTTGTTATCTACCTCCCTCTAGCACCCAAGCAAAAGGTAAAGGACATTGAAGATACTAGTTGGTACCATAGCTACATGTATAGGGTGCAGTATTGCCACTAGGTAGAGAAGTAGCTTCGATGGACTCTAGATAGAGATAGGATGATAAATTTGAGCCACATTGGAACTTTATGTGGTTTTGAGTTATGACTTGTTAGTTTTGAGGGTGTTATGATTGAATTTTTTTTATGGAATGTATTACTTAATAAAAATAATGATTTATGTGCAACTTTGACATTATGGTATCAAACATGGGAGACAATGCATGTTCCTTCACATTATTCTATATGGTTGTGCATTGTTACATGATTTTTGAGTGTGTTGTGTGCATATATGGTTCATATATGATTTCCTACAGTTCCATATTAGATTTCCCACAGGCCACGTTTAACTAACGTTTTCCTACAGTTCCTTTATTTTACAGTTCCTCCTTAATAGTTTCATCTTAATGTTTCTTTGGACTTCCTCAAACTTCTATGGAATGTTTCCATTTCTTAAGTGATCGAAATTTAAGAACGTTGAAGTTTTAAACCTTGCCCAATAATCAAGATACATTACTTTCTCCGAGATACACAATGCTTGATGACCCTTCAGTTTGTTCTGGTTTGCCATCAACTAGTTGGTGTTTCCATAAAGTCTCTCAACAACATCGTCTACATTGTTGCAAGTTGATCACACCTGTAGTATTAAAGAGATTATTTTGCATTATCCATTTTGTTCATGTTGTACGCATTATTTATGTGCAAGGCAGCTTTAATCTTTTCACACTGTAACACTATATATACATGCTGTCAAATATTGACTCAATTCGGTCAATTTTGGTCAAATTGAATCAACTTCCGTGGTGTCCAAAGCGAAATCCACTCGTATTTTAAAAATATTGGACTTTGTGGAAAAATTCGGTAAACTTCAACCAAAATAGAAAAAAAGTGTTGAAAAAATACAGAACTTCGGTAGAAGTTAACCAAAGTTTACAGAAAAAATCCATAAAGTTGAAGGCCTTTTAAGTTTTATTCCCACTCACTTTAAACTTACTTTCTTCATAAGGAAAGACATGTCTCTAGCATTAACCTTATTATACTTATAATTAGCTTTAAAAGAGAGTATTGCTAGCATTAACCTTATTATAAATTATAATTTTCTTCTTAAAGTGTGGTTAGCATTAACCTTATTATAAATTATAATTTTATTATTAGTATATTATGTCTAAAAGGGCTTTTTAGTAATATAATATTAAAACAAAATCTAATAGTATTTCATAAATTAAAAATTATTTAACTATTCATCTCCTCCTCTTCACATATTGATTCAGTCTTGCAAAAACATTGAGTTCATCAATTGCATATTGAAATAGAATTTGAAACAAAATTGAATTTCAATTATTTATCAACTTTAATGTGCATTTTTTTCAGGTTTGTACAACAATTAACATGGATAATCATTAAAAAAAAAAATTGCCAGACAAATTTCCTTCACTTGACAAATAGGATAAAATACAGTAAAATTTTTTTGACAATATAGAGAAATATCAATAAGAAATTACAGCTCAAAAGACAACGGATGTCACTTAACATGATTCTCACATTTGAGTACTACATTATTGAATCAGTAATATAATGAATTCTAGATGGTATTTATTGTAAATATTGAATCTCTAAAGTTTCATCTTAGATTTCTAATGTTTCCTTAAAGCTTCCTAGACTTCTTTAATTTTTACATAACTTCCTTGAACTTCCTTAGCCACTGAAGTTTATACCGAAACCGAAGTTTAATACCTTATATATACCAATAGATACGGACCAAGCAACTCATTGAGGGCCTTCATATCCTCTGTGTTTCCAGTGTCTACCAATAAGTAACATCAGACCTATTGCCACATATTTACTTCCATCAAAAAAACAAAAAAGAAAAAAAAAAGGGTAAAGGATGCTGATTCCTGACTTAAGTGCAATATTGGAACTATATAGAATTGATTAACTAACAGCATTTGACAGGATATTGGTAGGCATTCCCTTTCAGGTATGAAACTCAAAATAGTAAAGATTTAGATGAGAAACAGCAAGAAGAAAATATTCAGCAAAACAGTTTCAATTAAATAGACTCTTTAATAGAAAACGACCAAAAATATGGTGAAATTTCGCAGCAAGTGAAGAAACATATACATGCAAACCCATCTTCATGGAGCAGAAAATTTAGCATTCAGAATATTGGGCATTCAGAAACAACACATTCATCAAATTAGTATAGCTGATATGAGGATGTTGAGAGGGATGAGGGGAAATATTAGGAATGACAAACACATAAATGACCATCCGAAGGAAGCTATGAATAGCCCCATAAGGTGAAAAAATTAAAAATACTCGACTGAGATGGTCTTGTCATTTGCAACTAGTGTTACCTAGGCACTTCAGTTTTCCTAAATTTTGTCGTGCCGACACTTGGACATGACACGACACTCCATGACACGACACGACACAACACTCCTTGGTACATGCCTATACCGTGTCATGGTGGCGTCGATATTATGATTAGGCATGTGGTGCTTTAAATATGTCGAGTCATTTTAAAAGTACAATTATTAGAAACTTTTTGTGAAGTTGTGCTGCTTTTTCGAAAACATTGAGGAAATTTTACTAGAAGAACAACAATAACAACGATCAATATATACGTCTCTCTCTCTTCACTTTCTTCTCTCTCTTGTTGCTGATTTCTACTCTCTATATGAGTATTTTTTTTGTAACTTAGGTATATACTTTTTTTAAAAAAAATGGGAACTGGTGATCCCCTCTCTTTTTATCATACTTATTATTATTTAAAATATTTGAATTACAAATAGAATCATTTTTTAAAAATTGTACGTCCGTGCCGCCGTATTAGGATTTTCAGAGCTTGTCGTGCCGAACACCTCTAGACACCTAGACACTTGGCACCCGTACCACGTGCCTAGGTAACATTGTTTGCAACAAAGATAAATAATGACACTAATATGAAGGAATGTGCAGGTAGAAGGTTTTAAAAGGACAAAGGGAAGGTTGAAAAAAGTGGATCATATAAATTCTATCTCTGATATATCTCCGTATAGACACGCTTTAAAAGGACAAAGGTAATGAGAAGAGACTCGTATAGACACGCTTTAACAGAAGATATGGACCAAAATACAGCATAATAAGGATAGGATACTAACATTTTCAAGGACTTGCTGCTTCACCAAAGAAATCCCCTGCTCTCCATTAACCATAAAGCTAACAGGAATGAGAAGGATTATGGTGAGGTTTTTCTGCTGATAAACACAGAGATACATTCTCTCCTCCGTATGCTGGAGCCACACTGTTGGGGTTGCAGAAATCAAGCTACCAACTTCAGCACCCCAAATATCAGTTACAAGGAAACCGTCCTTCTTTTTAGACCACTTGTCACGTTGTAAGGGCCTCGGGACATGATATCTCTGATCTTGTCTTCCAGGAGATGTATCACTTGAGACATTAAATTGTTCTGAACCAGATCCAGAGTTTGGTAAGATAGAGCCTGAGGTAACATGAGAGGCCGTATTTCCCTTATGCAAATAGGACCAGGAACTCAATCCAGAGGATAAAGCACGTGGCGTCAACCTTAGAACGGCATATGTGAATAGCTTTACTGTGTCATCCTGCCAATGAGATCAGGATAATGGTAAGCTCACGTTACAATAAAATACCGCAACAATAGAGTATATCAAAATACCGTTCAGTTCCTGAGCATCTTTCCAACTTGGCAATTAGCAATAGCATCTAATGTTAAGGAGTGACCCATCAAGATTAATATGCAATGGAGATCGAACCATACAGGGGAAAGTGTTGTGGACACCAGCAGGTCCTGAAACAAGACGAGTGAGTTGCACGCTGTGTTCCCAGCACATGATTCGAGTGCTTTGACAAGTGACTGCCAAAACAAGTATGCAGTTATTCAATACATAAATCTGTAGCAAATAATGATCTCTATCTTTTTAAATTAGTGAAAAAAAGAAAGAAGAAAAAGATGGACTAAAATAATAAAGATCAATTATGCTAATGGACTTACGGATCCTCAATTCAGCAAAAGTGAATGTGATGCTTCTTAGTTCTTCTATCATATTGATAACATCCTGATCAGTCTAGGGCTGTAAATGGAGCGGATTTGGAGCGGATATTGGTATATCCGAATTCGTATCCGATTATATATCCGGATATCCGAATCCGAATAAATATCCGGCAGATAGTGAAATATGATATCCGTATCCGACTCCGATTAAAATATCCAGATTCGGATAGTATCCGAATTATCCGATTAAAAGATTTTTAAAATATAAATTAATATTTAAAAAATGTAAAAATATATAAGTTTTTATTAATAAAATATATTTTAAAGGTTATATTAATTTTATAAATTTAAATGTATTATTTATATATATTATATAATCGGACGGATATTTATCGGATCGGATATAACAATATCCGAATCCGTATCCGATTATAAACGGATAGTATTTTACTATCCGAATCCGCTCCGCCGGATACCTATCTGGATAATTATCCGACTAAACGGATTCGGATACGGATAATATCCGCATCCGTTTACAGCCCTACTGATCACATTTGCAAATGCATGGCGTCTCTTTTTTTTTTCTTTTTTTTTATTGGTAAATACATGGCGTCTTTTGAAACTTCCACTCACTTGTTTTCAAATGGTAGTCCACATTGATATGCTTTGTGCTTAATCAGAGACTAATAAAGATAGAGAGCGAATATGTATAGCAAATTGATTATCACAAAATGTACTCATGGAAAGCATCATATAAATTCTATCTAACTCAAAAGGTCCACAATCTGCATTAATTAGATATCATCATGGTTTTAAATATATGTGACAAGCGATAGACCGGCCAATATATCCCAATGTCGTAGGCCATGGATACATCCTTTTAAAAATTATTGCCTATACACATGCTGACATGCAAATTTCGCAATATATCGCACATATTGCATCATCTCAGCAAGAAATTGGGTTTTATTTAGAATACAACTTACAATATGTGGGTCGAAATTGGAAAATGTTGGGACATGCCGACCAACATATGAGACATGTTGGAATTTCTTCGTCCTTGAATTTTCATCAAATTTCATTGTATCGCTTCGGTTTGTTCAACCCCAAATCAACAAAAATCTAGTGAAAAATCATCGATTAGAACATGTGGGCGAATTCTTTTTAGAAAAAAACTAATGAAGGTATATTTTTCTCACTTTTTGATTGTAAACTTAATAGTATGCCAATAAACTCAAACTTAAGTATGTTGTGATTACTGGCCAATCTATCAAATTGGCCAAATTTTTTAATTTTTTTGACAAAAATATAATATTTTCTTAATTATATTGAAGTATAAAATAATTTTATAATTATTTTTCTTGAATGTTTTTTTTTGGGCCAAAACATATGAGCCGTATTAATATGCCTATGGAGGTGTACAGCTTCACGTAACGATGACAGTGACGATAACTTGTTATCCCCAGTGTTTGTGAGCTTGGAGATAACGAGCACCACCGCTATGCTAGTGAGTATGCAACAAGGTATTGTGTCATGAGTTGGGCACGCACAATACTGTAGCCATGTGGATAACCAGTATTACCGCCCTCTTGGTCGGGATGGAGATGACGACTTTGAGACTCTGTGCACTACTGCGCTTTCATTGGATCATAATGTAGCTCTTGGAGTTAGTTGCAAATTATTATTGCCGTTAACACATATCTTTGCCCTCTTCTAATTGCATCTTTGATGTCTTATCATCAAAATATTGCATGTTTTTCCTAATTTTTCTCCAAATTTTCCCTCGAATGATAAAAATTCTATCATTTTGATAATATCTTGCAAGTTGCAATATATTTGATTTTCAAGGTGCAATATATTATATATACACCAATATCAACATTTAAAACGTTGGATATCATTGGTTTCATAACCTCAAAGGAAATGACGGTTCTTCCTTTATGAACCCCCTACTTTATTGGAGAAAGTGCATATAAAATTGATGATCAGTCCATATTAGTTAGCAAAGATAATTTTGTCTTTTATAACAAAATAATCCCCACCATCGCCAGATTCATAGAACATAAATATTTTTCTTGAGCAATTTGAGATGATATTACAGAAGCCTCTTAAAGCAAAAATCACAAATGTATTCAGCAAGTACTGCCAAAAAATCTTCAAAAACAACTTGACTATAGCTAGGAACTGAGGAAGCACAAAGATTTACATGAGCTATCGCCTTTCCTTACATCAAACGTAACATTTTAATAAAGTGGCTGAGGGAGGCAGGGGGCAGGGGCAGGGGCAGGGGCGAAGCTAGGATTTTCTTGTAGGGGAGGCAAGCGATGGTCGATTAATAATGTCAGTAATTGTTGATGGGTTTGTGTAGAATGATTAGGCGGGTGAGAAATTTTCTTGGTCCAGGGAGGGTGTGGGGGTTCGGGGGTGTAGGCGCGTAGCTCCTGCGGAAAAATTTTGAGGACAAAGTTCGTGAGCCATCTCGTCCATACGTTTCGTAAATATCCTATAGGTATTGTTTTTCCAGGTTCATAGTCATATTTATAGCCTTATTATAACTTATATTAGAGTTAATGTAAAATCCATTGAGAAGGGAGAAACAGGGTTTCCTTGTAGAAAACGAAGAGGAGGATTGTTGTCAAGGTTTATTCTATTGTTTGGGCTCATAATATGAATTATAGTTTTTTCAAAAGTTATGGGGGCAGTTGCCAACTTGCCCCATGGCTATGCCCTTTAAATAATTAAATAATATAGTATGATTTTTTTCTGAAAAGTTTAGGAGGAGCAGCTGCTCCCTTGCCCCACGGCTATGCCCTTTAAATGATTAAATAATACAGTATAATTTTTTTATTTTTCAAAAGTTAAGGGCGGCAGCTGCCCCCCTAGTTCCACCCCTAAGGGGAAGCATTGAGAGAAGATTTTGAAATTATGCATTAATGGAAGATATGGCCCTATGTGGAACAGAACAGCATAGCAAGATTTGCATGGCCAACCCCAACTAGTTGAGGATCCGATGATGCTGATTATGGCTACACAAGGAATAAGATTATAAGACCGACTCCCATTCCACCCACTACCCAGTCAAATTTTGATACTGAAGTGTGATTACAGCAATATAGAACTGGTCAAGGTATACACGTACACTAGACAAATTCACCCTGTTCCAACATTACCCCATTTGTCAGGAGTGACACATAGAAAGCCATCTAGGGAATGCGATGAGTGATGGGGGCGGGAATGGTGCTATTGATGAATCCAATCTTAGGGTGCAGCGAGGGGAGGACTATATAGAATTCTATCTCCAAGTACCGAAAGGTAAAGATCTACTAATGTGTCTGGAGCTTTTCAAGCTGCTGCTTCATCTTCCATTCCTCCGAAACATCAGCTGCCTTTTCCCAACTATTGATTTTGTAAATAAACATCCTAGAATGTCAAGCCTTACGCAGCATCTATAATTGGGGAAAAAAAGAACTTGTTTTAAATGCTGCTATTGTTTGCAGCAGTGTTTTAAAACCCGAAAACTCGGCTCGACTCGGAAACTTGCCGAGTAGAGTCAACTCGGAAACTCGGGCAAAACTCGTCCGAGTAATGACACCTAAAACTCGGACATATATAATATTTTTCTAATAATATATATGGTATAGATTCAAAATTAATGATAAACCATGCCTAAAATAAGATATATAATTCAATATATATTAAACATCCCCCTTTTGTTTTGTATTTATACTTAAAAATGAGTGGGGTGTGTCAAAAAAAAAAAAAAACATTATTTAGTCAATCGGGTAGGCAGTTTATTCAATTTTTAGTTTTAAAAAAAATGTGCAAGAACTTGGGCGAGTCGGGGCGAGTTTTCGACAAAACCGAGTTTTCCTCGAAACTCGACTCGAAACCTGGCCGAGCCGAGTCGACTCGGCCGAGTTTCGAGTCGACTCAGCGAGTTTTAAAACTATGGTTTGCAGTGTGTTGGGGAATTTGGAAGGAGAGAGAGGAGAATCTTCGAGGAAACAGAATATTCCTTGCCTAAGATGTCCTCAGTTGCTCGCCCATGGGGTGGTGATCTTTATGCAGTTCGATGGCATCTATTTCCGATTTTCCTGGAATTATCAGTTCTGATTTTGGGCATAATGAGAGATTGTTTTTTGTTTTTTCTAACTCATGATATAATTTTTCTCTTTTGGAGGAATAGTCGCACCCATATACTTGTAAATCTTTCTATAATTCTATCAGCAATACAAATCTCATAATTCATCACAATTTTTTTTTAATAATGTTTAGCAAACCTAAACTATAGCAAGTAAATGACTTCAGCATATCACGAAACCCCGTTCGAAATACAAGGGCAGAAAATGTAGCACATCAATATTCTTGAGGTTTCAAGCAGAATCAAAATTTCTGGACCCAACGTGAATAAGATAAATAAGCTAACGGCAGTAATTAACATGTTCTCTAAGTGCACCTGAACTTCGATTGCAGCCTCCCTTCCTACAGTGAGCATCTGAACAGTTCCACTCTCCTTTAAGCAGTCACGAAAGGATGGTAAGTGAAGTTTCTTCCCAACAAGGAAATCTGCTTCAAAGGAGAGAGAGAGAACACTCCATTAAAGATGTGGGATTCAGCAACTTCAGCATTGATTATGCCTAACACTATATTAAGATGTGGAATTCAGCAACTTCAGCATTGATTATGCCAGTAGCACAAATCCAACAGTCAGTTTTTGACATTGTCAACAATTAGTGACTTAATTTCGATTCATGTAACTAGAGAGAAGTAGAGAACAGAAAGATTTTAGTGGAACACGTGACAGAATGATGCCTTACCACTTAAATAATCCATGATAAAGGAATACAAATGATTACGAGTAAGTCCCCCACCAGGTTCTTTCTCAAGTAATGCTCTTACAGATCCATGAAACATTAAGAAAAGAGAATGCACTTCCTTAAGAACTCTCTGTAATGCATCAATCCGCCAAATGGCTTCTGCATCCTTATTTTTCTCCACTATCTGCAATAAAGTAGATTACTAGTCATAACCATAAAGTACCACTGTCAACGACACGGTTGAATAGACAACATTCATATGTTAAAGAATCAAAATTTTAGAAATTGACCAAGATACTTTTTCCATCATTCTACATCCAATGTAATATGCCGTAATAGAATATTAAATAAAGTGTAGAAACCGCGGTATTTTGCCACATCCTTCACAGCCAAGTAAGAAAGTCATAGCTCCAATTGGAAGGTGCATTGATCCCTCTTAAGGCACAAAAATGCGAAAGAATCGTCTCACTAATGGAACCGCATGCAAGGACATATATAGAGCCACATGTTCTCATGCATAATGAGGGAAGCAATCATCAAAGGAAAGCATGAAGCAATAAGCACTTGATAGTCAGACTTCATCTTTTTTTGGGTAGCTTAAGATTTCCTATTGGTTGTCTCCCTATGCATCATGTTAAATTTTTGAAGTTTCAATTCTTATAATGGTCACTAGAAAAAGTATATTGAAGAAGGGAATTCACATTGTGCATAATATATGGCTTGTTCAGTTGCTGGGAAGGATCCAGCCTAACCCCATCTTGCCTAACAAAGTGAACGAAAAAAAAATCAACTTTTTATTGATAAATCACATGAATTATATTTAATGTAAATGAGATATTTGCAAAGAAAAGGGGAAGCGGAAGTTTCCCCAACAGAATCAAAAAAGAACTATCATGTAGCAATAGATACAAGATGATTGGATTCATGCATAAAAATCATAACTGTTGCATCCCATAACTCTTAAAAATTGCTAAGCAGCTGAATAACAGCAATTGAATAGAACTGCACAGCTTCAGAATAGAGAATCCTTTTGTTTCAAAAATCCTTTGGTTTGTTCTTTCCACATGGTCCAACCAATCGCAAATGGCAACATATATAGGATCATATACGGGGAGGGGACAGACCTTCAGGCCATCCTATAAACAACTCTTTTGCTTCCTCGAGGAAAGCCTAGTCTTGCGCAAACAAAGACAGAAAGAAGGACCACACCAACCAAGTAGTTGGGCAAAGGAGAAGGAGGTGATTTACATCTTCCTCCTCCCTCACTCTATTTGGGATTCATCATACCCCGAGGCGTTAATGATCCACTGTCAATCTTGTTTAGAGAGACCATCAAAGATGAAAACGTTCACCTTAGGGGATGCAAGGAGCCTTCTAGATTTTTTCAGCTTTGGACCCTCTCTTCTTCCTCCTCCTCAAGAAACATACGATAGTAGTCCTTGAAAGCAAAGGCACCTTTCCTACTCCTTTCCAGATGCGGATGTCTTCCCAGTTTGGGTTAACCTAAACCTCATTTAGCTTTTCAAGAAGGAACGTGCATTCCTCAAGCTCCTTTTCTCTACAGTCAATTACAAAAGGTCGGGTTCCAGACAACATCCCCACTCCGGTGCTCAAATAGATCTCCCACCAACACCTCCCTCCTATGATGATCATGTACAATCATCTTCCCCAAATTGATCCACTTCCATTGCCCACAACGAATCATGTCTTCTCCACAAACTGCTCATGCTTTAGCATGAGTGCATGACTCGAGCACAGAAATTTCCTGGAATCCCAGCTTATGTTAGTCACCTTGATCTTGGCAGGACTAACTCTCCTCCACAAAGCTTTTTTTTTTTTTTGCTTTAGTGGCACATCCATTTGCCAAACAAAGCCTTAAAAATGCATTGGAGCCTCCTGATGCCCAATCTTCTGCATCGTTTGGACAACACATCCAATCCCAACGGGTGAAACTGCAAAAGGAAATCCCTTTAAATTTCTCAAGCCGCTTTGTGACTGAAGCTAGCATCTTAAAGATAGACGTGCAGAATAGCTGGAAACTTTTAAAAGAGTTATTATTCCTCCAAGCAACAAGAAATTCTTCCAACATCCCAGCTTTTTCTTCATTCTCTTCAGGACCGAGTCCAGATACTTTTGGAGATGGTCCTCGCCCCAAGGGAGGGAAAGGTACTTGGTGGGGAATTTGCTCAAGCGACAACCAAGCACATGCGGGCAATTAGCATACAAGTCATTCTCATCTTCCCCAACACCAATCAAGTTCATGTTGAACAATTCTTCAAAGCAACAGAGAAATGCTCTAGCCACTTGCTTTGTAGAAGCATCAAGGAAAATAAGAGTACTGCCTGCACTCTTACATTGGCTACCTACACATCATAAACGAAAGATGGACGACCCAGTTCCTCCACTCCCTTCATGCAGCCGGTAAGACATTTTTTTTTATCATTTAAGATGTTATTTTTTATGTATTCACTAATACGAAAAATGTATTAGGCATAAAAGAATGTACAAGTTGTGGGGAAAGAGTAATTTCCTCCCAAAAAAGAATCCATAAAAAGGTTTAGGAGTCATCCAAACCAACGCAAACACTAGAAGGGGGCCCAACTGCCTAGACAAAAGCCCTATAATAGATGAAAAAATCTAAGGTAAACACGACTTGGAATCATCTCAGACTCATTCCAACGCTCCGAGACACCGCGAATGGTGTCCTGCCCCAAAGGCAGTTGTCCTACTATCTATCTTCATGAGGGGAAAAAAAGGAGTTATCCCCATCACCAAACCTTCTCCTAACATCGCCCGACGCCCTCACTCCTCTCCTTACCCACTAACTTCCCCTCGCTCATTCCCTAACCAAGCAAGTTTTCACCTCATAGTGACCCGGAGTGCTAGATTCAACTAAAGCCCCTTGCACCCTCATACTCGACTCTTCTACTCTCTCAAAAAGAATATTCACATGATCCATCCAACATAAGAACACAAGACCAAGCATTTTTCTTATTTCTGAAGCTTGCCGCCAAGGCCACAAGTTCAAACCCCTCATCGTCCTCTTAAGTGTAATCGTTATCCTCTGAAGTTTGGAGCAGTGTTTTAAAAGGCAACTTACACCTCAAGACTCGCCTTGAGGCGAGGCTAAAGGAAAATGCCTTGAGGCTAACACCTCAAACTGTGAGGCGGCTCGCTTTATGTCTGATGCAGGTGCCTCATACATTAATCAAAAATTGGATTCTAGCCACATAATTGAGACTTGAACATTAATTTTTTTAAGGCGTGCCCCTCATCATAACTAAAAAATAAGTTCCTAGCCATGGTTTAAAAAAACACCGAAACCGACATGCATTGCCCAATACATATCAATTTCAGTAAGACCCGAAACCGAACCTACACAGGTTTTCTTAGGGAAAAATAAGACGTCCATATCGATTTCAGTAAGACCTGAAACCGAACCTACACAGGTTTTCTTAGGGAAAATTAAGACGTCCGAAACCGTTACGTATGGCCCAAATCGTATGATACGCAACGATTTCGATGAAGGACTCGAACGACATTTTTTAGATAAAAGGGGTTACGTAAATACCTAAAAACACCCCCAAAATAGTCTGTTTCTTTTCTCTCTTCCTCTCTACCCATTTTAAGCCCTAAACTTAAAATATTTTACTTTTGGTGATTGAAAACTTGATTTGGGGTTTGAATCATCGATTTGAAGAAATCTCACGTCAGGTTCTTCATTTTGGACAAACTCTTTCTGAGGGCTAAATCGAGTAAATTTTCTCAAATTTTTATGCAAATCATGTTAGTATAACCCAAAAGTAGTAAATGCATTTGAGTTTTCATACATGAACATTAGTTGATTACTTGAATTAGGTCAGTGTTTTAAAACTTGAAAACTCGACTCGACTCGGAAACTTGTCGAGTAGAGTCAGCTCGGAAACTCGGGTAAAACTCATCCAAGTACTGACACCTAAAAATCGGACATATATAATATTTTTCTATAACTATATATATAATATAAAGTCAAAATTAATGATAAACCATGCCTAAAATGAGATATATAATTTAATATATACTAAATACCCCCCCTTTTTGTTTTGTATTTTATACTTAGAGTGGGTGGGGTGTGTTAAAAAAATAAAAATAAAACATAATTTAGTCACTCGGGTAGGCTACTCGATTTTTTGTTTTAACAAAAAGAGTACAAAACTCGGGCGAGTTACTCGGTTTTCAGTGTCAAAACCGAGTTTTACCTCAAACTCGACTCGAAACCAGACCGAGTTGAGTCGACGAGTTTCGAGTCGACTCGTCGAGTTTTAATACTATGATTTAGGTTTTTAGGGCTTTATGTTTTTCATTATTTTTAAATTTGATATTGACTTTAGAAGAATGTTATTATTCATCCACTGCCATGTTTTTTTTTTTTTAATTTATTGTGATTTTTTAGAATTTTTTCAAAAAAAATCCCAAAACTGATTCTTATCGGCAATACATATTGGTTTCGGTGGAGACTGATATGGTCCACGAAACTGCGTTTTTAATCCTTGGTTCTAGCCACATAACTAAGACTTAACATTATATTATAAAGTGTGCCCCTCATAATTTTTCATATTGATAAAAATATAAATTTTTATATTTTTTTGTTAGTCTAATTTAACACTTAATTTATTATGTCTAATGTATTTAGGATTTTTAAAACCTTGTTGAGTCTTTTCATTCTAATTTTCATAGTAGACATAGCAAAGATTTGGAGCCATTGGGTACATTTTCTTCTAATTTTATGTGGTGTGATGGTGACCGTTGAACTCCCAATCATATGGTTGTGTGCGTGTGAACATATGTGTTCTTTTTCATGTGGCTCCCAATCCCTTCCCACACATATATATATATATATATATATATATATATATGTTTGTGTGTATTAATTTCCCCTTTTCTCCAATTTTAGAATTTGTCTTATTAAGATGCAAAGAGGTACACTCACAAGTCATGAGTCATGACAGGTCCTTTTGTAATCCATGAATTAAATAAGTTGTAAAAAAAAAATATTATTTCTTTCACTCTTCTCTCTTTCCCTTTCCAAGCTCTTATCAATTTTTTTATTATTTCACTCTTCAAGTAGCATGTAGAAAACACCACAATCTCTAGGGCTTTCTCTCTTTACTCTGTTGACGTGCTTTATATATATATATATATATAACACGTTTCCCTTTTAACTCTTATTAACTGTGGTTAACTCCTTCCCCTTGCTCTCACGTGCATCGCACGTGCCACCGGCTAGTACTATATATATAGGTGTGTATTTATTCTTCATTATCATTCTATATCCACTTCCTTTTATATATATAGCACTAGCGGGTGGCACGTGCGATGCACGTGAGAGCAAGGGGAAGGAGTTAACCACAATTAATAAGAGTTAAAAGGGAAATGTGTTAATCCACGGGTGCAATTGAACTCGCTAGTGGCACATGTGATGCACGTGAGAGCGAGGGGAAGGAGTTAACCATAGTTAATAGGAGTTAAAAGGGACACGTATAACCTGCGGGTGCGATTAAACTCTCCCCAAGTTCAATTGCGATTGGTTGTGATTCTAAATTGATAGATGAGCAAGGGTTAGTTTGGGAATTAAAGTAAAACATTAAATCAAAGGCAAGGGTTAGTTTGGGAATTAAAGTAAAACATTAAATCAACGTTTTGTTTTTATATAAGGGTAGTTTGGGAATTTCGGAAAAATCATCTACGCATGCCTCTTGCATTATAATAGCGAAGATATAAATGTGTATTTATGCTTAGTTATCATTCCTTAATGTTTCATCTTGGAGTTCCAATGCTTCCTACTTGCGTTTCCTTTATATTTTCAGTGTTTCCTTGAACAGTTGAACTTCCATAAACTTCCTCACAACGTTTCGACTTTCTTGACGACCAAAGTTTTAAACCTCAAGTATATCATTAGATGGGTTTTTATAAAATCCTTAAGGAGCTAAATTTTTTGGCACAAGTTTGTATTGTCAAGTTACAAAAAGCTATGCATGTCAAGCATGGTTTCTAGCATTAAACCCCCATTAAGATATAAATAAAAATATCAAGGATAAAGCTTTATATGAGATTATACAACTAAGTTAAAATAAAGAAATTGAGTGCATAACGTGATTCTATAAGGAGAGAATAATGGAGAACAAAGGGCGGGCCCGAGTCTAATAGAGAGGGTGGAGATTCATATATAGAGGCAGGGCAAAACAATAATTGTCTTGTAGACAGTGCATAAAGTGATTCTATAAGGAGAGGATAATGGAAAACAGAGGGCAGGCCCGAGTCTAATAGAGAGGGTGGAGATTCATATATAGAGCAAGACCATAATTGTCTTGTAGACGAACAAAGTACCTGTGATCCTCATTTATGGGATAATCAATCAAAGACACCACTTAGCATTGAAACCTCATCAGTAATATAGTTTGAAAAAAGCCAGATCCGTACCATCACCATCCAGATATCCGGCTCTGCCTGATAAAAAACATGGGAGTGCCTCTCTGCCTCTATGACCTCACATGCAGCTTCTGGAGAGAAAATTCTGCATGAAACTGATGTTATGCATTTTAAATAACTTGCAAAGGATAAAATTCAAAGAATCGAATGAGCAACAATTTAATATACACATGAAGAACAAAATAATACCCTTTACAGCCATATTTCTGCTACCTTCCCATATAAAGAACCAATGTAGTCAAGGCGTCTAGGCGATGCCTAGGCAATTAGGCCTAGCTAAGCAAGGCAATGACTAGGCGATAAAAATAATGAATATATTAATATTTTATATATATATATATATATATACACACATAGCAATTTAAACCTCCTATGTTTGACAATAATCTAAGCAAATTAACATTTAATATTGTAAATCTTGAATGTAAATCTTTCTATGTTGAACTATTAGTTGACTTCTTAACTCTGTAATTGAAAATATTTTTGAAGATTAAAATATGAGACTTTTTTTTACAAGACTTTAGCATTTTCAAGTTGAAATTTTGACTTAATCCCTAAAAAGTGGGTTTTGTTTTTGAACTGAAAAGTTGACTTTTATTCTTCAGGAATTTGGATCGAGGACAATTTTTATTGAATTCAAATGGGAATATAAACTTATTTACATATAAATATCTTAAGTAACCATTTACTTAAATGATATTTATATGTAAATGAGTTTTTTTTTTTTTTATCGGTAAACAAGCAATAATATAAAAAGAAAAACCCGGATACAAGGACCACAAATAATAAGGAGTTTACAAGATACAAAACTCAAACACTATCTAAGTCCCGACTATACCCCAGGCCTTCCCTTAACCCAAAACAAAACAACGCTCATCCTAGCATCGCTCGAATCTCCTCCCTATCATGCTGCAAACCAACCCAATCCAACACTGACAACCGCACCCTTGCACAAATACGAGATTGAGTCAACAAGGTATTCTCAAAAACTCGACGATTCCTTTCTTTCCAAACCGTCCAAGCTACAGCTCCCGGCAACACCTCCCACACTACCTTCAACACACCCTCCTCGAACTCCCTCGGCCAAGACGCTAAGAATTGAAGGAAGGACTCGGGAAATACCCACTGCACCCCCAAGAGAGAAAGGAAAACACCCCAAATGCCGCCCACCATAGGACAATGTAATAGTAAGTGATCCACTGATTCCTCCGATTGGAAGCACAAGAAGCTTCTATTTGCCAACCTCCACCCTCTATGCTGAAGATGATCACAAGTGAGAATTTTGTCCAAGGCTGCATTCCAAATGAAGAAAGACACCTTGGAAGGAATGTCTGGATTCCACACGATTCTATGCGGGAACACACTCATATGAATCGGACCCAAAGACTGAAACAAAGATCTAACTGAGAAGTGCCCATTGTTGCTACCACCCCATACCCTGTCATCTCTCGAATCCCTTTCCGGAGAATGCGCATTAATTCTTGCCAACAAACACAGCGCTTTCTCCATCTCTCAATCATTTAAGTCTCTTCTAAGCTTCGGACACCACACCACCCCCTCTCCCCTCCTCTCCATATAGTCTCCCACTACCGCCTCCCTATTTGTGGCAAGCAAAAAAATATGCCCAAAATCGTCCTCCAGCCTCGAAGGTCCACACCATATGTATTTCCAAAATCTCACTTCTGCCTCCTAACCCACTATAAATCGGAACCTCGGTATCACCAAACTCATCGTCGGCATGATCCCCTTCCAAAGACTCAACCCATAAGAAGACTTCACCTAATTTGGGACCCACCTCGATTGCTCCCCGTATTTAGCTACTATCACCGCCCGCCACAAACTGCTCCTTTCTACACCGAATCGCCAAATCCACTTGCCTAACAGGGCCTTATTAACTCGAACCAAAGACTTAAGATTTAACCCCCCCTTCTTCCTTAGGACGACAAATAAGATTCCAAGCCACCGGAGGATACTTGAAAGAGTCCACCTTTTTATTCCACAAGAACTTTCTCTGCAATCTCTCTATAACGACAGCCACCGACTTAGGATGGTTAGCGTAAACATAAAATAAGTCGGTAAGCTACTCAGAGTGCAAGAGATAACTTGCCGCCTTTAGATGGGAAATGCGCCTTCCAACCCGCTAGCCTTTTGGCACACCTTTCAATGACCGGCACCCAACTCGCTTTAGCTTTGAATCCACCCCCTAGAGGCATCCCCAAATACATCGTTGGGAGCCTTCCCACTCTACACCCAAAGCATACTGCCAACTGATCCAAAATACTCACATTTCCAACTCCCACTATCTCAAACTTGGCCAAGTTAACCCGCAGCTCGGATACTACTTCGAAACACCGAAGAAGACACTGCAGATACAATAAATTACTTCGCAACTTGTTACAGAATACAAGGGTGTCATCTGCAAACTGAAGATGCGAGATATGGAGCTAATCTAATCCAATGGAGAACCCCTCCCCCGCCGCCCTAGACAACATAAGACTCAAAGCTTCTGAGACCAACACAAATAGGAATGGAGATAACGGGTCTCCCTGCCTCAACCCCCTAGACCCGGGGAAATACCCAACTGCACTGCCATTCAAAATTATCGAAAAAGTCACAAAAGAAATGCATCTCCACACCCACCTCCTCCACTTTAGGCCAAACCCCATCCTGCCAAGAACATAATCCAAAAAGCTGTAAATGAGTTCTTGAAGCGGTAAAACAGGCTAACAGAGAGAGGACAGTGATTGTCGCCTGCCTATGCGATGCCCAGGGGACCGCCTAGGCTACGCCTTGACTACAATGTAAAGAACTTCAATTTCTACGATTGACTATGAGATGCACTTTTTAGTTGTTTTTATTCATCAACATATGTGTGAAACACAATGGTCTCGACATTTGTGGTCATTCTCAAAGGGAAGAAAGATGCTAAATACGAGGAAACTTGAAGGTACGTACAAAGATAACAATGTCACTAATGATTAATGAGCACTTAAATGGCTCATTCATATGGTCATATAAAGGGTTTTCAATCATTAGGGAGGGTTTGATAGTCTCCCGCTTTCAGTTCATCAATGATACTCTAATGCGACTGTTTTTGCTTTCCCTTTTCTCAACATGTAAAATGGGATCCCAGCGTTCAATCAAAGATATCGTTCTGTATCTAGACAACGATGTTGGATAAGGTACTCACCTTTGACCATGTAAAAATGGGTTCAAGGATAGCCAATAGATGTTATTTATGCCTAATGAAAGAGGAATCAGTAGACCATTTATCATTATATTGTCCTTTCGCAAGCTGAGTTGGGGGCAATTTTTATCCTTGCTGGGGCTTCAGAGGGTGGTCCCACTTTCCTTCTAGGACATCATTGATCATACCCAGCTGGGTCATTAGAGACACGGATGCTTCAATGAGTGTTGTTTGGAGGAAGCTCCCTAAGGCGATTGGGTGGCGTATTTGGGAGGAGAGGAATAGAAGGGGGGTGTTAAAGTGGTTACTCTCTCATGGAGTCCCTAAAGGAAGTCCTCTCGTCTTTTATATTTGAAGGCACGAGTGTCTGGTCCCTTGAGTTTAATAGTTTTTTACTTAGGTTTAATCCATATTTTCCTCCGGAAATTAACCCCTAAAATCAAGGATTTTATTTGAGCAGATTTAAAGAGAAGAACAAACATTGCCCTGGACACACATGTGCTTAGTCTGCAAGAAGATTGGATATATGATTAACCGTCTTTTCTTTTAATTGTGAGTTGAGTGAGAGAGAACCACTTCCTATCCTTATGTGACCGTTATAGGTATTCCCAAGCGATGTTGACTGGATGATTGATCAATGGCAATGCCGTTAGTTTAGCAGGCACGGGCAGATTCTGTGTAGATCTTCCCTTTGTGTGATTTTTCATAACATTTAGGAAGAGATTAATGAGAGGCTCTTCAAAGACAATTCTTCACTTCAGTCTGCCAAATATTCTTGAAAAGATCAAGCTTAGAGTGGCTTGTTGGAACTTGGAACCAACATCCACCTACTTTGAAGGGATACCACTGTAGTGATATTGCGAGGGATAGGAGCATAGTATTAAAACTCAGCCGAGTCGACTCGACTCAGCCAAGTTTCGAGTCGAGTTTGAAGTAAAACTCGGTTTTGACACTGAAAACCGAGTAACTCGTCCCGACTCACCTGAGTTTTGTATTTTTTTTGTTAAAACAAAAAATCGAGTAAACCAGCCTACCCGAGTGACCAAATTATGTTTTTTTTTTTTTTTTTAACACACCTCACCCACTCTTAAGTATAAATACGAAACAAAAGTTATATATCTCATTTTAGGCATGGTTTATTATTAATTTTGAATTTATACTATATATATAGTATTAGAAAAATATTATATATGTCCGAGTTTTAGGTGTCATTACGCAAACAAGTTTTGCCTGAGTTTCCAGGTTGACTCTACTCGGCAAGTTTCCGAGTTGAGTCGAGTTTTCAGGTTTTAAAACACTGGATAGGAGTTCGGCTGCATAAATCACTCTTTTTCTTCAAGAGGTGCATGCCAACAACGTTGTTGAGAGGGCTAAGCTGTATTTTTTATGGAGTGCTTTAATAGGCAATCCAGGTCCCTTCCGCATTAGTGGAATTTTCAAGGATAATTGAGAAATAATTAAAGCGTTTTCAGATCCTTTAGGAGACTAACAAATCAACCTTTTTAACTCTCCTTCAAGGGCTTAAAATTTCTAAGGAGTTAAAGCCAAGGAACCTAGAAGTTGAAGGTGGCTCGAGTAAGGTAATCAAGTGAGCAGGCAATGTAAAGAAAGGTTGGATACTTACTCATATCATCAAGGGAGTCAGTTCAAATTCAAACATCTATTTCTCCCTGATCCCAAGGTTGGAAAATGAAATGCCTTCCTTGCCAAGCAGGTGTTTCCAGACCAAGTTTGGATCATGATTTAAGCTATGAAAAAGAAAAAGGTTTGTATCGTGATGTAACTTTGTCAGTCTAACATAGGTTTTTGCTTTCTTTCTTTTATTTGCTCTCTTTTTTTCCATGTCCTCTCCTTTTTTCTCTCTTATAAATTATTTCATTGTTTTTTATCGGCAATTTTTTTTCATTGATCCATATGAGTAAAGGGTATAAAAAAATTCTCATTATCAATCAAAAAAGCAAGTCATTCACAATATTATTGCACTAAAGTTGATTTTTCTATCAGTAAATTTGGATCATTTCTCAATTTGTGCATGTCATCCTTGCACAGGGGCCATGCTAATCTTTGCTTTATAGTTTCATGGATGTCTCCGAAAAGACAAAAAGTTGAAATTTAAGGCAGGAATTAACCTACACATTGGGTTATCATCAATTCATCATTTAAACGCTGACAAAATTCCAAAAGCATCTTGAAATTGTCTAATTCATGTTTATTGAACTCTATTATTTTCTTCTTCTTCATAATCTTTTGCTTAAATACCTTCTTTTAAAGTCTTAAATTATCCCAATATAAACTTTCTGCACAAATGGTGTAGCAATTATTAATTTAGGCCTTCAACAACTCAATGGGACTTATGCAGAGTGCTGGTTCTCATCTCAGGCCACATAACAAACTTTAATAAAACTTTATACTAAACATTAACGAAGTGAATAAGGATTACCAAAGAGATACAAATATCTTTGCAGGATAAGTTTCAAAATGTGAAAATTGGAGAAATAAATCATGTGACACTCATTACTTTCCTTTATTTTGTCATCTTTGCCACATAAAAAAAATGAAGTTCTTAGATCTCATAAATTCTATTCCAAGGGATGCCTTGCTTCTATTCGAATACCACCAAGCACCAAAGTTATTCCACTAACCTGGTGAATGTGATAAGTCCTTCACTTAGACCTATGACAGAAAGTTGCGTTGAGAAGGGCAAATCAGCAGGAAAGAAAAATAAAATCTTGTCAAGCTCCTCTCCTTCATGCTGTCCCCTTCTCAAATCAAATATGCAAAATTGAATGCCTTCACTGACAGTGGTAACAGATGACAAGCCCATTTATAATCTTCCAATGCCTGAAACCTGACAAATAAAAAATGGGGGGTTTTAATGGGTACAAGCTAAATAAACAGCAAAGATTGTTCCATAAAATGAAATTATCTATAAAAGATTTTACAGCTTAAAGCATAATACAACACTAAGATAAACAAAATAAAATATAAAAAGGAGTGGTATTATCTTTACCAAAAGCATTTAATAACTTAACACATTTTTCACATAATATTGCCAATAATTTTCAGCTTTAGCGATAGTGCTCATAATAGAAAATTAAAATAATGTAATCAAATACAGATGAAAGGCATTATCTCAGATATAACATTTAAGTGGGTGATAAAGATATAAGATGATAATTCCTATCATTTACTATTGGTTTGGTGTATAATCCATAGTTGCAGGGAAGCTATGTACAAGGTGGGAAGCTCGCTTCCCAAGAACCTCGTTTCCCAGACTCGCTTCCTTATACAGACTCGCTTCCTAGAAAGCTCGCTTCCATCAAGTCCCACTTAGTAGTCAAAGGGAGCTGTATGTGTGAAGTGATGCTGTAATAGAGTAGACCAAAGTCTAAAGCCTAGGGTGTAGATTCTAAGCAAATATCGTCGGTTTGGAATCTAAGGCACCTACTTTTCCACAAAAATCACATGTAAGATAAAATCAAAGGTGCAGCTACCCATAGTAACATAGTGAGAATGAGGAGCCTATATCTCATTTCTCGCTTCCTCTTTCCTAAGGGTTTTTTGAGCCTTGCCCCCGCTTCTCTCTTTCGCTTTGATTCTTGTTTTCGCTACTCGCTCTGTAACTATGGTATAATCATCATGCTTATAATTACATAATTCGTTAACAACACATGTCATCACCTTCTGTCCTAGCAATCCACTCCAATTTGAAAGCATTAAGATAAGAGTATTTGTAATAAGACTGCCCATAACTCCCCAACAGCATACTCCGGATTTCTTTTATATATCCTATACACCCAACAGAGTTTACCAAAAAGGCAAAAATACATCAGTGCTTTTTTTTTAGAGCTTAGACCCAATGTGGAATTTGTGGAAGGTGATAAGAATGCAGATGCACACTACAAGGCCAGAAGAATAACAAAAACTGACTTTCTCTCATACTTAAACCTACTGAAAATATATGCATGCAAGAATTTTCTTTTTATAAGTAAAAGAGACTGAAGATTAAAAGGAATACACAAAAGGCTGGGGGCTTAAAAAACGGCCAGCCCAAAAAAGAGAACAAAATTGTACAACAAAGCCATCTATAGATCAACATCAACAAGACATGGCATTATACTAGCTCCTCGGAAGTAAGAAGCTCCCAAGTGACCCCTTCCAAATGTACATATATATATATATGAATGAATCTCTCTCTGTATTTATATATATGTACATATATACTATAATTTTTTATTAACTTTTTGAATCTTTTTGAAATATTACTTATATTTGATTAATTTGTTTAAATGAGAGAGCATGAAGCTTTCATGTGAGGCTTACGCCTCACGCATCTTGAGGTCCTAGCGCCTCACCTCGCGCCTTCACGTTTTAAAAACATTGGCCTCTACTAATAGCCCCATGAAGGAAACTCTGCAATACTCGTCGAGCAACATCTACCTTTTGTAGGTGCCAACTGGAGATTAGATCCTTAAAGCTAAGGGGAAAGGCCCATTGGACTTTATGCGGGAAAAGAAGATACCCCATATCCTACTGGTCAAAGAACAATAAATGAGGAAGTGGTTCACCGATTCCTCGTCCGACATACACAAGAAGTATATGTTAGCAAGTCTCATACCCCCTGCTCATTGAATGGGCAACATGCGGATTTGGTTCAGGAAAGCTGTCCAGAGGAAGAAAGTTATATTTGAATGCTTGGATTTCACACCAGTCTAAACACGATGAACGGGATCTCACGCTGAGAGTTGGATAGAAAGATCTCACAGTGAAACACGCTCTAAAGACATTAAAACATGTTTCTACAACTTCAAAATTTTGTTAGCTATTTTACTCCTTCCCACCTGGAAACAAGATTCATATTTGCTTTAGATTTTCCAACATCCTAGACTTCACTTTTGCTCAGTATTTTGGTGTCTTCTGATACTGTTATACCCCTCTGACAAAATAGCAATTGATCATGATTTATTTGCTAAATAGTAGCTTCAACCACAATCACTAGCAAAGAGCTTGACTCTAAACAAGCTCTCCAATTATATAGATATGCCATTAATCCCAGCATGCATACTTTGACCATGAAATAAATATTAGTTTTATACTTTTCCAAGAAAGCAAATTCTTCCGAAAAAAAAAACAAGTTGCATTTTGTTAAACATTAAATCCCTTCAGTGTTGTCTTAATGAAATAACATCAAATAATTCTGTCTTTTGGAACATCTATTCTTTGGCATGCGATAAACATTAGACGAGATATGCTTGCTATGAGGTTAGAAATGATTAGGTCTTGTGGGCACCTAAGCTGAGATGGGGCTTAAACGACTATGAGTTCCAGGACTTTTTTAAGATTGTTGAGGCTCCTCTATCTATAATCCTAACACCCATGTGTGTGATGCTCAGATTTGGTCTAAGGATAGTAGCAGTCTGTTCATTGTCAAATAATTTTACCAGCCTTTCAAAGTTAGTGGTTCATTTCCTTACAGAGCAGTCTAGAATCTTGGTATTCCATCTACAATTGCGTTCTTCTTATAGACAACTTACTTGGACAAATTCTTAACCTGGACCACTTGAAGGGTAGGGGATAGAGGCTCGCTATCGAATGTTTCATGTGTATGACTGAGGAGTAATCCATGGATCACGTACTGACCCATTGTCCTTTGGTTAATTAGTAGTTGGGTTTCATATTCAAGGTTCTAAATGTCGATATCGCTCGACATGTCGGAGCCGCGGAAAAAAGATATATCGTTTATCGGTGATTTTTGGAAAAAATGGCAAAAAATAGGGCAAAACATGGAATTTTGTAATGAAAATTCAAGAAATGTTAAAATAGATGTTAATACACATTTTAGAATAAAAACATTTAAAAAAACAACGTATATAAGAGATGCAATAAGAATAGAGCAAAGATGTGCGCTGACGAATGACAATAATGTATGATTGATTCATGTTTCATTCATTTCTCAATCAATCATAAATTCATAATTTATAAGATTCATAATAATACAAACATACATAATACAACCCACCAAAAAACCTACAATCACCACCAGAAAGAGTTATGCGGAGGTTCGATGTCATCATCTCTGTCTTGACTTGGCTGGCTATAGTGTTGATTCTCCACATACGTACAATACTGTGCCCAGCTCATCACATTATGGTACATGGATGTATACTCATATACATAATGTTGGTAGTAATCTGGGCTAAGATGTAGTAACACGCCCATTGGTGGATACTGTGGGTGATTGGGCACAACTGGCACAGGCACTGGGATTTGGAAATTGTCTCCTTCGTACCCATATGGAGGTGACTCATATCCTGAGACATATCCATAAGGATATTGATCCTGTGTGGAATGTGAATAACTATGTTCTTGAGAGCCTGATGCCTGAGACTGTGTATCCTGGTCATAGCTGGAGAACCATGTATGTTGAGACCCTCTGGAACTAGAGTCCGAATGTTCCATGCCCCCAAACCAAGCATCATGTCCCACATCTCGTTCTTTGCCCTTGCCCTTGCCCTGACCTCTGCCCCTGCCCTGGCTTCCTCGACGAGAGTCGTAATGAATCGTTGGCTTTCTGCAGGATGTGAAGGTGGGGCACCATGATCTTGGTCCTGTGTGGCATGGTCAAAGTCAGCCTCTGCGGTGAATGAGCTCAGAGGCCTCTGCTCTGGTTCAACTCCGATGTTACCTCCATCCCCAGGATTGTCGCCGCCTCCGTCACTCTCATCATGGTCATCAGACTCATCACCACCCTCACTATTACTATTGGACAATCTACTTGTCCCAGCGGTTCTTGCACCCGAAGTCTCAAGACCTTTTGAACTTCTGATCATCTCATCAAATGATTCTATGTTAAAGTTGCTCTTGCTGCCGCTAGTGCTAGACCCCACTTCTATAGCAATAACCCTTTCTACATCGATGCCCATCTCAACAGCCGCGCTAGCTATAACTGCGTTCAGACGCCCATCATCTTCATCAAGTGATGAAACCTTAACCCACTCAGAAAGTTGATTATCTTGATCCTCAGTGGCACCGATTAACATCAGGTCTAAAGGATCCTGCTCAGGTTGTTTCCCAGTGTCAATCTGCAGTTGCCTGAGTCACAGCTTTATATTATAGTGACAGAAGACCAGTTTTTGCAGCTTTTTGTAGCCAAGTCAGTTCCGCTGCTTTGTGTGGATGAGGGCAAATGTACTCCAGTTTCGCTCACATGCTGAAGATGAAGCAGTCTGTGCTAACACGCGAGCCGCCAATTTTCTGAGGGTCGGACAGTCGGTTCCTTACATTTGCCACCAATCAGCTGATAATTAAACGATGTTATCCATTAGTTTCATATATATTTTGATGTAGAGAAATAAAATATAATTCCTTTATTGGGAAGAAATTACTCACACGGCATCATCCTAGACCTTCCCTCCTTAGCAGCAGTTCTTCCAAAGCTCCCCCGCTCATCCCTGAAACGCACTAGCTATAGATTTTGAGAAAACATGTTCCAATTAGATAGAATATGTTAGAATGCAATAATGCACATAAATATGCTATAGTTAACAAGATAAAGACATTTCACCTCATTCCAGAAGTCTCCCTTTCTCTTACACTTCGGGTCCAATATCTCGAAGACGTCGTGAACAGCCTTCATTAAGTCATCCCGATTCCCCAATTTGTGGTTATAGTGATACTTTGGGTTCAAATAATATGCTGAAACATGAAAGTTATACGACATGCAATTAGTATTACAAGCATGCAATAACTTCAATGTAAACATCTAATAAACATCAAACTTACCAGCAACATGAAGGGGATGTTCCATTGTCTTATCCCAACGAGCATCGATAATCTTGTGGACCCACTTGTATCCACAAGGGGACACATTCTTTATCGACAACTTCATTACCTGCATTAATTCGTACACAGAACCCATAGTCGGCCACTTTTCTGCATCTATCACCCTTAAGACATGGTAAATAGGCTCTAGTATTGCAACCGTATCATCCACTTTGTCCCAAAATTTATTGTTAAGGACAATGTCCTCAACTTTTTTTGCCAAAACAGTGCGCCTTTGTCCATATTCTGCCCAATCAGTCCCAGTGAAGAATGCCTTTAGTCCAATTTTATGTTTGGACAAACTCTCTAAGGCAATAAAATTTGTGGCGAAGAGCGTCGCCCATGGCCGTACTATTTCACCACCACACAAAGCTCTCATCTTCGCTAGAACCCAACTGTGGTTGTATATGAAGTTGGTTACCGTTCTTGCCTCGTCAATAACCTCCTTCACAGATTTCCTTTCTCCTATCGCCTGTAACATCAGATCTATGCAATGGACTGCACAAGGGGTCCAGTATAGGGGATACTTTTTCATAAGCATCTTCCCAGCCTTCACGAAGGCACTCCCATTATCAGTCACCACCTGGACTACATTTTTCTTTCTCACTTCCTCTACAACACTCTTCATTAATTCATATATATATTTTGCATCCTTTATATTGCCAGATGCATCAACGAACTTTAAAAATATTGTCCTTCCCTGACTATACACCATAAAGTTGATGATCGAAAGCCTAGTGGGTCCTGTCCAACTATCGCACATAATAGTGACATCAAAATCTTCCCACGTCGGCTTTAGAGTGTCAATATAGTCTCTCATCTCCTTCTCCTCTGCGTCTAAGTATTTACCTGTAATCTCATATGGAGAAGGAGGCTCTACCCCTGGCCCAACCCGTTCTGCCTCGTGAATCATGTTCTTAAACTGTGGGGTTGAGGCGGCATTAGCAGGCACATGATTATGTATAAAAAACTTGGATACAGCTGTTCCAAGCTCTTCCACCAGACTTCCCCCACTCCACATTTCCTTCAACTGCTTCTGTTTTGCATTTCGACTTTTATACAGAAATGAATCATGTGGCAGATCTGGGACTTTCATGCTCTGGGAGCGGCCAAACATACCATGTGATTGTGTCCCAGTCCCAAAATCAGATTTCCTTCCAGTCGAACCTGATGGTCTTGCTCCGACACTATCTCTGAAATCGGCAGGCCGCATGCGAGCTGCAAATGAACGCTCCTGATCCCTGTCCCACTGTTGGCGCATAGATTGACAATAGGCTTGTCGATATGCTACCCTCTCGTCAACTCCAATACAGTCAATTGGGTATAAAGTATCATCTTCGTCATCATCATCCACATCTATTGATGGTTGTTAAACCACGTCCCAATTCCTCACGAATTGCCTTTTGTTGCGCGACATGCTCCTGTCTCTCTCTAACCCCAGTGGTAAGGTGAGCCTTCATAGCTTGTCTGACCTCCATCGAACAACTTGGACAGTCTGCCACATGCGAATCACCCCCAGCAAGATGCCACTTTAACCGGGTAATTCCACTGCTCCTTATTTTTTTGCCACAATAATTACATATTGATCCAAACTTGTTCCCCTCCATTGGTTTTTCATGCGACCAACCTATATCCCATACCATAATGAAAAATACTTCCTAGTGGATCACCAATAAATATTAATGTCAAACACATACTATAATTAAGCACCAAAACCCGTGATTCTTTTTTTTTAATGATTATCCATGTTAATTGTTTTAGAAATATGAAAAACTTATAAATGCGCATTAAAGTTGATAAATAATTGAAATTTAATTTAGTTGCTCAAATTATTTCTATATGATAAATAATTGAATTTTAATTTAGTTTTTCAAATTATTTTTATATGCAATTGATGAGCTGAATGTTTTTACAGGACCGAATCAATATGGAAATAAGAGGAGATGGTTAAATGATCGGAGATCCTGCATCAAGAGAAAATGAAGACGACGGTAATTTTATTTGAGCATGATGTGGATGTAATTATGTAAAAAGAAGTTGATGTAATTTTATTTGACAATTAAGTGGATGTAATTATGTAAAAAGAAGTTGATGTAATTTTATTTGACTATGAAGTGGACGTAATTATGTACAAAAAAGTGGATTTAATTTTATTTGACTATGAAGTGGATGTAATTATGTAAAAATAAGTGGATTTAATTTTATTTGACTATGAAGTAGATGTAATTATGTAAAAAGAAGATGCAATTTTATTTTAATGTGCGGGACTCCTGTTTAAGTTTTAAATATATAGAAATTTTATTTTGATGTAATCCAGGTATATTAAGTGTTATTTAGGTGATTACAAGTTTAATGTAATCAAGTAAGACTTTTATGTCGAAAAACAAAATACATCGGACAACATAGTTGTCAAGGCGACCAGGCGACTTGAGGCGACAAACCCCATGGACGCCTGAGTCGGTAGCCTGAGGCATCCGAGGCGTCGCCTAATGAACTTTTTGTTGTAGAAATTTCCCCTAATACGAGATCTATGTATGGTGCATTTTCTTTTATAAGAGGACCTGCATTCATATAAATTACATCATTGTCAAGACGTACTTTGATAGAACCATCGCTAGAGACAGTTTCAAGAATAATAAAGTGGGATTTCAAGTGTTGGAAAAAAATGGAATAAAAATTAAGTCTACAATGACTACGGAAAAAGGGGAGAGAAAGATTATGAGTGATAAAAAATAGACAGCCCAATAGGAAAGAGGGGAGAATATAAGACTGAATAAAAAGCAGAAAATAGCTCGACAGTCAAATGTGACGCTGAACAAGAGAGAAAGAAGAGAGGGGGGTGAGGGGGATGTCGTACCGTTTACTCTCATTTATTTCTTTTTATCGATTATACTCAAGATAAGTAATAAAAATAATATTGATAAGTAAAATTTATAATTATAGGGCCTGCACTTGTTTAAATTATAAAAGACTCCTTTAAATATGAGTAAGAGAGTTTGGTGAAGGGGGGTAAGAAGGAATTTGAGGCATTTAAAGACTCTTAATTTTTTATTGGGCAACCTGAGCTAGCTGTAATTTAACAACCATGTAATAAAACAAATAGGGACTATATGGTCCACCCATAAACAAAGGGAGAGTGACCATTTGGTCCACTAATTGAGAGAGAGAACAAGTTAACATGATAGAAACATACTTGACGCTGTTCGTCTTTTTTTTCTTCTTCTATCTGTAAACTTTTTTTGCTAGATATACAAATCCTAACATATTATATTGTAAAAGACATGAGAAGTATATAAATAATATATTTTTTTGTTACCGAACAATCATATTCAAATAAAAGAAAATTTTATATCCATAAACAACAATAATATTATATATATATATATATATATATATATATATATATATATATATATATTATATTTTTAATAATGACCTCCTGAGGCGGCTAGTCGCCTGAGCCCAGCAGAGCGCCTGGTCGCCTAGGTGACCGCCTGAGGCGCCTAAGGCGACGCCTTTAACAACTATGTCGGACAACTTATTTCTTTTACAAATTATAGAGTGGTGGAATTACTCGGGCTAATTTTTTTACAATATAAAAAATACTGCACAGTGGATCACTAAACAATATAATCAAGTTAAAAACATAAAACATTCTGAACTCCTATCGCTTTTTTTTTTAATGATTATCCATGTTAATTATTTTGAAAATTTGAAATACTTATGATTGGTCGAAGACTCAAAGTGTTAGTATGTTTTTTAAAAAAAAACCCTTATGAGCATATCTTAACTTATAAATAATTTTTAATTTAGAAAATATTATTACGAAATTATTAATTTTTTAATAAACCATATGAGTATAATTTGTTTATGAAGAAATTATGTTTCAACATAGTGAATTTTTTTTTAAAATTCATGCTTATTGGTGTTTTATTTGTTTGATTCATGCTTTTTTTTGGAAGGAATTTGTTTGATCTATGCTTATTGACGAATGACCGGTTATATATGTTTAGTTTCCTAGGACCTGAATTTCTGTTGGCTTTTTATCTGTATTATTATTCTTGGTTGTTATCTTCTATCTGTGTAATGATAGTAATGATAAAATCTGAACCCTAACCCTAAGATTGATCCCCATCTTGGCATTTCGACTTTAAACTTCATCTTTTGATATATATAAGGGCAAAAATGACCTAAAATGTGTTTAGGTGTATAAAAAAAAAATTAGAAACGGGGTGTATTTTGGGTCTCCCAAAGAACCGTGGGTGTATATAAGGAAAAAACTCTATCATCTTTTATAATTTTTAAAGAGAGTAAAACTAGTATTACCTTTTTAATTTTAGGTTAAAACCCTTAAGTCCTTAACCCTAGCATTACTCTTGTGAAGTTAAAACAATTTAACCCTAGCATTACTCTTGTGAAGTTAAAACAATTAAAAGGAGATTTTATTAACAGTAAGTGAAATTAGTATTATCCTTCACCTTTGTTAGGGTTTAAACTACTTAAAGGTTAAAACAATTAAAAGGGGATTTTATAAATAAAGAGTGAAATTAGTATTACCCTTGTTAGGGTTTAAACCACTTAACGACAAATAAAAAAAAATATTATTTAAGAGTGAAGTTAGCATAACCCTTGTTAGGGTTTACAGTTTAAGTTAAAACAAATAAAATATGTTATTAAATAGAGTGAGGCTAGCATAACCCTTATTAGCAAAGGCTATGTGATTTCATAGAGTGAGGCTAGCATAACCCTTATTAGGGTTTAAAGTTAAAACAAAGGTTCATGTGATATTAATAGAGTGAGGTTAACATAACCCTTATTAGGGTATTAAGTTAAAACATTTACTCTTCAGTCTGTTCCTCATTTCACGATTTCGGCAGAGGGAAAAAAAAACAGAGGGAACTCGGAAAGGAGAAAGAGAGGGAGGAACCTGGCTGCTTTGCTTGGGCGTTGACAATGGCGAAGGCAAACGGAGTCGGCAACGACAACGGCAACGGTGGATGGCCACGGTACACCTCTCTTCCTTTTTCTTCCTTCTTCTTCCTTCTTCTTCTTCTCTACTCTGAAGTTTGAACCCCCTTTTTTTTTTCCTTCTAAATCCAAAATAAATATTCAATCTCCACTCTCAAATCTCTTGATTTTTTGAAATTTGGATGAATAATCAGTGAGATTTAAAGAAATGGAATGAAGAACCCACACTGTCACGGGTCTTCTGTTCACGATTGAGTGTTTTGGATGGATGCCCTAGCCCTGCATATCTACATAAGAGGGTAGACGTTGCTTTCCCGTGATCCGAATTTTATTTTTTTTTTTAAAACTTCTGTAGGTCGAAATCGGTGTATTGTCGGCGATATATCGCCGATATCGTCGATGATAACTCACAATAACAAATAAAAAAAATCATCCAGTATGTAGGCGTGTCGGCCATGACCGACAACGACAAATATCGGTGATATATCGCCGATATTGTTGATTTTCATAACCTTGTTCATATCTCATTTGGGGGCAATTTGGGTGTTCCCCGTGTGTTTCGATCTCTTCGTCTCCAGTTGGTTATTCAAATATGTGATGATCCTCAAATGGAGGAGCAGTAGCTTAGTTAAATTATCAATACGTATCGACCGATATGAACCGATACATATCATTTTTGGAGCTACTCGATACATTGGTACGCTGAAAGAAAAAACTCCCTCGTATCCGACCGATATAGGCCGATATGGGGGATTTTTTAATTAATTTTTTTCTCTCCTTCCATTTACACTAGGATCCACAACACAGACCTCATACGCACAACTTATTTATATAAAATATTATTTAAGTAAATGATTTTAAATTAATATTATTTTCATTTACTTAGGATATTAATATGTAAATAAGGTTATCCCCTCATTTGAATTCAATAAAAATTATCCTGATCCAAATTCCTGAAGAATAAAAAGTCAACTTTCAATTCAAGAACAAAATCCTTTTTTTATCACCTTTTAAAGACTCGGTCAAATTTTCAACTTTCAAATGATAAAGTATTACTTAAATATCAAAATTTCATAAACTTAATTATATCAATAATTACCAAAACCCAGAAGTTTGGCAAAAAAGTCTCATACTTTAGTCTTAAAAAATATTTTTATCTACAAGGTCAAAAAGTCAACTAATAGTGTAACAGTTCAGCATAAAAAGACTTACATTAAGCTTAAAATTTATGGTTGTAATTCATACATTCTTATTTAACTCATTGAATGTAAGGTTTTAATATCTAAATTATTTTTCTTATACTTGACTAAGTGACTATGCTTTATATTTTCATACTTTTTCATCAGCACAGCATGCACGCCTTTTTTAACTAATAAAATTCTCAACTCTCATATGTATGGTTATAAACATAATTAGAGACCTTCATTTAGTTTGTTAATAGCTTATATTTGCATTAAAAGAAATTTTATGCAAAGTATCCAAGTTTTTCATTGCATATTCAAGCATTTCTTAGTGTATCCTAATTTTTTCCGTCGTATCTATCTGATACGATCTGATACGTATCCTGTTTTTGACTTACCGATACGGCAACCAATACCGATATTTTGAACCATGGCAATAGGGTGTTTGACTATTCTGCAGTTCCAATCGAACAGCTCATTTTAGACATCTACTACTAGGGGTGTGCCAGCCGACCTGAGGCCCATTTTAGTATACTTCTAGTCGAGCTTAACCCGATTGACTTGCCCCAAAAAGACCCATTTATTTAAAACCCCAAAAAAAACAAGCCTTTTTTATTTTTCCTTAGGTGGGCTGGCCGGAGCCCAGCCTGGTACGTTTATTAATCAGGATGATATAGGTAGGTGCCTTTCTCTGAGTATGGCCTGTAAATTTGTGGGGCTGATGCTTTTGTTTGTATTTTTTCTCTCTTGTTCACCTATGAGTGAACTTGTACATTCTCACTTCTTCTTAATATATTGATCTTATTGACCAATCAAAAAAGAAATTTTATTTGTTTTAAAATCTCCACGAATCACTGTTAGTTACAATGTGAATAGCACTTTTATAGTCATAAGAAGTAGTTGGACTCTTTAAAACGCCTACCCCATTCTCTAATAAATAGCTTGATCCAAACATAAACACCAGCTGTTGTGAGCATGAAACGATGCTCGACTACTGCCTGTTACATGTAAAGAACACTTTGTGTCTCTTTGTTTAAGTTTTTTCCTTCTCCTTTTCTTTTCGCTTCTCCATGAATTACATTGTTTCGCTAAGCCTAGTTGAATTTTGCTAGGCAGTGAACCTGTTCAATCTGCATCAATACACGGTTACTCAAGTAGATTTACTGGATGAAAGTAATAGCCCGTTTTCTATATCTGATTTAAATTAATATACTGGCTTTTGGTATGTATCCGCTCCCAGTTTACGTATTGTGTTTGTTTCGAGCTCTATCAAAATTAAGTAAATGCATCATTGCAATTCTTTACAGTCCTCCATACTGCACCAAGGTTTAAAACATGGTCAGTGTGCCATCAGCCAGTGCTAAACCAATATGATTTTGTTGGTCAAGTGGGACCCAACCTAGTCATTACTATACTTCTTTGAAGCTCATTATATCACGACCAAGCCAACTCGCTAACATAAGTTACTCGCTTAAGCAAGGACCAGAATCAAGCGCAATACAAACTTCCACAGCTAATTCATACACTCAACCTGATCAAACCATTCAAAAATCATGATTGCAAACCAAAACTCTAAACAACAATAATGCAAGCGATAGAGACCGACCAATTGCATAACCGAATTCACAAGCATTGAACATATCACATTTACAATCATTCAGGTTTCAAGAAACAAAGAACACTCTGGTATTCTACTATACAATATTTCTAGGAACCCAAACTAAAACCCTAATTTGACATCAAATTTTCCAGAACTAATCAAATAATCAAACTTTTAGGTTCTAATGGTAGCAAATTGAGATGGAGTTTACTTCTTTGATTTGTTACATTTTCATGCATGTAAAAATAAAATAAATTTGTAGATCTTTTATTACAATTAAAGGAGAAAATGAAGAAAACAAAAGCAAGTAGAAAACCCTAATTCTGCAGAAATATCAAAAGAAAAAAAAATCTAGAAGGCTTACTTGAATGATGTGATTTCACGTTCGAAATCTTTCAGGCAGTTCCTCAAATATGTTTCTTCTCCAAAAGGATTGCCCAAAGACCGCGAGAGAACGCGAGAGAAATCTCGCTCTAAACTAATCGATGCTAGATCTAGTAGTTCCTGATTCAGCCTATTAAATGTTGTCTTAGTATTTTAACAGCTGATTCAGAAATCAACGGTGATGATATTTCGTGACTAATCATCTGCGGATTTTTGATTGATTACATCAGAACCATGAATTCAGGGATCCACGGCAAACGAGCTGGGAGACCGTTTAATCGTTGTTTTGCTAGGTACTAGATCTTCTGTGTCTTACCATCTACCGTTCAACCCGGTTACAACGGAGGCCACCTAACCGTCTCAGGGTTCTAGGGTCTAGACTTCGTGAATGTGATGGTGTGCCAATGGCAGACAGATTCTGTTGAGACTTGAGAGTAGGGATACAAGTCGTCATGTGTCCATATTAACCGAGGTTAAAATTTATTAACCCTCTAACTTTGGTTTTTAGAAAAAATCTCTATTATTATAATAAGAGAAGTAGGGTTAAAAAGTTGGTTGATTTTTTTCTAATATTCCTAATGAATTTTATGGTATTAGGGTGAATTTTTTATATTTTTCATATTTTACCCATAAATCCATATAAAAAAATTTAATATATTATGTTATCTTATTTTATATGAGAAAAAAGTAATATCTACTATAACTAACAATAACTTCTCAATACCTCCATGATCCCTCAAAACCTTATCTTTATCTTCTCTCATTCTCCCTCATTGGTCTTTCAACGAAGAGCCACACCATCTCTATGTTGTAACTATTTTTCAAGAGAAAAAGTAGGGACATGTGTTATGAGGTAGTTTCAATCCATTACTCTATCTTTTTAAATTAAAATTTAAAAATTCCCTCATTAGAGTCCCTCTTCCCAATTTCTCTCCCCTTCTCCTCTCTCTCACGTGCATCGCACATGCCGCCCACTAGTATATATTAAAAATAAGGCTCCGTTTGAAAACTCTTCCAACGAATAAGTTTTCATAATCTTCTATTTTATCTATCTTTTGGCCAGAAGGAAAAAATTCCTAGAAAGTCACATAAAAAAACAATTTCCTGTTTTGTTGAAAAAAAATTTTCATGTATAATTAGAAAAACTTTGTTGATCCCAACCCCAGTAGTTGATCCCAACTCCGATTGTTTTCATATGCATGAGGAGTGGTCGCATATGAAGTAGTACTCAAGTTAGTTGATCTAGAAACTAGAGATCAAGCATTGCCCAAATCCAGACCTGTGACTGAGATGAATGAGAAGAGCGATGATGACTAGACAGAGATGAATAAGAGGAGAGATGAGAAGGGAAGAGGACTGCTATAGATCGAGTTCATACCTTGTTGCTGTGGAGATTTTTGCGTTGTGAAAGACGATGGAGATGAACAACGAGGAATAGGACAATTTTCAACCCTCACGACTTTTGCTTTTTGCTTTTTTTTTTCTTTTGGCTCCACAAGAGCTTATTTTTATCATTCCCGAAAATGTGTGCTGGGAACACTTTGTTCCCAAAAAAGTATTCCCATTTTTTACCCATCCAAACGTGATTTTTTGATTATGTTCCCAGGATACAAGAAAACTCTCCCCGCGATTAATGCCAAACACCCCCTTAGCTATTTATTTAAAACCTCTTTTTGTGTTTTTACCTAATCACTCTTACTAATTGGGTTTGGTTACAAGCCTAAGTTACACCTTTAGTGTGTTATGCTCATTTTTAATTATTTAACTTAAGAAAATTAGTTCTCATGGTCAAATGGCTTATAGATATATTTACCAAAATATCGCCTAAGTTATGAAATTATATAAATACTCTTTGCATCTAAGATTAGAATTTTAGAAAATCGCTACATTGGGTGCAATTGAACTCTACACAAGTTCAATCGTAATTGGCTATGATTTGATCTCATGTTACGAAGGTCAAATAAGTATGCGTATTTTCACCCATACTCCACGAGATAGGACTACAATCAATTACGATTGAACTCGAACAGAGTTCAGTTTTACCCACATGTCAACAAGTGTCCCTTTAAACTCCCATTAACCATGGCTATAATTCACTAACCCTTAGGGTTCAACAATCTAACATTGGATTTCAGAAGAAGAAAAAAAATTAACCTTAACAATTAAAAATTCTTACCCAAAATTAAATATTTTTTTAAAAAACTAAGGTTATATTGTTGAACTCCAGGGGTTAGTAAATTTTAACCACAATTACTAAGGATTAAAATGGACACATAATAAACTTGTGTGCAATTGAACTTTCCCCGAATTCAATCGCAATTGACTGTGATCCGATCGTATATACCACCATTGGAATGTGCCGTACTCTTGATTCAGACCTTGCACACAAAATGGACTCGATTGATGAATAGAACCGCTCCCATAAAGCTCCTGCATAGCTCATTGAAAGCCCGTTTATATTTTTTCATTAAATTAACTTAACTAAAGCTTGAGTTCGAGCCCTGGCATACATGTGATCTAGGAAGCACGGATACCTCGCACTTCGTACCCGTATCCAATACGTATCAGATATGGATATACCTCCAATACGGCGGGATACGGCTTAGACGTATCATGTTAATTAAAAACATGTTTTTTAATTCGAATACGGCATGGATACGCAGGGATATGATCGGGATACGACCATGAATTTTTTTTTTTTTGTATTTTTGGAGACCCAGGGGTGTGACCCTATCTCTTTTGTTTTTGCATGGACATGGTCTTCTTTATATTTTGCTTAGTGGATGATAGGATGACTTTTTTTTTACTTAGTGGATGATGAATTGACCCTATTTCTTTTGCTTTTGCATGGACATAGTATTTTTTATACATAAACAGTACTAAACCAGTGGTTATTTTGTAATTATAATATAAAATATAGTATTATTATTATTTTTTTTAAAATACAAATGTATCCTAGCCATACACGTATCCTATTTTTTTAGGTTCTGCCGTATCCGTATCGTATCCGTATCCCGTATCCGTGCTTCCTAACATATGATCAGCTCGTTGAATAATATAAATCTTATATATATATATATATACAAAAGTGACACTAAGTATATAATAACTACCCCTCTCCCTCTCCCTATATATATATATACATAATTCATGTATGCTAGGGCTCACTTAATGGAGATAAAATCAAGAGTAATTATTATAAACTTTTAAGTGCAAAAGTGACACAATTGATGTATCTTGGTGAGTACAAGGTAAAGTGTATCTCCCTTTAGGGAGTGGAGACTCGTGCTCGAGTCTTTGGTGTGGCTGATGACATCCACCATGAGTGCTAACCTTGCTGACCCCCTAACCCCCTGACATAGTTAGATAAATGATTAGAGCATACCAAAAAAAATAAGGTGAGCACAAGGTCAAATCTAGGGATGTATCCAAGCCGAGCTAGCTCGTCGACTCGGCTCAATTAATAAGCCAAGTTCAAGCCATGATTTTTGACTTGATGAAATTGAGCCATGCCGAGCCAAGCTTTTCCTTAAGCTTGAAATCTGAATAGAGTCAAGCTCAAAGAATGTCTTGTTTGGTTTGGCTGAACTCGGGTCGGCTTGAACTCGGCTCATCTATACAAATCTATGCTAAACACCTTAACATTTCCCCATCATTTTCTTCTCCACTAAGTAACGGAGCCTAACCTAACCTATTAACCCTCTTGCCTCTCATCTCATCTCCTTTGCAAGATGCTCTCCACTACTTTGTCAGATGTCACGCCTCTCCTCTCCTCTGGAAAGTGTATCTCCTCTCTTTTATTTTTTTTTATATCATTTTTATTCGTATGCAAACAGTAACTATCCCAACTGTAGGTGGAGATATCTCTATTTTTTTCCATAGAAATTGTGAGGGGAAAAATACCGGACGGACACGCGTCAGCAGCAGCTTCTTCCACGCTCTGGTTTCTCGGTAGAAGGTTGGAGCGGAGGGTGTGGCACCCTGACCTGTACTCCGATGGTAAAGTCAGTAAGGGTAGAAGATGATGAGCAGAAAATGCTAGAACAGTCACTGAAAAATACACAAGGCACTGGAGGCTCCTCGCACGTATTCTCCGATCTGGGTCAGTGAACAAGTGTCCTGTGCACTAAAAATCACGGGGTTTTTATAGGGCAAGGGTTGGTATGGCCATCGATGATCATGGATGGCCATAGGTGTACATACCACGTGTCTTTGCACTCATTGCCAAACATCTTAGTCACATCTGCCACCGGTTGCATCACACGTGAGAGCCTCCTATAAGTCCAATCGGACGGGATCGGTCGGTACGCAGAAGTGACCAGCATTAAATGCCAAGACAGTACTTTCGGCACGAAACGGCGCGTTCGGCACGCTTGTCGGGATCATGGATCGCCTCCTGATCACTTCCTCCTACGAGCCGGTCTCGTTGTTGACTTAAGCTCGGTTACGGCGTAGATCCCTTAAAACACAGCACGACATCGTTGTCGGTGAGACAACGGACTCGTTGTTCGCGTAATGATAGCGACATTGTCAAGAGCACAACGTTCACGTTGTGCTTTAGACAACGAGCACGTTGTCGAAGCCACAACGAAAACGTTGTTCTGCGTGAGAACAAAGACGTCGTAATGCGCACAGCGGGATCGTTGTACATCAGACAACGTGTGACCCTTATGTTTTAAGCACGTGACCCCGATTCGTGCCCACGTGTCACTTTCGTGAACAAAACGACAAAAACGAGCTCGTCTTCCAACGCTGAGCTAAATTACGAATTTTATCCGTTACAATTTGCCCCTTTATGATGCTTGGAACGTAGTTCGAAGCGTCATAAACGAACAAAAAGATCATACCTGGCACCACTCCGGAAGACGAAACGTTGCGTGCTTTAAACGCTTATTGAGAAGGTCGACCGTTCGCGCCAGCTGGTCACGCGTGCGAACCGTCGCGTCTTTTTAATGCGGACAGGCTGTCATCATTACCGATTTAAATTTCGAGAATGCTTTAATGACCCTGACGGTTACTCTACTTGGTGAAAAGACGATCTTGCCACTGCTCTTAATTCCGTTGATACACGTGTACGCCTTAGATGAAGGGTAGTGGTGTATTTTCGCAAACCAGAGATGCTTATAAAATCTCATCGAATCCTCCCTCTCTCTCACCCTGTTTCATCAAGCACTGTTACTCTGTTGAATCCTCTTCTTGCCCGAAAGTTCATCTTTCTCAAGCTCTTCAACAGTCTCTCTGAGTTCTTTGGTTCGGTACGCCCTTCACCCCTATCTCTTATTATCTCGTACTGTTTTTCCATTTCTCTCTTCTTCGGTTCCCAGAGCGGTTTTGCTCTGCGCCTATTTTTTTTGCTCTTGCCCCTCTTCTCGATTTCCTCTTATCACCATGGCTGCCAACGTTCCCGTAGAACCTGCTAGGATAGAGGAAGTTAGAGGCCCTTCCGATGATGAGGCCAGTTGCACAGGTAGCGCACCTCACGGTGCCTACATTGAAAAATCCTCAGTTCTGCGCCAGTACCAGTTGGCGCATCTGAACCGTTACAGGGAACGTTTCGACTTCCCTTCCAATGTCAATCTCCACTTCAAGCGAGATGATGTCATCATAGATAGGCGTTCTGCCTGTACCGTTGTCTATCTCTCTCAGCTTGAGGCTGGCCTTCGCTTCCCTCTTCATCCTGTCTTGGATGAAGTTCTGTCCACCCTGCAACTCGCACCGGGGCAAATGCACCCGGGCTTCCACAAATACATGTCCATGATGATCAAATTCATCAAGGACGGGTACCCCATAGAGGCTAGGCATCTATTCCACTTCTGCCATGCCGTCAGATGCCGCGGCAATGACGACGGTCTGTATTCTTACTTTTCGTGGAACAAGAAACCCCACTATCCAGAGCTCGTCTCGGGCATTCTTGATAGAGAAAGGAAATGGAAAGCCACTCTTTTCGTTGTCTCTGGCGGCTGGAAGGCAGAGAATTCCTCGGTCCCCAACGTCTTCCGAGCGGAAGCAGGTATATCACTAGTCATCCGTTGTCCGTTGTGCACCATCGTCCTGACTACGCTCTCGTTGTACGCTGTATCTTCTCGTCCGGTATCCGCCGTGCTCGAGGTGGGGAATACATCAGGTGGAAACCACTCGAGCTCGACACGCGGGCCTCCTCCAGCAACCCAGCAACTACTCAACAACAACCACAACAACAGCAACAGGGCGCCTCCACCTCCGCACCTTCACCGTTCCTTCATCTAACCGAAGAAGAAGAAGAAGCCATGGCCGACTCAAACCCACCACCGCTAAGCAGGAAGCCGAGGTCTGCTCGCCCTGCAGTTCAGCCGCTTCCACCGCCACCACCGCCAAAGAAGAAGAAGAACCATTCTTCCAAGGGTACAGCGCCTGCTGACCCGAAGAGAAAGATGGCCACCCAGGCCGAGCACGAGGCCAGAAAGAAGGCTAAGGCGGACAAACGCCTGGAAAAAGAGATTGCGGCCATTGCTGCTCCCCCTTCTGTCCCTGCCGCTCCTCCAACAAGTCCAGGAGCCGAGGTGACAACGGCAGTGCCCGAGGTTAGCTCGGCGCCAGCCCCTTCTCGAGCTGCCACTGCCCCAGCCAGCACGAGCTCCGCTGTCGTTGCCTTGGCCGCAACGGAAGCTGGCACGACGAGTCTCCCGGCTAGTATGCTGCCGACCTCCGCTAAGGATTGGTCACCCGACTTTACTCGGTTTGGGGTGCCGACCATGAATGAATCAGCGAAGAGCTCGGGGACGGTCGCCCGAGCTCTGACTTACGCGATGAGGCTGCCCCGGGACATCGCTGAGGTCGGCCAACTCCACTTGGCCGACCTGTCCTACGCTGCCTGCCAGTCCGTGGCAACAGTAAGCTTCTCCCTCCCTCGTCTCCTATCTTAATTGTTTGAAATATTTCTTCTCGTTGTGCTAACGCCCAGACATTTCCTTGCAGATGAACACGCTCGTGCAAGAGCTCTGTGATCGCAGCCAGGAAAAGTATACTCAGCTGCGAGACGGGATCAACTACTGGAGAGACAGGACGGAGATGCTGGAGAAGACTCTTGTTGAAGAGAGACTCAAGGCAGACTTTGATCTGTCTCAAGCCAAGGCTGACACGACTCGTGCTGAGGTAAGGCTAGGCACTGCCACCAAGGTACGGGAAAAGGCCGAAGCGGAGGCACGAGCAGCAAAGGAGGCCGAAAAGAAGGCCAAGCAAGAGATAGAGAATGCTGTTGTACGCATCAGCGAGCTGGAGCATGTCTCCCAAGTTTTGGGTAGACAGTTGGAGGAAACTGAGGCAGCCAGGTCGGCACTGGCAGAGGAGCTCGAGGAGGCCAAGAAAACTCAGGAGGACACCGAGAGGTCCGTGACCCTGAGACTGCAGCAGTATTATCAGTCTCAGCTGGACACGCTCTTGGATGAAGATCGAGCTGAAACCGAGAAAGAGGTTCTCGACTCGCTTCGCCAGCAAGGCCGCCTGAAGGAAGACAATGAAGAGGACGCCACCACGTTCTCCGAGCTTCAGAGCAAAGAACTGATCGAGCTCGACAACGAGCCCGAGGTGCAAGGCGTCGAGCTGCCTCACTTTCTTGAAGGTCCTGCACCCCTCCCTGCCGAGCCGTACTCCGAGCCTGCTGCTCCAGAGCTTCCTCCTGCTGCCGATGAAGTTACTCCGGTGGAAGCCCCTATTGCTGAAGCCTCTACTCCTGCCCCTGCTACAACGGCAACAGAGGCTGACCTTGAGCTCGTCTGACCTGCTATCCCTCTGATCTCCTGCTCTTCTGATCCCTTGCCCCTTCCTATGTTTCTGCTTCTCTCTTTTGTTGATGTAAATTCTTATTTCTCCCCTTTATGGGGGTTTCTCTCTGTAACCGCCCAGAAATGGGCTTTTGTTATGAATAGATCGCTCCTCTCTTTTTTATTTGTGTTTGCACTTCTTTTCACCTCGTAGCGTAGTACGACGCATGCACACAGAATAAGAAAAAAAACACAATGTGAGTAGTTGGATGATTTTTCACAGTCCACTGTACCGATGTTAATGCGGTACTTCGTTATGTGAACGTTTGGATATTCGCGAAATTATAACTGTTGTATACCACATAAACTATTTTGACCAAAACAGTACGAGCAAAACACTATGAGTAGAACGCTATGATCAAAGCACAATGAACAAAACACTACGAGCAAGCACCACGAGCAAACACTACGATCAAAGCACTACGAGCAAAGCACTGCGACCAAAGCACTACAAGCAATTACTTCGATCAAAGCACTACGAGCAAAGCACTGCGAGCAATCACTTATGAACAAGCACTACGAGCAATTACTTCGATCAAAGCACTACGAGCAAAGCACTGCGAGCAATCACTTATGAACAAGCACTACGAGCGTTCGCTATGAGCGTTCACCACGAGCAAAGCACTACGATCAAAGCGCCATGATCTAACACCCCGAGCAAGCACTATGATCGTTCGCTATGAGCTTTCACCATGAGCAAACACTACGGTCCATCACTTATGAACAAGCACTATGAGCAATCACAGATCCAGATACATCATTCGCGTAGTTCATTGTGAATGCAATCTGACAAATAAAATTCATGAGACGAACGCAATGTGACTCAGTTCTGAAACACATGCTCAGAGGATGTCATTAGGATAAGCCACTAGATTTGCTCAGATGACATCCTTATATAAGCCACTCGTGTTCGTTGTGAGTACGTTGTTCAGTCAAAAACTTTATTTGAATTACTTGCAAAACATTCACAATATTACACTGATGAACTAGATAGAGAATAGCGTAAACAATGAGCAGGCACAAATCACATGTTGAAATATGGACACTATGATTATGTAAAATCGCTGAAAACTTGTGAGCACGACGATGTATGTAAATAGCATTTCACAGATTCTATTGAAAGAATTGCCTCAGATTCATGATGTTCCAAGATTTCGAGATGAGGTTACCTTGCAAGTCTTTCAAGTAGCAGACTCCAGGGCTTCCCAATCGTTCTACGATATAAGGCCCTTCCCAGTTTGGTCCCAACTTGCCACTGTTAAGCTCTCTTGTGTTCTGGAACACTCTTCGGAGGACGAGATCACCGACCTGCAGCACTCTTCGTTGTACTTTCTTATTGTAGGCTTTCCTCAATCGCTGCTGATATCTCCTCATCTGAATACTAGCATCTTCTCGCTTCTCCTCTAGCAGATCAAGATGAATAGCCATGAGTTCTGCATTCTGATCTTTCTCTCCATCCTTCTTCTTGCTGTGCCAAGAGCGCACTATAGGCAAACTGATCTCTGTAGGAATGACTGCCTCCATACCATACGCTAGAGAGAATGGAGTTTCATTGGTAGGGCTCCTTGGAGTCGTTCTGTACCCCCACAAAACGTTGTGCAGCTCGGTGGCCCACTTCCCCTTCGAATCTTCCAATCTTCTCTTCAAGGCATTGAGAATATTCTTGTTGGCTGCCTCGGCTAATCCATTCCCCTGAGGATAATATGGGGAAGAGAAGACATGCTTGATCTTCAACTCGCTGCAAAAGTCGGCCATTGCACGTCCTGAGAACTGCTTCCCGTTGTCAGTAATGATGGACTGCGGTATGCCAAACCTACAGATGATATGTTCCCATAAGAATCTCTTCACTTCTTGCTCCCTGATACGCGCAAGGGGAACTGCTTCAATCCACCGTGAGAAGTAGTCAGTTGCCACTAAAAGGAAGATCAGATTCCCTGGAGCCCTCGGGAAAGGTCCCACAATGTCAAGTCCCCACCGCGCAAATGGCCAAGGCTGCGATACAGTGCTGAGCTCTTGAGCTGGAGCATGAATCAGACGAGCAAACCGCTGGCACTGGCTGCACTTCTTCACATACTTCTGAGCATCAGCTTGCATATAAGGCCAGAAGTAGCCTTGCCCCAGAGCTCGATGGGCAATGGTCCTCCCGCCCGAATGAATACCACATATACCTTCATGCAGCTCAGCAAGTACTCTCTCCACGTCTACGGGATGAACACACTTCAGCAAAGGTCCGCCAAAAGATTTCCTGTACAACTCTCCTTGCACCAAGGTATAACGAGATGCCTTTGACTGAATGCGCCTTGACTCCTTCACACTGATAGGGAGAACTCCGTCCTTTAGATAAGCCACCAACCCTGTCATCCAGCTCGGGACTTGATTGACAAAGAACACTTCTCGCTGTGCCTGAAGAGTTATCGAGGGATACTCTTGGAACTCCATCAGAATAGCCTTAGGCTCGTCAGCCTGCACCATGGAAGCCAAATACGCCAAAGCGTCAGCATGCCTGTTCTCGTCTCTCCGGGTATGCCTGATCTCCACAACGGTGAATATTTCACACAACGAACGAACGAGAGTAGCATATTGCTTCATCCGGTCGTCCTTGCATTCATAAACACCATTCACCTGATTCACCACGAGCTGTGAATCACAAAACACTCTCAACGTGGAGATCCGTAACTCTCGTGCGCTCTCCAACCCAAGGAGCAAGGCTTCGTACTCAGCTTCGTTGTTAGAGGCAGCGAACCCGAGACGTGACATCTTCTGAACTTTGATGTTGTCCGGACTTATAAGCACAATACCCAGTCCCGAACCACTGAAATTGGAAGACCCGTCTACGTACAACAGCCAACCGCTCCATTCTGACGATTCGACCCCCTCCACAACGGCGTCTCCGTTGTCAACTTCAGTTGGGAGCTCCCGAAGATTAACAATCATATCCTCTGCCTCCTCCTCCACAGGAAAGTCAGAAAGAAATCCCGCCATTGCTTGCCCCTTCTCTGAACTCCTGGCCCGGTATTGGATATCGAACTCGCTCAGAGCTACAGCCCACTTTGACATCCTCCCCGCCAGCTCGGGTCGTCCCAGCACGACTTTCAAAGGATACGTTGTGATGACAACGATAGAATGAGCATGAAAGTACGGCCGAAGCTTCTCTGCAGAAAAGACAAGAGCCAGACACACCTTCTCGAGCTTGCTATAATTGCACTCTGCCTTGAGAAAGGTCTTGCTGATGAAGTAGACAGGCTTCTCCACGCCATCACAGCTTCTCACCAAGACGGAACCAAGGGCTTGCTCTGAAACAGACAAATAGAGATATAAGATTTCACCTGGCTCTGGCACCGAGAGGATAGGAGCTGATCCTAAATACTCTTTCAAGGCAAGGAAAGCTCGGGAACACTCCGGAGTCCACGCGAAAATGGAGTCCTTCCTCAGCAGCTCGAACAGAGGTTTGCAACGATCAGATGACTTGGAGATAAACCGGTTGAGCGCAGCAATCCGACCTGTCAGCTTCTGAATCTCCTTCTTCGACTTGGGTTCTGGCATGTCCAGCAAAGCACGGATCTGAGATGGATTAGCTTCAATCCCCCGCTGACTCACAAGGTAACCCAAAAATTTCCCTGAGGTAACCCCAAAGGTGCACTTCTCTGGGTTAATCTTCAGATTGAAAGATCGCAGCACAGCGAAAGGCTCAGCAAGGTCCGCCACCAGAGTACCTCGTACTCGACTCTTCACAACGATATCGTCGATGTACACTTCAACCGTCTTGCCAAGGAGTGACCCGAACATGAGATTCATCAGACGTTGGTAGGTGGCGCCTGCATTCTTCAAGCCAAAAGGCATCACCCGATAACAGAACAAACCTCGCTCCGTTATGAAGGTGGTCTTCTCTCGATCTGCTTCCGCTAGGAGGATCTGGTTATAGCCCGAATAACCATCCATGAAGGATAACATTTCATGGCTAGCAGTGGCGTTGATGAGTCTGTCTATCCTTGGCATGGGAAAAAAGTCTTTGGGGCACGCCTTATTGACACCAGTGAAGTCAATGCAGACTCTCACCTTCCCGTTCTTCTTAGGCACAGCCACAACATTGGCTATCCAATCAGGGTACTGTACCTCCTGAATGAACCCAAACTGGATCAGCTTGTCAATCTCCCCATTCACTGCATCATGATAAGCTGGAGCAAGCCTCCGAGGTTTCTGCTTCACTGGAGGGATGGCAGGATCAGCATTGAGGTGATGGCAGATAACATTCGGATCGATGCCAGTCATATCTTTGTGAGACCATGCAAAGACATCAAGATTCTGCCTAAGAAAACTCAGCAACTCGAGCTCCTCCTCCGTTGTCAAGCTCGTCCCGATCTGCAACACCTTTGGCTCTTCTTCCGTTCCCAAATTGACAGCTTTCGTGGGCTCAACGGAAGGTCTGCACAACGATGCCTCCGAGCTCTCTTCCACAACGGGAACGACCTGTAACTGCTACGAAGGCACAACGGAAGCTGGAAAATCGCACTTCTGCGAAGCCAACTGATCGCCTCGGATCTCCCGAGGCCCGTCCTGTGTTGGGTACTTCAACACCTGGTAGTACGAGGACGGAACAGCCTTCATCTCATGGGTCCACCAGCGACCCAAGATGGCATTATACGGTGATGGCGCATCCAGAACGGAAAACCTGGTCCGAATGACAACGGGCCCCGCCACAACGGGCAAGACAACGTCGCTTACAGGCTTCATCGAGCTGCCATCAAATCCATACAAGGGAGTCTGAGCAGGGATGAGGACGGAAGGGTCCAGCTTCATCTGAGTGAAAGCATGAAGGTACAAGATGTCTGCTCCGCTCCCAGAATCTACGAGTACCCTCTTGATGTCGAAGTCTCCTATTCTCATGGTGAGAACGAGAGCATCATAGTGAGGTCGGATCACTCCTGCCAGATCAAGATCAGTGAAGGTGAGTGCCTGCTCAACGCTTCTGCTAGGCACTTGCACCTGGCACACTGCGGCCTCGTGAGACAGCTTCCTGGCCTTCGCCCTGAAGTTCCTCTCCACATCAGCTTCAGGCGTTTGCACGCGGCAAATGACATTGATCGTACCCAAGGAAGCCCCTCCACTGGAACTGGGATTATTGGCGGGTTCTCCTCCACGAGATTGGGACACCGGCTCCCTGGCGCGCTCCCCACCGCCGTTGTCAGAAGCAAGATACTCTCCCAAATACCCCTCCTGAACAAGCCTCTCCAAGTATTCTCTCAGAATACGGCATCGGTTGGTGAGGTGACCACGACACTTGTGATAATGACAGTACTCATGCACCCGTGGCCCCGATGTAATATCCGGCACCGCCCTCGCCAGCCACTCAAAGTATGGCTGATCCTCCATTGACCTCATGATGGTCGCTGGGCTGACTGTGAAATTGATGCGCGGTGTTTGATTCGCAAAGGGTCGCCTCTCATTAGGCTGCACGCCTCTCTCGTGCTGTACTTGAGGCTGCACCTGGCGTGGCTGATACTGTTGCCTCGCCTGCTGGTCATTAGGACGTCTCTCCGTCCTGCTCTGATGCTGGTTAAAGTTTCTCTCAAACGGGCGCCGATCCGGCTGATCCCGTTGAGTCACATACACAACCCTCTCCCTCTGCTTCCTTGGTGGCGAGCCCTCAGATGATAAAGACTCGTACCTCTGCTTTTTTTCCTTCCTCTTCGATGATCGGTGTGCCCTTTCCGCGACATCCACCACTCTCGCTCTGGGCTTCGGTGCTGACACAACGGATACGTCCTCCTCGTACCTCCCGTACTTGGTGGCACGTACTATCAACTCGTCCATCTTGATGGGATAGTCAAGAGCTAAGGACTTGTAGAGCTCGGAATGCTTGGGGATAGCATTCTTGAAAGCGGCGATGCAGCTTGCTTCATCAACCTTGTCAATGTTGTGGACCTCATCAGTGAAACGCAAAATGAAGTCCTTCAAGGATTCGGCCGGCTTCATCCTCAAAGAGAAGAGAGTATCTGCACCCGCCTTCTTCTTCTTATTGATGATGAAGCTATCAATAAAGGCCGACCTGAGCTCTGAGAAGTTACTGATGGAACCAGGAGGCAAGTTCCGAAACCACTTCGATGCCGCCCCAGACAGGCTGTTGGGGAAAGCCTTGCAATACAAGTCATCATCTGGATTGCGAACAGCCATCGCGTGCTTGAAGTCAAACAAATGCTCCTCCGGGTCCGTCTTTCCAGTGTACATGGGGAAGATCGGAGTTATGAACTTGGAAGAAGTATAGGACTGGTTGATGACATCCGTGAAGGGAGAGTTCTCAACGTTGTCCTTTGCTGACTGAGCAAAGTGGTCAGGAATCCCTCCCTTCATGCTCTTAACGCGAGCACCGATTAAAGCCTCCACCTCCTTGGCTGTTACCCAAGTCTTCTGGGTGTCTGCACCTCCAGTAGCCACTCTTAGGTCTTCTCTTCTTGCCCCTTCCCGGAAATCCACACGATCCAAAGGGATACTCTGCTCTGCCCGAATCGGAGGTTTTCTTACATCCCCTTCAGTAGGAAGAAGCACAAACCTGGTTTCACGATTCTCTGGGACAGAAGGAGAAGAAGAGAAGTCAAACTGACGTCTCAAAGAAGGCCTCTGCAGTGGCGCTTCCTCCACCTCGAGCCTGCTATGCTCGAACGTCTCCAGCCTTGCCTGCATCAACTGTTGCTGCCTGGTGATTTGGTCCAGAGCAGACTGCTGCGCTTGTAGCATCGCCAAGATGCGATCTGAGACAAAGAGCTCAGCAAGGGGAGGCACAGTCCTCTCTGGTTGCCCAGACGAAGGACTGACTCCAGGATTGTGCACGACAGAAGGTATGAAAGAAGTGGCGTGAGGGGTTTGATCCTCATGCCCGAACACTTCTGACTGATCTGCCATAATCGCAGAGAGCGAAGGGGGGGGGGTCCGTTTATTACTTCCCACAGACGGCGCCAATTTTGTGAGGGGAAAAATACCGGACGGACACGCGTCAGCAGCAGCTTCTTCCACGCTCTGGTTTCCCGGTAGAAGGTTGGAGCGGAGGGTGTGGCACCCTGACCTGTACTCCGATGGTAAAGTCAGTAAGGGTAGAAGATGATGAGCAGAAAATGCTAGAACAGTCACTGAAAAATACACAAGGCACTGGAGGCTCCTCGCACGTATTCTCTGATCTGGGTCAGTGAACAAGTGTCCTGTGCACTAAAAATCACGGGGTTTTTATAGGGCAAGGGTTGGTATGGCCATCGATGATCATGGATGGCCATAGGTGTACATACCACGTGTCTTTGCACTCATTGCCAAACATCTTAGTCACATCTGCCACCGGTTGCATCACACGTGAGAGCCTCCTATAAGTCCAATCGGACGGGATCGGTCGGTACGCAGAAGTGACCAGCATTAAATGCCAAGACAGTACTTTCGGCACGAAACGGCGCGTTCGGCACGCTTGTCGGGATCATGGATCGCCTCCTGATCACTTCCTCCTACGAGCCGGTCTCGTTGTTGACTTAAGCTCGGTTACGGCGTAGATGCCTTAAAACACAGCACGACATCGTTGTCGGTGAGACAACGGACTCGTTGTTCGCGTAACGATAGCGACGTTGTCAAGAGCACAACGTTCACGTTGTGCTTTAGACAACGAGCACGTTGTCGAAGCCACAACGGAAACGTTGTTCTGCGTGAGAACAAAGACGTCGTAATGCGCACAGCGGGATCATTGTACATCAGACAACGTGTGACCCTTATGTTTTAAGCACGTGACCCCGATTCGTGCCCACGTGTCACTTTCGTGAACAAAACGACAAAAACGAGCTCGTCTTCCAACGCTGAGCTGAATTACGAATTTTATCCGTTACAGAAATGACAGACGTAATGAAGATATTGGAGCAAGCATCCATCTTCCATTCCTCTGCTATGTTATTTTATAATATTCTCTCTAATCGTTCAAGCTTTCACTATCATTTGATATCCATTGATTTTAGATTTCTTTCTCTGGATCAGGTCTTTTTGCACCAAGAAGTTTTGTAGGCTCAATAAGGAAAATGATGTTCTCATAATTATGTTACTAAAATCCGGGTGAACGCATTCAGGTATAGGGGTTGTTGCAGATCTCCCATCATTAACCCCTTCTTGTACCAATTTTAATTTATGAGATGAAAAATCAATCTATTTAATGTAATGCACCAAGCTGAGTTCGAGTCGAACCCCAGTCGAGTTCAAACTGTAATGGATGAAATTCGTAAAACACACAAGTGTCGCTAAGACGAGCAAATCTTCGTTGTTCTGACAAACAGATGAGAGACCTGTATTCATAATGAGTACGAGTCCGTGCTCTTCTGGATAATGAGCTCGTTATCCAGAAGACGAGTATAGTAGTCGTATTCTTGGACAACGGTTATTTTATTCGTATTCACATACATAATGAACTTGTGCTTAAGTCAAGAGCGAGACCGACTCGCATGACGAAATAGTCCGGAGATGATCAATTTACTATGTTGTTGCACTGTTTTAGCATTTAATGTTAGTCATCTCAGCCTGCCTTCAATCCCAGACTGACCTTAGAAATAGTAGGCTCACACGTGTGACACGTAAGACTTAAGATCTACCTGACATATTTGGTAATAATTATAAAGCAAGTGGCATGACTATCCATGGGCATCTATGGACTTGGATAAACATACAGAGCTTAGCCTATAAATACCCCGAGAGACTCAGTGCATAAAGATCGGTAAAATTCATAATTTTACTATTGTCTCAACCCTTTACTTGAATTAAGATTCTGCATTTCATCTTCTTCCTATCTTAACTTTGGCATCGGAGTGTATTACAGGGTGCACACCATTCACCTTTGCCTCATCAGCAACCGAAGGTCTCCATTCATATCTTCTTCTTTCTTTCAGTAAACCAGAATCCAATGAGTAGGTGATGCGTGAACATTCAAGAAAAATCTCACACATAAAATGGCACCATCTATAGGAAACCCTTAAATGACTCCCCTTTGGCTCTTCTTGTTTATCATGGCTGATCAGAACTCCATGTCTCTTGTTGAGGAACTGACCCCTCAGACCACTCCTATTGCTCAAACCTTATTGCAAACTCCTAGACCAGAAGTTGGGCAACCTTCTGAGCAGCTCGAAGGAGATGTTTCTCAAACTAGCCAGATCTTGATGTTGTTGCAGCAACAACAGCAGTCCAGTACTCTGACCCATCTAACTAGCCTGCAGTAGTCATTTCAAGAAAGGCTAGAGGCATATGAGCGTGACATGTATGAATCAAATGTTGAGCTGCTCCAAAGTGGTCCCCAAGGTGAGCCACTTCAAAGGCGCCCAGTTCGATGACAACTCCTCCTCCCGTCTTCTCCCCCGCTAAGAGCAGCAGCACGGCTAGCATCACCGCTGTTGCGAGAGAATCTTGATAATAGATTCGTGCTTGTTCCTCCTCCTAATGAAGCAACCCGACACCATTCTCCACCTATCCAGCAAGCTCATGCCTGACAGCGGGATCAAGCTCGTGCTGAACTGCAAGAGCTGTAGCATGTTCGTGCTGAACAATGAAATCCTTATGCTCATGCCGAGCTGCGAGAGCCACGTGTTCATAGTGATCTAAGAGATCCCCAGTATCCCCGTGAGGAGCCACGGGCTCGTAATGCTAAAAAGCTAAATGCTTAAACGCATTACGGGGATCAAAGGACGTTGATGACTCCTAAAGATGTGGAAGCCATGATCAGTGCCCATGTCAAAGGCACAGGCGGAAGCTCTCCCGATCAATTTGCTTAACAAGCAAAGTTAGATGTCGGAACCTCTCCCTTTTCAGATCAGATCAACCAGTCATACACTCCCTCAAAGTTCATGATGCCGAACTTTATCATGTTCGATGGAAGGATGGACCCAGTTGACCACCTGTTCAACTTCAAGCACGCTATGACTCTCCGCAATCCTGATGATAATCTCATCTGCAAAGCTTTCCCGAACAGTTTGATATGAGCAATAACAAGGTGGTTCCATAACTTGCCATCTGGCTCAATTAAAAGTATGTCAGAGCTAAGGTCAACTTTTATTGACCTATACATCGTGAGCAAGAAGAAGAAAGCAGATGCGGATTCCCTCTTCACTCTGAGAATGAAGCCATCAGAATCCTTGAGGGACTTCATTCAACGGTTCAGTGATGAGGTCTCGAACATTGACAAAGTTGAGGACAGCAGCAACATAGCCGCTTTCAAGAATGCAGTGCCAAAAAGCTTCAAAATATATGAATCTCTTACTCTTGACTATCCACCACAGTTGACGATATGCTAGTCTATGCCACTAAGTTCGAGAGAATTGAAGACGACACCACGGTCATAGCACAGCCAATGGTGAAGGGAGCAGGAGTGGAAGCCATGGAGAGAGTAGACGAAGCATCCTCCTCAAAGAAGGGAAAGAGGTCGAGGTATGAATCTTCTGATGATGAAGAGTCACCACGGAGAGCACCAAGAGAGAAGATTGTTTATGTGAGTCATCGGGATCAGCTGGATCGGCGCCCGTATGAAGTATACCAGAATCAAAATCAGTAGCAAAGCAGGACGAACTGGCGTCTTGTTCAGCCCAATCAAAATTATTAGCAGCATTAGGGCCAGCCAGGTAGATGTCCCTATCAACCCAATCAGGTACAACCTAGGTACAATCAACGCCCTCAAGAGCGGGGCAATCAGACAACGGAGAGACGTCCTTTCCCGAACCGGACTGATCAAGTTAATTTTACAGTCAGTTTGTCGACAATAATACAGTCGATAGAGAACGAGTCTTACTTCAAATGGTCTGCACGTGCCATTCACGACGTCACTACGGGACCACGGGTACAAGAGTACTGCCACTGTCACAAGTGTTATGGTCATGTAACTAATCGTTGTCAGATCTTGAGGGAGTACCTGGAGAGGCTAGTATGGGAAGGTTATTTGGGAGAGTGCGTGGTTCAATGCTTGTGCAGTACATGTCAGGGTACCACCACCTCCGCCCCGCATTGAAGAGCCCTCGAATCCAAATACCAGTGGAGGAGGACGAGGAGGAGCACCCATGGGTACAATCAATGTCATCCACCGTGCTTGAACATCGGTGATAGACTTAGAGTAGAACTTCAGGATGAAGATGAGAAAACTATCTCATATGACCAAAGTCTGACAAGTACAATCAGCAACGAGGGGCATCGAGCAAGCTCTTACTTTTTATGACCACGATATGACGACCGTGGTTAGGCCTCATTATGATGTCCTCGTCCTCACTATGAGAATTGACAACTTCAACATCAAGAGGGTGCTTGTTGACTCAGGGAGTGCAGTGGACATTCATTATCTCCAAGCCTTCACCCAGATGAAGTTGGATCCAACTTTACTTGTTACTGCTCAAACCCCGTTGGTTGGGTTTGATGAGAGTTTGATGCAGCCCCTTGGAGAGATCGTCTTGTCAGTTGAAGCTGGACCAATCGTCTTACCAACACGATTCTCCATCCTCGACGCACCGTCCCCGTATAATGTCATTCTTGGACGGTGGTGAAAGCATAAAATGAGAGCTGTTCCGTCATCTTATTACCAAGTGCTGAAGTACCCTCGCTCAGGTTGGGCTAAGAGAGATCAGGGGAGATCAGTTGGCATCTCAAAAGTATGACTACACCCCACCCGACATATCCAAATAGCAATTACAGTGCGAGGCCGTAGAGGAAGAAAGTACGGGTAAAATGGTGAACAGACCGTCTGTCGAATCCACGAAGGCCGTTAACTTGGGGACGAACGAGGAGCCACGAATGTTGCAGATAGGGACCAGTTTGACGGCAGATGAAGAGGCTGAGCTGTTGCACTTTTTGAAGAAGAATCTTGATGGCTTTGCCTGGTCACACAAAGACATGACGGAGATCAGCTCGGAAGTCATTTGTCATCACTTGAACGTTGATCCCACCATTTGTCCTGTCAAGCAAAAGCCACGAAGACTTGCTCTTGTTTATCATGATGCCATCAACGAAGAGATTGACAAGCTCATCCAGCATGAGTTCATTTGAGAAGTTCAATACCTAGACTGGATAACGAATGTAGTAGCTGTAGCAAAGAAAAATGGGAAAGTGAGAGTCTGTATTGATTTTACCAATGTGAATAAAGCATTCCCGAAAGACTTTTTCCCTTTACCAAGAATTAATAGACTTATTAATGCTACTACTGGCCATGAGATGTTGTCCTTTATTGATGGATATTTAGGCTATAATCAGATTCTTTTAGCTAAGGGTGATCAAGAGAAGACTGCCTTCATCACAGAGCATGACCTATTTTGCTACCGAGTCATGCCTTTTGGTCTTAAAAACGCCGGTGGCACTTATCAACACTTAATGACTTTGATGTTTGGACCTTTACTCAGCAAAACAACGAAAGTATATATCGATGACATCGTGGTGAAAAGTGAAGTACGGGCAACTCTCGTGGCCGATCTAGTTAAGCCTTTTTCTATTCTTCGAGCTTTTAATATGAAGTTGAACTCGGAGAAGTGTATATTTGGCGTCACCTTAGACATATTTTTGGGTTATCTCATCAGTCAGCGTGGTATTGAGGCTAATCCTGCTCAAATCTGTGCTCTGTTGGATATGCCAGAGCCGAGGACGAGGAAGGAGATTCAAAAGTTGACAGGACGTATTACTGCCCTTAATCGTTTTATCTCGAAGTCCTCTGATCTTTGTAAGCCTCTTTTTGAATTGTTAAGAAAAGATTCAATATTCAGGTGGACCAAGGAGTGTTCTCAAGCTTTTGTTGCCCTGAAAGAGTATTTGGGTTCTGCTCTCATCCTCTCTGTACCTGAGCTTGGCGAGGTGCTATATCTTTATTTATCCGTCTCAGAGTAGGCAATTGGCTCTGTACTAGTCAGAAGTTGTGGTGGTATGGAAAAATCAATATATTTTATTAGCAAAACCTTTCTTAAAGCGGAGTTCAATTACAACAAACTCGAAAAGGTATGACTTACTCTAGTATTTTCTGTTGAAAAACTATGTCCTTACTTCCAGGCCCATACTATCATTGTCATCACGACGTATCCTGTAAAGATTGTGCTGGGACCACCCGAGTTAGTGGGACGAGTGTCAAAATGGGCTATTGCACTCAGCGAATTTGATATTCAGTATCAAGCAAGGATATTGGAGAAGGGGCAAGCCATGACGAGTTTCTTATCTGACTTTCTTGTGGAAGAAGTTGGGGCAGAAGTAGATCATGATTGCCACAAGCTCTTAGATGACGTCAAGGACAGAAACCATGAGAAGGACTTGATGCATGTGTAGGATGGGATAGGATGACAACGTGGAATAATTAGCTCTTGTATGTAGACAGATCTTCTAATACTAGTGGTTCAGGGCTTGGTATTATACTCATTAGCCCAGAGAACGTTAAAGTTGAGAAGATGACACGTCTACGATTTTCTGCCTCAGACAACGAAGTTGAGTATGAAACATTACTGCTTGCAAGTATTTTGCGATTCTCAACTCATGGTGAACCAAATGAATGCCGTCTATGAATACAGAGATGGTAGAATGTGACGCTATGCTGCACTCCTCCATGATTAATGTGAAGCTTTTGATGCTGTTGAAATCAAGCACATTCGGAGAGATGACAACAGGTATACAGATGCTTTGACCTATGTTGCTTCTATGTTACAAACTGATGAATCAAAGGCAGTCCTCGTGGAGTACAAAAAGTATCCTTTTATCGAACTACAACCAGTACGGGAAGCATTATTCATTAACGCAGTGCCGAGTTGGATGCTAGGTTTGACGGCGTATTGGAAAGACGGAGTCTTCCCTGTCGATGCAAGATAATCATGACGGATACAGTACAAGGCACCGCGTTACGTCATCTTGCACGGAGAGCCTTATAAAAAATCATTCGGAGGGCCTCTTCTGAAATGCGTTCATCCTATTGATATTGAAAGGATTTTGGCCGAGCTACACGAAGGAATCTGTGGGATCCACTTTGGAGGATGGACGATTGTTATTTTTGGCCTTACATGCAAGCAGATGCTCATAAGTATATGAAGAAGTGTAGCCAATGCCAACATCATGCCAAACTGATCCATGCCTCAGCTCAAGAGCTCAATAGCGTGTCTCAACCTTGGTTATTCACACGATGGGAGCTTAACATCGTGAGACTTCTGCCTAAAGCTTCAGGTAATATGATCTTTCTATTGGTGGCCATAGACTATTTTTCCTGAAGGGTCGAAGTTGTCCCCCTTGCACGTATCAGAGAGCAAGAGGTGAAGAAGTTTATCTAGGAGCATATCATCTGCAGGTTCGGTATTCCTCAGTCCATCATTTTCGACAACAGGAAGCAGTTCACAAGAAAAATCATTGCTGAATTTTACAAAGAGCTCAAAATCAAGCATATCTTATCATCCCCATATTATCCACAAGGGAATGGTTTAGTCTCTGCCTAAAGCTCGAAGTAACATGATTTTTCTATTGGTGGCCCCAAACTATTTTTCCTGATGGGTCGGAGCTGTCCCCCTTGCACGTATTAGAGAGCAAGAGGTGAAGAAGTTTATCTAGGAGCATATCATCTGCAGGTTCGGCATTCCTCAGTCCATCATTTCCAACAACAGGAAGCAGTTCACAGGAAAAATCATTGCTGAATTTTGTAAAGAGCTCAAAATCAAGCATATCTTCTCATCCTTGTATTATCCACAAGGGAATGGTTTATCCGAGACAACTAATAAAAGTCTATTGAATGCTCTGAAGAGAAGGTTAGAAGATTTAAATGAAAAGTGGACGAGTGAGCTGCATAACGTACTGTGGGATATAGAACAGCACCACGAAGTCTACAAATGAGACTCCATTCTCCTTGACATATGGAATAGAAGCCGTAATCCCTATGGAAATCAGTCTGCTAATAATACGTTCACGACGGAGCAAAGATAAGAAAGAAAATGACAAAAATCTCGAGTTGATGGCTATCCACCTAGATCTGTTGGATGAATGATGAGAAGACGCCAATATCTAGATGGAAAGATATCAACAGCAGTTGAGAAAGACATATAACAGAAGAGTGCGGAAGAGAGTCCTTCAAGTAGGGCATCTCGTCCTTCAGAAAGTCTTCCAGAGCCCCCGTGAAGTCAATAGCAAGAAGCTAAGGCCTAACTGGGACTCGGAAGCCTCAGAGTATGTTATCTCAAAGATTTAGAAGGTAATGTAATCCAAAAATCTTAGAACATTATGAATTTGAGGCAATTATTTCAATAAATATGTACAAACCATATAACGAATTCATCTATATACTTGTCCTTAAAGTTATTCATAAGGTTATTTTATGAGAAGACGGGGGAAATGATCAATTGTCAATTAAAATATCTTGAATGAAATGTCAAATGATATATCATCTGAACACGGTACTCATCACGGGACACATATGACTCAATCAAATGAATTGTCATATGAGCAAATCAGCGGCTTATGCTAATGAAATGTCATCTGAGCATGGTGTCCCACCACGAGGCACCTAAGGTTCAACATATGAAATATTATTTGTCTGATTACATTTATGATGTTTTACACTGCGGTGCTTCCGTTGTCATTTACTATCATTTTTCGAAAGTTTCCGTACTCTACAAACTTAGTGTTTGTGAATCTTATAATCTTTCGGGTGCTTTATCAAGTATTCTCGTGCTAGTTGCATGTTCACATGCTCGAATAGTTGGTTCAATTTTAGACGGGTGATTAATTCATTTTTCTTGGTTTTATGTTGCATATACGTTCACATGCTTTACGCCTTAAAAACTTTCAAGTGTTTCATCAGTACGAATGATAAAAGACAATATGCAAAAAAGACTTTCATTAACACATCCGCAAGATGGACGGGAAAGTTACATTAACAATGGGAAAGTACATTAAGAAAGAAAAGAGAAAAGCTATGTAATAGACTCGGCAGTGGCTTCTAAAGCAGACTCAGGCTGATTAATGACATCGTTTTCTATGGAGACTGGCTCAACGGGAGTCTTGGGCAAAGGAGGAGCTGACTCTTCAGGAAGGGGAGGTTTTTCCACTCCTTGGACTTCAGCTTCCTTGTCGAGGAGGACGACTTCAAGACTGAGAAGTTCAGAACGAGTGGTTTCATCCTTTGACAGTTGAGGAGTATCAATCAGTCGTCCAGCCTCACAGAGCTCCTTCAGAAGCTGTCTCTCCGTCTCCGCCAGATCCTCAAGCCCCATCCAATCAACTTCCTTCTGGTAGAAGTCACGAAGTTCGATCTTCTGGGCTTCCTTTGCAAGCTCCACCTATCTAGTTGCTTGGCTAGGGTTTCAGACAACCCTTCCAGCTCCCTAACTCGGAGGTTGCTGTGTTGGCCGCTTTCGAAGCATTTCTTTGAATCCTCAGCTAATTTTTGAACAGCTTCATGGGACGTGTTCAGTTGAGCCCGGTATCTATCAACATTAGCTTGGACCTTCTCCAGTTGAGAACGAGCTTCTTGTAACTCATTGCCCATCACTGTCTTTTCCACCGACGCCTTCTCAGCCGTTGTGGTGGCTTGGTGCTTCTAGTACTCAGCCGCTTGGCCGATACTGTTATAGCGTTCGAACACTTCCGCGAACGCGTTTTTTAACTAGTAAGGAAGAAAGCAACAAGTTCAGTATGATGCACAGTGATTTTAAAGTGAAATATGCAAGACGAAGATTAAAGCTTACCGTTGCGAGTGCCATAGTGCTGACGTTGTTCAGTCCCGTCTTCGTCAGCCTTTTTGTTGCGGCCACGTCAGAGGGGAGCCTCGTCCCCCGGCTCACAGGTACGGCTGTTGCTCCATTGTTTATTGATGAGTCCGCCGTTGTCAGTAGATGAGACCCAACTTTGAAGATGGGAGCCCAGACGTCGGCACTCTCCGTCATCGCTACCTCCTGCGTCGAAGGAGCAACAGAAGAAGCAACTACGTTGAACGTTGGTTGACTTGCAGCCACGGGTTCTGCTACCGTAGTCGGCTCTTAGACTTCTTGCCGAGCCAAAGTCAGAGCCGCAACCACCTTACCTCTCTCTTGGTGAATTCTGTCATGCTCTTCCTCCATTCTTTTCTTCTTGGCCATTAGCTCGGCCAAGGTGGCTACTCTCTTCTTGGAGCAGTTATCAGCAGTGGCAGCTGCTTCTGGTATGGAGGACGGGGCGAAAGTGTGTATCCTCGAAGACGGAGCAGGCACAGATGATTGTCTGGGAGCCCGAGGTACCCTTGTTAATGGGAGAGGAGTGCCTTCCACCATCTCTTGGTCTTTTTTAGCACGGGAAGAAGACGTTCCAGCTTGAGCAGTGGTAAAGGCAAGCTGGGCTTCGTTGTCAATGACACGATTTAATTCCTCTACCTCGATGACTTTTCTCGGTCTCCAAGTGACATAGGCTGCCCCTCTCTTTGCAGATTGCTTTCAAATGACATTCCTCATCTCGGGAAATGCCTCTGAAGTGTGTCTTCGATGACTCTGCACAAAAGAAGATTCATTAGCAACACCAAAAAATACATAACAAAAGAAAAAAGAATGAAGAACGGGTCGAGTACAACGAACCTCCCTGAAACAAATTGGGGATGGGACGAGAAGACTCTGATCTCCAGGCACTAGAGATAATGAAGGACGAACTCTTCCATTTACGTTCCATGTCGACTAAGCCCAAGACAAAGTCGGAGACTTTGGCATGTGTACTCTAGGTGTAGTACGGTCCGTCTTCCTCACCACACCCTCGGCACTTAACCACATGACAAAAATGGAAGAGATGCCTAGCCTCTATGTGATGCCCGTCCTTGATGAACTTCATCACCAAGGACATGTATTTGTAGAAGTTCGGGTGCATTGGCCCCGGAGCGAGTTGTAAGGCAGAGAGGATGACATCTACTATTAGCTCTAAGGGAAGACAGAGACCGACCTCTAGCTGAGAAAGGTGGACAAAGGTGGATGTAGAACGACGATCAATGATGCAGTCGTCCCTCTTGAAATGGATTTGAACTTGGGGAGGGATTTGAAAGAGGGTTTTGTAGTGGTCAAGGGTATGGTTCTGGTATTTTTTGGATCGGGGAGAAGAGGCAATGTAGGCACCGTAAGGGGCACTACCTGAGAAACTGGTTTCATCAGTCCCAACTACTCTTACCTCCTCGACAGGCATGGTTGACAGTGAAAAGAGGTGAAAGAGACAAAATGAAGAGAACACAGAAGAAAAACAGAGAACAGAGACGGGGAAAACAAAAAAATGAAGAGCAGAGATTAAAAACAAAGGGCAAGGACTTACCTAGTTTTGAACTGTATATGAAAGGCCGGAGAAGCAAGAGAAAGCTTGAAGTCTTTGTTTGAAATACGATTCTGGCAGAGTAACAGTAGGGTTGGGAGTCAAGTGAAGAAGATGAAGTTGTCATTCCATTTTTATAGATAATTCAAAATACCAGGACAAGAATGACCCCCATCGTTATCGTACATGTACGCAAGCACAAGGTCAAGATGGTCATTTGCGTAAGTTGATTCGGCGTGTCAGAAAGAAAACCTATGCAAGACGGAGTTAACCCTCATCCTCGTCGTACATGTAAGAGAGATCATGGACACGATAGTCTTTTGACAGACATATTAACCGTCGTAAGGATTTGCGCGCCTCGAGTTTCGTAAAAAGCAATGATAACAGCCTGCCAAGTATTAATGAGACGTGATAATTTATCACATGTGCGACACAGCTGGCACGACGATCCATATTCACGTACAGCTCACGCATCGCTTCGATGTCTGCGGAATAGCAGGTATTCTTCATTTTATGTTCTGAGTTATTTATGATACTTTGAACATATGTTCAAGACATCATAAAGGGGCAAATTGTAATGGATAAATTCGTAAAATACATAAGTGTCACTAAGACGAGCAAATCTTCATTGTTCTGACAATGGATGAGAGACCCGTATTCATAATGAGTACGAGCCCGTGCTCTTCTAGACAATGAGCTCGTTATCCAGAAGATGAGTATAGTAGCCATATTCTTGGACAACAGTTATTTTATCCGTATTCACATACATAATGAACCCGTGCTTAAGTCAAGAGTGAGACTGACTCGCAGGACGAAATAGTCTGGAGGTAATCAATTTACTCCGTTGTTAGGTGAAAAGCACTGCCTTAGCATGTAATGCATTTAATGTTAGTCATCTCAGCTTGCTTTCGACCCCAGACCGACCTTAGAAATAGTAGGCTCACACGTGTGATACGTAAGATTTAAGATCTGTTTGACATATTTGGTAATAATTATAAAGCAAGTGGCATGGCCATCCATGGGCATCTATGGGCTTGGATAGACATACAGAGCTTAGCCTATAAAAACCCTGAGAGACTCAGTGCATAAAGATCGGCAAAATTTACAATTTTACTATTGTCTCAACCCTTTACTTGAATTAAGATTCTGCATTTCATCTTCTTCCTATCTTAACTTTGGCATCAGAGTGTATTACAGGGTGCACACCCTTCACCTCTACCTCGTCAGCAACTGGAGGTCTCCATTCATACCTTCTTCTTTCTTTCAGTACACCCCTTGTCGGATCCACTGGGATTGAATATTGTGCAACAATAAATAGGGGTGGCACACAAGCCAAGGTAGCTCGAAGGTTCGGCTCGATCAAGCTGAGCTTGAGCAAAGATTTTAGGCTCGATCGAGTTGAGCCAAGATTTTAGGCTTGAATCAACCCATGTTTGATTCGGCTTGGCTTATAGCAGCTTTATTTAGTTCGATGATCGGCTCAACTTGATACATTATAATAAGTGTAATGACCCAGAATTTTGGAAGAAAATCCTAAGGCCAGAATGACCTTTAGTTAAGTATAATTAATTTAAGAATAATATTCATAAATATTAGGGTATCACTTTCCTATAATCGGAATCCGTAAAACCTCAGGAAAGTATTTGGGTTTAAACGAGGGTTCTGGTTATCGAATTCGGTGTCTGATAATTACCTGTAAAACCAAGAGATACCCACCCGGTATTCTTGTACTACGTGTCGGTCTAATACTTGGACGATTATCTATCGTGTCGGCTCCGTCACGCATCGATTTGCGAAACCGTGAGGGCCTCGTACGTAAGAAAACCAGTAAATCCATGGGTTTCAAAAATTTAGTTGGTTCTCAGTATTTACCAATTGCCCTAATAGAAATATTCGAAACTCACACACCGTGTGTTAGTTGGCCATCTGGACAACTGCCTGTCGTCTTGGCTTTATTGTAACTCAAATCAGGAAACTGCGACATGTTTAGTGTCCAAAACTAGGATATTTGTGAGTTTTGTAATTTTCTTCCAGACTTAAATTTTATTGTCAAAACTCAATATTTTCCCGAAATTCGTACAACGGGTGTTAGACTACCCCTTGTTCGGTCACCATTTGTTTCGGAACCATCACATATCATTTCGTGGAGTTACGGGAGTTGTACGCGTATACAATCAGAAAACTGGTCAACGTGCCACATCATCATGGCCATGTGCAAGCACATGGGCTTGCCCATGTGGCGCCACATAGGCAAGTGGGTTGCCTATATAAGGAGGGGCACCCCCCCTCATTTTTCATTCTCTCCCAAAGCACCAAGCATTGTCTGAAAGTTTCTAGACAGAGAAAGTGAGGAGAGAAAAAAAGAGAGAGAAAGTGGGGGTAGAGAGAGGAGGTCTACCCTTGGGTTTTTCGATGTTCCCGACAAGTTGGCGGCGTCCGTTCCACCGCCCAGAGCCTCAATTTGTATGTAGAGAGAGATTAGAGTGGGAGTAGAGAGAGAAAGTAGAAGGTAGAGAGAGAAGGTCTACCCCAAGATTCTTTGATTTCCCGGACGCATTGGCGACGTCCATTTTGTCATCTGGAGCTCCATTTTACGTGTAGGTGGTAAAATCAATTTCCATCTCTTCTATTATTTCCTATTTATTCTATTTTTGTAAGTGGAATGGTTTGATTATGTATGGCGTGGATGAAAAAGGATCTGAGACCCGATGTGATGTGTATATAATGGATGTGAATGGATTGGAATCGAGTAGAGGGGCGTCGCCCTCGGTTCTGGACTGAAAGACTCGGAATTTAGGCTCGGCAGAGGCTGGGCGATCGATCCCCTGTCTGGGTGATTGATCGCCAACATGCAGAAGCCTTGGTGATCGATCACCCAGCACTGGCAATCGATCGCCAGTGCGCAAGTTTTGGGGATTTAAACCCCGATTGTGTTCGAACCCTCTGGGAAGCTTGATTTGGATCCTTTTTGTGTTATGATGTCACCGTTGGGTGACAAAATGATTATTTGAACTTGTTAGAGGTGATGAAGGAATCCATCGGCTTGGATATGTTCCTTATTGAAACGACCTTGGATGAGGTGACGTTATTGGAATTTGTTAGAGACGATGGATAGATCCATCGGCTAGGATAAGTTCCCTATCCGAACGACTCTTGTATGATGTATTGATTATTGGACACTTGTAAGGCGATGGATGGACCCATCAGGCTAGATAATGTTCCCCATCAGAATGGTACACTATTGAAATTGGTCCACAGGCACAAGACTCAACAGATTCAATTATTCAAGCAAAATTTGGAATAATTGAGAATTTTTTACGATTAGAAAATCTAATCTAAGTTAAATGCTATCTGTGGTCCCTCTTTGACTAGGTCTGGAGATGCGAGTTTGCTAAGAGCCGGGGTTTCATTGTGACTGATAGTCGGGATAGTTAGGATGACATCAGGTCTATGGAACCAAGGTTGTATCGGATCAATGGACTCTGGGCGATGTTCCCTATTGGGTGAAGGACCAATGATTCATATGTTGTCTTGCGAGGTGGTGACCTTTCTATAGTAGGTATGTCCCGTGGGGATGGTGACCTTTTTACAGTAGGTATGTCCCTATAGAGGTTTTCCTCGAGGGATGGTGATCTGCGGTGGTAGGCATGTCCTAATAGAGGTTGGATAAATGAATGTTGCTTTGAGGGGTGGTGATCTGCGGTGACAGGTATGTCCCAATAGAGGTTGGATAAATGAATGTTGGCTTGAGGGGTAGTGACTTCTGTATTTCGGTATGTTCCAACAATACTTTAAGGGGTAGGGACCTCTATACTTCCGTATGTTCCAACAAGACTTTGAGGGAGGTGCGTCCCAAGACAGGTTGAGGAATGGAGATCGTTGTACTTAGGTATGCCTCAAGACAGGTTGATGAGTGAGGATCGTTGTACTTAGGTATGTCGCAATAGAGTTTTGTTGAGGGTGATGAATACCCTAATAGGGTGGTGATCTTTGTACCTGGGTATGTCCCGTGGGGGCATTGACCTTGTACTCAAGTATGTCCTAGTAAAGATTGAATATGATGTTGTACCATAAAGGATGGTGACTTATTTATTTTGGTATGTTCCAACAATACTTTGAGGGGGACCTCTGCACTTTGGTATGTTCCAACAGGATTTTGAGGGAGGTATGTCCTAAAATAGGTTGAGGAATGGAAATCGCTGTACTTAGGTATGCCTAAGACAGGTTGATGAATGAGGATCACTGTACTTAGGTATGTCCTGAGATGGTACCAGTTATTGGTTATGTGCTGAGTCTAAGGACTCAAGGTTGTACAGAATCTAAAATCTCAAGGTTGTACAAAGTTTAAGGACTCAAAGTTTGATTTCATTGGGTGTATACCCGGTTGACTTATAATTGAGTCTACAAACTCAAAGGTAAAGGTTGTACACGGGCGCAATCCCCGGTCGATCGAGTCTGCGGACTCAAGGATATAGCACGAGCGGTTATCTGGAACGGTAACTTGGTGTCGTGGACAAGGATTAGATAAACTTGACAACTAAAGGCCGGGAACCTCGGAATAGGATTAAATAGCACTGAGTGACTTGGGGTAACGAATTATGATATTATTATTCTGCATATTATTATGATATGAGAATTGACCTGTAATACTATATTGTTATTGATGGATGTTACTATGTAAAAAATAGTATAGATGAATTGTGGATTTTATCGGGCTTCATAGCTCATTGACGTTTTATGTCAGCATATTATAGTGATGCTATCCTGAGAATAAAGGGTCCTGACTAGACATTTAAGGTTTATAAGGACCGCCGCATCAAGTGTGATGACCGGTTGTTATTGTTATTGCTTATGTAAGTTCATAAGAAAAGTTGAAAATTTCTGTATTTACGTGAACAAAGTCTTTCGTTGCATGGTAATGATGACCGGGCGCGCGTTTCAGAACATGATTCCCTAAGACGTGGGTTCGGGGCATCACAATAAATGTATATCATGAATGATACATATGCTTACACCCTAACCTTCCTCGTCTTTTATATTACAAAAGTTTCTTCTTTCCCAAGCCACCGAAACCTAACCCTGTTAACCCTTAAACCCTTTTGCCTCTCTCTCTCTTCTTTCCTCTCTTCTCTTCTCATTCTTTTTTCCTTTCCTCTCATTTGCAACCCTTATTTAGTTTTTTTTTTTTTTTGTTTTTTGAACTTCTGTATGATCTTAACAAAACCTAACCCTTGAATGATGATGATGATTTAAAGGCACCATTGTTGATCAAATGGAGGTTCATAAATGGTAGCAAGAGCACACATTTTCAATAGGCAACACATGTCAAAGATGGTACAAAGTTGGATGCCAATTTTCTCTTCTCTTTCTATTTTCCTCTCCTCTTATTTGCAACTCTTCTCTTGATTTTTTTTGTTATTTAATTATGGCAAAGGTGAAAACATGGTGTTAACAGGCCGAGTTCAAGCTAAGTCGAGCTCGGCTTGAACTCAAATTAGTTTGAACTTGAGCCGTTTTTGAGCTTGATGTCCCTTGTTGGAGCCGAACATTGAGCTTTATTATTTGAACTCCATTCGAGCTCCAACCGAGCCGAGCTGAGTCGAGTCTGATCACCTTCAAGTCAAGCTTGAGCTTGACCAAGGTAGGCTCGAATGCACCCCTAACAAGAAACAAGAAAACGATTGAATCAGAATAGGCAAAAGAGAAACCCTAAAATCGGTTTTCCACTAAATGAGAATAGAGCAAAGTTACTGAATATTGTAAAACAAGAAAGAAAGGTTTAAGGTTTGAGGAAAATTCACCCATTCCTCCCTATGCTTATATTAGAATGATAACACGTCTATAATTAATTAGGGATTTAACATAGATAGAAAATAATTCGGTAAACCACACATCATTACAGAAATTAAATAAAAGAATTGAAAAGTACTTTGTATTGTACTCATAGGGGATCAAGCAATATTCCATATATCATTAGATCATATGAAATCAATGAACATATAAAGAGAAATAATTAACCAAAATAAATAAAATTTATTCAATTAAAATAACGATTGTTCTGTCCAAATCTTCCACATAGGTTGATTTTAAGCTTTAAATTCTTCACCTTATATGAGGGTTTAGATAACCATTGTTGAGGTTGTCATTCTCTTCAATGGGTTGCTAATTAATATTATAATGTAAATAACCAAGCACAAAGAAGATGTAAGCATCCCATTTTTGCACCCCCGAGCCTCGAGAAGCCTTTGGGCTTGAGAGAGAGATTCACCAAACACCCAATTGCCCAAATCCATTTCCCTAAACCCATGTCACCTAACCCACTCATTTCCCATTACCCAATACCCCATTGCTTAAGCTCATCTATCACCAAATCCCATTTTTAAACTCTACCTAAACCCACTTCCAAGCCCAAGGATAACCTAAACCTAACACATGACCCTAGCAACCAATGAGAAGGCTTCCCCCCATTCCCACTTAAAATGCTCTAAAGAAGGTAAATCCCAAGAGAAGGGCCTCCATTCACGTGATGCTCACACCCCCAAATTTACTACTCCAATGAAAGGAGAAAAGCTCCCATGCAAAGAATGTTCAAACCCCACCCTTTTTAACATATCCACCCCACACCCTACACCCTAGTTCTACCCTACCCCACCTATGTCTACTTTATCCCTTAGCCCTTGACCACACCTCAACCCATGGTTAAATCAAACCCCTATCACATTGTCTTCATCTTCCCCTCTTTCTATAAAGAAGAGAATGCCAACCGAACAAGACCACCCTCTTAGTCTCTCTATCTTCTCACCCCCTACCCTCTCTCTCCACCGTAATGAGAAGAAAGGAAAGGAGAGGGAGTTCTACTCTTCCATCTCCTCCTCTCACGTGCTCCCATTCCTCTCACCCATCTCCGTTCTTCTCACCCATCTCCGCTCAATAATGGAAGGAAAGAGAGCTTTGCTCTCTCTATTTTTCTCTCACCCCAAGGCCACTCACCTCCTATCCTTTCTCTCTCTACTGAACTAAGAGGGGAAATGGAGAAGTTCTCCACACCATACGATTTCACACCCCTCTGTACTTCTATCTCCATCTCCACTCTATCGGTCAGGAGGGCTGTTGAAGATACTCTTCCGCTCTCATGTAGGACATGTCCCTGAATTTTGCACTTGCTGGTTTAGGCTCGCGTTAACTCTCTCAGGACTCAGCTCTATCGTTGCTCTCTATTAGTCTAGTATATCCGCTTAGGAGCAAGAGGTAACTTGTGCTTTCTCTTGATATTGTTTGGTGCTTATAGACGATTATCATTTATTTAAAATGATATTTTGCTTCAATGTTTGGTCACTTGTGTGAGCATGTTCAAGAGAATTTATCAAGCTGCTAATCTAAAGGCCTCTCAACAATCTCATGCTCGAATGTGTTTAATGATATTTCTTAAACTATGTAGAGCTGCGTTTCTCTTTGTTTATTGTAATAACATGCTTGGTTCAAAAGAAGATTCTAAATGCAGATTATCATTGCTTCATGAAGTAAAGTCAGACAGTTATAAAAGCCTTTCGAGGATTGCTAAAAAAGTTTCTAAACCCATAGAGTTGGGGCCCCATAGAGCTCATGGCAGCACCTGTAGAAACCTCATTTAGAGCCCTAGCAGCCCCATGTAAAGCCCATAACAGTCCAATATAGAGCCTTATATCGGCAGATTCATCACCTGTAGTTTCATTTAGAGCCCATAGCAGCCTCATGTAAAGCTCATAACAGCCCAATATAGAACTTTACATCAGCACATGTAGAAGCACATTTAGAGCCCATGACAGCCCCATAAGCCCATAGCAATCTTAACCACAGTTAAGAGATGTCAATAGTGACACGTGGCAACCTCAGGGACATAAGCAGATTCGAAGGAGTCCGGTTACAACTGGAGACATTTTGAAGTCATTGCTCCTTGGTGAAACCAGTGTTATCAGAACTACACTGGATCGGCCGGTCGAACAGGAAAAATTGGGAACAAGTCCCCTCATTGGTTTCTAAAAGTCCCAAATCGGACCACATTAAAAACCAACTATTTTTTAAGAACTAGAAAAACTGGTTGATTGAACTGGAACCAACCAAAATCTGTCATAACTAGGTAAAAATGAGAAAAAAAAATATTTTTTAAAATAAAAAAAGACAGTCAAACTGTTTGAATCGATCAAACTGGGAACTGACCACTAGCCGATTCGATTACTGGTCCAGTTATGAAAACATTGGTAAAAACATTTCAATGAATGTTCACTATTTTTAGAACAATAATCGCAATGGCCTTTTGCAGTTGACAACTTTAAAAGGTCCCTTACATTATCACGTAAGGATAATAAGTTAGGTTTGACATTATTATTATCAGAAATGTACATGTGAAAGACATCACCATGTTTTACAAAGTTTTTTTTTTTTTTAAAAAAGCTAAGCTTAATCTTGTTTTCTTATGTCGCGTTGTGAGAGACCTTAACTGGTTCCTATTTTTACTAGAGACCAAATCCTCAAATCTTGTTATCATCCCATGAGGTCGCCACATGTCACATTTGACACCCATTAACTGTGGTTAAGATTCACCCACTCCTAGGGTTCACCTAGTTATCCTTGGTTTATAGAAAAAAAATATTAATTCATTTTTTAATATTAAAAACATATATTTAGGATTTTTAAATATTAAATATTTAAAAAAGAAATAATATATAAAAAAAAAACGAAGGATGGGTGGGTGAATCTTAACCACAATTAAGGGGTGTCAAAGGGACACGTGGCGACCTCATGGGGGTGATAGCTGGATTTGCCAAATTTATTTATCATCGTAGAGGATTTGGTTGCAGACTTTCAGTTTACTATGCTTGTGGGTCCAGGGGTGTCAACGAGCCGAGCTGGGCACTGCTCAAGCTCGACTCGTTGGAATTTTACAAACGCTCAGGCTTGGCTCGAGCTCAGAACAGTCAGCTCAAGCTCGGTTCGTCCACAAATCGTTGAGCTTGAGCTTGAGCTCGGCTCGGCTCGACTCGACTCTATAATTTTTTTAAAAATACATTAATAAGCAAGCACTAAATTCAATTTAAAAAAAAAAAAAAATTAGCAATTTTTTTTGGGATGACATGTGACTCACGGGAAAGCTTGAGTTAAAACTTTAACGGAAATAATTATTTTAATGTATATTAAATATATCTTACAAAAAAAAAAGGTATACTAAATATATAATATAACTTTAACTTTTAAAGGGTATTATTATAAAATTAATCAAGCCGAGCCGAGCTGAGCCATCTATTATTCAGACTTAGGTCGTTTATTTTTCGAGCTCAATTTTAAAGCTCAGCTCGGTTCAACGAGCCCAAAGTAAAAGTTGAAGCTCGGTTTATTTCGCGTTAAGTCGAGCTGGCTCGGCTGGTTGACACATTATTGAGTGTGGGACACATATGATCTGTTTGCGGAGTCTCACACACGAAACGGACTCAAAAAAGTTGGCACCGCTGCCTATAAAATGGCGACTCGAACGTTCTCAACCAGATAGAGCACAGTAGTTGAAGTGGAGTAGAGGTAGTGCTTGTTTAGTTGCTTGATCCCTCTTTCTTTTTTACTTCAACGTAACAACCCTATTCCTCTGCACTTACTGATCTGTAAATACGAAGATCGAGATTTTAGCTGTAACTGAAAACCAGCTATGAACAGAAACGCGAGTCCGATTCTTCGTCCGAGCAGTTCAAGAAGGAAGCGAAAAAATCAACCGGTTTCGTACTTTAAGAAGCTCCGTTCGAAGATTCCTCGTCGAAAACGCTGCCAGATCTCTCCGATTTTATGTGGATCTCGGAATTCTGAATATACTGATAAGAAGACGGAGTTCTCTGCTTTTCCGGCAGTTTCGTGCTCTTCTTCAAGCTTTCCTGGGGAAACTTCTTGCACTTCGAGCCGGATCCCGGTCCAATATAAGAATCTGAAGAAGGAGAATCCGAAATTTTCTCAACGGAAGGGAGAATTTGAGGAGATCCAAGGTTCTGGAGCTGTAATTCGAGCAGAGGAGAGAAGTTTCCGTAAACCAGAGCGGATTTCCGGAGAAGAGTTCCAAAGGATAACGAGATCTTATCACAGACAAAAAGGAACTGAAAGAACGGTGGAAACGAACGGGAATGGAGATCACATAGTGGAGTTTCCAGAATCTTATTGTGTAGAATCCTTTTCTGGAGCAAACGATCTAGCTTTTCCAGGGAGAAATTCAAAGTTGAAAAGCAGATATTGAAAAGGAGCTGAAAAAGTAGAGGACATTGAAGGGAAAGAAGCTTCGACATCGATCACACTTTCTGGAGTTTCTTTCATCCAACTATTTTCGTCAGAAAACGCTCGGATTCCCTGCAAATCCGGAGATTTTTCGGAGAAATCATTGAGGCCGACATCTGGAAACTTCAAAGGATCAGAAAAATCGCCCGTAATTCAAGGAAATGAAGTTATTTCTGAGAACTCTTGTGTTGAATCGATTTCTGAAGCGAAATATCAAAATGTCTGCGACATATCAGAAAAATCAATCAAAGAAGAAGGAAACAGAGCTCCTGAAGCTGACTTTTCCGAAATTTCACGACAATGTGTTGAGTCAAATTTCGTCGTCTCCGTCTCCAATTCAGAGTCGACTGCGGAACAGCAACCAAAGTACTTGGAATACGATCTTGCTTCTTGGGAAGATCTCTCGTATGAAGACGATACAGATTACTCATCCAGCCACGAAATGACACTCTCCGAGCTCGAATCCGATCTTTTCCCTAAAAATTCAGACGTAGATTTCTCAGACTACACATCGTCGTTTCTCTTCGAATCTCCGAGCGATTTTTCAGAAAGATCAGCCGAAAATTCAACTCCGTCTGCTTATTTCTCTTTGTTCCTTCAATTCACGCAGCAATTCTCAAAATCAGCTTCTCGTCCGAATAGCGGAGTCTTTTCAAACACTGAAGATGAGTATCTCAATGAGTTTACAGTAGGTTCTCAAGTCCTCATATTAGAATCCTGTTTCTTTGTTATTTGGTTATACCTACATACATTTATTTTGTCATTGAATTTTGTTCAGAGGTTCGAAGACGAGGAGCATGAGGAGACCTACAAGAAGTTCAGAAGCAGAGAGAGAAGAGAAGCTTTTCTACACGACTACGCCGAGGAATACTGCTTAATGACGGATTATGGCGATCTCATCCTCCAACAACGGCTGCTCATGGTTAACAGGATAGTCTAGGTAGAGATTCTCCGATTTAGGAGAACGATCGTTTTAGCTTGTGACCCACAAGTTGATTGACATTATTTTCTTGGGAAATGCTATTGAGACCGCATAAGGGCCGAGACTTCGAGATCTTGCGTATGTACACGGGATTTCAGGTGAAGCCCACCATATGATGGTCCCACCACCTGAAATCTCGCACACATACGCGAGGCCTCGGAGGAATACGGTCTCATTAGCAAAGTCCTATTTTTTTTTTTGGGAAATCCTAGTGAGACCACCGCAAAAGGCCCGAGACCAACCTAACTGTATTGAACGGATCTCAAAAAAATAAAATTAGATTTATAAAAATTTTGAGATCCATTCATCACGTGCGCGGTCTCAACCCGTTATCACCCCCTTGAGGTCGCCACTTGTCCCTTTTGACACCTCCTTAATTGTGGTTAAAATTTACCCACTCCTAGGGTTCACCTATCTATCCCTGTTTTTTAAAGTAAATATTAGCTTTTTAAAAAAAATTAAAAAACACTTCTTAAGGTTTTTATAATATTAAAATATTTTAAAAAAGAGTCAATGTTTTTAAAAAAAAACCAAAGATGGGTGGATGAATCTTAATCACAGTTAAGGGGTGTCAAAAGGGACACATGACGACCTCAAATGGTGATAACCCGATTTGCAAAATCCGGTTATCACCGTAGAGGATCTGGCTTCAGTCCGAACGGGAGGTGTCTTTGAAAGTCGCTGGCCATAGCCTAAAACAATCCTGAAAAAAGTATATTAACACCGATTCTTGGGAGTTTTTATCTAAAATCTTATTATTATTATTATTATTATTTTGATCGAAAGAGATATGGGTCCAATGGAATCAATAATTTGTTAATCAAGTTGGACAAGTTCCAAGCCTTTTCGTTTAGGAAGATACACGATTTGTATAGAACTACAGTTAAGATTTTCCACACGGCTTTGGATTGTCTCTGGCGAAAGAAAGGGCTTGTCTCCGGGTTCTATAGAATAGGGGACAAGTGGTGGAGAAGTCAAAATCATGGGGCCCATGATTTTGACTTCCCCACACATAATAAGACATGTGGCGATAAGTATGTGAGAACAAGAGGGAGAGATATCAAAGGGGGAGAAAATAAAATGACTTCTCTCCTATTTTTACGCCAACTGTTGCACAATGTATGGAACCCCGAGAGGGGTTTCTGGCTTGGCCAGAGACAATCCGTGGCCTTTCCCCACACATTGATCTACAGCATAATTTCAGACCTTACAAGTCCTTTGGAGTCTGAGAACATGGGCATATATTTTACTGTTTCCTGCCACTGTATACATGGAATTGGATGGCCCATATGTTCAAATCAAAGGGCTCCACTCAGAAGATCATCTCTTAGCTCTACAATAATAGGTCCTTACCATACTGACGATTGGAAAGGTCACAGAGGAAGTCTTCTTATCAAAGATAGTCTCATTTGCAAAGAAACATCTGCGACTACAATGTAGTTAGGGATACCTTTGTTATTACCATAGAAGAAGGGTAAGCAGTCTGTGTTTGTAATTCTCCAACTGAATAGTTAGTTATGTATTTCAGATCTCCAGGGTTACAACTATTAGGGAAATATTATGTTAAGTGAAATAATAATGTAATATCTATGATGTAATATCTATGAGATTCACACGATCTCATAGATACTCTTAGATTAGTATCTTTACTAACAACCTGTACAACCCGTTAAGTCCAATTGGTGCAACGACCCAGCACGTCAAGCTTATAGCATGTCGGACAAAGACGTGACACAAATCGCCCCAATAGCAGTAAGTCGGTTACTTGCACAAAAGAAACATGCTGGGTGGGTGCTCCGGGAAATGAATGTTGTTTAAAGGGGTTGCACAAGCAACCAGCTAAAGCAAATACATGTATCATGTTTTTGAGATGATTTGAATAGTACCCGATGACTGCTGGCATTGGCCTCCAGCGCAATTATCCATCATATTTAAACTCATTTGTAGGTATCATATGTTATTTTTCCCATCTCATTCATTACATAATGTTAATATTTTTTTTCCCTTTTATTAAGCAGCAATCAAACGCAAGGGAACTTCAGTGCGAGACGATGTTCTTAGGTGTTAGCCTCCTGGACAGATTTCTGAGTTGAGGATGCTTCAAAGACAGAAGGAGCCTTCAACTAGTTGGAATAGCTTGTCTCACACTGGCCACCAGGATTGAGGAAAATCATGTTAAGAGTCATCACCAAACTCTAACTTATCCACAAGATAAGTAGTGTCTAGTTAGATAGGGTTAAAATAGTGTTTATCTTTATAGATATCTTTTATAGTTATCTTTTAGGAGTCCTTATCTTATCTAAAGTAAGAGTTTTTCTTTTTATACATATAGGGAGAGGAGAAAAACGTGAGATACACATGATATGTGGTGACTGTTTTTTTATTTACTTTGTCAATAAAGCCTTTATTTCTTCTCTCTTCTCTATAATGAAACTTTGTTGCTTGGTATGTATGCTTTGTGTTTTGGTAATTGAAGTGCTTAGAGTTTTGGTTGTTACATATTCTACAAGTGGTATCAGAGCCAGGTTCAGGGAACGGGCGTGAAGACCTCAAAACGGTGAGTCTGAAGATCTCATCAAATACCTTGTATTCCTCAACTCAGATCAATGGAGCATGCAAATTCTGTAAGCGGTATAGAGAAGTTGAACAATACTAACTATGAGTATTGAAGATCCTGTTTGGAATCGTATTTACAAGGTTAAGATCTGTGGGAGGTAATGAATGACGAAGATATCATCGCACCACCCAAAACTGAAGAGAATGCTGAGAAATTAAGGAAGTGGAAGATAAGGCCAGGCAAAGCTTTGTTCGTGTTGAAAGCTACAATTCAGAAAGAATTGCTCGAACATATTTGAGAGGCCAAGTCTCAGAATGAAGTGTGGGATGCGATATCCACACTTTTCACCAGATCTAATGATGCAAAGTTGCAATTGCTGGAAAACGAGATCAGTTCTGTATCTCAAGGAAGTATGTCGATTTCTCAATACTTTATGAAAGTAAATGGAATCTGTCTTGAGATATCGCAACTTGATGATGAGTCGAAAATTACAGATGCTTGTATGAGAAGAATTATCATTCGAGGTCTAAAGCCTGAGTACCATGGGTTCATGACAGCAATTCATGGATGGCCGACTCAACCAACACTCTTGGAGCTTGAAAGCCTTCTAGCAAACCAGGAGAGTCTAGCAAAGCAAATGGCTAGTCTTTCTACGAATGAGAAAGAAGAAGCCTTGTACACTGGTAAAAGTAAAAAGTTTTTTAATGACAGGAGAGAACAAAAGAATTCGAAGTATCAATCGAACTCGAATTCAAGGAAGAGCGAGGATAGTTTTAAGGAACGTGATTCTCAGGATCCTAGAACCAGAACGTGCTATAATTGCGACAAGCTAGGTCACTTTGACAGAAATTGTCGAGCACCCAATAAAAAGAAAGATGAAGGTAATGCAGCAACTTCAGAAGACCTACTACAGAAAATTGATGGTGAGGAAGAGGAGTGGAGTGCTTATTTGTCAATCACTGAAGAACAATCCGATGCACTCGGATTGACTACTAAAGTTAACATGCCTACGAGTAATAATAATCGAATAGATTATTCTACTGATTGGATAGTTGATTCAGGTTGCTCAAATCACATGACTGGAGATGATCAAAAGTTTCTTCCAAAGAAACAATATAATGGCCAACGAGTAGTAGTGACAGTAAATAATGCGAAGCTGCCAATCACTCATGTAGGCAGTGCTATATGTATACCAAAAGAAAGTGAGGATTCAACCATGCTTCAAGGCGTATTCCATGTCCCAATGATGAAGAAGAACCTGGTGTCTGTCTCTCAATTGGCGACATCTGGAAACACTGTAGTGTTCGGACCCGATGATGTGAAGATCTACAAAGAGATGCAGATCGAAGGTACTCCCATCATGCAAGACAAAAGAATTGAATCCGTCTATGTTATGTCAGCTGAGGTTGCTTATGTAGACAAGACTCGAAATAGTGAAACAGCTGATTTGTGGCATGCTTAGCTTGCTCATGTTGGATTTGTCAAGTTAAAGGCTATGATGAAGAAGAACATGTTGAAAGGGCTTCCTGATCTAGAGATCTGAGATGATTCAGTATATGCAGGATGTTAGTATGGTAAGGCACATCAGCTTCCTTATACTGAGTCGAAGTTTCAAGCCAAGAAACCTCTTGAATGGGTGTATTCAGATGTGTTCGGTCCAGTGAAAGATGTTTCACTTGGAGGTATGAAATACATGCTCACATTCATCGACGATTACTCACGATACACTTGGATTTACTTCCTAAAGGAGAAAAGGGAAGTACTCAACAAATTCAAGGATCTTAAGAGTAAGGTGGAAAATGAGCTTGGACATAAGATAACATGTCTAAGATCGGATAACGGGGGAGAGTATACTTCAGAAGAGTTCAACAAGTATCTACAAGAGCATGGTATCCGAAGACAACTGACTTGTTCCTATACGCCACAACAAAATGAGGTCTTGGAGAGGAAGAACATGCATCTAGCCGAGACATGCAGGAGCCTGTTACATTCAAAAAATGTGCCAGCTCATTTTTGGGCTGAATGCATGATGACTGTAAATCATGCTATTAATTGCCTCCCACAACCAAAGCTCGAGTACCTTTCACCTTTCCAGAAGCTGTACGAGATGAAGACTACAGTAAGTCACTTTCGAGTATTTGGTTGTGTATGTTATGTATTTATGCCTAACCATCTTCGCAGCAAGTTTGATAAGAAGGCGATCCGATGTATCTTTGTGGGATACGATTCGGAAAGGAAAGGCTAGAGGTGTATTGATCCAACCTCAGATCGAGTATATGTGTCGAGAAACGTTGTGTTCAATGAGTCATCATCATGGTGGTCTGTTGATCATGTCGATCTTCCAGTTGATCAAAAGTTTGAAGAGGAACTAGAAGAGGAGACGAGACTTAAGTGTCCTTCCAATCAGAAGACACTTGAACCAAGTGTACAGGTTGATGAGGATGTGTCACAGATGACATCTAGTGCAAGCCCTTGGAAAACTGGAACTTATCAACAGACTGTTATAGAAGAAAATCGGCCTTCACAACTTGAAGAGTTTGAACAAGAAGATGAACATGTTTTAAGGAGGTCACAACGAGTACCAAAGCCAAATCCAAAGTATGCAACTGAAAAGGCGAAACTGAAGAATGTGAATGCAGATCTAGCGCAAGTAATGATTGACAAAGATTTGGTGATTGAAGAACCAAAGTCATTTGAAGAAGCTCGAGGGGTTCCTGAATGGGAGGAAGCTATGACAGATGAGATTCAAGCCTTAAAGCAAAATGAGACTTGGAATCTAATGCCAAAACCAAATGATGTAAAACCTATTTCTTGCAAATGAGTATATAAGATCAAGACCCAAGCAGATGGTTCAGTGGAGCGATTCAAGGCTCGATTAGTTGCCCGGGGTTTTTCACAACAATATGGAATAAACTATGATGAGACTTTCAGTCCTGTGGCTTAGATAACAACAGTACGAGTTCTGATTGCTATCGCTGCTAGCAAGGATTGGAGGTTGTGGCAAATAGATGTGAAGAATGCATTTCTTCATGGTGAAATAGACCGGGAAATCTATATGGAGCAACCCAAGGGATTTGAAATCCTTATTATCCTCAATATGTTTGCAAATTGAGAAAGACTCTATATGGGTTGAAGCAGGCTCCAAGAGCATGATATGTAAAGATTGCTGAGTTTCTCACAATCAGTGGTTATATTCTAGCCCCAACCACTACAAAATTTTAGACTTTTAACGGCGTTTTCAAATCGCCGTGAAAAACCCAAAAAACGCCGTTATAGTCAATAACGGCGTTTCAAATAAAACGCCGTTATTGCTCGCGTCGGGGAAGGCAAACGCGGCATTTATCTTGACGGCACTTTAAAAACGCCGTTATATGACACTCTATGACGGCGTTTTGAGAAACGCCGTCATAGACTCCCATTTTACGGCGTTTATATAAATGCCGTCAAAGACTCACCTTTCACGGCGTTTAGATAAACGCCGTAATAAACTCACCTTTCACGGCGTTTAGATAAACGCCGTCATAGACTCACCTTTCACGGCATTTATATAAACGCCGTGAAAGGTGAGTTTATTACGGCGTTTATCTAAATGCCGTGAAAGGTGAGTCTATGACGGCGTTTCATAAACGCCATTATAGTTACCAATATCAATTATGGCATTTCCCAAATGCCGCGAATAGTCATGACAAAAAAAAAATGAAAATATTTTTTTAAATTTTTTTTAAACCTGTTTTGTACCTATCAATAATATAAATATTTTTTTACCTGTTTTGTACCTGTCAACAATATAAATATTTCTTTTACCTGTGTGTTGTACCTGTCAACAATATTAAATAAACAAAATCTTGTCCATAATGACATTATATATAAAAAAAAATTTCGAAATGAAAATCAGTATAAAATAAATACATCCAATCACAGGTGCCCATCATAATGTAATAATACAATACACATGTCCATAAAAAAGTGTCAATAAATCGTAAGTCTAACTATCTTCATCTTGCTGGTTCCCCTCCTGCACCTCTAAAACTCAACAAGTGTGTGCTCCCTGCTCCCTCCTACAACACAATTAAATAAAATTATTTATTAGAATATTAAAATGATAAAATTTACAGATTTCATAATTAATATGCAAAAAAGATTCAATCACTAACATGCATGCAAACATCAGTAACAGCACACCACACCAAATCTAAGCAATTTCACGCCATATTGAGGGCTTTACTTGAAAGCCATGAATGAAGCATAAAGCAGAACTAGCATCTCAAAAAAAAAATTTCTTGTTCAATCAGTGGGGGATGGCCCAAAAGACCCTATCAGTGTCTGCAATACCAACGATCGTGCAAATTCAAACTGGGTAGAAAATTATGTTTATTCCTCCTGTCATAGGTATTTCATACATTATATATATGGTGTTGGGTAAAATTTCATGCTGTAGGAAGACACATTTTGGAAAGATCAAAATACTACATGGTGTGATCATAGGTGCATGCCCCATTTAGATTAAGCCAGAGTTCTTGATGAAGCTTTAGAGCCCAACAAGCCCAGCGACCTTTTGACTCCGGTCTTGAAGCTTGATCCAAGAATATACTACTGCAGCTCTAAGATTGAAGGGTCTTTTTAAAGAGAATAAATCTCAGAGAATTCTACTAGCATCCAAAATTTCAGTACATTGATATTTGTATACTTGTCTTGTATATTCTGGCAATGAATAGAGTGACGTAATAACCAGGAATAAAAACCTTGGACGATTAGGAAAGTTCAGTTAGTGATATTTTTGGGCTATGAAGCACAACAGATCTGCTCCTTGATTAGGGGCCTCTCAACTTTATTTATAATGTCTTTTTCTCTCTTTGTCCGTCGTAAATGGCGTGACACCTTCGTTTGGGGTCCATTGTCTTTGTCTTCCTCTCACTAGGTTTCACCCTTTGGGACCCCTAGAAAATGCAGATAGTGCCTCACTAACACCAACCCTTTGTTGTATATGGATTCATAAGGCCTCTGCTTTGAGACATAAGAATGTTGTATAGTATTTACCGATCAAAAAATAATGTTGTCTAAGAATTAAATTGTCCTTGGAAAATTCATGTATCTCTATTTACCAACCAACCCTATGTTGGATGATATGTACTTAATACATATGTATGGATCTATACGTATATGCATATGCACATGCAATACGCATATATTGCAGTCGCAATTTTCATCGAAATTTAAATATGGAATCAATACAAAATTCGTGATATTTTGGTCCAGCTAGCCCTACTCTACTCCAATGGTATGGTGTGCTCCCTCTTATGAGGAAGGTCGAGGGATCTAATGCCTTACAGGATTTCTACTCCCATTTACAATCTACAGCAGATATTACGGCGTTTATTTTGAAATATGAAAATCTCAAAAAGTAAAGGCTTACCTCTTAGTAGATTTCTCACCTAGGAGAAAATCATATGTTAAACTTTCTAACGACTAAACTAGGACTAACCTATTACAGCCTTAATGCTAACCTAGCTAATGGAATTGACATGCTAATAACTTCACAAGACTAAGAATGAAATTTTGAACTATCATAAAACAGATTATTATTTTTTTTAACAAGCTAATTTAAGATTGACCCTAGGGTCTAATCTAAAACCAGATTTAGTAGAAACTAATCAAAATACATTTAATCCAATCTAAAAAAAACTGATCCAGAAATTGATTGAATCTAATTTAAAGCTACATAAAAGCTAATCAAAAAACAAACTGATTTATCCTAGTTTAAAACTAACCTAAGAACTAACCACAAGTAGATTTAGCATAAGTTAAGACTAATCCAAAGCTAACAAAACAAACTTAACATAATTTCTAACTAATCTAATTCTATCTAATTTAAAGAACATGAAAAGAGGACTCACCTGCTACCGCTGTGGAGAAAAGGAGAAGGATGGGACGTGGCCACTCGAGGTGTCAAGGAGGCAGCAGGATGGCCGTTACAGGGATTGTTCTGGGGCTGATACAAGCGTACACGCCGCTGTTTTATGGCGTGGACAGGTGGTGGCCGTTGTTGGCGAGCTGAAGAGGGCGATGGAGATGCACAGTGTGGTGGCCGTGGTTGCTGCTAGAGATGGCCATGAACGGAGAGGGAGGGTAAAGAGAGGATATCCCTCTCTTCCTTTCCACCACCAAATGGAGATGAGAGAGGGGCTCTGTCACTATGCCAAGGAAAAAACAAAAAAATAAAGTGATAGAATGGAGAGAGAGAGGGTGAAGGAACCTATGCCTAAAAGGGGTTCGGTGGTGAGCTCGGTGTGTGTCTTCCTCCAGAAATTTTTTTGGGGACAAGGATATTCCACTATTGAATATCCCACTATGCCTAAAAAAAGGGGAAATAGTTAGCAGTCCCTGTTTCCTCATAAGTCATATCACCTCTCCTTTTTTTTTTTTTTTGATTGGTATATCACCTTTCTCATTTACTACTTGAACAATTCTATATTGTCACAGCAAATCTCAAATCTAAGATGTCTTTTTTTTCCCCTTTCGTTTTTAGATTGGTAAAGATGATCAATGCATATATGAAAAAGAAACATACAAGAGTTCACTGATGGGTGAACCAGGCAAAATGACCAAAGATGAACATGTGGAAAAAAAAAAGCCAAAAAAAGCAAGGAAAAAAAAAACCTTTAGCTAGTATCGAACACCATGCAAATAACCAGTCCGCATGATCTAAGATCTATTTCCCTACACCCAATTTTATGTTTTCTTTTTCTTTTTCTTTTTTCGTGCAATATACATCTCCCTTACTTCGAACCTTATTTTGTTGCATCAATCAATCTCCAAAACTTTTTTCAACTCCCATGTACTAATTGAATCTCAAAATCTTCACAAAATCAAGTTCAACTCACTTCTTCAGCGTGTTCTTGAATGAGATGGACAGTGTCAGATTTATGTCACTAATACAAATCTACTGGTTTCTTCTTTTTTTCTTCAATAGGCGATTAACAGTTGATAGCTTACAAGTAAAGTATACTTAAAAAATAAATGCAACTTAAAATAGGCAATTAACAGTTAATAGCTTACTAGTAAAGTATACTTCAAAGAAATGCAACTCAACAAGAGAATGCAATAGATGGATCCCCACCATCCCAATAATTCCATCTGGCATTAGTCCGCAGCAGACTCACCACACCCATCAATAACCCTCTGCCCAAACAAGAACCATCTCTAGCCTCGGCCATATGCCCAGCAACTACAGCAGCCACCGTTAAGAAACAAAGGGTATCCTTATGGCACCAAAGCTAGCACACTAGGTGTGTGAATGTAAAAATTGACAAGCAAAAAGATCCATTGATGGAGATATCAAGTCAGGTTCCCAAAGTACATGTAAAGATCTACAAGATTTGCATTTCCTGATTTATTAAGAGATCTGGAACAAAAAACCATTTCTCAGTTGCTAAAAGCAAGCAACAAATATTTTAGTATTCTATTAGAATTCTAAGTTGAAATCAATGGGTTTCAAGCCCTCCTATACAAGTTACCAACATCAATCAAATCAACATGGACTCAATGCTCAAAACATTTGTGACTAAACAAGAAAACATGTTTTAACAGTTCACTAACATCAGACTCAGTACACATACTCCACTAGTCTCAGAACTGACCAAGTATGCGAACAAGCTGCATAACTATTTAGTAGTCAAATTTCACACTACCCCATTCCATCAAACACATTCCAATTAAGATGTGTCTATCAAGCAAACATATAATTTAAATGCAATGCAAATAAACCAAGCTAATGCATATCAATGATAGATTCAAGGAACAACCATGTTATAGCATTCCCTTTTGTCCTCAGATAAGAGTTCATGGTGTTATGCCAACATATCCAGATAGAAGATATCAGAATAGAACCTCAATTTTTCCTGAACCCACTATTAAAAGAATTTATGAAACTAAATTTTCCTAGCTAAGTTTCCATATGGATAAATCAATCCCACTACTATAATTATGCACTAGAATCACTCCATTGCTTTAAGAACAAACCCATACAACAATGGAAGTTTGTTAGCAGTAGTACATAGAGGGAGTGCATTTAATAACTGCTAAAGAAATCAATATTTTTTCCTCTTTTAGTTTTGGAGTCTTCTATTTCTTTCTTGAGATGCCCAAAAGCCCAAACCCTTTACATGAACGACGTCTATTCATCCACATAATCATTGTTAAATCAACAAAAGAGAAGCTGCAAAAGTCCCAAATCACTGTCCCTAGTCCACTACTATCAAAGAATCACAAGTTAAAATAAAAAAAATTAAGCTAATTAAGATCCAGAAACAAGAGACTTGAAAATAAATGCCATACTCAAGTCTGTCTAGTGCTACTGTATAACTAAGCTAATTGAGAATCCCCCTTTGGAGCAACAACTTAGGCTTCCTTTTGCAACATAATCCAATGTCATGGCAAGCTACAATACCACTACACTATGTGTACCTTTACCGGCTATTTTGTTGAAAGAGATTACTACAAAAAGTAGCATCCATAACTTCATATTTCCACCAGTCTGGCCAATATAAATGCAAAGCTAATAGAAAAACTTAGCTTTCAAATCATCTTCCTTTTCTCAACAATTCATGAACTCAATTATTGACGCTGTCAATAACTTCAATTTAACTAGCACAAAATGTTTCTAATTGTGTATATTGTTTTCTATTGTTATGATAGGTTTATTTTTCATATTTGATGCCCAAAGGACATTACAATAAAAACATAAGAATACAGGTTAAAGGGAAAATCAGCTCTGGAGAGTAGTTTCCATTGTGAGAGTTCTTGTTTCTCTCTTGAATCTAGATTTAAAGAACATGTGCCTAGGTGTGAAAGAATTTGATGCTAACAAGAAAAGTAAAAACGTTGAGTGAATTAAATCAATTGATATATTTTACGTGCATTGCACGTGCATTTTTACAAGTGTATATGTGTGTGTGTGTGTGTGTGTGAATATTAATGTTTTATACTTTGATTTGTTGTTTTAGGTGCACCATGGATTTATAATGCTTACCATAATACGACTAAACGCCCTGGTGTTCTATATACAATGCAAATGAAAATGAAAACTAAAATCTTTTCAAATTAGCATTACCTCTGGAGAAGCATGTGGTGCTGGAGTACCCTGACCTGCAACCTGTTGTGAAAAAATTGAATAAATAAATGAATGAAAATCTAAAGTTAAAAAAGGATTATTTAATGCTTGTTAGTATATATACCTGCTGCCCCTGTAAGAACTGGTTGAACATCCGCTGCATTTCATTGAGCTGAGTTTGTTGGGCCTCCATCTGAGATTGTTGGGCCTCAATCTTAGGGGCTTGGGCCTCCATCTGAGCTTTTTGGGTCTCCACCTGAGATTTCGTCGCCTCAAGTTCATCCCTTAGCATTTGGGTCTCGCCAGATGAGGAGCCTATAGTACCGGAATGTCTCGAAGATGACCCCCATAACCTAGTGGGAGTAGGGCCCAATCCACATCCACGGATGCGTCCATCTCTCTCAGGCCCCATGACCTGAGAGAGAACATCATTTCGGCCTGTGCTATCTTGTGAGCCAACCGGTAACTGGCTGAGCACATCCTTCAATTGTTTCTGCAAACATTTGAACAATTACTATCTTGAATTTCAATTAAAGTGTTATATGATATAAATGAATATTTAAATTACTTACAATCGTTTCTCCTGCTTGAGAGTTGACTGGCAATCCATCCTTCTTAGTGTGGGTCTTTATCCAGACCTCAGCACGGCCTGGAGCTATCCCTGATGGACTAGCCAATCGCTATGACAGTGACAAAAGTAGAAAAACAAATTTTTAACCCATATGCATCAAATTGTGATATAATTATTAGAATGAAACCGAACATACCTCCTCCTCTCTGACTCTGGCGAAGTTCTTTGAGCCCGCCGTATGAGGAATTTCTTGGGACTCGTGACTCGCTTGCCCACTGCCTTCCGTTTCTACAATATTACATTTATATATCATATGAGATAAGGGATAATTGAAAACGATATAAGCATAATTAACATTCAATAAAATATACCTTGGCCTCATCAGTGTACAAGTAGTCGACGTACGTATGCCATTGCTCCGGGGGAATATCGGAGGGGCACCGCTCATAGTTGATAGCAGGAGGGGCGTCCAATTCAAAAAGTTTTCTCCCCATTGAGGACCTACTGTCCTTCCATTTCTTATCCAAAGACTTCAAAACGAAGTCCTCTGCGATAGGGGGGAAATCGAACTTCTCCTGCAAAAATGTTGTTAAATTAATCATATATCAACTAGTTACATAAGTGTGTTTTAATAATAATGACCTATTTATTTTGTTCTCACCCGTGCGACTTCCAAACCACGGGTTTTATCCGCATCACTCATCGCACGCCAATTCCAGACATCGATACGAAGTAAGTGGGCATCTCGTGCAATATTGCCCAATACCCAGCCAAAAGTTGTGCATTCTTACCCACAGGTTGTGCTCTCTCATTTACTTTCCACCTTTTTTTTCTTCCCTGCAGGCATCTTATGTAATTTCGATGCATTTTGCTTTACCGCGGACCTTCCTCGTGGCCGCGGTAGCAAGTGTGGAGGAGCTACCCGAATGAGATGGTGGAGTGTCTGTAGGATCCATCTGCAAAATATTGATATTAGCTTCTGATAGAAATGCATAATGAAAAGGAATCTAACGTATTAAAGACATGAGATCTGACTAGCATACATCATTGGTCGAAATACCAAAAATTAATTATACAAGTATAAAAATTATTCCCAGACATGGTCATACCAGGAAGAGTATAAAAGGGCATATATGGGGCAAGGTGCTGTTTACAAATGAATGTGCATTTATACCCTATTCCATTGCCATTCTCAGACATTTGCTGATAGTGAATGTACTTTTTTAGGCTGTAACAATGCTTGTTTGCACTGTCTTAATCGTTGCCAATTCCTTCCAAGGCCCCAAATACTTGTAAAGAAGAAGTTACTATATAGTAGATTAGTACAACATGTTCAATTCCAGGAAGGCCTTTCTTTGGAGATGATATTGGTGTTGGATGTATGATTAATTTTTATACTTGTTCCGCTAAAAAATGAAGGTGGCAAGTTGAGTTGAGATTTAGCAAGTCAGCTATTAACCAGGCTGTAACATATTTTGACCGTATAAAATTAATTATACAAGTATAAAACTATTAGTTTCATCTAAATAGTTTAATATACAAGCTTGGCCTAAACTATTCCCACACATCAAGTTGAGTTGAGATTTAGCAAGTCAAGCTATTAAACCAAGGCTGTAACATATTTGTTGACCGTCAGTTTAATCCAAAAACTTCATTATACAAGCTTAACCTTCCAAACTTCATTATACAAGCTTAACATACTATAAATATATCATAAGAGCAACTTCTGAAGTTTGGATAAGGAAAATAAGGAAAATGGTGAGCACTCATTGCAGTTGGCATCAAAGGGTTGCAGTCAATTAAAATTATAGAAATAGATTAATAGAAATAAATTCCAACAAAAATCTCTTCCATTGACACTATCATTATTGAAACAATTGTTACTTGGTACACTGAGGTTATCCCCTTTCTCTTGAATATATACTTCTACATTACATCAAAAATAATCATTAT